>CM060392.1:27069886-29747386 GCA_030545235.1 Helianthus tuberosus
AAGGTTTCTACTCTTTTACATTTTCAAAAATCACATTTTAAGGTGAAAAGGGCATAATGGTCAACATATGAGCAATTAACGGAATCATGCGTATTAAATGGATAACTAACGATCCGAGGTGTATAATCATAGAGGGTTATACTAGCATGTAACCTGGTCCAAATGAATCTCTAAGGTATTTCTAAAACATACCATAACGGGTCAGAACTGAAAGTCAAAGTATAAGTCAAACTATGCGACTTTCGGTTCCGAACCGGGTCTTTACAGAGAATTGTCGGGTTGAACATGTTTAGACATGTTCTTACACTAATTACTAAGTTATATTAATGATCAAACAGGTTGTATGTGTTCTACATAGCTAATTATGCATAAATTAGAATTTAAGCTTCCTGTTGACTTTTTCTTAACAAGTTTGACCCGACATTTGACCTAGTTAGAGTGGGAATCAGGGGGAACCCTTTTGAGGGTTTATTACCCACATAATTACCAACTTATAACTACTTTTGATTCGACAAATCACTGGACCATTAGTGATTAATCTTAAAGTCAACCGTTAATTACGACGGTTTGACTTCTAAGCTATAACTAAGCTAAAACTTAATTTAGAAAGGTCAAGCAAACTTACCAAGGTCCTATGCACGAAATGTGAAGACTTGAGCCTGCTTGGGAGCTCCAAGAATGATCAGAAGTGCAAATGAAGGTGTGAGGAACAATGTTGCAACTCATGGCCTTTATATAGTGTTTTAAACACCACAAATTGTTGACAAGCAAGTCTAGCATTGACCACAAATCACTAACATGTGTCCCTAAGTGTCTAGGGGGTGTTTAGGGGTCGCCCATGAAGTGAAACAAGTGATTAAAGTTGGTTCCAAGGCTGAACAGCCACAAAAAACGATTTTCTGCATCTGGCGTCCTGACGCGGCCCGCGTAAGGCCTCAAGCGGGCCGCATGGGCCTTCTGATCAGGTTATTTTCATTTTCAAGTTTTTTGCATATGTCCCTTGGCCTTTCGAAGAGTCAATTAGACTTATTCTTTGCATTTTGACCCCTTCTTATTTACCTACAAGGGCTTTAGGACTTGTACCCACTTTTCTAAGTCCTTGGCCACTCGGTTATTACCCGAAAAGTCATAACTTTCAACGTTAACGCTTTTAACCCCTCGCATACGAATTTGATCATAACTTTCTCATACGATAAGGAAACTTTATGAAATTTTAATCGTGCATTCTAGTGAGCATAATTAACCGTTACAAAGCTTTGGGTTTGCTAAAAGGTCACTCAGAGGTATAATTTAAACATGTTGACACATTTAACCCCTGTAGTTTGTAATCTCTCACTTTCTTTCATATTTAGCTTTGTATGATCCATGATTTATTCCTTTGAAGGTATGAGCATCATGTAGGGTTAATGTATAATATATTTATTCACTGTTGACATTTAGAACTCGTATATTTACATACTTTCTATGATTGTCAACTTAAGTCCTTCGATAATATTCTTTCACACGTTTAAACATATTACACGTGTCAACACATTATAGGACGTGAATTTTCGAGGTGTTACATGGACCCTATCCAACCCGTTCAATTCCACCCGGTTCTCAAAAATAGTTAAAAATTTAATGGTGGAATAATATAATATTTTGAAATTTTGAAAGGGGTCAGACCACCAGAATTTAAACTTACCTGGATCAAACTTGATAAAATTCATGTAATGAGGAGGATGGTTGCCTTTGCACTTTAATGTTGCCTGAAGCTTCCTATTATACCATCTTTGTATCCCCAAGTTTTGTTGATCCAACTCCTTTTGTTTTGCCTTCTCCCGTGGTTTTGTTGATTTTTCAGTTTCACTTATAAATACTTCCACGGGCCAGCTGTGGTGTTCTTCTTCTTCCACCACTTCCTCAAGAGGATCCTCACACTTAGACTCTTTATCTGGGGCAGGTTCGATCACCTCTGTCGGTTCATCTTCAAGTAGGGCATCAAAGAATGCTATATCCCCCTCGGGGTCTAATTCTCCTACTTCTTCATAGACCGGCAAATCATCTAATTCTAATTTTAAAAACTCATCCACCTCAGATAACACATTCTCTAAGTCCTTTTCTTCTACATTTTCAGCAAACAATATTTCCAAGGACTCTCCCAAGTCTAACTCCTCTTCATTCACTTCTTTCTTTACTATCATCTTCTGATAAGCAGCCCATTCTTCTTTGTCTATTTCATTATCAGAGTCACTTCCAAAATCATATATACTAACCTGTGGCACCGGAGGTGGGACTTCAACGTCCATTTTCGTCTCCGTGACTGGAGTGATCTCTTCTTCTTCTTCTCCCAGTAATCTCCTATATTCAGCCAGCTGTGCATCTATCTCCTCATCACTACAAGAAAAATCAATTATGAACTTACCAGTATTCTCTTCTTGTTCACCTTGTTGAACCTGTTGTTCCTGTTGAACCGGAGGTGGGACTTCAGCGTCCATTTTCGTCTCCGGCTCTACCAGTGAGTTCAATATTTTCCATATTCTTGCTGATTCAGCTTCGAATAGTTTCCATTCTTTCATCCCATCCACCTGTTCTTGCTCAAAGACTTCAGAATTTTGCTGTTGAGGTTGGTAATATGGTTCCTCATACTGGTATGGTTCCTCATACTGGTATGGTTCCTTATACTGGTATGGTTCCTCATATTGATACGAGGAATATTCCTGTGAAAAACATGGCTGCGGCTGCACATAGGGGTTATCATAACAATGTGTGGAGTACCTCGGGAAATATGGACAAAATATAGAAATGTGAGGTATACCACAATCGTAACACATGATTGACACTAAAAACAAAAGAAAATAAAAATAAATAAAAAAAATTACTTAAAATTAGACTCCTATGACTCAAACAAAAGAAAACAACTAGCAAGTATGATGTCAATTAAGTCCAAATAAAGTAATCAACGCAATTGCCAAAGAGTCCCCGGCAACGGCGCCAAAAACTTTGATGTGTGCAAAAGTGGTTAAATAAAAACAACTAAAAAAATAAACTTTTGGACATGCTTTGGCCTAATAGGTATCGGTACTCTCATTGGGATTCTCCCCAGGTAGGCAACGGGTCCTTATATTTGGATTTGTACGAATGCCAGCCTAGACAGGAGTTCCCAACTTAACGGTACTTAACCCTTCCAGTTACTACATGTCCGACACGAAAAACACATTTTAACAAATAATGTACAAAAAGACAAACTTTAAAAATAACCTTAAATTAGACACTCTAAGTTTTAAATTTATAAACTTAGACTCGATCTAAACCTAAACCACACATCCGGCAGTGTACCGATCAGTGTAGTATAGCTGATGCAAGTCCGAGTATCGAACCCAAGGGACTCTGTTGAATTACGTTAATTAATTTATTTACACTAAAATGACACCACACTAAACATTATTATATTTTTGTATTTTTGATTTAAAGGGGGGTTTTACTTGAAAAGTAAATTAATTAAAAACTAATTAATAAAAATGTACTAAAAACAAATTAAGACTAATGTTTAAATTCTATGATGATAAAGGAACTATCTAGGTTGGAATTCCACTTGTTAATAACATACTTTCTACCGGGTATTTGTGTGATATGAAACCGGGATCTTTAGATATTAAACCCTAAAAGACGACGTATAGGATTCCCAATCATTCTCCGGAAGGCAACTATGTGACTTTAAAGATTTATTTTGATTACCGATTTACTAGACTTCCTTACGGTTATCTAGTGTTCTAGAAAAGTGCTTGAAAAGACTAACTTCCTTTCGGTTGTAAGTCTGAAGCAATTTAAGAAAACTTGATTTGGTTTAATAGACAAGTTAGCGACAATTTAACTAAAAGATAGTTTCTCACAAAACACAATTTTAGCAATACACTAAACTTGATCTATTAATATTTTTATACCTTACAGCGCTAAAAATAGTAGAACATTAAAACCGGAATAATTCTTGATCATTATTTCTATGGTTTATTTCACAATCCACCATAAGATTACCCAACCTGTTTAAGACTTGAATATCAACATAATTCTTTTTATGAAAATACATTCACCGGAATTTATGTGAAACAAATTATCAAAGTGTAAACCAAGTTAAAATATGCATAAACACCAAAACATATAACTTAAATTATTTACTTAACAAGAACAAACCATAATCACACAATACCCGGTAAAAATTACATATTAACAAGTGTTCATCATAACCTAGATAGTTTCAAAGTTTAGCTACACATAATATTAAACATTACAACTGGACAAAATATAAAATTAACTGAAGACATTATACAAAGCGAATATAAACTGAAAAACGAATAATTACCGAACCCGGAAGCTTAGAACTCGAACCGGAAGCTTCCTAGACCATTGCAAAGCTCCAAGGTGCTCCAAAGTCGACCAAGGTAATCCAAAACCCGAAGGTTTTTTAGATGGTTTGAAAGGATCGAAGGTGTGCTATTTATAGTGAAATTTTTGGCTTCTGTACACCCCTTACGGACCGTAAGGGTTAAGCCTTACGATCCGTAAGGCTTCCCCAACTACCATTCTTCACCTGCTCCATTTCCGCACCAGAAAGTCTTTGCCGACACACCCTTACGGACCGTAAGGGTTTAGCCTTACGGTACGTAAGGCATCTTCAAAAACAAACTTCATTTTTGGATTCCTCTCGTCGAGCTACCCCAAAAGCATATATTATGGCTCCCGTAACTCATTTTCTAGCTCCGGATATGTCCAGATGAAGTTCTGACTGTTTCGGGCGCGTATTTGTGTTCTTTTCTTCATTTCTTCTTCATTCGAACTCCGTTTTATTCGCCGTTTTTGCTCCCTTTACACCAGGACCTGCCAAAACACAAAATAAAATAAAACAAACTTAAAACTAAATAAAAACAAATAAAAACCATACAATAATTATACATTTCACACAGGACAAATATGTGTATTTTACTACACATCAAATATCCCCACACTTAACCTTTTGCTTGTCCCTAAGCAAAATCCTAAGCAACATGTCCCACGTAAACGCTTTACAAAAACGCAAGCCTTGAACAAATTAAAATGTGAACTACAAAATCAATAAACACAGATGTTTCCCAAGACTTACAACGTTCAAAAGGTTGACAATTCAAGAGAATGAAACGAGAAACCGGGCCTACCTAATCAAACTTTCTTACCTTCAAGTAATCAATTTATGCAATATCAACATCCCTCAAGAAATTCACTCATCTCTCGGTTAATATATATGTAATTTCAAGTGAACTCTCAAAAACCGAACTGTGAAGCATGACTATTATAAGCTTGTACGTCAATCAGATCTCCACCTAATTGTTATAAGTCGATACAAATCAAGAGGACTTTTATTGTGGGTAGGTATGGGTAAAAGGTAGGTTGGTTATTTGGAAGAAAGTGGTTAACATGAGATTTTATGATAAACCGGAAAAACACGTAGTAGGGTTTTTTTTTTTTTTTTTTTTTTACACCAAACCGAAACACAGACCAAGTGACTCTTTTAAGGTCAGATCGTCAAGACCGGTATTATCCAAGATATGGAGCAAGTCTTCCTCAATCCTGTAGAGAACATTACTTCCAACTCTAATGGACCGTTCGGCATTGAGCCTAATAGCCCCCACCCTCATTAGAAGTGTTTATTCATGTTGAGATTCAGTTTGACTTTTTCTACATCTTCCTGTGTGAGACCAATTTCCATATCCAATGCATTTCTCATAACGTTTTGCTCTTCTTTTCATAGCACTTTTGGATGTTCCACAAAATGGTTGTGTTTTAAACAAATGAAACAGAAAAAAAGGCTCAACTTGGTTTTCTATTGGATAACATTTTTGGGTAACAGGTTTTTTTTTTTCAGAAAGGTGATCCTAATGCCTCTATCATACTTGTATCAACGTCTAAACCAAAGGTCTTGAAATGTATCAAAACGTACAAGTTCTAAAGTAATGCAACAAGTTGGTAAACACACATGAAACGAAAATAGTGTATTCGTAAGAAACACTTATAGGCTCAAAACTTACTGTCATCTGGAAAAATAAGGGTCGATATTAACATTGCATAATCAATTAACTTTCCAGCTTGATTCATTATCTTAGGTATCCCGTAAAAATTTTATTTCAAGAAAAACTTGATTTAATCAACCTACTATTCCGCAACTTAAAGAAACATGTATTTTTGTTTTAGTAAGTTCGACATTTAAATCGTTTTGACTGTCGTTTTGAAAAGGTTTTTGTTTTCGATGTGCTAAAAGATCGGGACACGCACGAAAAATTTCTTTAAAAATTTTTTAAATTGATTATTTTATTGTTATGTAAATGAAAACTCAAAAATTAAAGTAAATAAGAAATAAAAGACAAAGGACAAATTGGAAAGGACTTAGCTGGTTATATGATGTATAAGTTCAAAACTTTTGTCCAATCCAGCTCGATCGTATAGCATTTCGGTCGCGATCGGCTTTGACTCTGACTAGCACTCTTGGTAAATTACTTGAAATTGGCGTACAGCTCCGAAATCACCCGAATGGAGATTGAGTTCGGGTGGTGTGATTCAAACCTGCATAAACAAAAACAAGCAACAACCCAAGCAGTACTGACTCGACACAAAACAAACGACTCAAAAACACAAATTTTTACAAAACCTCCCCACACTTGAATTTAATCAGGAGGTTTTTCTTTGATCTGGACTGTCACACCCCGACTTTCCACGTGTCACCGGTGGGCCCGGTGGGGAGTATCGTGACGTAGTTGGCAACATAATAGTCAAACAACACAATATATATAAATGCACAGCGGAAGCAAAAGGTAAATATATATTACAAATCCGAATTTTAAAGTAATATCCAGTATTACAACGGAAAGTAAAGGATCCACAGGCGGATCTTAAAACATATCATTTGTTCAACAGACTTTAGACGCCTAGAACTTGCAAGATTCCTTATTAGCGCCCTGAGCTTCCAGCCAATTACGTTCAGTACCTGTCACTTAACCTTTTTGGAAAATACGTCAGTTTTCACTAGTAAATACACTCAACCGACTCATTTGAAAAGGGTTTAAGAAAGTTGATTTGAATGCACGTGGCACAAAATATCTTTTATAATTTGATTAAAATGCACAGAGGC
Organism: Helianthus tuberosus; assembly: GCA_030545235.1. Lineage (NCBI taxonomy): Eukaryota > Viridiplantae > Streptophyta > Magnoliopsida > Asterales > Asteraceae > Helianthus > Helianthus tuberosus. The sequence goes on from CM060392.1 coordinate 27,077,022, forward strand.
AAAATTAACCTTTTTAACTTGGAACAATTATATTTATAACCTTGTATACATATTTACATGTTCGTTATACGTTCAGGGCCCGATGTAGAAACCGAGTCAGATTAACAGACACGCCACAAGTATAGGCCCACAAGAGAGTGAGATACCGTTATTACTTAAGTAACTGTCAGGTGTATGCCTACACCCCGTACTTAAGACGTGGCCATTTTATAATACAATGATGTCAAGGATATCCGGGACATGGTCATTAACCCCTAAAGGTCTTTATTTCAAACAATACAGATTAAACCGGGTTACCTCAATAATTTAACCATAATAAGATTAAATATTCAATACCCGACCAAGCGGTATTATAATACCGTATTCCAAGCCCGTATAGGGAAAATAAGTTAAGAGTATTTACCTGAGCTAGCTCCTGTCTTAAATAGCAAGAATTTAATAACTCAGTCGTATTCACTTAAGTAAGCATAGGTACCATTTACCAGAAAGCTCTAGTCTGGAATGATGGTATAAATAACTAATTAGAATGCTAACGGGTCTTTAATTAAGCCTAAGCTTAGGCCTGTTAGTCTTACAGGAAGATACGGTTCGTACGCACGATTAAGCGAAGACCGGAATAGAATGTGATTTAAACCCGACATGTTCAGAGACTTGTCTTATATGGGTATTTCATACACATTCTGGATTTTGAGATAAAACCAATAAGGTTTGACCCGTTTCGGCTAATTTATGTAAACTTGTTACATAAACCGAACCGTACGCGTAATAAGCGTGACGGGTATTCATGAGAGCTATATACAGGTTTCCTAAGTTAATTATGCCTCAAATATTTTGTGACATCAGTAAGATGTCTTTCATTATGCCCGTAACGAATCTAAACACAAACTATGCCCCGTAGGGGTAGTTTGGTAATTTCACATAAGCCGAAAAGCTCAAAACTGAAGTCTGAGTTTAACAACCTTTGCTTACTGTTAAAATATTATAATTTTCCTCAAATATCAGTAGGTATCAACCCTTGTATGTTTAAAATAGTTTTAGTACATACTATGCGTTAAAAACGCTTAAAAGGCGATTAGAGGCCATTTCCGGGTTTGATACATAAATCTGATATTTTTATATTTCCAGAAGGCTTAAAATAATTTATTTATCATATGTGATCAGTAGCAAAAGGTTTGGAGTCGTTTAGATATGTAAAACTCATTTTATAGCCCGTAAGGGCAAAACCGACAATTACCGGATTAAGCCTACGACTATAAGTTATGCTCAGCCTAAAATTTAATAAAAATCTTTAAAAATCCTAAAATAATATATTACATCAGTGGGTAAAGATTTTGATATCAAAAAGTAGGCTTAACTAGACTATACGCTAATTACGCCATTTTGTTAACATAAAGCTTTCAATTTGCGCTAATGAGCATAACTCTCAAACTACACCTCAAACTGATGTCAAACTTTGGGTACAAGTCTATATATCAGTAATTAAGGTTTCTACTCTTTTACATTTTCAAAAATCACATTTTAAGGTGAAAAGGGCATAATGGTCAACACATGAGCAATTAACGGAATCATGCGTATTAAATGGATAACTAACGATCCGAGGTGTATAATCATAGAGGGTTATACTAGCATGTAACCTGGTCCAAATGAAGCTCTAAGGTATTTCTAAAACATACCATAACGGGTCAGAACTGAAAGTCAAAGTATAAGTCAAACTATGCGACTTTCGGTTCTGAACCGGGTCTTTACAGAGAATTGTCGGGTTGAACATGTTTAGACATGTTCTTACACTAATTACTAAGTTATATTAATGATCAAACAGGTTGTATGTGTTCTACATAGCTAATTATGCATAAATTAGAATTTAAGCTTCCTGTTGACTTTTTCTTAACAAGTTTGACCCGACATTTGACCTAGTTAGAGTGGGAATCAGGGGGAACCCTTTTGAGGGTTTATTACCCACATAATTACCAACTTATAACTACTTTTGATTCGACAAATCACTGGACCATTAGTGATTAATCTTAAAGTCAACCGTTAATTACGACGGTTTGACTTCTAAGCTATAACTAAGCTAAAACTTAATTTAGAAAGGTCAAGCAAACTTACCAAGGTCCTATGCACGAAATGTGAAGACTTGAGCCTGCTTGGGAGCTCCAAGAATGATCAGAAGTGCAAATGAAGGTGTGAGGAACAATGTTGCAACTCATGGCCTTTATATAGTGTTTTAAACACCACAAATTGTTGACAAGCAAGTCTAGCATTGACCACAAATCACTAACATGTGTCCCTAAGTGTCTAGGGGGTGTTTAGGGGTCGCCCATGAAGTGAAACAAGTGATTAAAGTTGGTTCCAAGGCTGAACAGCCACAAAAAATGATTTTCTGCATCTGGCGTCCTGACGCGGCCCGCGTAAGGCCTCAAGCGGGCCGCATGGGCCTTCTGATCAGGTTATTTTCATTTTCAAGTTTTTTGCATATGTCCCTTGGCCTTTCGAAGAGTCAATTAGACTTATTCTTTGCATTTTGACCCCTTCTTATTTACCTACAAGGGCTTTAGGACTTGTACCCACTTTTCTAAGTCCTTGGCCACTCGGTTATTACCCGAAAAGTCATAACTTTCAACGTTAACGCTTTTAACCCCTCGCATACGAATTTGATCATAACTTTCTCATACGATAAGGAAACTTTATGAAATTTTAATCGTGCATTCACGTGAACATAATTAACCGTTATAAAGCTTTGGGTTTGCTAAAAGGTCACTCAGAGGTATAATTTAAACATGTTGACACATTTAACCCCTGTAGTTTGTAATCTCTCACTTTCTTTCATATTTAGCTTCGTATGATCCATGATTTATTCCTTTGAAGGTATGAGCATCATGTAGGGTTAATGTATAATATATTTATTCACTGTTGACATTTAGAACTCGTATATTTACATACTTTCTATGATTGTCAACTTAAGTCCTTCGATAATATTCTTTCACACGTTTAAACATATTACACGTGTCAACACATTATAGGACGTGAATTTTCGAGGTGTTACATCCTCACCCCCTTAAAATAAATCTCGACCTCGAGATTTGTTAAAGTAAGGGAAGTACTATCTACCTTATATTGGGTTAAATCTTCCCCAGTACCTTTGAGCCTCTAAGGCACTACAACTGACCTTTATAATAGGCACATGTATCTTTTTGGAGCTTCTAATCCTGTCGATCCTTAATCGACACAGGTTGCTCATACTATCATAGTTCTGCATATCATTATGTGATAGCGCTTTTCGACTTATTGGTGACACGTCGCTAAATCATTAGTGTGGGTCACATTGCGCGTTCTACCAAGCCCCTTAATTTAGGTCTTAGCTCGTAAGCTATCTAGTCTTGATACATTCGATTTCCTTCGAATGATTCTATATATTCAGAGCTTAACTAGCCTGATGATTTTAACAATTCGGCACTCCCTCCCTTAACAAGAATTCAGGAGGTTTGCTATTTTCATTAATCCTTGATTTTTCTGCCGAATACTGGCATCTTACAGATGATTATGAATTTGCGTGATCTTATTTGTTTCTAATGCAACCTTCAGATCCTGATAATTGGACTTACCAATCTATTGTCCAAACAATAGATGTTTAACATTCCATCTATACTAGGTCTTCAAGGGAGCAGCCTTGATACTTATATGACCGCTATTATAGAAAAGCTTATCTTAAGGTGAGATGGTTATTCCAACCATTGCTCAAAATTAATCTTAAGAAATAGCTAATCTTTACAGTTAGTCAAACAAATCGATGATCCTGGGCAGCTGATGGCGATTCTTAATCGCTGCCTAATTAGGGTTGCGGTAAACAATGCCTTAGCAAAATGAACCGTCTTTCATAATTTACTATACCGAATTCTCAGGATATTGAGTTTGGCTTTATGAATCTATATCTTAAAACTTACTTAACCAGGGTTTTCGATTCTGCCAATAATGGTACTAGTTGTCTTGAAGATTTCATAGTAATGCAGCCTTAATGGGATGTAAATCTTAACGCTACTGCCTCTCGGGAGGTAAACAGGGTAGTCTTTGGAGAAGATAACCAAGATACAAGGAGGTTACAGAGAATTTCCATATCTCAGGCTCTAGTTTAATCATCCTCGCTGGTGTCAAATGAGTGACACATTTATGCTATGAGTCCACAGATTCCTTTACTAGGGAATATTTATTTGGACAATTCTATTCTGGATATCTTCTTTCAATACCATTAGTTGACTTTAGTACCATATGATCATTGGGATATCTTTGTGGTTCCATGCATTAAACCTCCATACTGATCAGGCATGGAAGCAATCTATGGAACTTATTAAGATACACCAATCCTCATATAGCGCTTTTGTCATACCATTTGATATTCGAAATCAGTAGAGATCAAAGAGATATCAATTTCATATGATGATGTACTTTATCTATAGAGAGGGTACATTAGAATTTTCTACGGTTTATTATTGTAGTATCAATAGCATGCGTCGCCTCATCAATGGCGCGATCTACTGTTGTCTTATCCGAGTTTATCATACTCGAGATTTAGTTCCTATTACCAGATGAATCATTTACTTAGTTGCAATCCAACATCTGCTATTCATTACCCTGATGGCCTTAACATATACTAACCATGGTTTCATCAAACTATACTGGCCAATAAGGCATTAACATTCTTAATGAACGTTATTTTAAAAATATATCAATATCACTTAGCCTAGGTCACAAAAGACCATCAATGGCATTTAAGGGTTGGACCTAGTCCATCACCTCTTCGACAGGGGATCAAAATGTCACATCTGTCTTTAATATACTGATGAATTTGGATAGTTTGAAAGTTTGCCATAAGGGTATCAGAAAAGAGTGATTTCTAATAGATATTAAATATCAATATAGGATTTGTTGGAGCATTTCTAAAGTATCATCGGTCAATTTCTACCTCGCATTAAATGACCGGAGTCTTAATCAGGCGGAGACAACAGTTCTCAACATTTATCATTCATTATAGAATCATATGTGCCAGTATCAAATAAAATTCATGCATAAACTGTTTGATATGAAAAGGTATCTGCTATATAGTTATCCTTCTGCATCATCTCCTTGGCGTTCGTATGGAAGACTCATGCGTTTGCTTTCTTGGCCTCTTCAGGCTTCTTTTGATTCCTAGGGCAGTTAGTCTTGATATGCCCCTTCTCGTTGCAACCATAACAGGTTGCATCTTTCAACTTCTTGCAATCCAAGGTTTTATGTTCCTTAGACTTGCAGATTCCACAGGGTAGTGGCTCAGACTCAAATCTGCATTTCCCAAGATGGTATTTCCTACAGGTTCCGCACCTGGTCTTCTCTCCCGACTGCTGGTTGTCTCTCTTAAACCCGGAACTCTTCTTATCTTCAGAATTCCTCTTCCTATCGGAGCGATGAGAATTCTCATCCTCCCTTTTATGCTTTCCATCTTCAGAGGCTTTGGCAGCCTTGTTTCTGACTACATCGAGTGTGAGAGATAGCGACAGATCTGCCGCTGACCTGAATGTAGTAGGTCTTGAAGCCTTAACACTGGCTTTGATTTCTGGGGCTAAACCCCCGATGAAGCGAGCAATTCTCTTGGGTTCTGGTGTTACTAGGTAAGGAACCAGTCTGGACAGGGTATTGAAACTGGTGAGGTATGCTTGACAATCTAAGTTTGTCATCACCAATGATAAGAAATCTGATTCGATTCTTTCGACCTCGTGTTGAGGGCAGTAGTTCTCCATAATGAGAGCAACAAACTGTTCCCATGACATGTTGTAAAGTGGGATCTTCCCAGCAGCTTGAATGAGAGCCTTCCACCATGCTAGTGCCTCTCCCTTGAACGATTGGGATACATACTTCACTACATCCCTCTCAGCACACCCGCTGATGTCAACCACTGTGTCCATCTCATCTAACCAGGTCATACAATCAATTGCCCCTTTCTCCCCAGTGAAATCTCGGGGTTTACAGGAAACAAAGTACTTATAGGTACAAGACTTGGTATGCGGTTCATTATCGAACACTATCTTCTTGGATGGAACACTGTGTTGATTAGATGAACGTCGATCATCATCTTTCTTTGACTCATCTTTCTTTGAGGGCGGTGGCTTGCTGTGAGCCTCCGAATGAGTCTTAGGGACAGACTTAGAGTGGGGTACAGATGAGGCTTTACTATTAGTCTCACTATACTCCCTGAATTGCTCCTCCACAGCTTTAGATACAGCTGTATCAATCAGTGAACGAAGCTCTCCTTTGGTTATGTTAATCCTCTCATCATCGCGGTTTTCCAAAGGATAACTGTTCTCTTCCTCTGACCTAGCCATGTAGCTTTAATTGCTACATAAAAATTAAACAAGGACAAGGTTTATACGGAAGTTTATACAGTCTTATCGTTTTAAACGATTTATTAACCATGGTAATATAAACCATATTGGTTAATTTGTTAGTTACATTTATTTAGTATTTTTATTATTATTTATCCTAGTTATAAAACATTAAGGATATTAAAGTGGCGCAAAGGCTTAGTCACATAGACAAGTTTAATTTATAAGCCATGATTTCAGAGAATCGAGGCATTAAGGTTTGAATTAAAGTTCATTACCTTTTCTTGACAGGGAGTTGTAGGCTACCACTGTCTTTAGTCTCGGAGGACATTAACTATAGCCCGTAGGCATTTCCCTTCTAAGGGATGTTTATAATACGATCATCTTCATTTGATGATAGTAGTCAGGATCGCATTGATCCTACAGACTAATAGGCTTGAGCATAGCTCACCACCATAGACAAGGAATCATAAAGATCAAATGTCAATGTCTCAAATGGACAATACATTATAGCCCGTAGGCATTATCTTACCATTGTATGGCCAAAATATGATCATCTTAATTGATGATCTAAACCCATGATTCAGAGATCATTAAGTTGGGCTAGGGATCTTTTAAAGAATCCATATATAAAAATGACGTGTGTGATTTTAACGAATCACATCTGCCAGGAGTGTTAACATATTTACAGATGTTAACAGGGATTCGAATCTTTTAAACAGGTCTTACCATCATGGCCCGGCCTTAAAATGACCCGAAGGCTAGGTTTCACTCTTAAGATTCTTATTAATATTTAACGCAGAACAATCCTAAATTGAGGTGTTAAATATGGATCTGAATCTAATTATGGAACTACCATCTTGGCCCGGTCTTAAAATGACACGTGACTAGGTCTTGTCCTTTTTAGATTTTGCCATTTTATTATAATGGTAGATCTTATAATATAGGAATGATATTTTAAACATAATCATTCCTTTAAAATTTAAGCAAGTATATAGTTGTCCTAAACGGGACTTCTAATAAAAATGACTTGCCCATGCAAAGGCTAATCAGAAAAATAATCAAGCAAGTAATTTAAAAGACAATGAAACAAATTGGAATTTGTCCTATGTTCTTGTCTAGACTCAAGAATGTGCAATTGTGTAACTGAGATTAAACGCAAAAAGGCTAGCGTTTAATTCACTCAGTGTTGGCTCTGATACCAACCTGTCACACCCCGACTTTCCACGTGTCACCGGTGGGCCCGGTGGGGAGTATCGTGACGTAGTTGGCAACATAATAGTCAAACAACACAATATATATAAATGCACAGCGGAAGCAAAAGGTAAATATATATTACAAATCCGAATTTTAAAGTAATATCCAGTATTACAACGGAAAGTAAAGGATCCACAGGCGAATCTTAAAACATATCATTTGTTCAACAGACTTTAGACGCCTAGAACTTGCAAGATTCCTTATTAGCGCCCTGAGCTTCCAGCCAATTACGTTCAGTACCTGTCACTTAACCTTTTTGGAAAATACGTCAGTTTTCACTGGTAAATACACTCAACCGACTCATTTGAAAAGGGTTTAAGAAAGTTGATTTGAATGCACGTGGCACAAAATATCTTTTATAATTTGATTAAAATGCACAGAGGCAAAATTAACCTTTTTAACTTGGAACAATTATATTTATAACCTTGTATACAGATTTACATGTTCGTTATACGTTCAAGGCCCGATGTAGAAACCGAGTCAGATTAACAGACACGCTACAAGTATAGGCCCACAAGAGAGTGAGATACCGTTATTACTTAAGTAACTGTCAGGTGTATGCCTACACCCCGTACTTAAGACGTGGCCATTTTATAATACAATGATGTCAAGGATATCCGGGACATGGTCATTAACCCCTAAAGGTCTTTATTTCAAACAATACAGATTAAACCGGGTTACCTCAATAATTTAACCATAATAAGATTAAATATTCAATGCCCGACCAAGCGGTATTATAATACCGTATTCCAAGCCCGTATAGGGAAAATAAGTTAAGAGTATTTACCTGAGCTAGCTCCTGTCTTAAATAGCAAGAATTTAATAACTCAGCCGTATTCACTTAAGTAAGCATAGGTACCATTTACCGGAAAGCTCTAGTCTGGAATGATGGTATAAATAACTAATTAGAATGCTAACGGGTCTTTAATTAAGCCTAAGCTTAGGCCTGTTAGTCTTACAGGAAGATACGGTTCGTACGCACGATTAAGCGAAGACCGGAATAGAATGTGATTTAAACCCGACATGTTCAGAGACTTGTCTTATATGGGTATTTCATACACATTCTGGATTTTGAGATAAAACCAATAAGGTTTGACCCGTTTCGGCTAATTTATGTAAACTTGTTACATAAACCGAACCGTACGCGTAATAAGCGTGACGGGTATTCATGAGAGCTATATACAGGTTTCCTAAGTTAATTATGCCTCAAATATGTTGTGACATCAGTAAGATATCTTTCATTATGCCCGTAACGAATCTAAACACAAACTATGCCCCGTAGGGGTAGTTTGGTAATTTCACATAAGCCGAAAAGCTCAAAACTGAAGTCTGAGTTTAACAACCTTTGCTTACTGTTAAAATATTATAATTTTCCTCAAATATCAGTAGGTATCAACCCTTGTATGTTTAAAATAGTTTTAGTACATACTATGCGTTAAAAACGCTTAAAAGGCGATTAGAGGCCATTTCCGGGTTTGATACATAAATCTGATATTTTTATATTTCCAGAAGGCTTAAAATAATTTATTTATCAAATGTGATCAGTAGCAAAAGGTTTGGAGTCGTTTAGATATGTAAAACTCATTTTATAGCCCGTAAGGGCAAAACCGACAATTACCGGATTAAGCCTACGACTATAAGTTATGCTCAGCCTAAAATTTAATAAAAATCTTTAAAAATCCCAAAATAATATATTACATCAGTGGGTAAAGATTTTGATATCAAAAAGTAGGCTTAACTAGACTATACGCTAATTACGCTATTTTGTTAACATAAAGCTTTCAATTTGCGCTAATGAGCATAACTCTCAAACTACACCTCAAACTGATGTCAAACTTTGGGTACAAGTCTATATATCAGTAATTAAGGTTTCTACTCTTTTACATTTTCAAAAATCACATTTTAAGGTGAAAAGGGCATAATGGTCAACATATGAGCAATTAACGGAATCATGCGTATTAAATGGATAACTAACGATCCGAGGTGTATAATCATAGAGGGTTATACTAGCATGTAACCTGGTCCAAATGAATCTCTAAGGTATTTCTAAAACATACCATAACGGGTCAGAACTGAAAGTCAAAGTATAAGTCAAACTATGCGACTTTCGGTTCCGAACCGGGTCTTTACAGAGAATTGTCGGGTTGAACATGTTTAGACATGTTCTTACACTAATTACTAAGTTATATTAATGATCAAACAGGTTGTATGTGTTCTACATAGCTAATTATGCATAAATTAGAATTTAAGCTTCCTGTTGACTTTTTCTTAACAAGTTTGACCCGACATTTGACCTAGTTAGAGTGGGAATCAGGGGGAACCCTTTTGAGGGTTTATTACCCACATAATTACCAACTTATAACTACTTTTGATTCGACAAATCACTGGACCATTAGTGATTAATCTTAAAGTCAACCGTTAATTACGACGGTTTGACTTCTAAGCTATAACTAAGCTAAAACTTAATTTAGAAAGGTCAAGCAAACTTACCAAGGTCCTATGCACGAAATGTGAAGACTTGAGCCTGCTTGGGAGCTCCAAGAATGATCAGAAGTGCAAATGAAGGTGTGAGGAACAATGTTGCAACTCATGGCCTTTATATAGTGTTTTAAACACCACAAATTGTTGACAAGCAAGTCTAGCATTGACCACAAATCACTAACATGTGTCCCTAAGTGTCTAGGGGGTGTTTAGGGGTCGCCCATGAAGTGAAACAAGTGATTAAAGTTGGTTCCAAGGCTGAACAGCCACAAAAAACGATTTTCTGCATCTGGCGTCCTGACGCGGCCCGCGTAAGGCCTCAAGCGGGCCGCATGGGCCTTCTGATCAGGTTATTTTCATTTTCAAGTTTTTTGCATATGTCCCTTGGCCTTTCGAAGAGTCAATTAGACTTATTCTTTGCATTTTGACCCCTTCTTATTTACCTACAAGGGCTTTAGGACTTGTACCCACTTTTCTAAGTCCTTGGCCACTCGGTTATTACCCGAAAAGTCATAACTTTCAACGTTAACGCTTTTAACCCCTCGCATACGAATTTGATCATAACTTTCTCATACGATAAGGAAACTTTATGAAATTTTAATCGTGCATTCTAGTGAGCATAATTAACCGTTACAAAGCTTTGGGTTTGCTAAAAGGTCACTCAGAGGTATAATTTAAACATGTTGACACATTTAACCCCTGTAGTTTGTAATCTCTCACTTTCTTTCATATTTAGCTTTGTATGATCCATGATTTATTCCTTTGAAGGTATGAGCATCATGTAGGGTTAATGTATAATATATTTATTCACTGTTGACATTTAGAACTCGTATATTTACATACTTTCTATGATTGTCAACTTAAGTCCTTCGATAATATTCTTTCACACGTTTAAACATATTACACGTGTCAACACATTATAGGACGTGAATTTTCGAGGTGTTACATGGACCCTATCCAACCCGTTCAATTCCACCCGGTTCTCAAAAATAGTTAAAAATTTAATGGTGGAATAATATAATATTTTGAAATTTTGAAAGGGGTCAGACCACCAGAATTTAAACTTACCTGGATCAAACTTGATAAAATTCATGTAATGAGGAGGATGGTTGCCTTTGCACTTTAATGTTGCCTGAAGCTTCCTATTATACCATCTTTGTATCCCCAAGTTTTGTTGATCCAACTCCTTTTGTTTTGCCTTCTCCCGTGGTTTTGTTGATTTTTCAGTTTCACTTATAAATACTTCCACGGGCCAGCTGTGGTGTTCTTCTTCTTCCACCACTTCCTCAAGAGGATCCTCACACTTAGACTCTTTATCTGGGGCAGGTTCGATCACCTCTGTCGGTTCATCTTCAAGTAGGGCATCAAAGAATGCTATATCCCCCTCGGGGTCTAATTCTCCTACTTCTTCATAGACCGGCAAATCATCTAATTCTAATTTTAAAAACTCATCCACCTCAGATAACACATTCTCTAAGTCCTTTTCTTCTACATTTTCAGCAAACAATATTTCCAAGGACTCTCCCAAGTCTAACTCCTCTTCATTCACTTCTTTCTTTACTATCATCTTCTGATAAGCAGCCCATTCTTCTTTGTCTATTTCATTATCAGAGTCACTTCCAAAATCATATATACTAACCTGTGGCACCGGAGGTGGGACTTCAACGTCCATTTTCGTCTCCGTGACTGGAGTGATCTCTTCTTCTTCTTCTCCCAGTAATCTCCTATATTCAGCCAGCTGTGCATCTATCTCCTCATCACTACAAGAAAAATCAATTATGAACTTACCAGTATTCTCTTCTTGTTCACCTTGTTGAACCTGTTGTTCCTGTTGAACCGGAGGTGGGACTTCAGCGTCCATTTTCGTCTCCGGCTCTACCAGTGAGTTCAATATTTTCCATATTCTTGCTGATTCAGCTTCGAATAGTTTCCATTCTTTCATCCCATCCACCTGTTCTTGCTCAAAGACTTCAGAATTTTGCTGTTGAGGTTGGTAATATGGTTCCTCATACTGGTATGGTTCCTCATACTGGTATGGTTCCTTATACTGGTATGGTTCCTCATATTGATACGAGGAATATTCCTGTGAAAAACATGGCTGCGGCTGCACATAGGGGTTATCATAACAATGTGTGGAGTACCTCGGGAAATATGGACAAAATATAGAAATGTGAGGTATACCACAATCGTAACACATGATTGACACTAAAAACAAAAGAAAATAAAAATAAATAAAAAAAATTACTTAAAATTAGACTCCTATGACTCAAACAAAAGAAAACAACTAGCAAGTATGATGTCAATTAAGTCCAAATAAAGTAATCAACGCAATTGCCAAAGAGTCCCCGGCAACGGCGCCAAAAACTTTGATGTGTGCAAAAGTGGTTAAATAAAAACAACTAAAAAAATAAACTTTTGGACATGCTTTGGCCTAATAGGTATCGGTACTCTCATTGGGATTCTCCCCAGGTAGGCAACGGGTCCTTATATTTGGATTTGTACGAATGCCAGCCTAGACAGGAGTTCCCAACTTAACGGTACTTAACCCTTCCAGTTACTACATGTCCGACACGAAAAACACATTTTAACAAATAATGTACAAAAAGACAAACTTTAAAAATAACCTTAAATTAGACACTCTAAGTTTTAAATTTATAAACTTAGACTCGATCTAAACCTAAACCACACATCCGGCAGTGTACCGATCAGTGTAGTATAGCTGATGCAAGTCCGAGTATCGAACCCAAGGGACTCTGTTGAATTACGTTAATTAATTTATTTACACTAAAATGACACCACACTAAACATTATTATATTTTTGTATTTTTGATTTAAAGGGGGGTTTTACTTGAAAAGTAAATTAATTAAAAACTAATTAATAAAAATGTACTAAAAACAAATTAAGACTAATGTTTAAATTCTATGATGATAAAGGAACTATCTAGGTTGGAATTCCACTTGTTAATAACATACTTTCTACCGGGTATTTGTGTGATATGAAACCGGGATCTTTAGATATTAAACCCTAAAAGACGACGTATAGGATTCCCAATCATTCTCCGGAAGGCAACTATGTGACTTTAAAGATTTATTTTGATTACCGATTTACTAGACTTCCTTACGGTTATCTAGTGTTCTAGAAAAGTGCTTGAAAAGACTAACTTCCTTTCGGTTGTAAGTCTGAAGCAATTTAAGAAAACTTGATTTGGTTTAATAGACAAGTTAGCGACAATTTAACTAAAAGATAGTTTCTCACAAAACACAATTTTAGCAATACACTAAACTTGATCTATTAATATTTTTATACCTTACAGCGCTAAAAATAGTAGAACATTAAAACCGGAATAATTCTTGATCATTATTTCTATGGTTTATTTCACAATCCACCATAAGATTACCCAACCTGTTTAAGACTTGAATATCAACATAATTCTTTTTATGAAAATACATTCACCGGAATTTATGTGAAACAAATTATCAAAGTGTAAACCAAGTTAAAATATGCATAAACACCAAAACATATAACTTAAATTATTTACTTAACAAGAACAAACCATAATCACACAATACCCGGTAAAAATTACATATTAACAAGTGTTCATCATAACCTAGATAGTTTCAAAGTTTAGCTACACATAATATTAAACATTACAACTGGACAAAATATAAAATTAACTGAAGACATTATACAAAGCGAATATAAACTGAAAAACGAATAATTACCGAACCCGGAAGCTTAGAACTCGAACCGGAAGCTTCCTAGACCATTGCAAAGCTCCAAGGTGCTCCAAAGTCGACCAAGGTAATCCAAAACCCGAAGGTTTTTTAGATGGTTTGAAAGGATCGAAGGTGTGCTATTTATAGTGAAATTTTTGGCTTCTGTACACCCCTTACGGACCGTAAGGGTTAAGCCTTACGATCCGTAAGGCTTCCCCAACTACCATTCTTCACCTGCTCCATTTCCGCACCAGAAAGTCTTTGCCGACACACCCTTACGGACCGTAAGGGTTTATCCTTACGGTACGTAAGGCATCTTCAAAAACAAACTTCATTTTTGGATTCCTCTCGTCGAGCTACCCCAAAAGCATATATTATGGCTCCCGTAACTCATTTTCTAGCTCCGGATATGTCCAGATGAAGTTCTGACTGTTTCGGGCGCGTATTTGTGTTCTTTTCTTCATTTCTTCTTCATTCGAACTCCGTTTTATTCGCCGTTTTTGCTCCCTTTACACCAGGACCTGCCAAAACACAAAATAAAATAAAACAAACTTAAAACTAAATAAAAACAAATAAAAACCATACAATAATTATACATTTCACACAGGACAAATATGTGTATTTTACTACACATCAAATATCCCCACACTTAACCTTTTGCTTGTCCCTAAGCAAAATCCTAAGCAACATGTCCCACGTAAACGCTTTACAAAAACGCAAGCCTTGAACAAATTAAAATGTGAACTACAAAATCAATAAACACAGATGTTTCCCAAGACTTACAACGTTCAAAAGGTTGACAATTCAAGAGAATGAAACGAGAAACCGGGCCTACCTAATCAAACTTTCTTACCTTCAAGTAATCAATTTATGCAATATCAACATCCCTCAAGAAATTCACTCATCTCTCGGTTAATATATATGTAATTTCAAGTGAACTCTCAAAAACCGAACTGTGAAGCATGACTATTATAAGCTTGTACGTCAATCAGATCTCCACCTAATTGTTATAAGTCGATACAAATCAAGAGGACTTTTATTGTGGGTAGGTATGGGTAAAAGGTAGGTTGGTTATTTGGAAGAAAGTGGTTAACATGAGATTTTATGATAAACCGGAAAAACACGTAGTAGGGTTTTTTTTTTTTTTTTTTTTACACCAAACCGAAACACAGACCAAGTGACTCTTTTAAGGTCAGATCGTCAAGACCGGTATTATCCAAGATATGGAGCAAGTCTTCCTCAATCCTGTAGAGAACATTACTTCCAACTCTAATGGACCGTTCGGCATTGAGCCTAATAGCCCCCACCCTCATTAGAAGTGTTTATTCATGTTGAGATTCAGTTTGACTTTTTCTACATCTTCCTGTGTGAGACCAATTTCCATATCCAATGCATTTCTCATAACGTTTTGCTCTTCTTTTCATAGCACTTTTGGATGTTCCACAAAATGGTTGTGTTTTAAACAAATGAAACAGAAAAAAAGGCTCAACTTGGTTTTCTATTGGATAACATTTTTGGGTAACAGGTTTTTTTTTTCAGAAAGGTGATCCTAATGCCTCTATCATACTTGTATCAACGTCTAAACCAAAGGTCTTGAAATGTATCAAAACGTACAAGTTCTAAAGTAATGCAACAAGTTGGTAAACACACATGAAACGAAAATAGTGTATTCGTAAGAAACACTTATAGGCTCAAAACTTACTGTCATCTGGAAAAATAAGGGTCGATATTAACATTGCATAATCAATTAACTTTCCAGCTTGATTCATTATCTTAGGTATCCCGTAAAAATTTTATTTCAAGAAAAACTTGATTTAATCAACCTACTATTCCGCAACTTAAAGAAACATGTATTTTTGTTTTAGTAAGTTCGACATTTAAATCGTTTTGACTGTCGTTTTGAAAAGGTTTTTGTTTTCGATGTGCTAAAAGATCGGGACACGCACGAAAAATTTCTTTAAAAATTTTTTAAATTGATTATTTTATTGTTATGTAAATGAAAACTCAAAAATTAAAGTAAATAAGAAATAAAAGACAAAGGACAAATTGGAAAGGACTTAGCTGGTTATATGATGTATAAGTTCAAAACTTTTGTCCAATCCAGCTCGATCGTATAGCATTTCGGTCGCGATCGGCTTTGACTCTGACTAGCACTCTTGGTAAATTACTTGAAATTGGCGTACAGCTCCGAAATCACCCGAATGGAGATTGAGTTCGGGTGGTGTGATTCAAACCTGCATAAACAAAAACAAGCAACAACCCAAGCAGTACTGACTCGACACAAAACAAACGACTCAAAAACACAAATTTTTACAAAACCTCCCCACACTTGAATTTAATCAGGAGGTTTTTCTTTGATCTGGACTGTCACACCCCGACTTTCCACGTGTCACCGGTGGGCCCGGTGGGGAGTATCGTGACGTAGTTGGCAACATAATAGTCAAACAACACAATATATATAAATGCACAGCGGAAGCAAAAGGTAAATATATATTACAAATCCGAATTTTAAAGTAATATCCAGTATTACAACGGAAAGTAAAGGATCCACAGGCGGATCTTAAAACATATCATTTGTTCAACAGACTTTAGACGCCTAGAACTTGCAAGATTCCTTATTAGCGCCCTGAGCTTCCAGCCAATTACGTTCAGTACCTGTCACTTAACCTTTTTGGAAAATACGTCAGTTTTCACTAGTAAATACACTCAACCGACTCATTTGAAAAGGGTTTAAGAAAGTTGATTTGAATGCACGTGGCACAAAATATCTTTTATAATTTGATTAAAATGCACAGAGGCAAAATTAACCTTTTTAACTTGGAACAATTATATTTATAACCTTGTATACATATTTACATGTTCGTTATACGTTCAGGGCCCGATGTAGAAACCGAGTCAGATTAACAGACACGCCACAAGTATAGGCCCACAAGAGAGTGAGATACCGTTATTACTTAAGTAACTGTCAGGTGTATGCCTACACCCCGTACTTAAGACGTGGCCATTTTATAATACAATGATGTCAAGGATATCCGGGACATGGTCATTAACCCCTAAAGGTCTTTATTTCAAACAATACAGATTAAACCGGGTTACCTCAATAATTTAACCATAATAAGATTAAATATTCAATACCCGACCAAGCGGTATTATAATACCGTATTCCAAGCCCGTATAGGGAAAATAAGTTAAGAGTATTTACCTGAGCTAGCTCCTGTCTTAAATAGCAAGAATTTAATAACTCAGTCGTATTCACTTAAGTAAGCATAGGTACCATTTACCAGAAAGCTCTAGTCTGGAATGATGGTATAAATAACTAATTAGAATGCTAACGGGTCTTTAATTAAGCCTAAGCTTAGGCCTGTTAGTCTTACAGGAAGATACGGTTCGTACGCACGATTAAGCGAAGACCGGAATAGAATGTGATTTAAACCCGACATGTTCAGAGACTTGTCTTATATGGGTATTTCATACACATTCTGGATTTTGAGATAAAACCAATAAGGTTTGACCCGTTTCGGCTAATTTATGTAAACTTGTTACATAAACCGAACCGTACGCGTAATAAGCGTGACGGGTATTCATGAGAGCTATATACAGGTTTCCTAAGTTAATTATGCCTCAAATATTTTGTGACATCAGTAAGATGTCTTTCATTATGCCCGTAACGAATCTAAACACAAACTATGCCCCGTAGGGGTAGTTTGGTAATTTCACATAAGCCGAAAAGCTCAAAACTGAAGTCTGAGTTTAACAACCTTTGCTTACTGTTAAAATATTATAATTTTCCTCAAATATCAGTAGGTATCAACCCTTGTATGTTTAAAATAGTTTTAGTACATACTATGCGTTAAAAACGCTTAAAAGGCGATTAGAGGCCATTTCCGGGTTTGATACATAAATCTGATATTTTTATATTTCCAGAAGGCTTAAAATAATTTATTTATCATATGTGATCAGTAGCAAAAGGTTTGGAGTCGTTTAGATATGTAAAACTCATTTTATAGCCCGTAAGGGCAAAACCGACAATTACCGGATTAAGCCTACGACTATAAGTTATGCTCAGCCTAAAATTTAATAAAAATCTTTAAAAATCCCAAAATAATATATTACATCAGTGGGTAAAGATTTTGATATCAAAAAGTAGGCTTAACTAGACTATACGCTAATTACGCCATTTTGTTAACATAAAGCTTTCAATTTGCGCTAATGAGCATAACTCTCAAACTACACCTCAAACTGATGTCAAACTTTGGGTACAAGTCTATATATCAGTAATTAAGGTTTCTACTCTTTTACATTTTCAAAAATCACATTTTAAGGTGAAAAGGGCATAATGGTCAACACATGAGCAATTAACGGAATCATGCGTATTAAATGGATAACTAACGATCCGAGGTGTATAATCATAGAGGGTTATACTAGCATGTAACCTGGTCCAAATGAAGCTCTAAGGTATTTCTAAAACATACCATAACGGGTCAGAACTGAAAGTCAAAGTATAAGTCAAACTATGCGACTTTCGGTTCTGAACCGGGTCTTTACAGAGAATTGTCGGGTTGAACATGTTTAGACATGTTCTTACACTAATTACTAAGTTATATTAATGATCAAACAGGTTGTATGTGTTCTACATAGCTAATTATGCATAAATTAGAATTTAAGCTTCCTGTTGACTTTTTCTTAACAAGTTTGACCCGACATTTGACCTAGTTAGAGTGGGAATCAGGGGGAACCCTTTTGAGGGTTTATTACCCACATAATTACCAACTTATAACTACTTTTGATTCGACAAATCACTGGACCATTAGTGATTAATCTTAAAGTCAACCGTTAATTACGACGGTTTGACTTCTAAGCTATAACTAAGCTAAAACTTAATTTAGAAAGGTCAAGCAAACTTACCAAGGTCCTATGCACGAAATGTGAAGACTTGAGCCTGCTTGGGAGCTCCAAGAATGATCAGAAGTGCAAATGAAGGTGTGAGGAACAATGTTGCAACTCATGGCCTTTATATAGTGTTTTAAACACCACAAATTGTTGACAAGCAAGTCTAGCATTGACCACAAATCACTAACATGTGTCCCTAAGTGTCTAGGGGGTGTTTAGGGGTCGCCCATGAAGTGAAACAAGTGATTAAAGTTGGTTCCAAGGCTGAACAGCCACAAAAAATGATTTTCTGCATCTGGCGTCCTGACGCGGCCCGCGTAAGGCCTCAAGCGGGCCGCATGGACCTTCTGATCAGGTTATTTTCATTTTCAAGTTTTTTGCATATGTCCCTTGGCCTTTCGAAGAGTCAATTAGACTTATTCTTTGCATTTTGACCCCTTCTTATTTACCTACAAGGGCTTTAGGACTTGTACCCACTTTTCTAAGTCCTTGGCCACTCGGTTATTACCCGAAAAGTCATAACTTTCAACGTTAACGCTTTTAACCCCTCGCATACGAATTTGATCATAACTTTCTCATACGATAAGGAAACTTTATGAAATTTTAATCGTGCATTCACGTGAACATAATTAACCGTTATAAAGCTTTGGGTTTGCTAAAAGGTCACTCAGAGGTATAATTTAAACATGTTGACACATTTAACCCCTGTAGTTTGTAATCTCTCACTTTCTTTCATATTTAGCTTCGTATGATCCATGATTTATTCCTTTGAAGGTATGAGCATCATGTAGGGTTAATGTATAATATATTTATTCACTGTTGACATTTAGAACTCGTATATTTACATACTTTCTATGATTGTCAACTTAAGTCCTTCGATAATATTCTTTCACACGTTTAAACATATTACACGTGTCAACACATTATAGGACGTGAATTTTCGAGGTGTTACATCCTCACCCCCTTAAAATAAATCTCGACCTCGAGATTTGTTAAAGTAAGGGAAGTACTATCTACCTTATATTGGGTTAAATCTTCCCCAGTACCTTTGAGCCTCTAAGGCACTACAACTGACCTTTATAATAGGCACATGTATCTTTTTGGAGCTTCTAATCCTGTCGATCCTTAATCGACACAGGTTGCTCATACTATCATAGTTCTGCATATCATTATGTGATAGCGCTTTTCGACTTATTGGTGACACGTCGCTAAATCATTAGTGTGGGTCACATTGCGCGTTCTACCAAGCCCCTTAATTTAGGTCTTAGCTCGTAAGCTATCTAGTCTTGATACATTCGATTTCCTTCGAATGATTCTATATATTCAGAGCTTAACTAGCCTGATGATTTTAACAATTCGGCACTCCCTCCCTTAACAAGAATTCAGGAGGTTTGCTATTTTCATTAATCCTTGATTTTTCTGCCGAATACTGGCATCTTACAGATGATTATGAATTTGCGTGATCTTATTTGTTTCTAATGCAACCTTCAGATCCTGATAATTGGACTTACCAATCTATTGTCCAAACAATAGATGTTTAACATTCCATCTATACTAGGTCTTCAAGGGAGCAGCCTTGATACTTATATGACCGCTATTATAGAAAAGCTTATCTTAAGGTGAGATGGTTATTCCAACCATTGCTCAAAATTAATCTTAAGAAATAGCTAATCTTTACAGTTAGTCAAACAAATCGATGATCCTGGGCAGCTGATGGCGATTCTTAATCGCTGCCTAATTAGGGTTGCGGTAAACAATGCCTTAGCAAAATGAACCGTCTTTCATAATTTACTATACCGAATTCTCAGGATATTGAGTTTGGCTTTATGAATCTATATCTTAAAACTTACTTAACCAGGGTTTTCGATTCTGCCAATAATGGTACTAGTTGTCTTGAAGATTTCATAGTAATGCAGCCTTAATGGGATGTAAATCTTAACGCTACTGCCTCTCGGGAGGTAAACAGGGTAGTCTTTGGAGAAGATAACCAAGATACAAGGAGGTTACAGAGAATTTCCATATCTCAGGCTCTAGTTTAATCATCCTCGCTGGTGTCAAATGAGTGACACATTTATGCTATGAGTCCACAGATTCCTTTACTAGGGAATATTTATTTGGACAATTCTATTCTGGATATCTTCTTTGAATACCATTAGTTGACTTTAGTACCATATGATCATTGGGATATCTTTGTGGTTCCATGCATTAAACCTCCATACTGATCAGGCATGGAAGCAATCTATGGAACTTATTAAGATACACCAATCCTCATATAGCGCTTTTGTCATACCATTTGATATTCGAAATCAGTAGAGATCAAAGAGATATCAATTTCATATGATGATGTACTTTATCTATAGAGAGGGTACATTAGAATTTTCTACGGTTTATTATTGTAGTATCAATAGCATGCGTCGCCTCATCAATGGCGCGATCTACTGTTGTCTTATCCGAGTTTATCATACTCGAGATTTAGTTCCTATTACCAGATGAATCATTTACTTAGTTGCAATCCAACATCTGCTATTCATTACCCTGATGGCCTTAACATATACTAACCATGGTTTCATCAAACTATACTGGCCAATAAGGCATTAACATTCTTAATGAACGTTATTTTAAAAATATATCAATATCACTTAGCCTAGGTCACAAAAGACCATCAATGGCATTTAAGGGTTGGACCTAGTCCATCACCTCTTCGACAGGGGATCAAAATGTCACATCTGTCTTTAATATACTGATGAATTTGGATAGTTTGAAAGTTTGCCATAAGGGTATCAGAAAAGAGTGATTTCTAATAGATATTAAATATCAATATAGGATTTGTTGGAGCATTTCTAAAGTATCATCGGTCAATTTCTACCTCGCATTAAATGACCGGAGTCTTAATCAGGCGGAGACAACAGTTCTCAACATTTATCATTCATTATAGAATCATATGTGCCAGTATCAAATAAAATTCATGCATAAACTGTTTGATATGAAAAGGTATCTGCTATATAGTTATCCTTCTGCATCATCTCCTTGGCGTTCGTATGGAAGACTCATGCGTTTGCTTTCTTGGCCTCTTCAGGCTTCTTTTGATTCCTAGGGCAGTTAGTCTTGATATGCCCCTTCTCGTTGCAACCATAACAGGTTGCATCTTTCAACTTCTTGCAATCCAAGGTTTTATGTTCCTTAGACTTGCAGATTCCACAGGGTAGTGGCTCAGACTCAAATCTGCATTTCCCAAGATGGTATTTCCTACAGGTTCCGCACCTGGTCTTCTCTCCCGACTGCTGGTTGTCTCTCTTAAACCCGGAACTCTTCTTATCTTCAGAATTCCTCTTCCTATCGGAGCGATGAGAATTCTCATCCTCCCTTTTATGCTTTCCATCTTCAGAGGCTTTGGCAGCCTTGTTTCTGACTACATCGAGTGTGAGAGATAGCGACAGATCTGCCGCTGACCTGAATGTAGTAGGTCTTGAAGCCTTAACACTGGCTTTGATTTCTGGGGCTAAACCCCCGATGAAGCGAGCAATTCTCTTGGGTTCTGGTGTTACTAGGTAAGGAACCAGTCTGGACAGGGTATTGAAACTGGTGAGGTATGCTTGACAATCTAAGTTTGTCATCACCAATGATAAGAAATCTGATTCGATTCTTTCGACCTCGTGTTGAGGGCAGTAGTTCTCCATAATGAGAGCAACAAACTGTTCCCATGACATGTTGTAAAGTGGGATCTTCCCAGCAGCTTGAATGAGAGCCTTCCACCATGCTAGTGCCTCTCCCTTGAACGATTGGGATACATACTTCACTACATCCCTCTCAGCACACCCGCTGATGTCAACCACTGTGTCCATCTCATCTAACCAGGTCATACAATCAATTGCCCCTTTCTCCCCAGTGAAATCTCGGGGTTTACAGGAAACAAAGTACTTATAGGTACAAGACTTGGTATGCGGTTCATTATCGAACACTATCTTCTTGGATGGAACACTGTGTTGATTAGATGAACGTCGATCATCATCTTTCTTTGACTCATCTTTCTTTGAAGGCGGTGGCTTGCTGTGAGCCTCCGAATGAGTCTTAGGGACAGACTTAGAGTGGGGTACAGATGAGGCTTTACTATTAGTCTCACTATACTCCCTGAATTGCTCCTCCACAGCTTTAGATACAGCTGTATCAATCAGTGAACGAAGCTCTCCTTTGGTTATGTTAATCCTCTCATCATCGCGGTTTTCCAAAGGATAACTGTTCTCTTCCTCTGACCTAGCCATGTAGCTTTAATTGCTACATAAAAATTAAACAAGGACAAGGTTTATACGGAAGTTTATACAGTCTTATCGTTTTAAACGATTTATTAACCATGGTAATATAAACCATATTGGTTAATTTGTTAGTTACATTTATTTAGTATTTTTATTATTATTTATCCTAGTTATAAAACATTAAGGATATTAAAGTGGCGCAAAGGCTTAGTCACATAGACAAGTTTAATTTATAAGCCATGATTTCAGAGAATCGAGGCATTAAGGTTTGAATTAAAGTTCATTACCTTTTCTTGACAGGGAGTTGTAGGCTACCACTGTCTTTAGTCTCGGAGGACATTAACTATAGCCCGTAGGCATTTCCCTTCTAAGGGATGTTTATAATACGATCATCTTCATTTGATGATAGTAGTCAGGATCGCATTGATCCTACAGACTAATAGGCTTGAGCATAGCTCACCACCATAGACAAGGAATCATAAAGATCAAATGTCAATGTCTCAAATGGACAATACATTATAGCCCGTAGGCATTATCTTACCATTGTATGGCCAAAATATGATCATCTTAATTGATGATCTAAACCCATGATTCAGAGATCATTAAGTTGGGCTAGGGATCTTTTAAAGAATCCATATATAAAAATGACGTGTGTGATTTTAACGAATCACATCTGCCAGGAGTGTTAACATATTTACAGATGTTAACAGGGATTCGAATCTTTTAAACAGGTCTTACCATCATGGCCCGGCCTTAAAATGACCCGAAGGCTAGGTTTCACTCTTAAGATTCTTATTAATATTTAACGCAGAACAATCCTAAATTGAGGTGTTAAATATGGATCTGAATCTAATTATGGAACTACCATCTTGGCCCGGTCTTAAAATGACACGTGACTAGGTCTTGTCCTTTTTAGATTTTGCCATTTTATTATAATGGTAGATCTTATAATATAGGAATGATATTTTAAACATAATCATTCCTTTAAAATTTAAGCAAGTATATAGTTGTCCTAAACGGGACTTCTAATAAAAATGACTTGCCCATGCAAAGGCTAATCAGAAAAATAATCAAGCAAGTAATTTAAAAGACAATGAAACAAATTGGAATTTGTCCTATGTTCTTGTCTAGACTCAAGAATGTGCAATTGTGTAACTGAGATTAAACGCAAAAAGGCTAGCGTTTAATTCACTCAGTGTTGGCTCTGATACCAACCTGTCACACCCCGACTTTCCACGTGTCACCGGTGGGCCCGGTGGGGAGTATCGTGACGTAGTTGGCAACATAATAGTCAAACAACACAATATATATAAATGCACAGCGGAAGCAAAAGGTAAATATATATTACAAATCCGAATTTTAAAGTAATATCCAGTATTACAACGGAAAGTAAAGGATCCACAGGCGAATCTTAAAACATATCATTTGTTCAACAGACTTTAGACGCCTAGAACTTGCAAGATTCCTTATTAGCGCCCTGAGCTTCCAGCCAATTACGTTCAGTACCTGTCACTTAACCTTTTTGGAAAATACGTCAGTTTTCACTGGTAAATACACTCAACCGACTCATTTGAAAAGGGTTTAAGAAAGTTGATTTGAATGCACGTGGCACAAAATATCTTTTATAATTTGATTAAAATGCACAGAGGCAAAATTAACCTTTTTAACTTGGAACAATTATATTTATAACCTTGTATACAGATTTACATGTTCGTTATACGTTCAAGGCCCGATGTAGAAACCGAGTCAGATTAACAGACACGCTACAAGTATAGGCCCACAAGAGAGTGAGATACCGTTATTACTTAAGTAACTGTCAGGTGTATGCCTACACCCCGTACTTAAGACGTGGCCATTTTATAATACAATGATGTCAAGGATATCCGGGACATGGTCATTAACCCCTAAAGGTCTTTATTTCAAACAATACAGATTAAACCGGGTTACCTCAATAATTTAACCATAATAAGATTAAATATTCAATGCCCGACCAAGCGGTATTATAATACCGTATTCCAAGCCCGTATAGGGAAAATAAGTTAAGAGTATTTACCTGAGCTAGCTCCTGTCTTAAATAGCAAGAATTTAATAACTCAGCCGTATTCACTTAAGTAAGCATAGGTACCATTTACCGGAAAGCTCTAGTCTGGAATGATGGTATAAATAACTAATTAGAATGCTAACGGGTCTTTAATTAAGCCTAAGCTTAGGCCTGTTAGTCTTACAGGAAGATACGGTTCGTACGCACGATTAAGCGAAGACCGGAATAGAATGTGATTTAAACCCGACATGTTCAGAGACTTGTCTTATATGGGTATTTCATACACATTCTGGATTTTGAGATAAAACCAATAAGGTTTGACCCGTTTCGGCTAATTTATGTAAACTTGTTACATAAACCGAACCGTACGCGTAATAAGCGTGACGGGTATTCATGAGAGCTATATACAGGTTTCCTAAGTTAATTATGCCTCAAATATGTTGTGACATCAGTAAGATATCTTTCATTATGCCCGTAACGAATCTAAACACAAACTATGCCCCGTAGGGGTAGTTTGGTAATTTCACATAAGCCGAAAAGCTCAAAACTGAAGTCTGAGTTTAACAACCTTTGCTTACTGTTAAAATATTATAATTTTCCTCAAATATCAGTAGGTATCAACCCTTGTATGTTTAAAATAGTTTTAGTACATACTATGCGTTAAAAACGCTTAAAAGGCGATTAGAGGCCATTTCCGGGTTTGATACATAAATCTGATATTTTTATATTTCCAGAAGGCTTAAAATAATTTATTTATCAAATGTGATCAGTAGCAAAAGGTTTGGAGTCGTTTAGATATGTAAAACTCATTTTATAGCCCGTAAGGGCAAAACCGACAATTACCGGATTAAGCCTACGACTATAAGTTATGCTCAGCCTAAAATTTAATAAAAATCTTTAAAAATCCCAAAATAATATATTACATCAGTGGGTAAAGATTTTGATATCAAAAAGTAGGCTTAACTAGACTATACGCTAATTACGCTATTTTGTTAACATAAAGCTTTCAATTTGCGCTAATGAGCATAACTCTCAAACTACACCTCAAACTGATGTCAAACTTTGGGTACAAGTCTATATATCAGTAATTAAGGTTTCTACTCTTTTACATTTTCAAAAATCACATTTTAAGGTGAAAAGGGCATAATGGTCAACATATGAGCAATTAACGGAATCATGCGTATTAAATGGATAACTAACGATCCGAGGTGTATAATCATAGAGGGTTATACTAGCATGTAACCTGGTCCAAATGAATCTCTAAGGTATTTCTAAAACATACCATAACGGGTCAGAACTGAAAGTCAAAGTATAAGTCAAACTATGCGACTTTCGGTTCCGAACCGGGTCTTTACAGAGAATTGTCGGGTTGAACATGTTTAGACATGTTCTTACACTAATTACTAAGTTATATTAATGATCAAACAGGTTGTATGTGTTCTACATAGCTAATTATGCATAAATTAGAATTTAAGCTTCCTGTTGACTTTTTCTTAACAAGTTTGACCCGACATTTGACCTAGTTAGAGTGGGAATCAGGGGGAACCCTTTTGAGGGTTTATTACCCACATAATTACCAACTTATAACTACTTTTGATTCGACAAATCACTGGACCATTAGTGATTAATCTTAAAGTCAACCGTTAATTACGACGGTTTGACTTCTAAGCTATAACTAAGCTAAAACTTAATTTAGAAAGGTCAAGCAAACTTACCAAGGTCCTATGCACGAAATGTGAAGACTTGAGCCTGCTTGGGAGCTCCAAGAATGATCAGAAGTGCAAATGAAGGTGTGAGGAACAATGTTGCAACTCATGGCCTTTATATAGTGTTTTAAACACCACAAATTGTTGACAAGCAAGTCTAGCATTGACCACAAATCACTAACATGTGTCCCTAAGTGTCTAGGGGGTGTTTAGGGGTCGCCCATGAAGTGAAACAAGTGATTAAAGTTGGTTCCAAGGCTGAACAGCCACAAAAAATGATTTTCTGCATCTGGCGTCCTGACGCGGCCCGCGTAAGGCCTCAAGCGGGCCGCATGGGCCTTCTGATCAGGTTATTTTCATTTTCAAGTTTTTTGCATATGTCCCTTGGCCTTTCGAAGAGTCAATTAGACTTATTCTTTGCATTTTGACCCCTTCTTATTTACCTACAAGGGCTTTAGGACTTGTACCCACTTTTCTAAGTCCTTGGCCACTCGGTTATTACCCGAAAAGTCATAACTTTCAACGTTAACGCTTTTAACCCCTCGCATACGAATTTGATCATAACTTTCTCATACGATAAGGAAACTTTATGAAATTTTAATCGTGCATTCACGTGAACATAATTAACCGTTATAAAGCTTTGGGTTTGCTAAAAGGTCACTCAGAGGTATAATTTAAACATGTTGACACATTTAACCCCTGTAGTTTGTAATCTCTCACTTTCTTTCATATTTAGCTTCGTATGATCCATGATTTATTCCTTTGAAGGTATGAGCATCATGTAGGGTTAATGTATAATATATTTATTCACTGTTGACATTTAGAACTCGTATATTTACATACTTTCTATGATTGTCAACTTAAGTCCTTCGATAATATTCTTTCACACGTTTAAACATATTACACGTGTCAACACATTATAGGACGTGAATTTTCGAGGTGTTACATCCTCACCCCCTTAAAATAAATCTCGACCTCGAGATTTGTTAAAGTAAGGGAAGTACTATCTACCTTATATTGGGTTAAATCTTCCCCAGTACCTTTGAGCCTCTAAGGCACTACAACTGACCTTTATAATAGGCACATGTATCTTTTTGGAGCTTCTAATCCTGTCGATCCTTAATCGACACAGGTTGCTCATACTATCATAGTTCTGCATATCATTATGTGATAGCGCTTTTCGACTTATTGGTGACACGTCGCTAAATCATTAGTGTGGGTCACATTGCGCGTTCTACCAAGCCCCTTAATTTAGGTCTTAGCTCGTAAGCTATCTAGTCTTGATACATTCGATTTCCTTCGAATGATTCTATATATTCAGAGCTTAACTAGCCTGATGATTTTAACAATTCGGCACTCCCTCCCTTAACAAGAATTCAGGAGGTTTGCTATTTTCATTAATCCTTGATTTTTCTGCCGAATACTGGCATCTTACAGATGATTATGAATTTGCGTGATCTTATTTGTTTCTAATGCAACCTTCAGATCCTGATAATTGGACTTACCAATCTATTGTCCAAACAATAGATGTTTAACATTCCATCTATACTAGGTCTTCAAGGGAGCAGCCTTGATACTTATATGACCGCTATTATAGAAAAGCTTATCTTAAGGTGAGATGGTTATTCCAACCATTGCTCAAAATTAATCTTAAGAAATAGCTAATCTTTACAGTTAGTCAAACAAATCGATGATCCTGGGCAGCTGATGGCGATTCTTAATCGCTGCCTAATTAGGGTTGCGGTAAACAATGCCTTAGCAAAATGAACCGTCTTTCATAATTTACTATACCGAATTCTCAGGATATTGAGTTTGGCTTTATGAATCTATATCTTAAAACTTACTTAACCAGGGTTTTCGATTCTGCCAATAATGGTACTAGTTGTCTTGAAGATTTCATAGTAATGCAGCCTTAATGGGATGTAAATCTTAACGCTACTGCCTCTCGGGAGGTAAACAGGGTAGTCTTTGGAGAAGATAACCAAGATACAAGGAGGTTACAGAGAATTTCCATATCTCAGGCTCTAGTTTAATCATCCTCGCTGGTGTCAAATGAGTGACACATTTATGCTATGAGTCCACAGATTCCTTTACTAGGGAATATTTATTTGGACAATTCTATTCTGGATATCTTCTTTCAATACCATTAGTTGACTTTAGTACCATATGATCATTGGGATATCTTTGTGGTTCCATGCATTAAACCTCCATACTGATCAGGCATGGAAGCAATCTATGGAACTTATTAAGATACACCAATCCTCATATAGCGCTTTTGTCATACCATTTGATATTCGAAATCAGTAGAGATCAAAGAGATATCAATTTCATATGATGATGTACTTTATCTATAGAGAGGGTACATTAGAATTTTCTACGGTTTATTATTGTAGTATCAATAGCATGCGTCGCCTCATCAATGGCGCGATCTACTGTTGTCTTATCCGAGTTTATCATACTCGAGATTTAGTTCCTATTACCAGATGAATCATTTACTTAGTTGCAATCCAACATCTGCTATTCATTACCCTGATGGCCTTAACATATACTAACCATGGTTTCATCAAACTATACTGGCCAATAAGGCATTAACATTCTTAATGAACGTTATTTTAAAAATATATCAATATCACTTAGCCTAGGTCACAAAAGACCATCAATGGCATTTAAGGGTTGGACCTAGTCCATCACCTCTTCGACAGGGGATCAAAATGTCACATCTGTCTTTAATATACTGATGAATTTGGATAGTTTGAAAGTTTGCCATAAGGGTATCAGAAAAGAGTGATTTCTAATAGATATTAAATATCAATATAGGATTTGTTGGAGCATTTCTAAAGTATCATCGGTCAATTTCTACCTCGCATTAAATGACCGGAGTCTTAATCAGGCGGAGACAACAGTTCTCAACATTTATCATTCATTATAGAATCATATGTGCCAGTATCAAATAAAATTCATGCATAAACTGTTTGATATGAAAAGGTATCTGCTATATAGTTATCCTTCTGCATCATCTCCTTGGCGTTCGTATGGAAGACTCATGCGTTTGCTTTCTTGGCCTCTTCAGGCTTCTTTTGATTCCTAGGGCAGTTAGTCTTGATATGCCCCTTCTCGTTGCAACCATAACAGGTTGCATCTTTCAACTTCTTGCAATCCAAGGTTTTATGTTCCTTAGACTTGCAGATTCCACAGGGTAGTGGCTCAGACTCAAATCTGCATTTCCCAAGATGGTATTTCCTACAGGTTCCGCACCTGGTCTTCTCTCCCGACTGCTGGTTGTCTCTCTTAAACCCGGAACTCTTCTTATCTTCAGAATTCCTCTTCCTATCGGAGCGATGAGAATTCTCATCCTCCCTTTTATGCTTTCCATCTTCAGAGGCTTTGGCAGCCTTGTTTCTGACTACATCGAGTGTGAGAGATAGCGACAGATCTGCCGCTGACCTGAATGTAGTAGGTCTTGAAGCCTTAACACTGGCTTTGATTTCTGGGGCTAAACCCCCGATGAAGCGAGCAATTCTCTTGGGTTCTGGTGTTACTAGGTAAGGAACCAGTCTGGACAGGGTATTGAAACTGGTGAGGTATGCTTGACAATCTAAGTTTGTCATCACCAATGATAAGAAATCTGATTCGATTCTTTCGACCTCGTGTTGAGGGCAGTAGTTCTCCATAATGAGAGCAACAAACTGTTCCCATGACATGTTGTAAAGTGGGATCTTCCCAGCAGCTTGAATGAGAGCCTTCCACCATGCTAGTGCCTCTCCCTTGAACGATTGGGATACATACTTCACTACATCCCTCTCAGCACACCCGCTGATGTCAACCACTGTGTCCATCTCATCTAACCAGGTCATACAATCAATTGCCCCTTTCTCCCCAGTGAAATCTCGGGGTTTACAGGAAACAAAGTACTTATAGGTACAAGACTTGGTATGCGGTTCATTATCGAACACTATCTTCTTGGATGGAACACTGTGTTGATTAGATGAACGTCGATCATCATCTTTCTTTGACTCATCTTTCTTTGAAGGCGGTGGCTTGCTGTGAGCCTCCGAATGAGTCTTAGGGACAGACTTAGAGTGGGGTACAGATGAGGCTTTACTATTAGTCTCACTATACTCCCTGAATTGCTCCTCCACAGCTTTAGATACAGCTGTATCAATCAGTGAACGAAGCTCTCCTTTGGTTATGTTAATCCTCTCATCATCGCGGTTTTCCAAAGGATAACTGTTCTCTTCCTCTGACCTAGCCATGTAGCTTTAATTGCTACATAAAAATTAAACAAGGACAAGGTTTATACGGAAGTTTATACAGTCTTATCGTTTTAAACGATTTATTAACCATGGTAATATAAACCATATTGGTTAATTTGTTAGTTACATTTATTTAGTATTTTTATTATTATTTATCCTAGTTATAAAACATTAAGGATATTAAAGTGGCGCAAAGGCTTAGTCACATAGACAAGTTTAATTTATAAGCCATGATTTCAGAGAATCGAGGCATTAAGGTTTGAATTAAAGTTCATTACCTTTTCTTGACAGGGAGTTGTAGGCTACCACTGTCTTTAGTCTCGGAGGACATTAACTATAGCCCGTAGGCATTTCCCTTCTAAGGGATGTTTATAATACGATCATCTTCAT
Source organism: Helianthus tuberosus (assembly GCA_030545235.1). Lineage (NCBI taxonomy): Eukaryota > Viridiplantae > Streptophyta > Magnoliopsida > Asterales > Asteraceae > Helianthus > Helianthus tuberosus. The sequence goes on from CM060392.1 coordinate 27,108,357, forward strand.
TTGATGATAGTAGTCAGGATCGCATTGATCCTACAGACTAATAGGCTTGAGCATAGCTCACCACCATAGACAAGGAATCATAAAGATCAAATGTCAATGTCTCAAATGGACAATACATTATAGCCCGTAGGCATTATCTTACCATTGTATGGCCAAAATATGATCATCTTAATTGATGATCTAAACCCATGATTCAGAGATCATTAAGTTGGGCTAGGGATCTTTTAAAGAATCCATATATAAAAATGACGTGTGTGATTTTAACGAATCACATCTGCCAGGAGTGTTAACATATTTACAGATGTTAACAGGGATTCGAATCTTTTAAACAGGTCTTACCATCATGGCCCGGCCTTAAAATGACCCGAAGGCTAGGTTTCACTCTTAAGATTCTTATTAATATTTAACGCAGAACAATCCTAAATTGAGGTGTTAAATATGGATCTGAATCTAATTATGGAACTACCATCTTGGCCCGGTCTTAAAATGACACGTGACTAGGTCTTGTCCTTTTTAGATTTTGCCATTTTATTATAATGGTAGATCTTATAATATAGGAATGATATTTTAAACATAATCATTCCTTTAAAATTTAAGCAAGTATATAGTTGTCCTAAACGGGACTTCTAATAAAAATGACTTGCCCATGCAAAGGCTAATCAGAAAAATAATCAAGCAAGTAATTTAAAAGACAATGAAACAAATTGGAATTTGTCCTATGTTCTTGTCTAGACTCAAGAATGTGCAATTGTGTAACTGAGATTAAACGCAAAAAGGCTAGCGTTTAATTCACTCAGTGTTGGCTCTGATACCAACCTGTCACACCCCGACTTTCCACGTGTCACCGGTGGGCCCGGTGGGGAGTATCGTGACGTAGTTGGCAACATAATAGTCAAACAACACAATATATATAAATGCACAGCGGAAGCAAAAGGTAAATATATATTACAAATCCGAATTTTAAAGTAATATCCAGTATTACAACGGAAAGTAAAGGATCCACAGGCGAATCTTAAAACATATCATTTGTTCAACAGACTTTAGACGCCTAGAACTTGCAAGATTCCTTATTAGCGCCCTGAGCTTCCAGCCAATTACGTTCAGTACCTGTCACTTAACCTTTTTGGAAAATACGTCAGTTTTCACTGGTAAATACACTCAACCGACTCATTTGAAAAGGGTTTAAGAAAGTTGATTTGAATGCACGTGGCACAAAATATCTTTTATAATTTGATTAAAATGCACAGAGGCAAAATTAACCTTTTTAACTTGGAACAATTATATTTATAACCTTGTATACAGATTTACATGTTCGTTATACGTTCAAGGCCCGATGTAGAAACCGAGTCAGATTAACAGACACGCTACAAGTATAGGCCCACAAGAGAGTGAGATACCGTTATTACTTAAGTAACTGTCAGGTGTATGCCTACACCCCGTACTTAAGACGTGGCCATTTTATAATACAATGATGTCAAGGATATCCGGGACATGGTCATTAACCCCTAAAGGTCTTTATTTCAAACAATACAGATTAAACCGGGTTACCTCAATAATTTAACCATAATAAGATTAAATATTCAATGCCCGACCAAGCGGTATTATAATACCGTATTCCAAGCCCGTATAGGGAAAATAAGTTAAGAGTATTTACCTGAGCTAGCTCCTGTCTTAAATAGCAAGAATTTAATAACTCAGCCGTATTCACTTAAGTAAGCATAGGTACCATTTACCGGAAAGCTCTAGTCTGGAATGATGGTATAAATAACTAATTAGAATGCTAACGGGTCTTTAATTAAGCCTAAGCTTAGGCCTGTTAGTCTTACAGGAAGATACGGTTCGTACGCACGATTAAGCGAAGACCGGAATAGAATGTGATTTAAACCCGACATGTTCAGAGACTTGTCTTATATGGGTATTTCATACACATTCTGGATTTTGAGATAAAACCAATAAGGTTTGACCCGTTTCGGCTAATTTATGTAAACTTGTTACATAAACCGAACCGTACGCGTAATAAGCGTGACGGGTATTCATGAGAGCTATATACAGGTTTCCTAAGTTAATTATGCCTCAAATATGTTGTGACATCAGTAAGATATCTTTCATTATGCCCGTAACGAATCTAAACACAAACTATGCCCCGTAGGGGTAGTTTGGTAATTTCACATAAGCCGAAAAGCTCAAAACTGAAGTCTGAGTTTAACAACCTTTGCTTACTGTTAAAATATTATAATTTTCCTCAAATATCAGTAGGTATCAACCCTTGTATGTTTAAAATAGTTTTAGTACATACTATGCGTTAAAAACGCTTAAAAGGCGATTAGAGGCCATTTCCGGGTTTGATACATAAATCTGATATTTTTATATTTCCAGAAGGCTTAAAATAATTTATTTATCAAATGTGATCAGTAGCAAAAGGTTTGGAGTCGTTTAGATATGTAAAACTCATTTTATAGCCCGTAAGGGCAAAACCGACAATTACCGGATTAAGCCTACGACTATAAGTTATGCTCAGCCTAAAATTTAATAAAAATCTTTAAAAATCCCAAAATAATATATTACATCAGTGGGTAAAGATTTTGATATCAAAAAGTAGGCTTAACTAGACTATACGCTAATTACGCTATTTTGTTAACATAAAGCTTTCAATTTGCGCTAATGAGCATAACTCTCAAACTACACCTCAAACTGATGTCAAACTTTGGGTACAAGTCTATATATCAGTAATTAAGGTTTCTACTCTTTTACATTTTCAAAAATCACATTTTAAGGTGAAAAGGGCATAATGGTCAACATATGAGCAATTAACGGAATCATGCGTATTAAATGGATAACTAACGATCCGAGGTGTATAATCATAGAGGGTTATACTAGCATGTAACCTGGTCCAAATGAATCTCTAAGGTATTTCTAAAACATACCATAACGGGTCAGAACTGAAAGTCAAAGTATAAGTCAAACTATGCGACTTTCGGTTCCGAACCGGGTCTTTACAGAGAATTGTCGGGTTGAACATGTTTAGACATGTTCTTACACTAATTACTAAGTTATATTAATGATCAAACAGGTTGTATGTGTTCTACATAGCTAATTATGCATAAATTAGAATTTAAGCTTCCTGTTGACTTTTTCTTAACAAGTTTGACCCGACATTTGACCTAGTTAGAGTGGGAATCAGGGGGAACCCTTTTGAGGGTTTATTACCCACATAATTACCAACTTATAACTACTTTTGATTCGACAAATCACTGGACCATTAGTGATTAATCTTAAAGTCAACCGTTAATTACGACGGTTTGACTTCTAAGCTATAACTAAGCTAAAACTTAATTTAGAAAGGTCAAGCAAACTTACCAAGGTCCTATGCACGAAATGTGAAGACTTGAGCCTGCTTGGGAGCTCCAAGAATGATCAGAAGTGCAAATGAAGGTGTGAGGAACAATGTTGCAACTCATGGCCTTTATATAGTGTTTTAAACACCACAAATTGTTGACAAGCAAGTCTAGCATTGACCACAAATCACTAACATGTGTCCCTAAGTGTCTAGGGGGTGTTTAGGGGTCGCCCATGAAGTGAAACAAGTGATTAAAGTTGGTTCCAAGGCTGAACAGCCACAAAAAACGATTTTCTGCATCTGGCGTCCTGACGCGGCCCGCGTAAGGCCTCAAGCGGGCCGCATGGGCCTTCTGATCAGGTTATTTTCATTTTCAAGTTTTTTGCATATGTCCCTTGGCCTTTCGAAGAGTCAATTAGACTTATTCTTTGCATTTTGACCCCTTCTTATTTACCTACAAGGGCTTTAGGACTTGTACCCACTTTTCTAAGTCCTTGGCCACTCGGTTATTACCCGAAAAGTCATAACTTTCAACGTTAACGCTTTTAACCCCTCGCATACGAATTTGATCATAACTTTCTCATACGATAAGGAAACTTTATGAAATTTTAATCGTGCATTCTAGTGAGCATAATTAACCGTTACAAAGCTTTGGGTTTGCTAAAAGGTCACTCAGAGGTATAATTTAAACATGTTGACACATTTAACCCCTGTAGTTTGTAATCTCTCACTTTCTTTCATATTTAGCTTTGTATGATCCATGATTTATTCCTTTGAAGGTATGAGCATCATGTAGGGTTAATGTATAATATATTTATTCACTGTTGACATTTAGAACTCGTATATTTACATACTTTCTATGATTGTCAACTTAAGTCCTTCGATAATATTCTTTCACACGTTTAAACATATTACACGTGTCAACACATTATAGGACGTGAATTTTCGAGGTGTTACATGGACCCTATCCAACCCGTTCAATTCCACCCGGTTCTCAAAAATAGTTAAAAATTTAATGGTGGAATAATATAATATTTTGAAATTTTGAAAGGGGTCAGACCACCAGAATTTAAACTTACCTGGATCAAACTTGATAAAATTCATGTAATGAGGAGGATGGTTGCCTTTGCACTTTAATGTTGCCTGAAGCTTCCTATTATACCATCTTTGTATCCCCAAGTTTTGTTGATCCAACTCCTTTTGTTTTGCCTTCTCCCGTGGTTTTGTTGATTTTTCAGTTTCACTTATAAATACTTCCACGGGCCAGCTGTGGTGTTCTTCTTCTTCCACCACTTCCTCAAGAGGATCCTCACACTTAGACTCTTTATCTGGGGCAGGTTCGATCACCTCTGTCGGTTCATCTTCAAGTAGGGCATCAAAGAATGCTATATCCCCCTCGGGGTCTAATTCTCCTACTTCTTCATAGACCGGCAAATCATCTAATTCTAATTTTAAAAACTCATCCACCTCAGATAACACATTCTCTAAGTCCTTTTCTTCTACATTTTCAGCAAACAATATTTCCAATGACTCTCCCAAGTCTAACTCCTCTTCATTCACTTCTTTCTTTACTATCATCTTCTGATAAGCAGCCCATTCTTCTTTGTCTATTTCATTATCAGAGTCACTTCCAAAATCATATATACTAACCTGTGGCACCGGAGGTGGGACTTCAACGTCCATTTTCGTCTCCGTGACTGGAGTGATCTCTTCTTCTTCTTCTCCCAGTAATCTCCTATATTCAGCCAGCTGTGCATCTATCTCCTCATCACTACAAGAAAAATCAATTATGAACTTACCAGTATTCTCTTCTTGTTCACCTTGTTGAACCTGTTGTTCCTGTTGAACCGGAGGTGGGACTTCAGCGTCCATTTTCGTCTCCGGCTCTACCAGTGAGTTCAATATTTTCCATATTCTTGCTGATTCAGCTTCGAATAGTTTCCATTCTTTCATCCCATCCACCTGTTCTTGCTCAAAGACTTCAGAATTTTGCTGTTGAGGTTGGTAATATGGTTCCTCATACTGGTATGGTTCCTCATACTGGTATGGTTCCTTATACTGGTATGGTTCCTCATATTGATACGAGGAATATTCCTGTGAAAAACATGGCTGCGGCTGCACATAGGGGTTATCATAACAATGTGTGGAGTACCTCGGGAAATATGGACAAAATATAGAAATGTGAGGTATACCACAATCGTAACACATGATTGACACTAAAAACAAAACAAAATAAAAATAAATAAAAAAAATTACTTAAAATTAGACTCCTATGACTCAAACAAAAGAAAACAACTAGCAAGTATGATGTCAATTAAGTCCAAATAAAGTAATCAACGCAATTGCCAAAGAGTCCCCGGCAACGGCGCCAAAAACTTTGATGTGTGCAAAAGTGGTTAAATAAAAACAACTAAAAAAATAAACTTTTGGACATGCTTTGGCCTAATAGGTATCGGTACTCTCATTGGGATTCTCCCCAGGTAGGCAACGGGTCCTTATATTTGGATTTGTACGAATGCCAGCCTAGACAGGAGTTCCCAACTTAACGGTACTTAACCCTTCCAGTTACTACATGTCCGACACGAAAAACACATTTTAACAAATAATGTACAAAAAGACAAACTTTAAAAATAACCTTAAATTAGACACTCTAAGTTTTAAATTTATAAACTTAGACTCGATCTAAACCTAAACCACACATCCGGCAGTGTACCGATCAGTGTAGTATAGCTGATGCAAGTCCGAGTATCGAACCCAAGGGACTCTGTTGAATTACGTTAATTAATTTATTTACACTAAAATGACACCACACTAAACATTATTATATTTTTGTATTTTTTATTTAAAGGGGGGTTTTACTTGAAAAGTAAATTAATTAAAAACTAATTAATAAAAATGTACTAAAAACAAATTAAGACTAATGTTTAAATTCTATGATGATAAAGGAACTATCTAGGTTGGAATTCCACTTGTTAATAACATACTTTCTACCGGGTATTTGTGTGATATGAAACCGGGATCTTTAGATATTAAACCCTAAAAGACGACGTATAGGATTCCCAATCATTCTCCGGAAGGCAACTATGTGACTTTAAAGATTTATTTTGATTACCGATTTACTAGACTTCCTTACGGTTATCTAGTGTTCTAGAAAAGTGCTTGAAAAGACTAACTTCCTTTCGGTTGTAAGTCTGAAGCAATTTAAGAAAACTTGATTTGGTTTAATAGACAAGTTAGCGACAATTTAACTAAAAGATAGTTTCTCACAAAACACAATTTTAGCAATACACTAAACTTGATCTATTAATATTTTTATACCTTACAGCGCTAAAAATAGTAGAACATTAAAACCGGAATAATTCTTGATCATTATTTCTATGGTTTATTTCACAATCCACCATAAGATTACCCAACCTGTTTAAGACTTGAATATCAACATAATTCTTTTTATGAAAATACATTCACCGGAATTTATGTGAAACAAATTATCAAAGTGTAAACCAAGTTAAAATATGCATAAACACCAAAACATATAACTTAAATTATTTACTTAACAAGAACAAACCATAATCACACAATACCCGGTAAAAATTACATATTAACAAGTGTTCATCATAACCTAGATAGTTTCAAAGTTTAGCTACACATAATATTAAACATTACAACTGGACAAAATATAAAATTAACTGAAGACATTATACAAAGCGAATATAAACTGAAAAACGAATAATTACCGAACCCGGAAGCTTAGAACTCGAACCGGAAGCTTCCTAGACCATTGCAAAGCTCCAAGGTGCTCCAAAGTCGACCAAGGTAATCCAAAACCCGAAGGTTTTTTAGATGGTTTGAAAGGATCGAAGGTGTGCTATTTATAGTGAAATTTTTGGCTTCTGTACACCCCTTACGGACCGTAAGGGTTAAGCCTTACGATCCGTAAGGCTTCCCCAACTACCATTCTTCACCTGCTCCATTTCCGCACCAGAAAGTCTTTGCCGACACACCCTTACGGACCGTAAGGGTTTATCCTTACGGTACGTAAGGCATCTTCAAAAACAAACTTCATTTTTGGATTCCTCTCGTCGAGCTACCCCAAAAGCATATATTATGGCTCCCGTAACTCATTTTCTAGCTCCGGATATGTCCAGATGAAGTTCTGACTGTTTCGGGCGCGTATTTGTGTTCTTTTCTTCATTTCTTCTTCATTCGAACTCCGTTTTATTCGCCGTTTTTGCTCCCTTTACACCAGGACCTGCCAAAACACAAAATAAAATAAAACAAACTTAAAACTAAATAAAAACAAATAAAAACCATACAATAATTATACATTTCACACAGGACAAATATGTGTATTTTACTACACATCAAATATCCCCACACTTAACCTTTTGCTTGTCCCTAAGCAAAATCCTAAGCAACATGTCCCACGTAAACGCTTTACAAAAACGCAAGCCTTGAACAAATTAAAATGTGAACTACAAAATCAATAAACACAGATGTTTCCCAAGACTTACAACGTTCAAAAGGTTGACAATTCAAGAGAATGAAACGAGAAACCGGGCCTACCTAATCAAACTTTCTTACCTTCAAGTAATCAATTTATGCAATATCAACATCCCTCAAGAAATTCACTCATCTCTCGGTTAATATATATGTAATTTCAAGTGAACTCTCAAAAACCGAACTGTGAAGCATGACTATTATAAGCTTGTACGTCAATCAGATCTCCACCTAATTGTTATAAGTCGATACAAATCAAGAGGACTTTTATTGTGGGTAGGTATGGGTAAAAGGTAGGTTGGTTATTTGGAAGAAAGTGGTTAACATGAGATTTTATGATAAACCGGAAAAACACGTAGTAGGGTTTTTTTTTTTTTTTTTTTACACCAAACCGAAACACAGACCAAGTGACTCTTTTAAGGTCAGATCGTCAAGACCGGTATTATCCAAGATATGGAGCAAGTCTTCCTCAATCCTGTAGAGAACATTACTTCCAACTCTAATGGACCGTTCGGCATTGAGCCTAATAGCCCCCACCCTCATTAGAAGTGTTTATTCATGTTGAGATTCAGTTTGACTTTTTCTACATCTTCCTGTGTGAGACCAATTTCCATATCCAATGCATTTCTCATAACGTTTTGCTCTTCTTTTCATAGCACTTTTGGATGTTCCACAAAATGGTTGTGTTTTAAACAAATGAAACAGAAAAAAAGGCTCAACTTGGTTTTCTATTGGATAACATTTTTGGGTAACAGGTTTTTTTTTTTCAGAAAGGTGATCCTAATGCCTCTATCATACTTGTATCAACGTCTAAACCAAAGGTCTTGAAATGTATCAAAACGTACAAGTTCTAAAGTAATGCAACAAGTTGGTAAACACACATGAAACGAAAATAGTGTATTCGTAAGAAACACTTATAGGCTCAAAACTTACTGTCATCTGGAAAAATAAGGGTCGATATTAACATTGCATAATCAATTAACTTTCCAGCTTGATTCATTATCTTAGGTATCCCGTAAAAATTTTATTTCAAGAAAAACTTGATTTAATCAACCTACTATTCCGCAACTTAAAGAAACATGTATTTTTGTTTTAGTAAGTTCGACATTTAAATCGTTTTGACTGTCGTTTTGAAAAGGTTTTTGTTTTCGATGTGCTAAAAGATCGGGACACGCACGAAAAATTTCTTTAAAAATTTTTTAAATTGATTATTTTATTGTTATGTAAATGAAAACTCAAAAATTAAAGTAAATAAGAAATAAAAGACAAAGGACAAATTGGAAAGGACTTAGCTGGTTATATGATGTATAAGTTCAAAACTTTTGTCCAATCCAGCTCGATCGTATAGCATTTCGGTCGCGATCGGCTTTGACTCTGACTAGCACTCTTGGTAAATTACTTGAAATTGGCGTACAGCTCCGAAATCACCCGAATGGAGATTGAGTTCGGGTGGTGTGATTCAAACCTGCATAAACAAAAACAAGCAACAACCCAAGCAGTACTGACTCGACACAAAACAAACGACTCAAAAACACAATTTTTTACAAAACCTCCCCACACTTGAATTTAATCAGGAGGTTTTTCTTTGATCTGGACTGTCACACCCCGACTTTCCACGTGTCACCGGTGGGCCCGGTGGGGAGTATCGTGACGTAGTTGGCAACATAATAGTCAAACAACACAATATATATAAATGCACAGCGGAAGCAAAAGGTAAATATATATTACAAATCCGAATTTTAAAGTAATATCCAGTATTACAACGGAAAGTAAAGGATCCACAGGCGGATCTTAAAACATATCATTTGTTCAACAGACTTTAGACGCCTAGAACTTGCAAGATTCCTTATTAGCGCCCTGAGCTTCCAGCCAATTACGTTCAGTACCTGTCACTTAACCTTTTTGGAAAATACGTCAGTTTTCACTAGTAAATACACTCAACCGACTCATTTGAAAAGGGTTTAAGAAAGTTGATTTGAATGCACGTGGCACAAAATATCTTTTATAATTTGATTAAAATGCACAGAGGCAAAATTAACCTTTTTAACTTGGAACAATTATATTTATAACCTTGTATACATATTTACATGTTCGTTATACGTTCAGGGCCCGATGTAGAAACCGAGTCAGATTAACAGACACGCCACAAGTATAGGCCCACAAGAGAGTGAGATACCGTTATTACTTAAGTAACTGTCAGGTGTATGCCTACACCCCGTACTTAAGACGTGGCCATTTTATAATACAATGATGTCAAGGATATCCGGGACATGGTCATTAACCCCTAAAGGTCTTTATTTCAAACAATACAGATTAAACCGGGTTACCTCAATAATTTAACCATAATAAGATTAAATATTCAATACCCGACCAAGCGGTATTATAATACCGTATTCCAAGCCCGTATAGGGAAAATAAGTTAAGAGTATTTACCTGAGCTAGCTCCTGTCTTAAATAGCAAGAATTTAATAACTCAGTCGTATTCACTTAAGTAAGCATAGGTACCATTTACCAGAAAGCTCTAGTCTGGAATGATGGTATAAATAACTAATTAGAATGCTAACGGGTCTTTAATTAAGCCTAAGCTTAGGCCTGTTAGTCTTACAGGAAGATACGGTTCGTACGCACGATTAAGCGAAGACCGGAATAGAATGTGATTTAAACCCGACATGTTCAGAGACTTGTCTTATATGGGTATTTCATACACATTCTGGATTTTGAGATAAAACCAATAAGGTTTGACCCGTTTCGGCTAATTTATGTAAACTTGTTACATAAACCGAACCGTACGCGTAATAAGCGTGACGGGTATTCATGAGAGCTATATACAGGTTTCCTAAGTTAATTATGCCTCAAATATTTTGTGACATCAGTAAGATGTCTTTCATTATGCCCGTAACGAATCTAAACACAAACTATGCCCCGTAGGGGTAGTTTGGTAATTTCACATAAGCCGAAAAGCTCAAAACTGAAGTCTGAGTTTAACAACCTTTGCTTACTGTTAAAATATTATAATTTTCCTCAAATATCAGTAGGTATCAACCCTTGTATGTTTAAAATAGTTTTAGTACATACTATGCGTTAAAAACGCTTAAAAGGCGATTAGAGGCCATTTCCGGGTTTGATACATAAATCTGATATTTTTATATTTCCAGAAGGCTTAAAATAATTTATTTATCATATGTGATCAGTAGCAAAAGGTTTGGAGTCGTTTAGATATGTAAAACTCATTTTATAGCCCGTAAGGGCAAAACCGACAATTACCGGATTAAGCCTACGACTATAAGTTATGCTCAGCCTAAAATTTAATAAAAATCTTTAAAAATCCCAAAATAATATATTACATCAGTGGGTAAAGATTTTGATATCAAAAAGTAGGCTTAACTAGACTATACGCTAATTACGCCATTTTGTTAACATAAAGCTTTCAATTTGCGCTAATGAGCATAACTCTCAAACTACACCTCAAACTGATGTCAAACTTTGGGTACAAGTCTATATATCAGTAATTAAGGTTTCTACTCTTTTACATTTTCAAAAATCACATTTTAAGGTGAAAAGGGCATAATGGTCAACACATGAGCAATTAACGGAATCATGCGTATTAAATGGATAACTAACGATCCGAGGTGTATAATCATAGAGGGTTATACTAGCATGTAACCTGGTCCAAATGAAGCTCTAAGGTATTTCTAAAACATACCATAACGGGTCAGAACTGAAAGTCAAAGTATAAGTCAAACTATGCGACTTTCGGTTCTGAACCGGGTCTTTACAGAGAATTGTCGGGTTGAACATGTTTAGACATGTTCTTACACTAATTACTAAGTTATATTAATGATCAAACAGGTTGTATGTGTTCTACATAGCTAATTATGCATAAATTAGAATTTAAGCTTCCTGTTGACTTTTTCTTAACAAGTTTGACCCGACATTTGACCTAGTTAGAGTGGGAATCAGGGGGAACCCTTTTGAGGGTTTATTACCCACATAATTACCAACTTATAACTACTTTTGATTCGACAAATCACTGGACCATTAGTGATTAATCTTAAAGTCAACCGTTAATTACGACGGTTTGACTTCTAAGCTATAACTAAGCTAAAACTTAATTTAGAAAGGTCAAGCAAACTTACCAAGGTCCTATGCACGAAATGTGAAGACTTGAGCCTGCTTGGGAGCTCCAAGAATGATCAGAAGTGCAAATGAAGGTGTGAGGAACAATGTTGCAACTCATGGCCTTTATATAGTGTTTTAAACACCACAAATTGTTGACAAGCAAGTCTAGCATTGACCACAAATCACTAACATGTGTCCCTAAGTGTCTAGGGGGTGTTTAGGGGTCGCCCATGAAGTGAAACAAGTGATTAAAGTTGGTTCCAAGGCTGAACAGCCACAAAAAATGATTTTCTGCATCTGGCGTCCTGACGCGGCCCGCGTAAGGCCTCAAGCGGGCCGCATGGACCTTCTGATCAGGTTATTTTCATTTTCAAGTTTTTTGCATATGTCCCTTGGCCTTTCGAAGAGTCAATTAGACTTATTCTTTGCATTTTGACCCCTTCTTATTTACCTACAAGGGCTTTAGGACTTGTACCCACTTTTCTAAGTCCTTGGCCACTCGGTTATTACCCGAAAAGTCATAACTTTCAACGTTAACGCTTTTAACCCCTCGCATACGAATTTGATCATAACTTTCTCATACGATAAGGAAACTTTATGAAATTTTAATCGTGCATTCACGTGAACATAATTAACCGTTATAAAGCTTTGGGTTTGCTAAAAGGTCACTCAGAGGTATAATTTAAACATGTTGACACATTTAACCCCTGTAGTTTGTAATCTCTCACTTTCTTTCATATTTAGCTTCGTATGATCCATGATTTATTCCTTTGAAGGTATGAGCATCATGTAGGGTTAATGTATAATATATTTATTCACTGTTGACATTTAGAACTCGTATATTTACATACTTTCTATGATTGTCAACTTAAGTCCTTCGATAATATTCTTTCACACGTTTAAACATATTACACGTGTCAACACATTATAGGACGTGAATTTTCGAGGTGTTACATCCTCACCCCCTTAAAATAAATCTCGACCTCGAGATTTGTTAAAGTAAGGGAAGTACTATCTACCTTATATTGGGTTAAATCTTCCCCAGTACCTTTGAGCCTCTAAGGCACTACAACTGACCTTTATAATAGGCACATGTATCTTTTTGGAGCTTCTAATCCTGTCGATCCTTAATCGACACAGGTTGCTCATACTATCATAGTTCTGCATATCATTATGTGATAGCGCTTTTCGACTTATTGGTGACACGTCGCTAAATCATTAGTGTGGGTCACATTGCGCGTTCTACCAAGCCCCTTAATTTAGGTCTTAGCTCGTAAGCTATCTAGTCTTGATACATTCGATTTCCTTCGAATGATTCTATATATTCAGAGCTTAACTAGCCTGATGATTTTAACAATTCGGCACTCCCTCCCTTAACAAGAATTCAGGAGGTTTGCTATTTTCATTAATCCTTGATTTTTCTGCCGAATACTGGCATCTTACAGATGATTATGAATTTGCGTGATCTTATTTGTTTCTAATGCAACCTTCAGATCCTGATAATTGGACTTACCAATCTATTGTCCAAACAATAGATGTTTAACATTCCATCTATACTAGGTCTTCAAGGGAGCAGCCTTGATACTTATATGACCGCTATTATAGAAAAGCTTATCTTAAGGTGAGATGGTTATTCCAACCATTGCTCAAAATTAATCTTAAGAAATAGCTAATCTTTACAGTTAGTCAAACAAATCGATGATCCTGGGCAGCTGATGGCGATTCTTAATCGCTGCCTAATTAGGGTTGCGGTAAACAATGCCTTAGCAAAATGAACCGTCTTTCATAATTTACTATACCGAATTCTCAGGATATTGAGTTTGGCTTTATGAATCTATATCTTAAAACTTACTTAACCAGGGTTTTCGATTCTGCCAATAATGGTACTAGTTGTCTTGAAGATTTCATAGTAATGCAGCCTTAATGGGATGTAAATCTTAACGCTACTGCCTCTCGGGAGGTAAACAGGGTAGTCTTTGGAGAAGATAACCAAGATACAAGGAGGTTACAGAGAATTTCCATATCTCAGGCTCTAGTTTAATCATCCTCGCTGGTGTCAAATGAGTGACACATTTATGCTATGAGTCCACAGATTCCTTTACTAGGGAATATTTATTTGGACAATTCTATTCTGGATATCTTCTTTGAATACCATTAGTTGACTTTAGTACCATATGATCATTGGGATATCTTTGTGGTTCCATGCATTAAACCTCCATACTGATCAGGCATGGAAGCAATCTATGGAACTTATTAAGATACACCAATCCTCATATAGCGCTTTTGTCATACCATTTGATATTCGAAATCAGTAGAGATCAAAGAGATATCAATTTCATATGATGATGTACTTTATCTATAGAGAGGGTACATTAGAATTTTCTACGGTTTATTATTGTAGTATCAATAGCATGCGTCGCCTCATCAATGGCGCGATCTACTGTTGTCTTATCCGAGTTTATCATACTCGAGATTTAGTTCCTATTACCAGATGAATCATTTACTTAGTTGCAATCCAACATCTGCTATTCATTACCCTGATGGCCTTAACATATACTAACCATGGTTTCATCAAACTATACTGGCCAATAAGGCATTAACATTCTTAATGAACGTTATTTTAAAAATATATCAATATCACTTAGCCTAGGTCACAAAAGACCATCAATGGCATTTAAGGGTTGGACCTAGTCCATCACCTCTTCGACAGGGGATCAAAATGTCACATCTGTCTTTAATATACTGATGAATTTGGATAGTTTGAAAGTTTGCCATAAGGGTATCAGAAAAGAGTGATTTCTAATAGATATTAAATATCAATATAGGATTTGTTGGAGCATTTCTAAAGTATCATCGGTCAATTTCTACCTCGCATTAAATGACCGGAGTCTTAATCAGGCGGAGACAACAGTTCTCAACATTTATCATTCATTATAGAATCATATGTGCCAGTATCAAATAAAATTCATGCATAAACTGTTTGATATGAAAAGGTATCTGCTATATAGTTATCCTTCTGCATCATCTCCTTGGCGTTCGTATGGAAGACTCATGCGTTTGCTTTCTTGGCCTCTTCAGGCTTCTTTTGATTCCTAGGGCAGTTAGTCTTGATATGCCCCTTCTCGTTGCAACCATAACAGGTTGCATCTTTCAACTTCTTGCAATCCAAGGTTTTATGTTCCTTAGACTTGCAGATTCCACAGGGTAGTGGCTCAGACTCAAATCTGCATTTCCCAAGATGGTATTTCCTACAGGTTCCGCACCTGGTCTTCTCTCCCGACTGCTGGTTGTCTCTCTTAAACCCGGAACTCTTCTTATCTTCAGAATTCCTCTTCCTATCGGAGCGATGAGAATTCTCATCCTCCCTTTTATGCTTTCCATCTTCAGAGGCTTTGGCAGCCTTGTTTCTGACTACATCGAGTGTGAGAGATAGCGACAGATCTGCCGCTGACCTGAATGTAGTAGGTCTTGAAGCCTTAACACTGGCTTTGATTTCTGGGGCTAAACCCCCGATGAAGCGAGCAATTCTCTTGGGTTCTGGTGTTACTAGGTAAGGAACCAGTCTGGACAGGGTATTGAAACTGGTGAGGTATGCTTGACAATCTAAGTTTGTCATCACCAATGATAAGAAATCTGATTCGATTCTTTCGACCTCGTGTTGAGGGCAGTAGTTCTCCATAATGAGAGCAACAAACTGTTCCCATGACATGTTGTAAAGTGGGATCTTCCCAGCAGCTTGAATGAGAGCCTTCCACCATGCTAGTGCCTCTCCCTTGAACGATTGGGATACATACTTCACTACATCCCTCTCAGCACACCCGCTGATGTCAACCACTGTGTCCATCTCATCTAACCAGGTCATACAATCAATTGCCCCTTTCTCCCCAGTGAAATCTCGGGGTTTACAGGAAACAAAGTACTTATAGGTACAAGACTTGGTATGCGGTTCATTATCGAACACTATCTTCTTGGATGGAACACTGTGTTGATTAGATGAACGTCGATCATCATCTTTCTTTGACTCATCTTTCTTTGAAGGCGGTGGCTTGCTGTGAGCCTCCGAATGAGTCTTAGGGACAGACTTAGAGTGGGGTACAGATGAGGCTTTACTATTAGTCTCACTATACTCCCTGAATTGCTCCTCCACAGCTTTAGATACAGCTGTATCAATCAGTGAACGAAGCTCTCCTTTGGTTATGTTAATCCTCTCATCATCGCGGTTTTCCAAAGGATAACTGTTCTCTTCCTCTGACCTAGCCATGTAGCTTTAATTGCTACATAAAAATTAAACAAGGACAAGGTTTATACGGAAGTTTATACAGTCTTATCGTTTTAAACGATTTATTAACCATGGTAATATAAACCATATTGGTTAATTTGTTAGTTACATTTATTTAGTATTTTTATTATTATTTATCCTAGTTATAAAACATTAAGGATATTAAAGTGGCGCAAAGGCTTAGTCACATAGACAAGTTTAATTTATAAGCCATGATTTCAGAGAATCGAGGCATTAAGGTTTGAATTAAAGTTCATTACCTTTTCTTGACAGGGAGTTGTAGGCTACCACTGTCTTTAGTCTCGGAGGACATTAACTATAGCCCGTAGGCATTTCCCTTCTAAGGGATGTTTATAATACGATCATCTTCATTTGATGATAGTAGTCAGGATCGCATTGATCCTACAGACTAATAGGCTTGAGCATAGCTCACCACCATAGACAAGGAATCATAAAGATCAAATGTCAATGTCTCAAATGGACAATACATTATAGCCCGTAGGCATTATCTTACCATTGTATGGCCAAAATATGATCATCTTAATTGATGATCTAAACCCATGATTCAGAGATCATTAAGTTGGGCTAGGGATCTTTTAAAGAATCCATATATAAAAATGACGTGTGTGATTTTAACGAATCACATCTGCCAGGAGTGTTAACATATTTACAGATGTTAACAGGGATTCGAATCTTTTAAACAGGTCTTACCATCATGGCCCGGCCTTAAAATGACCCGAAGGCTAGGTTTCACTCTTAAGATTCTTATTAATATTTAACGCAGAACAATCCTAAATTGAGGTGTTAAATATGGATCTGAATCTAATTATGGAACTACCATCTTGGCCCGGTCTTAAAATGACACGTGACTAGGTCTTGTCCTTTTTAGATTTTGCCATTTTATTATAATGGTAGATCTTATAATATAGGAATGATATTTTAAACATAATCATTCCTTTAAAATTTAAGCAAGTATATAGTTGTCCTAAACGGGACTTCTAATAAAAATGACTTGCCCATGCAAAGGCTAATCAGAAAAATAATCAAGCAAGTAATTTAAAAGACAATGAAACAAATTGGAATTTGTCCTATGTTCTTGTCTAGACTCAAGAATGTGCAATTGTGTAACTGAGATTAAACGCAAAAAGGCTAGCGTTTAATTCACTCAGTGTTGGCTCTGATACCAACCTGTCACACCCCGACTTTCCACGTGTCACCGGTGGGCCCGGTGGGGAGTATCGTGACGTAGTTGGCAACATAATAGTCAAACAACACAATATATATAAATGCACAGCGGAAGCAAAAGGTAAATATATATTACAAATCCGAATTTTAAAGTAATATCCAGTATTACAACGGAAAGTAAAGGATCCACAGGCGAATCTTAAAACATATCATTTGTTCAACAGACTTTAGACGCCTAGAACTTGCAAGATTCCTTATTAGCGCCCTGAGCTTCCAGCCAATTACGTTCAGTACCTGTCACTTAACCTTTTTGGAAAATACGTCAGTTTTCACTGGTAAATACACTCAACCGACTCATTTGAAAAGGGTTTAAGAAAGTTGATTTGAATGCACGTGGCACAAAATATCTTTTATAATTTGATTAAAATGCACAGAGGCAAAATTAACCTTTTTAACTTGGAACAATTATATTTATAACCTTGTATACAGATTTACATGTTCGTTATACGTTCAAGGCCCGATGTAGAAACCGAGTCAGATTAACAGACACGCTACAAGTATAGGCCCACAAGAGAGTGAGATACCGTTATTACTTAAGTAACTGTCAGGTGTATGCCTACACCCCGTACTTAAGACGTGGCCATTTTATAATACAATGATGTCAAGGATATCCGGGACATGGTCATTAACCCCTAAAGGTCTTTATTTCAAACAATACAGATTAAACCGGGTTACCTCAATAATTTAACCATAATAAGATTAAATATTCAATGCCCGACCAAGCGGTATTATAATATCGTATTCCAAGCCCGTATAGGGAAAATAAGTTAAGAGTATTTACCTGAGCTAGCTCCTGTCTTAAATAGCAAGAATTTAATAACTCAGCCGTATTCACTTAAGTAAGCATAGGTACCATTTACCGGAAAGCTCTAGTCTGGAATGATGGTATAAATAACTAATTAGAATGCTAACGGGTCTTTAATTAAGCCTAAGCTTAGGCCTGTTAGTCTTACAGGAAGATACGGTTCGTACGCACGATTAAGCGAAGACCGGAATAGAATGTGATTTAAACCCGACATGTTCAGAGACTTGTCTTATATGGGTATTTCATACACATTCTGGATTTTGAGATAAAACCAATAAGGTTTGACCCGTTTCGGCTAATTTATGTAAACTTGTTACATAAACCGAACCGTACGCGTAATAAGCGTGACGGGTATTCATGAGAGCTATATACAGGTTTCCTAAGTTAATTATGCCTCAAATATGTTGTGACATCAGTAAGATATCTTTCATTATGCCCGTAACGAATCTAAACACAAACTATGCCCCGTAGGGGTAGTTTGGTAATTTCACATAAGCCGAAAAGCTCAAAACTGAAGTCTGAGTTTAACAACCTTTGCTTACTGTTAAAATATTATAATTTTCCTCAAATATCAGTAGGTATCAACCCTTGTATGTTTAAAATAGTTTTAGTACATACTATGCGTTAAAAACGCTTAAAAGGCGATTAGAGGCCATTTCCGGGTTTGATACATAAATCTGATATTTTTATATTTCCAGAAGGCTTAAAATAATTTATTTATCAAATGTGATCAGTAGCAAAAGGTTTGGAGTTGTTTAGATATGTAAAACTCATTTTATAGCCCGTAAGGGCAAAACCGACAATTACCGGATTAAGCCTACGACTATAAGTTATGCTCAGCCTAAAATTTAATAAAAATCTTTAAAAATCCCAAAATAATATATTACATCAGTGGGTAAAGATTTTGATATCAAAAAGTAGGCTTAACTAGACTATACGCTAATTACGCTATTTTGTTAACATAAAGCTTTCAATTTGCGCTAATGAGCATAACTCTCAAACTACACCTCAAACTGATGTCAAACTTTGGGTACAAGTCTATATATCAGTAATTAAGGTTTCTACTCTTTTACATTTTCAAAAATCACATTTTAAGGTGAAAAGGGCATAATGGTCAACATATGAGCAATTAACGGAATCATGCGTATTAAATGGATAACTAACGATCCGAGGTGTATAATCATAGAGGGTTATACTAGCATGTAACCTGGTCCAAATGAATCTCTAAGGTATTTCTAAAACATACCATAACGGGTCAGAACTGAAAGTCAAAGTATAAGTCAAACTATGCGACTTTCGGTTCCGAACCGGGTCTTTACAGAGAATTGTCGGGTTGAACATGTTTAGACATGTTCTTACACTAATTACTAAGTTATATTAATGATCAAACAGGTTGTATGTGTTCTACATAGCTAATTATGCATAAATTAGAATTTAAGCTTCCTGTTGACTTTTTCTTAACAAGTTTGACCCGACATTTGACCTAGTTAGAGTGGGAATCAGGGGGAACCCTTTTGAGGGTTTATTACCCACATAATTACCAACTTATAACTACTTTTGATTCGACAAATCACTGTACCATTAGTGATTAATCTTAAAGTCAACCGTTAATTACGACGGTTTGACTTCTAAGCTATAACTAAGCTAAAACTTAATTTAGAAAGGTCAAGCAAACTTACCAAGGTCCTATGCACGAAATGTGAAGACTTGAGCCTGCTTGGGAGCTCCAAGAATGATCAGAAGTGCAAATGAAGGTGTGAGGAACAATGTTGCAACTCATGGCCTTTATATAGTGTTTTAAACACCACAAATTGTTGACAAGCAAGTCTAGCATTGACCACAAATCACTAACATGTGTCCCTAAGTGTCTAGGGGGTGTTTAGGGGTCGCCCATGAAGTGAAACAAGTGATTAAAGTTGGTTCCAAGGCTGAACAGCCACAAAAAACGATTTTCTGCATCTGGCGTCCTGACGCGGCCCGCGTAAGGCCTCAAGCGGGCCGCATGGGCCTTCTGATCAGGTTATTTTCATTTTCAAGTTTTTTGCATATGTCCCTTGGCCTTTCGAAGAGTCAATTAGACTTATTCTTTGCATTTTGACCCCTTCTTATTTACCTACAAGGGCTTTAGGACTTGTACCCACTTTTCTAAGTCCTTGGCCACTCGGTTATTACCCGAAAAGTCATAACTTTCAACGTTAACGCTTTTAACCCCTCGCATACGAATTTGATCATAACTTTCTCATACGATAAGGAAACTTTATGAAATTTTAATCGTGCATTCTAGTGAACATAATTAACCGTTACAAAGCTTTGGGTTTGCTAAAAGGTCACTCAGAGGTATAATTTAAACATGTTGACACATTTAACCCCTGTAGTTTGTAATCTCTCACTTTCTTTCATATTTAGCTTTGTATGATCCATGATTTATTCCTTTGAAGGTATGAGCATCATGTAGGGTTAATGTATAATATATTTATTCACTGTTGACATTTAGAACTCGTATATTTACATACTTTCTATGATTGTCAACTTAAGTCCTTCGATAATATTCTTTCACACGTTTAAACATATTACACGTGTCAACACATTATAGGACGTGAATTTTCGAGGTGTTACATGGACCCTATCCAACCCGTTCAATTCCACCCGGTTCTCAAAAATAGTTAAAAATTTAATGGTGGAATAATATAATATTTTGAAATTTTGAAAGGGGTCAGACCACCAGAATTTAAACTTACCTGGATCAAACTTGATAAAATTCATGTAATGAGGAGGATGGTTGCCTTTGCACTTTAATGTTTCCTGAAGCTTCCTATTATACCATCTTTGTATCCCCAAGTTTTGTTGATCCAACTCCTTTTGTTTTGCCTTCTCCCGTGGTTTTGTTGATTTTTCAGTTTCACTTATAAATACTTCCACGGGCCAGCTGTGGTGTTCTTCTTCTTCCACCACTTCCTCAAGAGGATCCTCACACTTAGACTCTTTATCTGGGGCAGGTTCGATCACCTCTGTCGGTTCATCTTCAAGTAGGGCATCAAAGAATGCTATATCCCCCTCGGGGTCTAATTCTCCTACTTCTTCATAGACCGGCAAATCATCTAATTCTAATTTTAAAAACTCATCCACCTCAGATAACACATTCTCTAAGTCCTTTTCTTCTACATTTTCAGCAAACAATATTTCCAAGGACTCTCCCAAGTCTAACTCCTCTTCATTCACTTCTTTCTTTACTATCATCTTCTGATAAGCAGCCCATTCTTCTTTGTCTATTTCATTATCAGAGTCACTTCCAAAATCATATATACTAACCTGTGGCACCGGAGGTGGGACTTCAACGTCCATTTTCGTCTCCGTGACTGGAGTGATCTCTTCTTCTTCTTCTCCCAGTAATCTCCTATATTCAGCCAGCTGTGCATCTATCTCCTCATCACTACAAGAAAAATCAATTATGAACTTACCAGTATTCTCTTCTTGTTCACCTTGTTGAACCTGTTGTTCCTGTTGAACCGGAGGTGGGACTTCAGCGTCCATTTTCGTCTCCGGCTCTACCAGTGAGTTCAATATTTTCCATATTCTTGCTGATTCAGCTTCGAATAGTTTCCATTCTTTCATCCCATCCACCTGTTCTTGCTCAAAGACTTCAGAATTTTGCTGTTGAGGTTGGTAATATGGTTCCTCATACTGGTATGGTTCCTCATACTGATATGGTTCCTTATACTGGTATGGTTCCTCATATTGATATGAGGAATATTCCTGTGAAAAACATGGCTGCGGCTGCACATAGGGGTTATCATAACAATGTGTGGAGTACCTCGGGAAATATGGACAAAATATAGAAATGTGAGGTATACCACAATCGTAACACATGATTGACACTAAAAACAAAAGAAAATAAAAATAAATAAAAAAAATTACTTAAAATTAGACTCCTATGACTCAAACAAAAGAAAACAACTAGCAAGTATGATGTCAATTAAGTCCAAATAAAGTAATCAACGCAATTGCCAAAGAGTCCCCGGCAACGGCGCCAAAAACTTTGATGTGTGCAAAAGTGGTTAAATAAAAACAACTAAAAAAATAAACTTTTGGACATGCTTTGGCCTAATAGGTATCGGTACTCTCATTGGGATTCTCCCCAGGTAGGCAACGGGTCCTTATATTTGGATTTGTACGAATGCCAGCCTAGACAGGAGTTCCCAACTTAACGGTACTTAACCCTTCCAGTTACTACATGTCCGACACGAAAAACACATTTTAACAAATAATGTACAAAAAGACAAACTTTAAAAATAACCTTAAATTAGACACTCTAAGTTTTAAATTTATAAACTTAGACTCGATCTAAACCTAAACCACACATCCGGCAGTGTACCGATCAGTGTAGTATAGCTGATGCAAGTCCGAGTATCGAACCCAAGGGACTCTGTTGAATTACGTTAATTAATTTATTTACACTAAAATGACACCACACTAAACATTATTATATTTTTGTATTTTTTATTTAAAGGGGGGTTTTACTTGAAAAGTAAATTAATTAAAAACTAATTAATAAAAATGTACTAAAAACAAATTAAGACTAATGTTTAAATTCTATGATGATAAAGGAACTATCTAGGTTGGAATTCCACTTGTTAATAACATACTTTCTACCGGGTATTTGTGTGATATGAAACCGGGATCTTTAGATATTAAACCCTAAAAGACGACGTATAGGATTCCCAATCATTCTCCGGAAGGCAACTATGTGACTTTAAAGATTTATTTTGATTACCGATTTACTAGACTTCCTTACGGTTATCTAGTGTTCTAGAAAAGTGCTTGAAAAGACTAACTTCCTTTCGGTTGTAAGTCTGAAGCAATTTAAGAAAACTTGATTTGGTTTAATAGACAAGTTAGCGACAATTTAACTAAAAGATAGTTTCTCACAAAACACAATTTTAGCAATACACTAAACTTGATCTATTAATATTTTTATACCTTACAGCGCTAAAAATAGTAGAACATTAAAACCGGAATAATTCTTGATCATTATTTCTATGGTTTATTTCACAATCCACCATAAGATTACCCAACCTGTTTAAGACTTGAATATCAACATAATTCTTTTTATGAAAATACATTCACCGGAATTTATGTGAAACAAATTATCAAAGTGTAAACCAAGTTAAAATATGCATAAACACCAAAACATATAACTTAAATTATTTACTTAACAAGAACAAATCATAATCACACAATACCCGGTAAAAATTACATATTAACAAGTGTTCATCATAACCTAGATAGTTTCAAAGTTTAGCTACACATAATATTAAACATTACAACTGGACAAAATATAAAATTAACTGAAGACATTATACAAAGCGAATATAAACTGAAAAACGAATAATTACCGAACCCGGAAGCTTAGAACTCGAACCGGAAGCTTCCTAGACCATTGCAAAGCTCCAAGGTGCTCCAAAGTCGACCAAGGTGATCCAAAACCCGAAGGTTTTTGAGATGGTTTGAAAGGATCGAAGGTGTGCTATTTATAGTGAAATTTTTGGCTTCTACACACCCCTTACGGACCGTAAGGGTTAAGCCTTACGGTCCGTAAGGCTTCCCCAACTACCATTCTTCACCTGCTCCATTTCCGCACCAGAAAGTCTTTGCCGACACACCCTTACGGATCGTAAGGGTTTAGCCTTACGGTCCGTAAGGCATCTTCAAAAACAAACTTCATTTTTGGATTCCTCTCGTCGAGCTACCCCAAAAGAATATATTATGGCTCCTGTAACTCATTTTCTAGCTCCGGATATGTCCAGATGAAGTTCTGACTGTTTCTGGGGCGTATTTGTGTTCTTTTCTTCATTTCTTCTTCATTCGAACTCCGTTTTATTCGCTGTTTTTGCTCCCTTTACACCAGGACCTGGAAAAACACAAAATAAAATAAAACAAACTTAAAACTAAATAAAAACCATACAATAATTATACATTTCACACAGGACAAATATGTGTATTTTACTACACATCACTATTACACTCATCTCAAGTTTTGATGCTCGTTTCTTTACTGTCAAGCAGCAGATCAGATACTTGCTCCGCCGTATATTCAAGCTCGAGGAGAAAGTCACACACGTTAGCAGTTTGCTTTTCTTCACTCCTCCACCTCAGACACCTGTATAATTGGCTTTTGGTTTTATACGGATTGCATTACTTTTGGGAAAAGACACTACTAATGAGTCGAGATTGTGGAGACTTTTAGAAGACTACTTTTGATCACGTGATTCTGATACACTGATAGACTTATTGGGCAAGGGTAGGGTGACCCTGTGTCCCTCTTGATGTGATACGCTTTGTAGACAATGTGATTATGGTCGGAAAATAATGAAAGCCCAATCCTCATATTCCCCATTAAACATATAACAATACTTTGTGGTCAATGACTAATGAAAACTCAGTCGCCATGCCCTCACTAAGCACGTTGTTGATTTGCATGATTGTACTATAATTGTAATGCCACGTGCTTGCTTGTTATGATCTCATTAAATGTGTTCCTACCTACAAGTTGTACTATAATGGTGCCGTTATATGATTGCTTATATACGTATGTAAATACACCTCTGAGGTCTTATTCGTTAAGTAGAAGCTTGTGTGCTCATGTCCTTAATAAGACCTGACCTAATCAATCTTCTTCTAGGAAGATGTCGACTCAAGGGAACGCCAATACCAACACCCCTTTTCTGACGACAGAGGCGGAAATACAAGAGCGCATCTTACAGGCCATCGCACAGTACGAGGTCCTTCGCTCCGAGCGCAGCGAAGGTACCTCAGGAAATAACCCACCCAGCGACTGCACCTACAAACAGTTCTTGGGTTGCAAGCCCCTAAATTTCGACGGCACTGGGGGTGCCTTAGCCTTCGTGCGCTGGGTTGAGAATACGGATTCTGTTTTGCGGGTGAGCAGATGCGCCCCAGAGCATCAGGTCACGTACATTTCTGGACTACTTCAAGATGGGGCTCTGTCATGGTGGAACCTCCAGGTTCAGACGTTGGGCGAGACTGCTGCGTATGCTTTGACATGGGACGAACTGAAAGAACTAATGCGTAAGAAGTTCTGCTCGAGAGCAGAAATCCAAAAATTGGAGACGGAATTCTGGAATCTCAAGATGGATGGTCCAAAGATTGCTGAATACGTGCAGAGATTTAACGACCTATCTCGCGTCGTTCCTTACATGGTTGATCCAGAATTCAAGCGCATTGAGCATTTTATTTGGGGATTGGCAACCCAAATCATGAGCATGGTGACGACATCAAAGCCTGCAACGATCGCTGAGGCCATTGATCTAAGTGTGGCCTTGACTGAAGAGGCAATCAGGTTGAACAAATTTTCAACTTCTGAGGAGAAAAAGGAGACTCATGTGGAGTCATCTGGAGATAACAAGAGGAAGTTCGGAAATTTCAAGCAGGGTACTCAGAGGAATAACAACAATAAGGCCAAAAAGGGAAAATAGTACATGGGTAAACTACCTAAATGCGACAAGTGTCGACGCCATCATACCGGGCGATGTAAAAAAGTCAAGTGTGACAACTGTGGCAAGGTGGGGCACTGCAAGGAGACGTGTTGGCATGAGACGAAACGTGGAAAGAGAGGTCAAGGGTGTTATAACTGCGGTAACATGGGGCACTTTAGGAAAGATTGCCCAAGGGAGATTAAACAAGATCGTGGGAAAAATATCTAACACCGAAACTAGGGAAGCACACCAGGATCCAAACATGGCCATCGGTACGTCTTATAATAGTCAATGTTCTGCGTCTGTGCTATTTGACATTGTTGTCAAATTTTAGCTTCAGAATATACTTGTTTTAGTAGTAAGTAAGATAGATATCCAGTACTCGATAGAATAGTTAAAGGGAAGCTTCGACGTGGTAAATGGGATGGATTGGTAGTCGAACAATCAAGCGGAGATTATTACCCGCACCCCGATGGCAAATGAAGAAACAATCATGATTCATGGAGGTAAGCAGACTACGCCCCTACAACTTCCAAAATTGCTTGAAGGCACGAAAGTTGTTGCGTAATGGATATGTTGTTTTCGGGACTCATGTCCTGGACAAGGGAACCGAAGAACTAAAACTTGAAGATATCCCGGTGATAAGGGAATAACCTGAAGTCTTCCCCGAAGACTTGCCAGAATTATTTCCTCAACGACAAGTCGAATTTTGCATCGATTTGATTCCGGGCGCCGCGCCTGCTGATAATGCACCTTAGTGACATACACCTTCGGAGATGCAAGGATTGTCAGTGTAACCTCAGTAGTTGATAGAGAAGGAAGATAACAGACCAAGTTTCCCCGTTTTGGGTAACTGCAGATCTTCTCATCAAGAAGAAGGACGATGATTCTCAAATGAGCATCAACTACCAGGAGCCGAGCGAGCTAACCAACAAGAGTCGGTAACTCTTGCAGAGGATTAACGAATTGCTTATTTAACTAACTGCGAGGATCCAACTAATTTTTCATGACTGATCAATGATCGAGTGTCATTAGCTGTGAATTCAGGAAGAAAGTATACCGGGGAAATCGTGGGACAATAACTTGTTTTAAACGTACACAAAAATGGTGTTTCCTACACGATGCACAAAACAGTTTTACACAGAATACAAAACTTTGAGAACCTAGAAAACATGTACTTAGGGTCTCTGGGAACCCAGGTCCAAACTCGTAAAGGTTGTTACTTACGAACCACATCTGTTAACTCAATCAAACACCATTAACCTGACATATACGCCATTTCAGTCAGCCAAACAGAAAGTACTTAGATTTCTTTTGTTGAAATCTTCACTTTTGCTTCTAGCGAGTAGATGTTTGCATCTCTACTCCCCTAATGGTAGTTGCACCGCGCCAATTTTCTTCGCTGAGAGCGAACACACATTTGCTTCGATACTTGGTCATTTCTTCATTTTAGCAAATACTCACTGTTTCAGGACTCGGAAACTTTTATGACACACATGCACCATTTGCTACGCATGTGGTTTCGTTTCGAACAAACGCTTCATTGAAATTCAAACACTATTTTGCTAAATCTAATTACCAATTTGTGATTCGAATGACCTACATTATTGTAATTGTTAGCTCTTTTGTTACCAAGTCAACACACTTTGAGACTTCTTTTCTTTCAAGTTACACTCATGGTTTATCTTCGTAACCATGCTGAGATCCCCTTTTTGATACGTACGTTTATTGTCAGATTACGCTAGAACCAAGTTCAATTGCTTGAACTTATCCATTTCGCATATTCAGTTTAAGACGTCATATGATGTATTGAGAGCATCATATTCAAATATTTTTGCAAAGATTCTTTCATTTCGAGTTGTAGTAGACTTGGTTGGTCTACGACTCCACTAAATTATTTGATTGGTTTCGATACCTTACGGTGATACTTTCACAAAATGGAAGCTTGCGCTAAGATGGGTACTCACTTCATACACGGACTTAATTGTTTATTCATTTACTTGCTCTAAAATCCGTTTTAAGCGGTCTCAACACAGTTGTGTGTTAAGACAACGGTACATAGATTCATTTCATACCACGGTGTACCTCCTAATGATTCTTTCATTATAAATTGAATACCTTGCAGTACTTATTGCTTTTTCATCTTCGATCAAAAAACAGTGGCTCTTTGATGTTCCGTATTCAACTAAAAACTTTACGACATTGTGTAAATCAAATCTTCAGATTGTCTCAGTACACTTTCATTTGATTTCAAACACGATGAACTTGTTCAGTCACCACTATATTTGAATTATGTCATTAACGACACCTTGTGGTGTCATTACAAACTTGTAGCTTGTGCTAATCATGGTCAACCGTTTCACACAAAACGACACATACTTTTGTTTGACTTGTCATTTAAACATTCTTAACGCAACTACGAATTTAGACAATGATACACCAGATTCGCTTGTATTTCACTCGGTGTATTTTCGCAATCCAAGAATGTCAACACACTAATCCTTACAATTTAATTATTGGAAAGTTGACAGGTCATTTTCATATTCAAGTTGTTGATTGTGAGTTCATATAGCGGATGCTATGGTTTCTGAAAACTCATTGACATATCGTGATCGATTGTTGAAATCCTATTGGTCAAAACTCCTCTTTTGTTGAACCCCTGTTGACTAAGTTACACTAGGTTGTATGTTTGTACACCTCATATCTTTTGACACCTAATTCTGGAACACATACCTTTTTAAACTAATGGGTTCTTATTGTTAAAATGCATCCTTGGATTCACCTGATGTGAATAAGATTTGATTCGGTTTTGCGATTATCTAACCCAGCGTTATTCATATACATACACGCATAATGTATCCCTGAGGAGTTAAGGTAGTACAAATTTCGAGGACGAAATTTTCTTAACAGGGGGAGATTGTGTCAACTGTCAAATTTGCATGCATCCGTACAATTATTAAATGATGATTAGTGCTTAATGACTGTGCTGATTTACAATTCATGACTTGAATTGCTTTCTGAGTATTGCTTTATACACACATGTGCATCACATATTGCAAATGACATATCATTGACTGCATGCAAACATATAGACATAAATGATGCACAAAGCACAATTAACAGACAAACCAGGAAAATGCTGACGGAATTCAGTACGTAGACAGACAGTGTTTTGAGACCCGGTATGAGCCAGAAACCAAGTTTTACGCTAGTATAGTGTGTAGGGAAGTAAGGACCACAAAACTGCTTTACTAGGTGATAGTTAAAGTGCCGGAAAGTGCCTAAAACTCACATTAAGTGCAGAATTCTGCATATTTCAGCAAAAATCAGCATTTTAACATGCTAGTAACATACAAAAATATGACGAAATGGTCCTAAATGCTTTCCTAAGTGTTGGGAATTAAAAGTGTCACAAAAGGGTACTTAAAGAACACTAAACGGAATGGTTTGACACTTTAACGAACCGGTATCTAACCGAACAACCGGACATTACCCGAAACACCAAAATTACACTAGAAGCATTGTTTTAATGTGTTATGATCCCCGAACACCCTAACACACTATATAACATATCTTATGCATAACACCTAAACTAATACACTTGATTTTCAACTAATCACCTACTTATCATTACAACTTACACTTGGACCCCTCCCCCCCTTAAATTTTCGGTCACAAGGTGTGGCCCCACTTGTGATCTCCACAAATCTTACAAGATTTTTTTGATTCTACTAGATATTATGTGATCTCCACAAATCTTACAAGATTTTTCTTGATTCATTTTGATCTTATTAGATATGTTACTTGATATTGCCTTGTACTTTAGATACATAAAATCTATGAAGATCTTGGTACATTGAATAATAGATTATATAAACCACAAGACCCATCATCATCATAATCTTCATCACCATTCACCAACTTCCTCTTCTCCTCTCTCTACCTCCATGCTCATGGCCCAACACCCTCCTCCCACCTCCACCATTTTCATCCCACTAATAAGCAATCTAAGGTGGTATTAAGGTGTAAAAAGATTAGTTAGGAAGCTTGGGGCTTTCGGAAGTCGAAGGACCTTCACCGTTTGCTTTTATCCACTTCATTTCTTCACTTGTTCATCCCTAGCCTTGAGCTAGTAGTAAGATCTTCTACACACCCTTTTACATCTTGTTTAGATGGTTAAAAGAGGATATATGTTGCAAATCATGAAGAACACTAAAAGACATGAACATGAATCATGAACATAAAGCTTATGTATGATGAAATCTTGATGAAATAGTGTGGTTTAGTATATGTATGATACTTGTTGTTGTTTACTTGAGATTATGATGTTGATCATCATAAGGAGCTTGCTAGATTGTGATTAAACACGTGATCTAGCAAGTTAGAGGATGATTATGTGTTAACACAAGAAGATCATCCTCATATATAAGCATGAACTTGAATAAAAAGATGATTTCTTGAAAAATAATAAACAAAGTAAGCTAGTAATCTTATGAATCTAAGATTTATAAATGGTTTTCCAAAAGAACCAAGTTCAAAATATGATATTTAGAAGATCTTGGTTTTTACTTAAACCTATACTATTTTTAGTAGTGAATCAAGTATAGAAACACATTGATAACAAGAAAAAGACAAGAAGATTGATTTTTGGAAAATCACCATACAAGTTGTAAAAGACTAAATTTAACAAGAATAAGATTTACAAACAAATAACCATATTTTTAAGGGTAACACGGCTTACTTAACAACATAGTAAGTTACTACAAGTTTATATAAAAGTTCAAGTTCGTGTTGTTGCATAAACTGCATGATTTTGGCACTTGGGAAGTGTTGATTGTTTGTGATGATTTTTGAAAAGAAAATGATATGCTTTGATAGCATGGACACCTCCATTTTTACGAGCAACTATGGAGAAATTTTCTAAAAATACAAACACTTAGAAAAATATTTTCTAAAACAAATATTCACAAGTATGCTTAAACTATGGTTTTCAATATAAACTTTGCCATAGATTTTGTTACAAAACTACAAGTATTGGATGTTGGTTTTTACAAATAAAAATGGATAAATATGTATTTAGAATATATATTTACATTAAAGACATGATGTGTATGAATACTTGTATACTTTGTGTGTTAACTATATTATTTTAGGGATAAAATAATATAACTTCACAAATACCAAGAATTTACAATCCAAAATATTACCAAAAATCACAAAGGAATAAATAACATACATAATATCGTGGAACCGAACGATAGAACGTAACTTACAAAATATTCCGGAGAACACCGTTATAAGTATATTTTTGGTAAATATTATTTTGGATACGAAAGAAATGAGAATATGATTTTTGTTATTATTACAAAGTATATCATATTTTCGACAAAGGGAAAATATATTATTTTGGGGAGCAAAAATATATTTTTCTTAGTATATTTAGAAGATATATGATTTTTGAGAAAAAAATATATATATTTTCTTGAAACACATTAGTTTTGGACAAAAATAAGTTTATGTATATTTTCTAAGTGAGACTTGAAAATATATTGTTTTGGAAATATATATTGGGAATATATTGGCATATTTTCCTTTGGAATAATACACCGAAATACGACGCCAATACATGACAAGTTATACAAATACAAGAATACAAATATACCCATCCTTGGGAAGGATATACGTGTTTAAAGACTTGAGAAGTACTGAGTTAAAATATTAATTATTTTAACAAATAATTATACCCTTGAAATATTAATGAAGACACTTTGAAAACGTAACTCAAAGGCACTAATCAAAACTAAGACATGGCATAACCCACTCGTCTAACGGACCGTAGTAAGCATGTAGGTAGTCGTGCGTTCTAGAGGAAGCTTTGAGTTACATCGGATACAAGGAACGCAAAAAAGTGAGTTCATGTCCCCCTTTTCTCTTACTGTATTCAGTTTTATAACTTCGGGGGTGAAATACATGTTACATACTGCTTACAAACAATTACCATGGTATGATTAGCTAAGGAAAGGTACTGCTAGATCACGTGAATGGGTAGGCCATTAGCTTAAGACCATTAATCCTTGTATACGGACCGAGGGGCTTGAGTGATAGATCTATTGGGTGTTGCGAGCCCCACCCAAGGGCCTGCGAGTTGGCCGCATGTGGTGACTATGTCGTTCCGCCGGAGGGGCCGGTACGAAATACGCATACAGGTTTGAGTGCTTCCTATGCCATGTCACTTATATTAATGTATTAACTACACATTAATTGATCTGTTTTTCCTTATTGCTTCATACCAGTTTACAAGTACATACATACATACATACAAAGGTTTTCAAGGATGATTCGTGCACACATACTAAACACATGAACTCGCTCAACTTTTGTTGATGTTTTCAAACTACATGTATTTCAGGGAACTAGTAAGTGGATCTGGCGGGCGTTGGAAGTTTTTATGCTGCGTTTGAAATAAAGATGTCATCCATGGTCTTTGGGTTTGGTCGGCGTGTCTTATTCCTGGACGAGACACGTCTCCCAACCCTTGGTGCTATTTAATATCTTTTGATAAGTCCTTAGTGAACTCATAAACATTTTGGTATGATTGTAAAACTTGAATTTGAAGTCTACGCTTTTAAACAATGTTGTTATGTTTTAAACTTATTCGATGGATGACGAACCTATGGTTTTATCATATAGCTGTTGTTATGATTGAATGCAATGATATTAAGAAAGTCACACCATAATCACGCTTCCGTAAAAGTCAGGGTGTGACAAATACAAACTTGGTCCCAGTGGCTGTAATTTTTGCACCCGTGTAATCCTTATCACTAACTTAAGTTAAATATCTAAGTTAAGTGTGTGTGAAATGTCTATATTAACCCCAAAGTTAAAAAAACAAATAAAAATAAGTGACCCTCACCCATCCCACCTTCTTCTTCCCCACTTTTTCTTCTACCCAAAACCACCACCACCCAACCCCACCACATTAACAATCGCTTATGACCACCACACAAAAACCAACGCATCCTCCAATTGAAATTATGTCAAACTGCATCGATAAAAACCTCACCATCCGAGAAATCCGAGTTTCATCGATCTCATTCGATCCATCATCAACACACATCCGAAGATCTTCATGGAAACCAAATTCCCCGATGTCGTCCACCGTCAGTCTTCAACCGCCGGAAAATCATACACCCACTGTTGACCATTGGAAAACTACACGATTCATAAGTCAAACATTAGTGTTTTGACCATCATCCAGCTCTGTCTCACCCTCTTTGACGGTTCTAGAAATCTCCCACACGACGAGACTGATTAACTATCACACCCCAACCAATGGCGGAAACATCGGGGCGTGGCACTAAGCGAATCAGATTACTTAAGAGAATCCACTACACTATTTGTTTCGATATAGATTAATCAAAATTTCATAAAATAAGTCTAAAATGTCAAACATAATCCACAACCACAATAAGTGCTAGAATAACATTCGAATATTGTTCAAATTTGTCTAATTTATCTAGATGAGTTTCTAAGCATCATCCTAGCTTGTTTTCTTGATTCCCAGCCACTATCAACCTGCACCATGTATTAAAATACAATCAACAAAAATGTTGGCGAGCATACAAGTTTAAATACGTAGTATAATAGTTTAAAAACTCATATCCAACACGAAAACATAAAAATAAGTTTCACCATGCTAGTTAACGCAGTCCAAGTGATAGCCCAAGTTTCCAACGCAATTAAAATGACTTTCCCAAAGAATAACGGGAGGTTAATATGTCTCATCCTAACAATACCCCAAGACTCAAAGGGGGCGGGCGTTACTCCTATAGCGCTATAATTGTTAAGGCGGAACTACACACAGGGATTAAACGTTCACATAGCATAAAGTCTCAAGTATCACAAGTTTCATGTTTCATGTTTAAATGGATAGAGTATGTTTCAAATAAGTTTCAAGTGTCAAGTGTCTTGATATAGAATACATGTTGCATCCCAAAAGTGTTTAAAACAAAAAGGGATCGAGTATACTCACAGTGGGTGCTTAAAACCAAACACTGCTAAATTGGATCGAAGGGAGCGCTGGATCAGCCTGCGTGCGGGGGACAGAGCATAAGTCCTCTAAGTGCTGACCCGGTCGGGAACAGAGTGTCGAATGGTGCGAAAATCAAGTTAAAGTATCAGATAGACTACCTGGCGGATGGTCGACCGGACGGATGACCATTCGAACGGATGGCCATTCGAACAGTGGGTGTTTGTGAACTGTTAAAGTTTTCAATGTTTTGATCATAGTGTCCTGTAAAACAAACAATGAGTGTTATCATAATCAGATCATCTAGACGAATGGTCATCCGATCGGATGGCCATTCGGACAGATGGTCGGTGTGTGAAGTTTCTGTGAGATTTTCCAAGTTTTGGGTTAACGGAGACGGTGTGACGATGTGTCAAACAACGGAAACGCACCAAATCCAGCTCGTTCGGTCGGATGGGAACCACCCCTTTTTCGAAACGACGAGCTGTTTCTGATGAGGTTTCATATTTGGACCCGTCAATCGACCCGTTTTCCGGTGAAATTCAGCTTTCAAGCCGACCTTTGACTAAGAAAAGAGTCGAAGTCCGTTTTGAGTCTAATTTCCACCAATGTTTTGTATAATAGTTGAAGAAAAGTTCGAAAATTAGTTGTATGATGTGGAGTTCATCAGATCTGAGCCGGAAACATGTGGAATTCCGTCAGATCTGGTACAAAGTGTGATAATTCCTTAGATTTTGCTTAAAAGTTGTGCATATCCTTTAGATCTAGGGTCGATTTTGATTGAATGATGCTCCACCACAGTTTGTACAAACAACTGAGTGGAAACCACCTTTAAGAGGCCCCAAATCAGTTGGTTTTTGAAGAAAAGTTGGAGTGTTTGTGTGATTTTGATGAAGAATATTTTGTAGAAGTGATAAATGATGAAAGTTGTACAAGAATCGGGGGAATAATACTTACGATTTTGCCTTGAATCTCGATAAAAGTGCTTGAGAGTGCGTGTGGTCAAATGGCAGAGAGTAAAGTGAGAATGAAAGGTCAAGGGGTGTATTTATAGGTGATGTTGACAGCTAAGTCGGTGTAGGGTGCAATGGATCGGATGGGTTTCCGGTCAAATGACCATCCATTCGGACAGCCAATACCCGTTTGCTAGTTTTCCGACTTTGGTTCGTTTTGCAAGCTAGATTAAGTGTTGTGTTGCGTATTATTGTGGGTAACCATCTCATAATATTATTTCATCCAAGTGTTTATAAAGACAAAAGGAGTTTCCGTGTTTCAAGTTTAAGCTAATAAGTATCAAGTTTCTCGTTCAACCAAGTATCAAAGTTTCTCGTTCAATAAGCATCAAAGTTTCTCGTTCAATAAGTATAAGTGTCAAGTTTCTAGTAACACAAGTATCAAGATTTAAAGTATCACAAGAGTCAAGATTCAAGATTCAAAGTATTACAAGAGTCAAGTGTCACGAGAGTCAAGTATCATAAGAGTCAAGTATCATACCGTTCATGCTTAAAGCAAAGTATCACATAGAGTAAAAGTTTCACATAGTTTATCATGATTATGATTCAAATAGTTTCATTAAGCATCACAAGGCGGGAAGTATAACGAGATCTACCAAGACGATTAAAGTATCGAAACGCGGGCCATTACATCAACGCTTCATCTGATATTTCAATCCGATGGTTTTGTCTGTCGGCTCATCTGACCATCATCTGACGCTTCATATAACAGCTCTGTCATGAAACGGTTCTAGAAATCTCTCACCCTCTCCGACGGTTCTCTCTTACCTTCGCTGACGGGTTGACTCAGCTGTGTTTAGTGAGTTGATGATGTCATTCGGTTTGGTGTGTAATGACTCGGTGAGTTGGAGTATGTAATTGGGATGAAAAGATGATGACGTATTGATGTAGATGAATTCATTCTGCCAAACTAGCATTTTTGTTTCAGTAAAATAAATGATTTAGTGAATGTGGAGGGCTTGGTTTAAAAAAATAAGTGCCTTAGGTGCGCCTAGGCGCAAGGCGCAAGTCTCAGCGCCTTATGTAGGCTAGGGCGCATTTATGTACATAAAGTGCACCTGAGGCACACTTTTTTTGTGAAAACCCCCATTTGACGTGTGCGCCTCATGTATATGCCACATTTTCGTGAAGCAGATTGTTGTACATTATGCTTTTCAGGCTGTACATGTATGTATTTTCAATTCTAAAACATATATAAAGCTTATTTGTGTATAAATATTGGGTAAATGACCCTATAAACCTATAGAATATAGGAAAAATTACAAGTTTTGTCCTTTATCTTAATACCATTTATCAGGCGATGTCCTTTTTAACGAATTTTGACAAGTTTTTCCTTTTACAAGGAATTTTGTTGCACGTTTTGTCCTTTAGGCTTAACCCAGTTAGATTTTCTTGTTAAATCTTGTCACCTAAGGGTATTTTAGTCTTTTTACCAATTTATTTAATATTATTTAAAAGAATAAAACAAAATATTTTAGGGTTGACTCTTGAAATAAATGGTAAAAAGACTAAAATACCTTGTGTGACAAGATTTAATAAGAAAATCTAACTGGGTTAAGCCTAAAGGACAAAACGTGCAACAAAATTCCTTGTAAAGGGCAAAACTTGTCAAAATTCGTTAAAAAGGACACCGCCTGATAAGTGGTATTAAGATAAAGGACAAAACTTGTAATTTTTCCTAGAATATATATAAAGTTACATAATCGCCTAGCGCCTCGCGTACGAAAAGCCCGCCGCTTTTGTGCTTTGCGCCTCGGTTTTAGATCTCGTCGCCAGGGCCGGCTCTGGGCCCACAAACCCGTGCCGACGCCCGAGGCCCAAAATTTCAAAGGGCCCAAAAAGTCTTTATAAGCTTGTATATATTTATTAAATTATATATTTAGTATATTTATCCGTTTATTATGGAAAAAAGTATTGGTGGTGCAGTGGCAAAAACCATCTCAAAATAATGTAAAGGTCTCAAGTTCGAGTCTTTGCTCCATCACTAGGTTTTTATTTTTGTAATTCATTTAACCTTAACCATAATTTTGGGCACAATTCTTTTCGTCGCCCGGGGCCTAAATTTTTTCAAGAGTTTTCGAGGACGGCTCTGCTCGTCGTTTTTGTACGCTTCACACTCTTTAAACCAAGGTGATGGGGTTGAGGTGGTAGTGGTGTGGTGGGTGGTAATGATGATGATGGTTTAGGGTAGAAGAAAAAGTGGGGTGGGACCCACACAAGTTTAATTTGTTGCTTGGTTGGTCTTTGTGATTTGAAAATATTGCAGGTTTGGTCCCAGTGCTTCAATAATTACAAAGTTGGTCCTAGTGATTGCAATTTTTGCACTCGGAAAATTCTTATTACTAATTCATGTTAAGTTTCTTAGTTAAGTCTTATTAAATGCCAAAAATACCCTTATTTATTAAGAAAAAACAAAAAAAAGTGTTTAATTAAAACAATAAATCTTTTGGGTCCCACGCCACCCCCTCCTTTTACCCATACCATCACCACCGAAGACTTACTATCACTAAACTCCCACTCACCACCGCCATTACTGCTGGAAAAACGAACCCACCGCCACACCGCCGCCTTCACCGAAAAAACGAACCCACTACCTTTCACCAGCAACAAGTGTCTTCTTCCATTTATCTCTGACACACACTGATGTGTGCTCTACTCACGTTCACATTGGCAGAGATCATGCTTGCATATTTTAACTATTTCCAATTTACATTTATTAGTGCTTCTATATTTATTTTTAATGTTTTACGTGTTTTAAGTTGGTTCCTTCAGTTAAGGATGAAAGTGGGGTTTCATCTTCCCCATGATCTCCATAATTAATAGTGGTGAATTGCCCTGTAACCTTATATATGGGATTTTTGTTTATGTAATGGATATGCACAAAAATTAGTCTAAATATCCTCTCTAAATTTCATCTAGTTTCGTTCTATTTTCTTTGGCCAGTCGTTTTATCGGGGGAGCCACATCACACACTTTCACTAGCAACAACCCATTCAAATACTCAGCAACAATCAATACTAATAGTAATAACAAATTAACGATAATAATACTCCATCCACTGAGAATTTCATAACAAAGTTTTCAAAACATTTTGTACCTTTCCACAAGTCGTCGTAATCATCATCATACTCAGCAAATCCCACCAATAGCAAAGCTAAGGTAGGGTCTGAGGAGGGTAGATGTAGACAGCCTTACCTTTACCCATAGGAATAGAGAGGCTGCTTCCAGTGAGACCCCCGGCTCGATTGTAGTTTTGTATCAAACCTTGGACCTAAGACACATAACACTCAAACAATCGGGACATAGACTGATTGGTGCATGTACCTCATGTCTTTCAGCTATCAACGTCACCACATGATGCATGATTAATCATCCGCCGCTTTTAACGTGATTTTCATGAAATTAGTAAAATAACGTTAAAGTTAGTACCATTTCACTTTTGCCCCCGAGCTCCCACACATATATACAATATATGTGCACACCGTAAGCGTGGCATGTGCACCTTTCCACAAGTAATAGTATTCCTTCAGCAACAATACACATGCTCCATTTTCAGCAGCAATATGGACAACGTTGATTCCATCGCCGTCCGTGCTGCCGTGCAGTCGCTCCTCCGTCGTCAGAGACTTCTCCTGGGCCTCCGTCGCTGGATTAGCCGGAGACTTTGATACGTCGTCGTTTCCGTCGGCTTGGTTACCTGACCTAATGGTTCCTGTTCAGGCGGCGAAGATGTTGCTTATTGTTGCCGGAAGTTTCGATCAGAATGTTTATCCGAGTGTTTGTTTTTAATTTCATATGAATCTGTAAATTCAACTAAATATATTGGTATTGATTTCGTTTCTAAGGGGGGTAGGGGTGGTTATCACTCACCACCCATTTATCACTCACAAAATCCGATCAATTTCCGCCATGTCATCAACCATTATTCCATCACTCACAACCTTTTTTAGTGGAAATGCCCATCACTCACAACACCCAACAATAAACCCTCACACCCCCTCACATGGTTCCATTTACCACGCGTCAATTTTATCACGCGTTCCATTTATCACGCGTTAAGATTGTAGGGTGGCAGTGGTTTGTTACATTGTATCACGCGTGCAAAACTTTTATCACAGGCAAAAAAAGCACCGCCCCGGGTGCCCTAATTATCGGTGGTCAGGTATTTGAGAGAGAGGGGAAGGATGAGGGGTGGGCCCTATCTCTTTAACTTTTTTATTGTTTTAAGGGTAATTTAGTCATTTTACAAAACACTTAACTGAAAAATTTAACATGGGTACCAGGCATTTAACTCTTTGTTTTGGTTAAACCAACTTTCTTTTTGTTTTTCTTAAT
The DNA here is from genome assembly GCA_030545235.1 of Helianthus tuberosus. Taxonomy (NCBI): domain Eukaryota; kingdom Viridiplantae; phylum Streptophyta; class Magnoliopsida; order Asterales; family Asteraceae; genus Helianthus; species Helianthus tuberosus. The sequence goes on from CM060392.1 coordinate 27,147,509, forward strand.
AAGTAAGAGCACTTTGGTCGACTTAACTGGAAAATTTAACACTGGTCAATTAAGAAATCCTGACTTTTAAAAACTCAAATGTCCTAACCTAACCCTTTTACATGAATAGGCTAAGTCAAACACCTTTAATAAAACAACTTATTAACTTATTAATTTTTCTCATCACATAAGCTAATCCAATCATTTTCTTCTAAAAACTCTTGGATAAAAATCATAAGTCATTAGTCAATAATTTCAATTAAAAAGAATCATTTTTGAGTTAAATAAGCAAATCCCAAACACTCCTCGACTTAGGGCATGTTTGGCTAAGCTTTTTGAAACTTATTAATTTATTGGCTATTTGGAAAAGTCAGTATGGAGTGACTTATTAACTTTTTGGTTTTTTCTTCTAACATACACTCTCATTGCCAAACACCATTTTAAAGCTTATGACTTTTCAAAAATCAAATAACTCAATAAAATATTTCAAAAAGCCTAGCCAAAAATGCCTAACAGTTTATAGTCTGAAAATTGCACCAAGAAACTTTTTTACACATCAAATGGCTTTTCTTCTCTCTCTAAAACCACCATCCCCATCCCCATCACCACCACCACCGCCCCACCTCCGTCCTCTACCCACCACCACCCTAATCCAACCCACAATCAACCCATCCAAACCCCACCACCACCAAACCCGCTTCACCCTCTCTTTCAGCAACCGAACCCCACCGGAAACCGACTGCCCGGTCCCACCGGAGCAACAGCCCATCAACGAGTACCAATCTCTATCCACCTCCTCCCCTTTCTCCTGGGCCTCCGGAGACTTTGTGGAGTACTGTTCCCGGTTAGTTGCTACTGGGGCCGGGTTTGCTCTGTTTGTGGGCCTCCCGGTTTCCTGGTACGGGTCGGTTGGTGTCGGGTGGGAACCGGTTCAGCGGATTCTTGGAGCGGTGTGTAGTGGGATATTTGCGGTTACGCTTGCGGTTGTTAGGATGTATTTGGGTTGGGCTTATGTGGGGAATAGGTTGCTCAGTGCCACTGTTGAATGTATGTATTCTCTACTTACTTTATTTAGTTTTCTTATATTCATAATGATTAGGATCATTTGAAAATGTGATCAATTTTAAAAGATCATAATATCGATTTAGTGATTAGTGATCAATAGTACTATCTGTTTTAGAAGTATCCAGTTTGATCTATGAAGGTAGGTTTCGGATGATAGTTTGTCATTTCGGATCTGTAAAATCAGAAAATTGATCAAATTACAGACGTCGGTATATCGGGTCTGTGCTAATTTGTTAGGAGGTTGATCTAAAAGATTCACAATATGACTTTAAGATAAAAAAAATGGGCATAGTTTTACTGTTTTATCAGGATATATTGGAAAAAGAATGATGCTTGATCGTTAGTATTATTATTATTATTATTTGATCATATGGATTATGTTGTATGTAACACGAGGGTCCATTTATATGGAACTAATAGGTGCGACACATAAACACTTGTATCTATTGCTTTAACTGCGAGATATAAGTTGCTTGGTTTTAAAAATCATGCATGAGGCGCGAGCCGCGAGGTGATCTAGGAACGCCTTAGGGCCTTGAGGTGATGCTTCATGCACGTTTTGGTAAAAGTTTGTAAAGATTCAGGTTAGTAGGATGCTTATATGTGAGAGATTATGAATGATTTATTTGATATAGAGGCTGATATGTGAAATACATGAAAAGATGCAGCTTTTGGTTGTACATAAAGCTTTACCCGCCTCACGCTTCGACTTTTGGGACCTTAACACCTTGGAGCGTCTCATGCTTATTGAAACCAAAATAAGGCGGTAATGTAACTGCATAACCACCTCTGTTTTCCCCTCCCACTATACTTAAAGCACTACTTACAACTGCGTATGTGGTTCTCGTTTTTTTGTCTTTTCAATTAGTATGGGTTCTCCACTTCTCCCTATGTAACATTTATTTGAATGGATAGTATGATTGATTGGCATTGTTTGGCTTCTTGTTTGCTGCTGTCCTGTCCCCCCCATGGGAAATGTCATGTGTAGCATTTGTATTTACTTTTTTTTATCTAATTTTAGTGTCGTATTTAATGTATGTTTTCGTTTTCATTTGATTGTGTATATGCAGATGAAGAGACCGGATGGTATGATGGACAGGTAACCTATTTATAATCATGGTAGTATATGTTTATTGTTTGCCTACCGAAGAAAATTAACATACACACCCCGTTTTTAGTTTACTTTAAGAATTCTTAAATTTCTGTATTAACAGATTTGGGTAAAGACTGCTGAAGTGCTAGCACGGGATCGGCTATTAGGATCATTTACTGTAAGTGATGCATGCTTCGTTAGTTAGTTATTTTTTTGTATGATCATTATAAATTCTAGTATGTTCTTGTTCCCCTTCATATTATTAACCCCTTTATTCAGCTTAAAAATGTTAAAGAACAATAGCCCTAAGAAGAGAATGAATCTGAAACTAAACAAGACAAATACCAACAATCTAACCAAAAGAAACGCAGAACTAGATCATACGATACACCAATGTAATGGATCTAATGCAGACTCCATCTAGAATGAAAAATATTTCTGGATTCAAACCCACAAATCTAATAAACAAACTCTGCATATGTAAACGGCGATTTTTGGGTGAGATTTTGTGGTGATGTGAGAACGAAGACAACCATCTAAGTATTAGACTATATGGTTACAATATATAAAGATTACGAGTAACCCTAGCAACCTAACTGGGCCCGTGGGCCCATAACAATATACTAAGATTAGGGTTCTCGATTGACATAGTGATGCTTTTATACTTAAAACGTGATTAATACTATTAGTGTACAATCAAGGTTTAAAAAGGCGGAAACGGGTATCGAGGTGTTTTCCCTTAGCCTCACGAGGTTTAAGCCTCGAGGCAGGTCGAGGCATAAGCCTCAAAACATTATTAAAAAACTTTTTAAAGAAATATATATCATAAAAATCACAAATTAACATAAAACAAACATCATAAATAGAAAATAGTTCAACAAACAAGGTTTAACATAAAACAAACATCATAAAATATAGTTCGAACAACTTAAATTAGTAATGTTTTGACATCTAAATGTCATAGAACTCGTTTTCCTCTGCATCATCATCCTCAAAGTTTTCATCTAGCGTATTTAGATCATCATCTTCATCAACCAAATTAATAACTCTTTTCCTTTTCCTCCTTGATGATGAACTCTCACCTTCTTCCTAATTTGACCCGCCAACTCCACCAGTGCCATCTTCATCCCCACTCGGGTTGGCTATCCACTCATTATTCGACAAAACATCATCGGCAACTATCGGGTCCTCATCATCTTTTAGATTCGTCTTCTTTATAAACTTTTGCTTCAGTCTCCTATTGTACATAACGTCCACCAACTTGTTCATCCTATCCGTGCCCAACCGATTTCTTCTTTTAGATTAGGTTTTTTTTAACCTAATAATAGATGTTTTTTAAGTGAAATATTGGTTTGGCCCACCAATTAAGCCCAATAAACACTAACCGGGTCTGAAATAAAGTCCAAAAAACCTAAATTTTTCAATTTTCACAAGGTCTGGTGAGGCTTAAGCCTCAGCGCCTAGCCTCACCGCCAGCGCCTCGGAAAGCCTCGGATGACTGAGGCCTAGGTTTCAGTTGACCTCTATGAGGCTAAGCCTTTAAGGCGTTTTTTCATAGCCTCAGCCGTGGCGGGCCTCAAAAAGCCTTTTTAAACCATGTGTACAATATATAAAACCAAACATGAATTGACTTGATGTATTTTAACATTCCAGGATGTTTGTTGACAAGTAAAGGTGGCCAATATGGGCGAGTTGGTTGACATGTAAATATGTGTTGACTATTTTGTGTTAAGTTGTGATTATAAAAACTATATTATCGCAATTGTAAATATGTTTTTGGTTAAATTGGTATTGAAAGCTTTGTGCATTTCAAAATTTGAATGTACATTAGGCAACTTTTGACCCTCTTCAACCCATTTCACAATAGCAAAAAAGTTTAATTATACCTATTTGAGATGAAAGTATAACCCAGATTAGAGGTGTTTGGTTGGACTGGTTTTGACGAATATTCCGGTTCAATCCAATGACTACGATATCGGAAAGCAACAAAGCAAACCAGCCGGGTTGGTTGTGTCTGCCGGTTTTATTTCAAAATCGTTAGTTAGTATGAAGATTTTAGAACCGATAAAGATGGTTAACGTGTAATACGTAAACATAATGCATATACCACACACAACAATAGTGATTAAAGTTAATCATCCGGTTCTGAACTCGAAACTGTCTATGGAAACCCGAACTGTTAAACCTCCAAACTGGCTGAACAAACCGATTTGGTTGCTTTAAACTGTTTATGGAAACAAGATCAGAAAGTCAAACTTCAAAATTCTTTCTTGAAAGTTGACTTTTTTTTTTGTATCCAGGTGAAGCCAGTGCTTAACAGATTAAAGAACACATTGGTGGGTCTTGCATTATCTCTGTTGCTGTTCATTACTCTTCTTGTCAACACCGAAAGCACCCAAAAAGAGACCTACATTACTTCCGGCAGTGAAGCAGGTGGCAGATCGGTAGTGGGCTCCTACAATGATGAGTCAGCAAGATCATTTGAACCAGAAGCGTTTTGTGGCGGATCTGAATCTGATCTGCCATTGAATGATTAGAGAAACTGTAGATGAAGATTTGTCTGCTTGCTGAACATATCTGATACACCTATGTATAGCGCCTTTTGTACAGTCTTATAATTTATAACAGCATACTTATACTTCAAATTTTATAAAACTAGGTTGCTAATTTTATAAAATTTGATTTATTTAACTCACCTATACTGGAGTATAAATGGTAGTTCTCGTGCGTCATCTTATATTGAACGGTATTTATTTTTTAACGCAATGTTAACTACTCTAGTTCAGAGTCTCGTATTGAGATGAAACGCGCTATGATCTTGTGAATGTTGGGAACGATTTCTGGGGTGTATGACATCACAAGAACCATTATTGTAAGCGGATGATTAATAACGTCCGGAGCCGGTGTTCATATGGATGACAATGATTGAGAAAAGCTGTAAAATATTTTTATGTAAGATAACAACACTTTTTAATTTCAAACAACCGTTTCTGTATCTGTAAAATACTTTTGTCTAGTAGAGTAGAGTTTCCAAATTGTTGTCATTTCATTTTTAGGAACTATTGTGTAAAAAAAAGTTATGTTTAGGGACTAGCTTGTAATATCTCTGTTCATCTTCTTCTGAAAGTCCCTCTCTCTCTCTCTTCACAACTGAAAGTCCCCTCTCTCTCTTCATCTCCAACCCACTCCCTTCATTATCTACAACCCACTCCCAGCCGCCACCAACCGCATCCACCGCCGTTCAACCACCGCCACCAACTGCAACCCACTCCCTTCATCATCTACAACAACCCCCTTCATTTTCTCTCTCTATCGCACGCTCAGATCTGTAATGGATACATGGTGTCGGGTTGGGGTTTCATCGGATTCGAGATGTTGGCGGGTTTTGATGATGGTTCGATGTGGTGGTTGGATCTGAACAAGGGACAGTGGTGGGTTTGGACTGAGATGGTGGCCGGTTGTCACACCCCAACCGATGGCGGAAACATCGGGGCATGGCACTGAACGAAACAGATTGTCCAGAAGTTTCCATAACAACTATATTTACCAATTATTTAAAGCAACATGTCCCATACCATGTAATAAAAGATAATACAATTATTACAGACAAAATCTAGGCAAATAGTTCTGTTTCGACAACTCAGATTTCATTTGTACAGACAACTATTTGTTGGCCTCTAAGACCTTATTCTAGCCTCGATTTCCTAGCAGATAAGCATCCTAAGCACCTGTCACATACGTTAAAATAAAGTCAATACACATAGTGTAAATGTGAGCATACAAGTTTGATAGTAGCATATAGAGTTTGAAATCGTTACGCATAACCAGCACGTACACAGAGTGAAATGAGGCATGTTAGTTATCGACATGAACCTATCGATACCAATGACTGCGGGTTGACTGCCCAAGGCAGTTCGCGATACATTCTCACCACTGTGAGCCATGTAGGTAATTGTCATTAACAACCCCCGAGTGAATGGGTGCTGAGTCCAAACTAATAGTACTACCGTTGCTAAGGCAGGTAGACAACATTCCATGTGTAAACATAACAAACAAGCATTCATTTAGTCACGTATACATGCGATAACGGTTAGCGTTTAAAGTATTGCGTAGTGTGTTCGATGTGATTTTGTATAAGTAACGTATGTAACACCCAAAAGTGCGTAAAGCAAAAAGGGATCGAGTATACTCACAGCGATTGATGGATTGAAGGGAGCGCTAGAGAGTAGGGTTAGCCTGAACAGATCGATAGTATAACGATAAGTGACGCGCAAATCGATGCAAAATGCAAGTGGTTCGGTCAGTAGTCCGCTCGGATGGTAGTCCGATCGGACAGCCAGTCGTGCGGTTGGTAGTCCATTCGGACAGTCGTCCAGTCGGATGACTGTTCGAGTGGGTTGTTTCTTCCTTTGGGAAGGATGTGTTTGTGTACGATGGCTTGACTTTTGAAGTTTTCGTTGTAGCATTTTGAAAACATTGAAGTACCTCTACCTTTCAGGTCGGTCGATCGGACGGTCGTTCGATCGGACGGCAACCCGTTTGGTTGGTACTTCAGTGAGAACAAGTTCACAGCAGGGTGTCACTCGATCGGACGGTTGTTCGATCGGGTGGCATCCTTTGTGCATTGAACATGTTGAAAATTGTTTAAGTGTTGAAGTTTAAATGTCTCATGCTTCGATTGGCAGTTCGATCGGATGGTAGTCCGATCGGACAGCAATTCGTTCAACATTCAGACTTCAAGTGTTTGGCAAAAATGGTTAAGTGTGGGACCAAGGTGCAAGTCGTACGGGTGGCCAGTCGTACGGTTTGGCTGTCCGTTCGGACAGCAGTCCGTTCGGACGGCACTCCGTCCTGGTTAGCCTGTTCGTCTTACACTTAGTTGTTTTTGATAATTTGTCGTTTTATCGAGACATTTTGATAACGTGTTAAGCAACAGAAACCTCGTCAATACTTGGTGCTCCTGATCGGACAGGAATCACCCAAACCCGATCAGTGGACGGTTCGAGACGACGTTCCACGTTTAACCCGGAATCGATAATCTCGTGGATAGAATACGGATCTTGAACCAACACAACCACGATAATGAGTAGTAAGCCGGCACAAGTTCCGATTCTATCGGTTTTGAGCGCATTGAGTGTAAAAGAGTTGAAAGAAAGTTGGAAAACCATCTTTCAATCCTTTTCCTTGTGAATATGTTTAGATCTATGAAAGATCTTTGTTTGTTTATGTGGAAATCGGTTAGATCTAAGTTGTTCTTGGCAGATTGAGGCCAGAACACGAGGTTCTTCAAGAACACATGATGACGTCATCCTAGAACACTTTGAATCTTGGTGATTTCACGGTTAAAAGTTAAGATTCAAAAGATAGAAAGGTGTAGGAGTGCGTGTAGATTAAGGAAGTACAAGATTTAGGACGAGATCTTACCGAAATTGCGAGAAATCGAAGAAAAAGCAAGGTTAGCGTGTTGGTCGGACGTCAGTTGCCAAAAGTAGAAAGAATGAAAGTGACAAGGGGTATTTATAGGGTTACCCAAAGAGGAAAAGGCTGGTCGATCGGCTAGGCAGCCCGTGCGGACAGCCTGTCCGATCGGACGGCGGTCCGATCGATCGGCTGGTCGTTCGGCTGGTAGCCTGGTCGATCAGTCACCTCGTTCGAGTGTTCGGTGCGACGAGTTTTGATGTTTCGATTGCGATTGCGAGCGTTGCGATGCGATAGATTTTCCTAGTCAAATTACTTTTAATCCCAACTACTCATATCTCGCACTATCTCTTCTCCACCAATTATCATACCATTTCGATTGCGATTGAGTTCGATTGCGATTCGATTAATTACCACAACATAACATAAATAAACATGCACAAGTAACACATAAGGCACACACACACGTATATCAGTAACCAAAATACGTAATTCGAGTTGCGAGTGCGATTGTGATAGCGATAAAGCGATTAAACATGCGATAAATAGCGATTACCATGCGATTATTAATAGATACTCCACATAATACAACTAAAGCGAAAATAAAATAGACTAATTACAAGTCAAAGAAGTCAAAACAGGAATTGAGCAAGGAGAGACAGATCGCAACTGTAACATTCTCATTTTTATCATATAAGAATTATAGGTTTGTTTAAATTTATTAACCACTAATAATTAGTTTTATTATTCGACCCATATAGTTTTAAAAACTATTTTATATATATTTGGTTGGAATGTTATACTAATTAATTGGTCTGTATATGGGTGACCTTTCTATTAAAATAAAAGTATATAAAAAACTTATATTATTAAACGGGTAGACTACGGGTAAATTTAATGTTAGAAATATGAAGTACCTAGACGGGCCTAGGAACCGTTTAATAATTAAATTATAAAATACCTTATATTTGAACCTACTCCGTTTTTAATAAAACTTGGTTCAAAATGTAGATAAGAATATTCTCGTTGTAATGACATATTCATTGTCTTATAAAACGTCATATTTTAGAAGTTATACGCGCCAAATAATTGAAGCAGGTAAATTATTTATAAGAATAAAATAATAAAAACTAAAATGAAATTTAGTTAGTTATATGTGTCCCACCTAAATTTCGAAATGTATACATATCTCTACATGTCCATTCTTGATAAATAAATAAATAAAAAAAAAACAAATCAACATGTTTGAAATGTATGTACGTGGATATTTGAAATATATGTACGTGTGGCAGTGAGGCTTAGCCTCCTAGTAAAACTTTTAGTATAAATATGATTCTATTTCATCCGTTCAACTTCATTTCTTTTTTTCTTTCCTCTGGTCTTGTGAATTTTCCTGCGTATTCTTCTATTTTCTAGTTTTTTTATTTTCATCAATAATAATAGTAAAGCATTGCCCCGTTTTAAGTGTTTTAACTCCCGATCACCGCTACCCTTTCCGATTGATCTGGAGCCTCATAACGCTTGTCAAGGCTCTGCCCGACTAAGTTCGTTGGGGTTCGGTCTCGTGACATAGGGATAAGGTTGAATTAGGGGTACTATACTTAACACGAGTGCAAATATATATATATATATATAGGGGTGGGCTCTATAGAAAACTCTATCTTTTTTAGAAAACTATGCAAACCCATTGTCATCCATTGATTATCTTTCATCCAACTTGATCAATGGCTCTCATAATTTTGGTAAGAATTATATTTAAAAGAAATGTTATAATACACATTAGTCAACTGGAAGGGCATTTTCGGTAGAAGAAAAACACTTTTTGACATTGGAAATGACAAAACCCACTTGTGTGTGTCATCATCTCTCTCCTCTTTCTTCTAGTCAAATCTTTCAATACACTATTATCTCTCTCCTCTTTCTTCATCATGTGAAAGAGAAAAACTTCATGGTCTTCAATGGTGATCCTTCAATGGTGATCTTCATTTGAAGATAATTTCAGCATCATGTGGTCTGAAAAAATCACAAAGACACACGCACGAGTGTGTGTGTGAGAAGAACGATGACAAGAAGAATGTTTTTAGAGAGAGAAAGTTGATGTTTTAGATAGAGAAACAACAATCTTTATCACAAAGACACATGCACGAGTGTGTGTGTGAGAAGAAGGTTTGAAGATCTTCTTCGTGTTCATCGGACGGGTATAGACCCGGTAAGTGTTCTTGAAATATCATTTCACACTTGATTTTTGTTGAAATGGTTGTTAATATGTTTTTGTGTGCTGAAAGTGTTTTAGTAATGGTTAATGGGGTATCCATGGTTAATGTTCATGTATTTTAAATAAATCAAAAACTTTAGGATGAGATTTTGAACGGGTTTTTTTGTTGGTTTGGTTGCTTGTTAGGGGCTTTTGATCTTAACAGTAGCTGTTCTTTTGTTGGTTTGGGTTGCTTGTTTGGGTTTATGATCTGAACAGTAAGTGTTTTTTTTGTTTGGTTGCTTGATTCACAGACTCAGGCCCATAACATGTGTTAAGCCCCCTGTTAGAATGTTATATAACGTGTGTTGATTTACAGAAACAAACCCATAAAGATATTCAATTGACAAGCTTGATGGATGTAGGCGAAGTTAATGCGTGTTCTAGTAATGGTTAATGTTCATGTATTTTAAATAAATCCAAAACTTTAGGATGAGATTTTGAACGGATTTTTTTGTTGGTTTGGTTGCTTGTTTGGGGCTTTTGATCTTAACAATAATTGTTTTTTTGTTGGGTTGCTTGATTTACAGAGACAGACCCATAACATGTGTTAAGCACCTGTTAGAATGATATATAACGTGTGTTGATTTATAGAAACAGATCCATAAAAGATATTGAATTGACAAGCTGGATGGATGTAGGCGACGTTAATGCGAGGACATTGAATAAGTCACATCCTTTGGGAAAGAAGTCTTCGTTCATTTATCACATGTGTTGGTGGTTCATGCTGTAACAGAACACCATGATGTAACGTGTAATATGAAACAAGCCATTTATGGTAACACATGTACCGTTAATTTTGGAATATATAATATGAAACAGGTCATTTGTTTTGCACATTTTGGAATGTATAACATGTGTTAAGCCTCTGTTATAATCTTTTTGTAACCTGACATGTATTCATGTATAAGCTAGTGGTTTACAAAACACCATGATGTGTATATACTGATCTAACATGTGTTACAATTTGTCTGTTCGGAACATGTTATTTCTTAACATGTGACAAGGGTGAAAACAGTCGACGGAGGCGATGAGTTTAATGGGGAGCTTAGTTAATATCGTAATCTTGTTGTAACCCCACTTGTATACATATGATAACATGTAAGCATCCATTATAACCCGACTTGTATTCATGTATATGAAAGTGGTTTGCAAAACACCATGATGTGCATACACTGATCGTAACACGTGAACAAGTTAATATGGAACATACAAGTTAATATCGTAACACCGTATACCTGGGATAAAATGTGTTAAGCCTCTGTTATAATCTTGGTTTAACCTAACATGGTGTCATGTATAAGCTAGTGGTTTCCAAAACACCATGATGTGTATATACATACTGTAACATGTGTTAAAGTGACTGAAAATGTATAACGTGTGTTAAGCATCTATTATAACGTGTGTTAAGACTTCCATAATGGATGAATAAACTCCAATAGTAACTTAACAACAACAGAGTAAACCTGATATAACGTGTGTTAAGCCTCTATTATAACATGTGTTAAGACTTCCAGAATGGATGCATAAACTTCAATAGTAACTGTAACAGTGGATGTACAAATACGGGCGCCTCCACCATTATAATCTTGTTGTAACCCGACTTGTATTCATGTATATGAAAGTGGTTTGCAAAACACTATGATGTGCATATACTGATAGTAAACACGTGTACAAGTTAATATGGAACATACAAGTTAATATCGTAACACCGTATACCTGGGATAAAATGTGTTAACCCTCTGTTATAATCTTGGTTTAACCTAACATGGTGTCATGTATAAGCTATTGGTTTCCAAAACACCATGATGTGTATATACATACTGTAACATGTGTTAAGCGACTGAAATGTATAACGTGTGTTAAGCATCTATTATAACGTGTGTAAAGACTTCCATAATGGATGAATAAACTCCAATAGTAACTTAATAACAACAGAGTAAACCTGATATAACGTGTGTTAAGCCTCTATTATAACATGTGTTAAGACTTCCAGAATGGATGCATAAACTTCAATAGTAACTGTAACAGTAGAGGTACAAATACGGGCGCCTCCAACAGAAAATGTGTTAAGTCTAGACCGTTTTAACATCGTGTACTATAGAAAACAAGAAGAGTCTCACATTACATATTACTAGTAAACAAAAATACATAGCACTAGCACGTGTTACGTTGTACATGGGTTTCATGTCACATGTAACACATGCATGTCCTGAAGTTCAAACTATAACACGTGTTAGTTGTGTTGTGCTGTAACATAAACATGGTCATGATCCTTAAGCATCTGATCCACGTTTGACGAAACCAACGGTCCCGAGAATTGGATCTTGTTTCCCTTGTATCCATCACCATCCTAATAACAAAAAGATAAGATAACCGTTAAGTCGTTAACCAGACATAACTATTAACACATTCATAGCCAGAAAATCTTTTTCCCAAACAACATCACAACTTTTTAGCTAAATTGCAATCTTTTTCTCAAATAACATCACAACACAGCCAAAAATCAGTTCATATGCAAACCAAGCATAACTTTTTAACACAAAAATAAAAACCTGCAAATTACATAAACATTTACCCCTTTTAAGAACCATTTTAACAAAAAAAAAAATCATGTTTCATCTCTAAAACAACCATTACACAAAAACCTATTAACAACCAGGTGTTATGAATATTTTTTGATATTTTAAGTATAAAAAATGGAGCCATACGTTGAATATCATCTTATAAAGTCCATACCTATATCGTTTTTAAATTCAATATTTTATTGGTTCAATATTTAAGTGTGAATAATATAACTGTAAATTATAATCATCTTTCAAAAGTTCATACCTACATGCTCAAGTTATCAACTAACATAAACTCCACAAAATCAGAAAAATCCATACGAAATACCCAGAATCAAACATATATGAAAACATATGTTGCATAAAACTAAAAGAGTGTAAAAAAGCTCACAAATATCAAGATCTGAAACAACATATACAAATCATATTTTATATAAACTAAAAAAGTGAAAAAAACTCACAAATATCCAGATCTGTAACAACATTATGAAACATGTGGACAAACGAGATCTAAACGGGAATGGAACAAGATCTGGAAGGGGTTTTCACGTGGATCTGACTTCATATATTAACATCTTCATCATAAAACCACGTTCTTCATCAGGGATTGATCGATCTGACATCTTGTGTTGATTCTCGTGGAATAAGTAGTGGGAGTGAAGCTCCATGGTTCTTTAATGGTGGACCTCATACATGAAGATATTAAGAAGATGAAGAACTAGTGAAAATTTTCTTTATTAGTTTATAAAAATGGTAAAAGGAATGGGGGTTGTACAAGTGATGTGAAAGGCAATAATGATATTGGTCAATTCAAAGTAGAAAAGATCTTTTAGGATAAAATTACATATATACCCTTATATGCTATAAGAGTTAATAGCTTCTTGATGCACACGTGGATGAATCTTGGCCATGTAATGAGTTTTCAAAGTTTTCTAAAAATAAAGGGTTTCTTGTGTAGCCCTATATATATATATATATTTAGAATAGCTCAGAAGTTATACCCAAGATTCTACCAGAAGGCTTTCTAGTTGAACCCTAAAGTTACAAAGTGAGTCATTCTCCTTTTTATCACCTTTTTGTGATACAATTATATTTAGAAATGCTTTTCAAAATCCTAAATGTTTACCAGTTATACTTACAGTGATTAAATTTTTATATTCTGTAATAACTGCCAGTATGGGAGGTTTTATACATTACTTGACCCTCGTTACTATTGGCCAAAAAGTTAGCCAATAGTAACATGACCACAATCACAGGGGGAATTGTGCCCTAGTAGCCATAGCCTATAACTAATATTATTTTAACATTAAATCATTAATAAATTTAAGAGTTAAATGCCATTTTAGTCCCTATGGCTTTAGTCATTTTGCCAGTTTAGTCCAAAGGTTTCATTTTTAACCTGTGGGCCCAAAAAGGTTTCACCGTTGCCATTTTAGTCCACTAAGTTAACTTCATCCATTTTTTCTGTTAACCAGAAGGGCAATTCGGTCATTTTATATGTAATTCTGTTAACTAAAAAGGCAATTCGGCCATACAAAATGACCGAACCGCCCTTCTCGTTAACAGAAATAATGGATGAAGTTAACCCAGTGGACTAAAATGGCAACAATGAAACCTTTTTGGACCCACAGGTTAAAAATGAAACCTTTGGACTAAACTGGCAAAATGACCCAAACCACAGGGACTAAAATGGCATTTAACTCTAAATTTAATGTATGTTTGAAATAAATCTAAATGGTGTGTACCTAAAATAGAGTTTTATTAATCATTATTAAAATATATATTACAGAAAATATATTTAATAACCCTAAATTACTATTTACATTATAAAATAATGTTTAGTCTATAAATGTATACCATAATAAAATAGTCAAATATAAAATATTCTAGTATACTAAGATTATATTTTTAGTCTTAGTCACGTTAATATATTAAATAATAATATTACAAGTATTTAATTAATATATTATATTTGATAAAGTTATAGCTATTAATTTGACAGAAAATGATAATATTTCATTTTCTGGACTAATTGGTTTTGTGCCATAGAAAATATATTTGACAAAGTAATGTCACGAGACACTACTAAGTTCAGAGTCACTAGTTGAGAGAATGATCAACAGTGACATGACCCAAGGCACTAGTTGAGAGAACGATCAACAGTGTTATGACCAGAATCACTAGTTGAAAGAATGATCAACCGTGATATGACCACAATTACTAGTTGAGAGAATGATCAACAGTAATATGACCCGAGTCACTAGTTGAAAGAATGATCAACAGTGATTTGACCACCGTCACAGGAATCGCCTAGTGACCGATATAATAGTAAGATATACTATATATCTATTACTTGATAAATTCACTATTGGACGAAAGTGAGCCAATGAGTGATATGACCACTGTCACCTCGGAACTGCCACCATGTGACAAATACTGATTGAGTTGGGTAAATATAAACAAATATAAAACCCTTAATGCTGTAAAGTATAACAATATATTTTACAAAAATGGAATGAACTCGCCAATATTTATTACTGATAAAATGTTTTCAAAACGTGTTTCAGGTAACTTGCTATAAAGATAATAGAAGCCAACTATGGAGCACTGAAGGCTTAAATAAAGTGGCTATAAATACCTGAATAAAAGAAGAAATTTATGTTTTATTTATTTGGTTTTATCCCTATAAAAACAATTGAATTGAATATGGGTTTGAGCCCATTTATTTAATATTAAAAGTTCGGTGTTTTATAAACTCTGAAATTATTTCCTAACTACGATCCTGATGAAAACAATGTTCCGCTGCATATTTAATAAACACCGATACCATCTGACTGGTTCACGGTTCCTGCTCCCGGGGTGGGGTCGGTGGCTGTGACAGAAGGTGGTATCAGAGCCACTTATTTAAGCTATTTAGGTGTTCTTTTAATGCCTAAACTTAAACAATAAAGTTAGGAAATTAATACAAAATAACCTATGTGTTATTTTTGTAGATTTAAACGAGATGACGTTAACCCGCGCATTGCGGCGGGATGTTAATTAAGAATGTCTTTAGTGTCAATATGGTAGGGGTTTAATTAAGCTATTTTGTAGGTTTTGACGTTTTGTATCCCACACCATAAGTTCTTTTCATGATGTGAAAAAAAAAGTTGTAATTAAAAGATGGATAAAAATGAAAAACGTTATTGCGAAAAACAAACCCAACTCTACAATCAGACGATGAACATCAATCTCAATTAAAAGTAAATTAAATAAATGATTACATAACAAAAAAAATGTGAATTGTTCGTAGGCGATTACGCAGTGTCATAAAAAATATTAAAAAGAGTAAAAGTTAATATGTAAAGTGTAAACTTAAGTAAAATAATAAAAATCAAATTTTAAATTAACTAACTTTAATATTACGTGGATTACATGTAATATATTAGTTATTTAGTTGAGATTTTTTTTATTTATAGTAGTATATAACTTTTGATATATGTAAAAAAAAAATCACTGACATAGATTTTATTATATAATTTTTTTTATTTGTAATAGTATAATTGTAAGTTGTAACCACCAATAACTTTTATAAATGATTTTTTTTACTCATTTCTTTTTGTATATATAAATATATATGCACATATGATTCTTGAAAGTATTGTTTTTAATTATTCTATGATATTAATAATTGAAAATATTTGCAATTCAGATGTCGAATGAAGTATCACATAATCCAGAAGTTCATGCTAATAATGAAAATCCTTTGGATAAAAATGCTATAGAAAATCTAATAGCTTAAGGAATAGCTAATGCTTTACCTTTAATAATTAAAGCTGTTAAAAACCCCGTAGAACCCACCAAAGCTGTGAGTAGCAAGCATACTCGTGACGACAGTTTTAGCCATAGAGTCAATGGAGATAATGATGATATTATCAAAACTCCATATCCCAAGAAAATGAAGACGATGACTCTCGGATGTACCTACAAAGAATTTCTAGCTTGTAAACCAACGGAGTTCGCAGGCAGTGAAGGAGCCACGGCTGCTCTACGATGGTTGGAAAAGACGGAAGTTGTTCTTAAAATCAGCAAATGTGCCGAAGAAGATAAGGTGATGTATGCGTCCAACCTCTTTAAGGAAGAAGCCTTAGAATAGTGGAATACAATTCTTCAGGCAAAAGGAACTGACATGGCTTATGCCATGAGCTGGGAAAAATTCAAGGAAATGACAAAAAGAAAATTTTGTCCCCCTTGTGAAAAGGAACGAATGGCTAACGAGTTTCTAAATCATAAAATGATAGATGTGAATTGTCGTGAATATATGACAACGTTCTTCGAATATGCAAGAATGGTACCAACTCTGGCTTCGCCAGAACCCGTACTAATTTCTCGTTATATTTGGGGATTAGTTAGTGAAATCCGAGACCTGGTGAAGGCCGCTAGACCACAGACTATTGAAGAAGCTGTTGAACTAGCTAACATCCTGACAAATGGACTAATCCGCACAAGAGAAGAAAACAATAAGAAAGAGTTAGCCCAGAAAATTTCCCAAGAATTCAAGAAGAAAGGAACTGAACCGTCATTGGAGCAACCTACCTGCAGAAGCTGTAACAAAAAGCATTCAGGAAGATGTCGTTTTAGGGGAACACCCTACTGTGACTTCTGCAAGATGACCGGGCATATAGAGGAAGAATGTAGAAGGAAAACTAATATCTGTTACAATTGCGGAGAAACAGGACACATCAAACTATATTGCCCAAAACTGACCAAAGCACCCGACAACAAGGCCAGAAAAACAGACGAAGCTAAGAAGAACGCGCGAGCATTCGTACTTACTACGCAAGAAGCAGAAATGATTCCAGACGTAATCGTTGATATGTAATATCTAAGTTAAGTTATTATTCGACCCTAGTATAAATAAAAGTTTTTAAATAAATGCATCCTGTCAAATATTTCATATATTCAAACCCATAATATTGTTTGGTCTTCGCTTTCATTGAATCATTTAATTGGTTACGACACCTTGTGGTGGCGTTTTCTTTAATTTGAAGTTTGCGCTAATCTCATTTTCACACCTGATGTACAGATTTATTTATTTAATTTCTGTTGGTTCATTATCTTAAACGGTCTTAATACAATTATGTGTTAAGATAAGAGTACACAAATTCGTATTATATTCCGGTGTACCTCTAAAGATTCTTTCATCATTGATCGAAATTCCTATGATATTCATTTGGTCTTTCATTATCAATTGAAAATCCTATAATATTTATTTATGAATATCCAAATTTACTTCATTAAAACTTTCAGTTAATTATGAAAACGGTGAAATTGTTCGGTCACCGTAATTATTGAACTATTTCGATCCTTACGACACCCTGCGGCGTCGATATAAACTTGTAGCTTGCGCTAATCATAATCATACGAATCATGCAAAACTACGTATGTCTTTCCTTTGATTCATCATTCAAAAGTAGTCTTGATACAATTATGTACTAAGACAATGATACACTAAACTCTATTGTATTTCGGTGTATCCTTACAATTCAATAAATGTCAACACACTGATTTTTCTCTTGTTATGGTTCGATAGTTGACAAATCATTTTCGTGCTTCTATTTCATTTGAGCTTGTTGATTCTGAGTCTTCCTCAGTTGATAATCAAAGTAAGTTTTCTTTCGACAGTAAACTCTATTGTTTCTAAAAGTCATTTACAACCTATAAACAGTCAATTTAGACATCTATTGATCATATATCTGTTTTGGCTTGAACCTAGTCACCTTGGAAATTATATCATTTCATCTCGTTCATTTAACATTGATTTTTTTTTTCAAATAATTCAGTTGAACCACTGAGTCCTATTTATTGTACAACTCATATTCACAAAATTTGACGTTTTGATTCTGTATCATTTACCTTAATATTGTTTTTATTGACTAAGACGTGACATAACTCTAAAAGAGATATCGTAGCCCAAATCTCGAGGACGAGATTTAAAACAAGGTGGGGAGGATGTAACATTCTCATTTTTATCATATAAGAATTATAGGTTTGTTTAAATTTATTAACCACTAGTAACTAGTTTTATTATTCGACCCATATAGTTTTAAAAACTATTTTATAGATATTTGGTTGGAATGTTATACTAATTAATTGGCCTGTATATGGGTAACCTTTCTATTAAAATAAAAGTATATCAAAAACTTATATTATTAAACGGGTAGACTACGGGTAAATTTAATGTTAGAAATATGAAGTACCTAGACGGGCCTAGGAACCGTTTAATAATTAAATTATAAAAATACCTTATATTTGAACCTACTCCGTTTTTAATGAAACTTGGTTCAAAATGTAGATAAGAATATTCTCGTTGTAATGACATATTCATTGTCTTATAAAACGTCATATTTTAGAAGTTATACGCGCCAAATAAGTGAAGCAGGTAAATTATTTATAAGAATAAAATAATAAAAACTAAAATGAAATTTAGTTAGTTATACGTGTCCCACCTAAATTTCAAAATGTATACATATCTCTACGTGTCCATTCTTGATAAATAATAATAAAAAAAAAAACCAAATCAACATGTTTGAAATGTATGTACGTGGATATTTGAAATATATGTACGTGTGGCAGTGAGGCTTAGCCTCCAAGTAAAAGTTTTAGTATAATATGATTCTATTTCATCCGTTCAACTTCATTTCTTTTTTTCTTTCCTCTGGTCTTGTGAATTTTCCTGCGTATTCTTCTATTTTCTATTTTTTTTATTTTCATCAATAATAATAATAAAGCATTGCCCCGTTTTAAGTGTTTTACCTCCCGATCACCGCTACCCTTTCTGATTGATCTGGAGCCCCATAACGCATGTCAAGGCTCTGCCCGACTAAGTTCGTTGGGGTTCGGTCTCGTGACATAGGGATAAGGTTGAATTAGGGGTACTATACTTAACACGAGTGCAAATATATATATATATATATATATATATATATATATATATATATTTAGAATAGCTCAGAAGTTATACCCAAGATTCTACCAGAAGGCTTTCCAGTTGAACCCTAAAGTTACAAAGTGAGTCATTCTCATTTTTATCACCTTTTTGTGATACAATTATATTTAGAAATGCTTTTCAAAATCCTAAATGTTTACCAGTTTACTTACAGTGATTAAATTTTTATATTCTGTAATAACTGCCGGTATGGGAGGTTTTATACATTACTTGACCCTCGTTACTATTGGCCAAAAAGTTAGCCAATAGTAACATGACCACAATCACAGGGGGAATTGTGCCCTAGTAGTCATAGCCTATAACTAATATTATTTTAACATTAAATCATTAATAAATTTAATGTATGTTTGAAATAAATCTAAATGGTGTGTACCTAAATTAGAGCTTTATTAATCATTTTAAAATATATATTAAAGAAAATATATTTAATAACCCTAAATTACTATTTACATTATAAAATAATATTTAGTCTATAAATGTATACCATAATAAAATAGTCAAATATAAAATATTCTACTATACTAAGATTATATTTTTAGTCTTAGTCACGTTAATATATTAAATAATAATATTACAAGTATTTAATTAATATATTATATTTGATAAAGTTATAGCTATTAATTTGACAGAAAATGATAATATTTCATTTTTTGGACTAATTGGTTTTGTGCCATAGAAAATATATTTGACAAAGTAATGTCACGAGACACTACTAAGTTCAGAGTCACTAGTTGAGAGAATGATCAACAGTGATATGACCAGAAATATGACCAGAGTCACTAGTTGAGAGAATGATCAACAGTGACATGATCCAAGGCACTAGTTGAGAGAATGATCAACAGTGTTTTGACCAGAATCACTAGTTGAAAGAATGATCAACCGTGATATGACCACAATTAGTAGTTGAGAGAATGATCAACAGTAATATGACCCGAGTCACTAGTTGAAAGAATGATCAACAGTGATTTGACCATCGTCACAGGAATCGCTTAGTGACCGATATAATAGTAAGATATACTATATATCTATTACTTGATAAATTCACTATTGGACGAAAGTGAGCCAATGAGTGATATGACTACTGTCACCTCAGAACTGCCACCATGTGACAAATACTGATTGAGTTGGGTAAATATAAACAAATATAAAACCCTTAATGCTGTAAAGTATAACAATATATTTTACAAAAATGGAATGAACTCGCCAGTATTTATTACTGATAAAATGTTTTCAAAACGTGTTTCAGGTAACTTGCTATAAAGATAATAGAAGCCAGCTATGGAGCACTGAAGGCTTAAATAAAGTGGCTATAAATACCTGAATAAAAGAAGAAATTTATGTTTTATTTATTTGGGTTTATCCCTATAAAAACAATTGAATTGAATATGGGTCTGAGCCCATTTATTTAATATTAAAAGTTCGCTGCATATTTAATAAACACCGATACCATCTGACTGGTTCACGGTTCCCGCTCCCAGGGTGGGGTCGGGGGCTGTGACAGCAACTAGCAATCTTGTCTTCCTTTGACTTCAATCTTGACTTTGACTTTGACTTTCGAAACACGGGGTGTTACACCGGTTGTCATGTTGGAGTTGGTGATACAATTGTATAATAAAAAAAAACTCGCATTGACTCTCTCTCTCTCTATGTCTCTCTCCCCCCATAAATAAGATTTTACCTCATATCTGTCTGATGGATACCTCCTAAATCATTGTTTTCTTCAAATCCTGGAATTCTTTCCACTTGGTTTCATTAAATTTGTGTATTTCAAATGTATGGTTATTTGTTACTCTAATATTACCCAGTTTGATTTGGGCTTCAAACCCTTTAATTTTGTAGCATTAGAAATCACACGAATCCATTCACAAACACCACATTTGGGCTTAGGGTATGAATTAATTAGGTCTTGTAGGTCGATCTAATGGGTGTGGGGGTGGGGGTGATGAACGAAGGTAGCGATTTTGGGGAAATAAACAGAGTGGTCGCCGGAGGGTAAGGGTTTTGCCGGAGTGGCAGGTCATCGGAGAACGTCGGAGTATACATGTGAGAGAGAGAACAGAGGGGGAGATGAGAGAGAGAGAGATAGAGTTCAGGTTTTTTATTTTATACTTTATTTTTCATTTTAACACAATTAGTCCCTTTCTATAAGATATTTTATACAAAAGTCCCTAAGGATGTTAAATGACAAGAATGCCCTCATGTGCAAGGCACATGACCAGATTTAACCAAAAAATCTAGCTGGGTTTGGCCTAAAGGACATAACGTGCAGGATTTTGAAAGGTTAAGGACACCGCCTGTAAACTTTTGGAAAAAAGGACATCGCTTGCAATTTTATGTAAACATAAAGGACAAAACTTGTAGTTTACTCTTAACAAAAAGAAATACCCATATTAATCAAATTACAAGTTTTGTCTTTTATGTTTACACCAAATTGCAGACGTTGTCCTTTAGCGCAAAAGTTTACGAGTTTTGTCCTTAACGTTTCAAAATCTTGCACGTTCTGTCCTTTAGGCCAAACCCAGTTAGATCTTTTGGTTAAATCTGGTCATGTGCCTTGCACATGAGGGTATTGTTGTCATTTCACCTTCTCAAGGGCTATTATGTAAAGAACTTTTATTGAAGGACTATTTTGTAACAAACTAAAAAATAAAAGGGTTATATAATCCCTATCTCATCTGAAATCTCTCTCTCTCTATCTCTCTCAGGTGATGCTTGTAGCTAGATCTCTCCATTTCTCTTATTCATCTCTCTCTACAGCAAACACCGCCACCTCAAACCGCCTTGGCCAGCAACCACCACCTAAAACGACACCATTTCCGGCCACAATGAACCAACCGATGTTTTCCAGCGATCCAAATCTCCTACATCTCCTGATTAGGTAGATCTGTGATGAACAAGCATCATCCAACCGTTTTTATCTTCCAGATCTATCAATCGACAACCATGGGTAGGTACCGACGGTAGTTTTAAACCTGGTTCAATGTGTGGTTGTAGGTCGGTCATGCCCTAGTTCGACGGCCATCAATTAAGGCGGATGAGTTAAGGCAGATGGATGGTGGTGTCGTGGTGGAGGTGGAGGATGGTGGTGGGGGTGGGGGTGGAGGGTGGTGGTGAAGGGATATATTTATATATATAGGGTAGGGTTCTAGAGTGAACACTAGGTTGAAAGTGAACTGTGTGAACTAATCTGAGCCATTGGATTACATCATCTAAAGATTTTTAAACAATGGCAAGATTGCAATTATAATGTTGTAACCTCCCTTTTGACATAAGGGTATTTGCGTCTTTTGTAAATTGCATTTATTAAACAATATAATCAAATTCCCTAAATCTCGCTCATTTCCGTATATACAAGATACACAGCTGTTAGTGTATACACATGTGTACAGTCTCACTAGTATTAGTTTATACAAGATATACAGATTTTAGTTTATACACATGTGTACAGTCTCGCTAACTATCGGTTTATACAAGACACACAACTGTTAGTTTATACACATGCGTACAGTCTCGCTAACTATCAAGTTATATAAGATACACAGCTGTTACTTTATACACATATGTACAGTCTTTTATACATCTGTGTATTATATTCAAAAATGGTTATATATGTGTATATTAAAAACAAATAGTATATTATGCATGCGCACGAGTAAATTCATATAAAAACTATGAAATTAATGAAAACGAAACATATCACATGTATGCAAAAATAAATAACTTCATTACATATTCAAAAAAATTGTTAATGCCTAAAAATAATTACAATTTCAATCTCAGAGAAAATTTTCAATATTTATTGAAATTTATAAAAGTTAAAAACAATATATTATGATATATATATATATATATATAGATAATAAAAGAAAAACAATATTAAAGCTAAAATTAAAACAAAATCTATGGATAAAGAAATGATAGAGAAATAATTAGAAATGATAGATAGAGAGAGTTAAGAGAGGAGAAAATTAAAGTATTTTAATTAAACATACTTGGTTAATGTCAATCTTACACTTTTAATCTAAAAAATGATCAAGGGTCAACATTAGTTCACACAATTCACTCTCAAGAAGTTGTTCACTCTTGAACCTAATCCTATATATATATAGGATTATGTTAACGTACAAGAGCCCTTATCCTACATTATGTACGCGATCATCTCAGCCGTCAGATCTTCATCCCACATTGAAATCGCATGTTGGTTTTTTGTAACAATTTCGCATGTTGGTTTTTTAACATGCAATTTCATCAAAAATTACCACATGCGAAATTGTTACAAAAAACCAACATGCGATTTCATCAAAATTATCACATGCGAAATTGTTACAAAAAACCAACATGCGATTTCATCAAAATTATCACATGCGATTTCATCTATGCTATTTTATAACATGCGATTTCACATCGCGTACGTAGCGTACGTTAAACCATTTTGTACAATACACTTTTTCTATATATAAGAGAAGGATCCGTTAGGAACCACCCTTTATTGCGAGAACCGCAAGAACCAAATGAACACAACCAAAAAAACCTAAAAATAGCTAAAAACACAAAAAGATTTTTTTTATAAAAAAATCGCTATATTTCGTTACAGAAAAAAATTTAATTTTTTTTTGCTACTAAAAGTAGCGATTATAATGTAAAAAATATTAAAAAAAATTGTGTTTTTTTAGATTTTTAAGATTTTTTAAGGTTTTTTAGGGGTTTAGTTTTTAGGGGGGGGGGGTAGGTTTTTTTTTTTTTGGGGGGGGGGGGGGTTATTTTTTAGCATTTAGCTTGGGGGGGGGGGGGAATGAGGGGTGGGGGTTAGATTTATTTTTTTGGTGTGTCACATTGGTTCCCATGGTTCTCACAATAAAGGTGGTTTTCAAATAAACATTACCCTATATAGGGGATGGTTTAAATGAGAACGCTAAATATCGTGAGAACCGTGAGAACAAATGAAAAAACCGCAAAAAAGTTGGTCAAAAACATTTCAAATTCAAAATTTCTTTTTACATTTATCATTATTATTCGAATACAATGTTATAAATTTAATTAACACATTTAAATTTACATGTATTCGTAAATATTGAAAATTTACACATGTGTAAGTTTTCTCATTTACACATGTGTAAATTTGTTGTATTTAACAAATTTACACATGTGTAAAAAATCCAATAAGAGTGATTTTAAGAGAATAAATGAATTATTTAATGTTGTAAATTCTTTTTTAATTGTTGTATCTTAATTACAATGAGGTTTATATTAAAAAAATTGGTTTTGATTGGTTTTCTCATTCGTTCTCACGGTTCTCGCAATATTTAGCGTTCTCAAGATAACCCTCCCCTATATAATGAGAACGCTAAATATCGCGAGAACCGTGAGAACAAATGAAAAAACCGCAAAAAGTTGGTCAAAAACATTTCAAATTCAAAATTTCTTTTTACTATTAAATAATATTATTTTGTTTTATATAGTTAAAATAATAATAATATTTTAAATTATTTTGTTTTATTTTTTAAATACTATTAAATAAATGGGGTAAAAAGACTAAAATGCCCTTGGGTGATCAGATTTAACCAAAAAATCTAACTGGGTTTGGTCTAAAGGACATAATGTGCAGGATTTTGAAACGTTAAGAACAAAACTCGTTAACTTTTGCGCTAAAGGACAGTGCCTGCAATTTGGTGTAAATATAAAGGATAAAACTTGTAATTTACTCTGATCTATGCTATGCAAGACGGGTACTTCATGAAAATAGTTTTTTAAAGTAGGATAAATTACACTTTTCGTCCTTTATGTTTGTATCGAATTGCAGTGGATACCTTTTAACTTCGATAATTACAGACACAGTCCTTTATTTGAAAAACTCGTTACACCTTTCGTCCTTTAGTACTAACTGGATTAAAATTTTCAGTTAAGTTTATATACTTAAGGGTATTTTGGTCAAATAATGTTTATATTTAAATGTTTAATAAATAAAACAAAAAAATAGCATATACCCTTCTCTTCCCTAATTTCTTATCCCTAAAACCTTAACCACCACATCTTTCCACCACCACCACCTGCCGCCACCAGTCCGGCCACACCCACCCCTAACCGTTTTGGATTCTCCTTATCGAAAACCGATTGTATGAAACGACACCCGTTTTGCTCTTTAGCAAACATATATATGTACCCTTTAACATCAACTAAAGTGTTACATTTCACAGGTGATGAAAAAGATTTATATCCCTTTGAAAATCTACCATATTCACAAGCACCCATGATCTGCGAATGATTACCCTTCTTATTTTGCTTTTTAAAATTACTAGAAATAGATAAATCTGAAGCTGGATTCCGACTCGTGTAACTTACGGATACAGAACATTTGACACATTCTTGAGAATTTGGACATCAGAGAAGCCATAACCATGTGGTAACCTGAAAATCGGACTCGTTTTACCGCTTAAAACAGGATTTTTTAGAACAATTTGACTGAATTACACCACAATCAGAAAATGGTTTGCTGAAATTGCTTAAATTTTAAACCCAAGAATGTAAAAAACATGGAAGTAAAACCCCCAAAATACAGGGAGAAAAACAGAGGTCGTCGCTAACCTCCGATCAAAAAACCTCCAGGCATCATCAGAAGCCGCCACTAACCTCCGATCAAAAACCTCCAGGCAACGACGGAGATAGATGGAGGAGATCGATCTGTATACAGAGGTAACCATGATTTCCGATTGAGAAAATTCAGAAAATCTAGGGCTCCGATTGATGGTGGTGGTGATGTCACAGGCGGTGCCGGCGGGGTTTGTAGATCCAGAAAATCTAGGGCTCCGATGATAGTGGTGGTGATGTTACAGGTGGTTGTGATGCTACAGGCTAGATCCAGAGTGTGGTGGTTGTGTAGCTCTGATGATGGTGGTTGTGATTTTACAGGCGGTGGCGCTGGTGGACTAAGGCGGTGGTTGAGTGATTGTTTTATTAGAGAGAAAGAGACTATGGCTGAGTGTGGATTAAAGAAGCTGGAGTTTGTATATATGTTATTTTTTAGTTTTATTTATTAAAAATATTTAAATAAAAACGTGAAATGACCATAATACCCTCATGTGACTAGATTTAACTCAAAATTTTAACCTGGTTAGCGCTAAAGGACGAAAGGTGTAACGTGTTCTTCAAATAAAGGACTGTGTATGTAATTATCGAAGTTAAAGGTTATCCACTGCAATCCGATACAAACATAAAGGACGAAAAGTGTAATTTATCCTTTAAAGTATCTACTAAGTTTGGCCATGAAAATATTTGATCAACGATTGTTACATGATGAGATATGCATAAAACAACCCGAGACTTGTTGCCCCAGGCTAAAGTTACAAATCAGGAAGTAGTGGCATATTTAATATTTGATCGCATCATGATGGAAACAATTACAAGATAATTACAAAGTACACGGATAAGTGTTTTTTAAAATTTTAGATTTATTCTCTAGCTTTTTAAAATTACACGAATGGTCCCGGTGGTTTGAAGTTTGTAACGCATTTAATGCTCAACTTTTGCCAAAAGTACATGGATGGTCCATGTGGTTTGCACTTTATAATGCAGTTAGCCCCTAAGTTGGACCTCCTGAAACCTTCAGATTTGTTGACTGTAGACTAAATACGTTACAAAGTACAAACCACATGGACCATCCGTTTACTTTTGGAAAACTAAAAACCAAATCTAAAATTTCGAAAATCCACAATCTAAAATTTTGAAAAACAACATGGAGTATCCATTTACTTTACTCTAATTTATATTGTCTATAAGTAGATTACATGTTTTCATTGGAATCCATTGTGAAAAACTAAAAATTTAAAAACTATGAATTCTAGATGACCACGATGGATCTTGTGTTAGATTTCCCAATTGTATATAGGGGACAAGTAGACTCATCGACCATTATTATGTTAGCCCTTTTATGTTGGGTTATATCGCAAATAGATTGATACCATATATGGTTCCAAGAAAACATAGAGAAATGTGTATATCACTATAGGCGAATTTAGGAAGGTCGTGCTGTTGGGTAATAACATAATCAACTTCAATACAAGATAAAAGCGATTGGATGTTCGTACTAACTATAATGATGTAGTGATAAACTTCCCTTCACAAAACATTCTCAGGTTAAAACAGAGGAAAATTCATTTATGAATCGATAGCGTAACTTTAGAGATCAAGTGAAAATGAGTTATAATTATAGAGCAAATAAAATTATATCATGAGCTAATTATGCTATTGTATGTATAATATATGTGATTAGACCTTTTTTCAAACGAAATTTTGATTTTAATAATTACAATTTTGACCTATTTGCCGGAATAAATCACAATCAAGAAAATGTTATCGACAGACTCAACTTTGAACACATTTCCCTTCAACGTTCTCATACTAACTATACTAAGTGAAAGTTAACTCAACTACTTTTTGCTGACATCAAAACTTTGCAACATAAGTAGTCCACATCATCAAAACTTTGACTTATTTGCCACGCTGTCCATGTCCTTAAAATTTTGATTTTTTGTCACATAAGTAAGTAGTCCACATCAACAAAAACTAATTCGGTTAACTTTCAATTAGTATAAGATCGCTAAACGAAAATGTGTTAAAAGTTGGTACTGTGTGTAAACATTTCCTAAGTTGTGATTAATTCCGGACAATAGGTCAAAGTTAGATTATTAGAATACAATTTCCCTTTTTCAAATATTAACATATTGTCTTATAATCGTCGGTTATTTTCATATTTAAAAGTTTGGTTGGATACGTCTTTCATGAATAATTCAATGACATAAAACAATACGTCTAAGATGATATAATATGTTTTTCATATATCATAAATACCTGATTGAAATATTACTAAACGTATCAATCTATCTACCTAAAAATCTCAAAATCGTGTTTTAACAAGAATGTTAGGTGACTAATGGAGGGACCAAGTGCCCAACAACTCAATAAATAAGTATTATTACAATTTTATTCTTAACATCTATTACAAGGTAACATTATTGACTTAACTATATCTATGTACTTATCAAATTTAGAAATTATCATTACAGTTTAAATTATAATAACGATTAGGTAACACTTCCATTTCATAATTATGTTTACTTTTCCTTTCTGATTTTTTTAAATCGATTGATTGAGTAATCCCTACTTTATTTTATTAAAGTAAGAAGATGATTTCAACATCTATTATAAAATGATTATGAATCTTGAGAAAGATATGAAAACAAAGCAACATTTATTATGCTAAAGGTTATAGTAATTACTATTTAGTACTTAGTAATATGTTACAATGTAAGAATATATTCGTGATTTTGCACCCATAAAAGAGAATGATTATCAATTCTTTATTAAAACACTAGTCCCGCGTACTAAACGGGTTTGAAGATAAAAATAATGTAATTTTATAATATGTAAACCAATTTACATAAATGAATTATTCTTACTAAATCAAACATTGTAAAATCAATATACACATTTACAAATTTCTAAACACTTCTTTATACACGACATTTGTAGTTTTGTTTGTAATTTGACCATTCTCATCAAGTATCAGTAACTTAAGGTCATCTCTACTTTTTGCTCTGGACAATGTCACATATTATAGTCATGCGTAAAAACTGGTTTTTTTAGAAATAATCCAGTCTTACATAACAATTGTTCCTGACTTTTATAAAATATTACTTATGGATAAGATATGCTCCTAAACAACGCGATTGTCATCGTTACCAATAAGGTTACTCACTGTAATAAACAATTAATTGGTAACCTTGAGCGAAATAGGTAAATCTAAATAAGGAATTTCAAGCATACAATTAAAATACATATGATATAAACTTGTTTGTGAAGACAAATTTATATATGTAATCACATATGGTAGTGATGAAACCGAGAATAATGATTACATAAAGAATAGAGATCGATTAGAAAACTTACCTGGTGTGAGTTAACTTGTAGGGAGAGGTCGGTGATTATGAGGGTTTTTGTGAGGCTACAAAGAGGAGCAATTAAATTATACGGAGTTTAAAGAGGGTCTAATTACGTTTTTTAATTCTAATTTAGAAAAGCAAAGTAAATCTAGTTAAAATTTGTTTTCCATTTGTAACATCATAATCGAATACATATTGAATTTAAAAGGCTTATAGATCAAATTAACTTGTATTTTAAAAGCTCAATTACATTGAAAATTGTCAAGTGTCATTTTCTGGAATCCTTTTAAAAAGCTTATAGATAAAATTAACTTGTATTTTAAAAGCTTAATTACATTAGGAATTGCCAAGTGACATTTTATGGAATCCTCGTCGAAGCCTCTTGTGCCCCGCCTCTCTTATATATATTGTTAAATTGGACAAATTAATTCAATATTATATATGTTCTATTTAAATCTAAAAATTATTATTATTTTAAGAGTTTTATTTATCATTAGTGATTACTATACTTTTTATCATTATAAATTTATTACTTTTGTTTTTTTTTTTCGATTAAAACAATTCTATTGTCCTTAAAAAATATTAAAATTTTAAATCACTAAATATGAAATAGCTAAACAAACCTTATGACATATGCAACGTAATTATTATTATTATTATTATTATTATTATATTTATGTAAATATGTGAATTGAATAAGAAAATGTCATGTGACATTAATAGAACTTTTGAATGAAAAAATGTCATGTGGCATTAATATGACTCTTTTATTAAAATTAGATTAGATGATATAAACAAGAAGGTAGAATGTGTGTAACTCTTAATCCAGAAATCATAGAGATGGAGGTAAACATGTTCTTGACTGATCGGGTTCCCATTTAGGGTGTACGGTTAGGATGACTTACGTAAGTTGGTAAGCCACAAATTTAGTAGAGAGAGGGACGAAAATTATGATGTTATGGTTGGTGATTGTGTGTACCCTTTAGCCAATGACCTTGTGGTCCAGTGGTGGAAAGTACTTGAGTTCTCAAATGAGGCTCAAGTTCGATCCCCATTCACTGCAAGTGAGGTGGTAAGGTTTACCCACCTTGGTGGGGTTCCTGACCGGGGTCACGGGTTCGAGCCTGACAGTCGGGATTAAGTTTCCACGAGGTGCGAGGAAGGGCTCTGCACTGCACTCCCCCTCATTTGAACCCGGGTGGCTGTGCTTTCGATAAAAAAGGTTGAAGCGCAGTCGGTAGTGGGTAGAGGTGTACAAAAAAAGCGGTTTTAGAACCGAAACCGGAAAAAAAACCGAACCCGGTTTTTTTTAACCGGTTTTTTTATAACCGGTTTTACAACCGAACCAAACCGCCGGTTGTAGACCAATTAGGATTCTTGATCTGAAAACCCGGTTTGGCAAAACCCGGTTAAAAACCGTTTTTTTTTTTTGGGCAAAAACCGGTTAAAAAACGATTACACCGGTTATTGTTTTGGACTTGAAAAACCGGTTAATAACCGAAACCGGTTATAGAAAAAACCGGTTTTCGTTTTGGATGAAAAAACCGGTTCGGTTAATAACCGAAACCGGTTTTTGAAAGAAATCGATTTGTACACCTCTAGTAGTGGGTTTCCAATCGATCTACACCATTCAAAATAAGTAATCTCCATTTATACATTTAAGGAGAAACCTTATGTTTATTCCGCAAGACTGATTAGACTAGAGGGTATGGAGAGCCCCATCCCCATGAGGATGGGCCGCCACGTAGGCGTCACATAACCATCCCATGGAGGATGGCCCTCCTTGCATTTTGAAAGGGGTGGAGGATGGGCCTACCCCACACAATTATTTTATAATTTTCTAACTTTTTTTTAACTTAATAAAAACTTCTTAAAAATTAAATAAAATCATAACATAAAAAAATTACATTTCCTAAAAACTAAATTACTAATCCTAGAATCGGAAAACATAAAAGCGAAAAAAAAAATAACGATACGACTAAAAAAATAAACAACCTACAACGTCCATTTTTTCTTAACCTCCTCTTTCATCCTCCGGTAAACCTCGCGTTCATCCTCCGGAACCGAGTCGAGATCCAACCTCATAATCCTAAAATCCTCCGCTCGAGCATAGTCGGCCGACAAGTTTTTTTATAACTATATTTTTCCGCCGTGAGCTCTTCGAACGAACGGAATTCGGATATCAACTCGTCCATTTTCGAACCCGCCCCGGAAGACGTTTGGCTCGAGCCGCCCCCTTTTCTCTTTCCGGCCGCCTCTTTTTTTGCTTTGTCCCTTCCGGGGGGATGTTCCGACTCGTAAACGGGCAACACCTCCTCGTCAAATTCCGAGTCGTCGTTTATGTCGATTTGACAACGAGCGGTGGAGCCTCCCGCACTATAACTTCCGGACTTGGAAGTTTTACTCCGTTTGGCGGTTGCGACCTCATTTGGAACCGGCCTCCATTTGTTTTCTTTCTTTAAAACGTTCCATGCTCGGAGGTGTTGGAAAGACGTTGAATTTTTGGAGTCCCATTTAGCCAGAGCAAGGTTGAGAATGTCCTCGTTGTTACTCCCACTAGGAGGATTAGTGTAAATTTGGTTATAATACTGTAACACTCGTCTTATATTTCTATTATTTTATTAAGAAAATACGCACTTTTTAAAACGAAAATGCATAATTAGCAAATACTTAGTTAATAAGTAAAGATGTACATTGTTTTAGCGAGTTAACATAACCAAACATCTAGTTTAAAACATTCACATCTAATAGAGTTTACAAAACAACATTGTTTAACTAGATTAGATTAATGCGGAAGCATTCAAAATTTTGTGTTCGGTTCTTGATTACCTTGCTTGATCGACATCCACGACAAACGAGCATTACCTATGGTCCAAACCACATCAATTGTTAGTTTTGACCTCTTAAATCAAGTACATACAAGTTCTATGGCTTAAACAATGAAAAATAAACAAAATTTTGCAAATAGGGGCTGTCGTGCCCCGCGACGAATTTGAAGCCAGCCTTCGCAGCCCGCGTATGCTGTCACGTCACGCGACACATAGAGGAGTTTGCCGTCGCGTAGCGCGACGGCTTTGTTTCGGTAGAAAGATTGTTGCTGGGTGCTGTATATTTGCCCATCACTTTTAATTCCTTTGTCAACTTCAAAACTTCATAACTTTCAATCTATACGCCCGTTTTAGCCAATTCTTTTTCCTATACGTCCGTATTAAAATTATGGATCTAACCATGAAATTTTCACTTAATGAAAAACAGTTTATGAACAAATGGTTTACAGATTCTATGATTCAATTATTCGACCCATTAATTAAAGTGCATATTGTTCAATATACACTTCTTGGGCATTCCAGTTTCAATCACCCATATCCTGGGCTTGTAACTTTTGACGTATCCGAACCATTTCATGGCTTTACGTTCACATTAGAATTTCATGCTTGTTTTCTCAAAATTCAAGCATACCGCTTCAAGTAACACTTACAATTGATTTCTATCATTTGACCCGATATCTCGGATCCGTAAACTTAATTTAGCATACCCAATTCATTGGCGTATTACTATCCAACACTAACGCAATATGAGACCTTCAAGTCTCTACACACATGACCCCTTTTAAAAACATCATTTTGACCCGTTTGGTTGTCGAGTGAAAACCGTCACTTTGATGACAAGCCAAACCATTTCCAACCATTATTTTGACCCGTTTGATTGTCGAGTGAGCTTCGCCACTTCAAAGACACACCAAACGCGTATATTACACTACGACACCATTTGTACATTAAAACAAAACATTTATGCATAATGTAACGGGACTAAAGTCACGTACCTTTCAAAGCACCCCTTTTAGTCGCGCGTCACCACCGGCTTGTCCACTTGACGCTCCGGTTTTCTTTCCTATAGAGTTCAATCACAACCCTTTTAGAACTCTTTTGTTTACATGTAACGCATAATTTGTCATAACTCTACAAACACGCGTTTTAGCTCAAATTTCCAGTTTTTAATATTCTTTTAGGCATTTTCACAAACACCTTAAAGGCACAATTTCTCACAACTTATGATTAAGTTCAATATTTGTCCTTTAGCCAAGATAAACTTCAATTTAGGCAAATTCACATCAATTTTCACATTAATCAAATCTGAACTTGTTTCATAAAACTCGAATTACACTAAGATAACATTACAATCCTAGTGTTCAACATGTTTCTACAAAACCCACTTATCACTTTCAATGGTGATTATGAATTTCACAAGAACTAGGCAAAATTTCAACAAGTAATTGACTAGGGTTTATCCCTAGACACTATTTCATTCCAAACAACTATCATGCAACATCAAATTCGAATTCCTATGTTCATTCGAAAATTTTAGATGAGAATTTTCTACAAAATTTACATACCTTATGATTCCTTTCACTGAGGTGATCACTAATATATGTTCGGATTTTGATTTGGGACTGAAATTGGTCTTCAATTTTGATCAAAAGCATGAACTAGGGTTTTAGAGAGTTCTGGTCGCCCCCCTTGAATTTTATCGATCTCCAGCACACTCAGATGTGTGTTTTGTGTTAATAAAAATGTTTTTATTAAATCAAGTTTCAAGTTTAACACTTTTAGTCCCTCAATTTTTCCTTAGTTCATATTTTGAGTGTTTCAATCCCACTTATGAGTTACTACAAGAATTGTAACTAACTGGGTTATTTAGTCCTAGTTAGTTTGTTCTTGTTTATTTAGTGCTTTATAATTTTAATATATAGTTTTATATTTTCGGGGTGTTACAAATACCCGCTAAAGGTGTTGATGGCCTTGCTCATTTTACGCCACTTGCTCGAGACGGAATCGAGATCACGCATCGGGCCTTGCTCCATAATCCCGTTAAATCTTTCTGTTATCGCCTTCCAAAAACTAGTACCCGTTTGGTTGTTCCCTAAATTTAAAAAAAAAATTGCATTAGGAAAAATAAAAAATAAATCTTTTTAAATTTAAATTAAAAAAATAAACTTTGGTTCATACCGACAATCGGGCAAGTTGAGGACTTAACAAACGCAATTGCTAGCGCCTCCTCCTCTAGTTTTGTCCAAGGTCTCGCCTTTGGTTTCGAACCGCCTTTGTTTTCGGCTACGGTTTCAACCGCCTTCCCCTTCCCCTTGTTTTTTTTGCGCTTGAGATTTTGAGGTGGCGATTCGGGGACGACTTCTTCATCATCGTCAAGTGGAACCGGGGTTTGCGATTGGGATGTTGGCGGTTGCGATTGGAATTGCGCTAGAGATTCAAACGAGTTGCGTTGCGTCATTTGTTGGAGTGCTTGGTAATGTTGCATTTGTTGAACTTGAGACATTTGTTTGAAGGCGTTGGGTGATTGTTGGAAACCCGAAAACGTAAATTGCGGAGACACCCATGAATGATCGATAGTCGGAGTGTAAGCGGGAGTCGAAAAAAAAGTTAGCTTGGTTCGTGTTGGGATTGTTCGGGTTGGAGTTGTTTGGGTTGAACGGATTCATGATTTTATAAAAAAGATGGAGTTTTTTTTTTATAAAATTGGATGAGAGAATGGAGAAGTATTGAGAATTTGGATATAAAAATAGATGAGAGAAGCGGTATTTATTTAAAGTGAAAAAGGTTTTTTTTTTTAAATTAATATAGCCGTTAAAAAACGGCTAATTTTTTGAATATTGGACCGTCGAGCACGTCGTGTGGGAGACGGAGAGGACGAGGCGGGCCTAAGCCGGCCCCCATACCTTCCAGTCTTACATACATTGAATAATTACCGGTTAATAATACAATACTAATAAAGTTAACGATCATTTATTAATAAATGATAATAATAGTATTAAGTAGCCCTCGCATTGCGGCGGGGGCGAGCACTAATGTCACACTACTGACAGCGACCACCGACACTGAAGTTGCGGTGTGTTAATGCGAAGAAATTAAACCGAAACGTAAAACACAAAATAAAATAACTAAGTTCATCTAACATCGCGCTTTACGATGAACCTGCGTCTATTTTTTCCCGTTTGACAGGTTCATCGTAATCTATATATAATATATATCATCACCACTATAAAAACCATAATGCATACATTACAACAACCATTGCATCAATATGTTGCAAATTATATTTATACAAGATTTTGGCTAAATTAATTAGATTATTATAAATAATAATAATTTACAAATAAAACAATACAACTTTGAATGGATCAAACTGACCAAATATAGTAAGATAATGAAACCATTATTTGATTAGGGTACAACCACTTAAGCACAATTTACAACCATACGTGCATACAAAACAGATTGAATTTGGTAAGGTAATGAAACCATTATTTGATTAAGGTACAGCCACTTAAGCACAATTTACAACCAAACATGCACACAAATGTTTCAAATTAATAGTATATAAATTTATAAATAATGTACAAATAACCAAAGAAATGGTACAACTAAAAATAGCATAAACCACAACTAAAGACACACTTACAACTCCACATTGCACTAACATGTTGCAAAATAATAGTATATAAATGATCTGGTAGATATATTCAATACCATTGTAAAAGAGGAGTTTGTGCAAGACATATTTGCTCTGGTGCTCTATGTAGAAATCGAGTTTGTGCAGCTTGTTGATTATCATGTTCCTTTACCGATTGCCATTTGTGTATCAATGCTCATTTCTTTTTAATACTTTATTACAATTCATTTTCAATTTAATTTGAGGACACGAAACCTACCTGATCATTGAGCATCAACAAAACAAAGTTTTTCAAACTCATTTAATGAGAGCCGAGAGGTAATGGATGAGAGGTTGGTTTGTGGGAGCAAGAAATCATAGCTCATCATTTAGTTTTTTTTATTTTAACTAAATAAATGGAGGAAAATACATATTACAATAAACTTTGTTGAATATAATACAACAAAATACATATTCCAACTATTGCGAATCATCTCTAGATCAAGTGGTGGAGGGCTTGCATTTCTCTTGAGAGATGCAGGTTCAACTCCCAGTTGATGCAAAGTGACTGGTGGACAATGATGGGAGACCCAGGGAAACCTGGGTTGGATCCTTGAGTCAAACGGGGTTTACTGGTAATTTCACTGTCGTGCCTAGGGACGGGTGGGTTACTGGGTTTTCCCCGGAATTGGTGGTGGACTCGGGTTACTCTCGGAGTACTCCGTTTGTCCAGTGCGTGCCCCGAGAGTGCTCAGGATTGATTCTGTTGGCCATTAAAAAAAAACATATTCCAACTATCCTCTATATGTTTTCATCTTTTGGAAACAGTTGGTGCAACATCATCCGTAACAACTCTTTTTATAGTCCAAATTACACAAGCATTCTAAAAATCTTCACCATGGTAGAAACTTGACTTTAAAATAATCATTGTCGAAAAACATCTCTCACTAGCAAAACCAACAACTGATG
Organism: Helianthus tuberosus; assembly: GCA_030545235.1. Lineage (NCBI taxonomy): Eukaryota > Viridiplantae > Streptophyta > Magnoliopsida > Asterales > Asteraceae > Helianthus > Helianthus tuberosus. The sequence goes on from CM060392.1 coordinate 27,184,221, forward strand.
AAGCAAAGAAAAAGATGATGTTTCCTTATTTCCACCATCACCCGACAATACCATTCAGTTTAGCATTTTTTCATTTTTTTGGCAAAGTATCTTTGTACAAGTCAAATTGAAGCACAAGAGCAATTTGTTCCCATTTACCAAAATCATATGGTAATCTGAAACAGTCTCATTTACTTTGATTCATCAAATGAGTCATACGGGTTAAGATCGTGATGATTTGAAGCTTGTAAGACCATGTGTAGTGAGGAAATTACTTTTTGAGTTATATGTTTTAGTGGTTTTAATCACTTGAGTCCAAAATCAAAAAGTTTAACGCCCTGAGTCCCTAGCAATTTATTTTATAACGTTTTGAGTCCAATTTTGTTCATTTTATAACGATTTGAGTCCAAAAAATTGGACTCAAAAGGTTAAAATTTGGACTCAAATGGTTCATGAAAATGCTTATAGGGACTCAGGTTGTTAAACTTTTTGCTTTTGGACTAACTAGTTAAAACCACTAAAACACAGGGACTCAAAAAGTAATTTACCCAAGACACAAATAATGCCCTCACCTTTGGGTGTTTTGCGTCATGTGGCGGTCCAGTCAACAATGGGGCATTATAGGGCGTTTTTCTAAAATGGGTATAGTGATGATGTAGGCATTGTGGGACATTATGTTAAAAGGGGTGTTAAACAATTAAATAAAAAAAAATCATCCAAAAAATGTTATTGGGCAAACAAAACCCATCCAACCTATCATTGGCCAAAGAGATTGAACACCGGCGTGGAAAAAAGGAAACCTTGTGCATTTTTTTTTTTTGAAAAAAACGCCCAAGGGGCGGGTGTGCAGCGTTTGGTGCGTTTTTTTTTTTAGGGAAAACGCCGAAAAACCCCCCACTACGGGTGGTCACTACTGCTTCAAGTTGAGAATACTACCAACTACCTAACATCCCATTCTCCACATTACTAAACATTTTATCAAGCTATTGAAATGGGCGGATATCGGTAATTCTAGTATTATACTAGATTATAAAAAGTGTGGCATACCCGACCTAATACACCGTTGGTACCCAATTACCCATTACTTCTCGGGTATCGGGTATACTTGTTAGTGTTTTATAATTACCCATTTTCAAAGGTGCTGGTATCGTCCCTAAGGTTTGCTCCAAACATCAGGTCATGTCCACCTTTAACACTCTTTGTCCTTGATGTTTCAAGTCTTAACACGTTTTATCCCCAGTCCTAACGCCCATTAACATATCCGTTAATTACCTTCCATGTGTCCTCATGTTTCGTCATTTAAGCTAGATTAGGGAATAAACTACAGTTTTACAGTTTTCGTTCCTGAGGTTTGTTCTAAACACTATGTTTCGTCCACCTTTAACACTCTTCATCCCTGACGTTTCAAGTCTTAACACATTTCATCCTTGGTCCTAACATCTATTAACTTGTTGTGTACTTCCGTCATTTCATCTAGATTAGGGACGAAAAGTGTATTAAAAAACAAAACGTGTTTTGGCGTTAAGGGGTTTCGAACCTAGGTTCTTTTTATCCAAAGTAAGTGTGCCAACGTTAGGCTAGGTGCCCTTTTGGTTTTAATTTCCCTTTTAATCATTTTAACCCTAGGTAACCAGTCATTTTCTTCCCCCACATAAACCCTAGAATGATATGGTAGGCTCCTCTAAAATTAGGGGTTTCTTAATATCGTTTGTAGTCAAACTAATCTTATCATTAATAAATGTAATGGAGACTGTGATGGTGGTGTAGGTTCTTAATCTGCGCCCTAGACGCAACGAGTGCATACTTTCAAATCTCAGATACGAATCATGCCCACAAAATTACGGTGTTTTATGTGACTTAGTAACATATCAGTCGAATTCAAGGTTAGGTGTGAGAATGTACGTATTATGTATATGTGAATATATACAAATAGATAAAGGTTTAAGCATACCTTAGTGCATATACTAGCGATTGAATGAGAAATAGGTTATCACAATATATTAATTTCATTATGAATTGTGATATTAGTGGTGGTAGTGGTGGATTTAGTAGTGTTATAGGGTTTATGCCTTGCGGATTTAGTGGTGGTGATCCAATTTTTGTGGGGATGAAAATGAGTGGTTACCTAGGGTTAAAATGATTTAACTAATGGAGAAGTTAATGGGCGTTAGGACCAGGGGACAAAATGTGTTAAGACTTGAAATGCCAGGGACGAAGAGTGTTAAAGGTGGATGGAACATAATGTTTGGAGCACACATTAGGGACAAAAACTTTAGTTTATCCCTGATCGAGCTAAAATGATGAAGTTACCTCTCACATGAGGGGCATGTGGGGGGTAACTAACAGAGAAGTTAATTGAGGTTAGAACCAGAGAAGAAACATGTTAAGACTTGAAACATGAGTGTTAAAGGTGGATGGGACATGATGTTTAGATCAAACCTTAGGCTGAAAACTGAAGTTTACTTTATCTAAAATGATGAATGTGATCGTTATGCTATCACTTCATTTTTATATTTAAAAGCTATCGTATTTCAACTAACTTGATATATAAATGTATTCTTTTATATACGCGTTTCCTTTTTACTTTTTGATTTGAAATTATGCTTCCAAAGTTATACTTGTGCCATTCATCCCCTAAAGGTTGCACAACCATCTTGGTCTTTCTTCGTGCTTACACCCATCAGCAATGTTGTTCAAAACTCTCTCTTTCTCAATATTTTCATTGACAACCCTTTGTTTTCTTTTTACCTTTTTGAGTATATTGCAGTTTTGGTCCCTATGATTTATAATAAATTGCTATATTTTACAAACATGAAAAGTCTTGCAAATTAAACATCAACATTTCAATTTATTGCAATTTCAGTTCACATGACTAATGTCACACCCGCAAAATCAGAGTTAGGCATAACGACAGGCATCTTCATTGCACAACGGAAGTATAAAGCTAAGACTTCTAGAAAGTTGAACGCCTTCTAAGGTAATCAATCCCCAAAGGATTCTCCTATTCCAACCGTGTTGTGGCCAAATAAGACCTGAGAAAAGCATGCTAATAAGTCAATATAAAGTTGGTGAGTTCATAGTTTGTTTGTAAAAGACTTGAGTTAAATCTTTTTGAGAACCGGTTTAGATATTACTGAGAAAACATAATAAACCATTTTCTTTGGCATGTTATTTGAAAACATCGTAGATGTAAAAACTTGTGTAACTGTCATTGCCCGTGTAAGACAAGACAGCATGCCCGCATGAGCCTATAACCAACCTCAAGCTAGTGGGTGCGTCGTCATATCGTGTACTCAAGACGATAGACTAGCAATCGGTTATAGTTCTGAAATGTAGCGAGGACTTCACTGTACAGTTGTGTCATTTTTTCCAAGGACTCTACGGCCCTTATTGTTGAGTAGAGGACAATCCAGTCCCTATGTTTGTATGTAGGACAACCCAGTCCCTAAGTTTGTGTGTAGGACAATTCAGTCCCTATGTTTGTATGTAGGACAACCCAGTCCCTGTGTTTGTATGTAGGACAATCCAATCCCTAATTGTAACTAGGATAATCCCATCACTAGTCTGTTGTCACACCCCGACCACGTAAAACAACAAAGCGTGGCGGAAACGTCGGGGAGTGTTGTAACAGAATTATCGTTTCATAACCATGGATACAAAAAGTGTTTCGTTTTATTGATAATATTAAACATTAACATTGTTTTAACATAGAACAATAATTTTTATATCGTCTATCATAGATATTATGTCACTAAGGCCTCGTCCAGATCCTATGTGACGCATGCATCCTAGAACATCAATCAAGCAACAACACCTGAATCATATGTAAAAACAAAGTCAGCAAAGAAATGCTGGTGAGTACATAGGTTTTATAAGAGTATCGGAATCATGGCTTGTATTCTTATATTGCAATACCTCGAAAACCTTGTTTTTAAAATGTGTATAATATTGCAACATGATTAACCAACTCAAATCGAGATGATTAAAATTTATAAAATTTCGTAGCCATGATTCTTAACCCAAAAGCTTTTTGTTTTTAGAAAACCATCTTGTAAAACATCTCGTATAAACTCGTTAATAAAACTCGTACATTATTTCGAAAACATCGTTGAGTGACATCGTTTCAGTATCGTTTACCCAAGTGAACTAAAACACTTATATATAAGAAGTACCAGCGGCGTATCTACCATGTTTTCACCACATTACACCCGTCCCGTTATCTAAACACTAGCCATAAACCAATCGTTTACCCAAATCGTTTAACATCGTTTCCAAATCGTTCCCAAATCGTTTACTCGTTTAAATCGTTTAAATCGTTTAAATCGTCCTCGTTTTAATTGTGAAAACTTATATATGGTCGTCTCGCTAATAACATTCAAGCCTTTGTGACTCGTTCATCGTTCCAACTCGTTCTCGCATTAACAAACCTCCATAGGGTAAGTTAACAATCATCAGATTCAGTCGTTACCCACAACATCCACACATAACCATGGGTATAGTGAAATAACGGGATTTGTCATATCCTATGGTACCATAACCTAATACTGGTCGGCTTGATCAATGCTAATGAATGTCGTTCGTTATGTAACTACAACCAACAAGTTCGTTCACATTATTGAAATCGTTAATAGTTTAGTATAAATCGTTCTATTCGTTTTTGAAATCATCATTTAAACCTTGAAAACATTTTGTACATATGAATCACCCCAAAACAATTGAAAACAGTAAAATAGGGGAACTATATACTCACATGTAGTGCAAGGTATCCTCAATCAATAGTACTTCAACAAACTCGAGTAAACCAGAGAAATCAAGCAGCACCTAGTAATTTGATCACTAGTCAAACGATAGACGCCTAAATCGGAAGATCGGATAGAATGAGGTCTTGTAACCCAAATGAGTGTTGGAACTCATGTGATATGGTTTAACAAGGCCTACATCCTAAATGAAACCTAACCTAAGTGCTTTCGACCCATCGCGACCCATTAAGGTAGCTTATGCTACTTTAACGCGTCGTTCGTGTGAAACGCGTTCGGAACGCCTAACTAGTCCTATGATAAGTAAAATATGCCTCAACATTTTTAATATTGTTGTCTAATCAATTTAGATACCAAAGGTTATGTTACATATGCTTAAAATAAATTTTGGCGTAAAAGGGCATTTTTGGTAATTTACCTAAGGCATATAAACTACCTATCATAAAACTACTTAAATGAGGCGACCATAAGGTATAACCTTGGAAGGTTATTCCCTATATACTATGGTTACCTAATGTGTTTGGTCGGATCCTAGTGATCGCCCAAACGGGTCGGATTCGAAAGTATAAGCGATTGTTTATATCGCTTACCTTTACGACCCTAGACAAGCACAAAACTAAAAGTGACGAGCTAAACATGTTAGAACATGTTTAACAAGGTTTGAGAACAGGTTTGGTATCAAAACAAACGGTTTTGATACCCACAAGTAGTTTGGTTACAAAATACGCGTAAATGCGCATTTTGGCCGAAACTACGACTCGTCACTGAGCCTAGATAACGTGGTAATCAGTAGGTATAGTCACAAGGGACTATAACCATCGTGATTACACTCACGTTATGAAGTTCAAACGAACTTCACATTGACCATAAACTGGTCAATGCAGAAAGTCAAACGCAGTTTGACTTTAACGCTAAAACGAATGAAAAGAACGAAAGAACACTTACAACGGGTCCAAGAATGGAAGTTTTGAATCCGAATATTCTCAGGTATGAAGTGTTGAACACATCAACTTAGAGAACAAATTCAGATTTCAAAGGTGTGGGTTTTCGGGGTTGAGATCATGGGGTATTTATAGATTTCCTTGAACCGTTAGGATCGTTCCTCGAAAACTGAGCTTTGATCTGGACCTTACATGTGTGCCCATGGTTTTCTAAAATCATGGGAGCCCCTAATATGGACTATGTTCATTGAATACCACCCCATGGTTTTGCAAAACCATGGGTTAAAACCACCAATACTTCAAAATGGACTAGGTTCATTGAATCTGCCAGAAATTTCAAAAAATGGTCCCTGCACTTGTAAAACTTGATTTTTGGCACTTTTAAGCCCCGTTAACCCCATTTCAAGGCTCTAAAATAAAGTTAATGTATAGAGAACTTAAAATATGCTAAAAAACATCACGGATGTCGGTTCGTTTGGTCGTACGGTTGCGTTATTCGCTTAATTACGACGGAAGTCGTAACGAAAGCAAAAACGATCCAAATTAAGCGAAGAATGGAATTTTATCATGCCAAACACTAAAATAAAATATTTTAATGCTTACATAAATTTTTGGATGTCCGGATGTATTCAGAACGTAAGTTATGCGCGAAAATGCAAACTTATGCACTTTTTGACGCCTTTAGTCCCTGAATGACCCAAAAGTTTATTCTAGCACACCGAACCCCTCAAAGCCTATTTCTAAGCTATGTGAAGGATATTTATGGTATGTTTAACTTATGGTCATGTTCTGGAATGTCTGTTACAGTTCAAATCGGCATAGTTTCGCAGTTTGACACAAATAGTCCCTGCGATCGAACAAAGTTGATTTCGACACACCAAACCATTCAAAACTTATTTCTAAGTTATGTGGAGGTTATTTAAGGTATGTTAAGCCTATGTCACTATTCTGGAGTGTTTTTCGCGTTATACTGACTGCGTTTACGCACCAGTTTGCGTATAACCTTCCAAAACGCGATTTAAAGCTTGCAATCGGAATCGAATCGAATTGAAAAGTCACCAAACACAAATACACACATAGAAACACCAAAACACATATAATAACACCAAAGAACATTGTTTTATTAATAATCATCATTGTTTTACATCGTACATCGATTACAAAACACAGTTGTCACATCTGTAACTCGTGCAAGTTTCAAAAAATGCATATGTTTTTGTACAAACAATGTGGTTGGCATAAAGCTTTTCGTAAACCATTTGTGTTAGTTGGAACTCATTTGTAACATGGTTTAGAAATACGTAATTTTTGTGCATCGAAATCTTGTATGCTTTTGCCAAACTTGCATGTCTTTTCCCCCGAAAACATTTATAAAAATGTAAAACTGTAAAAAGTGGGGGTTATGAACTCACCTTGATGATCATGTGTAAGATAAACTGACTTGAATCATAAGCTCTCTATGTGTATGCTAATACTAAGGCATCCCTAGTAAATAGCAAAAAGGATAAGTTTCTATCAGAGAGGATACGGTTATAATGTTCGTCACCGAGCTCTACCGAATCATTAACCAAACGACTCTATGGAAGTGTTGTTAACTTGATTTGAAACAATAACGCTATAGTTGTTTAATCCATTTATAGTCGGGATAAATACGAAGTCTTGGGAGCAACTTAGTTTCCAAGAGATTAAGGATATATATATATATATATATATATATATATATATGTGTGTGTGTGTGTGTGTGTGTGTATAAATATATATAATTATAAATATATTTATGAAATCGTGTTAGTCGTCTCGACTAGTAGTACGTGTACGTGGGCAAGAGTTTGTATAAAAATAACACAAGTTATAATCTTGGATAATATACTCATATGGTTTTCCAAGAGATCGTCATATACGTTTATGAATAATAACACGACCCATTGTAGTTCTCGTAGGTTGTATATGTGTATATATATATATGCATATATAAAACGTCGCGTAGCCCAAAGATAAGTCTCGCGTTTAGTGTATAATTATAAATATATATATAATCGTACGCATGCCAGACTTAATTTTTGTTTATTTGTTACCGAAATAACTCAGATAATATCATTTGTTTAAATCTTGTGTCATATTTTGTTTAGTCGTTTGAAATAAATATAGATAATTATATTTATTTTATATAGATTTCCGAGTCCGGTTAATTTATAAGCCATGTTTGTTGAAACGTTTTGTTTTGTGAGTTATAAAAGTAGTCAAAAATAAATATACACTTATATTTATTTTTATAAAATACTTTGAATCCCAATATGTTTCGTTTGTTAAAAAATTACAACATATTCCGTATTATGGATTTTTAAGAAAAACAAGCAGAGTTTACTCTGTTTTTAGAACAATCCTGACAACTCAAGTTGTTGATAATTATCAAAACTTAACATTTGTATGCAATAATATATATAATTTTCCTTCATATGTTCAAATCGCCAATTTCCGTTTCACAATAATCCAATATATATAAAAATTATGTCATGATCGATTCGGTTTTTAACTTATATATATATATATATATATATATATATATATATAGGGAGCCGCTAAAATGAAAACCACCCTCAGTTGTAAGAACCGCGAGAACCACTCTCAACCAATCAGAAAAAGGGGTATTTTGGTCATTTACCCCATATGTCAAGTCTCCTCTCTCTCTTCATTTAAATCACTGACTTTTTAATTACCTCTCTCTTCTCTCATTTCAATCTCTCATCTTTAAATCCTCTCATCTATCTCTCTCTCAGTACCCATCTGCATCTCCAAAGTGAAATCCCCTCCACCATCTTCATTAATGAAACCATATCTCTACGGCGGAGAATCTGGAGGAGAGCCGCCGCCTTCAATGGCGGCGTGGCGGCGGTCGGAGTCGCGGTCCGACGTGTTCTCTGTCCGGTAAGCATATCTCTACTCGTCTCCATTCCAGATCTGTTAGTGGATCTGATAGTTTTTCTTTAAATCTTCCTTTCTTTTGTTTTCCGGTAACGATGATTAATGGGGACGATGATGTTAATGAAGATGGCAACCGGCGCCGGAGTTACCAGCGGCGGCGGTGACTGTGGTGGTGCGTGGTTTGAGTTTGAGCAGTGACAGCCGTGGTGGTTGTCTTGTTCACGGCGACGGTAACAGGCAGTGGAAGGTGGTTCAAGCTTCAGTTCGGTACATGTTCAGGCTCGGGGTTAAGTTTGGCTCAACCGGCTCAAGTTCTGTCGACTATGTGGGTTTGATGGTTTGATTTTTTGGTTGGGTTTCTTTGATTTTTTGCCTGTGTTCTTGTTTATCTGGTGATTTTGATCAGTGGACTTTTGTGGGTTTGATATGTTGGAAGTGGGCGGCGATGATGAAAAAAAAACGCCGATTTTGATGACGATGACGCGGCAAGGACGGGGGAGGGTAGGTTTTTTTAAACCTGCCACCCCTTTTTTGCAGCCTTTTGATTATCCGTTAATCTGAGCCAAACCCCGTTTTTTTTCGAGATAGACTTTGTTTTGATGTTGTTGGTTTTTAATCCCCCCTAGTCGATGATGATAACGATATATCTGAGACATCTCCCGAGTTTGCGATTTCTGGGTGCGTTCGTTTTTGCGTAAAGAAGTTTTTGTAAAAAAAAAAAGTTAACCCGTAAACTTTTTAACGTAAAACGTAAAAGTAAAACATAAAATGTAAAAAGTTTTACGTAAAAACGTAAAACGTAAAAAGTTTTTCGTAAAACGTAAAACGTAAAAAGTTTTACGTAAAACGTAAAAAGTTTTTCGTAAAACGTAAAACGTAAAAAGTTTTTCGTAAAACGTAAAAAGTAAAAAGTTTAATGTAATACGTAAAAAGTTTAACGTAAAACGTAAAAAGTTTAACGTAAAACGTAAAAAGTTTAAAAAGTTTAACGTAAAACGTAAACTTTTTAACGTAAAACGTAAAACATAAAACGTAAACCTTTTTCTACGTAAGTTGTAAAACGTAAAAAACCGTGTGATAAAACAGCGCCTAAACAAGGGGCGTGAATGTGACGCATAAAAACGCCAAGAAAAAAAAAACGGGATGTAAAAAACGCCGCGTTAAAACGGGACATAAAAAACGGCGCGTTAAAAAAACGACGCTTGGAAAAGTTGAGCGTAAAAAACGGCGTGAAAAAACGACCCATTTAAAAAACGATGCGTAAAAACGGCGAGCAAAAACCGGCGCGCAAAAAAAATTGTCTTTGTTAAAAAAATCTGAATTTAAAAATGTTTTTAATAAAAAATATTTTTAAAAAATAAAAAGTAATATAATAAAACTAAAAAGTAATATAATAAAATAAAAAAATAATTAAAAATAATAAGGAGAAAAAGACAAAAAGAGTTATTTTACTAAACTACTCTTTTGGATTAAAATATTAAAGACATAATAAGACAAAATGTATTTAATATTAATTTTTGTTACTTTTAATCTCATCCATCCATCTTGTTGATCTAAAGGCTAGAAAGTGGTTACAATGGTTCTTACAACTAGAGGTGGTTTTCATTTTAGCGATCCCCTGTATATATATATAGGGTTAGGTTAACGTACAAATGCCCTTATCGTACAATATGTACGCGTCAATGTCAGCCGTCAGATCTTCATCCCGCATTGAAATCGCATGTTGGTTTTTTGTAACAATTTCGCATGTTTTTTTAACATGCGATTTCATCAAAATTACCACATGCGAAATTGTTACAAAAAAACAACATGCTATTTCATCAAAATTATCACATGCGAAATTGTTACAAAAAACCAACATGCGATTTCATCAAAAATTATCACATGTGAAATTGTTACAAAAAACTAACATGCGATTTCAATGCGGGATGAAAGATCTGACGGCGGAGATTGACGCGTACGTATTGTACGATAAGGGCATTTGTACAGTAGACTTTCTCTCTCTCTCTCTCTCTCTATATATATATATATATATATATATACACACATACAAACTAAATAAACATGCTCATATACAAGTCCGAGTATTTTTTAGTATAATGCTTTCACTAGTTGGTTCGGTTTAGAGCTGGGGTTCGTGCTAAAAGAAGACGAAGTTATTGTAAACTATATAAATGTTTAAACACATTCGTTAAAGTTTGCCAAGTCTCATGTTTGACCAGTTGACTTGAGTTGACCATAGTTGACCTGTTTACCGAGTTTGACCATAGTTGACCGGTAGTTGACCGATTGACCTGAGATGCCAAATCTGACCCGCTGACCGAGTTTAACCACAGTTGACCCAAACCCGAGCCGAGTTGACCCGAGCACCAAAACTGACCTGTTTACCGTATTGACCCAAACACCGAACCGGGTTAACCCGTGTTAACCCGAACCCAAATTGGGTTGAACCAAACCCGAACTGTCAACAAACACCACCACTGCCGCCGCCGGGCGGCCTAGAGCCCAATAACACGTTCCTAGTCTTTTGTGCTCCCCAACCGCGTTTTCATGGCCCGTTTTCGCACCCGAACTTCATGGAGTGTCGCAAAATGTTTCTTTAGGGTCAAAAACACTTAAAATTATGTTGGAAGTCGATATTTGACGCGTGCGTTCGTCGGTTGCGTTAAAATCGCATAAGATGTTTCGATTATTGTTTCAAATCTGTTTTTCGATCCGATTTCAACTGTGAATACTAAAATTTGGTTACGAAGCTAAATGTATCATAATATATCAGTTTTAAGATAATTCACGAGCCCAGTGCTCCCGTTTCGATGTCGGTGCGTTCCTACTGTCGCGTTTTTCGTTCACGTATGCGTTCTGTTACGTTTGGAAGTAGAATAAATTCGCGAATAAATTCATATATGTAAAATATACGTGCAAAAATTTGTATTTTTTGGTGTTGTCCGTATTTCATCCGGTGTCAGTTCGTTAAAGTTCAAACGTTCAGCATATTTTCCAGCAAATCACCATTAGCGTACTGTGAAACCGAATAGACGCTCCTAGGCTTTCCAAGGCCTAATTAGGTTAAGTTGAGTCTAAAACATCAGTTATTATTGTCTTAATGTTTGTTATGTGTGTAATTATAAACCAAAAATTACCGGTTGTCACATTCTCCCCCTGTTAAAGAAATTTTGTCCTCGAAATTTAAACTATGATCAAGACATACGAGGAAATATTACAACAATAAGAACCCAACGATTCAACTGAATTTGTTCCAAAAACTGATGTCAAGTGAATGAGGTGCAATGATATAATCACAAGTGTGACTAAGTTTACATGGGTAAAAAAAAAGAGGGATTATGACCAATAGATGTCCAGATGAATATTTACAATTTGCAAATGACTTTTAGAAACAATAGAATTTACTACCAAAGGAAAACTTGCTTTGGCCGTTAAATAAGTGAAACTTAGAGATCAACAAGCCCAAATGAAATAGGAGCACCAAGATGATTTGCCAACTATCGAATCATAACAAGATGAAAAAATCAGTGTGTTGGCATTATTGAATTGCAAGGATACACCGAAATGCAACTGGATCTAGTGTGTCATTGTCTCAATACATAGTTGTATTAAGACTACTTTCAATGATGAGTCAAACGAAAGGCATACCTACTTTTACATGAAACGTATGATCATGAATAGCCCAAGCTACAAGTTTATACCGACACCACAAGGTGACCGAACAAGTTCACCGCGTTTGCTATCAAATAAAACGATCGACGAAGTAAATATGGATATTTATTTTGAATAACTATCATAGAATATTCAATTGATGTTGAAATAATCGTTAGAGGTACACTAGAATATAATATGAATTCGTGTACCATTATCTTAACACACAATTGTATTAAGACTGCTTTAAGATAGCAAACCAAGAAAGTGGATTTTTGAAAAAGAAAAATCCACACATGAGGTGTGCAAACGAGATTAGCCCAAGCTTCAAATTAGTGAAAATGTCACCACAAGGTGTCATAACCAAACAAACGATTTAATGGAGGTGAAGACTAAACAAGTCTATTGTGGTTCGGAACAGATGAAGTGCATGTTAAGATTATTTTTAATATGATGACCTCAATACATCATATGAAGCCTTGAATTGAGTATATATATACAGTGAGCAAGTTTAGACAACTATACTCGATTTAGGCACAACCCAACAACGAATACATGTATTGTCAATGAAATTTTGACATAGCTACAATGAAAAACCATGTATGTAACTCGACCAGAAAGGTAGTTTCAAAGAATTCATTGACTCGATATCAAGGAGTCAACACTTACAATAATGTGGGTCATCAACAATCCTTGGGTATAGGGAAATAATATTTGAACTGTTAACAGAACAACCCTTCGATGTGAAGTCCCTGATAGCCTCCATGAATCAAGCTAACCACATGCGTAACAAACAATGCATGCGTAAATATGATTTTTGCCAAGAAAGGAAGCAAATGGGTGTTCGCTAACATAAAAGAAACTTTCGTGATATGATGACCATTAGGAGGAGTAGAGGTGTGAAAATCTACTCATCATATGCAAAAGTCGTAATTCCAATAAAAATAAATTTGAAGAATTTACCTGGAATTTCCAGTGATGACTTGGTGTTATGTGACATCACCATAGAATGTCAAACATGGCGTAATCGCCATTAAGGAGGAAGGGAGATATGAAGTCCTGTGATTACTTTTGCGATGCCAATAATAGTGATTCATTATTAGACTATATATAAATCACTAAAGTGTTGTCTGTACGTACCTCTGCGTGATTCATATTGCTTGTAGAACTAAGTGACAAATTATTGTGCCTTGGCCGGTAGTCCTCCTGCTGAAGAGATCAACATTGTTGTTGCAAAACTCAATCATGTTTTCCCAAAGGCTTTGCCTCGAAAGTTACATGTGATGTACTTCAATACGCATTGATGTATAGGTCGAGTTTCATGTATATATTTGCATCAGTATTCTGTTCTTCGTAGGCTATCTACTCGGGTAAATAAGATAGTATGGATAATGACGTTTGCCAAAGTTAGTAGTCACAGCTCCTATGTAATGACCATTAATGGATTTCGATATAAGTCTACCAAAGGTCTTGAGTACATGTTTCCGAAACATTTCAAGGTTTTGCTTACTAGATGTAAATGTTTCGTATATCGTGCATGAAACACGATACAATGTATGTTTAAAATCAAAATGTTGACTTACTGTTTCGGCAACGATTGGAACCCATATTCGATTCCTAGGCGTTCTGCATGTACCAAAGGTCTTAAGTACATGTTTCCAAAACGTTTCTAGGTTTTGCTTACTAGATGTAAATGTTTCGTATATCGTGTATGAAACACAATACTAATGTATGTTTAAAATAAAAATGTTGACTTACTGTTTCGGCAACGGTTGGAACCCATATTCGAGTCCTAGGCATTCTGTATGTATTCAAAGTCTTAATAATCTAAGTCCCAAAGGAAAATGAGGTTAGAGCCTAGGTATCTCTACAGAAACCTAATTCGCTAGAACCTATGGCTCTGATACCAATCTGTCACACCCGCAAAATCAGAGTTGGGCGTAACGACTGGTATCTTCATTGCATAGCGGAAGTATAAAGCTAAGACTTCTAGAAAGTTGAACGCCTTCTAAGGTAATCAATCCCCAAAGGATTCTCCTATTCCAACCTTGTCGTAGCCAAATAAGACCTGAGAAAAGCATGCTAATAAGTCAACATAAAGTTGGTGAGTTCATAGTTTGTTTATAAAAGACGTGAGTTAAATCTTTTTGAGAACCGGTTTAGATATTACTGAGAAAACGTAATAAACCATTTTCTTTGGCATGTTATTTGAAAACATTGTAGATGTAAAAACTTGTGTAACCGTCATTGCACGTGTAAGACAAGACACCATGCCCGCATGAGCCTATAACTAACCTCAAGCTAGTGGGTGCCTTGCCATATCGTTGTAACACCCCGAAATCGGGATTGGTAATTAAACCATGTTAATAATAATGAACGGGTAAAATACCGTTAGTGGTAAAAGTAAACCCGGTGAATATTAGGAATTTTATAAATAAACCTAATATTAAATAAAAAGTGAATAAAAACTTTTCAGGAAATAAAGATAATAAGAGGCCCTAGTTTACGAGACTTAAAATAATACAAGTAGTATCTCCCCCTGTAACACCCTTAGTATTATTTAAGGATTTTTGTATAAATTACGAAAATAAACATGTAGTTAAAATTTCGTATCCGTGGAAAATACGGGTAATTTAAACTTTTTACAATTTAAAAATATTACACGCAATGGAATAGAGTTCGTTGATTAAAATATCGACGAAACGATATGCGGAAGCTTGTATCTTTGATCGTGTTCGGTCCTTCCAAGAGCTTGATCTTCATCCGGGAACACTTGGTATTTATCTATGATCAAAACCAACCCAAATGTTAGTTTTGATGCTTAAATAATAGATTAAACAAGTTCTAAACAACAAACCATGAAATAAAAGAAAATTTTCCAGTTTTGTAGTCTGTCGCGGGCCGCGACAGACTTATCGTTAGCTTACGCGGGCCGCGTCTCACTGTCGCGTGTCGCGACAGATTTAAGCCCCTCTGTCGCGTGGCGCGAGGGTGCACGTTTTCCAGCAAGTTTCCCCCTAAGACCTGCATTTTGCCAGCTATAAGTTCATTCGAAATACAAACTTCGAAATGTCATAACTTTTGTTCTACTTATCCGATTCGCGCGATTCTTTTTCCTACGCGACCGTAATTTAATTCTCCATCTTATGGAGTTAAAATCCGACGTCCGGATTAACAAAATTTCAGACTTTTAAGTCTTCGGCTTACTACCCTTATTACCAAATATTGACCCGTTCATGATTTTATCACACCAACATGTTTATTTGATCTTTTAACTCATGAAATTCATTATTTAAATATCTCCTATCACATTAATCTCAAATCACGGTTTTCTTACATAATAAAATCCCGTTTACGCTTAAATGCTTATTTTGACCCGTTAAGGGTATTTACGCATTTTAGTCTAGAACTTGTGCTTTTCTTTTGATGCTACAAAAATTCCATGTCTAATTAACTACAAATATTCCACCACAACTATTTTGGGGTGGATTTAACATATGAACCCCTTCTTCTCAATTTTACCCACCGGTTGGTCATTTTTCGCAATTGACTATTTCTAGGCGTTCGACCCACAAATGTTTTTGCCTAGGACTTTTATACACATCTAAGGGTTACAAACTCATAATATACGTTTCTAAACAACCTCTAAGGGCCGTTTACACAGTTTACCTATTAAGGGCTCTTTGGTCACATTTAATTCTTCATTTTTGAAATGAAAGATTTCGGCTAGATATTTGACCTTCTTTGCACTTTTAACTATAAGTCCACATATGCGTACCTGGCTCGGGTCATAGCATTGACCCGTTTACATACTTCTTGCTTTAAATTTTCTAATTAAAGCAACGCAACACATGTTATTTCCTGTAATCATAAAACTCAACAAATAGTCGTCAATGATTAATGTCAAATGCTATTAACACACCATTTGACCTGTTTAGTCGACATGACCATTTATCAACGTATGATGGTATATTAATTTCATCATGCTCCTTGAACCAATTCCGGTACGCACCGTGAGTTTTACTACATAAAAGACATTTTCTTAATGTGTCCGACCCATTATAACTTTTACCAAATGGTGTCTTTATTTTTTTTTTATCACTATTATTTTAACTATTAATTTGACCCATTTGGTTGTCGAGTGAATTCCACCACCTCATTGATATACCAACTCAACCATTTTCGCTATATCAACTTTAAACATATTTTAACTAAGCTTGTCTGTATAAATGTAACGAGACGACAAGTCGCGTACCTTTAAAGCGTTCCCTTCAAGCGCATGTCCACTCCGGTTTGTCCGCTTGAAAACTCGACTCCTTTGTCTATAGAGTTCAATCAACGATGTGTTTAGAACTCCATTCATGACGTATAACGCATATTTCACAATGTTATTTGAATATGCGTTTTTATTCAAAACTTAACATCTTAGCTTTCTCTTAGGCGTTTTAACAAACACCTTATGGGCAGAAATTTACATGATTCATTATCAAGTTCATAACTTGTCATATAGCCAAATTTAACATCAATCGGTCTATTTTATATGAAGGTTAACATCAATAAATCAGAAATCGCTTCATAAATATCAGATTACACTAGAACAACATTTGAAATCCTAGTGTTCATCAAGTTCACAACAACCCACTAATCACCTTCAATGGTGTTCCAGAAATTTACTACAATTAGGCATGATTTCATCATATACTTGTCTAGGGCTTACTCCTAGACACTATATTGTTCCTATTCCATCCAATTAACAAACATGCATCATCAAATTTCTGATTTCCCAAATTCATGAGAATTTCAAGTAGATGATTTTTATGAATTTTCACATACCTTATGATCTCCTTTCAATGGGGATCACTAATCCGGGTTCGGATTTCGTTTTAGGGCTGATCTTGACCTTCAATTTGTGGATTTAAACAAGAACTAGGGTTGGAGTTCTTTCCCTTGGTCGCCCCTGGCTTCTGGTCGAATTCAGACACTCACAAATGTGAGTGTTTGAGTTTATTTTTTTTTAATTGATATTAGTTTCAAGTTAAACACTTTTGGTCCCTCTAGTTTCTTTTGATCAAATGAAGCTATATCTCACCATTAGTCACTTAATTACATGCTACTAACTAGGTTAATTACTCCTAGTTACTTTAACGGGTTCGGGAAATTATAACCCGTTATGTTTTAAGTCCCGTTAATTTGGCCTTTTTATATACTTTGTTTTCTCAAAGTATTTATTCCCCTTTTTTTTAATTAATATTAGGTTTATTTATTTGAGTCCTAATATTTATCTGGTTAATTTTTACCACTAACGGTATTTCACCCGTCTTTACTATTAACGTGGTTTGATTACCAAACCCGTTTTTGGGATGTTACACCCCCGAACCCGCTAAGTAAACTAGGAATGTTTAACCTTGTTAAAAAGGGGTAAATATTATTGAAAATAAGTAAGTTATGGCCTACTTAATAACTAATTAAACATAAGGGACCAAAATGGAAAACTTGGAAGTTTAGTTATAAAAAAAGAAACAAAACAAAACACACACAAAGTGTGTGTTCTGGAATGAACGACCAGGAGAAGCAAAGGGTGCCAAACCCTTGTTCATCAAGATTCAACAAATTGAAATGCAAATTAGAGCCAAATCGTATGGATTACCACAAATTCGTGATCACCAAGCTTAGGGGATCACAAGGTATGTTAAATTTTTATGTTTAGTGAAGGTGAGATTCTTGATGAACCTATGAAAATCGAAATTTAAGCTTGAATGATTGATGTTTGGGTGAAACTAGGATGAATCCATGTTTAGGAACGAACCCTAGTCAATAAATTTATGAATTGGTGTTCATAATTATGAACTTCATAATCACCCACTTAGGTGTTCAATGGGTTTTGTAGAATGAGGAAGAACACTAGAATCTTGATCGTGAAATAGGTGTTGTTTGAATTCCTTGAAGTGAATCTAGGTGTTGTTTTGCATGCTAGATATAATGAAATTGAAAATGATGTTAAACTTGGTAGAAATAACTAGTTATGAACTAGTTTGTAAACGTGTAAAAAGTATGCCCATTAGGTGTTTGTTAAAATGCCTAAATGAAAGCTAAAATGTTGAAATTTCGTGTGAAACGCATATTTGAATAATATGTCAAATTATGCGAAGTATGAACCGATAAGGGTTCAAAGCATAACGTTGATTTAGACTTAATTGTGTAAATCATGTGATCAAAAGTAGTAAACTTTTGATAAGTTGAATTAACAAATGATGAAGTCGAATAGTAGTTTTGACATAGAAAATACGTAAGGTGGAATAGTCGTGATTGTTAAAGACTAATCTAACCACCTTGTAAATGATGACGATAGTTTGACGCTTAACGAGCTAGGTGACGGCTTGGGAAAAGAAGCGGGTCAAATCGGATGCGATGTAAGTAAAGCATACATCTTTTGTAGGATACGTATTTATTTTATGAGCTATAAATACGATAAAGGTAATATCCGAAATGTGGGTTCCGACGCGATATGATACGGGTCGGAATAAATTTAAATGATAAAAACCATGGTTAATGGTAGAAAGAGGTAAAATGGAAATTTTAGTCAAGTGTCGACTAATGTAAATTGAGGTTGAAAGGATACCCATGGCGTAAGCCAAAATGGGTTAAATACGTAAGAAAAAGAATTAAAAAAAGAAAAGAAATCTTGGGGTAAAATACGAATTGGGTCAGATGCGTGAATTGTAAATTAATTACTAGGTTTTATAAACATCAATTTTTGGTCATATAGGCCAAACGGGTCAAATGGTGATGACAACGCCATTTGACAATATCGACTAATATTTGGTTGCCAAGGCATATGTTAACAGGAAGTGAATAGTCAATTTGATGATTACGACGCTATAAAGTAGCGGCTAATAAAAGCGAGGTATGAAACGAGTCTATATGTTGACTCGAGCAAGGTACGTATAAATATGATTATGGTTAAACGTACAATTTTGGTCAAATAAGTAGCGAAAGTCCTTAGTCGTAAAATGAGGGACTAAAATTGACCAAAAAACCCTTAATGGGAAAACGGGGTAAACTACCCTTAGAGGTTGTTTAGGAATTTGTATTATGATTATGTAATCCGTAGATATGTACAAAAGTTATAGGCATAAACTTTCGTATGTCTAATGCCTAAAAATGAGTCATATGCGTAAAATGATTAACCAAAGGGTAAAAACTCGGGATAACGAGTTCTATATGTCAAATCCACCACAAAGTAGTTGTGGTGGAATATAAGTAGTTATTTAAATATGGGAATGCGAAGGGTGAAAAGGGGAGAGCGAGTTTGATGCTTGAGTGCATAAAAATCATCTAAACGGGTCAAAACTAATTACTGGCGCATAACTTGGATATTGGCTGCGTAATTCACAAAAGTTATGAATCCGAGTAAAGATTTTGAGTTAAATACATTGGTGTATGTATTTTGATCATTTAGAAACAAGTTGGTGGTTTTAAACTTGAACGGGTCAAAAGTCCTTATAAATCAATTTCAAGCCGAGGGCTTGAAATTTAATATTTTATGAGTTCAGATGTCGGTTTATAACTCCATATGATGGAGAATCAAATTACGGTCGCGTAGGAAAAAGAATCACGCGAATCGGATAAGTAGAATAAAAGTTATGGCAATTATAAGTTTGTAAGTTGGATAAAAATTGAGCTGGGCATCTGCAGCATCAGCCAAATGATCATTCTGTCGAAATGGGGGCGTGGCGTCGCGCGACGCCCCTTAGCGTACGGCGACGCCCCTAAATTTCGAAAATTGTTTGAATTTTCTTGTTTTGACCCATATGTCTTGTTTAAACATGTTATTTAACTACCAAAGCTAACTTTTAAGTTGGTTTTGGTCATAGGTATGAGAACCGAACACACGAGATTGAAGCTTCCGCACGGTGTTGCGTCGTAACTTTTAAACGACGAACTCAATTACATCATGTTATATTATTTTTAAATTGTAAAAGTTTTAATTTAACCGTATTTTACAAAGTATTTGTAATCATAATTACATGTTTATTTTCGTATTTTATACGAAAAGTAAAATAATTGTAAGGGTGTTACAAGTTGGTAATCAGAGCTCATGGTTAAAGAGTAAAGTGTGTTCGGTTCGAGGCTTGATCGCAAATCCGGTAAGTACATGTATATTAATGGTTTAACATGATTAAAGTGTTGTGAACAACACATAGAGTTATCGTGTAATACACGTTACCCCAATCAAATCGGTAAAGAATTGATATAGATGATGAAATTACGTGCGTTGACACGTATAGTAGAAAAGGCTTGTATTATAATACGGGCGTCCATTAATGTAGAAATTACTAACTTTTGTAAATGTTTTAGTTGAAGGACACTCGCATCTAAAGATAGCTAGAGTTTAACAAATTGCGGACTTGACAGAGAAACGGTCCAAAGTATGACAAGTAGAGCATGCTCACCAAGGAACTAAATCGCGTAACGATCGCGAATAAGTTAATGGAAAGGAGAGCCTGTTAGAGCAAGCATTATCAGGTGCACGTTTTAAATTATTGCATGAATAGTAAGATGCAACAAATACGTAGAGATCGAAAGTTGTATATGTAGATTGAAAACTTGGAAAAAAAACCCTGAATGGAATACCTATCGGGATATTGTTTCCAAGAGAAATAAATAGAGGCATTACTTACATGGGGTGTAATGTGAAAATTATAAAAGGTCATGTATACCAGGTGTTGATCGCTTACTCTGGCCAAGTAATGAGTGAACACGTGGTACCATGAACTTCTTATGATGGACATATTTACATCTGATGTAGTAAGGGCGGGGTGAGTGGGACTAACTTAAATGGTACCCAAATGAATCAAATAGATAAGATGTTTGATAGTAAACGTAAACGCTAGTCGGACGACGGAAGCGTATTACGTTAGAATGACGAGCCCGAGAGAAGGGACAAAGATTAATGTAAAAAAAAAATACAAACCAACTAATGAGAATGCTAAGGCATAGAGATAAAAGTTTGACTGTCACAAGTGATGAAATTCACACGGATAAGTCAAATGAATTAAATAAAGAATAAATGACTTGATTGAATAGAGCAATGGATTTCGCTAAGACGACCAAATAAGTTAAAACGAAGTCTAAAATCATATCAGAATTATTACTTTGAAAATGACTTCGGTAAAGATACCCGATAGATGGGTATGATTTTGAGTATATGCGTAAACCAAGAGACGGGAACGCGGATTAGAAAGTCAAAAGACTCGGGTCATGGGTCATGACTAAAAGACGATAAAATTTTGCAAACATAAATTTTTGATAATTACGTTCAACTATTTTAAAGTGAACGGGTCGAACAAAGAATGAAGTTTGACATTCATAAGTGATGAAGTTTCACACAAACAAGTCAAACGAGATTAATAAAGAATAACGCTTGAAAACGAAAGTAAGCGCAAGCTGAATAATGAAAGCGCGAAATATTAATGAACCTATGTGATAGGTCGTAAAAGAGTATAGAAAAGAAAACGCAAACCAGTGAAACTGGGTGTTAAAAACACTAAGATAAAGAACCCGGTAACGATTTGAAAGTAAATAGAGGAGTAAACTGAATGATGATAAGAGTGAGACAAACCGACGTGTAAATGACGTGAGAAGTCATAGAGCCGGAAAGATAATCCGAAAGAAAATGGATGTGGCCTTAGACTACGGTCAAGATCAAATGAATTTTAAAGGCAAAAATAAATGATCCCAAACATAACAAGGGGTACCTTGATGCTATATAAATATATATATATATACATTTCAAGAAAGACACTGGTAAAAAGAATGACCTATGGGATCATTACAACCTATGGGTTATAAACATTTTAAAGGTCTGCGGGACCAAAATGACCCTTGGGTCATGAATGAAAAGAAAAGAACTATAGAGGCCTCGCCTTAAAAAGGTGAAAGCCTAAAGAAATAGCCTACGAGGTTAAGTAAAAGAACCTACGGGTTACTTAGACAAAGCGAGGGACCCAGTTGAGAACCCCTGCGTAAAACAAGGACTGTAAAAGAATAAATGTCAAGTTGTCAAAATTGCTTGACATAAATTAAAAATAAAACGTTAAACTAAAAATTCAGTTTTAGTCAAACGCAACGTTTTATCAAACATACATAATATGAGGTGGATGGGGAAATGATTAACATTAAAAGATACATGTCTTGACACCGATATGTGCAAGACGATACATTTGAAAAGAAGATTTTTTTTTTGATAATGAAAAATTGATATAAACTTAGATATGACGTGATGTAGTCACGGTCAAAGAAAGTAATGTGGAATATAATCACATTGTAGTCCGAGTGTTGGGTAGAAGGCAAGTGGACTAATAAGTCTAGCCAGTAAGACCGGTTAAGGTCAATATTTAAATTAAGAGCTTGTTTAATATGCTATTCATTATAAGATTAGCGTGCAATAAATATAATTGATAAACTTATATGACCAAGTGGTTAAATTGGCGACTCGGTCAAATAAAACAAAAAGGGTAAATGCATACAAAACAAAAATGACGGCTCACGAGGCCTTACTAACGAAGAGCATTGATCGCCTACACTAAGCGATCATAAGGCAACACAAGTGAAGTGTCGGGAAGTCAAAGTACGAGCAATGCTCAAAAGATTACCGAGATCAAGTGCATTGAGTTTATACTCAATAACCTAAGTAAGAAAGGTTTCGGGGACGAAACCTCTTTAAGGAGGGTAGACTTGTAACACCCCGAAATCGGGATTGGTAATTAAACCATGTTAATAATAATGAACGGGTAAAATACCGCTAGTGGTAAAAGTAAACCCGGTGAATATTAGGAATTTTATAAATAAACCTAATATTAAATAAAAAGTGAATAAAAGCTTTTCAGGAAATAAAGATAATAAGAGGCCCGAGTTAACGAGACTTAAAATAATATAAGTAGTATCTCCCACGAACCCGCTAAGTAAACTAGGAATGTTTAACCTAGTTAAAAAGGGGTAAATATTATTGAAAATAAGTAAGTTATGGCCTACTTAATAACTAACTAAACATAAGGGATCAAAATGGAAAACTTGGAAGTTTAGTTATACAAAAAGAAACAAAACAAAACACACACTAAGTGTGTGTTCTGGAATGAACGACCAGGAGAAGCAAAGGGTGCCAAACCCTAGTTCATCAAGATTCAACAAATTGAAAGGCAAATTAGAGCCAAATCGTATGGATTAACACAAATTCATGATCACCAAGCTTAGGGGATCACAAGGTATTTAAATTTTTATGTTTAGTGAAGTTGAGATTCTTGATGAACCTATGAAAATCGAAATTTAAGCTTGCATGATTGATGTTTGGGTGAAACTAGGATGAATCCATGTTTAGGAACGAACCCTAGTCAATAAATTTATGAATTGGTGTTCATAATTATGAACTTCATAATCACCCACTTAGGTGTTCAATGGGTTTTGTAGAATGAGGAAGAACACTAGAATCTTGATCGTGAAATAGGTGTTGTTTGAATTCCTTGAAGTGAATCTAGGTGTTGTTTTGCATTCTAGATATAATGAAATTGAAAATGATGTTAAACTTGGTAGAAATAACTAGTTATGAACTAGTTTGTAAACGTGTAAAAAGTATGCCCATTAGGTGTTTGTTAAAATGCCTAAATGAAAGCTAAAATGTTGAAATTTCGTGTGAAACGCATATTTGAATAATATGACAAATTATGCGAAGTATGAACCGATAAGGGTTCAAAGCATAACGTTGATTTAGACTTAATTGTGTAAATCATGTGATCAAAAGTAGTAAACTTTTGATAAGTTGAATTAACAAATGATGAAGTCGAATAGTAGTTTTGACATAGAAAATACGTAAGGTGGAATAGTCATGATTGTTAAAGACTAATCTAACCACCTTGTAAATGATGACGATAGTTTGACGCTTAACGAGCTAGGTGACGGCTTGGGAAAAGAAGCGGGTCAAACGGCTTGAATACACGGAGAAAGAGCGAAATCGGATGCGAGGTAAGTAAAGCTTACATCTTTTGTAGGATACGTATTTATTTTATGAGCTATAAATACGATAAAGGTAATATCCGAAATGTGGGTTCCGACGCGATATGATACGGGTCGGAATAAATTTAAATGATAAAAACCATGGTTAATGGTAGAAAGAGGTAAAATGGAAATTTTAGTCAAGTGTCGACTAATGTAAATTGATGTTGAAAGGATACCCATGGCGTAAGCCAAAATGGGTTAAATACGTAAGAAAAAGAATTAAAAAAAAAAAGAAATCTTGGGGTAAAATCCGAATTGGGTCGGATGCGTGAATTGTAAATTAATTACCAGGTTTTATAAACATCAATTTTTGGTCATATAGGCCAAACGGGTCAAATGGTGATGACAACGCCATTTGACAATATCGACTAATATTTGGTTGCCAAGGCATATGTTCACAGGAAGTGAATAGTCAATTGGATGATTACGACGCTATAAAGTAGCGGCTAATAAAAGCGAGGTATGAAACGAGTCTATATGTTGACTCGAGCAAGGTACGTATAAATATGATTATGGTTAAACGTACAATTTTGGTCAAATAAGTAGCGAAAGTCATTAGTCGTAAAATGAGGGACTAAAATTGACCAAAAAACCCTTGATAGGAAAACCGGGTAAACTACCCTTAGAGGTTGTTTAGGAATTTGTATTATGATTATGTAATCCGTAGATATGTACAAAAGTTATAGGCATAAACTTTCGTAGGTCTAATGCCTAAAAATGAGTCATATGCGTAAAATGATTAACCAAAGGGTAAAAACTCGGGATAACGAGTTCTATATGTCAAATCCACCACAAAGTAGTTGTGGTGGAATATAAGTAGTTATTTAAATATGGGAATGCGAAGGGTGAAAAGGGGATAGCGAGTTTGATGCTTGAGTGCATAAAAATCATCTAAACGGGTCAAAACTAATTACGCGCATAACTTGGATATTGGCTGCGTAATTCACAAAAGTTATGAATCCGAGTAAAGATTTTGAGTTAAATACATTGGTGTATGTGTTTTGATCATTTAGAAACAAGTTGGTGGTTTTAAACTTGAACGGGTTAAAAGTCCTTATAAATCAATTTCAAGCTAAGGGCTTGAAATTTAATATTTTATGAGTTCAGATGTCGGTTTATAACTCCATATGATGGAGAATCAAATTACGGTCGCGTAGGAAAAAGAATCATGCGAATTGGATAAGTAGAATAAAAGTTATGGCAATTATAAGTTTGTAAGTTGGATAAAAATTGAGCTGGGCATCTGCAGCATCAGCCAAATGATCATTCTGTCGAAATGGGGGCGTGGCGTCTCGCGACGCCCCTTAGCGTACGGCGACGCCCCTAAATTTCGAAAATTGTTTGAATTTTCTTGTTTTGACCCATATGTCTTGTTTAAACATGTTATTTAACTACCAAACCTAACTTTTAAGTTGGTTTTGGTCATAGGTACGAGAACCGAACACACGAGATTGAAGCTTCCGCACGGTGTTGCGTCGTAACTTTTAAACGACGAACTCAATTACATCATGTTATATTATTTTTAAATTGTAAAAGTTTTAATTTAACCGTATTTTAAAAAGTATTTGTAATCATAATTACATGTTTATTTTCGTATTTTATACGAAAAGTAAAATAATAGTAAGGGTGTTACAATCGTGTACTCAAGACGATAGACTAGCAGTCGGTTATAGTTCTGAAATGTAGTGATGACTTCACTGTACAGCTGTGTCATTTTTGCCAAGGACTCTACGGCCCTTTGGTTTGCGTTCGGTGTGATATATTTTTATTGATATTTTAAGCCCATTTTACGCATTAGTCAAGTTTTAAATTTATAAGACACGATATTCTACTAACACTAAACATACACTTGGGCAAGTGCACCCATCGTGAGCGTAGTATAGCGTTGGTAAAATACCGAAGTCGTCCAAGGACACAAGAGCTTTTAGTACCGGTTTATCCTCAACGTCTAATCAATCTAATTTTTGAGAAAAGATTTGAAACATAAAAATAAAAACTAAAAATGCAGAAATAAAAATAAAATAAAAAACAGATAGACAAGATGAATCACTTGGATCCGACTCGCCCTTAATGTATCCTTTGATGATTTTTGCACTTTCGGACTTTTTAAGAGATTATCTTAGTTATAGTAGTAGGCCCCTCTTTTGAAGGTGACGTTACCCTCAACCCAGTGGTTTGAGTCAGCAAGGATACAATCTCAAAGGGTCGGAATTTTGAAAGATAATTAATTAAGTTAATAATGCGAAAAGTGGTAGGCCCCTCTTTTGAAGGTGACGTTACCCTCGGCTAAGTGGTTTGAGTCAGCAGGGATACAATCCCAAGTACCCGGTTTAATGTATTAATAGTAGTTTACATATGAGGGGTTCAAGCTATTCGCACCCCCGCCATCCAATACCAGTGGGTATTGAAGGAGGTCCTAGTAAGCTTGAAACGGGTCCTTGCAGGATCTATACATTGAATAAGGCAAGAACTTTACTAAACCATTCCCTTAACCCCCGACCAGGTAGCCAACATGCCTCCATATAGACCGTAGAGACATGAATGATGCAATCTTTTACTTTATATAGACAGTAAAGTAACGCCAAGACACCACGGACAAATGATAAAGAAAATTCACCTTCAACATAAGAAACTAGTTATTAAAGTCATTAATACAAAACCAAATAAAAAGTGTCGAAAGATTAAAAATCAAAAGTAATACATAAAAGACTTTTCTTCACCAAGTGATGTAAGAGGCTTAACCAAACATGGCCTTTGATTGGCAAGAACTCTTACTATCAACCTTGGATCCCGAGACTACTACACACTCTAAAGATGGATGATGGTGGTGGGTGTTGGTGTTGTAGTAGTGGTGGAATGGTGGCAAAGTGGGAGAGTAATGGTTTGCCAAGGAATGCCTTTGAAGTGAGCCAAGCGCCCCTATTTATTGCCTGTACAGAGCTCTGGCCACGGCCCCGTGTCCAGTGGGCACGCCCCCGTGGCCAGCCTTTTCTCTTCCTTCATTAAATGTAGTTGTCAGCAGAGGGTCCCACACGGCCCCGTGTCCAGTGGGCAGGCCCCGTGGTCAGAATCGTATCTGTACTATCAAGATTTTGAAAGATTCTGCGTATCTTAGCGTTGACCACGCCCCATGTTGAGCTGGGCACGCCCCCGTGGTGGGCGTAGAAGTTTCTACAGTTTTGTCTTTTCTGCAGGCACCTGACCATGCCCCCGTGTCCAGTGGGCATGGCCCCGTGGTCAGTCCTCTGTTGTCTTGTTTTTGCTTTGGGGATGCTGCCAAGGGGTCGGGCATGTCACGTTTATTCCTTTTCTTTGTATTTATGTTGGTTTTGGCTGTATTTTTGTTCCTTTTGCTCGTTGAAGATCATTTGGTCCAGTAAATTCAAAAGGAAGACAAAAACACACTTTTTTCAACATTAGTGCTAAAAAAAGGTTAGTTTTATGCCTCATTTGATATAATTTATATATTACATTTTGCACACATCAAATACCCCCACACTTGAATCTTTGCTTATTCTTAAGCAAAACTCCTTAATATGTGGCTTTACACACCCAAATGGAAGAGGTAGAAGAGAAGTTTTGGGCTTATCTTGAGTGTCGGGAATCCAAGATCTATATTGGGTTTTATTTTTATTTTATTTACAATCCTATTCGTCATGATTTATTTAGAACAATTTATAAGAAAAATTACTTATTTGGGCATAACATGACTCTTTAAAATTCTATTTATATACAAGTTCACATACCTCACGGGAGATCACTCAACACTCGGCCGAAGATGTATTTTTGTGAAACACTCGAGACCGGCATGGAACTTACTTCTACCATATGTTTGCCAAGCAATCAAACCTCCTCCTTTTTAAATATAAACCTTCGTAAATATCAAGAGGACTTTCGGAAAGGGTTAGGCTTGGGCTAAGGGTAGGTGGTTTTGGTTAGTGGTTAGTAAAAATGACGAAAAGTGTAAAAAGCGTCGGTTATCGTAAAATTTTTGTTTTTGTGACCTTTATTCAAACTAAGCACATTCAAACAAAGTTTCTTTGAGGAACTTGTTTGTTTATTGCAAGACTTTCATTTTTTTTTATAGGAGACGTCACAAGATAACCGAGCTTTTTACTAAAACAAAGGATTGAAAAATAAAAAAGGGGTTTTGGTGGGTAAAGGGTGTTTGTTTTGTAGGTTTTGAAATGAAGAGGTTTAGGCTCAAAGGGGTTAACTAGGGGGATTTTGGGTAGGTGATAAAAAAAATGGAAATAATGATGTTGAAAGGAAAATGGGTTAGTATTAATGCCTCCATCATTTACTTACTTGAGTTTAAGTTGGTAAGGACCGGGAATGTATCGTCGTGGCAAGTTCTAGAGTCGTAAGAACCAAGCGGCTATTCACACAAGAAACGAAAAATGAGCATTTGGTTTAAAGATATATGCTTGTATGCTCAATAAAGGCTCAAAACACACTTGTTGTGGGAATGAGTTTATAATGTGATCAAGTATATATAATCAAATTTTAATTAGATTTGTCATGCCTTTTCACAATTTTCTTATTTGGTTCTTTTTATCACGACGCTATCGGTTGTAAATTTGTAAAAATATAACCTTTTTGGAACTTGTTATTCCCAATAGAGTTTTGTGTAAGGCTTGTTATTAGGACTTGCGAGATTCAAGGTTTTAGCATCCCCCCACACTTAAATTACACATTGTCCTCAATGTGACCCAAAAATAAGTTTTTAGGTTGATTGAATGTGTAAAAAGGTGTTGAAAAACATTTTTTTATGTTACTGGGCGTCTGGCCACGGCCCCGTGTTGGTCCGGGCATGGCCCGTGGTCAGATCGCCAGTAGCAGAATTTAGCAGAAGGTTGGCCACGGGGCGTGTTCAGCGAGCACGGCCCCGTGGCCAGTTACCTGAACTGGTCAAATTGCTGCAGAGCCTGGGCACGGGCCATGTTGGGCTGAGCACGGCCCCGTGCTAAACTTGCTGTAATGCTGGAAAATTGTCGGGAGGCTCTGTTTTCGTGCATGGGGTGTCGTTTTAACGTTCCCTTGGTAACCTCCACCTTTTCGAGTGTGTTTTATTCCTGAAAAGTAAAGCTAAACTAGAAAATATAAAAGTTACACTAAACTAAAAACTAAGGATAGTTAGGTAGGTCCTAGAATGCAAGAAATTTTAAACCACAAAGAAGTTCTATCCTAGATGTTTTCTTTATAAGAACAACAAAAACCCGAAAAATGATTTTTCCGGTTAAATGAGGCTTTTAGAACTTCTTTCCGGAGGGTGCTCCTCACACATCGTTGAGCCACTCCTCTATCTCCGGGGGGAAAAGGAAGACGGGCTCATTGTCCACCTCATGCGGAGGCGGTGCGACCTCTACCGGAACCTCTTGTAAGGCATCTAGAAGAGGTTCTGGGGGAATGTCATCCCATCCGGTTGGATTAACAACTTCTTGTGCCAAGTTCCAATCTTCTTGTGGGAAGATTGGTTCCATAGGCGGCATTGCAAGAATGTTCAACCTTTGGTGCAAAAGGTTGATCTCTTGGAAGCTACTCTCCAGCCCCACTGTTAGATAGTTGATACGGTCAATTCGAACCTCCTCCACGAATATCATCTCATCGAGTGCTTCTCTTAGCACCATTACATAACACACAAGGGTCGCTTCTATCGATGGCCTTCTTTCTCTGCGACTGTTTCTCGAGTGAGCTGAAGATGTTCCGCTGTTCTGGCTCGACATTCTAGGAAAACAAGTCGAAAAGTTCAAAATAATGAAACTGTAAGTCCGACCATGGCCCCGTGTCCGCTGGGCACGACCCCGTGTCCGCTAGGCACGACCCCGTAACCACCATTCTGCAGATTTTTGAATCAAGGAATCTTATTGTTTTAAATTATTTTTCTGAACTTTGAGACATTTCTGAGCATAAATAACTTAAAACTGTGTTATAAAACTTATTTTTAATAAGATTCCTTGGTTAAAAACCTAGCAAATATCACAATAAAGCTTGAAGCCATGGAAGTTTCATGCTTTAATGGAGGTTTGAGGAGTTTTTGGAGAAGAAGGCAAGAGAAAAAAGTGGTAAAGACAAGATGGTTGTTGAGAACCTTCTTTGGAATATACCTTGTAGGGTATGTGTGAAGATCCCAGCAAATCTTGGTCTTTGGAATGGGTCCAAATGTGCAGGAATCATGCTGACTTTATAGAAAACGACAGCACGCTGACCACGGCCTCGTGTCGGCTAGACACGGCCCCGTGGTCAGACAAGACTCTGACACATTTTGTCCGTATCCTGAACACGGGGCGTGTTGGCCTGGACACGACCCCGTGGTCAATTTTGAGGTGGGCATGGGGCGTGTTGACCTGGACACGGCCCCGTGGTTAGAGAGTTTTATGAAGTTTCGTCTTATTTTAAGGATTTTATCCAGGTCGGGTGGTTCCTTACTGGAGGGAACAACACCGAAGTACCTAAGGTACCTTAATTGCTCTGGATTTAAACAAGAACGCAAGAGGTTATCGGAAAGGGTAAAACCTAAGCTAAATACCAGTGGGCGAAACCAACCTTTATTCCCCTAATCCGGGCTCTCGTTAAAGAAGGTATATGTCGAATTGCTCAGGTCTATAAGCGCATCGGTGGAGACCGATGGAGAGTCCTTCACGGCACAATCGACACAGGGATGACTATCGCTCATGTCCTCACAAGAGTTTGAGGTGCTTTCGGTATCGTCGATGTTGTTAGAATCCGAATGCGCCCCAATAATTCTCCTTGACTGTCGTCTTGTGATGAATAACTTGTTTTCATCTCAAGCTCTTTTAATTTTTGGAGAATTATTTCTTCGAGCTGACATAATTCTTCGGAAGTTATGTCATCTAAAAGAAATGGTTGAGGTCATTCGGGGGAGAGATAAGGATCGTTTTTACTTTCGCCCATCTTAAGGTTACAGGGAAACGATAGGTCTAAATAGCGGGGAGTGTAATTTAGAAAGTAACATTCTAAATCTTTATGAAATCCACCACATATTTGACACCATTCACCGTAAGAGGAGCGAAAGTAAAAATAATCAACATCACTCTATTTTTGTCAGAAATTACCAACCGCCGGATCTTACAGTTCTGTTTTCAGTAACTGAAGTTTGGACACGGGGGCGTGTTCAGTGGGCACGGCCCCGTGGTCAGCTAATGTCTGACTTAAAATAGGATTGCCAGTAACAAAGATGGGCACGGCCCCGTGTCTGGTTGAGCACGACCCGTGCTGAGGTCTGCAGAAACTGAAAAATTAAGAAAAATCCCAAAAAAAATAGAAAAATAAGTAAAAATAATTAGGCCGTTGATTCCAAACTTTCTTAAAATCTTTGTGTCCCCGGCAACGGTGCCAAAAACTTGGTGTGCGTTCGGTGTGATATATTTTTATTGATATTTTAAGCCCATTTTACGCATTAGTCAAGTTTTAAATTTATAAAACACGATATTCTACTAACACTAAACACATACTTGGACAAGTGCACCCATCGTGAGCGTAGTATAGCGTTGGTAAGATATTAAGGTCGTCCAAAGACACAAGAGCTTTTAGTACCGGTTTATCCTCAACGTCTAATCAATCTAATTTTTGAGAAAAGATTTGAAACATAAAAATAAAAACTAAAAATGCGGAAATAAAAATAAAATAAAAAATAGATAGACAAGATGAATCACTTGGATCCGACTCGCCCGTAATGTATCCTTTGATGATTTTTGCACTTTCAGACTTTTTAATAGATTATTTTAGTTATAGTAGTAGGCCCCTCTTTTGAATGTGACGTTACCCTCAACCCAGTGGTTTAAGTCAGCAAGGATACAATCCCAAAGGGTCGGAATATTGAAAGATAACTAATTAAGTTATTAATGCGAAAAGTGGTAGGCCCCTCTTATGAAGGTGACGTTACCCTCGGCTAAGTGGTTTGAGTCAGCAGGGATACAATCCCAAGTAGCCGGTTTAATGTATTAATAATAGTTTACATATGAGGGGTTCAAGCTATTCGCATCCCCGCCATCCAATACCAGTAGATATTGAAGGAGGTCCTAGTAAGCTTGAACCAGGTCCTTGCAGGATCTATACACTGAACAAGGCAAGAACCTTACTAAACCATTCCCTTAACCCCCGACCAGGTAGCCAACATGCCTCTATATAGACCGTAGAGACATGAATGATGCAATATTTTACTTTATATAGACAATAAAGTAACGCCAAGACACCACGGACAAATGATAAAGAAAATTCACCTTCAACATAAGAAACTAGTTATTAAAGTCATTAATACAAAACCAAATAAAAAGTGCCGAAAGATTAAAAATTAAATGTAATACATAAAAGAGTTTTTTTCACCAAGTGATGTAAGAGGCTTAACCAAACATGGCCTTTGATTGGCAAGAACTCTTACTATCAATCTTGGATCCCGAGACTACGACACTCTCTAAAGATGGATGATGGATGATGGTGGTAGGTGTTGGTGTTGTAGTGGTGGTGGAATGGTGGCAAAGTGGGAGAGTAGTGGTTTGCCAAGGGATGCCTTTGAAGTGAGCCAAGCACCCCTATTTATAGCCTGCACAGAGCTTTGGCCACGGCCTCGTGTCCAGTGGGCACGCCCCCGTGGCCAGCCTTTTTCTCTTCCTTTATTAAATGCAGTTGTCAGCAGAGGGTCCCACACGGCCCCGTGGTCAGAATCGTATTTGTACTATCAAGATTTTGCAAGATTCTGTGTATTTTAGCATTGACCACGCCTCGTGTTGAGCTGGGCACGCCCCCGTGGTGGGCGTAGAAGCTTCTACAGGTTTGTCTTTTCTGCAGGCACCTGACCACGCCCCCGTGTCTAGTGGGCACGGCTCCGTGGTCAGTCCTCTGCTGTCTTGTTTTTGCTTTGGAGATGCTGCCGAGGGGTAGGGCATGTCACGTTTATTCCTTTTCTTTGTATTTATGTTGGTTTTGGCTGTATTTTTGTTCCTTTTGCTCGTTGAAGCTCATTTGGTCCTGTAAATTCAAAAGGAAGACAAAAACAAACTTTTTCCAACATTAGTACTAAAAAGGTTTAGTTTTATGCCTTATTTGATGTAATTTATATGTTACATTTTGCACACATCACCCTTATTGTTGAGTAGAGGACAATCCAGTCCCTATGTTTGTATGTAGGACAATCCAGTCCCTAAGTTCGTGTGTAGGACAATTCAGTCCCTATGTTTGTATGTAGGACAACCAAGTCCCTATGTTTGTAAGCAGGACAATCCAGTCCCTAATTGTAACTAGGAAAATCCCGTCCCTAATTGTAACTAGGACAATCCCGTCACTAGTCTGTAACTCATGCATGTTTCGAAAAACGTGTTTTTTTTTTTGTAAAACCGTTGTGTTTTGGCATAACCCTTTTCGTAAACCATTTATGTTAGTTGGAACTCGTTTGTAACATGGTTTATAAATATGTAATTTTTGTTCATCGAAATCTTGTATGCTTTTGCAAAACTTGCATGCCTTTCCCCTGAAAACATTTATAAAAATGTAAAACTGTAAAAAGTGGGGGTTATGAACTCACCTTGATGTTCATGTGTAAGATAAATTGACTTGAATCATAAGCTCTCTATGTGTATGCTAATACTAAGGCATCCCTAGTAAATAGCAAAAAGATAAGTTTCTATCAGAGGGGATACGGTTATAATGTTCGTCACCGAGCTCTACCGAATCGTTAACCAAATGACTCTATGGAAGTGTTGTTAACTTGTTTGAAACAATAACGCTATAGTTGTTTAATCCATTTATAGTCGGGATAAATACGAAGTCTTGGGAGCAACTTAGTTTTTGAGAGGTTAAGGATATATATATATATATATATATAGGGGACCGCTAGAATGAGAACCACCCCGAGTTATGAGAACCGCGAGAACCACACCATCCGGGGCGCCGTTGACCAAATTTTTTTTTTTACAACTAGATGTGTGTATTATAAACACATTCGTAAAAAAAAAAATTTAAAAAAAAGGCCGAGGGGGTAGTTTTTTACACCACAAGTTTGGTGTTTTTAATTTTTTTTTTTTGTTTTTTTTTTTACACCAAACTTGTGGTGTAAAAAACTACCCCCTCGGCCTTTTTTTTTTAATTTTTTTTATTACGAATGTGTTTATAATACACACATCTAGTTGTAAAAAAAAATTTTGGTCAACGGCGCCCCGGATGGTGTGGTTCTCGCGGTTCTCATAACTCGGGGTGGTTCTCATTCTAGCGGCCCCCTATATATATATATATATATATAGAGGAAGGTTAACGTACATTACGGCTTAACGTACATCACGTACGACAGGTAATTACGCACGTTCATTTTAAAATCATGCACGTTATAACTCAAAAATCCAAAATCACGCATGTTGAAACACAATAATCACGCATATTGAAAACATTAATCACGCATGTTACAGAACAAATCACGCACGTTGTCGTACGTGAAGTACGTTAAGCCGTAATGTACGATATACTTTATATATATATATATGAAATGGTGTAGTACGTGTACGTGGGCAAGAGTTTGTATAAAAATAAAACACGTTATAATCTTGGATAATATACTCATACGGTTTTCCAAAAGATCGTCATATACGTTTATGAATAGTAACATGACACATTGTAGTTCTCGTAGGTTGTACATGTATATATATGCATATATAAAACGTCGTGTAGCCAAAAGGTAAGTCTCGCGTTTAGCGTATAATTATAAAAATATATATAATCGTACGCGTGCCAGATTTGATTTTCGTTTATTTGTTGCCGAAATAACTCAGATAATATCATTTGTTAAAATCTTATGGTAATGTGTCACATTTCGTTTAGTCGTTTGAAATAATACAAAGAGTAAATTACAAGTTTTGTCCTTTATGTTTACACCAAATTGCAGGCGTTGTCCTTTGCCTTTAAAATTGATGGGTTTTGTACTTATTGTTTCAAAATCTTTCAAGGTATGTCTTTTGAGCCTAACCCAGTTTATTTTTTTGGTTAAATCTGAGCACATAAGGGCAATTTTGTCACTTCAATCTTTTATCATTTCACCCCTTTATCACCTACCAAACCAACACCCACCCATTTATCCAACTGCCAAACCACCACTACCCACCCGCTGCACTCCCCCAATCGAACCACTCCCACGGACCAGGACCACACCACTCCACCACTGCACACCCCTTTACCACCAACGCACCACTCCCAACCACCACCCACTGCTCTTATTGACCCCTATTAGCCGCAATCTGCCATTCCACCACCAATTCGGATTCGGTACATAGTAATCGGAGTAACCTCAAGCTGCGGCGGAACAGACCAAACATCCACATCATAAACAACCCAATCCCCAACCAAATGTCGTCCTTTCGCCACCTTACTATTCAGTTCTACGTTGACACTGCCGGAAGTGACCTCTGATGCTGCAAATTTGAAGATAAACTGTCATCCAGTTGTTGATTTTGTTGATTATTACTGAAAGGATGTGGTTAAATATGGAACTGATGGTGGAAATTAGGGTTTCTGTTCAATTACAGCGGGTTCCTGGTAAAAGGCATGAATATTCATGAGGTGAGTAATTGTAATTCTGCATTCATAAAATCTACCAGTAACATTATCACATCTTAAATAGGGATTGTTTTATGCTAGTAGTAAAGAGAGAGAGGAGTTTAGACTTTAGAGAGAGAGAAGAGAGAGAGAGAGAGTATGTGACAACTGTCAAATTTGTATGTATCCGTACAATTATTAAACAGTAATTATGACTTAATGACTGTGCAGATTTACAATTAATGACTTGAATTGCTTTCTGATTATTGTTATCATACATACATGTGCATCATATATTGTAAAAGACATATCATAATTTCATGCAAACTTTATTGATTCAAATGATGCATGAAACAAGATAGCACAGTTACCAGACAAATCAGAAAAATGCTGACGGAGTTCAGTACATGGACAAACATGGTAATGAGACACAGAATGAGCCAGAAACCAAGAGTTACACTAGTATAGTGTGTAGGAAAGTAAGGATCATAAAACTGTCTTCCTAGTGATAGTTTAAGAGCCGGAAAGTGCCTAAAACTTACATAAATTGCAGAATTCAGCAAAAATCAGCATTTAAACACTTTAATATCATGCAGAAATATGGTTAAATGGTCCAAAATGCTTTCCTAAGTTTCAGGAATCAAAACTGTCACAAAAGGTAGCACAAAGCACACTAAACTGCATAGTTTAGCACCTTAACGAACCAGTAACCAACTGAACAACCGGACACTACCCGAAACACCAAATTTTCACTAGAAGCATTGTTTTAACATTACCAATTTAGTTATGGTCCCCGAGCATCATAACGCACTATATAATCACACAACAACTAAACACCTAGCTATAACACTTAGATTTCAACTAATATAACTAACTAATCTTTGCAACCCAACTAAACACCCCCCATCTTACGGTCATGAGTGGGTCCCCCACTCTTGATTTTATTTGATTATTAAAATAGATTATGTCTTCCACTTTTGTAACACTTTGCACATTAGAGAAAACCATGTTAAGAGATGTTATAAGAAACCATAAGTTCATAACTCATTCATTCTCTAAACAACAAACACTTGAGCTTTCTTCTTCCTCTGTCCCTCACTTACGGCTGAGAACACCCCCACACACATCCATCTTCATCATTCAACTATCATCCATTCCATACATATACAAAGGTGTAAGAAGCCATACAAGGAAGCTAGGAACTCTTGGAAGTTGAAGGACCTCTCATACAAGCTTTTATCCACCTCTTCTTCATCTTGTGATCATCCCTAGCCTTGAGCTAGTAGTAAGATCATCTCCATCCATTTTTACATCTTATTAAGTTGGTTAAAAGATGATACAAGTTGATAACCATGAAGAACACTATGAATCAAGAACATGAAACTTAAACATAAGCTTAAAAATCATAAGAAATCATGTTGTTAAGTGTTGTTATGCTTGTTGATTGTTGATTGCTCATGTTATTGATGTTAATCATCATGTGATCTTGCTAGATAGTGATTAAAGACATAATCTAGCAAGATGAGAGGATGATTATGTTAAGGATCAAGAGATCATCCTTATGTTACAACATGAACTTGAAAGATTTAATGTTTTCTTGAAGTGTGATGATCAAAGTGAATAAAAAGTCTTGTAAACATATGATTTCAAGAATGATTTTTCAAGAAACCAAGTTAAAAATACAAGATTTACCTAAGCTTGGTTCTTAAAGGAATTAACCACATTTTTAGTGGTTAATCAAGTGTAGAAATATATATTTAACAAGAAAAACTCAAGAAGAAATATTTTTAGAAAAATGATTTACAAGTTGTAAACATCTAACTTCTTCAAAGATGATGTTTTTAAATAAATAACCACACTTTAAAGGGTAACTAGGCCTACTAAACACACTAGTAAGTTACCACAAATTTTTATAAATTTTCAAGTTCATGAAGTAGTAATTCATGCTTGATTTTGGCAAATTGGTAAGTATTGGTTGATTTGTTGTTGATTGTGTTGATTTATAAAAGAAAATGATATGCTTTGAAAGCATCGAAACCTCCATTTTTAGGGGAAACTATGGCAAAATTTTTCTAGAAAGTTAACACTTAGAAAATATTTTTAAACAAATATTTACAAGTATATTTTAAACCATGAATTTTCATATAAAGTATGCCATAAATTTTGTTACAAAAATTACAAAATATTGGAGGTTTGTTTTTGTAAATAAAAGTGGCTAAATATGTATTTAGGAAATATATATTTATATGCCACCATATGTGTGATTATTTGTATATTATGTGTATTAGTTATATTATTTTAGGACTTGAAATAATATAACTCACCAAAATACCAAGAAATTACAATACAAAATGTTACCAAAATTCCAAGAATTAACTATACAAATTATACCCAAAATATTGGAGAAACCGAACAAGGAATATAACTTACAAAATATTCCGGAATTTAATTTATAAGTATATTTTGGTAAATGGTATTTTGGACACCAAGAGAACAAAAATATGATTTTTACAATTACTACAAGAATACATCATATTTTTTACAAGGAAAACAAATATATTATTTTTGGAAAAGAAAACATATATATTTTTCTTGAAATTATTAGAAGATATATTATTTTTGGGAGAAAATATATATTTTCCTAAATAAACATGGAATACATTATTTTTGGGAGAAAAATAGATTTATATATATTTTCTAAGTTAAACTTAGAAATATAATATTTTTGAGACTTATATGAAAATACAAATATTTTTGCCAAGGGAAAAAAATATAAATAATTTTTCTATGTAAGATTTCTTAAAATATATATTTTGAGAATATATATTGGTGAATTTTTATTAGAAGTATTATTCCGGAAAAGTTAACACAAAAAATTAAGTATAAGAATACTTAATAAACACAATAAAATACGTATTCTCGTACGTATCAATACACCGGAATACGCCACCGATGCTTGGCAAAAATATACAAGTATAAGAATATGAGTATAAATACACCCATCCTTGGGAAGTTATACATGTACAAATACATAAACGTGTCAAGTTAAAGTATATTATTTTAACAATTATTCCAAAATTTAATAAATATAATTTAAGTTAAAATATTTATTATTTTAACAAATAATTATA
Organism: Helianthus tuberosus; assembly: GCA_030545235.1. Taxonomy (NCBI): domain Eukaryota; kingdom Viridiplantae; phylum Streptophyta; class Magnoliopsida; order Asterales; family Asteraceae; genus Helianthus; species Helianthus tuberosus. The sequence continues at coordinate 27,223,194 of CM060392.1, forward strand.
TAACTTGGAATAATATTGATGACACAATGAAACGTAACTCAAAGACACTAATTAATACTAAGTCAAGGCACGACCCGCTCGTCTAATAAACCATAGTATGTTGCAGGTAGTCGTGCGCACGAGTAGCAGCTTTGGGTTACATTTGGATAAGAAGAACGCAAGATTGTGAGTTCATGTTCCCCCCTTTTCTTTTAACTGTTTTTGGTTTTATAACTTCGGGGGTGAAGTACATGTTACAAAATGTTTACAAATGATTACATATGGTATGGTTAGCTAAGGAATGAATTGTTAGATTATGTGAATGGTTTGGCGCACACTTAAGACCATTAATCCTCGTATATGGACCGAGGGACATGAGTGATAGATCTATTTGGGTGCAGCGAGCCCACACCCATGAGGACCGGGGTTCGGCCCATGAGGTGACTATGTCTTCCAGCCGGAAGCCCGGTACAAAATCTACTAGTTTTGAGCCTTCCTACGCCGTTGCACACATGTTAATGGCCTTGCAAACCATTAATTGATCTGTTTCCTTGTTTGCTTTCATACCGGGATTTACAAACACATACATACTTACAATGATTACAAAGGTTTATTCGTGCACACATACAAAACACATGAACTCGCTCAACTTTTGTTGATGTTTTCAAACTACATGTGTTTTCAAGAAACTAAGTATGGATCTGGCGGGCGTTGAAGTTTTCAAGTGTTGTTTGAAATAAAAGATGTCATCCGGTGTGGAAGGGTTTGGAGTGTGTATCTTATCCTGGATAAGATACATAATTCAAAGACTAGTTTTTTATTAGTGTCTTTTGTCGAGTCCATATGGAACTCTAAAACAATTTGAATGGTTTGTAATGTGGATTTAAAGTCTGTATTGGGATTTGAACAATGATGTTTGTAATGTTTTAAAACTTGTCTATGGATGAACATCTTGGGTTTTATCATATAGATGTTTGTTATGGTTGAATGCAATGATATTAAGCAAGTCACACATAATCACGCTTCCGCAAAAGTCAGGGTGTGACAGTTTGGTATCAGAGCTTCGATTGTAGGGAACTAGGATTCTTTCTCGAGTCTAGACTACAATCATTAGGGCTCTCACGAAAATACTTTTACAACATGTTCTCATTGCATACACAAGACGCCCAAATCTATAGAACAAATGTTTTACAAAAGGAAAGACAAGAAACGCGATTGCAAGGTCACATTTGTGGTTTAGTCTGGGATAGACTAGGAAAGATAGAAAGATTCGTGAGGAATAATGAGGATACAAGATTTCATGATACACTGCCTTTGATTGCACACTAAGTGATAGTGGTTAATATACGTGCATATGTTATGATTGTTATGTTACAGGCACTATGTCTTCTTCCGAGAGCGGACTATCAGATATTGACGACCCGATGGCTGTTGTCTTAGATGACGAGATTGCACCAGAGCCGTAGATCTTTACATCCGACACTGAGAGTGACCCAGACATGCTATCAGATGACGAGGACGACTTCCATCCATTCGCATTGCCCGAATTTGGAGATGACTTACCCCTTGCTGATGGTATTCTTGACGAGGATCCTTTTCTCATTCCTTTTCCAGTTCATGATCATCTCATCATTGGTCATCCCGATGGTGAGCACATCATGGCTCCGATCCTCGATCCTGTTCCTCTCGTGGTCATTCCTCCTGAGGACTGGCCTTTCGACGATCTGTTTGATGATGACATTGATCTGTTTGTTGATGGTCCTCCTGTTGTTGAGTTATCCTCTGATTCTAGTTTACATTCAGTCTCAGATTCCTTTGAGTCTGTGACGTCTTCAGCTTTGCGGGCGGTCATATTACAGTGCTACGCTACTGATTCTGACGATGACACTGCGATGTCAGCTGCACCATCCCCTCCACAGGACCCCGAGCACGTCCCTGAGCCAGACCCTGTTCATCTCGATCAGCCTGATGTTACACCTGTTGATCCCGAGCCGATCCCTGTTCCTGACCTTGTTCCATTTGGTTTACCAGACATTGCACCCCTTGTTCCTGCACCTGTTGAGCTTCCAGTTGTTGAGCCATTTATTCCTCCACCCTCACCCGCTGATGTTGCTCCTCTCCCTCCTGTAGAGTCCGATGTCCATCACAGTGACTTACCTATCGTTTTCTTACAGGACATCCCTGCACCCCGTCCAGGGGAAGGTACTTCAGGCTAGCACCCGCGTGACGATCCTTTTGCTTCAGCAGCATTTCCTCCGACTTCACAGACTGCATCTTTTGCTCCTTTCACTTCTTCACCACTTGATGAGCCATTCCGATGGTTCCCACCATACTCCATGCCAATTTCAGATCCCTATCATCCCTTCCAGTTTGTTGGCTATACACGGGATGAGTTACTTTTATCACTTCAGCTCCAGTTTGAGATTATGAGCCGTAGAGTTTTGGAGCATGAGTTGACTCCGCATCCCCTACCATGTCCTTGTCAGCCTACTTTTATTCCCCCACGTTTATCACCGTCTCCTTTTGCACATCTACCTGCTCCTCTTACTCCTTTTCCAGAGTTTGATACTCGTTTCCTTACTGTCGAGCAGCAGATCAGTTACTTGCTTTGACGTGTCTATGAGCTTGAGGAGGAGCTTGTGCATGTGCGCGGCTTGTTTTTCTTCTTTCCTCCTCCTCCACCACCACCATCAGCATAGTGGTTTTTGGTTTTGTGCAGATTGCATACTTTTGGTGAGAGCACCACTATTGAGCCGAGATTATGAAGATTTTTCAAGACCACCTTTTGACTATGTGTGTGACAACTCGAGTTTCCAAGATTCTATCTTCGCATTAATTGCACGTTAATTGTTTAGTGGTTTGCTTACACGACTGGTTTGCCTTGTAATTGTACACGTGTTTGATATATGTTGAGACGCTTGTGATTGTTGCATCTATATGTTTGCTGATATAACATGTAACTTGTTTGAAAAACTTAAACTATTTAAATCTGAATGAGTCCGACGAAACAGGGCGTTTCGCCGTAAACTATTTCGACGAAACAAAAGTGTTTCACCATATATATACCCCGACGAAACAGGAGTGTTTCGCCGACCCAACGTTTCGCCGAAGCCCATTAAGGGCCCAGTACGTTACGCGAATACTTATTGTGTATTACGGTTCCATTCGTCACACCTTTAACAAATAAGAAACCCTAGAGCTCTCTCTCCCTACTGACGGCGACTGTGTGTCTTCGAAGCCCTATCCTTCTAACCGATCGATCCATTAGCCCTCCTATTTTGGTTAGTGTTTAACCCTTGTATGGTTTGCCGATTGTGTCATCACTAATTGCTTAATCGGAACCATTGTTAACTGTTGTTATGTAAGGTTTAAATTCATGATTTGATGATGAGTCTGATTAATGATCGAGGTTTCATGAATCTTATGTACGATCAATGGATTGCTCATGTTTATCGAATGTTAGTATAGAATCTGTTCATAATATTTAGATCTCAACCTTATGGTGATTCTTGCTAATAAGGAACCTATAGATTTAAAAGAGTATTGATTGTATGCATGTAGTAATCATGTAGATCGTTTGAGGGTTTAGCAAACTGTTATGCATAGGGTACGGGTTACATGTATGTTGTTGAATGATTGCTGTATGGATTCCATATGATGATGATGAACTGATGATTAGGGTTCCTGTGATATGCGTAACTGACCTAGTTGACGAAACGCTATAGACGAATGAATCACACCTCGACGAAACAAAGGAGTTTCGTCGATTAGGGAACACGACGAAACAGGGGTGTTTCGTCGAAGGGAAGTCACGACGAAACAGGGGTGTTTCGTCGAATGGGTAAACTGCACAGTGAACTCAGTTAAGTCTGTTAGGGATTAACTAGGTTAGTCATGTGCTGTTAATTGTAAAGCATGGTTGCATGAGCTTGCATAACTGATAAATGCTATGTGTTAGTGGTTACTTGTATGTACGTGATGATCTTGACTGTTAGTCAAACTTTGTGAATATCAACTGATTATGTATACGTGCATACTCTAGGCCTTGACTGATTATTTGTGAGCACATACCTTAGCATACCGAGCAAACCAAGGTGAGTTCACACCCTTTCCAAGGCATGGGATTCCCGGTGGGTTGGGAATGGGATTTGTATGACTACCCGTACTTTTATCACTACTAGACTACTTACCACCGTCCTCGGTTTGGGAAGGACGCCAGTGCTAAAACCTACGTAAAACCTACGTACTATTGTCCTCGGTTTGGGAAGGACACCAGTGTTAGAACCTACGTAAAACCTACGTACTATTGTCCTCGGTTGAGAAGGACACCAGCGCTAAACCTACGTACTCGCTACCTACTACTGTCCTCGGATGGGGAAGGGCACTTACGTAAAACCTACGTAAACTCATACTTACCACTGTCCTCAGATTGGGAAGGACACCTATAGATATAATTAGTCTAGTACCATACAACATGGGAAGCCCCCACTTATTATTGTAAAGGTTTGGGAAACAAGGATACAGGGTAACGCATGGTTATGAAACAAACTTACGATTTCTGAAATGAACTCATTAGCTGAACAATCAACTGTGAACTCGCTCAACTTTGTTGTTGACTCGTTGTTACATGCCTTGCAGGTCGATAGGTACTCATGGAGCTTGCACAGGGAGGCGCAGTCGTTGTGGGACATGGACAGCTGTGTGCCATGCTAAACATTTGAAACGCTTAAATTTATGTTATGGTTTTAAACATTATGCTTCCGCTTACAACTTAAACTATGTTATGTTTGGACACCAATTGTATTGTGTTGGATTTTATAAACTACTTATATTTACACGCTATGTTCAATATGATTGGTGGCTTGATCCTGGTCAGTCACGCCTCCAAGCGGTGATACTCCGCGAGTGGATTTTTGGGGGTGTGACAGATTGGTATCAGAGCCATTGGTTATAGTGAACTTGGTTTTAATAAGGGAAAATTTTTTTTTATTGAAACCAGACTATAACCTGTACAGTGCTCAACGATCCACAACGACGCCTGCTCCACGTGCAAGACTCAAAATTATAGGTGATATGATTTATGCCTACTTGTTAGTTACATAGAATTTTGCTCATGGTATGCTTAGACACAACGTAACAACTATTGATTGAAAACACATGTGTGCTTACTCTCTTCTGTCATCGCACTTTCGTGAACCTCTCTCACTCATGTTTCCTTTGATATGAAGATCATGAGCGGACGCGTTAACATGACACAAGCCCAGTTGACAGCTCTGATTAACCAACAAGTTGCTACGGCACTTGCAGCCGCACAAGCAGCAGGTCAGAATGCTCAGCCATCTGTGTGCACATTCAAGACTTTTATGGACTGTCGACCTAGTACTTTCAGTGGCACTGAAGGAGCCGTTGGACTCCTCCACTGGTTCGAGAAGCTCGAATCGGTCTTCGAGATGTATGAATGCCCTGAGGCTTGTAGGGTGAAGTATGCCACTGGTACTCTCGAAGGCATTGCGCTGACTTGGTGGAATGCGCAAGTTCAGATGCTGGGGTTGGCGGCTGCTAATGCCACCCCATGGAACGACTTCAAGGAACTGATCAAGCGGGAATACTGCACTCGTGATGACATCCACAAACTGGAAGTGGAGTTCTTTAACCTGAAGATGACAGGGTCAGAGATAGAGGCATATACGAAAAGGTCAAACGTGCTGGCCATCTTGTGTCCAACTATGGTGGATCCTCCCATCAAGCGTATCGAACTGTACCTCAAAGGCTTAGTACCAGAGATTCAAAGCCATGTGACCTCTGCTAATCTTGCTACCATCCAGGATGTTACTCGTCTGGCTCATCGTCTCACAGACCAGGCAGTGGAACAGAACAAGCTGCCTAAGCGTATCGGTGCTACTACCACTACCACTTCTGCTACTCCCAGTGACAACAAGAGAAAATGGGATGGAACCTCCGGCAAGGGTTTGACTACGATTCAGTCCCAGGCACAGCAGCGAAAGACTGATGACTACCAGAGTCCTGGTCAGCAATCTTCTGGTAGTCAAGGGCAGGGTGGATATCGAGGAAATCACCCAAAGTGCAATTGATGCAACAGACACCACAGTGGTCAGTGCAACAAGGGTCGTTGTCAGAGGTGTCTCAAGGTGGGTCATGAAGCTAAGGATTACAGGAGCTCACGGCCTGCAAATCAGAATCGTCAGCAGCAACAGCAAGCACCGCAGAACCAGCAACAGCAACAGGGCAACAAGGGATGCTTTCATTGTGGCGCTGAAGGTCACTTCAAGAGACACTGCCCGCAGTTAAATCAGAATCAGAATCAGAACCACAACCAGGGAAACGGGAACAACAATGGGGGAAACAATGATGGCAATGGTGCCAGGGGTCGAGTGTTCGTGCTGGGTCAGGGTGACGCAAGGAATGATCCTAACGTAGTGATGGGTAAGTTCCTTCTCGACGACTTTTATGTTACTGTTTTATTTTATTCGGGTGCCGATACCAGTTATGTGTCTCTAAAAGTTAGTCAAACGTTAAAGCGCACACCAACACTTTTGAACACCAAGCATGTCGTAGAGTTAGCAAATGGTAAAAGTCTAGAGGCCACACACATAGTTCAGGGTTGTAATCTTATCCTCGCTGGTCAGACTTTCTCTATCGATCTCATTCCTATAGCTCTGGGTAGTTTCGACATCGTTATTGGGATGGATTGGTTGTCCCAACAGCAAGCAGAGATCCTATGCAAAGAGAAGATTGTTCGTATTCCCCGTTCTGGTAAAGAACCTCTCAAAATTCAAGGCGACAAGAGTGGTGCCGTGGTGGGCATCATCTCCTTTCTTAAGGCCTAGAAGTGTTTACGAAAGGGTCACATCGCTATTTTAGCACTTGTTACTGATACATCCACGAAGGAGAAGAGATTTGAGGATATTCCAGTAGTACGCGATTTTCCTCAAGTGTTTCCTGAAGATTTACCTGGGCTACGCCTCATCGCCAGGTCGAATTCCAGATCGAACTAGCTCCTGGAGCTGTGCCAATAGCTCGTGCACCGTATCGCTTGGCTCCATCAGAACTGGAAGAACTATCTACACAACTACAAGAACTCTTGGATAAGGGTTTCATACGTCCTAGCTCTTCGCCTTGGGGAGCTCCAGTGTTGTTTGTGAAGAAGAAAGATGGTACTTTCCGTATGTGCATAGATTACCGCGAACTCAACAAGGTGACCGTGAAGAATCGCTATCCTCTTCCACGCATTGATGACTTATTCGACCAGTTGCAAGGGTCGAGCTTCTATTCAAAGATTGATCTGAGGTCAGGCTACCACCAACTGAGAGTCCGGGATGAGGACGTCTCCAAAACAGCATTCAGAACACGCTACGGCCACTACGAGTTTCTGGTCATGCCATTCGGGTTAACAAACGCGCCTGCAGTTTTCATGGATCTTATGAACAGAGTGTGCAAACCTTACCTGGATAAGTTTGTTATTGTTTTCATCGACGACATCCTGATCTATTCTAAGAGTCAGGAGGAACACGAGCAACATCTACGGCTTATTTTAGAACTCCTTCGAACAGAACAGCTGTACGCCAAGTTTTCGAAATGCGACTTTTGGCTTCGTGAAGTCCATTTCCTAGGCCATGTGGTAAACGAGGATGGGATTCATGTTGATCCATCCAAAGTTGACTCGATTAAGAACTGGCCTGCACCGCGTACACCAACAGAAATCCGCCAATTATTGGGTTTGGCGGGCTACTACAGAAGGTTCATCAAAGACTTCTCGAAGATTGTGTGACAACTGGCACGAAACCGGTAATTTCCGTACACATTAATTATTACTTAATGACTGCAATTATGTGCTTAAACGTCAACATTGTCTGATTACATACTATACAAGTGAATTCATGCACGTTTATTACTAAAAAAATATTGCTTTATGCATTAACGAGAGCGTTGCGTCAGAAATACTAGTATACTCACCGGTAAAACACAATATGTCAACAACTCTGCAGAAAGCAGTCAGACATTAGAACTGAGGACTAGGTGTAGGTCCAACGTCAAGAATACATTAAAACCCAAGAGTACATACAAGGGTTAACATATAGACGCTCCGAAAGCTAAAATACGCACTAAAAAGCACCCGAAACGCACTTTAAGTGCAGAATTTTATTAAATTCAGCTATAACCAGCTTTTAAACATATAAATATCATGCAGAAATTATGTCTTATCGTCCAGAATATTTCCCTAAGTGTTGGGAATTAAAAGGGTTACAAAAGGACACTAAACGGTGCAATTTAGCACTTTAGCAGAACGGTATCCAACCGAACAACCGGACATTACCCGGGACACTAAATTTTGCCAAACACATTATTTATTTATTTCTTGGCTAGTCGTGATCCCCGAACACCCTAACACCCGCTAAAAATCAAATAAATATCATATGAAAAGTACATGCTTGAAATCTAACTATCTATTACTTACTAGTTGAAAGTTACACATTACCCCCCCCCCCCCCCATATGCAAGTAACCGACCAAAACCATGGCCCCACCAAATATTTACCAAAATCTTGTGCAAGATTATATTCCCTTATTTTATTAGATAGTTTACTTGCTTTGGTTACCAAAATATGTAGTAAGATCTATAAGTATGACACCAAAGATCACAACCATCATTCCATATCTTTCACCTCTCTCCTCACTCACTCTCTCTCTCTCTCTCATTTCGGTCACCCCCAAACCGAACCCACCACCACCATTTTACATCTTCATCTTCTTCAATAACAAGCTCCATTCAAGCTTCAAAGTTGATCCATGGAGGTTGCATCTTGAAGGGCTTTCAAAGGAGCTTTGTTTCTTGCTTGTTCTTCATCTTTTTCTCATCATCTTTGCACTAGAATTTCTACCCTAGCCTTATGCTAGTAGTAAGTCTTGTTACACCTTGCTTCATCTTGTTTCTTAGTTAAAATATGTAGTATGATGATCATGTTTAAATCACAAGAGCAAGAACACTAAGATGATGACTATGAAACCTTACATGAAACTTGAACATAAAAGACTATATGAGGATGAAATCTTGTTGGATGAGGGTTGGGTTAAATCATACATGATACTTGATCGTTGGTTTCTTGATAAACCCGTTGTTCGGACATTTGTTAATACGATTTAGTAACGATTTAACTATAAAGAAACATGCTGATTTACATTTTCAGCCAACTTCAAACGGCTGTAAACTGATCATTATAACTCGAAAAACTGATTTTCTGAAGTCTAAATTATGTATTTTCGAAAAACGAAACAAATGGCACTGGAATCGTAATTTTTCGAGGTAGTTTACTATTTTTAAAGAACTATTTTTGGACAGCAGCTCAAGCTGCGATTTTACTGCTGAAAAAGTGTGTTGTATTCGGAGTCATAACTTAAAAACTGAGTAGAATCAGCTCATGGAATTTTTACTGTAGATGGTCACTGTTGTCTCCGTAATTCTCCCACTAGAATTCTATCAATCGGACTTACGATTAATTTTTAGTGAATTATTCTGTAGACAGCAGTCAGAAAGTGACAAACCTGATTGCAGTCCGGTAAATGAATTTCTATAAAATATTGGTAATGAACTGGACCACGAAATTTTTACACAATAAAATTTGGATCGTATACAACATTCTGTAAAAATTTGGGAATTTTTGGAGAAGTTTAACTATTTTATTAAAATGCTCGAAAACAGTCCAGTTTTGATGAATAAAGCTGAAATGACATAAGTAGTATATTGCATGTCTGATTTTCGGGTTGGTTTTGTGAGAACAATCTACAGGATATATGTAAAAGAAAATGATATGCTACTTAGCATGGACACCTCCATTTACAAAGGAGACTATGGCGAAATTTTCTGAAAATCCTAACACTTAGTAAATATTTTTCTAGACAAATGTTTGCTAGTGTGTTCTAAACTATGCTTTTTGAATATAAACCTCACCGTAATTTTTGTAACAAAAATACACATACAACATACAAGATACATAACTCGGGTGCAAAGTGCAAAATACAAGAAACTTATATTTATTTTTGAGAAAATAATATAAGTAAGACACATAGTTAAAAATATGAATTATTTTTAACACAAGAAAACATATACATAAAAGACAGTGACTTGTACTTGTACGATACAAGTCTAGTGGTTAACGTTAAGAAAACACGTATAGGTCACGACGTTAATTAAGCAAATCCGGTGAAGTTTACGACGCAAGGAACGCAAAGTTGTGAGTTCATGCTCCCCCTTTTCTTTTAACTGTTTTCAGTTTTATAACTTCGGGGGTGAAATACATGTTAAAAATACGACAATATTTATAAATGGTATGATACAAAAACAAGAGGCACGTTTGGTGATAACTAGTACCAAGTATGATGCGTTTGAGAAATGATACGAGAAATCGTGTCACGAATAGGGTACCATAAGCACCATTAATCGTGTACATACTTAGACCGCAGAACAAAAGGTTAGATCTAATGGGTTTCAGGGCAGCCCCAATCTTGGTGACAACTAGTACCGAGTAGTGTTTTTGTGTCTCAGTCGTGAATCGACTACTAGAAAAATGCCTATGGTTCGGTGACTTCCTATGTCGTGTCACATGTTAATGGCTTTGCAACCCATTAACACTTGATACATACAGAAATACTTGATTTATACATGAGTACTTGGTGTACACAAAAGACCTGACTTATACAAGATACAAACTATGTTTTCATACAAAGTATACAAACATGAAATACAAATACTGCATGAATTCACACCAACATTATGTTGACGTTTTTCCAAAAACTCACATGTATTTCAGGTAACTAGGATGGATGTGCGCGCGGTTTTACTCATGCTCTTGGATGTCGCTATGTTTATCGTTAAATAAAGTTGTAACTTTTAAGACAATATGCTATCTCGTGTTGTAAACACTTGACTTATGTTTCAGTAATGTAATGTTTGAAGTTATTTTTGAGTATGTAGTATGTTTACCTTTCGTATGCAATGAGAACCTTTCATGATCACACCTCGTGCTTCCGCCGCAGAAAGGGGTGTGACAGATTGCGCAGCCGCTTACTCTACTGACTCAGAAGTGGATCACCTATCGTTGGGGTGATGCTCAAGAATCAGCGTTTCAACATTTGAAGAGCAGACTTTGTAGCACACCTATTCTCTCATTGCCTGAGGGCACGGATGATTTTGTAGTTTATTGCGACGCATCCATTCAGGGTCTTGGGTGTGTATTGATGCAATGTGACAAGGTTATTGCATATGCGTCACGTCAACTTAAAGTTCATGAAAGGAATTACACCACACACGACTTGGAGCTGGGAGCTGTTATTTTCGCACTTAAGATATGGAGACATTACCTGTACGGTACCAGGTGCACCATCTACACCGATCACAGGAGTCTCGAGAATATCTTCAAACAGAAGGAATTAAACATGCGACAACGTCGATGGGTCGAGCTATTGAATGATTATGAATGTGCCATCAAGTACCATCTGGGCAAAGCCAATGTTGTGGCCGACGCCCTCAGCCGAAAAGATACTGCACCTAAGCGTGTGCGAGCATTACAACTTACCATCCAGTCTAGTCTTCCTGCACAGATACGAGATGCTCAGGTAGAAGCATTGAAACCAGAAAACGTCAGGGCTGAAGCCCTACGCGACTCAAGGCAATGGTTAGAACAAAAGGAAGACGGCGCCTACTACGTAACAGGACGCATCTGGGTCCCACTTTATGGCAACTTACGCGAACTTGTGATGGATGAAGCGCATAAGTCTCGTTACTCGGTACATCCTGGTTCGGATAAGATGTACCACGACTTAAAGACTACATACTGGTGGCCTAGCATGAAAGCTCACATAGCAACTTACGTTGGCAAATGTTTGACTTGTGCGAGAGTCAAGACTGAATATCAGAAACCATCGGGCCTACTCCAACAACCAAAGATACCACAATGGAAATGGGAGGAAATTTCCATGGATTTTATTACTGGCTTTCCTAGATCTCAACGTGGGAATGATACTATTTGGGTGATCGTGGATCGACTCACTAAGTCTGCACACTTCTTGGCTATCAAGGAAACAGACAAGTTCTCTACTTTAGCAGACGTTTACCTTAAGGAAGTTGTCTCGAGGCACGGGGTGCCAACCTCTATTATTTCCGATCGTGATGCACGTTTTACTTCTGAACTGTGGTAAGCAATGCACAAGTCCTTTGGATCACGATTAGACATGAGCACAGCTTACCACCCGCAAACAGATGGGCAGTCTGAACGCACCATCCAAACTCTAGAAGACATGCTTCGTGCATGTGTAATCGATTTCGGCAACGGCTGGGAAAAACATCTCCCGTTAGTGGAGTTTTCGTATAACAACAGTTACCACACCAGCATTCAAGCCGCTCCATTTGAGGCATTGTACGGGCGTAAATGCCGATCACCTCTTTGTTGGGCAGAGGTGGGTGATAGTCAGATCACGGGTCCAGAACTGGTAGTAGACGCAACGGAAAGAATTTCTCAGATACGACAACGAATGGCGGCAGCTCGTGACCGTCAGAAAAGCTACGCTGATAAGCGCAGGAAACCACTCGAGTTCCAGGTTGGGGATCGAGTGCTACTCAAAGTCTCACCTTGGAAAGGTGTAGTTCGTTTTGGCAAACGAGGCAAGCTCAATCCGCGATATGTCAAACCGTTCGAAATCATTGAGAAAATAGGCAAGGTGGCCTACAAACTGGACCTACCAGCTGTCACAACCCCCGATCCCTGATCCCCGGGAACGGGCGGACGTGATCACAGAGTTTGGTGGTATCAGTTTTATTTAGTCTTGCAGCAGAATTTACATCAGGATCGTAGTTAGGAAATGTTTATCAGAGTAAAACCACCTCATTTCATATTAATAATCACATGGGTAAAACCCAAGTTTCTTATTACAATACATTATTAGGGACAAACCCTAATTTTTATTGAATTTAAAACATCGTTTATTAGGAAACTTTTATAGCCACATTTTTCCCAAGCCTTCAGTGCTCTCCAGCTGGCTTTTTACTAATTGGCTGTCACATTGGGTTACCTGAAACATGTTTTAAAAATATTTGTCAGTGGGAAATACTGGTGAGTGAATCCCAATTTAATCAAGTTTAAAGTCACAGTGAACAGTATTGAGAGTGATCACTTTGTTTATGTCTACACAATTACTCCATTTGGTACTATCAATCCTGACTTGTGGGTCATATTACCCATTGGCTAACTCATTGTCCAATGGTAACGCATTGTCATCCCGACTTACTACTCGCAAGTAGTACAAAATTTTGTATACAATGCGTTACCATAGAAAACATTTTGTAATTGAGTCTTTGTAGTTATTGAGTCTTTGTAGTTATTCATCCCCAACATACCGGCGGTAATTGAATAACTACAAAGACTCAATTACTGCTAATTTTCATAGAAAACATTTAAGGTTTGGTAAAACATTACCAAAAACATTAACAAAAAGAGGATAACTCACATTTCTATCTTAGGCTTTTTGTAAGGGTTTCCTGGCTATAATCTATAATTTACACAAATGTACATTGATTAGTATCATAACCCTTTTAAATTATTAATGATACCCTCCCCGAGACGGCATTCCAACAACTACGTCGGGCAGAACCACGACAGTTGTTACGGAACCCTAAATCAATCGGGCAGCGTAACTATTATGAAACCGGGGTTATAATACTTACAATGGAGCAGAACCTCGCTAATTAGGGGTATAATACCCAAAATATTACTTCCAATATCAGAGATTTCGAGATTGAGAATGAAATGTGAGCGACGGAATTCGTAAACTGATGCCTGCTATTTATAGTTGTGTAATCTGCCTTCCACACGGCCCGCGTAAGATACAGGCCAAGGTTACGCGGCCCGCGTCAACCTTGGTCAACACAATAGCTTAGTCCGGTCACCAAGTAGGCTTGACAAGATGTCGACACGATGTCGACACGTGTCGACCTCTGGTGCGATCGCGTGTTATGAGTCCGCGCGGCCCGCGTTGATGTAAGCTTAAGTTGAATCGGCCCGCATGAACTAAAGAAATCAGCGGAGTCCAATCTGGTCTTAATACGGCCCGTGTGAGCTTGAGGTGGGATCCTACGCGGCCCGCCTCAGCTCTAAATTCAGATTTTTATTTTATTTTTATAAACTATAAAATAATACAGGCTCGGTTTTCGCATACGGGGTATAATATAAGACATATGGAGACATTTTATAGTATATTAGAGAGTCGGAAATATTATGAGGGTATTGATTTTACCGAGGGTTGTTACATTAGCAGAACTCGGTGGGGTTCACAACGTATTTCACGTGTCAAATCTGAAGAAATGTCTGTCAGATGAGACCCTCATAGTTCCTTTGAAGGAGCTCACTATCGACGATCAGTTGCGATTCATCGAGGAACCAGTTGAAATCACGGACCGATACATTAAGGTCCTCAAGCACACCAGAATACCTCTTGTTCGAGTTTGTTGGAACTCCCGTCGTGGCCCAGAGTTCACCTGGGAATGAGAAGACCAAATGAAACTCAAGTATCCCCAGTTGTTCAAGAACAATGCAACCACTACTGAGGCTGAAGCTACTACAGAATTTCGGGATGAAATTCCAAACCAACGGGGGGATGATGTGACACCCCAGGAAAACCAGGAAACAACACAACACAACTAGCTTCCTCAGTAACCGCATGCTAAATTTCGGGACGAAATTTCTTTCAAGTTGGGGATAATGTGACAACTCGAGTTTCCAAGATTCTATCTTCGCATTAATTTCACGTTAATTGTTTAGTTGTTTGCTTACACGACTGGTTTGCCTTGTAATTGTACACGTGTTTGATATATGTTGAGACGCTTGTGATTGTTGCATCTATATGTTTGCTGATATAACATGTAACTTGTTTGAAAAACTTAAACTATTTAAATCTGAATGAGTCCGACGAAACAGGGCGTTTCACCGTAAACTATTTCGACGAAACAAAAGTGTTTCGCCATATATATACCCCGACGAAACAGGAGTGTTTCGCCGACCCAACGTTTCACCGAAGCCCATTAAGGGCCCAGTACATTACGCGAATACTTATTGTGTATTACGGTTCCATTCATCACACCTTTAACAAATAAGAAACCCTAGAGCTCTCTCTCCCTACTGACGGCGACTGTGTGTCTTTGAAGCCCTATCCTTCCGACCGATCGATCCATTAGCCCTCCTATTTTGGTTAGTGTTTAACCCTTGTATGATTTGCCGATTGTGTCATCACTAACTGCTTAATCGGAACCATTGTTAACTGTTGTTATGTAAGGTTTAAATTCATGATTTGATGATGAGTCTGATTAATGATCGAGGTTTCATGAATCTTATGTACGATCAATGGATTGCTCATGTTTATCGAATGTTAGTATAGAATCTGTTCATAATATTTAGATCTCAACCTTATGGTGATTCTTGCTAATAAGGAACCTATAGATTTAAAAGAGTATCGATTGTATGCATGTAGTAATCATGTAGATCGTTTGAGGGTTTAGCAAGCTGTTATGCATAGGGTACGGGTTACATGTATGTTGTTGAATGATTGCTGTATGGATTCCGTATGATGATGATGAACTGATGATTAGGGTTCCTGTGATATGTGTAACTGTTGATAATGATAACTGTTGACGACGTAACTGACCTAGTTGACGAAACGCTGTAGACGAACGAATCACACCTCGACGAAACAAAGGAGTTTCGTCGATTAGGGAACACGACGAAACAGGGGTGTTTCGTCGAAGGGAAGTCACGACGAAACAGGGGTGTTTCGTCGAATGGGTAAACTGCACAGTAAACTCAGTTAAGTCTGTTAGGGATTAACTAGGTTATTCATGTGCTGTTAATTGTAAAGCATGGTTGCATGAGCTTGCATAACTGATAAATGCTATGTGTTAGTGGTTACTTGTATGTACGTGATGATCTTGACTGTTAGTCGAACTTTGTGAATATCAACTGATTATGTATACGAGCGTACTCTAGGCCTTGACTGATTATTTGTGAGCACATACCTTAGCA
Source organism: Helianthus tuberosus (assembly GCA_030545235.1). Lineage (NCBI taxonomy): Eukaryota > Viridiplantae > Streptophyta > Magnoliopsida > Asterales > Asteraceae > Helianthus > Helianthus tuberosus. The sequence goes on from CM060392.1 coordinate 27,239,254, forward strand.
TACCGAGAAAACCAAGGTGAGTTCACACCCTTTCCAAGGCATGGGATTCCCGGTGGGTTGGGAATGGGATTTGTATGACTACCCGCACTTTTATCACTACTATACTACTTACCACCGTCCTCGGTTTGGGAAGGACGCCAGTGCTAAAACCTACGTACTATTGTCCTCGGTTTGGGAAGGACACCAGTGTTAGAACCTACGTAAAACCTACGTACTATTGTCCTCGGTTGAGAAGGACACCAGCTCTAAACCTACGTACTCGCTACGTACTACTGTCCTCGGATGGGGAAGGGCACTTACGTAAAACCTACGTAAACTCATACTTACCACTGTCCTCAGATTGGGAAGGACACCTATAGATACAATTAGTCTAGTACCATACAACATGGGAAGCCCCCACTTATTATTGTAAAGGTTTGGGAAACAAGGATACAGGGTAACGCATGGTTATGAAACAAACTTACGATTTCTGAAACGAACTCATTAGCTGAACAATCAACTGTGAACTCGCTCAACTTTGTTGTTGACTCGTTGTTACGTGCCTTGCAGGTCGATAGGTACTCATGGAGCTTGCACAGGGAGGCGCAGTCGTTGTGGGACATGGACAGCTGTGTGCCATGCTAAACATTTGAAACGCTTAAATTTATGTTATGGTTTTAAACATTATGATTTCGCTTACAACTTAAACTATGTTATGTTTGGACACCAATTGTATTGTGTTGGATTTTATAAACTACTTATATTTACACGCTATGTTCAATATGATTGGTGGCTTGATCCTGGTCAGTCAGCCTCCAAGCGGTGATACTCCGCGAGTGGATTTTTGGGGGTGTGACAATGTGACTCTTGTATATTGACAGACTTATTGGACGAGGGTAGTGTGACCCTGTGTCCCTTTTGATGTGATACTCTATGTAAACAATGTAACTGTGGTCGATGATTAATGAAAGCTCAATCGTCATGTTCTCACTAAACATATTGTTGGATTACTTGTTTATGCTATGATTGTGTTGTTGCATGCTTGCTGGTTATGATAAATGCCATTATATATACGTACTATATATTTATTTAACGAATAAGACCTGACCTATCCGATCTTCTTCTTAGAAGATGCCTCCTCGAAGGAACACTCAGTTGCCCACAACCGAGGCAGAATTACAGGAACGCATCTCACAGGCAATCGCACAACATGAGGCCCTTCGCTCCGAACACAGCGGAGGTACCTCAGGGAATAACCCACCTAACGGTAATGTTTAAGTCACTTAAGACACATTACAATACGTTTGGACATTTCCAAGTGTGCTTTGCTAATGCTTTCTATGAATGATGTTGCTTGTGTACAGGCTGTACTTACAAGCAGTTTCTGGACTGCAAGCCTCAGAACTTTGGTGGCACTGGAGGTGCCGTAGCTTTTGTGAGATGGGTTGAGAAGACAGATTCTGTGTTGCGGATGAGTAAGTGTGCTCCAGAGCATCAAGTCACTTACATTTCTGGACTGTTTCTAGATGGGGCTCTGTCATGGTGGAACCTTCAGGTTCAGACTCTAGGTGAGGCTGCGACGTATGCTCTGACATGGGATGAATTGAAAGAGCTGATGCGAAAGAAGTATTGTTACTGAGCCAAAATTCAGAAGTTGGAAAAACAATTTTGGAATCTAAAAATGGATGGTCCCAAGATAGTTGAGTATGTGCAGAGGTTCCCTGATTTGTCTCGCGTGGTCACTTACTTGGTGGAACCAGAGTTTAAGAGGATCGAACGTTTCATTTGGGGATTGGTGCCCCAGATACTCAACATGGTAACTGCTTCCAAGCCACCAACAATCACTGAGGCAATCGACTTGAGTGTGGCACTCACTGAAGAAGCGATCAGATTGGGCAAGTTTTAGATCTCTGAGCCAAAGAAGAAATAGACTCATGTAGAGTCGTCTGGAGAAAACAAAAGGAAGTTTTCGAATTTGAAGAAGGGTACTCGGGCGAACAACAACAATACCAACAAGCGTAGAGACGCTAACCCACCAGTTAAGGCACAAGCTGGTGCTGCGAGTACTGAGAATAGGGGAAAAGGGTATATGGGTACCCTACCAAAGTGCGACACTTGTCAGTTTCATCATAATGGTCGATGCAGAGTTGGGAAATGTGAAACCTGTGGAAAAGTTGGTCATTCTAAGGAGTCATGCTGGTATGGAACCGGTCGTGGAAACGGTAGATAAGGCGGTAACGGTAATGGTAACCGCGGTGGAAACGGTTTTGGGAATAGAAACCAAGGAGGAAACAATAATCAGGGAGGTAATGGAAACCGAAATGGAAATGGGAATCAGGCGGGAAATGGAAACCGCAGAGGAAATAATAACAACAATCAAGGTGGAAATGGGAATGGACGCGGCCAAGGTTGTTTTGGTTGCGGTGATGTAGGGCACTTCAAGCGGGATTGCCCAAATAATAACCAAGCTCAGGGAAGAGTATTCAACATTGGAGCTAGGGAAGCTCGCCAGGATCCGAACGTAGTCACTGGTACGTTCCCTATTAATCAACATTTTGCATCTGTGCTATTTGATACCGGTGCCGACTATAGCTTCGTATCCCTAGCGTTTAAGAATATACTTGGTTTAGTTGCAAGTAAGTTAGATATCCCGTACTCGATAGAGCTAGCTAATGGGAAGCTAGTAGAAGCCAAGAAAGTGATTAGAGGCTGTGTTATAGAGCTTGGAGAGCGTGAGTTTTCGATAGATCTTCTGCCGGTGGAATTGGGAAGCTTCGACGTAGTAGTTGGGATGGATTGGTTGTCGAGTAATTGTGTAGAGATTGTTTGCCATGAGAAGATTATCCACATCCCGTTGGCGGGTGAAGAAACGATCGTGATTCATGGGGAGAAGCAGGATTCGCCTCTACGGATTATTAGTTGTTTAAAGGCACGGAAGTTTTTGCGTAAAGGATGTGTTGCCTTCTTAGCTCATGTCGTGGACAAAGAGACCGAAGAACCAAAGCTCGAAGATATCCCTGTGGTAAGGGAATATCCTGAAGTCTTTCTCGAAGACTTGCCAGGATTACCTCCTCAACGACAAGTCGAATTTCACATTGACTTGGTTCCAGGCGCCGCGCCTGTAGCCAAGGCACCTTATCGACTTGCGCCTTCAGAGATGCAAGAGTTGTCAGCGCAGCTTCAGGAGTTGCTGATAAGGGATTTATAAGGCCAAGCTTCTCGCCTTGGGGAGCTCCAGTACTGTTCGTCAAGAAGAAGGACGATAGTTTTCGTATGTGTATTGACTACCGAGAGCTAAACAAGTTAACCATCAAGAATCGGTATCCCTTGCCGAGGATTGATGATTTATTCGATCAACTTCAGGGCTCAAGTTACTATTCCAAGATCGATCTTCGATCAGGTTATCACCAGCTGCGGATTCAAGAAGGGAGTATACCGAAGACTGCCTTCAGAACTCGTTATGGACATTACAAGTTTCTAGTTATGCCGTTTGGGTTGACGAATGCACCGGCAGTGTTTTTGGACTTGATGAATCGGGTTTGCAAGCCATGTCTCGATAAAGTCATGATCGTATTTATTGACGATATTTTGATCTATTCACGGACAGAGGAAGACCATGAGCAACACCTTAGAGCCATCTTAGAGCAGCTAAAGAAGGAGAAGCTCTATGCTAAGTTCTCGAAGTGCGAGTTTTGGATACGTAAGGTACAGTTCCTTGGTCACGTGGTAAACAAGAATGGTATTCATGTGGATCCCACCAAGATCGAGGCAATTAAGAAATGGGAAACTCCAAAGACGCCAACCGAGATCCGACAGTTTCTGGGTTTAGCAGGCTACTATCGCAGGTTCATTGAGGATTTCTCCAAGATCGCTCAACCGCTGACCTCCCTTACTCAAAAGGATAAGAAGTATGAATGGGGAGATAAACAAGAAGAAGCATTTCAGCTTCTCAAGAATAAGCTTTGCGATGCACCTATTTTATCCCTGCCCGAAGGCACCGACGACTTCGTGGTATACTGCGACGCCTCGCGTCAGGGATTGGGTTGTGTGCTAATGCAGTGACAGAAGGTTATCGCTTACGCCTCTCGTCAATTAAAGGTCCATGAGAAGAACTACACCACGCATGATTTGGAATTACATTATCTATATGTTACTTGATGTACGATTTTTACGGATCACAAGAGCCTTCAGCACATATTCGACCAGAAAGAGCTAAATATGAGACAACGACGATGGGTTGAGTTGTTAAATGATTATGACTGTGAGATTAAGTATCATCCAGGAAAGGCGAATGTGGTGGCAGATGCCTTGAGTCGAAAAGAAAGGATCAAGCCCATAAGAGTTAGGGCTTTAGAGATGATCATTCAGACAGACCTCTTGTTGCGTATTCTTGCTGCACAAAGAGAAGCTCTTAAGAAAGAGAACATTAGGGCTTAATATCTCCGAGGAATGGAGAAAAAGTTGGTACCCAACGAGAAAGGAACCTTGTATTTTATGGGACGTATTTGGGTTCCGCTTTTTGGTGGTCTTAGGGATGTTATTTTTTATGAAGCTCATAAATCGAGGTACTTATTACTGGTGGCCATGACTTAAAGGTGATGTTGCTACTTATGTTGGGAAGTGTTTGACTTGTGTCAAGGTAAAGGCTGAGTATCAGAAGCCTTCAGGTCTTCTGCAACAGCCAGAAATACCCATGTGGAAATGGAAACAAATTTCTATGGACTTCATAACCAAGTTGCCCAGAACTCCCAGAGGTCATGATACGATTTGGGTAATCGTAGCCCCATTGACAAAGTCTGCGCACTTTTTGCCAATTAGAGAAAAGGATAACACTGGTAAGCTAGCTGAGCTTTACCTAAGGGAGATAGTTGCACGTCATGGAGTGCCTATCTCGATTATCAGCCAGAGATGGACGGTTTGTGTCAAGGATTTGGCAATCCTTTCAGGAAGCTTTTGGTTCTCAGTTGAATCTGAGTACTGCTTTTCACCCACAGACGGACGGACAGAGCGAGAGAACTATTAAAACGTTGGAAGATATGCTACGTGCTTGTGTAATGGATTTAGGTGGCAGTTGGGATACTCATCTGCCTTTGGTTGAGTTTTCCTATAACAACAACTACCATACAAGCATCCAAGCTGCATTGTTCGAGGCTCTCTACGGACGCAAGTGTCGATCACCGTTATGCTGGGCAGATGCAGGCGACAAACAAATGGTTGGTCCCGAACTGGTCCAAGAAACAACAGATAAGATCATGCAGATCCGAGAGCGCATCAAGGCGGCTCGTGATCGACAGAATAGTTATGCGGACCAAAGACGAAAACCCTTGGAATTTGAAGTGGGTGATATGGTTTTGTTAAAAGTTTCTCCTTGGAAAGGTGTAGCATGCTTTAGGAAGCGTGGTAAGTTAAACCCACGATATATCGGGCTGTTCAGGATTTTAGAAAGGGTTGGTACAGTAGCGTATAAGTTGGAGCTACCAGCAGAACTTAATGGTGTTCATGATACATTTCATGTATCTAATCTAAAGAAAAGTCCAACACAAGAGACAGTGGTCATCCCTGCGGATGAAGTGCACATTGATGACACACTCCACTTTACAGAAGAACCCGTTGAGGTTACAGCTTGGAAGGTTAACAAGACTCGGGGGAGTAGTGTTAAGCTTGTCAAGGTTCGACGGAATGCACATCACGGCCCAGAGTTCACTTGGGAGCATGAAGACCGTATGAGAGCTAAATACCCACATTTGTTCCTTAACTCCCCTGCAGCTAATAACAAAGCTTAAAATTTCGGGACGAAATTTTCTTAACAGGGGGAGAATGTGACAACTGTCAAATTTGCATGTATCCGTACAATTATTAAACAGTAATTATGACTTAATGACTGTGCAGATTTACAATTAATCACTTGAATTGCTTTCTGATTATTGTTATCATACATACATGTGCATCATATATTGCGAATGACATATCATAATTTCATGCAAACTTTATTGATTCAAATGATGCACGAAACAAGATAGCACAGTTACCAGACAAATCAGAAAAATGCTAACGGGGTTCAGTACATGGACAAACATGGTAATGAGATATAGAATGAGCCAGAAACCAAGAGTTACACTAGTATAGTGTGTAGGAAAGTAAGGATCATAAAATTGCCTTCCTAGTGATAGTTTAAGTGCCGGAAAGTGCCTAAAACTTACATAAATTACTGAATTCAGCAAAAATCAGCATTTAAACACTTTAATATCATGCAGAAATATGGTTAAATGGTCCAGAATGCTTTCCTAAGTGTCGGGAATCAAAACTGTCACAAAAGGTAGCACAAAGCACACTAAACTGCATAGTTTAGCACCTTAACGAACCAGTAACCAACCGAACAACCGGACACTACCCGAAACACCCAATTTTCACTAGAAGCATTGTTGTAATATTACCAAGCTAGTTATGGTCCCCGAGCATCATAACACACTATATAATCACACAACAACTAAACACCTAATTATAACACTTAGATTTCAACTAATATAACTAACTAATCTTCGCAACCCAACTAAACACACCCCCCATCTTACGGTCATGAGTGGGTCCCCCATTCTTGATTTTATTTGATTATTAAAATAGATTATGTCTTCCACTTTTGTAACACTTTGCACATTAGAGAAAACCATGTTAAGAGATGTTATAAGAAACCACAAGTTCATAACTCATTCATTCTCTAAACAAACAAACACTTGAGCTTTCTTCTTCCCCTGTCCCTCACTTATGGCCGAGAACACCCCCACACATATCCATCTTCATCATTCAACTATCATCATTTCCATACATATACAAAGGTGTAAGAAGCCATACAAGGAAGCTATGAACTCTTGGAAGTTGAAGGACCTCTCATACAAGCTTTTATCCACCTCTTCTTCATCTTGTGATCATCCCTAGCCTTGAGCTAGTAGTAAGATCATCTCCATCCATTTTTACATCTTATTAAGTTGGTTAAAAGATGATACAAGTTGATAACCATGAAGAACACTATGAATCAAGAACATGAAACTTAAACATAAGCTTAAAAATCATAAGAAATCATGTTGTTAAGTGTTGTTATGCTTGTTGATTGTTGATTGCTCATGTTATTGATGTTAATCATCATGTGATCTTGCTAGATAGTGATTAAAGACATAATCTAGCAAGATGAGAGGATGATTATGTTAAGGATCAAGAGATCATCCTTATGTTACAACATGAACTTGAAAGATTTAATGTTTTCTTGAAGTGTGATGATCAAAGTGAATAAAAAGCCTTGTAAACATATGATTTCAAGAATGATTTTTCAAGAAACCAAGTTAAAAATACAAGATTTACCTAAGCTTGGTTCTTAAAGGAATTAACCACATTTTTAGTGGTTAATCAAGTGTAGAAATATATATTTAACAAGAAAAACTCAAGAAGAAATATTTTTAGAAAAATGATTTACAAGTTGTAAACATCTAACTTCTTCAAAGATGATGTTTTTAAATAAATAACCACACTTTAAAGGGTAACTAGGCCTACTAAACACACTAGTAAGTTACTACAAATTTTTATAAATTTTCAAGTTCATGAAGTAGTAATTCATGCTTGATTTTGGCAAATTGGTAAGTATTGGTTGATTTGTTGTTGATTGTGTTGTTTTATAAAAGAAAATGATATGCTTTGAAAGCATCGAAACCTCCATTTTTAGGGGAAACTATGGCAAAATTTTTCTAGAAAGTTAACACTTAGAAAATATTTTTAAACAAATATTTACAAGTATATTTTAAACCATGAATTTTCATATAAAGTATGCCATAAATTTTGTTACAAAAATTACAAAATATTGGAGGTCGGTTTTTGTAAATAAAAGTGGCTAAATATGTATTTAGGAAATATATATTTAGATGTCACCATGTGTGTGATTATTTGTATATTATGTGTATTAGTTATATTATTTTAGGACTTGAAATAATATAACTTACCAAAATACCAAGAAATTACAATTCAAAATGTTACCAAAATTCCAAGAATTAACTATACAAATTATACCCAAAATATTGGAGAAACCGAACAAGGAATATAACTTACAAAATATTCCGGAATTTAATTTATAAGTATATTTTGGTAAATGGTATTTTGGACACCAAGAGAACAAAAATATGATTTTTAAAATTACTACAAGAATACATCATATTTTTGACAAGGAAAAAAAATATATTATTTTTGGAAAAGAAAACATATATATTTTTCTTGAAATTATTAGAAGATATATTATTTTTGGGAGAAAATATATATTTTCTTAAATAAACATGAAATACATTATTTTTGGGAGAAAAATAGATTTATATATATTTTCTAAGTTAAACTTGGAAATATAATATTTTTTAGACTTATATGAAAATACAAATATTTTTGCCAAGGGAAAAATTATAAATAATTTTTCTATGTAAGATTTCTTAAAATATATATTTTGAGAATATATATTGGTGAATTTTTATTAGAAGTATTATTCCGGAAAAGTTAACACAAAAATTAAGTATAAGAATACTTAATAAACACAATAAAATACGTATTCTCGTACGTATAAATACACCGGAATACGCCACCGATGCTTGGCAAAAATATACAAGTATAAGAATATGAGTATAAATACACCCATCCTTGAGAAGTTATACATGTACAAATACATAAACGTGTCAAGTTAAAGTATATTATTTTAACAATTATTCCAAAATTTAATAAATATAATTTAAGTTAAAATATTTATTATTTTAACAAATAATTATATAACTTGGAATAATATTGATGACACAATGAAACGTAACTCAAAGACACTAATTAATACTAACTCAAGGCACGGCCCGCTCGTCTAATAAACCATAGTACGTTGTAGGTAGTCGTGCGCACGAGTAGCAGCTTTGGGTTACATTTGGATACGAAGAACGCAAGATTGTGAGTTCATGTTCCCCCCCTTTTCTTTTAACTGTTTTTGGTTTTATAACTTCGGGGGTGAAGTACATGTTACAAAATGTTTACAAATGATTACATATGGTATGGTTAGCTAAGGAATGAATTGTTAGATCATGTGAATGGGTAGGCGCACACTTAAGACCATTAATCCTCGTATATGGACCGAGGGACATGAGTGATAGATCTATTTGGGTGTAGCGAGCCCACACCCATGAGGACCAGGGTTTGGCCCATGAGGTGACTATGTCTTCCAGCCGGAAGCCCGGTACAAAATCTGATAGGTTTGAGCCTTCCTACGCCGTTGCACACATGTTAATGGCCTTGCAAACCATTAATTGATCTGTTTCCTTGTTTACTTTCATACCGGGATTTACAAACACATACATACTTACAATGATTACAAAGGTTTATTCGTGCACACATACAAAACACATGAACTCGCTCAACTTTTGTTGATGTTTTCAAACTACATGTATTCCAGGAAACTAAGTATGGATCTGGCGAGCGTTGAAGTTTTCAAGTGTTGTTTGAAATAAAAGATGTCATCCGATGTGGAAGGGTTTGGAGTGTGTATCTTATCCTGGATAAGATACATAATTCAAAGCCTAGTTTTTTTATTAGTGTCTTTTGTCGAGTCCATATGGAACTCTAAAACAATTTAAATGGTTTGTAATGTGGATTTAAAGTCTGTGTTGGGATTTGAACAATGATGTTTGTAATGTTTTAAAACTTCTCTATGGATGAACATCTTGGGTTTTATCATATAGATGTTTGTTATGGTTGAATGCAATGATATTAAGCAAGTCACACATAATCACGCTTCCGCAAAAGTCAGGGTGTGACAGAGTCTGAGTTTCACTTTTTTGTATTTTTTATTTATATGTTTTTGTTTTGTTTTTTACAAAATAGTCCTTGAATATTAATTATTTACACACTAGTCCTTAGAAAGATGAAATGACAAGAATGCCCTCATGTGCAAGGCACATGATCAGATTTAACCAAAACAATAAACCGGGTTAGGCTCAAAGGACATACCGTGCAAGATTTTGAAACGTGAAGTACAAAACCCATCCTTGACATCTGGTGGCACCTCCTTCAATGCCTCTGTAAAGGAACGACCCCATTTTTTATTCACCCCAAATATGTGACTGCGTATAAGAAGAGATTACTTGGATCAAACAGTTGCAGCCTCCTTGAAACTTTTCCTTTATAGCTTAAATACGTGATCAAAGAGACCTTGAGGCAATGAGGCCCATTGCCAATATTCATGTTTTTGCCATATTCCAGTGTAGTCTCAACATATCGCTTAGCTACCTTATTTATCAAGTTTGGAAAGAATATAAAATTGAGTACAACTTCACAAATCTAAGTGAATGAGAAGACAAAAAACAAGCAAATAATAAAACACCTTAACACAGTAATTACTTATATGAGTATATTTTATAAAACTAATTAGAAAATTATAATCTTTCTTACTAAGTAAGGACTCCAATTTGGCAGGTGTGAACCAGGTACTAATGGTGGCCTCGCAACTACCAATTTGGCCGGTATGAACTACCAATTTCTATTTTCCTTCAACTCCAAAGACAGGTGCCATGCAAACATCTTTATCAAAAGGTGTGATTGTCATGAAGAAGCTACATTATCAGGGTGTTGTCCTTGTAAGAACCCTCTCCTAGGGTATCCAATTCTTCAATAACTTCATCTAATGCCTAGCAAATCACAAAACAACCATAAGCCAACTTCACAAATTCATAATACCAGCAAGTAGGGGATCACAATACCACATCTGTAAACCACCACCACAAAAACCATCAGACATGGCTCTATTTCTCAATGTTTTAAAAACCAGAACGGGCCGGCCGGTCGGACCGGTCCGGCCGGGTTCCGGAGTGCACACCGGACCGGTTATCCATGTAAACCCGTTTCAGTAATCGCCTGGCGGTCGGGCCGGCCGGTCGCGTATGTTCAGGTCGGGCCGGTCAGCTTTTTGTTTTTTTAATTAAATGATTGAAATATCAACAAAACCTAATCACTTAACTCAAACTCAAACAACACGCCTCCACTTACCTTCTGTACGCAGCTTCTCCATTCTCCAATCCAGCACATGATCGATCAATAATATCATCCATCATCGCCCAGGTTCTGATCGATCATCATCCTTCCATCCTCGATCCTCATCCTTTCAGCTTCTCCACAGTTGATTGTTCAGGTATGCATTCTCTCGATTCTCTGTTAAATCTCGGTCTCGATTCCTTTCAGGTTCTGTACAGTTGATTGTTGTGTTTAGTATGTTTGATAGTTAGTTCAGTTGCAGGATTTGGGTTTGAATAGTGACAAATTTCTCGATTTAGTTTCTGTTAAATCACTCTGTAGTTGCAGGACTTGTGTTTGATAGTTAATTGAAGTGAATTCGATATCTTTTTTGAATTGTGAAAATTTGTGCTTAGATGATGGTTTATGTTAGGTAGTTTGTAATTCTTAGAATTTGATTTTGTTTGAACAGTGAGTGAAGTTATGAAACTTAGAATTTGATTTTGTTTAGTTTGTAATTCTGTGTAATGAGATTACAAAATGTTGATCATATGTAGGGTTTGTGTTTTTTTCTGTTACGGTAACATAAATACATAAATACATAAATGAACAAATTCTTTTGTGATGTTATATAAATGTTAATCCCTTTAATGTTTTTTTATATCTTGTAGATTATGGACTCACAAGAAGAAGAGGAAACTAATCCCCAATCCGAGTCGACCACCCACTATAATGTTCGCTCGAAGACGGATATCACATGGAAATATGTTGCCAAAGCTCAAGATGAACATGGTAAAAAGATGCGCATTTGTACATTTTGCAACAAGTCATTTCGTGGGGGGGGGGGCATTAACCGAATGAAACAACACCTTGGTGGAGTTAAAGGAAATGTAGTTGCATGTTTAAAGGTTTCGGCAGATGTAAGGTGTCAAATTCAAACTTTGTTTGTAGAGAGTACGCAAAAAGGTAAAAATACAGTTTCAGAGACTGAGACGGGTAGCACACTAAAATCAAAAAGTCTTGGTAAAAGGAAAGCTTCTTCAACATCCGACAACGCACAATCGTATTTCTCAAGAGGTATAAATGATCATACTCAACCTTCAATTAGATCTGTATGGCAAAGTAAGGAAAGAGTTCATATGACCCGGTTGATTACCAAGGCATTGATAAAAACGAATTTTGGGTGGTGGAAGACGAGAAGGAAGCTGAGCTTAACTATGATGATTTAGAAAATATGCTCGATGAGGAGCTCCCAATTGACCTTGATTCACAAACACAACCATCCGAAGGTTAGTATTTTCTTTTTGATAAATTGATGATGCATAATTTTTTACTTCAAAAAGTACATATTTAGATTTGTCATTTTTTAAATTTTAGGCCAAGAATTCAACGAAGAAGATAATGTGGTTCAAGTTGATGTTGCTATTAATGTTGGTGATGGTGATGGAGATTTTGATGATGATAAATCATATTCGCTAGATGATTGGTAGATTTGTATGTTGTTGGATTGGTACTTTAATTTGTTGTTGGTTTTGTACTTTTTTATGTTCTTGGATTTGGTACTTTTGTATGTTTTTGGATGACTAATGGTTGTGTTTTTAGTTCCTTAAAAATTTGGAATTTTATCTATTTTTTCTATATTTTCTATATATTTTTATATAATTTATGACGTAATCTGGGTCTTAAATCCGGTCGAACCGGTCCGACCTTTGACCCCGTAAGGCGACCGGGTCAACCTCCGGTCCGATTCTGAAAACATTGCTAGTATTTCTTCTAGATTTGTCAATTGTATTTCTTTTAGCATATTAAGGGGCCTATTCATTTTACAATATTGCAAGCTTAACACCAACCCATCAAATTAAACTAGCAAACGCCAACTTTTGAAATCACTAACTTAGGGTTTTCCTTTCATTCATAACAAATTCGAGAGAAACAAGCAAATAGATCCAAAATCAAGCTCCAAACTCATAAATAAAGGACTTCATATCAAACCCCAAATTAGGGCTTAGAAATCATGGCAAATGATGTAATACTAAATATCTATACCTTTACAAACAAAAACCCATGAACCCGTTTCAAAATTAGGGTCAACGACCACACCAAGTATACTGATTTAACAAATCTGATGTAATTTTCGCTGAAGCTTTTGATTGTAACAATTAATATTAACATAGAAAGATGATTTGTAATGAATTAAAGACGATTAGGTTTAGATTTTCTTACCAGGTTGTAAGCTTAATCGATTGCTAGGACGATTCTTCTAAGATTGCAATTCTTCACACATGCATAATGCAACCCGCTTCTGGTTGGCGAGAAGGAGGAAGTCTAATGCAGAGAGAGAGAGAATAAAATACTTGTTTATATGGTGTAACTACTGGTAGTATTTAATCAATTGACATTATGTAGCTATTAAACATCTTCGGATAATAACCAAGTACATTAGGCTTTAATCACTTGTACACTAATACAGTTAAATATTAGACAAAATTGCAGAAAACAACCATTATGTTTGCCTCAAACTGCACTTTATACATTTCACTATGAAATCAGCAAAAATCAACCTTTATGTTCATGTTTTATTACACCCTATAACCTTTAGCACTAACCACGTCAAAAAATTCAGTTAAATAGACTCACATGTCTTGCACGTGAGGGAATTTAAGTCTTTTACTTTTAAATTAAAACATTGGGCTATTAATTTTAAAAAAATCAGTTAAGGGGTATTTTGGTAATTTGACTATACTAAAATTAAAAAAAAAACAAAACCTAAATCAATATTCACCATTTACACATCATTATCAAGAACATCATCATCTCAAACCCAGATCTTCATGAACATCATCTTCTTCATAAAAAATCTTATAAACCCTAGAATTTCAAGACACCATGTCTCCTTCAAATCTTAATGAAATCAAGCAGTTCTTGGGTGCAAATTGTGTAACTTTTCAAGACGAACAAAACCCATTGAACAGAATTTCGAAATTCATCATAGTTTGGGAGATTTATGCACCTCTTTGGTCCGAAAATTTGAAGCTTTTTGGTGGGTTTTTGCAAACTCAAAACTGCAAAACCGAACACGGACATTTACGAGATCGATAACAGTGGGCTTCACCATTGTTACCGACTCACCATGATCGAAAACGGACCTACCAGAGACAACGACTCCACTAATCTGTAACCTCCACCACAGCCGGCGAAAATCGTTTGAAAATCACTGCTCGATGAACACCACCTCTGGCTGCATCCTTGCCCTCTAGAGTTTTCGAAGCGACACAACTTCTTTAGTATGACGACGGTTGTGATCGGAGTCCATGGCGGTGGTGGTCTGGCCCCATTCAGTGTTGTGAAAATGAAGCTTTGGTGTCCATACAAGCAACGAAGACTGAGCAAGATTAGGATGAATGTATGATAATGATGATTGGAAACAAGAACATGTGACTTTCGAATATTGTTTTGAAACCTGCAAGTTTCTTTTTATTGAAGATGAGAAGTCATGAGTATTGTTGTGACTACAAATGGGAAACAAGAATTGAATATGAGGGTTTTTTCGTAGGGAATCAAGATTTTATCACCGGTGGTGTGTGGCGCCGTGGCTGGCCGGAAGCCATGGTGGTGGTGGCGGTGGTTGCAAAGACTATAGAGAGATGAGAGTGAGGTGGAGTGGGGGTAGGTAGGTGAGATATAAACATTAATAATTAATATAAAATACACATAGGAAATGGGACCCTCACATGCAATGCATGTGAGGGCAGTTAACTAAGAAAACTAACATCGTTTGTATTAAATGTTATACTTCGTAGCAAAACATGAATATAAAGGTTAGTTTTTACCGATTTCATAGTGAAAGATACGAAGTATAGCAGGGGCGGATGTATTATGGAACAAGGAGTAGCCTCCGCTACCGCTTGGTCGGAAAATTTTTGACGTTTTTAGTGTAAATTTTGAAAAAAATTGACGTTTTTTCGATTTCGTTACCGCTTATTTATAAAACGTTACCGCTTGGTCGGAATCCTAGATCCGCCACTAAAGTACAGTTTAGGTATAACATAAAATTGGATTTTTGCAATTTATTCTTAGTATTCTATTGTAACACGTTTAACAATAACTCACATCCACTATCCCGACATTTTCACTATTAACATTTTTGAGTGATACATAAACATTTGGTGTCCATCCTCCACAACTTGTCTCTGTGGGTCCCACCCCGACCCCATCCTCCTCTCCCCCTATCATCTAAACCATCGCTGCAACAAAAACCGACACAAAATTCACAAACACACACACACACACACACATCCGTCGCACCGGCCCCGAAACCCTCGGTCGCCGTCCTGCGATGAATAGCGGCACACCGTCGTTCCACCACCGCCGCCGCCGTTGCACTCTCTTCTACTCTCTGTATCTAATTCCGTTATTCTTTTTCACTGCCGCGGTCTCCGCCGTAGATCAGCTGCCGCTGGTGGATAACGGCGACGGCTTTGTTAATAACGCCACCGTGAATGGCTCTGCTACGACGGATAGAGACCGGAGCTTCGCCGGCATGATCGATCGGGCTCTGGAGAAGGAGTTTAATGAGAGTGATCAGAACGAAGGTTAGTTTGTTAGATCTGGTGGTTTTTTTAGGGTTTAGAACGTGTTCTTTGTGATGTTAAGTGAATTGTGTAGGATTTTGGTTTCTGCATTGTGTTTGTGATTAGATATTTGGATCAGGTGTTATTATTGGTTAGTTTAGAGGAATTGAATTGGTTTTTAATTTGAAGGTTAGGGTTTGAACTTTATGTTATTAATATGTTACAATGTTGCTTAATGTTGGAGATCCTTGGCCTGGAAGGTTTAGTTTGACTTCTGTTGTTGAATTGATCTGCATTGGATCTTATGTTTAGTTTCGATTCGGAGCATCACAGTGGTCGGTGCTTCGACACCGAGATTCTTTAGTGACTTGGCATCTATTCAACTGAGATTGATATTGATTTTCGATGATACTTTCTAGATGGATGATTGCAAATTTATCACGAAACTCATGCTTTCTGTTTGGTGTTTGTTATAAAGTTTAATGTGCTTGCATGATTTGTTTTCTTGAAAAGAATTATGTTTGATATCGAGATCCAAGTCTTGTTCATGTGGAACATTACAAGTGTTGTATTTTTTGTAATAGTATTACACATTCTGTCTGTAATTTGTATATTCTGAAGATCTGGTAGTTGTATGTTGTTGACTAGATTTTTTTTTAAATTTATTTGCATAGTTTTTGTTCTTTTCTGGTGGCGTAATTATGTGGATGCCAAAAGTAAGGGAAGTCTTATCCTCAAATAAGTAAAGGAGATTTTGCTCTTATTAAGTACGTTTATTGGTACCTGGCATATTTTCTGTAATACTATCCTAATAGATCTGTACTTAAATCACTAGATTCCCAATATTCTATCATTGGGTTAATTTCTTAAAATTCCGTTAATACCCTTTCATAGTTGTCAATAGCGGCTATAGCGACCGCTATAGCGCGCTATGTGGCGAAGCGACCAAGTGTCGCTATTTGGGTCATAGCGACCAATAGCGTGAATAGCGACAATTAGTTTTTTTTTTTAATGCAAATAGCAATTAGATATAGCTATAAAATAGCTGGATTTACAGGTTTTTGTTAAATATACATGTAAAATAACATATATACCAAGGTATTTTGAAAATTCGTTTTCTAGTATATCGCTATATATAAAACAGCGGTCGCTATTCGCTATGTAGCATATAGGTCCCTTGTCGCTATTTGTCGCTATTCGCTATTAACAACTATGTACCCTTTTTGTCTTCACATGTTCTAAACCTTTTTGGATAAAGCTTGACTAGTTTTGTGTAGTTGATCTTTTGTAATCATAGCTATGTTGTGCCTTCTAATATAAAATTTCGTAGCTATGTTCTACTTTTGAACATGGTATATGCTTATTGCAAGGATAGGACACGGTGATTGATTCAAATATGGCAAATTTGTACTAGTTAGACTTTTAGTAATGAATGCTCACACAACAATTGCAGCATGTTTCTACTTTCATTACAAATAAGATGAAAATGGCTGAGAGGGTGTTATATGATATCTTTTCTGAGAAGATTGCTGAGTTATCAAGGTGAATTTAGTTTTAGTTGTAGATCACTATTTCAGTAGTATGTACGGCCTCATGAATGCCTCCTCTTGAATTAAGTTGCGATGTAGCTTTTAATGCTTGTTATTGGAGGTAAAACAGTAACGGTATCATGGTGTATTTACATCATCTAATCCAATAGTTCGTTAGTTCTGTGATTACACTGGCAACAGATGAATACAAATGATTAACATGTTATTGTTAGTTTCTGTTTTACTCCTAAGAATATAGGCACAGAAAGTGTGAAGCTTCGATGCACATTTCTTGATTTTTACTGTTTGCACATGCATTAAATATGCAGAAAATGATGCAGGCAGCTTCAATAACAGTGTTGCTGGGCAACAGGTTAGTGTTTCATATAACTTACATTCCATTCATGCACTTTTTTCTATTCAAATATTCTTTTCTTTACTTCGAAAATTTAAGACATTCTATTTCTTTATTTCTTTCCTTTTAGCAAATTTCTTGATTTTACTTCTTCCAAATTTTGCAAGTTTTACTTGCTGATTGTGTTTGCTTTACATGTGTTTTCACCAGGCTGTATTGGAAACTGTGGCTAGGGTTAAGTCTAAGAAAAACGACACAAAGGACGATAAGTATGGGCCCTTATCTCTTTATAATCTAGTCCTGTGATGATTTATATAACTTACATCCCATCTTTCTGTACAGAAGTTTTACATTAGTATACTACTAATATTGAAGACAATTTTTGTAGGTCCTTTCAACTTCATCATGTTTTCAATATTGATAGTGACAATGGAGCAGAAGAGACACCAACACTAATTGATAGAAAGGTAAAACTTGTAAAGCTTTATTTTATTTATTAACTACGACACTACGTCATGTACTTATGTTTCCTCGCTCTTTATTCAGGATAATGTTTTTATAATATCCAATTTCAAATCAAAATATCCAGTGCTACAATTAGATTTGAGGTAATGCTTCCAATTTAATCCCGATCTTCCAATCAATATTTTCTTAGCAAAACAACTTTAATAAATCATTAATCATCCAAGCAATTTATATAGTATGGTGAATTTACAGGTTAATCTCCGATCTTGTTGTTGTCATTGTATCTGCCACTTGTGGCGGCATTGCCTTTGCATGCGCTGGACAGCCAGTATGATCACTATCTAAATCCCTGTTTGTGTTTGTCCTTTTAGTCATAAAAATGGTGTACTGCTTATTTTCGCATTTTTTCATGACTCATTAATGTGGATCATTTTGCTTTAACAGGTTATTACTGGATATTTGCTGGCAGGATCTATTGTTGGGCCTGGTGGACTGGATGTAGTCAGTGAACTAGTTCAAGTAGGTCATTTTGTATCTAATATTGACATAATAATTATATTGAATTTGTGTTGCTTATCTTAAAGGTTTCTACAATTTCAACCAAAATTATGTTTAAATGCAGGTAGAGACAGTAGCGCAGTTTGGTGTAATTTTTCTTCTTTTCGCTTTGGGGCTGGAGTTCTCAATGGCAAAAGTTGGATTCTTAATTAAAGCTATATTCATGTTATATATCGTCGATGCAAGGTGTTTATTAAATAAATTGTTTGATAATTTTTAGCTTAAAGTTGTTCGAGCTGTTGCTGTTCTTGGAGGACTGCTTCAAAGTTTTCTATTTATGTGCGTATGTGGAATTACAGCCTCTGTAAGCCGATGCTTTAAACTTTTGATTTCCTTAACATCTTTTACGAGTTAGGTTACATTTTATTGGTTTCTTCGTGGTCCGGGAAATCACTTAAAAATAACAAATTTACAGTTATGTGGCGGTAAATCTTCTGAGGGCGTTTTTGTTGGTGTGCTTCTTTCAATGTCGTCAACAGCAGTGGTATGACCATCTTAATTTTTTTTTGGTTGAAGCACATGAACCTTTGTTACGTTCTAGCTTAATTATATGTTAATGGATGTTATACAATTTTTATCACACAGGTCCTGAAGTTTTTGATGGAGAAGAATAGTGTCAATGCCCTTCATGGACAAGTTACTATTGGGACCCTCATCTTACAGGTACTTGCCATTTTCCCCCTTACTTTCATCCAAAAGTTAGATTTCGATCCAATGGGCTTACAAGTCATCTTATTCACATCCAATTTTGTACTATTATGTTTCTTGAATTGTGAGAAAATTGAAGTCTATTTTGTCAATTTTTTATTTACAGGACTGTGCAGTGGGTTTGCTGTTTGCTCTTCTTCCAGTCCTTGGTGGAACTTCAGGTGTTTTACAAGGAGTAATATCCATGACTAAATCGTAAGTTTAAAGTTTCTAATATTTGGATTATAAACCAACTGGGGTAGCCCAGTTGGCCACCGACACCCACCTCTTCCCAGAGGTACTGGGTTCGAGTCTTGGGAGTGACATATGTCGCCCAGGGTAAGAACTCGGCATGGGGAAGTCACCGCGGAGCTAGCTTGGTCGGGTAGCGGCTCCCGAAGTGAGATCACTCCGGCGGTTGGGAGGACCGTGCACTATCCCCCCCCCCCCCCCCCCTAATATTTGGATTATACTATTTATTAATTATATAAGACGTTGAATCCTTTTGTTGGTTTGGGAGAAATCACCATTTCATGCCAATTCTTTAAAGTGAAAAGGTGTAACTTTTATTGTTTTACATTAAATCTACTTACTTAGTGAATATTGGAGATTTCCGTTGATTTAGTCATAATACTGATCCTTAGTTAGTCAGGCTGGTGGCGTTGGTTGCATTTTTGGCAGTCTTATCAGTATTATCAAGAACGGGCTTACCTTGGTTCCTTAAATTGATGATAAACCTCTCCTCACAGGTGTGAAATGTTTAAATGCTATGCAAGTTTTAATAGAAATTATTTAAGTGGTCCTTTTCTAGTGCATGTTGTTGTTATGTTCTTAATGTTCCGTGCAGACCAATGAACTGTATCAGCTAGCATCTGTTGCATTTTGCCTGCTGGTAGCCTGGGTTCGTGTTTCTTCCTGATACTTTTATCATTTTATTTACATAATTATATCTAACCATATTTTATATTATGTAATTTTAGTCTAGTGATAAGCTGGGATTAAGTTTAGAACTGGGCTCATTTGCTGCTGGAGTTATGATATCAACAACCGATCTTGCTCAACATACACTTGAACAAGTAAATTCTTTTGAACTTATTCACCGTATCAGTATAACGTGCAGATAGATAGTTAATTTAACTTTTATTTTGATGCAGGTCGAACCAATACGTAATTTCTTTGCGGCTTTATTTCTTGCTAGCATTGGAATGCTGATTCATGTTCATTTTCTGTGGAACCACATTGATATTCTGTTAGCCTCTGTTCTGTTGGTTGTTATTGCCAAGACTGTTGTCATTTCTGTAGTTGTCAAGGGTTTTGGCTACAACAACAAAACTTCTGTTCTTGTAAGATTTTCCAGCCATCCTATGCTTTTATTCCAGCCTATGCAGTTAATGCGGTAAAATATCCTATATCGGTCAAGGACCGATATTTGAGATATAGGCTATCTCGGTGAGATATCGGTGGGATATCGGTAATTCTAATATAATGCAGAATTTATGTATATAGAAATTTAACACCAATAATTCAGTGATATATCAGTGATATATCGGTCAAATATCAGTGATATATCGGTCAAATATCGGTGATATATAGGTTATATCGGTCAATATCGCCGATAATATCGGTACCGATATTTTGACCGATATTTTACTAGGGGACCGATATGACCGATATAACCGATATATCACTGGTATTAACTGCATAGATTCCAGCTGCTAGTTAAGTATTCACGAACACTTGAAATGTCGATCGGTTTGCTTATGAATATGTGTTCAAGTGATATATGTTAGGGGATGATGATTTTTAATGCATAAAGTAAATAATTCAAAAAATTTTGAACCGATGTGACACGATTTGAGTATTTGACGCTAAGTACTAAAGTAACATGGTTTGACCACATTACCCAACTCGTCCGACAAGCATCTTATTGGTGTTGCCTTTATTGTAGTCATGTGGGAACCTTTGTTTATATTTGGAACTGATAAAGAACGAGGGGGCATTCAACGTATTGTAATTAAAATTTGGGATTTTCTATTTTCCACATATTTATATTAATTGAATTTATCCATGCAGGTTGGGATGTCTTTAGCACAAATAGGAGAGTTTGCTTTTGTCCTTCTCAGTCGTGCTTCTAATCTTCATCTAGTTGAGGTTGTTATCTATCTAACACGACTTTTTTAACGTCAATTTCTTGTTTGATTTGGTGACCAAACCATGCATGAAAGATGCTGCTGAAACTTTTTGTTTAATTTCTCGGTATACGCACCTAAGTACATTATAATTCGTTTTGCTTTTCAGGGGAAGCTGTACATGCTGCTTCTTGGAACCACGGCTCTTAGTCTGGTAATTACAAAAACTGTTATTATTTTTACTTTTTTTGCGATAATGGTAGTTATTTTAAATAAAACCAATTAGGCATTAAAGTTACACTTTGACCCGTTAAGATCTAATTATAATCCTGGTTGACCCATAAATAAGTAAATGGATCAAACTTGTATCTAAAGAAACTAATAAGTCGAGCACAAAAGAACTTGACGGGACACTAACAAAAGTAACTTTGTAGGTGACAACTCCATTGCTTTTCAAGATTATACCGGCCGTAGTGCATCTTGGTGTTCTCTTGCGATGGTTCACCCCCGATAGTCAAACCGAGGTCAAATCATTATTCAAATATATACACACACGTCAATTATCTTGTTTGTTTGATCGCCAAAGAGCTTGATTAGTTTGGTTTGGTTTGGTTTGGTTTTTGAATTGGATATATAACAGATGGGCTTCAAAGTAGACGGGCTCCGTTCAGATAGCGCGAAACAACGAATCGCTTTAATTGCCAAGGATCTTTTGATCCATGAAGGATAGCTACAGGCCGTTGTCTCAAAGTCTGATGGGTACAAATGTCGGGTTTTCAAGTGTAGTTAAGAATATGAATCAGGTGACAACGTGCGTGTCTTTTTGCAAGTGTCTACAGAAGAAGAAACCTGTTTTCCTCAGAATGGGGAAAACGGGTCTCGAGGGTTAATCTAACCGATAGTTAACTAACAGGTGTGAAGCTTCTTCTTTGTTGGTTTGTAATGTAACATAGTTGTATGTACACGGGGTGAAAACAAGAGGAGCGGGTTTTGTGTAATTTTTGAAGGGTCAATTCTTTGATATAGTTGTAATCGTTGCTTAAATCTACCACATTTCCATATTAATCTGCGAGTTGCCATGACATTTAGAATACTATGGACTCTTCTTTCTTTCTTTTTTCTTTATTTGAATCTTTTCATGTTCTTTTTATTCAAAGCGAGCACGTTTTGGGTTCAGATTGCGTCGTTTTAGTCAAGCTATTAACCTACGGGTCGATGGTTACTTGTGTTATTCAAGTCGAATTGTACTTTCGATTTCTTATCTATGTTCGTGATATTTAAATAGGGTTATTCGCTTTTGGTTTGGTTTTTATTTGAAACCGGACCAACCCAAAATCGAAATCTATTTATTCGAATAACCCAATGATTTAATTCACCGAGGTGTTGTTTGGATTAGACCGTGTGTTATGTTGCTCCTTCATTCAGTGGCGGACTCAGAAATTTTTTTATGAGGGGCGGAAATTTTAGAGGTCGTTTGACTATCGATATATAATAACTTTTTTCGGTACGATTCAGGTCAGGTCTGGTCGGTTCGGTTCAACATATTAGGTATTATAGATGGGATAAACAACACATATATTAAATTCACTAGGAATAATTATTTTTAACAATCAACCATAAATAAATAAACAAGATCACAAAATAAGAATTCAGATCATAAAGGAAATAAACTTAAAACAAGAAATTAAAAAACAAAAACCTTCTTATATTTCATTTACGGAAGAAACTAATTAGTTTTATATCATTTACGGAAGAAACTAATTGGTTTTGTAATTTGACAAGGAAAAGTGACTGTGACGACGGTGCACAACACCCAATGTTTTTGCTTTGGAAACTATGTTTTAATGTATTTGTAAATTACAAAACACCCTTTAATTAAAAGTTTATTACAATAGAAGGTCATCATCTTCTCCAAATGGTTGCAACCATCTCTACACGCATTAGTCCGAAAATTTTCAGGATTTTCGATACTTTATCAAAATTAGGTGTCTTCTTAGAGGTTGGTTTCGAAAGTCAAGGGGTGCGGTTGCAATTTTTCATGGAGGGCGCTCATAAATTTTACGCATATATAACACTAATATATTTTTTTCAAGAGGTGCGCCCGCCCACCCACGGACACCCATAGGTCCGCCCCTGCCTTCATTATTCATCATTCTATGTCAATCTTAGCCTCACATCATCACCCTTCATTTTTCACTTTCATCGGTTATATACCTGTCATTTGCCATTCACCTCATTTTTTAGTTTTAACACAAATATATTTAGTTATTGTAAAACAATTACTTACTAAAGTATAAAGTCATTTGCCACTCACCTCATTTTTTAGTTTTTAACACAAATTATATTTATTTGTTGTAAAACAATTACTTACTAAAATATAAAGGCATTTGCCATTCACCTCATTTTTAGTTTTTTGACTGATAGGAATCATGTTCTAGTTTCTAGTCTAAATGTCATTTGTCTATTCTAGGAGGGGGGTAAGTGCAAATAATATAGTATAAGTATGAGTCATTAGTTACTTGGGAAAGGGGATAAGAAAAGGCGTAAGTTGTTAGGCTCTGTTTACAGAGAGAGGGCGTAGCCCTGGGAACTCTTCGGAGTTTGTTATCGAGTCTGTAAGATCCGATTGGATCATCTTCTTCGTATCAATTTCAATTCCAATCTATATTCCTATTAATCAGAATCGGATATCTATCATTGGTCCGACCTGCCTCACCTCTGCTCTCCTTTAATTTCAATTTCTAGATCTGTGTTCACTTTCATATCTCAGATCCAATTCGCTTTCTGCTTTTCTTCTCGGTTCTACATCTGTTTTTATTTCTGGCTTCTACTTCCAAATTCCTCTATCTGTTCTGTTTCTTCAATTTCCGATTCAATCATGGTGAATCAAACGTCTCGTTTGGATACTCACGATCAACAGATTCAACAGCTTCAATTTGATGTAGTTGAAATTAAAGCAACGTTGCAGGTTTTGAAAGCGGACCAGGAGGAACAGAGAGAATTTCAAAAGTTTTTTCTGCGTTGGATAAAACAACAGGATTCGAGTGCGGTGGTGGATTCTACATGTGCGGATGTCCGATCTTCACCTCCGTCTTCACAATTGGCTGCCGTGGACTTGATATTTGCCACATCATCCGTTCGTCACAGCAAATCAGTAGCTCCGGTCACTCCAATTACATCGTCAGATCTGGACGACCGTGTAAAGGATCGTTCCTCAGGTTTAACTTCTCGTTCCTCGTCTTCCTTTGTCAAATTGGCTGCCGTCAGATCTGAATCTGACGTTAATCTGCTTGGCCAAGAGAAATCAATAATGCAGAGTGAAGCTAGGGCCATGTCGGAGGATTTTAAGTGGGTGTTGGGCTTAGATACTGTATTGGGCCAGTACTCTTCAGATCTGGGCTCGTTTTGTGGGACCATTTCTCCAGCAACTTTGTTTCGGTCTTCAACCTTACATTCGGAGCCCGTTACCACCAAACAGACAGCGGTACATTCAGCTCGGGATTTCATTGCTGGTTTAAGAGTTGCTACGATTTCAGCTAGTTCTTTCTCTGGTTCTCGATTGCTGATTTCCCTGTTTTGGTTATGCGCTGATTACATTGGACGCCCAGATGTTGCTCAGTGGTCCGCGGGCCTTGGTAATTTCAACATTCGACTAGCTGACTTACCACCTAAGTTGTTTGATTTGGACCCTGATCCAGAACCACCTGACCATTATACGCCTTCGATTTCAGCCCCTGTTCGGGTTCCTTCAAGTCAACTATGGGTGGTGCACGGGCAGTGTCGGCCTCCCGAAGACTTAACTTCGGAGATCTCAGTTTGAATTTGGAGCTCGTAACTAATTCCAGTCTTGAGGACAAGACTGTTTTGAAGGGGGGAGTAATGATAGGAATCATGTTCTAGTTTCTAGTCTAAATGTCATTTGTCTATTCTAGGAGGGGGGTAAGCGCAAATAATATAGTATAAGTATGAGTCATTAGTTACTTGGGGAAGGGGATAAGAAAAGGCGTAAGTTTTTAGGCTCTGTTTACAGAGAGAGGGCGTAGCCCTGGGAACTCTTCGGAGTTTGTTATCGAGTCTGTAAGATCCGATTGGATCATCTTCTTCGTATCAATTTCAATTCCAATCTATATTCCTATTAATCAGAATCGGATATCTATCATTGACACATTATATTTATTTGTTGTAAAATAATTACTTACTAATTCAATTATAAAGTTAAGATTAATTAGAACATTTTATTGATAATGAGATGCTACATAATTTAGGGTGAAGGGAGTTGTGCGGGAAACCACTCGGCAAAGGTGTTTGCCGCGCGGCAACACCGCCGCCGGCCACCTTTGCCGCTCGGCAATCTAACCAATTCGACAATGCCTCACCGATTCGACAAACCCACAATCTAACCACTTCATGTTTGTGACCGTTGGACTTCAGCCACAAACCCACTTCAGCCGCCATTTTTTCCGACCAAACACCGTCATCACCTTCAGCCGCCATTTTTTCCGGTGGTGGTGGAGGTGAACGTGATGGAGGTGGAACCGGTGGTGATGGAGGTGGAACCGGTGGTGGTGGAGAGTGGTGATGGAGGTGGAACCGGTGGCGGTGGAGGTGGAACCGGTGGTGGTGGAGGTGGAAAAAAAAGAATAAAAAAAGTTTGCCACTTTCAAGTGTCTAACCACTGCCAACACTTTTCACCAAAGTTTAAACTCTTCACACTTGCTGACATGGCACACTCTGATTGGTCCATTTTGAAGTTTGCCACTTTCATCTGTTTAACCACTCCCTTCACCCTAATAAGAAAATGTGATTTAAATTACATAAAAAAGCTTGATTTTCATTTGAATTTACTTTGACTATAACTCGGTTACCATTTTCATTATCCTTTGAAATTTTGATGCAAACACGATTCAAAGTTACTTACAAGACCAAAAATTACTTGATTTTTAATACAACTCAGTTTCGTTAAAATTTATGTGTGAATATTGACCAAGTTCGTGTGGAATGATATTGACGAATTTAAAAAAAAAAAAATATAAGTGTATTAACTATTAAGTTCTTTTTTCTTTTAAATACTAAAACGCACAAGTTATTAGATAAAAATCACATTAAATATTGAATGAAATACATATAAAAATATACTTTTAAAACACATGTCAATACGAGATGAAATTTAAACGAGCCAACACAGCTTGTTTATTTACAAGCTGTTAGCTTGTTTATTTACAAGCTGTTTTAAGCAATTTTTTTTTCTTCAAAGTTGTATTTAAAGTTTAAACCGTAATTTCTAACTTACAAACGTAAATATAAAGACAAAAAAAAAAGATGAAAAAAAGAAAGCGATCCCAAGAGGTGGATTAGCCGAAATTAGAACAAACCAATCCCCGAATAACTCATGATGCTCAAAAAAATGATTGGTTGATTTAGTGACCAACATAGCGACAAAAGTTGACAGAAAAGGTAAGATAAGGCACACTCCAAACCATCTCATATATTTATTTCTGTGTGCTTCTCAATACCAGAGCCATTTCTCTGTCTTTTCATTCTATATTATATTTAATATATTATACTCAAAATATAAATAAATATTTTAATTGACAGATAATAAACGTTATTGTTTGTCAGAATAAGCGACACTGAACAAACAGTGAGGTTTTAAAATACGAGAAATCGACTGTGCATGACATTTTACCTGCTTTTATTATTATTATTATTATTATTATTATTATCCATCGATTAAAACACATATCAATATTTTATTTATTTATTGAGTTTATGAAACAATTTTTGTGTCATTAAATATTTGTAATATACATATTTGATACTCTGTATGTATTACAGCTTAATGGTGCAGCTGATATATTTTAAAAAAACTGATATTATCCTTTAGTATATTACTCACAAAAAGATTGTCTGTAAATAGTTTATATTTCATTTTATTACTTTATATTTCAAAATCAAAAAGATTTTTAGTGTGTTTTAGCTTAAAGTTTGTAAAAGTAAAAAAGATTTCACATTTCAACTTAGTTTCGATAACCGATGTTGGAATACTAATATTTTACCAACACCATTGATGGGCTTTTGCACAACTAGCTAGGAGCTTAATTGAAAGACTGTGATTTTGGAAAAAAAGCATAAAGTAAAAAACTTGGATTGGACAAAATATTAAAACTGGAATTTCATCACGAAATGTTAAACCAAGGTCATTAATTTGAACTTGAGGAATCAAATTTTTTGAAAACATCAGATTGTTGTAGGCTTAAACGTTAAATCAAGGTTATTAACTTGGACTTGGTTAAACGAACGTGTGTGAAAGTTGACTGGTTGAAAAAATGGTCATCCACACGCAGGAGACTTCCCACGAGTAGGAGTCCTACAGAGGACTCATCCGCACGCAGGAGTCATCTGCGCGGATGACTTATACGTGTGGTATAAAAGGATTTTGGTTCTGCGTTCATTACTATACACAAATCAATTAGGGCATTTCAAAACACTGTTTTTCTAAGGAGATCATGTTGAAATTGTTTTAAAAAAAATCATCTAAAAGTGTTTGTTAAGAACATGAACAAAGAATCAAGGTATATATCATATTGATTAATGCCGTGTTCATGAGTTTAGATTTGAAACTGATTAAATGATATTGCATGTTAAAACGAACATTAGAGAGATGTTATATATGTTAATGCAAGTCTATTGATGTATGGTTTTCATGTTTTAACATAAAAGTTGATGGAAATTGATCGATTGAAAATATCATAAACCGTAGATTTAGATCTGATAAGTTTGAATGGATAAATGATAAAATTGATATAGGGTTTTTGATTATCGATGTTATTTGAATGATTTGAAACAATATTTTGATGTAGATACACACATTTTGGGATCAATTGCAAAATGACCAAACTGATGTAAGTGTGCAAGTGCAGGAGTCATACGCATGTATGACTCATGCGGTTGAACAAATAACAACAGTCAATGAAAGTCAAACGTAGGAGTCCTACGCACGTAGGACTCATAAGTTCAACGGAAAATTAAATATGGTCATACACTTTATGTCTGATACGCTTTATATCACTCATACGTATAAGGGTCATACGCTCATAGTCATGCGCTTTGAAACGTGTTGAAAAATTTCTAAGTCTTGAAAGTTTATAAGATATCAGTTTTATATGTGTCCTATTTTGTGTGCAGATTGTCACACCCTGTCTTTTGCGGAAGCATATGATGTGTGACTGGTTTAATATCATTGCATTCAATCGTAATAAACAACTACATGATCAAAACGATGTTCATCCATTCATGAAAATTTGAGTATTACAAATACTTGTTATTTAAGTTTTGAAAACACAACCTTCGTCTAGGTTACAATTCAACAAAAGTGGATGACATCTAAACTTGAAGTCTACTTCTAGTTACGACGTCCGCGCCCAAGATCCATCCTGTCACCTGAAATACATGTAATTTTGGAAAACATCAACAAAAGTTGAGCGAGTTCATGCGTTTTGCATACCTTGTATGAAACATGGTATGCATCTTGTATAAATAAAGTATTCTTGTGAAATAACATATTCTTGTAAAATAAAGTATTCTTGTGATACAAATCTTGTACCAATAAAGTATTCTTGTGATATCGTTGAGAGACTTTAAGGCATGTGAGGACATGGGAGTACTTGTTATGACTCCTAGGGAGCATTCGTAATGGCTCATAGGGAGCACTCGTAATGGCTCCTACCTTTGTCGATTTTCCTCGACTGTGTCGATTAACCTCGACTGTGTCTATTTCCCTTGACTATGTCGATTACCCTCGACTGTGTCGATTAACCTCGACTGTGTCGATTAACCTCGACTGGGACTCCGAAGCACTACTAGGTATTAGTTATGACCATAAGTGGGGCTCGGCCGTACCCGTTAGATCTAACCCTCGTCCCTAATTAGTGAATATTTTTAATGGCTTGGTACTAGTTTTCACCAAGACTTCATGGCATTTTTAGTATTATGTCTGTGCTCACATGATCTAGTATTTCATAGGCATTTCTTAAAACACATCATACTTGGTACTCGTTCTCACCAAGAGTGCTTCTTGTATTTTTGTATTCTCAAATCGCATCATACTTGGTACTCGTTCTCACCAAGAGTGCTTCTTGCTATCATACCATTTATAAACATTGTATTATTTGTAACATGTATTTCACCCCGAGAGTTATAAAACCAAAAACAGTTAAAGAAAAGGGGGAGCATGAACTCACAACTTTGCGTTCCTGCGTCGTAAACTTCACCGGATTTGCCTATCTAGCATCGTGACCTAAACGTGTTTATTAATGTTAGTCACTAGACTTGTATCGCACAAGTACAAGTCACTATCTTTTGTATATGTGTTCTTGTGTTAAAAATAATTTATATCTTTAACTATGTATCCTACTTATATTATTTTTCTCAAAAATAAATATAAGTATCTTGTATTTTGCACCCGAATTATGTATTTTGTCCAAGTAATATATTTTCATAAATATATCTTCTTGTATGTGTCTAAGCATATTGTATGTGTATTTTTGCATTCTTACTCTTATAAGTATTTAGTGTATTTTCAAGTCCTAATACACTATTCATGTATAATACATACTACATACACTTAGCACAAAATTTAGTGATCAATAAATACATATATTTTCTCCAAAAGATATACATACTTAATATCAATTTTTACTCTTGAAGAAATCATCATTTCTTAACACAAAAATTGGGGAAACCTTGGTAAATGTTTTTAGATACATTTTTAGGGAATAAGTTTCTCAAAAACTTATATTTTTCTAAGTGTCAAAATTTATAAAAATTTTGACAGAGTTTCCCCTAAAAATGGAGGTTTCCCATGTTTTCAAAACATGTGTTTATTTTCTTTTAAATCATCATCAAGCATCAACAACTCATTCAAGTCTTACCACAAGTCAAAATCATGTACATCACACTATATCATGAACTTGAAGTTCTTGTAAAAACTTGTTGTAACTTACCATGTTATTTAGTGGGTTTAGTTACCCCTAAAAACATAGTTATTTGTTTGTAAATCATTCTCTTGAAAGATTTAGACATTTACAACTTGTCATGTGATTTTTTCTAAAAGTATTCTTTTTGTGTTTTTCTTGTTTCACAAGTGTTTATACACTTGTTTTTCTAATAAAAATAGTGTAGGTTTAGGTAAAAACCAAGATCTTTTAAAATCATATTTTAAACTTGGTTCTTTTGGAAAACCACTCATGAATCTTAGATTCACAAGATTTACTAGCTTGCTTTGTTTAATACTCCCTCCGTCCCATTAAAAGTGTCCTATTTTGAATTTTCAAAGTCTTTATTTATAAACTTTGACCTTAAATAATTTTGTTTGAGTTGGATAATACTTGATGAAAGTTATATGATTTGAGTGTGTTTTACAAGTGATTTTATCGGGTTAATTTTCATCAAGTTTTATATAACACAAAAAATATATAATTAAAGTCAAAATTTATAAATAAAGACTTTGAAAATTCAAAATAGGACACTTTTAATGGGACGGAGGTAGTATTTTTTTTTCCAAGAAATCATTCATTCATCAAGTTCATGTCTTAACAAAAGGATGATCATCTTATGTTAGCACATAATCAACCCCTAACTTGCTAGATCATGTGTTTAATCACAATCTAGCAAGCTTTATGTAATGATCAACATCAATATTTCTAGTAACAACTATCAAATATCATTCATGCATCAAACAACATCATTCCAACAATATTTCATCATATTACAAGCTTTATGTTCCA
The DNA here is from genome assembly GCA_030545235.1 of Helianthus tuberosus. Taxonomy (NCBI): domain Eukaryota; kingdom Viridiplantae; phylum Streptophyta; class Magnoliopsida; order Asterales; family Asteraceae; genus Helianthus; species Helianthus tuberosus. The sequence goes on from CM060392.1 coordinate 27,270,319, forward strand.
AGATTTATGTGTATGTTCATTAGTGTTCATATGAAAATCAACATGTTATATCTTTTATCCAACAAAAATAGAAGTAAACAAGTGTTAAAAGGATCTTACTACTAGCTTGAAGCTAGGGAAGAACAATGAAGAAGATTGAGTGGATAAAAGCAAACGGTTGAGGTCCTTCAAGATCCAAGTGTTCCAAGCTTCGTTAACCACCTTCTAACACCTCTAAGTGAACTTGGAAATGTTGGATTAAGAATGAAAGGGGGTGGTGGTGATGGCACTAATCTCGGCCGAACATGGGGGCCAAGGGAGGAGTTTGATGGTGTGTAGTTGATAAATGAGGAAGGTGATCTCTTTATAATGTGTTTTAGCTTTGTCCAAAGGTTATCATGTTCCTAAAGTACTAGACATAAATCTTTAGAGGACCAAAGTGGATCAATGAAAGATTATGGAAATCTTGAAGGATCATATGGGATTATGTGGGGCCACTCATGACCGTTCATAATCAAGGGGGGGGGGGGGGGGGTTAAATGTAAATTTCATTCCCTAATTACTTAAATGAGTAAGCTTTCAAGTGTAAGGTTTAGGGTCTTAATGTGTTGTTGTGTTATAAGGGGTGTTATGGTGTTCGAGGACCATAACTAGCTCAGAAACATTAAAACAATGCTTCTAATAATAATTTAGTGTTCCGGGTAATGTCCGGTTGTTCGGTTAAATACAGGTTCGTTAAAGTGCTAAATTGCACCGTTTAGTGTCTTTTATGTATCTTTTTGTAACCCTTTCAATTCCCGACACTTGGGGAAGTATTCTGGATGATAAATCATAATTTCTGCATAATATTTCAGTGTCATAATGCTGATTATAGCTGAATTTAATAAAATTCTGCACTTAAAGTGCGTTTCGGGTGCTTTTTAGTGCGTATTTTAGCTTCCGGAATGTCTATATATTAACCCTTGTATGTACTCTCGGGTTTTAATATATTCTTGTCGTTGAACCTACATCTAGGCTCCAACTCTATTGTCTAACTGCTTTCTGCAGAATTGTTGACACAATGTGTCTTACCGGTGAGTTTACTAATATTTTTGACGCAACGCTATCATAAAGTAATTATTGTAGTATAAAACGTTCATGAATTCACTTGCATGGAATTCAGAAATTTATTTGTCTGGTAACGGTGCCAATTCCGTTCTGTGTATCATTAGAACTATCTCGTGTTGCATGTAGCAACGAATAAAGTCTTGTATCATGAAATGCCATTGTATGTACATAACGGTAATCAATAATTCATTTGTCTTGTAAACTAGATCATGCACAATTATTTAAGCACGGATTACTGTTCAATTAGTGTACGGAATGTACGGAAAAGTGACGGTTGTCACAGTCTCCCCCCGTTAAAAGAATTTCGTCCCGAAATTCAAGCGATGCCATCGGTCGCAGGGGAGTTGTGAATCAAATATGGTCACTTAGATTTATGATTTGTCTTTATGTTCTCATGTCATGTATTCTATCGTACTCAAGTAAATCAATTATGTCTTTTTTGTGTCTTGTGGACTCTTGGTCCGAAACCTCAACAGGTTTTATAGTATTTCTTGTCGTTTGTCATTGGCGTGAATCTCAATTATGGGAACAACGACTGTTCCTTGAGTCAGACTCCTCTAAAGACTAGACACATGAATGCGTCGCGATCACTACTGATCTTTTCTGGAGGTTTCATTTTGTGAACAATGGTTCCGGTCCCTACATCGGGGTCCAACCTTTATGTTTTCCAAATCACACCACGCCTTATCTAGGCGAGGCTCCCATTAAAGTCATACTTCTTATTTCAAATTCTTACGATTTTCTGCCGCTCATTGGCGAAATCTTTCTGTATTCCTCGGGCTACCTTGATATGTTCACATATCTAAATGGTTTGCCTCTGGTCTTCCTGAACCAACGTGGGTCAATAGATTGTTTATTCCCAGTCTCTGATCAACACGACGGGGATCAATTTATTATGTTCCATCTGAAGCTTCTCACGAAGCGGTTTGAACGGCGGTGTGATAAATACTGTTGTAGGAAAACTCTACTAAGGGCGAGTGAGTGTTCCATCTTTTTATCAAAGTTTATCACTCAAGCACATATTGTGTTCATACAATCTGCATCGTTCAGTAGCTTAGTCCATCTTCGTTAGTATCCAAGTTTTTATGATCAACGGTGTTCTGCAACCCTTGTGATCAGTAAAGATGGTGCAGCGTTTTCTTTCAGGTAATGACGTCAAATTTGCGGTGCGCAATTACTGTATCTAGCTCAAGGTTTCTTCTCATGATTCCTCAATCAATGTGCCGCGTATGCAATGTTGTGGTCTCGTTGCATCGACGTACAATCGAGACTTTGTCGAGAACGTCACATAATTGCAACTCTAGCTCCTTAGCTCTTGGTTGCGGGGTTGGCATGAATTTCGTTCTCATCTACCATGTATCTTAAAGTTCTCGCTTCGCGAATCCGAAATCCGCTTTTCGTCGTCATAGCATGTAACCGTTCTTTCCTCTAAGAGTTGCAAGGTAAATTGCAGCTGTGGCTCACGACCTGCCTTGGTCGTTGGCCATATAAGAATGTAGTCAATAAATGTAATCATGATCTATCCAGGTATGGCTTACACGTTCGATTCATGAGGTCCATGAATATTTTCGATGCATGTGTTAAGCCAAATGGTACGACAAGGAACTCGTAATGTTCGAAGTGAGTCCTAAAGGTCGTTTTAGGGATATTTCCTTCTTGTATTCACAGTGGAGGACATCTTGTCGTCATGTTGGTCTTTAAGTGGTAACCATAACCTGACTATTTGTCTATTCATGTTATCATTCCTTGGCAAAGGATTCTGATTCTCAATTCTCTGGAATTTATGCAAAATGGGACTGTCAACTTTCTCCTCGTGTCCTTACTAAGGATGTCCTGTCCTTAATTTCCTCTGTCTAGCAGCTCTTGTCGTTATATCGGAGGCTCATGCTTTGCGGACGAAGCTAGTCGGTAAGGCGTCATTCGGCACTAGTGCCGCTCCTGGCACGAGATTTATCCTAAACTCCTCTTGGCGTTGTGGAGGTATTCCTGGTAGGCCTTCGGAAAAGGCTACTGGAACTTCTTCCGCCACGGGGATGTTCTCAAGCTCTATACTTGGACATCCAATCCACGCTGACTATCATATTATGACTTCGCAAGTCAATGGTAACAGAGGGTTCTGGCCTTCTGAGTCCCTAAATACAGTCCTTAATTGCTTTGTCTACTTAAACTAACCTTCTGTATGCCAATTTCTAAAGAATACGGGACGTCTATTTTACTCGAAACTAGACCAAGCAGTTTCTTAAGTTCTTAAGCATACAAAGTTAAAGTTGATGCCAGTATTAATAAAAAATAGATGCATAATGTTGGTTAATAGGGAACGTACCCGTAACCGCATTTGGATCCTGGCGTGCTTTACGAGTTTCGATCGTGAAAACCCTTCCTTGCTTGTTTCTTCCCAGGGCAATCTTTCCTAAAGTACCCTGCTTCACCACATCTGTAACAACCTGGTATTCTCTTATTTCTTCCATCTGGGTCCTTCGCCCAACAGGCGTCCTTGCTGTGCCCTTCTTTTCCACATTTTCCGCACTTAGGCCTTAGACATCGACCTTCATGGTGAAAAGTGCATTCCCCGCACCTCAGCTTAGTCCCCGAGTAAACTTTACCACCGGCCTTGTTAGTGGCTCCATCAGTTTTCCTGCTATGCGGTGGATTCACTTTCTTTCTTTTGTTTGCTTTAGAGCTTCCATAGCTGACTTGGGTGCCCACCTTTAGGTTTGAAGACTTCCTTTTCTTATTGCCTGATGACTCCACATGAGTCTCTTTCTTGTTATCCTCAGATTCCGAAAATTTTCCCGCACGTAGAGCTTCTTCAGTAAGCGTAACGCTTAAATTGATAGCCTCTGCGATAGTTGGAGGCCTTGAGGTAGTAACCAAGCTCCTGATCTGAGGTGCAAGTCCCCAAATGAATCGTTCAATTCTCTTGAATTCTGGCTTGACTAAGTAGGGGACGACCCTAGACAAGTCGTGAAATCGTTGGACGTATTCAGGAATCTTTGGTCCGTCCATTTTCAAATTCCAGAACTCCACCTTAAGCTCCTGGATTTCAGCCCTAGAACAGTATTTCTTTTCCATCATTTCCTTGAGCTCGTCCCAGCTCAGTGCATAAGCAGCATCTGCACCAAGGGTTTGAACCTGAAGGTTCCACCAGGAGAGTGCGCCATCCAAAAACAACCCTGAGATATAGGTAACACTCTGTTGGGGCGAACAGTTACTCATTCTGAGAATGGAGTCAGTCTTTTCTGACCAACGAACAAATGCAACGGCGCCTCTTGTGCCGTCAAAGTTTAATGGCTTGCAGTCCAGGAATTGTTTATAGGTGCAGCCAGTTGAAGGGTTATTTTCAGTAGTGCCACCGCTGTGTTGAGAGCGGAGGGCTTCATGTCGTGCAATTGCTTGTGAGATTCGTTCTTGAAGCTCAGCTTCTGTTCTTGGCAACGTACTGGTGTTTGTGTCTCGTCTGGGTGGCATTCTCTTCTGTCAAATGGTATGAAGTAGGTTAGACAATACTCCATAATTGTCTATGAGGTACATAGCACCATAAGCCATCATGTAATCACCCAATTTCACATGTATATATATATATATATATATATATAATCATTATCGTATGAGCGAGGAAACAATTACTGAGCCTTCACATAGGCTGGGCAACTTGGCTTATTATTGTTTGCAATAATGTATTCGAGGCTACATCGCCTTAGTCATACAAGTTTCATGAAGTGGTAGGGTGTAACGTCACTGAATCTTTCTGAATGTTATCCATCTTTACTTGCTTAAATGTTGTTTCTCAAACGTCTAGTACACGGGTAGACATGTAGTAGGCAAGACAGGTTCCCTACTTTATAACGCGCTAAAGCACTGATCTATGTATTGTCCTACCAGATGAAGGTGTGAACACCTATAGATTACTTTGTGTGGTGATCATTAGCTTGACCCGCAGAGTCCATCAGGATTCCCATGCACTACAAGTCGTTATTACGTGGGCCCCCGTAATAATAAATTGTCTTGCACAGTTACCCCAATTTTCTCTCGTCCAAGCAGATGATCAATCAAGGAGGGGACACTACTGTCCTTATACCTCTATCATGGAAAGGACCATTGCGGTGGTCCATGCGCTAACACTCGTTATCGTTACGCATGAACAGGCACGATGATAGGAATAAAGAGAATTCCTAGTAGTTGGAGGGGCACCTTCAAGATGAATGCTTCATCTTCCTTTTCCGGTCGAGTATGTCGTCAATCTTGCTTCACATAAGCCGCAGGGATCTCGTCCCGTTGATCAAGAATTCGTTCAAGGTTGCCGCCTCTGCCTCGTCATCATCACCGTAGTTAGGCACCTTCACGATCGAGAGGGAAGAGCAGCCATCTCCTACGGAAGCAAGCTCAGAATCTTGTTTGGTAGTCACTTCCAGCCGTGAGCTTTGCAAAGGACGCGAGGTCGATAGCTTCATCGTGCGAGTCACATACAGTAATGGGAGTCGGAGTCGAAAGTATCTTATTCACGTCAATAATTATTCCGTACACTTATTTGTATGTATACACGTCAGTATTTATTCCGTACACTTATTCGTATGTATGTATCGATAAACAAATATGTTACTTAGCATATACGGGCATTTCGATGCATCATATTTCATATAACTCTCGTTTTTGGGGGGTCATTTTTCTAGTTGTCGATTCACGACAGAAACACTACTTGGTACTAGTTATCACCAAGAGTGTATTTTATTTTTGGCAAGTCTATCTCGTGTAGACTATGTCTTAATTGGCACCTTATCTTGAGGGTATTCCCTACCATGTCCTTGCCTTGTCTCTTCTTTGAAAAGTGTTTGACTCGTGGATCTTGGCGCTTACGTGAATGCAATGAAAAACCTTTTTGTAAAATGTTTTTGTGAGAGAACTCTAGTGATTGTAGTCTAGACTCGAGAAGGAATCCTAGTTCACTACAATCGAAGCTCTGATACCAAACTGTCACACCCTGTCTTTTGCGGAAGCATATGATGTGTGACTGGTTTAATATCATTGCATTCAATCGTAATAAACAACTACATGATCAAAACGATGTTCATCCATTCATGAAAATTTGAGTATTACAAATACTTGTTATTTAAGTTTTGAAAACACAACCTTCGTCTAGGTTACAATTCAACAAAAGTGGATGACATCTAAACTTGAAGTCTACTTCTAGTTACGACGCCCGCGCCCAAGATCCATCCTGTCACCTGAAATACATGTAATTTTGGAAAACATCAACAAAAGTTGAGCGAGTTCATGCGTTTTGCATACCTTGTATGAAACATGGTATGCATCTTGTATAAATAAAGTATTCTTGTGAAATAACATATTCTTGTAAAATAAAGTATTCTTGTGATACAAATCTTGTACCAATAAAGTATTCTTGTGATATCGTTGAGAGACTTTAAGGCATGTGAGGATATGGGGAGTACTTGTTATGACTCCTTAAGGACATGGGAGTAATTTTTATGACTCCTAGGGAGCATTCGTAATGGCTCATAGGGAGCACTCGTAATGGCTCCTACCTTTGTCGATTTTCCTCGACTGTGTCGATTACCCTCGACTGTGTCGATTAACCTCGACTGTGTCGATTAACCTCGACTGGGACTCCGAAGCACTACTAGGTACTACTTGTGACCATGAGTGGGGCTCGGCCGTACCCGTTAGATCTAACCCTCGTCCCTAATTAGTGAATATTTTTAATGGCTTGGTACTAGTTTTCACCAAGACTTCATGGCATTTTTAGTATTATGTCTGTGCTCACATGATCTAGTATTTCATAGGCATTTCTTAAAACGCATCATACTTGGTACTCGTTCTCACCAAGAGTGCTTCTTGCTATCATACCATTTATAAACATTGTATTATTTGTAACATGTATTTCACCCCCGAGAGTTATAAAACCAAAAACAGTTAAAGAAAAGGGGGAGCATGAACTCACAACTTTGCGTTCCTGCGTCGTAAACTTCACCGGATTTGCCTATCTAGCGTCGTGACCTAAACGTGTTTATTAATGTTAGTCACTAGACTTGTATCACACAAGTACAAGTCACTATCTTTTGTATATGTGTTCTTGTGTTAAAAATAATTTATATCTTTAACTATGTATCCTACTTATATTATTTTTCTCAAAAATAAATATAAGTATCTTGTATTTTGCACCCGAATTATGTATTTTGTCCAAGTAATATATTTTCATAAATATATCTTCTTGTATGTGTCTAAGCATATTGTATGTGTATTTTTGCATTCTTACTCTTATAAGTATTTAGTGTATTTTCAAGTCCTAATACACTATTCATGTATAATACATACTACATACACTTAGCACAAAATTTAGTGATCAATAAATACATATATTTTCTCCAAAAGATATACATACTTAATATCAATTTTTACTCTTGAAGAAATCATCATTTATTAACACAAAAATTGGGGAAACCTTGGTAAATGTTTTTAGATACATTTTTAGGGAATAAGTTTCTCAAAAACTTATATTTTTCTAAGTGTCAAAATTTATAAAAATTTTGACAGAGTTTCCCCTAAAAATGGAGGTTTCCCATGTTTTCAAAACATGTGTTTATTTTCTTTTAAATCATCATCAAGCATCAACAACTCATTCAAGTCTTACCACAAGTCAAAATCATGTACATCACACTATATCATGAACTTGAAGTTCTTGTAAAAACTTGTAGTAACTTACCATGTTATTTAGTGGGTTTAGTTACCCCTAAAAACATAGTTATTTGTTTGTAAATCATTCTCTTGAAAGATTTAGACATTTACAACTTGTCATGTGATTTTTTCTAAAAGTATTCTTTTTGTGTTTTTCTTGTTTCACAAGTGTTTATACACTTGTTTTTCTAATAAAAATAGTGTAGGTTTAGGTAAAAACCAAGATCTTTTAAAATCATATTTTAAACTTGGTTCGTTTGGAAAACCACTCATGAATCTTAGATTCACAAGATTTACTAGCTTGCTTTGTTTAATATTTTTTTTTTCCAAGAAATCATTCATTCATCAAGTTCATGTCTTAACAAGAGGATGATCATCTTATGTTAGCACATAATCAACCCCTAACTTGCTAGATCATGTGTTTAATCACAATCTAGCAAGCTTTATGTAATGATCAACATCAATATTTCTAGTAACAACTATCAAATATCATTCATGCATCAAACAACATCATTCCAACACTATTTCATCATATTACAAGCTTTATGTTCCAAGATTTATGTGTATGTTCATTAGTGTTCATATGAAAATCAACATGTTATATCTTTTATCCAACAAAAATAGAAGTAAACAAGTGTTAAAAGGATCTTACTACTAGCTTGAAGCTAGGGAAGAACAATGAAGAAGATTGAGTGGATAAAAGCAAACGGTTGAGGTCCTTCAAGATCCAAGTGTTCCAAGCTTCGTTAACCACTTTCTAACACCTCTAAGTGAACTTGGAAATGTTGGATTAAGAATGAAAGGGGGTGGTGGTGATGGCACTAATCTCGGCCGAACATGGGGGCCAAGGGAGGAGTTTGATGGTGTGTAGTTGATAAATGAGGAAGGTGATCTCTTTATAATGTGTTTTAGCTTTGTCCAAAGGTTATCATCTTCCTAAAGTACTAGACATAAATCTTTAGAGGACCAAAGTGGATCAATGAAAGATTATGGAAATCTTGAAGGATCATATGGGATTATGTGGGGCCACTCATGACCGTTCATAATCAAGGGGGGGGGGGGTTAAATGTAAATTTCATTCCCTAATTACTTAAATGAGTAAGCTTTCAAGTGTAAGGTTTAGGGTCTTAATGTGTTGTTGTGTTATAAGGGGTGTTATGGTGTTCGGGGACCATAACTAGCTCAGAAACATTAAAACAATGCTTCTAATAATAATTTAGTGTTCCGGGTAATGTCTGGTTGTTCGGTTAAATACAGGTTTGTTAAAGTGCTAAATTGCACCGTTTAGTGTCTTTTATGTATCTTTTTGTAACCCTTTCAATTCCCGACACTTGGGGAAGTATTCTGGATGATAAATCATAATTTCTGCATAATATTTCAGTGTCATAATGCTGATTATAGCTGAATTTAATAAAATTCTGCACTTAAAGTGCGTTTCGGGTGCTTTTTAGTGCGTATTTTAGCTTCCGGAATGTCTATATATTAACCCTTGTATGTACTCTTGGGTTTTAATATATTCTTGTCGTTGGACCTACACCTAGGCTCCAACTCCATTGTCTAACTGCTTTCTGTAGAATTGTTGACACAATGTGTCTTACCGGTGAGTTTACTAATATTTTTGACGCAACGCTATCATAAAGTAATTCTTGTAGTATAAAACGTGCATGAATTCACTTGCATGGAATTCAGAAATTTATTTGTCTGGTAACGGTGCCAATTCTGTTCTGTGTATCATTAGAACTATCTCGTGTTGCATGTGGCAACGAATAAAGTCTTGTATCATGAAATGCCATTGTATGTACATAACGGTAATCAATAATTCATTTGTCTTGTAAACTAGATCACGCACAATTATTTAAGCACGGATTACTGTTCAATTAGTGTACGAAATGTACGGAAAAGTGACGGTTGTCACACAGATGGTGAGAGCGGTTAATATTATAGATAAGGACCTCAAGCACAATATCGTAGCTTTGTTAGATGAAGATGATAAGAAGGCCGCACCAGTTAAACCGATGATGCCTTTCTAGAAGTGTTCAAGAATCTTCAAGGCAATTATTGAAGTGCGTGTGCCACATGAAACTATAATCAGAGAATTTTGGTCGAATGATACTGTTAAATGCCAGCTTACACCGCCAGAAATACACTCGACTGTACAAAATAAGAAAGTGGTTATTACCGAAGCACTTATCTGTGAGGTTCTAGAATTCAAAGATTCACCAACTGACCCCGATATGCTAGATAAGAAATTGGTGAAGGGTTGTTTTCAACGTATGGGTTACAATGGATACCTCAATGCCACGAGTTATGCTAAGAGTTGTGTTTCAAGGCCCCACAATTTCCTTATACACGTTGTAATTCAATGTTTGGGGCACAGAAAAGGAGGGTATGATGTAGCACCAGATTACTCGATGAGTGCTATAGATGTGTTGTGTTTGAACTTAAAGTTTAATGTTCTCGCTTATGATCTTTAACAACATGAAAAACAGCATATGTGACACGAGATTGTTGATGTACCCGAGATTCGTACAGTTGCTGATAGATCACCAACACAAAGACTTAGAGAAACGTGAGAATGACAAAATGGAGCTGGAACATATGAATAGTATTACACTTGAGAGATTGACTTTGTACAAAGGAAAGGCTGATGATCAGATTGTACCTTACAGAGGGTTATTTGGGCATTTGAATGAAGTTAAGTACATAGCTCCAGAAGATGGAAAGTGGAGACATGACAATAGTAATTCAGATGGCGAAACTGAGAAGATAAAAAAGTTTATGTACTCGAAAAGCAAACAATTAAGAAAGAGGATGATAGTCAAGGATCTCAAAAGAAAAGAATCTGCCCCCAAGCCAAGAAAGTTATAGACGTGGAAGAACGAGCTGAAGAAGATGTTGTAATATATGTTACATCTGATAAATAGAAAGAACCGCCTGATGATGAAGCGTCTGAAAGTGATGAAGAGTACCAGTTCTTATGATTAATATGATCCAAGGGCTATGGCTGAGAAAGCTGAATAGAAAAAGAAGCAAACTGATGAAGAACAGGATACTGATTATGTACCTGAGCCTGATGTACCAATTGTTAAGAAGGTTGTTGGGAGAATTCTGCTAAATCAGTTACAAAGAAGAATACTAGATCTCCAGCAGCTAAGAAGCAGAAGGAACCAACCACTGAAGGTATTCATGAAGAACAAATTCATACTGCCGATGAGCCCATGAGAATTGAGAACTCCAGTTGTTGAGGAAACTATTTATTTAGAGACAACACACAACATACACATTAAGACACCTAATTCATTACCATCACAAACAACACCACCATAACCATTGAAGAAGCCTGATCAAGCAGGTCCATCATCATCACTACAACCAGAACCAACTCCTCGTATTGAATCTCTTGATGATATGGGTTGTGACTACTTTAACGAACCAAACAACGAGAAGATATTAGAGTTGGAAGCCAAAGTTGAACTGTTGAATGTCAAGGTTGAAAGTCTAACAGAAGAAAATTAAAGGCTAAGAAAATAGAATGCAACCTGTAACATCGATACACATTAAGACACCTAATTCATTACCATCACAAACAACACCACCACAACCATTGAAGAAGCCTGATCAAGCAGGTCCATCATCATCATCATCACTACAACCAGAACCAACTCCTCGTATTGAATCTCTTGATGATATGGGTTATGACTACTCTAACGAACCAAACAACGAGAAGATATTAGAGTTGGAAGCCAAAGTTGAACTGTTGAATGTCAAGGTTGAAAGTCTAACAGAAAAAAATGAAAGGCTAAGAAAATAGAATGCAACCTGTAACATCGATACACATTAAGACACCTAATTCATTACCATCACAAACAACACCACCACAACCATTGAAGAAGCCTGATCAAGCAGGTCCATCATCATCATCACTACAACCAGAACCAACTCCTCGTATTGAATCTCTTGATGATATGGGTTATGACTACTCTAACGAACCAAACAACGAGAAGATATTAGAGTTGGAAGCCAAAGTTGAACTATTGAATGTCAAGGTTCGAAAGTCTAACAGAAGAAAATGAAAGGCTAAGAAAACAGAATGCAATCATGGCATCATCATCCTCAACCTGTAACATGTTTAAAATAAAGTTCAATGAAAAAGCAAAGGCGAGTATACAAGTTTTAAATATATGTATAAGCATAAAAGTTTAAAACGAATCCACATGGCAACTTAAGTTATTCAAGATAAACGTAACATGGCTTACGATAATCCTAGTCAATCCTCTGTTACGCAATAAAGAATGATGTTTTAACATGACCATAAGTCTACGGGCGGTGCGTTACTCCTATAGCGCTATACATGTTAAATGGAGGCTTGTACGAAGCTAATGACTACGGTATCACATAAGACTCACCCAAGTTCACGTATCAAGCATAACAAGTAGTTTCATGTATAAGGATTGTTTTTTGCATGCATAAGAATAAAGTTTGAGTGTAGTTCATAGGTAAACATGTTACACCCCAAAAAAGGTGGTAAACGTAAAGGGGGTTCGAGTATACTCACGGTTTTGCAAGCTTTCCCACTTGATATTCCGTGAGTGTTTGGTTGATTAGTTTGGAGCACCTTGTCCTTCTACACGAAGAAACATAGGTGGGTGAGTATGTAGAGTTTAACGGAAGATTAAGATTCGGAGTTTAAAATACATGAAAGTAAACATATGAAGAAAATAATCACCTAGCACTCATAATACTTGTTCTTGACACTATAAAACTCGAAAGAGTTTAAATGTTTTCATAGGTCAAATGCCCATTAGAATCATGACAAGCATTATAGTCCTCAGATGATATAACCTACTATCTTGACAAATGACCACTAATTCATTATCAAAAGTTCGATTACTTGGATAATATATAAGTATTATATAGTGTACATTATGTTATATAGGTCAAGCATGAGGTAAGAAGATGAATCCTCCATTTAGGAACCTCCTTTGTATATCATATAAGTCATGTAGGAGGTAGGAAGAACAAGTCTTCCATTTAGGTACCTCTTTGGTGTTCACCACTACACTTGTTGTTATAAACAATCAAGGAGGGTCATGAACATACAATAAAGAATAAGTTAACTACAACTAATCTAAGAAATCATCAAGTAATGTGTGGATTTTCAAGTAGGATAGCCCAAGCTAGTCCTATAATCACACAAACATCAAGCTTTAAGCTTGTTCACTACTTGTGGGTTAAACCCTAATCAAAACAGAAAGTTTATGAGGTTTTAACCTCCGATTTTAAGTGTCACAACCTTGTTTTTAAGCCCAACTAACCATAGAAGTAATTATGAGCATAAGGACATAGGAATGTGTATGAGATAACTAAAGTTCAAGCAAGTTTAGTAATGTTTAATCAAAACAGAATGTTTGGAGCCTTATTTGGTGATGTTCCAGCCTTGGTTTTCCATGGAAAACCTTTTGGAAACATACCTAAGGTTGTTCCAAGCAAATAGAAAGAAGAATCATGGAAAAGGGTTAAGAAATGAGAAAGTTATGCTCACTTTTGTGAGATGATATCATTCTGATTTGCTTCTAGATTCAGCTGCGTTTTTAGTTTGTTTGAGAGTGATTAGAGAGTGTTTGCAAGAAAACACACTTAGAACTCAACAAAACCAACAAAAAGAGACCAACCAGTGAGCTATTAGAGCTGGTCGCGGATCCGGGTGCGTCGCGGGCCGCGAAGGACCCAGCCATTTACGTCACGGGCCGCCAGGGATTCTCAGGCGCGATTTTTTTTTATATTCTTACAATTTCAACCCCTAACTTTCTTAATTTGATGTTTTAAGTTGTGTTAAGGGTAAATTATGACATGTAAGCATATTTTAAGGTTTGTTAAGCATAATTAACATAAAACAAGTATAATGAAGCATGAATTATCATATGTATGTCGTAAGTATCATATGCATCCATATAGCGTAAGATTCGCATGTTTCACGTAATTGCAAGCTTAACACGTAGTTTCCAAGAATCATGAATAATGTATCAAATGTTTCACAATTTCAAACGTATGAGTAAGTATGAAGTATGCATAACATGAATTTAAAGAAATACGAGTTTTATTTATGATCCAAGTCTCGGATTTTATAACGATTACAACGAAAGGACGAATACAAAACTACAAGATTACCAAAAATAGAAATACAAACAACGCTTTCTAAATATGGAAAGTACGAAGAAGTAGGACGTTACAAGAACTATTTACAGCTGAACTTACATTTTGGAGAGCTTTTTGAAATAAGTTGTAAACAAGTGCTTGTAGGACTGGTGTCACGGCCCCCGACCCGTTTTGCCGGTTCGAAATCCGCGAGACAGAAACCCGTGGTATTGGTATTTAATTTGGCAGCGAAAATTTTTAACAGGATCGTTTCAACAGAAACACCAAATTATTTTATTATAAGTTGCGGGACAAACCCCGTATTTTACAATAAAGGATTTTCACTGAGAAATCCCCTGATTACAGAAAACATGTTTATTTATTTACTGAGCCACTTTATTTAAGCTGGAGTGCTACGCGGCACTTTTCCTTTTTCCTCACAGTAAATCACCTGAAACATGTTTTAAAAAGTTTTGATTAGCGAAAAATACAGGCGAGTGCATTCAATTTGGACAAAAGACACATTGTTATAATTTACAGTATTAAGAGCGATTACAATTGCTTCTATCTTATAATTAGCTGACCCAGTTTTCACTCGACCGGATCTGTGACTGTGGTCATATCACTATTGGGTCCGTTCACCCGAAAGTGACGTTATCACTATTTAGGTCCATTCACCTAAAAGTGACACTTGATAATTAATGTATACATAACCCCACGTACTGTCAGATTTTAAGATAACAAAGACTTAATCCCTGTAAATCTAACTGGAAAACATTTAGGCTTTTGTAAAGCAATTTGATAAAATAGAATGACTCACATTGCAAGTTTAAACGGTTAGAGCTTGCCTACTGATTAAGCTGGTAAACCTAGTTAAATATATAATGCAAACGAAACTAGGTTAGTAACTTAATACAACATTTACGATAATTCATGACATCGAAACCCTCACGACGAATGACAAAGTATAGCCCAAAATTTAGGCAGCACTTAAACATCCATCGGATAGGTTTTAATCGATCGGACATTGTATCGTAGCAGTGATCGAGTTATTACCCCGTTATCGTAGCAGCATCTCGATACTTAAACACACTATTTTGAGCAGAACGAAAGTGATTTTGATGAAAATTTTCGACAGCTTTGAACTGCCCATGCACGTCCAATTTATAGCAATTTTTCTAGTTTCTCGCGGCCCGCAACGGCCTGAAGGCGATCTTTCGCGCCCCGCCAGAGCCACCCTAGCTACGGCCAGGGCTACCGTGTCATCCCCTAGGCTTGCCACGTGTGCGACACGTGGCCCTGATCGTTATCCGGAGACTTCAAGGCGCTCGCGCCCCGCGACGTATGACCTTGAGTCTGTTGCGCCTCGCGACAGACTGATTTTTCTTGTTTTTTTTTGGATTTTTGTAAATAGGAGAGATGTACGGGTTCGGGTTTTCACTTACGGAGCGTTTTAGGACATTTTTGTGCAAGTCGTTACATCCTCCCCACCTTGTTTAAAATATCGCCCTTGAGATTTACTGGAACAAGTAAGGATATTTTCTTTTTATTTCCGATTCTAATTCCCATGTATACTCAGGTCCTCTTTTCGAATCCCATTTTACCTTAACCAGCACCAATCTCTTGTGTTTGAGGTGCTTGACCTTTTTGTCTTCTATTTGAAGGGGTTTCTCAACAATCTTTAATTTTTCGTTTACCTCTATATCTTGAAGAGGTACTACCAGTGATTCATCAGATAAACATTTCTTCAAGTTGCATACATGAAATACATCATGTACACCGGCTAATTCCTCGGGTAGTTGTAACTGATAGGCAACTAGTCCTATTCGTTGGATGATTTTGAATGGTCCGACATATCTTGGACTTAACTTTCCTTTCTTACCAAATCGGACTACTCCTTTCAAAGGAGAAACTTTTAGTAGTACTTTATCACCAACTTGAAATTCTAATGGCTTACGTCTATTATCGGCATAATTCTTTTGGCGATCTCGAGCCGTCTTTAGCCTTTCCTTGATTTGAGTTATCTTGTCGGTGGTTTCTTGTACAATTTCAGGACATGATAAATGACTTTCTCCTATTTCTGCCCAACATACTGGAGTTCGGCACTTTCGTCCATATAGTGCTTTGAATGGGGCGGCATTGATGCTTGTGTGATAACTGTTGTTATAGGAGAATTCTATTAGTGGTAAATGGTCATCCCAATTTCCACCGAAATCTATAACACATGCTCTTAACATGTCTTACAGAGTTTGGATCATCCTTTCACTTTGTCCATCGGTCTGGGGATGGTATGTTGTACTTAAATTCAATCGTGTCCCCATTGCTTGTTGGAAACTTGTCCAAAAATGTGAAGTGAAACGACTATCCCTATCTGATACAATGGAGAGTGGAACTCCATGTAGGGATACTACCTCATCCTCGTATAACTTAGCTAGTCTTTCCATGCTAAAGGTTTCTTTCATTGGTAGGAAATGAGCTGATTTGGTTAATCGATCCACAATCACCCAAATTGCATCGTTACCTTTTCTGGTTTTGGGTAATTTAGTAACAAAATCCATTGTTATCAATTCCCATTTCCATACAGGCATTTCTAGTTGCTGAAGTAAACCCGAGGGTTTCTGGTGTTCTGCCTTAACTTGTGAACAAGTCAAACACTTAGAAACATAACTAGCTATGTCCTTTTTCATTCCTATCCACCAAAAGTTATTTCACAAATCTTGATACATCTTGTTATTACCAGGATGCATCGTATACCTAGATTTATGGGCTTCCTCTAAGATTCTATCGCGTAGGTTTCCTTGTCTAGGTACCCAAATCCTTTTTCTTATGGAATCTCCAAATTCCATCCGTTCCTTGCTCTAATTCCTTTATTCTTCCTTTCATTCCTTCAGCATCATCCTTGATTGCTGTTTCTTGAACACTTTTCAGTTGTTCCATTAAATCTAACTGCAGATTTAATCTAAGAGCACGGACTCTTCTTTATTTCTCATGGTACTTACGACTTAAGGCGACGACTACTACATTTGCTTTTCCTTCGTGATATTGAATATCACAGTCGTAGTCACTTAAAATTTCCATCCACCTTCTTTGTCTCATGTTCAACTCTTTTTGCCCAAAAATATATCTTAAGCTCTTATGATCTGTAAATATGGTAAACTGGCTACCATATAGATAATGTCTCCAAATTTTAAGGGCAAAAATTATTGCACCTAATTCTAAATCATGAGTCGTGTAATTTTCCTCGTGCTTTTTCAATTGCCTTGATGTATACGCAATCACCTTCTTACATTGCATTAACACACAGCCTAATCCTAGCTTAGAAGCATCGCAGTAGACTTCAAAATCTTTTGTTCCTTCTGGTAAGGCAAGAATTGGGGCATTTGTTAATTTCTGCTTTAGAATTCTAAAGGCTTCTTCCTGCTTAGGTCCCCATTTAAACTTAACAGTTTTACATGTTAATTTAGTTAATGGAACAACTATCTTAGAAAAACCTTGGATAAAACACCTATAGTATCCAGCTAATCCTAGAAAACTTCTGACTTCTGTAGCTGATTTGGGGACTTTCCAATTTGTGATGGTCTCTATCTTGGAAGGATCTACGTGAATACCTTCATGATTCACCATATGTCCTAAAAATTGCACTTCTTGCAACCAAAATTCACACTTAGAAAATGTGGCGTAAAGCTTTTCTTTTCTTAACAGGGTTAAGAGTGCATGCAAGTGTTTACAGTGTTCTTCCTGGCTTTTGGAATAAATAAGTATATCGTCGATGAAGAAAATTACAAATTTATCCAAGTACGGCTTACAGATCCTATTCATCATGTCCATAAATGTTGTAGGAGCATTGGTTAACCCAAATGGCATGACTGTAAACTCGTAGTGACCATACCTAGTTCTGAAAGCAGTTTTAGGTATATCCTCTTTCTGTACTTTCAGTTGGTGATACCCGAAGCGCAAATCTATCTTAGTGAAATATCTAGCTCCCTGAAGTTGATCGAAAAGATCATTAATCCTAGGTAACGGGTATCGATTCTTAATGGTAACCTTATTTAATTCTCTATATTCGATACATATTCGCATTGACCCATCCTTATTTTTCACAAACAACACCGGTGCTCCCCAAGGGGATGAACTGGGTTGTATGAATCCTTTTCTAACAATTCATCTAATTGCTTTTTCAGTTCTAACATTTCGGTGGGTGCCAACCGACAGGGTGCCTTAGCTATCGGAGCAGTTCCAGGTATTAGATGAATTCTAAACTCTACCTCCCTATCTGGTGGTAATCCAGGTAGATCTTCCGGGAATACATCGGGGTATTCTGATACTACTGGAATTTTCTGAAGTTCTTTGCTTTTAGTGTTAATGATTACTGAAATCATATACACTATTCCTTATTTTCGTTCGTAACTAGCGACTTTCATTACTGAAATGAATTTCATTGGTCTACGCGGCTTATTTCCTGTAATCAAAATTACCTCTCCTATTGGCGTAAGAATTTCTACGAAATTCTGATCACATAGGATTCGAGCATGGTTGGCTACTAACCAATCCATTCCTAACACGACGTCGAACCCTACTAAATTCATAGGTAGAAGATTTGCCGAAAACTTATGCCCTGATAATTCTATTTTTCCTTCTTGAAGTACCTTATTTATACCGATAGAGTTTCCTTCGGCCGTTTCTACCGTATAAACTTGACTAAGTTTGGTTAAAGGTTGCTTAAGAGCTTGGCAGAATGAAGTATTGATAAACTTTGGTTTGCACCAGAGTTAAATAATACTTTTGCATAAACGTCATGAACTAGGAACGTACCAGCTATCACGTCAGGAATTAGATCTGCCTCTTGCGTCGTCATCTGAAAAGCTCTTGCATTTTTCTTATTAGTTCCATCGGCCGCTTTTGCTTTGTTGTCAGCTATCTTGACCAATTTAGGGCAATTTGGCTTAAAATGCCCAGCTTCTCCGCAGTTGTAGCAGACTGTGGATTTCTTCCTGAACTCATCCTCTCAGTGCTCCGGTATTTTTAGAAATTGCAGTATGTCTTACATTTTCCAAAGTGTTTTCTTTTACAGGTACTGCAAAATGGCGGGGTGGAGGACTGTCTGGCTCCCTTTTTCTTGAAGTTACCACTATTACCCACACGGAAACCTTGGGTAATTTTCTGAGCCAATTCCTTCTTCCTATTTTCTTCTCTTGTATGAACCAATCCGTCAGTCAAGGTGTTGGCCAACTCGACTGCATCGTTGATCGTTCGGGGTCTAGCAGCCTTGACTATGTCGCGAATTTCGCTAATCAATCCCCATATATAGCTAGATATAAGTACAAGTTATGGCGAGGCCAGAGTCGGTACTATCCTTGCATACTCGAAGAATTTCGAAGTATACTCACGACAATTAACATCCACCATCCGGTGGTTCAGGAACCGGTTTGTCATTTGTTCCTTTTCGTAGGAAGGACAGAACTTCCTTTCAACCAATTCCTTAAATTCTTCCCAACTCATGGCATGAGCCACGTTGCTTCCTTTAGCTTGCAGCACCATGTTCCACCATTCTAATGCCTCTTCCTTGAAAAGGTGGGATGCATATATCACCCTGTCTTCTTCTGCACACTTACTTATTTTAATTACAGCTTCGGTCTTTTCTAACCAACGTAGTGTAGCAGTTGCTCCTTCACTGCCTACAAATTTGATTGGCTTACAGGCGAGGAATTCCTTATAAGTGCAACCAGTCGTCATCACTTTCCTCTTTTTAGGTGATGGGGCTTGAATTATATCATTATTATTGCCTCCATTTATGCTATAACTGAAATTATCATCGCGAGTGCGTTTGCTATGGTCGGCTTTGGAAGGTTCAACGGGATTCTTAACGGCTGCGACGATTGCTGAGATAGCATTAGCTATACCCTGATCAACTATATTTTCTATATCTTGTCTATTGAGGAAATTTTCCTGATTATTTGGTTCCGATTGATTAACTTCATTTGCCGATTGGTTTACTGCATTATCCATTTGAATTATAGATATAACATACGGATTAATATCACAAGGTAAATAGCAAATAACACAACATTGCAACACACATTAAGTCAGCACATATAACCAAAATCATCGACATTGCGACATTTCTATTTTTATATATATTTATGCATCCGTACAAGCCCTGTATTTACAGATGTTTTACTTTTATTGTTATACATTATTTTATTATTATTACTATTTATATATTATATTATATTTTTATTATTATTATATATTTTTTTCACATATTATTTGTGACATCTGTGCCTCTTTGACCATCATACGAATACAAAAGTAATGAAATATTGTGTTTCATACTTAGGATTTGTATAAATATGTGTATCATTTGCACATATCAATTCTTGTTCAATTTCGAGCTTTAAATCGCTTTCTGGAAAGTTATACGCGAACTAATGCGTAAATGTAATCAGTTTAATGCAACAAACACTTCGGAATAGTGACATAGGCTTAACATACCTTAAATAACCTTTACATAACTTAGAAATAAGTTTTGGAAGGTTTGGTGTGTCGAAAACAAGTTTATTCGATCGTAGGGACTATTTGCGTCAAACTAAAAAACTATGCCGTTTGTATAGTAACGAACATTCTGGAACTTGATCATAAGCTAAACATACCCTAAATATCCTTTACATAGCTTAGAAATAGGCTTTGAGGGGTTTGTTATGCAAAAATACGCTTATTTGATCGATAGGGACTAAAAGCGTCAAAAAATGCATATGTTTATATTTACGCGCATATCTTACGTTCTGAACATATCCGGACACCCAAAAATTTTTGTAATCATTAAAATATTTTATTTTAGTGATTGGAATGCAAAAATACCATTTGTCGTGTAATTTGGATCGTTTTCGCGTCCGTTCGAGTTTTCGTCGTAATTAACCGAAAACGCAACCGTACGACCAAACGAACCAACATCCGAGGTGTTTTCAAGCATATTTCTTTTTCCCTATGCTTTAACTTCATTGTGGAGCCTTGAAATAGGGTTAACGGGGCTTAAAAACATCAAAATGCAAGTTTTTAGCATTCAGGGACCATTTCTGCCAATCTGTCAAAGTGCCCTCACGGGCCGCGTAAGATGAGGGTTGAGTCTACGCGGGGCGCGACAGACTACCAGTACAGAAACATTGAATCTGGTCTTTGCAGCTGATTTCAGTGGTTTTAATCCCTGATTTTGAATACAATGGACTTGTTTTTGAGTTCCCCTTGTGTTATAATCTATGGGCACAAGTGTATGGTTAGGATCAAGCTTTGATTCTTGCAAAAACACTTGTCAAGATCTTGTTAACTCAAGACTTTCTATAAATACCCACTTGTTCATTCTCATTTCCTCACACATTTGATCTAAATCTGCTCTAAGTTGAAGTTAAGACTTCATACCTGAGTGTTTTGGATCAAATTCTTCCTTGCTTGGACCTTTTGTAAGCTTCTTTGATGTTTTTTTATGCTTTTCAAGCATGAAAGTCACACAGTGTTTGACTTTCTGCTTTGACCACGATTTGGTCAAGTCAAAGTTCAATCGAACTTTGCAACGTGAGCGTAATCATGATGGTTATAGTCCCATGTGACTATACCTACTGATTACCACGTCGATTAGTCGAAGTGACGAGTCAAAGTTTCGGTCAGAATACGTGTTTATGCGTATTTTGTGACGAAGCTATTTTTGGGTATCAAAACACTTTGTTTTGATACCAAACCTGTTTTCTAACTTAGTTAAACATGTTTTAACAAGTTTTACTCGTTACTTTTAGTCTAGTGCTTGTTTAGGGTCGTAAGTCAAGCGGTCTTGACAACCGCTTAGACTTTCGAACCCGACCCGTTTGGTCGATCATTAGGATCCGGCCAAGCATATATTATGACCATAGTTGTATAGGGAATAACCTTCCGAGGTTATACCTTATGGTCACTTAGTTTAGTTAGTTGTATGATAGGTAGTTTATATGCCTTAGTAAAATGACCAAAATGCCCTTTTCATGCATAATCGGATGTTAAGCATATGTAACCTAACTTTTGTCACTTAAAATGATTATGCAACATATTTAAACATGTTAGGGCATATAATACTTGTCATAGGACTAGTTAGGCATCTCGAACGCGCATTTGCGTGAACGACGCGTTAAAGTAGTAGAAGCTACCTTAATGGGTCGTAACGGGTCGTAAGCACTTAGGATAGGTTCCGATTTAGAATGTAGGCTTTGTTAAACCATATCACATGAGTTCCAATACTCATTTGGTTTACGAGACCTCATTCTACCTGATCTCCCGATTTAGGTGTCGATTTATTAACATAGTGATCCGATACTAGGTACCACTTGATTCCTTGATTGCCCGAGCTTGTTAGTTCACTCTAATCGAGGATACCTTGCAATTCAATGTGAGTACATAGTTCCCCTCTTTTACCGTTTTCAAATGTTTTGGGGTGATTCATATGTGCTAAACGATTTCGAGTTTCCTAAAACGAGTGTTATGTTATATTAAACACAATGATTTAATTTATATGAACTATTGAACCACTGGAACTATTGATCTATGTAAACTACTTGAACCACTGGATCTATGTGAACTGTATGAACTATTGAACCACTAGAACTATTGATCTATGTAAACTACTTGAACCACTGGATCTATGTGAACTGTATGAACTATTAAACCACTGGAACTATTGATCTATGTGAACTATTTGAACTACTTGAACCACTGGAACTATGTGAACTGTATGAACTATTTGAACCATTGGAACTATTTGATCTATGTGAACTATTTGAACTATTTGAACGATTGGAACTAATTGAACTATTGAACGATTGGGTTATGGTAAGTGATTAGGTAACGGGGCGGGTGTAATGTGATAAAAGCATGGTGGATACGCCACTGGTACTTCCTATATATAAGTGCTTTTAACACATTACATGTCGTTGCGTTATCTAGATCACTTGGACGAATTGTTTTTAAATGAAGTTACACTACAAGGTTTTCTTAACAATATAAACCATACAATGATTACTTTCAACGACTATTTACTACTTGGTTTACAAAGACAAATGTTTTCAGTTAAGATTCATGGCTACAATGGTTTTGGTTTACACATATATCAACTTGCAAAAGTTGATAGAAACATACTGCAATATCATACTCTTTTGTTTTCAAGGTACACACTCGACAACACTCGAAGTTGGACGAGGTATTGCAATATGAACTTAAGGCCATGAATCTGACACACTCACAAAACCTATGTACTCGCCGACATTTTTATGCTGACGTATTTTCACATATGTTTCAGGTACCATAGTTTGATGATGTTTGATGATGATTATGATGCCTGCTCACATAGGGATGGACGAGGCCTTAGTGACTTAATAACAATGAAGTACAATATGATCATGTTTTGTTTTTAATATCCGAGATAATGTAATAAACTTAATTCAATAAAACAGATCTTCAATCCATGTGTTGTGAAACAATGATTCTGTTACGACACTCCCCGATGTTTCCGCCGCGGTTTGTTGTTTTAACGCGGTCGGGGTGTGATAGAAAATTTGGTATCAGAGCTCATGGTTATAGGGAATTAGGTTATTAGTAATGCTTTGACCTAGACTATAACCTTCCTAGGACCCTAACACAAGTTACCTTGTGTTTAGTCTTAAAACAATACCGTTGCCTATCTTTAGGTGACAACCACAACAAGAATACGAAATACGAATCCGACTTGAAAACTAATCATCTCTTCTTAGATGATTTTTGATAAGGTTTTGAACCTTCAAAGTTTTCAAAATCTCGTCAAAGTTCGGGTCATATTAATGTGAACACGTGCAATCTGGAAGGGTGGGTGCCTGTATCCTGAGTTTTCTGTCTAAGGATAGAGTGTTCGTACAAATCCACATAATCAGACCAGTCACTCTTACCTGGGAACTCTTGGGATGAGTGTCCACTTATAGGCAAAAGCATGTCTTCGCGATACATTATAAGGACCTATTTACTTTGTTCAGCCATTTTGCGTCGTTTGTTTGTTCGAAGTAACAAACAAATGATCGCCTTCCTTATGTTTCGTTGATATCTTCAATATCTCTTTTGTCCATTCAAATGTTAATCTCACTCATTTCTCATGTTCTTTTTAGAAAATGCCTCCTAGACGCGATCAAACTGAAAATGCTGCCCTCGCAGCCACAATCGTTCAGCAGATGGCTGCTGTGATTCTGAACCTCATTACTCAGATAAACCAAGCGAATAACAATAACAATAATAACAATGCTCAGTGTGACTTCAAAACGTTCATTTCAGCTAAGCCATCGAAATTTTCTGGGTCTCAAGGAGCAACTGCGCTCCTACAATGGTTCGAGAGTCTAGAAAGCACCTTCAGACATGTTCAGTGTCCAAATGAGCGAAAGGTTGAATTCGCATTTAGTATTTTTGAGAAACGAGCTTTAACATGGTGTAATGGTGTGATGAGAGATAGGGGTGCCGATGTGGCACTGGTCAAACCTGGGAAGAGCTTCGAGCTCTAATGATGAAGGAATTTTGTCCTCGTCATGAAATCAGGGCATTGGAAAGGGAATTCGACGATCTTAAGCAAGATAGCGGTGTGCATAGAGCCTACACGGACCGTTATGAGGAGCTAAGTCTGTTATGCCCGACCATGGCTACGCCTTTGGATAAGGCAATTGAAAAGTATATTGATGGCCTCCCTGACTCAGTACAAGACATTGTTACTGGTAGCAACCCTACTACAGTTAGACAGGCCATAGAACTATCCGCTACCCTGACTGAATCTCAGATCAGGAAGGGTAAACTTTTTCGAAAAGGCGACAAGAAACCAACCAATGAACCTAAACCAAAGGATAAGCAGACTGAATCCTCCAAGAAGTCAAAGAAGCGTAAAGCTTCTCAGAACTTCGCCGTGGTTGCTCAAAATAATCCAGCTGTCCCTAACCAACCAGCTCAACCCCCTGCTAAGAAGCCATACAACGGAACTGCACCTATGTGCAACCAATGTAACCTTCATCATCATGCTAGTGTGAAATGCCGCAAATGCCTAAACTGTGGACTTGCTGATCATACAGCTAGGGTTTGTCGAGCTGCAGCTACACAAAATCAAGCTGACAACAATCCTGCTCAAGCTCGTTTTCTAGCAGGTTCTTGCTACAACTGTGGCGAGATGGGCCATTTCTGAAACAATTGCCCAAAGCTTGCTAATGCAAATCCAGCACATGGATGAGCATTCGATTGACTAGAAGACGATGCTGTTTAAAAACAATTGAACTTTATGTATTATTTTCTTTTGTTATCCAAGTCTTTAAAACAAATATTTTGGTTTATAAATAAACATTTATTTGCATTTCGATGTATGAAAACAAGTGTGATTACATGTATGAACGACTTATCCCCTTCAATACCGACACCAAGGAACCGTGTTCCTTACAGGACAAACTTCTCTCGTAGTTCTTCCATTTTTATGATCATTCGTGATCTCTGCGAAGACCCTAAGTACTCGTTTCTTCTACGAAACAAAGTACAAAGTGCAAGTTACAACTCTAGACGAATACCCAAAGTACCACTTTAAATCTTTAATAGGATACCCAAGGGTACTTCCGTAAGCCCTTGATTGGTCTTACATATCATATCTTCCCAACTTCACGACATTTTACACATCATATGACTACCAAAGATTTTGCATGTTTTCAAAAACCTCATGCGTGTTTTCAAAATCATCTCACACGGTTTTAAAACATTTCATAAAAATGATTTCCTAATATACTTAGTACATGATTTCAAAAACATTACAAAAGGTTTTCAAAAACACATTTTTAATGATTCCAAGCATAGCTTTCAAAAACAATTTTGCTCGTGTGTTGCCTTAACATACGTAGTACGCGATTTTCAAGAACATCCCGCTTTGTATGCTGACTAAGCATGCTTAGCACAACGATTTCAAGGATCCAATTGCTTCATATGTTGTCTTAGCATATCTAGTGCAAGGTTCCTAAACACCTCCCGCTATACGACTTCCAAATCCTTATAGGATCTTCTTCATAGTAAGATTCTTTGTGTACTATAATTCGAATATTACGATTCTTTGTGAACGAAATCGAATCCTTATAAGATTGTCCTATCTTTATAAGATAGAATTCTTGAGGATGTTTGAAGTGCTAGTTGAAGTCCATTGACTGGATTCCTAGTATACTTTGAATGCCCGTGTACAAATCAACGTCAAGTTAATAACAAACTAATAACTAATTAAATAACCAAGTGAACAATTGTGTAACTATTATGTGCTTACGTGTTTAAGTGTTGACCTAATCAAATTAAAGTTATCACAAGATTGTTCAACCAATTCTATCCCCTACACATTAAAAAATAAACTGTGCGGACTGTGCAAGGAATTACGAAATTATGGATGCATACATAATTATGGAATTCAGTGCACAGAAACCACAGCTAGTTTTGTCATGTATTAACTTAAACAAGAAACAAAAGTTAACCAAATTCATTTCCGTTTATGATGAAGTACCCACAGAGGAAAAATGAACTAGCTATTAATTTTTCGCTTCTGAAAGAAATATCCGCTGAGGGAAATGAATAATCTATTCATGAACCGTGTTCTTTTTCATTTCTTATAAAGTACCCATAGAGGAAAATAAATTATACATTCATTTTCGCTTCCGAGAAATATCCACTGAGGAAAATGAACAAATTCATTTTCATTTCTGATAAAGTACCCACTGAGGAAAATGAATAAATTCATTCCATTTCTGGTGAAGTACCCACTGAGGAAAATGAATTGATCATTCATTTTCACTTCTAAAGAAATACCCACAGAGGGAATGAATAATCCTGCATTAATTTTGTCATTTTCATTTCTAAAGAAGTACCCACTAAGGAACATGAACCATCCGTTCATTTTCACTTCCGAAGAAATATCCACTGTGGAAAAATAAATAAATCCATTCCACTTCTGACGAAGTATCGATTGAGGAAAATGAATTATCCATTCATTTTCACTTCTAAAGAAAAATCCATTGGGGAATGAATAATCCTGTATCAATTCCTTCATTTGCACTTCTGACGAAGTACCCATTGAGGAAAATGAATCATCCATTCATTTTCTCTTCCGAAGAAATATCCATCGGGGAAATGAATATCTTTTTCAATTAACCTTCATTTCCACTTCTGACGAAGTACCCACTGAGGAAAATGAATTATCCATTCATTTTCACTTCCGAAGAAATATCCATCGGGGAAATGAATATTCTTTGCGATAATCTTTCATTTCCACTCCTGACGAAGTACCCACTGAGGAAAATGAATCATCCATTCATTTTCGCTTCCGAAGAAATATCCATCGGGGAAATGAATATCTTTTTTCAATTACCCTTCAATTGCACTTCTGACGAAGTACCCACTGGAGAAAATGAATCATCCATTCATTTTCGCTTCTAAAGAATATCCACTGAAGAAATGAAATACAAATCCTTACAAGATCTTTCTATCTTAATAGTTAGATTCTTAAGGGATACTCGTAGAACTGCTGGTTAGTTTGATCTTTATCATTAATCAAAACTCTCGTTCCCACTTCCTACTTTATCTAAGGAAGCACCCACTAGGGAACGATAAAGGTATGCCCTACGTGGAAATCCTTGATGGGTTACTCTATGCAAATAGATAACACTCCAGATTCCGCGCAAGACAATTGTTTAACACAATGATTCAGACAGACTCCTTCGAATAAATTGCGAGACGAAATTTCCTAAAGTAGGGGAGACTGTAACATCTGTGCCTCTTTGACCGTCATACGAATACAAAACCAATGAAATATTGTGTTTCATACTTGGGATTTGTATAAATATGTGTATCATTTGCACATATCAATTCTTGTTCAATTTCGAGCTTTAAATCGCTTTCTGGAAAGTTATACGCGAACAAATGCGTAAATGTAATCAGTTTAACGTAAAAACACTCCGGAATAGTGACATAGGCTTAACATACCTTAAATAACCTTTACATAACTTAGAAATAAGTTTTGGAAGGTTTGGTGTGTCGAAAACAAGTTTATTCGATCGCAGGGACTATTTGCGTCAAACTATGAAACTATGCCGATTTGTATAGTAACGAACATTCCGGAAATTGATCATAAGCTAAACATACCCTAAATATCCTTTATATAGCTTAGAAATAGGCTTTGAGGGGTTTGTTATGCAAAAATACGCTTATTTGATCGATAGGGACTAAAAGCGTCAAAAAAATGCATAAGTTTGCATTTACGCGCATATCTTACGTTCTGAACATATCCAGACACCCAAAAATTTTTGTAATCATTAAAATATTTTATTTTAGTGATTGGAATGCAAAAATACCATTCGTTGTGTAATTTGAATCGTTTTCGCGCCCGTTCGAGTTTTCGTCGTAATTAACCGAATAACGCAACCGTACGACCAAACGAACCGACATCCGAGATGTTTTCAAGCATATTTCATTTTCCCTATGCTTTAACTTCATTGTGGACCTTGAAATGGGGTTAACGGGGCTTAAAAACATCAAAATGCAAGTTTTTAGCATTCAGGGACCATTTCTGCCAATCTGTCAAAGTGCCCTCGCAGGCCGCGTAAGATGAGGGTTGAGTCTACGCGGGGCGCGGCAGACTACCAGTACAGAAACATTGAATCTGGTCTTTCCAGCTGATTTCAGTGGTTTTAATCGCTGATTTTGAATACAATGGACTTGTTTTTGAGTTCCCCTTGTGTTGTAATCTATGGGCACAAGTGTATAGTTAGGATCAAGCTTTGATTCTTGCAAAAACACTTGTCAAGATCTTGTTAACTCAAGACTTTCTATAAATACCCACTTGTTCATTCTCATTTCCTCACACATTTGATCTAAATCTGCTATAAGT
This sequence comes from Helianthus tuberosus, assembly GCA_030545235.1. NCBI lineage: Eukaryota > Viridiplantae > Streptophyta > Magnoliopsida > Asterales > Asteraceae > Helianthus > Helianthus tuberosus. The sequence continues at coordinate 27,299,147 of CM060392.1, forward strand.
TGAAGTTGCTATAAGTTGAAGTTAAGACTTCATACCTGAGTGTTTTGGATCAAATTCTTCCTTGCTTGGACCTTTTGTAAGCTTCTTTCATGTTTTTTTATGCATTTCAAGCATGAAAGTCAAACAGTGTTTGACTTTCTGCTTTGACCACGATTTGGTCAAGTCAAAGTTCAATCGAACTTTGCAACGTGAGCGTAATCACGATGGTTATAGTCCCATGTGACTATACCTACTGATTACCACGTCGATTAGTCGAAGTGATGAGTCAAAGATTCGGTCAGAATACGTGTTTATGCGTATTTTGCGACGGAACTATTTTTGGGTATCAAAACACTTTATTTTGATACCAACCCTGTTTTCTAACTTAGTTAAACATGTTTTAACATGTTTAACTCGTCACTTTTAGTCTAGTGCTTGTTTAGGGTCGTAAGTCAAGCGGTCTTGACAACCGCTTAGACTTTCGAACCCAACCCGTTTGGTCGATCATTAGGATCCGACCAAGCATATATTATGACCATAGTTGTATAGGGAATAACCTTCCGAGGTTATAGCTTATGGTCACTTAGTTTAATTAGTTTTATGATAGGTAGTTTATATGCCTTAGGAAAATGACCAAAATGCCCTTTTCATGCATAATTGGATTTTAAGCATATGTAACCAACTTTTGTCACTTAAACTGATTATGTAACATATTTAAACATGTTAGGGCATATAATACTTGTCATAGGACTAGTTAGGCGTCTCGAACGCACATTTGCATGAACGACGCGTTAAAGTAGCATAAGCTACCTTAATGGGTCGTAACGGGTCATAAGCACTTAGGATAGGTTCCGATTTAGAATGTAGGCTTTGTTAAACCATATCACATGAGTTCCAATACTCATTTGGTTTACGAGACCTCATTCTACCCGATCACCCGATTTAGGTGTCGATTTATTAACATAGTGATCCGATACTAGGTACCACTTGATTCTTTTATTGCCCGAGCTTGTTAGTTCACTCTAATCGAGGATACCTTGCAATTCAATGTGAGTACATAGTTCCCCTCTTTTACCGTTTTCAAATGTTTTGGGGTGATTCATATGTGCTAAACGATTTCGAGTTTCCTAAAACGAGTGTTGTGTTTATATTAAACACAGCGATTTAATTTATATGAACTATTGAACCACTGGAACTATTAATCTATGTAAACTACTTGAACCACTGGATCTATGTGAACTGTATGAACTATTGAACCACTAGAACTATTGATCTATGTAAACTACTTGAACCACTGGATCTATGTGAACTGTATGAACTATTGAACCACTGGAACTATTGATCTATGTGAACTATTTGAACTACTTGAACCACTGGATCTATGTGAAGTGTATTGACTATTGAACCACTGGAACTATTGAACTATGTGAACTATTTGAACTACTTGAACCACTGGAACTATGTGAACTGTATGAACTATTTGAACCATTGGAACTATTTGAACGATTAGAACTAATTGAACGATTGGGTTATGGTAACTGATTAGGTAACGGGGCGGGTGTAATGTGATAAAAGCATGGTGGATACGCCGCTGGTACTTCCTATATATAAGTGCTTTTAACACATTACATGTCGTTGCGTTATTTAGATCACTTGGACGAATTGTTTTCAAACGAAGTTACACTACAAGGTTTTCTTAACAATATAAACCATACAATGATTACTTTCAACGACGATTTACTACTTGGTTTACAAAGACAAATGTTTTCAGTTAAGATTCATGGCTACAATGGTTTTGGTTTACACATATATCAACTTGCAAAAGTTGATAGAAACATACTGCAATATCAAACTCTTTTGTTTTGAAGGTACACACTCGACAACTCTCGAAGCTGGACGAGGTATTGCAATATGAACTTAAGGCCATGAATCTGACACACTCACAAAACCTATGTACTCGCCGGCATTTTTATGCTGATGTATTTTCACATATGTTTCAGGTACCATAGTTTGATGATGATTATGATGCCTTCTCACACAGGGATGGACGAGGCCTTAGTGACTTAATAACAATGAAGGACAATATGACCATGTTTTGTTTTTAATATTCGAGACAATGTAATAAACTTAATTCAATAAAACAGATCTTCAATCCATGTGTTGTGAAACAATGATTCTGTTACGACACTCCCCGACGTTTTCGCCGCGGTTTGTTGTTTTAACACTGTCGGGGTGTGACATTATTATTACACAAAAACTTCTATTCTATGTTAACTGTCTTCAGAAGTGGAATTCCCTTTCGTCGTACTTCCAGGTGATGTTCTCGCCCATGGTTCGGATCCGGTTCCCTGCATCCACCAACTCTTCGCCGTAGTGGCGTAGTTCAGCAACATTCTCCGGGTTCATGGGTGGAAAAGTAGAAGGGGCTGGTTCAAACTGTGGGTAATAAGGGTTCGGATTTTTCATGAGGTTTTGGAAATGCCAGTCATTGGTCCACCACTTCTCAATAGGGCTAGGCAGGGGTAGTGGGTTGACAATAGGTTTAGGGATGGCAGGTTCCAGGTTTATTGGAAGTTCGTTTTGAATGGGAATGTTCACGAGGTTTTCATCGGCTGGCCCAAAAAGGTCGCAGTTTGCCAGCTTGCGGTCTAGTTCCTCCCAGGGTGGTAAGGTTGGAGCCTGTCTAGAACTTTCTCCTATTTTCTCCTTTCCCTTGGGTTCAACTGTTTTCTTCACTTTTTGAGCAGCGGGCTTCTTCTTTCTCCCCCTTTTCCAGTCTAGCAGCCTCTTCCTCTTTCTGGGTTTGGGCTTTTCCTGGGCTTGGAACACCATTGGCTCCTCGGTTTCAGCCTGGTAACCGGACTGGTTCCCGGTAGCCTCCATATCAGTAGAATGTATGGTGAAGTTTCAGAGAGCCTCCGATAATTCATTCATGCTGTTAGTCACACATACGGAAACACAAAATTCCAAATTAAATTTTAATTATTGTAAATTTAATTTTCACAGAAACACAAAATTGCAAAATAAAATCTAAGTATTTTTCAAATACTTAATTTGGCTTAAACCAGTGGCTCTGATACCACCTTTTCTGTCACGGTCCCCGACCTGTTTTGCTAGTTCGAAAGCCGCGAGATAGAAACCCGTGGTATTGGTATTTAATTTGGCAGCGGAAATTTTTAACAGGATCGTTTCAACAGAAACACCAAATTATTTTATTATAAGTTGCGGGACTAACCCCGTATTTTACAATAAAGGAACTTCACTGGGAAATCCCCTGGCGAGTGCATTCAATTTGGATAAAAGACACATTGTTATAATTTACAGTATTAAGAGTGATTACAATTGCTTCTATTTTATAATTACCTGACCTAGTTGTCACTCAACCGGATCTGTGACTGTGGTCATATCACTATTGGGTCTGTTCACCCGAAAGTGACGTTATCACTATTTAGGTCCGTTCACCTAAAAGTGACACTTGATAATTAATGTATACATAACCCCACGTACTGTCAGTAATTTAAGATAAAAAAGACTTAATCCCTGTAAATATAACTGGAAAACATTTAGGCTTTTGTAAAGCAATTTGATAAAATAGAATGACTCACATTGCAAGTTTAAACGGTCAGAGCCTGCATACTGATTAAGCTGGTAAACCTAGTTAAATATATAATGCAAACAAAACTAGGTTAGTAACTTAATACAACATTTACGATAATTCACGAGATCAAAACCCTCACGACGAATGACAAAGTATAGCCCAAAATTTAGGCAGCACTTAAACATCCATCGGATCGGTTTTAATCGATCGGACATTGTATCGTAGCAGTGATCGAGTTATTACCCCGTTATCGTAGCAGCGTCTCAATACTTAAACACACTATTTTGAGCAGAACGAAAGTGATTTTGATGAAAATTTTCGACAGCTTTGAACTGCCCATGCACGTCCAATTTATAGCAATTTTTCCAGTTTCTCGCGGCCCGCGACGGCCTGAAGGCGATCTTTCGTGCCCCGCCAGAGCCACCCTAGCTAGGGCTGCCATGTCATCCCCTAGGCTTGCCACGTGTGTGACACGTGGCCCTGATCGTTATCCAGAGACTTCAAGGTGCTCGCGCCCAGCGACGTATGACCTTAAGTCTGTCACGCCCCGCGACAGACTGATTTTTCTTGTTTTCTTGGATTTTTGTAAATAGTAGAGATGTATGGGTTCAGGTTTTCACTTATGGAGCATTTTAGGAAATTTTTGTGCAAGTCGTTACAACTGGTGTTTGATGTGTAGATCTTGATTTAGATCACATGCTGGTCTCCATGGATCTTGTAACAAGTGCGGAATCCAAATTACAAAATAGCCCGCTAGTCCGAGAAATGAACGGACTTCAGACGGGTTCTTCGGTGTAACCCAACTCTTAACAGCATCGATCTTCGCGTGATCGACATGAATACCTTGACTATTGATAATGTGACCGAGGAATTGAATCTCCTCCAACCAAAATTCGCACTTGGAGAACTTGGCATAGAGTCGATTCCCTTGGAGTAGCTCGAGAACCAAACGAAGATGTTGCGCGTGTTCGGCTTTCGACTTGGAATAGATCAGGATATCATCGATGAACACGATGACGAAGCGGTCAAGAAATGGTTTACACACGCGATTCATCAGATCCATGAAAACCGCGGGTGCGTTGGTTAAACCAAAAGGCATAACAACGAACTCATAGTGGCCGTATCGAGTGCGAAAAGCGGTTTTGGGTATATCCTCCTCTTGAATACGTAGCTGGTGATAGCCTGAGCATACATCGATCTTCGAGAAACACGTAGCACCTTGTAGCTGATCAAACAAATCATTGATTCGAGGCAGGGGATAGCGATTCCTGATTGTCAGCTTATTCAATTCCCGATAGTCGATGCACATCCGGAACGACCCATCCTTCTTTTTATGAAAAGGACTGGTGCGCTCCATGGAGAGTTGCTTGGGCGAATGAAGCCTTTTTCAAGCAATTCCTGGAGCTGACTTGAGAGTTCACGCATTTCAGACGGAGCGAGTCGATAAGGAGCTCTAGCGATAGGATTTGCTCCAGGAATGAGGTCGATACGAAAGTCGATATCACGACTCGGAGGCAAGCCTGGAAGATCATCAGGGAATACGTTCGGAAATTCACAAACAACAGGAACATCGTTTACCCTTTTCTTTTCCTTCTCCGCTACTACAATGTTAGCCAAGAAAGCTCTGTATTCCTTGCGGAGATACTTGCTAGCTTGGACACATGACATAAGTTTAAGACCTTTCGAGGGAGTTTCGCCATATACACACATTTGGTCACCATTCGCGAGCGAGAATCTAATCATCTTATCAAAGCACACAACTTCAGCATGGTTTTCACGAAGAAAGTCCATGCCTACTATGATGTCAAAACTTCCGAGCTGCATCAGAATAAGGTCAATCGGAAAGATGTGATTGTTGAGCTCAAGAGTACAATCACGAAGAACAGAATTGACAGCGACGGTTCTTCCGGTGGCAACTTCAACATCGAACGTTGAGGGGAGATGGGAGCGCTTACGATTAAGGAGCTTCTCGAACTCAAACGATACAAAACAGTTATCAGCTCCAGTATCAAACAAACACGAAGCATAAATACCATTCACGAGAAATGTACCATTGACCACGTTGTTGTCAGCCTGATCCTGGCGCACATTAATGTTGAAAGTTCTGGCATGGGCGGCTTGTTGTTGTTGCTGCTGAGGCTGTTGCTGCTGCTGTTGAGGCTCTTACTTCACGAACCGAATGGGGCACATGTTTGCGAAATGGTTGGGATCACCACACTCAAAGCAGACTCTGGCGTTGACCGCGGGTGCCGGGGCAGCTTGTTGGCCTTGAGGGGCAGGAAGTAGAGCTTGATGAGCAGTAGCTTGAGCTGGTGCTTGTCGATGTCCTGTACGGCAGGTGGCAGTGAAGTGGCCGTACATGTTGCAATGCACATAAAATCGGCAGGCGATACCCACGGGATGATGATAAGTACATGTCGGGAAAGCAGGGTGAGGACCAGTGTAAGCACGCTTTGCAGGCGGTGCTTGGGTAACTGGTGTTGGAGCTGATCGGTGTTGAGTCTGCTGCAGAGCTGGTACAGCTTGAAGCGGGGCAGCAATAGTGACATCATAGTTCTTGTTGTTGGAGTTGTTGTTCTTCCTCTTGCGACGAGAGGACTTCGATGACTGAGGAGCGGTGGCGGTTTCAGCGGTTGGTGCGGCGGTAGCTTGATGCAGATTCTTGGTGGCTTTATCCCAGTAGCCAGACTTGACTCGCTTGTCGTTGATCTCAGCGGCAAGCAGGTAAGTTTCCTCGATTGTTGCTGGCTTTGAAGCATGCACAAATCTGCAACACAATCCGGCAGAGCTCGGATATACTTCTTGATCGTCATATCAGCAGTCTTAACTTGATCAGGACAGATTATACTGAGCTGCTTGAAGCGAGCGGTTAAAGCAGCGTTGTCACCATCCTCCTGCTTTATGTGCCAGAATTCGTCCTCCAACTATTGGCGCTCATGGGGAGGGCAAAAATCTTCCAACATGACGTTTTTCAACTCATCCCATGACAGACCATAAGCTGCATCGTTTCCGCGATTGTTCCTCTCGGTCGTCCACCAGTCTAAAGCGCAGGACTGGAAGACGCCGGTAGCATTCAGAGTGCGGAGATTGTCAGGACAACCGCTCTGGCGTAGGGTGACCTCGATCGAATCGAACCATTGAAACAAAGCCGTAGGGCCATCTTCGCCAGTGAATTCTTTCGGTCTGCAAGCTTTAAACTGCTTGAAGCTGAAAGCAGCTTTAGGGGTTTCAGTCCTGGACCCTTCAGTCGATTTTCTCACATTCTCGTATAGTTCACTCACGATCTGAGGAACAACCTTCGCCATTTGCTTAGCGACGAGAGCAGCAAGGCGTTTGTCTTTCTGGCTCTGGCGAGCAGCGCGCGAGTGACGGGATCCAGATGACGACATTGTCTGCAACAGACATCGCCGTAGCAATCAGACACAATATAATCGAATCTTACCTCACACGCCTAATACTACTAAAGCTCAGGAACATAGTCACGTAAACTCCTAGGCACATAATCACAGATTCACATACGCACAGAAGCACATAAGCACGTAAAGCATAGAAGCACAGAAGCATATAAGCACAAGAGGCAGTTAGAATACCGAAACCTATCATTCAAAGTCCGCGAGCGTTCGAGAATAGCGATTGCGATTAGCGAGTACACAACGAGTAGTATAACATAAGCGAGTAACATAGCATGCGATCGTCCATAAGTAGCGATTTGTCAGCGATTCAAGAATGGGTTGTCTGCGGCTTGTTAGACGTCGACTATCCAAAGTGGTTTGACTATTCACAAGGATGTACTCAAAAGTCCTTGTTGGCCTAATAGACTATGCTCCATCTATGACATGCGGTGAATGGCACCCATCCTTTCGGCTATTCAGGCACTTGAGTCCTTGGAATTCATCGAGACTTTGGTGAGAGTTTTGTAAAACCAAATAAAGGTTGGAACAAGTCGTCAAGGTTCGGGTTCCACCCCTGACTTAACAACTTTGTTCCTGTTTTGATAAAATAAGGAAGAATCATGCGTCAAAGTATGGATTTCACTCCTGATTCGACACAAATTCTCCTATTTATAGATAAAAATGCGGGTCGAACAAGCAATTTTAGTCGAGAGTTTGCGGTTTTCACACCTAATCTCGACCTAATCACCAATTCATTTTCGAAAATTAGAGTGCAGTGATAGTGTAGCGTAGGAAGAATAGCGAGAGATAGCAAGTAAGCTCATACATAACCCCTACAGGGTATGCACAAGTCGGTATGTTGGTACCTAACTATAGACTAGGTTGTTTCTAAGACATCGACCCAGACTAGGTCAAGTCTTGCCTAATTCCCTATAGTTATGGCTCTGATACCAATCTGTCACACCCCAACCGATGGCGGAAACATCGGGGCGTGGCACTGAGCGAAACAGATTGTCCAGAAGTTTCCATAACAACTACGATTACCAATTATTTAAAGCATCACGTCCCATACCATGACATAATAAGTAACATAATTATTACAGGAAAAGTCAAGACAAATTGTTCTGTTTCGACAACTCAGAATTTTAAATACAGACGATACGTTAATTTGTTTCAAGACCTTTCCTAGCCTCGATTTCACAGCAAGCCAAGCATTTAAACATCTTAAGCACCTGCCACATACGTTAAAGTAAAAGTCAATACACATAGTGTAAAGGTGAGCATACAAGTTTAATAGATATAATAGAGTTCGAAATCATTTACGCATAACCAGCACGTACACAGTGTGAAATGAAGCACGTAAGTTATTGACATGATCCTATCAATACCAATGACTGCGGGTTGACTGCCCAAGGCAGTTCATAATACACACTCACCACTGTGAGCCATGTAATTAATTGTCCTTAACAACCCCTGAGTGAACAGGTGCTGAGTCCAAACTATAGTACTATCGTTGCTAAGGCAGGTAGACAGCAATCCATGTGTAAACATAACAAACAAGCATTCATTAAGTCACGTATAACATGCGGTAACGGTTAGCGTTAAAGTATTGCGTAGTGTGTTCGATGTGAATTAGAATAAGTAACGTATGTAACACCCAAAAGTGCGTAAAGCAAAAAGGGTTCGAGTCTACTCACAGCGATGATGGATTGAAGGGAGCGCTAGAATGAGTTTAGCCTGAGCAGAACTATAGCATAAACGATAAGCGACGCGTAAAAAGATGCAAAGTGTCAAGGGATCGGACGGTAATCCGATCGGGTGGCCGGTCGTTCGGATGGCAATCCGTTCGGATGGTCACCCGATCGGGTGGCCATTCGATTGGATTGTCATCTCGCTTGGTGAGGATGTGTTTGTGTATGATGGCTTGTCTTTTGAAGTTTTCGTTGAAGCATTTTGAAAACAGAGAAGTATCTCTACCCTTCAGGTTGGTCGATCGAACGACCGTTCGATCGGACAGCGATCTGATTGGCGAGGCTTCTCAGGTTGAGAACAAGTTCACCGCAGGACGGTCACTCGATCAGATGGCTATCCGATCGGGTGGTAATCCGTATGCATTGAACATGTTGAAAATTGTTTAAGTCCCAAACGTCACACGATCGGACGGTCACTCGATCGGATGGCAATCCGATCGGGTGGTAATCAGTTTCAACGTTAAGATCCTTTGAATAGTTTGAGAAATAGTTTAAGTATGGAACCAAGTGCAGCCAGACCGGACGGCCAGTCGATCGGATCGCAATCCGATCAGATGGTAACCCGATCGGACGACAATCCGTTCCGACGGTCTGATCGTCCTAACACTTGTTTCTGTTTGAAGTGTTGTAGCTTTGAATGAGACGTTTTGATATCTTGCTTGAACAACAGGACCCTTATCTCGTCCCAAGTGACCCGGCCGAACAGGAATCACCCTAGTCCAAACAGTTCACGGTTCGAGTCGGTTGTTCATGTTCAAACCCGAAATCAACATCTCTCCCGGATAGAATTCAGATCTGGAACTAATGCATCACTAAGAATGAGTAGAAGATCAGAACAAGCTCCGATTCCATCGGGTTTGAGTGCATTGAGTGTAAAAGAGTTGAAGGAAAGCTTGAAAACCATCTTTCAATCCTTTTCACCATGAATATGTTCAGATCTGTGCAAGATCTTTGTTTACTTATGTGGAAATCGTCCAGGTCTAAGTTGTTCTTGGTGGATTGAAGGCAAAACATGAAGTTCATAAGAACTCCATGATGACATCATCCTAGAACACCTCAAATCTAGTGATTTCATGGTTAAAAGTTAAGATTCAAAAGATAGAAAGGTGTAGGAGTGCGTGTAGATCAAGAAAGTACAAGATTTAGGTTGAAAACTTACAAGAATCGCGAGAAATCGGAAGAATAGTGGGCTGGAGCGAGTTGAGCAGAGAGATAGCTGTCACATCAAGTGATGTGACATATGAGGGGTATTTATAGGGTTTCCATAAAAGAAAAGTGGGGAAATGGCTAGTCGATCGGGTGGCAACTCGATCGGTTGGCCACTCGATTCGAGTGTTTGGTGCGACGAGTTTTGCTGTTTCGGTTCGTGTGTTGAGCGTTGCGATGCGATAGAGTTTCTCTTTATATTACTTTTAATCCGAACTACTATATCTAACATACAATCATCATAATTAACTTGCGTTTAGCGTTTGTGATTCGATTGCGATTGAGTTGCGTTTGCGTTTCGATTAATCACCATAACAAAAATATAAATAAACATGCACAAGTAACACATAAAGGCACACACGTAAAACAATAACTAGAACGCATAATTCGAGCTGCGAATGCGATTGCGATAAGCGATAAAGCGATAAAACGTGCGATAAACATCGATTAAACCTTGATTATTAACAAGTACACCACATAATACAACTAACGTAAAAAACATAAAAAGACTACCTACAAGTCAAAGAAGTCAAAACAGGAATTGAGCAAGGAGTGACAGATCACAATTAGCAATCTTTTCTTCCTTTGACTTCAATCTTGACTTTGACTTTGACTTTCGAAACATGGGGTGTTACAGCCTCCCCTACTTAAGGGAATTTCGTCCCGAAATTAGACTGAAGCCGTAACAAACAACTGCGGGTACTTCGCCTTCATGTCGCTTTCGAGTTCCCAAGTGAACTCTGCGCCTCGTTTGCCTTCCCATCAAACCTTCACAATGGGAATGCGCGAGCTTCTGAGCTGCTTGGTTTGGCGATCCATGATCTCGACAGGCTTCTCCACGAAGTGTAGTGTTTCGTTTACTTGAAGATCTTCAAGAGGCACATACAAATCATGCTCAGCCAGGCACTTTCTGAGGTTTGACACATGGAAAGTCGGGTGGACGTTGCTAAGTTCCTCTGGTAGTTCGAGTCTGTAGGCCATTTTTCCGATCCTTTCCAGAATCTTAAAGGGTCTAACATATCGAGGCGCGAGTTTCCCTTTCTTGCCGAATCTGACCACCCCCTTCCAAGGTGATACCTTTAGGAGTAGGTGATCGCCAACTTCAAATTCAAGGGCCTTGCGTCGTCTATTGGCGTAACTTTTCTGATGACTCCGAGCTTTCAGCAGGTTGTCTCGAATTTGGGGGATTTTGTTAGTCGTTTCTTGCAGTAGCTCAGGACCGGTTAATTGCGAGTGCCCGATCTCGTGCCATACAATAGGCGATCGACATTTTCTTCCGTATAATGCCTCAAACGGTGCCATTTGAATGCTGGAATGATAACTATTATTGTACGAGAATTCGACTAAAGGTAAGTATGCGTCCCAATTACCACCGAAATCTATGACACACGAACGGAGCATGTCTTCAAGGGTAAGAATCATTCTCTCAGTCTGACCGTCGGTTTGGGGATGAAAAGCGGTACTTAGATTAAGCGTAGTACCGAGAGCCGTTTGAAACGTTTCCCATAGACGCGAGGTAAACCGAGCATCACGGTCAGAGATGATGTCGCGAGGCGTCCCATGTCGACAAATGATCTCATCGCTGTAGTTTCGGGCTAATATTTCTACCTTGTAGTCTTCTCGTATCGGTAGAAAATGAGCAGATTTGGTCAAATGGTCAACGACAACCCAGATGCTGTCGTGACTTGATGGCGTACGAAGAAGTTTCGTTATAAAGTCCATCGCTATGCTTTCCCACTTCCACATAGGGATCGCGGGTTGTTCAAGCAAGCCAGAGGGTCTTTGGTGCTCAGCCTTGACTTTCGAGCAAGTCAGGCACTTCGAAACATAGAGAGCGAAGGTCACCAGTACTTGTAGCGAAGGTCCTGGTACATTTTATCGGCACCGGGATGAATAGAATACCGAGACTTGTGGGCTTCGTCCGTCAAAATCTGTCGTAAATCGGTCCGTTTTAGGATCCAAATTTGGCCCAGATAATGTAATATCCCATTTGACTTATTCACAAGATGGGCTCCATCATGATAGATTCTTTCCTTCTTCAAAGTGCGTTCAGTAAAACAAGCATGTTGGGCTTCGCGGATAAGGGTTTCGAGATGATGCTGGGCGGGAACATTACGAGCGCTATGCAAATAGCTTCGTCGGCTTAGAGCGTCGGCAACGACATTTGCTTTGCCTGGATGATAACGGATCTCACAGTCATAATCGTTGAGAAGTTCTACCCACCGGAGTTGACGCATATTTAGCTCTTTCTGGTCAAAGATATGTTGTAGGCTCCTATGATCGGTGAAGATCGTACACTTGGTACCATACAAGTAGTGTCGCTAAATCTTTAACGCAAAAACAACTGCGCCTAGCTCGAGGTCATGGGTTGTATAGTTCTTCTCGTGGATCTTGAGCTGACGAGATGCGTAGGCGATAACCTTGTCTCGTTGCATGAGAACACAACCAAGACCAAGGTTCGAGGCATCACAATAGACGATAAAGTCATTGTTTCCGTCGGGTAAAGTGAGGACAGGAGCATTGCAAAGCATATGCTTGAGGGTTTGGAAAGCAGACTCTTGTTCGGTTCTCCAAACAAAAGGCTTGTCTTTATGCGTGAGAGAAGTAAGCGGCACAGCGATTTTAGAGAACCCTTCGATAAATCGACGATAATAGCCCGCTAGTCCGAGAAATGAACGGACTTCAGACGGGTTCTTCGGTATAACCCAACTCTTAACAGCTTCGATCTTCGCAGGATCGACATGAATACCTTGACTATTGACAATGTGACCGAGGAATTGAACCTCCTCCAACTAAAATTCGCACTTGGAGAACTTGGCATAGAGTCGATTCCCTTGGGGTAGCTCGAGAACCAAACGTAGATGTTGCACGTGTTCAGCTTTCGACTTGGAATAGATCAGGATATCATCGATGAACACGACGATGAAGCGGTCAAGAAATGGTTTACACACGCGATTTATCAGATCCATGAAAACCGCGGGTGCGTTGGTTAAACCAAAAGGCATAATAACGAACTCATAGTGGCCGTATCGAGTGCGAAAAGCAGTTTTGGGTATATCCTCCTCTTGAATACGTAGCTGGTGATAGCCTGAGTGTAGATCGATCTTCGAGAAACACGTAGCACCTTGTAGCTAATCAAACAAATCATCGATTCAAGGCAGGGGATAGCGATTCTTGATTGTCAGCTTATTCAATTCCCGATAGTCGATGCACATCCGGAACGACCAATCCTTCTTTTTGACGAAAAGGACTGGTGCGCCCCATGGACAGGTGCTTGGGTGAATGAAGCCTTTATCAAGCAATTCCTGGAGCTGACTCGAGAGTTCACGCATTTCGGACGGAGCGAGTCGATAAGGAGCTCTAGCGATAGGATTTGCTCCAGGAATGAGGTCGATACGAAAGTCGACATCATGACTCGGAGGCAAGCCTTGAAGATCATCAGGGAATACGTTCCGAAATTCACAAACAACAAGAACATCGTTTACCTTTTCTTTTCCTTCTCCACTACTACATAAGTTTAAGACCTTTCGAGGGAGTTTCACCATACACACACAGTTGGTCACCATTCGCGAGCGAGAATCGAATCATCTTATCAAAGCACACAACTCCAGCATGGTTTTCACGATGAAAGTCCATGCCTACTATGTTGTCAAAACTTCCGAGCTGCATCGGAATAAGGTCAATCGGAAAGATGTGATTGTTGAGCTCAAGAGTACAATCACGAAGAACAGAATTGACAGCGACGGTTCTTCCGGTGGCAACTTCAACATCGAACATTGAGGGGAGATGGGAGCGCTTACGATTAAGGAGCTTCTCGAACTCAAACGATACAAAACAGTTATCGGCTCCAGTATCAAACAAGCACGAAGCATAAATACCATTCACGAGAAACGTACCATTGACCACGTTGTTGTCAGCCTGAGCCTGGCGCACATTAATGTGGAAAGTTCTAGCATGGGCGGCTTGTTGCTGTTGCTGCTGAGGCTGTTGCTGCTACTGTTGAGGCTGCTGCTGTAAGGACTCTCAAAAATGTCCCAAATCGACCCGTAAGTGAAAACCCGGACCCTGAAACTCTACTGTGCATGAAAAACCAAGAAAACAAAGTTTTTGAGTTTCAGGAGGGCCGCGTAAGGGATAACTTAGCCTTACGCGGGCCGCGTCAAAGCTGGGTTGACCGGATAAGCATGCCGGGCCACGCGTCGCACACGTGGCAGGCCTATGTGTGACACGCTAGCCCTAGTCTACGATTAGGAAGCCCTCGCGGGCCGCGTAAGGATTAGCTGAAGGTTCACGCAGGCCGCGTGAGACCCATATTTCAGCTATAAATAGCTTGGATCAGGAGCTTTCATTCTGTGTCGAAATCAACTTTCAAAAACGAAAGTATTGTAACACCCTTAAATTTTTCACTTGATTTTCTAATAAAATACACCATTTCTATTAAAATATTGGTTAAGTAACATAATATTCATTAACGGAGTTCATAAGTAAGGTCAGCCTTAGTCAATTAATAACTAAGTTAAAACATTTCAAAAGTAGTTTAACAAGTGTTTACAACCCATACACAAAGACTACAAAAATTAAATCGTTGCGGAAGCTTCAAAATGTAGTGTTCGGTTCTTCATCATATGCTTGATTGCCATCCGTAAGATCCATCTTGTTACCTATGGTCAAAACCTTTAAAACATTAGTTTTTGAACATTATTATATATCACATAAACACAAGATCCAACATCAAATTGTAAATAATAAATTACAAGATTTCTGGTTCCACCGTAACTTACGGTATCACCGTAAGTTACGGTAAGTCCTGAAAGCATATGGTTCACCGTAAAACAGGGGTGAACCACCGTAAACTCTTGACCCATACCGTAAGTTACGGTATTACCGTAACTTACGGTAGTTCCTGGAATTCCATCCTTTGTTTGATTTGTTCAATACTCTCGAACCCAACTCTCGGATTTCACTTTTTAGCACACCACTTCATTAAAATCTCGTCTTTCTAATATGCTATATATTAACCAATGTCAAGGATCAATTCATCATATTTCAGAGCTTTAACCATGCCTTACTTGATTATTCGACCCGTTTGGCATAGTCTAAGAAATCCTCCATTTTGCCGACTACCAACGAGTTCCAATCAACTTTGACTTATTATTCAATATGACGACATCGCCACTTTAACTCAAAACAACTCTTACTCTAAAATTAAATTTCACATTTCAAAATCATCAAAAATCTACTTAATGTAACGGGTTAAGTTACATACCTTTAAAGCAAGCCCTTCAAACGTGCGTCCACACCGGTTTGCCCGCTAGATGCCCCGGCTTCTTTTCCTATAGAGTTCAATCACTTTATGTTTAGAACTCTATGTTTTACATACATAACGCACATTTTGTCATACTTCATAATTATGCGTTTTTAACTTAACAATTCAGTTTCAAGCCTTCATTGAGGCATTTCAACAAACACTATAAGGGCAAAATTCTTACATCTTTCATATTCATGTTTATAGCTTGCTAATTAGTTAACTTAACTTCAATAGAGCCTTCATATAGCATCTAAACATCATACTTTTCTGAAATCACTTTCGTGCCATAAAATTTCTTTCATTACAAACGTCTTGACTTACTTGAAGGTTTATTTTAAAAATATCTCTTTTACAAAACAAAAGCATAACTCCCGTTTACTAAAGTACATACTCGATTATTCCCGTACAATCTATCTTGTGACTCGGTCTTCGATCTCTATTCCTTGTGATAATCGCCCTTGATCCATACAACCTGCACTCACCACATACATTCCTAACATTAGCACACATTATATAAACAAGATTCTTTCACGTACACTTCACATTTCGTCCTTTTCAAACTTTAAGCATTTCATCTGCTTATCCATTTCCTGGTGAGGCTTCAATAACGTACCTGCATTACTTTTCATTCTCAAGGTACACCATTAATAACGTTAACACTCAACGTGTCTAAATCATGCATACATACGTACTTACATACATACATACATACATACTTACACATCTACATACGTACATACCTTTCCTACAACTTTACATACGTGCATACACTCATACATGTCTTTATTCATACATACATACACAACTACATACGTACATACCTTTCCTACACCTTTACATACATGTATACACTCATACATATCTTTATACATACATACATACACATCTACATACGTACATACCTTTCCTACATCTTTACATACATGTATACACTCATAGATATCTTTATACATACATACATACACATCTACATACGTACATACCTTTCCTACATCTTTACATACATGCATACACTCGTACATATCTTTACACATACCTACATACACATCTACATACGCGTACAAGATCTTGCATACTTCTTACATACTCATGCGTTGATTACATGGGACTTAGACCTTGATTTATAGCCCAAAAATATCTAAGGATCGATCAAAATCATGTTTAGGAAGCCCGCCGTAGTCCACGGATAACAAACCAAAGCCTACGATACATGAATCAACTTAAATAACAAATTTCATGTTTTTGGACTTGGGGAGGGCGTCGGCGACGGCCCTAGGGCCCGTCGGCGACGACCCGTGGTTCTTCCCGTAGCCAAAAACCCCGTAGACAGGTAAATAACCCGTCAGCAAAAAAACTAACTTTCTAGAGCCCGTCGGCGACTACCCTTAACCCGTCGGCGACTACCTCTAGAAATGGCACTTTTCTGCAGTTCCGTTTCGTCGTCCGTACGCACTAAAACGCGCATAACTTTTGAACCGTTTACCCGTTTAACCTCCCGTTTCTTCCTACATGCTTGTAAATTCACATTCTATCATATGAACTTAAAATCCCACATCCGGATTAAGGAAATTCTTAACTTACACGCTATCGTCTTATTATTCATTTATGATTTATTCGACCTGTTCATGCATTCATCCACATAACTTGTTTGTTTGACCATAACTTCTTATGAACCTAATAATGTCAACATTATATATCATACAAGTTTAAGTTCTCGGATGTCTTGCATCCTCTTGACCCATTTTCGCTCAAGAGCTTATTTTGACCC
The DNA here is from genome assembly GCA_030545235.1 of Helianthus tuberosus. Lineage (NCBI taxonomy): Eukaryota > Viridiplantae > Streptophyta > Magnoliopsida > Asterales > Asteraceae > Helianthus > Helianthus tuberosus. The sequence continues at coordinate 27,316,149 of CM060392.1, forward strand.
GTTAAGGGTATTTGCGCATTTTAAGGTCCTTAGCTTACGAAAACCATACTTCTGGCTTTCTTGCTCTTTCAAAACATTCATTTAATCAAATAGCTTGATTGTAATCAACTTTTAAGACCATTTGCTCGTTTTACCCATCAAGGGCGTTTTTGTCAACTTTGCTCTATCCTTAACAACAAAGGACTCCCTTGCATAAGTAACCAATCCTACTACTTAGCTACAATTCTTAATCACACATACCTTGCTCGGATCAAAGCTAAGATCCGTTTAATACTTCATCGGTCTCATACAATTCTTTCCTACTTGACCTCGATCATCATACTTAATTAAATTGCACATAACTTTACATAAACAACTAAGAAGTGATTACAAAAATCACTTACCTCGTGCGTCCATGTTCATACTCGTTTCCTCGCCACTTTTTGACCCGTTAGCCTTCCGTGCTTGATTCCGTCTCGACATGATTCCTATACTTCCATGTCATCGAAATCGCATTCTTATTAGCATACATAATTGTACATGTTAACGATCATATCGATCGCATAATTCCTATTTGACTTTCATTAGTTACTTCTAGCAAGCATAATACATGTGACCAAATTCATATCATTTCAAACTCATGTAAACCATCATGTCATCGCATTAAACACACATTCGTCAAACACGCTCCATATAACTTACCTTAATCTTACAATTATGACAACACGTCTAACCATCCTTCTTATACACGGTTGACTTTTAGAAGTCAACGGTTCATTTAGTTTAACTTTTGACTTATCATTATATACCCGTAACATCATAATAGCCTATACGGACAACACTATATACATATCATCTTTTACTTACATACAATTTCATCGCTTAAGCTCACCTAGACGTTTCATCAAACGCTTGGTGTGCGTACCACTATCTTAGCACAATGTACAACTAATATATGCATATTCTTCTAATCTTATGCATAATTCATCCAATCCTCCCACTAATTAGCGTTTATCATTCATACATAACATCAAGCATATCAACACCATATTTCTTTCAATTCATGTAACAAGAATTCATCATACCCACATAATACAAACAACATGCAACAAGAATTAGACATGGATGATGATTCAAGTCATTATTCTTACCATAACTAATGGGTTTTGCCTCTAAACATCAAATTAACCTAAACCATGCATAATCCATGTTCTATATGATGATTCTAACATATCCTCATGCCCAATTTCATACCAATTCATGATTTACAACATAACCCACTTCGTGGGTAATCACCAATCTAGAATCTAAGACATACCTTATGATTCCCTAGTGTAGGTGATCACAAATTCGTGTTCGGTTCTGAATTTGAGCTTCATTTATCCTTCCAATTTGATGGATTAGATGGAGTTAGGGTTTTGACTTCATGAGAGCTCCTGCTCCCTCTAGAACACACGATCGTGTGTGTGTTTGTGTGTGTAAATTTTTATTTATTAATTCAACTTTCAACTTAACCCACTTTAACCCCTCAAGTTGCCACTAATTATAAAGGGGCACAACTTTCTTTCTTTTAATTGTTTTTACCATTTTGTTAACTTTGTTAAATAACCTAGTCATTCATTTCTTGATGCACCATATCATAACATTTAACGAATATAAACATTCGGGTTTTGGGGTGTTATCCACTTTGATCAACATTCAATTTAGTTGCTTTTAACCCTACTTTAAGTTATTTCTAGACTTTTAACTAACTAGGTTATAATTCCTAATTAGTAAATCCTCGTTTGTTTATACTTTATAATTCTAATATAAAGTTTTTATATTTTCGGGGTGTTACAAGTATACTGTCCAAAAGTCGAATTCACTTTCAAAATTAGCGAGGCGCTGCTACGATACCGGGTATTAACTCGATCGCTGCTACGATTCAATGTCCGATCGATTGAAACTATCCGATGGATGTTTAAGTGCTGCCCACATTAGGGCCATACTTTGTCATTAGTCGTGAATTTGACGGATGTTTAAGTATAGCACTTTGTCATTCATTATGAGGGTTTTAATCTCGTGAGTTATCGTAAATGTTATATTAGTTACTGACCTAGTTCGTGTGCATTGTTATTTAAATTAGGTTACAAGGCTAATCAGTAGGCTAAACTCTGCCCGTATAAATCTGCAATGTGAGTCATTCTCTTTTTATCAACATTATTTTACAATACTCCAATCATTTTCAAAAGTTATAATTACAGGGATTAAGTCATGGTTATCTTGAATCACTGGCTAATTGGGGTATTGTGCACATTACTAATTTCTCACTGTTAGGCTAATAAATCCTAACAGTGATAATCATCACTACTTGGGGAAAGACCCAATAGTGGTATGACCATCGTCACCAGGTGACACGGTGCCAGATAAAAATAAGATAGAAGCCATTGTAATCGCTCTTATGCTGTAATTGATAACTAATGTGTCGTTTTACATACTTGAATGACTTGCCAGTATTTCCCGCTGATAAAATATTTTTAAAACATGTTTCAGGCGACCTGTTGTAAATCAAGGAAAACGTGCTACGGAGCACTAACCAGCTTGAAGAGGTGGCTCAGTTAAAATAAATAAACATGTTTTATAAACCAGGGAATTCCCTAGTGAAATTCCTCTATTGTAAATTACGGGGTTTATCTCGAATTATGAAATAAAATAATCGGGCATTTCAAGTTTTTAAAGATCCTGATAAATCTTCCGCTGTCGCATCAATTAATAAATACCACGGGTTCCTGTCCCGCGGCTCCTGACCGGGTCAAACCGGGGCTGGGGCCGTGACAGGAAAAGGTGGTATCAGAGCCACTGATTTAAGCCTATTAAGTATTTAAAATACTTAATTTTCCTGATTATCATCTTGTGATTATATGTTTTAACTGACTATTTGTTAGTTACAGTATGGGTAAGCAAAGAATTTCGGATATCTATCTTAAATTAGATAGTTCACCGAAAGATAAGGGAACTTCATCCCAATCCAATTCCTCAAGATACTCAGCAGATACTGAGGAGGTAATATTTGTCCGAAAAGCATAGTATGAGAAACCACTTACCCCTAATAAAAGAAGTTTGATTATTAGGAAAAGTCAAGAGAAAATGAGGAAGTCACAACCAAAAGGAGTGATGATAGACACTAAACCACCATGGGAAGATAAGTTAGATGAAAAATGGGCAAACCTCTATATGTTAGCTACTACAGCAGTAAATGCTAACTTATAGTTAAATCACCAAACCAGTACCATCACCTATGCTACCTACAAGCCAGAAACTTTAATCTATTAAATAACCACTAGTATATTTCAAAATTTAGTTGTAATAAAAAATGTATTGTTTCAATAAATGGTTTGTATAAATTAGATAATTATAATTAGTATTTAAATTTTCTATTTGCCATTATGTAATTATGTGAAAATTCAAGTTACAAAATTTTAACCTAGAATTTTGTGTGTTTATTCCTAACTGCTAAACAGCATGAATGAATTATCTGAAGCCCTTCAGAATCTCAATCTCTATCCTGTTAATGTGGAAATTTCCAGAGACTTTACCGAGTATTGTGCTGACATAGAAGAACCTATGGAATTTCAAACCCAACCTCCGGAGAAACCTAAACCCAAGAAGAGAAGAAAAATTGTGGGCTGGAGGCGTGTGCGCAGGAGGAAACCAGCGACACAGAAAGTTACCAAGACGGAGGATGTCAAAGGTAAAGGCAAGGCCATAGAGATTGGAGAAAGTTCTAGGAAAAATTAGGAGATGTCACCCTGGGAGGAGTTAGATCATAAACTAGCACTTAGTGACCTCATCGGACCTGCCGGTGAAAACCTTTTTAATTACCCAGCAGAAGCACAACTTCTAGTTGACCTAGAGCCTGAAATCCCAGATCCTATTATCCACACCCAACCTCTACCTGCAGAGTTAGAAGAATGGTGGACCACCGACTGGCAGTTCCAGAATCTTCTAAATAACCCTGATACATTTTTCCCTCAGTTTGACCCAGAACCTCCACTACACCCACCTATGAGCATGGAAAATCTGGCTGAACTCCGCCATTTTGGCGAAGAGCTGGTGGATGCAGGGAACAGAATCCGAGAGGTAGGAGAGAGAATCTCCAGGAGGTACGACGAGAGGGAACGTCATTTCTGAGATGCCAGCTGACGAGAATGGTGTGACTGTGGTTGTATGGTTGTAGGAATAGGTGTATAATAATAATATAATAATAAAATATAATTATGTGAAATAATTAAAAATAAAACTTTGTAAGATAACCAGTTTGTACGGATGCCTAATATATATAAAATATCGAAAGTTGAAAAATCAACAATTTTGGCTATACTTGTTAATGTGATTATGTGCAATTATTTTGTTATGTTTGGTTATTAATTATTTTATACTAATTACTTATATAAATTAATTACCAGATGGCAAACGCTGGTAATGAACAATTTAACGAGGGTAACCAATCTGAGCAAAATTATGAGGATCAATTTCTGAATAGGCAAGATATTGAAAATATCGTTGCTCAGGGAATAACCAATGCTATTCCAGAAATACTTGCTGCTGCTCGAAATCCAATTGAACCTCAAATTATTCCTAGTAAACGTACTCATGAAGACAATTTCAGTAATAGTATAAACGGAGGCGGCAACAACAACAATAACAATAATGATAATGTACTGCAAGCCCCAACTCTCAAAAGAATGAAAGCTGCAACACCTGGTTGCACCTATAAGGAATTTCTTGCCTGTAAACCAGCTGAATTTGCAGGCAATGAAGGGGCGACTGCGGCGCTGCGTTGGTTGGAGAAAACCGAAGCAGTAATTATGATAAGTAAATGTGTCGAGGAAGACAAGGTCATGTATGCGTCGCATCTTTTTAAAGAAGGGGCGCTAGAGTGGTGGAATACGGTACTTCAAGTCAAAGGAAGAAATATGGCCTACGCCATGAATTGGGAAGAATTCCAGCAGATAGTGGAAAGAAAATTCTGCCCTGAATACGAAAAAGAACAAATGGCGAATAAGTTCCTGAACCACCGGATGGTGGATGTAGTCTGTCGAGGGTATACTTCGACATTCTTCGAATATGCTAGAGTGGTACCAACCCTGGCTTCGCCAGAACCGGTACTTATTTCCCGTAATATTTGGGGATTGATTGGCGAAATCCGTGATGTCGTTAAAGCTGCAAGACCCCGCACTATTGACGATGCAGTGGAATTAGCTAACACCCTAACGGACGGACTGGTACGCACAAGAGAAGAAACTCGGAAAAAGGAAGTAGCCCAAAAGATTACCCAAGGATTCCGTATGGGTAATCGTAGTAATTTAAAGAGAAAGGGAACCGGGCAATCTTCCACTGTTCCATTTTGCAAGGCATGTAAAAGGAAGCATTTTGGAAGATGCAAAGGATATTGCAATTTCTGCAAAATCCCGGGGCACCAAGAAGAAGATTGCAGGAAGAAGAAAGCAACAATCTGCTACAAATGTGGAGAAGCTGGACATATTAGGCCAGACTGCCCAAAATTGGCCAAACCAGCTGATAACAAAACCAAACCTACAGAAGGAGCTACCAAGAAGCACGCAAGAGCCTTCCAGTTGACTACTCAGGAAGCAGAACTAATTCCTGACGTAATAGCTGGTACGTTCCTAGTTCACGACGTTTATGCAAAAGTATTATTTGACTCTGGTGCAAACCAAAGTTTTATAAATACTTCATTCTGCCAAGCTCTTAACTTACCCTTAACCAACCTTAGGCAGATTTTTACAGTCGAAACGGCAGATGGGAATTCTGTTAAAATAAATAAGGTTGTGCGAGAAGGAAAGATAGAACTTTTAGGTCATAAATTTTCAGCAAACCTATTACCTATGAATTTAGCCGGATTTGATGTTGTGTTAGGAATGGATTGGCTAGTAGCCAATCATGCTCGAATTCTTTGTGATAAGAATTCCATAGAAATTCATACACCCTCAGGAGAATTAGTGGTGATTACAGGAGATAAGCCACAAAAGCCAATGAAATTCATTTCAGTAATGAAATTGGCCAGTTATTCAAGAAAACAAGAAATGGTGTATATGATTTAAGTAATCATTAACACTAAGAGTAAGAAACTTAAGGAAATTCCAGTAGTATCAGAATACCCAGAGGTATTCCCAGAAGAACTACCTGGATTACCACCTAATAGGGAAGTTGAATTTAGAATTCATCTAATTCCTGGAACTACACCAATAGCCAAGGCACCTTATCGATTAGCACCCACAGAAATGCTAGAATTAAAAAAGCAATTAGATGAATTACTGAGCAAAGGATTTATACAACCTAGTTCATCCCCATGGGGAGCGCCAGTGTTGTTTGTAAAGAAGAAAGATGGTTCGATGCGAATGTGTATCGATTATAGAGAATTGAATAAAGTTATAATTAAGAATCGATACCCATTACCTAGGATTGATGATCTTTTTGATCAATTGCAAGGAGCTAGATACTTTTCTAAGATAGACTTACGCTCAGGATATCATCAATTGAAGGTACAAGAAGAAGACATACCTAAAACTGCTTTTAGAACTAGGTATGGTCATTACGAGTTTACAGTCATGCCCTTTGGGTTAACAAATGCTCCTGCAGCATTTATGGACATGATGAATAGGATCTGTAAACCGTACTTGGATAAATTCGTAATTGTCTTTATCGACGATATACTTATTTATTCCAAAAGCCAGGAGGAGCATTGTGAGCACCTACATGCACTCTTAACATTGTTAAGAAAGGAACAACTTTATGCCAAATTCTCGAAGTGTGAATTTTGGCTACAAGAAGTGCAATTTTTAGGTCACATGGTGAATCATGAAGGTATTCACGTAGATCCTGCTAAGATAGAAGCGATCACCAAATGGAAGGTCCCGCAGTCAGCTATGGAAATTAGAAGTTTTATAGGGTTAGCTGGATACTATAGGCGTTTTGTTAAGGATTTTTCCAAGATAGATGTACCCTTAACTAAGCTAACCTGTAAAGCAGTTAAGTTTGAATGGGGACCTAGGCAAGAAGAAGCTTTTAAGATTTTAAAGCAGAAATTAACAAACGCTCCAATTTTAGCTTTACCAGAAGGAACAGAAGATTTTGAAGTATATTGTGATGCTTCAAAGATAGGATTAGGATATGTGCTAATGCAACATAAAAAGGTAATTGCGTATGCATCAAGGCAATTGAAAAAGCACGAAGAAAACTATACGACTCATGACTTAGAGTTAGGAGCCATAATTTTTGCCCTTAAGACTTGGAGACACTATTTGTATGGAAGCAAGTTTACTGTCTATACAGACCATAAAAGCTAAAGATACATATTTGGGCAAAAAGAATTAAACATGAGGCAAAGGAGATGGATGGAAATCCTAAGTGATTACGACTGTGATATTCAATATCACGAAGGAAAAGCAAACGTAGTTGCTGATGCTTTAAGTTGCAAGTATCATGAGAAACAACGACGAGTTCGTGCTCTTAGATTAAATCTACAGTTAGATTTAATGGAACAATTGAAAAACATTCAAGAAACAGCAATCAAGAATAATGCTGAAGGAATGAAAGGAAGAATAAAAGAATTAGAACAAGGAAGTGATGGAATTTGGAGATTCCATAAGAAACGAATTTGGGTACCTAAGCAGGGAGAATTAAGAATTAAGAAATAAGATTTTAGAAGAAGCCCATAAATCTAGGTATACCATGCATCCTGGTAACAATAAGATGTACCAAGATTTAAGAAATAATTTTTGGTGGATAGGAATGAAAAAGGATATAGCTAGATACGTTTCTAAGTGTCTTACTTGTTCACAAGTTAAGGCAGAACACCAGAAACCTTCAGGTCTACTACAACAATTAGAAATGCCGGTATAGAAATGGGAACTCATAACAATGGACTTTGTTACTAAGTTACCCAAGACCAGAAGAGGTAATGACGCGATTTGGGTAATTGTGGATCGATTAACCAAATCAGCTCATTTTCTACCCATGAAAGAAACCTTTAGCATGGAAAGGTTAGCCAAGTTGTATGTAGATGAAGTAGTATCCTTACATGGAGTTCCACTCTCCATTGTATCGGATAGAGATAGTCGTTTCACTTCCCATTTCTGGACAAGTTTCCAAGAAGCTATGGGAACCCGACTAAATCTAAGCACTGCATATCATCCTCAGACAGAAGGACAAAGTGAAAGGACGATCCAAACTCTAGAAGACATGCTTAGGGCATGTGTGATAGATTTTGGTGGAAACTGGGATGATCACCTACCTTTAATTGAATTCTCCTATAACAATAGTTATCATTCAAGCATTGAAGCTGCCCCATTCGAAGCACTGTACGGACGCCTGTGTAGAACTCCAGTTTGTTGGGCAGAAATAGGAGAAAGCCAATTATCAGGTCCCGAGATTGCGCAAGAAACTACCGACAAGATCACTCAAATCAAGGAAAGATTAAAGACGGCTCGAGATCTCCAGAAGTGTTATGCAGATAATCGACGCAAACCGTTAGAATTTCAAATCGGAGACAAGGTTCTCTTGAAGGTCTCTCCTTGGAAAGGAGTAGTTCGCTTTGGTAAGAAAGGAAAGCTAAGTCCAAGATACGTAGGACCATTCCCAGTAATCCAACGTATAGGACCAGTTGCCTATCGCTTACAACTACCAGAAGAACTAGCTGGGGTACATGACGTATTTCATGTATCCAACCTCAAGAAATGTCTATCGGATGAATCATTAGTAGTCTCTCTTCAAGATATCCAAGTAAATGAAAAGTTGAAATTCGTGGAAAAACCACTTCAGATAGAAGACAGAAAGATCAAGTTTCTCAAGCACAAAAGACTAGAACTAGTCAAAGTCAAATGGGATTCAAAAAGGGGACCCGAGTACACATGGGAGCTGGAATCAAAGATGAAACAAAAATATCCTCACTTATTTCAGTAAATCTCGAGGATGAGATTTTAAATAAGGTGGGGAGGATGTAAGGACTCTCAAAAATGTCCCAAATCGACCCGTAAGTGAAAACCCGGACCCTGAAACTCTACTGTGCATGAAAAACCAAGAAAACAAAGTTTTTGAGTTTCAGGCGGGCCGCGTAAGGGTTAGCTTAGCCTTACGCGGGCCGCGTCAAAGCTGGGTTGACCGGATAAGCATGCCGGGCCACGCGTCGCACACGTGGCAGGCCTATGTGTGACACGCTAGCCCTAGTCTATGATTAGGAAGCCCTCGCGGGCCACGTAAGGATTAGCTGAAGGTTCACGCGGGCCGCGTGAGACCCATATTTCTGCTATAAATAGCTTGGATCAGGAGCTTTCATTCTGTGTCGAAATCAACTTTCAAAAACGAAAGTATACTGTCCAAAAGTCGAATTCACTTTCAAAATTAGTGAGGCGCTGCTACGATACCGGGTATTAACTCGATCGCTGCTACGATTCAATATCCGATCGATTGAAACTATCCGATGGATGTTTAAATGATGCCCACATTAGGGCCATACTTTGTCATTAGTCGTGAATTCGACGGATGTTTAAGTATAGCACTTTGTCATTCATTTTGAGGGTTTTAATCTCGTGAGTTATCGTAAATGCTGTATTAGTTACTGACCTAGTTCGTGTGCATTGTTATTTAAATTAGGTTACAAGGCTAATCAGTAGGCTAAACTCTGCCTGTATAAATCTGCAATGTGAGTCATTCTCTTTTTATCAACATTATTTTACAATACTCCAATCATTTTCAAAAGTTATAATTACAGGGATTAAGTCATGGTTATCTTGAATCACTGGCTAATTGGGGGTATTGTGCACATTACTAATTTCTCACTGTTAGGGTAATAAATCCTAACAGTGATAATCATCACTACTTGGGGAAAGACCCAATAGTGGTATGACCATCGTCACCAGGTGACACGGTGCCAGATAAAAATAAGATAGAAGCCATTGTAATCGCTCTTATGCTGTAATTGATAAATTATGTGTCGTTTTACATACTTGAATGACTTGCCAGTATTTCCCGCTGATAAAATATTTTTAAAACATGTTTCAGGCGACCTGCTGTAAATCAAGGAAAACGTGCTACGGAGCACTAACCAGCTTGAAGAGGTGGCTCAGTTAAAATAAATAAACATGTTTTATAAATCAGGGAATTCCCTAGTGAAATTCCTCTATTGTAAATTACGGGGTTTATCTCGAATTATGAAATAAAATAATCGGGCATTTCAAGTTTTTAAAGATCCTGATAAATCTTCTGCTGTCGCATCAATTAATAAATACCACGAGTTCCTGTCCCGCGGCTCCTGACCGGGTCAAACCGGGGCTGGGGCCGTGACAGCTGCTGCTGAGGCTCTTGCTTCACGACCCGATTGGGGCACATGTTTGCGAAATGGTTGGGATCACCACACGCAAAGCAGATTCTGGCGTTGACCGCGGGTGCGGAGCAGCTTGTTGACCTTAACTTGATGAGCAGTAGCTTGAGCTGGTGCTTGTCGAGGACCTGTACGGCAGTTGGCGGTGAAGTGGCCGTACATGTTGCAATGCACAGAAAATTGGCAGGCGATACCCACTGGATGATGATAAGTACATGTCGGGCAAGCAGGGTGAGGACCAGCGTAAGCACGCTTTGCAGGCGGTGCTTGGGTAATTGGTGTTGGAGCTGATCGGTGTTGAGTCTGTTGCGGAGCTGGTACAGCTTGAAGCGGGGCAGCAGTAGTGACATCACAGTTCTTGTTGCTGGAGTTGTTGTTCTTCCTCTTGCGACGAGAGGACTTCGATGACTGAGGAGCGGCGGCGGTTTCAGCGGTTGGTGCGGCGGTAGCTTGATGCAGATTCTTGGTGGCTTTATCCTAGTAGCCAGACTTGACTCGCTTGTCGTTGATCTCAGCGGTAAGCTGGTAAGTTTCCTCGATTGTTGCTGGCTTTGAAGCATGCACAAAATCTGCAACACAATCCGGCAGAGCTCGGATATACTTCTTGATCATCATATCAGCAGTCTTGACTTGATCAGGACAGATTATACTGAGCTGCTTGAAGCGAGCGGTTAAAGCAGCGTTGTCACCATCCTTCTGCTTTATGTGCCAGAATTCGTCCTCCAACTTTTGGCGCTCATGGGGAGGGCAAAACTCTTCCAACATGACGTTCTTCAACTCATCCCATGACAGACCATAAGCTGCATCGTTTCCACGTTTGTTCCTCTCGGCCGTCCACCAGTCTAAAGCGCGGGACTGGAAGACGCCGGTAGCATTCAGAGTGTGGAGATTGTCAGGATAACCGCTCTGGCGCAGGGTGACCTCGATCGAATGGAACCATTGAAACAAAGCCGTAGGGCCATCTTCGCCAGTGAATTCTTTCGGTCCGCAAGCTTTAAACTGCTTGAAGCTGAAAGCAGCTTTGGGGGTTTCAGTCCTGGACTCTTCAGACGATTTGCTCACATTCTCGTATAGTTCACTCACGATCGAGAATGGGTTGTCTGCGGCTTGTTAGACGTCGACTATCTAAAGTGGTTCGACTATTCACAAGGATGTACTCAAAAGTCCTTGTTGGCCTAATAGACTGTGCTCCAACTCTGACATGCGGTGAATGGCACCCATCCTTTCGGCTATTCAGGCACTTGAGTCCTTGGAATCCATCGAGACTTTGGTGAGAGTTTTGTAAAACCAAAATAAAGGTTGGAACAAGTCATCAAGGTTCGGGTTTCACCCTTGACTTAACAACTTTGTTCCTGTTTTGATAAAATAAGGAAGAATCATGCGTCGAAGTATGGATTTCACTCCTGATTCGACACAAATTCTCCTGTTTATAGATAAAAATTCGGGTCGAACAAGCAATTTTCGTCGAGAGTTTACGGTTTTCACACCTAATCTCGACCTAATCACCAATTCATTTTCACACCTAATCTCGACATAACCCCTACAGGGTATGCACAAGTTGGTCTGTTGGTACCTAACTATAGACTAGGTCGTTTCTAAGACATCGACCCGGACTAGGTCAAGTCTTGCCTAATTCCCTATAGTTATGGCTCTGATACCAATCTGTCACACCCCAACCGATGGCGGAAACATCGGGGCGTGGCACTGAGCGAAACAGATTGTCCAGAAGTTTCCATAACAACTAGGATTACCAATTATGTAAAGCATCACGTCCCATACCATGACATAATAAGTAACATAATTATTACAGGCAAAGTCAAGACAAATTGTTCTGTTTTGACAACTCAGAATTTTAAATACAGACGATTCGTTTATTTGTTTCTAGACATTTCCTAGCCTCGATTTCACAGCAAGCCAAGTATTTAAACATCTTAAGCACCTGCCACATACGTTAAAGTAAAAGTCAATACACATAGTGTAAATGTGAGCATACAAGTTTAATAGATATAATAGAGTTCGAAATCGTTTACGCATAACCAGCACGTACACAGTGTGAAATGAAGCACGTAAGTTATCGACATGATCCTATCAATACCAATGACTGCGGGTTGACTGCCCAAGGCAGTTCGTAATACACACTCACCACTGTGAGCCATGTAATTAATTGTCCTTAACAACCCCTGAGTGAACAGGTGCTGAGTCCAAACTATAGTACTATCGTTGCTAAGGCAGGTAGACAACAATCCATGTGTAAACATAACAAACAAGCATTCATTAAGTCACGTATAACATGCGGTAACGGTTAGCGTTAAAGTTATGCGTAGTGTGTTTGATGTGATTTAGAATAAGTAACGTATGTAACACCCAAAAGTGCGTAAAGAAAAAAGGGTTCGAGTATACTCACAGCGATAATGGATTGAAGGGAGCTCTAGAATGAGTTTAGCCTGATCAGAACGATAGCATAAACGATAAGCGGCGCGTAAAAAGATGCAAAGTGTCAAGGGATCGGACGGTAATCCAATCGGGTGGCCGGTCATTCGGATGGCAATCCATTCGGATGGTCACCCGATCGGGTGGCCATTCGATTGGGTTGTCATCTCGCTTGGTGAGGATGTGTTTGTGTATGATGGCTTGTCTTTTGAAGTTTTCATTATAGCATTTTGAAAACAGAGAAGTATCTCTACCCTTCAGGTCAGTCGATCGAACGGCCGTTCGATCGGACAGCGAATAGTTTGAGAAATAGTTTAAGTATGGAACCAAGTGCAGCCCGACCGAACGGCCGGTCGATCGGACGGCAATCCGATCGGATGGTAACCCAATCGGACGGCAATCCATTCCGACGGTCTGATCGTCCTAACACTTGTTTCTGTTTGAAGTGTTGTAGCTTTGAACGAGACGTTTTGATATCTTGCTTGAACAACAGGACCCTTATCTCGTCCCAAGTGACCTGGCCGAACAGGAATCACCCTAGTCCGAACAGTTCACGGTTCGAGTCGGTTGTTCATGTTTAAACCCGAAATCAACATCTATCCCGGATAGAATTCAGATCTGGAACTAATGCATCACTAAGAATGCGTAGAAGATCAGAACAAGCTCCGATTCCATCGGGTTTGAGTGCATTGAGTGTAAAAGAGTTGAAAGAAAGCTTGAAAACCATCTTTCAATCCTTTTCACCATGAATATGCTCAGATCTGTGCAAGATCTTTGTTTACTTATGTGGAAATCGTCCAGATCTAAGTTGTTCTTAGTGGATTGAAGGCAAAACATGAAGTTCATAAGAACTCCATGATGACATCATCCTAGAACACCTCAAATCTAGTGATTTCACGGTTAAAAGTTAAGATTCAAAAGATAGAAAGGTGTAGGAGTGCGTGTAGATCAAGAAAGTATAAGATTTAGGTTGAAAACTTACAAGAATCGCGAGAAATTGGAAGAAAAGTTGGCTGGAGTGAGTTGAGCAGAGAGATAGCTGTCACATCAAGTGATGTGACATAGGAGGGGTATTTATAGGGTTTCCATAAAAGGAAAGTGGGGAAATGGCTGGTCGATCGGGTGGCAGCTCGATCGGGTGGCAGCCTGATCGGGTGGCAACTCGATCGGTTGGCCAATCGATTCGAGTGTTTGGTGCGACGAGTTTTGCTATTTTGGTTCGTTTGTTGAGCGTTGCGATGCAATAGAGTTTCCCTTTATATTACTTTTAATCCCAACTACTATATCTAACTTACAATCATCATAATTAACTTGCGTTTAGCGTTTGTGATTCGATTGTGATTGAGTTGCGTTTGCGTTTCGATTAATCACCATAACAAAAATATAAATAAACATGCACAACTAACACATAAAGGCACACACACATGTAAAACAATAATCAGAACGCATAATTCAAGCTGCGAATGCGATTGCGATAAGTGATAAAGCGATAAAACGTGCGATAAACATCGATTAAACCTCGATTATTAACAAGTACACCACATAACACAACTAACATAAAAACATAAAAAGACTATCTACAAGTCAAAGAAGTCAAAACAAGAATTGAGCAAGTAGTGACAAATCACAATTAGCAATCTTTTCTTCCTTTGACTTCAATCTTGACTTTGACTTTGACTTCCGAAACACGGGGTGTTAGACATATCATATCTTCCCAACTTCACGACATTTTACACAGCATATGACTTCCAAAGATTTTGCATGTTTTCAAAAACCTCATGCGTGTTTTCAAAATCATCTCACACGGTTTTAAAACATTTCATAAAAATGATTTCCTAATATACTTAGTACATGATTTCAAAAACATTACAAAAGGTTTTCAAAACACATTTTTAACGATTCCAAGCATAGCTTTCAAAAACAATTTTGCTCGTGTGTTGCCTTAACATACGTAGTACGCGATTTTCAAGAACATCCCGCTTCGTATGCTGACTAAGCATGCTTAGCATAATGATTTCAAAGATCCAATTGCTTCATATGTTGTCTTAGCATATCTAGTGCAAGGTTCCTAAACACCTCCCGCTATACGACTTCCAAATCCTTATAGGATCTTCTTCATAGTAAGATTCTTTGTGTACTATAATTCGAATATTACGATTCTTTGTGAACGAAATCGAATCCTTATAAGATTGTCCTATCTTTATAAGATAGAATTCTTGAGGATGTTTGAAGTGCTAGTTAAAGTCCATTGACTGGATTCCTAGTATACTTTGAATGCCCGTGTACAAATCAACGTCAAGTTAATAACAAACTAAAAATGAATTAAATAACCAAGTGAACAATTGTGTAACTATTATGTGCTTACGTGTTTATGTGTTGACCTAATCAAACTAAAGTTATCACAAGATTGTTCAACCGATTCTATCCCCTACACATTAAAAAATTAACTGTGCAAGGAATTACGAAATTATGGATGCATACATAATTATGGAATTCAGTGCACAGAAACCACAGCAAGTTTTGTCATGTATTAACTTAAACAAGAAACAAAAGTTAATCAAATTCATTTCCGTTTAAGATGAAGTACCCACAGAGGAAAAATGAACTAGCTATTAATTTTTCACTTCTGAAAGAAATATCCGCTGAGGGAAATGAATAATCTATTCATGAATCGTGTTCATTTTCATTTCTTATAAAGTACCCACAGACGAAAAAGAATTATCCATTCATTTTCGCTTCCGAGAAATATCCACTGAGGAAAATGAACAAATTCATTTTCATTTCTGATAAAGTACCCACTGAGGAAAATAAACTATCCGTTCATTTTCACTTTTAAAGAAATACCCACTGAGGAAAATGAATAAATTCATTCCATTTCTGGTGAAGTACCCACTGAGGAAAATGAATTGATCATTCATTTTCACTTCTAAAGAAATACCCACAGAGGGAATGAATAATCCTGCATTAATTTTATCATTTTCATTTCTAATGAAGTACCCACTGAGGAACATGAACCATCCGTTCATTTTCACTTCCGAAGAAATATCCACTGAGGAAAAATAAATAAATCCATTCCACTTCTGACGAATTATCCACTGAGGAAAATGAATTATCCATTCATTTTCACTTCTAAAGAAAAATCCATTGGGGAATGAATAATCCTGTATCAATTCCTTCATTTGCACTTCTGACGAAGTACCCATTGAGGAAAATGAATCATCCATTCATTTTCGCTTCCGAAGAAATATCCATCGGGGAAATTAATATCTTTTTCAATTACCCTTCATTTCCACTTCTGACGAAGTACCCACTGAGGAAAATGAATTATCCATTCATTTTCACTTCTGAAGAAATATCCATCGGGGAAATGAATATTCTTTGCGATAATCTTTCATTTCCACTCCTGACGAAGTACCCACTGAGGAAAATGAATCATCCATTCATTTTCTCTTCCGAAGAAATATCCATCGGGGAAATGAATATCTTTTATCAATTACCCTTCATTTGCACTTCTGACGAAGTACCCACTGGAGAAAATGAATCATCCATTCATTTTCGCTTCTAAAGAATATCCACTGAAGAAATGAAATAAAAATCCTTACAAGATCTTTCTATCTTAATAGTTAGATTCTTGAGGGATACTCGTAGAACTGTTGGTTAGTTTGATCTTTATCATTAATCAAATCTCTCGTTCCCACTTCCTACTTTATCTAAGGAAGCACCCACTAGGGAACGATAAAGTTATGCCCTACGTGGAAATCCTTGATGGGTTACTCTATGCAAATAGATAACACTCTAGATTCCGCGCAAGACAATTGTTTAACACAATAATTCAGACAGACCCCTTCGAATAAATTTCGGGACGAAATTTTCTAAAGTAGGGGAGACTGTGACATCTGTGCCTCTTTTACCATCATACGAATACAAAACCAATGAAATATTGTGTTTCATACTTGGGATTTGTATAAATATGTGTATCATTTTCACATATCAATTCTTGTTCAATTTCGAGCTTTAAATCGCTTTCTGGAAAGTTATACGCGAACTAATGCGTAAATGTAATCAGTTTAACATAACAAACACTCCGGAATAGTGACATAGGCTTAACATACCTTAAATAACCTTTACATAACTTAGAAATAAGTTTTGGAAAGTTTGGTGTGTCGAAAACAAGTTTATTCAATCGTAGGGACTATTTGCGTCAAACTATGAAACTATGCCGATTTGTATAGTAACGAACATTCCGGAACTTGATCATAAGCTAAACATACCCTAAATATCCTTTACATAGCTTAGAAATAGGCTTTGAGGGGTTTGTTATGCAAAAATACGCTTATTTGATCGATAGGGACTAAAAGCGTCAAAAAATGCATAAGTTTGCATTTACGCGCATATCTTACGTTTTGAACATATCCGGACACCCAGAAATTTTTGTAATCATTAAAATATTTTATTTTAGTGATTGGAATGCAAAAATACCACTCGTCGTGTAATTTGGATCGTTTTCGCGTCCGTTCGAGTTTTCGTCGTAATTAACTGAATAACGCAACCGTACGACCAAACGAACCGACATCCGAGATGTTTTCAAGCATATTTCATTTTCTCTATGCTTTAACTTCATTGTGGAGCCTTGAAATGGGGTTAACGGGGCTTAAAAACATCAAAATGCAAGTTTTTAGCATTCAGGGACCATTTCTGCCAATCTGTCAAAGTGCCCTCACGGGCCGCGTAAGATGAGGGTTGAGTCTACGCGGGGCGCGACAGACTACCAGTACAGAAACATTGAATCTGGTCTTTGCAGCTGATTTCAGTGGTTTTAATCCGTGATTTTGAATACAATGGACTTGTTTTTGAGTTCCCCTTGTGTTGTAATCTATGGGCGCAAGTGTATGGTTAGGATCAAGCTTTGATTCTTGCAAAAACACTTGTCAAGATCTTGTTAACTCAAGACTTTCTATAAATACCCACTTGTTCATTCTCATTTCCTCACACATTTGATCTAAATCTGCTCTAAGTTGAAGTTAAGACTTCATACCTGAGTGTTTTGGATCAAATTCTTCCTTGCTTGGACCTTTTGTAAGCTTCTTTCATGTTTTTTATGCTTTTCAAGCATGAAAGTCAAACAGTGTTTAACTTTCTGCTTTGACCACGATTTGGTCAAGTCAAAGTTCAATCGAACTTTGCAACGTGAGCTTAATCACGATGGTTATAGTCCCATGTGACTATACCTACTGATTACCATGTCGATTAGTCGAAGTGACGAGTCAAATTTTCGGTCAGAATACGTGTTTATGCGTATTTTGCGATGAAGCTATTTTTGGGTACCAAAACACTTTGTTTTGATACCAAACCTGTTTTCTAACTTAGTTAAACATGTTTTAACATGTTTAACTCGTCACTTTTAGTCTAGTGCTTGTTTAGGGTCGTAAGTCAAGCGGTCCTGACAACCGCTTAGACTTTCGAACCCGACCCGTTTGGTCGATCATTAGGATCCAACCAAGCATATATTATGACCATAGTTGTATAGGGAATAACCTTCCGAGGTTATACCTTATGGTCACTTAGTTTAATTAGTTGTATGATAGGTAGATTATATGCCTTAGGAAAATGACCAAAATGCCCTTTTCATGCATAATTGGATTTTAAGCATATGTAACCTAACTTTTGTCACTTAAACTGATTATGCAACATATTTAAACATGTTAGGGCATATAATACTTGTTATAGGACTAGTTAGGCGTCTCGAATGCGCATTTGCATGAACGACGCGTTAAAGTAGCATAAGCTACCTTAATGGGTCGTAACGGGTCGTAAGCACTTAGGATAGGTTCCGATTTAGAATGTAGGCTTTGTTAAACCATATCACATGAGTTCCAATACTCATTTGGATTACGAGACCTCATTATACCCGATCTCCCGATTTAGGTGTCGATTTATTAACATAGTGATCCGATACTAGGTACCACTTGATTCCTTGATTGCCCGAGCTTGTTAGTTCACTCTAATCGAGGATACTTTGCAATTGAATGTGAGTACATAGTTCCCCTCTTTTACCGTTTTCAAATGTTTTGGGGTGATTCATATGTGCTAAACGATTTCGAGTTTCCTAAAACCAGTGTTATGTTTATATTAAAACAACGATTTAATTTATATGAACTATTGAACCACTGGAACTATTGATCTATGTAAACTACTTGAACCACTGGATCTATGTGAACTGTATGAACTATTGAACCACTAGAACTATTGATACGTGGTCGAAAACCGGTGATCGTTTGTGCTTAAGTTGATGTTTATACATAGCTTTTAATCTTGAATAGCCTACTTTTAATGGGATTTGTGTTTTCCAGGTCTAAAAGAGTTTAATGAGCTAATCGGGAGCTAAACGGAGCACCGGGGATGTGAAATGAACAAAACCGGGTTAATCACGAAGATTGGATGTGTTTTGTGGAATGTTAATGGATTTAAAATGAATATATTGGAAGATGGCATGATAGAGGGCTGAATTACGAGAACGTGGGCGAAAACGGTGAGTAAAACGGAGCTATAACGAAGAAGTTATGAAGAAAACAGTTTCGGACAAAACCGGCAAAACCAGAGGCCGTCGGGGATGCCCCTATGGCCGTCGGTGACGGGCCTCTATTTGCTGAGTCGCGAAATCTTGTTTCTTGTTGATCTTTGACGAGTTATAACGTTTTGTTTGACCATTTTTCGGGGGTTACGAACTTTGGGAGGTAAAAACACCTCCTTGGAACCATTCTTGAGGATCCAATTCATCCCTAATCAATCCTAACACAACCACTAACACCATCTTCATCCTAACCCTAATCAAATCACCATCTCCATCATTCCATCATCACCATCATCCTCTTCCACCTTCATCTTCAAACCCTAACTTCCACCTCTCCTCAAGACTTGAAGATTATGGTTCGGGGTTCGTGTTCATCCTCCGGTGATCGTGCTTCTTCGACTATGAACGGCTAGTCTCCTCGGTTTCACCCCGGTATAGGTAGTTGTTTAATTTAGGGTTTCAAATTGTTTCTTGCTTCAACTTTGTGACAAATTGTGTTTGATTTTTGAAACCATTGACAATAGTTTACATTTGTTTCGTATTCGTAAATTGTCGAACGATGTTAAAAGTTATGACTTTACGAAATGGTTATGTGTAGTTATGCATTGTCGTGGTTAGGTTTTACTTGTGTTGATTACAAAGTGCATTCTTGTCCGTTTTTCGAAACGTTGATAGTTATTGGCACCTAAGTCACGGTACACTAAATCCGCTAATCGTATGCAATTGAGTTGAATCTAAAATTTGTAGAAACCCTAGGTTGGCAATTACCGAAACCGGGTGTGGAACTTGTTTCTAGTTTCTTGTTTCAATCATTTAGTAATTTAGTTTGCTATCTTAGTTAATCAACAGTAGTTTTAAATAATATCAATTTGTCGGCTTAGTCCGACTCCTTTTCAAAACCTAACAAACAAATAAAAATAAGCAAGCTTCATAATCAATTTGTACATTTTTGTAAATAGTCTAACTAGTCGAACAGGTCATGCGATACTGACCACATGCTCTTCGTGGATTCGATACCCGACTTACCCTAGCTACCTAGGTTTAATTGGGTTTTTGACTGATCAGGACGACACGGTCCCTTTCAAAATGGCGCCGCTGCCGGGGAGCTAGTGCGCTTAGTATTTCATTGCTTGTTCGATTTTAGTTTAGTTTATTTTCTTTCCTTTTTCTTGTATACTTGTGATTTTACTTTGGGTGGTCGAGTTTGTTTCTACAGGTACATGTTTTGCAGGTACCATCTTTCAATATGAATTGGGTAGATGATGATCCGTGTGAGTGTTGCGGAAGCGGAGAGCATTATTTAGAAGATTGCTCCGTTTTCCACGCAAAAGTTCAATCCAACAAGGATCGGGAAGACTACCTCAGCGGACTGTATGATTATAGGAGGGCGGATTATGGAGATTTCAATGGTCCATCCTCGCATTCTCCATACAGTAGACCACCACCACCCCCAAATTATCAAGAATATTACTATGCAGAGATGGGTTACCATTATGAGCAAGAACGAGGTTACAACAACTATGAACCCGACTTGCCACATTTCTCAAGTTATCAGGAGGAGTATGATGACTATTATCATGACTCCCCTCAACCGACATACGAGGAGCCTCAAGATTCATTACACTCTAAGCTCGACACGATCATGGACATGATGCTAGAAATGAAAAAGAAAGACGAGTTGAGAGACAGATCATTTGAGGCTTTGGTTATTCAGGTTGGTCAACTAACTGAGGAGATGGCCCAACTTAGGCGAGACCAAGAGGTTTGGGCTAATGGTACAATAGTAGATGGTGAGGTGGTGGAAGAGGTTATCGATCTACCCGAGCAAGAAAATGAATGTTTGAACCGAGTGGAAGACATCACACCGCGAGACGAGTCGGATCCGAAAGATGCCCACGTTCATATCCATCCTTCTCCCATACTTATCACTCCAACCAAAAAAGTTGGGGATGCGGGTTCGGGTATAATGATTCGAAGGGTGGCGTTGCAAGACATTGGCCAGTTTAGTAAGAAGCGACCCCAAAGTTGTACAATATGCATGCCAAGTATAATAAAAAGAGTATGGATTCGGCATGCTAATTACCGAGCGTATGTTGGAAACTCGGTAGGCAAATGTGCACTTCGACCGCCATGTGAGGTAAGTCAGGTATAATTGTTGTAGAGTTTGTATTATTTTCGTCTTATTTTTATTTTCTTAGATAAATGAACGTTGTGGGTGTGTTCCCTATATAACCCTCACGAGACCTCTCGTCCTCCCAAGCTATTGGGGGGTTTAAAAGGCTTGTTGCATAAGCTAAATGCAACCGTGATTCCTACAAAAGTGAGTTAGGCTTGTTATTGTTGTAAATTATTTTTCCACATAAATCAAAGTAAATTAATGTATGACTTAGTAATATTTTCATAAAAGTGGTAGAACTAGGTAGCTAATAAATTTTAATGGTTGTGAGAAGCATGCTTCTACACAAGGGTTAAGATTTGTAGATACATTATGTTCGTGAGACGACCGCTTTGTTGAAGAGATGAAGAGCACACGAGGAATGAGCTCCAAAAATCAGGTGCATACGTTCCCTTTTTACTTTTGATTTTTAGTTAGCAAATAAGTGGATTGTAAATTGTATTTTATTTTCCAGGGTGAAATTTTGGGGAGGTTAGCCGTGTCACATCCTTTGTGCGATTTAAAAACTCTAGTTCTCACACATTGAGGACAATGTTTGCCTCAAGTGTGGGGATGGGGGAGTTAGTAAAAGTTTTCTATTTTTGACCCGTTCATTTAAACACTACACATTGAGGACAATGTTTACCTCAAGTGTGGGGACGGGGGAAAAATTTCAAAATTTTTTCAAAAATGTCTTTGTTTGAAGCGATCTAAAAATCACAAGTAACTAAGTCAACGAGGGATGACACAACCCATTTGGTCTATTGTCATGGTAGTTCAAACAATTAGCATGACGGGTATTTAGCGGGTGGTTATTTGGGAATAATCCACCTAAGAAACTAGTACATTATGCATATCACATACCATACCCTTATACGTGAGGTTTTGAGCCACTTTTACATCATAGAATTACATATTTATGTTTCTTTGTTTGAGTGGACCATTAGTCACGTATTGTAGAACTTGCGACTTTTGATACGTTTGAGACCATAGACCGAATACAAGCACGAGAATGATTAAGACATTAGGTGAACCTTTTCTTTTAAAACCATTTATCTATCCTTACCCAAATAAATCCCCTAGTCGCCCACTTTGAGCCTAAACCTTTCGTTTGACAACCCATTTAACCCACAACCGTTAAACCTTTTTTTTTTCTTTTAAACCCGTGTGATGAAAATTCGATTATAGGATTATGTGTTTGTATAGTTGTGATTTATATTTGTGAAAAAAAAACGAAAATTCAGAAAATGTTGCGAAAAAGAATAGAAAATCATTGAAAAAAAAAGTACAAAAATATGAGTTAGTAGTTGTTGAATAAAAGGCTAAAGTTGTTGCCTTGTAGTTTGATGTTTTTAGTTAGTTATGTTTAGAATAGTTGTTTTGTAATAAAAATCAAATTTTCATCACTTTAGCCACTTTAAATATCCTATTTCCTACCCTTCGCCTAACCCCATTACAACCCTCCAAAGACCTTATGACTTGTACTTAGTATTCGTGTTCGGTGGTGGAGAACGATTGAGTTGCAAGCCTATGCGGGTACGTGTTCTAATTGGTTTTGAGTGATTACTTGAAAAGTGCTAATTCATTATCTATTAGCCAAATTTTAAACCGAGTGGAGAGAACATTGTGAGGGGTGTGCATGATTTATTAGTTTCAAAGGCGGGTTAATCTTCGATAACCATTTTATATGTGATTATTCACTTTACCGTTAGATATTTCGTAAATTGTAAAAAGTTTGAACCGGGTATGACTTTAGACCTTAACTTTAGTCTCGGGGATGGGATGTGTGTTTCTCGTTCGACCCACGTGAAAGTGAAAAACAGATTTGCTTGAGGGCAAGCAAAAGACAAGTGTGGGGATGTGATACGTGGTCAAAAACAGGTGATCGTTTGTGCTTAAGTTGATGTTTTTACATAGCTTTTAATCTTGAATAGCCTACTTTTAATGGGATTTGTGTTTTACAGGTCTAAAAGAGTTTAATGAGCTAATCGGGAGCTAAACGGAGCACCGGGGATGTGAAATGAACAAAACCGGGTTAATCACGAAGATTGGATGTGTTTTGTGGAATGTTAATGGATTTAAAATGAATATATTGGAAGATGGCATGATAGAGGGCTGAATTACGAGAACGTGGGCGAAAACGGTGAGTAAAACAGAGCTATAACGAAGAAGTTATGAAGAAAACAGTTTCGGACAAAACCGGCAAAACCAGAGGCCGTCGGCGACGGGCCTCCGTTTGCTGAGTCGCGAAATCTTGTTTCTTGTTGATTTTTATAGAGTTATAACGTTTTGTTTGACCATTTTTCGGGGGTTACGAACCTTGGGAGGTAAAAACACCTCCTTGGAACCATTCTTGAGGATCCAATTCATCCCTAATCAATCCTAACACAACCACTAACACCATCTTCATCCTAACCCTAATCAAATCTCCATCATTCCATCATCACCATCATCCTCTTCCACCTTCATCTTCAAACCCTAACTTCCACCTCTCCTCAAGACTTGAAGATTATGGTTCGGGGTTCGTGTTCATCCTCCGGTGATCGTGCTTCTTCGACTATGAACAGCTAGTCTCCTCGGTTTCACCCCGGTATAGGTAGTTGTTTAATTTAGGGTTTCAAATTGTTTCTTGCTTCAACTTTGTGACAAATTGTGTTTGATTTTTGAAACCATTGACAATAGTTTACATTTGTTTCGTATTCGTAAATTGTCGAACAATGTTAAAAGTTATGACTTTACGAAATGGTTATGTGTAGTTATGCATTGTCGTGGTTAGGTTTTACTTGTGTTGATTACAAAGTGCATTCTTGTCCGTTTTTCAAAACGTTGATAGTTATTGGCACCTAAGTCACGGTACACTAAATCCGCTAATCGTATGCAATTGAGTTGAATCTAAAATTTGTAGAAACCCTAGGTTGGCAATTACCGAAACCGGGTGTGGAACTTGTTTCTAGTTTCTTGTTTCAATCATTTAGTAATTTAGTTTGCTATATTAGTTAATCAACAGTAGTTTTAAATAATATCAATTTGTCGGCTTAGTCCGACTCCTTTTCAAAACCTAACAAACAAATAAAAATAAGCAAGCTTCATAATCAATTTGTACATTCTTGTAAATAGTCTAACTAGTCGAACAGGTCATGCGATACTGACCACATGCTCTTCGTGGATTCGAAACCCGACTTACCCTAGCTACCTAGGTTTAATTGGGTTTTTGACTGATCGGGACGACACGGTCTTTCAACTATTGATCTCTGTAAACTACTTGAACCACTGGATCTATGTGAACTGTATGAACTATTGAACCACTAGAACTATTGATCTATGTAAACTACTTGAACCACTGGATCTATGTGAACTGTATGAACTATTGAACCACTGGAACTATTGATCTATGTGAACTATTTGAACTACTTGAACCACCGGAACTATGTGAACTGTATGAACTATTTGAACCATTGGAACTATTTGATCTATGTGAACTATTTGAACGATTGGAACTAATTGAACTATTGAACGATTGGGTTATGGTAAGTGATTAGGTAACGGGGCGGGTGTAATGTGATAAAAGCATAGTGGATACGCCGCTGGTACTTCCTATATATAAGTGTTTTTAACACATTACATGTCGTTGCGTTATCTAGATCACTTGGACGAATTATTTTCAAACGAAGTCACACTACAAGGTTTTCTTAACAATATAAACCATACAATGATTACTTTTAACGACGATTTACTACTTGGTTTACAAAGACAAATGTTTTCAGTTAAGATTCATGGCTACAATGGTTTTGGTTTACACATATATCAACTTGCAAAAGTTGATAGAAACATACTGCAATATCAAACTCTTTTGTTTTCTAGGTACACACTCGATAACTCTCGAAGTTGCACGAGGTATTGCAATATGAACTTAAGGCCATGAATCTGACACACTCACAAAACCTATGTACTCGCCGGCATTTTTATGCTGACGTATTTTCACATATGTTTCAGGTACCATAGTTTGATGATGATTATGATGCCTTCTCACATTGGGATGGACGAGGCCTTAGTGACTTAATAACAATGAAGGACAATATGATCATGTTTTGTTTTTAATATTCGAGACAATGTAATAAACTTAATTCAATAAAACAGATCTTCAATCCATGTGTTGTGAAACAATGATTCTGTTACGACACTCCCCGACGTTTCCGCCGCGGTTTGTTGTTTTAACGCGGTCGGGGTGTGACATTATTATTATACAAAAACTTCTATTCTATGTTAACTGTCTTCAGAAGTGGAATTCCCTTTCGTCGTACTTCAAGGTGATGTTCTCGCCCACGGTTCGGATCTGGTTCCCTGCATCCACCAACTCTTCGCCGTAGTGGCGCAGTTCAGCAACATTCTCCGGGTTCATGGGTGGAAAAGTAGAAGCGGCTGGTTCAAACTGTGGGTAATAAGGGTTCGGATTGTTCATGAGGTTTTGGAAATGCCAGTCATTGGTCCACCATTTCTCAATAGGGTTAGGCAGGGGTAGTAGGTTGAGAATAGGTTCAGGGATGGCAGGTTCCAGGTTTATTGGAAGTTCGTTTTGAATGGGAATGTTCACGAGGTTTTCATTGGCTGGCCCAAAAAGGTCGCAGTTTGCCAGCTTGCGGTCTAGTTCCTCCCAGGGTGATAAGGTTGGAGCCTGTCCAGAACTTTCTCCTATTTTCTCCTTTCCCTTGGTTTCAACTGTTTTCTTCACTTTTTGAGCCGCGGGCTTCTTCTTTCTCCCCATTTTCTAGTCTAGCAGCCTCCTCCTCTTTTTGGGTTTGGGCTTTTCCTGGGCTTTGAACACCATTGGCTCCTCGGTGTCAGCCTGGTAACCAGACTGGTTCCCGGTAGTCTCCATATCAGTAGAATGTATGGTGAAGTTTTGGAGAGCCTCCGATAATTCATTCATGCTGTTAGTCACACATACGGAAACACAAAATTCCAAATTAAATTTTAATTATTGTAAATTTAATTTTCACAGAAACACAAAATTGCAAACTAAAATTTAAGTATTTTTCAAATACTTAATAAGCTTAAACCAGTGGCTTTGATACCACCTTTTCTGTCACGGTCCCCGACCCGTTTTGCCAGTTCGAAAGCCGCGAGACAGAAACCCGTGGTATTGGTATTTAATTTGGCAGCGGAAATTTTTAACAGGATCGTTTCAACAGAAACACCAAATTATTTTATTATAAGTTGCGGGACAAACCCCGTGTTTTACAATAAAGGAATTTCACTGGGAAATCCCCTGATTACAGAAAACATGTTTATTTATTTACTGAGCCACTTTATTTAAGGTGGAGTGCTACACGACACTTTTCCTTTTTCCTCACAGTAAATCACCTGAAACATGTTTTAAAAAGATTTGATCAGCGAAAAATACTGGGGAGTGAATTCAATTTGGACAAAAGACACATTGTTATAATTTACAGTATTAAGAGCGATTACAATTGCTTCTATCTTATAATTAGCTGACCCAGTTGTCACTCGACCGGATCTGTGACTGTGGTCATATCACTATTGGGTCATTTCACCCGAAAGTGACGTTATCACTATTTAGGTCCGTTCACCTAAAAGTGACACTTGATAATTAATGTATACATAACCCCACGTACTGTCAGTAATTTAAGATAAAAAAGTCTTAATCACTGTAAATATAACTGGAAAACATTTAGGCTTTTGTAAAGCAATTTGATAAAATAGAATGACTCAAATTGCAAGTTTAAACGGTCAGAGCCTGCCTACTGATTAAGATGGTAAACCTAGTTAAATATATAATGCAAACGAAACTAGGTTAGTAACTTAATACAACATTTACGATAATTCACGAGATCAAAACCCTCACGACTGTCACACCCCCAAAATCCACTAGCGGAGTATCACCGCATGGAGGCGTGACTGACCAGGATCAAGCCACCAATCATATTGAACAACGTGATTAAGTAAATAAAACCAACACAATATAATTGGTGTCCAAAAGAAAGTAACCAACTTTAAGTTAACAGCGGAAGCATAAAATGTAAAACCCAAACATAAGTAATAAGTTCATAAGGTTTAAAGATTTAACATGGAACTCAACAGTCCATGTCCCCCAACGATCACTCCTCCCTGTGCAAGCTCCATAAGCACCTAACGACCTGCAAGGCATGTAACAACGAGTCAACAACAAAGTTGAGCGAGTTCACAGTTGGTTGTTTAGTTTTACCAGTTTGTTTTGTAAACCATAAGTTGTTTCGTAAACCACGAGTTAACCAGTTCCTTTGTTTCCCAAACCATATCCATAATCAGTGGGGGCTTCCCCATGTAAACCACTAGACCGTTACCATATCGACAACTGACGAACAATAGTTGTGCCCTACGTCAATGTCTATCATCACTGACTAAGTGCCCAGATCCATTAGTACACGCCCGTCCGACCGGCACGGTGTGAGGCTTGTCAACCCTAATAGCGCTATTAACTAATGACCCACTCGCCATTGGCCCGGCGATTAAGTCGATATAAAAATGAGGGACTTCATGATAGAGTTTTATCTAGTAAGTTTAAGGTTGTTGTCCTACCCAAGGAGGACGAACGTACGTATTCTACCCAAGGAGAATACGCAGGATTAATATTGGCATCCTACCCAAGGAGGATGGCGGTACATATCCTACCCCAAAGAGGATATGCAGGTTCCGTTTTAATTCTTTAACCCATTCCCAACCACCGGGAATCCCATGCCTTAGAAAGTGTGTGAACTCACCTTGGTTTGCTCGGCAGATAAACAAAATGGTCACTTGAGCTATATGTGGTCAACCACGTCCTAGCATGGTTACCATACAAGTCAGGTCTAGGTTTAAGTAGTGCACATAAGTTTACACATAAATGGAAGGTCACGAACACGTAAAGATCATAGCAAACACATAGATCATGTAAAACAGTCAAGTCCACATAATGTTTAACTCGCGCGACATAGATGAGTGGGCTGTTATGGTTGTGCAGGCCCAACCATCTTGTGCGATTCCAAGAGTGAAGCCCAATAACAATCGGCCCAACCTGTTGTGCGTCCAGCACAACCTTGTACGACTCATAACGGGTTGTGCGATTGGAAACCAACCCGGCCCAATGCAATTAAAATCCCAAACATATATACACGGCCCAAATAATAACAAATATTGGTCTTGTGCGGTCCGGATGGACTTGTGCGATTGAAAAGTCCTTGTGCGACTGGGTTTCGGCTTTGAGGCCCAACATCATAGTAATGTTCAACAGATGTGTGTGGCCCAAGCCTTGTGCGATCGGCACTGTCTTGTGCGATCCACCAGGTCTTGTGTGATCATGCATATTCTAGTTGTACTGTACTTAAACAGTTGCACCAATCTTGTGCGACTGTCTTGTGCGATCAGTCCCTTATGCGATTTAAGAGCTTGTACGTTTGGCTCTTGTACGATTAAGGGACTTGTGCGATTAGTTTTCCATATCCCGAAAATCATGGCAATCAGTTACATGGTTTCCATTATGCAATTTATCAATTAACAATACTAACAGTTTCAATCATGCATATCTCGATCAAATCAAGCAATCATCATCTAATTCACATAAACCCTAATTAACATCCAATCATTAATAACAACCTATCATAATACTTAATCGGATTAACTACAAGAATTAACGCACGCAACCTATCCACACTACTCATCCGGATTCAAACACAGCCGATTTACATACATTCGGTTTTTTATATCATCATTCAAATCCCATATTGATCCATATGCACTACACATGTGTGCCGATTATATGAACACTAACCTTAACAGTTTACATTATAATTAATCACATATCATCCCTAAATCATTATGTAGAAACATACGGACCACAACATCATCTAATCACACAATCAATAGCGAATTACTAACCGAATAAAGGATAGAACGAATGTTGATCCGAACCAGAAAACTTCGAGGAAGAGGGGATGTTGTTGCCGTCGGCTTCTAAGGAAGAGAAGGAGGAGAGAACTAGGGTTTTGTGTTTGGTGTGTGTTAAGTGTTTTGAGGGTTATGAGGATTATACCAATCCTCCTAGGTGTGTTATGCGAAAGTCATAGGGGTCGGCCCATACCGGGCTCCCCTTTGGGTCATGAATTCGGAACACATGCTGGGCCAAGAGTAAGAGATGTACGATCGAGTTGTGCGGCCCAAAAGTGCTTGTGCGATTGCACTTATGTTGTGCGTCCACATAACATATATACATGCTATATATATAACCACATAACATAATAACCATAACATTCAATCAACGCATCACATAATCTCATAACGTTCAGACATGTTACATCCAAGCACACAAAAGAGTTCTAAAACACGAGTTGTCACATTATCCCCAAGTTGAAAGAAATTTCGTCCCGAAATTTAGCACGTACTCACTGAGGAAGCTAGTTATGTTGTATGGTTTTCTGGTTTTCTTGGGGTGTCACATCCTTCCCCCGTTGGTTTGGAATTTCGTCCTGAAATTCCGCAGTAGCTTCAGTCTCAGTAGTGGTTTCGCTTTTCTCGAATAACTGGGGATACTTGTGTTTCATTTGGTCTTCTCGTTCCCAGGTAAACTCTGGGCCACGACGGGAGTTCCAACGAACTCGAACAAGAGGTATTCTGGTGCGCTTGAGAAGCTTAACATCTCGGTCATTAATCTCTACTGGTTCCTCGACAAATCGCAGCTGATCGTCGATAGTGAGCTCCCTGAGAGGAACTATGAGGGTCTCATCTGACAGACACTTCTTCAGGTTCGACACGTGGAAAACGTTGTGAACTCCGCTGAGTTCTTCAGGTAGATTCAGTTTGTAGGCCACCTGGCCTATTTTCTCTATGATTTCGAAAGGTCCGACGCATCGCGGGTTGAGTTTGCCTCGTTTGCCAAAACGAACAACACCTTTCCAAGGTGAGACTTTGAGAAGCACTCGATCCCCAACCTGGAACTCGAGTGGTTTCCTGCGCTTCTCAACGTAGCTTTTCTGACGGTCACGAGTTGCCGCCATTCGTTTCCGAATCTGAGTAATCTTCTCAGTTGTGTCTACTACAAGTTCTAGGTCAGTGATTTGGCTGTCACCAACTTCTGCCCAGCAAAGTGGTGATCGACATTTACGTCCGTACAATGCCTCAAACGGAGCGGCCTGTATACTGGTGTGGTAGTTGTTATTATACGAAAACTCCACCAAAGGGAGGTGTCTTTCCCAACCATTGCCAAAATCGATTACACATGCTCGAAGCATGTCTTCAAGGGTTTGGATGGGGGGCTCAGACTGCCCATCCGTCTGTGGATGATAAGCGGTGCTCATGTCTAGACGTGAGCCAAAGGACTTGTGCATTACTTGCCACAGTTCAGAGGTAAAACGCGCATCACGATCGGAAATAATGGAGGTTGGCACCCCGTGCCTCGAAACCATTTCCTTTAAGTAAACGTCTGCTAAAGTAGAAAACTTGTCTGTTTCTTTGATAGCCAAAAAGTGTGCAGACTTAGTCAATCTATCCACTATCACCCAAATAGTGTCATTTCCGCGTTGAGATCTAGGTAGGCCAGTAACAAAATCCATGGAAATCTGCTCCCATTTCCATGTCGGTATCTCTGGTTGTTGAAGCAGGCCTGATGGTTTCTGATATTCGATCTTGACTCTCGCACAAGTCAAACATTTACTGACGTAGGATGCTATGTTGGCTGTCTAAATCATACATTCGCACATACTTACACACGTACATGCTTACATTCATACACACCTACATACCTATATACATTCAATCATACCTACTGTCATGTATTCATACCTACGTGTTTCAAACACGTTCTTGTATACCATTTATATGTAATACATGTCCAATTTTAATACATACGTCTTTCATACTCTTACATTGATTATATGGGTCTTAGGCTTGGATTTATAACTCATACATGTCAAGGAAACACTCGAAATCATGTTTGGGAAGCCCGCCGTAGACCACGGTTAGAATACCGAAGCTTACGATACGTACATCAACTTAAAATAAAATTTTCAGTTTTTTAAACAATGGGGAGGGCGTCGGCGATGGCCCTAAGGGCGTCGGCGACGGCCCCTCTAAACTATGTTTTTCTGCAGATCCGTTTCGTCGTCCGTTAACGCTAAAACTTGCGTAACTTTTAAACCGTTTACCCGTTTAACCTCCCGTTTCTTCCTAAATGATCATAAATTGATATTCTATCATGTGAACTTGAAATCCAACATCCGGGTTAAGGAAAATATTAACTTAAGACTCTCGGCTTTATATACTCGTTTTCACTTATTTGACCCGTTCATGCTTTAGTCCACAAACTTGTGTAACTACTATCAATTTCACACTAGCTTCATAACCATGAATGTCCCCTAATACTTGGGCTTAAATCATGAAGTTTATGCGCCCGTTATAAATTTCTACGTGTAAACGTGTTGTGACCCGCTAAAGGATTCAAGCACTTTAAACTTAAATCTTGCTTTCCTTTCCTTACATCTTATGCCCACATTATTTCATCTATCTATCATTCACCACAACCATATATGTAAAACCTTACTTGAATTCAATTATCATGTTGATATAACTAGTACATAACTTTACTTGAATAACATGAGAAGTGATTCCAGAAATCACTTACCTTAGCGTCCGTATTTGCATCCGTTATCCTTCCATGCTCGTATCCATGTTGACATGGCCCCCTACACTTTCATGTTATCATCAACACTTTCTAGTTAGCACAAACCAATGTACTTGATTACGAGCATACCATTTGCATAGTTCACATTTGACTTGCATTAGTCACATTTTCGCATACATGAAACATAAATTAATAATTACCTCATTCAATTCTCACGCAACTAGATTACCATCACACATAGTACGTAAATCATTTAGTACATAACATACTAATTCTCTACTCTTATAATTGTATCCAAAAGCCCAACCATTACATTCATAAACTGTTGACTTTGAAAAGTCAACGGTGCAACTTACATATATATTTTCAATTTGTAAATAAGAGTCTATTCTTAATAAGGTATACCACAACAATATTTCGTATGCATTTCATACTCATGTAATGGTACACATAGCTCACGATCACCTAGTTATGTGTACATAATATCACTTAGTCAATTCTACATACTACAAATTGACCATCACATTCAAAGTTAGCTCATTTACATAACTCTACCGTTTTTACTTGCTTGTAAGTTCTTGCGCTTCATTTTTAGTACATGATCATTTACTAATCATGATCAAACACTTAACCTCACATACATTGTGCATCACACCTTCAAGGCTTGTAGTACAACCTTCCAATGCATGTCTCTTATTAAATCATTTTATCAACTAATTTCCACTTACATTTCATCTAAAACACATTCCTTATGCTAATCTATTATCCATTACATTATTATCTCATTCTACCTATATTCATCCATGGTTAGCATACAATTTCACTTATCATTTTCTCATAAGCATTTCATCAAACACTTGATGTGCATATCACTTTCTAAGCATAATGTACAAGTGGTTTAAGGATGTTCTTCCCAATTTCATCTTATGAACCATCACATTCAAGCAAAATCACATAATCATCAAATCTACATCAAGTTCATCTATCATATAACACCTCATGCCTCACAAAATTACAATATAACATCTACATGTTCATCATGATCATCATCTTCACACTCATGAAATGGGTTTCACTTCTAATCATCAAATGACATCCAAAACTTGCATAAATCGTGTTCCATATGGTGATTCTAACATATTTTCATGCTCAATTTCTTACAAATTTCACGGATTAATCATACACCCGTTTCATAGAAAATCACCAAATCAAGAATTATAACTTACCACATGTTTGTTAGGCTTGGATGATAAGAAATTTCATCCCATGCAATAGATTTAGTTCAATCCTTTCTTTAATTTGGGCAAAATGGCTGATTTTGAGGTTCTTCCTTCTTGTTCTTCTTGTGGGTGTCGATTCCCACCTCCAACACAAACACAAATACTGATTTCCTAGTTTATATAAACTTAAACTCAATTTCCCACCTTTAGCCCTTCTTGTTTATTCTTTTGTCATCAAAGACACTAAGTTCCATTCTCTATTTACTTGATTAACTATTTAACTTAGTTAAATAGCTCGGTTATTTTATTTTATGATATTACATAAAGAAACATAATAGTCAATTAAAATTCGAGTTTTGGGCCGTTACATTTTACTACAAAAGTTTCCCACAAATTTTCTACAACCAAATTTTTACTACAACTTTCCTACAGTTTTGCGACAAAAAAGAGAACCCCTATTACTTTTTCGCAATTTTCAGACAAAATCGCCACACAACATGAATTTGTAGGTAATTTGTAGCAAATTGAGCCAGTTTCCTACGGTTTTCCCACAAAATGAAGTTAGTTATTTAATTTTAGTAAATTAAACATTTTTAATAAATAAAGTACTTATTTTGTCGAAATTTTGTAGCGAATTGAGTTAGGTTGCTACAGTTTTCCGACAAAAAAATTACTTTATTTTATATTTCTTAATTTTAATTAATACTATAATTTAAAAGAAAAATAAAATGTTATATTTGTTGAAAATTTGTAGCAAATTGAGTTAAGTTGCTACAGTTTTCCGACAAAACAAAAATTACTTTATTTTTTATTTCTTATTTTTAATTAATACTATAATTTAAAAAATAAAATGTTAATTTTGTCGAAAATTTATAGCACATTGAGTTAGGTAGCTACAGGTTTCCGACAACAAAATTATTTTATTTTTAATTTTAATTAAGTGGATATTTTTAAAAATAAAATATTAAATTGGTAGGAAATTTGTAGCAAACTGGCTCAATTTGCTACAAATTTCCGACAAAAAAGTTGTTTTATTTCTTATATCTTAATTTTAGTTAAGTAAATAATTTTAAAAAATAAAATGTTAAATTTGTAGGAAATTTGTAGCAAATTGAGCCAGCTTGCTACAATTTTTTCACAAAAAAAAAGTTATTATTATATACTAGTTTTAGTAAAGTAAATAATGTTAAAAAAATACAACACTACAGTACATATCTTTTACGACATGATACAATACGATACAATATACTATATCATGCCACACCATGCCTAAAAAAATCTGAAATTTGTAGGAAATTTGTCTAAAATAGTTTTTAGAGTTTGTAGGAAATTTGTCGAAAACGGTTTTTTAATTAATTGTTTTCTTAAAATATTATTTTAAAAAATGACTAAAATGAAATATTAATAAAGTATGTTAAAAGTGGGATTTGTGACAAATTTGTCGAAAAATGGTAGAAAAGGCTTTAAAAAAATTGTCACAATTTTGTGGAAAATCTTGCGATGGTTGTTATTTGTTGGAAAGTTGTAGCAAATTTTGTTGTAGTTTTGTCGCAATCATCTTTCCGATAAGGATTTTTCACACGGACCTGTTTTATCGCAAATTTGTAGCTAATGCCAATTTTTCACAGATTTGCTACAAATATGCTTGTCGTAAATCTGACTGTTTTCTAGTAGTGCAGCACCAAATGGATCGAACAATAAGTCAAAAATATTAAACACATTTGGTTGGAGCTTTGGATGGATCAACGGTTTATCGTTATGGATAAGAAATATATCCTAGTATATATTGTTAATTAGCTTAGTAAAAAAATAGCCTTTTGTCTATATGAGTCATTTCAGGCTAACCATTCATTAACAAGATCGTGATGCAAATTAAATTTAAAAGTGAAAGAATAACAATCACACGGGAATCTTAATCTCTAGTTATATTTTATGAAATTAATTTAACTCTACGTTGATGTAGTGTTATTTGGTTTGAAAAAGTTGAATAAAATATTATTCATGCAATACTATTTTTGTATACTAGTTATATTATACATATGAAATAATTTTAATGATTATAGAAAAGAACATACACCTAAATAACACCTTTATATCAAAATAGTGAATTACAATATGCTTCCATTTAAAAATATTAAATAATAGTTTGATTATATTAAAACTTGTGACGTAACAAAAAAGAAATTTAAGAAACCCAAATAGTTTCGTCATCTTTAGAGGACCATACCTCCATAGTAAATGAGCATAAAAGCAAGTGTGATGCATTCATTTGACAAAGATTTTAAGTTTTGTCTGCTTTCATTTGACAACAACTTTAAGTTTCGTCTCGAGGAATGGTTAAGCGCTAAAAAGCATGTAAATAATAGCTTTTAGTTTCTGCATTAAGGCCACCTGGTATACTCTAAGACCCATAGGTGTTAATCCTAGTTGGCATCCGTTAACACCTGTTAAACCGCTCCTGAAGGGTGTTAAGAGGCATTAAAAGCTTCACATGTTAAGAAGTTAACTAGGAGAGAGAGGGAGAGAATCAAGCATTGCAAAATTTACACACACACAACATGCTATATATATGTATTTTAAATAATTTTAAGGGGCGTTAATGGGGTTAAACCATTTCCTTGGTATGCAGTGAAGTGAAAGAGGGTCAAGTAGGTGATGTGGTGCCTAATTGTAGTTAAAGAGTGTGAAAGTATACCCGATAGCCTATAAATAGTTTCCTATCTTTAATCAAGAATGGACCAAGTCACCAAGATTGTATTAATGTTAGCTTTCTGTTTATAGCATGAAGTTACATCACATCATATCCTAAAATAGAAAAAAAATATAGCTTCTAAGGAAGAGTTTGGATGACTATAATTGATTAAAATAGTTGTATGATGGGGTCATGCTGCACAAATTTGAAAATTTAAGTTGACTCACAACAAATTGTATAACAAATCGACCATCCCTTAATTGGTAAGAAATCTCAATCATAGCCCTCACCATTTGGTCCTAAGCAAAAGACAAACTACCCTCTCACCCCTTTGTGTTCATCTTATTTAACCTTGTGTCCTTGTAGTTAGATCCTACTTATGTTTTAGAACCATACAAATCTACATTGATGTGTTCTTTAATAAATTTAATATATTATTTAAGGTTTTCATGTTCTTTAATAAATTATTTAAGGTTTTCATTGTCGATATATTTTTATAATTATTATTATTTGTACGACGAGTGGTGATAAAACAATAAAGTTTCCTTTTTCTGAAAAAATAAGATTCGTACTCCTTAAAGTCACTAACATGTATAACGGGTTTTCTTTATGAACTATAGGTTAGCGTATTTATAGCTTTTGAATCCAATAGTTTAAGTCAAATAAGATGGATTGAGTCGCAATCTTATTATCCCATAATCAATCTTGTGATCTTGGTCACAATGTTATGATTATAGTGATCCTATGCTCTATATATGTATTTATTATTTTTCCCAACCTTACAAACACAATATTTGTGATGAATGTTTATATTTTAAAAAAAGGTTATTGGGTCTGATTACCTCCAACTATTCGCTTTTGACCGATAGTACTCTCAACTTTGACTTTGGCTCCCACCATTCCCAACTTAACACATAGTGTGTCATGACACCCCGTCGTTAACTAAACACTAACTACATTAGTTTTTTTATGCTGATGTGGCCAATATTTGATGACGTGGCTTGTTTTTTATGAGATGGCAAGATGACGTGGATCTAGAGCAACATAAAATAAAACACTCTGAACCCACCTTTCACCTTCCTTCACCATATCTTCAAGTCTTCTGTCTTCAAATACTTGGTTACGAAGACACACTGTGTAGCCTATAGCAGCCATCGTGGAAGAAATAATTCTTATAAGAAAACCTGTCAAATGGTGCATCAAATGACAATCGGTTTGCAAACGGTGAAATCATAAATTGCTGTAATAGCAAAGTACATGGCCAAATGATTAACTGGTGATTTTTTTAATTTTACGAATGATTTGAGTATAACGTTAACAACCCTTGGATCTTTCCAGAATTAGGAATGACTAGTGTCGCACAAATCATACCTTCAAGTCTTCCTGGCCGAAATCAATCAGAAACAAATCATGAACAAGCACCTCATAGTGAGCTCGCACCTACTCCGACGTCTTACCGGGAACGGTATCGGCGATTAACTGCCACTAGCCAATTGACTGCCACTGCCGCTACTTGCTGATTGACTGCCACCGGCGCCGCTACTTGCCGATTGACTACCACCACCGCTACTTGCCGATTGTCTGGATGATTTGATTTGAAGGTGTGGATTAACTGCCACCGCCGCTACTGTGGTTGACCAGTCGGATTCTGGATGATTTGATTTGAAGGTGTGGATTGATTAGGGTTTGGGGATTTGAGGGTTTGTGGGAAGTTATGATTAAAGCTTCTTGTCGTTGTTGCTTGATGATAATAAATGAATTGGTTAATGGGTTGGTGAATCCGTGTGGGTATTTATGGCGGTGGTGGCAGGTGATAAGGGTGATGGTTGATGGAGGCGATGATGGTGATATCGTTGGACAGAGGGGGAAAGGGGATGGGGCTTGGGTTTTATAAAGAAAAATTGTTTTTACACGTCACCATGCTACTTTAGCAAAAATGACCACATCAACATAAAAAACTAACCTAGTTAGTGTCTAGTTAACGACGGGGTGACAAAGCAACCCAAGTGTTAAGTTGGGAGTGGTGGGAGCTAAAGTCAAAGTTGAGAGTGCCAGCGGCCAAAAGCGAATAGTTGGGGGTGATCAGATCCAATAACCTTTTAAAAAATAGAGGGTCTTTGAACCATTTTTCAAAGTAAAATGAGTCAGTTGATAAGTGTTAAAAAGATATATAACTTAATGTTCATCTTTAAGAAAATAAAAAATAAAACTATATTTCTTATACAAGAGATTCAAAATTACTTCCATAGCTCATGAAAAGGGTCAATATATCCAATTTGAAATTTCTTATAAAAGATTCAAAATTACTTCCATAGCTCATGAAAAGGGTCAATAATCCAATTTGAAACATATCCCAACACCTTCAAACCAATCTCCAAACTCCAAATACAGGAGGACTAAACTGAAAAAAACAAAAAGAAAAAGGTGCAAATCTAACTTTTATCTTAAACCAAGGGACTTGCAACCAAAATTTTGAAAGACTATCCTAGAACTTTTTATAAAATTCATAAAAGAAACCCCTCCACCTCCATGGTTCATGTGCCGTTGTCCACCAACCTCTCTCCTCTCACTTTCAAAACTCATCACAAAAAAAAAAAAAAAAAAAAAAAAAAGAGAGAACTTATTAACTCATCAAATCTCCTACACCCCAACCCAATGATCCAATAAATCTAAGACCTTCCAAACCCTCAAAAAAGCTAAGCACTCTTCTAGCTCTCCAAATGGACAGAAACACCAACTCAAACTCAATCCCACAAGGCCTAACCCAAGAAGAATACACTCAACTCCAACCCTTAATAAATGCATACCACATGTTGGACAAAATGCCCAACACATGCACCTCACTAATAACTCAACGCATCGAGGCGCCCGCCCACGTGGTCTGGGCTTTGGTACGGCGGTTCGACAACCCACAAAGGTACAAGCATTTCATCAAGAGTTGCAGCATGATCGGTGACGGAGGTGTTGGGAGTATCCGAGAAGTTAACGTTATCTCGGGGCTCCCGGCGTCCACGAGCACCGAAAGATTGGAGCTCGTGGACGAGGAGAAGCATATTTTGAGTTTTAGAGTTGTGGGTGGTGAGCACAGGTTGAATAACTATCTTTCGGTTACTTCGGTTAATGAGTTTAGTAAGGAGGAAAAGGTTTACACGATTGTGTTGGAGTCTTATGTTGTTGATGTTCCTGAAGGGAATACTGTAGATGATACCAAGATGTTTACGGATACGGTTGTCAAGTTGAATTTGCAGAAGTTGGGTGTGGTGGCTATGGGCTGTCTGCATGGTGGTGAATCATAGTGGTACTGGTGGTGGTGGTGGTCAGGTAACCTTTTTTTTTTTTTTTTTTTACCAAAATATGATAGATTCTGATGGGATAGGGTGTTGCTTTAGTTTTTTTTTTTTTTTTTTTGGATCAAATAAAATTTGGGTTTAGAAGTTTTTTTTTTTTTTTTTTTTTTTTTTTTTTTTGAACAGCAACGACGGAGCACCCCTGAATGAAACTCCTCCGTCCGGCTTCGACCCCCGAGCCCCCCCTAAGGTCCAGCCCTCACCAGACATGCGCCGGTTAGTCTTCGAACCCGTTTTGCCGCCCGAGCAGGAACCCGCCACAGACTTTGGAATAATCTCAAAGCTATGTGGAAAACCTTCTCCCACTCAGGATCGAACCCGCGACCTTGTGGTCACGTTTCCAAACCATCACTGTGGTGGCCACTGGGACAAGTCCCCGTGGTTGTTTAGAAGTTTTTTAGATATTAGTTTCCAAAGTAGTATAATTATTATTGTTATTAATATTATTATTAAATTTGCTAGTTGTACTTTGATCTCATTGTCAAATGTCAACCCATATTCTTGATTTGACTTTTGCAATTTGGTAATAGTATATAGTATATTAAAGATTAAATATTGGAAATTCAGTGATGCAAAACTAATTTTAATATTATTAGAAAGATGTAAAAATTGTATGAATATTTGTACTATAAGTTTATGTAACTTCACCCGTCTTCTTTTAAATCTTCTAATTAGAACTGGTAAAACAGGTTTTATCGTGTTTAATAGATCAGAGACGACGCGATTAACACAAGTATCAAATATGAATACGACTCGTTTAAGTACTTTATACCGCATGTCTATAACACAGCTCTATATCTCTACTATAATAAAGCAAAACTTCTTGATCCTAGGTGTCACATTCACAAGCCCCTTCCCCTAATCTCATCCTATGTGTCAATTTCTGAGATTTTTTATTTTTTAAATTAACTAATTATGAACAATAAGTAATTAAAGCATATTGTACAACCTATTAAAGCACATGAGGACAACTTTCCTCCTTCCTTTTCGTTGAATAGAACCTGACATATCAAAGAAGAAAGCCTTGACTCTTCTTTTCTTCATTCTGAATCACAAGTCCTCTAACTAGGAAGAATGGCGCCACTATGAAATCTCAAATCTCCCAAAATTCAAAATTCAAATCTCTCACTTACAAACCCTAGATTCCTAGCTGCAAAAATCATACTTTCTCATTCTTCGTTACCTCTCAAGGATTGAACATTGGTCTCCCCACAAGAGGTAACTATTGATATATGGTTTTTGTCAATGCCAAATGATCTTGAACCAAATTATAAATGACCATCAGTCATGAATATTATTTGGTTAATCAATGATTATATTATCTCATCTTATTGTTTCGGTTGCTATTAACATGATTAAAATCGTTTCTTAACTCTTGATCCATGTTAACTTGGGATAATATTAAAATGGTTGATGTGTTGGTGATGATTATTGACATGTTGCTGCTTCTATTGTTGTTTATTATAGTTTTGTCTAAATTTTTTTCTTCATACCTGAATAGTTTGATTTGGGGTGTTCAAGAATAATTCAGTTGTAGTGATGGAAATATCATTATTCATTAAAGTTCATTCGTAATATGATCGTACAACCATTAAAAGTTCAACTTCCTAACACGACTCCCTTAAATGCCCTAAGGAATTGAATTTCTGTTTTTTTTTTTTCTTCTTGGTAAGGTTTGCCAAACATGGGTCTTAGCATAAAGAGTTATCAGGTTATAAATCA
Organism: Helianthus tuberosus; assembly: GCA_030545235.1. NCBI lineage: Eukaryota > Viridiplantae > Streptophyta > Magnoliopsida > Asterales > Asteraceae > Helianthus > Helianthus tuberosus. The sequence continues at coordinate 27,357,291 of CM060392.1, forward strand.
TACAAAAAAAAAATACTTTTACAGATATAGATTTTTTTTTTAACACAACCCATAACCCGTGAAGCTCACGGGTATATAACCTAGTTTTATATATTAAGAAGAAAAAATGATGGAGCCTGGACTCCTAATTTTAATTATTTAAAAAAAATACATAGCATACTTTTTCCTAAACAGGTCTTATCGTGTTTTAAATATGTCAGGATTGTCAAGCCTACTTGTAAAGTTGTAATATCTATTCGACACCATGTATAAGTGTAGTACTGTATGTTGTTCTCGTGATTCTTTACTTAAAATTGGTTATGTATTAAACATGTTTTATTAGTTTATGTTAAAGAAAAGAAAAAAAAAGGTTTGGGTTCAATTATTAAAAGAAAACAATGTAGAACCTAGGTTGGATCCATTGTTCAAGTTTTGTGTGATGATGATAATATTTCATTAATATTTATGAAAGCGTGGGTATGATAGCGAAATTTTATTTTTTATTATTGTTCAACTGGCATATATTTATATATTATATGTCAAAAAGGAAGAAGATAAAGGTTGGTGACGTTTGGAGACTTGTGAGCAAGGCCAAGACTCATGGGAAACATGTGATCATGAAGCTACTTCTTTGATTCTTGGTTTGGGTGTTCCGGTTCCACTCCTTTTGACTTTTAAGTCAAATTGCTAACCACGATTTTGAAGAACGAAATTCAAAAATGTCCAACAACAATCTTTTTTCACAGTTTGAATGATTTTTTTAGTTTTTTTATTTATTTATTTCAGTCAGGGCCGGCCCAATGCTTATTTCAGTCGTTAGTTCGTATAACATGTAGTTAAAATTATGAGACGTTCCATTTACATTATACATATAAACTAGAACATTGATTCGCGCGCGTTACGCCGCGGCTAAAGAAATTGACATGTTGTTGATCAGACTCACATTTACAATGTGTTAAAGAAGTTTTTGTCGATTAAGTCTCTATTACTATCTTATACAAATACGTAATTCACCAAATAAGCTCAACACAATTAATGGTATCATAATTACTACGTTACATGACTTGTATCCATATAAATAACCTATCGTATTAAGCTCATTGCGTTGCGGCGGGAGCGTAAAACCGTGACAAATAGCACCAATGCCACACTATAGCCAACGACCACCAACATTGAAGCTGCGGCGTCTTAACGTGGAAAAATTAGACCGGCATATAAAACATAGAAAATAATAACTAACTCGATTTAGGACTCGCGCGTTGTGACGAACTTATTAAACGGGAAAAAATAGACGACGTAAACACACTGAACCACACACGTACGTTGCCCAATGTTAACTCGCAAAATTTAGAACGAAGCGTATAACAAAACGTAAAATCGTTGAACCACACACACACAATATGTCGTGTTAAGTCGCAAAATTTAGATCTAAACGTAAAACGAAAATTTTTGCAAAATATGGAAAACATAGGGGATCAAAGTTGAAAGTAAAAAGATTGTGAGGTTAAATTGGAAAAACTAAAAACTTTTGAGTTAAAACTACACATATAAATGGTGAATATGGTTATATTTATAAATAGATAAGTCAGTCGGTAAATACTTAATGTTTAGAGTATAAAAAAATACGAAAATATACGATTTATTAATCTTTGTGAATGAAATAACATTTGCATTCAAGCATGTTCTTTCTCCACAAAACACTATTTTAACTCAACAGTGGTTTCAAACATGTTCTTTCTCCACAAAACACTATTTTAACCCAACAGTGGTTTTAAACCACCGTTTTAACCCAACAGTGCTTTCAACCATTGTTTTCTCCACAAACCTCTGATTTAACCCAGCAGTGGTTTCAAACATCTGTTTTCATCCATCTGTTGACCAAAGTCAACAGATTTATCAACCACTCTTTTATTTTCAAACATCTATTCATAACAAACAGAGGTTTCAAAACATAAACAGACCTTTGACACTATTACAAGCTTTTAAACTCTCAACCCTAAATATTTATTTAATTAATTTAAATAACAAACATGGTTAATAATTTTAACACAACTAATTATATAAAATATGAAAGTGTCAAACAGAGCTAACTATATAAAATATGTCTAAATCCTATCTTTCATTGTAGATGTGAGTCATTCTAAAGCTATTTGCTTCCTCACAAATTAGTATAAAAAATACTATATAATAAACAAAGTTCGAAAAACCAAACACCATTCAGTAAAATACAACATAATAATTTATAATCGATAGGCGAAATAGTAGTCTCGATAAATAATGCTCCTTTCGGACCATTGTAGTTATCAACATGTTAGAGGTATTTCAAAACTTCATTGCTCAGATCAACTTCAACCATATCCCCCCCCCCCCCAATGCTTGTTATCAGCCACTTGTTGTTTTGAATTATATTGGTCCTTTGGCGCCTATCTACATAATCAACTACACGATGATTATTGAAAGCAAACACCTTGATCCAGTCTTCTTTTTCTTCTTCATATTTGAGCAAATCAGCAGTTAGCTTATCAGACATTCCAAAGACAATCAAATGCAGCTTCTTTGCAATGGTCAAAAAATGCCCTTGGCAAGGATTGACTTGCATACTCTTGGGAAAACGAAGTATTCTGAAAGTCTCAGAAAGATCATCGAAAGCAACTATGTTCCTCTCACCTGGTGGATACCAATAATTTGAAACCATGAAATATGGTGTGCCGGAATAAATTCCGGGAGACCATGAATAACTGCTTGAACCATAATTATTTACGCTCAAGAAATTTATTGTTCTCCATGACTCACGAAGTCGTGAGTAAACACGAGCAGTAACTACATTACGGTAACATCTGATGTGAAGCACTTTCAAATGTGTGACTTGTTCAATACCATTGCATTCAATCATAATAAACAACCATATGATCAAAATGATGTTCATCCATTCATTAAGTTTAAAATATTACAAACACTAGTCATTTAAGTTTCAAACAACACAACCTTGACTAGTTACAAACCAACAAAAGTGGATGACACCTAAACTTGGAATTTACTTCTAGAAACAACACTCGCGCCCAAGATCCAACTTGTTACCTGAAATACAAGTAATTTTGGAAAACATCAACAAAAGTTGAGCGAGTTCATGCGTTTTGTATGAGTACTGATAAGCTTGTAAACATTTGAGAGACTCCTTTGAAAACAGGTATGAAAAGCATTTATGAAAAGATCAAATTAATGTTTTGCAAGGACATTAATATATGTGAAGACATAGGGAGCACTCAAAATGAGTAGGCTTATACCCTCGTCGATTTCCTCTCGACTGTGTCGAATTCCCCTTCGACTGTGTCAATTTACCTTGTCTGTGTCAATTTACCCTGACTGTGTCAATTTTACCCTTGACCGTTGTCGATTCACCTCGACTGGGACACCGAAGCACTCAAGTGGCCACATAAGGACCATGAGTGGGGCTCACATGATCTATAATTCATTTCATAGCCAATTCATACCATTTAAACGTATGCAACATGTATTCCACCCCCCGAGAGTTATAAAACCGAAAACAGTTACGAGAAAATGGGGACATGAACTCACGGTTTTGCGTTCTTCAATCCGACGTAACTCAAGCTGCTACTAGTGTGCACGACTACCTACAACGTACTACGGTCTATTAGACGAGCGGGTCGCGCCTTGACTTAGTATTATTTAGTGTCTTTGAGTTACGTTTCTTTGTGCCCTTAATATTATTACAAGTTATATAATTATTTGTTAAAATAATAAATATTTTAACTTAAATTATATTTATGAACTTTGGAATATTAGTTAAAATAATACATTTTAACTTGTCAAGTTTATGTATTTATACTTGTATAACTTCCCAAGGATGAGTGTATTTGTATTCGTATTCCTCTATATTTTTGCCAAGTATCGACGGTGTATTCCGGTGTGTAATTGAGAATACATATTTTTATCTCATACTTAATTTTTTTGTGTTAACCTTTCCGGAATAATATTTCTAATAAAAATTACATCAATATATATTTCCAAAATATATATTTTAAGAAATATCCCATAGAAAAATTATTTAGAATTTTTCCTTGGCAAAAATATTTATACTTTTCATATAAGTTTTAAAAATAATATATTTTCTAGTCTATCTTAGAAAATATATATAAATCTATTTTTCACCCATAAATAATACGTCGAAAGTTTATTTAAGAAAATATATATTTTCTCCCAAAAATAATATATCTTCTAATAATTCCAAGAAAATATATATATATTTTTACTTACCAAAAATAATATATTTTCTTCTTGTCAAAAATATGATTTATTTTATAATACTCACGAAATCATATTTTTGTTCTCTTGGTTTCCAAAATACCGTTACCAAAATATACTTGTGACTTTAATTCTGGAATATTTAAGTAAGTTATATTCCTTGTTCGGTTTCACCAATATTTTGGGTATAAATTATTTATTTATTTCTTGGAATTTTTTGTAGCATTTTGGATTGTAATTTCTTGGTATTTTGGTGAGTTATATTATTTCAAGTCCTAAAATAATATAACTAATACACATAATATTCAAATAATCACACTCATGGAGACATCTAAATATATATTCTCCTAAATACATATTTAGTCACTTTTATTATCAAAAACCAACCTCCAATATTTTGTAATTTTTGTAACAAAAACCATGGCAAAATTTATATGAAAAATCATGGTTAAAATATATTTGTAAATATTTGTTTAAAAATTATTTTTCTAAGTGTTTAATTTCTAGAAAAATTTTGTCATAGTTTCCCCTTAAAAATAGAGGTTTTCATGCTTTCAAAGCATATCATTTTCTTTTAAAATCATCATTAATCATCAATAATCCAAATAATACTTACCAAGTGCCATAAATCAAGCCTTAATCACTACTTCATGAACTTGAAAATTTATAAAAATGTGTAGTAACTTACTAGTGTGTTTAGTAAGCCTAGTTACCCTTTAAAGTGTGGTTATTTACTTAAAAACATCATTCTTGAAGAATTTGGATGTTTACAACTTGTAAAATATTTTTCTAAAAATATTTCTTCTTGAATTTTTCTTGTTAAATATATATTTCTACACTTGATTAACCACTAAAAATGTGGTTAATTTCTTTAAGAACCAAGTTTATGTAAATCTTGTATTTTAACTTGGTTTCTTGACAAATCTATCTTTGAAATCATCGTTCTACAAGTCTCATGACATGTTTCATACTTCATCATACATAAAAACAACTTTATCTTTCAAGTTCATGTTTACATAAAGTATGATCATTATGATTTCTTCAAGATCCATCCTTATACTTGCTATATCATGTGTTTAATCAGCATCTAGCAAGGTTACTATGATGATCAACATCATAAACATAAGAAATCAACAATCAAGTATACTACATACACTTAAAACAACTTGTTCTTCATGTATTTAAGCTTTATTTTCATGTTTATGCTTATGTTTCTTCATGATCTTTATGTTTAACAACTTATATCATCTTTTAACCAACATAATATGAAGTAAAATGAGATTAGGAAGGTCTTACTAATAGTACAAGGCTAGGGATGATGTTCAAGAAGATGAAGATGACAAATGAGGTGGATAAAAGCACTAGAGAGAGGTCCTTCCAAATCCGTTGCTTGCAACCTCCTTAGATAGGCTTAAGACACCTTAGAATAACCTTAGATTACTTGGAAATGGGTCGAAAATGGATGGTGTTACATGGGGGTGTTCGGCTGTAGACATGAGAGGGGAAGGAGAAGAAGATGAAGCTTTGAAGATGTAGTAATGAACTTAGTATGGAACTTGTGGGTATTTAAAACATGTTTCCAACATAAAGATAGAATATGGTATAATATGCTTAGTATATACCCAACATATCTAATAAAATATAACAAAGAAATCCCATGTGGGGTCCATGTCTCCTAACCGGCCTTCAAATGGGGGGTGGGGTAAAGTGTAACATTTAATGGTAAGTTAAGTGTTATAGTTAGATTTCAAGTATACTAGTTAGGGTTATATGTTTATAGGATGTGTTATGATGTTTGGTGACCATAACTAGCTTTGTGACACTAAAACAATGCTTCTAGTAAGAATTTGATGTTTTGGGTAGTGTCCGGTTGTTCGTTTCATTATTGTTCGTTAAAGTGCTAAATTGCGTAATTTAGTGTGCTTTATGTTGTCTTTCATGACAGTTTTGATTTCCGACACCTAGGAAGGTATTCAGGACCATTAAATCATAATTCTGCATTATATTTAGTTGTTAAAAGCTGAATTTTTGCTGAATTTATTTATTTTCTGCAGAATTTTGCAGTTTTAGTGTGTTTCTGGCACTTTCCGGTACCTATGTCATCACTAGGAAGGCAGTTTTGTAATCCCCACTTTCCTACACACTATACTAGAGTAACACTTGGTCCTGGGGCTTATTTTGTGTCTTAACATTATGCCTGTCTAAGTACTGAACTCCCGTCAGTACTTCTAGTTTGTCTGATAACTGTGCCAACTCTGTTCTGTGCTTTAATAGAACTATATTGTGTTGCATGTAGTAATGATAAAAGTCTTGCAACATGAAATGCCATTGTATGTATATAACAGTAATCATAATTTCATTCGTCTTGTACACTAAATCATGCACAGTTATTAAGCACAAATTACTGTTTAATTATTGTACGGAATGCATGGGAAAAGTGCCAGTTGTCACAGAAGCTTGCGATGCGGCGGCGGTTTCAGCGGTGGGAGCAGCGGTAACTTGGTGAAGATTCTTGGAGGCTTTATCAAAGTAACCAGCCCGAACTTGCTTGTCATTAATCTTTGCAGTGAGCAGGAAGGTTTCCTCAATAGTTGTCGTCTTTGCGGCTTGCACGAAATCAACCACACAATCCGGTAAAGCACGGATGTATTTCTTGATGGTGATCTCGGGGGTAGTGACTTGACCCGGACAAATGATACTCAGCTGCTTGAAGCGGGCAGTTAAACCAGCGTTGTGGCCACCCTCTTGTTTGATGTGCCAGAACTCGTCCTCCAACTTTTGAAGCTCGTGGGGAGGGCAGAACTCCTTCATCATGATGTCCTTCAACTCATCCCACGTAAGCCCGTAAGCTGCATCATTCTCTTGCTTGTTTCTCTCGGCAGTCCACCGGTCCAGAGCCCTGGACTGGAAAACGCCGGTGGCGTTAACAGTGCGAAGGTTTTCAGGACAGCCGCTTTAGCGCAGGGTGACTTCGATAGAATCGAACCATTGGAACATGGCAGTAGGTCCGTCTTCTCTGGTGAACTCTTTGGGACTCCAGGCTTTAAACTGCTTGAAGCTAAAAGTAGACTTAGGAGAATCAGTCCTGGATTCTTCAGAGGACTTGCTAGCGTTTTCATTCAGCTCGCTGACAATCTGCTGAATGACTTTCACCATCTGCTTTGCGACGAGAGCTGCGATGCGTTTGTCCTTATGGTTGCGACGGGCGGAGCGAGCAGTGTGAGATCCGAATGACGACATTGTCTGCAACAGACATCGTCACGGGACTCAAACACAATTTCGATTAAGTCGAGCATAGCCTATTATCTTACCCAAAGCTACTTTATATAAAGCACAGGAATACATTCAATCACTTAAGCACACATTCACGTAGGCACATAACCACAGAAACACATAAACGTGTAGAGCACAGAAGCACGTAAGCACGTAAGCACATTCTTAACTATATTTTGCACGTATTCGCCTATATATATTGCACGTATTCACCTATCCTTCACAGCTGCGTAAGAGATCGAGGGTTGCGAGTGCGAATAGCGAGATTACGAATAACATAACATGCGATTTGTTAATGTGTTGAGATAGATGTGCAGTGCGAGTTGGGTGTGTTGATCAAAGCGAACATCGAAAGGCGTATAAATCTCCAAAATCGAATATATAAAAATGTAAAATTCACATAAAACACAAAAAAGTTCACATAAAAGCGATAAATCACCATAAATCAGGGAGTCAGCGGTTGCGGGCTCAGGATCAAAACACATAAAATCAGCGATTGCGAGCTTGAAATCGATAGTAGAGTGTCTCGGCTTGATAGACGTCGACTACCCAAAGTGATTTGACTATTCTCAAGGATCTTGAGTACACGTTCTGGCCTAATAGACTGTGCTCTATCATCGTCCTGCAGTGAATGGCACGCATCCTTTCGGTTACCTACGCAACTCAGGTCGTTGGAATCCATCAGGACTTTGGTGAGAGTTTTGTAAAACCAAAATAGAGGGCAGAACGAGTCATCAAGGTTCGGGTTTCACCCCTAACTTAACGACCTTGTTCCTGTTTGAATGGTAGAATCACGAGATAGCGAGAGAGGAGTTGCGTCGAAGTACGGATTTCACTCCTGATTCAACGCAAATTATCATGTATATAGTAAAAATCGCGTCGAACTAGTGATCAAATCGAGAGTTTGCGGTTTTCACACCTAGCCTCGATTTAATCACTCATTTATTTTCGAAAATAGTGTGTGGTGCGGCTGCCTTAGGGAAGGCAGAGTGATAGAGTATAGCATGATTGCGAGTCGATCGAATAATAGAAATAGGCTTGCTCGAAACCTCTACCGAGTTCGCACAAGGCGGTCTGTTGGTACTTAGACTATAGATTAGATCGTTTCTAAGACATCGACCCGGACTAGGTCGAGTCTTGCCTAATTCCCTATAGTTATGGCTCTGATACGAATCTGTCACACCCCAACCGATGGCGGAAACATCGAGGCGCGACACTGAGCGAAACAGATTGTCCAGGAGAAATCCATAACAACTAATTTTACCAAATATTTAAAGTTACGTCCCATACCATAACATACTTAGCAAATCAGTTAATACAGACATAATATCTCATAGACAAATAAATTGTTTCGACAACTCATAATTTAAATTGTTTGTTTGTTTCTAGACTCTCCTAAGCTCGATTCCACCAAGCAAGCAAAGCACAGCATCCTAAACACCTGTCACATACGTTAAAATAGAGGTCAATACACATAGTGTAAAGGTGAGTATACAAGTTTGATAGTATAATAGATAGCGAAATCGTTTTACACATAACCAGCATGTAACATGTAGCAAAGTGAAGCTAGTAGGTTATCGACAATGAAATATGCACAGACGTGACTGCGAGTTGTAGAATGTGCAACACATATCACCACTGTGACACGTGAAGAAAACCCTTAACAACCCCTATCCACGACAGGTGCTGAGTCCAAACTATAGTACTATCGTTGCTAAGGTGTCAGGAAACAATCACTGTGTAAACATAACACACAAGCATTCATCGAGTAACACGTATAACATGCAATAACGGTCAGCGTATAAAAGTGTTTGTGTTGTGTGTCGATTGTGATTTAAATAAGTAACGTATGTAACACCCAAAAGTGCATAAAGCAAAAAGGATTCAAGTATACTCACAGATTGTGTTTATTAAATAAACACTCTCTTGGATTGATGGGAGCGCTGGAAAGTTAGCCTGATTACAAAACATAGCATAAGCGAATGAACGGCGCGTTAAACGATGTGGAGTGACTGAGTGACGAATGGTCATCCGATCGGAATACAATCCGAACGGATGGTCATTCGATCGGATGACAATCCGGTATGATGGTCATCCGGTCGGATGGCCATTCGGTCAGATTGCCACTCGTTTGGGATGGATGTGTTTGTGTATGATGACTTTGAAGTTTTCGTTGTAGCATTTTAAAATCAGAGAAGTATCTCTACCTTTCAGGTCGTTCGATCGAAAGGTCATCCGATCAGCGAGACATTTCAGTGAGAACAAGTTCACAGCAGGACGGTCATTCGATCGGATGTCACTCCGATCGGATGACAATCCGCTGGAACTGATATGCTTGAATATTTGTGAAAAGTTTAAGTTTTAATGACCAAGTGCAATCCGATCGGATTGTCGTTCGATCGAACGGCAATCCGATCGGACGGCAATCCGTTCGTCCACCTGATCGCTTGAAATTTGAAATATTTTGCTAAGTTTTGAAAAGTTTGCGGTTTGACCGAGACGGTATGACTACGTTCTAAACAATGGAAATCCCACCAAGTCCAAGTTATCTGATCGGATGGGAATCACCCCGTTTGGCCAGTTAACTCTTCTTGACGGTCTTTCATGTTCAACCCGCTAAGTCAGTTATCTCGTTGATAGGAATCAGATCTCAGACCGACAGTTCACTAGGAGATGAGTGGAAGGCCTGAATGAGTTTCAATTCTATCGGTTTTGAGTGCATTGAGTGTAAAAGAGTTGAAAGAAAGTTATGAAAACATCTTTCCATCCTTTTAATCTTTGAAAACGTTTAGATTTAGATGAAATTAGTGTTAAAACATGTTGAAATCCTCTAGATCTGAGTTGTTCTTGGTGGAATGAGGCCAAATCTTGAAGTTCCTAAGAACCCCATGATGAGATCATCCTAGAACACCTCAAATCAGGTGATTTCATGGTTAAAAGTGAAGATTCAAAGGTGAAAATGATGAAGATGTGTGTGTAGATTGTAACAACTCCTATAAAAAAAGTCCTAATTATTATTTTAATTATCCAATAGGAAACCCTAATTAAGACACCCAAGTGATTCTGCACAAACCCTAAAATTTTCAGAACAATCAGAATCAGGATCAGGGCCCCTAAAACTCAGGGGGGGGGGGGGGTAAAACCTAGTTACGATTATCTAAATTATGTGCTGTCAAATTCGAATTTTTCAATTTCATCAACTCAGCAGGCCTAGTCCTACACGTGGCAACCCTATGACCATTAGGTGTCCCTTACGGACTGTAACGGATAAGTCTTACGGTCCGTAAGCAATGTCAAATTTTGGCTATAAATAGCAGACATTGGCACTTGATATTCTACGTATGTTCGACGAAGAAATTCGTTTTAGGCACTGAGTTACGTTCTGTTTATCACAATTAACACACACGGATCACTAATCGCCGCCGCAATACATGGTAATAACTCGATCGCTGCTACGATTCAATGTCCGATTGATTAAATTATCCAATGGATGTTTAAGTGATGCCCACATTAGGGTTTATGCTTTATCATTCGTCGTTAATTCGATGGATGTTTAAGTATCGCACTTTGTCATTCGATGTGAGGGTTTGATCTCGTGAGTTATCGTAAATGCTGTATTAAGTTACTGACCGAATTGTGTGCCTGTTATTAATTTAGGTTAAAAGGCTAATCAGTAGGCTAGACTCTGCTCAAATTAAATCTGCAATGTGAGTCATTCTCTTTTTATCAACTATTTTTACAATACCTCAAAATTATTTTCAAAAGTTATAATTACAGGGAGTAAGTCGTGGATATCTTGAATCACTGGCTAGTGGGGTATTGTGCACATTACTAATTTTCTCCCAGTTAGGTTCATTGACCTACTAGGGATAATCATCACTATTTAGGTTCATTGACCTAATAGTGGTATGACCATCGTCACCATTGTGACATGTCACCATTGTGACATGGCGCCAGATAAAAATAAGATAGAAGCCATTGTAATCGCTCTTATGCTGTAATTAATAACTATGCATCATTTTATGTAAATAGAATGATTCACTCAGTATTTCCCGCTGACAAAACCTTTTTCAAACATGTTTAAGGTGATCTGTTATGATCCAGGAAAAGTTCCGTGAAGCACTACAAGCTTAAGGAAGTGGCTAATGATAAAATAAAGAAACATGTTTTGTAAAATAAAAGATTTCTTCGTGAAATCAAATGATTGTAAATTACCGGGGTTTTATCCCGAGTTGTGAAATAAAATAATAGGGAAATATTTCAGTTTTAAAAAGATCCTGATGATAAACTTCCGCTGTTAAACTTAATTAATTAAATACCACGGGATTTCTGTCCCGCGGCTCTTGAAACGGGTCAAACCGGGTCGGGGGCCGTGACAGAAAAAGGTGGTATCAGAGCCACTGATCGAGCCACTGATTTAAGCCAATTAAGTATTTAGAAAATACTTAATTTTTATTAATTGCTATTTTGTGATTATGTGTTTTATTATCTGACTAATTGTGTACAGTATGGGCAGATCTTTATATGCTAGCCAATGTAGCAATTAATGCAAATCCTTAAATAATTTGACCCAAGTTTTAGCACCTTTATTATCTACAGTCTAGAAACTTTATTCAGTAAATAAATAAATTTACAAATAAAACCTAGTGTGTTTTAACTTTTCAGTTGTTTTGTAGTTACCCAGTATGAAATAATATTTAAAGGTTTTCTATGAAATTTGATATAATTTTTAACTTAGTATTTGTGTGTATTTTGCATAACAGCATGAGTGACTTGTCTGACGCCCTTCAGAATTTAAATCTCTATCCGGTAAGAATAGAGGTTTCCAGAGATTTCAATAGGTATATACCAGACATAGAAGAACCTATAGAATTCAACGCTTCACCTCTCGAGAAACCCAAGCCTAAGAAAATGGAAATTGGGGAAAGCTCTAGACAAATTGAGGGGTTACCATCTCAGGAAGAGTTAAATTTTATATTGACAAGCTATAATACTATTAAGCCTGTTAATGAAAATGTTTTTATTCATTCTCTTGAAACACAACTACCAATAAACTTAGAACCAGCTATTCCAAACCCTTCAATCCACTCACAACCTTTAGGAATAGACGAATGGTTGACTAATGAAATATAGTTCCAAAATAATCCCTATAAGCTTTTTCCTCAGTTTGATCCAGAACCTCTACCAAATCCACCGATGAGTAACGAGAATATGGCTGAACTTCGCCATTTTGGCGAAAAGTTAATGGATGCGGGAAATAGGATCCAAGAGATTGGGGGACAGATCTCCTGGAAATACGATGAGAGGGAACGCCGTTACTAGAATATCATCTGACAAAGGATAGGGGATTTATGGAACTGTGGTTGTGTAATAGTAATGGTAAAAATCAGTCTGTAAAATAACTACAAATAAAACTTTGTAAGAAAATAGTGTGTATTGATGCATACTATAAAATATAAAAATGGGAATCGAGAAATCGATAGTTTTGGCTATATGTGTATTGTGAAATTTGTATGATGATTTTGTGTATAATTGTTATTTATCGGATACTAATAAAATATATATATATATTAATTATCAGATGGAAAACGCTAATAATGAACCAGTTAATGAGGTTAATCAATCTGAGCAACAACCGGGGGATCAATATATGACCAGGCAAGATATAGAAAATATCGTTGCTCAAGGGATAGCCAACGCTATTCCAGCAATCGTTGCTGCTGTTAAAAATCCAATCGAACCGCAACAAATCGTTCCTAGCAAACGTATTTCTGAAAATAACTTCAGTAATAGCGTAAACGGAGGCAATAATCATACTAATCATGAGAATGAACCACGGCAAGCTCCTCCCCCTAAGAAAATGAAAGCTGCAACGCCTGGTTGCACTTACAAAGAATTTCTTGCGTGTAAACCCACTGAGTTTGCAGGCAATGAAGGAGCGACTGCGGCACTGCGTTGGTTAGAGAAAACCGAGGCAGTAATTGCCATAAGTAAATGTGCTCTGGATGATCAGGTCATGTACGCATCAAACCTTTTCAAAGAAGGGGCGCTAGAATGGTGGAATACGGTATTACAAGCAAAAGGAAGAAGGATGGCGTATGCTATGAACTGGGAAGAATTTAAGAGCTTTGTAGAAAGAAAATTCTGCCCCGAGTATGAAAAGGAACAAATGACAAATAAGTTTCTAACCCACCGGATGGTGGATGTAGATTGTCGAGGATATACTTCGACATTCTTCGAGTATGCTCGAGTGGTACCAACCCTGGCTTCGCCAGAGCCGGTACTTATTTCTCGTTATATTTGGGGATTGATTGCCGAAATCCGTAATATCGTCAAGGCTGCGAAACCTCGCACAATTGATGATGCGGTGGATTTAGCCAATACTCTGACTGACGAACTAGTACGGACAAGAGAAGAAAATAGAAGGAAGGAAGTAGCCCAAAAGATTACCCAAGGATTCCGTCCGGGTGACCATAACGATTTCAAGAAAAGAGGGAATGGGCAATCTTCCACTAGCCCATTTTGCAATTCTTGCAAAAGGAAGCATTTTGGAAGATGCAAAGGATATTGCAATTTTTGCAAAATTCCGGGGCATCAAGAAGAAGACTGCAGGAGGAAGAAATTTTCAGTCTGCTACAACTGTGGAGAAGCTGGACATCTTAGGCCAGATTGTCCAAAACTGAACAAACCATCTGTCAAAAAAGCCAAACCTGCAGAAGGAGCAAAAAGGAATGTAAGAGCCTTCCAACTGACTGCTCAGGAAGCAGAGCTCATTCCAGATGTAATAGCTGGTACGTTCTTAGTTCACAAAATTTACACAAAAGTATTATTTGACTCTGGTGCAAACCAAAGTTTTATAAATACTTCATTCTGCCAAACTCTTAACTTACCTTTAACCAGCATTAGGCAAATTTCTACAGTAGAAACGGCAGATGGGAATTCAGTTAAAATAAATAAGGTTCTGCAAAACGTAGAAATAGAACTTTTAAGTCATAAATTTTCTGCAACCCTATTATCTATGAAATTAGTTAAATTCGATGTTGTGTTAGGAATGGATTGGTTAGTAAACAATCATGCTCGAATTATCTGTGATAAGAATTCCATAGAAATTTGTGCAACCACTGGAGAAGTAATAATAATTACAGGAGATAAGCCATGTAAACCCATAAAGTTCATATCAGTAATGAAAGTTGCTAATTATGAACGAAAGCAAGGAATAGTATATATGATTTCAGTAATCATTAAAGATAAAGAACTTAAGGAAATTTCTGTAGTTTCAGAATACCTAGATGTATTCCCAGAAGAATTACCAGGGTACCACCAGATAAGGAGGTAGAATTTAGGATTCATCTAATTCAAGGAACTATACCGATAGCCAAGGCACCTTATCGGTTAGCACCCACAGAAATATTAAAACTGAAAAAGCAATTAGATGAATTATTAAGTAAAGGTTTCATACAACCTAGTTTATCCTCGTAGGGGGGCACCAGTGTTGTTTGTTAAGAAAAAGGATGGTTCGATGAGAATGTGTATTGATTATAGGGAATTGAATAAGGTTACAATTAAGAATCGATACCCATTACCTAGAATTGATGATCTATTCGATCAATTCCAGGGAGATAGATATTTTTCTAAAGATCGACTTACGTTCCGGATATCATCAATTGAAAGTACAAGAGGAAGACATACCTAAAACTGCTTTCAGGACTAGGTATGGTCATTACGAGTTTACAATCATGCCCTTCGGATTAACGAATGCACCTGCAGCATTCATGAAGATGATGAATAGGATCTGTAAACCATATTTGGATAAATTTGTAATTGTCTTCATCGACGATATACTTATTTATTCCAAAAGTCAGAAAGAACATTGTCAGCACTTGCATTCACTCTTAAAAAAGAAAAGAAAAGCTGTATGCCAAATTCTCAAAGTGTGAATTTTGGTTGCAAGAAGTGCAATTCTTAGGACACATGGTGAATCACGAAGGCCTTCACGTAGATCCTGCTAAGATAGAGGCAATTACCAAATGGAAGGTTCCGCAATCCGCAATGGAAATTAGGAGTTTTGTAGGTTTAGCCGGATACCATAGACGGTTTATTAAGGATTTTTCCAAGATAGCTATACCATTAACTAAGCTAACCTGTAAAACAGTTAAGTTTGAATGGAGACCTAAACAAGAAGAAGCCTTTAGGATCTTAAAGCATAAATTAACAAATGCCCCAATCCTAGCCTTACTAGAAGGAACAGAAGATTTTAAAGTATATGGTGATGCTTCAAAGCTAGGATTTGGATAAGTGTTAATGCAACTCAAAAAGGTAATTGCGTATGCATCAAGGCAATTGAAAAAGCACGAAGAAAACTATACCACTCATGACTTAGAATTAGGAGCCATAATTTTTGCCCTTAAGATTTGGAGACATTATCTGTATGGAAGTAAGTTTACTGTCTATACGGATCATAAGAATTTAAGATATATATTTGGGCAAAAAGAATTAAACATGAGGCAAAGGAGATGGATGAAAATCCTAAGTGACTACGACTGTGATATTCAGTATCACGAAGGAAAGGCTGAAGACGGCTAGAAATCGCCAGAAGAGTTATGTAGACAATAGATGCAAGCCGTTAGAATTCCAAGTTGGAGACAGAGTATTGTTGAAAGTTTCTCCTTGGAAAGGATTTGTTAGATTCGGTAAGAAAGGAAAGCTAAGTCCAAGGTACGTAGGACCATTTCCAGTGATCCAACGTATAGGACCAGTTGCTTATCATTTACAACTACCAGGAGAGTTAGCTGGAGTACATGATGTATTTCATGTATCCAATCTCAAGAAATGTCTATCAGACGAATCTTTGGTAGTACCTCTCCAAGATATAAAGGTAAACGAAAAAATTAAAATTTGTAGAGAAACTTCTTCAGATAGAAGATAGAAAGATCAAATTTCTCAAAACACAAACGATTAGTGTTAGTTTAAGTAAAATGGGATTCAAAGATAGGACCCTAATACACTTGGGAACTGGAATCAGAAAAGAAGCAAAAGTATCCTCAAGTATTCCAGTAAATCTCGAGGACGAGATTTTTATTAAGGTGGGGAGAATGTAACAACTCCTATCAAAAAGTCTTAATTATTATTTTAATTATCCAATAGGAAACCCTAATTAAGACACCCAAGTGATTCTGCACAAACCCTAAAATTTTCAGAACAATCAGAATCAGGATCAGGGCCCCTAAAACTCAGGGGGGGGGGTAAAACCTAGTTACGATTATCTAAATTATGTGCTGTCAAATTCGAATTTTTCAATTTCATCAACTCAGCAGGCCTAGTCCTACACGTGGCAACCCTATGACCATTAGGTGTCCCTTACGGACTGTAACGGATAAGTCTTACGGTCCGTAAGCAATGTCAAATTTTGGCTATAAATAGCAGACATTGGCACTTGATATTCTACGTATGTTCGACGAAGAAATTCGTTTTAGGCACTGAGTTACGTTCTGTTTATCACAATTAACACACACGGATCACTAATCGCCGCCGCAATACATGGTAATAACTCGATCGCTGCTACGATTCAATGTCCGATTGATTAAATTATCCAATGGATGTTTAAGTGATGCCCACATTAGGGTTTATGCTTTATCATTCGTCGTTAATTCGATGGATGTTTAAGTATCGCACTTTGTCATTCGATGTGAGGGTTTGATCTCGTGAGTTATCGTAAATGCTGTATTAAGTTACTGACCGAATTGTGTGCCTGTTATTAATTTAGGTTAAAAGGCTAATCAGTAGGCTAGACTCTGCTCAAATTAAATCTGCAATGTGAGTCATTCTCTTTTTATCAACTATTTTTACAATACCTCAAAATTATTTTCAAAAGTTATAATTACAGGGAGTAAGTCGTGGATATCTTGAATCACTGGCTAGTGGGGTATTGTGCACATTACTAATTTTCTCCCAGTTAGGTTCATTGACCTACTAGGGATAATCATCACTATTTAGGTTCATTGACCTAATAGTGGTATGACCATCGTCACCATTGTGACATGTCACCATTGTGACATGGCGCCAGATAAAAATAAGATAGAAGCCATTGTAATCGCTCTTATGCTGTAATTAATAACTATGCATCATTTTATGTAAATAGAATGATTCACTCAGTATTTCCCGCTGACAAAACCTTTTTCAAACATGTTTCAGGTGATCTGTTATGATCCAGGAAAAGTGCCGTGAAGCACTACAAGCTTAAGGAAGTGGCTCAGGATAAAATAAAGAAACATGTTTTGTAAAATAAAAGATTTCTTCGTGAAATCAAATGATTGTAAATTACCGGGGTTTTATCCCGAGTTGTGAAATAAAATAATCGGGAAATATTTCAGTTTTAAAAAGATCCTGATGATAAACTTCCGCTGTTAAACTTAATTAATTAAATACCACGGGATTTCTGTCCCGCGGCTCCTGAAACGGGTCAAACCGGGTCGGGGGCCGTGACATAGATGATGGATGTACAAGATTTGAGGAAGGAACTTACAAGAATCGCGAGAAATCGAAGGAGAAAGGCCTGAGAAGTTGAAGAGTCGCACCAGAGCTGTCACATCACTGTTTGTGATGTGACAGGTGCTATTTATAGGATTCCAAAAAGGGAAAGGCGGTGCACAAGTGACGGATCGGATGGCAACTCGATCGGATGGTCATCCGAACAGATGACCATTCTATCGAATGGTCATTCGATCGAAGTGTCGCCGCGTGTTGAGTTTTGACGTTTTGATTCGTGCGTTGAGCGTTGCGATGCATTTAGCGAGTGTCGATTAAGCGATGCGATAGATTAAATAATAGTCACACAAATAATATAACTAACATACAACAACATAAATAAACTTGTGTTTCCAGTTCGCGATGAGAATGCGTTGCGATAGAGTTGCGATTGCGTTTCGATTTATCACCACAAACATAAAGTAAACATGCACAAGTAACACATAAATAGCGCACACACGTAAAACAATTCACATAGCCTATAAATCAAGTTGTGAATGCGATTGCGATGCGATTAGCGATAAAGCGATAAATAGATTAGCGATTAACATGTGATTAAACCTCGATTGTTATAGATAATCCACATAATACAACTAAAGTAAACAAATAAAAGAATTCGATTACAAGTCAAGAAGCACAAATCAATAATTAAGCAAGGAGTGACAGATCACAATTAGCAATCTTTTCTTCCTTTGAATTTGACTTTGACTTGCACTTTGACTTTGGAAACGCGGGTTGTTACACTTGTGTCCTTGGACGGCCTCGGTATCTTAACATCACTATACTACATCCGCGATGGGTGCACTTGCCCTAGCGCGTGTGTAGAGTGATAGTAAATATCATATTTTATAAATTTAAAACTTGAAATCAGCACGTAAAAAGAGCTAAAAATATACTAAAAATATATTCACCCGCACACACGTCAATGTATAATTAAACCCAATATATTCAATCCATATAAGTAGTGGTATTATTTGATATTAATTACTTAGCACGTTGTATCTAATTGTTTCTAGGATAACTCCTACCGTTTCAATTTCCCAAATCTCATTTGTGCGCTTTGTTATACAAGGAATCGCAAACACAAAAACTGTGAGTGGATCTTTCATTTCCCCTTTTTAATACAAGTTTTGGGGTGTATCATGTGTTACATTTTCAGTTATTACTTTATCATAATTCCATACGTGCAAATACCAACTTGTGTAGTTTATGTGTTTTGAGAGACTTGTTTGGTTATCATTTGCTACATTATATTCATGAGACACTTACATATGGATCCATTGGTTCGTCAGTTCCCCATTACTAGGAGCGGAACCTGATGTTGCCAACACACAAGATCAGCTCCGTTTGATTGAGCTCAAATCTTGCAAAACAAACCAGCACACCATAATACCGTGCACATTTACATACAATTGAGTTGATTATTGTTTAAGATTGCACATCGTTATCTAGTGCAACATACATTCGTTTAAATCATTACATTATTTGTTGATTGGTTTCTTAAGATTTCATACACTTACATACAACACATTCAATTACATTTGGTTATATGCACATTTTCTATATACAAAAATAAACTTATCATTTTCACAAAAAAACAATAAGATTCACTTACCAACCTTTGTTGACCCATAAATTACTTTTTACACATGATACATGTGAACAGGAATGAAGAGAAGATCAACATAGGATTTGGGCCTTAATAACAAGAAATGGACGTATAGTTGATTATCTACTTCGTACAATTTCTTTTATGTATTTGTTTCATTTGGATTATCTGTTATGTGAAACCATTAACATGGAATTAATGAATATTCAAACATTTAAATAGCAAGTCATAAGCTTTGGATCAACCGATTATGCCCCGGTCACCTATTCTGTTGCAGGTCGGGGTGTGTCATAAAAAGCAAGCAACTATTGCTCGTTCAAGTTGTGAATCAGAATACAAAGCCATGGCGAATACAACTGCAAAAATTGTTTGGTTGACTCATCTTCTACAAGAAGTTCATGCTTTACCTTCAACACGTCCAACCATCCTTTGTGACAATCAAAGTGCCATTTTCTCACTCAGAACCCAATTTCACACAAACGAGCAAAACATATAGATCTTGACTATCATTTTTTACGTGGGGTGGTCACTGCTGTATTTCCGTCCATTTCACCCATATTAGATCATCTATATCGCTCTTAGGCATGGCAATTTTTCTCCAAATTATTCTTTAAAATTGTAGGGCTTCACTTTCTTTTTTTCATATGGCCCGGCCTTTGGAAAAATCACAACTTTTTCTGTTAGATTTTTTAGATATATACACATGTGTGTATTGTTAATCTTTTAACTATACATATATATATATATGTATATACGTATTTAAAATTGAAAAATAAGTATTTTAGATCTATATTTGAGGGAAACTATTTAGTTTTAGCTTTAGGGTTTAAGGTTTAGCATTAGTATTTAGGGTTTAACATAAAAGTTAAATTTTAGTGTTTAGCATTAGTATTTGGGGTTTAGTTTTAGGGTTTAATTTTTAGTGAATAGTATTGGTATTTAGGGTTTAGCTTTAGAGTTTAGCATTGGGGTTTAGATTTAGTGTTTTGCTTTAGGATTTAGGGTTTAGAGTTTTTGGTTAGTGTTTGATGATCTGGATCCAATGCCGCTAGAATAAGCTCAATCAGAGTTCATTTGACCCGGTCTCCCACACTTCTTAGGTTAAGGATATATATTTGTCATAATATATACATATGTATAATTTAAAAATTGATTATATACATATGTGTATAATTCAAAATTGACAATATACATATATGTATGAATACTAAAAAAACTTTTCAAGATGTGTGATTAAGGGGGTGTTTGGTGTTGCGTTTTCAAAATAGATTATGCGTTTTCAAAATAGATTTTGCGTTTTGGAGACATATAATCACTTTTTCATCCAAACACTTTTTTAGATTATTTATGTTTTACAAACGCAATAATCAAATAATCACTTCAAAATGTAATCCTAAACACCCTCTAAAAAATGGCTTTAGGAAAATTTGTGGTTTAGAATGTTTCTCAAATTTCTCAAATATGGTGCATTTCTCTTAGGATTCCTAGCATGTATATATATATATGGTTGGGTTTATTCGGGAAGTCTAAATAATTATAGAAGCGGTATGACCCGGTTCGCCTAATAATAAAGCAATCAACACCTATTTTGACCAAGTGAAATCTCAAAACTATTATCGAATCGGATGTGCTCGACGATGATGGCCTAATCAGATTAGTGTGTATGGTTCAGTCGATCTGCTAATTGTTAGTAGTTCTTGATCCAACTATTCTCTCTAACTCGGTTCTGTCTAATCCATTCGCCATTCGGACTGATCTCAGTCTCTTCCCTGGAAGGATGGAGGAAGAAGGCTGCTGGAATGATGTTCCAGCCAAAAGAAGCAATATCGGAGGGAAGATTATGAAAGGAAGACCAAAAGACATCGGGGGGCAGAAGACAAGCGACTACCGGAGGGAAGATTTTGATGGGAACGTTGCTCAGGGAGGTAATGTTATTAAGTTCTTTGTGTCTAACCTTCCTATGGGGTGTAGACCTTGGGATCTTTCGTCGTTTCTAGGGGTGTTTGGCAAAATATCTGGTTCTTATGTGGCAAGGAAGACAGACAAGCTGGGGAATAGATTTGTTTTTGTTAGTTTCAAGAACGTTAGAGAAAAGTCAGAGTTGCAACGAAGTTTGATGAACGTGAAGATGGGTGATAATAAACTTTAGATTAACGTTGCGAGATTCGCAACCGAGAATGTTGAGTTCATGGCCAAGGAAGCGGCCACCAAGTACAATACCGGCGGGGTTGGACACCAATACGCTCCTCATCCTTTTAGACAGGAGAGGGGCAGGCTTGGAGGGGTGAGGTATCTTACAGGGATATGGCGGCGAAGGGTGTAGCGAGTGGTGATAGGGGGAGACGGCTTTGCCGTCGAGGAAATCTATTGTGGTTCCGATGGAAACCAATGCTTTTTGTGATCTGCGTGGAAGGGCTTTGGTAGGGAGAGCTATGGGGTTAGATGCTCTGGTGTCACTGAGGAGGGTGTTTAGAGACTCTGGAGTGTCCGTTGATTCAATTCAATACTTGGGAGGTCTCTCTGTTCTGCTCAGTTTTATTGAGTCTAAGGAGGCCAGAGATTTTCTGTGTAACCACAACTTGTGGAAAGATTGGTTTAGTCAGTTAGATGCTTGGCAGGGTCAATCTTTTCCATTTGAGAGGACCGTGTGGCTCAAGATTATTGGGGTTCCTCTCAACCTCTTGGACGAGGCTGTCTTCAGAAGCATCAGACAGGAATTCGATAAGGTGTTGTACGTTTCTGGGTTTGGTTCGGAGGATGATGACTTATCGGTGAATCGTGTTGGAGTTCTTGTTGGTGAAGGTAAGCCGATTAACTGTGATATCACCTTTAACAGGGATAATAGAAATTTTATGGTCTGGGTTTCGGAGGTTTCGGAGGATTAGGTTCCTGATTGTCTTAAGTCAGCTGCTGGTGTTGAGGTTGGGGACGACGCTGCGTCGTCGGAGTATTTTTCATCCGGTGACTCTTCGTCGGACGGAGATTCTGATGAGGGAGATGACGAGATGGATGACTACCGTCCGGTTGACGTTCCCATGCAAGAAGAGAGAGAAAATGGCAGCGTGGTGAATGAAGAGGCAGGCGAAAAGGTGTCTGGGGATTTAGCGGAAGGTCAGCTGAAACATTCTTCAGTGGGTCCCAAGGCTCCTAATGATGAGGCTGGAGAAAAAGACAAAAGTTTTTATTTCTTGTCTGGAGAAACAAGTAGGCTATTTTTTAAGAAGCCAAGTTCGCGTCATGGGCCTCGCATACCTAAGGCCCAAAGTAGGGGCAGTTCTTCTCCTAATGAACAATGGCCCAGAAAGAGACCTAGGAGCCAACTGGAGGAGACATTCGTGTGGGCTGGTCCAAATGGGTCTCCTATGGATATGAGGGCTAGTAGCAGGGATGGAGGTTCATCAGGGAATCTGGGGGCCAGTGAGATTGACCTAAACATTAGGGCTTCTTCTGAGTCTTCGACTTGTAGCAGAGTAGGGGAGACTCAAGCCCCGGACCCTGTGGATGGTGTAGTGGGAGGCGAGGAAGATGCCGCGAATCAAGAGAAATTGGAGAAGGAAGTGGGTGAAACAATCTCGGTGGGAGCGAAGCTTGGTGCGGATCTTCAGAATCACTCAGACCTTATCAGGAATGTCATCAAGGCTAAAGGAATTAATGAGGTACAGCCATGAATTTCCTTTCCCTTAATGTTAGAGGTATTGGGGGGATGTGAAAGCTGGGTGGGTCAAGGATTTCAAACAAAAGTTCGGTATTAGTTTTTTAGCTCTTCAGGAATCGAAAGTGACGAACGTTTCCAGAGGGGCGATGGAGAAATTTTGGGGTAGTAAAATTTTTGACATGGACAGTGTGGACTCATCTGGTATGTCGGGAGGGTTGATCTACGTCTGGGACAGTTCCATTTTCCATCATTCTGAAGCTACCAAAGACAGGAATTTCATTCACATCAGGGGAAGCCTGGTTGGTAGTGGAGTGGTCTTAAACGTTCTCAATGTCTACGCGCCGTAAGGGGTGCCGGCTAAAAAGGAATTATGGGATAAATTGGTTGAATTGATTAACCGATTCGACAGGCAATGGGTGGTGGCCGGTGATTTCAATGCGGTCAGATTCCGAGAAGAGAAGAAGAATTGTGTATTTAAACCTTCCTGTGCTAACAATTTCAATTCGTTCATATTCGACTCAGGCCTTATGGAATACCCTTTAAAGGGCAGTAAGTTTACTTTTCGTTCGGTTAACGGTAGGAAGCTTAGTAAATTGGATAGGTTTATGGTTAATTCTGACTTCTTTAATATTTGGCCAGATGCGCGTTTTCAGGCTCTTCCCAGGGTGTGGTCCGACCACAACCCCATTGTTCTGATCACGAAGTCTCTGAACTTCGGCACCAAACCGTTCCAGGTTTTCAACTCCTGGCTGAGTAAGCAGGGATTCGAGGAAGTTGTTAATGAGGCTTGTTTCAGTTTTGTTAGTTCTGGAGGTCCTCCAGATGTTTTATTGATCAGGAAACTTGGTCACATTCGTGGTCGGCTGAGAAAGTGGAGGGACGAGTTGATTAAAAAGGAGAGCGAGGAGGTGGCTGTCGCAAAAGAAGAAATTACTGAGTTAGAAAGTTTGATGGAAGACAGGGATTTGTCTGAAGAAGAGGAATGGGTCTTCTTAGAAAAAAGGAAAGTGGTTTTCGAAGCTGAAGAGGCCAAAGCCAAAGATCTTAGGCAGAGGTCCTGGATTAGGTGGTCCAAAGACGGGGATGAGAACTCAAAATTCTTTCATACTATGGTGAATAGCAGGAAGGCTAGTAATACGATTCACGGTCTGGAAGTTAACGGCAATTGGGTTTCGAAGCCATCGTTGGTTAAGAATGAGATATTTAAAATTTTCAGAGATAAGTTCGTGGAAGATTGTGTCAATCGGCCGTTGCTGGAGTGCTTGAACATTAGAAAGATTTCTGTTGATGACGCTTTGAAGTTGGAATAGAAATTTTCTAGGCTTGAGATCAAAGGTGCGGTGTTTGCTTGTGGTGACGATCGGGCTCCCGGGCCGGACAACTTTAATTTCAGGTTCTTCAAAAAATTTTGGGCTCTGTTCGAGGACGATTTTGTTAAAATTTTAGATTATTTCTATGATTTTGGATGCATTAATGTTGGCTGTGGATCGTCTTTTATCGCTCTTATCCCGAAGACTAGTGATCCGATGGGTCTCGGTGATTATCGGCCGATAAGTCTCGTTGGTGTGGTTAACAAAGTGGTGTCCAAGATTTTGGCAAGCAGACTCAAGCCAGTCCTCGGCTCCGTGATATCGGAATCCCAATCGGCGTTTTTGAGTGGCAAATTCATTCTCGATGGGCCTCTTGTTATTAACGAAGTCTTGTCTTGGCTGAAGAAGCGAAAAAAGAAGGCGTTTTTCCTCAAAATAGATTTTGAAAAGGCGTATGATAATATAAATTGGAAGTTTCTTATAAACGTGCTCGGCCAGATGGGTTTCCAAGCTAGATGGTGTGGATGGATTATGGGTATCCTGAGCTCCGCCAGAGCGTCGGTGTTAGTGAACGGGTCACCCACCTTCGAATTTAAATGTGGTAAGGGTATGAGATAGGGAGACCCAATTTCCCCATTTCTTTTTCTTGTGGTCATGGAAGCTCTATCTTGTATGTTCGATAGAGCGTGCGATAGTGGCATCTTTAGAGGTATTTGTCTTCCGAACGATGGCCCATGTATTTCTCATTTGTTCTACGCAGATGATACGTTTATACTTGGCGAGTGGGATATTGATAACATTGTTAACGTTGTCAGAATTTTGAGATGCTTTTATGCTTACTCGGGGCTATAAATAAATATTGGGAAGTCGAGTATGTTTGGAGTCGGGGTCTCTGCTTTGGAGGTGGAGGATATGGCAGTTGTGGTTGGGTGTAAAGCAGGTTCGGTTCCTTTCAAACACCTTGGTATTACGGTCGGTGCAAATATGAATCGAATTAATAATTGGCATCCTGTTTATGACGTTTCGAAAAACGGCTTTCTCGTTGGAAGGCATCTATGTTATCGATTGGGGGAAGGGTGACTCTAATTCGGTTCGTTCTTGAGAGTCTGCCCTCGTACTTTTTCTCCTTGTACAAGGCTCCTGTGAAGGTTATTAAGGATTTAGAAGGTCTGACTAAGAACTTCTTGTGGGGTAGTTCGATCGGTGTGAAGAAGACCCATTGGGTGGCTTGGGATAGGGTTGCTATTCCTAAGAAGTTCGGAGGGCTAGGTATTAACAAACTTTCGGATATCAATTTGGCTCTTCTTTGCAAATGGGGTTGGCGGTTCAAGAGTGAAAAGGATAATCTTTGGGTTAGGGTGATTCAGTCTATTCATTCGGGAGGGTCTGGTTGGTCGTTTTTGCCGGTTTGCAGGTCGGCCGGTGGAGTGTGGGCCAATATTGTCTCAGTTGTAAACAAGCCGGTTGTCGATGGTGTTGTTCTCCGCAACGTTTTTAAAGGAAGGGTGGGAAACGGTGATGATATCCTCTTTTGGCTGGATCCGTGGCTGGAGGACGGACCGTTGAAGGACTCTTTTCCTAGCTTGTTTCGGTTGGAGTTAGTGAAAACTTGTTCAGTTCGGGATCGTTTGGAAGGAGACGGGCTTTGGCTTTGGAGACATGATCCGGGATCCGATGTTGAGGTTGAGGAGCTGGGTAAATTGCAAGATAAGTTGCGGTTAGTGGTTCTCTCCAATCGCAGGGACGGATGGATTTGGTTGGGTAATGACTCGGGTTCGTTTTCGGTCAAGTCTGTTAGGCAAGTCTTGGTCAGCAGATCCGATTTCAGCAACAACCATGTGATTGACTGGTGCAAATGGGTTCCTTTGAAGTGTAATATTTTTATTTGGAGGCCTGAATTGAACCGAATTCCGACGGCGGATGCTCTTATTAAAAGAGGTATTTTGGATGGTGACGGTATATGTCTGCTTTGCAACTGCGTTGCGGAATCTGTGGAACACCTTTTCATCTCGTGTGGGACAGCCGCTATTCTTTGGCTGAAGATTAGTAGGTGGTGTCGAATTCCTAACATTTTTTATTTTTCTGTCACGGATCTTTTGGAGGTTCACAATTTCTGCAGTGTCGGTGCGTCAGAAAAATCAGCCATTCAAGGTATTGTTAGCGTAGCGTGTTTGTGCATTTGGAAGGCTAGGAACAAGGCCGTGTTTTTGGAGTCGTTGGTTAAAGTAGAGGACATCTTTAGCGAGGTGAGATCCTTGGGTTTTCTGTGGTTCAAGTATAGGTCCAAGTTCTCTCACATTTCTTGGTCGGATTGGTGTAAATTTTTAATTATGTAGTTGTAGTTGCGCTTTGTAGTTTTGGTTTCGGGCCCGGTTCTCGGGTGTTCCGGTTTTTAATGAAGTTATCCTTTCAAAAAAAAAAAAAATACTCTATTCTATTCAAAAAAGAATCTCCATAAAGTTGAGAAGATCTAATTTATCTCCTATGTTTCGGGTATAATTCCAACAGAATTACAATTCTCAAGGGAAACCCTAATCACTTATCACTATATACGCATGAGACCGAGTCAATGGTAAGACTTTGATCACTCCCTCGATACTTTCTCTCTCTACACTTTAGCTCCCCGTAAACGAATACTTATTTCACGCTGGAGGGTGGTTATAGAAATAACTATATATTTCTTTTGACGAGTCATAACGATGTTCTGTAAGATTAAATATATTATGTATTAATATTTAATCTATAGCCATTATAATCATTTACATTATATAGATCAAAATATATAATAACCTATTAAATAATTAGTTGGTAATTGTTGATGGACCATATTACCCTTATTAACTAATTAGGTTTCCTCCTGGGTGCTTATATAAGGAGAATTATGTGGAGGTTAAGGGGTTACTCAGTTACACAATCAGACACACCCCATTAGTCATAACATCAACATTCGACCTCCTCTCCTAAACCGATACCCTTTTCGGTTTTCTAAGCCACCATCATTAGATTGCACCCTAAGGAGGAACCAGACCAAGATGACAATCATGTCAAACCTTATTGCTGCGCCTCAACTGGATTCTCTGCTAGCCTGTGCTGATGCAATCAAAGGTATGTTTATTGTTTTCCCTCATGTATAAACAGAACTGATCCAACATGTGGTATCAGAGCATATGTTGATTAGTCAGTTCTGTTTTCGTATCCATCAATTCTGGGATAGAAATCTGGAAAACGGAATTTTGATAACTTATTTTCGAGTCATAAAGGACGACTCGAGACCACTGTTTTCGTAAAAGATCAATTATATGTTCGTTCGAAATCAACTGGGTAATATTATAACCGAAATCTGTTTAAGAAAAGCTTTAAAATTCAGGTTTCGGGTTCCAGAATTTATGTTTTATTTTTTAGGGTTCATCATGTTCTTAGGAAAATTTGAAAATTCTATTATGTTTTGGAATATGATTCGGATTATTAAGTGTTTTTTCCTGTTTTGATCTGTTTTGTCCTCTAAAAATTTTCGAAAACTGTTATTAGATAAACAGATTTTGATTTTCGAAATATTTGGTAAAATTAGATCAGCACTGAAATAGGAAACATTATCACATAATCCCTTAGATTTCGAATTTCAGTTATGTTTCCACATTCACAGCTGTTAACAGGAAGTTTCGAGACCATCAGATTACGACTCGAGACCATCAGTCTCGACTCGAGACAACAAGGTCTCGACTCGAAATCATCAGGCCATTAAACCATCACAACTCGAGACAGAGGTCTCGACTCGAGACCATTAGATCTCGACTCGAGACCATTAGATCATGAATCGAAGACCATTAGATCATGACTCGAGACAAAGGTCTCGAGTCGAGACCATAAGGTCTCGACTCGAGACCATAAGGTCATAACTCTAGACAAAGGTCTCGACTCGAGACAACAAGGCTGTGACTCGAAACCTCATTATTTTAAGCTGTTTAATGTGAACTAAAAAATTTTTAAGTTAGTTCGATCCACGCTAACGGGTGGTTTGCTATTAAATAATTGGTTTTGTAATCACTTAGTTAAATTAATAAGGATCAAATAATGTTTTACAAAACCAAAATAGCTTAACTTGAATGAGCTTTTGATGTATCATTTCTGGCCAAAGCTGACTTGATACATCTACTTATCGTTCAAGTATTACGAAAGCTATGTTAAGTATGCATCATAAGCATGAATGTCTTAATTTCTGGCCAAAGCTGATTTAATTCATTCATAGATGGCATACTTAACGAGTGCATAACTAAAGTGATTGTCTCAATTTCTGGCCAAAGCTGATTTGTTACAACCACTTTGCACATATGCTTAAATGATTACACTTCTGGCCAAAGCTGTTTTGTCTTCGTTTAAGTAGAATTTTTAGCTAAGTCTATTATTTTGATGTTAGTAATAGA
The DNA here is from genome assembly GCA_030545235.1 of Helianthus tuberosus. Classification (NCBI taxonomy): domain Eukaryota; kingdom Viridiplantae; phylum Streptophyta; class Magnoliopsida; order Asterales; family Asteraceae; genus Helianthus; species Helianthus tuberosus. The sequence continues at coordinate 27,386,325 of CM060392.1, forward strand.
CATATCACAACCTCTTCACACAATGATCCTTATATTAATGATCCTTAATTAATTTTTATGATCATTTCGTCTGCCTTATTCTTAGTACCCATAATTTTTTACTCACTGTAATTTTTCTTCTATAAATCTATATCTCATCCACTATAATTCCTAAATCTAATATGTTTTGCTTAAAGTTTCTAGAAGAATTAGCTCTTAAATTAAATCCTTGATTATCTCTTAAGGCACGATAATCCTATTGCTCTCTTCTGATAAAGCACTACAGAAGAAAAGTAGAGCATGATGATTAGGATAAATCGAACATGATGTTTCTTATGATAATCAAGAATAAGTGCTGTCACTAAAAGGTTATTTCAGATTAAGTTTTTCCTAAGACTAATCTATTATGTGTGGAATAATCACTAGAACTCCTAAGATGCATGCCTTAATTTAAATTATAAACTATAAGCTAAGTGGTATATGTGAATACATAATACGTTATAACTCAACACTCAAAAGTTAAGATTTTTCCAGTACATTACATACTAAGATTTTCACTTGTACAATTTGATGCATTATAAATCAACTACAACACTCAAAAGTACCAAAGTATAATGAGTGTGTTGATAAGCAACATATGTACAAAGAAATAAATGTTTGAAACTGGAAAATAAGATGTTATTCACCTTACAACCACTAATAGTTTAAAAGAGGATTGTTCTAAGGTCCATAGTCAAAATACAAGTACAAAATCCCAACTCTAAGGTTCTTCAAGGGAAAAAATCTCACTGCATAATTATGCCATTAGACTAGGCATAAGCAACGAGACTATCCATTATTTAAAAGAACAGTTGGATAAGTTAATTAAGTAGTCACTTACTAATGATATTTAAGTCTGATAATTTTAATATTCCAATTCACACATGATTAGTTGACTCTAGTTCCATACGTTTCCTTACCAGAACTCGACAAATAACTAACACGAGAGTTAGTGACAAAATTAAATGTTAAGGCTATAAGAACCATAATAAGCAGTCTTTTAACAAAGCTTTTCGATACCTTACATATTCTGAAGATTAATCATAATACAGTATCATTACTTAGGCTATGTCATGAAGGTTGTGAGGTTTACATAACCAACATAAAGTCACACTTACCTTAAACTCTCATTTTATTGTTCTAAATATCTGGATAGAAATATTACTAAGATGGAACTAGATGACACCTTACACTTTCACAACTTTTGTCATCATGTAAATGAGAATTTGACAAAAGAAAAATGAGACTTATAAATTTCATCCATTATAACCGAAATTCATGAGAAATCATGACATGGTTAATGAGGATGATTATTCAACTAATCTCATTCTAAGTGATTTCAAATCATGACGTTATAGCCCTAAATATTACTTGGCTTAAGGAATAAGTATGGGTCCATCATAAGTCATTCATTGACATTCGTGGAACTTATTCAAAATGGAATATTCAGACATAATTCATTTATCATTTGAAAGACTATCAACTTGTATCTAAATTTTGTCGCATATGGCTCACGGTCTTAGAAGAAATCTATTCATATATATATACTTAATAAGATTTCTATTAGATATGTCCCTAAAGTTTCTTATGATATCTGGACATTGAAGAAATCAAATAAAGTCTAAAGTATATGTGATAGGTTCCCACGTCACGTACCTCATTGAAACTTCTCTTGTAGCATTTCTAGAGATATTAAAGATCAGTGGGAGCATTAAGTGTCTTAATAATAACTTGCAATAGTTGCAAGAGGTGGGGGAGTGAAAACTTTATATTACTTCAATTTACACCTCTTGTACAAGACACCGCTCCATCATGACACTGTTCTATCATAACTTGTCTCCTTAAAATCTAATGCTACTCTTACAAAAGTTTCATTGTTGCTTAATTGTGGGCACACTTAGATTTCTTACATAAACTAATATAATCCTCAACAAGAGAAATCACGACTAACGTCATTAACTTGTTTCTCTATTAGAATTTGTTGGTCGTTACATATTGACCCTAAGCATGCTGAGTTCCTAAGAATTTCTAAGGTTGGTGGGAGCAGTCAAAATCCTTATCATGGTTTGCAAGGAATACAAGAGGCGGGGGGAAGAATGTCATTAAATTTCACTTCGAATTTAACTCCGATTACACCTCTTGTACACCATACTGCACCAACTCTTACAAACTTAGAATGAAAGTGATAGCAACCTAACCAAGAGCTAATCCATAAAACTGAAACTTCTAATGAACCCAATAATCAACTCAGGAGGTCATCTAGGTTTAAAAGCCTACTAACTTTGATGATTACATAACCTCCCTAATTGAAGTTGAAATGGATTTTAGAAATGTTTACTGATCCTATCTCTTCTAATTAAGCCATTAGCGTCAATTAATCTTCTGAATGGAATAAAACAGTTTTCTAGTAAAACTGATTTTATGTATTCGTATAACGTTTGGGATTTGATTGAATTACCTAAGAGTGTTCATAACTAAACCAAATCCTAATATAAACGTTAAGACACTAAGAAACATGATTGATTGTCAAAGGTTATACTTAGGAAGAGATAAATTATTAAAGAATCTTTATTACATATCTAACAAAAGATTTCTTTGAGGATCATCACTGTTCTAGTAGCTTATAATAGTTTAAAGCTACATTAGATGAACATTATAGACAATTTTCCATAACAAATGGCTGACACATTTACATGTTCATTAGATAAAAACCTAAAGTTTCAAACTGAAGGTTAAAGAACACTTTATTTGTAAACCAATAATATCCATGTATGGGTTAATGCAAACATCATAATGTGATGAAAAGCTAACGTAATTATTTTCATCAAGAATCAAGTGGATTAATGTACCTACCTCAAAATGAGTGGGAGCAACTAAGATAAACTTGTCTATATAGATGATATTCTTTTGACAAGTATATGTTACATAAGTCAAAGTATTGTTAACACAAACTTTGATATAATATATCTCAGAGATATCTCTTACGTGATAGATATCGTAACATATCGAGATAGACCCAGTGGGACATTAGTTCTGTTCCATAAGTTTAACATTAAATGGGTCCTTACATGTGTAACAAACAATACTGCTCTCCTTTAGAGGATAATATGATAAATGAGATTGTTTATTTACGCTTCATTAATTAGAGGCCTTATGTAAGTTCAAGTCTATACTCGTATAGATATTACTCACATTGCAACACACTAGATATGTCTTGATTAATGTGAAGCATCTAATGGAGTATTACAATATCTTTAAAAGAAACGAGAGGCTACAATTTAAAGAAGAAGTGAGAATTAAAACCGGTTTATTACTCTAACTTTGAGATATTCAAAGATGACAAAATGTAATGTCGGGTATATCTTTATGTCAGCAGACAAAACCTATCTTATGGAGGAGTCGTAATGCACTGATATTAACAACCTAAGTTATAACGACATAATATAGTCACTAAATGTTGTTGAAAATTTATCAGTGGACTCATAAGTTTATTAACTCCATATAATTAATGTTTTGAAGACTTAGTGTGATAAAGTCAGCTACCATGACTCCTTGAACAGTAACAGTTCAAGAGGTGCTGCATTAAGTTTCGATACGCAATTAATTATTCGTTTATGGGCGAATTGAGGAAACTAAGTTTTGTATCGAATACATTCATGATATGCTTAAGGATCCTATAACTGAAGGGCTATTACCCATAAGTCTTATTAAGAGAGCTCAGAGACGGGTATAAATTAATGGCCGTGCGCAACTGCATATCGTACTATGAATGACTAAGTATTAGTTAATTTTTCCTCATCAGTTTGATTTTGTATGTCTATAAGAATATGTCAAGCTAGCATAATGGCATATAGACAAATATAGTTACAAATCAAACAAAGGGCTTATGCGTATTTTGATCATAACGATTAGGTTTTAAATTAAGGCTATAGTATGATTAATGGGGGTCCTGAGTCGCATAATGATTCAACGGCTGTATTTCTCTGCTATAGTACTTGTTTAAGGCTAAAATGAGTGTTAACTCCTGATCAGGCTTATCTAATACTCATAGTAAATGATTACTCGGCTAAGTGGGAGAATGTAAGATTAAATATATTATGTATTAATATTTAATCTATAGCCATTATAATCATTTACATTATATAGATCAAAATATATAATAACCTATTAAATAATTAGTTGGTAATTGTTGATGGACCATATTACCCTTATTAACTAATTAGGTTTCCTCCTGGGTGCTTATATAAGGAGAATTATGTGGAGGTTAAGGGGTTACTCAGTTACACAATCAGACACACCCCATTAGTCATAACATCAACATTCGACCTCCTCTCCTAAACCGATACCCTTTTCGGTTTTCTAAGCCACCATCATTAGATTGCACCCTAAGGAGGAACCAGACCAAGATGACAATCATGTCAAACCTTATTGCTGCGCCTCAACTGGATTCTCTGCTAGCCTGTGCTGATGCAATCAAAGGTATGTTTATTGTTTTCCCTCATGTATAAACAGAACTGATCCAACATGTGGTATCAGAGCATATGGTGGCAATGAGGGTTGCAACTACCATGCAGTGTGATGATGTATGTTTCATCCAAAACTCGCTGTCATTTACTAACTGTTCATGTTTCATAGTGAACAACTCTTGTGGTCTTTGACCATCAATATTCTTCTTATACCTGTAATCATGTGGGATCATTTGCTCTACCTCCTGCAACAAATATTATGTCATTTTGATGAGACATAATCAGTTTCAATCTTTTATTGAAATGGTTTTTATCAAACCAGGTAGTTTTATTGGACGGGTTGACATACAAACATATTTTGTCTATATATTGAGAAACCATCCATTGATAATTATGCATTAAATGTGATTATGTAAACTATGTTATAGCAATGGTAACCAAATTTTCTAAATAAATGGTTTAGAATATTGTATGCATGGTACAATGCATAACTTTAGACCTGATTTACCCGTTTTATCATTTTATCCGTTTCCAGTTTTAGGTTTAGTTTTGTTGGTTTTGACAAAAGTTTAGATATTTTGCATCAAGTTGATCTTATGAGCAAATGAAGGAACAAATGCAATGCATAATTTCAGCTTAAGAAAGATGTACCTCGAACCATAATAACTCACGTTGCATTTGAAAAGCAACTCCTGGCACAGTTTGAAACCTTTTTGGCTTAGCGCTCTGTGAAACAATATGCAGCATGTTATTTTGTTGTTTGTCTTCTATACGAGTTATTAAATCTTTCATTGCACCAATCTCATACAATAACTTATAGATTTTTGTTTGACGACGTTTGATCGCTAAGTGAAATATAGTACTTCCTTTGTCATTTTTTCCCATATTAGATCAGGATATAATCGTATGAGCTCGATTATAAAACGTGTGTTGCCCCTCTTAGTAGCACGAAAGAGAACTCGGGTAGGGTAGCCTATTATTGTATTTCCGTCCATTACTGGCGGACCTCGGAGTATATCATCTATGTCGCTCTTAGGCATTACCGCAATTTTTCTCCAAATTATTTTTAAAAATTGTAGGGCTTCTCTTTCTTCTTCATAGGGCCCAACCTTTAGAAGAAAGACTCCTAAAACTGAAACACAACCGAGAAGACCATATTACACCATTTTAGTAAAATTGACATATAAATGTAGCTCTTAGCTGATAGTAGTAATTGAAGTTCCATCAATCTATACGTGAAACTAAAAACTGTCTTCTCATCCTATAACTTTATAATAGGTTGCCATTGTAATAAATTATCGATCAAATAATCTTTTAATTTAATTAGGGGCTGTTTGTTTGCCTTTGAATGGTTCCATTCAGAGGCTACCTCTGAATCGGTCAGAGGTAGATGTGTTTGGTTCACTAAAGCATCACCTCTTAATGGTTTCATTCAGCTCTGAATGGTTCAGCATATGAGAGAGTCTGAATGAAAAACAAGACCTGTGTACCCTTCCTCAAACCTCAGACCAAAATCGCTGCTCTTCTTCTTCATCCTTTCTTAAAACCCTAAACCCACCATACATCTCCTGCCTCTCTATCAAGATTCCGACAAACGGAGCGGAGTCACGGCGGCGACGTTCAGCAGCGGCGGAGTTCAGCGGCGGCACACAGCAACAACGTCAATAGCAGAGCCGTTTTCCGGCACGACTCCGGCAGCGGAGGTTTGTTCTCACATATCCGGCCGCCGCCCTCATCCTCCCTCTCCTCACCACCGAACAGCGGCCGCCTCCTCCTCCCTGTCTTCCACCAAACGCTGGTTCAGAGCCGCTGGATCGAAGATCGATTGTGTTGAGGGGTGTTCAGTGTGTATGTTCATGTTCCTATCCAGAAAAAGGGGTATTAAAGTTTGGTGGTGGAGATGATGATGATGATGGCGGTGGCGGTGTTGCAGGTAGGGAGAGAAAGGGGAAGAGGGGGGGGGGGGGGGGTGATGACTGAATACTGATGAATGATGATGATGATATTGGGTTTATAGAAAAAAATCTATAACGGGTTTATTTTGTGGGGAGGGGTAAAAATGTCATTTTACACTGTCATTCAGATATGGAACCAAACAGCACTTTACTGGTTCAGCACTTACCCATTCAGACCCTCTTACCCATTCAGACCTCTTATTCATTCAGCACTTATTGGTTCAGATGTTGCCAAACAGCCCCTTAGTCATTCAAAAAATTTACAGAAGCGATAAAAGTGTTTTTTTACGTTAACCCGATCCAAGGGGTAATAAAAGTCTTTGTTTTGACCCGTTAAAAACACCCTCATTTGGCCACCACCCAATCAACCATCCATAAAAGATCAGTGATAATTAATTAATGCCCATAAGGTCACCCGGGGTGGTCCGTTTTCAAACCCCCATCACGCGTGAAACATAACAACACACCGCTGCCACCTCAATTTTTCATGCGTTAAAATTAAAATGCGTTAACTATATGACGCGTGAAAAATCAAAAAACCGACCGTTGGGCTTGACCGTTGCCACCTCAATTTGACCGTTTGAAAGGTTTTTTACAGTGGCGGAGCTAGACCTTAAAACCAGGGGTATCCCAAAAAAAAAATTACGGTGTATTCATATAAAATGCTTTATAGGGGTATCCTCGTATTTTTTTAGGGGTATCCTTTATATAAAATCCAAAAAAAAAACAAAAAATTAACACTGCGAAACACTGCGAACACGACTTTGAGCCGTAGCCCGTGCTACGGCTGGTTTAATGCTGTCTCCGCCCCTGGTTTTTTATATAAACAAACAATATTTTAAAATCCAAATAATTCTCCAACTCAATCCAAACATTCTTCCTTCAAATTCAAACATTCTTCCAAATTAAAAAAAAATCAATACAAAGATGGATGGTTCAAGCAAGAGATGTTCAGGTTCGAGCAAAAGAGGTTCAGGTTCGAATAAAAAACAGAAAACGGTTTTTATAAAAAAAACAGAAAAACAGTTTTTATAAAAAACAGAAAAACATTTTTTTAAACCAGAAAAGAGTTTTTTTTTTTTAAACAGCAAACTGTTTTTAAAAAAACAGTTTTAAATAAAAAAATTTTATTTTTTGTAGAACCGAAATCCACAAAGTGGAGCGAGCGAGGCGACTATCACGCAAACGGCCACCGACGAGTATTGTCGAGTATACAAAAAGAGTGGGTTTCCACACGTGGCGGCATGGGAGGTTGCGAGACGTCACCCGAAGTGGGTACCGGTTGATTTGGTCGACATGGGTGGGCCGACGGCTCCAAAAAAAAGAGGAGGTCCCAAAAGATCAAAGACCTCCGACTCGGGGAACTACACGACTTCCGCGTCGGATAACTTGCCCCAAATGAATTTGAGCGACGACCCCGTTGACGAACCCAATCAACCCTTTGGCAAACTCATTCAAGAAGATACACCTACAAGGTCGCGCCGCAAGAAAAGTGGTGATTCGTCAACTAAAGGAAATGAATCGGTGGCGGAGTCGATCTACGAAATCAAAGAGGCAAAATTGGTGGAAATAACCAAAGCCACTGATAGAAGAGAAAAACTTGTGACGGCAAAACTTGAACGCGAGGAGACGTATATTCGACACTTGAACGCAATAGAAAAGCATAATGATTTAAAAAATCTTGTTAGAGCCGCACACCAATCTCGACGAACCGTTTAAGTCGGTCGTAATTCAACAAAAACGTGAGATATGCGAAAAGTTGGGGTGGGAGATGCCATCCGTTTAAGTCTGTCTTTTTAGGTTTTTTTTATTTGCAATGTTTAGTTTTTTTAAGTATGTAATTTAGGTTTTATTTAAATGAAATTTATAATTTATAATTTTAGTGTTTAGTGTTAATTTATAATTTAAAAAAATAAAAAAAAGGTTGTGAGTGATGGAATTCCATCACAAGTGATGACCATTTCCACTAAAATCCATCACTAGTGATGGAAGAATGGTTGATAACATGACAAAACTTGATTGGATGTTGTGAGTAATGAGTGGGTGATTAGTGATGACCACCCCTACCCCCTAAAAGATCAGAGACGACATAGAGATTAACTAATTAATTAATTATCACTTATCATGAAGTGGTGTCTATTGATAAACACAAAACATTTAAACACCTTAGAAAAGAGAAGTCTTCGACGACAGAAATAAAAGCAATTAACAGTTAAAAAAACATATTAATTAACTAAAGAGAAAAACTATTCAACAAATTGTCATTATGGGGTCGGAATTTAGAGAAAACGGTGGAAAGTGTGAGAAATGTAAGAACGCTTATGGATCGTCCGATCAAAACAATCTATGGACTAGATTGGTGCGGTGGCGTTTTCGTAAATAACATCAATTACGTGGACGCGCTTCATTAAGGGTAAAAGCGTCTTTTGACTACTCCAAACAAAACGCCATCTCATGAAAATAAAACGCCAAACAAAAATCACACACCATTCTAAGTAAAAACACCATTAGATATAAAACGCCAAACTTAATTATAGTAAAATCCCGCCTAATAAACCGCCAAAAAAATCCTATATATACAACAACTCGGACCTTCAATAAAAAATACACACAAAACCCCAAACCCCAAACGCCATATTTAATATATACCATTCGTCTGATAAACGCCAGAAAACCCAAACATCAAATATCTTCTAACCCAAAACGTTTATTAGAAATTCAGTTTGGTTGTCTGTAAGCTTTTGCTCAATGTAATGGACAAAATCATTAAGTAAATATATTGTCCATTTCATTGAGTAAAATCTTATTGACTTATTCTCAACTTCCATCCAATTTATAACGCCAAAACATACAAAAACATTACTGAGGTTTGTTGTCAATAAAGTATAGTTGTATGAGGTGGACAACATTGTCAGTTATCTTTCTTAACTGAGGATTAACAATGTTGTCCATCACCATACAACAACACTTTATTGATTTTAGCATGATCAAATTTATAGTTTTAAGATGGTTTATTTAGTGGCGTTCTTTTTCTCGGTAAAACGCCAAAAAAGATAACATTTTGGCTGAAATGGTGTAAACTCAATAACATTTTGCTGCATGAGATGGACAAATATTATAGAAAAAGAGGCTGATTTCAGACTTTGTGCTTCCAAACGGCGACAAAAAAACTACTTCAAAAAACAAAAATAAAAAAAAATCATATGAAAGTCGAAACAGCCAGTGAAGATGCTTCAAAAAAACAAAAGAGACTGGTGACTAGGGGTGCAAACGAGCCGAGCCGAGCCCGAGCTCGGCCAGGCTCGAGCTCGAGCTCGATTAACTTATGAGAGCTCGGGCTCGAGCTCGGCTCGTTTGTATTTTATCAAGCTCGAGCTCGGCTCGGGCTCGGCTCATTTATTATCTATTAATTAGTATATTAAAAAAAATAATATAAATAATAGACTTTTTAGGCTTGCGAGCTCGATAAGTAAAGCCCGGGCTCGTTTACTAAATAAGCTTATTTTAAGGTTCGAGGTCGGCTTGTAACAAGTTTAAATAAGCTCGGCTCGACTCGTTCACACTAAGGCTCGACGAGCCTAACGAGCTTCACATGTGAGGCTCGAGCTCGGGCTCGATAAACAAACGAGCTTTGTTTTGAGGCTCAAGCTCGGTTCAGGCTCGATAAGGCTCGGCTCGAGCTCGGGCTCGATAAACAAACGAGCTTTGTTTTGAGGCTCAAGCTCGGTTCAGGCTCGATAAGGCTCGGCTCGTTTCGAGCTTTTTCTCGAGCCGATCTCGAGTAGCTCGCGAGCCGCTCGGCTCGTTTGCACCCCTACTGGTGAGAGTGAAGATTTGGAAGATCAATATTTATTTTGTTTAATTTTCTTTTTCAGTTGATTGTTATATAATAATAACGCCATATCTAATAAAAACGCCAAAAAGCCAAATGCTTGTTAAAACGCCAACATGCCATAAAACGCCACAAAAATTACCAAACCATAATAAAATTACTTTAGACAAGTATTATAAAAAACAAAATAAAATTAAAAAAAATAAATAAATAAATAAAAAACAAACTTGAAAATGTAACTAGAAACAGTAACTACAAATCAGTAATAGTCAAGATAAGGTAAATTATTATATTAGAATCTAAAACTCCAAACTTGAAAGATGGGACGTGTTACAGACTTCATAGATAAAGCTTGTCACAAACAATAATTACAAACAGTAACTGAAAAAACGAATACTTTATTATAATAATGCATCGCCTAACTTAGGCGCCAAAAAGACATCCTATAAAATGATACGTCTCAGCAACTTCCATTTGATCAAACCATAAAAACAAACGCCAATACTACTAAATACCACTCACTGTAAAACGCCAAAAAATAAAAAAAATCAAAGATGGCTAATATGCTTTCTTGGATATTCAGTATTGTTCTTCGAGAAGTTTCACTGAATGAATTGTTAGCAGAGGGGAGTAACTCAGTAAGATTTTGCTGCATGAGATGGACAAAAATTCAAGAAAAAGATACTGATGCCAGTCATATGACATTTTGTATTTTTTGTTCTTGAAGAAGGCTTGGATGAGGAGAAGAGATCAATGACATTGAAGAGTGGGATGATTATAAAGATGAAGATCAAGATGAAGAAAAAGCGAAAAACCCACCCACACGTCATAGATCTATGTCCCCAAACATCCACAAAAAGCCACTTCAACAGACGAGCAGGCAAAATAATCAAACCGATGGGTTTGTTAAGTTTTACGTAAAACGCCATATATTTGGTGTACTTGCTAAGACACAAAGATGAAGTTTTTGAAACGTTCAAAATCTTCCAAAGCGAAGTAGAGAATCAACTCACCAAGACAATCAAAGTTCTTCGTTCCGATAGAGGATGTGAATACCTTAGTGATGCTTTTCAGGATCATCTTAGGAGTTATGGGATCATCTCACAACTTACTCCACCTGGAACACCACAACATAATGGTGTGTCTGAGAGGAGGACTCGAACTCTATTGGATATGGTTCGACCCATGATGGCTAGAAGCACATTACCTCTATCATTTTGGGGTTACGCTTTGCTCTCCGTGGCTCGTATATTAAATATGGCCCCAACCAAGAAAGTGGTTAAGACACCTTTTGAAATATGGCATGGAACGGTTCCATCATTATCATATGTGAAGGTATGGGGTTGTGATGCTTATGTGAAGCAATACACCCCAAACAAGTTAGAAGTACAATCCACTAAGTGTATCTTCGTAGGATATCCTAAAGATGATATAGGATATTATTTCTACGATCCAACAGAGCAAAAGGTATTTGTTGCTCGAAAGGCTAAGTTCTTGGTGTTACTTTTATAAGATATAAAACCATTTATATGCAAAATCCCAAAACCCGGATCCATATATGAGATGTATACTATCAAACACAACCATAGGATGTTTAGAAAACTACCTTCTTGAAGTACAAGGATTATGAAACGGATGATGCTTCTTGAAATGGTTGTCTTCAAGAGTAGAGGACCTCAAGCTTGTATACCCCAAGCTTCCAACAAACACCACGAGTTTAGCTAGGATTTAACACTTGAAGATCAAAAATTGAACACTTGAAAAAACCCTCTTATGGCCGAAAATTAGAGAGCAAAATTCAGCTCTTCTACTTTGAAATTATCTCTAATTCTCTTTATATTTTTGTCATACAAAAATATATAAATGATGAGAGAAGAGCCACCTCCTTTTTGCCCAATCAAGAGGTTTCTTCCACATGCAAAATGCATGAAAAGAGATTGGACCAAATTTTTTTGGTTAGAGAGAAAGGGGGCCGGCCCCTAGGTGGGTGTTTAAAAAAAAATTCAATTTTATTTTATTAAATAAAGTCTTGTTTATTTTTATAACTTTTATAAAATAAACACTATATGTTTTCAAGACTTTATGCACCTCTTTTAAAATGTTATTTAACTTATTAAATAACAAAATAAAATATTCTCTCATAATAAATTATCCACATAATTTATTGGTTTCTCAAGTGTAGTTATTTAGAAAACCAATTTCTAAATATTGTAAGTGTTAATATTTATTTGTTTGATCATATCACAAATAAATAATATAAGTGTTTGTCTAGCTTGTTATTGGGTATGACTCGACTTGGATCATAACGTACTAGCCACATCAATTTAATATGTGTCTTGGGCATACAGAGTCCAACAATCTCCCACTTGCACAAGATACATAGAAGATTGATGCAAGTAGTAAATGACGCCTAACTACGGTTTACTACCCCCAATACGTATGACTATATTTGCCATTCAATAACATCATCCCTTTCAAGTCCCTTACTTGAACATGATTTAGGTGAATCTATCATTTATCCTTTCGTTACAGATGTCATGTTAAATCCAGAGACATAGAGTGATCACTCTCTGTTTGATTTAACTTTAGCAGGCCTTAGACATCTTACTCTCAACGAATAAGAGGAACAAATCCCTTCTTGACTACATACGTCTCTCACAATCACCTTGTACCACACCTGAGCTTAGCCTTATGTACTGTCATATTACTGACAGCGAAGAAATAAGTCAAGGCATAATATTTGGTGAATATCAAGACCCAATATGTATCTCAGGTCAGAGGATACTATGATATTCGCCTTAACTCAAATTTACTTATGATCAATCACAGATGATTCCATGCAGTAATATTTGAGAGCGAGTCAGTCCAATATTTGTATCCCACAAATATCTACGAACTTTGGCAGCAAAACTTTGCTCTATATTCATTCTAAATGAATATCCACCAATCCAAGTTCATTATAGTCTTACATTCATATTTGTTCCCACAATTATGATCGACTACGGACATTTAGAATAATTAACTTATTCACGGATTTAAACATGCTAATATGAAACATAACTCAAAATACCATAAAAGAGTTAAATTAATAATTGTTTCAATATCCAAATACAAAATTAGATCAAATCCAATCACTAGAATATCGAAGTCCTAAGGAACATGTATGACCCTCATGTTTTCCCCTGTCAAGGAGCTTCGTGAGTGGATCCGCAATGTTTTGATCTGTGTGAACTTGGCGGATACATATCTTTCCCTTTTCAACTTCATCCCTTATGTAGTTGAATCTCCGCTCGATATGTCTAGTCTTTTGGTGCGCACGAGGTTCCTTGATTTGAGCAATCGCACCCTCGTTATCACAAAAGATCTCTAGGGGGTCTTGAATGGTAGGGACCACCCCTAGGTCGGCTATAAATTTATTCAGCCATGCAGCTTCTTGGGCTGCCAATGAAGCGGCGATGTATTCTGATTCTGTAGTGGACAATGCTACCACGTCTTGTTTTGAGCTCTTCCAAGAGACTGCTCCACCATTTAAAATGAAGACATACCCCGATTGCGATCGAGAATCACTTCGATCGGTTTGGAAACTCGCGTCCGTGTAACCCTTTACAACGAGTTCCTCCTCACCAGATCCATATATTAAGAACATATCCTTAGTCCTTCTAAGATATTTCAATATACTTTTAACAGCCATCCAATGACTGTTACCTGGATTCTGCTGGTATCTACTCGTCATGCTCAAGGCGCATGAAACGTCCGGTCTGGTGCATATCATTGCATACATGATGGATCCTATAGCTGACGCATATGGGATTCTTTTCATTTTCTCTTGCTCATCCTTTGAGCTAGGACATTGAGATGTATTCAATATTGTCCCCTTTTGAATAGGTACAAAACCTCTCTTGGAGTTCTCCATTTGGAACCTATTCAAGACTTTGTCAATGTATGCACTTTGGTTTAAACCTATCAAGCGCCTTGATCTATCCCTATAGACCTTTATTCCCAAAATGTAGGCTACTTCACCAAGATCCTTAATGGAAAAACAACTTCCAAGCCAAGCTTTTACACCTTCCATGGTTGGAATGTCATTCCCAAATAGTAGAATGTCATCGACATACAGTACTAAGAAAGTGATGATGCTCCCACTAGCTTTCTTATACACACAAGCTTCATCACCGTTCTTGATGAATCCAAAATTCTTAATTTCTTCATCAAAACGATGATTCCAACTTCTAGATGCTTGTTTCAATCCATAGATTGATTTCTTTAACTTGCATACTTTGTCAGGATGTTTTGGATCGACAAAACCTTCAGGCTGAACCATATAGACATCTTCATCAAGATATCCATTAAGAAAAGCCGTTTTGACATCCAATTGCCAGATCTCATAGTCATAATATGCAGCTATGGCAAATAATATCCTGATTGACTTTAGCATCGCCACAGGCGAGAAGGTCTCATCATAATCAATCCCTTGAGTTTGAGTGAAACCTTTTGCTACAAGTCTTGCTTTGTAAGTATCCAAGTTACCATGCATATCCGTTTTCTTCTTGAAAACCCACTTACTTCCAACTACTTTGGAGTTGAGTGGTGGCACAACCAATTCCCAAACTTGGTTGTCATACATGGATTGCATCTCTATGTTCATGGCTTCAAGCCATTTGTCACAATCGGATTTTGACATTGCATCATGGTATGTGGTTGGTTCATCTGAATCTACCACGTAGCATCCATCCATGAAAAATCCATATCTTTCAGGTGGATTACTAATTCTACCAGATCTGCGAACATTTTGTGTGTTCCGATCAACCTCTTGATCATTTTCAACAACCTCTTATTGAGTGCTAGTATCAACCAAACGTGTATCGTCTTGTGGTTCTTGATCCTCTTCAAGTTCCACTGTTCTACTACTAGTTCCTTCCATAAGGAATTTAGCTTCTAAGAACTTACCCTTTCGAGCAACAAATACCTTTTGCTCGGTTGGATCGTAGAAATAATATCCTATATCATCTTTAGGATATCCTACAAAGATACACTTAGTAGATCGGACTTCCAATTTATTTGGAGTGTATTGCTTAACATAAGCTTCACAACCCCAAACCCTTAAGAATGATAATGATGGAGGGTTTCCATGCCATATTTCAAAAGGTGTCCTTTCTACTTTCTTGGTTGGGGCCATATTTAGTATACGGACTGCGGAGAGCAAAGCGTAACCCCAAAATGATAGAGGTAATGTGCTTCTAGCCATCATAGATCGAACCATATCTAATAGAGTTCGATTTCTCCTTTCGGAGACACCATTGTGTTGTGGTGTTCCAGGTGGAGTAAGTTGTGAGATAATTCCACAACTCCTAAGATGATCTTGAAAAGCACCACTAAGGTATTCACCTCCTCTATCGGTACGAAGGACTTTGATTGTTTTCTTGAGTTGATTTTCTACTTCACTTTTGAAGTCTTTGAACATTTCAAATGCTTCATCCTTGTGTCTTAGTAAGTACACATAACCATAACGACTATAGTCGTCGGTAAAGGTAATGAAGTATCTTTCACCATTCCTAGTCATTGGCTTAAAAGGACCACATACATCTGAATGTATGATGCCTAGTAAGTCTTTTGCCCTTTCAAAAGTTCCACTAAAGGGTGTCTTGGTCATTTTGCCTTGTAAACAAGATTCGCATACATCAAATGAATTATCTTCATTTGTATTCAGAAGACCATTTTTCTGAAGTGTATGCATGCGATTCTTGCTTATATGTCCAAGGCGACAATGCCAAAGGTAGGAATCACTCAAATCCATTTTGAGTTTCTTGTTGGTTACTTGGTACATTGAGCTATCATATGATGCGTTATCATGATCTAATTCATAAATACCATTCAAAGACATAGCTTTAAAATAAAACACATCATTCTTAGAAACATAAATATCATAGTTAACAAATTCGAAATTGAAACCAGATTGTTTTAAAAGGGAAACAGAAATTATGTTCCTAGTCAAACTAGGAGCATATAAAACATTCTTCAAAATCACTTCCAAACCACTTGGAAGCTTTAAAACGTAGTCTCCTTGAGCTTCGACTTCAACTTTTGCTCCGTTGCCCATAAAGAGACTACTGTCTCCCTTCTTGTAATGTCTACTTCTTCTGAACCCCTGCAACGAATTGCAAATATGAGTTCCACATCCGGTATCTAGTACCCATGTGTTAGAAGAAATAACATTAAGCTCAACATGTATCATAAAGATAGTACCTGAGGTTTGCCCTGCATCCCTCTTGTTTTTCAACTCCTTGAGATAGGTTGGACAATTTCTCTTCCAATGTCCTATCTCACCACATTCAAAACATGGGTCATTTGTAGCAACCTTTTGCTTCTTCTCCTTCTGTTTGGTGGGTTCTGCTTTAGCTTTTCCCTTTCCCTTGACGTGTCCCTTTCTTTTAGCATAGTTTGCTTTAGAGTCGGGGTGGGGCCTCTTTTTGCTGCCACCTTCATTGATCGCTAGGACGGGTAAAGCCTTTTTGCCCATACTTGCTTCGGCCGTCTTGAGCATTGCATGAAGTTCACCAATGCTCTTGTCCCATCCATTCATGTTGTAATTCATTACAAAACTCTCAAATTTCTTTGTTAAAGAGTTGAGGATCAAATCCGTAGCCAACTCTTTAGAGACGGGACAATTTAGCCGTTCGAGGCGATCAATGTGGCTTTTCATCTTGAGAACATAAGATGATACCGATTGGGTTTCCTCCATTCGACATGCATGAAGCGCCCGAACAGTTTCGAAGCGTTCTACCCTTGCTTGTTGTAGGAACATTTCCTTTAACTGGGTAATCATGTCGTATGCCCCGTGGTGTTCAAAATCCTTTTGAATTTCGGGAATCATAGTTCCCAACATGAGGCATGAGGCTTGCATGGAGTCCTCGGTATACTTAACCCAATCGTTGTAGGCTTCCACATCTTCCACGTTAGGTTCATCGGGAATAGGATCGTCCAACACATAGGATATCTTCTCTTGCTTGAGAACGATTCTCAAGTTTCGAAACCAATCCATGAAGTTGTTATGGTTGAGACGATCCTTTTCAAGGATGGTTCTTAGTGACAGGTTTCGGACGGTTTGGTTAATCGGGTTTGCATTGTTAGCGGCCATCTACAAAATTTAACAAGTTCAATTTTAGTATTTTTGATATTATTATATTTTAATCATTAATACCCTTTTGTGTCTTAAAGACAATTAATAATTAAAATCTAGAATCCAACGTTACATTTAAATATTGGTTAGGTGACCTTTATCCCTCTATTTAAATTAACAAGGTAGTCAACGTTTGACAATTGCAACTCTTTGCAACTTCTAGCCATATGGGATCGGTTAAACATCTTTATGTTTAGTTGGCATGTTTAATCCCATCAACACCTTTGTTCCCCATGCTTCGGTGACCCTAAGTTCATGGTTTCCAAATCAAGTCGTCCAACTTACACACACATGTGAGTTTATACACATAAGTGGTTAGGTGACCTTTATCCCACAAACATGGTAAACCCACCTCGAACATACAAGTTCCCTCAAATGTGGTTAGGTGACCTTTATCCCACAATAAGAGTTCCCAAGTGTTTCGAGTGTTGTATAAAAGGATGGTGTTTGACTTGTTTTATAAAAGGGTTTTTAATATTTCAAAATTCTAGTTTAGAAAATATTATGTACCATATATTTGCATGCATTCAAATTAATGGTACTTTGGTGAAAACAAATTTTCAAGGTTCTATTTAATAAAACCCATTTTATTATAAAATCATTAATTTTTAATAAAACCTTTATTAAACATTTTAATGACTTTTTCAAGAACCAATTTTACGCTTGTTGTTGATTATTAGTTTGTTAAGTCATGCATATCTACATATCATCTAAACAACAAAATAAACAACCAAACAAGCACATCATTCACAACAATAGGTGCATAACCATAGCCAACTATTTTGACAACACTTGTTAGCCGAAACAAGTGTGCCAAAAGGTCCTTCCTAAAGGGTGAAAAATGACACAAGTAATGTGTCGATGAACTCCCACTTGATCCCGCATCCAAATGCTTCAAGTCTCCTTCTTGTGTTGTGATTTCTCCACCTTCTTTGAGCTTCCAAAAGTCTTTTATTTTCAGCTCCAAACTCCCTTGGACTTCAAAAATGTGTTTTGGTTATCGGGTTAAAATCCCGTTGAGAACGATGAAGTTCTTTGGACCGAATATTATGGTCCAAACCAAAAACGCATTTTTGTGTGCATCTTCTTTTATAAAATATATCCTAATACATTTTTTCTAGTAAAATAAAATGCACCTAATCTATTTATTTTACATACCAAATGAAAATAAATAAATTACATATCTTCTAATGGAAGAACAAAATAATAATTATTACAACCCATTGAAATAATAAATCACAACACAATCATTCAACACAAGGTCATGGCTAGGTCATATGCACCAAAATATATATCCAAATATATATATATATTAATTTCAAGAAGCATAAAAAAATGGTTCCCTTTTATAAACATTTTCGGCTATTTTCAAAAAACCGAAAAGTTAAGTTTTGTCCAAACAAACAAATCATCCATATGAAATAAATTTTTCAAGATTCTCTTATGCATGTAAGAAAATAATCTTGAAAAACAAAGGGTTAACCATGTTAAAATTTTCGGCCATAGGGTTTTCTTCAAACCCGAAACCCGAAATTTTTAATCTATTGAAGTATGCACTCATATAAGCGGCTCTAGATGCCATTGATGGGATTTTAACATGTTTATCAAAGTAATTTCATCCATATGA
Organism: Helianthus tuberosus; assembly: GCA_030545235.1. Lineage (NCBI taxonomy): Eukaryota > Viridiplantae > Streptophyta > Magnoliopsida > Asterales > Asteraceae > Helianthus > Helianthus tuberosus. Next base: position 27,405,400 of record CM060392.1, read on the forward strand.
AATAAAAACGCAGCGGAAAATGAGTTTAAAACATGTTACTTTTATAAGATATAAAACCATTTATATGCAAAATCCCAAAACCCGGATCCATATATGAGATGTATACTATCAAACACAACCATAGGATGTTTAGAAAACTACCTTCTTGAAGTACAAGGATTATGAAACGGATGATGCTTCTTGAAATGGTTGTCTTCAAGAGTAGAGGACCTCAAGCTTGTATACCCCAAGCTTCCAACAAACACCACGAGTTTAGCTAGGATTTAACACTTGAAGATCAAAAATTGAACACTTGAAAAAACCCTCTTATGGCCGAAAATTAGAGAGCAAAATTCAGCTCTTCTACTTTGAAATTATCTCTAATTCTCTTTATATTTTTGTCATACAAAAATATATAAATGATGAGAGAAGAGCCACCTCCTTTTTGCCCAATCAAGAGGCTTCTTCCACATGCAAAATGCATGAAAAGAGATTGGACCAAATTTTTTTGGTTAGAGAGAAAGGGGGCCGGCCCCTAGGTGGGTGTTTAAAAAAAAATTCAATTTTATTTTATTAAATAAAGTCTTGTTTATTTTTATAACTTTTATAAAATAAACACTATATGTTTTCAAGACTTTATGCACCTCTTTTAAAATGTTATTTAACTTATTAAATAACAAAATAAAATATTCTCTCATAATAAATTATCCACATAATTTATTGGTTTCTCAAGTGTAGTTATTTAGAAAACCAATTTCTAAATATTGTAAGTGTTAATATTTATTTGTTTGATCATATCACAAATAAATAATATAAGTGTTTGTCTAGCTTGTTATTGGGTATGACTCGACTTGGATCATAACGTACTAGCCACATCAATTTAATATGTGTCTTGGGCATACAGAGTCCAACACTTGGAAGATAAGCTCCTTATGGAAGGAACTAGTAGAACGGTGGAACTTGATGAGGATCAAGAACCACAAGCCGATACACGTTTGGTTGATACTAGCACTCAACAAGAGGTTGTTGAAGATGATCAAATGGTTGATCAACACACACAAAACGTTCACAGATCTGGTAGAATTAGTAATCCACCTGAAAGATATGGATTTTTCATGGATGGATGCTACGTGGTAGATTCAGATGAACCAACCACATGTTGGACTCTGTATGCCCAAGACACATATTAAATTGATGTGGCTAGTACGTCATGATCCAAGTCGAGTCATACCCAAATACAAGCTAGACAAACACTTATATTATTTATTTGTGATATGATCAAACAAATAAATATTAAACACTTAGAGTATTTAGAAATTGGTTTTCTAAATAATTGCACTTGACAAACTAATAAATTATATGGATAATTTATTTTGAGAGAATACTTTATTTTGTTATTTAATGGGTTAAATAACTTAATAAAAGTTGTATAAAGTCTTGTGAACATATGATGTTATATTTTATAAAAGTTATAAAATACAAGACTTATATTATTTAAAAGTTTTTTTTAAATAAAACAAGGCCGCCACCCCCCCCCATGGTGTTCTTCCCTAAAAATCTAGTCCAATAGAAATGCATGCAAATGCATGTGCTAGAGAAGATTTGATTGGGTGGTCTAACCAAGACCATTTTGGTCCAATGGGGTTTCATGCACTTGCATGTGTAAGTTGGCACATGATTGGTCAAGGTGGGTTGCAATTCTCTCTCATGGTTCTATAAATACCAAGATGTCAAATACAAGAATGTGCAAGACTTATGAACTTGAAAGAAAAACTAGAGAATTTCTTCTCTAAATTTCGGCCAACAAGTGTTGGTTCAAGAGGGTTTCAAGTTTGTAATTCAAGTGCCAAGAACTCTCATATTCCCTAGTGGAATTTTCGGCCAATGGTTGGCTTCAAGAAGGAAGTTTTAGTGAGTTCACAAGTGTTCAAATCCTAGCTAAAACATAAGGTGTTTGTTGGAAGGCTTGGGGTATACAAGCTTGAGGTCTTCTACACTTGAAGGCAACCATTCAAGAATCATCATCATCTTCATGTCCTTTACTACTTGGAAGGTAGTATTCTAAACACTCTATGGTTGTGTTACATTTTGATAGCATGCATGTTCGTATATGGATCCGGGATTGGGTTTTACATAATAAAATGAGTTTTAAATCTTGTAAGTAACATGTTTTAATATTAATGTTTTCCGCTGCGTTTTATTTCATAAGGATGAAATAGCTTTGATAAACATGTGAAAAACCCAACAGTGGTATCAGAGCCGCTTATATGAGTGCATGCTTCATAGGATATGAAATTTTCGGGTTTCGGGTTTGGTTAAAACCCTATGGCCGAAATTTTATATATGGTTATCCTTTTGTTTTTCAAGATTATTTTAATACATGCATAAAAGTATCTTGAAAAATTATGTCATTTGGATGATTTGTTTGTTTGGACAAAAACCCACTTTTTCGGTTTTTTCATTCTTGACCGAAAAGTAGGTTGTAAAAAGGAAACCATTTTTGCTTCTTGAATTTTATATATTTGGATATATATTTTGGTGCATATGACCTAGCCATGACCTTGTGTTGTGATTTATTTTATTAATTATTCAATGGGTTGTAATAATTATTATTTTGTTCTTCCATTAGAAGATATGTAATTTATTTATTTTCATTTGGTATGTAAAATAAATAGATTAGGTGCATTTTATTTTACTAGAAAAAATGTATTAGGATATATTTTGTAAAAGAAGATGCACACAAAAATGCGGTTTTGGTTTGGACCATAATGTGACAACTCGAAATTTAGAACCTTTCTTGTATCCCGATGTAACATGCTTAAACGTGTGACTAGTTAACTTATGTGATTAATGATAAGTGAACCTTTTATGTGATTATGTGTTATGTTTATATGTATGCTTGTGTGTGTAGTATGTGTATATGTTTAAGTGAGCCGAGAACCGAGAACCCGACTCGAGACCATGTGGTCTCGAGTGAACAGTGCAACATATGGGCCGGTTGGGCCGTGCACCTCATCCGAAACCCATTAGGGTGCACCATTGTGGAACAAGTATATAACCTTAGTGATAGCCACACTTGTCATTTTGGGCAAGCAACACACATACTCCTCTAACACACACACTCTCCATTCTCCCTCACTAAAACCCTAAACCACAACATTTCCTCTCCTTCATTCTCGGATTCAAACCGGTGACCACTAGGAGCTCTCGGATCGACTCACACACACACCCGTTCGGAAGCTTCATACTCACCTTTGAAACCCATCAACCGGTTAGTGTCTTTATGATGTTTGTTGTTAAATGATAGTATGAACAATATGATTTAGCTAGTATAGTTGTATGCTTGATGATGTTTTGTGAATCGGTTGTGTATGATGCTGATAATCGACTAACATGTTTTGATTTCGGATATGTTGCATAATGAGCTCATGATATCTTGTGTCTAAATATGATTCAAACCATTGAGTGTTGATGTTCATGAAAGCCGGCTTGCATATGTGTAGTACCATGATGAATTGGATTAGTGTAGAGTTGATTTTTAGATGTTATGTGATGATTTGAAACCTTTAGATGAGTATGTTCAAGTGTGTTGATTTGTTGTTCATGATTATGTTTGCGATTAATGCTAGAAACCGGAAATATGATGAACAAGTTTGAATAATCAACATGAACATGACTTGAATATATGAAGAACAACTTGAAGATGATATGAATATGTTATGAACATTTGAAATTGCCATGTTTGATCCATTTTGGTAAGTAATAGACAAGGAAACATGTTTGTAAATTGTGGTTGGATAGTACATAGCTTCATGAAATCGGAATGTTATTGGTTAGTACATATGTCAGGAAATCAGCAGATGTCCAGCCGAGAACTTCAGTCTCGACTCGAGACCGGGGGCATGATAACTCGAGACTGCGGTTGCGAGTCCAGTTGCGACTCGAGACCCCACTTGATCAACACCCAAACATCATGACCCGAGACCATGTTTGCGAGTCCAGTTGCGACTCGAGACCACTCCATGCATGACCCAAGATCACCTTAGTTGCGACTCGAAACCTTGTGGGCTACAACTCGAGACCGCACAGTCTCGAGTAGAGACCGTACAGTCTCGACTCGAGACCACACACTTGTGCACGCTGAATTGGACTTGCATGATTACGGGCTTAGGTGATTGGGCCGGACTTTTGGGCCTAATGCATAGACCTTATGTGTTACTGTTGAATGTGAATGTTGATGGACTGCCATGAATGATACTTGAATGCAATATGCTAGAAACATACGTGTACTGCTTGAATACGAACCTGATTTGTATGATACAACTATGATAGGACGTGAGTGACCACAATATTGCTTGATTGACTTTTCTGTGTATCTGCCGAGCAAACCAAGGTGAGTTCACACCCTCTACAAAGCATGGGATTCCCTGGGTTGGGAATGGGGTTAAGGGACATGGGTTCCTCATCCTCCTTGGGTAGGACAGCATTGGTTCAGGAATGTAATTCCTCATCCTCACGGACAGATAACTCGTACTAGACCAAAACTCTATCACGAAGTCCCTCATTTTTATATCGACTTAATCGCCGGGCCAATGGCGAGCGGGTCATTAGTTAGATAGCGCTATTTAGGTCTGACAAACCTCACACCGTGCCGCAGAGGACGGGCGTGAACTAATGGATCTGGGGCACGTCAATGATGATAGACATTGACAGTTTCAGGGCACATAAACATGACTACAGTCAGCAGTCGATATGGTAACGAGTCTAGTGTATACATGGGGTAGCCCCCACGGCCGAAATGCCAGATAACTAACCCGGGGTAGCCCCCACGGCTGGATTGCCAGAGTAACCGGGAATAAACAAGTCACGTTTTTAACTATGGGGTAACCCCCACGGCAGGATGCCAGATAAAGGAAACTGTTTTCGAAACAACTTAAAACGAACACCCAACCGTGAACTCAGTCAACTTGTTGTTGACTCGTTACTACATGCTTTGCAGGACAATAGGTACTTAGCTGGAGCTTGCATGGAAGAGAGTCGTTGTGGGACATGGACAGCTGCATGCCATGTTAAACCTTGAAACAATTAAACTTATGTTTTGATTTTAAACGTTATGCTTCCGCTTGCAACTTAACTATGTTATGCTTGGACACCAATTGTATTGGTTAAACTTTTATATCTTTTAACTTGCATGTTCAATATGATTGGTGGCTGGATCCTGGTCAGTCACGCCTCCAAGCGGTAGTACTCCGCAGGTGGATTTTGGGGGTGTGACACATAATATTTGGTCCAAAGAACTTCATCGTTCTCAACGGGATTTTAACCCGATAACCAAAACACATTTTTTTGAAGTCCAAAGGAGTTTGGAGCTGAAAATAAAAGACTTTTGGAAGCTCAAAGAAGGTGGAGAAATCACAACACAAAAAGGAAGACTTGAAGCATTTGGATGCGGGATCAAGTGGGAGTTCAACGACACATTATTTGTGTCAATATTCAACCCTTAGGAAGGACCTTTTGGCGCACTTGTTTCGGCTAACAAGTGTTGTCAAAATAGTTGGCTATGGTTATGCACCTATTGTCATGTATGTTATGCTTGTGTGGTTGTTTATTTTGTTGTTTAGATGATATGTCAATATGCATGGCTTAACAAACTAATAATCAACAACAAGCGTAAAATTGGTTCTTAACAAAATCATTAGAATGGTTAATAAAAGGTTTTATTAAAAAAATAATGATTTTATAATAAAATGAGTTTTATTAAAAAGAACCTTGAAAATTAGTTTTCACTAAAGTACCATTGATTTGAATGCATGCAAATATATGGTACATAAAGTTTTCTAAAACTAGAATTTTGAAAACACAAAATCCCTTTTATAAAACAAGTCAAACACCATCCTTTTATACAACACTCGAATCACTTGGGAACTCTTATTGTGGGATAAAGGTCACCTAACCACATTTGAGGGAACTTGTATATTTGAGGTGGGTTTACCATGTTTGTGGGATAAAGGTCACCTAACCACTTATGTGTATAAACTCACATGTGTGTGTAAGTTGGACGACTTGATTTGGAAACCATGAACTTAGGGTCACCGAAGCATGGCGAACAAAAGGTGTTGATGGGATTAAACATGCCAACTAAACATGAAGATGTTTAACCGATCCCATATGGCTAGAAGTTGCAAAGGGTTGCAATTGTCAAACGTTGACTACCTTGTTAATTTAAATAAAGGGATAAAGGTCACCTAACCGATATTTAAATGTAACGTTGGATTCTAGATTTTAATTATTAATTGTCTATGAGACATAAAAGGGTATTAATGATTAAAATATAATAATATCGAAAATACTAAAATTGAACCTTGTTAAATTTTGTAGATGGCCGCTAACAATATTACCCAAACCGTCCGTAACCTATCACTAATAACAATCCTTCAAAAGGATCGTATCAATCAAGACACTTTATGGATTAATATCGAACTTAAGAATCGTTCTCAAGTAAGAAAAGATATCCTATGTGTTGAACGATCCTAATCCCGATGAACATCTTATGGAAGATAAAGATTGCCTATGACGATTGGATTAAGTATATCAAGGATACTACGCAAGCCTCTTGCCTCATGTTAGGAATTATGATTCCCGAGATTCAAAAAGGTTTTTGAACATCATGAGCATACGACATGATTACCCAATTGAAGGAAATGTTCCTACAATATGCAAGGGTAGAACGCTTCGAAACGGTTCGAGCGTTTCATGCATGTCGAATGGAGGAAACCCAATCGGTCTCATCTTATGTCTTTAAGATGAAAAGCCACATTGATCACCTCAAAAGGCTCAATATGGGTAAAAGGACTTTATCCATTCTAACGATCAATGAGGGTGGGAACTAGAAAGGGCATCACCCGACACCAAAGCAAATGTTGAAAATGGAAACGGGAAATTCAAAGGGAAATAATTAGAAAGACTAAAGCGAAACCACCGAAACCAAAAGAGAAGAAGGCAAAGGTTGCCATTAACGATCCATGCTTTGAGTGTGGTGAGATAGGGCATTTAAATAGGAATTGTCCAACCTATCTCAAAGAGTTGGAAAACAAGAGGGATGCTAGGCAAACCTCAGGTACAATCTTAATGATACATATTGACCTTAATGTTATTTCTTCTAACACATGGGTATTAGATACCAGATGTGGAACTCATGTTTGCAATTCATTGCAAAAGGTTCAAATGAAATAAACATTACAAGAAAGGAGACTATGTTTTGAAACTTCCAAATGGTTTGGAAATTGTTTTAAAATGTCTTGAATGCTCCTAGTTTGACTAGGAACATTATTCAAGTTTCCCTTATAAGACAATATGGTTTTGATTTAAAGTTTGCAAACATTGACATTTATATCGATGAATGACATGTTTTACTTTAAACCTATGCCTTCAAATGGTATTTATGAATCGGTTCATAATAATACATCATTTGATAGTTTAATGTACCTAGAAATCACCAAGAAACTCAAAATGGATTTGAGTAAGACCTATCCTTCGCATTATCGCCTTGGTCATATAAACAGATGTCGCAAATAAACACTTCGAAAGAATTGTCTTTTGGAAACAAATGAAATTGGTTCATTTGATACATGCGAATCTTATTTACAAGGTAAAATGACCAAGTAATCCCTTAGTAGGAAAGGGCAAAAGATTTATTAGGTATCATACATTCGAATGTATGTGATCTTTTTAAGCCAATGACTAGGTATGGTGAAAGATACTTCATTACTTTTATCGACAACTATAGTAGTTATGGTTATGTGTACTACACAAAGAAGAAGTTTTGAAACGTTCAGAATCTTCAAAAGGTGAAGTACAAAATCAACTCTTTTAAAGTTCTTCGTTTCGATAGAGGAGGAGTCGAACTCTATTAGATATGGTTCGATCAATGATGGCTAGGAGCGCATCATCTCTATCATTTGGGGTTACGCTTTGCTCTCCGTGGTCCGTATATTATATATGGCCCAAAACCAAGAAAGTGGATATCACACCCTTTTGAAATATGGCATGGAAGGGCTCCATCATTATCATATTTAAAGGTATCGGTTGTGAAGCTTATGTTAAGTTATGCACCCCAAACAAATTAGAAGTACGATCCACTAAGTGTATCTTTGTAGAATATCCTAAAGATGGTATAGGATATTTCTATGATCCAAGAGAGCAAAAGGTATTTGTTGCTTTAAAATCTAAGTTCCTTGTGAAAGGAATTATTAGAACAGTGGAACTTGATAAGGATCAAGAACCACAAGCCGATACACGTTTGGTTAAAACTAGCACTCAACAAAAGGTTGTTGAAAAACGATCAAGTGGTTGATAAAACACACACAAAACGTTCGCAGATCTGGTAGAATTAGTAGTCCACCTGAAAGATATGTTTTTTTTTTCATAGATGGATGCTACGTGGTAGATTCGGGTGAACCTACCATACACCATGATGCAATGTCAAAATCCGATTATGACAAATGGCTTGAAGCCATGAACGTAGAGATGCAATCCATGTATGACAACCAAGTTTGGGAATTGGTTGTGCCACCTCTTAACTCCAAAGTAGTTGGAAGTAAGTGGGTTTTCAAGAAGAAAACAAATATGCATGGTAACTTGGATACTTACAAAGCAAGACTTGTAGCAAAAGGTTTCACTCAAACTCAAGGGATTGATTATGATGAGACCTTCTCGCCTATGGCGATACTAAAGTCAATTAGGATATTATTTCCCATACCTGCATAATAATTATGAGATTTGGAAATTGGATGTCAAAACGGCTTTCCTTAATAGATGTCTTGAGGAAGATGTCTATATGGTTCAGCCTAAAAGTTTTGTCGATCCAAAACATCCTAATAAAGTATGCAAGTTAAAGAAATCAATCTATGGATTGAAACAAGCATCTAGAAGTTGGAATCACCATTTTGATGAAGAGATTAGGGAATATGGATTCATCAAGAACGGCGATGAAGCTTGTGTGTATAAGAAGGCTAGTGGGAGCATTATTACTTTCTTAGTATTAAATGTCGATGACATTCTACTATTTAAAATGACATTCCAACCATGGAAGGTGTAAAGACCTGGCTTGAAAGTTGTTTTTCTATTAAGGATTTTTGTGAAGACGCCTATATTTAGGAATAAAGATCTATAAGGATAGATCAAGGCGCTTGATAGGTTTAAACAAAAGTGCATACATTGACAAAATCTTGAAAAGGTTCAAGATTGAGAACTCTATGAAAGGTTTGGTACCTATTCAAAGAGGGACAATATTGAGTGCGTCTCAATGTCCAAGCTCAAAGGATGAGCAAGAAAGAATGAAAGGAATCCCATATGCGTATGCTATAGGATCCATTATGTATGTAATAATATGCACTAGACCGGACATCTCATGCGCATTAAGCATGACGAGAAGATACCAACAAGTAACGGTCATTGGGTGACTGTTAAAATATATATTGAAATACCTTAGAAGGACTAAGGATATATTTCTAATATATAGATCTGGTGAAGAAAAACTCGTTGTAAAGGGTTACAGGTATGCGAGTTTCGGAATTCGTTGTAAAGGGTTACATGGATACGAGTTTCCAAACTGATCGAGATGTTCTTCGATCACAATCAGGGTAGCATTGTCCACTACAGAATCAGAATACATTGCCGCTTCATTAATCGAGATAATTCATATGGATCTACCACTTGAATTATTGCCGATCTAGGGGTAGTCCCTACCATTCGGGTGCCCTAGAGATTTTGTGATAACGATGGTGTGATTGCTCAAATCAAGGAACCTCGTGCACATCAAAAGACTGGGCACATTGAGCGGAGTTTCAACTACATAAGGGATGAAGTTGAAAAAGGGAAAGATATGTATTCGCAAAGTTCACACTGATCAAAATATTGCGGATCCACTCACGAAGCTCCTTGAACGGGCAAAGCATGAAAGGGTCATACTTGTGCCTTAGGACTTCGATATTCTAGTGATTGGATTTGATCTATTTTGTATTTTGATATTGGAACAATTCTTATTATAACGCTTTATGGTATGTTGAGTTATGTTCCATTTTAGCATGTTTAAATCCGTGAATAAGTTAATTATTCTAAATGTCCGTAGTCGATCATAATTGTGGGAACAAATATGAATGTAAGACTATTATGAATTTAGATTGGTGGATATTCATTAGATATGAATATAGAGCAAAGTGTTGCTGCCAAAGTTCATAGATATTTGTGGGATACAAATATTGGACTGACTCGCTCTCGAATATTACTGCATGGAATCATTTGTGATTGATCATAAGTAAATTTGAGTAAAGGAGAATATCATAGTATCCTCAGACCTGAGATACATATTGGGTCTTGATATTCACCAAATATTGTACCTTGACTTATTTTTTCGCTGTTAGTAATATGACAGTACATAAGGCTAAGCTCAGGTGTGGTACAAGATGATTGTGAGAGACGTATGTAGTCAAGAAGGGATTTGTTCCTCTTATTCGTTGAGAGTAAGATGTCTAAGGCCTGTTAAAGTTAAATCAACAGAGAGTGATCACTCTATGTCTCTGGATTTAACAGGACATCTGTAACGAAAGGATAAATGATAGATTCACCTAAATCATGTTCAAGTAAGGGACTTGAAGGGGATGATGTTATTGAATGGCACATATAGTCATACGTATTAGGGGTAGTAAACCGTAGTTAGGCGTCATTTACTACTTGCATCAATTTTCTATGTATCTTGTGCAAGTGGGAGATTGTTGGACTCTGTATGCCCAAGACACATATTAAATTGATGTGGCTAGTACGTTATGATCCAAGTCGAGTCATACCCAAATACAAGCTTGACAAACACTTATATTATTTATTTGTGATATGATCAAACAAATAAATATTAAACACTTAGAGTATTTAGAAATTGGTTTTCTAAATAATTGCACTTGACAAACTAATAAATTATATGGATAATTTATTTTGAGAGACTACTTTATTTTGTTATTTAATGGGTTAAATAACTTAATAAAAGTTGTATAAAGTCTTGTGAACATATGATGTTATATTTTATAAAAGTTATAAAATACAAGACTTATATTATTTAAAAGTTTTTTTTAAATAAAGCAAGGCCGCCACACCCCCCCCCCCCCATGGTGTTCTTCCCTAAAAATCTAGTCCAATAGAAATGCATGCAAATGCATGTGCTAGAGAAGATTTGATTGGGTGGTCTAACCAAGACCATTTTGGTCCAATGGGGTTTCATGCACTTGCATGTGTAAGTTGGCACATGATTGGTTAAGGTGGGTGGAATTCTCTCTCATGGTTCTATAAATACCAAGATGTCAAATACAAGAATGTGCAAGACTTATGAACTTGAAAGAAAAACTAGAGAATTTCTTCTCTAAATTTCGGCCAACAAGTGTTGGTTCAAGAGGTTTTCAAGTTTGTAATTCAAGTGCCAAGAACTCTCATATTCCCTAGTGGAATTTTCGGCCAATGGTTGGCTTCAAGAAGGAAGTTTTAGTGAGTTCACAAGTGTTCAAATCCTAGCTAAAACATAAGGTGTTTGTTGGAAGGCTTGGGGTATACAAGCTTGAGGTCTTCTACACTTGAAGGCAACCATTCAAGAATCATCATCATCTTCATGTCCTTTACTACTTGGAAGGTAGTATTCTAAACACTCTATGGTTGTGTTACATTTTGATAGCATGCATGTTCGTATATGGATCCGGGATTGGGGTTTACATAATAAAATGAGTTTTAAATCTTGTAAGTAACATGTTTTAATATTAATGTTTTCCGCTGCGTTTTATTTCATAAGGATGAAATAGCTTTGATAAACATGTGAAAAACCCAACACCACATACCATGATGCAATGTCAAAATCCGATTGCGACAAATGGCTTGAAGCCATGAACGTAGAGATACAATCCATGTATGACAACCAAGTATGGGAATTGGTTGTGCCACCTCTTAACTCCAAAGTAGTTGGAAGTAAGTGGGTTTTCAAGAAGAAAACGGATATGCATGACTTGTAGCAAAAGGTTTCACTCAAACTCAAGGGGTTGATTATGATGAGACCTTCTCGCCCGTGGAGATGCTAAAGTCGATTAGGATATTATTTGCCATAGCTGCATATTATGACTATGAGATTTGGCAAATGGATGTCAAAACAGATTTCCTCAATGGATATCTTGATGAAGATGTCTATATGGTTCAGCCTGAAGGTTTTGTCGATCCAAAACATCCTAACAAAGTATACAAGTTAAAGAAATCAATCTATGGATTGAAACAAGCATCGAGAAGTTGGAATCACCGTTTTGATGAAGAAATTAGGAATTTTGGGTTCATCAAGAACGGCGATGAAGCTTGTGTGTATAAGAAAGCTAGTGGGAGCACCGTCACTTTCTTAGTATTGTATGTCGATGACATTCTACTATTTAAAATGACATTCCAACCATGGAAGGTGTAAAAGCCTGGCTTGGAAGATGTTTTTCCATTAAAGATCTTGGAGAAGCCGCCTATATTTTGGGAATAAAGATCTATAGGGATAGATCAAGGCGCTTGATAGGTTTAAACCAAAGTGCATACATTGACAAAGTCTTGAAGAGGTTCAAGATGGAGAACTCACAGAAAGGTTTGGTACCTTTTCAAAAGGGGACAATATTGAATGTGGCTCAATGTCCAAGCTCAAAGGATGAGCAAGAAAGAATGAAAGGAATCCCATATGCGTCTGCTATAATATCCATAATGTATGCAATGATATGCATTAGACCGGACGTGTCATGCGCTTTAAGCATGACAAGTAGATACCAGCAAAATCCAAGTAACAGTCATTGGATGGCTGTTAAGAGCATATTGAAATACCTTAGGAGGACTAAGGACATGTTTCTAATATATGGATCTGGTGAAGAAGAACTCGTTGTAAAGGGTTACACGGATGCGAGTTTCCAAACTGATCGAGATGGTTCTCGATCACAATCTGGGTATGTCTTCATTTTGAATGGAGTTGCAGTCTCATGGAAGAGCTCAATGCAGGATGTTGTAGCATTGTCCACTACTTTATCAGAATACATCGCCGCCTCATTGGCAACGCAAGAAGCTGCATGGTTAAAGAAGTTCATTGCCGACCTAGGGGTAGTCCCTACCATTCAAGACCCCCTAGAGATCTTTTGTGATAACGAGGGTGCGATTGCTCAAATCAAAGAACCTCGTGCACATCAAAAGACTAGGCACATTGAGCGGAGGTTCAACTACATAAGGGATGAAGTTGAAAAGGGAAAGATATGTATTCGCAGAGTTCACACCGATCAAAACATTGCGGATCCACTCACGAAGCTCCTTGAACGGCCAAAACATGAGGGTCATACTTGTGCCTTAGGACTTCGATATTCTAGTGATTGGATTTGATCTATTTTGTATTTGGATATTGGAACAATTGTTATTTTAACTCTTTTATAGTATTTTGAGTTATGTTCCATTTTAGCATGTTTAAATCCGTGAATAAATTAATTATTCTAAATGTCCGTGGTCGATCATACTTGTGGGAATAAATATGAATGTAAGACTATTATGAACTTGGATTGGTGGATATTCATTAGGTATGAATATAGAGCAAAGTGTTGCTGCCAAAGTTCATAGATATTTGTGGGATACAAATATTGGACTGACCCGCTCTCAAATATTACTGCATGGAATCATTTGTGCTTGATCATAAGTAAATTTGAGCAAAGGCGAATATCATAGTATCCTCTGACCTGAGATACATATTGGGTCTTGATATTCACCAAATATTATACCTTGACTTAGTTCTTCGCTGTCTGTAATAAGACAGTACATAAGGCTAAGCTCAGATGTGGTACGAGTTTATTGTGAGAGACGTATGTTGTCAAGAAGGGATTTGTTCCTCTTATTCGTTGAGAGTAAGATGTCTAAGGCCTGCTAAAGTTAAATCAACAGAGAATGATCACACTATGTCTCTGGATTTGACATGACATCTGTGACGAAATGATAAATGATAGATTCACCTAAATCATGTTCAAGTAAGGGACTTGAAGGGGATGATGTTATTGAATGGCACTTCGTCTTACGTATTAGGGGTAGTAAAATGTTGTTAGGCGTCATTTACTACTTGCGTCAATCTTCTATGTATCTTGTGCAAGTGGGAGATTGTTGGACTCTGTATGCCCAAGACACATATTAAATTGATTTGGCTAGTACGTTATGATCCAAGTCGGGTCATACCCAATAACAAGCTAGACAAACACCTACAATATTTATTTATGATATGATCAAACAAATAAATATTAACACTTAGAATATTTAGAAATTGTTTTTCTAAATAATTGCACTTGAGAAACCAATAAATTATATGGATAATTTATTTTGAGAGAATATTTATTTTGTTATTTAATGGGTTAAATAATATTATAAAAGTTGTGATTTGTTGCATAAAATCTTATAATTATGTCATGTAATATTTTATAAAAGTTATAAAACAATACAAGACATAAAATATAAAAGGAAAAAAAAATTTCATTGGACCAAAATGGTGGCCCTATGGCCGGCCATATGTTGCTTCCCAAGGTGGGTTTTCCTTTTTTTCCATACATACAATATCTCATCTAAGATCACAACTTGATTTTTTAGTTAACACACATATTCTCTCTCACATAATTCAAGTTCAAGAACTCTCATAATTCTCTTGAGAATTTTCGGCCAAGGGTGGTCTTTTAAGAGAGTTCACTAGTGAAAATCCTAGCAATCTCAAGGTGTTTGTTGGAGGCTTGGGGGTATACTAGCTTGAGGCTTTCTTGTTTGGAAGCTACCATTCAAGAATCATCATCATCTTCCATCTCCTTGCTCTTTGAAAGGTTGTTTCTTAAAACACCATATGGTTACTTTTTGATAGCATGCATGTCATATTTGGATCCGGTTATTGGGTTTTGCATTTAAAAATGGCTTTAAATCTTGTAAAGTAACATGTTTTAAATCTTATTCCGCTGCGTTTTAATTTTATTTGGATAAAATTAGCTTTGATAAACATGTGAAAAACCCAACAAAACGGGATCAGGAGAAAACGTTTAAAAGTGTGAGAACGGTGAGAACGCATCCTGGCCCAACACGTGGCGCGGGACATGATCATGGTCCGAGGGGTTTTTTGTCTTTTCAATCTTCTTTTATTTTCCCAACGCGGTATAATATTTTCTGGCGTCTAAGATTTTTTGGCGTTAATTGTATTTATTAAACTTTTTGGCGTTGAATTAATTGTTTTTGTGTCACATAGATAACTTTTTGGCGTTATAGCGTTTTCTGGTCAATTTTTTTGGCGTTTTTGTGGCGTTTAGTATAATAATTCACTACGAGACATTAATATTTTCATAAGTTAAAACTAACACCAAATGTTTTTTTTTTTGGCATTTAGTGAATTTTTTGGCGTTTAATACATTTGAAAAGTTGCTTTGCCAGCAACCGTTCTCACAGTTTTCACACTACTAGCGTTTTGGTGTTTGTAGTGTTTGGCGTTTTATATAATAATGTATTTTATTTGTAGAGAATTAGATAACAAAACAACAGATAACTTTATAACAAAACAATATAAAATGAAAAAGAAAAAAAAATTAAAAATGGTAATCTAATTTCTCTTCCGAATCTTCACTGTCATCAGCCTCTTTTTCTTCTTGAATTTCTTTTGGCGTTTTGAAACTTTTTCAGACGAAGCTGCTTAGTGGCATCCTGTGTTTTGGTGTGATATTCTTGTTTGGTGGCATGCCATTAAAGATCAACTCTTGCTTGATGTTATTTGTAATAATGAAGTCCAAAATAGCATTTTACACTTGTGTTAATCCCTTTATTCCATGCCTATATTCATCAAGAACAAAGCTCACATGATGGCATATCACTGTCATCAGTATCTTTTTCTTGAATATTTGTCCATCCCATTCAGCAAAATATTATTGAGATAACGCCCTCAGAAGAAGAATCCATTCAGTGAAAGCTTTGCCATCTGTGGTTATTTTAACTAACATTATTTGGTGTTTTAAAGTGAGTGGTTTCTAGAGGATATGGCGTTTGTTTTTCTGGGTGTGATCAATTTCATTGTGTATAGACCCCTCTCTTATAGGAGTTTTTTAGCGCGTAGTTTAGGCGGAACTTTTTTATTGTAATAAATGATAGTAATAAAGTAACCGTCTTTTCAGTTACTGTTTTTGTATTTACTATTTTGATTAGCTTTTATCAGTTTTATATGTGATAGACGTCCTATCTTCTAAGTTTGGTGTTTTTTTAAATGGCGTTATGCAGACCAAGATGACAAAATACAATAACGGAGAAAATAAAATATTAAGCAGGAAAAATATTTTTTTGGCGTTTTGTAAGGAATAACCTTTTATAGTATTTTTTTTTTGGCTTTTTGCTAATAAAGAGAGAAATATATCATTTAATTATCTTAAAAAAAAGAAGATCACACAGAAGAAAAAAAAGAGGAAAAAAAAATTAAAACCCTTCGTGAGAAGGTACTTTATCTCAAAAGTTTCCATCACTTGCGTCATCTTCTTCCTCGGAGTCTTCATCTGGATCTTCATCCATGTCATCACCTTCACCTTCATCGGCTTCTTGTTCCTAAAGATTCTGAAGCCTCCACTTGAACATGTCTTGCATTAACTCCAATTTTGAGTCCATTTCTGTGTTCGTACAAGTGGCGTTATGCAATTCTTCCATGAAACCAAGACCCTGCTTTGTCATGATGTTTTCAAGCCAGTAGACTTCCTGCTCTCCGCTGTCGTATATAACGGTCACCATGTCTGTTTCATCATCAAAACGCCATGATGTCATGATAGGGTCCAGCTTCACATCTGCTTTGATTGGTCCAAATTTCCTGGTTAATGCTTTCATAAGCATATGTGTTTCATGGCATTCGTTGTCTAGAGCGATGCCAAGGGATAAGATACCCCTCCGTACCTCTTCTTCTATCTTCAAAATTTCCCTGACCGTCTTAACATACACCCTCCTTCTGTTGTCAAAACGGAGGACGAATCATCTGATTGCCAGAGTGTATCTCCACGAAACGATTTTGCCATTTTTGGCGTTTTGGTTAAGTTGGCGTTTTTGGTTAAAGATGTTTTTGCAGAAATGGATAGATTTAAGTGATTATGGAAGCTATGTTTTACCTCGTTTATATAATAATGATTTTGGCACGTAATTTAGGAGGGAATTTTTTCTAATAAATGTTAATAACTGAAATTCAGTTACTGTATTGTTTCATCTTCCTGTAATATCCACCACGTTTTATCACTAATTTTTGGCGTATTGTTTTTAATGGCATTTTATTTTTTTTAATGACGTGTTATCATTTAACGTACAATACGTACGATATTGTGAAATCGCATGTTATAAAAAAAACATGTTCGAAATCGCATGTTGGTATTTTTGATGAAATTGCATGTTGGTTTTTTTGTAGCAATTTCGCATGTTAGTAAATATGATGAAATCGCATGTTGGTATATAAAGCAATTTCGCATTATCTACCAAGGAGGAAGAAGCTGACCAACACGAGCTTGAAGTCACCATATAGTTACTCTTTTTCTGACCTCATGCTCCGACGTCTTGTGACAATGACCGAACAATTAAAAATAAAAAATATTGTCACCCTCTATATTTATTAAAGGTTTAAAAGATTTTGTTAGAAGCTGACCAACACGAGCTTGAAGTCGCCATATAGTTACTCTTTTACCAAGGCACGCCTCGTGTCTCGGTGCACAGTAAGTCTATAGCAGGCTTTTTGTGGTAAAAATAATCTCTTTCAAACACATTTCACACGCACACGCGTTTGATTCTCTTTAAATTCTTTGGACCACCACGTGCATCCCACGAGTTTTTGTCAGTTCTCCTACAATGTAAGTTTTCTAAACACCACTTTTTATAGATTAAACACTTGTTCTTCACAAGTTCTTGAGTTAGGGTTTTCAATTTTGGGGATTTTGATCTAGACTCAAAATTTCTGGAAATTTATTGATGAATCTAGTTGTTAGAACATAGATTAGTGTTTAGAAACAACATACACCCAAAAAATCCACAAATTTAGTGATGAATCTGTTAAAATGTTCGCCCATTTGAAACAATCTAAGCTAGATTATGAAATAAACGGGTTATGATATGGAGAAACTGACAATGGGGGTCTAATTTTCGGGTGTTTTACTGCCTTTCCATGGAATTTTTTTTTTTGAAAAACTGGAACTGGAGAAAGGGTTGTTCGCGTTGTTCTGTAGGATAATCGATTGAAATTATTCCAAAGTTACTAAAATTTGATTGAACATAACTTTGGAAACCATTCCAAATTTAGCTTGACCATAACTTTGGAAACCAATCCAAAGATAGTTAAATGTTCATTGACTTGTGCTGACTAGAATTGCATAGCGCACAGTTACCTTGGAGGATACTGCACTTATAACAGATGTTCTTGATGGTATTCGATTAATTAGGTAGATGGCTGTGTTAAAATCATGGTGCCAAAAATGTTTCGGATCGATGATTGTGCAAGAAGACTGAAACCAGTTTTGACAAACGTATCGATGACGGTGCTCAACGAAGCCATTTTGCTCACTTGTATGTGGACATGATAATCGATGGATTATAATAAGAGATTCAAAGAAACTTCCAAGGGTCTGAATTCACCCCTGCCATATGGTTGAACTTTTTTTATTATTGTTTTAATTTGATGTTCAACCAAGGGAACAATGTTCGTGAAGGTTTTGTAAACATCAAATTTGTTGGTTAAAGGACAAAATCCACATATAACGAGAGAAATGATCAACACAGAGAAAGAAATATCAGTGACCCTTGGAGGATAAGACAAGTGCAAGCCACCAAACATCACAATATAAAAGATGAAAAAGATGTGCGCTAGGAAAATTTCAAATAGGAAAATGCATTTTTGATGATTTTCCCTTCGGACAGGGAGTACATGAAATGGAACTTGATATCTTAGTTACATGCAAGGAATAACTAGAAAGCATTAAATTGAAGAGATTGCCATTGATGGCCAAGCCTTCGGTGCAAGACGTCAGAACACGTGTGAAAGGCAGAGAATGCATGCTTACTGATAGACTGAAGAAGCAAAAGCCGAAAAGTGTAAAGTCCATGTTCACTAGGGCCCACGAGGAGGGTAATGTGTGTAGACTTTTCCTTCACAACAAAAAAATGGATGAGTGAAATTCAAAGGAAACATTATTGTCTACACAAAATTGTTGGACATATAGAAGGTGCTTTTTTAAGTTTAGGTATAAGAAGAATTTGTGACATGTTAAAAGATATGTTTGGAAAATAAATTTTTGATAAACCAGTATGAAGGATAGGAAATCCGTTTTCATTAAAAATACGAAGGGAATATATAGCATGATATGCCTCACAATTGTCCAAACTTATCAAATATGGCGTGACATGATTGGTGGCTCCAGTTCGTGGAACCAAGTAGAGCCTTTGGGTGAACCTGGTTGAGACATATAATTTTCATAGTTGGCATGTGGGCGGTTACGGATGGTGGAAGGATCACGACTGGGGCAGTTGAAAGGAATGTGACGAATTCCACAATAGTTGCATGAACCATAACCATGTTTTGTGAAGAAGCCCATGAGAACTGACAGTGGTTTTCAGCACAACCGCGGCCTCCTTTTCTGAAGTTGTTGTTGCTCTTGTTGTTGTATTCCCCACGACAGCTACCTCTGCGTACGAGATTGTTGTGCCCGCAATTAGTCGGAGGACGGGCACTATAGTAGGCTTAAGGTGGTTGAGCTGTTGAAACGATTGGAAACAGTTGATAACCAAGGGAATATTGCATTTGTTGTAATGTTTGGATTTGTTGGTGAGTTTGATCAAATGTTGTGGAGGCTTTGTATCTATGTAGTTATGGTCTGCAAGTAGACCAAACAATTCATTAAAAACTAGGGGAGTTGGTCGAGCCGGTACATATGTTTTTAGACCATTGTATTCATCATGTAATCTATGTATCACGTGTAGAACTAAGTCCTTGTCTTTCTTAGGTTCACCTATGTTTGTGCACGACTCAGATAAGTGAGGTTTGTTTCATCCCCTTTCATTTTGCAATTTGGGAAGTTGTGTTTTGAGCGTGTATTCCCTGGAAGCTGTGTGGGAGCATAAGCTTTAGCAAGAGAGCCCCACAGTTCACAAGTGATAGTTCCTAGAACATAAGCGAACAATACTTTAGAGATTGTTGAGATAATGATCATTGGACATGAGCATTATTTGAAATCCAGGCTTGATAGTTAGGATTAGAAGTGACAACAGAAGATTTTGATGTGGTAGTAATAGTGGGACTTGGACACGGGATGGAACCATTAATGTAACTAGACAAATTATTTGGGATTGGAAAGGGCTCGATCATGGTTTTCCAATAGCCATAAATTCTTGGAGAAAGAGTAAAGGCAAATTTATGTGAATTGTAAGATTCCCTTTTAGTTGAGGTAAAAGTTGTAATTGTTTGGGAATTTGTTTAAACAATGTGAGTGGCGCCGATTAAGGAGGGTGTCGCCGGTCAAGTCTTGCTAGGACAAGGTGAGTGGTCTTTGATCAAAAGACGTCAAGCAATTTATGGCTTAAACTTTAAGTGTCGCTAGCGAGTGTAGCCAGGAAACTTTGATCAACAGTGAAGTCCTTAACTTGCGTTAGTCGAGAGAATTTTGCCAGGGAGTGTCACTAACGCACTTGTTGTGAGTGTCGCCTAGACACGTGTTGTGAGAGTTGTAAGTGTCGCCTGTTGGTTAGACGACTGTGCCACGACGGCGGCGCGGAGATGGTGGCTTGACTCTGATAACAAGTAAAACACCTTTCTGTGTGTAATTGTAATTGTATTGAAATGTTGTAAATAGGAGATTACATGAGAATGAATCTTTATAGACCCAACATTTACATACTACTACCTCTAATATCTACATAACTAACCTCTAACTATCCATAATTATTTTGTCGTCTAATATTGGAATTTAGATGTATCCATTGAAACTAATAAATTCACGTAGGAATGGGTTTAAATTTTGACCTAAAACTATGTTAAGGATCTTGAAATATGATCTTCATAGGAAAGACCTCAATCTTGATGTAGCACGGCACCAACATTAGAGTTGTCCTGTTATGCCCTAACTGGTAAAGAGGCCTGATTGAAATGTTTTAGATGTAAGGAACAATGCTCGACAAAATTAAGATTATGTGTGCAAAACCTCTATTTATCACATATGTTTTGTTGGGGAATTTCAGTTTGCCGGATGATCAGAGAGGCGTGATGTCACTATCAGATCAAATTATTTCGGTGGTTCACCCGAATTCGGTGGTTCACCCGAATAATTCAATCGGATACAACTCTGATTTTGAGAAAATGAACTAGTGTATGTGTTTTCGTGAATTGTATGAACTAGAGGATTGTGACCAAAACCTCAATACGGATTTTGGGGTTTTTTGCAGATAACTGCCAGAGGCAGTTATTTTCGAATTTTAATCAAATTGCACTAAAAAACTGCCATGATTTTTTTCTGAAAATTTATGACGAACTTTCATAAATTTCATTTTCTAAGGCATTTTCCATAAAGCAACTTAATTAAAATAAAAATTTTCCAGGGGCTCTGCCCCTTGGACCCTGCTCCCAGGGGCGCTGCCCCCTTGGAACCCCCGTACACTTCGAATTATAATAACTCAAACAAGCGTGCACTCCCGCACCTCCTAACTTGCTTGATATGTATTATTATTCGCTTTGATCACCAAGTCAATCCCCGATTACACTAAAATATCTAACATGTTTCTCCAAAACTCGGTTGTAAATGTATATTAAAAATGTTTTATTATCCTTCTGGTTTTCATGTTTCAATAGATATCTGATCATCCAAGCTATTAAGTTGCCTCCAAACGAGAGGACATGAACAACATGTGACCTATGATAAATCATAAGCATAATGATGACATCCGATCCTTAGTAATACGTGTTTGTCTCGATTCTCAAAGATAGAATAAAGCCAAAAAAAGAAAGAAAGGGGGCATATACTTACTTGACTTGATGATTCTAAAGGCAATATGTGGTTTTATTCGTTTAAAGGCATGAGTCTTTGGAGCCAATGCTAAAAGAACATGGGTAAGTAATTCCTTACTGACAGTAAGTTCGGGGCGATCATGCACTATTTTTATAGCAACATCTACAAAAGAATTTACTGGCACTTTAAGAGAGAAATTGATGGGATGATGCATAAAAACAAAACCCAAATTGGTATAGAGAAACAGAGCAACTGCCAAACGATATCTAGCTAGAAAAGTAAAATCACATATTTGTAGAATGGATTATGAGTTGGAAATGAACAAGAAAACTTGCAAAATAGTGCAAGAAAAAAGGAGAGACGAACAATCGAAGAAACAACAAGAGCTTCTAAAAAATACTTACCAAAGATACCAGCTTCAACACATTTCTTTAGGACCCAACCCCGATTATCATCTGACCAAAAATCTCCGGTCATTTTCTTAGAGATATCATATAGATACCTCACCATATCAGCTTTTCCAAACAAAGCAGCCATATAGAGTGGCATCATTCTATCATTTCCCGGGATCTCCACCAATGCCGGATTCTTTTTCACTATTATGCTTGCTGTTTTTACATGTCCCGCTGCCGCTGCTACACTGAAGGCAGTATTTTCACTTTTATTCTGTAGCTCCAGATCCTTTTCACTCATCATATCTACTAGATTTATCACAAATTCTTCCACAGACTTGGTGATTTCTGCTGATGCCGCAACGTGAAGCAGTATATCATAATTTTCGTTGATAGCAAAATGTATAAGATCTGGTTGTTTGTCAAGAATGGATTTAGCAGTTTTCCAATCTCCTTTGATTGCTGCTTCATAAAGTGGAACACCAACCTTGATGTAGGTTTCTCTGTTTCCTGTAATTTAAACAATTTTCTCACACTTTTCGCCTCAGTGTAGCTTTTAACTACGGATTATTACATTAACATTGAAACTACCATATAAGGGATGGAAGGTAATAAAGGAGATACCAAAGAAATATATTTTTAGTTGAGAAGTTACCTTGAAGTATATCTAAATGAGGTAGGTTAGTCTGTGGTGGCTGAGCAATAACTATAGTATGGTTTGTGTGTTGTTCATCATAGTTCAAGGGAATGACTGGAGTTATAGGATCAGAGCCTGTACTTGACTGGTTCATCTTTTAGGTTGCTTAGTTCCCTTTAATCTGGGAGTGATTAATAAGATATACCTATGATTATCTGAGTGAACTTTCAGCACTGAAGCAACTGTGTTATTTCTTATGAATGGTGGGTGATCTCAATGGCTTATACCTGGTTTATTGACAATGTTTCATAATCATAATAAATTTAATAATTAACATAGATCTAAAAATTATCTAATAAAAAACTACCAAATGATAGATAGAATAAATAATTAAATATTAAAAAATTTTAAAAAGAAAAAAAACAAAATCTACAACGCGTGACATACTCTGTCATATTAGACCACCCGTAGTGGGGCATTATTGGGGCATTATTTGCAAAAAAAACGCCCCCCCCCCCCCCATTACATAGGGCGTTTTTGGGCAGTTTTTTTTGAAAAAAAATTGGTTTAGCGTTATATATAAAACGCCTAAAATGGTTTGTGGAATGGTTGACTGGGTTTGACCCACCAATGAGAAACTAGTTTGTTTTTTTTTTTTTTTTTTAATGATTGGAAGGGGCATTATTTGGGCATTATTCCCACTACGCCACTTTTGCAATAACGCCCCATGCTGACTGGACTGCCACGTGTCGAATAATGCCCCATGCCCCATGATGGGGGCATTATTTGGCTAAACCACTACACATGGTCTTAGAATAAAAGCTTCTGTTCTAGTTTTGATTGAATTACTATTATTCTAATAAAATCCTTATAGTTTATTTATTTGACATACCTATCTTTTTTAGCACTTACCCAAATATTACTATTGAAATTACAATATTAAGTATTATCTTTTTTGAAACAACTAGTAGGATTTTTTCGCATGACGCAACGGGAATTCGATTTTTGTTGGTATCAGTTCTGAATATTAATGTATAGTCACTCGGTATAGCAAACGAATTAAAAAGAGTGAATTGCAAGTGTTGTCCTTAATCTATATATCAAACTTTAGATGGTGTCCTTTATTTTTAAAATTGACGAGTTTTGTACTTATTGTTTCCAAATCTTACACACTATGTCTTTTTGACCCTAGCGTAGTTAAATTTTCTGTAAAATTAAATAACATAAGGGTATTTTAGTCATTTTACCTATTTATTTAAAAACATTTTAAGAAAAAAAACAAAAATTAAATTTAAAATTACTATAATATTATTATACATATATATATACACACTTCTCTCTCTCTCATTAGCCATCCACCACCACTGCCACCATTAGCCACCACCACCCCACCTGTCCCCACCAACCACCACCTTCACAACTATCAACACCATCATCTGTCACCATTGCCATTACCGCTACCACAAGCAACCACCACCCTTACCATCTACCACCATCCACTAACATTGCATCCACCATATGTACAAACACTCATGCATACAACAAACAACCAATTCCAAAATTCCCCCAAAACATTAAGAACCCTAATTCCCCAATTCCAAAATCACCACTATGCCTCTTCTATACATATATACATACACAACCACAAAAGTCGTCTAGTCGGTCAAATCCAGATCTGGTTCCTTGACTGAATTCACATTCACAAATCAATGCCGCTCACCAACACCATTTCCACCATCACCAGTGGCAGGGGTTTACCATACGGTCTGCAAGGACCTTCAGCGCTGAAAACTTTGGATTTTGGCAGTTCCAGTCCCTCAATTTCACATGTTGCCTTTTTGGCAGTTCCAATCCCTCAGCTTTAACCAAGTTAAGTGTGGGATGTTTTCTAGACACGTGTCACTTGGAAATTGGTCAGGAATAATCGGGTTGTTTCATTAACTTCGGCCAAACCGTTCGGTAGTATATTGTAGTACTATTAGTGTGACGACCCATCCCCTACACAGTTTTATTTTGCTACACGGTTACATGGGATATGACCTCGCGAGATGATAGAATCCGAACTATTTGTTACCTGTCAACTGAAAGTTTGAATGTGGCCCTAAGTGACCACACTTGTTAAATACAATATGCATAGTTATCTATTTAGTCATATGAATTGTACAACACATTTTTGCTACGTGCTTTACTATTAAACCTATGTTGCTTGCCAACTTCTTTGAAGTTGACCAATGTTTATCTCACATATGCTTTAGGTACAAATAATTGATACTATCCAAGTTTGCTACCCGTAGGATTGGGACTTTTTGCCTTAGTCTTATATTTAATCAAAGACAATTGTTATGTTTATGTTTTGAAACAAGTTACTTTTTGTTGGTTTGTCTATTTGAAAACAATGTAATTTGGTTGATTAATATATTGCAACTTAAAATTAATGCCATGTGTTTTGAACAATCTATTTATGTGATGCCTCAACGTTTCTGCTTTCAATTGGGGTGTTACAACGTACCTGGGTGTGGTGGATACGTTGTGGTACTTCCTATAATAAACACCAAACACATTATCAAAATACCATTAATCAGGACATACGAGTTTTATGTCACGATCAATTCTCCGATTTGTTATTCTTTGTTCGGTAATATGTCTTGTCTCGACCATGTTTCATATGGTAAATTTATTCTCCTTATCACATGTTCTAAGGCTTATGATATATGTTAATGTTAATGTTACTGTTATATTTGTTTCTAACTAACTAAGATATGTTACTGTTAGGCCCTAGAAGTGTGAGACTGGCGCATCAAATATATATACAACGGGTTATGGTTGCGAACCGGGCTTTACTGGGTTAGTTTACATTAGGAATTGGACTTTATAGGTTATTTGGGCCATGCCTAAGGCCATGTGGGCCAGGCAGGCCCATGGGGAGCGCATGTAGGGAAATGGGCTTGTCTATGGTATATAAACTGATTTATGTCTCATAAATTAGGTTGAACACTTTGTAGAAAGAAACCCTAGATCAGAGAAACAGAGATAGGGGGCGAAAGAACTTTGTACTAGACGATTTTGCTTGTGAGTAATAGAATCATGTGCAAAGTTTGAAAGTGATTCTTGTGTTATTCTGTTCATCTCATTTTTCTTGATTTTGTGGTTTTCTTGAATCACACCAAGTTTGGATTCCGCCCATCCTTGCTGTTTGTTTGATATCATTAAAAGATCCAAGTATTTTGGACTTACAAGTGGTATCAGAGCCTTCAAAACTTGTTCTAGGCTCGATTTGATATCAAATATTCAAGAAAGTTGTTTTCGGAAGTGTTGGGTTGTTAGTTGTGAAGACTACTTTGAAGAACAGGAGAATCTGGATAATTTGCTGCATATTTCGTATCATATTCAAGGATTTCCGATCATTGTGTTGCTGATCCAGATCATATTTGAGGAATTCGGATAAAAGTTGTTTAAAGATTGCATGTGTCTTTGTTGTTTTCGGATCATCCTTTCTACATTTTGGGTAATCTTTACTTATTTCAGATAAAGTTTCTGCATTTCGGATAGCCTTTTTTGATAGCATTTCGGATAGCCATTTCGGATACTCTGTTCCGAATTGTTGCTGAGGTTTTCAAACTTGTTGGTGCATATTTTGTATGTCCGTCATTGTGCGAATAGGCTAGATAGAGCATGTGTTGAATATTGTATAGATTAGTGTGAAAACGGGCCGGAACGTTTGTGTTGAAGCCCTTTCGCATGAAAGAGTCTTTCGTGCGAAAGGAGCCAACTCCCATTCGTTTGAGGACCATTCGCACGAGAGGTGACCAGTCGTCCCAGCTGCTTCCGTGTGAAAGGTCTCTACCTATAAATAGGACACTTGGTCATCTCATTTGTGAAGTTTTGGTTCCCAGAGGGTAAATGCTTGCGAAATTTCTCCAGAATTTTGCCAGCTTGTAAAAGATGTAAACTCTTTCGGTATGAATGAATCTTTCAACTATTCTGCTTCTACTCCATTCTTTGCAATAATATTCTACCTAATCAGTTCTATTTGGGCCAAATTTCCTTCTAAACCCACCGGGTCCTAGACTCTCAATTGGTATTCCGGCATTTTTGAAATTCGTGACATGCACTAGTATTCGGGTGGTTTCCGAATTCAGATTGTGTCCGGGGATGCATAGGATCTGGATTCGTTAGTTTGTAATCATAGGAAGTTCAGATTCTACAGATCAGGGTCAGATTGATGTCTTAGGGTTTGAATCCCGGGTCTTCGTCAAGCCGGTTAGCAGGATTAGCATCAGGAGATGCACTGTATTGTGGATACTTCTAAGATATCACAGCTTTGTGATAGTCTAAAGTGTCAGAATGGTTAATCTTCTAGCAGAGGAATTGTTTTTCGGACAAACCACCGGGGAATGATGATGTTTGTTGATTAAGTTGCTATCGAAACTAACGGAGAAGACTATACATCTGTTTTCGTGACTGAAGAAGAAGAATGTGAATCTGATCATGGAAGAATGTTTCTGAGATCTGAATACCTTACTAGATGATTTGTTTATCCGATGAAGATTTGCTGATGGTGGAGATTACCGTTTTCACTGATCAATCATTCAGGAGTGTGCTTAAAGAAGATTACAGAAAACAGGATTTCAGATTTTCGTAGGTATTCATAGACTTGAAGTTTACCAGTGGGGTGTTCGAAGTTTCTATCAATGTCGGTTGGGTTTTTGAAAATCAGAGGATCAAGCAGGCGAAATGCGCTAAAACCGAACGCAGAGGGGGTTAATGTCACACCCCAACCGATGGCGGAAATATCGGGGTGCGGCACTAAGCGTTCTGATTGCTCACGAGTTTTCATAACACTATAGTTTCAATAGTAATTAAATTGATTCATTTCAAAATTTGCTAAACATCATAAACCACAATCACATAATCATCAAAACATCATCATAGTTTCAAAAGTTTCTAGATTAGCTAAGTGTAGTTTCTAGGCTTCATCCTAGCTTGTTTCAAGAGTCCTAGCATCCCGTCAGCCTGCAACATGTGTTAAAATAGAGTCAGTACAAAAATGTACCGGCGAGTATACAAGTTTGAGTGTATATCATAATATATTCAAAAGACTCATATCCACAATGTAAATGATAACAAAATAGTTTCAGCCGTGCTAGTGTTCGCAGTCCAAGTGATAGCCCAAGTGTCCCGATGCTTTAGTGTTTTCCCAAGAATCAAGGAAAACTAGAATCTTCCTAACAATACCCCCGAGAATAATGTGGAGGTGCATCTCCTATAGCGCTACTATTGTTAAGGCGGAACTACACACCCTGGATTAAACGTTCACATAGCACAAAGAATCAAGAATCAAGAATCAAGAATCACAAGTTTCACATACACATAGGATAGAGTTTAGATTTCAAAAGTTTCAAGTATCATAGTTTAATAGAATACATGTTGCATCCCTAGGTTTAAAACAAAAAGGGATCGAGTATACTCACAGTGATTGCTTAACAGATTAACTGTTATTGGATCAAAGGGAGCTCTTTAGGTTTAGCCTGATTAGATTACAACAGATAAGTGTCGAGCAGAATAGCGAGATTTCACAAAGTGTCGGATTAGCCACTGGATCGGATGGCTGTTCGATCGGATGGCGGTCTGATCGGATTGCCATTCGATTGAGGTGACTGTTGCGTGTGGGGGGGGGGGGGGGCGGATTACCATCTGATCGGATGGTCATCCGTTCGGATGGCCATTCGATCGGATGGTCATTCGATCCAAGTTTCAAGATTCTAAACTGTTCAACCAAGTGTTCAACTCAGGTTACCTCGATCGGATGGTCATTCGGTCGGATGGCAGTTTGATCGGATTGCCATTCGATCACTGAGGTTTCCAAAGTTTCAAGTTTCTGAAAAAGTTTCTAAGTGTTATGTCACTTTGATCGGATGGCAGTTCGATCGGACGGCAGTTCGATCGGATTGCCATTCGATTCAAAGCTCCAAAGTTTCAAAGATTCAAGTTTTAAAGTGTTTAAGGTTACGAGGCAAGTGTCACCAGATCGGATGGCGGTTCGATCGGATGGCTATCCGATCGGATTGCCATTCAATTGAGTTGTCCTTGTCCCGTTCATAACCTTGTAAAGTTTCTGAGTTTAACGTGACGTCATGGTACGTATTGAGACAATGGTAAACACATCATCGTTCAGCTGATCTAATCGGATGGGAATCACCCCAGTCCGATCAGTTGTCTGTTCGTGACGGAACTTATGTCGGAATCCGTACTCCGGTCATCTTCTCCGGCAACAATCCATTTCCAAGCTGACTCAAGACTAATCATCAAGTCTTCAGTCCGTTCAGATCCGGATTCCACCGTTTTAGTGAAAAGTTGAGAAAAGATGAGAGAAAACATAAGTTTTAGCATAAAAGTCTAGATTTAGTTAAGATTCAGTGTAAAATGTATGAAATTCTTAAGATCTGAGCTGGATCTTGACTAGAATGACATCACACAACAGTTTGGTTCAAACCGCCATGATGACGTCACCCTCAAGAGCTCAAATCTCAGAGATTTCACGGTGAAAAGTGTGATTTCAAAGGAGAATCACGTAGAGAATAGTCCATAGATTAAAGATGTACAAGAATCTAGTGTGAAACGTACCGAATCGCCGAGAAATGGAAGAAAAGAGGGAGTGCATGTGTCTGGTTCGATGGAGGCTGTCACATCAGTGAGAAATGATGTGACAGCTCCTATATATAGTGCAAGGAGGAGATAAAGGCGGTGTGCATATGGATCGGATGGCACTTCGATCGAATGGCCCTCCGATTGGATGGTCATCCGATCGGATGGTCATCCGATCGGATTGCCATTCGGTTAATCCCGTCCTTTCCGCGTTCCCGTCTTTGTTTCGTTTTGCGAGTTAGATTAAGGGTTGCGTTGCGTGTTATTGGGTAATAGTATCACGTAACTAGATTACATTATTAACACAAAAAGTTTCCAAGTTTCATAGTTTCCGCCAGTGACAAGACTCAAGTCCCTCGTTCAACCAAGTGTCAAGTTTCACGAGCCTCAAGAGTCAAGCACCAATGTATCAAGAGTCAAGAATCATAGTTTCCAAGTATCAAGTATCAAGAATCATAGTTTCCAAGTATCAAGTATCAAGAATCATAGTTTCCAAGTATCAAGTATCAAGAATCATAGTTTCCAAGTATCAAGTATCAAGAATCATAGTGTCCAAGTATCAAGTATCAAGAATCATAGTTTCCAAGTATCAAGTATCAAGAATCATAGTGTTAAATTGTCAAGATTCAAGTATCAAGAGTCTAGTATTAAGAATCAAGTATCATAGCATAAGATTCAAAAGTATCAAGATTCACATAGTTTAGGGACTAAAATTGTCAAATAGTTAAAAGTCTAGGGACACAGGCGTTACAGTCTCCCCTCCTTTAGGAGATTTCATCCCCGAAATCTAGGAAGAAGACTGCTCGAAGAGCTGCGGATACTTGGTCTTCATCTCACTTTTCAGTTCCCAAGTGAATTCGGCGCCACGCTTTACTTCCCGTCGAACCTTGACTATGGGAATCTTGTTGCGCCTCAGTCGCTTGACACCTTGATCCATGATTTCGACCGGTTTCTCCACAAAGTGTACCGCCTCATTTATTTGCAAGTCTTCCAAGGGAACCTGTAATTCCTCGTCGGCTAGGTATTTACGTAAATTAGATACGTGGAACACTGGATGCACATTGTTTAGTTCTTGTGGCAGGTCGAGTCTGTACGCCACCTTGCCAATCCTTTCGAGTATCGTGAAAGGACCCACATAGTGAGGAGCGAGTTTTCCTTTCTTACCAAAACGAACTACTCCCTTCCAGGGAGATACCTTGAGAAGAACTCGATCACCAACATCAAATTCCAAAGGCTTGCGCCTTTTATCAGCATAGCTCTTTTGTCTGCACCTAGCCTTGATCAAGTTATCACGGATCTGAAGAATCTTATCCGTTGTCTCTTGAATGATTTCAGGGCCAGTAAACTGCTTGTCACCAACCTCATGCCAGCTGAGAGGAGAACGGCATTTGCGGCCATACAAAGCTTCGAAAGGAGCCATCTGGATACTGGAATGATAGCCGTTGTTGTACGAGAAATCAATCAATGGTAAATGTACATCCCAGTTACCACCAAAGTCAATGACATAAGAACGGAGCATATCCTCTAGGGTCTGAATGGTACGCTCGGTCTGTCCATCCATTTGGGGATGAAAGGCCGTGCTAAGATTCAAATGAGAACCCATAGCGGATTGAAAAGTTTGCCAAAGACGTGAAGTAAAACGACCATCACGGTCAGAGATTATATCGAGGGTTATGCCATGACGGCATATAATATCATCGGTATAGATTCGAGCAAGTTTCTCCACTTTATAATCCTCACGAATAGGAAGAAAGTGGGCTGATTTGGTCAAATGATCAACGATCACCCAAAATACTATCGTGACCGGTAGGTGTACGGGGTAGTTTTGTAATAAAGTCCACAGCGATGCTATCCCGTTTCCAAACATGGATTTCGGGTTGTTCTAAGAGTCCGGAAGGACGTTGATGTTCAGCCTTAACCTTCGTACAAGTAAGGCATTTTGAAACATATGCAGCAATGTCCTTCTTCATACCAGGCCACCAATAAATCGTACGCAAATCATGGTATATCTTATCAGCGCCAGGATAAATAGAGTAACGAGACTTGTGAGCCTCATTCATAATGAGCTCACGGAGGTTATCGCGATCTGGCACCCAGATGCGATTGAGATAGTATTGAAGTCCATCATACTTAGTTTCGAGTTGATCCACATTAGCACCATGAACTTCAACAGATAGACTACCTTCATTAACTGACGAATACTGAGCTTCACGAATACACGCATGGAGATTACTAGAGACACGAATAGCCTTGACATGAGTTTTATTACTAAGAGCATCGGCCACTACATTCGCCTTGCCAGGATGATAGCGAATTTCGCAGTCGTAGTCGTTAAGAAATTCCACCCAACGTCTCTGTCGCATGTTCAGTTCCTTTTGGTCAAAGATATGTTGGAGGCTCTTATGGTCAGTGAAAACCACACACTTAGTACCATACAGGTAGTGTCGCCAGATCTTTAACGCAAACACCACTGCACCAAGCTCCAGATCGTGAGTAGTATAGTTTTTCTCATGTACTTTGAGTTGACGAGAGGCATAAGCAATAACCTTGTCCCGCTGCATGAGCTCACAGCCCAAGCCACGGTTCGAGGCATCACAATATACTACAAAGTCGTCATTCCCATCGAGTAGAGTAAGTACAGGAGCGTTACACAAAAGGGTCTTATGAGTCTGAAAAGATTCCTCTTGCTCGGGACCCCAAGCAAAAGGTTTCTCTTTTTGGGTCAACGAAGTGAGGGGTACAGCAATCTTAGAAAAGTCCGAGATGAATCGACGGTAATAACCCGCCAATCCTAGAAAGGAACGAATCTCAGATGCAGATTTAGGCGTACTCCAATTCTTCACAGCTTTGATTTTAGACGGGTCAACATGAATACCTTACTGACTAACGACATGACCAAGAAATTGTACTTCATCAATCCAAAACTCACACTTAGAAAATTTAGCATATAAGCGTTCACCACGTAGTAACTTAAGCATCAAGCGTAAATGACGTGCATGATCAGCTCTAGTTTTAGAATAGATGAGAATATCATCAATGAAGACTATCACGAAACGATCAAGATAGGGTTTACAAACACGATTCATAAGATCCATGAACACAGCGGGTGCGTTGTCAATCCAAAAGGCATGACAACGAACTCGTAGTGTCCATAACGAGTACGAAAAGCAGTTTTGGGTATATCATCCTCGAGTACACGAAGCTGATGATAACCAGAACGAAGGTCAATCTTCGAGAAACAGGACGCGCCTTGTAGTTGGTCAAATAGATCATCGATACGAAGAAGAGGATAACGATTCTTAACGGTAAGCTTATTAAGTTCACAGCAGTCGATACACATACGAAACGAACCATCCTTCTTCTTGACGAATAGCACAGGAGCACCCCACGGAGAGGTACTTGGACGAATGAATCCCTTGTCGAGCAGTTCTTGAAGCTGACTAGATAGCTCTTGCATCTCGGAAGGTGCAAGTCGATAAGGAGCCTTGGCGACAGGAGTCGCACCAGGTACGATATCAATACGAAAATCAACGGATCTAGGAGGAGGAAGACCAGGATGATCTCCAGGAAAGACATCAGGGAAATCACATACTACTGGAACATCACTTATGTTCTTCCCTTTGCCCTTCTGTTCCACCACGTGGGCCAAGAAGGCAAAGTTCTGTTTACGTAAGCATCTGTTCGCTTAAGTGCATGACATCAACTTCAGTCCTTTCGAAGGTCGGTCTCCATAGACATGCAAAATATCACCGGACGGTAGAGGTAGACGAACGAACTTCTCATGACAGGCAATCTCAGCATGATTCTTACGCAACCAATCCATACCGATAATGACATCAAAACTACCCAATTGCATGGGTATTAGATCAATAGTAAATACGTGGCCGTTAAGAGTCAGGGAACAACCACAGAGAATAGAATCAACTAGAATAGACTTCCCATCGGTAATCTCCACCGAGAACGACTTAGGTAACATAGAGCGTGCACAATTTAACAAAGATTCAAATTCAATGGACACAAAGCTTCTGTCGGCACCAGTATCAAATAGAATCGAAGCGTAAAGGTTATTCACAAGAAACGTACCATTAACGACATCATTGTCGTTACGAGCCTGATTAGCATTGAGATTAAACGCTCATCCACGAGCGGCTGGCTGTTGATCCTGGTTGAGTTGAGGACACTGATTACGAAGATGAGTAGTATCTCCACACTTGTAGCATGCACGAATAGCATTGACGGGCCTTGGGTTCTACTGAGGAGCTGGAAGAGCTGGTAGGGCTGCCTGAGCTGGGGCTTGCTGAGCTGGTCGGGCAGGGTTATCTTGACGACAATAGGGAGTCGTGTGACCATAGCGATTGCAGCTGGTACACAAACGACACGCAGAATTAGCAGGATGATGAAAGTTACAAGTGGTACACTTGGGGTTAGGCCCAGTGTACTGCCTCTTAACTTCAGGAGCAGCAGGGTTCTGTACAGCAGCAGAAGGAGCAGATTTAGTAGCAGGGTTTGTAGCAGG
This sequence comes from Helianthus tuberosus, assembly GCA_030545235.1. Classification (NCBI taxonomy): domain Eukaryota; kingdom Viridiplantae; phylum Streptophyta; class Magnoliopsida; order Asterales; family Asteraceae; genus Helianthus; species Helianthus tuberosus. Next base: position 27,439,606 of record CM060392.1, read on the forward strand.
AACAATAGCATTGCATCCTGAACCCTGGGACTTCCTCTTCTTGTTCTTGCTTCCACTAGGCTGCTAGGTAACTTGATGTGCAGACTTAGAAGGGGTAGGGTTAGCAAAATGCTTATCACGAACACGGTTGTTGTTGAGACTGGCTGCAAGACGGTAGACTTCCTCAATAGTTTCGAGTTGAGCTACTTCAATAGAATCACGCATAGTAGGAGGTAGACCATTGATATACTTGGTTATCATGCGCTTAGGAGTAGACACCAAGTGAGGAACGATCAAACTGAGCTGCTTGAAACGAGTAGTATAAGCCAGATTATCATCACCAATCTGCTTCAAGTGCCAGAACTCTTCTTCAAGCTTCAATTGTTCATAGGGAGGGCACAACTCAAGCATCATTAGTTCATACACCTCGGCCCATGGAAGAGCATAGGCCTCTTCATTCAAGCGAATGTTTCTCTCATTAGACCACCACTCCAACGCTCTGCCTTGGAACATTCCCGTTGCACTCCTAGTCTTTAGATGATTTGGACACTCACTGTTGATGAAGGTAACCTCGATGCTGTCAAACCACTCGAGCATGGCAGTCACCCCATCACTGCCAGTGAAAGGCTTAGGGTTGCAAGAGATGAAATGTTTATAGTTGAACTTCGTAGGCTTTAGCTTCTCGGCCTTCGAGTCCACAGAGGATGGAGGAGTGTTTGATCCCTGGATCTCAGAGACGATCTTTGGCACGACGCAAGCAATCTGGTCGGCCATGAAGGACATCATCTTTTTCTGAGACTTTTTCCTAGATCTCATGAGAGTGTCGGATAGCTTACGAGAAGACATCCTAAGATCCAACAAGAGGATCACATAAGTCTAGATCACAAAGCCTCACTGTATAGGTTCACACACGATAGATTAAAGACTCAAGATTCAACAAGATTCACGTAGATTCCAATAGATTCAACACCGCAAACCCACGACCTTCGCATGGCACGTTGTACGAAGTTTGGAAACATATCAGAAACGCTTATATATAGGAAGTACCAGCGGCGTATCCACCACGCTTCGGGCACATCGCTTCTGCCTCGTACTCGGTGTCATGTTACGTGTCGCAATTTCCAAACACGACAACACACTCATCATCATCATTATACACACGTAGATTAACCCAATAGACTCACATAGATTCCAATAGCTTCCAATAGATCCCAATAGATTCCAATAGGCTCACATAGATTCCAATAGATTCACATAGATTAGAGACAACCTCATCACAAACAACGAAATCCCGCATGGCACGTGCTATGAAAGTTCGGCAACATGACGGAAGCACTTATATATAGGGAGTACCAGCAGCGTATCCACCATGCTTCAATCATGCCACGTCCGTCTCATCATCGGTGTCATGCTTCGTTAACCATACCATTAGATTCCATCACATCTCACAAAGATTCACCAAGTAGATTCAACAACATAGATCAACTCAGTAGATTTAACAAATTCAAGCCGAGTCCACAAAACTACGAACTTCGCTTAGCGCGTGGTACGAAGGTTTGGTAACATGCCAGAAACACTTATATATAGGAAGTACCAGCGGCGTATCCACCATGTTTCAGACATGCCACCTCCGCCTCGTCTTCAGCGCTAGGCTACATTTCGTATTTTTTTCCTCAAACCACACATACATAGATTACACATAGATTATGATAAAGTGCACATAGATTTCACATAGATTCCACATAGATTACACAAGTAGTTTCCCATAGCTTAGATTTCAACCATCTCAACACTGGTCTTCAAAACACTAAGTTTCGCATGGCACGTGGTACGAAAGTTGGTAACATGCCTGAGACACTTATATATAGGAAGTACCAGCGGCGTATCCACCATGTTTCAGACACGTCACTTCTGTCTCGTATTTCTATGTCATGTTCCGTTTAGTGTTTCACAACCATAATAATGCATAGATTCATCAAATAGCTTTACTTAGTATCATAGTTGATCAAGATTCCCACATAGATTCACATCATGAACAAAGCTTCATAAATTTAGTTTGATTCTGAGATTAGAATTAGCGTTTTAGATTGCGGACGCACGTGCGATTTGTGTAAAAAGCCTCAAAATAAACGAAGATTCAAGTTTAAACCACACACATTAAAATCGAGATAACATAAAAGATAGGCTCATAAATCATAGGATTGTTCCGGGTAGAGGAATGGTGACTAACCAAAGTGATTCGAACCCCTTTCGAATTGAGGTAACGTGTCTTGACTTACTTAGACAAATACGTCATCGATGTTAGGCCTACTATATTCGTCCTTTTGGTCATTCCACATTCCTAATTGATTGGGAATCTCGAGACTTTGGCGAGACATATAAATCAAAGAGTGGGACTAGTTATCAAGGTCTGAGTTTCACCTCTATCTTGACAACATCGTTCCCTACTAGCATCGATACTTATCAACAGGTAAGACCTACTAGAATATAATATGGAAAATTTTCCATCAAGGTTCGAATGTCACTCCTATGTTGAGGTCAAATTTCGTGCAAAATACAAAAACTAATTAGCAGTGTTTTCAAAGTATCAAGTGTATATTGTGTCAGCCTTAGGAAAGGCATGTAAGCTTAGCAGGAAAATGTGTTGCTAGGAAGCAAATACGGTAGAATGCATAAGTCTTAAACAACAGATAAGAATCAAGATTCCTATAACTATATACTAGGGCAAGTATTCCTACTTATCCTAATTCCCAATAGTTATGGCTCTGATACCAATCTATCACACCCCAACCGATGGCGGAAACATCGAGGTGCGACACTAAGCGTTCAGATTGCTCACGAGTTTCCATAACACTATAGTTTCAATAGTAATTAAATTGATTCATTTCAAAATTTGCTAAACATCATAAACCACAATCACATAATCATCAAAACATCATCATAGTTTCAAAAAGTTTCTAGATTAGCTAAGTGTAGTTTCTAGGCTTCATCCTAGCTTGTTTCAAGAGTCCTAGCATCCTGTCAGTCTGCAACATGTATTAAAATAGAGTCAGTACAAAAATGTACCGGCGAGTATACAAGTTTGAGTATATAGCATAATAGATTCAAAAGAGTCATATCCACAATGTAAATGATAACAAAATAGTTCCAGCCGTGCTAGTGTTCGCAGTCCAAGTGATAGCCCAAGTGTCCCGATGCTTTAGTGTTTTCCCAAGAATCAAGGAAAACTAGAATCCTCCTAACAATACCCCCGATAATAATGGGGAGGTGCATCTCCTATAGCGCTACTATTGTTAAGGCGAAACTACACACTCTGGATTAAACGTTTACATAGCACAAAGAATCAAGAATTAAGAATCAAGAATCACAAGTTTCACATACACATAGGATAGAGTTTAGATTTCAAAAGTTTCAAGTATCATAGTTTAATAGAATACATGTTGCATCCCAAGGTTTAAAACAAAAAGGGATCGAGTATACCCACAGTGATTGCTTAGCAGATTAACTATTATTGGATCAAAGGGAGCTCTTTAGGTTTAGCCTGATTAGATTACAACAGATAAGTGTCGAGCAGAATAGCGAGATTGCACAAAGTGTCGGATCAGCCACTGGATCGGATGGTTGTTCGATCGGACGGCGGTCTGATCGGATTACCATTCGATTGAGGTGACTGTTGCATGTGGGGGGGACGGATTACCATCCGATCGGATGGTCATCCGTTCAGATGGCCATTCGATCGAATGGTCATTCGATCCAAGTGTCAAGATTCTAAACTGTTCAACCAAGTGTTCAACTCAGGTTACCTCGATCGGATGGTCATTCGGTCGGACGACAGTTCGATCGGATTGCCATTCGATCACTGAGGTTTCCAAAGTTTCAAGTTTATGAAAAAGTTTCTAAGTGTTATGTCACTTCGATTGGATGGCAGTTCGATCGGACGGCAGTTCGATCGGACGGCAGTTCGATCGGATTGCCATTCGATTCAAAGCTCCAAAGTTTCAAAGATTCAAGTTTCCAAGTGTTTAAGGTTACGAGGCAAGTGTCACCAGATCGGATGGCGGTTCGATCGGATGGCTATCCGATCGGATTGCCATTCGATTGAGTTGTCCTTGTCCCGTTCATAACCTTGTAAAGTTTCTGAGTTTAACGTGACGTCATGGTACGTATTGAGACAATGGTAAACACATCATCGTTCAGCCAGTCTAATCGGATGGGAATCACCCCAGTCCGATCAGTCGTCTGTTCGTGACGACGCTTATGTCGGAATCTGTACTCCGGTCATCTTCTCCGACAACAATCCATTTCCAAGCTGACTCAAGACTAATCATCAAGTCTTCAGTCCATTCAGATTCGGATTCCACCGTTTTAGTGAAAAGTTGAGAAAAGATGAGAGAAAACATAAGTTTTAGCATAAAAGTCTAGATTTAGTTAAAATTCAGTGTAAAATGTATGAAATTCTTCAGATCTGAGCTGGATCTTGACTAGAATGACATCACATAACAGTTTGGTTCAAACCGCCATGATGACATCACCCTCAAGAGCTCAAATCTCAGAGATTTTGACGGTGAAAAGTGTGATTTCAAAGGAGAATCACGTAGAGAATAGTGCGTAGATTAAAGATGTACAAGAATCTAGTGTGAAACGTACCGAAATCGTCGAGAAATGGAAGAAAAAGGGAGTGTGTGTGTCTGGTTCGAAGGAGGCTGTCACATCAGTGAGAAATGATGTGACAGCTCCTATTTATAGTGCAAGGAGGAGATAAAGGCGGTGTGCATATGGATTGGATGGCACTTCGATCGAATGGCCCTCCGATCGGATGGTCATCCGATCGGATTGCCATTCGGTGAATCCCATCCTTTCCACGTTCCCGTCTTTGTTTCGTTTTGCTAGTTAGATTAAGCGTTGCATTGCGTATTATTGGGTAATAGTATCACGTAACTAGATTACATTATTAACACAAAAAGTTTCCAAGTTTCATAGTTTCCGCCAGTGACAAGACTCCAGTCCCTCGTTCAACCAAGTCTCAAGTTTCACGAGCCTCAAGAGTCAAGCACCAAAGTATCAAGAGTCAAGAATCATAGTTTCCAAGTATCAAGTATCAAGAATCATAGTTTCCAAGTATCAAGTATCAAGAATCATAATTTCCAAGTATCAAGTATCAAGAATCATAGTTTCCAAGTATCAAGAATCATAGTCTCCAAGTATCAAGTATCAAGAATCATAGTTTCCAAGTATCAAGTATCAAGAATCATAGTGTTAAATTATAAAGAGTCAAGATTCAAGTATCAAGAGTCTAGTATTAAGAATCAAGTATCATAGCATAAGATTCAAAAGTATCAAGAATCACATAGTTTAGGGACTAAAAGTGTCAGATAGATAAAAGTCTAGGGACGCAGGCGTTACAGTTAATGCCGAAACAGAGAAGCTGCATTGATTAGATTCAAGTTGTTGATTATTCGTGAAGATTGCAGTACAACAAATCAGAGGAGGTCAGGAACTATGCAAACAAAGACCTGAAGATTCATTTCAGGGGAATTTGTGCATAATGAAGATAATGCAAGCCTGAATCATCAATCAAGGGGGAATCGATCGAAGATATCAAGATGCCTGATTGAAGTTGCAAATATTCAAACATGTCTCTAGTTTTCAAATATCAAGCTTCGATAGTGACGGCCAAGGGGGAATTTGTTGGTGCATATTTTGTATGTCCGTCACTGTGCGAATATGCTAGATAGAGTGTGTGTTGAATATTGTATAGATTAGTGTGATGGGATTCTAAGTTTTTAGAATTACCTTATGTACGTGTGTCTTGAAGACTTGAACTTCAGAGTGTATGCTGATGCAAATATCAAATTTGGATAAGATATCAAATGGAAATGTCGGCCTGATTGGGAGTTCAAGTTATTGAGGTAAACCCAAACAATAGGATCGGAACTCTCATATCCAAACTGATACATTTTGTCCTATTCTCATCCCACTTTGTAACTAAACCTATTTATACCCATAGTCATTCCAACTTCTCAATTCCATTGTGAGTTCTGATGAGTCGAATTATATGCATAAGTCTTGCTTGCAAATTGATTTTATAGTTTATATTATTTGAAGCTAGCGAACCTTAAAACTAATAAATATCATGAATCTTAAATGGTATATCATATATATTCTCATTATCCTGTTATCAGCACCTTTTTCCTATAACAGTTTGCTAATCCTAGTTATCGATAGCGGCCATAGCAACCGCTATCCCGAATAGCGTGGCGAGGCGAGACATGGTCGCTATATGGTGTATAGCGCTGAATAGCGTGAAAATAGCGGATTCCGATGACGACGTCCGGCCAGAAACCTGCAATTTCTGCCAGAACCTTGCTGGAAACTATGAAGAAGAAGAAGAAGAGTGGCTGCGTTTTTGTTGTGTTTGAGCCTTTCTAGGGTTAAATAAGTTTATGGATTTTAACATTTAACCCCCTCCATCTTTCATTAGGTTAAATTTAGTCATTAAAACCTGTAAAATTTACATAAAAAGTGTAAAATTAGTTTGTGTATTTTAACATATAACCCCTATTTTCACTAGCTTACATTTGGTCCTTAAACTTATAAATTTATGCATAAAAGATATAAAACTAACGTTATATATATAAAAAAGTTATGTAGATAGCTATTTTTTATTTCTAAATTTTTAACTACCTTATCGCTAAACACGAAATAGTGGGCGCTATTTCATCGCTATCGCTACGTAGCATATAGGTACATTGTCGCTATTTGTCTCTATTCGCTATCGATAACTATGTTGCCAATAGACTAGGATATGATGACGTATATTAATGGGTTTTTATGAAACTCTGATTTGAGTTCGGATCACGCCATTCTTTTTATAAAGAGTGTATGGTAGGTATCTAATTTTTTTGTTTTACATTATGTGAAGGATGATCAAAACGACATGGAAGTTGATATTGCATCATCTTCTACTCGAACAACTGTGAAGCATTCCCTAGAGCTTGAGATCTACTGTTACTTGCTTGTGCTCATATTCCTGATTGACCAGAAAAAGTATAGTGAGGTCAGCCTGTTTGTTTCACTGTTTCTTTATTTTATTTTTGTTTATTGTTGGCGATGTAACATTTTAAAGAACTTTTACTCATCATGTAGGCTAAGGCTTGTTCCTCAGCAAGCATTGCCCATTTAAAGAACTCAAATAGGAGAACAGTTGATGTTTTGGCTTCTAGGCTCTATTTCTTTTACTCCCTTAGCTATGAACTTACTGGCGAACTCTCTGAAATCAGGGGGTGCGTGCTGTGCTGTTCTTTACTGGTTTCTTATTCTTGTTTAATATTCATCAAAGATTCATTGAAACAGGACATGATCATTTATTATGTTTTCATTTGTTTGCAGTAATCTTCTTGCTTTGTATCGGGTGGCAACATTGCGCCATGATGAGCTGGGGCAGGTTTGTACCTTGCATCTTGTAACAACTAAAAATACTTTGGTTTATTTTATTTATTATTTATTTTTTGATTTTTTTGGGACCGTGGTATACAGGAAATGCTTCTCAATCTACTACTTCGCAATTACCTTCATTACAATTTGTATGATCAAGCTGAAAAGCTGAGGTCTAAGGCACCACGTTTTGAAGCTCATTCAAATCAGCAGGTGTTCTTTACAATGATAATCTTTTAGTTACTTTTTTTTTGTCTTTTTGATGTGTTGTACCAATGATTATTGTTGATGAACTTTGTAAGATTATAATTTATGTTCTTCTCTTTGTTATTTGTTTCAGTTTTGCCGGTACTTGTTTTACCTTGGAAAGATTAGGACGATCCGGCTAGAGTACACTGATGCCAAGGAATCCCTTCTTCAAGCTGCTCGTAAAGCCCCTGTAGCCGCTCTTGGCTTTAGAGTTCATGTCACACCCCAACCGATGGCGGAAACATCGGGGCGTGGAATTGAGCGAAATAGATTGTCCAGAAGTTTCCATAACAACTATAATTACCAATTATTTAAAGCAACATGTCCCATACCATGTCATAAAAGATAACATAATTATTACAGACAAGATCTAGTCAAATTGTTCTGTTCCGACAACTCAGATTTCTAGTACAGACAATTTATTGTTGTTGACCTAGGTCTTTCCTAGCCTCGATTTCACAGCAAGCTAAGCATATAAGCATCCTAAGCACCTTTCACATACGTTAAAGTAAAAGTCAATACACATAGTGTAAAGGTGAGCATACAAGTTTAATAGATATAATAGAGTTCGAAATCTTTTACGCATAACCAGCACGTACACAGTGTAAAATGAGGCATGTTAGTTATCGACATGAATCTATCGATACCAATGACTGTGGGTTGACTGCCCAAGGCAGTTCGCGATACACACTCACCACTGTGAGCCATGTAACTAATTGTCCTTAACAACCCCTGAGTGAACAGGTGCTGAGTCCAAACTAATAGTACTACCGTTGCTAAGGCAGGTAGACAGCATTCCATGTGTAAACATAACAAACAAGCATTCATTAAGTCACGTATAACATGCAGTAACGGTTAGCGTTAAAGTATTGCGTAGTGTGTTTGATGTGATTTAGTATAAGGAACGTATGTAGCACCCAAAAGTGCGTAAAGCAAAAAGGGATCAAGTATACTCACAACGATTGATGGATTGAAGGGAGCGCTTAGAGCGGAAATTAGCCTGAACAGTTATCGATAACATAAGCGAAAGTCGGCGCGTAAAAAGGAACAAAGTGTCAGTGGGTCGAACAGCAATCCGGTCGGATGGCAATCTGATCGGATGGCCGGTCGTTCGGGTGACAACCCGCTCGGATGGTCATCCGATCGGGTGACCTTTCGAGTGGATTGTTACTTCGTTTGGGAAAGATGTGTTTGTGTGTGATGGTTTGACTTTTGAAGTTTTCGTTGTAGCATTTTGAAACTTCAGATGGTAGTCCGATCGGGTGGCAACTCTACCTTTCAAGTCGGTCGATCGGACGACCGTTCGATCGGACGACAACCCGATTGGTTGGACACTTTAGGTAAAAACAAGTTCATAGCAGTTTGTCACTTGATCGGATGGTAGTCCGATCGGGTGGCAACTCTGGTGCATTGAACATGTTGAAAATTGTTTAAGTATTGAAGTTTCAAAACACCATATGATAGGGTGGTCGGTTGATCGGGTGGCAACCCGATCGGACGACAGTCCGTTCGGTGTTCAAAGCTTCTGAAGTTTGTATTAAAAGTCAAATACCCGATCGGGTGACAATCTGATCGGACAGTAGTCCGATCGGGTGACACTCCAAACTGATCGGCATGATTGTCTTCCTCCATGGTCGTTTTGATAGTTTTTCGTTCTATCGAGATGATTTGATAACGTATTAGACAACAGAAACCTCGTCACGAATTAGTAACCTGATCGGACAGGAATCACCCAAATCCGACTAGTTAACTGTTCGAGACGGTGTTCCATGTTTAACCCAAAATCGGTAGTCTCGTGGATAGAATCCAGATCTTGAACCAACACAACCACAAGAATGAGTAGGAAGTTGGTACAAGCTCCGATTCTATCGGTTTTGAGTGCATGGAGTGTAAAAGAGTTGAAAGAAAGTTGGAAAACAATCTTTCAATCCTTTTTCACCTTGAACATGTTCAGATCTATGAAAGATCTTTGTTTATTTATGTGGAAATCGTTCAGATCTAAGTTGTTCTCGTAGGATTGAAGCCAAAACATGATGTTCATAAGAACACCATGATGACATCATCCTAGAACACCTCAAATCTAGTGACTTCACGGTTAAAAGTTAAGTTTCAAAAGATAGAAAGGTGTAGGAGTGCGTGTAGATCAAGAAAGTACAAAGATTAGGTTGAAAACCTACAAGATTTGAGAGAAATCGGAGAAAAGAAGCTTGGGTGCGGCTGGTTCGAGCAAAGAGATGTCACTTACCAAAAGTAGTAACAAGTGAGGTATTTATAGGGTTTCCCAAAGTGGAAAGGGCTGGTCGATCGAGTGGCAGCCTGATCAAATGGCTGGCCGATCGAGCGGCAGCTCGATCGAACGGCTGATCGATCGGCTGGTCACTTGGTCGATTAGCCACTTTGGTTCGAGTGTTCGGTGCGATGATTTTTGCCGTTTCGATTGCGAATGCGAGCGTTGCGATGCGATAGGGTTTCCTAGTCAAATTACTTTTAATCCCAACTACTATATCAACATACAATCATCCTTATTTCGTATTCGTTTAGCGTTTGCGATTCGATTGCGATTGAGTTTCGATTGCGTTTCGATTAATCACTACAACATAACATAACATAAACAAACATGCACAAGTAACACATAAGGCACGCACACACGTATAACCATATCCAGAACGCGTAATTCGAGTTACGAGTGCGATAGCGGTAGCGATAAAATATGCGATAAACGTCGAATATACCTCAATTATTAATAAGTACTCCACATAATACAACTAACGTCAAGCATAAAATGGACTAACTACAAGTCAAAGAAGTCAAAACAGAAATTGAGCAATGAGTGACAGATCGCAATTAGCATTCTTGTCTCCCTTTGACTTCAATCGTGACTTTGACTTTCGAAACACGGGGTGTTACAGCCTCCCCTAGTTGAGGGAAGTTCGTCCCAAAATTAGGCTGAAGCCGTATCAAACAACTGCGGGTACTTCGCCTTCATGTCGCTTTCGAGTTCCCAAGTGAACTCTGCGCCTCGTTTGCCTTCCCATCGGACTTTCACAATAGGAATGCACGAGCATCTGAGCTGCTTGGTTTGGCGGTCCATGATTTCGACAGGCTTCTCCATGAAGTGTAGCGTTTCGTTTATTTGGAGATCATCAAGAGGCACAATTAGATCATGCTCAGCCAGGCACTTTCGGAGGTTCGAAACATGGAAAGTTGGGTGAACGTTACTAAGTTCCTCCGGTAGTTCTAGTCTGTAGGCGACTTTTCCGATCCTTTCCAGAATCTTAAAAGGTCCAGCATATCGAGGCGCTAGTTTCCCTTTCTTGCCGAATCCGACCACACCCTTCCAAGGTGATACCTTTAGGAGTACGTAGTCGCCAACGTCAAATTCAAGGGGCTTGCGTCGTCTATCGGCGTAACTTTTCTGTCGGCTCCGAGCCTTCAATAGATTGTCTCGAATTTGGAGGACTTTGTCAGTCGTTTCTTGCAATAGCTCAGGACCGGTTAATTGCGAGTGCCCGATCTCGTGCCATACAATAGGCGATCGACATTTTCTTTCGTACAAAGCCTCGAACGGTGCCATTTGAATGTTGGAATGATAGCTATTGTTATACGAGAATTCGACTAACGGTAGGTAAGTGTCCCAATTACCACCGAAATCTATTACACACGAACGGAGCATGTCTTCAAGAGTACGGATTGTTCTTTCAGTCTGACCGTCGGTTTGTGGATGGAATGCGATACTTAGATTAAGCGTAGTACCGAGAGCTGCTTGAAACGTTTCCCACAGTCGCGAGGTAAACCGAGCATCACGGTCAGAGATGATGTCGCGAGGATTCCCATGTCGACAAATGATCTCATCGGTGTAGATTCGGGCTAATCTTTCTACCTTGTAGTCTTCCCGTATTGGCAAAAAGTGAGCAGATTTGGTCAAACGGTCAACGACAACCCAGATGCTGTCGTGACTTGATGGCGTACGCGGGAGTTTTGTTATGAAGTCCATAGCTATACTCTCCTACTTCCACATAGGGATCGGGGTTTGTTCAAGTAAGCCAGAGGGCCTTTGGTGTTCAGCCTTGACTTTTGATCAAGTCAGGCACTTTCCAACGTAGGGAGCGATATCCCTCTTCATGCCCGGCCACCAGTACTTGTAGCGAAGGTCCGGGTACATTTTGTCGGCACTGGGATGAATAGAGTACCGAGATTTGTGGGCTTCGTCCATCAATATCTGTCGTAAATTGGTCCGCTTAAGGATCCAAATTCGGTCTAGAAAGTGGAATATTCCATTCGACTTATTCACAAGCTGGGCCCCATCGTGGTAGATTCTTTCCTTCTTCAAAGTGCGTTCATTAAAACATGCATGCTGAGCTTCGCGGATGAGGGCTTCGAGATCATATTGGGCTTGGGTCTTACGGATGCTGAGCAGATAACTCCGTCTGCTGAGAGCGTCGGCAACGACATTTGCTTTGCCAGGATGATAACGAATCTCACAGTCGTAATCGTTGAGAAGTTCTACCCATCGGCGTTGACGCATATTAAGTTCCTTCTGGTCAAAGATATGTTGTAGGCTCCTATGATCGGTGAAGATCGTACACTTGGTACCATACAGGTAGTGTCGCCAAATCTTTAACGCAAAAACAACTGCGCCTAGCTCGAGATCATGGGTTGTATAGTTCTTCTCGTGGATCTTGAGCTGACGAGATGCGTAAGCAATGACCTTGTCTCGTTGCATGAGGACACAACCAAGACCAAGGTTCGAGGCATCACAATAGACAATAAAGTCGTCGCTTCCGTCGGGTAAGGCGAGGACGGGAGCGTTGCAGAGCATGTGCTTGAAGGTTTGAAAGGCAGACTCTTGTTCAGTTCCCCAAACAAAAGGCTTGTCATTATGCGTGAGAGCGGTAAGCGGCACAGCGATTTTTGAGAATCCTTTGATAAATCGTCGATAATAGCCCGCTAATCCGAGAAAAGAACGGACTTCAGACGGGTTCTTAGGTGTAATCCAACTCTTAACGGCTTCAATCTTAGCGGGATCGACGTGAATACCTTGACTATTGATAATGTGACCGAGAAATTGAACCTCCTCCAGCCAGAATTCACACTTGGCGTAGAGTCGATTTCCCTAGAGTAGCTCGAGAACTAAACGTAGATGTTGCGCGTGTTCGGCTTTCGACTTGGAATAGATCAAGACATCATCGATGAACACGATGACGAAGCGGTCGAGATATGGTTTACACACGTGATTCATCAGATCCATGAAAACCGCGGGTGCGTTGGTTAAACCAAAAGGCATAACAAAGAAGTCATAGTGACCGCATCGAGTGCGAAAAGCGGTTTTGGGTATATCCTCCTCTTGAATGCGTAGCTGGTGATAGCCTGAGCGTAGATCGATCTTCGAGAAACACGTAGCACCTTGTAGCTGATCAAACAAATCATCAATGCGAGGCAGGGGATAGCGATTCTTGATTGTCAACTTATTCAGTTCCCGATAGTCGATGCACATCCTGAACGACCCATCCTTCTTTTTGACGAAAAGGACTGGCGCGCCCCATGGAGAGGTGCTCGGGCGAGTAAAGCCTTTATCAAGTAGTTCCTGGAGCTGACTCGAGAGTTCACGCATTTCGGATGGAGCGAGTTGGTAAGGAGCTTTAGCAATAGGGTTCGCTCCAGGAATGAGGTCGATACGAAAGTCGATATCATGACTTGGCGGTAGTCCTGGAAGATCATCAGGAAACACATTCGGTGTCACACCCTGGCTTTTGCGGAAGCGTGGGTTTATTTGGTGTGACTTCTTAATACCATAGCTTAACCATAACAAAGCTATATGAAAATAAAACCATGCGGATCATCCATTGATTTAAGTTTGAAAAGTAAAATACCACAACACCATCTTAAGGCGTTGACACACGCAACGGAAATTACAATCTAATAACATAAAGACATTGTTAGAAAGTCACAACCACAAACTTTAGATAGACGTAGTTTAAGAACTGTGACTCGTCCAGGTAAAAGCCACAACCCCTAAACTCGGATGATCCCATAACTCTACGCAGCGTGAAAACGTAGCATACCGTGCCAGATCCTTAGTTCCCTGAAATACATGTAAGTTGGAAAAATCAACAAAAATTGTTGAGCGAGTTCATGTGTAGTGAGTATGTAAAACCTTTGTAAGTATAAAATCCTGGTATGTAGCAAATAAGGAAAAAGAGATCACCATTGGGTTGCAAAGCCAATGATATGTTGTGAAGTGCTGTAGGAAGACTCAAACCTAGCGGATTTGTGCGTCGGGCACTTAGTCACCACCTGGTCCATTAAGCGGGCTCAGGAGTGGGGCTCGCTACACCCAAATAGATCTATCACTAATGTCCCTCGGTCCTACACGAGGATTAATGGCCTCAAGTTGCGCCTACCCACTCACATGATCTAAGTAGTAACCCTCCTTACGCTAATCATACCATGTGTAAAAGTACTCATGATCATAGTAACATGTATTTCACCCCCGCAGTTTAGAAAAACTGAAAACAGTTAAGAGAAAAGGGGGACATGAACTCACCGAAGTGCGTCTCTAAAAAGTATCTCCCAGAAAATCTGCTGTGCGACGACCTACACATACTAACTTCTATTAGACGGACGGCCGTGCCTTAGTTTAAGGTTTAATGTCCTTGGGAAATAGTTAGGCAACTATTTCGTGTTTACACTTCGTAATTATTTGATAATTATATTCCTTCCTAATGATGGGGGTTTTGATACATGTGCGTTTTCTTGTAAAACCAAAATATATATTATTAAGTCTCACTTAAAATATATTTAAATTCTATCTCCAAAATATAAATATTTTTCCCAAAAATATTATATTTTATTCCATATAATTTTACCCAAAATAATACTTCTAACGAAAAACACACTTATGAGTATTTTCTGAAAATACGTAAGTTACGTTGTGAAGTTCGGGTGGTATTAATAATACCGGTGTAACTTAAATAATTATTGTGAAGGCGTTCGTATTATTTTGGAGTCGTTAATATTTAGTAATATTATTTTTACCCTAAAAATAATATTTACGTAGTTCACAAAATAATCACAAAAATTCACACAAGTGTTGTTATGAAAATATATATTCTAAATATATATTTTAGCACGTTTTATTTTGTGGAAAACCCACCTCCGACACTTGGAAGTTTCGCAATAAAAATCGTGGCGAAAGTTATTTGGGAAAACAAGTTAAAAATATATCCATAACACTTGTGAAAAAAATATTTACAAGTGTTAGATTTTTGGAAAAATTTCGCCAGAGCTTCCTCTGTAACTGGAGGTGGCCACGCTTACAAGCGTATCATTTTCTTTTAAAATTTCAAATCAACAATGTTCCCAACATCAATCAACAGAGTTTCATCATCAAAATAGTCAAAATAAATATAAATCGCAAAACACATGAACTTGTGGTTTGTGTAAAATATGTAGTAACTTTCCCCATATTTTTAGTAGATCTTTTATAAATAAACTTGGTTTCTTTGAGAACCTTGTTTTTAAAGAAGACACGTCTTTACAACTTTTTGTCAAAAATTACAACAATAATTCTTTGTTAAAACTCTTTGTTACACAAGTGTCTACACACTTGTGTGTTCACAAAAATCACCTTTGTTTAGGAAGGATCCGGCTTTAAAAGTATGATTTCATTTTACACTTGGTCCTTCGAAAATACCACTTGTAGATCTCTAGATCTACAAGTTTAGAACTCCATTTTATAAGAAAATTTGTTTTTACACAAGTTCATGTTTAGGTTGGAAAGGGTTCGTCATCTAGAAACTTTACAACTAAACATAAGGCTAGTTCATGTTTTGTGAACATGATCTAGCGGGTTGATGACGATCCATTTCCATACTAGCAATCAACAACCAAAAATAATCATAACAATACTAGTTTTATAAGTTTTACACCATTATTCATCCATTAACCACCTTGCTCATCTTCTTTAGTAGATTTTTAATTTTGTTCTTACATGTTCATAAATTTCAACCGACAAAATTCTTATTAACCACTTTAGAATAGATCAAGAAGGCATTTAGAGTCACTTACTACTAGCTCGAGGCTAGGGACGAAACTAGACGAAAAATAGGCGGTTAATAGCGTTGTGGTGAGGTCCTCGCGATTCCGTAAGCACCGAGCCTCCTTATGCGTGACCCTTCTCCTTTGTATGTAAATAATATGCAAGATGGAACATTGAAAGTGATAGATGGTGGGTGTTGGGTGCTCTCGGCCGAACTCACAAAGAGGGAAAGAGATGTAAGTTTTTTTTTTTTTTTTTGTTGAAATCCATGAAAGCCTTTATCCCTTATCTTTCTTTATAAACCATTTTCCACTAGTGACCAAAGTGTAATGTGTAGGCTAGATTCTAAGCATTTGAATTAGAATAATCAAACAAATTATGGGTGTGTACCACCTCTACAGACCGTCAACATGTGGGGGGTAGGGTTATTAGTTCAATATCAACTAACTAGTTAGTGTTAGTTAGTTAAGTTGGAATTTAATTTAGTGTAGTATTGTGTTGTAATATATAGCGGGTGTTAGGGTATTCGGGGACCCTAACTGGCTCAGAAAAAGAAAAACAATGTAAATGACAATATTTTTATGTCCCGGGTTAAGTCCGGTTGTACGGTTGGGTATTACTCCGTTAAAGTGCTAAATAAGTGTATAAAGTGTCGTTATTATTTCTTTTAGTGACACAATTTAATCCCGACACTTTGGAAAGTGTCTAGTAATATTTTTCCAACTTTTTGCACTTTACTAGGTTAGATAAATGCTGAATTTTTATTTATAGTGCAGAATTTTGTACACAAAGTACGTTTTAGGCACATCCGGTCACTATAACTATCGCCTAGTGCCGCAGTTTTACATTCCTCACCTCCCTACACTCCCTACTAGTGTAGTAATCTATTCCCGGCTCATACTGGCCACAGAGACAGTAACTGTCTGATGCTGGTTATGTCAGCATGTTTACTGGGTTATCCGTATAGTGTGCTCACTGTGCTTTTGTGCATCAAGGTTGTCACTAACGTTTGTGTGTAAATATTAGAGTGACAGTATAAGATGTGATGCAAGAGGGTGTATGTATCAGAAATCAGTAAGCAGTTTAATCACAGTTGTAAGCAAGCATAGTAATTAGGCAGTAATTAAATATTAATTAATTCGTACGGATACCTGGTTTGGTGAGGGTTGTCACATTCTCCCCCCGTTAAAGAAATTTCGTCCCGAAATTTAAGTTCTGCTTCTATTTGCAGGGGTCTTTGGAAATAAATGGGGGTATTTCTCTTTCATTCGATCCTCACGCTCCCACGTGAATTCAGGCCCATGTCTTGCATTCCAACGAACTTTGACGAGTTTGACACTGATCCTGAGAGTTTTATTAACTTTCCAATCCGTGACCTCAACAGGTTCTTCAGTGAAGTGGAGCGTGTCGTCGATATGAACTTCGTCAGCAGGAATGATCACTGTATCTTGTGTTGGACTTTTTTTCAAATTGGATACATTGAATGTGTCGTGAACACCATGGAGTTCAGCAGGTAGGTCCAACTTGTAGGCTACAAGCCCAATCCTTTGCAGGATTCTGAAAGGGCCAATGTAACGCGGATTCAACTTCCCACGCTTTCTGAAGCGTGCCACACCCTTCCAGGGTGAAACTTTCAATAAAACCATATCTCCAACTTGAAATTCCAAATGTTTCCGGTTTGGATCTGCATAGGCTTTCTGTCTGTCGCGAGCCGCTTCGATGCGTTTTCGAATTTCCGCAATCTTGTCTGTCGTCTCTTGGACGATTTCGGGACTAACAAGCTGCCTATCACCTGCGTCAGCCCAGCATAGGGGTGATCGACACTTGCGTCCGTAAAGAGCTTCAAATGGCGCGGCTCCAATACTGGTGTGGTAGCTGTTGTTGTGACAACTCGAATTTCCGACATTCTCTATTCGCATTTAGTGCACGTTGACTTTGACTATTTAGTTGTGTTATGATAAAACCTAGTGTGTTTGCATGGTTATGTGTGATTGTATAACATGTGTACTGTTTGTAAAACTTAAACTGTTAAACCATATAAGAATCCGATGAAACACAAGTGAGATTCGCCAAGATCGATCTCGACGAAACAGATCAGTTTCGTCAACACCTTCTCGACGAAACAGGCTGTTTCGCCGAGCCCAGTTTCGCCGAAGGCCCAGTACGGCCCAGAATGTTATTTCGCGAATATTTACGTGAAACGGGTTCAGTTTCACAAGTTAGGCAATCAGAAAAACCCTAGAACTCTCTCTCTTCTGTGCGACGGCAACAACCATTGTTCACCACCATCCCTAGCTCTCGAATCCTTGTTTCTTCATCTTGAATCGGTTAGTGTGTGTTTGTTAGTCGATTCCATGTTTCTGTTATATCACGATTCTTGCTTGCGTATATGATTGATGTGTGTTACTGCTGTGATAAGAGTATGACTATGATGTTATAGATTTTGATATGTATGATGTAGTAGGATTTATATAAAATGCTATGCGAAACTTAATACAATCGAGTGCTCGGTTCTGGATATTGTTATTATGTTCTGATTATGAATACAAGTTAGTATCTTGATAGGGTGCAATGATATGATGTTGTATGTTGATATGTTATACACATAAACTAGGGTTTATGCTAGGCAATGACTCTTGGATGATTGATTTATGATGATTCGATATGCACATTAATCTTCGTATGATTTCTGTTATTGATGACGGCTGCTAGAATGATTAGGGTTTATGTGTTATTCGCATCTGCTGTAACTGATGTCTGCGAAACAGACATCCGACGAAACAGGACTCTCGGCGAAACAGAATGTGTTTCGCCAAGAGTCATCGACGAATTAGAATCCTGTTTCGCCAAATGAGGTCACGACGAAACGGAATGTGTTTCGTCAATTTGTGTTTCGCCGAAAGTGTGTTTCGCCAACTTATGTGTTTCGCCATTATGTGTGTTTCGCCGAACAGTTAATCTGCACAGTAATTTGAGTTAATTCTGTTAAGTGTTAACTGGAATATTTAACTGCTGTTAAGAGTAACCCTCTTGTATACGATTGTGAATACGTGCTACATGTTTATACGTGAACAAATTGAACACAAACTGATTATGTATACGTGCATACTCTAGGACGTGATTGATTCACTTTGAGCACATACTTAGCATACCGAGCAAACCCAAGGTGAGTTCACACAAGCCAAGGCATGGGGTTCCCGGGTGGGAATGGGGATTTGATGATTTACTGCACATACATAGATGCTAGAACCTACTGCTAGACTAGTAACACTTATTGAACGATCTTCGCACACCTGCCAAGGATTGGCCGCGATATTATGACTGACTTCGCACACCTGCCATATGATGGCCGCGAACTAAATTTACATATCTTCGCACACCTGCCTGGAGAGGCCGCGATACAAATAAACCTAGTCTAGAATACTTGGGAAAAACATTCCCCAATATCTTCGCACACCTGCCTGGAGGGCCGCGATGGGAAATAATACGATACTTTGTAACGAACGAACATACTACTACTCACGCTATACTATTACTGAACTATTAACTGTGAACTCGCTCAACTAGTTGTTGACTCTCTCTTGCATGCCTTGCAGGACCTTAGGTACATATGGAGCTTGCACAGGGAGGAGCAGGTCGTTGTGGGACATGGATCGATGATGCCATGTTATCTATCTAATCATTTGAATTTACTATTTACATTGGGTTTACATACTTATGCTTCCGCTACATACTTGTTGATGTTTGGTTTTGAAAACACCTTTCGTATTGTTGAATGATTTTTGGTATTTACTTATATGTTCAATATGATTGGTGGCTTGATCCTGGTCAGTCACGCCTCCAAGTGGTGATACTCCGCGAGTGGATTTTTGGGGGTGTGACAGATTGGTATCAGAGCCATTGGTTATAGAGAACTTGGTTTTAATAAAGGGAAAACGATTTTGTTAAAACCAGACTATAACCAGAACAGTGCTCTCAACGATCCACAACGACGCTTCGCTCCACGTGCAAGGCTCAACATCATAGGTATTACTATTCATGTTACTTTACCTACATGCTAGAACTACATAGAACTTTGCTTGTGGTATGCCTAGATTACAGAACCCATTATATGCTATTACTTGAGACTACTTGTGTGCTCACTCTCTTCTGTCATCGCACTACTCGCGAACCTATCTCACTTACGTTATCTTTACTATGAAGATCATGTCTGGACGTATCAACATGACCCAGGACCAGTTGACGGCCCTCATTAACGAACGAGTTACTGCGGCAGTTGCAGCCGCACAAGCAGGAGGTATACCCTGCAGTTACAACTCACACTAGGATCCTTAGATCCTACATACCTAAATCAACTCTCGTGTTTAAACTGCCCTAATTCTTTTACACAACAGGTCAAGCACCTGTTTGCACTTTCAAGACTTTCATGGACTGTCGTCCAACCACTTTCAGCGGCACTGAAGGAGCCGTAGGTCTCCTGCACTGGTTTGAAAAGATAGAGTCTGTGTTTGAGATGTGTGAATGCCCTGAGGCACGCAGGGTGAAATATGCTACTGGTACTCTCGAGGGTTTAGCCCTCACATGGTGGAAAGCTCAGGTCCAAATACTGGGGTTGGTTGCTGCTAACGCCACCCCATGGAACAATTTCAAAGAGATGATCAAGGAAGAATACTGCAGTCGAGATGATATTCATAAGCTGGAAGTCGAGTTTTTCAACCTCAAGATGACGGGGTCTGAGATTGAAGCGTATACCAAAAGATCGAATGAGCTTGCGTTACTGTGTCCTACTCTGGTGGACAAACGTATCGAACTTTATCTTAAGGGTCTGGTGCCAGAGATCCAAAGTCATGTGACTTCAGCAAATCATGCCACCTACCAGCAGGTTGTTCAGTTGGCACACCGTCTCACTGAACAGGCGGTGGAGCAAAACAGGTTGCCTAAACGCATCAACGCTACTGCTACCGCTACCACTTCAGTTACTCCTGCTACTCCCAGCGACAATAAGAGGAAATGGGAGGGGGATTCTAGCAAAGGCTCAGCTACTGTTCAGTCTCAAGTTCAGCAACGCAAGACAAATGACTACCAGAGTCCGAATCAGCAATCATCAGGTAGTCAAGGGCAGAGTGGCTATCGGGGAATTCACCCATGGTGTAGAAGGTGCAATAAACACCACAGCGGAAGATGTCGCAGGGAACAGTGTCAAAGATGTCTTAAGACGGGTCACGAGGCTAAAGATTGCAGGAGTTCTCGACCTGCGAATCAGAACCAGCAACAACAACCACCTGCTCCACGAAACCAGCCTCAGCAGCAGCAACATGGAAACAGGGGGTGCTACCAGTGTGGGGCTGAAGGTCATTACAAACGCGATTGCCCTCAATTGAACCAAAACCAGAATCGCAACAACAACAACAACAACAATCAGGGCAACGGGAACAACAACAACGGGGGAAACAACAACAACAATGGCAACGAAGCTCGGGGTCGTGCTTTTGTGCTGGGTCGGGGCGACGCAATGAATGATCCCAATGTGGTTATGGGTAAGTTCCTTCTTGACGATATTTACGTTACTGTACTATTTGATTCGGGTGCGGACACCAGTTATATGTCTCTGAAGGTTAGTCAAATTTTAAAACGTGCACCAACACTTTTAAACACCAAGCATGTAGTAGAGTTAGCTAACGGTAAAAGTTTAGAGGCCACGCACATAGTTCAAGGTTGTAATCTTATCCTCGCCGGTCAAACTTTCTCCATTGATCTCATCCCTATAACACTGAGTAGTTTCGACATCGTCATTGGTATGGATTGGTTATCCCAACAACAAGCAGAGATACTATGCAGGGAGAAGATCATTCGTATTCCACGTTCTGGAATGGAACCTCTCAAAGTTCAAGGCGACAAGAGTGGTGTCGTGAGTGGCATCATTTCTTTCTTGAAGGCTCAGAAGTGTTTACGAAAGGGCCACACCGCTGTTTTAGCTCTCGTTACGGATACATCGAAGAAAGAGAAAAATATTGAGGATATTCCTGTAGTACGCGATTTTCCTCAAGTATTTCCTGAGGAATTACCTGGGTTACCGCCTCATCGTCAAGTCGAATTTCAGATTGAGCTCGCTCCAGGAGCAGCACCCATAGCTCGAGCGCCTTATCGCTTAGCTCCAACGGAACTGGAAGAACTGTCTAAGCAACTACAAGAACTCTTGGAAAAGGGTTTCATACGTCCTAGCTCTTCGCCTTGGGGAGCTCCAGTATTATTTGTAAAGAAGAAGGACGGTACCTTCCGCATGTGTATAGACTACCGCGAATTGAACAAGGTGACTGTGAAGAATCGCTATCCTCTTCCACGCATCGACGACTTATTCGACCAGTTGCAAGGGTCGAGCTTTTACTCGAAGATTGATCTGAGGTCAGGTTACCATCAACTGAGAGTCCGGGATTAGGACGTCTCCAAAATAGCATTTAGAACTCGCTACGGCCATTACGAGTTTCTGGTCATGCCATTCGGGCTAACGAACGCGCCTGCGGTCTTCATGGACCTTATGAACAGAGTGTGCAAACCTTATCTTGACAAGTTCATTATTGTTTTCATCGACGACATCCTGATCTATTCGAAGAGTCAGGAGGAACACGAGCAGCATTTACGACTCATTTTGGAACTCCTTCGAACGGAACAGCTGTACGCCAAGTTTTCAAAATGCGACTTCTAGCTTCGTGAAGTCCACTTTCTAGGCCACGTGGTAAACAAGGATGGGATTCATGTTGATCCATCCAAGGTAGATTCGATCAAGAACTGGCCTGCACCTCGCACACCAACCGGAATACGCCAATTCTTGGGTTTGGCGGGTTATTACAGACGGTTCATCAAAGACTTCTCAAAAATTGCACAGCCGCTTACATTACTGACACAGAAAGGTGTTGTTTATCGTTGGGGTAATACACAGGAAACAGCATTTCAGCACTTAAAGGATAGACTTTGTAGCGCACCTATCCTCTCATTGCCTGAAGGCACGGACGATTTTGTAGTCTACTGCGACGCGTCTATCCAGGGTCTTGGATGTGTGTTGATGCAGCGGGATAAAGTCATTGCTTATGCTTCGCGCCAACTTAAGATTCACGAACGGAATTACACCACACACGATTTAGAGCTGGGAGCTGTTGTTTTTGCGCTCAAGATATGGCGACATTACCTGTATGGCACTAAATGCACCATCTACACCGATCACAGGAGTCTCGAGCACATATTCAAGTAGAAAGAATTGAACATGCGACAACGCAGATGGGTCGAACTACTGAACGATTACGAATGTGCTATAAAGTACCATCCGGGCAAAGCCAATGTGGTGGCCGACGCCCTCAGTCGAAAGGATAATACACCTAGGCGTGTACGAGCGTTGCAACTCACTATTCAGTCTAGTCTTCCTTCACAGATACGAGATGCTCAAGTAGAAGCATTGAAACCGGAAAACGTCAGGGCTGAAGCTCTACGCGGCTCAAGGCAACGGTTAGAACAAAAGGCAGACGGAGCCTACTATGTAACAGGACGCATCTGGGTCCCACTCTATGGCAACTTACGAGAGCTTGTAATGGATGAAGCTCATAAGTCTCGCTACTCGGTACATCCAGGTGCGGATAAAATGTACCACGACATCAAAACTACATATTGGTGGCCTAGCATGAAGGCCCACATAGCCACATACGTTAGCAAATTCTTGACTTGTGCGAGAGTCAAGGCAGAATATCAGAAACCGTCAGGACCACTCCAACAACCTGAAATACCACAATGGAAATGGGAGCAAATTTCCATGGACTTTGTTACTGGCCTACCTAGATCTCAGCGTGGGAATGATACTATTTGGGTGATCGTGGATCGACTCACAAAGTCTGCTCACTTCTTGGCTACTAAGGAAACAGACAAGTTCTCTACTCTAGCAGACATCTACTTAAAAGAAGTGGTCTCAAGGCACGGGGTGCCAACCTCCATTATCTCTGATCGTGATGCACGTTTTACTTCAGAACTGTGGCAAGCAATGCACAAATCTTTTGGCTCTCGATTAGACATGAGCACAGCTTAGCACTCTCAGACGGATGGGCAGTCTGAGCGCACCATTCAAACTCTAGAAGACATGCTTCGGGCGTGCGTAATTGACTTTGGCAATGGTTGGGAAAAACATCTGCCACTTGTGGAATTTTCATACAATAACAGCTACCACACCAGCATTAAAGCTGCTCCATTCGAGGCATTGTACGGGCGTAAATGCCGGTCACCTCTCTGTTGGGCAGAGGTGGGAGATAGTCAAATCACAGGTCCAGAAATGGTAGTTGATACTACTGAAAAGATTGCTCAAATACGACAACGCATGGCGGCAGCTCGTGACCGTCAGAAAGCATATGCCGATAAAGATAGAAAACTACTCGAATTCCAAGTTGGGGATCGAGCGCTACTCAAAGTTTCGCCCTGGAAGGGTGTGGTTCGTTTTGGCAAACGCGGCAAACTCAATCCACGATACGTCGGACCTTTCGAAGTTATTGAGAAAATAGGCAAAGTGGCCTACAGACTGAACTTACCACCTGAACTCAGTGCAGTTCACAACGTCTTTCACGTGTCGAATCTGAAGAAGTGTACGTCAGATGAGACCCACATAGTTCCCTTGAAGGAACTCACTATCGACGAGCGGTTGCACTTCGTCGAAGAACCAGTTGAAATCACGGACCGGGATGTTAAGGTCCTCAAGAACACGAGAATCCCTCTTGTACGAGTTCGTTGGAACTCCCGCCGCGGCCCAGAGTTCACCTGGGAGCGTGAAGATCAAATGGAACTTAAATATCCCCAGTTATTCGGAAACCAAGCAACTACTACTGAGGCTGAAGCTACCAATGCAGAATTTCGGGACGAAATTCCAAATCAACGGGGGGATAATGTGACACCCCAAGAAAACCAGTAATCTTCGCAAACCTGCTCGGGGAGCCGCGATACGATACAGGTAAACAACGTCACACTACTAGCTTCCTCAGTAACTGCATGCTAAATTTCGGGACGAAATTTCTTTCAAGTTGGGGATAATGTGACAACTCGAATTTCCGACATTCTCTATTCGCATTTAGTGCACGTTGACTTTGACTATTTAGTTGTGTTATGATAAAACCTAGTGTGTTTGCATGGTTATGTGTGATTGTATAACATGTGTACTGTTTGTAAAACTTAAACTGTTAAACCATATAAGAATCCGATGAAACACAAGTGAGATTCGCCAAGATCGATCTCGACGAAACAGATCAGTTTCGTCAACACCTTCTCGACGAAACAGGCTGTTTCGCCGAGCCCAGTTTCGCCGAAGGCCCAGTACGGCCCAGAATGTTATTTCGCGAATATTTACGTGAAACGGGTTCAGTTTCACAAGTTAGGCAATCAGAAAAACCCTAGAACTCTCTCTCTTCTGTGCGACGGCAACAACCATTGTTCACCACCATCCCTAGCTCTCGAATCCTTGTTTCTTCATCTTGAATCGGTTAGTGTGTGTTTGTTAGTCGATTCCATGTTTCTGTTATATCACGATTCTTGCTTGCGTATATGATTGATGTGTGTTACTGCTGTGATAAGAGTATGACTATGATGTTATAGATTTTGATATGTATGATGTAGTAGGATTTATATAAAATGCTATGCGAAACTTAATACAATCGAGTGCTCGGTTCTGGATATTGTTATTATGTTCTGATTATGAATACAAGTTAGTATCTTGATAGGGTGCAATGATATGATGTTGTATGTTGATATGTTATACACATAAACTAGGGTTTATGCTAGGCAATGACTCTTGGATGATTGATTTATGATGATTCGATATGCACATTAATCTTCGTATGATTTCTGTTATTGATGACGGCTGCTAGAATGATTAGGGTTTATGTGTTATTCGCATCTGCTGTAACTGATGTCTGCGAAACAGACATCCAACGAAACAGGACTCTCGGTGAAATAGAATGTGTTTCGCCAAGAGTCATCGACGAATTAGAATCCTGTTTCGCCAAATGAGGTCACGACGAAACGGAATGTGTTTCGTCAATTTGTGTTTCGCCGAAAGTGTGTTTCGCCAACTTATGTGTTTCGCCATTATGTGTGTTTCGCCGAACAGTTAATCTGCACAGTAATTTGAGTTAATTCTGTTAAGTGTTAACTGGAATATTTAACTGCTGTTAAGAGTAACCCTCTTGTATACGATTGTGAATACGTGCTACATGTTTATACGTGAACAAATTGAACACAAACTGATTATGTATACGTGCATACTCTAGGACGTGATTGATTCACTTTGAGCACATACTTAGCATACCGAGCAAACCCAAGGTGAGTTCACACAAGCCAAGGCATGGGGTTCCCGGGTGGGAATGGGGATTTGATGATTTACTGCACATACATAGATGCTAGAACCTACTGCTAGACTAGTAACACTTATTGAACGATCTTCGCACACCTGCCAAGGATTGGCCGCGATATTATGACTGACTTCGCACACCTGCCATATGATGGCCGCGAACTAAATTTACATATCTTCGCACACCTGCCTGGAGAGGCCGCGATACAAATAAACCTAGTCTAGAATACTTGGGAAAAACATTCCCCAATATCTTCGCACACCTGCCTGGAGGGCCGCGATGGGAAATAATACGATACTTTGTAACGAACGAACATACTACTACTCACGCTATACTATTACTGAACTATTAACTGTGAACTCGCTCAACTAGTTGTTGACTCTCTCTTGCATGCCTTGCAGGACCTTAGGTACATATGGAGCTTGCACAGGGAGGAGCAGGTCGTTGTGGGACATGGATCGATGATGCCATGTTATCTATCTAATCATTTGAATTTACTATTTACATTGGGTTTACATACTTATGCTTCCGCTACATACTTGTTGATGTTTGGTTTTGAAAACACCTTTCGTATTGTTGAATGATTTTTGGTATTTACTTATATGTTCAATATGATTGGTGGCTTGATCCTGGTCAGTCACGCCTCCAAGCGGTGATACTCCGCGAGTGGATTTTTGGGGGTGTGACAGTTGTTGTACGAGAATTTGGCCAATGGTAAATGCTTATCCCAGCTACCACCAAGATCCATTACACAAGCTCTCAGCATATCCTCCAAAGTCTGTATAGTTCTTCCACTTTGCCCATCAGTTTGCGGATGAAACGCAGTGCTCAGATTCAATTGTGAGCCAAAAGCTTCTTGGAAGGATTGCCAAATCCTTGGTGTGAAACGTCCGTCTCTATCAGAGATGATCGAGAGAGGCACTCCATGACGTGCGATAATCTCTCGCATGTATATTTCTGCCAGTTTACTCGTGTTGTCCTTCTCTTTGATTGGTAAGAAGTGCGCGGACTTTGTTAGGAGGTCAACTATCACCCAAATAGTATCATGACCCCTGGGCGTCCTTGGCAACTTCGTTATAAAATCCATTGAAATCTGTTCCCATTTCCACTTGGGAATTTCAGGTTGTTGCAGAAGTCCCGAAGGCTTCTGGTATTCAGCTTTTACCATGGCACACGTTGTCACACCCCGACCGCGTAAAACAACAAATCGCGGCGGAAACATCGGGGCGTGTCGTAACAGAATTAATTGTTTCAAATCCATGGCAAACAAAGTTGTATTTTATTTATTAAACAAGGGTGTTACATTGTCTTGAACAGTAAACAAAAGAGTTTATAACATAATTAAACAAGTCTATCTCCATTTTTAGTCTCTAAGGCACAGGTCCGCCCTAGAATCATTATCAACATCCTACGGAAAAGCTCCTGAAAACACATGTGAAAATAGGTACGTCAGCATAAAAATGCCTGTGAGATACATAGGTTTTGTGAAAATAGGATTCATGACTTGTATTTAAGAAAATATTCAATAACAGTCAGTCATGAACCTTGTAAGTTGTTTTGTTTTATAAATCATTCAAAAATGATAAAATCAGTTGATATGTATAAGTAAATGTAAGGTTAAATGAATAACCATGTAAAATGAGTTGTATAAGATAAACTGTTTATGTAAAACAATATCTTGTGAAAAGTATGTCATTTGTATAAAATGTAATATGTCTATACTGAATGATTTAATTAACGTTGCGCTATGTAATATTATACAAACACTTATATATAGGAAGTACCAGCGGCGTATCCACCATGTTTGTATCATATTACACACGCCTCGTTACTCAAATCACTTACCCAAACAACCACCAATGTAACTTGTTCATGTACAAACCAATTGTCAAGTGTTATTGTGTAAACCATATCAAAATGTCTATGTCCAATGTAAACCACCAAATGTGTATATCAATGTCAAAATGTTTATGTTCAATGTAGATCATGTAATATGTAACCAGAAATGTCATGTATGGTAAGTGAAATGTATCAAACTAAACCATATGTAAAATGCACAATAACAAGGTATTGAAGTAAAACATAGTTTAAATCAAAGTTATGTTTTGTGTAACAAATGCATGCTATACTGATACAAACATCTATGCGGTATTGTTATAATGCATACATCCAAGCCTTGAGACTGTGGCGATAAACCCTTAAACAAATTAAAGGTTTATCTAAGTTATGTATATCGAATTCGGTCATTCCTTTCATCCCCTTTCCCTGGGATGTCCGGAACGGGAGTTGTCAATTCCTATGGTACCACTACCTACTAACGAACGGCGTAATTAATGTTAATGAATGTATTGTTCCATGTTAAACAAACCAAATGTCATAACAAAATGTAAGCATGTTAAAACGATGCACTAAGTATGTAATCAAATGAACATACATAGCGTGAAATGTCATGTAAAACGATGTACTAAGTAATGCACACAATGGGCACACCTAGCATGAAATGTGATGTAAAACAATGTACTAAGTAATGCACACAATGGGCACACCTAGCATGAAATGTAATGTAAAACAATGTACTAAGTAATGCACACAATGGGCACACCTAGCATGAAATGTAATGAAATCATGTACTATAATGTACTAACGAACATAGCATGTATATGATGTGAAAACAGGAAAGCATGAAAGTAACAAGTAGGCACATGTGTTTCACCCCAAAACAGTTTGGAAAACAGTAAAAGAGGGGTCTATGTACTCACTTGAGATTGCTCAGTTGTCTAAAGATAACCACCAAGTAATGCTATAGATCTCGGAATCAAACGGCACCTAATATAGGTAACTATGTTAATAAACCGGACCTACATCGGAAGATCGGGTAGCATGAGGGTTTGTAAACCAAACGAGTGTAGAGACTCGTGTCATTTGGTTTAACAAAGCCTACATACTAAATGAAACCTAACATAAATGTTTACGACCCATTACGACCCGTTTAGGAAGCTTATGCTACTTTAACGCGTCGTGCGCGTGAAACGCGTTCGGACCGCCTAACTAGTCCTATGACAAGTGTTATATGCCTAAACATGTTACATAATCAGTTATGTGACAAAGGTTTAGGTTACATATGCTTAATTACCAATTATACATGAAAAGGGTATTCTGGTAATTTACCTAAGGCATATAAACTACCTATCATACAACTACTTAAACGATGTGACCATAGGGTATAACCTCGGAAGGTTATTCCCTATACTATGGTCACCTAATGTATTTGGTCGGATCCTAATGATCGACCAAACTGGGTCGGGTTCGAAGGTATAGGCGATTTATTAGATCGCCTACCCTACGACCCTAGACAACGTGGTAATCAGTAGGCATAGCCCCAAGGGACTATAACCAACGTGATTACACTCACGTTGCGAAGTTCAAACGAACTTCGCATTGACCATTACTGGTCAACGCTGAAAGTCAAATAAAGTTTGACTTTCCGACTCGAAAAGCAGTAAAATAAGGAAAAGAACGAAAGAATACTTACGAAGGGTCCCCGAATGCTAAACTCGATTCAAAAATCTCAGGTATGAAACAAATGTTTCAACTTAGAGTTTCTCAAATCAAATTTCTAGTGATTATGAACAATGGGGGGTGGGGTATTTATAGTTTTCGGGTAACCGTTAAGATCGTTTGTTGAATATCGTGCCTTAATCCAAGCCGTACAAGTGTCGGAAACTCATGGTGGCTAAAAATGATGTTTATCAACAGATTAGGCAAGTGGGAAATGTGTGGGTGAGGTTGCAACAGCTGGAAAATGCTGACTGTTAACTCTTATCTGTTCTGCAGGTGCCTTACGGACCGTAAGGTATGGCTTACGGTCCGTAAGCCAGTAAGTTTGGCAGAATTACAACTTCAGTCCCTGTTGTGTATTCAGCCCATTTTCGACACGTTTAAGGCCCGTTAACCCCATTTCAAAGCTCTAAAATGAAGTTAAAGTATAGGGAACTTAAAATATGCTCAAAAATATCTCGGATGTCGGTTCGTTTAGCCGTACGAACGCGATGTTCGCTTAATTACGACGGAATGCGCATAAGCGCGAAAAACGATCCAAATGACGCGACGAATGGATTTTTCTTATGGCGAACACTAAAATATAATATAGTCATGCTTACATAAATTTTTGGATGTCCGGATGTATTCAGAACGTAAGTTATGCGCGAAAATGCAAACTTGTGCACTTTTTGACACTTTTAGTCCCTGAATGACCCAAAAGTTTATTTTAACACACCGAACCCCTCAAAGCCTATTTCTAAGCTATGTAAAGGATATTTAAGGTGTGTTTAACTTATGGTTATGTTCCGGAATGTTCGTTACAGTTCAAATTGGCATACTTTCGCAGTTTGTCAAGTTTAGTCCCTGTAAGCGAATTAACTTGTTTTTGCCATACCAAAGCCTTCAAAACTTATTTCTAAGTTATGTAAAGGTTATTTAAGGTATGTTGAGTATATGTTGATGTTTCGGAGTATTTCTCGCATTTAACTGAGTACGTTTACGCACTAGTTTGCGTATAACTCTCCAGAAAGTGATGTAGAGTTTGGAATTGAACAGAAGTCAAAACATGAAAAATGTAAAACATAACAAAACAAACATTGGGATCAAATAACATTGTTTTATTGATAATAGAATTGTTCATAGTGATTACAAGCACAGTTGTTACAGTCTCCCCTACTTGTGGAAATTTCGTCCCGAAATTTATTTAGAGGAAACCCGTGGAAAAAGATGTGGATATTTCGCCTTCATTTGATCTTCGCGTTCCCAAGTAAACTCAGGTCCACGTTTAGCTTCCCAGCGAACTTTGACCAAAGGAATGCGCTTGCGTTTAAGCCACTTGACTTCACGTTCCATGATTTCCACTGGTTTCTCAACAAATTTCAGTGTTTTGCCAACACGAATTTCGTCAAGCGGTATGGAGAAGTTCTCATCAGCTGAACACCTCTTGAGATTGGATACGTGAAAAGTTGGATGAACATTTCCAAGTTCAGGAGGTAACTCAAGTCTGTAGGCTACCTTTCCGATTCTTTCGACGATCTTGAATGGTCCAACGTATCTAGGTGCAAGTTTTCCTTTCTTTCCAAATCTGATCACACCTTTCCAAGGTGAGACCTTAAGTAATACTCGATCACCGACTTGAAATTCCAAGGCTTTGCGTTTTGGGTCCGCGTAAATCTTCTGACGGCTTCTAGCTGCCTGAAGGTTATCACGAACTTTCTTGACCTTGTCAGTTGTCTCTAAAATGAGGGCAGGTCTAGTAATTTGAGCCTCGCCAATCTCATTCCAGCAGACTGGTGAACGACATTTTCGACCATAGAGAGCCTCGAAAGGAGCCATTTTGATGCTAGTGTGATAACTGTTGTTGTAGGAGAATTCAATCAATTTAAGATGTGAATCCCAACTACCACCAAAATCGATCACACAAGCTCTAAGCATATCCTCCAGAGTCTGGATTGTTCTCTCAGATTGACCATCCGTTTGCGGATGATAAGCTGTGCTCAGATTAAGTTGGGTCCCCATAGCAGATTGCATGGTTCTCCAAAAATGAGAAGTGAAACGAGCATCTCTGTCAGAAATGATGTTCAAAGGAACACCATGTCGAGCTACAATTTCATCCACATAGATTTGAGCAAGTCTGTCAGCAGGAAAATCCTCACGGATTGGCAAGAAATGTGCTGACTTTGTAAGACGATCAACGACTACCCAGATGGCATCATGACCTTTCTTAGTGCGTGGAAGTTTGGTACCGAGATCCATAGTAATGTTTTCCCATTTCCAAACTGGGATCTCTGGTTGCTCCAATAAACCAGAAGGACGCTGATGTTCAGCCTTAACCTTTAGACAAGTAAGGCATTTTGATACGTATAAGGCAATGTCTTTCTTCATACCAGGCCACCAATAGTGAATACGAAGATCCTTATACATCTTATCTGAGCCCGGATGAATAGAATAACGAGACTTATGGGCTTCATCCATAAGCAAGGCACGAAGATCATCCTGGCTTGGGACCCACAAACGGTCCATGAAGTAATATGATCCATTGTCCTTCAGTTCCAGAGCAGGTGTTATGTGATAGGGAAATTCCTTATCCATTAGACCTTGTGAAACACAAGATTGTTGAGCTTGAGAAATGCGTGCTTGGATATCGGATCGAGCTTGAATAACAGATTGAACACGTACACAATGAAGCTTAGTACGTTCCTTACGACTCAATGCATCAGCTACGACATTCGCCTTACCAGGATGGTAGCGAATTTCGCAGTCATAGTCATTTAAAAGCTCAACCCAATGTCGCTGTCTCATGTTGAGTTCCTTCTGGTTGAAGATATGCTGAAGACTTTTGTGGTCAGTGAAAACCACACATTTTGTACCGTACAAATAGTGTCTCCAGATCTTGAGAGCAAAGACAACTGCACCCAACTCAAGATCATGAGTGGTGTAGTTCTTCTCATGTATCTTCAACTGCCTTGATGCATATGCTATGACTTTGTTCCTTTGCATCAGAACACAACCAAGACCCAATTTAGATGCATCACAATACACAATAAAATCATCATCACCCTCAGGCAATGATAAAACAGGCGCATCGCAAAGCTTCTGCTTCAAGTGTTGAAAAGCTTCCTCTTGTTTGTATCCCCAATAAAAGGGCATTTTCTTCTGAGTTAGAGCAGTTAGAGGAACTGCAATCTTCGAGAAGTTTTCTATGAAGCGGCGGTAATAACCCGCTAGACCAAGAAAAGAACGAACTTCAGTAGGAGTAGTAGGCGTATCCCAATCCTTGATCGCACTGATCTTGGAGGGATCTACATGAATACCTCGTTCGTTTATAACATGCCCCAAAAATTGAACTTCTTTAAGCCAAAATTCGCACTTGGAGAATTTGGCGAAAAGTTGCTCTTTCTTTAGGAGTTCCAGAGTAAGACGAAGATGTTGCTCGTGATCAGCTCGCGTCTTAGAATAAATCAAGATGTCGTCAATAAAAACAATGACGAACTGATCCAAATAAGGTTTGCAGACCCTATTCATTAAGTCCATGAAAACAGCAGGAGCATTAGTCACACCGAATGGCATGACTGTGAACTCATAGTGCCCATATCGAGTACGGAACGCTGTCTTGGGAATATCTTCTTCATGCACCCGAAGTTGATGATATCCAGATCGCAGATCAATCTTCGAAAAATAAGAAGCGCCCTGTAACTGATCAAAGAGATCATCAATGCGAGGTAGGGGATATCGATTCTTGATGGTAAGCTTGTTAAGCTCACGATAATCGATACACATCCTAAAAGATCCATCCTTCTTCTTGACAAAAAGAATGGGAGCACCCCAAGGTGAAAAGCTAGGACGGATAAAACCTTTGTCAGAGAGCTCCTGAAGCTTCTTAGATAACTCTTGCATCTCAGACGGTGCAAGACGACATGGAGCTCTGGCAACGGGATTTGCACCAGGTACGAGATCAATGCGGAACTCGACTTGGCGTGCTGGAGGTAGACCAGGTAAATCTTCAGGGAATACTTCAGAATAATCCCGAACGACAGGAATATCTGAAATAGACTTACCCTTGCCTTTATCTTCTGTAACATGTGCTAAGAAAGCCACATAGTTCTTCTGCAGATACTTCCGAGCTTTAAAACAAGACATGAGTTTGAGACCACCGATAGGCTTCTCACCTTGAACCTGCAGGATCTCGCCTGTCGAAAGTGGCACACGAACTATCTTCTCAGAACAAACTATCTCTGCGTGATGATTGGATAACCAATCCATTCCCACAATAACGTCGAAGCTTCCAAGTTGCATAGGCGCGAGGTCAATAGGAAAAAGATGGTCGTTAAGGTTCAACTGGCAGTTGCGAAGAACAGAATCAAGAATAATGGGTTCACCACTAGCAACTTCTACTGTCAAAGGTTTTCCTAGTTTCGTTCTAGACACGCGAAGCATTTGCTCAAAAGACAATGACACAAAACTCTTATCGGCACCCGAATCAAAGAGAACAGATGCAGGCTGATTATTAATAAAGAACGTACCGTTCACCACGTTATCATCCACCTGCGCCTCTTGGGCATTCATGTTAAAGGCTCGGCCTCGAGCCTGAGCCTGATTCTGGTTCTGGTTCTGGTTCTGATTAGCCAGCCTTGGGCACCGATTTCTGTAATGGGTCAGATCCCCACAATTATAACAAGCACCAGGTGGGTATTGTGGTCTTGCAGCTTGACCCTGTTGCTGAGCAGGAGGATTAGCAACTTGTTGAGCTTGGTTATGAACGACCTGATTCTGGTTAGCAGGAAAGCGGCAAGTAGCGGCAAGATGACCCGACTTCCCACAGTTATTACAGAAACGGCACTGATGTTGCGGCTGATGGTGACTGTTGCACCTATTGCACAAAGGTGCATTCCCTGTATAGGGTTTCTTTGCTGGAAGCTGTGCGGGTTGGTTAGGAGCTGCCTGATTAGCTTGGGCAGTGACAGCAAAATTTTGGGAAGCCTTACGCTTCCTTGACCTCTTCGAAGAACCAGAGTTCTTTCCATTCAAGTTTTGACCTTTCTTGCTATCTTCCTTGTCAGCCGACTGTTTCTTGCCCTTGTCACCCTTCCTGTGTAACTTATTCTTCCGAATTTGCGACTCAGTCAAAGTCGCTGATAACTCTATCGCCTGACGAAGTGTGGCAGGTTCACTACCAGTAAGAATGTCTTGTACCGAGTCAGGTAGGCCGTCGATGTATCTCTCGATAGCCTTGTCGAGTGGGGTAACCATAGTCGGGCAAAGCAAACTCAACTCCTCAAACCGATCCGTATAAGCCCTGTGCTCACCACTATCTTGCTTCAAAACATCAAACTCTTTCTCCAACGCTCGCTGCTCATGACGAGGACAGAATTCCCTCATCATAAGAGCTCTTAGTTCAGCCCATGTCTGTGCCAAGGCAATCTCAGCACCCCTATCTCTCATAACCCCGTTCCACCATGTCAAAGCCCTCTTCTGAAATACGCTCGAAGCAAACTCGACTTTGCGATTATCCGGGCACTGCACGTGGCGAAAAGTATTCTCAATGCTTTCGAACCACTGAAGAAGCCCAGTTGCTCCTTCAGAACCACTAAACTTGAGTGGTTTAGCCTGGTTAAAATCCTTGTATTTGCATGGAGCATTGTTGTTGTTGTTGGCTTGGTTCCATTGAGCAAAGAGATTTGGAATTTGAGCAGCCATTTGCTCCGCAATAATTTCTGCCAGTTCGGCAGTCGCAATCAGATTGTCGCGTCGAGGAGGCATTCTAAAAGAGGAAAACATGAAAGGAAACGAGTGAGATGATTGGATGAAGAGAATGAGATGAAACAAAATCAACAAAAGCAAAGATGGTGGTCATTCGTCCGCATTACCAAGCAAACAAACGACACACAGTGACTAATCAAAGTAAATGGGTCAAAAATAATGTATAATGAAGACATGCTCGCCTATAAGTGAACACTCATCCCAAGAATTCCCAGGTAAGCACAACTGGTCTCGCGTCTGATGAGATATATACGAAGTGCTTGCCTAGACAGAAAACCCAGAATACAGGCATTCACCCTTCCAGTTTGCACATGTTCACATTATTTAAAACCCAAAACGTTTGACGGGATTTTGAAAATTTGAAGGCAAAAGGCCAAAAATTTAATCAAATTGGAAGGGTTCAAAACCATATAACAGAGGGTTCAAAACCTTACAATAGAGGGTTCAAAACCTAGTAATCAATCATCCAAAAACAGATGATTGTTTTTCAAAAAATCGTTTCGGAAAATTTGGCTTTTGTTTTGATAATCACCTAAGGATAGGTGATGTACATGTTTTAAGATCTAAACACAAGATAACTTGTGTTAGGGTCCTAGAAAAGTTATAGTCTAGGTCAAAACATTACTAATAACCTAATTCCCTATAACCATTGGCTCTGATACCAACTCTTCTGTCACACCCCGACCGCGTAAAACAACAAATCGCGGCGGAAACATCGGGGCGTGTCGTAACAGAATTAATTGTTTCAAATCCATGGCAAACAAAGTTGTATTTTATTTATTAAACAAGGGTGTTACATTGTCTTGAACAGTAAACAAAAGAGTTTATAACATAATTAAACAAGTCTATCTCCATTTTTAGTCTCTAAGGCACAGGTCCGCCCTAGAATCATTATCAACATCCTACGGAAAAGCTCCTGAAAACACTTGTGAAAATAGGTACGTCAGCATAAAAATGCCTGTGAGATACATAGGTTTTGTGAAAATAGGATTCATGACTTGTATTTAAGAAAATATTCAATAACAGTCAGTCATGAACCTTGTAAGTTGTTTTGTTTTATAAATCATTCAAAAATGATAAAATCAGTTGATATGTATAAGTAAATGTAAGGTTAAATGAATAACCATGTAAAATGAGTTGTATAAGATAAACTGTTTATGTAAAACAATATCTTGTGAAAAGTATGTCATTTGTATAAAATGTAATATGTCTATACTGAATGATTTAATTAACGTTGCGCTATGTAATATTATACAAACACTTATATATAGGAAGTACCAGCGGCGTATCCACCATGTTTGTATCATATTACACACGCCTCGTTACTCAAATCACTTACCCAAACAACCACCAATGTAACTTGTTCATGTACAAACCAATTGTCAAGTGTTATTGTGTAAACCATATCAAAATGTCTATGTCCAATGTAAACCACCAAATGTGTATATCAATGTCAAAATGTTTATGTTCAATGTAGATCATGTAATATGTAACCAGAAATGTCATGTATGGTAAGTGAAATGTATCAAACTAAACCATATGTAAAATGCACAATAACAAGGTATTGAAGTAAAACATAGTTTAAATCAAAGTTATGTTTTGTGTAACAAATGCATGCTATACTGATACAAACATCTATGCGGTATTGTTATAATGCATACATCCAAGCCTTGAGACTGTGGCGATAAACCCTTAAACAAATTAAAGGTTTATCTAAGTTATGTATATCGAATTCGGTCATTCCTTTCATCCCCTTTCCCTGGGATGTCCGGAACGGGAGTTGTCAATTCCTATGGTACCACTACCTACTAACGAACGGCGTAATTAATGTTAATGAATGTATTGTTCCATGTTAAACAAACCAAATGTCATAACAAAATGTAAGCATGTGAAAACGATGCACTAAGTATGTAATCAAATGAACATACATAGCGTGAAATGTCATGTAAAACGATGTACTAAGTAATGCACACAATGGGCACACCTAGCATGAAATGTGATGTAAAACAATGTACTAAGTAATGCACACAATGGGCACACCTAGCATGAAATGTAATGTAAAACAATGTACTAAGTAATGCACACAATGGGCACACCTAGCATGAAATGTAATGTAAAACAATGTACTAAGTAATGCACACAATGGGCACACCTAGCATGAAATGTAATGTAAAACAATGTACTAAGTAATGCACACAATGGGCACACCTAGCATGAAATGTAATGAAATCATGTACTATAATGTACTAACGAACATAGCATGTATATGATGTGAAAACAGGAAAGCATGAAAGTAACAAGTAGGCACATGTGTTTCACCCCAAAACAGTTTGGAAAACAGTAAAAGAGGGGTCTATGTACTCACTTGAGATTGCTCAGTTGTCTAAAGATAACCACCAAGTAATGCTATAGATCTCGGAATCAAACGGCACCTAATATAGGTAACTATGTTAATAAACCGGACCTACATCGGAAGATCGGGTAGCATGAGGGTTTGTAAACCAAACGAGTGTAGAGACTCGTGTCATTTGGTTTAACAAAGCCTACATACTAAATGAAACCTAACATAAATGTTTACGACCCATTACGACCCGTTTAGGAAGCTTATGCTACTTTAACGCGTCGTGCGCGTGAAACGCGTTCGGACCGCCTAACTAGTCCTATGACAAGTGTTATATGCCTAAACATGTTACATAATCAGTTATGTGACAAAGGTTTAGGTTACATATGCTTAATTACCAATTATACATGAAAAGGGTATTCTGGTAATTTACCTAAGGCATATAAACTACCTATCATACAACTACTTAAACGATGTGACCATAGGGTATAACCTCGGAAGGTTATTCCCTATACTATGGTCACCTAATGTATTTGGTCGGATCCTAATGATCGACCAAACTGGGTCGGGTTCGAAGGTATAGGCGATTTATTAGATCGCCTACCCTACGACCCTAGACAACGTGGTAATCAGTAGGCATAGCCCCAAGGGACTATAACCAACGTGATTACACTCACGTTGCGAAGTTCAAACGAACTTCGCATTGACCATTACTGGTCAACGCTGAAAGTCAAACAAAGTTTGACTTTCCGACTCGAAAAGCAGTAAAATAAGGAAAAGAACGAAAGAATACTTACGAAGGGTCCCCGAATGCTAAACTCGATTCAAAAATCTCAGGTATGAAACAAATGTTTCAACTTAGAGTTTCTCAAATCAAATTTCTAGTGATTATGAACAATGGGGGGTGGGGTATTTATAGTTTTCGGGTAACCGTTAAGATCGTTTGTTGAATATCGTGCCTTAATCCAAGCCGTACAAGTGTCGGAAACTCATGGTGGCTAAAAATGATGTTTATCAACAGATTAGGCAAGTGGGAAATGTGTGGGTGAGGTTGCAACAGCTGGAAAATGCTGACTGTTAACTCTTATCTGTTCTGCAGGTGCCTTACGGACCGTAAGGTATGGCTTACGGTCCGTAAGCCAGTAAGTTTGGCAGAATTACAACTTCAGTCCCTGTTGTGTATTCAGCCCATTTTCGACACGTTTAAGGCCCGTTAACCCCATTTCAAAGCTCTAAAATGAAGTTAAAGTATAGGGAACTTAAAATATGCTCAAAAATATCTCGGATGTCGGTTCGTTTAGCCGTACGAACGCGATGTTCGCTTAATTACGACGGAATGCGCATAAGCGCGAAAAACGATCCAAATGACGCGACGAATGGATTTTTCTTATGGCGAACACTAAAATATAATATAGTCATGCTTACATAAATTTTTGGATGTCCGGATGTATTCAGAACGTAAGTTATGCGCGAAAATGCAAACTTGTGCACTTTTTGACACTTTTAGTCCCTGAATGACCCAAAAGTTTATTTTAACACACCGAACCCCTCAAAGCCTATTTCTAAGCTATGTAAAGGATATTTAAGGTGTGTTTAACTTATGGTTATGTTCCGGAATGTTCGTTACAGTTCAAATTGGCATACTTTCGCAGTTTGTCAAGTTTAGTCACTGTAAGCGAATTAACTTGTTTTTGCCATACCAAAGCCTTCAAAACTTATTTCTAAGTTATGTAAAGGTTATTTAAGGTATGTTGAGTATATGTTGATGTTTCGGAGTATTTCTCGCATTTAACTGAGTACGTTTACGCACTAGTTTGCGTATAACTCTCCAGAAAGTGATGTAGAGTTTGGAATTGAACAGAAGTCAAAACATGAAAAATGTAAAACATAACAAAACAAACATTGGGATCAAATAACATTGTTTTATTGATAATAGAACTGTTCATAGTGATTACAAGCACAGTTGTTACACACGTCAAACATTTGCTAACATAAACAGCAACGTCGCCCTTCATCATGGGCCACCAATAATAATCCTTAAGATCCTGGTACATCTTATCCGCACCGGGATGAATAGAGTACCGTGATTTGTGTGCCTCATCAAAAATAACTTTTCTCAAACCACCAAACAGTGGAACCCAAATCCTTTTCATAAAACATAACGTTCCTTCCTCGTTCGGCGCTAATTGCTTCTCCATCCCACGGAGATATTCTTCTTCAAGGTTTATTTCCTTCAAAGCTTCTCTCTGTGCAGCACGAATGCGTAGAGAGAGATCTGTCTGGATAATCATTTCTAAAGCCCTAACCCTTATGGGCTTGATCCTTTCTTTACGACTTAGGGCATCGACGAACACATTCGCCTTCCCTGGATGGTACTTTATCTCGCAGTCGTAATCGTTCAACAATTCGACCCAACGTCTTTGTCTCATATTCAGCTCTTTCTGGTCGAATATGTGTTGTAGGCTCTTATGATCTGTGAAGATTGTACACTTCGTACCATATAGGTAGTGTCTCCAGATCTTTAATGCAAATATCACTGCGCCTAGTTCCAAATCATGCGTGGTATAATTCTTTTCATGAACTTTCAACTGGCGTGACGCGTAAGCTATAACTTTCTGGCGTTGCATCAACACACAACCCAATCCTTGACGTGAGGCGTCACAGTATACCACGAAATCATCTGTACCCTCTGGTAGTGCTAAGATCGGCGCATCACAAAGTTTGTTCTTCAATAACTGAAACGCTTCTTCCTGTTTGATTCCCTAATCAAACTTCTTATCCTTCTGTGTGAGTGCGGTAAGGGGTTGAGCGATTTTAGAAAAATCCTCAATGAATCTTCGATAATAGCCAGCCAAACCTAAGAACTGGCGAATCTCGGTCGGCGTCTTTGGAGTCTCCCAGCTCTTTATCGCCTCAATCTTTGTGGGATCAACATGGATTCCATTTCCATTAACCACGTGTCCAAGGAATTGGACTTCACGTTGCCAAAACTCGCACTTAGAGAATTTGGCATACAACTGTTCCTTTTTCAGCAACTCCAAAATAGCTCTTAAGTGCTGTTCGTGTTCAGCCTTTGTCTTTGAATAAATCAAAATATCATCAATGAATACAATCACGAACTTGTCTAAGTACGGCTTGCAGACTCGGTTCATTAGGTCCATAAAAACAGCAGGCGCGTTTGTCAACCCAAACGGCATAACTAGGGACTCGTAGTGTCCATAACGAGTTCTGAAGGCTGTCTTCGGGATGCTCTCCTCTTGTATCCTTAGCTGATGGTATCCAGATCGAAGATTGATCTTAGAGTAAAAGCTTGAACCTTGGAGCTGATCGAATAAGTCATCGATCCTTGGCAGGGGGTACCTATTCTTAATAGTCAACTTGTTCAACTCCCGGTAGTCAATGCACATACGAAAACTACCGTCCTTCTTCTTGACAAACAGGACCGGAGCTCCCCAAGGTGAGAAGCTTGGTCTGATGAATCCTTTGTCTAGCAACTCTTGGAGTTGTGCCGACAATTCCTGCATTTCTGACGGTGCAAGTCTATAAGGTGCCCTAGCTACAGGCGCGGCGCCTGGAACTAAGTCTATACGGAACTCCACTTGCCTCTGGGGTGGCAATCCTGGAAAGTCCTCAGGGAAGACTTCAGGATACTCCCTTACGACAGGGATGTCTTCGATTTTTGGCTCAGCAGCTTTCTTATCCACGATGTGTGCCAGGAAGGCTGCACATCCCTTCTGTAAACACTTTCGCGCTTTCAGGCAGCTAATGATTCTTAAAGGCGTATCACGCTTTTCACCATGAACCACAATCGTTCACCCTCTTCGGTTGGGATGCGAATGATCTTCTCGTGGCAGACAATTTCTGCCTTGTTACTTGATAACCAATCCATTCCTACTACCACGTCGAAGCTTCCCAACTTGACTGGTAGTAGATCCAAAGCAAACTCACGCTCTCCCAATTCGATTACACAACCTCTGACCACTTCATTAGCTTCTACTAACTTTCCATTCGCTAATTCGATTGAGTACGGGATATCTAGTTTACTAACGGCTAAACCAAGCATATTCTTAAACTCTAACGATACGAAGCTATAATCGGCACCAGTATCAAATAAAACGGATGCAAAGCGTTGGTTTACAGGGAACGTACCAGTAACAACATTGGGATCCTGGCGCGCTTCCCTCGCTCCGATATTGAAAACCCTTCCCCGTGCTTGGTTCAATTCTGGGCAGTTCCTCTTATAATGCCCAATGTCACCACAGTTAAAACAACCAAGTCTTTGACCATTTCCTGCTCCATTCCCAGCTTGATTGTTGTTTTGGTTTCGGTTTACAGTACCAGCTTGATTCGCGTTGTTGCCTTGATTTCCATTCCCTCCGTTATTTCCTTGAGCACGATTTCCATTTCCACCCCGGTTATTGTTTCTATTTCCAAAACTTCCTTGGCCTCCCCGACCAACAGTGGCCCAGCAAGTTTCCTTCGAGTGACCAACCTTTCCACATGCTTCACATACTTTTTACCCACACCGGCCAGAATGGTGACGCTGGCAGGTGTTACACTTGGGATGGGTACCCATATACCCCTTTCCTTTCTTCCCACCACTGGTTGTAGCTTGAACCGCTGCGCTTGGTTCTCCTTTTCTGCCATCACTGCTTGTGCCTTGTTTGAAGTTCGAGAATTTTCTTTTATTATCCCCGGACGACTCTACATGAGTCTCCTTCTTCTTTTGCTCAACATCAGAAAACTTGTTTAAGCGGATAGCCTCCTCAGTGAGAGCCACGCTCAGATCGATCACCTCAGTGATTGTTGCTGGCTTTGAAGAGGTCACCATACTTATGATTTGAGGAGCTAAACCCCAAATGAAGCGCTCAATTCGCTTGAATTCCGGTGTCACCATATAAGGCACCACATGAGATAGGTCGTGGACAATACTTCGCGAGAACAATACTTCTTTCTCATCAACTCCTTTAACTCAGCCCAGGTCAATGCGTAAGCAGCGGCTTCACCAAGAGTTTGCATTTGTAAGTTCCACCAGGACAGGGCTCCGTCCAAGAATAGCCCAGAAATGTAGGTAACTTGCTGGTCTGGATCGCACTTGCTCATTCGGAGAACAGAGTCTGTTTTCTCGGCCCATCTTACAAAAGCAACAGCACCTACAGTGCCGTCAAAGTTTACGGGCTTGCAGTCTAGGAACTGCTTGTAAGTGCACCCATGTGGTGGATTGTTATTGCCGTTATGGTTAGAATTACTTCCGCTAGTTCCTCCTTGTGAGGCTGCGTACTGTGCAATGGCGGCAGCGATGGTTTGTTGAAGTCCTGCCTCGTTGGCAGGCATGCG
This sequence comes from Helianthus tuberosus, assembly GCA_030545235.1. Taxonomy (NCBI): domain Eukaryota; kingdom Viridiplantae; phylum Streptophyta; class Magnoliopsida; order Asterales; family Asteraceae; genus Helianthus; species Helianthus tuberosus. The sequence continues at coordinate 27,482,654 of CM060392.1, forward strand.
CGGATCGCGTTTTGGTGGCATCTTCTAAAAGATGGTTCACGTTGGCCATGTGATAGTAAGTAAAGTGTACGTATGTAATATCAACACATAACATCTCATGTTATAAATAAATCAACCACATAACATCTCATGTTATAAACAAATTACCCATATCGATAGCCTCTGCAATGGTTGAGGGCTTCGAGGTAGTAACCATGCCCCTGATCTGGGGTGCAAGTCCCCAAATGAATCGTTCAATCCTTTTGAACTCCGGTTTGACTAAGTCGGGGATGACCCTAGACAAGTCATGCGATCGCTGGACGTATTCAGGAATCTTTGGTTCGTCCATTTTCAAATTCCAGAACTCCACCTCAAGCTTCTGGATTCCGGCCCTAGAACAGTATTTCTTCTCCATCATTTCTTTGAGCTCGTCCCAGCTCAGTGCATAAGAAGCATCTGTACCAAGGGTCTGAACCTGAAGGTCCCACCATGAGAGTGTGCCATCTAGAAATAACCCCGAGATATAGATAACACTCTGTTGGGGCGAACAGTTACTCATCCTTAGAATGGAGTCAGTCTTTTCGGACCAACGAACAAATGCCACGGCGCCTCCTGTTTCGTCAAAGTTCAAAGGCTTGCAGTTCAGGAACTGCTTATAGGTGCAGCCAGTTGGAGGGTTATTTCCAGTAGTACCATCGCTGTGCTTAGAGCGGAGGGCTTCATGTCGTGCAATTGCCTGTGAGATGCGTTCTTGTAGCTCGGCTTCTGTCCTTGGCAGTGTACTGGTGTCTGTGACACGTCTGGGTGGCATTCTCTTCTGTCGAAGTGGTATGAAGCGGGCTAGACAACATTTCAATTGTCTATGAGATACACAGCACCATAAGCCATCATGTAATCACCCAATTTTACACGTAAATATACTCAATGTATGAGTGGGGAAATAAATTTCTGAGCCTTCACATAGGCTTGCCAAATTGGCTTATTGCTTGTAATAGAATGAACTCGAGGCTACATCGCCTTGGTCATTCGTGTTTTAGTTATTTCCTGCTACATTGGTTTTCATTAGCTTGACCCGCAGAGTCCACCAGGATTTCTGTGCACTACAAGTCGTTATTACGTGGGCCCCCGTAATAATAAATTGTCTTGCACAGTTACCCCAATTTTCTCTCGTCCAAGCAGATGATCAATCAAGGAGCAACAGCAGGTGCATTGGCATGAACAGGGTCATGCTCCAATGCGGGGTCAGGAGCAACGCCTGGCTCAGGGGCCACAGCCGGCTCCGGATCAACAAACTTCATCTCAAAATCAACTGGATCAACAAACATAGGGTCGACAGGGGCTACAGGATCCTCCAAGGGCTGGTCTAAGTGTATGAACTCAATGTCATGGTCTGGATCAAAACCAGGTGGAAAAACAGAATCGTCCTCAATATCGCGATCAAACTCAAAGCTGTGTGCAGGAACTGGTGCAGCTGATGACGCCATATCAGGGTCGGCGTCGTGTGAGTGGTGCTGCACTCCCTGTATATGCAAAGATGCGGACGCCACAGGCTCAAATGAGTCTGGGACAGGTGAATGGGCATGAGCCTCCTCTGCAGGAGCGTCAGCAAGCAGTAGGCTATCACCAGCAACAATAGGGCCTCGCCCTCAAGGGGGTCCTCCTCCAATAGATCGACATCGTCGTCAGAGACAACGTCGGGGGGCATATCAACAACGGGATAAGCGGCAAGGGGCACAGGAGCAGGGATCACCGCGAGTGGCAAATCCCCAACAAGATGGCCATCAGCAGGCTCTGCTACGACATCAGGCAGTGCAAGGGCTGAAAGTCGTCCTCATCTGTGCTGGTCGTATCGGAAGTGTACACCTCGTGCTCCGATGAAACTATGTCGCCTGATACTATGGTCGTGGGATCTGTAGTGTCCGACTCTCCAGTATCTGATGAAAGCATGACTTTTTGTAACACAAACACACATACGTACAACAATCAATCATATAGTCAGATAAACATATTAGTCACCAATAAATAATCAAATAGTTCTCCTAGTCCCACTAGCCTCCCAGACTGAATCTCCTAGTCTCTCAAACTACCTTCCCAGCCTCTCGGACTGTTCTTCCTAGTCCCAGTAGCCTATTTCCTCAGCCTCTCAGACTGAGCCTTCGCCTCCCAGACTGAGCCATAACTAATAAATAAAATGTGCTCAACTTTTATTCGTAAAAACGTTTTGGATCTGGACTTAAGTGGTATGCAGTGTAAAAATGTTTTCGTGAGAGCCCTAGTGATCATAGTCTAGACTCGAGAAGGAATCCTAGTTCGCTATGATCAGAGCTCTGATACCAAGCTGTCACACCCTGGCTTTTGCGGAAGCGTGGGTTTATTTGGTGTGACTTCTTAATACCATAGCTTAACCATAACAAAGCTATATGAAAATAAAACCATGCGGATCATCCATTGATTTAAGTTTGAAAAGTAAAAGACCACAACATTGTCTTAAGGCGTTGACACACGCAACGGAAATTACAACCTAATAACATAAAGACATTGTTAGAAAGTCACAACCACAAACTTTAGATAGACGTAGTTTAAGAACTGTGACTCGTCCAGGTAAAAGCCACAACCCCTAAACTCGGATGATCCCATAACTCTACGCAGCGTGAAAACGTAGCATACCGTGCCAGATCCTTAGTTCCCTGAAATACATGTAAGTTGGAAAAATCAACAAAAATTGTTGAGCGAGTTCATGTGTAGTGAGTATGTAAAACCTTTGTAAGTATAAAATCCTGGTATGTAGCAAATAAGGAAAAAGAGATCACCATTGGGTTGCAAAGCCAATGATATGTTGTGAAGTGCTGTAGGAAGACTCAAACCTAGCGGATTTGTGCGTCGGGCACTTAGTCACCACCTGGTCCATTAAGCGGGCTCAGGAGTGGGGCTCGCTACACCCAAATAGATCTATCACTAATGTCCCTCGGTCCTACACGAGGATTAATGGCCTCAAGTTGCGCCTACCCACTCACATGATCTAAGTAGTAACCCTCCTTACGCTAATCATACCATGTGTAAAAGTACTCATGATCATAGTAACATGTATTTCACCCCCGCAGTTTAGAAAAACTGAAAACAGTTAAGAGAAAAGGGGGACATGAACTCACCGAAGTGCGTCTCTAAAAAGTATCTCCCAGAAAATCTGCTGTGCGACGACCTACACGTACTAACTTCTATTAGACGGACGGCCGTGCCTTAGTTTAAGGTTTAATGTCCTTGGGAAATAGTTAGGCAACTATTTCGTGTTTACACTTCGTAATTATTTGATAATTATATTCCTTCCTAATGATGGGGGTTTTGATACATGTGCGTTTTCTTGTAAAACCAAAATATATATTATTAAGTCTCACTTAAAATATATTTAAATTCTATCTCCAAAATATAAATATTTTTCCCAAAAATATTATATTTTATTCCATATAATTTTACCCAAAATAATACTTCTAACGAAAAACACACTTATGAGTATTTTCTGAAAATACGTAAGTTACGTTGTGAAGTTCGGGTGGTATTAATAATACCGGTGTAACTTAAATAATTATTGTGAAGGCGTTCGTATTATTTTGGAGTCGTTAATATTTAGTAATATTATTTTTACCCTAAAAATAATATTTACGTAGTTCACAAAATAATCACAAAAATTCACACAAGTGTTGTTATGAAAATATATATTCTAAATATATATTTTAGCAAGTTTTATTTTGTGGAAAACCCACCTCCGACACTTGGAAGTTTCGCAATAAAAATCGTGGCGAAAGTTATTTGGGAAAACAAGTTAAAAATATATCCATAACACTTGTGAAAAAAATATTTACAAGTGTTAGATTTTTGGAAAAATTTCGCCAGAGCTTCCTCTGTAACTGGAGGTGGCCACGCTTACAAGCGTATCATTTTCTTTTAAAATTTCAAATCAACAATGTTCCCAACATCAATCAACAGAGTTTCATCATCAAAATAGTCAAAATAAATATAAATCGCAAAACACATGAACTTGTGGTTTGTGTAAAATATGTAGTAACTTTCCCCATATTTTTAGTAGATCTTTTATAAATAAACTTGGTTTCTTTGAGAACCTTGTTTTTAAAGAAGACACGTCTTTACAACTTTTTGTCAAAAATTACAACAATAATTCTTTGTTAAAACTCTTTGTTACACAAGTGTCTACACACTTGTGTGTTCACAAAAATCACCTTTGTTTAGGAAGGATCCGGCTTTAAAAGTATGATTTCATTTTACACTTGGTCCTTCGAAAATACCACTTGTAGATCTCTAGATCTACAAGTTTAGAACTCCATTTTATAAGAAAATTTGTTTTTACACAAGTTCATGTTTAGGTTGGAAAGGGTTCGTCATCTAGAAACTTTACAACTAAACATAAGGCTAGTTCATGTTTTGTGAACATGATCTAGCGGGTTGATGACGATCCATTTCCATACTAGCAATCAACAACCAAAAATAATCATAACAATACTAGTTTTATAAGTTTTACACCATTATTCATCCATTAACCACCTTGCTCATCTTCTTTAGTAGATTTTTAATTTTGTTCTTACATGTTCATAAATTTCAACCGACAAAATTCTTATTAACCACTTTAGAATAGATCAAGAAGGCATTTAGAGTCACTTACTACTAGCTCGAGGCTAGGGACGAAACTAGACGAAAAATAGGCGGTTAATAGCGTTGTGGTGAGGTCCTCGCGATTCCGTAAGCACCGAGCCTCCTTATGCGTGACCCTTCTCCTTTGTATGTAAATAATATGCAAGATGGAACATTGAAAGTGATAGATGGTGGGTGTTGGGTGCTCTCGGCCGAACTCACAAAGAGGGAAAGAGATGTAAGTTTTTTTTTTTTTTTTTGTTGAAATCCATGAAAGCCTTTATCCCTTATCCTTCTTTATAAACCATTTTCCACTAGTGACCAAAGTGTAATGTGTAGGCTAGATTCTAAGCATTTGAATTAGAATAATCAAACAAATTATGGGTGTGTACCACCTCTACAGACCGTCAACATGTGGGGGGTAGGGTTATTAGTTCAATATCAACTAACTAGTTAGTGTTAGTTAGTTAAGTAGGAATTTAATTTAGTGTAGTATTGTGTTGTAATATATAGCGGGTGTTAGGGTATTCGGGGACCCTAACTGGCTCAGAAAAAGAAAAACAATGTAAATGACAATATTTTTATGTCCCGGGTTAAGTCCGGTTGTACGGTTGGGTATTACTCCGTTAAAGTGCTAAATAAGTGTATAAAGTGTCATTATTTCTTTTAGTGACACAATTTAATCCCGACACTTTGGAAAGTGTCTAGTAATATTTTTCCAACTTTTTGCACTTTACTAGGTTAGATAAATGCTGAATTTTTATTTATAGTGCAGAATTTTGTACACAAAGTACGTTTTAGGCACATCCGGTCACTATAACTATCGCCTAGTGCCGCAGTTTTACATTCCTCACCTCCCTACACTCCCTACTAGTGTAGTAATCTATTCCCGGCTCATACTGGCCTCAGAGACAGTAACTGTCTGATGCTGGTTATGTCAGCATGTTTACTGGGTTATCCGTATAGTGTGCTCACTGTGCTTTTATGCATCAAGGTTGTCACTAAGGTTTGTGTGTAAATATTAGAGTGACAGTATAAGATGTGATGCAAGAGGGTGTATGTATCAGAAATCAGTAAGCAGTTTAATCACAGTTGTAAGCAAGCATAGTAATTAGGCAGTAATTAAATATTAATTAATTCGTACGGATACCTGGTTTGGTGAGGGTTGTCACATTCGGAAAGTCACGAACCACAGGAACATCTTTCACTTCTGTCTTTCCTTTCTTTTCCTTCTCCGCTACTACAATGTTAGCCAAGAAAGCTCTGTATTCCTTGCGGAGATACTTGCTAGCTTGGACACGTGACATGAGCTTGAGACCTTTCGAAGCAGTTTCGCCATAAACACACAATACATCACCATTCGCGAGCGAGAATCGAATCATCTTATCGAAGAACACAACTTCAGCATGGTTTTCGCGAAGAAAGTCCATGCCTACTATGACGTCAAAACTTCCGAGTTGCATAGGAATAAGGTCGATTGGGAAGATGTGATTGTTGAGCTCAAGAGTACAATCACGAAGAACAGAATTAACGGCGACAGTTCTTCCTGTAGCGACTTCGACATCGAACATCGAGGGGAGTTGGGAGCGCTTACGACTAAGGAGCTTCTCGAATTCAAATGACACAAAGCAGTTATCGGCTCCAGTATCAAACAAACACGAAGCATAAATACCATTCACAAGAAACGTACCATTGACCACGTTGTTGTCAGCCTGGGCTTGGCGCACATTGATGTTGAAAGTTCTGGCACGGGCAGCTTGTTGCTGTTGCTGTTGAGGCTGTTGCTGCTGCTGCTGCTGAGGCTGCTGCTGCTGGGGCTCATGTTTCACAACCCTATTCGGGCACATGTTCGCGAAGTGGTTGGGATCACCACACGCGAAGCAGACTCTGGCGTTGACCACGGGTTCCTGAGCTGCCTGTTGGCCTTGAGGAGCTGGAAGTAGAGCTTGATGAGCAGTGGCTTGAGCTGGCGCTTGTCGGGGACCAGTACGGCAATTTGCAGTGAAGTGGCCGTACATATTGCAGTGCACGCAGAATCGGCAGGCGATACCCACCGGGTGATAGTAAGTACATGTCGGGCAGGCAGGGTGGGGACCAGTGTATGCACGCTTTGCAGGCGGTGCATAGATAGCTGGTGTTGGCCGGTGCTGAGATTGCTACTGAGCCGGTATGGCTTGAAATGGAGCAGCAGTGGTAGTGACAGCACAGTTCTTGTTGCTGGAGCTGCTGTTGTTTTTCTTCTTCTTACGGCGAGAGGTTTTCGATGACTGAGCGATGGCGGCTTCAGTGGATGGTGCGGCGGTAGCTTGGTGCAGGTTCTTTGAAGCTTTATCCCAAAAACCAGCTTTTACTCGCTTGTCGTTGATTTCAGCGGCAAGCAGGTAGGTTTCTTCGATCGTTGCTAGTTTTGCAGCATGCACAAAATCTGCAACACAGTCTGGCAGAGCTCGAATGTACTTCTTGATTGTCATGTCGGGCGTCTTCACTTGATCGGGACAGATAATACTGAGCTGCTTAAAGCGAGCAGTCAGAGCTGCGTTCTCTCCATCCTTCTGCTTGATATGCCAGAATTCGTCCTCCAGCTTTTGGCGTTCATGGGGAGGGCAGAATTCATCCATCATAATGGCCTTCAGCTCTTCCCACGTCAGCTCATAGACTGCGTCATTCCCGCGTTTGTTTCTCTCGGCCGTCCACCAGTCTAGTGCGCGGGACTGGAAGACGCCGGTAGCGTTTAGAGTACGGAGATTTTCAGGACATCCACTCTGGCGCAGAGTGACTTCGACGGAATCGAACCATTGAAACATAGCCGTTGGGCCATCTTCGCCAATAAATTCCTTTGGACCACAAGCCTTGAACTGCTTGAAGCTGAAAGCAGTCTTGTGAGTAGCTTTAGGAGCTTCGGTTCTGAACTCCTCGGATGATTTGCTCACATTCTCGTATATTTCACTCACGATCTGAGGTACAACCTTTGCCACTTGCTTAGCGACGATAGCAGCTAGGCGTTTGTCTCTCTGTTCTTGATGAGTGATTCGTGGGTGACGGGGTCCAGATGAGGGTCCAGTTGACATTTTCTGCAACAGAGATCGTCATGGGTCTCAGACACAACATAGTCGAATCTCACCTCACACGTCTATTACCACTAAAGCTCAGGATCACGATCACGTAAACACGTATGCACATAATCACAGGTTCACATAAGCACAGAGCACATAAGCATGTAAGGCACAGAAGCACAAAAGCACAGAAGCATATAAACACGTAATTCACCTAGAAGCACATGGGAGCAGTGAGAATACAGAAACTTATCATTCAAAGTCCGCGAGTGTTCGAAAATAGCGATCGCGTATGGCATAGCGAGTAGTATAGTATAACCGTATAGCATAGCATAAGGTCGTCCATAATTTAGCGATTTGTCAGCATTTGAGGTAGATGAGCAGTGCGAGTCGTGTGTGTCAATCAAAGCAAATATCAAAAATCGAATAAGTCACCAAAATCAAACATATAAACAGGTAAATATGCACATAACACATAAAATCGACAGATATCAGAGTCAGCAGTTTGCGGGCTCAGAATCGAAACACATAAAAATCAAGAATAGATTGTATGCGGCTATCTAGACGTCGACTAACCAAAGTGGTTCGACTATTCACAAGGACCTTCAGTACACATTTTGACCTTCCGGACTGTGCTTTCGCCTCGAATCTGGGTTCGACTATTCACAAGGACCTTCAGTACACATTTTGACCTTCAGGACTGTGCTTTCGCCTCGAATCTGGGTGAATGGCACGCACCCTTTCGGTTTCAGCGTGACTTCAAGTCGTTGGAGTTCGTCGAGACTTTGGTGAGAGTTTTGTAAAACCAAATAGAGATTGGAACAAGTCGTCAAGGTTCGGGTTTCACCCCTGACTTAACAACTTCGTTCCTGTTTTGATAAAATAAAGGAGAATTGATGTGCACAAAATGCAACATATAAATTACATCAATTTTGGCATAAAACTAACCCTTTTTTTAGTACTAATGTTGGAAAAAGTGTGTTTTTGTTAGGATCTGAGTTTGGTTTTGATTGTGTTTTACGTTTGAATTAAGATGAAGATGAATGAGTTGTGCAGCGGAATTAAGATGGAAGCAAACTTTTCACAATCAAACAGGAGAATTGCTTTTAACATACAAGTTTAACATTGAACCGAATGACTAAATTTAATTTCAACAACGATTACAATTTGCAAGTATGCAACAAACTCCCCCTCAGCCTGAGCTCACAATATTTGTTCGTGCAGGAAGAAGATAGTGAAAGAGCTAATAGAACAGTACAGAGCACTGTTCTATTTATAGGCATGAGCAAACCACTGAAACATCTAAGCTGACGTCACCATGAAAGTGACATCTAACCTCCTAACAAACTCTAACCTCTGATCTATACAACCTCTGCTATGCTAACTACTGTTATTACATTTCATTACATAAAGACATCTAAACTACTGCTGCATCCTTCCACTGATGTGAACCCAGCAGTACTTGTCATGATCAGCAGAGCTTGACTCAAGGCAGTAGATTGAACAGCAGAGCTTTAGTCTTCCATCAGTCTTTTACTTGATCAGCAGTTTGTAGGTCAGCAGTTTGTACGATCAGTAGATAGGAGGTCAGCAGATGTTGAAACCACTTTCAAGGGGAGAGACTTGTATACATAACATCTGCTTATTCTGGATCCACTGCTCTGATCCAGGTTTGGCTTTAATTATCTGTTCCTTTGGTAGGGTTCAATCCCAACAATCTCCCCCTGGAACGGATAATGCCAAAACTCTTCATTATTTGTAGATCTTTATTGCCTCGTCAGCAGTTCCCTTATTTGCCCTTTGAGTTGTAACTCAAAGGCTAAGGCATCTGTGTCATCATCATCCCTGCTAAGTGGAAGATCAAGGAGATCCTGCAAATCTTCAAGACTTAGGCCAAGTGCCTGTTGTTGGACCATGTTCCGACCCTAAACAGTCAGTTGAGAACGTTCATCTTCACATACGAAGGCGGAATCAACATAAATGAAGTTACACAACTTTTCCTTTTCAATTTTCTTCTTTATTGATGCTTTTTGAATCGGTTTTGACAGAGTTTCGTTGCCTAGCACATGATCAGGTTTCGCTCTAATGTTTTGACATGAATCACCTGGTTTCGCTCATAATGACTATATATAGTCCATGTGGTTTCGCTCTTATGACCTGACACATAAGCGAAACCCCCTGGAAAACCACATAAGCGAAACCCCTAAAGACCCTATAAGCGAAACCTATGACCTAATGAGCGAAACCTTATGCTAATATGTACATATAAACGAAATACATCATTAAACCCTAATTTTGACTTTCAAGACCCTATGTTGACTTATCTTGACCTAAGACTCAATGTAAACGTAGTCAACAGACATTTCGTGCAACAACAGACTCCCCCTTGGATGTTGACGAAGTTTTCAGCTCCGAGTCTTCAGTCTTGGTCTTTTCTCCATCTCTGTCTTTTCATCGTAAACATTTCTATCTTCACAGGTTCAGAATCTTGTCCTAGCTTCATCTTCAGCATTCCCTTTGATCGTTAATCCAGACTCCCCCTTTCACAGACTCCCCCTCTCAATATGCTAGAATCTGAGGTCTTGATCTGGTTCAAGCTTTGACAATTAACTTCCGTGGGAATGATGAAGTCCAAAACCTGTGTCTCAAACATCAAACATTACAAACTTATCTTTTTCACAAAAACACAAACTCAATCAGTTTTAGAAATCCACTCAAGTATTCAGGTCCAAGTTAATGACCCTGATCACTTGATTAATCTACCAAGTTCAACTTAATGACATTGGTTGATCATTTGACGAATCAAACTAATTTTGAAAACAACAATTTACACATTTTCTGAAAATAACAAGTATCAAGTTAATGAACTTGTTTTTGACTTTTCAATAAATCAAACTTCATCAAAATAAGCTCTCCTCATTCTTCAGTCCAGAATCTCCTGCATCTGCTTCAACATCTGAGAATCCAACAATCAACTCTCCACTTTGGTTTGTCGGAAAATAAAGCAGAAATAAAATCTTTTTGGATTTTATAAAGTGTTCTAAACTAAGAAATGAAATACAGAAAACTTAAATTGCTGAAAGTAAACAAAGTAAACTATTTACAAACTTACTTTTGGCTGAGCGTGTTAGGGAATCATATCAGCTATTCGACAAATCACAAGTACCGTTAAGCTTCAATTACATACTCAGAATTAAACAATTCACGTAGATTGTCGATATACTGATCCACTTAAATTCTCACACAAATTTCAATCTGTCCAGGATACGGATTTAGTGTTTTAAAGACTTAAACTTATACGTGTGTCCCACCTCTTGAATATACTCCCGTATCCAGATCCCGATATTCAGTCTTACAGGTAATTATGACACAAATGATATCTGTAGGGGTTAATAAATTATGAAGAATCATGAGAGCTCAGGTCAGAACTACCGTTCAGCAGAGAGATCATGACTCAACTTTAGGTGTGTCCCCTTTAGAGGATCTTTTTTACAACAGCATTGCTAAGCAATTTTATTGTCTTATCATATATGCTGAGGGTGATGCTATGTTTCAAGCATTGCGGAAAGTATTATTCGAGGACTAGGTCAGAACTTCCATTCAGCAGAAGTCCGGGAATAATACCCCAGATATCATTGAGTATAAAGCCTAGTATATCAGAAAAAGGAATCTTTCAAACGAGATTTCAGGGGTTACCTATATATCCAAGTAGTGTTCCCCACGAAATAAGCAAGTAAAGATTTAGGTTTATATCCCGAACAAACCTACTAAATGTGTAAAAACCTATCGGCACATCATCAGCGAGACTGTTTAATGCATTTAAACATTCCATTTCTTTAGCATACCATGACTGTCAAGCCGATGTACTATCATTTTCCCTTTTTACACAAGCTCTTTTTCAAATTTTATTGTTTTTGGATTTTTGCATTTTTTTACTGTTTTTGTATTTTCTGAAAAATATATCTATATACACATATCTACTCCCCCTAAATACCAAAACATGTAAAAAATCGACAAACCATTGCAGATTGTTTCTCGTCTTCATCCGCAACAGTACTCTCATCAACGCCCACAATTCCATCCGACACCGAAAGAAGCTTCATACCATTCAGTTTTAACAAATATTGAAACCGATTTTTATCAAAAGCTTTGGTATGTAAATCAGCTTTCTGTTCGTCAGTGTGGATTTTCTCAATTCGTATCAACTTTTTCTCAAAACAATCACGAATAAAGTGATGACGAATTTCTATGTGTTTAGTTTTAGCGTGATGTACTGGATTCTTTGTTATGTTAATAGCTGCCTCATTATCAACAAAAAGAGGTGTGTTAAGAAACTGCAAACCGTAGTCGCGCATCTGTTGCTGTATCCACAGGATCTGAGAGCAGCAACTGCTAGCAGAAACATACTCCGCTTCACATGTAGATAACGCCACAGACGTTTGTTTCTTACACTGCCAGGTAACCAATCTAGGTCCAAAGAACTGGCATCCTGCAGTTGTTGATTTGGAATTGACTTTGCAGCATCCGAAATCCGAATCGGAATACCCTTCGAGCGTAAAATCGCCTTTCCTAGGATACCACAACCCCAATGAAGGAGTTCCTTTCAGGTAGCACAATATCCTCTTCACAATAATCATGTGCGAAGCTCTCGGGTTAGATTGATATCTTGCTGCGAGGCACGTTGGGTACATGATATTAGGATGTGAAGCAGTTAAGTACATCAAAGAACCTATCATGGATCGGTAGAACGTTTCATCAGCCCTGTCTCCGATGAGATCTGGGTGAATCCCATGATTTGTTGCAAGTGGGGTAGCAGCTGGAGTAGAACTTGACATCCCAAATTTCTCTAGAATATCACGAACGTACTTCGTCTGGTGAATGAAAATTCCCTCAGGAAGTTGTTCAACTTGTAAACCCAGAAAGAATTTCATCTCCCCCATTGATGACATTTCAAATTTTTGCTTCATCACTGATTCAAAATCTTTGCATAAATTTTCATTCGTTGACCCAAAAATTATATCGTCCACATAAATCTGAACTATCAGAAGATGACCGTCGACCTCTTTAGTGAAGAGAGTGGCATCCACTTTTCCACGAACGAACTTGTTGGCTAGAAGGTGTTGAGACAAAGTCTCGTACCAAGCTCTCGGTGCCTGGTGTAAACCATACAGCGCTTTGTCCAATAAGTAGACCTTGTTTTTGTGGATTGGGTCGGTGAAGCCCGGCGGCTGACCGACATAAACCTCCTCTTTTACCTTCCCATAGAGAAAAGCCGATTTTACATCTAACTGATATACTTTGAAGTTTTTCCAAGATGCAAATGCTAGGAAGATTCTGATAGCTTCTAGTCGAGCAACTGGAGCATACACTTCAGTGAAATCTATACCCTCCTGCTGACAAAAAACCCTGAACAACGAGTCGAGCTTTGTTTCGAACCACAACTCCTCTATCGTCTCTCTTGCACTTGAACACCCACTTGGTGTTTATCTTCCTCTGACCATCAGGTAAATCCACTAACTTCCACACTCCCAACTTTTCAAATTGGCTAAGTTCCTCCTGCATTGCATTGACCCAAGAATCTTCAGTAAGCGCCTCTTTGTAAGTTCTTGGTTCAACCTGCGAGATAAAATAACTCAATGAGAATTCAGTTTGCAAAGGAGCAACTTTTGTATAAAAACATGTAAGCCCTTTATCAATCTGTCTTCAAGTGCGAACTCCTGTCTGCAATTCTCCTATGATCAACTCCTCTGGATGATATGAAAGAGTTCGTGGCATTACTTCGCCTGAAACATCTACATCACCTTCCAGATTAGTAACATTCTGATTTGCACCTTGTTCACTGACTGGGTTTGTTTGACATGAAATCTGAATTTGCTCCCCCTCAGAATCTGAATCACCACGATCAAATACTGGCATGTTTTCAGCTTCTTGATTATCATTCTGTGCCGACTGATTATCGTGAGCAACCTCATTCTGTTGGACATCATCATGTTCACCAGCATTACTCGGACCTGCTTCATCGTCATTTGAAGTTTCCCGTGGTCGCCTCGAATACTCAGCTGGGAACCTTTGCTGTGACTCGTATTCGCGCAAAATATCCAACTCATCAAAGAAATCTTCATCATCCTCTGATTCTTCTCTCATGTCAAACGAATCCCACAGTTTGTCATAATGATAACGCCATGAATCTCCAGGATTCTGTGGCGGCATAGTATAACCTTGACATTCAACATTTTCAGCTTCAATAATCCGCTTCTCACTTGGAACAAAGACACGTCGCATCGGATTTGCATAACCAACAAATATTCCCTCAATGCACTTCGGACCAAACTTTCCTTGAGGCTCTATAACAGTACAGGGTGACCCGAACGGTTCTAGATACTTCAAATTCGGTTTGCGGTTATTGATTAGCTCAAAGCATGTTTTGTTGAATTTCTTGACAGTGAGAACCCTGTTGAGCGTATAGCATGCGGCGGAAACAGCTTCAGCCCAAAAATTTATCGGTAACTTTGAATCTACGAGCATAGTTCTAGCCGTCTCGATTAGTGTCCAATTTTTGCGTTCTGCGACTCCATTCTGCTGCGGAGTATACGGAGCACTAAACTCATGCAATATACCTCTTTCATCACAAAATTCTTCCATCTTACTGTTCTTGAATTCAGTACCATTGTCACTACGAATTCTTTTGATACGCCTTTGGTACAGATACTCAATTTTCTTAAACAACGCCATCAAACTATCAAACATTTCGTCTTTCGTTTTCAAGAAAGAAACCCACGAAAATCTGGAATAATCATCAGTAACGACCAAACAGTAGTAATCTCCTGTAATACTTTTGACATTCACAGGACCAAACAAATCCATGTGTAGTCTTTCCAGAGGTCTCGAAACTGAATTACTTGCTTTGTAGGGTGTGACTTTTTCTTCTGCTTGCCTTTAACACAGCTAATGCACTCCCCTTCCAGATGAAAACCTTTGACATGAACTCCAAGAACTAAATCATTGTGCACCAAGTGATTCATTTTTCTAAGATGTATATGCCCCATCTTCCGGTGCCACAATCTCGATTCTTTCTCAGTTGCTCTAGACACAAAACAATGTGCTTGACCAGTAGTTGTAGTTGCTACACTCATATCCAACACATATAAATCATTCACTCTAGGTGCCCTCATGATAATCCATTCTTCAGGAACAACAAATCCTGGTTTCAAGATCAAACATTCTTTGTCTGTGAAGTGAGTGGTATACATATTGTCACAAATCTGCGAGATACTTAGCAGATTATTTTCCAGCTCAGTAATGTAGTTAACTCTTTCAAACGTCACAATCCCGTTGGATAACGTTCCTTCACCAATAATTCTACCACCTTCATGACCAGCAAATCCCACATAACCACCATTTATATTTCTCACATCATACAGCAACGCAGTCTTCCCTGTCATATGTCTTGAAGCTCCACTATCCATGATCCATCTGGATACAAGTTTTGGAAGATCCTACACAAAACAAACTTTGACTTAAACTTTAATAAAGATGCCGATTCATGCTTCGCGATCAAGGAAGCTCCGGCAATTCAAACTGTTTAGTCGAACATGGAGTCCACCCAGGCCTCATCTGCCTTAGGTGTAACCTTGACTCTCGCAATTTGAATTTTGAAGTTTTCAGCCTTCAAAGGTGGAAAATTTGCATCATAATCAATTTGAATTGAATCCTCAGAAGGTGAAATCTTTTTCTCAGATTTTGGTTTCCAAACTTGTTGAGATAATGCAACCCGCTTGTAAAATTTGTCATTTTTAGTTACCACTTTCTTTACAGGTTCATTTTTCACTTTGGTGTTGTCATTTTTCACACTCTTTTTCTCAACAACGATTGGTGCTTTACCCTTTTCGTCAACTTTCTTCTTTTGAATCTTCACAGTTTCAATCTTAGGCTTCACATTGGTACACTTTCGTGCAATGTGACCAACTTGATTACATCTGAAACATGTTCGAGTATCAACAACTCGACTTGTGCCTTCAGACTGAGACTGTGAAGCTCTTTTCTCAAAGAACTCTTCATTCGATTTTGAAAAAATCTCTTTCTCTTCATCAGCAAGTGAACTCGAACTGTTCACAAACTTTTTCTTTTCAGCAAACCTCTTGTTTGGAACATTTCTTCTCTGATAATTTCTACCACCCTGATAACCACCCGACCAATTGTTTCGATTGTTATTATAAAAACGTGGTGGCACAACAGGCTTTTTGTAGTAAGCTTTATCTTTCTCAAAATTCATTTGCCTTTTTGTTTGTTTCAAACTGTTCACTTCTGACAACTCAACTTCGACCAACTTGAAAACATTTGTCAATTTGTTCATATTAACATTCTCAATCGGAAACTCAGAATCCGAAAACAACTTATCTGAACCCAACATCTTGTACATGACAAGATTTGATTCTTCATTTAAGTTGTTCTTGGACTTTTGTTTCGTAATGTATTTGTCCAAGAAACACCCATCTTCCTCAGTAGTGTCACTATCCGTTTTTAGCACATTTTCAACAACACCTTTTACAATATCATTTTGGACACTATCGTCATTGGAAGATGTGAACGTGACATCAATTGAATCTGGAAGATTCATTTCACTTTCTTCTTCAATTTCAACCAACCCTGATTGCTTTTTCGTGTAGTTATCAAGAACAGGTGGTGGAACTTGATGAAAACCCACCCCAGTTCCATCAGAGTACACATCTTCGCCTGCTTTGTCTTTCCCGATGGGTTTGGGAATAATGTGTTGCAACACAAAGCTTGCGGAGCTGTAACTGTTAAGCTTCAACTGGATTCGCTCGTTTTCAATTTCAGCCTCTTGAAATTTAAGTTTCAGTTTAGCAATTTCATCCAGTTGTTGGTTGATTGATTCTTCTTTTACTCTAAGCACAAATTTTAGGTGAACGTTTTCTTTATAAGTTTTACCATTTCGATCATCATTATCTTTCATTGTGCTTTTGAGTTTTTCAAACTTTTCAGAAATCTGACGGTTTTCAAGAATTAATTTTTCATTTTCCTCTTTAACTTTTTCATGATCAATTTTATCATTTTCAATTTGACTAGTTAATTCTCTTATCCGTTCAGTTGAAGCTTTAACTGTTTTGTCACGATCAAGAATCTGATTCTCAACGCTTCTGACCTTTGCTGTCAGATCTTCAACTTTCTTACCGTTTAGGTACGTGACTGTATTACAAAATTTGCACTCTTTGTTGCAATTTTTGCAATCAGCATTTCCATCAAATTGTTTACCTGACGCATTTGTTGAAAAGTTTGAACTGACCTGGCTTTTTGACTCAGACACGGAGTTAGAGTCTACCTCAAGTGCCTTAGCAGCCAGCACTTTGTCAGCCATTTTTCCGAGGTTCTCTGCAGTCAACTCCTGCGTTGTGTCAATAACACCAGTATCAATCTTCTTTGATTTCTCTATATCTTCTTTCTCCTTTTTCTCTTTCTCTTCTTTCTCCTTCCTCTCTTTTTCTTCTTTCTCTTTCTCGTCTCCAGTTCCCCACCATTTATTCTGCCAATACTCATCCTCTTCTTTGTACTCCTTGATTATGGCTTCGATATCAAGTGTTTTGTCATCGATTGCAATATTTCCATATGGGTCAAGATAACACTCCCTATCCGGGTCCCATCTTCTCGCTCTCCTCGCTTCCAGATAGATACCAGAAATTCTAATGATTCTGTTTTCAGCCAACATTTTTCTGTATCTATACTTCTGCTCTTCAGTTGGGTTATCTTTCCAAGGAATAGGTTCATCGTTTTTCGCCATGAATGCGTAACCAACCGCATCTTCTTCCGGTAGAACCTCTTGACTCCAATCATACCCTTCATCATCATAAATCACCGCAAGAGCTCTAGATTTTTCTTTGTTGTCTTCAACCTGTTTCAATCTAGGCGGCTCAGATTTATTCTGATGATAAATTGCCTTCTTGTAGTAATCATCTCTGAAAGGGTTCTCCGACTCATCAGCATAAGCATTTCTGCATTCACGCTTGAAGTGACCTTTCTGCTTACACTTGAAGCAAGTCACTTTGGACTTATCGAACCCCAATTTGGTAGATGGACCACCAATTGTCTTTCTGCCGGTAATTTCCATGAAACGCTGTGCTCGACGAACAGCACTGGCCATACACCAACGAATGTCGATCAGCTCCATTTCCTCTGGATCAATCTGATCATAATCTTCTTTCGTCAGATTGGTGTTGCCTATCTTCCCTGCTACTAACCCTTCATACGATTCCAACACAGATGCTAGGAAGATCATCTGCTGTTTGGCCGACTCCTCATCAAAATTCTGAGCATTCTTCAAGTCTATTGCAATGTTACATTGAAAACGATTCTTTGCATCAGAATGACTTGCAGATGATGAAGATCCACTGTGATAACCACTGTGATTTCCACTACTTTGACCACTTTGACTTTCTATGCTTGTTGTGGACACATTTTCAGCAGAAAATGCAGTCTTGGGAGAAGTTGCTTTTGGCATCATACTCTTCGGATAATACAAATCCAAATTTTGTTGATAAGATGAGTGATTGACTTTGAATGTCTTCTTCAGTTCCAACTCGTGACTCTCGAGTCTCTCAATCAGCAAATCTGGAGTAAGATCTTTCGACAAGATAGTATTTTTTAGCATGAGAGCATAATATCTCCAATCCATCTCGTCTGGCAACGAATCGAACAACTTGTCTACTTGCTCATCATCAGAATACTTAATTCCATGTCTAGCTAATTCCAGCTTCAAATGCCCAAACCTCTCGATCATTTTACAAACTGACTCATTCTTTAAACATCCAAACATATCAAACTCTTTTCTAAGAAGTTTCTTTTTGTTTTTCACTATTTCTGTACTTCCTAAGCATTTCTTTTCTAGGTTTTTCCAGAGATCTTTTGCATTTGAATAATCGATCAAAGAGATTATGTCCTCCCGGACGGACTGAAACAACAAAGCTACACACTTTTGTTCAGCTACAAACGAATCAATCTCCTCAGCTGATCTTAAAGTTTCACCATTTTTGTTTCCATTTTCATAACCGTTTTTCAAACTCTTCCAGCTGGGAAATGCGAATGCCATTAACCAATCTTCAAACTTTCTTGACCACCGACTGTATTCCTCGATAGCCATTAGCTTTGGAGCTTTATTGAAGGTTCCGAAGGCACTTTCCGATTCCCAAGCTTCCGTTAACTTTTTCTTCGTATTCGATGAATTCTCATTCACATTGCTTGACGAAGTATCATCGTTTCCGGAATTTCCAGTAAACGCGTACATGTCGCTAAACGGGTTCAAGAAAATGTTATCCATCTTGAATGTACCTGCAAAATCAGCAAACACTTAGAAAAATTTTCGATATTTTGAAAAACAGTGACAAATAAGCGAAATCAGCTTGTATGTCCACAAAAACGAAATAGCAACTTTGACAGAAAAGCGAAATCAGATCTGTTCCTTAGAACGAAACCCTATGAGCGAAATAGGTAATGTACGTATGAGCGATATAGCAACATGTCATAAGAGCGAAATAGCAGAATGTCCCTATCAGCGAAATCTGATGTTCAGATAAGCGAAATCAATTGTGAAAGTGTCCGTATAAGCGAAATCAAATGATTATGTCCGTATAAGCGAAATTAGACTGTATCTAAAAGCGAAACCCCTAGATTACCGAAAAAGCGAAATCACGTTTTTAGTTGATTTTTACCATTTTTAAGCCGTATTTCAAACTGATTCTTTCTAGGGTTTGTTATTTGTATGTTTTACACGTTATATTCAAAATTCAGACCATTTCAACCGTAGGAACCAGTTTAAATTGAAAAAGTATGAGAGAAAGTGAGTAGAAATGAGAGAATTTTGTCGAATCAGCTGTAGTAGTATGAACTCCTCGTCCTGAAGCTCTGATACCACTTGTTGGACCGTGTTCCGACCCTAAACAGTCAGTTGAGAACGTTCATCTTCACATACGAAGGCGGAATCAACGTAAATGAAGTTACACAGCTTTTCCTTTTCAATTTTCTTCTTTATTGATGCTTTTTGAATCGGTTTTGACAGAGTTTCGTTGCCTAGCACATGATCAGGTTTCGCTCTAATGTTCTGACATGAATCACCTGGTTTTGCTCATAATGACTATATATAGTCCATGTGGTTTCGCTCTTATGACTTGACACATAAGCGAAACCCCCTGGAAAACCACATAAGCGAAACCCCTAAAGACCCTATAAGCGAAACCTATGACCTAATGAGCGAAACCTCATGCTAATATGTACATATAAACGAAATACATCATTAAACCCTAATTTTGACTTTCAAGACCCTATGTTGACTTATCTTGACCTAAGACTCAATGTAAACGTAGTCAACAGACATTTCGTGCACCAACACCTGTTCCCTTGTTATTTTCTTCACTTCTCCACTAGACTTGAACACTGTCAGTACATGGGTCTGTTTGTCAGTTTTCCACTTTAGTACCTTTGAGTTTAGTGGGTTTCTTGGGAGATTTTTATTTGAAGAGGTGTTTGGAGATGCTGGCCTATTGATGACTGTCTGAACAGTTCTTGCAGGTTGATCCAAACCAAGAGTCTCTACAATCATTTTCTTTATGCCTTCTTTTACAAGGTCATCACCTTCTATTAGCTCTTGGATTGTTTCAGCACCCAACTGTTTTTGTGGCCTTCTTTTAAAGATGGTTGCACCAGCTGGAGCAGTGGATCTCCTGATTTGCAGCTTTGATGGTCTTTTTGAAACCTCTGCTTCAGGATAGTCAGGCTTTTGTGGAGCAGTAGGATCTGTCTTTCTTAATTTCTCCAAACTTTTGTAGGTAGCCCTGACTTTGTCTTCTTTCCATCTCAACACTTGACTCAAAGACCCATAATCAGCAGCAACTAATTCCTCTTTCATTCTCCCCATCTCTACCTTTTTATTAGGTACATTCTTTTTGATTTTTGCCTAATCTGGAGGAGTGTGCTTGACCTTATTCTTGATCATTTCTTGAATCCTGGCTGCTTCACTTTCAAGCTCAGGGATGGTCCACTCTTTGTACATGTGTTTTTCTCCTTTGTACTTCTTGGTTGCCATGATGCTTTCAATGTAGTCTTTTCTTAGAGTTTCATCTGCTCTCTCTGAGATTTGTTGACAAACATTTTTTGCAAATTGCTCTAAGGATCTGACTTGTGTGAGCAAGAATTGGTAATTCTGCTTAATTTCTCTATCAGATTTTCCTTGTGCATTTCTTTTTGAGATATCCTCTGCTTGTTTAGCTTTGACTTTCAAATATTCTTCAATATTGTTTGGCCTTGGATATCCTTCAACTGATGGCAAACTCCTTTTAGCAGGGTCGTCCTCATAATAAAAAGACTTGATTTCTTCTCTGACTGCTATAAGTTCAAGAGGGAATTGAACACCTGCAGGAGGTAAGGGCTTTTGAATTTGAGCTGATGAGAGAGGAACAGGCTTGGGTATTGTAACAAGTGATAGAGATTTTGAAGATGTTGGTGGTGGTGATGGAGAATCATCATCTGGTATGAAAATCCTTCTCCTTTTTATTGTAGGAGAGGCAGATGATGTTTTGGGTGGATCAGTGGTGGTGGTTTGAGTGGCAGTGATTTGTGATTGACTAACAGCTCTTGAAACAACTGGTGTTTCAACCAATGTTGTCATTACAACAGATGTTGTAACATCTGCTGTCTTCTGCTTTTTGGCAGGAGGCGATGGTGGTGATGTTGTTTTTGGTGGTGATGGTGGTGGTGGTAAGGCAGTGATTGTGGTGTGTGTTGAAGTGGTGTGTGTTGAAGTGATAGCAAATGTTGAAACAACTGGAGTACCAGCAGATGTTGATACTGCAGGAATTACAACAACTGTTTGGGTGGAGGTTTGATGTTGGGGGCTTTTGGACGGTGGTTTTGGAGTATGTTTTGTGAGTCTGGATGGTGTGGACTTGGGTTCCCTCACTTTTCTAGTGGGATTTCTTTTTGGCATCGGATTTTGAACATCCTTTAGCCCAGAATAACCCTGCGCATTCAGCTCCATGTAAGCTCTTTTCTCCTCATTCCACCTTGACATATCCTTTGCCGCTCTGTCCCTTTTTACACTTGCTACTCCTTCATCAAGTGCATTTGGGGTAACATCAACCTTCTTGCTACCATCTGGCAAAGGAATTTTTCTGGTCATAGCATCCCTTTCTGGTTCAATGTAAAGACCATCATCTATTCCCTTCTTTTTCCACTCCTGAATTTTCTCCCCCTTTTTGGCATTATCTGGGGGTAGTTGATCAATAAAAAGAACAGTTGGAGGAGCAGTGCCAGTGGTTTTCAATAAATGGACCTTTATAGCCTTGATGTCAGCTTGTGTGTTCTTGAACCTAGACTCCATTGTGTTTCTCAGCTCTTGGACATGTTTTGCATGTTACTAATCAGCCATTTGTTTTTGTTGTTGGAGAAAAGGTTGGAAGATGTTCCATATCTCATCTGCAGCAGATGCTTGTGGTGGAGCAGGTGCTTGAGGTGGAACAGCAGTGGATTGCACCTTTTGTACTTTTAACAACTGTTGCAGCATTTCTTTGATTTCTGCAACCGAAGTATCCAGTTTTTCAACACGTTCCGTCAATTCCAGGTACTTTAAACCATCACCCAATTTAATGGGATCATCTGATTTCCCACTAGTAGTGGTTTTATCAGTGGTTGAGGTAGGGAGTGTACTCCAAACATTAACCACTGATGCCCCTTTTTCTTGGTACTGGGGTCTTCTTCCTTCAACACTTGACAACCTTTTGATGTTGCCAGTGGTCAAAACAAATCCACTGGTGGATGTCAGAGGTGCTATGGAAGGAATTGCCTCCAAGGAAGTCTTATTGATGTAACCACTGTCCAAATGCAAACCAGTAGGTTCAGCACTTGTAGTGGTTGCTTCACTTGGATTACCACCAAGAGTTACTTGTAACTCAAGGGGTGTAACCTCCTCAGGCATTGTTGGTGGGTTAACTATGATTGATACATCAGACCCAGTCATTGGTTGAAGTATATTCTCATTGACAGGTGATTGAGAAGGACTGGTTTGTGCCTGGCTCAAATCAATAGCATCCAACAAAAGTTTAGTTGGTGGAGGAATTGTGGATGTGAGGTTTGGTGTAGAAAGAGAATTTGCCCCGGGCATTGGGCTGTGGATGATGGAAGCAAGTGATTCCAGAGCATCATATTGTGGTGTCCCTATATGTACAACATGTTCTTTTTGAGAAGAAACAGGAGGAGTTTCGGTTATGGGTTGAGATATTTATACCAACTGCTGTGAGGAAGTAGCAGCAGTGGTTTCTTATGACTTTTGTGCTGTCACTGGCAGTTGCTCTGGTATCTCATCCTCCAGAGTTGCCTTTTTGATAGGTTTGGGGGGTTTTCGGATTTTCTTTTGTTTTGGCTTTTTGTGGATTGTAGGTGTGGGTTTCAAAGAAGTTGTTTTGCTACTTTGATCACCTTGAGCAGTGGGCTCAGCAGCAGATACCAGAGGAGCAGTGGTAGCTGCTAAATTCTGCTCAGGCACCTCTGCTTGTGTTTTGCAAGGTGTTGACATCCGTGTAAAAGTTTCAGCAGTTAAGCTGTTCATTTGAAAAGATTCACCTTGTTTTATTGCAAAAGCATCATCCTTACTAAACTTCTTTTCAAAATAATAGCTTAAAAATCTTGGAAAAAGTAAGAATGGCTTTTTATCAGCATTTTTAACCAGATCATTAAAGATTTCCTGGGAATAATTGAAATTTTCTTCTTGAAGAATAACATACCCCAGGTTTTGAATCTTTAATGGTATTTCATTAAAAGAAGTGGTTTTATTTGAAGCACACAGTAACAGGGTATGAAATAAAAATCTTGTTGCAGGAGGGAAGAATCCTTTTTGTAAGGTATCACTCTTCATCATCGTATCAGCATACCCTCTTTCAATAAAGTTAGTTTTTAACTCGTTTTTAGAAAAGCAAATTTTACCTTGTTGATCATCGAGCTGAAAGACTTCTGATATGGATTGTGGTGTGATTTGGACTGCTTTTCCCTATAGAGTAGAGTTAATGGCTATGACATATTCGCCTTGTTTGTCAAGGGTATAATTTTTCCAAAACTCTCTCTGGGTTTGCAAGTGAATGGGAGCATCTGCTGTAAGCAAAGTTTTGTACTTTGACGCAGACATGAGATCAATGATGGAATCAAAAACATCGGTGGTGCCAGGTTTTGTAAGAAGACCCAAAATGTTGTGAGAGGGTTTGTGTGGAATTTCAGTGGGTTTGGCCTTTTGAGAGGCCTCTTTTGAAGATGATTTGGAAGTGGGTTTTGCAGATGACTTCGATTTTGTCATTTTGGAGATGATGATCGAAGAAGGTTGTGAAGGAATTTGAGAAAAACTGCTTTGAGAAGAGAATTTTTATGAATTCAATTCGACAGTAAAACCCTGTTTGGGGTTTTGAAAGGGGTTTTATGGTGAAAAAGTGAATGC
Source organism: Helianthus tuberosus (assembly GCA_030545235.1). NCBI lineage: Eukaryota > Viridiplantae > Streptophyta > Magnoliopsida > Asterales > Asteraceae > Helianthus > Helianthus tuberosus. The sequence continues at coordinate 27,506,810 of CM060392.1, forward strand.
TGATGTGGCAGCGGTTACAAAAAGGTCTGTCCACAATGTACTGCCCACATGCCAACCCTGATGAAATGAAGGACAGTACTTTTATGAAAACTACTGATGAAAGACAGTGGTTACAACGGTAACAAATGGAAGCAGTGGATGATTTTCACTATCAGTGGATAGCATATCAGTGGATAAAACACTGATTTTGAACAACAATGTTTACCAAGGAAATGAGAGAACAGGGGATGACTTTCAGCAGTGGACAAACTTTGAAGTAGAGCAGACTTTTGAACAAGCAGTGGTTATGGCAGACTTTTAAGGATTTTAATGAAAATTTCATTTTTAGCTATTTTTAAGGATGGATTTTTTATTTTCTGAAAACATTTTAATGCTTTTATTCATAGAAAAACAAGATGTTGCTTGTTATTCCATGTTTAGCATGCCAATCCTAGAGACCAAGCTTTCAAAGGTGGATGTATCTAATGCTTTTGTGAGCACATCTGCCAGCTGGTCTTTAGTTGGAACATGATGCAGAGAAATCAAACCTTTTTCATAGCAATCCCTCACAAAGTGATGTCTGATGTCGATGTGCTTGGTGGTTGAATGGGAAACTGGATTTTTGATGATATTTTCTGCTGCCTGGCTATCCAACATAAGTGGTGTCTTTAAGGCAGTGATACCAAAATCCAGCAACTGATTTTGAAGCCACAGGAGTTGGGCTGTACAGCTTGCAGCAGCAATGTATTCAGCTTCAGCAGTGGATGTTGAAACAGCCGCTTGCTTTTTGCTTTGCCATGAAACCAAGCAATTGCCTAGAAACTGGCACCCTCCTGAAGTGGACTTCCTTGTGGTGTTACATCCGGAAAAGTCACTGTCTGAAAAGCCTGAAAGCTGGATATTCCCATTAGCTGGATACCAGATACCAAGTGTGGGAGCACCTTTTATGTATCTGAAGATCCTTTTTACAGCAATGAGGTTTGATTTTCTGGGAGCTGATTGACTTCTTGCACAGACACATGTTGCAAACATGATGTCTGGTCTAGATGCAGTTAGGTACAGTAAGGACCCAATCATGCTTCTATAAAGTGTTTGGTCAATCAGCTCATCCTTTTCATCAGACATGACAAGCTTATTTGTTGCCATGGGTGTGCTGCATGGTTTACAATCATTCATATCAAATTTATTTAAAAGTTCTTTAGCATATTTGCTTTGATGAATGAAAGTTCCATTTTGCATTTGCTGAACTTGGAGACCAAGAAAGCATTGCAGCTCACCCATTGCACTCATTTCAAACTCAGCTGTCATGAGTTGTCTAAACTCTTCACACATTTTATTACATGTGCTTCCAAAAATAATGTCATCCACATAAATTTGGACAATCATTAAATCCTTTCCCCTCCATTTTAGAAACAGTGTTTTATCAATGGTACCTCTTTTGAAACCATTTGAGAGTAGAAAGGTGGAAAGAGTTTCATACCAGGCTCTAGGTGCTTGTTTCAGGCCATACAAGGCTTTGTTTAGCATGTAGACATGATCTGGATAAAATGGATCCTCAAAACCTGGAGGTTGACAAACATACACCTCTTCTTGAATTGTACCATAGAGGAAAGCACTTTTGATATCCATTTGGAACACCTTCATGTTGTGGTTGACAGCAAAGGCCAGGAACAATCTTATAGCTTCCAATCTTGCTACAGGGGCGAATGTTTCATCATAATCAATCCCCTCTTCCCGTCTGTAACCTTGAACCACAAGCCTGGCTTTATTCTTGACAACAATGCCCCTTTCATCAGTTTTGTTTTTGAAGACCCACTTTGTGCCAATGGGGCTTACATCTTTTGGGAGTGGTACAAGCTCCCATACTTGTTGTCTTTTAAACTGTTGGAGCTCCTCTTGCATGGCTTCTACCCAGTTTTTTTCTTTCAGTGCCTCTTGGTACTTGACGGCTGCAGATGTGTATCATCTGAGCTAACCACTGCTGGTGACTTTGATGATCCAGCAGTGGCTATAAAAGGTGGTGGAATAGGAGGAAAAGGTGTGGACACATGCTGACTTTGATCCACTGTTTGAGGACTTTTATCAACAGTGCTTGATGATGTGGAAGCAGTGGTTAAAGGGATACTTTGGTCAACAACTGTTGATGTAGCAGTGGTTGAGCTTTGACAGCTGTTTTGAACATCTGCTGCTCTTCCCATTTTGACAGACTTTTGAGGGATGATGATTTCATACCCATAGTCTGGTGTTGAATCCTCTGATGGACCTGCACTGTTAGTCTTGACAGCAGTATTTTCCAAAGTGAATTTATCAAGATCAAACAAATCCGCAGGATTTGCTGGGATTTTCATTGATGAAAGTTCATTGAACTTTACATTCAAGGTCTCATCCACTGCTTTGGTCCGTGTATTAAACACTTTGTAGGCCTTGGCAGTGGTTGAGTATCCCAGGTGATAACCACAATCTACTTCAGTGGTTTGATTTTATACAGAATTTCATAAGCAGTCTTTTTGTGCCTGGGGTTTATTAAAACTCTGTTTTGGACATAGCAAGCAGTGTTTACTGCCTCTGCCCAGAAGGTCAAAGGCAAACCTGAGTCAGCAAGCATGGTCCTAGCAGCTTCAATCAGTGTCCTATTCTTTCTTTCAACTACCCCATTTTGCTCTGGTGTTCTAGGGACGCTGTACTGCCTTACAATCCCTTTCTTCACACAGAAGGCATCCAACTCCTTATTTTTTGAATTCTGTGCCATTGTCACTCCTGAAGACTTTTACTGGAAGGTCAAATTGATTTTCAACCTGTGTCACAAAGTCTTGCAAAATGCCTGCAGTCTCATCTTTTGAGTGTAAAAAGAAAGTCCATGTAAACCTAGAGAAGTCATCAATAATAACCAAACAATATCTCTTCTTCTTAAGACTCATGACTTGAACTGGGCCAAACAAATCCATGTGCAGCATTTGCAAACACTGGGTTGTTTTGGACTCTTCAATGGACTTAAAAGAGCTTTTATGTTGTTTTCCTTTTAAACAGGAAACACAATGCCCAGGACATGAAAACGGTTTTTGTGGTAAGCCTCTTACTAGGCCAATTTTTTAAATTTCAGTGATTGTCTTGAGATTTGTGTGCCCCAGTCTTCTGTGCCAAAGTTCTGTCTCTTTGTTAGAGGCAGCTGAGAACAGACAGGCATCAGTTCTGGGACACTCTTTTGACATATCAACAACATAAATATTGCCACTTCTTTGAGCAACAAGTTTTGTTTTTCCAGTTTTAATTATTGCTACAATCTTTTCAACCATTTCTGGTCCAACAATCCTACAACACTCCTTTGTGAAGAATGACCCATACCCCTTATCACTCATTTGTGAAACACTCAAGAGGTTGAATTTCAGATTGTCTATCAGATTGACATTTTCAAATTTTACATTTCCAGACTGTACTGTAGCAAACCCCAAAACGTTCCCTTTACTATTATTCCCAAAGGATATATCACCCCCTCCATGGATTTTGAAATCTTTGAGTAGGGCTTTACATCCTGTCATGTGCCTGGAGCCTCCACTATCTACATACCAAAGGCTATCTAAGCATGCAGAAGCTCCCTACACATGAAGTAAAAGGATTAGTTCATTAGGGTTTCCAAAGCCAATAAGGCTTTGGATGGGGTCTCAACATTGTCTGGGATGGATGCAGATTGATGGACAGTGGTTAGGTCAGGGGTTTGGACAGTTTTAGGACTGTTTCTTTCTAACCACTGTTGTGGGTTTTGACCAATCACCTGTTGATACCCAAAAGGATGCCTGTTCACTCTAGGTTTAGAGGGCCTTTTGTAGGTCTCATAAACGTGTGGAATCCTTTGGTAAGATGGTTGTCCCTTACCACTTATGTATTGATTGGCAGGGGGTGCATCAGTAACCTGAACATCTCTTTTGACAGATGTTTGGTTCAGCTGTTTTGTGACAGCTGTTTGAACTAGCACAAACAGTGGTTGATTTTTAGTGAACTTGACAGATGATGTTGATGAACTCAAGAAAGTTTTTGCAGTGTACTCATTCCTTTTTACATCAAAGTTTTTAAGATACACACATTCTTGAGTTTTGTGGTTTGGTTTACCACAGATGGTGCAGCTTTCAGCAGGTACAATGATACTTGTTTTATTCAAATCATATTCTTTTAAATGGAAACAATCTTTTGTTAGATGATTCTTTTTTTCACAAAATTCACAAAACAAGTTTTTGATCTTTTCTCTCTTCTTTCTCTTTTCAGACTCTTTTGCAACAGAGTTTTTAACCTCTGTTGGGATGTCCTTGAGAGGAATGACTTTTGCTTTTGGAGCTTTAACACCATCAGTGGTTGTGAAATCCATGGGTTTAAAATTTTCAAGAATGTCACACTCGTCAGACCATGAGGGTTTAAATTGGTATTTCTCAATCTCCTCAAAAGTAGAGGATCCCACTGGTCTTTCAAGTGTGATTTTGTTTCCAAGTTTATCAGTGATTTTCACTTCTTGGCCATTCTTGTTTGTGGGAATGAATTCAGTGGTTACATCAGTGGTTTGAACAGATTTTTCAAAAGCAGTGTTTTCATCATCATGTTTTCTATAACCAACACCAAATTTCACATTGCTTTTAATCTGTTTTTCAAGCATTACCTCATATCCTTTGCAGGATTCTACCCATTTTTCATATGTGATTTGGGTGGACTCCAACTCCTTTTTGCAAACATGGTATTTTTCTACCATAGTTTGGAGTTGAGTTTTGGTTATGCTCTGCTCTTCTTTGAGACTGCTGATCTCTTTATCTTTTTCAGCCAATTTGTTTCTAAGTTCTTTTAATGACTTTTCAAATTTGACTTCATCAGTTAAGATTTTATCCCAAAGGTTTTCATTTACCTCTTTGATGTTAGCAAATGCAATAATGTATTTGTCTGAACACAGTTTTTCAAGAACTTGAGGTGATACCTTGGCAGCAGCCATCATGGCACAATCACATTGATGATCCTCTTCATCATTAGCTCTTACTTCTTTCTCACCTGCTTTCTTCTCTTCCTTGTCTTCTTTGTCTTCTTTGGACCAGGGGTCTGACAGTGGTTCAATCAGGGTTTCTGAATTTTCTCCCAGCAGTAGTTCACCAGCAACTGCAGTAACCACTGCTTCAGTCACCTCATCCACTGTTTCAGCACTTAGCTGTTCACCTTCAGTTTCTACCCCCTCTGGTATTGACTCTAATGCCATCAAACAAAATTCATCATTAGAAGGTTCATTAAAAGCATAGAGTGCAAAATTTTCATCACCAAGCTCATCATGCATGTTGCTCCAGTCAACAAAACCTTGGGTGAAAAAGCTTTGTTGATCTGGTTGTACCACTGTTGGAGCAGCTTGTTGAGGTGCAACAGGTTGCACTTGTGCCTGAGGGACAGGGGTTTGAACATACTGAATTTGTGGAACAGTGGTTTGAACATAATGCACAGGCACAGGGGTTGCAGCATAGTGAGCAGTGTTAACATGGGCTGCAGGGGTATATTGGGTATAGTGAACAGTGCTTTGATTTTGTGGTCTAGGGTTTGAGCTGGGATGAGTGATTATAGGACCAGTGGTTTGACTCCTGCATTCCCTAGCAAAATGACCTAGCCTATTGCACTTGTAGCACTTAATTTTTGATTTATCCAACCCCACTCTTAAATTCCCATGTAACCCTGGGAATTTTCTCCCTGTTCTTTTGTAGAATTTGCTTGTTCTTACACTAAGCAAAGCCAATTGATGCAAAATGTCCATCTCTTCTAAGTCAGTGGGATCAAAGTGTTGCAAATCATTGAGTTCAAAGCACAAGTTATCTGACATCTGGTTTTCACAATTTGCAGTAAAAGCATAATTTGCAGAGTGAGGATCAGGGTTGTTAAAATTTCCACCAGCAGTTATATCAATAAAGTGATTATAACCCTGATCCTTACCACTGCTACCAGATTCTTCCTGACCAAAAAGAGCTGTGCTACCGAATGAATAATCATCAGCAACTTTGCCAGACTCTTGCAACTTCTTTTTCTGGTTTAACTCCCTTTCATAGGTTAGGAGTCTACCATGAAGTTGGGTCAGGGTCAGATCTTTGAACTCAGCAGAGTTTCTAGTAACAAATGCAATGGTATCCCATTTTTCTGGTAGTGATCTAAGGAACCTGCTATTTTGAGTTGAATTTGGAAATGTTACTTTAACAAGCCTTAGTTCACTAATGAGACAACTGAATCGCTCAAATTGTTGAGTCAATGATTCACCCTTGATGTGACAAAATGTTTCATACTGCTGATTCAGAATTTCCCTATTGTTTTCAATAACTTCTTATGTCCCCCCAAACTGTTCCTTCAGTGCATCCCATAGCTCTTTGGCACTGTTACAATGTAACAGTCCAGCATAGATTTCATTGGGTAATGCAGATGCTATGATGCTAAATGCTTTGGCATCGAGTTCGAACTTTTGAAAATCAGTTTCATTATAGTTTTCAGTTGGTTTAGGAACGAACTTCTTTGCATCCTCAGCACTTGGCACCATAGGAACATGGGGACCAAAAACAACAGACCTCCAACATCCAGTGTTCTGTTGAGCAAGGATGTGACCCATCCTTCTCTCCCAGATGTTGTATTCATTACGTTTAAGCATGGGTGGTTTGAAAAGAGAGCCAATGTTATTCTTATCATCTTGTGATTGTGACGTCATCCTGGTTGTTTTACAGGCACTGATTAATCAACTTTGATGGTGATTAAACCTTGCTCTGTTTTTTCAACAAAACGAACAAACTATCAGTATCAACTTTTATGAGCTGAACTATTTACGTCAAAATGATTGTTAAATCAAATTTGACTGTCCAAGCTCTGATACCAATTGTTAGGATCTGAGTTTGGTTTTGATTGTGTTTTACGTTTGAATTAAGATGAAGATGAATGAGTTGTGCAGCGGAATTAAGATGGAAGCAAACTTTTCACAATCAAACATGAGAATTGCTTTTAACATACAAGTTTAACATTGAACCGAATGATTGAATTTAATTTCAACAACGATTACAATTTGCAAGTATGCAACAAACTCCCCCTCAGCCTGAGCTCACAGTATTTGTTCGTGTAGGAAGAAGATAGTGACAGAGCTAATAGAACAGTACAGAGCACTGTTCTATTTATAGGCACGAGCAAACCACTGAAGCATCTAAGCTGACATCACCATGAAAGTGACATCTAACCTCCTAACAAACTCTAACCTCTGATCTATACAACCTCTGCTATGCTAACTACTGTTATTACATTTCAACACATAAAGACATCTAAACTACTGCTGCATCCTTCCACTGATGTGAACCCAGCAGTACTTGTCATGAACAGCAGAGCTTGACTCAAGGCAGTAGATTGAACAGCAGAGCTTTAGTCTTCCATCAGTCTTTTACTTGATCAGCAGTTTGTAGGTCAGCAGTTTGTACGATCAGTAGATAGGAGGTCAGCAGATGTTGAAACCACTTTCAAGGGGAGAGACTTGTATACATAACATCTGCTTATTCTGGATCCACTGCTCTGATCCAGTTTTGGCTTTAATTATCTGTTCCTTTGGTAGGGTTCAATCCCAACAGTTTTTGTCTTCCTTTTGTATTTTCAGGATTAAATGAGCTCAAATTAACAAAAGAAGCAAAAAGGCAGCTAAATCTAACATAAATACAAGAAAAGGAACAAACGTGGCATGCCCGACCCCCCGACAGCATCTTCCCAAGCAAAATCAAGAAGACAGAAGGCTGAACACGCCCCGTGCTCAGTGAACACGGGGGCGTGCCCAAGTGACAGCATAAAAGACAAACTATAAAAGCTTCTATCGCCCACCACGGGGCCGTGCTCAGCGGGCACGGGGCCGTGGTCAACTATAAGATTCGCAGAATCCACGCAAATCTTGATAGTACATATATGCTTTTGCACACGGGGGCGTGCCCAGCGGACACGGGGGCGTGGTCAACTAATGCAGACAAACTGCAATTAATGAAGATAGAGAAGAGGATGGACACGGGGCCGTGCCCGAGCTACTGTTCAGCCTATAAATAGGGGTGCTTGGCTCATTTGCAAACCATCCCTTGGCACACCACCTCTCTCACACTTCACCCACCACCCACCACCATCACAACACCATCATCCACCACCATCATCCATTGTCCATCATAGAGTGTGTGAGTCGTCTCGGGATCCAAAATTGATCGTAAGAGTTCTTGACAATCAAAGGCAATGTTTGCCTAAGTCTCTTACATCACTTGGTGAAGACAAGTGTCTAGTGTAATACTTTTTATTTTTAATCTTTTCGCAATTTTTACTTGGTTTTGTATTAATAACTTTAATAACTAGTTTCTTATGTTAAAGGTGATTCTTCCTTATCGTTTGTCCGTGGTGTCTTGGCATTATTTTACTGTCTATATAAAATAAAAGATTTTCATCATTCATATCTCCACGGTCTATATGGAGATATGTTGGCTACCTGGTCGGGGGTTAAGGGAACGGTTTGGTAAGAGTCTTGCCTTGTTCAGTGTATAGATCCTGCAAGGACCTGGGTCAAATTTAGTAGGATCTCCTTCAATACCCACCGGTATTGGATGGCGGGGGTCCAAATTATTTGATCCCCTCATATGTAAGCTACTATTAATACTTTAATCCGGCTACTTAGGACTGTATCCCTGCTGACTCAGACTACTTAGCCGATGGTAACGTTACCTCCAAAAGAGGGGCCTACCATAATATGCATTAATAACTTAATTAATTATCTTTCAATAATCCGACCCTTTAGGATTGTATCCTTGCTGACTCAAACTACTAGGTTGAGGGTAACGTCACCTTCAAAAGAGGGGCCTACTACAATAACTAAGATAATCTCTTAAAAAGTGCAAAAGTGCGGAAATAATCAAAGGTTACACTAAACACGAGTCGGAGCCAAGTGATTCATCTTGTCTATCTGTTTTTACTTTTATTTTATTTTTCAGCATTTTAGTTAGTTTTTATTTTTCTTATTTAAAACCTTTTTCTAAACTTTTGATTTGATTAGACGTTGAGGATAAACCGGTACTAAAAGCTCTTGTGTCCTTGGACGACCTCAGTATCTTGCCAACACTATACTACGCTCACGATGGGTGCACTTGCCCATATGTGTGTTTGGTGTTAGTAAAATATCGTGTTTTATAAATTTAAAACTTGTCTAACGTGTAAAAAAGGGCTTAAAATATACTTAAATATATATACACACCACACACGCATCAAGTTTTTGGCGCCGTTGCCGGGGACACAAGGATTTTAAGAAAGTTAGGAATCAGCGGCCTAATCGTTTTTTCTAATTTTTCTGTTTTTTTTTTTTAGGATTTTCTTAATTTTTCAGCTTCTGCAGAACTCAGCACGGGCCGTGCCCGCTGAACATGCCCCATGCCCAATCATTGGAACTGGCAATCCTGTTTTCAGTCAGACAGTTAGCTGAACACGGGCTGTGCCCACTAAACACGTTACACGCCCTGTGCCCAAGTTTCAGTTATTGAAAACAGAACCGTAAGATCCCGACGGTTGGTAATTTCTGACACAAACATGAGTGATACTGATATTTTTTTACTTTCGGCACTCTTATGGTACGTGGTGTCAAATATGTGGTGGTTCCCATAAAGAATTAGAATGCTATTTTCTTAATTATAAGCCCCACTATATAGACCCATCGTTTTCCCGTAGCCTTAAGAGGGGCAAAAGTAAAAATAATCCCTATCTCTCCCTCGAATGCTCTCAACCGGATCTTCTAGGAGAAATGCTTCTTGATGAACTATTTCAATTGGAAGATCTAATTCTTAATTGGTTAAAAGAACTTAGGATGGATTTCAATAATTTATCTCAAAACGATAACCAAGAAGAATTGTTGGGATCGCATTCAAATAAAAACAACTTCGTTGTTCCCGATGTTACCTCTAACTCTAGTAAGGACTTGAGCGATAGTCGTCCCTGTGTCGATTGTGCCGTGAAGGACTCCCCATCGACTTCGTTCAATGCATACATAGACCTGAGCGATTCGGCATACACCTTCTTTAACGAGAGCCCGGGAAAGGGTTGGACTTGTCCACCTACATATAGCATAGGAATCACCCTCACCGACAACCTCTTGCGTTCTCGTCTTAATCTAGAGCAATTAAGGTATCTTAGGCAAGTTGGGGTTGTTCCATCCAGTAAGGAACCGCCCGATCTGGATAAATTCCTTAAAAATAAGAAAACTCCATAAGACAGCTTCTAGACACGGGGCCGTGTCCAGGTCAACACGCCCCCGTGTCCACCAAAAGATTCCTTCCTGATTTTTATCAGAATACGGACAAAATATGTCAGAATTCTGTCTGCACACGGGGCCGTGTCCATCCGACACGGGGCCGTGTGCAGCGTGCTGTCGTTTTCTATAAATGCAGCAAGATTCCTGCTCATTTGGACCACTCCAAAGACAGAGATTTGTTGGGGATCTTCATTCATACCATCCTAGGTATATTCTAAAAGAAGGTTCTCAACAACCATCTTGTCTTTTCCACTTTTGTTCATTGCCTTCTTCTTCAATTTTCACTCAATATCTCCATTAAAGCTTGAAATCTCCATAATTCCAAGCTTTATTGTAATGTTTGTAGGGTTATTATTCAAGGAATCTTGTTTAAAATAAGTGATACAACTTTGTTTTAAATTATTTATGCTTAAAAGTACCTTATAAACTGAAAAAATAATTTAAAACTGCAAGATTCCTTGCTCTAAAAACCTGCAGACAGCTGAACACGGGGTCGTGTTCAGTGAACACGGGGCCGTGTTCGAGGTGCTGGTCCCATAAAGTTGAACTCTTTTCGGAATGTTTTCTCAGAATGGCGAGCAGAACTAGTGGAACATCTTCGTCGCACTCCAGAAACAACCGACAAGGGAGAAGGTCATCAACGGTTGAAGATTCTCTTGTAAACTACGTTTACGCCTTAAGCGAGGCCATTGATGAGATAACGGGGGTGGAAGAAGCATTGGTCGACCGTATTAATCATCTGACGGTGGGACTAGAAGGATGTCTCCGAGAAGTCAACCTTTTGCACCAAAGGTTGAACATTCTCGCCTCGCCTCCTTTGGTACCGATTATCACCCAAAGGGCATGGAATGTGGTACCGGAAGTCATCATTCCGGCCGAATGGTACGCCATACATCCGGAACCCCCTCAAGACATACTACAAGGGGTTCCGATTGGTCACTACCCCTCCACAATATGTTGAGGAACATGAAGCCGCCTCCTTCCTCCCAAGAGAGATAGAGGAATGGCTCTAGTAACATCTAGGGAACACCGCTCTGCTTGGAGTTCTACAAAACTTTTAGATACCTGAAAACTATTTTCGGAATTTTGGTTCATATGGTATTAATAGAGCTCCTTAGGATGATTTTAAGTATCACTTGACCTATCTAATTTAGGACCCTTAAATTTTATTTTCTGCTTTGTTTTCAACTTTTTAGGATTATTATGTAATTCTCTCTATGACTTAATGAATGATGGTTTTAGTTAATTTGGTGTTTGGATGATGAAGAAATGGATAAAACACACTCGGGATGGTGAAGGATAACAAGGGAAACTTGAACCAGCACCCCATGCAGGAAAACAGGGCCACCCGACAAGATTTTCTTCATTACAGCAAGTTCAGCACGGGCCGTGCCCGCCCAACACGACCCCGTGCTGCACAATCTGCAGAAAATGCCAAGTTCAGGTAACTGGACACGGGTCGTGTTCACCCAACACGCCCCCGTGTCCAGGCTTCTGTTTCTTTTTACAAACTTTTGTTACTGGCGATCTGAACACGGGGCCGTGCCGGGACACCACGGGGCCATGTCCAGACGCCCAGTAACATAAATTTTGCTTTTTCACACCCTTTTTACACATTCAATCAACCTAAAAACTTATTTTTGTGACACATTGAGGACAATGTGTAATTTAAGTGTGGGGAGGGGATGCTAAAATCTTGAATCTTGCAAGTCCTAATTACAAGCCTTACACAAAACTCTATTGGAACTGCTAATCACCCCAAATTTTTTCAAAAATTTTTCATTTTTCTTACTTGTCTAGGTTTAACTTGGGAATTTCAAATTCTAAAAAGGTTATATTTTTACAAATTTACAACCGATAGCGTCGTGATAAAAAGAACCAACATAAGAGAATTATGAAACGGCATGACAAGCTTAGTTAAAATTTGATTATATATACTTGATCACATAAAAACTCATTCCCACAAAAGTGAGTTTTGAGCCTTTATTGAGCATACAAATACATATCTTTAAACTAAATGCTCAATTTTCATTTCTTGTGTGAATAGCCGCTTGGTTCTTACGACTCTAGAACTTGCCACGACGATACATTCCCAGTCCCTACCAACTTAAACCCGAGTAAGTAAATGATGGAGGCATTAGGACTAACCCTTTTTTATTTCTACACCATTATTTTTTCTTTTTTTTTACCACCTACCCAAAATCCCCCTAGTTAACCCCTTTGAGCCTAAACCTTTTCATTTCTTAACCCAAAAACAAACACCCTTTCACCCACCAAAACCTTTTTTATTTTTAACCATTTGTTTTAGTAACAAGCTCGGTTTTTCGTATGACTTTTCAAAAAAAAAAATTGTTGATGATGAAGCAAAAGAGAAATAAACAAACAAATTCATCAAAAATAACTTTGTTTGAATAATGGCTTCATCAAAATAAAAATTGCAAAAATAAAAAGTCTTACGAAAACCGACGCTTTTTACGCCTTTCGCCCTTTTACTAACCACTAACCCAACCACCTACCTTTAACCCAAGCCTAACCCTTCACCCAAAAGTCCTCTTGATATTTACAAAGGTATATAGTTAAAAAGGAGGAGGATTGATCACTTGGCAAGCCTATGGTAGGAGTAAGTTCCATGCCGCTCTCGAGTGATTCACTAAAATACATCTTCGGCCGAGTGTTGAGTGATCCCCCGTGAGGTATGTGAACTTGTAAATAAATGGAATTTTAAAAAGGCATGTTATGCCCTAATAAGTAATTTATCTTATGTAATGTTTTAAATAAATCATGACGAATAGGATTGTAAATAAATAAAAATAAAACTTGATAAAGAATCTTGGAAATCCCGACACTCTATAACAAGCCCAAAAACCTTCTCTTCTACCCATTCCATTTGGGAGTGTAAAAGCCACATTTTAAAGAGTTTTGCTTGAGGACAAGCAAAGATTCAAGTGTGGGGGTATTTGATGTGCACAAAATGCAACATATAAATTACATCAATTGTGGCATAAAACTAACCCTTTTTTAGTACTAATGTTGGAAAAAGTGTGTTTTTGTCTTCCTTTTGTATTTTCAGGATTAAATGAGCTCAAATTAACAAAAGAAGCAAAAAGGCAGCTAAATCTAACATAAATACAAGAAAAGGAACAAACGTGGCATGCCCGACCCCCCGACAGCATCTTCCCAAGCAAAATCAAGAAGACAGAAGGCTGAACACGCCCCGTGCTCAGTGAACACGGGGGCGTGCCCAAGTGCCAGCATAAAAGACAAAGCTATAGAAGCTTCTATCGCCCACCACGGGGCCGTGCTCAGCGGGCACGGGGCCGTGGTCAACTATAAGATTCGCATAATCCAGGCAAATCTTGATATTACAGATATGCTTCTACACACGGGGGCGTGCCCAGCGGACACGGGGGCGTGGTCAACTAATGCAGACAAACTGCAATTAATGAAGACAGAGAAGAGGATGGACACGGGGTCGTGCCCAAAGGACACGGGGCCGTGCCCAATGGACACGGGGCCGTGCCCAATGGACACGGGGCCGTGCCCGAGCTACTGTTCAGCCTATAAATAGGGGTGCTTGGCTCATTTGCAAACCATCCCTTGGCACACCACCTCTCTCACACTTCACCCACCACCCACCACCATCACAACACCATCATCCACCACCATCATCCATTGTCCATCATAGAGTGTGTGAGTCATCTCGGGATCCAAGATTGATTGTAAGAGTTCTTGACAATCAAAGGCCATGTTTGCCTAAGTCTCTTACATCACTTGGTGAAGACAAGTGTCTAGTGTAATACTTTTTAATTTTATCTTTTCGCACTTTATACTTGGTTTTGTATTAATGACTTTAATAACTAGTTTCTTATGTTGAAGGTGATTCTTCCTTATCGTTTGTCCGTGGTGTCTTGGCATTATTTTACTGTCTATATAAAATAAAAGATTTTCATCATTCATATCTCCACGGTCTATATGGAGATATGTTGGCTACCTGGTCGGGGGTTAAGGGAACGGTTTGGTAAGAGTCTTGCCTTGTTCAGTGTATAGATCCTGCAAGGACCTGGGTCAAATTTAGTAGGATCTCCTTCAATACCCACCGGTATTGGATGGCGGGGGTCCAAACTCTTTGATCCCCTCATATGTAAGCTACTATTAATACTTTAATCCGGCTACTTAGGACTGTATCCCTGCTGACTCAGACTACTTAGCCGAGGGTAACGTCACCTCCAAAAGAGGGGCCTACCATAATATGCATTAATAACTTAATTAATTATCTTTCAATAATCTGACCCTTTAGGATTGTATCCTTGCTGACTCAAACTACTGGGTTGAGGGTAACGTCACCTTCAAAAGAGGGGCCTACTACAATAACTAAGATAATCTCTTAAAAAGTGCAAAAGTGCGGAAATAATCAAAGGTTACACTAAACACGAGTCGGAGCCAAGTGATTCATCTTGTCTATCTGTTTTTACTTTTATTTTATTTTTCAGCATTTTAGTTAGTTTTTATTTTTCTTATTTAAAACCTTTTTCTAAACTTTTGATTTGATTAGACGTTGAGGATAAACCGGTACTAAAAGCCCTTGTGTCCTTGGACGACCACGGTATCTTGCCAACACTATACTACGCTCACGATGGGTGCACTTGCCCATATGTGTGTTTGGTGTTAGTAAAATATCGTGTTTTATAAATTTAAAACTTGACTAACGTGTAAAAAAGGGCTTAAAATATACTTAAATATATATACACACCACACACGCATCAAGTTTTTGCGTCAAAGTATGGATTTCACTCCTGATTCAACGCAAATTCTCGTGTTTATCGATAAAAATGCGGGTTGAACAAGCAATTTAGTCGAGAGTTTGCGGTTTTCACACCTAATCTCGGCCTAATCGCTCGTTCATTTTTGAAAACTGAAGTGCAGTGATAGTGTAGCGCAGGCGAGAATAGCAAGATATAGCAGTAAGCTTGTACATAATCCTTACAGGATATGCACAAGTCGTTATGTTGGTTCCTAACTATAGATTAGGTCGTTTCTAAGACATCGACCCGGACTAGGTCGTGTCTTGCCTAATTCCCTATAGTTATGGCTCTGATACCAATCCGTCACACCCCAACCGATGGCGGAAACATCGGGGCGTGGCACTGAGCGAAACAGATTGTCCAGAAGTTTCCATAACAACTATAATTACCAATTATTTAAAGCAACATGTCCCATACCATGTCATAAAAGATAACATAATTATTACAGACAAGATCTAGTCAAATTGTTCGGTTCCAGCGGCGTGACAATTGAGATAAATACATCAAACACTTCAACTAAACCATCATCTGCTTCAAATTGCTACTCACCACATCTAATTTCAGCAAGGTATGATCTGAGCACTTTCCAACGGCCGGCAAACCAAACAAGAATTCCGGCAACTCGTCACCACCGCTTAACCAATTCGCCTGAACTCTACCAACCATCGTTTACTACTACAGCAGTCGGCGATAATGACGGATTTGAACTAGATCCACGAAAACAAAGACGGGTGTAAACCACCAGAGTAGCCAGTGCCGTCAGTAAACGATGGAGGTCACGATTGAAGAATGGAAACCACTAGAGTCGTTATCGCCGTCTACAAATGATGGCTTAGTCGTCTTTTTTGTCTGCCTTGGCGGTGTGTAGGTGGTGGCAGTTAAGCGGTGGTGGTGTTGTTATACGGTGGAGATGTAGATAAATGAAAGATAAGGACTGCTTGTGTATGATGAGTTCAGATCTTCAAAGTTTACTGATTTTCTTGTGGAGGTGAAAGATAAGTCATAAGGAGAAAGAGTGTATAGAAAGAGAGAAAGCGGATGAGAATAGATAGACTTTATGTTTATTGTTTATGTTTTGTGTGTATATATATATATAGGTAGAGGATCCTGTAAAAAGTGCTCAAAGTGTGAGAAGTGTATTATAACACTATATATAATACTATATAACACCATATAAACACCGTATAACAATATGTAACACCATATAATACCATATAACACTTTGTAACACTATATATCATTATATAACAAATATAACACTATAGGTTGTCTGATAGCATGTCTATGATAGATGTATAGTGTTATATTTGTTATATAATGATATATAGTGTTACATAGTGTTATATGGTATTATATGGTGTTACATATTGTTATACGGTGTTTATATGGTGTTATATAGTATTATATATAGTGTTATAATACACTTATCACACTTTAGGCCCTTTTTACACTATCCTTACCCTATATATATATATATTATTAATATAATGGGTAAAATTACTAATATACCCTCACATGAGGTGCACATGTCATACTTAACTTAAAAATTTTAACCTGTTTAGTGTCAAAGGACGAAAGATGTAGTGAGTTTTCCAAATAAAAAACTGTGGCTGTAATTATTGAAGTTAAAAGGTATCTATTGCAATTTAATACAAACGTAAAAGAGGAAAAGTGTAATTTACCCTAACTTATAATATTTAAGACATCTCATCGAAACTTCTTTTTAAAGTCTTCATATATTAAGAATAATTTCGTTATTTATCACTTTTTTACTATAAAATGTTTTGAAACAAATTTCAAATCCTATGGAAGAAAAAAATGGAAAATTCTTAACTACTATACACACATACAATTAATAACATAACTTCCATTTAAAAGTCACATCAATTTAACACAAAATAGTCATGACCGTGTGATTCACATATATAAAGTACGTCGCGTTAGGAAATGAAACGGTTTGAATTATTTAAACAACTAACCTTTGTGATTTATTTAAACAAGAAACGATGCGACGTATTTAAACAATACTTCGGTTACATTGATCAATTAAATGGATGTGATTTATTTAGTGGTTGGCTAAATGCACCCCTTTTTTTATTAGGCATATCCCCTTTCTAAAAATATAAAAATATAGTTTAAAAGTTGTTAAATTTCACCCATCTAAACAATTCAAATATTGTTTTGGAAAACTATTATGTTTCTGTAATTTGAAGACACTTTCTCTTATTAGTATTTTATTATGTTTATATAAAACGTCATTAAAATTAATCAAAAAGATACTTTTATCAATAAAAAAGTTTCAAAACTTTTTTTTTAAAACAAAAACAGTTGATTATGTATATTTTATTTATTTCGTATTTAGTTCTCTCATCTTTCTATTTCTATTTTTATTAGTATTATTATTTTATTGAAATATTTTTTTAATATAATTAACAACTTTTGTTTATGTATTATTGTTTATACAAGCTGAATTCGAATACCCACTTCAAGCTGCTATGAACAAAAAAATCCCATTTCAAAATTAAAATGACTAGCTTTAGTTTAAAACGCAAGAAAACAATTATTTTTCAAATAATCAAAAAAGGTTTCTTTTTAAATAAAATGATGTTTTAAAAACAAATACTAGTAATAATAATAATTAAAGATAAAAACTGAAAGAAAAACAAAATGGTTTGAATTATATTAATTTGAAAGTTGAAGGAGGGGTGTGTTCAGTAGAAAAATGAGTACATTTAGCAGCACCCATTTATTTAAGCAATATGTCGGTTACTGTTTTGGTCAACTGCCAGGATACTGCATCAGGATGTTACCAATATCCTGATCCGGTATCCTGAACATAATCAGAAATAATCAAGTCAAGATATAATTTCAGGATATGAGCTCAGAATTACACCCATAACAATTGTCCCCAAAAATATATCGGTTGGAATCCCCAAATTCAAACGGATATATTTTTCTTTTGTTAATCGAGGCAATTAATAGGATGCAACAGTTGATGTGACAGTGTGCAACTTCACACGCGAAATTTACTCAGGATACCCTATATTAGGCCTATATCTTCTCAACTTCCTTAGATATTCATCACCATAATTCCAGAATTCTCAGGTATCATCTCTCTCTCTTCTTTTCTCTTTTCTCTGTTTTACCTTCCATTCCCTCATGGCCAGTCGAACACGATCACACACAACCGATTCCATTCCGAACTTCGAGGAACAAAATCTCCTCAAGGAGCCTGAGAAAGAAGTTTGCTCTTTCGACAATGCTGATGTGTGCAAAATGCAACATATAAATTACATCAAATGAGGGATAAAACTAACCCTTTTTTAGTACTAATGTTGGAAAAAAATGTGCTTTTGTCTTCCTTTTGAATTTATAGGACCAAATGAGCTTAAACGAACAAAAGGAACAAATATACAGCAAAAACCAACAAAAATACAAAGAAAAGGAATAAACGTAACATGTCCGACCCCTCGGCAGCATCCCCAAGAGCAAAAACAAGAAACAAAAGGCTGACCACGGCCCGTGCCCACTGGACACGGGGTCGTGGTTAGGTGTCTGCAGAAATGAAAAAGTTGTGGAAGCTTCTACGCCCACCACGAGGGCGTGCCCAGCTCAGCACGGGGCGTGGTCAACGCTAAGATACGCAGAATCTTGCAAAATCTTGGTAGTACAAATACGCTTCTGCCCACGGGGCCGTGCCTAGCTGTAACACCCTTACTATTTTTAAGCGGATTTAGTTTTAAATCACGAATACAATCATGTAATTATAATTACAATTACATTGGAAAATACGGATTTATTTTAAACTTATATAACTTTCAAGTATACCACTTAATGTGACTAAATTCGTCGTTTAAAATAACGATTAACAATGTGCGGAAGCTTGTATCTTGAACTTGTTCGGTTCTTCGTTGAACTTGATCGTCCTCCGGTACTAGAATTTTGCCTGCAACTCATAAAACGTGAGTTAGATTATTCATACGTAGCTTAAAACGTATTTAAATGGGTTCATAATGCATAAAAGATTAGATTAACAATTTTTCGTGCATCAAGCACCCCGTCGCGTCGCGCGACGGCCTAGGGCCTTCGGCGTCGCGTGGCGCGACGCCTTAAAATTTCCAGAATGTTGCAGCTTGTTGCTGCATTTTCCCAGCTCCGATTTCAATCTAAATTCTAACTTCAAAGCTTCATAACTTTTGATCGAGATGTACGTTTTACACGATTCTTTTTCCTACCCGTTCGTAATTAGATTCTCCATTATATGGAGTTATAATCCGACATCCGGATTCACAATTTTTTTTTTATTTCAAGCTCTCGGCTTGAAATTCAAATGTAACACCTTTTGACCCGTTTGTGTATTTTATCAAGCAAACTTGTTTATTACCTTTAAAATACCATGGACATCATGTTATATCAGTTCACTAATATTCAAGGTTCAAGTTACGGGTTTCTTATGCAATCTTAACCCGTTTTTCATATATACTCATTTTGACCCGTTAAGGGTATTTAGCACTTTCAAGCTTACATCACGCTTCTTTTTAGTTTACATCCTATCTTCATTTTTATACTTACCCCAAGGATTCAATTTATCAAAATGCTTATTTCTAAACAACTCTCAAAGGTTGTTTACCCGATTTACCCCTCAAGGGCTTTTTAGTCAATTTTAGTCCTTCATTATACGACGAAGGACTTTCGCTAATATTTGACCAAAATATCGCTTTTAACTATAATTCTAAACATGCATACCTGGCTCGGGTCATAGCATTGACCCGTTTACATACCTTTTTCTTTAAAAAAATTCTAGTTAAAGCAACGCAAACATATGTTATATCCTGCGTTCACAAAACTCAACAAGCGGTCATCAGTTATTATTGCCAAACGGTATAAACACACCGTTTGACCCATTTAGTCGAAATGACCATTTGTCTACATATGATGGTATTTTAATACCATCTCTCCCCTTAAACCTATTCTGGTTTACCCCATGATTTCTTATTACTTAAAGGATATTCCTTGAATTATTTGACCCGTTAAGATTTACACCAAAAGGTTGCCTTTTTAAATCTTTTATCTATCCGTCAACTCATATACGGATTATTAATTAGCAACTTTTACCCATCACGGTTCACCCCTTAACGCGATGTTCAAAAGTTCTTATAGGTTAGTCTTCACTCGACTAGTCTACCGTTTTTACCCTCTTTACCATAGTTTATGGTTTCTTACCATTTTTCTTTATTCCGACTTACATGTTATTGTGCCGGAACATAGTATCTCAATTACTTAACATAATTCAAAATCAACACATCACAAGTAAGTGTATTGTAATTAACAGGGGGTGTAAGTTTAACTCACCTCGCATCCATATTACGCTTTTCTTTTCCTTCTTGATTCGTTTGACCCGCTTCCTCCTCCAAGCTTCCACCTAGCTTGTTAAGCGTCAAACTATCATCATTGTTACAAGGTGGTTAGTTTAATCATAATTTAATACGATTATTCCACCTTACGCATTTTATATTCAAAATTATCATTCATCGTATTCTAGGCCAGTTTGACTTTTTAAAAGTCAAACGTCCATTAGTATATAAAATGCACATTCAAGTTCATCGACTAGTTTAGGCATTCTCAAACTACCCGATAGGCGTTCTTTTAAGTCACCGTTTTTACTATTTTTCTATCCATATTTATGCTATTAGTAACATCAATTTAACTTAGCTCCCGTTTACCAAGGATAGTTTCCCTTTCGTCATGCAAAGTCTACGGATTTTCAATTATAAGTAAAACCCATTTCATCACTTTATTAGGCATTCATCCGAATACCTAATCTAATCATATTCTACTTACAACTAGTAGCTAACATTCTTTTAAGCATCAATATCACGATTTTAACATCGATTCTTTTATATCACACAAAACCCATTTCGTGAGGAGTATGATCATGTACCCAAATTCATAGTTTAATCAAACACATTCTTATCATTATCATGCATGATAATTCTAAGCATAGTTATATCATCAATTTCATCAAAACATTAAAACCCACTTATCTAAGTGTGGTAATTCATCCAAACATTTAAATTATAGCAATATATGTATAATTTTCACTTAGGGTTTTGTTCCTAAGCAAGTATACATCTCTAATCTAGTCATAACTTCTACGATTCATACCTAAATCGCATCTTGTAAAGTTAATCAAAATTTTACAACTTCATGAATGTCAAAAATTCGACATACCTTACGATCCCCTTGACTTGGTGATCACTAATATATATTCAAACCCGAATTTGGTCTTCGATTTCCCTTTCAATTTTGAAGATTAGTTGAACTAGGGTTCTTGGCTCCTTGGAGCTTCTTCTGCTCGATTCCAGAACACACACCTAATGTGTGTGTTTTATTTTCTTTTTAATTTTATTAATAAAATCTTGTTTCCTTTTTAACGATTTTGGTCCCTCAAGTTTAACTTTAATTATTAGGGACTAGAACTCCATGTTTTATTACTTATTTACACTCCACTAACTAGGTTAATTATTCCTAGTTAACTTAATGGGTTCAGGAAGTTATAACCCGTTATATTTTAAGTCCCGTTACCTCGGGCCTTTTATAAGCTTTATTTCCTCAAAAGCTTTTATTCACTTTTTATTTAATATTAGGTTTATTTATTTAAATCCTAATATTCACCGGGTTTACTTTTACCACTTACGGTATTTTATCCGTTTATTTTCGGTTACTTTAATATAAATAATACTCCCGTTTTTTGGGGTGTTACAAGTCTACCCCCCTTAAAAAAGGTTTCGTCCCCGAAACCTTATTTACGTAGTTCATAAATTTTAGACTAAACGAACTTAGTTTTGTTTTTTATGATATTCATTCTTTCGGTCAAAGGTTATCATTCGGATTGACGTGCACGTCATTTATGTGCAAGTCCTCCCGGACCATAGCTTTCACCATTTATTTCTTATCTTTGTCGCCTAATTAACCGGGTTGTCATTTGACCAGTAAGTCATGTTAGTCCGTCGACATGTTTACTCCGCGCTAGTCTTATATTGACAAGCGCTTTGCATAAGTCATGACACTATCGTAGCCTTGAATGGTTTTTACCGGCTAGACTAATTAGTCGCCGTCACCTCATACCCCGTCACCCGAGTATATTATGTTGCCCTCTCCGGCCTTATGTGTGTTTAAACGTTGCTTTTGACTAAATCTGCCTTTTAGTTTAACATTCTTTTTCTTTTTAACTTATGTCAATTACTCTCATCGGGGAATTGACGACCAAAGATTTATTCCTTTCCGTCATTATTCTACGCGGGGAATCATAACTAGTTCCCACGCTTTACTTTATCGACCCGTAGGTTCCTTCACTTAGCCTCGTAGGTTATTTTATTAGATCTTTACCCCCCCCCTTTTTAGGTGATACCCTATAGTTTGTTTCTTTGTATTTGTGACCCGAGGGCTATTCTTGTCCCATAGACCTTAACATTTCTTATAATCCCAAAAGTTGTGATGATTCACATAGATTCATTTTTTTATTCATGTCGTTCTAAAAATATACTTTCTTGAAAGATTAACAAAATCATGGAAAGATTAGAAAACCAAACCATAAACAAGCATAAGATTAAGAATCCGGATAGTAATCGAGCTAAACGGGACAACGTGGCTTGAATCCGGGTGAAAGCTAACGCCTCCGGAGCCTGAAAATCGCCTGAATTGCTCTCCAAAATTCCAGAGTTTCGAGCAGAATGTTTCTGCAGGTTTTTATATAATTTCGATTTCGCACGGTCGTGCGTCCTATTGCACGACCGTGCACTTTTTGCATTATTGGAGGTATGGTGCACCATACCGCATGACGTCATCAGATCTTGACCAGATTCGATCTCACACGGGCGTGCCATGGGGTGCACGGGCGTGCATCACCGATCTGGGCCTTTTTGTCGCATCCGCACGGGGGTGCCACCAGTCGCACGGGGGTTCATCACCGAGATGGGCCTTTTTGTCGCATCCGCACGGGGGTGCGACCATTCGCACGGGGGTGCATCACCGAGATGGGCCTTGTTGTCGCATCCGCATGGGGGTGCCACCACTCGCACGGGGGTGCCACCAGTCGCACGGGGGTGCGACTTGCCCAGGTCAGAATTTTCCACAGAATGTTCGCAGTTCAGACGTTTTGTCCGGAAAGTCCTCGTTTTCGCTATCATCTTGTCTGGTATGCTGTTTTCGGCCTGTAAACAAAAGTGTAGATGATTAAGCATCCGAATGACGGTTTTACGGCCGAAAACGCATAAAATAGGGGTAAAACGGGGAACTAAAATATGTGTAAATTAGCGAATATCAAATCTCCCCACACTTGAACCTTGCTTGTCCTCAAGCAAGCTAAACTAAAAAGCAATAAAAGATAGAAACAAACAAGAACGATAATTTACACACTATTTTATTGAAAACTACTATAAACGGTTAGCCGGTTTTTCGAAGGACAACATCAAAAGACTCAAACCCAACAAGCATATGAAAATATATAGCGATAACCAAAAAGCCGTGACTTCATATTTAATTGACTCAACATGTTAATCTTCACACAACTCACAATGTTCACACACACTCGGTTTTATTTATGAAACATACATAAAATGTGTACGTGCAAACACTCAATGCCTCGTCAATGAAATGTGTAATATCATAAGCTTGTCATAAGATCTCGTCTCCACCAACTAACACGCGAAAAAGTGCAAATCAAGAGGTCTTTACGGGTTGTAACGTTAGGCTTGGGCGAAGGGTATGGAAATGGATATTTAAAGTGGCGAAAATGGTTAAAACTCGGTAGTAGCGTTTAACTAGCAACAAACAATACAACTATACAAATAAATGCCTTAGAAAGGCGACTATTGCGCAATCGAGCTCATCAACGAAATTTTAACATTTAAACATTCAAAATTGCTCGATTTTTGTCAACTTCACCCTATTTTAGGGTGTTTTATTTTCTGTTTTTTTTTTTTTTTTTGCAAACTAATTATACAATAAACTAAAACAAACGCTACTTAAACGATTATTTTGACCGAGTTTCAACACAAAAGGGTTTAAAACATAAAAAGGTTAAATTTGGCTAAGTGGGCGATAATGTGGGTAAACAAAGGTAAACGGGAAGGCTCGACATGGTTAATCCTAAAGGGTAACGTAGGGTATACGGGAAACACAACACAAAGAACAAGGCTAACAACAAAGGGGTAATCTAAGTGCCTCTATCACTTCTACACAATTCCGCAAGTTCATGGTCTTAACAAGCATAGTAGTGACAAGTTCTAAATTACACATGACATCCGGCTCACTCCTAAATCCGAAATGAACAAATATATATCAATATCAAGGCTCAAATATGCTCACGTAACGGAAGGAATGGGTAAAAGTGTGAAAACTATCATGCAAGTCTTTCTTTGTTTGTCACGCTTTCCGGTTTCCTTTTTCAAAATTAATTTTGCTTGTCGAGTTTTTATCAAGTCCGAAGCTTTCTAAAACACAACCAACCGGTTTATTTACTAAAATATATATAAAATACAGGTATTTTTGAATGATTTTTCTGATTTTTTTTTATTAAATATATAGAGGACAAACAAAGTTAACAAAGTTAACCCCCTCCCCACACTTGAACTTCGCATTGTCCCCAATGCGAGACCCGAAATATAGAGAAAAGGATAATAGTACTCCCCTCAAGATGATGTCTGATGCAACGAGACTTCCGAAGCTGTATCTGCCACGTGCTCCGGTCCAAGATTTGATAGCCAAAACCCTTAAAGCGCCAAAGACGCTCTTGCTACATTTTTAATCCACGAGTCAGTAGCGTAGACTCATGCTAAATTTTTGTCGGCGAGTCGATAGCAAGACTCATGCTAAATTTTTGTCGGAGAGTCGATAGCAAGACTCATGCTAAATTTTTGTCGGCGAGTCGATAGCAAGACTCATGTCCCCACACTTATGATGTGTGCAGGGCGTGGAGTTCGATAACCTCCACCGCCGACTCGATCGACCCGGTAACGTAAAGCTTCAAGCGGTGCCCATTCACTTTGAAAATAACGTCGTCCGCGTTCTCTATTGCAACAGTTCCATAAGAAAATACCTCTTTTACTGTGTATGGTCATGTCCAACGTGAATGAAGTTTTCCTGGAAATAGGCGCAACAAATTTTTTTTTTTTTTTTTTGCTGAAAAGAAACAAAATATTAATTTAAATGGGCTGAAAAATTTATAAAAATTCGAAAATGGGCCCGAAATTTTGCATTATTGGAGGTATGGTGCACCATACCGCATGACGTCATCAGATCTTGACCAGATTCGATCTCGCACGGGCGTGCCATGGGGTGCACGGCCGTGCATCACCGATCTGGGCCTTTTTGTCGCATCCGCACGGGGGTGCCACCAGTCGCACGGGGGTTCATCACCGAGATGGGCCTTTTTGTCGCATCCGCACGGGGGTGCGACCATTCGCACGGGGGTGCATCACCGAGATGGGCCTTGTTGTCGCATCCGCATGGGGGTGCCACCACTCGCACGGGGGTGCATCACCGAGATGGGCCTTGTTGTCGCATCCGCACGGGGGTGCCACCACTCGCACGGGGGTGCGACTTGCCCAGGTCAGAATTTTCCACAGAATGTTCGCAGTTCAGCCGTTTTGTCCAGAAAGTCCTCGTTTTCGCTATCATCTTGTCTGGTATGCTGTTTTAGGCCTGTAAACAAAAGTGTAGATGATTAAGCATCCGAATGACGGTTTTACGGCCGAAAACGCATAAAATAGGGGTAAAACGGGGAACTAAAATATGTGTAAATTAGCGAATATCAAATCTCCCCACACTTGAACCTTGCTTGTCCTCAAGCAAGCTAAACTAAAAAGCAATAAAAGATAGAAACAAACAAGAACGATAATTTACACACTATTTTATTGAAAACTACTATAAACGGTTAGCCGGTTTTTCGAAGGACAACATCAAAAGACTCAAACCCAACAAGCATATGCAAATATATAGCGATAACCAAAAAGCCGTGACTTCACATTTAATTGACTCAACATGTTAATCTTCACACAACTCACAATGTTCACACACACTCGGTTTTATTTATGAAACATACATAAAATGTGTACGTGCAAACACTCAATGCCTCGTCAATGAAATGTGTAATATCATAAGCTTGTCATAAGATCTCGTCTCCACCAACTAACACGCGAAAAAGTGCAAATCAAGAGGTCTTTACGGGTTGTAACGTTAGGCTTGGGCGAAGGGTATGGAAATGGATATTTAAAGTGGCGAAAATGGATAAAACTCGGTAGTAGCGTTTAACTAGCAACAAACAATACAACTATACAAATAAATGCCTTAGAAAGGCGACTATTGCGCAATCGAGCTCATCAACGAAATTTTAACATTTAAACATTCAAAATTGCTCGATTTTTGTCAACTTCACCCTATTTAAGGGTGTTTTATTTTCTGTTTTTTTTTTTTTTTTTTTGCAAACTAATTATACAATAAACTAAAACAAACGCTACTTAAACGATTATTTTGACCGAGTTTCAACACAAAAGGGTTTAAAACATAAAAAGGTTAAATTTGGCTAAGTGGGCGATAATGTGGGTAAACAAAGGTAAACGGGAAGGCTCGACATGGTTAATCCTAAAGGGTAACGTAGGGTATACGGGAAACACAACACAAAGAACAAGGCTAACAACAAAGGGGTAATCTAAGTGCCTCTATCACTTCTACACAATTCCGCAAGTTCATGGTCTTAACAAGCATACTAGTGACAAGTTCTAAATTACACATGACATCCGGCTCACTCCTAAATCCGAAATGAACAAATATATATCAATATCAAGGCTCAAATATGCTCACGTAACGGAAGGAATGGGTAAAAGTGTGAAAACTATCATGCAAGTCTTTCTTTGTTTGTCACGCTTTCCGGTTTCCTTTTTCAAAATTAATTTTGCTTGTCGAGTTTTTATCAAGTCCGAAGCTTTCTAAAACACAACCAACCGGTTTATTTACTAAAATATATATAAAATACAGGTATTTTTGAATGATTTTTCTGATTTTTTTTATTAAATATATAGAGGACAAACAAAGTTAACAAAGTTAACCCCCTCCCCACACTTGAACTTCGCATTGTCCCCAATGCGAGACCCGAAATATAGAGAAAAGGATAATAGTACTCCCCTCAAGATGATGTCTGATGCAACGAGACTTCCGAAGCTGTATCTGCCACGTGCTCCGGTCCAAGATTTGATAGCCAAAACCCTTAAAGCGCCAAAGACGCTCTTGCTACATTTTTAATCCACGAGTCAGTAGCGTAGACTCATGCTAAATTTTTGTCGGCGAGTCGATAGCAAGACTCATGCTAAATTTTTGTCGGAGAGTCGATAGCAAGACTCATGCTAAATTTTTGTCGGCGAGTCGATAGCAAGACTCATGTCCCCACACTTATGATGTGTGCAGGGCGTGGAGTTCGATAACCTCCACCGCCGACTCGATCGACCCGGTAACGTAAAGCTTCAAGCGGTGCCCATTCACTTTGAAAATAACGTCGTCCGCGTTCTCTATTGCAACAGTTCCATAAGAAAATACCTCTTTTACTGTGTATGGTCATGTCCAACGTGAATGAAGTTTTCCTGGAAATAGGCGCAACAATTTTTTTTTTTTTTTTTTTTTTTTGCTGAAAAGAAACAAAATATTATTTTAAATGGGCTGAAAAATTTATAAAAATTCGAAAATGGGCCCGAAATTTTATAAAAATTACAACAATAAAAATAATCGAATCGGCTAATATAAAAATGAATTTTAGGAACCGACAACTCAAAGAATAAATAAATAAATAAATAAATCCGGGTCAAAAGAATAAATAAAACAAAAATTTACAAGTGTACAAAAGAATCACGAAAACGAATAAATCGAATTAAAAGCAAGAAATATTAACAAATAGATAAACACATAAATAATCAATAAAGTATACACAAATATTAACAAGTATATACGCCGATAAGACAATGACTCGGGTCGTTCCTAAAACTCGCCATTTCCCCGGCAACGGCGCCAAAAACTTGACGTGTGCGCGACTACACATATTTTTACAATGAAATTACACACGATTTGGTTTTAAATTTATAAAAGTGATTATTACTTTTACATCAAAACACACACGAAAGAGGCAAGTGTACCCCGTCATATATGTAGTAAAGTATCGGTAAGAACCAAGTATCGATCCACGGAAATGGGCGGAGGAATAATACTAGACCTTTGTCATTAAACTACCGGTAAAAACATAAGTTTTGTGATTTTTAATAAACTAAAGTAAGCATAAACAAATACTTATAAAACATAATAGAAAATAGATAAATAGCCTTGCTCAATACACAACCAAAGCATGTCAACTAAGTCGGTTTTGGCACTAGAAGCATTCGGTCAATTTTCCATTTTAAGACAATTAGTATCCCTTTCGGGAATCCTAACATGACAATCATTCGGAAAGTTAAAACGATAAACACACTTTAACCACCTAAAATTGTTCTTTAACGTGCAATTGATAAATGTCTATGAAAATCTCTTAAAAATAAGTTAGTCAGCCGTTAGGATTTTTCTAACCTCACTTAAACAAGGAAAGCGACACCGATAAACACAATGCAACCACCGAGACAAGCATAAACTAGATTAAATCACAACCGAGTTCATTTTACAAATCTTGCACATAAATTCACCAAGATAGCAATTTTGGCCTAAACTACTAACTAAGCTAACAAATCATGGCAAGAATTTATAACGACACCATTTAACCCGTTAAGGTCCTTCCGTGACGGCAAGCTTTCTTGATTAACAATAATTACATTTTATTAAATCACTAACCATTTCTAGTATCATGATGCACACATTTTAACCAAGCTAAACAAGTTAACCAAGTTTAAAGTTTACTAATACATGATTAATTAAGCTTCATTTTTCAACTATCTTAACTAACCAAGTACCAATCATCCAACACAATTACTTATAATCAAGAAATCAATATCAATAACAAGGTTGCAAAATAATCATCAAAGATAAACATAGAAAATACTTCCAAATGTCATTACAAACAAAGTTTAACATACTAATGGTTATAATCAAGCAAGGGATTGTTGTGTTTTTGCCCAAAGGCTACAATAATACATAAATATTAATCTAAATGCTTGAAAGATTAACAAAATCATGGAAAGATTAGAAAACCAAACCATAAACAAGCATAAGATTAAGAATCCGGATAGTAATCGAGCTAAACGGGACAACGTGGCTTGAATCCGGGTGAAAGCTAACGCCTCCGGAGCCTGAAAATCGCCTGAATTGCTCTCCAAAATTCCAGAGTTTCGAGCAGAATGTTTCTGCAGGTTTTTATATAATTTCGATTTCGCACGGTCGTGCGTCCTATTGCACGACCGTGCACTTTTTGCATTATTGGAGGTATGGTGCACCATACCGCATGACGTCATCAGATCTTGACCAGATTCGATCTCGCACGGGCGTGCCATGGGGTGCACGGGCGTGCATCACCGATCTGGGCCTTTTTGTCGCATCCGCACGGGGGTGCCACCAGTCGCACGGGGGTTCATCACCGAGATGGGCCTTTTTGTCGCATCCGCACGGGGGTGCGACCACTCGCACGGGGGTGCATCACCGAGATGGGCCTTGTTGTCGCATCCGCACGGGGGTGCCACCAGTCGCACGGGGGTGCGACTTGCCCAGGTCAGAATTTTCCACAGAATGTTCGCAGTTCAGCCGTTTTGTCCGGAAAGTCCTCGTTTTCGCTATCATCTTGTCTGGTATGCTGTTTTAGGCCTGTAAACAAAAGTGTAGATGATTAAGCATCCGAATGACGGTTTTACGGCCGAAAACGCATAAAATAGGGGTAAAACGGGGAACTAAAATATGTGTAAATTAGCGAATATCAAATCTCCCCACACTTGAACCTTGCTTGTCCTCAAGCAAGCTAAACTAAAAAGCAATAAAAGATAGAAACAAACAAGAACGATAATTTACACACTATTTTATTGAAAACTACTATAAACGGTTAGCCGGTTTTTCGAAGGACAACATCAAAAGACTCAAACCCAACAAGCATATGCAAATATATAGCGATAACCAAAAAGCCGTGACTTCACATTTAATTGACTCAACATGTTAATCTTCACACAACTCACAATGTTCACACACACTCGGTTTTATTTATGAAACATACATAAAATGTGTACGTGCAAACACTCAATGCCTCGTCAATGAAATGTGTAATATCATAAGCTTGTCATAAGATCTCGTCTCCACCAACTAACACGCGAAAACGTGCAAATCAAGAGGTCTTTACGGGTTGTAACGTTAGGCTTGGGCGAAGGGTATGGAAATGGATATTTAAAGTGGCGAAAATGGTTAAAACTCGGTAGTAGCGTTTAACTAGCAACAAACAATACAACTATACAAATAAATGCCTTAGAAAGGCGACTATTGCGCAATCGAGCTCATCAACGAAATTTTAACATTTAAACATTCAAAATTGCTCGATTTTTTTCAACTTCACCCTATTTTAGGGTGTTTTATTTTCTGTTTTTTTTTTTTTTTTTTTTTTGCAAACTAATTATACAATAAACTAAAACAAACGCTACTTAAACGATTATTTTGACCGAGTTTCAACACAAAAGGGTTTAAAACATAAAAAGGTTAAATTTGGCTAAGTGGGCGATAATGTGGGTAAACAAAGGTAAACGGGAAGGCTCGACATGGTTAATCCTAAAGGGTAACGTAGGGTATACGGGAAACACAACACAAAGAACAAGGCTAACAACAAAGGGGTAATCTAAGTGCCTCTATCACTTCTACACAATTCCGCAAGTTCATGGTCTTAACAAGCATACTAGTGACAAGTTATAAATTACACATGACATCCGGCTCACTCCTAAATCCGAAATGAACAAATATATATCAATATCAAGGCTCAAATATGCTCACGTAACGGAAGGAATGGGTAAAAGTGTGAAAACTATCATGCAAGTCTTTCTTTGTTTGTCACGCTTTCCGGTTTCCTTTTTCAAAATTAATTTTGCTTGTCGAGTTTTTATCAAGTCCGAAGCTTTCTAAAACACAACCAACCGGTTTATTTACTAAAATATATATAAAATACAGGTATTTTTGAATGATTTTTCTGATTTTTTTTTATTAAATATATAGAGGACAAACAAAGTTAACAAAGTTAACCCCCTCCCCACACTTGAACTTCGCATTGTCCCCAATGCGAGACCCGAAATATAGAGAAAAGGATAATAGTACTCCCCTCAAGATGATGTCTGATGCAACGAGACTTCCGAAGCTGTATCTGCCACGTGCTCCGGTCCAAGATTTGATAGCCAAAACCCTTAAAGCGCCAAAGACGCTCTTGCTACATTTTTAATCCACGAGTCAGTAGCGTAGACTCATGCTAAATTTTTGTCGGCGAGTCGATAGCAAGACTCATGCTAAATTTTTGTCGGAGAGTCGATAGCAAGACTCATGCTAAATTTTTGTCGGCGAGTCGATAGCAAGACTCATGTCCCCACACTTATGATGTGTGCAGGGCGTGGAGTTCGATAACCTCCACCGCCGACTCGATCGACCCGGTAACGTAAAGCTTCAAGCGGTGCCCATTCACTTTGAAAATAACGTCGTCCGCGTTCTCTATTGCAACAGTTCCATAAGAAAATACCTCTTTTACTGTGTATGGTCATGTCCAACGTGAATGAAGTTTTCCTGGAAATAGGCGCAACAAATTTTTTTTTTTTTTTTTTTTTGCTGAAAAGAAACAAAATATTATTTTAAATGGGCTGAAAAATTTATAAAAATTCGAAAATGGGCCCGAAATTTTATAAAAATTACAACAATAAAAATAATCGAATCGGCTAATATAAAAATGAATTTTAGGAGCCGACAACTCAAAGAATAAATAAATAAATAAATAAATCCGGGTCAAAAGAATAAATAAAACAAAAATTTACAAGTGTACAAAAGAATCACGAAAACGAATAAATCGAATTAAAAGCAAGAAATATTAACAAATAGATAAACACATAAATAATCAATAAAGTATACACAAATATTAACAAGTATATACGCCGATAAGACAATGACTCGGGTCGTTCCTAAAACTCGCCATTTCCCCGGCAACGGCGCCAAAAACTTGACGTGTGCGCGACTACACATATTTTTACAATGAAATTACACACGATTTGGTTTTAAATTTATAAAAGTGATTATTACTTTTACATCAAAACACACACGAAAGAGGCAAGTGTACCCCGTCATATATGTAGTAAAGTATCGGTAAGAACCAAGTATCGATCCACGGAAATGGGCGGAGGAATAATACTAGACCTTTGTCATTAAACTACCGGTAAAAACATAAGTTTTGTGATTTTTAATAAACTAAAGTAAGCATAAACAAATACTTATAAAACATAATAGAAAATAGATAAATAGCCTTGCTCAATACACAACCAAAGCATGTCAACTAAGTCGGTTTTGGCACTAGAAGCATTCGGTCAATTTTCCATTTTAAGACAATTAGTATCCCTTTCGGGAATCCTAACATGACAATCATTCGGAAAGTTAAAACGATAAACACACTTTAACCACCTAAAATTGTTCTTTAACGTGCAATTGATAAATGTCTATGAAAATCTCTTAAAAATAAGTTAGTCAGCCGTTAGGATTTTTCTAACCTCACTTAAACAAGGAAAGCGACACCGATAAACACAATGCAACCACCGAGACAAGCATAAACTAGATTAAATCACAACCGAGTTCATTTTACAAATCTTGCACATAAATTCACCAAGATAGCAATTTTGGCCTAAACTACTAACTAAGCTAACAAATCATGGCAAGAATTTATAACGACACCATTTAACCCGTTAAGGTCCTTCCGTGACGGCAAGCTTTCTTGATTAACAATAATTACATTTTATTAAATCACTAACCATTTCTAGTATCATGATGCACACATTTTAACCAAGCTAAACAAGTTAACCAAGTTTAAAGTTTACTAATACATGATTAATTAAGCTTCATTTTTCAACTATCTTAACTAACCAAGTACCAATCATCCAACACAATTACTTATAATCAAGAAATCAATATCAATAACAAGGTTGCAAAATAATCATCAAAGATAAACATAGAAAATACTTCCAAATGTCATTACAAACAAAGTTTAACATACTAATGGTTATAATCAAGCAAGGGATTGTTGTGTTTTTGCCCAAAGGCTACAATAATACATAAATATTAATCTAAATGCTTGAAAGATTAACAAAATCATGGAAAGATTAGAAAACCAAACCATAAACAAGCATAAGATTAAGAATCCGGATAGTAATCGAGCTAAACGGGACAACGTGGCTTGAATCCGGGTGAAAGCTAACGCCTCCGGAGCCTGAAAATCGCCTGAATTGCTCTCCAAAATTCCAGAGTTTCGAGCAGAATGTTTCTGCATGTTTTTATATAATTTCGATTTCGCACGGTCGTGCGTCCTATTGCACGACCGTGCACTTTTTGCATTATTGGAGGTATGGTGCACCATACCGCATGACGTCATCAGATCTTGACCAGATTCGATCTCGCACGGGCGTGCCATGGGGTGCACGGGCGTGCATCACCGATCTGGGCCTTTTTGTCGCATCCGCACGGGGGTGCCACCAGTCGCACGGGGGTTCATCACCGAGATGGGCCTTTTTGTCGCATCCGCACGGGGGTGCGACCACTCGCACGGGGGTGCATCACCGAGATGGGCCTTGTTGTCGCATCCGCACGGGGGTGCCACCAGTCGCACGGGGGTGCGACTTGCCCAGGTCAGAATTTTCCACAGAATGTTCGCAGTTCAGCCGTTTTGTCCGGAAAGTCCTCGTTTTCGCTATCATCTTGTCTGGTATGCTGTTTTAGGCCTGTAAACAAAAGTGTAGATGATTAAGCATCCGAATGACGGTTTTACGGCCGAAAACGCATAAAATAGGGGTAAAACGGGGAACTAAAATATGTGTAAATTAGCGAATATCAAATCTCCCCACACTTGAACCTTGCTTGTCCTCAAGCAAGCTAAACTAAAAAGCAATAAAAGATAGAAACAAACAAGAACGATAATTTACACACTATTTTATTGAAAACTACTATAAACGGTTAGCCGGTTTTTCGAAGGACAACATCAAAAGACTCAAACCCAACAAGCATATGCAAATATATAGCGATAACCAAAAATCCGTGACTTCACATTTAATTGACTCAACATGTTAATCTTCACACAACTCACAATGTTCACACACACTCGGTTTTATTTATGAAACATACATAAAATGTGTACGTGCAAACACTCAATGCCTCGTCAATGAAATGTGTAATATCATAAGCTTGTCATAAGATCTCGTCTCCACCAACTAACACGCGAAAAAGTGCAAATCAAGAGGTCTTTACGGGTTGTAACGTTAGGCTTGGGCGAAGGGTATGGAAATGGATATTTAAAGTGGCGAAAATGGTTAAAACTCGGTAGTAGCGTTTAACTAGCAACAAACAATACAACTATACAAATAAATGCCTTAGAAAGGCGACTATTGCGCAATCGAGCTCATCAACGAAATTTTAACATTTAAACATTCAAAATTGCTCGATTTTTGTCAACTTCACCCTATTTTAGGGTGTTTTATTTTCTGTTTTTTTTTTTTTTTTTGCAAACTAATTATACAATAAACTAAAACAAACGCTACTTAAACGATTATTTTGACCGAGTTTCAACACAAAAGGGTTTAAAACATAAAAAGGTTAAATTTGGCTAAGTGGGCGATAATGTGGGTAAACAAAGGTAAACGGGAAGGCTCGACATGGTTAATCCTAAAGGGTAACGTAGGGTATACGGGAAACACAACACAAAGAACAAGGCTAACAACAAAGGGGTAATCTAAGTGCCTCTATCACTTCTACACAATTCCGCAAGTTCATGGTCTTAACAAGCATACTAGTGACAAGTTCTAAATTACACATGACATCCGGCTCACTCCTAAATCCGAAATGAACAAATATATATCAATATCAAGGCTCAAATATGCTCACGTAACGGAAGGAATGGGTAAAAGTGTGAAAACTATCATGCAAGTCTTTCTTTGTTTGTCACGCTTTCCGGTTTCCTTTTTCAAAATTAATTTTGCTTGTCGAGTTTTTATCAAGTCCGAAGCTTTCTAAAACACAACCAACCGGTTTATTTACTAAAATATATATAAAATACAGGTATTTTTGAATGATTTTTCTGATTTTTTTTTATTAAATATATAGAGGACAAACAAAGTTAACAAAGTTAACCCCCTCCCCACACTTGAACTTCGCATTGTCCCCAATGCGAGACCCGAAATATAGAGAAAAGGATAATAGTACTCCCCTCAAGATGATGTCTGATGCAACGAGACTTCCGAAGCTGTATCTGCCACGTGCTCCGGTCCAAGATTTGATAGCCAAAACCCTTAAAGCGCCAAAGACGCTCTTGCTACATTTTTAATCCACGAGTCAGTAGCGTAGACTCATGCTAAATTTTTGTCGGCGAGTCGATAGCAAGACTCATGCTAAATTTTTGTCGGAGAGTCGATAGCAAGACTCATGCTAAATTTTTGTCGGCGAGTCGATAGCAAGACTCATGTCCCCACACTTATGATGTGTGCAGGGCGTGGAGTTCGATAACCTCCACCGCCGACTCGATCGACCCGGTAACGTAAAGCTTCAAGCGGTGCCCATTCACTTTGAAAATAACGTCGTCCGCGTTCTCTATTGCAACAGTTCCATAAGAAAATACCTCTTTTACTGTGTATGGTCATGTCCAACGTGATTGAAGTTTTCCTGGAAATAGGCGCAACAATTTTTTTTTTTTTTTTTTTTGCTGAAAAGAAACAAAATATTATTTTAAATGGGCTGAAAAATTTATAAAAATTCGAAAATGGGCCCGAAATTTTATAAAAATTACAACAATAAAAATAATCGAATCGGCTAATATAAAAATGAATTTTAGGAGCCGACAACTCAAAGAATAAATAAATAAATAAATAAATCCGGGTCAAAAGAATAAATAAAACAAAAATTTACAAGTGTACAAAAGAATCACGAAAACGAATAAATCGAGTTAAAAGCAAGAAATATTAACAAATAGATAAACACATAAATAATCAATAAAGTATACACAAATATTAACAAGTATATACGCCGATAAGACAATGACTCGGGTCGTTCCTAAAACTCGCCATTTCCCCGGCAACGGCGCCAAAAATTTGACGTGTGCGCGACTACACATATTTTTACAATGAAATTACACACGATTTGGTTTTAAATTTATAAAAGTGATTATTACTTTTACATCAAAACACACACGAAAGAGGCAAGTGTACCCCGTCATATATGTAGTAAAGTATCGGTAAGAACCAAGTATCGATCCACGGAAATGGGCGGAGGAATAATACTAGACCTTTGTCATTAAACTACCGGTAAAAACATAAGTTTTGTGATTTTTAATAAACTAAAGTAAGCATAAACAAATACTTATAAAACATAATAGAAAATAGATAAATAGCCTTGCTCAATACACAACCAAAGCATGTCAACTAAGTCGGTTTTGGCACTAGAAGCATTCGGTCAATTTTCCATTTTAAGACAATTAGTATCCCTTTCGGGAATCCTAACATGACAATCATTCGGAAAGTTAAAACGATAAACACACTTTAACCACCTAAAATTGTTCTTTAACGTGCAATTGATAAATGTCTATGAAAATCTCTTAAAAATAAGTTAGTCAGCCGTTAGGATTTTTCTAACCTCACTTAAACAAGGAAAGCGACACCGATAAACACAATGCAACCACCGAGACAAGCATAAACTAGATTAAATCACAACCGAGTTCATTTTACAAATCTTGCACATAAATTCACCAAGATAGCAATTTTGGCCTAAACTACTAACTAAGCTAACAAATCATGGCAAGAATTTATAACGACACCATTTAACCCGTTAAGGTCCTTCCGTGACGGCAAGCTTTCTTGATTAACAATAATTACATTTTATTAAATCACTAACCATTTCTAGTATCATGATGCACACATTTTAACCAAGCTAAACAAGTTAACCAAGTTTAAAGTTTACTAATACATGATTGATTAAGCTTCATTTTTCAACTATCTTAACTAACCAAGTACCAATCATCCAACACAATTACTTATAATCAAGAAATCAATATCAATAACAAGGTTGCAAAATAATCATCAAAGATAAACATAGAAAATACTTCCAAATGTCATTACAAACAAAGTTTAACATACTAATGGTTATAATCAAGCAAGGGATTGTTGTGTTTTTGCCCAAAGGCTACAATAATACATAAATATTAATCTAAATGCTTGAAAGATTAACAAAATCATGGAAAGATTAGAAAACCAAACCATAAACAAGCATAAGATTAAGAATCCGGATAGTAATCGAGCTAAACGGGACAACGTGGCTTGAATCCGGGTGAAAGCTAACGCCTCCGGAGCCTGAAAATCGCCTGAATTGCTCTCCAAAATTCCAGAGTTTCGAGCAGAATGTTTCTGCAGGTTTTTATATAATTTCGATTTCGCACGGTCGTGCGTCCTATTGCACGACCGTGCACTTTTTGCATTATTGGAGGTATGGTGCACCATACCGCATGACGTCATCAGATCTTGACCAGATTCGATCTCGCACGGGCGTGCCATGGGGTGCACGGGCGTGCATCACCGATCTGGGCCTTTTTGTCGCATCCGCACGGGGGTGCCACCAGTCGCACGGGGGTTCATCACCGAGATGGGCCTTTTTGTCGCATCCGCACGGGGGTGCGACCACTCGCACGGGGGTGCATCACCGAGATGGGCCTTGTTGTCGCATCCGCACGGGGGTGCCACCAGTCGCACGGGGGTGCGACTTGCCCAGGTCAGAATTTTCCACAGAATGTTCGCAGTTCAGCCGTTTTGTCCGGAAAGTCCTCGTTTTCGCTATCATCTTGTCTGGTATGCTGTTTTAGGCCTGTAAACAAAAGTGTAGATGATTAAGCATCCGAATGACGGTTTTACGGCCGAAAACGCATAAAATAGGGGTAAAACGGGGAACTAAAATATGTGTAAATTAGCGAATATCAAATCTCCCCACACTTGAACCTTGCTTGTCCTCAAGCAAGCTAAACTAAAAAGCAATAAAAGATAGAAACAAACAAGAACGATAATTTACACACTATTTTATTGAAAACTACTATAAACGGTTAGCCGGTTTTTCGAAGGACAACATCAAAAGACTCAAACCCAACAAGCATATGCAAATATATAGCGATAACCAA
Source organism: Helianthus tuberosus (assembly GCA_030545235.1). Classification (NCBI taxonomy): domain Eukaryota; kingdom Viridiplantae; phylum Streptophyta; class Magnoliopsida; order Asterales; family Asteraceae; genus Helianthus; species Helianthus tuberosus. Next base: position 27,545,250 of record CM060392.1, read on the forward strand.
AAAGCCGTGACTTCACATTTAATTGACTCAACATGTTAATCTTCACACAACTCACAATGTTCACACACACTCGGTTTTATTTATGAAACATACATAAAATGTGTACGTGCAAACACTCAATGCCTCGTCAATGAAATGTGTAATATCATAAGCTTGTCATAAGATCTCGTCTCCACCAACTAACACGCGAAAAAGTGCAAATCAAGAGGTCTTTACGGGTTGTAACGTTAGGCTTGGGCGAAGGGTATGGAAATGGATATTTAAAGTGGCGAAAATGGTTAAAACTCGGTAGTAGCGTTTAACTAGCAACAAACAATACAACTATACAAATAAATGCCTTAGAAAGGCGACTATTGCGCAATCGAGCTCATCAACGAAATTTTAACATTTAAACATTCAAAATTGCTCGATTTTTGTCAACTTCACCCTATTTTAGGGTGTTTTAATTTCTGTTTTTTTTTTTTTTTTTTTTGCAAACTAATTATACAATAAACTAAAACAAACGCTACTTAAACGGTTATTTTGACCGAGTTTCAACACAAAAGGGTTTAAAACATAAAAAGGTTAAATTTGGCTAAGTGGGCGATAATGTGGGTAAACAAAGGTAAACGGGAAGGCTCGACATGGTTAATCCTAAAGGGTAACGTAGGGTATACGGGAAACACAACACAAAGAACAAGGCTAACAACAAAGGGGTAATCTAAGTGCCTCTATCACTTCTACACAATTCCGCAAGTTCATGGTCTTAACAAGCATACTAGTGACAAGTTCTAAATTACACATGACATCCGGCTCACTCCTAAATCCGAAATGAACAAATATATATCAATATCAAGGCTCAAATATGCTCACGTAACGGAAGGAATGGGTAAAAGTGTGAAAACTATCATGCAAGTCTTTCTTTGTTTGTCACGCTTTCCGGTTTCCTTTTTCAAAATTAATTTTGCTTGTCGAGTTTTTATTAAGTCCGAAGCTTTCTAAAACACAACCAACCGGTTTATTTACTAAAATATATATAAAATACAGGTATTTTTGAATGATTTTTCTGATTTTTTTTTTAAATATATAGAGGACAAACAAAGTTAACAAAGTTAACCCCCTCCCCACACTTGAACTTCGCATTGTCCCCAATGCGAGACCCGAAATATAGAGAAAAGGATAATAGTACTCCTCTCAAGATGATGTCTGATGCAACGAGACTTCCGAAGCTGTATCTGCCACGTGCTCCGGTCCAAGATTTGATAGCCAAAACCCTTAAAGCGCCAAAGACGCTCTTGCTACATTTTTAATCCACAAGTCAGTAGCGTAGACTCATGCTAAATTTTTGTCGGCGAGTCGATAGCAAGACTCATGCTAAATTTTTGTCGGAGAGTCGATAGCAAGACTCATGCTAAATTTTTGTCGGCGAGTCGATAGCAAGACTCATGTCCCCACACTTATGATGTGTGCAGGGCGTGGAGTTCGATAACCTCCACCGCCGACTCGATCGACCCGGTAACGTAAAGCTTCAAGCGGTGCCCATTCACTTTGAAAATAACGCCGTCCGCGTTCTCTATTGCAACAGTTCCATAAGAAAATACCTCTTTTACTGTGTATGGTCATGTCCAACGTGAATGAAGTTTTCCTGGAAATAGGCGCAACAATTTTTTTTTTTTTTTTTGCTGAAAAGAAACAAAATATTATTTTAAATGGGCTGAAAAATTTATAAAAATTCGAAAATGGGCCCGAAATTTTATAAAAATTACAACAATAAAAATAATCGAATTGGCTAATATAAAAATGAATTTTAGGAGCCGACAACTCAAAAAATAAATAAATAAATAAATCCGGGTCAAAAGAATAAATAAAACAAAAATTTACAAGTGTACAAAAGAATCACGAAAACGAATAAATCGAATTAAAAGCAAGAAATATTAACAAATAGATAAACACATAAATAATCAATAAAGTATACACAAATATTAACAAGTATATACGCCGATAAGACAATGACTCGGGTCGTTCCTAAAACTCACCATTTCCCCGGCAACGGCGCCAAAAACTTGACGTGTGCGCGACTACACATATTTTTACAATGAAATTACACACGATTTGGTTTTAAATTTATAAAAGTGATTATTACTTTTACATCAAAACACACACGAAAGAGGCAAGTGTACCCCGTCATATATGTAGTAAAGTATCGGTAAGAACCAAGTATCGATCCACGGAAATGGGCGGAGGAATAATACTAGACCTTTGTCATTAAACTACCGGTAAAAACATAAGTTTTGTGATTTTTAATAAACTAAAGTAAGCATAAACAAATACTTATAAAACATAGTAGAAAATAGATAAATAGCCTTGCTCAATACACAACCAAAGCATGTCAACTAAGTCGGTTTTGGCACTAGAAGCATTCGGTCAATTTTCCATTTTAAGACAATTAGTATCCCTTTCGGGAATCCTAACATGACAATCATTCGGAAAGTTAAAACGATAAACACACTTTAACCACCTAAAATTGTTCTTTAACGTGCAATTGATAAATGTCTATGAAAATCTCTTAAAAATAAGTTAGTCAGCCGTTAGGATTTTTCTAACCTCACTTAAACAAGGAAAGCGACACCGATAAACACAATGCAACCACCGAGACAAGCATAAACTAGATTAAATCACAACCGAGTTCATTTTACAAATCTTGCACATAAATTCACCAAGATAGCAATTTTGGCCTAAACTACTAACTAAGCTAACAAATCATGGCAAGAATTTATAACGACACCATTTAACCCGTTAAGGTCCTTCCGTGACGGCAAGCTTTCTTGATTAACAATAATTACATTTTATTAAATCACTAACCATTTCTAGTATCATGATGCACACATTTTAACCAAGCTAAACAAGTTAACCAAGTTTAAAGTTTACTAATACATGATTAATTAAGCTTCATTTTTCAACTATCTTAACTAACCAAGTACCAATCATCCAACACAATTACTTATAATCAAGAAATCAATATCAATAACAAGGTTGCAAAATAATCATCAAAGATAAACATAGAAAATACTTCCAAATGTCATTACAAACAAAGTTTAACATACTAATGGTTATAATCAAGCAAGGGATTGTTGTGTTTTTGCCCAAAGGCTACAATAATACATAAATATTAATCTAAATGCTTGAAAGATTAACAAAATCATGGAAAGATTAGAAAACCAAACCATAAACAAGCATAAGATTAAGAATCCGGATAGTAATCGAGCTAAACGGGACAACGTGGCTTGAATCCGGGTGAAAGCTAACGCCTCCGGAGCCTGAAAATCGCCTGAATTGCTCTCCAAAATTCCAGAATTTCGAGCAGAATGTTTCTGCAGGTTTTTATATAATTTCGATTTCGCACGGTCGTGCGTCCTATTGCACGACCGTGCACTTTTTGCATTATTGGAGGTATGGTGCACCATACCGCATGACGTCATCAGATCTTGACCAGATTCGATCTCGCACGGGCGTGCCATGGGGTGCACGGGCGTGCATCACCGATCTGGGCCTTTTTGTCGCATCCGCACGGGGGTGCCACCAGTCGCACGGGGGTGCATCACCGAGATGGGCCTTGTTGTCGCATCCGCATGGGGGTGCCACCACTCGCACGGGGGTGCATCACCGAGATGGGCCTTGTTGTCGCATCCGCACGGGGGTGCCACCAGTCGCACGGGGGTGCAACTTGCCCAAGTCAGAATTTTCCACAGAATGTTCGCAGTTCAGCCGTTTTGTCCGGAAAGTCCTCGTTTTCGCTATCATCTTGTCTGGTATGTTGTTTTAGGCCTGTAAACAAAAGTGTAGATGATTAAGCATCCGAATGACGGTTTTACGGCCGAAAACGCATAAAATAGGGGTAAAACGGGGAACTAAAATATGTGTAAATTAGCGAATATCACTTCTGCCCACGGGGCCGTGCCTAGCTGTAACACCCTTACTATTTTTAAGCATATTTAGTTTTAAATCACGAATACAATCATGTAATTATAATTACAATTACATTGGAAAATATGGATTTATTTTAAACTTATATAACTTTCAAGTATACCACTTAATGTGACTAAATTCGTCGTTTAAAATAACGATTAACAATGTGCGGAAGCTTGTATCTTGAACTTGTTCGGTTCTTCGTTGAACTTGATCGTCCTCCGGTACTAGAATTTTGCCTGCAACTCATAAAATGTGAGTTAGATTATTCATACGTAGCTTAAAACGTATTTAAATGGGTTCATAATGCATAAAAGATTAGAATAACAATTTTTCGTGCATCAAGCACCCCGTCGCGTCGCGCGACGGCCTAGGGCCTTCGGCGTCGCGTGGCGCGACGCCTTGAAATTTCCAGAATGTTGCAGCTTGTTGCTGCATTTTCCCAGCTCCAATTTCAATCTAAATTCTAACTTCAAAGCTTCATAACTTTTGATCGAGATGTACGTTTTACACGATTCTTTTTCCTACCCGTTCGTAATTAGATTCTCCATTATATGGAGTTATAATCCGACATCCGGATTCACAATTTTTTTTTATTTCAAGCTCTCGGCTTGAAATTCAAATGTAACACCTTTTGACCCGTTTGTGTATTTTATCAAGCAAACTTGTTTATTACCTTTAAAATACCATGGACATCATGTTATATCAGTTCACTAATATTCAAGGTTCAAGTTACGGGTTTCTTATGCAATCTTAACCCGTTTTTCATATATACTCATTTTGACCCGTTAAGGGTATTTAGCACTTTCAAGCTTACATCACGCTTCTTTTTAGTTTACATCCTATCTTCATTTTTATACTTACCCCAAGGATTCAATTTATCAAAATGCTTATTTCTAAACAACTCTCAAAGGTTGTTTACCCGATTTACCCCTCAAGGGCTTTTTAGTCAATTTTAGTCCTTCATTATACGACGAAGGACTTTCGCTAATATTTGACCAAAATATCGCTTTTAACTATAATTCTAAACATGCATACCTGGCTCGGGTCATAGCATTGACCCGTTTACATACCTTTTTCTTTAAAAAAAATCTAGTTAAAGCAACGCAAACATATGTTATATCCTGCGTTCACAAAACTCAACAAGCGGTCATCAGTTATTATTGCCAAACGGTATAAACACACCGTTTGACCCATTTAGTCGAAATGACCATTTGTCTACATATGATGGTATTTTAATACCATCTATCCCCTTAAACCTATTCTGGTTTACCCCATGATTTCTTATTACTTAAAGGATATTCCTTGAATTATTTGACCCGTTAAGATTTACACCAAAAGGTTGCCTTTTTAAATCTTTTATCTATCCGTCAACTCATATACGGATTATTAATTAGCAACTTTTACCCATCACGGTTCACCCCTTAACGCGATGTTCAAAAGTTCTTATAGGTTAGTCTTCACTCGACTAGTCTACCGTTTTTACCCTCTTTACCATAGTTTATGGTTTCTTACCATTTTTCTTTATTCCGACTTACATGTTATTGTGCCGGAACATAGTATCTCAATTACTTAACATAATTCAAAATCAACACATCACAAGTAAGTGTATTGTAATTAACAGGGGGTGTAAGTTTAACTTACCTCGCATCCATATTACGCTTTTCTTTTCCTTCTTGATTCGTTTGACCCGCTTCCTCCTCCAAGCTTCCACCTAGCTTGTTAAGCGTCAAACTATCATCATTGTTACAAGGTGGTTAGTTTAATCATAATTTAATACGATTATTCTACCTTACGCATTTTATATTCAAAATTATCATTCATCGTATTCTAGGCCAGTTTGACTTTTTAAAAGTCAAACGTCCATTAGTATATAAAATGCACATTCAAGTTCATCGACTAGTTTAGGCATTCTCAAACTACCCGATAGGCGTTCTTTTAAGTCACCGTTTTTACTATTTTTCTATCCATATTTATGCTATTAGTAACATCAATTTAACTTAGCTCCCGTTTACCAAGGATAGTTTCCCTTTCGTCATGCAAAGTCTACGGATTTTCAATTATAAGTAAAACCCATTTCATCACTTTATTAGGCATTCATCCGAATACCTAATCTAATCATATTCTACTTACAACTAGTAGCTAACATTCTTTTAAGAATCAATATCACGATTTTAACATCGATTCTTTTATATCATACAAAACCCATTTCGTGAGGAGTATGATCATGTACCCAAATTCATAGTTTAATCAAACACCTTCTTATCATTATCATGCATGATAATTCTAAGCATAGTTATATCATCAATTTCATCAAAACATTAAAACCCACTTATCTAAGTGTGGTAATTCATCCAAACATTTAAATTATAGCAATATATGTATAATTTTCACTTAGGGTTTTGTTCCTAAGCAAGTATACATCTCTAATCTAGTCATAACTTCTACGATTCATACCTAAATCGCATCTTGTAAAGTTAATCAAAATTTTACAACTTCATGAATGTCAAAAATTCGACATACCTTACGATCCCCTTGACTTGGTGATCACTAATATATATTCAAACCCGAATTTGGTCTTCGATTTCCCTTTCAATTTTGAAGATTAGTTGAACTAGGGTTCTTGGCTCCTTGGAGCTTCTTCTGCTCGATTCCAGAACACACACCTAGTGTGTGTGTTTTATTTTCTTTTTAATTTTATTAATAAAATCTTGTTTCCTTTTTAACGATTTTGGTCCCTCAAGTTTAACTTTAATTATTAGGGACTAGAACTCCATGTTTTATTACTTATTTACACTCCACTAACTAGGTTAATTATTCCTAGTTAACTTAATGGGTTCGGGAAGTTATAACCCGTTATATTTTAAGTCCCGTTACCTCGGGCCTTTTATAAGCTTTATTTCCTCAAAAGCTTTTATTCACTTTTTATTTAATATTAGGTTTATTTATTTAAATCCTAATATTCACCGGGTTTACTTTTACCACTTACGGTATTTTATCCGTTTATTTTCGGTTACTTTAATATAAATAATACTCCCGTTTTTTGGGGTGTTACAAGTCTACCCCCCTTAAAAAAGGTTTCGTCCCCGAAACCTTATTTACGTAGTTCATAAATTTTAGACTAAACGAACTTAGTTTTGTTTTTATGATATTCATTCTTTCGGTCAAAGGTTATCATTCGGATTGACGTGCACGTCATTTATGTGCAAGTCCTCCCGGACCGTAGCTTTCACCATTTATTTCTTATCTTTGTCGCCTAATTAACCGGGTTGTCATTTGACCAGTAAGTCATGTTAGTCCGTCGACATGTTTACTCCGCGCTAGTCTTATATTGACAAGCGCTTTGCATAAGTCATGACACTATCGTAGCCTTGAATGGTTTTTACCGGCTAGACTAATTAGTCGCCGTCACCTCATACCCCGTCACCCGAGTATATTATGTTGCCCTCTCCGGCCTTATGTGTGTTTAAACGTTGCTTTTGACTAAATCTGCCTTTTAGTTTAACATTCTTTTTCTTTTTAACTTATGTCAATTACTCTCATCGGGGAATTGACGACCAAAGATTTATTCCTTTCCGTCATTATTCTACGCGGGGAATCATAACTAGTTCCCACGCTTTACTTTATCGACCCGTAGGTTCCTTCACTTAGCCTCGTAGGTTATTTTATTAGATCTTTACCCCCCCCCCCCCTTTTTAGGTGATACCCTATAGTTTGTTTCTTTGTATTTGTGACCCGAGGGCTATTCTTGTCCCATAGACCTTAACATTTCTTATAATCCCAAAAGTTGTGATGATTCCCATAGATTCATTTTTTTATTCATGCCGTTCTAAAAATATACTTTCGGTGCCAATGCACCCTTTTAAGTTTAGAACTCATTCATTTTCATTCTCGAATTCTATGGACCTTGACCGTAGTCTAAGGCTACATTTGTTTTCTTCCGACTTTATGACTCCTTACGCCATTTACACGTCGGTTTGTTCTATGTTTACCGTATCCCGGTTCATACTTATAACTCCTTACAACCCATTACCCGGGTCCTTTTATCTTAATGTTTTTAACGCCCATACCCCTTTACATAGGTTTATTAATATTTCGCGCTTTTACTTATTTGGTTCGCGCTTACTTACATTAGCAAGCGTTATTCTTTATTTAACTCGTTTGACTTGTTCGTGTGAAATTTCCTCATTATGAATGTCAAACTTCATTCTTTATTCTACCCGTTCAACTTTGAAATAGTTAAACGAAATTTTCAAAATTTATGTTTGCAAAATCTTGTCGTCTTTTAGTCATAACTCTCAGTCCGAGTCTTTTGACTTTCAATCCGCGTTCCCGTCTCTCGGTTTACGCCTTCACTCAAAATCCTACCCATCTATCGGGTATTTTACCGAAGTCGTTATCATTGCAACCCTTCCGGTATGCATTAAGACTTCGCTTCGATTTATTCGGTCGTCTTAGCGAAATCCATCGCTTTTATTCAACCATGTCTTTTATTCTCTATGTGACCATCCTTGACGGCCTTATAGATTCTAAGTGACGTTTATCATCGTCATTCTTTCTTTACTACGACTAAAGTTAACAACCTTGATTATCTTTTTCGTACGGGCAATATCTTCGTTTTTATGATCCAGCGGATCATCTACACTTTGGTTTTACTCGCCCATTTTGTCAACCATGGTTTTTTTGTCCAGAATGACTTATTTTCATGAATTTTCGTCAGGTTATTCATTTATATCATCATTTACATTGGTCTTTGTCCCTTCTCTCGGGCTCATTATTCTAATGTAATACGTTTCCGTCACCCGGCTGTGCGTTTATATTATTATCACGTATTTTGATCATTTGTTTCATTTGGGTACTTTTTAATTTGTCCCATTCACCCCGTCCTTACTACATCGGATGTAAATATGTCCATCATAAGAAGTTCATGGTACCACGTGTTCACCACTTACTTGGCCAGAGTAAGCGATCAACACCTGGTATACATGACCTTTTTTATAATTTTCACATTACACCCCATGTAAGTAATGCCTCTATTTGTTTCTCTTGGAAACAATATCCCGGATAGGTTTTCTATTCGGCTTTGTTGGACCGTATTACGACCTCTAAACGTCAGTTAAGGATGTTCATCTTCAAATACGAAGGCGGAATCAACGTAAAAGAAGTCACAACAGCTAATTTCACTTTAATCTATCTTTTCTGATTAATTTCTGTGCTTTTACAAGGTATTCTGAAGCAAATCCGGCAGCACCTTCCCTTACACACACAACTAGTTCGCTTCAAATGAACAACACACACCACTATTTATAGACCTAGGAGGATTTCGCTTGAGACTGACAACACACAGGGTTTCGCTTGAGACTGGCTTGAAGCGAAACTGTATGTTGATGATGATAAGGTTTCGCTTGAACTCGCCATGATAACCTTTCAAGCGAAAACCCTTCCTAAAACTCAAACTAAACCTAACTTAGACCCTGTTGTGTGTTCATTCAAACCTATCTAAACAAACGACTTGAATAAGACAAAGTTAACAGACACTAAGTGCACCAACAGACTCCCCCTTGAATGTTGACGAAGTCTTTGGCTTCAAGTCTTTGTCTTTGTCAATCTCAAACTCTCTGTCTTTTCATCAAAAGCACTCTATCTTCACAGGTTTACAATCTTGCCCTGGCTCCATCTTCAGACTTCCCTTTGACTGTTGATCCAGACTCCCCCTTTCATAGACTCCCCCTCTCTGTATGCTAGAATCTGAGGTCTTTATCTGGTTCAAGCTTTGACATTTAGCTTCCATGAGAATAATGAAGTCCAAAACCTGTGTCTCAAATATCAATCATTACAAACTTATCTATTCACAAAAACACATTCTATCAGCTTTAAAAATCCACTCAAGTATTCAAGTCCAAATTAATGACCCTGACTACTCAATTAATCTACCAAGTCCAATTTAATGACCTTGGTTGATCTTTTGACGAATCAAACTGATTTAGAAAAAAACAACATTTTTCATAATTTCTGAAAATAACAAGTATCAAATTAATGAACTTGTTTTTAACTTTCCAATAAATCAAACATCATCAAAATAAGCTCTCCTCATTCTTCAGTCCAGAATCTCCTGCATCTGCTTCAAACATCTGAGAATCCAACAATCAACTCTCCACTTTGGTTTGTCGGAAAATAAAGCAGAAATAAAATCTTTTTGGATTTTATAAATTGTTCTAAACTAAGAAATGAAATACAGAAAACTTAAATTGCAGAAAGTAAACAAAGTAAACTATTTACAAACATATTTTTGGTGAGCGTGTCAGGGAATCATATCAGCTTTTCAGACAAATTACAAGTACCGTTAAGCTACATTTCATACTCAGATTTAAACAATTCACCTCGATTGTCGATATACTGATCCATCTTAAATTCTCACACAAATTTCAATTTACTCAGGATACGAATTAGATGTCTTAGGAACAAGCTCATTCATGTGTCCCACCTCTTGAATATACTCCCGTATCCAGAATCCCAATTATCAGTCTTACAGGTGAGTATACTACAATGATATATGTACATAAATTAGGTATGCGAGGGCCGAGGGATCTCAGGTCGATACTTCCGTATACGCAGAGAGATATCAGCTTCGACTTTACGGAATGTCCCCTTTAGAGGATCTTTTTGCTACAACAGCAGCGACTATCAATTTTATTGTTTCATCGGCATGCTGAGGGTTTATGCTATGTTTCAAGCATTGCAGAAAGTATTATCCAAGGAGTAGGTCAGAACTACCGTTCAGCAGAAGTCCCGAAATAATACCCCAGACATCATTGAGTATAAAGACCTAGTATATCAGATTATGAGACCTTTCAAACGAGATTTCAGGGGTTACCTATATATCCAAGTAGTGTTCCCCACGAATTTCACAAGTTTGAAATTTTAGGTTTATATCCCAAATAAATCTACTAAATGTGCGAAAACCTATCGACACATCATCAGTGAGACTGTTTAACTCATTTAAACTAAACTATACAAATCTTTAGCATACTGTAATTGTCTAGCCGATGTACTATCATTTTCCCTATATACACAAGCTCTTTTCAGATTTTATCATGTTTTTACATTTTTGCATTTTTTACTGTTTTTGTATTTTCTGAAAACATAACTATGTACAAACATCTACTCCCCCTAAATACCAAAACAAGTAAAAATTCGACAAACCATTGCAGATTCTTTCTCGTCTTCATCCGCAACAGTACTCTCATCAACGCCAATTATGCCATCCGACACTGAAAGAAGCTTCATACCATTCAGTTTTAACAAATATTTAAACCGATTTTTATCAAAAGCTTTGGTATGTAAATCAGCTTTCTGTTCGTCAGTGTGGATTTTCTCAATTCGTATCAACTTTTTCTCAAAGCAATCACGAATAAAGTGATGACGAATTTCTATGTGTTTAGTTTTAGCGTGATGTACTGGATTCTTTGTTATATTTATTGCGGCCTCATTATCAACAAAAAGAGGTGTGTTAAGAAACTGCAAACCGTAGTCGCGCATCTGTTGCTGTATCCACAAGATCTGAGAGCAGCAACTGCTAGCAGAAACATACTCTGCTTCATATGTAGATAACGCCACAGACGTTTGTTTCTTACACTGCCAGGTAACCAATCTAGAACCAAAGAACTGGCATCCTGCAGTTGTTGATTTTGAATTTACTTTGCAGCATCCGAAATCCGAATCGGAATACCCTTCGAGCGTAAAATCGCCTTTTCTAGGATACCACAACCCCAATGAAGGAGTTCCTTTCATGTAGCGTAATATCCTCTTCACAATAATCATATGCGAAGCTCTAGGGTTAGATTGAAATCTTGCTGCGAGGCACGTTGGGTACATGATATCAGGACGTGAAGCTGTTAAGTACATCAAAGAACTTATCATGGATCGGTAAAAAGTTTCATCAGCCCTGTCTCCGGTGAGATCTGGGTGAATCCCATGATTTGTTGCAAGTGGGGTAGCAGCTGGAGTAGAACTTGACATCCCAAATTTCTCTAGAATATCATGAACGTAGTTCGTTTGATGAATGAAAATTCCCTCAGGAAGTTGTACAACTTGTAATCCCAGAAAGAATTTCATCTCCCCCATTGATGACATTTCGAACTTTTGCTTCATCACTGATTCAAAATCTTTGCATAGATTTTTATTCGTTGACCCAAAAATTATATCGTCCACATAAATCTGAACTATCAGAAGATGACCGTCTACCTCTTTGGTGAAGAGAGTGGCATCCACTTTTCCACGAATGAACTTGTTGGCTAGTAGGTGTTGAGACAAAGTCTCATACCAAGCTCTCGGGGCCTGGTGTAAACCATACAGCGCTTTGTCCAATAAGTAGACCTTGGTTTTGTGGATTGGATCTGTGAAGCCCGGCGGCTGACCGACATAAACCTCCTCTTTTACCTTCCCGTAGAGAAAAGCCGATTTAACATCTAACTGATAAACTTTGAAGTTCTTCCAAGACGCAAATGCAAGAAAAATTCTGATTGCTTCTAGTCGTGCTACATGAGCATAGACTTCGGTAAAATCAATCCCCTCCTGTTGACTAAAGCCCTGAACAACGAGTCGAGCTTTGTTCCTTATAACAACTCCTCTATCGTCTCTCTTGCACTTAAACACCCACTTGGTGTTAATCTTTCTCTGACCATCCGGCAAATCCACTAACTTCCACACTCCCAATTTCTCGAATTGACTAAGTTCCTCCTGCATTGCATTGACCCAAGAGTCTTCTGTAAGCACCTCTTTGTAAGTTCTTGGCTCAACCTGCGAGATAAAACAACTCAATGAGAATTCAGTTTGCAAAGGAGCAACTTTTGTATAGAAACAAGTAAGCCCTTTATCAATCTGTCTTCGAGTGCGAACGCCTGTCTGCAATTCTCCTATGATCAACTCCTCTGGATGATATGAAAAAGTTCGCGGCATCACTTCACTTGGAACATCTACATTTCCTTCCAGATTAGTAACATTCTGCTCTGCATCTTGTTCACCAACTTCGTTTGTTTGACTTGAAATCTGAATTTGCTCCCCCTCAGAATCTGAATCACCATGATCAAAGACTGGCATGTTTTCAGCTTCTTGATTATCATTCTGATCCGACTGACTATCCTGAGCAACTTCATTTTGATGGACATCATCATGTTCACCAGCATTACTCGGACCTGCTTCATCGTCATTTGAAGTTTCCCGAGGTCTGTTAGAATACTCAGCTGGGAACCTTAATTGCGACTCGTATTCACGCAAAATATCCAACTCATCAAAGAAATCTTCATCTTCCTCTGATTCTTCTCTCATGTCAAACGAATCCCATAGTTTGTCAAAATGATAACGCCATGAATCACCTGGATTCTGCGGCGGCATAGTATAACCTTGACATTCAACATTTGCAGCTACAATAATCCGCTTCTCTCTTGGAACGAAGACACGTCGCATCGGATTTGCATAACCAACAAATATTCCCTCAATACTCTTCGGACCAAAATTTCCATGAGGCTCTATAACAGTACAGGGTGACCCGAACGGTTCTAGATACTTCAAATTCGGTTTGCGGTTATTGATTAGCTCAAAACATGTTTTGTTGAACTTCTTGACAGTAAGAACCCTGTTGAGAGTATAGCATGCGGCAGAAACAGCTTCAGCCCAAAAATTTATCGGTAACTTTGAATCTGCGAGCATAGTTCTAGCCGTCTCGATTAGTGTCTGGTTTTTGCGTTCTGCGACTCCATTCTGCTGCGGAGTGTACGGAGCACTAAATTCATGCAATATACCTCTTTCATCACAAAATTCTTCCATCTTACTGTTCTTGAATTCAGTACCATTGTCACTACGAATTCTTTTGATGCGCCGTTGGTACAAATTCTCAATTTTTCTGAACAACCCCATCAAACTGTCAAACGTCTCATCTTTCGTCTTCAAGAAAGAAACCCACGAAAATCTGGAATAATCATCAGTAACGACCAAACAATAGTAATCTCCTGTAATACTTTTGACATTCACAGGACCAAATAAATCCATGTGAAGTCTTTCCAGCGGTCTTGAAACTGAATTGACTTGCTTTGTAGGGTGTGACTTTTTCTTCTGCTTGCCTTTGATGCAGCTAATGCACTCCCCTTCCAGATGAAAACCTTTGATATTAACACCCAAAACCAAATCATTGTGCACCAAGTGATTCATTTTCCTTAGGTGAATATGCCCCATCTTAGGGTGCCACAATCTTGATTCTTTCTCAGTTGCTCTAGACACAAAACAATGTGCTTGGCCTGTTGTTGTAGTTGCTACACTCATGTCCAACACATATAAATCATTCACTCTAGGTGCCCGCATGATAATCCATTCTTCAGGGATAACAAATCCTGGTTTCAATATCAAACATTCTTTATCAGTGAAGTGAGTAGTATACATATTGTCACAAATCTGCGAGATACTCAGCAGATTATTCTCCAGCTCAGTAATGTAGTTAACTCTCTCAAACGTCACAATCCCGTTGGATAACGTTCCTTCACCTACAATTCTACCACCTTCATGACCAGCAAATCCCACATAACCACCATTAATATTTCTCACATCATACAGCAACGCAATCTTTCCAGTCATATGACGAGACGCTCCACTATCCATGATCCATCTGGATACAAGTTGTGGAAGATCCTGCACAAAACAAACTTCAAATTAACCAACTACAATAAAGATGCCGATTCATGCTTCGCGATCAAGGAAGCTCCGGTAATTCAAACTGCTTAGTTGAACATGGTGTCCACCCAGGCCTCATCAGCCTTAGGTGTAACCTTGACCCTTGCAATTTGAATTTTGAAGTTTTCAGCCTTCAGAGGTGGAAAATTTGCATCATAATCAACCGAAATTGATTCTTCAGCCTTTTTCACTTCAGAAGTTGAAATTTTCATCTCTGTTTTTGGTTTCCAAACTTGTTGAGATAAAGCAACCTGTTTATAAAACTTGTTGTTTTTAGTTACCACTTTCTTTACAGGTTCATTTTTCACTTTGATGTTGTTATTTTTCACACTCTTTTTCTCAACAACGATTGGTGCTTTACCCTTCACATCAACTTTCTTCTGTTGAATCTTCACAGTTTCAGTCTTAGGCTTCACATTGGTACACTTTCGTGCAATGTGACCCACTTGATTACATCTAAAACATGTTCGAGTATCGACAACTCGACTTGTGCCTTCAGACTGATAATGTGAAGCTCTTTTCTCAAAAAACTCTTCATTTGATTTTGAAAAGATTTCATTTTCCTCATCAGAAAGTGAACTTGAACTGTTCACAAACACCTTCTTTTCAGCAAACCTTTTGTTTTGAAAACTCTTTTTCTGATAACTCTTACCATCCCTATAACCACCCGACCAATTGTTTCGATTGTTATTATAAAACCGTGGTGGCACAACAGGCTTTTTGTAGTAAGCTTTATCTTTCTCAAAATTCATTTGCCTTTTTGTTTGTTTCAAACTGTTCACTTCTGACAACTCAACTTCAACCAATTTGAAAACATTTGTCAACTTTTTCACATTAACATTCTCAATTGGAAACTCAGAATCCGAATACAACTTATCAGATCCAACCATCTTGTACATCACAAGACCCGGTTCATCACTTAAGTTGTTTTTGGATTTTGGTTTCTGAATGTATTTGTCTAAGAAACATCCATCATCTTCAGCTGATTCAGACATCAAAACACTTCCAGCTGTGCTCTTAACAATCTCTGTCTGAACACTATCATCAGATGATGTAAAAGTAACATCAATGTTTTCCGGAAGTTTAACTTCATTTTCTTCCTCAATTTCAACCAACCCAGATTGCTTTTTCGTGTAGTTATCAAGAACAGGTGGTGGTACTTGATGAAACCCCACCCCAGTTCCATCACAATACACATCTTCGCCTGCTTTGTCTTTCCCGATGGGTTTGGGAATGATATGTTGCAAAACAAAGCTTGCGGATCTATAACTGTTAAGCTTCAACTGGATTCGCTCGTTTTCAATTTCAGCCTCTTGAAATTTAAGTTTCAATTTAGCGATTTCATCCAGTTGTTGGTTGATTGATTCTTCTTTAACTCTAAGCACTGCTTTTAGATGTTCATTTTCTTTAAAAGTTTTACCATTTCGATCATCACAATCTTTCATTGTGCTTTTGAGTTTTTCAAACTTTTCAGAAATCTGACGGTGTTCAAGAATCAACTTTTCATTTTCATTTTTAACTTTATCATGATCAATTTTATCATTTTCAATTTGACTAGTTAATTCTCTTATCCGTTCAGTTGAAGCTTTAACCATTTTGTCACGATCAAGAATCTGATTCTCAACACTTCTGACCTTTGCTGTCAGATCATCTACTTTTTTCCCGTTGAGATATGTGACTGTGCTACAAAATTTGCACTCTTTGTTGCAATTTTTGCAATCCACATTACCATCAATTTTCTTACCTGACGCATTTGTTGACACGTTTGAACTGACCTGGCTTTTTGACTCAGACACGGAGTTAGAGTCTACCTCAAGTGCCTTAGCAGCCAGCACTTTGTCAGCCATTCTTCCAAGATTCTCTTCAATCAACTCCTGCGTTGTGTCAATAATGCCAGTATCAATCTTCTTTGCTTTCTCGATCTCTTCTTTCTCTTTCTCTTCTTCTTTCATTTTCTCGGTTGGAGTTCCCCACCATTTGTTTTGCCAGTATTCATCCTCTTCTTTGTACTGCTGGATTATGGCCTCGATATCAAGTGTTTTGTCATCAATCGCAATATTTCCATATTCATCAAGATAACACTCCCTGTCTGGATCCCATCTATTTGCTCTCCTTGCTTCCAGAAAGATACGAGATATTCTAATGATTTTGTTTTCAGCTATCATTTTTCTGTATCTATACTTCTGCTCTTCAGTTCTATCATCTTTCCACGGAATAGGATCGTCATTTTTCGCATTGAATGCGTAACCAACCACATCTTCCTCAGGTAGAACCTCTTGACTCCAATCATACCCCTCATCATCATAAATCACCGCAAGAGCTCTAGATTTCTCTTTGTTGTCTTCAACCTGCTTCAATCTAGGCGGTTCGGATTTATTCTGATGATAAATTGCCTTCTTGTAGTAGTCATCTCTGAAAGGGTTCTCCGACTCATCAGCATAAGCGTTTCTGCATTCTCGTTTGAAATGACCTTTCTGCTTACACTTGAAGCAAGTCATCTTGGACTTATCAAAACCCAATTTGGTAGATGGACCACCAATTGTCTTCCTGCCAGTAATTTCCATGAAACGCTGTGCACGACGAACAACACTAGCCATAGCCCAACGAATATCGATCAGTTCCATTTCCTCCGGATCAATCTGATCATAATCTTCTTTCGTCAGATTTGTGTTACCTATCTTCCCAGCTACTAGCCCTTCATACGATTCCAACACCGATGCTAGGAAGATCATCTGCTGTTTAGCCGACTCCTCATCAAAATTCTGGGCATTCTTCAAGTCTATTGCAATGTTGCATTGAAAACGATTCTTTGCATCAGAATGACTTGCAGATGATGAAGATCCACTGTGATAACCACTGTGACTTCCACTGCTTTGACCACTTTGACTTTCTTTGCTTGCTGTGGACACATTCTCAGCAGAAAACGCAGTCTTGGGTGAAGTTGCTTTTGGTATCATGCTCTTTGGATAATATAAATCCAGATTTTGTTGATAAGATGAATGATTGACTTTGTACGTCTTTTTCAATTCCAGTTCGTGACTTTCAAGTCTCTCTATCACCAAATCTGGTTTCAACATTTCAGGAACAATAGTGTTCTTCAACATCAGTGCATAATATCTCCACTCCATCTCGTCTGGCAACGAATCGAACAACTTGTCTACTTGCTCATCATCAGAATATTTAATTCCATGTCTTTCTAATTCCAGCTTTAGATGCCCAAACCTCTCAATCATTTTTGATACTGATTCATTCTTTAAACATCTAAACATATCAAACTCTTTCCTAAGAAGTTTCTTTTTGTTTTTCACAATTTCAGTACTTCCTAAACATTTCTTTTCTAACTTTGCCCAAAGATCTTTTGCATTTGAATAATCGATCAAAGCAATAATGTCTTCCCGAACGGATTGAAATAACAATGCCACACACTTTTGTTCAGCTACAAACGAATCAATCTCCTCAGCCACTCTTAAAGTTTCACCATATTTGTTTCCATGTTCATAACCGTTTTTCAAACTCTTCCAGCTGGGAAATGCGAAAGCCATCAACCAGTCTTCAAACTTTCTTGACCACCGACTGTATTCCTCAATAGCCATTAACTTTGGAGGTTTATTGAACGTTCCGAATGCACTTTCCGATTCCCAAGCTTCCTTTTTCTTCTCTTTTGGCACATTCTCATTGTTGTTGCTAGATGAAGAATCATCGTTTCTGGAATCTCCAGCGAATGCGTACATGTCGCTAAACGGATTCAAGAATATGTCATCCATTTTGAATGTACCTGAAAAACAATCAAACACTTAGAAAAATTTTGATTTTGAAAAATAACAATCTCAAGCGAAAGCTGTTCAAGCGAAACAGCTTATATTCTACTATTCAAGCGAAATGGTCAAAAAATAGAAAGTTCAAGCTAAACAGGACACTCTGAAGCGAAAACTTCTATTTCGCTTGGACTTTCAAGCGAAATGGTTGAAATAAGTGCAACAGTTCAAGCGAAAGCCCAGTTAACTAGTTCGCTTCAACTTGTCAAGAGAAAGGGATCTTTTACGACGAACACTTTCAAGCGAAAGGCAGTTTTAGTCCAATTTTTATCCGTTTTAGTCCGAAACTTAATCTGATTCTTTCAAGGATTGTTCTACACACAATTCCGATCACAATGATATGAATAGTGTTCAATTTCGTCCACTAAACTGATCGTGTTTTGTAAAAATTATTGAGTTTTACTTTGAATTACGATCTAATACTTTCTAGGATTTATTAAATGACAGATCCGCACGTAATACTCAAAAACCAGACAATTTCAACCGAAGGAACCCATTCAGATCAGAAAATTATGAAAAGAAAAGAGTAGAAAGTAGAGAATCCTGTAATATCAAGCTGCTATGGTATGAACTCCTCGTCCTGAGCTCTGATACCACTTGTTGGACCGTATTACGACCTCTAAACGTTAGTTAAGGATGTTCATCTTCAAATACGAAGGCGGAATCAATGTAAAAGAAGTCACAACAGCTAATTTCACTTTAATCTATCTTTTCTGATTAATTTCTGTGCTTTTACAAGGTATTCTGAAGCAAATCCGGCAGCACCTTCCCTTACACACACAACTAGTTCGCTTCAAATGAACAACACACGCCACTATTTATAGACCTAGGAGGATTTCGCTTGAGACTGACAACACACAGGGTTTCGCTTGAGACTGGCTTGAAGCGAAACTGTATGTTGATGATGATAAGGTTTCGCTTGAACTCGCCATGATAACCTTTCAAGCGAAAACCCTTCCTAAAACTCAAACTAAACCTAACTTAGACCCTGTTGTGTGTTCATTCAAACCTATCTAAACAAACGACTTGAATAAGACAAAGTTAACAGACACTAAGTGCACCAACAGGCTTTTTCCAAGTTTTCAATCTACATATGCAACTTTCAATCTCTACGTATTTGTTGCATATTACTATTCACGTAATAATTTAAAACGTGCACCTGATAATGCTTGCTCTAACAGGCTCTCCTTGCCATTAACTTATTCGCGATCGTTACGCGATTTAGGTCCTTGGTGAGCATACTCTACTTGTCATACTTTGGACCGTTCCTCCGTCAAATCCGCAATTTGTTAAACTCTCGCTATCTTCAGATGCGAGTGTCCTTCAATTAAAACATTTACAAGAGTTAGTAATATCAACTTCAATAATCGCCCGTATTATAATACAAGGCTTTTCTACTATACGCGTCAACGCGCGCAATTTCGTCAACTATATTTATCATTTAATTGAGGTAATGCGTATCACACGATAACCCTATGTGTTGTTCACAACATTTTAACTCATACCAAACCATTAATATACATGTACTTACCGGATTTTCGATCAAGACTCGAACCGAACACTTTACCCTTCAACCTTGGGCTCTGATTACCAACTTGTAACACCCTTACTATTTTTAAGCGGAATTAGTTTTAAATCACGAATACAATCATGTAATTATAATTACAATTACATTGGAAAATACGGATTTATTTTAAACTTATAAAACTTTCAAGTATACCACTTAATGTGACTAAATTCATCGTTTAAAATAACGATTAACAATGTGCGGAAGCTTGTATCTTGAACGTGTTCGGTTCTTCGTTGAACTTGATCGTCCTCCGGTACTAGAATTTTGCCTGCAACTCATAAAACGTGAGTTAGATTGTTCATATGTAGCTTAAAACGTATTTAAATGGGTTCGCAATGCATAAAAGATTAAAATAACAATTTTTCGCGCATCAGGCACCCCGTCGCGTCGCGCGACGGCCTAGAGCCTTCGGCGTTGCGTGGCGCGACGCCTTGAAATTTCCAAAATGTTGCAGCTTGTTGCTGCATTTTCCCAGCTCCGATTTCAATCTAAATTCTAACTTCAAAGCTTCATAACTTTTGATTGAGATGTCCGTTTTACACGATTCTTTTTCCTACGCGTTCGTAATTAGATTCTCTATTATATGGAGTTATAATCCGACATCCGGATTCACAATTTTTTTTATTTCAAGCTCTCGGCTTGAAATTCAAATGTAACACCTTTTGACCCGTTTGTGTATATTATCAAGCAAACTTGTTTATTACCTTTAAAATACCATGGACATCATGTTATATCAGTTCACTAATATTCAAGGTTCAAGTTGTGACAACCGTAAAAAATACAGGTATCCGTACAATTAATTAATATTGATTAGTGCTTAAGGACTGTGCTGAATTACAATTAATGACTTAAACTGCTTTCTGATTACTGCAACATACTTACATGTGCATCACATATTACATAACGTCATCTCATTATCACATGCAAACTTTATTGACATACATGATGCACAAAGCACAGTTAGCACAGTTAGCGGATAACTCAGAAAAATGCTGACGATGTTCAGTACATAGATAGGCAGTGTTTTAAGACCCAGTATGGGCCAGAGACAAGGTACTACACTAGTATGGTGTGTAGGGAAGTAAGGACCAAAAAACTGCTTCACTTATGTGATAGTTTAAGTGCCAGAAAGTGCCTAAAACCCACATAAAGTGCAGAATTCGGCATATTTCAGCAAAATTCAGCAATTTAACAAGCTAGTAACATGCAAAAATATGGCTAAATGGTCCTGAATGTTTTCCTAAGTGTCGGGAATCAAAAGTGTCACAAAAGGTAACATAATGAACACTAAACGGTATAGTTTGACACTTTAACGAACCAGTATCTAACCGAAAAACCGGACACTACCCGAAACACCAAAATTACACTAGAAGCATTATTTTAAGTAACTAACACCTCATATAAAATATCTAAGTAACTAACACTTATAACTAATACTTGGATTGGAACTTTAATCTCACTTAATGGTTGGAACTTACACTTAGACCCCCACTTATGTGTGGACGGTCACAATGACCCCACCATAATCTTCCATAGATCTTGCTTAATCTTTCCTTGATTCACTAGAGATCTTGTTATGTACTTCTCAAACATGTTACACAATGGTTAATACCCAAAATTTAGATTATAAGTAAACATGGAGGGTCATTATCTTTCACACACAACACCCACTACTCTCTCCCTCTCCTCCCTCTTCTCTCGGCCGAGAACCACACCTACACCACCACCACTTTTCATCCATCATCCATTCATTCCAAGTAGTACTCAAGGTGTAACAAGGTGTTTAAGAAGGTTTGGTGGTCTTGGATCTTGAAGGACCTCCATCAATTGCTTTTATCCATCACTTTTGTCATCACCATCATCTTGTGTTCTTCCCTAGCCTTTGTGCTAGTTGTAAGACTCTCATAATCCTTATTTACTTCATATGTTGTTAGTTAAATGATGATGTACATTGATAAACTTGATGAACACTAAAAGACATAATCATAAATCTCTAACATAAGCTTGATATATGATGAAACTATGTTGTTTAGTGTATGAATGATACTTGCTTGTTATTTACTTGAGATTATGATGTTGATCATCATAAGGAGCTTGCTAGATTGTGATTAAACACATGATCTAGCAAGAGAGAGGATGATTATGTGATAAAACAAGATGATCATCCTCATGTGTTAAGCATGAACTTGAAGAATAAAGTGATTTCTTGAAAAATAATAAACAAGTGAGTTAGTAATCTTATGGATCTAAGATTTAGGAATGGTTTTCCAAAAGAACCAAGTTCAAAATGTGATTTTTTGAAGATCTTGGTTCTTACTTAAATATACACTATTTTTGGTGGTAAAACAAGTATAAGAACACTTTGTTTACAAGAAAAATTCAAAAGAATGATTTTGGAGAAATCATCTAACAAGTTGTAAACACTCAAATCTTTCAAGAAAGAGATTTTTAAATAAATAAACACACTTTAAAGGGTAACTAAGCCTACTAAACATACTACCAAGTTACTACAAGTTTTTATGAAAACTCAAGTTCATGATCATTATGTTGATAGCTTTGTTTTAGCACTTGGTAAGTGTAGATTGATTGTTGCTTGTTTATGATGATTTTTGAAAAGAAAATGATATGCTTTAATAGCATGGACACCTCCATTTTTAGGGGAAACTATGGCAAAATTTTCTAAAAATACAAACACTTAGAAAAATATTTTCTAAACAAGTATTTACAAGTGAGTTTTAACTATGGTTTCAATATAAACTTTGCCATAGATTTTGTTACAAAATACAAGTATTGGAGGTTGGTTTTTATAAATAAAAATGGATAAATATGTATTTAGAATATATATTTACATTAATAACACATTGTGTGTGATTATTTGTATACTTGGTGTAATAGTTATGTTATTTTAGGATTTAAAGTAATATAACTTAACAAAATACCAAGAAGTTACAATCCAAAATAATACCAAAAATCACAAGTAATAAATATATAAGTTACACACTTAATATTGTGAAATCGAACGCAAGAACGTAACTTGCAAAATATTCCGGAAAATACCGTTATCAATATATTTTTGGTAAATATTATTTTGGATACAAGAAATGAAAATATGATTTTTGTAAATATTACAAAGTTGTATCATATTTTTGACAAGGAGAAAATATATTATTTTTGGAAGTAAAAATATATTTTCTTAGTATATTTTCTTGAAATACATTATTTTTGGACAAAATAAGTTTATATATATTTTCTAAGATAAGACTTGAAAATATATTGTTTTGGAGCTACAAATACAAATATACATGTATGAGATACCCCATCCTTGGGAAGGAAATACGAAAATAAATACTTGAGAAGTATTATTACAAAATATTGTTTAAACAATTATTCCAAAAATTAAATATAATTTAAAAGTTAAAATAATTATTATTTTAACAAGTAATTATAACTTGGAATAATATTAGAGACGTAAAGGAAACGTAACTCAACACGTTAACTCTAAATCAAGGCACGGCCAGTTCGCCTGATAGACATTAGTACGTTGTAGGTAGTCGGGTTTGCTGAAGAAATTTGGGTTACGATTCTGAAGACGCAATACAGTGAGTTCATGTCCCCCTTTTCTTTAAACTGTTTTGTTTATTTACTTCGGGGGTGAAATACATGTTACAAAAGGATTACATACAAATACAATTGGTATGGTTAGCCTAGGAAAGAACCATAGATCATGTGAATGGGTAGGCGGATACTTGGGACCATTAATCCTCGTATAAGGACCAAGGGGCATGAGTGATAGATCTATTTGGGTGTAGCGAGCCCACACCCATGAGGACCAGGGTGGCCCATAGGGTGACTATGTCTTCCAGCCGGAAGCCCGGTACAACTTTGCTAGGTTTGAGTCTTCCTACACCGTCACACATATCAGTGGCCTTGCAAACCATTGGTGATTTTTTCCTTGTTTGCTATCATATCGGGACTTTCATAGTTACACTGTTACAAAGGTTTATACATACATATACAAAACACATGAACTCGCTCAACTTTTGTTGATGTTTTTAAACTACATGTATTTCAGGGAACTAAGTGGATCTGGCAAGTGTTTGCATGTTTTCAAGCTGCGTTATAAATAAAAGATGTCATCCGAGGTCGTTGGGTTTAGGAGATGTATCTTATTCCTGGACGAGATACATGTTCCTAAACTCGGTCTTATTTAAGGTCTTTTGCTGAGTCTTCGTGAACTCATTTAAACATGTTATGGTTTGTAACTTAAATTTGGTGTCGATGTTTCAAACAAGTGTGTTGTGGTATTTTCAAACTTAATTTTTATGGATGAATATCTTTTGGTTTTTATCATATAGCATTGTTATGATTGAATGCTATGGTATTAAGAAGTCACACCAATAACCACGCTTCCGCAAAAGTCAGGGTGTGACAGCTTGGTATCAGAGCTTCGATCGTAGCGAACTAGGATTCTTTCTCGAGTCTAGACTACGATCATTAGGGCTCTCACGAAAATGTTTTCACAAACATATTTTTCATTGCATACACAAAATGTCCAGATCCAGGAAACAAACATTTTTACAAATAAAAGGCACAAAATACATTTCAAGGAATTCGTTTATATTTCAGTCTGAGAGACTGGGTGGTGCAGTCTAAGAGACTGGGTAATTCAGTCTGAGAGACTGGGGAGTTAGTCTGAGATATTAGTTGGGGCAGTCTGAGAGACTGGGTAGTATAGTCTGAGAAACTGGGAAAGTTTAGTCTAAGAGACTGGGTAGTTCAGTCTGAGAGACTGGGTAGTCTGAGAGACTAGTTGGGACAGTTTGAGAAACTGGGAGGTTTAGTCTGAGAGACTAAGTAGTTCAGTCTGAGAGGCTGGGTGGGATAGTCTTGGGAAGACTAGGATTGCATACATGCTTACATTGTTACTACTTACATGCTTATTTGATGATTGTTGATATATGTGCATATGTGTGATTGATTTGTTACAGACACCATGTCCTCCTCTGAGAGTGGAGTATCCGATATAGTAGACCCCATGGCCATAGTTTCGGATGATGAGATCATCCCAGAGGATGAGGTTTTTACATCTGACACTACGAGTGACGACGATGATGATTTCCAGCCGTTTGCTTTACCAGATTTTGGCGATGATATACCGCTAGCTTATGGTCTTCCTGGCGAGGATCTACTTCTTGTTCAGATCCCTGCTCCTTTTCCTCTTACTGCATTTCCTCTCGAGGATCTGCCTCTTGACGCTATGTCTGAAGATGATGTCGATCTTTTTATTGAGGGTCCCCCTGAGGGTGCCCAGGATGATGGAGTTCCAGTCGCCGATGTCATTGTTGTTCCGCTTGTCGAGATTCCTGTCGTTGAGATTTCATCTGACCATTCTGGTCCTGATTCATTCGAGTCTGTGTCATCTACTACTTTACACGCACTGGGATTACAACGTTATCCCACCGATTCTGATTCTGACACAGCTATGTCTGCCGCACCTGTTCCTCCGCAGGACTTCGAGTTTGATGATGAGTTTGATCCTGTCTTTCCACACGACTTTGACCCTGAGCATGAGATTGAGTTTGTCCCCGATGATCAGCCTTTTGAGGCACATGTCGTTCCTGACGATCAGCTCTTTGATGTACCTGCTGATCTTGAGCTTGCACCAGCTGACCCTGAGCCTATGATTGCACCCGAGCCTATACCTGCTCACGATCCTCTGCCTGTGAACGACCCTGTACCTGTTGATGTACCTATTGTTGCACCACTTTTACCGGACCCTATACCTACAGCTGTTGATCATGCTCCTTTTGCTGACCATGTAGACCCCGGATATGCATTCACCCGCAATGGGTGGATAGAGAATGATGATGACTTACCTCCTTTTGTTAGACCTGTTACTCCCCCACCTGCACCTACACATGCACCCGTTGATATTGCCCTGTTTCACCTATATGTGTCTGACATTCACCGCACAGATCTACCGGTCACGTTCTTACAGGATATTCCACCACCCCGTCCAGGGGAAGGTCCATCGAATCAGCAGCCCAGTCATATTCCTCCTGTGTCAGCAGCCTTTCCCTTTGTGCCACAGTTTTCACATACTGCTCCTTTTGCTACTACACCATCGGGCGAGCCACTTATCTGGTTTCCGCCCAACATGATGCCTGTTTCTGATCCATATCATCCTTCACATTACACTGGATACATGAGGGTTGATCTGCTTTTGTCATTACAGCTCCAGCAGGAGATGTTGTGTCGGAGAGTCATGGATCTAGAAAGGATCCCGCGTCCTCCACCTTGTCCTTATCAGTCACCATTCGCGACTCCACCCGCACCTCTCCTGCCATTCCCAGATTTTGGCGTTCGTTTCCTTACTATGGAGCAGCAGATTAGCTATCTGTTGCGTATCGTTCATGCTCTTGAGGAGGAGTTAGCGCATTTGCGCAGTTTGCTATTCGTTCCTCCACCTCCTCCTCCTCCACCATCAGCATAGCAGTTTTTGGTTTTATACAGGTAGCATACCTTTGATGAGAGTGTCGCTATTGAGCCAGATTACACAGCCTTTTGAGGACCACTTTTGATGTTGTGAATAGTGTATTTTGATGGATATTTTGGACAAGGGTGATGTGACCCTTTAGTCCCTTTTGGTGTAATGTGATACATTATAGAACATGTAAAACTGTAATTGTGGTCATTGATATATGAAAGCTCAATCGCAATATTCTCATTACATACATTGTTGGATTACTTGTTTGTGTTATGACATGGGATGTTATGTGTTTACTTGCGTTGATAAATGATATTACATACACATACTACATACTTATATGTATAAGACCTGGCCTGTACTATCTTCTTTAGAAGATGCCTCCTCGAAGAGATAACACACTGCCTACAACTGAGGCCGAGTTACAAGAACGGATTTCACGGGCGATAGCACAACACGAGGCCTTATGCTCCGAGCATAGCGGAGGTACCTCGGGAAGCAACCCACCTCTTGGTAATGTTTGAGTCATTAAAGAAACATTACGTTACATTTGGACATTCCATGTCCGATCGCTAATGCTTTATGTGAATGATGTTACTTGTACAGGCTGTACCTATAAACAGTTCTTAGACTGTAAGCCATTGAATTTCGACGGCACCGGGGGTGCTGTAGCTTTTGTCAGATGGACAGAGAAGACTGATTCTGTGATAAGAATGAGCAAGTGTGCTCCGCAACACCAAGTCACCTATATCTCTGGATTGTTCTTAGATGGAGCGTTATCTTGGTGGAATCTCCAAGTTCAAACCTTGGGAGAAGATGTTGCTTATGCTTTGACATGGAATGAAATGAAGGAGCTCATGCGGAAGAAATACTGCTCCAGAGCTGAAATCCAAAAGTTAGAAACTGAATTCTGGAACCTCAAGATGGACGGTCCGAAAATTGCTGAATACGTGCAGAGATTTCACGACCTATCTCGCGTGGTATCATACATGGTTGATCCGGAATTCAAACGCATCGAGCGTTTTATTTGGGGGTTGGCACCTCAGATTATGAGTATGGTGACAACGTCAAATCCTGCCACAATCACTGAGGCTATTGATCTGAGTTTGTCACTGACTGAAGAAGCTATCAGGTTAAACAAGTTTTCGATCTCTGACCAGAAGAAGAAGGAAACTCACGTTGAGTCATCCGGTGAGAACAAAAGGAAGTTCTCAAATTTCAAGAAAGGTACCAGCAGTGCTAACAAGAAGGAAGAGGCAAACGCACCAGCCAAGGCCAAAACTGGTGCTGAAAACAAAGGAAAAGGGTACATGGGCACCTTGCCCAAATGTGATGCGTGTCAGTCGCATCACAATGGACGGTGCCGAGCTGGAAGATGCGAGTCTTGTGGAAGAGTTGGTCATTCGAAGGAGACGTGATGGGTTGGTGTTGGGCGTGGTAGTGGTGGTCAAAGAGGTTATGGCAATGGAAACAATAACCGCGGTGGTAATGTGTATGGAAACCACCCACAAGGAGGAAATGGCGGTAATGGGAATCGTGGTAATTTTGGGAATCAAGCTGGTAGTGGAAACCGTGGAGCAAATAACAATCAAGGTGGTAATGGGAACGGTAATGGTCGAGGACCAGGTTGCTTTAATTGTGGAGACGTTGGGCACTTTAAGCGTGAATGCCCGAAAATCAATCAAGCTCAAGGAAGGGTTTTCAACATCGGAGCGAGGGAAGCTCGCCAAGATCCAAATGTAGTTACTGGTACGTTCCCTATCAACCAACGCTTTGCATCTGTACTGTTTGATACTGGTGTCGATTATAGTTTTGTATCACTAGAGTTTAAGAAAATGCTTGGGTTGGTAGCCAGTAAGCTAGATATTCCATATTCGATAGAACTAGCTAATGGAAAGCTAGTAGAAGCAAATGAGGTCATCAAAGGTTGCGTGATAGAACTTGGTGAGCACGAGTTTACGCTCGATCTTCTTCCAGTCGAGTTGGGAAGCTTCGACGTGGTAGTTGGAATGGATTGGTTGTCAAGCAACCGAGCGGATATTGTATGTCACGAGAAGGTCATTCGCATTCCGATGGCGAATGGAGAAACAATTGTGGTACATGGAGGGAAGCATGATACGCCCCTAAGGATCATCAGTTGTTTGAAGGCTCGGAAGTGTTTGCAGAAAGAATGTATTGCCTTCTTGGCACACATCGTGGATAAAGAAGCCGCTGAACCGAAGATAGAAGATATCCCAGTCGTGAAGGAATATCCTGAAGTCTTTCCCGAAGACTTGCCAGGATTACCGCCGCAAAGGCAAGTCGAGTTTCACATTGACTTAGTTCCAGGAGCCACGCATGTAGCCAAGGCACCTTACCGACTTGCGCCTTCAGAAATGCAAGAGCTGTCAACGCAACTTCAGGAGCTATTGGACAAGGGATTTATCAAACCAAGCTTCTCGCCTTGGGGAGCTCCAGTTTTATTCGTTAAGAAGAAAGACGGTAGTTTCCGCATGTGCATCGACTACCGAGAGGTAAACAAGTTGACCATTAAGAATCGGTATCCTTTGCCAAGGATTGATGACCTGTAAGATCAACTGCAAGGTTCAAGTTTTTACTCCAAGATCAATCTTCGATCAGGTTATCACCAGCTGAGAATTCAAGAGGAGAGTATTCCAAAGACGGCCTTTAGGACTCGCTATGGACACTACGAGTTCCTGGTTATGCCGTTTGGGTTGATGAACGCGCCAGCAGTATTCATGGATTTGATGAATAGAGTTTGTAAGCCGTACCTCGATAAGTTTGTGATCGTGTTTATCGACGATATTTTAATCTACTCGAAGACGAAGGAAGAACATGAGCAACATCTAAGAGCTATCTTAGAGTTGCTCAAGGAAGAGAAATTGTACGCGAAGTTCTCAAAGTGCGAGTTCTGGTTGCGCGAGGTTCAGTTCCTTGGTCACGTGGTTAACGGAGATGGAATTCATGTGGATCCCACAAAGATCGAGGCGATCAAGAATTGGGAGACTCCGAAGACGCCAACCGAGATTCGTCAGTTCCTAGGTTTGGCTGGGTATTATCGCATATTTATTGAGGATTTCTCGAAGATCGCACAACCATTGACCTCCCTCACTTAGAAGGACAAGAAGTATGAATGGGGAGACAAGCAAGAAGAAGCATTCCAGTTGTTGAAAAACAAGCTTTGCGATGCACCCATCTTATCCCTACCCGAAGGCACTGACGACTTCGTGGTATATTGTGACGCCTCGCGTCAGGGATTGGGATGTGTATTGATGCAGCGACAGAAGGTTATAGCCTATGCTTCACGCCAATTGAAGGTCCATGAGAAGAATTACACCACACATGATTTGGAATTAGGCGCGGTGGTGTTTGCATTGAAGATCTGGCGACATTACTTGTATGGCACGCGATGCACAATCTATACTGATCACAAGAGCTTACAGCATATATTCGATCAGAAAAAGCTTAACATGAGACAGAGACGATGGGTAGAGTTGTTAAACGATTATGATTGTGAAATTAAGTATCACCCAGGGAAGGCGAATTTGGTCGCAGACGCCCTGAGTCGGAAAGAAAGAATCAAGCCCATAAGGGTTAGGGCTTTGGAAATGATTATTCAAACGGACCTCTCGTTGCGCATTCGTACCGCGCAGAGAGAAGCTCTTAAGGAAAAGAATCTTGCGGATGAGTATCTCCGTGGGATGGAGAAACAGTTGGTACCAAACGAGGAAGGAACGTTGTGTTTCATGGGAAGAATTTGGGTTCCCCTCTTCGGTGGTCTACGAGATGTTATTTTTTATGAAGCTCACAAGTCACGGTACTCAATCCATCCAGTATCGGATAAAATGTACCAAGATTTAAAGGATTTTTATTGGTGGCCGAGATTAAAGGGTGATGTTGCAACGTATGTTGGCAAATGCTTGACTTGTGCCAAGGTAAAGGCCGAATATCAGAAGCCTTCAGGTCTTCTGCAACAACCTGAAATACCCATGTGGAAATGGGAGCAAATTTCAATGGACTTTATAACAAAGTTACCAAGGACACCCAGAGGTCACGATACGATTTGGGTAGTCGTGGACCGTCTGACCAAATCTGCACACTTTTTGCCAATCAAGGAGAAAGACAACACTAGCAAGTTTGCTGAGCTATACCTAAGAGAGATAGTTGCACGACATGGAGTGCCTCTCTTAATTATTTCTGATAGAGACGGAAGATTCGTGTCAAGGATTTGGCAATCCTTCCAAGAAGCTTTTGGTTCTCAGCTAAATCTGAGTACTGCTTTCCATCCGCAGACAGATGGCCAGAGTGAACGAATGATTCAAACGTTGGAAGATATGTTATGAGCTTGCGTGATGGATTTGGGTGGTAGTTGGGACACTCACTTACCCTTGGTAGAATTCTCGTACAACAACAGCTACCATGCGAGTATCCAAGCTGCACCATTTGAGGCTCTCTATGGACGCAAGTGTCGATCACCGTTATGCTGGGCAGACGCGGGTGATAGACAGCTTGTTGGCCCTGAATTGGTTCAAGAGACAACAGACAAGATTATATAGATCCGAGAGTGCATCAAGGCGGCTCGTGATCGACAAAAGAGTTACGCGGACCAAAGGAGGAAACTGTTGGAGTTTGAAGTAGGAGATATGGTTTTGTTAAAGGTTTCACCCTGGAAGGGTGTAGCACGCTTTGGGAATCGTGGAAAGTTGAACCCGCGATACATTGGACCATTCAAAATCCTGGAGAGGATTGGTCTTGTAGCTTACAAGTTGGATCTACCCGCAGAACTGAATGGCGTTCATGATACGTTTCATGTATCTAACCTGAAAAAGAGTCCAACTCAAGAAACAGTTGTCATTCCTGCCGATGAAATCCACATTGATGACACACTCCACTTTACTGAAGAACCTGTTGAGGTTACTGATTGGAAGATTAACAAGACGCGTAGGAGTAGTGTTAAACTCGTCAAAGTTCGTTGGAATGCGCGACACGGCCCAGAGTTCACTTGGGAACATGAGGATCGCATGAAAGCAAAATACCCACATTTGTTCCCCAAGACCCCTGCAGCTAGTAGCAGAACTAAAATTTCGGGATGAAATTTTCTTAACAGGGGGAGAATGTGACAACCGTAAAAAATACAGGTATCCGTACAATTAATTAATATTGATTAGTGCTTAAGGATTGTGCTGAATTACAATTAATGACTTAAACTGCTTTCTGATTACTGCAACATACTTACATGTGCATCACATATTACATAACGTCATCTCATTATCACATGCAAACTTTATTGACATACATGATGCACAAAGCACAGTTAGCACAGTTAGCGGATAACTCAGAAAAATGCTGACGATGTTCAGTACATAGACAGACAGTGTTTTAAGACCCAGTATGGGCCAGAGACAAGGTACTACACTAGTATGGTGTGTAGGGAAGTAAGGACCATAAAACTGCTTCACTTAGGTGATAGTTTAAGTGCCGGAAAGTGCCTAAAACCCACATAAAGTGCAGAATTCTGCATATTTCAGCAAAATTCAGCAATTTAACAAGCTAGTAACATGCAAAAATATGGCTAAATGGTCCTGAATGTTTTCCTAAGTGTCGGGAATCAAAAGTGTCACAAAAGGTAACATAATGAACACTAAACGGTATAGTTTGACACTTTAACGAACCGGTATCTAACCGAAAAACCAGACACTACCCGAAACACCAAAATTACACTAAAAACATTATTTTAAGTAACTAACACCTCATATAAAATATCTAAGTAACTAACACTTATAACTAATACTTGGATTGGAACTTTAATCTCACTTAATGGTTGGAACTTACACTTAGACCCTCCCCCCTTATGTGTGGACGGTCACAATGACCCCACCATAATCTTCCATAGATCTTGCTTAATCTTTCCTTGATTCACTAGAGATCTTGTTATGTACTTCTCAAACATGTTACACAATGGTTAATACCCAAAATTTAGATTATAAGTAAACATGGAGGGTCATTATCTTTCACACACAACACCCACTACTCTCTCCCTCTCCTCCCTCTTCTCTCGGCCGAGAACCACACCCACACCACCACCACTTTTCATCCATCATCCATTCATTCCAAGTAGTACTCAAGGTGTAACAAGGTGTTTAAGAAGGTTTGGTGGTCTTGGATCTTGAAGGACCTCCATCAATTGCTTTTATCCATCACTTTTGTCATCACCATCATCTTGTGTTCTTCCCTAGCCTTTGTGCTAGTTGTAAGACTCTCATAATCCTTATTTACTTCATATGTTGTTAGTTAAATGATGATGTACATTGATAAACTTGATGAACACTAAAAGATATAATCATAAATCTCTAACATAAGCTTGATATATGATGAAACTATGTTGTTTAGTGTATGAATGATACTTGCTTGTTATTTACTTGAGATTATGATGTTGATCATCATAAGGAGCTTGCTAGATTGTGATTAAACACATGATCTAGCAAGAGAGAGGATGATTATGTGATAAAAACAAGATGATCATCCTCATGTGTTAAGCATGAACTTGAAGAATAAAGTGATTTCTTGAAAAATAATAAACAAGTGAGTTAGTAATCTTATGGATCTAATATTTAGGAATGGTTTTCCAAAAAATGTGATTTTTTGAAGATCTTGGTTCTTACTTAAATATACACTATTTTTGGTGGTAAAACAAGTATAAGAACACTTTGTTTACAAGAAAAATTCAAAAGAATGATTTTTGGAGAAATCATCTAACAAGTTGTAAACACTCAAATCTTTCAAGAATGAGATTTTTAAAGAAATAAACACACTTTAAAGGGTAACTAAGCCTACTAAACATACTACCAAGTTACTACAAGTTTTTATGAAAACTCAAGTTCATGATCATTATGTAGATAGCTTTGTTTTAGCACTTGGTAAGTGTAGATTGATTGTTGCTTGTTTATGATGATTTTTGAAAAGAAAATGATATGCTTTAATAGCATGGACACCTCCATTTTTAGGGGAAACTATCGCAAAATTTCCTAAAAATACAAACACTTAGAAAAATATTTTCTAAACAAGTATTTACAAGTGAGTTTTAACTATGGTTTCAATATAAACTTTGCTAGATTTTGTTACAAAATACAAGTATTGGAGGTTGGTTTTTATAAATAAAAATGGATAAATATGTATTTAGAATATATATTTACATTAATAACACATTGTGTGTGATTATTTGTATACTTGGTGTAATAGTTATGTTATTTTAGGATTTAAAGTAATATAACTTAACAAAATACCAAAAATCACAAGTAATAAATATATAAGTTACACACTTAATATTGTGAAATCGAACGCAAGAACGTAACTTGCAAAATATTCCGGAAAATACCGTTATCAATATATTTTTGGTAAATATTATTTTGGATACAAGAAATGAAAATATGATTTTTGTAAATATTACAAAGTTGTATCATATTTTTTACAAGGAGAAAATATATTATTTTTGGAAGTAAAAATATATTTTCTTAGTATATTTTCTTGAAATACATTATTTTTGGACAAAATAAGTTTATATATATTTTCTAAGATAAGACTTGAAAATATATTGTTTTGGAGCTACAAATACAAATATACATGTATGAGATACCCCCATCCTTGGGAAGGAAATACGAAAATAAATACTTGAGAAGTATTATTACAAAATATTGTTTAAACAATTATTCCAAAAATTAAATATAATTTAAAAGTTAAAATAATTATTATTTTAACAAGTAATTATAACTTGGAATAATATTAGAGACGTAAAGGAAACGTAACTCAACACGTTAACTCTAAATCAAGGCACGGCCCGTTCGCCTAATAGACATTAGTACGTTGTAGGTAGTCGGGTTTGCTGAAGAAATTTGGGTTACGATTCTGAAGACGCAATACAGTGAGTTCATGTCCCCCTTTTCTTTAAATTGTTTTGTTTATTTACTTCGGGGGTGAAATTCATGTTACAAAAGGATTACATACAAATACAATTGGTATGGTTAGCCTAGGAAAGAACCATAGATCATGTGAATGGGTAGGCGGATACTTGGGACCATTAATCCTCGTATAAGGACCGAGGGGCATGAGTGATAGATCTATTTGGGAGTAGCGAGCCCACACCCATGAGGACCAGGGTGGCCCATAGGATGACTATGTCTTCCAGCCGGAAGCCCGGTACAACTTTGCTAGGTTTGAGTCTTCCTACACCGTCACACATATCAGTGGCCTTGCAAACCATTGGTGATCTTTTCCTTGTTTGCTATCATACCGGGACTTTCATACTTACACTGTTTACAAAGGTTTATACATACATATACAAAACACATGAACTCGCTCAACTTTTGTTGATGTTTTTAAACTACATGTATTTCAGGGAACCAAGTGGATCTGGCAGGTGTTTGCATGTTTTCAAGCTGCGTTATAAATAAAAGATGTCATCCGAGGTCGTTGGGTTTAGGAGATGTATCTTATTCCTGGACGAGATACATTGTGACAACCCTCAAAACTTCATGTAACCGTACAATTTATTAATGATAATTAAAGTGCTCGCTGACTGTGCTGAATCATTTAACTGCTTTCTGATTTCTGTGTTATACTTACATGTGCTTGTTAACATACTAGTAGTATGCAGAAAAATTTACTAAATAGTCCTGTATGTTTCCCCAAGTGTTGGGAATTAAAAATGTTACAAAAATATATAGGTAGGACACTAAACGGATTAATTAAGCACTTTAACGGAACAACACCCAACCGAACAACCGGACTATACCTGAAACACAAAAATATTGCCAAACATATTGTCTTTACTTTTCTGAGCTAGTTAGGGTCCCCGAACACCCTAACACCCTTTATAAATAACAACACACAATAAACTACTAATTTAACCTTTGCATCCTAACTAGTTAGTAACTAGATCAATTGAAACCCAACCCCATACCCCCCCCCCCCCCTTCGACGGTCATGGGATGTGGGGACATCCCCACCATTCTTTTCTATATTTTATTGAAATGCTAGTGGATTAAGGAACAAAATGTATGTTGGTTAATAATGAATATTGGTTTATATAAAGACCCAAGAGTTAACCCATTTCCTTCACAAACTCAAAACACCAAACAAGCTCTCTATCTCCCTCTTCCCTTGAGATCGGCCGCCACCATCACACCACCATACCACCACCTCCAAGTTTCCTTCAAGCATTCTACACATACACAAAGGTGCTAAAGATCATACAACGAGGCTCGGTGTGTTAGGAAGCTCAAGGACCGCTCTCGTTTTCTTTTATCCACCACTTTTCTACTCTTGAACTTCCCTAGTCTTGAACTAGTGGTAAGAACTTAGATCTTTGCTTCTTACATCTTGTTTAGGTGGTTAAAGATGTGTAGTGATCAAAATGATAAGAAACTCTAAAGAACCTTAAACAAGTCTTGAACATAAACTAGTCTAGTGATGAAGTGATGTTAATATGATGATTGTTATGATTCTTGTTGATTTCCTGATGATTTGCTGGTTAATATTGATGTTTGATGTTGTTGTGATCACTAAACATGTTAACGGAATCAATCGAACATGCGTTAGAAGGTAGGGAACTAAAACAGAAAGCTGGTTGGTGTTTACAGCCAACTTCAGTTGGCTGTAACCAGACCGTAACTTAACGAAAAATGTATTTTCTAAAGTCTAGATTTATTTATTATGAAATACGGTTCTAATGGCACTGGAATCATAATTTTTGGACTTCGTTTACTATTTTTAAAGTGTCGTTTTGTAACAGCAGCTAAAGCTGCATTTTTGCTGCTGAAAATATGCGTTCTGTTTTCAGTCATAACTTGAAACCTGAGTAGAACTAGGTCATGAAACTTGTACTGTAAATGACCACTAATGTATTTATAATCCTCCCACTAAAATTTCGTAAATCGGACTTACGATGAATTTTAAATAAATTATTCCGTGGACTGCAGTCAGAAAAAGATAAATCTGAGTGCAGTCCGGAAAATGAATTTTTATAAAATATTGGTGATGAACTGGACCCCGATATTTTTACACAATAATATTTGGATCGTTTAAGAAATTCTGTAAAAAATTGGGAATTTTTGGAACAAGTTAACTATTTTATTAAAATGCCCGAAAACAGCCCAGTTTTGAATATTTAATTTGAAATGACATAAGTAGTAATTTGCGTGCCTAAATGTCGAGTATGTTATCTGAGGATGATCTAACATGTTATATGTGTTATGTGCAATGTCGTATGTTTTATTATGAACGGGAATAGATGGGAAGTTTATATGGGCATAAACCGTTAAAGTAATGCATGTTATGTGATAGATACGTGTAGGAACTTTGTGCTCTATTTGAAAACCATTAAATGACTAACTGGTAATCATATTAGGACGTGATTGACCGACCTTGACTGTTAGCTATATTTGAGAATCTAACCGAGCAAACTGAGGTGAGTTCACACACTTTCTAAGGCATGGGATTCCCGGTGGTTTGGGAATGGGTTAAAGAATTAAAACGGAATCTACATATCCTACTTAGGTAGGATATGTACGGCCATCCTCCTTGGATAGGATGCCAATATTAATCCTGCGTATTCTCTTTGGGGAGAATACGTACGTTCGTCCTCCTTGGGTAGGACAACACCCTTAAAACTTACTAGACAAAACTCTATAATAAGTCCCTCATTTTATATCGACTTAATCGCCGAGGCCGATGGCGAGCGGGTCATTAGTTAATAGCGCTATTAGGTTTAACAAACCTCACACCGTGTCGTCCGAACGGGAGTGTACTAATGGACTAAGGCAAAGGGTCAATGATGATAGACATTGACTTAGGGCACAACTTACTTTCGTTAGTAGTCGATATCATACCGTCTAGTAGTTCACATGGGGAAGCCCCCACTAATTATGGATATGGTTTGGGTAATGAAAAGGAACTGGTTAAACATACTTTCAACTACGGGGTAACCCCCACGGCAAATAAGCCAACGAAAGTCAAACCACGTTTTCAGAAACAACTTAAAACTAATCAACCAACCGTGAACTCACTCAACTTTGTTGTTGACTCGTTGTTACATGCCTTAGAGGTCTCTAGATGCTTTTGGAGCTTGCACGAGGAGAAGGTTGTTGTGGAATATGTCCCGTGCTAAACACTTAACCCTTATGAACTTATTAAACCTACGTTTTATACGATTGGTGGTCTTTAAACTTATGAACTACGAACTTATGTTTTGAACTTACGTTTTATGCTTCCGCTGTTAACTTAAAACTGGTTTACTTTCTTTTGGTCACCAATCGTATTGTGGTTGGTTTTATTTACTTAATTGTGATGTTCAATATGATTGGTGGCTCGATCCTGGTCACGTCACGCCTCCAAGCGGTGATACTCCGCGTGGTGGATTTTGGGGGTGTGACAGATTGGTATCAGAGCCATTGGTTATAGTGAACTTGGTTTTAAAAATGGGAAAAGCTTTTTGATAAAACCAGACTATAACCTGTACAGTGCTCAACAATCCACAACGACGCTTCGCTCCACGTGCAAGACTCAACATCCTAGGTGATACGGTTTATGTTTATATTACCTACTTGTTAAGTTACATGGTACATTGTTCATGGTATGCATTAGTTAATGTGATAACTGCTATTTGAACCTTGTGTGCTTACTCTCTTCTGTCACTCCACACTTACGCACATTGCGACACCTTTCTTACCTGTGTTTTCCCTCGATGTGAAGATCATGAGCGGACACCTCAACTTGACTCAGGATCAGCTGACGACCTTGATTAATGAACGGGTTGCTGAAGCCTTGGCAACCCAAACAGGGAATCAACCCATGCACCCTCAAACGCGCATAGGCACCCTCAAGGCGTTCTTGGAGTGCAAACCTCCCACTTTCGACGGCACTGGAGGGGCAATCGGCCTTCTACACTGGATCCAAAGAATCAAATATACATTCGAAGAAAGTGAAAGCCCTGCCAGCAAACGAGTAAAGTACGCTACCGGCATGTTGCAGGGGAAAGCGTATTCTAGGTGGAACGCATAAGTTCAGATGCTCGGGTTGGCAGACGCGAATGCCACCCTCTGGAGCGACTTCAAGGATTGGATTAAGGAAGAATTCTGCCACCTGGACGACATTCTGGAACTGGAAATAGAGTATTATGGTTTGAAGATGGAAGGATCAGAGATTGAGGCGTACACAAAGAGGTCCAACGACTTGGCTGCCTTATGTCCTAACATGTCACAACCCATATCTAGGCGAATCAAGCTATACCTCAGAGGCTTAGTCCCGGAAATCCAAGGGTCTGTGAGTGCGGCCAACCTTCCCACAATCCAGCAAGTCATTCGTTTGGTGCACCAACTCACCGATCAGGCGGTGGAAGAGGGCAAGTTGCCCAAGCCTAACTCTTCCAATGCAAATGCTCTTATTAGTAACACGTATATTTGGGGTGATCACCAAGGTGAGGGTCCTAGCTCTATACGACGGGAACCGCACAGGAAACTCGGGCTGAACTACCAAAATCAGGGGGGATACCTAGGGAATAAACCGAGATGCCGCAAGTGCCAACGGCACCACAGCGGGTCATGTGCGGAATCGTGTTGTCATCGGTGCAAGAAGTTGGGACATATGGCTAGAGACTGTAGGAGCCCATATCTTGCAAACCGGAACAAACGGCAACACCAGCAGGGTAATGAGAGATGTTACCAGTGCGGTGCTGAGGGTCACTTCAAGAGGAACTGTCCACAGATGAGACAGAATCGTGACAACAACGGCAACCAGGGCAACGGGAACAATAACGGAGACAATAAGGATAACCGCAGGACTGGTAAGCATGAGTTCCTGAATGGACAAGAGGAAGAAGGAAACAACCCCAACGTTGTGGCGGGTAAGTTCCTACCAGACAATTTCCTTGTTTCTATTTTAGTTAATTCGGGTACAGATGTTAGATATGTGTTCCTAAGAGTTAGTCAGGTGCTTAAGCGTACCCCATTATCCTTAAAACACCAAACATGTTGTAGAACTAGCTAATGGTGAAAGTATTAAGGGCACACACACAGTTAAGGGTTGTAACCTCGTCTTAGCTGGTTAGACCCTCTCTATCGATCTTATTCCTATCGTACTTGGTAGCTTCGACGCTGTTATTAGGAAGGATTGGTTATCTCACCAGCAAGCGGAAATCCTTTGCAACAAGAAGATTGTCCGTATTCCTCATTCTGGTGAAGAACCCCTCGTGATTCATGGTGACAAGAGTGGTGCTGTGGTAGGCATCATCTCTTTCCTTAAGGCCCAGAAGTGTTTGCGAAAGGGCCACACTGCTATCCTAGCCCTCGTTTCTAATGCATCCTCGGAAGAAAGGAAGATAGAAGACATTCCTATCATGCGCGACTTTCCTGAGGTATTTCCAGATCCGCCTCATCGCCAAGTTGAGTTTCAAATCGAGGTAGCTCCTGGAGCAGCGCCCATAGCTCGAGCACCTTATCGTCTAGCTCCAACAGAACTAGAAGAACTGTCCACGCAATTACAAGAACTATTGGAAAAGGGTTTTATACGTCCTAGCTCTTCGCCCTGGGGAGCTCCAGTACTATTCGTGAAGAAGAAAGACGGTACTTTCAGAATGTGTATTGAATATCGCGAACTTAACAAGGTGACTGTGAAGAATCGTTATCCCCTTCCATGTATTGACGACTTGTTCGACCAGTTGCAAGGGTCGAGCTACTACTCTAAGATTGATTTGAGATCAGGTTACCATCAACTGAGATTCCGAGATGAGGACGTCTCCAAAACAGCATTCAGAACTCGTTACGGCCATTACGAGTTTCTAGTTATGCCTTTCGGATTAACGAATGCACTTGCGGTCTTGATGGATCTCATGAACCGAGTGTGCAAGCCTTACCTGGATAAGTTTGTCATAGTGTTCATCGACGACATCCTGATCTATTCTAAGAGTCAGGAGGAACACGAGCAACATCTGAGGCTTATTCTGGAACTTCTTCGAAAAGAGCAGTTGTATGCCAAGTTTTCGAAATGTGACTTCTGGCTTCGCGAAGTCCACTTTCTAGGCCATGTGGTAAACAAGGATGGAATCCATGTGGATCCATCTAAGGTTGACTCGATCAAGAACTGTCCTGCACCCCGTACACCAACAGAAATCCGCCAATTCTTGGGTTTGGCGGGATACTACAGAAGATTTATCAAAGATTTCTCCAAGATTGCGCAACCTCTCACTTCACTGACTCAGAAGGGTGTCACCTATCGTTGGGGTGATGCACAGGAGTCCGCATTCCAACACTTAAAAGATAGACTTTGTAGCGCGCCTATCCTCTCATTGCCCGAAGGCACATATAATTTTGTGGTCTATTGTGACGCTTCCATCCAAGGACTTGGTTGCATGTTGATGCAACGTGACAAGGTCATTGTCTACGCATCACGCCAACTCAAAGGTCACGAAAGAAATTACACTACTCACGATCTGGAGCTGGGAGCAGTTGTTTTCGCCCTTAAGATATGGAGACATTACCTGTACGGTACCAAGTGCACTATTTACACCGATCACAGGAGTCTCGAGCATATCTTCAAGAAAAAGGAATTAAACATGCGACAACGCCGATGGGTCGAGCTCTTAAATGATTATGAATGTGCAATCAAGTATCATCCGGGCAAGGCCAATGTTGTGGCCGACGCCCTCAGTCGAAAGGATACTATACCTAAGCGTGTACGAGCTTTACAGCTTACCATCCAATCCAACCTTCCCGCTCAGATTCGTGATGCCCAGGTTGAAGCATTGAACGCAGAGAACATCAGGGCTGAGTCCCTACGAGGATCGAGGAAACGGCTAGAACAAAAGGAAAACGGCGCCTACTATGTAAACGGACGCATCTGGGTTCCACTTTATGGAGGCTTACGCGAGCTTGTGATGGATGAAGCACACAAGTCTCGCTATTCAGTACATCCTGGTTCGGATAAGATGTACCACGACCTAAAGACTACATACTGGTGGCCTGGTATGAAAGCTCACATAGCAACCTACGTCAGCAAATGTTTGACTTGTGCGAGAGTCAAGACTGAATATCAGAAACCATCATGCCTACTTCAACAACCAGAGATACCTAAATGGAAATGGGAGCAAATTTCCATGGATTTCGTTACTGGTCTGCCTAGATCTCAACGTGGAAATGATACCATTTGGGTGATCGTAGATCGACTGACCAAGTCTGCACATTTTCTGGCAATCAAGGAAACGGATAAGTTTTCTACTTTAGCAGACATCTACCTAAAAGAAGTGGTGTCAAGGCACGGAGTGCCAACCTCTATTATATCTGATCGTGACGCGCGTTTTACTTCTGAACTGTGGCAAGCTATGCACAAATCTTTTGGCTCACGTTTAGATATGAGCACCGCTTATCACCCACAGACGGATGGGCAATCTGAACGCACCATCCAAACCCTTGAAGACATGCTTAGGGCATGTGTAATCGACTTCGGCAATGGCTGGGAAAAACACCTCCCATTAGTGGAGTTTTCATATAATAACAGCTACCACACCAGCATCCAAGCCGCTCCGTTCGAGGCATTGTATGGACGGAAGTGCCGATCACCTCTCTATTGGGCAGAAGTTGGTGACAGCCAAATCACTGGCCCAGAACTTGTGGTAGATACCACCGAGAAGATTGCCCAGATACGGCAACGAATGGCGGCAGCTCGTGACCGTCAGAAAAGCTATGCTGATAAGAAAAGAAAGCCACTCGAGTTCCAGGTTGGGGATCGAGTGCTACTCAAAGTCTCACCTTGGAAAGGTGTAGTTCGTTTTGGCAAACGAGGCAAACTTAACCCGCAATACGTTGGACCCTTTGAGATCATTGAGAAGATTGGCAAGGCGGCCTACAGGCTGAATCTACCGACAGAACTCAGCGGAGTTCACAACGTATTCCACGTGTCAAATCTGAAGAAGTGTCTGTCAGACGAGACCCTCATAGTTCCCCTCAAGGAGCTCACAATCGACGACCAGCTGCGATTCGTCGAGGAACCAGTAGAGATTACCGATCGAGATGTTAAAATTCTCAAGCGCACAAGGATACCTCTCGTTCGAGTTCGTTGGGATTCCCGCCGTGGCCCAGAGTATACCTGGGAACGAGAAGACCAAATGAAACTCAAGTATCCCCAGCTGTTTAAGAAAAGTGCAACCACTATTGAGGCTGAAGCTACTGCAGAATTTCGGGACGAAATTCCAAATCTACGGGGGGGTGATGTGACACCCCAGGAAAACCAGGAAACCAACGCAACTTAACTAGCTTCCTCAGTAACCACGTGCTAAATTTCGGGACGAAATTTTCTTAATAGGGGGAGAATGTGACAACCCTAAAAACTTCATGTAACCGTACAATTTATTAATGATAATTAAAGTGCTCGCTGACTGTGCTGAATCATTTAACTGCTTTCTGATTTCTGTGTTATACTTACATGTGCTTGTTAACATACTAGTAGTATGCAGAAAAATTTACTAAATAGTCCTGTATGTTTCCCCAAGTGTTGGGAATTAAAAATGTTACAAAAATATATAGGTAGGACACTAAACGGATTAATTAAGCACTTTAAC
This sequence comes from Helianthus tuberosus, assembly GCA_030545235.1. NCBI lineage: Eukaryota > Viridiplantae > Streptophyta > Magnoliopsida > Asterales > Asteraceae > Helianthus > Helianthus tuberosus. The sequence goes on from CM060392.1 coordinate 27,588,392, forward strand.
GGAACAACACCCAACCGAACAACCGGACTATACCCGAAACCCAAAATTATTGCCAAACATATTGTCTTTACTTTTCTGAGCTAGTTAGGGTCCCCGAACACCCTAACACCCTTTATAAATAACAACACACAATAAACTACTAATTTAACCTTTGCATCCTAACTAGTTAGTAACTAGATCAATTGAAACCCAACCCCATACCCCCCCCCCCTTCGACGGTCATGGGATGTGGGGACATCCCCACCATTCTTTTCTATATTTTATTGAAATGCTAGTGGATTAAGGAACATAATGTATGTTGGTTAATAATGAATATTGGTTTATATAAAGACCCAAGAGTTAACCCATTTCCTTCACAAACTCAAAACACCAAACAAGCTCTCTCTCTCCCTCTTCCCTTGAGATCGGCCGCCACCATCACACCACCATACCACCACCTCCAAGTTTCCTTCAAGCATTCTACACATACACAAAGGTGCTAAAGATCATACAACGAGGCTCGGTGTGTTCGGAAGCTCAAGGACCGCTCTCGTTTTCTTTTATCCACCACTTTTCTACTCTTGAACTTCCTTAGTCTTGAACTAGTGGTAAGAACTTAGATCTTTGCGTCTTACATCTTGTTTAGGTGGTTAAAGATGTGTAGTGATCAAAATGATAAGAAACTCTAAAGAACCTTAAACAAGTCTTGAACATAAACTAGTCTAGTGATGAAGTGATGTTAATATGATGATTGTTATGATTCTTGTTGATTTCCTGATGATTTGCTGGTTAATATTGATGTTTGATGTTGTTGTGATCACTAAACATGTTAACGGAATCAATCGAACATGCGTTAGAAGGTAGGGAACTAAAACAGAAAGCTGGTTGGTGTTTACAGCCAACTTCAGTTGGCTGTAACCAGACCGTAACTTAACGAAAAATGTATTTTCTGAAGTTTAGATTTATGTATTATGAAATACGGTTCTAATGGCACTGGAATCATAATTTTTGGACTTCGTTTACTATTTTTAAAGTGTCGTTTTGTAACAGCAGCTAAAGCTGCATTTTTGCTGCTGAAAATATGTGTTCTGTTTTCAGTCATAACTTGAAACCTGAGTAGAACTAGGTCATGAAACTTGTACTGTAAATGACGACTAATGTATTTGTAATCCTCCCACTGGAATTTCGTAAATCAGACTTACGATGAATTTTAAATAAATTATTCCGTGGACTGCAGTCAGAAAACGATAAATCTGAGTGCAGTCCGGAAAATGAATTTTTATAAAATATTGGTGATGAACTGGACCCCGATATTTTTACACAATAATATTTGGATCGTTTAAGACATTCTTTAAAAATTTGGGAATTTTTGGAACAAGTTAACTATTTTATTAAAATGCCCGAAAACAGCCCAGTTTTGAATATTTAATTTGAAATGACATAAGTAGTAATTTGCGTGCCTAAATGTCGAGTATATTATCTGAGGATGATCTAACATGTTATATGTGTTATGTGCAATGTCGTATGTTTGCTTATGAATGGGAATAGATGGGAAGTTTATATGGGCATAAACCGTTAAAGTAATGCATGTTATGTGATAGATACGTGTAGGAACTTTGTGCTCTATTTGAAAACCATTAAATGACTAACTGGTAATCATATTAGGACGTGATTGACCGACCTTGACTGTTAGCTATATTTGAGAATCTAACCGAGCAAACCGAGGTGAGTTCACACACTTTCTAAGGCATGGGATTCCCGGTGGTTTGGGAATGGGTTAAAGAATTAAAACGGAATCTACATATCCTACTTAGGTAGGATATGTACAGCCATCCTCCTTGGATAGGATGCCAATATTAATCCTGCGTATTCTCTTTGGGGAGAATACGTACGTTCGTCCTCCTTGGGTAGGACAACACCCTTAAAACTTACTAGACAAAACTTTATCATCAGTCCCTCATTTTATATCGACTTAATCGCCGAGGCCGATGGCGAGCGGGTCATTAGTTAATAGGGCTATTAGGTATAACAAACCTCACACCGTGTCGTCCGAACGGGAGTGTACTAATGGACTAAGGCAAAGTGTCAATGATGATAGACATTGACTTAGGGCACAACTTACTTTCGTTAGTAGTCGATATCATACCGTCTAGTAGTTCACATGGGGAAGCCCCCACTAATTATGGATATGGTTTGGGTAATGAAAAGGAACTGGTTAAACATACTTTCAACTACGGGGTAATCCCCACGGCAAATAAGCCAACGAAAGTCAAACCACGTTTTCAGAAACAACTTAAAACTAATCAACCAACCGTGAACTCACTCAACTTTGTTGTTGACTCGTTGTTACATGCCTTACAGGTCGCTAGATGCTTTTGGAGCTTGCACGAGGAGAAGGTTGTTGTGGAATATGTCCCGTGCTAAACACTTAACCCTTATGAACTTATTAAACCTACGTTTTAGTCTTTAAACTTATGAACTACGAACTTATATTTTGAACTTACGTTTTATGCTTCTGCTGTTAACTTAAAACTGGTTTACTTTCTTTTGGTCACCAATTGTATTGTGGTTGGTTTTATTTACTTAATTGTGATGTTCAATATGATTGGTGGCTCGATCCTGGTCACGTCACGCCTCCAAGCGGTGATACTCCGCGTGGTGGATTTTCGGGGTGTGACATACATGTTCCTAAACTCGGTCTTATTTAAGGTCTTTTGCTGAGTCTTCGTGAACTCATTTAAACATGTTATGGTTTGTAACTTAAATTTGGTGTCGATGTTTCAAACAAGTGTGTTGTGGTATTTTCAAACTTAATTTTTATGGATGAATATCTTTTGGTTTTTATCATATAGCATTGTTATGATTGAATGCTATGGTATTAAGAAGTCACACCAATAACCACACTTACGCAAAAGTCAGGGTGTGACACAAGTTACGGGTTTCTTATGCAATCTTAACCCGTTTTGCATATATACTCATTTTGACCCGTTAAGGGTATTTAGCACTTTCAAGCTTACATCATGCTTCTTTTTAGTTTACATCCTATCTTCATTTTTATACTTACCCCAAGGATTCAATTTATTAAAATGCTTATTTCTAAACAACTCTCAAAGGTTGTTTGCCCGATTTACCCCTCAAGGGCTTTTCAGTCAATTTTAGTCCTTCATTTTACGACGAAGGACTTTCGCTAATATTTGACCAAAATATCGCTTTTAACTATAATTCTAAACATGCCTACCTGGCTCGGGTCATAGCATTGACCCGTTTACATACCTTTTTCTTTAAAAAAATTCTAGTTAAAGCAACGCAAACATATGTTATATCCTGCGTACACAAAACTCAACAAGCGGTCATCAGTTATTATTGCCAAACGGTATAAACACACCATTTGACCCATTTAGTCAAAATGACCATTTGTCTACATATGATGGTATTTTAATACCATCTCGCCCCTTAAACCTATTCCGGTTTACCCCATGATTTCTTATTACTTAAAGGATATTCCTTGAATTATTTGACCCGTTAAGATTTACACCAAAAGGTTGACTTTTTAAATCTTTTATCTATCCGTCAACTCATATACGGATTATTAATTAGCAACTTTTACCCATCACGGTTCACCCCTTAACGCGATGTTCAAAAGTTATTATAGGTTAGTCTTCACTCGACTAGTCTACCGTTTTTACCCTCTTTACCATAGTTTATGGTTTCTTACCATTTTTCTTTATTCTGACTTACATTGTATTGTGCTGGAACATAGTATCTCAATTACTTAACATAATTCAAATTCAACACATCACAAGTAAATGTATTGTAATTAACAGGGGGTGTAAGTTTAACTTACCTCGCATCCATATTACGCTTTTCTTTTCCTTCTTGATTCGTTTGACCCGCTTCCTCCTCCAAGCTTCCACCTAGCTTGTTAAGCGTCAAACTATCATCATTGTTACAAGGTGGTTAGTTTAATCATAATTTAATACGATTATTCCACCTTACGCATTTTATATTCAAAATTATCATTCATCGTATTCTAGGCCAGTTTGACTTTTTAGAAGTCAAACGTCCATTAGTATATAAAATGCACATTCAAGTTCATTGACTAGTTTAGGCATTCTCAAACTACCCGGTAGGCGTTCTTTTAAGTCACCGTTTTTACTATTTTTCTATCCATATTTATGCTATTAGTAACATCAATTTAACTTAGCTCCCGTTTACCAAGGATAGTTTCCCTTTCGTCATGCAAAGTCTACAGATTTTCAATTATAAGTAAAACCCATTTCATCACTTTATTAGGCATTCATCCGAATACCTAATCTAATCATATTCTACTTACAACTAGTAGCTAACATTCTTTTAAGCATCAATATCATGATTTTAACATCGATTCTTTTATATCATACAAAACCCATTTCGTGAGGAGTATTGTAACAACCCTAGGTAAAACCAACACCCTCATAATATTCTGACACACTAATATATTATAGAATGTCCCAATATGTCTTATATTACACCCCGTATGTGAAAACCGAGCCCGAATCATGTTATGTTATTTAAATTAAATATAAAAGCTTTAATTTAGAGTTGAGGCGGGCCGCGTAGACCCACCTCAATAGTTCACGCGGGCGGTATCAGGGTCTAAACCTGATATTGTTGAATCCATTAGTTCAAGCGGGCCGCGTAAGAGTCTTTGCTAATTAACGCGGGCCGCGATAGATCATGAAAGAGGATCATGCAAAGCATTTGCACGCACTTTTAAGTTTATTAAGAATGAAAAAGCTTTACGCTAAATTTTCCAAATGCGAGTTTTGGTTAGAACAGGTACAATTTCTTGGACACCTAGTCAATCATGAAGGAATTCATGTAGATCCCACAAAGATCGAGGCAATTACTAAATGGAAAACTCCTGAATCACCAACCGAGGTTAGAAGTTTCTTAGGATTGGCCGGTTATTATAGAAGGTTTATTCAAGATTTCTCTAGAATAGCCATTCCTTTAACTAAGCTAACCTGTAAATCTGTTAAGTTTGAATGGGGATTAAAACAAGAAGAAGCCTTTTAGAATTCTTAAGCAAAAATTGACCAATACACCCATATTAGCATTACCAGGAGGAACTGAAGACTTTGTAGTTTATTGTGATGCTTCTAAACTAGGTTATGGATGTGTATTGATACAACGACAAAAGGTTATAGCTTACGCATCTAGACAACTCAAGAGTCATGACGAGAATTATTCAACCCATGATTTAGAATTAGGAGCTATAATTTTTGCTCTTAAGATTTGGAGACATTACCTTTACGGTAGTAAGTTTACCATATTCACTAATCATAAGAGTCTAAGGTATATTTTCAAACAAAAAGAGTTGAATATGAGGCAAAGACGTTGGATAGAATTTCTTAGTGACTATGACTGTGATATCCAGTATCATGAAGGAAAAGCAAATGTAGTGGCAGATGCTTTAAGCCGAAAATATCAAGAAAAGCCAAGAAGGGTACGTTCTCTTAAATTAAATCTGCAAGTAGATTTAAATGATCAAATAAGAGAAGCACAAGAATCAGTAATCACGGAAGATACCGAAAAATTAAAAGGTATGTTGAAAGAATTAAAACAAGGAACAGATGGAATTTGGAGATTCCATGAAAAGAGAATGTGGATACCTAATTAGGAAATTTACGTCATCGTATACTAGAAGAGGCCCATAAGTCTAAATATACGATGCATCCAGGAAATGATAAAATGTACCAGGATTTAAGGAAAAATTTATGGTGGATAGGAATGAAGAAGGACATAGCAGCCTATGTTTCTAAATGTTTAACTTGTTCACAAGTTAAAGCTGAACACCAGAAACCCTCAGGTTTGTTACAGCAATTAGAAATGCCAGTTTGGAAATGGGAATTAATAACAATGGATTTTGTTACTAAATTACCCAAAACTAAGAAAGGAAATGATACAATCTGGGTGATTGTAGATAGATTAACCAAGTCAGCTCATTTCTTACCAATGAAGGAAACAATTAGTATGGAACAATTATCTAAATTATATGTAAATGAAATTGTTTCTTTACATGGTATTCCTTTATCAATTATTTCTGATAGAGATAGTCGATTTACCTCTCATTTTTGGTCAAGTTTCCAAAAGGCAATGGGAACCAAGTTAAAATTGAGCACAGCTTATCATCCACAAACGGATGGACAAAGTGAAAGAACAATTCAGACAATGGAGGACATGCTTAGAGCTTGTGTAATTGATTTTGGAGGTAATTGGGACGATCACTTACCTTTAATAGAATTTTCTTATAACAATAGTTATCACACAAGTATCAATGCTGCACCATTTGAAGCACTTTATGGAAGAAAGTGTCGAACCCCAGTCTGTTGGGCAGAAATTGGGGAAAAGCAACTATCTGGACCTGAGATAGTGCAAGAAACAACTGACAAGATTATTCAAGTCAAGGAACGACTGAAAGCCGCACGTGATCGACAAAATAGTTATGCCAATAATCGACGCAAACCATTGGAATTTCAAGTAGAAGATAAAGTATTGTTGAAAGTCTCTCCTTGGAAAGGAGTAGTAAGATTCATCAAAAGAGGAAAACTAAGTCCCAGGTATGTTGGACCTTTCAAGATTATTAGAAAAATAGGACCTGTAGCCTATCAGCTACAACTGCCAGAGGAAATGGCAGGAATACATGATGTGTTTCATGTATCTAATCTCAAAAAGTGTTTAGCTGATGAATCATTGATAGTGCCTCTTAAGGATATAGAAGTAAATGAACAACTCAAGTTTGTAGAAAGACCTCTACAAATTGAAGACAGGAAAATCAAGAATCTCAAACACAAGAGACTAGTTCTAGTCAAAGTGAAGTGGGACTCCAAAAGAGGACCTGAATACACATGGGTGCTTGAATCAGAAATGCGAAAGAAATATCCGCATTTATTTCAATAGATCTCGAGGACGAGCTCTAAAATAAGGTGGGGAGAATGTAACAACCTCGGTAAAACCAACACCCTCATAATATTCTGACACACTAATATATTATAGAATGTCCCAATATGTCTTATATTACACCCCGTATGTGAAAACCGAGCCCGAATCATGTTATGTTATTTAAATTAAATGTAAAAGCTTTAATTTAGAGTTGAGGCGGGCCGCGTAGACCCACCTCAATAGTTCACGCGGGCGGTATCAGGGTCTAAACCTGATATTGTTGAATCCATTAGTTCAAGGGGGCCTCATAAGAGTCTGTGCTAGTTAACGCGGGCCGCGATAGATCATGAAACGCGGAGACATTCGGTGCTGACACGTGTCGACATCGTGTCGGGTCTACTTGGTGACCGGACTAAGCTATACTTTGACCGTGTGTTGACGCGGGCCGCGTAAGGCTTAGCCTTACCTTACGCGGGCCGCCTGAGAGTCGGGTTTTTCAACTATAAATAGAACGCATCAGTTTTCGTTTTCCGTCGCTCACAATCTCAATTCTAAATCTCAATTCTGTAGAAGAGTTATAATACACGGGTATTATACCCCTAATTAGCGAGGTTCTGCTCCGTTGTAAGTATTATAACCCCAGTTTCGTAATAGTTACGCTGCCCGATTGATTTAGGGTTCCGTAACAACTGTCGTGGTTCTGCCCGACGTAGTTGTTGGAATACCGTCTCGGGGAGGGTATCATTAATATTTTCAAAGGGTTATGATACTAACCAATGTACATTTGTATAAATTATAGATAATATCCAGGAAACCCTTACAAGAAGATTAAGATAGCAATGTGAGTTTATCCTCTTTTTGTTAATGTTTTTGGAATGTTTTACAAAACCTTAAATGTTTTACAATGCGATTAAGCGGTGATTGAGTCTTTGTAGTTCTTCAATTACTGCCGGTATTATGGGGTTTTGTATACAAAATTTACTACGAGTAGTAGTAAGTCTGAATGACAGTGCATTACCATTGGACAACGAGTTAGCCAATGGGTAATTTGACCATAGCCATAGATCCGGTCGAGTGGCAAATACTGAATGAGTAATTGTGTAGAAATAAACAATGTGATTGCTCTCAATACTGTTTTAATTGATAAAATGTTTCTTGATTAAACTGGGATTCACTCACCAGTATTTCCGACTGACAAATGTTTTTAAAACGCGTTACAGGTAACACAATGTGAACAGCCAATTAGTGAAAAGCCAGCTGGAGAGCACTGAAGGCTTGGGAAAATGTGGCTATAAAAGTTACCTAATAAACGATGTTTTAAATCCAATAAAATAAGGTTTTGTCCCTATAAATGTATTGTAATAAGAAACTTGGGTTTTGCCCATGTTATTATTAATATCAAATATGGTGGTTTTACTCTGATAAACATTTCCTAACTACGGTCCTGATGTACATTCCGCTGCGAGAATTAAATAACCTGATACCACCAAACTTTGAGCTCGCGTCCGCCCGTTCCCGGGAATCAGGGATCGGGGGTTGCGACAGAAGGTGGTATCAGAGCCTAGCCACTGGTCTGAGCCAAAGAAGTGTTCTGCTGACACTTAAATTTTAAATTTTGTGTTAGGAAATAAATTACGGAAATACGTGCATAACTGTAATTATGTGTTATGTGTTATTTGACTATTTGTTAGTTTTCAGTATGAGTGATCAAGAACCATCAGATATGAATCGTCAGTTATCTGATTCACCTAGGAGTGAAGGTACATCATCACAGCCTGCCCTCTCTGGGTATACTGCTGATCAGGAAGACGGAATATTTGCTTTTAGAGCTCAATCTGAAGAACCATTTCCTAATAAGAAACGAGGATGGTTCAGTAAAGAAGCTTTTGCTCGTAGGAAAAGAATGCGAAAATTGCAACAGCAAAGGGCTTTAGCAGCTATTAAGCGAGAGACAGATGCCCATACTCAAGATATGCTTAATAGAAGCCTAGCTAATTTCCATATCTTAGCTACAACTGCTGCTGATCCGAGTCTGGAACAATTAGTAGCCCCACAACCACAAAACCCAGAACAACCTATGGAGATAGAAAATCAGGAAAACCAGGTGGAGATGCACGACTTTAACCCAGAAGAAATCCCTAGAGTACCTGCACCAAACCCCCTAGACCCAAATTATGACCCCTGGTGGGACGACAATAGGGATTTTGTGCAACGTTACCCTATCCAGGATTATCCCCCCATACAGAACATAGAAGCTTACCCAGGTATGGACCCTTTAGATCCCTATTACCAAGATGATTATATTAGGGAAATATTAGAGGATCCTTACCAATTTCATGAACTGTCACCCCCATATCAGGAACCCGCACCCCAGATTCCAAACCCAGTCCGAGAACCTGCACCCCCAATGAGTGCAGAAAACGTTCAAGAACTTAGGACTTTCGGAGGGGAAATTTTAGAAAGCAGTGAGAGAATGCGTTAGGTGGGAGAGCGTCTCGTATGGAAATACGATGAGCGCAATATGGATTTTTGGATAAATCCATATCCGTGATTGAGATGGTGAAACAATGGTAGTAATAATAATATAATAAAATAAAATAAAATATGTGTGTACGGATGCATATTAGTACTAGTGTGATTTTATTTCTGTTGGTATTGTAATTTTATTTCAGTACTAGTGTGTAATAGATGCATAATAGTATATGAAAATAGTATAGTCGCAATGATCGACGCTTTTGGCAAAAATGCGTGTCATGTGATTAACTATATTAAGAGATTATGTTGTGATATTAATATGGGGTAAATGTTTAAAATCCAGATGGCCGACGAAGGAAACCAAGGAAATCTGAATAATGATAACTAGAGTAACATTAACGTGGTTAATGAGAATCCAAGCATCAATAACAATAACAATCAAGTGGATCATAGTGCTATCCAACACATAGTAGCACAAGGAATTATAGATGCAATGTCATTTATTCTTCAAACTGTTAAGGAGGCTGATAATAAAAGTAAGCATAGCAGTAAGCGACCAAGTGAACCAGAAAACAGTGTGAACAATGGACCTGTACTTCAAATGCCTATTCCCAAAAGAAGAAGAACCATGCCTTATGGTTGTTCTTATAAAGAATTCTGGTCTTGTAAACCAATGGAATTCTCGGGCAACGAAGGGGCCATTGCAACCTAGCGCTGGATAGAAAAGACTGAGGCAGTCTTAAGGATAAGTAAGTGTGCTGAAGAAGATAAAATACTGTTTGCTTCTAATCTGTTTAAGAATGCAGCGCTAGAATGGTGGAACACTATCCTCCAAACAAAAGGAAGTGATAGAACCTATAATATGGAATGGGAAGAATTTAAGGACAAGGTAGAAAGGAAATTCTACCCTCCTAATGAAAAAGAACAGATAGCAAACAAATTCCTAAACCTTAGGATGACTGGTGTGGATAGTAAGGGATACACTAAAATATTCTTTGAATATGCTAGAATAGTGCCAACTCTTGCTTCACCAGAACCAGTGTTAATCTCCCGTTATAATTGGGGATTAATTGGAGAAATAAGACATGTAGTCAAGGCAGCTAGACCTCAAACCATAGAAGAAGCTGTAGAACTAGCCAATACCTTGACTGATGAATTAGTCCGTACCCGAGAAGAGGATCAAAGGAGAAACCTAACCCAGAAATTGACTCAAGAATTTCGTTCTGGAAATTCTAACCGTGGGAAAAATATAGGTTCTACCTCTGCACCCTACGGTAGGAATTGCAAAAGAAAGCATTCAGGAAGATGCTCCATATACTGTAACTTTTGCAAAATATCGGGACACAAGGAAGAAAACTGCAGGAAGAAAGCTAACAGCAGGATATGTTACAATTGTGGAGAACAAGGTCATATCAAGCTGAATTGCCCAAAACTAGCTCCAGCTCCAGACAACAAGAACACTAAAAATGCTAGAGCATTTGTTTTCACTGCAGATGAAGCCAAAATGATTCCAGATGTCATAGCTGGTACGTTTTTAGTTAATGATATTTTTGCTAAAGTATTATTTGACTCTGGTGCAAACCAAAGTTTTATTAATACATCGTTTTGCAAATTTCAAAATCAGTCATTAACTAAACTACCACTAGAATGTTTAGTAGAGACAGCTAATGGAGAAACTATTAGGATTTCTGAAATCTTGCAGGGAGCAAGAATAGAAATTTTTAACCAAATGTTTATCGCAAACTTATATCCCATGGATCTGGAAGGATTTGATGTTGTTTTAGGAATGGATTGGTTAATAGCCAATAAAGCCAGTATTTTATGTGATCAAAAGTTAATTCAAGTAAATTCACCAAAAGGTAAAACGATCACAATTAAAGGAGATAAGCTCTCTAGATCCACAAAATTCATATCTGTGATGAAAACTACAAGTTGTATAAGAAAAGGATCTATAGTGTATTTGATTTCTATAATCACTAACACTAAAGGAAAAGATTTAAAAGACATTCCAGTAGTATCTCAGTTTTCAGATGTCTTTCCAGAAGAATTGCCAGGACAACCTCCAGACAGAGAAGTTGAATTCAGAATTCACCTGTTACCAGGAACATCACCGATTGCCAAAGCACCTTACCGTTTGGCACCCGCCGAAATGCAGGAACTGAAGAAACAATTAGATGAATTGTTAGAAAAAGGATTTATACAGCCAAGTTCGTCGCCATGGGGAGCGCCGATACTGTTTGTTAAAAAGAAAGACGGATCAATGCGTATGTGCATTGACTACCGTGAATTAAACAAGGTTAAGATTAAGAATCGGTACCCATTACCGAGAATCGATGATCTGTTTGATCAACTACAAGGAGCTCGATTTTTCTCTAAAATCGATTTAAGATCAGGATATCATCAATTAAAGGTACAGGAAGAGGACATTCCTAAAACCGCATTTAGAACGAGGTATGGTCATTATGAATTTACTGTCATGCCATTTGGTTTAACCAATGCCCCAGCTGCATTTATGGACATGATGAACCGAATATGTAAGCCATATTTGGATAAATTCATAATTGTCTTCATAGATGATATTCTAATTTATTCTAAGAATAAAGAGGATCATGCAAAGCATTTGCACGCACTTTTAAGTTTATTAAGAATGAAAAAGCTTTACGCTAAATTTTCCAAATGCGAGTTTTGGTTAAAACAGGTACAATTTCTTGGACACCTAGTCAATCATGAAGGAATTCATGTAGATCCCACAAAGATCGAGGCAATTACTAAATGGAAAACTCCTGAATCACCAACCGAGGTTAGAAGTTTCTTAGGATTGGCTGGTTATTATAGAAGGTTTATTCAAGATTTCTCTAGAATAGCCATTCCTTTAACTAAGCTAACCTGTAAATCTGTTAAGTTTGAATGGGGATTAAAACAAGAAGAAGCCTTTTAGAATTCTTAAGCAAAAATTGACCAATACACCCATATTAGCATTACCAGGAGGAACTGAAGACTTTGTAGTTTATTGTGATGCTTCTAAACTAGGTTATGGATGTGTATTGATACAACGACAAAAGGTTATAGCTTACGCATCTAGACAACTCAAGAGTCATGAAGAGAATTATTCAACCCATGATTTAGAATTAGGAGCTATAATTTTTGCTCTTAAGATTTGGAGACATTACCTTTACGGTAGTAAGTTTACCATATTCACTAATCATAAGAGTCTAAGGTATATTTTCAAACAAAAAGAGTTGAATATGAGGCAAAGACGTTGGATAGAATTTCTTAGTGACTATGACTGTGATATCCAGTATCATGAAGGAAAAGCAAATGTAGTGGCAGATGCTTTAAGCCGAAAATATCAAGAAAAGCCAAGAAGGGTACGTTCTCTTAAATTAAATCTGCAAGTAGATTTAAATGATCAAATAAGAGAAGCACAAGAATCAGTAATCACGGAAGATACCGAAAAATTAAAAGGTATGTTGAAAGAATTAAAACAAGGAACAGATGGAATTTGGAGATTCCATGAAAAGAGAATGTGGATACCTAAATTAGGAAATTTACGTCATCGTATACTAGAAGAGGCCCATAAGTCTAAATATACGATGCATCCAGGAAATGATAAAATGTACCAGGATTTAAGGAAAAATTTATGGTGGATAGGAATGAAGAAGGACATAGCAGCCTATGTTTCTAAATGTTTAACTTGTTCACAAGTTAAAGCTGAACACCAGAAACCCTCAGGTTTGTTACAGCAATTAGAAATGCCAGTTTGGAAATGGGAATTAATAACAATGGATTTTGTTACTAAATTACCCAAAACTAAGAAAGGAAATGATACAATCTGGGTGATTGTAGATAGATTAACCAAGTCAGCTCATTTCTTACCAATGAAGGAAACAATTAGTATGAAACAATTATCTAAATTGTATGTAAATGAAATTGTTTCTTTACATGGTATTCCTTTATCAATTATTTCTGATAGAGATAGTCGATTTACCTCTCATTTTTGGTCAAGTTTCCAAAAGGCAATGGGAACCAAGTTAAAATTGAGCACAGCTTGTCATCCACAAACGGATGGACAAAGTGAAAGAACAATTCAGACAATGGAGGACATGCTTAGAGCTTGTGTAATTGATTTTGGAGGTAATTGGGACGATCACTTACCTTTAATAGAATTTTCTTATAACAATAGTTATCACACAAGTATCAATGCTGCACCATTTGAAGCACTTTATGGAAGAAAGTGTCGAACCCCAGTCTGTTGGGCAGAAATTGGGGAAAAGCAACTATCTGGACCTGAGATAGTGCAAGAAACAACTGACAAGATTATTCAAGTCAAGGAACGACTGAAAGCCGCACGTGATCGACAAAATAGTTATGCCAATAATCGACGCAAACCATTGGAATTTCAAGTAGAAGATAAAGTATTGTTGAAAGTCTCTCCTTGGAAAGGAGTAGTAAGATTCATCAAAAGAGGAAAACTAAGTCCCAGGTATGTTGGACCTTTCAAGATTATTAGAAAAATAGGACCTGTAGCCTATCAGCTACAACTGCCAGAGGAAATGGCAGGAATACATGATGTGTTTCATGTATCTAATCTCAAAAAGTGTTTAGCTGATGAATCATTGATAGTGCCTCTTAAGGATATAGAAGTAAATGAACAACTCAAGTTTGTAGAAAGACCTCTACAAATTGAAGACAGGAAAATCAAGAATCTCAAACACAAGAGACTAGTTCTAGTCAAAGTGAAGTGGGACTCCAAAAGAGGACCTGAATACACATGGGTGCTTGAATCAGAAATGCGAAAGAAATATCCGCATTTATTTCAATAGATCTCGAGGACGAGCTCTAAAATAAGGTGGGGAGAATGTAACAACCTCGGTAAAACCAACACCCTCATAATATTCTGACACACTAATATATTATAGAATGTCCCAATATGTCTTATATTACACCCCGTATGTGAAAACCGAGCCCGAATCATGTTATGTTATTTAAATTAAATGTAAAAGCTTTAATTTAGAGTTGAGGCGGGCCGCGTAGACCCACCTCAATAGTTCACGCGGGCGGTATCAGGGTCTAAACCTGATATTGTTGAATCCATTAGTTCAAGGGGGCCTCGTAAGAGTCTGTGCTAGTTAACGCGGGCCGCGATAGATCATGAAACGCGGAGACATTCGGTGCTGACACGTGTCGACATCGTGTCGGGTCTACTTGGTGACCGGACTAAGCTATACTTTGACCGTGTGTTGACGCGGGCCGCGTAAGGCTTAGCCTTACCTTACGCGGGCCGCCTGAGAGTCGGGTTTTTCAACTATAAATAGAACGCATCAGTTTTCGTTTTCCGTCGCTCACAATCTCAATTCTAAATCTCAATTCTGTAGAAGAGTTATAATACACGGGTATTATACCCCTAATTAGCGAGGTTCTGCTCCGTTGTAAGTATTATAACCCCAGTTTCGTAATAGTTACGCTGCCCGATTGATTTAGGGTTCCGTAACAACTGTCGTGGTTCTGCCCGACGTAGTTGTTGGAATACCGTCTCGGGGAGGGTATCATTAATATTTTCAAAGGGTTATGATACTAACCAATGTACATTTGTATAAATTATAGATAATATCCAGGAAACCCTTACAAGAAGATTAAGATAGCAATGTGAGTTTATCCTCTTTTTGTTAATGTTTTTGGAATGTTTTACAAAACCTTAAATGTTTTACAATGCGATTAAGCGGTGATTGAGTCTTTGTAGTTCTTCAATTACTGCCGGTATTATGGGGTTTTGTATACAAAATTTACTACGAGTAGTAGTAAGTCTGAATGACAGTGCATTACCATTGGACAACGAGTTAGCCAATGGGTAATTTGACCATAGCCATAGATCCGGTCGAGTGGCAAATACTGAATGAGTAATTGTGTAGAAATAAACAATGTGATTGCTCTCAATACTGTTTTAATTGATAAAATGTTTCTTGATTAAACTGGGATTCACTCACCAGTATTTCCGACTGACAAATGTTTTTAAAACGCGTTACAGGTAACACAATGTGAACAGCCAATTAGTGAAAAGCCAGCTGGAGAGCACTGAAGGCTTGGGAAAATGTGGCTATAAAAGTTACCTAATAAATGATGTTTTAAATCCAATAAAATAGGGTTTTGTCCCTATAAATGTATTGTAATAAGAAACTTGGGTTTTGCCCATGTTATTATTAATATCAAATATGGTGGTTTTACTCTGATAAACATTTCCTAACTACGGTCCTGATGTAAATTCCGCTGCGAGATTTAATTAACCTGATACCACCAAACTCTGAGCTCGCGTCCGCCCGTTCCCGGGAATCAGGGATCGGGGGTTGCGACAAGTATGATCATGTACCCAAATTCATAGTTTAATCAAACACCTTCTTATCATTATCATGCATGATGATTCTAAGCATAGTTATATCATCAATTTCATCAAAACATTAAAACCCACTTATCTAAGTGTGATAATTCATCCAAACATTTAAATCATAGCAATATATGTATAATTTTCACTTAGGGTTTTGTTCCTAAGCAAGTATACATCTCTAATCTAGCCATAACTTCTACGATTCATACCTAAATCGCATCTTGTAAAGTTAATCAAAATTTTACAACTTCATGAATGTCAAAAATTCGACATACTTACGATCCCCTTGACTTGGTGATCACTAATATATATTCAAACCCGAATTTGGTCTTCGATTTCCCTTTCAATTTTGAAGATTAGTTGAACTAGGGTTCTTGGCTCCTTGGAGCTTCTTCTGCTCGATTCCAGAACACACACCTAGTGTGTGTGTTTTATTTTCTTTTTAATTTTATTAATAAAATCTTGTTTCCTTTTTAACGATTTTGGTCCCTCAAGTTTAACTTTAATTATTAGGGACTAGAACTCCATGTTTTATTACTTATTTACACTCCACTAACTAGGTTAATTATTCCTAGTTAACTTAATGGGTTCGGGAAGTTATAACCCGTTATATTTTAAGCCCCGTTACCTCGGGCCTTTTATAAGCTTTATTTCCTCAAAAGCTTTTATTCACTTTTTATTTAATATTAGGTTTATTTATTTAAATCCTAATATTCACCGGGTTTACTTTTACCACTTACGGTATTTTACCCGTTTATTTTCGGTTACTTTAATATAAATAATACTCCCGTTTTTGGGGTGTTACACCAGCGAACACGGGCCGTGTGGAGCCCTATGCTGACAAAAGCAATTAATGGAGGAAGAGAAAGAGATGGCCACGGGGGCGTGTCCGCTGGACATGGGGCCGTGGTCGGGCTTCTATTCAGGCTATAAATAGGGGTGCTTGGTTCACTTCAAAGGCATCCCTTGGCAAACCACTACTCTCTCACTTTGCCACCACTCCACCACCACTACACCACCAACACCCACCACCATCATCCATCATCCACCTTTAGAGTGTGTATAGTCTCGGGATCCAAGATTGATAGTAAGAGTTCTTGTCAATCAAAGGCCATGTTTGGCTAAGTCTCTTACATCACTTGGTGAAGACAAGTCTTTTATGTATTACTTTTGATTTTTAATCTTTCGGCACTTTTTATTTGGTTTTGTATTAATGACTTTAATAACTAGTTTCTTATATAGGTGAATTTTCTTTATCATTTGTCCGTGGTGTCTTGGCATTACTTTACTGTCTATATAAAGTAAAAGATTTACGTCATTCATATCTCTACGGTCTATATAGAGGTATGTTGGCTGCCTGGTCGGGGGTTAAGGGAATGGTTTAGTAAGCTTCTTGCCTTGTTCAGTGTATAGATCCTGCAAGGACCTGGGTCAAGCTTATTAGGACCTCCTTCAATACCCACTGGTATTGGATGGCGGGGGTGCGAATGGCTTGACCCCCTCATATGTAAACTACTATTAATACATTAAACCGGCTACTTGGGATTGTATCCCTGCTGACTCAAACCACTTAGCCGAGGGTAACGACACCTTCAAAAGAGGGGCCTACCACTTTTCGCATTAATAACTTAATTAATTATCTTTCAATATTCCGACCCTTTGGGATTGTATCCTTGTTGACTCAAATCACTGGGTTGAGGATAATGTCACCTTCAAAAGAGGGGCCTACTACTATAACTAAGATAATCTCTTAAAAAGTCTGAAAGTGCAAAAATCATCAAAGGGTACTTAAAAGGCGAGTCGGATCCAAGTGATTCATCTTGTCTATCTGTTTTTATTTTATTTTTATTTCTGCATTTTTAGTTTTATTTTTCATGTTTAAACCTTTTCTCAAAAATTTTAGATTGATTAGACATTGAGGATAAACCGGTACTAAAAGCTCTTGTGTCCTTGGACGACCTCGGTATCTTACCAACGCTATACTACGCTCACGATGGGTGCACTTGCCCAAGTGTGTGTTTAGTGTTAGTAGAATATCGTGTTTTATAAATTTAAAACTTGACTAATGCGTAAAATGGGCTTAAAATATCAATAAAAATATATCACGCTTCGCACACACCAATGTGACATCGTCGCTCTGAAAGCCTCCCGTGCTTTTCCTGCCGGAGCAATCATTCGACCGTTTGACCGGAATATTCGATCAGACGTGTCTTCTGATGAATGGATTTGTTTCTTGGCTTACCCCTTTTCCATAGGACTTTGATACCCTTTTCCAGACTTCATCACGCATTCCTTTCATCTTACTGGTCTCAGCTTCGCCCAGACTATGCCTATGGTTTGGCGAGTTTTGGTGGTACTGGACCAGATCAAGACCCATCATGTTCCCGATCTTTGCATTGAGGATCTTCCTATTGCTTACCGTCTACGATCTCATGGTTCTAGCCGATTCCTTCTTTTTTCAACTTCTAAAAACTCCCTCATCCTCAAAGCAACTAAAAACAAGGATGAGTGGAAACGAAAGTTCTTTTTGTAAAAAGGGAATCCATTGACAAGGGTGTTGACCTTTCGGTGAAGTGGTTGACCACTGGTAGCATCTAGGGTTTTAGATATATCCCCAAATATATCCTGCTATAATATCTTGCACTAATATTCTTATTTTTTGTGCAGCAAATTTTAAAGATTAGCCCCTCCCAGTGCTGAATCGGAAAAAAGAATCAAAGCTATCTACCAACTCCCAGAGAGTGAGAGAACCTTTTCCCGGTTTTTCACAAGTTCAAGCCAAATATCTAGCTCCGACATGTCTGGGAAGGACATTTGTGCTAAATATTAGTGTACACATTTAAATTAATAAAGATATTAAAATATTTAAAAGTTTAGAATTTTTTCCCTTTGTGCAGCACCAGCCAAGATCCCTGAAGTCTTTGATTTGGACAGTTATTCCAGTCCTGTTGTTGTGAAGAAAGAACCAAGCCCCAAACCTGCCACTTCGTCCAAGCCTACCAGTTCCAAAGCTGCTACTATCCCTAAGCCTTCTCCTGCCACCAAGACTCGTGCCTCCAGTGCCCGAAAGAGGAAGGAGACAGACTCTCCTGCTACCCCTGAGGCTTTTCCTTACGAGAATCACGGATTCATTAAATCCAGTGGATTCATGACTTCCTTTCTCAACGAGGTAGATATCCTCATCCTGCATCCTGCACATATATGTTGAACTGATATCCTGATTATATTATTCAAACTGATACATGTGTTCTTGATTGTAGGGCCTTGAGTGCCTGATGCATTTATACGAGGAAGCTTGCGGGGTTAACAAGATGCTAGAGGCCAAGTTGAAGAAGGCTGAAGTTGCCATTGCTGACCAGGGGATGATCGTTGCCGCCAAGTCGCAGTATTACAAAGACAAGTTCAAGGCGATGACCCAGGAGCATCAAGCTGCTATAAAGAAGGCTACCCAAGAGGCTTAGGCAAAGCTCGACGATGTCCAGGCCCAGCACGAGCAGGATATGGTCTCTTACAGGGAGGGCCTTAAGAGCTCCGTTGTGATTTCCCTCCTCCAGGCCAGGTTGAAGATGGCCTACGAAGCCAAAGTTGCGGGCTTTGAATGCCCAACTTGGACCATCGAAGCCTGGGAGACGGAATTGAAGGATCTTTGTGGCGCTCCTGTGGAGTATCCTGCTAAGCCTGTGGTCGAAGAGTCTTATAAAGCGGCTGAGATGGCGCTTGATGCTTGTGGCGATGCTGATAAGGATGCTGGAGCTGATTTTGGACCGGATGATGGCGGTGAAGCTATGGTTGATGGAGGTGCTGCTGCTTGAAGGCAGCGAAGTGGGCAATGATGGATGTTCATGCAAAGGCCGGAGCCTAGTTTTTAAGTCTGATGGTTGATTGTCTTTTGTTGAACAATTTTATTTTCTGTGTTGAACAATTTTAATTTCCTGCACTTTAGACAATATGATGGCCAAAGGTGGAGGGATCCTGAGTTTCAGGATGAAGCCCTTGGTCATCAGTGTTAATATGCTTTTGAAACTTAATTGCATTCTTGGTGGATGGGTCTCATTTTGAGATGAAGCCAAGAATGCAATCTTTTGGTATGTTAATAATAAACTAACCTTTTAGCCTTATCCGTTATTGCCATATCAGTATTTCTTGAATGTTATACTTTGTGTATTTTATTCAAAACTTTCATAAATTGTTTCCTTTTTATTTTGAAAACCATACTCTGAATATTCTGACCAAATATCCTGGTCAGGATACTGATATTATGCTTAGTACCTTTGCCAGAAATGTTCCATTAGAACTTTGCCAAACATGACTTTAAAAACTTAGGTCATTTAGATAAGGCTTTTTAAAATTTGGAGAATAAAAAACCATACCAGAAACACTTAGGAAATAGATTCAGACTTCATACTTCGAACCATTTGCAATGTTCCATCATGGATGTCCCCTGTCAGAAACACCTAGGAAATAGATCCCAATTTCATTCTTCGAACCATTTGCAACGTGCCCAACATGGATGTCCCCTGTCTATGCAAGAAATGACATATATGAATACTTAGTATCTAAACTTCGCGACTTTCCATTCATAAAAGAATGTTCAAACACAATCATAGTTGATATCACATCTTTTAGAAATTGTCAATAATCTTAGTTTTACTGGGGATAAACCCTTATCTTACACCCTAACAGGTTTTAACCAAAAGAGACGCAGGGGAAAATACCGACTCAAAAATTCTTTCTTTCTTATCTATATTATATACTTGGAGGTTCATTTCTAAAATGTCAAACACTTTCTTGAAAAGATTTACAACCTTCATTCTTAATTAACGCATCAAATGTAATATATAAATACAAGTCATGTGACTGCTCTTCCCGTACAATCCTTGCTCTTTGACTTGATCTTCAACCTCTTAGACTTCATAATGATGTTAAGTCCGTGCAACCTGCAATCACCACATACACGCGCATCATTAATATTTGGTGACATCATTCATAATCTAAAAATACATAATTAAATGACCATGCCACATTCTTTCTACTCTTGCTAATCCTTTCGATTATCATTCCAAGTACAATCTTGCATCCCAATCATTAAATCTTCATAAGGACAACAATAGTATACCTGCATTTCATTTCATTCTCAAAGCATTTGATTAGTAATGTTAACACTCAAAAGTATTGTAGCCATGCATACATGTATACAAGCGCTATTCTTTTGTGTACAATCAATCCCATTTTGTGCATACACACACATACGTATATTTATACGCACACACACATACATACATACAAGCTCTTACATACCACTTACATTCCCATATAATTTTTACTAACATATCCTAGTCTCAAACATCCATATAAATAAGTCTCATACGTACAAATATACGTGCATGTTCATTTCTCTTCATACTTACCTACGGATTCTGCCACTAACATGTAGGTAGATCTGTACACATACATATCTCCAAACTTATTTCTTTCCCACACATACTTTGAGTGAACGTTCTTGCTCATAAGTGAACATTCTTGCTGATGAGTGAACGTTTCAACTGTTGAGCGAACATTCTTGCTGACGAGTGAACGTTCCAACTATTGAGTGAACATTCTTGCTGACGAGTGAACGTTCCAACTGTTGAGTGAACATTCTTGCTGACGAGTGAACGTTCCAACTGTTGAGTGAACATTCTTGCTGACGAGTGAACATTCCAACTGTTGAGCGAACATTCTTGCTGACGAGTGAACGTTCCAACTGTTGAGCGAACATTCTTGCTGACGAGTGAACGTTCCAACTGTTGAGTGAACATTCTTGCTGATGAGTGAACGTTCCAACTATTGAGGGAACATTCTTGCTGACGAGTGAACGTTCCAACTGTTGAGTGAACATTCTTGCTGAGTGATCATTCCAACTGTTGAATGAACATTCTTGCTGACGAGTGAACGTTCCAACTGTTGAGTGAACATTCTTGCTAATGAGTGAACGTTCCAACTGTTGAGTGAACATTCTTGCTAATGAGTGAACGTTCCAAGTGTTGAGTGAACATTCTTGCTGGGTGATCGTTCTAGCTGTTGAGTGAACATTCTTGCTGAGTGATCGTTCCAACTATTGAATGAACATTCTTGCTGGCGAGTGAACGTTCCAACTGATGAGTGAACATTCTTGCTAATGAGTGAACGTTCCAACTGTTGAGTGAACATTCTTGCTGAGTGATCGTTCCAACTGTTGAGTGAACATTCTTGCTGACGAGTGAACGTTCAACTCTTGAGTGAACATGTCGTAGATTACGGCAGCTTGCTGCTGTTTCCCCTTGTCTGCTTGGCCGTAAGCTACAGCTGACCTGCCGTAGCTTACGACAAGTTCTTTCACTCTAACCCTTCTTCCTTTTTAATTTTCACAAGACAACCGTTAGATATCCGAACTTCCTTCTTCCACGTTTTTCATGCTTGCAACGTGACCATAATTCAAGCCCCCATATCCTTTTACTACTTAACACCAAGATCAAACCATCTACCGCATCACGCTATGTTTCTTTCTACATTTTGACCCATTCACTTCTACTGTGTAATTCCAAACATAGATAACCACCAACGACTTACCACCTTAACTTCATTTATAAATAAGAAGTGATTTCGGAAATCACTTACCTTATGCGTCCGTGTTCGTATCCGCTTCCTTGCCTCATCTTGGCCAGTTAGCCTTTCGTGCTTGATTCCATCTCGACATGATCCCTATACTTTAATTTCATCGCAATCACATTCTTGTTAGCATACATGATTGTACATATTAACGATCATATCAAATGCATATCTCACATTTGACTTTCATTAGTCAATTCTAACAAGCATAAGGCATATTCCCACAATCATATATTTTCAACTCATATAATTCATCTCGTCATCAAATATAACACATATCGATATAACACGTACCATTTGACATTCTATAACATTACAAGTGTGACAAAAGCCTAACCTTGCTACTGATGCACAGTTGACTTTCAGAAGTCAACGGTTTATCATATGAACTTTCTACTTAACCTCATATATTCGTGTTATCATATTAGCCTATACTAATGACATTATTTACATTTCAAACTCATGATGTAATATGCTTACAACCACATGATCACCAAATTATATACACATACACATTCACATACACATACTTTCACATGCTAATGCTTTCATTATCTCACATTTGACAACCACATTCAAGGTTAGTCTATTTAACATAATCACAACATCATTATTTACTAGCAAGTTCATATGTTATATACTTATTGCACATTCATTTCTAAATTACCAATAGGCAATTGGTCCAACACATGCTGTGCACCTCATCATTCAAGCATAGAGTACGAGTTCCAATGCATAATTCTACCCAATCATACCATCAACTACACCTTCTTACGAAATCCTTCTACAATACATCTTCTCATGTCTAATTATCATCAATCATGTCATTATCAAACTCTACACATGTTCATCCATTGTTTAGCATATAATTTCACATACTAGCTTATACTAAGCATTTCATCAAACACTTGGTGTGCGTACACCATTTAATGCACAATGTATAACTAATTTATGCACGATCTTCCAAGTTCATACATAATTCATCAAATCTCCTTACTAATCAACAAGTACCATTCACACATAGACATCAACATAACAAAATCTCTAGTTCATCCAACTCATTCATATTAAACCATAAACCATCAAAACCCCAAGTTCTTGAACATGGGTTCTTCCATTAAAACTCCTAATTGAGATGATTACATCATAATTGACACTCAATTAGTGCATGCATACACAAACCCAACCATCTAACATCCCCAATTTACCCAATTGGGGTTGATTCATCAAAACCCACCAAGTACTCCAATCAAGAAGGTTTAAGGGGTGAATTAGATACTTACTTGATGCTTAGGAGGTGATGAACACCCTTAAATTCATAGATTATCCATGCAAAATTTCAGATTTCTCCTCTCCTTCTTCTTCCTTTGGTTCACACAAGAACGCACACACATACTATGTGTGTGTTGACATATACATCTTCCCCAAATGGGGTTTCCCTTTTCTTTTTATGTTTTAATTAAAACACTTTCCAACTTGCCCTCTTTTTGCCCTTGTAGTTTTGTTTGTTATTTGTTAGTCACAAAATTCCATTCCTTACTATTTAACTGGCATATATAACTAAGTTAACTAACTTAGTTACCCCATATCACATTGTGTAAAATAAAACATGCTTGTAATTTAACATTCGGGTTTTGGGGCGTTACACCTTAGTATCCTGGAGATAGATCCTTAGTATCCTGGGGATAAACCCTTAATATCCTGGAGATAAACCCTAGTTTTCGTGCGCTACAGGCGGGAGTGTTTAAACTCCAAGACTTAGAAAGGTGAATACCTTTAAACCTTAGAGAGTATGAAAATACTCTTTCGTGAGAGAAGGTGATCAATCCTCATATACCTTAAGGATCCAGGATATAGCCAATAATAACGAAATTGTCAGCCACTGTTACATTGTCACACTCTGACTTTTGCGGAAGCGTATTATGTGTGACTTGCTCAATATCATTGCATCCAATTATAACAAACAACTATATGCTTAAAACATGATGTGCATCCATTAATGAGTTTTAAAACGATACAAACACAAGATGTTTAGTACCAACCAACATACTTTATGTTTAACTTACAAACCATTCAAATACTAAGTTCCATAACGGACTTTTAACAAAAAGACATTAAAAACCAAGGTTTTGATTCATATATCTTATCAAGGATAAGATATACAATTCAAACCTTTCCAAAACAGGATGACATCAATTCTTGAAAATACTTCTTGTAACTTTCAACACCCGCCAGATCCAATTTAGTTTCCTGAAATACATGTAGTTTGAAAACATCTACAAAAGTTGAGCGAGTTCATGTGTTTTTGTATGTGTGCACGAATAATCTTGTAAACATTTGTAAGTATTCCTTTGTAATCCGGTATGAAAGCGTCTATGAACAGATCAATTAATGTTTTGCAAGGACATTAATATGTGTGCAATGGTGTAGGAAGGCTCAAACCTAGCGGATTTCGTACCGGGCCACCCGGCTGGAATGACATAGTCACCACATGGGCCAACTCGCGGACCCAAGGGTGGGGCTCGCAACACCCAAATAGATCTATCACTCATGCCCCACGGTCTTCATACGAAGATTAATGGTCTTAAGTTAACGCATACCCATACACATGATCTAACAGTTCATTCCTTAGCTAACCATACCATTTGTAAACGTTTGAAACATCGAAACATGTATTTCACCCCCGAAGTTATAAAACTGAAAACAGTTAAAAGAAAAGGGGGACATGAACTCACAGATTTGCGTCCGATATCATGTTTACCCAAAGTATGTATCCTTAAGCCGTACTATCACCTACACACGTGCTAAGTTTTATTAGACGTTTAGGTCGTGTAACGACTCTTAGTCTTAGTTGTTCATTAAGACTTATTTTGGAATTCTTGGTATACCTTGAGTTACATCTTTGATGTGCATTATATAATTCCAAAGTTTATAATTATTAGTTAAAATAATAATATTTTAACTTCAATTATATTTATCCAATTATTTGGAATATTATTAAAACAGTATATTTTAACTTGGTTAATCTTGTATTCCTCATGTAGGTATTTTCCCAAGTATGGGTATACTTGTACTTGTGTATTTTCATACTTGTGTATTTTGCCAAGTATTGGTGATGTATTCCGGTGTGTATTTATACGCATGAGGATACGTATTTTCTTGTATTTTATTAAGTATTTTATACTTAATTTTGTAATTAATTTTTCGGAATATTATTTTTAGACAACTAAAAATCACCAAATTTATAATCTTAAAATACTCATATTTTAAGAGAATTTTTATAGAAAAATATTTATAACTTTTACTTGGCAAAAATAAATATACTTCCATATATTCTTAAAAATAATATATTTTTAGGATTAACTTTAGAAAATATATTTTTCTAGTTTTCACCCGAAATAATATATATTTAACTTGTTTAAGAAAATATATATTTTTCTCCATTCAAAAATAATATACTTTCTAATTGAAGAAATATGATATATTTTGTAATAGTTATGAAAATCCATATTTTACCGTTTCTTCGGTTTCAAAAATACTGTTTGTCATACTTATCGAGTTACGAATTTATTTCCGGAATATATATATATACTTATAGTCCATATGTCCGTTTGTCCGATTGTCCAATATTCGGGTATAAATTATATATTTATTTTCTTGGAATTTTGGTAATATTTTATATTTCGAAGTTTGGTATTTTGGTGTGTTATATTATTTTCAAGTTCCTAAAATAATATAACTAATACACATAATATACAAGTAGCACACAATTTGTGACATCTAAATATATATTTTCCTAAATATATACTTAGTCATTTTTATTATTAAAAATCAACCTCCAATATTTGTAATTTTTGTAATAAAAATTATGGCAAATTTTATATAAAAACCATGATCAAAATTTACTTGTAAACACTTGTTTAAAAATATTTTTCTAAGTGTTTAATTTCTACAAAAATTTTGCAATAGTTTCCTCTTAAAAATGGAGGTTTCCATGCTTACAAGCATATCATTTTCTTTTAAAAACTCATCATCAATCATCAACAATTCACACAAGACTTACCATGTGCCATGATATTCATTTTATCAACATGTCATGAACTTGAAGTTTAACAAAAATGTGTAGTAATTTCACATGTTGTTTAGTAAGCTTGGTTATCTCTAAAAACATGGTTTTTAGTTTATAAAACTCATTATTGTGAATTTTGATTCTTCACAACTTGTATGATGATTTTTCAAAAATAAATCTTCTTGTATTTTTCTTGTTACCAACACTTTTCTAGCTTTGATTTAATCCCTAAAACATGATTACTTTCTTTAAAAAAACCAAGTTCATGTTAATCTTGTAATAAACTTTGGTTTCTTGAAAATATTATCCTTAAGATCTTTTATTCTCAAGACATATAACTTATAGAAATAATCATCATTCACTAAAACAAGTTCACCTTCAAGTTCATGATTCACATAAAGGATGATCATTACAAATTTCTCAAGATCTATCCTTACACTTGTTAGATCATGTGTTTAATCATCATCTAGCAAGTCTCATATGATGATCTACATCATAATCACAAGAAATCAACAAACAAGTTTCACACATACACTAAAACAACTTGATCTTCATGTTATTAAGCTTTATGTTCAAGATCATATTTATGTTTTCTTGAGTTTCTTTAGTTTAACAAATTACATGATGCATTAACCACTAAAATTAGAAGTAAGAACATGGTTAAAGGAGCTTACTACTAGCTCTAAGGCTAGGGAAGAAACAAGTATGAAGATGAGGAAGATTGAAGTGGTTAATAGCTCCTTGATGAGGTCCTTCAACTCCCAAGGCTTCCAAGCTTTTTAGATTTGCTTCTTACACCTCTAGATCACCTTAGAATGTATGAGAGTGGAATGAAAATGGAGGTTGTATGTGTGTGTGTTGGAGCCGAGAACAAGAGGGGGGAAAAGAGAGATGTTGGTGTTGTTTGAAGTGTGAAGATGAAGATGTCTAAGACTTGTGGTTAATATAGAATGATCTTCCAACAACAAATTAAACCTTGGGTAATATGTTCCATATAATCTCAACAAATCTAATTAAATAATTAAAAGAAATCACAAGTGGGGGGGCCCACTTATGACCGTCAACTATGGGCGGGGGGGGGGGGGGGGTTGGTTGTGTTTCAATTCTTGGTTAAGTAGGATAGTTAGATTTCAAGTATATAAGTTAGTGTTTTAGATGTTTAGGGTTTTTAAGATGTGTTATGGTGTTTGATGATCAAGACTAGCTTCATAACACTAAAACAATGTTTCTAATGAAATTTTGGTGTTTCGGGTAGTGTCCGGTTGTTCGGTTGGTTACCGGTTCGTTAAGGTGCCAAATAGCGCAGTTTAGTGTGCTTTATGTTGTCTTTTATGACAGTTTTGATTCCCGGCACTTATCAAAGTATTCTGGACCATTAAACCATAATTCTGCATTATATTTTGAAGTTAAAAAGCTGATTTTTGCTGAATTGTGCAGAATTCTGCAGTTTTAGTGTGTTTCGGGCACTTTCCGGCACTTAAATCGTCACTCGGAAGGCGGTTTTATGATCCCTACTTTCCTACATACTATTCTAGTGTAACTCTTGGTTCTGGGGCTCTTTCTGTGTCTTAACATCATGTCAGTCTGAGTACTGAACTCCCGTCAGTACTTCTAGTTTGTCTGATAACTGAGCTAACTTTGTTATGTACACTAATTGAACCTCATAGTGTTGCATGTAATAATGATAAACATTCTTGCAACATGAAATGCATTTGTATGTATATGACAGTAATCAGAAAATCATCCATGTCATTAATTCAGTAATGCACAATCATTAAAGAACAATTACTGTTTATTATTGTACGGAATACATGAAAAAGTGACGGTTGTCACATACATGAACTGGTCCCACTATCTTGAACAATTCCTGGATAACTTGCGCTCCAGTCGGGGTGTTTAAACCCAATTCGAGAGAAAGGTGAATATCTTTAAACCTTTGAATGGATCCCTTAAACGTGAGAGAGGGGGCCAATCCTCTAATCTTTCGATTTATCTTGAGTATATATCCTGGAGTGACATCCCGAAGCATATTCTACAAAACACCGTTAAACTAAGGTGGGTATTAGCTTGGCTAACACCCCTCCGATGCTTAAGTCAGTATTGGGTTTCAAAGAATAATAAATTAAATAATCATGTTAAAAAGAAATAGAATCCATACCATCCTGAGTTAGAAATTAAATTCTAAACTCACTTGAAATAGGCTTTAAGGTATATAGCATTCCAGGATCTTGGCAACATATCACCTTCCATATTCTTGAGTCGATATGCTCCTTTTCCCATATTCTCATTCAATTTCATAGGGTCCTTCCCAATTTGGGGCAAGCTTCCCATCAGTAGGATTAGTTGTATTCTGAAAAGCTTTCCTTAACACTCAATCTCCAACTTGAAATCTTCTAGTCCTTAAATTCTTGTTATATGATTTGGATATCCTCTGCTAATATACTTCCATCCTTAGTTTTGTTGCATATCTTGTTTCATCAATAGTATCCAGCTCCTGACATAAGACTTCAGGATTTGAATCGGAATCTTGGAGGCTTGATCTGGCTGTAGGTATCACCATCTCCGTCGAGATCACTGCTTCTACCCCA
Organism: Helianthus tuberosus; assembly: GCA_030545235.1. NCBI lineage: Eukaryota > Viridiplantae > Streptophyta > Magnoliopsida > Asterales > Asteraceae > Helianthus > Helianthus tuberosus. Next base: position 27,617,433 of record CM060392.1, read on the forward strand.
AACACCAAAGAAAATGGGGTTTACCTAGTAGCATTCTTCATAGTTGTCCTATCAGCCCATAGGACAAATGGTAACTCTTCTGCCCATCTTCCTTTTTTAGCGCCTAACCTCTTCTTTAAGTTGTTGACAATTATCTTGTTCGAGGATTCTGCCTGTCCATTTGCTTGAGGATGTACTGGAGTTGATGTGATCATCTTGATTCCCCAACTTTTTGCAAAAATCAGTAGTTCTTTTGCTGATAAATTGGGAGCCATTATCACAGATTATTTCGGTCGGTACCCTAAATCTTGTCAGGATATTCCTCTTTATGAAGGATACCACTTCTTGATCCCTAACCTATACAAAGGCTTCTGCTTCAACCCATTTAGAAAAATAGTCTGTCATTGCCAACATGAAAACCTTTCCTCCCGGAGCCTTTGGGAGTTTCCCCACTATGTCCATACCCCACTTCATAAATGGCCAAGGGGATACAATAAGATACAATGGCTCAGCAGGTTGATGCAGTATATTGTTGTGTCTCTGACATGCATCACACTTTCGAGCATACTCCGCAACATCCTTTCTCATAGTCGGCCAGTAGTATCCTGTTCTTAACACCTTTGAGAACAAAGATCTGCCCCCAGTATGATTGCCACAGTCTCCTTCGTGTATATCCTAAAGTACCTCCTTGGTTTCAGGATCTTCCAAGCACCTTAGATACGGACCTACAAGGGATTTCTTATACAAAACATTATTTATAATAGTAAAATGGGATACCTTCATTCTGAAAGCCTTAGGATTCTCATCCTTTGGGATATCTCCTTTTTCAAGATATTCCACAATTGGAGCCATCCAGGATTCAGGATTCTTCTCGGGATACCCACTACAAAGATCCTGAATACTTGCTACCTCCTCATCCTGAGATTTGAAATGTTCCATCGCAGGATACAGGATATGCAGTATTGGTATCTGAATTCCTTCCGGTATCCTGACTGTAGATCCTAAATTTGCCAGAGCATCTGGCTCAGCATTTTCCTCTCTTGGTACCTGTTCAAGTGTAAAAACTTTGAAATATCCTGCTAATTTTTTTAACAATTTCAAGATATTCGACTAACTTTTCACCTTTGACTGCATAAGATCCATTGAAATGGTTAGTGATCAACAAGGAATCAACATATACTTGTAAATATTTAATATTCATATTCTTAGCCAATTCTAATCCTGCAATCAGAGCTTCATACTCAGATTCGTTATTAGTAGCAGGAAATTCACATCTAATGGCCTGGGTAATATGTCCCCCTATGGCGATTTTAGTATTATCCCTAATCCTACACCTCTTATGTTAGATGCACCATCAGTATAAAATGTCCAAGATCCTAAATTCTCACCTAGTTGTTGTACTTCTAGGTCAACTTCATCTTGAATATAACTACTAAAATCAGCCACAAAGTCTGCTAAAGCCTGAGACCTTATAGCATTTCTAGGCTCATGTACTAAATCGTATGCACTTAGTTTTACGGACCACTTAGCCATTCTACCAGACATTTCAGGTTTCCTAAGCACATTTTTAGCAGGATAATTAGTTTTAATATGAATCCTATGTGTCTCAAAATAATGTCTAAGCTTAGTTGACGCCATAACTAGAGCTAATATCAATTTTTCTAGGTGTGTGTATCTAGTTTCAGCATCTAACAAACTTTTACTGACATAATAAATAGGATACTGCTGACCTTCATGATCCTTTACCAGAACGGCACTTACTGTATTCCCTGATACTGCAAGATACAGGGATAAGGGTTCACCATCCTCGGGCTTCATTAGCAGAGGTGCACTTGAAAGATACTGCTTCAATCCTTGTAGAGCAGCTTCATGTCTTTCCCCCCATTCGAACTTTGTATTCTTCTTCAGGATATCGTAGAATTCCTTGCATTTTTTCGAGGATCTTGATATGAACCTGTTCAATGCCGCTACTCGTCCTGTTAACCTTTGCACATCTTTCATGTTGGATGGTGATTTGAGATCCAGGATAGCTTTAATCTGTTCTGGACTTGCTTCTATTCCCCTCTTAGTCACCATATACCCTAAAAAATTTCCTGCCCCCACTCCGAAATGGCATTTAGCAGGATTCAGCTTCATATTGTATTGGTCCAGGATATTGAATGCACATTCAAGATCCTAGAGGTGATCCTACGCCTTCTTGGATTTTACCACCATATCATCAATATACACCTCCATGGTGTCCCTAGTTTGTCTTTAAACATCATATTCACTAGTCTTTGATATGTTGCACCTGCGTTTTTCAAACCGAAAGGCATGGCAGTATAACAAAAAATACATGTTGGTGTCATGAAAGCTGTATCTTCCTGATCGGATGGCTCCATCTGGATTTGCTGGAATCCTAAGGATGCATCCATAAAGGTCAGCATTTCATGACTGGCGGTTGCATCTACCATCGAATCTATATGAGGCAAGGGGAACGGGTCTTTGGGACAAGCTTTGTTGAGGTCTGTGTAGTCTACACAAACTCTCCATTTTCCATTTTTCTTTTGAACCACGACCACGTTTGCTAGCCATTTGGGGAATTTGACTTCCCTGATCATCTTGGACTTCAATAACCTTTCAACCTCTTCTTGTATAATTGCATTTCTTTCAGGAGAGAATTTCCTTCTCTTTTGCTGAACGGGTTTGAAAGACCTGTCAATACCAAGCTTGTGAGTTATAATATCTTTTGAACTACTTGTCATGTCTTCATGCTTCCATGCGAACATGGACATCCTGCATTTTAGAAAATTAGTAAGCTGACTTTTGATATCCTGAGGGATATTAGCTCCTACAAGCACCGAGATATCTGGATTATCCTGATCTAGGATAATTTTCTTAACATCCTACTCAGAGGCTTCCACAATATCCTGGGCTCGTATCTTTAATTGCTATCCTGCTTTGGACTTTGTTGAGGCTTTCATCGAAGAGGAATAACATTTCTTTGCCTCCTGTTGATCGCTTTCCACTTTGACTACCCCCAAGGAGTAGGGATCTTGATGCACTGATGATAGGTTGATGGCACAGCTTTCATATCATGAATCCACGGCCTGCCTAATATAATGTTGTAACAGGACAGTGAATCCATGACACAGAATCGTTGCATTGAGTTCACTCCTTCAACATATACAGGCAGTTTTATTTCTCCAACAGTGTTCTTTGTCTCTCCACTGAACCCTACAAGCACAGTGGATTTTGAAGTGATCTCCATTTGGGGGATGTTCATTCTCTTCAGGGTTTCCAACTGGATGATGTTGACCGAGCTGTCGTTGTCCACCAGTATCCTGCGTATAAAATGATTAGCAATATATAAAGTGATTACCAAACCATCATGGTGAGGATCCTGAATGTTGTCCCGGTCATCACTATCAAACGTTATCACTTTGTCAGTTGTAAGTGTTGTCATCCTCGTCGGCTTGTCCCCTCTTTCTGCTTTAGCCTCCTTGGCATGTCTCTTTGCTGCAGAATAAGAGGTTCCGCATATATCGGATCCTCCGGATATGAAGTTGATTATCTTGGCATCAGGAGGAGGTGGTGCTGCTCGTTTAGGATCCTTCTCAGTATCCTGACCCTTATTCTTCTTTCTGCCCCAGAAGATCTTTCAAATATCCCTTGCTTAACAGGTAGCTTATTTCCTTCCTCGGGGCTATGAAATCTTCCGTTACATGTCCAAAATCCCCATGGAAGGCACACCACTTGGATTTATCCTTCTAATCGGCCTTTTGCTGGTTCTTCCATGGCCACCTCGCTTTATCTCCCAAACCCTGCATAGCATACATTAGTTCGGGTAGATTAACAAAAAAACAATATTCTGACAATTCGGGATATTCTTCGATATCTTCATCCTCAACAGCATTCACTTTCTTGCTATCATTTTTACCATACGGCCTAGAGCGGTATGGTTTGTATGAGGACTCCGATTTCCTGTTCGTTGATTCATATGTCGAGGATGAATACATCCTCTCTTGCATTTTCTTGACTTCTTCAAGTCTGATATATCTCAAAGCCCTGTTTCGAGCTTCATCCAGGTTCCTGCAAGGATTCATCACAAGATCCTTGTTTTGGTCAAAAATTACCGAAGCAATTAAGTGATCAAATTAGTTAAGTGAGGTAGTGTGCTAAAAAGTGCGTTGGAAATATGCTGGTTAAGTTGTTTGTAAAAACAGTTTTCAGGATACGGCTCAGGATATTGAGCTGTATCTACGATCAAACTATGAGCAAAAAATAAAGGAAATGACATGAGATGTACGAGGAAAGCCCTTGGTCAATCTAGATCGCCGGCATAAAACCTCGGGAGCTGTCAATCGCAGCTGCCTAGTTCTTCTTATTACTTCAAACGTCAAGATACAGTGCAGGATATTGACCAGATCGCTAAGTGTTACAATGCTTTTTTGTGTAAGTGATAATTGCGAGAGAACGAGTGTAAGAGTGTCGTGAGAGTGATTGTGATGTCCTATTTGATCTGATATACCCACCTATTTATAGTAACGAAATACAAACTAAAATTCCTATAAATATGGGATGCTCCCGAATATTCCATAGTTAACGTTGTAGACCGAGTAATGCGGCTTCAACGTCTTCATTTGAACAACTTGGACCGAGTCTCCCGGAGAAAGGGTCTTCGTGAACGTTGGGCACCTGGACGCGTACTCCTGCACACAACCCGTTAGTAATCCTGAGGATACCATTCAGGATGTTACCAATATCCTGAATGAGCATCCCGGATATGAACAGATATCATATAACCAAGATATAAGTCAAGATATTTCCCAGGATATGAGCTCAGAATTTCACCCATAACAATTGTCCCCAAAAAATGTTACCATTTAGTATCCTGGCACTAACGGTCATATTTTTTCTTTTACGAAGAACGAGGCAATTTAAGAGATTAGACCCATGATGTGACTGTTTGCAACTGCTCAGCCTACATTTACTCATCACCACCCTATAACTTCTCATCCTTATCCCATTTATTCTTTACCGAAGAGAAAAAGGTAAAAACTTCTCTCTCTCTTTCATCTTCTTCTCTCATTCTTCTCAGCATTCCGGCGAGAATATGACAAGGCAAACAAGATCAAGTTCCGGCGACTCTGCCCCCACATTCATACAACAGAATCTTCTCCAGGATCCGAAGAAAGAAATATGTACCTTTGATAGCGCCCATTTGTCGGCCCTCAAATCCTCCGGTATCTTCCCGGAAGGGATGGTATTCCGGCCATTTGACCGGGAAATCCGGTCGGACATGGTTTCCGATGAATGGTTGTGCTTTAGTGCATTTCCTTTCACCTTAGGGTTACGGTTCCCCTTCCCAGACTTTATTACCGAGTTTTTCAGCATTACAAAAATCTCTTTTAGCCAAACAATGCCGATGCTTTGGCGAGTCTTGTCCGTTCTTGACCAGATCAAGAAGAATCACATCCCTGACCTTTCTGTTCATGACCTCCCCCTAGCATACCGGCTTAGATGCCACGGATCCTGTAGATTTTTGTTTTACTCCACCTCCGGCGAACCATTGATACTTCGTGCCACCAGGAACGAGGAGAAATGGCCATCTAAGTTCTTCTTTGTAAAAAGAGACTCTATCCCTGGTGGAACGGATTATCCGGTGAAGTGGTTGAGAAAGGGTAGGATTTAGGGTTCTAGAATGATTCTGTCTTGTATCCTGCTTTATATCTTAATCTAACCAACTTTTTTATTGTCTTGTACACAGCTGATTTTAGGAAACTTGCACCTCCCCTAGCTGATTCACAAAAGAGGATCAACGCTATCAGACTCCTCCCAGAGGCTGAAAGAAGTTTTAATCCGTCTCCACCATCTCCAAGCCCTATTTCCAGTGCAAACATGTCTAGTAAGGATCCTACACAATATCCTGCATACATGTTTTTACTTGATATGTTTAGGAAAGAATTTTACTCCCTATATGCAGACTCCAGCAAAGTCCCAATCCTCCTCGATCTCGATAAGCTTGACAGTTACCCTACTCCAGTCATGGTCAAGAAAGAGACCCCTGCTGCCACCAGCTCCAAGCCGCTCCCGGCTCCTAAAGCTAATCTGAGGACTCGTGCTTCCACCTCAAAGAAGAGGAAGAACTCCGAAGTTAGTGCTCCAGGATCCGAAGGATTCTCTTATGATGAGCTCAGTTTCACTGATTCCTTGGAACCGATGACATCCTTCCTTAATAAGGTAATATCCTGACCCTATATCCTGCACATATATCCTGATAGAATATCCTGACAGGATATCCAGGTTAGCGAATATTGATTTATTCCAGAATTTTGACTTACAGTGCCTCCAGCATCTGCTCCACCTTTACAACGATGCCTGTGGTACTGCTGCACTCTATGAAGCCAGGATTAAACAGCTCGAGACTACTGTTGCCGACCAAGGTGCCATTGCTGAAGTGAAGACCCGGCACTATGAGGACAAGCTGAAGAAAGTGACCCAGGATGCTGAGATCAAACTGGCCACTGTCCAAATGGAACATGAACAGGCCATGGTTTCTTTCCGGGAAGGAATCAAAGCTTCTGCCATCGTCTCCCTGCTACAAGCTCGTATTAAGATGGCCTATGAGGCCAAGGAGATAGGTCTTGAGTGCCCATCCTGGCCGGTCGAATCCTGGGTGGCAAAGCTGAAGGAGCTTGGAGGCAAGGTTGTGCCCCTTCCTGCTGCAGCTGGTGAATCCTCTAAGTCGGCAGAGGTGGCAGACAAGGCTGTAGACAAGAAAGATGCTGGAGCGGATGCTGGGACAGATGCTGGTGAGGATGCTGCTTAGGATGCTGAGGCTGAGAAGGCAGAGAAGGTTGGAGAAGATGCCGCTGTGTGAGGGCATTCAGGTGGGCGATGATGGATGTATGTGCCAAGGCCGGAGCCCACTTTTTTAAATGTGATCGTTGGCTTGTGACTCAAAACAATTTACTTTTCCTGCATTTTACTTTTCTGCACTTGAACAATATGATGACTGTTAGGGGAGGATTTTCTAACAATTAGTGATCCTTACTTGTTATCCTAATAAATGATCCTTACTTCTGTGACAGATAGTGATCCTCAGAAGAGCTTCAGGATCAGGATCATGGATCACCTTAAGGATCCTCATACTAACGATTGTTTGTTTGTGTTTCGTATTATTTTGCAGGAGTAACAAGCTTGACTTGGTCTTGGCAACGTTACTATGGAATATTCCACGGGTATTTCGCACACGTTTGACTGGAAATGGACGTTGTGGAGAACGTGGGAGCATGGCACAAAAGTCGGATAGTTTGTTAGCATAGTTAACTTCTATTTTTAAAGGGGTGACGAGCTAGTATTTAGAACACTTAGCCATTTTCAGCTACACACACTCTCGTACAATTACACTCTTGAAGCTTTCGGCAAGCACTTAACAGTTTTCACTCACTTTTACACATTTCGCCATAGTGATCCTTGTACCTAGCTCGTTACTATCCGAAGTTGTAAACATTTATTGATTTATTTGAGCTTGGTGATCGGTAGTTTCCATCACCCGAGGTTTTTTATGCCGGAGATCTTCTAAAGATCAAGGGCTTTTTCCTCGTATAAATCCTTGTGTCGTTTGTGCAATTTACATTGAAGTGATCCTTATCATTGTTCCTCATTTCAAGCATCATTCCCCGTAACTAAGAGTTTGGTTGCATTATCCTCATCAGATTTTTTTTTACCAAAACAGTTTGGCGCCCACCGTGGGGCAATTGGTGCTTCATTTCTAAGAAATTCTCATCTCTGTGATCATTCCGGTTCATTACATACGAGCAGATGGCTTCATCATCAAAGAATACCTCCAGTGCGATGTCTGCAGTCAATTCATCCCAGGGCATTCCACCTTTGCCTCCACCACCTTCTGGACCTCAGAAAAATGCCGAGAAGAAACCAACTCCCATTTTCTCAAAACCTCCAACTTCTTCTGCTTCTTATACTCCTACTACTAGTGACTTGTTTACTCTGATTTTGCAGATGAAGGAGCATATCCAGCAGCAGGACAAGACCAATGAAAAGATCCTTAGAGAAATTGGAGACATCAAGAAACAAAAGAGATCGGCAGAGGATCATTCCCCACTAATGCCCAGATCTTTGAATTTTGATACTCCGGTTATAACTTCTCAGCCTTCAGCGGTTCCAGACGTTCAATATGTTGGAGGACCAAAAGGAGTGCATTACCGGTCATCAGCAATGACTCAGGCTTCAGGGTTACACTTTCAACCATCAGGATCCCTTCCTCAGCACATAGGATCCTTTGCAAGCTCAGGAGGATACTCGGGAGCGCAGCAGATTCAAGGGTACTGGCCGTTTCAAGGATCCTCCCAGGTTCAAGGATCCTCCCAGGTTCAAGGATCCTCCTATGTTCCAGGATCCTCCCAGGTTCAAGGATCCTCCTATGTTCAGGGATCCTCCCAGGTTCAAGGATCCTCCTATGTCCCAGGATCCTCCCAGGTTCAAGGATCCTCCTATGTCCCAGGATCCTCCCAGGTTCAAGGATCCTCCTATGTCCCAGGATCTTCCAAGGTTCAAGGATACTCACAGTTTCAAGGATCCTTCCAGATTCCGGGATCCTTAAGGAGTTTGCAATCAGGAAGTTCTGACGTCCATCAAGGGGATTTCATTCCAATGCAAACCATTGCTTCTACTGGTCCATCGGTCATCCCAGAGCCCCAACAATATGGATTAACATCCATTCTTCCTAATTTGAATCCAATGGGAGGTAACACTTTTAATAATTCTTATATTACTAACCATGGCCTTATGCAGGATCCAGGTATCAATCATGCCATGGCCAGGGAATTGCAAAAGTTAAAGGATATGATATCAAGTGTCCCAGGAGTGGTCAAGCCTATCCCAGAGATTGCAGATGGGAGCCACAAGATATCTCGTTTTGCACCACCGATCTGTGATGCTGAGATACCCAAGAGGTTCCATGTACCAACCATGAAGCTGTATGATGGTTCGACGGATCCTGAAGAACACATAGCACAATACAGGGAGAGGATGGAGATCAATCTGATCCCAGAAAGGTTAAAGGAAGCATGCCTGTGCAAGGGATTCGGATCCACTCTTACTGGATCAGCTCTCAAATGGCTGCTAAGTCTTCCTCCCTACTCTATTACCTCATTTGCTAATCTAGTTAACCTATTTAATAACCAATTTTCTTGTAGTAGAAAATTTGAACGATTAACTAGTGATCTATATAGGATAACCCAGGGTCATAATGAATCATTAAGGGATTACATTACCAAATTCAGTAAAGAATCCTTAGACATTCCCAACATGGATATAGCCACGGCTGTTGAGGCCTTCAAAATGGGATTGCTTAGGGATTCATTATTCTATGATGATCTTGTTATGACACCATGCAGGAACCTAGATGAGGTAAGAACCCGGGCACTCAGGTTCATCCGGCTAGAGGACGATAAGAGGATCCAGGAAAGATTAGCAGGATCCTCAAAACAAGAGAAGCAAGGATCCTCGTTCAAGAACAACAAGTTCAGATCCTATAACAGATATGATAACCAGAACGTGCATGCTGTTGATCAGGAAGAGGATGATGAGGATTATCCTCCGATTTCTGAATATTGTTTTTCTGTTGATAACAATGAACTAATCCTTGCGATGCAGAATCTAGGTGATAAAGCCAGATGGCCCAGAAAAAATGACAGACCAGCTGCAACCAAAGATAAATCAAAGTGGTGTGCATACCATGAAGATTTTGGGCATCTCACAGAAGAATGCATTGCACTAAGAAAGGAAATTGGATACTTGTTGAGCAAGGGGCATCTAAAAGAATTGTTGGGGAGAAAGAAGTCAAGGACCCAGGATCCTGAAAGGATCCCAGAGAAAGCTCCAGCCCCTCCAGCAGATGTACAAATTATAAACTTTATATCTGGAGGATCAGACATTTGTGGAACATCCTTCTCTGCAGCCAAAAGACATGCAAAGGAAACCAAGATGGATAATGGAGATAGACCCATTCGAACAACCAGTGTCTCCGAAGGAAAAGTTATAACTTTCGATGAGGATGATCGTATTGACATCCAGGATCCTCATCATGATGGTTTGGTTATCACTCTTTTTATTTCTAACCATTTTGTTCGCAGGATCCTTATAGATGGAGGAAGCTCTGTGAACATTATCCAGCTTGATGTTCTCAAGAAGATGAACATCCCTGAATCCGACATCATACCAAGATCCTCTGTGCTCGTGGGATTCAGTGGCGAGACTAAGAATACTCTGGGGGACATTAAACTCCCAATCTATATCGAAGGCCTACATTCTTACCAAAAGTTTTGTGTTATTGACTGTTTATCTTGTTGTAATGTGATCCTTGGCAGGCCTTGGATACACGATATGAAGGCAGTCCCATCCACTTATCATCAATGTGTGAAGCTTCCTAGTCCTTGGGGAATAGTGAAAATTGATAGTGATCAGCAAGAGGCTAAGAACTGCTACACCTCATCAATGAAACCAGCATCAAAGTCTAGGGAGCAATAGCAATCAAAGTGTCCTCCAAGGGATGTCTTGGAGGCAAGAGAACAGGATATAGTAGAAATCCTTATGGATCCTGATGATCCTGAATCTATAGTTTATATAGGATCAGGGATCCTTAGCGAAATAAAGGAAGACCTCATATCCTTCCTCAAAAGGAGAAAGACTACCTTTGCATGGAAACACGAAGACATGACGGGTATATCTAAAGATGTAATCACTCATAAACTTGGCATCGACAGGTCATTCAAACCAATCCATCAAAAAAGGAGGAAGTTTGCACCGGAAAGAAATGCCATTATCCAGGAAGAGGTAGAGAAATTGCTCCGGGCAGGTATGATTAGAGAGGTCAAGTATCCAAGATGGTTGGCCAATGTGGTTGTTGTTCAAAAGAAAAATGGAAAGTGGAGGGTATGTGTCGATTTCACCGATTTAAATAAGGCATGTCCCAAGGATCCTTTCCCATTACCCCACATTGACTCCATGGTGGATGCAATGGCGGGTCATGAACTGTTGACTTTTATGGATGCTTCATCTGGATTTCAACAAATTCAGATGGAACCATCTGATCAAGAGGATACGGCCTTTATGACTCCAACCGGTATATATTGTTATATTGCTATGCCGTTTGGACTAAGGAATGCAGGTGCAACATATCAAAGACTGGTGAATATGATGTTTAAGGATCAGATTGGACAAACTATGGAGGTTTACATAGATGATATGGTGGTAAAATCCATAAAAGCTGAGAATCACCTAAGGGACTTGGAGGAAGCATTCGATATCCTTGACAAATATAACATGAAACTTAATCCTTCAAAATGTCACTTTGGTGTTAAAGCAGGCAAATTCTTAGGATACATGGTGACCAAGAGAGGCATTGAAGCTAGCCCGGAACAAATCAAAGCCTTAGTGAATATCAAATCTCCGGCTAATGCTAAGGATGTCCAAAGGCTAACAGGCAGGATTGCAGCTTTGAACAGATTTATATCCAAATCCTCAGAGAAGTGCAAGGAATTCTATGATATCCTAAGGAAGAACAAGAAATTCGAGTGGACTGAGAAGCATGAAAGTGCCTTAAAAGCTCTTAAGGATTACCTATCCTCGGCCCCGGCTTTGATGAAACCAGAAAAAGGAGATGTGTTATCCTTATATCTTGCGGTATCCTCAAAAGCAGTAAGTGCCGTCCTTGTTAAGGATCACGAAGGTACACAACATCCTGTCTATTATGTAAGTAAGAGTTTACTTGATGCTGAATCCAGGTATTCACACTTAGAAAAACTTATCCTTGCATTAATTATGGCATCTACCAAATTAAGACATTATTTTGAAACTCATGTTATTATCGTTAAAACTAATTTTCCAATCAAGAATGTCCTCAGGAAACCTGAAATGTCAGGAAGGATGGCTAAGTGGGCAGTGAAGCTAAGTGCATATGATATAAGATACGAGCCCAGGACAGCCATTAAATCCCAAGCATTAGCTGACTTTGTGGCAGATTTCAGTAGTGATTTACAAAAAGGAGCTGAGTTAGAAGTCCAGCAGCTAGAGGAGACCAAGGATCCTTGGATACTCTATACTGATGGATCCTCAAATGTCAAAGGCACAGGGCTTGGAATACTACTAAAATCGCCAAAGGGGGACATAATACCCCACTCTATAGCTTGTGAGTTCCAAACCACTAACAATGAGGCTGAATACGAAGCCCTAATAGCTGGCTTGCAAATTGCTAAGCATATGAGGATCAGGTATCTTGAGGTACATGTAGATTCTTTGTTAATCACTAATCACTTTAATGGATCCTATGCTGTTAAAGGCGAAAAGCTAATCAAATATCTGGAGTTAGTCAAAGAATTGGCACTCTCTTTTGTATCCTTTAGTTTGACACAGGTACCAAGGGAAGAGAATGCAGAGGCAGATGCACTAGCCAATTTAGGATCATCCTTGAAGATCCCGGAGGATATCAAGATCCCTATTATCCATATCCTGACCCCGGCTATCGAGGATCATGTGGCTATGGAGATAGGAGAGAATTCTGCAATTATCCCTAGTGAGGATACTCAAACTCATTCAGGATCATGGATCCTCCCAATCATGAGATACTTACAACATGGAGAGATTCCAACAGGAGAAAACCCTAGGGCTTTCAAAATTAAGGTATCTCAATTCACAATTTTAAATAATATGTTGTATAGACGATCTCTTGCAGGACCATACTTAAGATGCATTGAGGATCCTGAGATCCAAGAAGTTTTAAAAGACTTCCACGAAGGAGATTGTGGAAACCACACTGGGGGCAGGGCATTATTCTCAAGGATCCTGAGGACAGGATACTACTGGCCAACCATGAAGAGAGATGCCGTGGAGTATGCTAAGAGATGTGATCCTTGTCAGAGACACAGCAATATCCTTCATCAACCAGCTGAATTTTTGCATCCTATATCCTCCTCTTGGCCATTTATGAGATGGGGTATGGATATAGTTGGTAAGCTCCCTAAGGCACCTGGTGGGAAAGTATTCATGCTCGCTATGACTGATTACTTCTCCAAGTGGATAGAGGCTGAAGCTTTTGCCCAAGTCAGAGAAAAGGAAGTTATATCCTTCATTAAAAGAAATATTATAACTAGATTTGGTATTCCTTCTGAAATTATATGTGATAATGGTTCCCAATTTATTGGGGGCAGAACCACTAACTTTTGTGACAGCTGGGGGATTAAGATGATAACATCAACACCAGTCCACCCACAAGCTAATGGTCAGGCAGAATCATCCAACAAGATCATCATCAACAATTTGAAGAAGAAGCTTGGATCCAAGAAAGGGAAATGGGCAGAAGAACTACCTTATGTGCTTTGGGCTGATAGGACAACCCCTAAGAATGCTACTGGTCAAACACCATTCTCTTTGGTATTTGGGGCAGAATCAGTGATCCCAACAGAAATGGTGGTTCCAACTGCTAGAACAAGTATGCGTGATCCTGAGGAAAATGATGAGAACTTGGCTCAAGACCTGGATACTATTGAAGAAATCAGGGATCTGGCTAGGATAAGGATGGCCAGTTATCAACAAAGAATGGCTGGTGCTTACAACAAAAATGTCAGGATCAGGAAGTTTCAAGTTGGAGATATGGTATTAAGGAAAGCATTTCAGAATACCACAAATCCTGCTGATGGAAAATTGGCTCCAAAATGGGAAGGCCCTTATTTGATTGAAGCTGAAGCAGGAAAGGGGGCATATAGATTGCTAACCATGGAAGGTGATTTGCTACCAAGAGCTTGGAATGCTGTCCACTTGAAGAAATATTTCATGTGAGCAGGATCCTCATGGCACAGATGATCCTTATGTTAGGAGTATCCTTGAAGGATCCTTAAAGTATCGGTGATCCTTACTTTGGTAATGTCCTAATCTTGAACTATTTCATTTCCTTATTTTCTCATATAAGGATAAGGATCATGTGTCCTTTATCCATCTCTCACGTGATTTTAAGTTTTGAAAGTTCAGGTATCCTTAGCAAAATATTGGTTATCTGCAGAAGCAATCCGTTCCTTGGGTTTAACCCCAGTTATTTGGGCTTGACCCCAGTTCCGCCTGTAGCGCATGATGATCCTGGTATAGTTCAAGGCAGTGGGACCAGTACTCGCTTTAGGGGCTGATAATTCCATTGTACTGGCTATGCCTAGGATCCTACGTATAATGGTAGACGTACCATACATCCGTTCCTAAGGTTTCTAACGTTTTCACGTTAGCTAAGGTTTTGACATTTTCATGTCACTAAGTTTGGATAGTCGCCAGTTAGGGCCATACTCCAGTTTACATACGATCCTTGGGCTTGTCCCCAGTTATCCTTGGGCTCGTCCCCAGTTATCCTTGGGCTTGTCCCCAGTTATCCTTGGGCTTGTCCCCAGTTGCTAACTCTTATCTTATATTGGCTTAGTCCCAAGTTATGCTCTATTTCAGGTCCTTGAAGATTAGCAACTAGGGATCCTTGATCCTTACTTCTCTCTAAGGTATATCTTATAGTTATCCTGATTATGGTTAGGATCCTAACTTGGATCCTCAGGTATGATCCTTAACTATTTTTAATTCTATTCATTGTTTATTTGAATAACCCTTAAAAATTTGACAACTAAACTTGTGATCCTTAAAATATATTACTTTTTGGGATTCTTCAACTATAGGATATTTGGTTATGGATCATATCCTAAATATTTTCAATCTGACTTATTCAAAATTGCTTATTCAATAAGTGTACACCAAAACAATTGAGAATTAAAGAGACAAAAAGGATAACAATACAAGATGAGCGACAAAAGATTAAGGTTTTATTTATTAACAAAAGATTAACCCTTAAAAGGTTGTCAAAATTACCTACCCCGAGCATCTACCAGCAATACGTGGCCCGTCCGCTGGGGTAGGTAAAGGGTGTCCATGATAATAGGTTCAAAGTAGTGCAGGAATATAAAGGCGGCAGGATCACAATGGCTTCATCCCCCAAACAGAGGATCCCTCCACCATTTGCAATCCTGCCTATTGTCTGAAGGATCCTAGATCCTTAATCCTAAAAACTATTGTTCAGTACAGACCATCATTGTTTTAAAAACATCACAACCACAAAAAACTACTACCAAATTTAAAAATTGGGCTCCGGCTACGTCTAGGAATGTCCATCATCGCCCAATTGTGCAGCCTACACCTTCGATGCATCTTCGTCCCCTCCAGCTTCGGTATCCTTCACCAGATCCTTCCCACTGCCTCCAGCCTCGATCGCCAAAACCTCCTCAGCCTCCTCATCATCTTCAAGATCAGCCAACCTTGCTTTCCAGCCCTCAACATCCCAGCTGCTTCTGTCGAAGTTAGGATCTTGAGCTTCCTGGGCCATCTTTAGTTTTGTTTGATACATTGTGATGGCAGCAGAGACCTTTGCACTTTCTATGAGATCATGCTTCTCATAGTCGATGTCGATCAGGATTTTAGCTGTCTTAGTCTTGGCTTCTTGAAGGGCTTTTTCAAGATCAGCAATCTTGAGATCCTTAAGCACTGCAACTTGTTGGAGGTCAGCAATCTTCCTATCCTGCTCCTCGACGCTTCCCACATAATCTTCAATCTCAGCAAATTTCTGCAAAGAAAAAGACAAAGCAGTTCAAGATCAGATGATCCTCAAATGAGTAGGATACCTAGGCAGAATTGGTGATCCTTACCTCATTGAAGTATTCGAGGAACTGGTGGCGGATCAGTGGTAGGCCTTGTAGGTCCTCTGTGTCAGAAGTTTTCCTCTTCTTGCCACCCCTTCCTTTAGTGGGTGCCTTGGGAATGGAGATGCTAGGACTGGTAGTGGCCCTCTTCTTCCTGGATCGAACAACATCAAGGTCGGCCGTGTTGAACTGGGAGGCAGGCTTGGAAGATTTTCCGGCACCTACACATTTAAAGCAAGATAAGTATCATTATCCTATTTCAATATAACTATTTATTTTAATATTCAACTATACAAAAAGCAGGATACTTACTTGACATGGTGATGGAACCTGAGGATACTTCTTGTGAGTCTTGGGTGTCTATCTTGAATGTCCTTGTTTCAGGATCAAGTCTTTTGAAAGTGGCGAGTCTCTCTTTGGCAGCAGGAGACAGTCTGAGGTGTGAGACGGTGATTGTCACACCCTGGCTTTGCGGAAGCGTGGTTATTTTCGGTGTGACTTCTTAATACCATAGCTTAATCATAACAAAGCTATATGAATTAAAATCATGCAAGATCATCCATTTGATTAAGTTTTAAAACCAGAGTAACATACCATTGTCTTATAGACTTACAACATCATAACATAAAACATTGTCTTGAGAAACATAAACATCAACATGAAATAAACGCAGTTTAAGATTTGTGACTTGTCCAGGAAAGAGTCACATTTCCTAAACTGGGATGACCTTGGAACCCTTATGCAGCGGGAAAACATAACATACCGCGCCAGATCTTTAATTTCCTGAAATACATGTAAGTTGAAAAATCAACAATAATGTTGAGCGAGTTCATGTGTAAGCGAGTAAGTAAACCTTTGTGAGTTATAAAAATAGTCTTGGTATGTAGCAAATAAGGGAATTGAGATCACCAATGGTTTGCAAGGCCACTGATATATGTGAAGTGCAAATAGGGAGACTCAAACCTAGCAGATTTCGCCACGGCATTAGTATGTGGACAAAGTCACCCCGAGGTCCGTTTCTAGTTTGGCCTGGGGCTGGGCTCGCTACACCCAGATAGATCTACCGCTCCTGTCCCTCGGTCCCAACATGAGGACTAATGGCCTCATATTGCTCCTACCCACTCACATGATCTAAGTAGTAAACCTCCTTACGCTAACCATACCGTGTATAAAGTACTTGTAATCAAAGTAACATGTATTTCACCCCCGTAGTTAAGAAAACTGAAAACAGTTAAGAGAAAAGGGGGACATGAACTCACAGTGGTGCGTCTCTACCAAGTATGCCTCCAAATCGATCAGCTGTATGACGACCTACACGTGCTAACTCTATTAGACGGACGGCCGTGCCTTAGCTTTATGGTTTAAGTTTTTGGGAAATAGTTAGGCAACTATTTCGTGTTCACGTTCTGTATATACTTGGTAGTTATTCTCCTTCCCAAGGATGGGGGATTTAATACATGTGTGTTCGTAACATTCAGATTTCACTATTAAGTCTCACTTAATATATTTTATTTCCTAACTCCAAAATATAAATATTCTTCCCAAAAAATATTATATTTTAATACATGTGATTTTCCCAAAATAATACTTAGTAATATTATTTTTACTCTAAAAATAATATTTACGTACTTCACAAAATAATCGTAAACACTTATACAAGTGACGTTGTGAAAGAAGAATATATACTAAATATATATATGTATCACGTTTTACTTTGTGAAAATCCCACCTCCGATGTTTTGTAAATATAGTCGTGGCGAAACTTATATTTTGAAAACAAGTCAAAATGTCTTTCTAACACTTATAGTGAAAATATTTCTAAGTGTTAGGCTTTTTGGAAAAATTTCGCCAGAGTTTCCTCTGTAACTGGAGGTGGCCACGCTTTCAAGCGTATCATTTTCTTTTACAAATCAACCAACAATTTTCTCAATCAACCAAAACAATGTTCAAATCACAAACTAGTCAAAATATGTATATAAATCGCATAAATTTCATGAACTTGTGATTTATCCAAACTGTGAAGTAAATCTCATTACTTTTAGTGGATCTTTATATAAAACAATCCGATTTTGTAAAAACCTCGTTTTTATGGAAGTTTCGTCTTTACAACTTCTCGTCATCTTTTTCAAAAATAGTTATTTTGTCGAAACTTGTGTTACACAAGTGTTTACACACTTGTGTGTTCTAAAAACCATTCTTGTTAGTGTAAGATCCGTCTTTTAAAGTATGTTTTCTCTTGACACGTGGTCCTTTGAAAATACCGCTTGTAGATACGTAGATCTACTAGTTTTAAACACTATTGTACAAGCTAAAACACTTTTACACAAGTTCATGATTCGCGTGTGGTAGAGTTTCACCCTTTAGCCCTTGTTCTATTCAAAACAACCTTATGTCATGATTCGTGATCATGACCAAACCGGGTTAAGTGATGATCCGAGCTACCACAACATAGATCGGGTCTCAATAATCACAAATTTCAATTACTACAACATTTACACAACTAGTGAGCTTTTAACCATCATTTTTCATGTTTTTAGTAGACTTTAATGCACCATTTTGTAAGATTTCGAGTTTTAATCATTACACCACATATTAACCGCTTTAGATTAGTTCAAGATAGGGATTTAAACATCATACCACTAGCTCGAGGCTAGGGAAGAATCTACGCGCAAATGAGGTGGATAAAAGCTAGAGAGAGAGGTCCTTCGAACTCCGAGTGCACCAAGCCTCCTAATACGTGATCCTTGAAGCTTGTATGTTCTTGTAATGTGAAGATGGAAGCCGAAAAATTATGATGGATGGGCAAGGGGATCTCGGCCGAAGCCTTAGAGGGCAAGAGAGAGAGTAAATTTTGGGTGTTGGAATGTGAATGAGCTTAATGTGTAAAGGTTAGTATTTATAGACAAACATAAGATTAGTGTCCAATGGATCATGTGTCTCAATGATATTAAGCATTGTGATTAAAATAATCAAAAGAAATCAAAGGGTGTCCCCTCTAGTTTGGGGCCGGTTAGCAGGGGGGGTCTTGGTCCATTTCCAAGTATTAGTTAGCTACTAGTTAAGATAAGTAGGTTAGTTAAGTAGTTAACTTGGTTAGTTGCGTGTAGTGTTTTATAGCGGGTGTTAGGGTATTCGGGGACCCTAACTGGCTCAGAAAAAGACCAATAATGAAAATAACAATATTTTCATGTTCCGGGTATAGTCCGGTTGTTCGGTTGGATAGAAATCCGTTAAAGTGCTTAACAAAGCTCTAAAGTGTCGTTAATATCCTTTTTAGTGACACAACTTATTTCTGACACCTTGGAAAGTGTCTAGTAATATTTTTCTCAAGTTTTGGCACTTTATTAGTTAGCTAAAAGCTGAATTGTTATGTAAAGTGCTGAATTTTTGTACTTAGAGTACGTTTTAGGCACATCCAGTCATTGTAACTTATCCCTAGAGACGCAGTTCTACAACCCTTATATCCCTACACTCACCACTAGTGTAGCAAAATATTTCAGGCTCTTACAGGCCTTAGAGGCAGTGTTTGCCTGATGCTGGCTTTATCAGCATGTTCAATAGGTTATCCGTTATAGTGCTACTGTGCTTTTTGTGCATCATGTTTGTCACTAAGGTTCAGTCATGTAAATAATGTAGTGACAGCAAGTAAAGTATGATGCAAGTAAGTACATGTATCAGTATTCACGTAGCAGTTTATTCACAAGTTCAAGCAAGCACAGTAATTAAGCAATAATTAATTATTAATTAAGTCGTACGGATACCTGGTTTAGTGAGGGTTGTCACATTCTCCCCCCGTTAAATAAATTTCGTCCCGAAATTTAAGTTCTGCTTGTAGATGCAGGGTTCTTAGGAAAAAGGTGGGGGTATTTCTCTTTCATCCGGTCCTCACGCTCCCAGGTGTACTCAGGACCGTGTCTGGCATTCCAACGAACTTTGACGAGCTTGACACTGCTCCGGCGGGTCTTGTTTACTTTCCAGTCCGTAACCTCCACCGGTTCTTCAACGAAATGGAGCGTGTCGTCAACATGGATCTCGTCGATGGGAATGGCAATGTCATCTTGAGTTGGACTTTTCTTTAGGTTGGATACATGAAATGTATCGTGGACTGAATGGAGTTCAGCAGGTAGGTCCAACTTGTATGCTACTAGTCCTATTCTTTCCAGAATTCTGAAAGGACCAATGTAGCGCGGATTTAACTTCCCACGCTTTCCGAAGCGTGCCACACCTTTCCAGGGTGAAACTTTCAATAACACCATTTCTCCAACTTGGAATTCCACATGTTTCCGGTTTGGATCCGCATAGGCCTTCTGTCTGTGGCGAGCTGCTTTGATGCGTTTTAGAATCTGCGCAATCTTGTCTGTCGTCTCTTGGACGATTTCGGGACCAGCAAGCTGCCTATCACCTGCGTCAGCCCAGCATAGTGGTGATCGGCACTTATGTCCGTAAAGGGCTTCGAATGGCGCGGCACCAATACTGGTGTGGTAGCTGTTGTTGTATGAAAATTCGACCAAAGGCAAATGCTTGTCCCAGCTACCGCCCAAATCCATAACACACGCTCTCAGCATGTCTTCCAAAGTCTGTATCGTTCGCTCGCTTTGACCGTCAGTTTGCGGATGAAACGCAGTGCTCAGATTCAATTGCGATCCAAAAGCTTCTTGGAAGGATTGCCATATCCTTGACACAAACCTTCCGTCTCTATCAGAGATGATCGAGAGAGGCACTCCATGACGTGCGACGATCTCTCTCATGTAAATTTCAGCCAACTTGCTCGTATTATCCTTCTCTCTGATAGGTAAGAAGTGTGCTGACTTTGTTAATCGATCCACTATTACCCAAATAGTGTCATGGCCTCTTGGCGTTCTTGGCAATTTTGTATTAAAGTCCATTGAGATTTGTTCCCATTTCCACTTGGGAATCTCAGGTTGTTGCAGAAGTCCTGAAGGCTTCTGGTATTCGGCTTTAACCTTGGCGCATGTTAAACATTTGCTCACATAAACAGCAACATCTCCCTTCATCCTAGGCCACCAATAATAATCTTTGAGATCTTGGTACATCTTATCCGCTCCTGGATGGATAGAGTACCGCGACTTGTGAGCTTCATCGAAAATAACCTTCCTCAAACCTCCAAACAAAGGAACCCAAATCCTTTTCTCAAAACATAACGTTCCTTCCTCGTTTGGCATCAAAAGCTTCTCCATCCCACGGAGATATTCTTCTTCAAGGTTTCCTTCCTTGAGAGCTTCTTTCTGCGCGGCACGAATGCGCAAGGAAAGATCGGTTCGGATAATCATTTCTAAAGCCCTAACCCTTATGGGCTTGATCCTCTCCTTTCGACTTAGGGCATCGGCGACTACATTCGCCTTCCCTGGATGGTACTTTATCTCGCAGTCGTAATCGTTTAGCAACTCAACCCATCGTCTCTGTCTCATATTCAACTCCTTCTGGTTGAATATGTGCTGTAGGCTCTTGTGATCTGTAAAAATTGTACACTTTGTACCATAAAGGTAGTGTCTCCAGATCTTTAGTGCAAAAACCACTGCACCAAGTTCCAAATCATGTGTGGTATAGTTCTTTTTGTGCACTTTCAGTTGACGTGATGCGTAAGCAATAACCTTTTGGCGTTGCATCAACACGTAACCCAATCCTTGACGTGAAGCGTCACAGTATACCACGAAATCATCTGTACCTTCCGGTAGTGCTAAGATTGGCGCGTTGCAGAGCTTATCCTTCAGTATCTGGAATGCTTCTTCCTGTTTGATTCCCCAATCAAACTTCTTATCTTTCTGCGTGAGGAGCATCAATGGTTGAGCGATCTTCGAAAAGTCCTCAATGAACCTTCGATAGTAGCCAGCCAAACCCAAGAATTGTCGAATCTCGGTTGGCGTCTTTGGCGTTTCCCAATTCTTGATCGCTTCAATCTTTGTGGGATCAATATGGATTCCATTTCCATTAACCACATGTCCAAGAAATTGGACTTCACGTAGCCAAAATTCGCACTTAGAGAATTTGGCATACAACTGTTCCTTCTTTAGCAACTCCAAAATAGCTCTTAGATGCTGTTCGTGCTCGTCCTTTGTTCTTGAATAAATCAAGATGTCATCGATAAACACAATCACGAACTTGTCCAAGTACGGCTTGCAAACTCTATTCATCAAGTCCATAAAGACTGCAGGTGCGTTTGTCAAACCAAACGGCATAGCAAGGAACTTGTAGTGTCCGTAACGAGTTCTGAAGGCTGTCTTCGGGATACCTTCCTCTTGTATCCTTAACTGATGGTATCCAGATCGCAAGTCGATCTTTGAGTAAAAGCTTTGAACCTTGTAGTTTGATCAAACAGATCATCAATTCTTGGCAGAGGATATCTATTCTTGATCGTCAGCTTGTTCAATTCTCTGTAGTCGATGCACATACGAAAACTACCGTCCTTCTTTTTGACAAACAGGACCGGAGCTCCCCAAGGAGAGAAGCTTGGTCGGATAAATCCCTTGTCTAACAACTCTTGAAGTTGTGCCGACAGTTCCTGCATCTCAGACGGAGCAAGTCTATAAGGTGCCTTAGCCACAGGTGCGGCGCCTGGAACTAAGTCGATGTGAAACTCTACTTGCTTCTGAGGTGGCAGTCCAGGTAAGTCCTCTGGGAAGACTTCCGGATACTCCCTCACGACAGGGATGTCTTCTATTCTTGGCTCGGCAGCCTTCTTATCCACAATGTGTGCCAGGAAGGCAACACATCCCTTCTGCAAACACTTTCGCGCTTTCAGGCAGCTGATAATTCTCAACGGCGTATCACGCTTCTCTCCGTGAACCACAATTGTTTCGCCATCTTCGGTTGGGATACGAACAACCTTTTTGTGACAAACTATCTCAGCCTTGTTGCCTGATAACCAGTCCACTCCTACCACCACGTCGAAGCTTCCCAACTGGACTGGTAGTAGATCCAAAGCAAACTCACGCTCTCCTAATTCGATCACACAACCTCTGATGACTTCGTTGGCTTCTACTAACTTCCCATTAGCCAATTCGATGGAGTACGGAATATCTAACTTATTAGCGGCTAAACCAAGCATATTCTTAAACTCTAACGACACGAAGCTATAATCGGCACCAGTATCAAATAAAACGGATGCATAGCGTTGATTTACAGGGAACGTACCAGTAACGACATTGGGGTCCTGGCGCGCTTCCCTTGCTTCGATTTGGAACACTCTTCCACGGGCTTGGTTTAATTCTGGGCAGTTCTTCTTAAAATGCCCAATATCACCGCAGTTAAAGCATCCAAGTCTTTGCCCGTTTCCACCTCCATTTCCAGCTGGGTTGTTGTTTTGGTTTGCATTGCCAGCCTGATTCGCAAAGTTGCCTCGATTCCCGTTACCTCCATTGTTCCCCTGTGGGCGATTACCACCACGATTATTATTTCTATTCCCAAATCCTCCTTGGCCTCCCCGGCCAGCACTAGCCCAACAAGAATCCTTCAAGTGGCCCGGCTTTCCACATGCTTCGCATACTTTCACACTACAATGGCCAGTATGGTGGCGTTGACAGGTATTACACTTGGGCTGGGTGCCCTGATATCCTTTTCCTTTCTTTCCACTACCAGCTGTAACCTGAGCTGGCGTGCCCGATCCTCCTTTCTTAACCGCCACACTGGTGCCCTGCTTGAAGTTTGAGAACTTCCGTTTGTTACCTCCTGACGACTCGACGTGAGTCTCTTTCTTCTTAAGCTCAGCATCATCAAACTTGTTCAGGCGAATGGCCTCCTCTGTGAGAGCCACGCTCAAATCGATCGCTTCAGTAATGGTCGCAGGCTTTGATGAGGTCACCATGCTTATGATTTGAGGAGCTAATCCCCAAATGAAACGTTCAATCCGCTTGAACTCTGGGGTGACCATGTAGGGTACCATATGCGATAAGTCATGGAATCTTTGAACGTACTCTGCGATCTTTTGACCGTCCATTTTCAGGTGCCAGAACTCGGTTTCCAATCTCTGGATTTCCGCGCGAGAGCAGTACTTTTTGCGCATAAGTTCCTTCAGTTCGGTCCAGGTTAGCGCGTAGGCAGCAGCTTCACCAAGTGTCTGCACTTGCAAATTCCACCAAGAGAGGGCTCCATCCAAGAATAGCCCTGAGATATAGGTGACTTGCTGATCTAGCGCGCATTTGCTCATGCGAAGAACAGATTCAGTCTTTTCGGCCCAACGAACAAAGGCGACAGCACCTCCTGTGCCATCAAAGTTGACCGGCTTGCAGTCTAGAAACTGCTTGTAGGTGCATCCTGCACATACGTTATAACATACGATTGGCATTAGCATCATTGCTAAAGATATCCACTTAGGTCATGGTATGTCTAAATGACTTAGTATTACCATGAGGTGGATTATTGTTGTTGCCAGTGTTGCCAGAGTTGCTTCCACTAGTCCCTCCTTGAGAGGCGGTGTATTGTGCAATGGCAGCAGCGATAATTTGCTGGAGTTCTGCCTCATTAGTAGGCATGTGTGTCTCACGTCTCGGTGGCATCTTCTAAAAGATGTGTTTACGTCGGTCAGGTCATAGCAAGTAAAATGTTCGTATGTATTCAACAATACATAACATCTCATGCTATAGATAAATCAACCACATAACATCTCATGTCATAGAACCTAAATAGTAAATCAAACATCACAAGTGGTGAGAATACTGCGATTGCTTAGTCCTCAAATTGGGACCACAATGTAAAGCTTACAAGTACACAACTGTATCATACAACGTCAGTGACTTAGTAGGGGACGACCCTAGACAAGTCGTGCGATCGCTGGACAAGTTCAGGAATCTCTGGTTCATCCATTTTCAAATTCCTGAACTCCACCTCAAGCTTCTGAATTCCAGTCCTAAAACAACATTTCTTCTCAATCGTTTCCTTGAGCTCGTCCCAGCTCAGTGCATAAGCAGCGTCTGTGCCAAGGGTCTGAAACTGAAGGTTTCACCATGAGAGTGAGTTATCTAGAAATAACCCTGGGATGTAGGTAACACTCTGTTGGGACGAATAGTCACTCCTTCTTGGAATGGAGTCAATCTTTTCGGACCAACGAACAAATGCAACGGCGCCTCCCGTTCCTTCGAAGTTCAAAGGCTTGCAGTTCAGGAACTGCTTATAGGTGCAGCCAGTTGGAGGGTTATTTCAAGTAATGCCATCGTTGTACTTAGAGCGGAGGGCTTCATGTCGTGCATTTATCTGTGAGATGCGTCCTTGCAGCTCGGCTTCTGTCCTTGGCAACGTACTGGTGTTTGTGTCACGTCTGGGTGACATTCCCTTTTGTCGAAGTGGTGTGAAGCGGGTTAGACAACGTTTCAATTGTCTATGAGGTATATATAGCAACATAAGCCATCATGTAATCACCCAATTTCACACGCAAATATACTCAATGTATGAGTGGGGAAGTAAATTTCTGAGCCTTCACATAGGCTTGCCAATTTGGCTTGTTGCTTGTAATAGAATGAACTCGAGGCTACATCGCCTCGCCTTGGTCATTCGTGTTTTAGATATTTCCTGCTACATTGGTTTTCATTAGCTTGACCCGCAGAGTCCACCAGGATTTCTGTGCACTACAAGTCGTTATTACGTGGGCCCCCGTAAAAATAAATTGTCTTGCACAGTTACCCCAAATTTTCTCTCGTCCAAGCAGATGATCAATCAAGGAGCAACAGCAGGTGCATCGGCATGAACAGGGTCATGCTCCAATGCGGGGTCAGGAGCAACGCCTGGCTCAGGGGCCACGGCTGGCTTTGGATCAAAAACTCCATCTCAAGATCAGCTGGATCAACAAACACAGGGGGTTACAGGATCCTCCAAGGGCTGGTCTAAGTGTATGAACTCAAGGTCATGGTCTGGATCAAAACCAGGTGGAAGAACAAGATCACCCTCAATACTGTGATCAAACTCAAAGCTGCGTGCGGGAACCGGTGCAGCTGATGACGCCGTATCAGGGTCGGCGTCGTGTGAATGGTGCTGCACTCCCTGTATATGCGAAAATGCGGATGTCAGAAACTCAAATGAGTCTGGGATAGGGGAATGGGCATGAGTCTCCCTTGCAGAAGCGTCCGCATGCAGTAATCTAATACCAGCAGCCATAGGGCCTTGCCCTTAAGTGGGTCCTCCTCTAATAGATTGACATCGTCGTCAGAGACAACGTCGGGGGCATATCAACAACGGGATAAGCGGCAAGGGGCACAGGAGCAGGGATCACCGCGAGTGGCAAATTCCCAACAAGATGGTCATCAGTAGGCTCTGCTACGACTTCAGGCAGCGCAAAAGGGCTGAAAGTCGTCATTGTCTGTGCCGGTAGTATCGGAAATGTACACCTCGTGCTTCGATGAAACTATGTCGTCTGATACTATGGCCATGGGATTCGTAGTGTCCATCTCTCTAGTACATGATGAAAGCATGACGTTTGTAACACAAACACATATACGTATGATAATCAATCATATAATCATATAAACATATTAGTCAATCAAATAATTCTCCTAGTCCCACTAGCCAAATTCTTCCCAGTCTCTAAGACTGCTCTATCATCTACCTCGACCTCTTAGATCGAGCCTCGGCCTCTAAGACCGAGCCTCAGCCTCCAAGACTGAGCCTACTCTTCCTAGTCTTACTAGCCATCTACCTCGATTTCTTAGATCGAGCCTCGGTCTCTAAGACCGAGCCTCAGCCTCCAAGACTGAGCCTACTCTTCCTAGTCCAACTAGCCAACTACCTCGATCTCTCAGACCGAGCCTCGGCCTCCAAGACCGAGCCTCAGCCTTTCCGGACTGAGCCTAAAATAATGAATAGAATGTGCTCAACATTTGTTTGTAAAAAGTGTTGGATCTGGACTTAAGTGGTATGCAGAAAAATGTTTTCGTGAGAGCCCTAGTGATCATAGTCTAGACTCGAGAAAGAATCCTAGTTCGCTATGATCAGAGCTCTGATACCAAGCTGTCACACCCTGGCTTTGCGGAAGCGTGGTTATTTTCGGTGTGACTTCTTAATACCATAGCTTAATCATAACAAAGCTATATGAATTAAAATCATGCAAGATCATCCATTTGATTAAGTTTTAAAACCAGAGTAACATACCATTGTCTTATAGACTTACAACATCATAACATAAAACATTGTCTTGAGAAACATAAACATCAACATGAAATAAACGCAGTTTAAGATTTGTGACTTGTCCAGGAAAGAGTCACATTTCCTAAACTGGGATGACCTTGGAACCCTTATGCAGCGGGAAAACATAACATACCGCGCCAGATCTTTAATTTCCTGAAATACATGTAAGTTGAAAAATCAACAATAATGTTGAGCGAGTTCATGTGTAAGTGAGTAAGTAAACCTTTGTGAGTTATAAAAATAGTCTTGGTATGTAGCAAATAAGGGAATTGAGATCACCAATGGTTTGCAAGGCCACTGATATATGTGAAGTGCAAATAGGGAGACTCAAACCTAGCAGATTTCGCCACGGCATTAGTATGTGGACAAAGTCACCCCGAGGTCCGTTTCTAGTTTGGCCTGGGGCTGGGCTCGCTACACCCAGATAGATCTACCGCTCCTGTCCCTCGGTCCCGACATGAGGACTAATGGCCTCATATTGCTCCTACCCACTCACATGATCTAAGTAGTAAACCTCCTTACGCTAACCATACCGTGTATAAAGTACTTGTAATCAAAGTAACATGTATTTCACCCCCGTAGTTAAGAAAACTGAAAACAGTTAAGAGAAAAGGGGGACATGAACTCACAGTGGTGCGTCTCTACCAAGTATGCCTCCAAATCGATCAGCTGTATGACGACCTACACGTGCTAACTCTATTAGACGGACGGCCGTGCCTTAGCTTTATGGTTTAAGTTTTTGGGAAATAGTTAGGCAACTATTTCGTGTTCACGTTCTGTATATACTTGGTAGTTATTCTCCTTCCCAAGGATGGGGGATTTAATACATGTGTGTTCGTAACATTCAGATTTCACTATTAAGTCTCACTTAATATATTTTATTTCCTAACTCCAAAATATAAATATTCTTCCCAAAAAATATTATATTTTAATACATGTGATTTTCCCAAAATAATACTTAGTAATATTATTTTTACTCTAAAAATAATATTTACGTACTTCACAAAATAATCGTAAACACTTATACAAGTGACGTTGTGAAAGAAGAATATATACTAAATATATATATGTATCACGTTTTACTTTGTGAAAATCCCACCTCCGATGTTTTGTAAATATAGTCGTGGCGAAACTTATATTTTGAAAACAAGTCAAAATGTCTTTCTAACACTTATAGTGAAAATATTTCTAAGTGTTAGGCTTTTTGGAAAAATTTCGCCAGAGTTTCCTCTGTAACTGGAGGTGGCCACGCTTTCAAGCGTATCATTTTCTTTTACAAATCAACCAACAATTTTCTCAATCAACCAAAACAATGTTCAAATCACAAACTAGTCAAAATATGTATATAAATCGCATAAATTTCATGAACTTGTGATTTATCCAAACTGTGAAGTAAATCTCATTACTTTTAGTGGATCTTTATATAAAACAATCCGATTTTGTAAAAACCTCGTTTTTATGGAAGTTTCGTCTTTACAACTTCTCGTCATCTTTTTCAAAAATAGTTATTTTGTCGAAACTTGTGTTACACAAGTGTTTACACACTTGTGTGTTCTAAAAACCATTCTTGTTAGTGTAAGATCCGTCTTTTAAAGTATGTTTTCTCTTGACACGTGGTCCTTTGAAAATACCGCTTGTAGATACGTAGATCTACTAGTTTTAAACACTATTGTACAAGCTAAAACACTTTTACACAAGTTCATGATTCGCGTGTGGTAGAGTTTCACCCTTTAACCCTTGTTCTATTCAAAACAACCTTATGTCATGATTCGTGATCATGACCAAACCGGGTTAAGTGATGATCCGAGCTACCACAACATAGATCGGGTCTCAATAATCACAAATTTCAATTACTACAACATTTACACAACTAGTGAGCTTTTAACCATCATTTTTCATGTTTTTAGTAGACTTTAATGCACCATTTTGTAAGATTTCGAGTTTTAATCATTACACCACATATTAACCGCTTTAGATTAGTTCAAGATAGGGATTTAAACATCATACCACTAGCTCGAGGCTAGGGAAGAATCTACGCGCAAATGAGGTGGATAAAAGCTAGAGAGAGAGGTCCTTCGAACTCCGAGTGCACCAAGCCTCCTAATACGTGATCCTTGAAGCTTGTATGTTCTTGTAATGTGAAGATGGAAGCCGAAAAATTATGATGGATGGGCAAGGGGATCTCGGCCGAAGCCTTAGAGGGCAAGAGAGAGAGTAAATTTTGGGTGTTGGAATGTGAATGAGCTTAATGTGTAAAGGTTAGTATTTATAGACAAACATAAGATTAGTGTCCAATGGATCATGTGTCTCAATGATATTAAGCATTGTGATTAAAATAATCAAAAGAAATCAAAGGGTGTCCCCTCTAGTTTGGGGCCGGTTAGCAAGGGGGGGGGTCTTGGTCCATTTCCAAGTATTAGTTAGCTACTAGTTAAGATAAGTAGGTTAGTTAAGTAGTTAACTTGGTTAGTTGCGTGTAGTGTTTTATAGCGGGTGTTAGGGTATTCGGGGACCCTAACTGGCTCAGAAAAAGACCAATAATGAAAATAACAATATTTTCATGTTCCGGGTATAGTCCGGTTGTTCGGTTGGATAGAAATCCGTTAAAGTGCTTAACAAAGCTCTAAAGTGTCGTTAATATCCTTTTTAGTGACACAACTTATTTCTGACACCTTGGAAAGTGTCTAGTAATATTTTTCTCAAGTTTTGGCACTTTATTAGTTAGCTAAAAGCTGAATTGTTATGTAAAGTGCTGAATTTTTGTACTTAGAGTACGTTTTAGGCACATCCAGTCATTGTAACTTATCCCTAGAGACGCAGTTCTACAACCCTTATATCCCTACACTCACCACTAGTGTAGCAAAATATTTCAGGCTCTTACAGGCCTTAGAGGCAGTGTTTGCCTGATGCTGGCTTTATCAGCATGTTCAATAGGTTATCCGTTATAGTGCTACTGTGCTTTTTGTGCATCATGTTTGTCACTAAGGTTCAGTCATGTAAATAATGTAGTGACAGCAAGTAAAGTATGATGCAAGTAAGTACATGTATCAGTATTCACGTAGCAGTTTATTCACAAGTTCAAGCAAGCACAGTAATTAAGCAATAATTAATTATTAATTAAGTCGTACGGATACCTGGTTTAGTGAGGGTTGTCACAGTGATAGCTGCATAACAAGAAAGCAAAAGTATATAAGTGATCCTTATATCAAAAGAAAGTTCTCTGGTGATCCTTCTCAGGATCCTCCATCCTACCATGGGTAGCCCATTTCCTGGGAAGATTCTTCCCGTCAGGGATAGA
Organism: Helianthus tuberosus; assembly: GCA_030545235.1. Taxonomy (NCBI): domain Eukaryota; kingdom Viridiplantae; phylum Streptophyta; class Magnoliopsida; order Asterales; family Asteraceae; genus Helianthus; species Helianthus tuberosus. The sequence continues at coordinate 27,647,559 of CM060392.1, forward strand.
ATCTCTCTTGACGAAAAAGAAACGCCGCTTCCAGTTAGTATCATTCTTGGTAGCTTTGAAGATCGGGTGTTCCTCACCAGGTTTACGTTTGAACAAATAACGATGAGAACCAAAGGTAGTAAGATCATACAGCTCTCCCAGCTCTGACATTCCTAAGTCTATCCCTTCCTGCTCGATGATCCTTTCAAGGGTATACAAAACCCTCCAGATCATCGGCATGGCTTGGGTATAAGAGATGCCGGTTAGGGAAAAGAAAGATTGGGTGAAGGCTGGAAAAGGATATGTATAGCCTATGGTGAACGGAGTGACAGGAAAAGCGACCCAGTTGTCGGAAATATGATCCCTCAGGGCATTGGGATCAAAAGATTTAAACACGGTGTTCGCCGGGAAACAATAGCGGATCCTATCAATTTGCGGATCGGTGAAATAGCAGCGTTCTTTTATGGAATCTTCGATGATCCCCTGGCTCTTCAGTGGGCTGTTTTTCGGGTGATCCTTAGCTGGGGAGTTCCGGAGCAACATTTTTGACAGAATGATGGAAAGAGACGGAAAACAGAGCAAAAGAAGGAAGAAGATGAAGAGAGAATACATGTTTATCTTCGGATGCAGTTATAAAGGGAGTATCTCTGAAATTTAAATGCAAACAATCCTATCTATATCTCCTATTTATAATCATGATTGTGCAGGGTTGTCACTTCTGTGACGTCACAGTTGCAACGGATAGTTCTACATCAACGGCTAGTTATTCGTTAGTTACTTGCGGATAAGATCAAGAAAATATAATTCGTTCATTTTACATATTACTCCTTATATTTTGGGGGCAATTGTTAGGGGAGGATTTTCTAACAATTAGTGATCCTTACTTGTTATCCTAATAAATGATCCTTACTTCTGTGACAGATAGTGATCCTCAGAAGAGCTTCAGGATCAGGATCATGGATCACCTTAAGGATCCTCATACTAACGATTGTTTGTTTGTGTTTCGTATTATTTTGCAGGAGTAACAAGCTTGACTTGGTCTTGGCAACGTTACTATGGAATATTCCACGGGTATTTCGCACACGTTTGACTGGAAATGGACGTTGTGGAGAACGTGGGAGCATGGCACAAAAGTCTGATAGTTTGTTAGCATAGTTAACTTCTATTTTTAAAGTGGTGACGAGCTAGTATTTAGAACACTTAGCCATTTTCAGCTACACACACTCTCGTACAATTACACTCTTGAAGCTTTCGGCAAGCACTTAACAGTTTTCACTCACTTTTACACATTTCGCCATAGTGATCCTTGTACCTAGCTCGTTACTATCCGAAGTTGTAAACATTTATTGATTTATTTGAGCTTGGTGATCGGTAGTTTCCATCACCCGAGGTTTTTTATGCCGGAGATCTTCTAAAGATCAAGGGCTTTTTCCTCGTATAAATCCTTGTGTCGTTTGTGCAATTTACATTGAAGTGATCCTTATCATTGTTCCTCATTTCAAGCATCATTCCCCGTAACTAAGAGTTTGGTTGCATTATCCTCATCAGATTTTTTTTGACCAAAACAATGACCAAAGGTGGAGGGATCCTGAGTTTTAGGACGAAGCCCTTGGTCATCACCGTTAGTATGTTTTTTCTTTTGAACAATATAACAGTTGGAGGTGGATAGGTCTCGGTTTGAGACAAAGCCTTCAACTGTTAAGTAAATACGATAAGGAACTGTTAGTGCTCTTAGTGGATGGGCCTTGGTTTGAGGTGAAACTAAGAGCACATCTTTTGGTATGTTAATAATATAACTTCCTTTTGCCTCTATTTCTGTTGTTACTACTTTGTTGTTTAAACTTTACTTATAAAAATAGTTAAATTTGGACAATATAGGGAACATATTGCAAGAATATCCTGAGAGATATCCTACTCAGGATACTGCCTCGCGACTTATAAAACTTAGGCTATAAAAAGGAGAGATCATACCGAATACTCCCAGAGAGTCAATTCCATCCTCCAATCACAGGAATGTCCCCAGTGCATAAATTTAAATCCATCTTTCAAATTGTATGATGTATGTCCCCTGTGTTTAACATGGTCATATTTTAGTTTGACTGCATAAACCTCAAATATCCTGGAGATAAACCCTGATATCATGGGGATAAACCCTAATATCCTGGGGATAAACCCTTAATATCCTGGGGATAAACCCTTAACATGCTGGGGATAAACCCTGGTTTTCATGCGCTACAGGCGAGAGTGTATAAACTCCAAGTCTTAGAAAGGTGAAAACCTTTAAACCTTAGAGGGTATGAAAATACCCTTTCGTGAGAGAGGGTGATCAATCCTCATATACCTTTAGGATCCAGGACATAGCCAATAGTAACGAAATTGTCAGCCACTTTTACATGAACTGGTCCCGTTACCTTGAACTATCCCTAGATGACTTGCGCTCCAGGCGGGGTGTACAAACCCAATTCGAGAGAAAGGTGAATACCTTTAAACCTTTGAAGGGATCAGGATCCCTTAAGCGTGAGAGAGGGGGCCAATCCTCTAATCTTTCGAAATATCCTGAGCGTATATCCTGGAGCTATATCCTGATACGTATTCTGCAAAACAATCTTAAACTAAGGTGGGTGTTAGCTTGGCTAACACCCCTCCGATGCATAAGTCATTATTGGGTTCAAGATAATAAACGAATTCAAATATATTTAAGAGAGATAGAATACATACCATTCTGAGATAAAAGCTAAATTCTATTCTTACTTGAAATAGAGCTTTAGGTGTATGGCATTCCAGGATCTTGGTAGCATATCGCCCTCCATATTCCTGAGCCGGTATGCTCCTTTTCCTGATTCTGATTCAACCTCATATGGTCCTTCCCACTTTGGAGCCAGCTTTCCGTCGGCAGGATTAGTGGTATTTTGAAAAGCCTTTCTTAATACCCAATCTCCAACTTTGAACCTTCTAGCCCTTATATTCTTGTTGTATGCTCTGGATATCCTTTGTTGATATGCTGCCATCCTTAGTCTTGCTGCATCTCTTGTCTCGTCTATGGTGTCCAAATCCTGGCATAAAGTTTCAGGATTCTGCTCAGGATCCCGGAGGATAGATCTCGCAGTAGGTATCACCATTTCTGTTGGGATAACTGCTTCTGCTCCGAATACCAAGGAAAATGGTGTCTGGCCAGTTGCATTCTTTACCGTTGTTCTATCAGCCCACAAAACAAAGGGTAGTTCTTCTGCCCATCTGCCTTTCTTGGCTCCTAATCTCTTCTTCAGGTTGTTGACAATTATCTTGTTTGAAGATTCAGCTTGTCCATTTGCTTGAGGATGTACCGGGGTATGTTTTGGTCAAAAATCAAGCAATGACAATGTAACCAAACTTTCTGTTGTGAGGTATGATGCTTGAATTGATGGACAATAATAAGGATCACTATGAAGTGTAATGAACAAATGACACGAAGATTTATACGGGGAAAAAGCCCTTGATCAAGAGTTGATCTCCGGCACAAAAAACCCCGGGTGATGGAAACTACCGATCACCAACTCAAATTAAACAAACAATCTGTTACAACTTCGGATGATAGCGAGCTAAGTACAAGGATCACTATAGTGTAACGTGTAGAAATGTATGAAAAATGGTAAGTGTTTGTCGAGAGCCAGTGAGAGCGGTTGTATGAGAGTGTGTGTGTAGCCAAAAATAGCTAAGTGTCACTAATATAGCTCGCTACCCCTTTACAAATAGAAAATATCAAGCCTAACTAACATTCCGCAAAAGGTGCAAGTCTTCCACGACTCCACAACGTCCATTTCTGGCCAAGCACGTGCGGAATACAATAAGAATATTCTCCAGGAATGTCGCCAAGACTCAGTCCAAGTTGATATTCCTGCAAAACATTTACGAATTCAAAATAGACAATCGTTAGTACTGGGATCCTTATAGTTATCCATGATCCTGATCCTGATCCTGCAACACTTCTGAGGATCACTACTTCAGACAGAATTGAGGATCACTAAAAGAAATCAGCAAATAAGGATCACTGGTCATTTAGAAATCCACCCCTAACAATTGCCCCCAAAATATAAGGAGTAAATATGTAAATAAATGAGTTGTATTTTGTCGATCTTATCCGTAGCAAACTAACGGATAACTAGCCGTTGAAGACGGACTAGCCGTTGCAAAGCTGACGTCACTGAAGTGACAATCCTGCAAATCATCATTATAAATAGGAGTTAGAGATAGGATCAATATGCATTTAAATCCGAAGAAACTCCCTTTAAATTCTCAGTCGAAGATCAATCAGGTATCTCTTCTCTTACTTCTCCTTCTCTTACTCTGTTTTTCTTTCTTTACCATCATCTCGTTAAGAATGATGCTCCGGTCCACCCCTGCCAAGGATCACCAGAAAGATAGCCCCTTGAAGAGTCAAGGGATCATCAAGGATTCAGCGAATGAAAGGTGTTGCTTTACCGATGCTCAAATAGATAAGATCTGTCATTGCTTTCCGGCGAACGCCTTTTTCAGACCTTCCGATCCTACGGTTCTGAGCGACTATGTTTCTGAAACATGGGTTGCCTTTCCAGCTACTCCATTCACCATAGGATACACCTATCCTTTTCCAGACTTTACCCAATCCTTCTTTTCCCTTACCGGCATCTCTTACATCCAAGCTATGCCGATGATTTGGAGGGTCTTGTATACCCTGGAGAGGATCATAGAGCAGGAAGGGATTGATTTATGAATGTCAGAACTGACAGAGATGTATGATCTCACGATGTTTGGATCCCATCGATATCTGTTTAAGCGAAAACCCGGCGAAGAACATCCCATTTTTAAAGCCACCAAGAATGACACAAATTGGAAACGATGCTTCTTCTTTGTCAGGAGGGATACCATTCCAAACGGAAAGCATTTACCCAGGAAGTGGTCCACCAATGGTAGGACAGAGAATCCTGAGAAGGATCACCAGGTAATCTTGCTCTTGTGAAAGGATCACTAACCCCTTTTTGTCTTGTGTTATGCAGCTATCTCTGTTTCGTACCTTATCACAACACCCGCAACCAAGGAAAGGCTTGCTACTTTTCGGAGGCTTGATCCTGAAATAAGGTCATTCAAGATAGACACCCAAGACTCACAAGAAGTATCCTCAGGTTCCATCACCATGTCAAGTAAGTATCCTGCTTTTTGTATAGTTGAATATTAAGATAAATAGTTAAATTGAAATAGGATAAGGATACTTATCTTGCTTTAAATATGTAGGTGCCGGAAAATCTTCCAAGCCTGCCTCCCAGTTCAACACGGCCGACCTTGATGCTGTTCGATCCAGGAAGAAGAGGACCACTGCCAGTCCTAGCGTCTCCATTCCCAAGGTACCCACTAAAGGAAGGGGCGGCAAGAAGAGGAAAACTTCTGATATAGAGGACCTACAAGGCCTACCACTGATCCGCCACCAGTTCCTCGAATACTTTAACGACGTGAGGATCATCAATTCTGCTTAGGTATCCTACTCATTTGAGGATCATCCGATCTTGAATTGCTTTGTCTTTTTCTTTGCAGAAATTTGCTGAGATTGAAGATTATGTGGGAAACGTCGAGGAGCTGGATAAGAAGATTGCTGACCTCCAACAAGTTGCAGTGCTTAAGGATCTTAAGATCGCTGATCTTGAAAAAGCCCTTCAAGATGCCAAGACTAAGACAGCTAAAATCTTGATCGACATCGACTACGAGAAGCATGATCTCATAGAAGGTGCAAAGGTCTCTGCTGCCATCACAATGTATCAGACAAAACTAAAGATGGCCCAGGAAGCTCAAGATCCTAACTTCGACAGAAGCAGCTGGGATGTTGAGGGCTGGAAAGCGAGGTTGGCTGATCTTGAAGATGATGAGGAGGCTGAGGAGGTTTTAGCGATTGAGGCTGGAAGCAGTGGAAAGGATCTAGTGAAGGATACCGAAGCTGGAGGGGATGAAGATGCAGCGAAGGTGTAGGCTGCATGATTGGGCAATGATGGACATTCCTAGACGTAGCCGGAGCCCAATTTTTAAATTTGGTATTAGTTTTTTGTGGTTGTGATGTTTTTAAAACAATGATGGTCTGTAATAACTAAACAATAGCTATTAGGGTTAAGGATCATGAATGATCCTTTGGACAATAGGTAGGATTACAACTGGTGGAGGGATCCTCTGTTTGGGGGATGAAGCCATTGTGATCCTGCCGTCTTTTGATTCCTTAGTTGAAAGTAAGGGTCGAGAATCTTTGGTCATTTATCTTCACAAACCTGAAATAGGATATTGCTTGGAATTGAGCCATCATAAGATGAATGTTAGTGACTGGGGACAAGCCCAAAGGATAACTGGGGACAAGCCCAAAGGATAACTGGGGACAAGCCCAAAGGATAACTGGGGACAAGCCCAAAGGATAACTGGGGACAAGCCCAAAGGATAGTATGTAAACTGGAGTATGGCCCTTACTGGCGACTATCCAAACTTAGTGACATGAAAATGCCAAAACCTTAGCTAACGTGAAAACGTTAGAAACCTTAGGAACGGATGTATGGTATGTCTACCATTATACGTAGGATCCTGATTATAGCCAGTACAACGAAATTGTCAGCCCCTAAAGCGGGTACTGGTCCCATTGCCATGAACTATACCAGGATCATCGTGCGCTACTGGCGAAACTGGGGACAGGCCCAGACTGGGGACTAGCCCAAAAGATAACTGGATACTTCTGTAGATACTCAATGCTTAGTTAAGGATGCCTGAACCTTCAAAACTCAGAAATCAAGTAAAAGGAGGATAAAGGACGTAGGATCCTTATCCTCATAAGAATAAAAAGAATGAAATAGTTTAAGATTGGAATGTTACCAGAAAGAGGATCATCTATCAGCGGGGATCCTTCAAGGATACTTGTCTGGTAAGGATCATGGATCATGATCACATGAAATATTTCTTCAAATGGACAGCATTCCAAGCTCTAGGTAGCAAATCACCCTCCATTGTTAGCAATCGATATGCCCCCTTTCCTGCTTCAGCTTCAATCAAATAGGGTCCTTCCCACTTTGGTGCTAGCTTTCCATCAGCAGGATTGGTGGTGTTTTGAAATGCTTTCCTTAATACCATATCCCCAACTTGAAATTTCCTGAGCCTGACATTTTTGTTGTAAGCTCCAGCCATCCTTTGTTGATAACTGGCCATCCTTATCCTTGCTAAATCCCTGATCTCTTCTATAGTATCCAAGTCTTGAATCAAGTTTTCAGCATTTTCTTCAGGATCACGAACGCTTGTTCTTGCAGTTGGAACCACCATCTCTGTAGGGATCACTGACTCTGCCCCAAAAACCAAAGAAAATGGAGTTTGGCCTGTAGCATTCTTGGGAGTTGTTCTATCAGCCCACAGCACATAAGGTAGTTCTTCTGCCCATTTTCCTTTCTTGGATCCAAGCTTCTTCTTCAAATTGTTGATGATGATCTTGTTGGATGATTCTGCCTGACCATTAGCTTGTGGATGGACTGGTGTTGATGTTATCATCTTAATTCCCCAACTGTCACAAAAGTTAGTGGTTCTATTCCCAATAAATTGGGATCCATTATCACAAATAATTTCAGAAGGGATGCCAAATCTAGTAATAATATTCCTTTTAATAAAGGATATAACTTCCTTTTCTCTGACTTGAGCAAAGGCTTCAGCCTCTATCCACTTAGAAAAGTAATCAGTCATAGCAAGCATAAATACTTTTCCACCTGGTGCCTTAGGAAGCTTTCCAACTATATCCATTCCCCATCTCATGAATGGCCAAGAAGAGGATATAGGATGCAAGAGCTCTGCTGGTTGGTGAAGGATATTACTATGCCTCTGACAAGGATCACACTTCTTGGCATATTCCACAGCGTCCTTCTTCATAGTGGGCCAATAGTATCCTGTTCTCAGGATCCTTGAGAATAATGCCCTGCCCCCAGTGTGGTTTCCACAATCTCCTTCATGGAAATCCTTTAGGACTTCTTGAATTTCAGGATCCTCAATGCATCTCAAATATGGTCCTGCAAGAGATCGTTTATACAACATATTATTTAATATTGTAAATTGAGATACCTTAATTTTAAAAGCCCTTGGGTTTTCTCCTGTAGGGATTTCTCCATGTTGTATGTATCTCATGATTGGAAGTATCCATGATCCTGAATGAGATTGGGTATCATCACTAGGGATGATTGCAGAATCTTCTCCTATCTCCATAGTTACATGATCCTTGATAGCAGGGGTCAGGATATGGATAATAGGGATCTCAATATCCTCAGGAATCTTCAAAGATGATCCTAGATTGGCTAATGCATCAGCTTCTGCATTCTCTTCCCTTGGTACCTGTGTTAAACTAAAGGATACAAAAGAGAGTGCCAATTCTTTGACTATCTCCAAATATTTGATTAGCTTTTCACCTTTAACAGCATAGGATCCATTAAAGTGATTAGTGATCAATAAAGAATCTACATGTACCTCAAGATACCTGATATTCATATGCTTTGCAATTTGCAAACCAGCTATCAAGGCTTCATATTCAGCCTCATTGTTGGTAGTTTGAAATTCGCAAGCTATGGAGTGGGGTATTATGTCCCCCTGTGGCGATTTTAGTAGTATCCCAAGCCCTGTTCCATTCACATTGGAGGATCCATCAGTAAACAGTATCCAAGGATCCTTGGTTTCTTCAAGCTGTTGGACTTCTAGTTCAGCTTCCTTTTGCAAATCACTACTGAAATCTGCCACAAAGTCAGCTAATGCTTGGGATTTAATGGCTGTCCTAGGCTCATATCTTATATCATATGCACTCAACTTCACTGCCCACTTAGCCATCCTTCCTGACATTTCAGGTTTCCTGAGAACATTCTTAATTGGGAAATTAGTTTTAACAATAATGGCATGGGTCTCAAAATAATGTCTTAATTTAGTAGATGCCATAATTAATGCAAGGATAAGTTTTTCTAAATGTGAATACCTGGATTCAGCATCAAGTAAGCTCTTACTTACATAATAAACAGGATGTTGTGTACCTTGGTGATCCTTAACAAGGACCGCACTTACTGCTCTTGAGGATACCGCCAAATATAAGGATAACACATCTCCCTTTTCTGGTTTCATTAAGGCTGGGGCTGAGGATAGGTAATCTTTAAGAGCTTTAAGGGCACTTTCATGCTTCTCAGTCCATTCAAATTTCTTGTTTTTCCTCAGGATGTCATAGAACTCCTTGCACTTTTCTGAGGATTTGGATATGAATCTGTTCAAGGTTGCGATCCTGCCGGTCAACCTTTGCACATCCTTAGCATTGGCAGGAGATTTGATATTCACGATGGCCTTAATTTGCTCTGGACTTGCTTCAATGCCCCTCTTTGTTACCATATATCCTAAAAATTTACCTGCCTTTACACCAAAATGACACTTAGAAGGATTTAGTTTCATATTAAATTTATCAAGGATATTGAATGCTTCCTCCAAGTCCTTAAGGTGATCCTCAGCTCTTTTGGACTTAACCACCATGTCATCGATATAGACTTCCATAGTGTATCCAATTTGTTTTTTGAACATCATATTGACAAGCCTTTGGTAAGTAGCACCTGCATTCCTTAATCCAAATGGCATAGCAATATAACAGTATATACCAGTTGGGGTCATGAAGGCTGTATCCTCTTGATCGGATGGTTCCATCTGAATTTGTTGAAATCCAGATGAAGCATCCATAAAAGTTAACAACTCATGACCCGCGGTAGCATCCACCATGGAGTCAATGTGGGGTAATGGGAAAGGATCCTTGGGACATGCCTTATTTAAATCTGTAAAATCGACACATACCCTCCACTTTCCATTTTTCTTTTGAACAACAACCACATTGACTAACCATCTTGGATACTTAACCTCTCTAATCATACCTGCTCGAAGTAGCTTATCTACCTCTTCCTGGATAATAGCATTTCTTTCAGGTGCAAACTTCCTCCTCTTTTGATGAATTGGCTTGAATGACCTGTCAATGCCAAGTTTGTGAGTAATTATATCCTTAGATATACCTGTCATGTCTTCATGTTTCCAGGCAAAGGTGGTCTTCCTTCTTTTAAGAAAGGATACTAGCTCTTGTTTAATATCGCTGAGGATCCCTGACCCTATGAAGATCTTGGATTCAGGATCATCAGGATCCATGAGGATTTCTTTCAAATCCTGTTCTCTTGCCTCCAAGACGTCTCTTGAAGGATACTTTAATTGCTATTGCTCCCTTGGTCTTGAGGCTGGTTTCATTGATGAGGTATAGCAATTCTTGGCCTCCTGTTGATCACTCTCAATTTTCACCACTCCCCATGGACTTGGAAGCTTTACACACTGATGATAGGTGGATGGAACTGCCTTCATATGATGTATCCATGGCCTGCCAAGGATAACGTTACAACACGATAAGCAATCAATAACACAAAACTTTGATAAGAATGCAATCCTTCAATATAGATTGGGAGTTTGATGTCCCCCAATGTATTCTTTGTTTCCCCACTGAATCCCACAAGTACTGAGGATCTTGGGATAATATCGGACTCTGGGATGTTCATTTTCTTGAGAACATCCAGCTGAATGATGTTCACAGAGCTTCCTCCATCTATAAGGATCCTGCGAACAAAGTGGTTAGAAATAAACAATGTAATTACGAGACCGTCATGGTGAGGATCCTGGATGTCAACACGATCATCCTCATCAAAAGTAATGACTTTATCCTGGGTGACAACGGAGGTCCTGACGGGTTTGTCTCCATTATCCATCTTGGTTTCCTTAGCGTGTCTTTTTGCCGCTGAGAAGGATGTACCACAGATGTCTGATCCACCGGATATGAAATTTATGACTTGTGCATCTGCCGGAGGGGCAGGAGCCCTTTCCGGGATCCTCTCAGGATCCTGGGTTCTTGACTTCTTTCGTCCCAAGAGTTCCTTTAAATGCCCCTTGCTCAATAAATAACCAATCTCCTTTCTAAGTGCAATACACTCTTCAGTGAGATGTCCAAAATCCTCATGATACACACACCACTTGGATTTATCCTTTGTAGCAGCTGGTTTATCACTTTTCCTTGGCCACCTAGCTTTCTCACCTAGATTCTGCATTGCAAGGATTAGTTCATTGTTATCAACAGAGAAACAATATTCAGAAATAGGAGGATAATTCTCATCATCCTCTTCTTGTTCCACTGCGTGCACATTCTGGTTATCAGATCTGTTATAAGACTTGGATTTGTTGTTCCTAAAGTAGGATCCTTGTTTATCCTGTTTGGAGGATCCTGTCAATCTGTCCTGGATCCTTTTGTCATCCTCTAGGCGGATGAACCTAAGGGCCCTAGTCCTTACTTCATCAAGATTCCTGCAAGGTGTCATAACAAGATCATCATAGAATAATGAATCCCTAAGCAATCCCATTTTAAAGGCTTCGACAGTCGTAGCTATATCCAAATTGGGAATATCTAAGGATTCTTTACTAAACTTAGTGATATAATCTCTAAGTGATTCATTTTGACCTTGTGTTACCCTATATAGATCACTAGTTAATCGTTCAAACTTTCTGCTACAAGAGAATTGACTATTAAACAAGTTAACTAAATTAGCAAATGAAGTAATAGAGTAAGGGGGAAGACTTAGCAGCCATTTAAGAGCAGATCCTGTAAGTGTGGACCCAAATCCCTTGCATAGGCATGCTTCTTTCAATCTTTCCGGAATTGGATTGATCTCCATCCTCTCCCTGTATTGAGCGACATGCTCTTCTGGATCCGTTGAACCATCATATAGTTTCATTGATGGTATCTGGAATCTTTTAGGTATCTCAGCATCACACAAAGGTGGTGCAAAACGAGATATCCTATGGCTACCATCCGCAATCTCAGGAATGGGTTTAACCACTCCTGGTACACTGGATATAATATCCTTAAGCTTTTGCAGTTCCCTAGCCATGGCCTGATTGATACCCGTATCCTGCATAAAGCCATGGTTAGTGTTATATAAATTATTAAAAGTGTTACCTCCCACAGGATTCGAGTTTGGAATTACGGATGTGAATCCATCTTGTCGAGACTCTGGCATAATTGAAGGACCAGATGAGGCAATGGTCTGCATTGGTATGAAGTCTCCTTGATGGACGTCTGAGTTCTGAGGTTGCATATTTCTCAAGGGTCCTTGATTTTGAAGGGGGTTGGATCCTTGGAATTGTGATGATCCTTGAATCTGAAAGGATCCTGGGACCAGAGAGGATCCTAAGACCTGAGAGGATCCCTGGACCTGGGAGGTTCCTTGGACCTGGGAGGATCCTTGGACCTGGGAGGATCCTAGGACCTGGGAGGATCCTTGGACCTGGGAGGATCCTTGGACCTGGGAGGATCCTAGGACCTGGGAGGATCCTTGGACCTGGGAGGATCCTTGTACTGCATGCATTCCCACATATCCTCCTGACGTAAAGTATCCTTGATGCTGAGAAGAGGATCCTAATGGTTGAGAAGAGGATCCCTGAGGCTGGAAGCAAAATCCGAATGCCTGACTCATTGTTGTTGTCCCATAACGCCTTCCTGGTAGTTCACCCAAGTATTGCACGTCCGGAACTGCTGAGTATTGTGAGGTTATGACCGGAGTGTCGAAGTTCAGCGATCTTGGCATCAGAGGGGAGTGATCCTCCACTGATTTCTTCTGTTTCTTGATTTCATCGATTTCCCGGAGGATTCTTTCGTTGGTCTTATCCTGCTCTTGTGCATGATTCCTCATCTGCAAAATCAAGGCATAGAGATCATTAGTAGTAGGATTAGTTGAAATAGAAGAAGTAGGTGGTTTTTGGAAAATAGGAGTTGGTTTCTTCGCAGCATTCTCAGCATTCTTCTGGGATCCAGAAGGTGGTGGAGGCAAAGGAGGAACGCCTTGTGAGGAACTGAATGAGGGCATCAAACTTGAAGTATTCTTCACTGAGGAAGCCATATGTTTGGTTGTAGCGGATCGAAATGACCACAAAAACACGAATCTTTCTAAGAATGAAGCACCAATGGCCCCACGGTGGGCGCCAAACTGTTTTGGTCAAAAATCAAGCAATGACAATGTAACCAAACTTTCTGTTGTGAGGTATGATGCTTGAATTGATGGACAATAATAAGGATCACTATGAAGTGTAATGAACAAATGACACGAAGATTTATACGGGGAAAAAGCCCTTGATCAAGAGTTGATCTCCGGCACAAAAAACCCCGGGTGATGGAAACTACCGATCACCAACTCAAATTAAACAAACAATCTGTTACAACTTCGGATGATAGCGAGCTATGTACAAGGATCACTATAGTGTAACGTGTAGAAATGTATGAAAAATGGTAAGTGTTTGTCGAGAGCCAGTGAGAGCGGTTGTATGAGAGTGTGTGTGTAGCCAAAAATAGCTAAGTGTCACTAATATAGCTCGCTACCCCTTTACAAATAGAAAATATCAAGCCTAACTAACATTCCGCAAAAGGTGCAAGTCTTCCACGACTCCACAACGTCCATTTCTGGCCAAGCACGTGCGGAATACAATAAGAATATTCTCCAGGAATGTCGCCAAGACTCAGTCCAAGTTGATATTCCTGCAAAACATTTACGAATTCAAAATAGACAATCGTTAGTACCAAGTGCGCCATCTACACCGACCACAGGAGCCTCGAGCATATCTTCAAGCAGAAGGAACTGAATATGCGGCAACGACGATGGGTCGAGCTACTAAATGACTACGAGTGCTCAATCAGGTATCACCCGGGCAAGGCCAATGTTGTGGCTGACGCCCTTAGTCGAAAGGACACTGCGCCTAAGCGCGTACGAGCTTTACAACTCACCATACAGTCTAGTCTTCCTTCCCAAATACGAAATGCTCAGGTAGAAGCATTGAAACCAGAAAACGTCAGGGCTGAAGCCCTACGCGGATCAAGGCAACGATTAGAACAGAAGGAAGATGGTGCTTACTACGTAACGGGACGCGTTTGGGTCCCACTCTATGGCAACCTACGAGAGCTTGTGATGGATGAAGCACACAAGTCTCGCTACTCGGTGCATCCTGGTTCGGATAAAATGTACCACGATATCAAAACTACGTACTGGTGGCCTAGCATGAAGGCCCGCATAGCGACCTATGTCAGCAAGTGTTTGACTTGTGCGAGAGTCAAGTCTGAATGCCAGAAACCCTCAGGCCTGCTCCAACAACCAGAGATACCTCAGTGGAAATGGGAGCAAATTTCCATGGATTTTGTTACTGGCCTACCTAGATCCCAGCGCGGGAACGATACTATTTGGGTGATCGTGGATCGACTCACAAAATCTGCACACTTCCTAGCTATCAAGGAAACGGATAAATTCTCCACCCTTGCAGAAATTTACCTCAAGGAAGTTGTTTCGAGGCACGGGGTGCCCACCTCTATTATCTCGGATCGAGATGCGCGTTTCACTTCAGAGCTGTGGCAAGCAATGCACAAATCCTTTGGCTCACGATTAGATATGAGCACAGCGTATCACCCTCAGATGGACGGGCAGTCCAAGCGCACTATTCAAACCTTAGAAGACATGCTTCGTGCATGTGTAATCGACTTTGGCAACCGCCGGGAAAAGCATCTGTCACTTGTGGAATTCTCATACAATAACAGCTACCACACCAGCATTAAAGCTTCTCCGTTTGAGGCATTGTACGGACGTAAATGCCGGTCACCTCTTTGCTGGGCAGAGGTGGGAGATAGTCAGATCACTGGTCCAGAATATGTGGTAGACACAACCGAACAGATTGCTCAAATACGAAAACGCATGACGGCCGCTCGCGAACGTCAGAAAGTTTACGCCGACATGGGCAGGAAACCACTTGAGCTCCAGGTTGGGGAGCGGGTACTACTCAAAGTTTCACCCTGGAAGGGTGTGGTTCGTTGCGGTAAACGCGGTAAACTTAACCCACGATACGTTGGACCTTTCGAAGTCATTGAGAAAATAGGCAGGGTAGCCTACAGACTGAACCTACCAGCCGAACTCGGTGCAGTTCACAACGTTTTCACGTGTCGAATCTGAAGAAGTGTCCGTCAGATGAGACCCACGTAGTTCCTCTGAAGGAACTCACTATCGACGAACAGTTACGATTCGTCGAGGAACCAGTCGAAATCACGGACCGGGATGTTAAGGTCCTCAAGAACACTAGAATACCTCTCGTTCGAGTTCGTTGGAACTCACGTCGCGGCCCAGAGTTCACCTGGGAGCGCGAAGATCAGATGAAACAAAAGTATCCCCAACTGTTCGCAAACAGTACACCCACTACTGAGGCTGAAGCTACGGAATTTCGGGACGAAATTCCAGATCAACGGGGGGTGGATGTGACACCCCAGGAAAACCAGGGAAAACCATACAACTTAACTAGCTTCCTCAGTGAGTGCCTACCAAATTTCGGGACGAAATTTCTTTCAACTTGGGGATGATGTGACAACTCGAAAATTAGAACCTTTCGTTGAACGCTTGAACGCTAAGTGAGTAACTAATTTGATGACTTAATGAACGTTATATGTGAACTTATATGATTATGTGCTATGTTACATGTATGCTTGTGTGTATGTATGCGAGTATGTATATGAACTGAGACGACAAGAACCCGACTCGAGACCTTGTGGTCTCGAGTGAACGATGCAACATGTGGGCCGGTTGGGCCACACACCCCTTAGCCCATTCAAAGACCCATTAGGGTGCACTACTTGGGACGGGTATATAACCTTAGTAGCTACCCATGTTCACCATTTTGGACAACACCTCTACTCTCCTCTACACACACTCTCCATTCTCTCACTAAAACCCTAGACACCAAGCATCACACTCTTCTCCTCACTCTCGGATCAACCGGTGACCACTAAGGAGCCCGCGGATCAACTTGTACACACCGTTTGGAAGCTTCACTCGCACTTTCGAACCCACACTTGAACCGGTTAGTGATCTCTTGGCAAATACATGTTCATACATGATTAAAGGTGTTAATGTGTGATATTCGGTTTGATAAAGATGTGTGATGAAAATTATGTGATAATATGTCTACTTGTAAGTGTTACACATGAGGAATACACCCTTCTTGAGTAATCGGTTCATAAATGTTTCATGTAGCATGTTTACATTCGGTTAAAGATGATTATAGGTTAATGTATTGATTATGTTGGGATGAACAATGTATGTTTGACTATGATTGAATGCTATCGGTTCCACATAGGCTTAAATCCGAGTGGCTTGATTATGTTAGAAGGTTTATTACTCATGAAATCGGATGTGTATATGTGGGTTAGATGAATATGTTCAAGAGTTTGATTGTTGTTCATGATTTTTGTTAGACCTAGGTTCATATGAATGATGATGAACTACTTGAATATTTGAAGAACATGATGAACATGATATGAACATGATTTGGATATTTGAAATTGCCATGTTTGATCTAATTTGGTTAAGTGTTAGACAATTAGACATGTTAGTGTATTGTTATTGGATAGTACATAAGATCACAACAGTGAAATCTGATTGGCCAAGTACAATATGGAATTCAGCAAATGTTCCCAGCCGAAACCTCTGGTTACGACTCAAAACCACCATATGATGAGTCGAAATCCCCGGTTGCGACATCGGTTGCGAGTCGCAAACACCTGGTTGCGACTCGAAACCACACGAGATCAGCACATAAACCGTATGACTCGAAACCATAGTTACGAGTCCGGTTGCGACTCGAGACCAAAACAACACGAACCGAAACCATGATTGCGACTCAGGTTGCGAGTCGCAAACGCCTAGTTGCGACTCGAGACTATACACAGACACACGCTGTTTGGGCTTGCACCTCATTTCGGACTTAATTGATTGGGCCGGACTCTTGGGCCTAATGCACAGACCTTATATGTTACTGTTGAACGTGAATATTGTTGATCTGCCATGATTAAACGTGTATGCCATGAACGATACTTGAATGCACTGTGCTAGAAACATCCGTGTGCTACTTGGTTACGAACCTGACTTGTATGATACAACTATGATAGGACGTGAGTAGCCACAACATTGCTTGTTTGACTTTTCTGTGTTTTTACCGAGCAAACCAAGGTGAGTTCACACCCTCTACAAAGCATGGGATTCCCAGGGGTCGGGAATTGGGGTTAAGGAACTGGGTTCCTCGTCCTCCTTGGGTAGGACAGCAAAGGTTCAGGAATGTAATTCCTCGTCCTCACGGACAGATAACTCGTACTAGACCAAAACTCTATCACGAAGTCCCTCATCTTTGTATCGACTTAATCGCCGAGGCCAATGGCGAGCGGGTCATTAGTTAGATAGCGCTATTTAGGTTAGACAAACCTCACACCGTGCCGCAGAGGACGGGCGTGAACTAATGGACTACTGGCACGTCAATGATGATAGACATTGACAGTTCAGGGCACATAAACATGACTACAGTCAGCAGTCGATATGGTAACGAGTCTAGTGTATACATGGGGTAGCCCCCACGGCCGAAATGCCAGATAACTAACACGGGGTAGCCCCCACGGCAGGATTGCCAGAGTAACCGGGAATAAACAAGTCACACTTTTTAACTATGGGGTAACCCCCACGGCAGGATGCCAGCTAAAGGAAACTGTTTTCGAAACAACTTAAAACGAACACCCAGCCGTGAACTCACTCAACTTGTTGTTGACTCATTACTACATGCTTTGCAGGACAATAGGTACTTAGCTGGAGCTTGCATGGAAGAGAGTCGTTGTGGGACATGGACGTCTGCGTGCCATGTTAAACTTTGAAACTATTAAACTTATGTTATGATTTTAAACGTTATGCTTCCGCTTGCAACTTAAACTATGTTTTGTGTGAACACCAATTGTATTGGTTGGATTTTATAACTACTTATATGCTTGTTCAATATGATTGGTGGCTGGATCCTGGTCAGTCACGCCTCCAAGCGGTAGTACTCCGCGGGTGGATTTTGGGGGTGTGACAGATTGGTATCAGAGCCATTGGTTATAGAGAACTTGGTTTTAATAAAAGGGAAAAACGTTTTTGTTAAAACCAGACTATAACCTGTACAGTGCTCAACGGTCCACAACGACGCTTCACTCCACATGCAAGGCTCGACATTCTAGGTGATATGATCTGTGTATATATTGCCTACTTGTTAGTTACATAGTACATTGCTTATGGTATGCTTGGTTAGTATAACTACTGTTGCTTGGACACGTGCGTGCTTACTCTATCCTACCGTCGCACTTTCACGAACCCCTCTCACTCATGTTCTTCTTGATGTGAAGATTATGTCTGGACGCGTTAACCTGGCACAAGCCCAGTTGACGGCTCTGATCAACAAACGAGTTGTCGCAGCACTTGCAGCTGCACACGCAGGAGGTCAACACGTTCAGCCACCCGTGTGCACTTTCAAAACCTTTATGGACTGTCGACCTAGTACCTTTAGTGGCACCGAGGGAGCGATAGGTCTCCTACACTGGATTCGCAGGATCGAATCGGCATTCGAAGAAAGTGAAAGCCCTACCAGTAAGCGGGTAGAGTACGCTGATGGTACCTTGCAAGGGAAAGCGTATTCTTGGTGGAACACACAAGTTCAGATGCTCGGATTAGCAGATGCGAATGCCACCCCCTGGAGCGACTTCAAGGATTTGATCAAGGAAGAATTTTGTCATCCGGACGACATCCTCAAACTTGAAATAGAGTACTTTGGCTTGAAAATGGAAGGATCAGAGATCGAAGCGTACACGAAAAGGTCCAACGATTTGGCTGCCTTATGTCCTAACTTGTCACAACCCATTTCTAGACGAATCGAGTTATACCTCAGAGGCTTAGCCCCAGAAATCCGAGGGTCCGTTATTGCGGCCAACTTTTCCACAATCCAACAAGTCGTTCGTTTGGCGCACCAGCTCACTGATCAGGCAGTGGAAGAGGGCAAGTTACCCAAGCGCAACCCTTCCAATGCAAAGGCTCTTATTAACACCAAGCATATTTGGGGTGATCACCAGAGTGAAGGTCGTGGCCCTATACAACAGGACCCGCACGGGAAACTAGTACAGCAGGGGCTGAACTACCAAAATCAAGGGGGATACTTTGGGAATAAGCCGAAATGCCGCAAATGCCATCAACACCACACCGGGTCATGTGCGGAATCGTGCTGCCATCGGTGCAAGAAGACGGGACATGTGGCTAGAGATTGCAGGAGCCCATACCCTGCACACCGAAACCAGCAGCAGCAGGGTAGCAAAAAGGGGTGTTTCCGTTGTGGGGCTGAAGGCCATCTTAAGAGGAACTGTCCGCAGATGAGGCAGAAACGCGACAACAACAACAATGGAGCCCGGGGGCGGGTGTTCGTGCTTGATCAAGGTGAAGCAAGGAATGACCCCAATGTTGTGACGGGTAAGTTCCTTCTCGACGACTTTTATGTTTCAGTTTTATTTGATTCGGATGTCGATACTAGCTACAAGTTAGCCAAATGCTTAAGTGTATCCCCACACCTTTGAACAACAAGCACACCGTAGAGCTAGCAAATGGTAAGAGTTTAGAAGCCACACCCGTAGTCAAGGGTTGTAAACTTATTCTCGCTGACCAGACCTTCTCTATCGACCTCATTCCTATTGTCTTGGGTAGTTTCGACGTTGTCATTGGGATGGATTGGTTATCCCAACACCGAGCAGAGATTCTTTGCAACGAGAAGGTTGTCCGTATTCCAGGTCCCGATGGCGAACCTCTCATGATTCGTGGCGACAAGAGGAGTGCCGTTGAGAACGTCATCTCTCTCCTTAAGGCCCAGAAGTGCTTGCGAAAGGGCCACACTGCCATTTTGGCTCTCGTTACTGACACCGCGGAAAAAGAGAAGAAGATAGAAGATTTTCCAGTTGTACGCGACTATCCGGAGGTATTTCCTGAAGAATTACCTGGTCTTCCGCCTCATCGCCAAGTCGAGTTTCAGATCGAACTAGCTCCTGGAGCTGCGCCTATAGCTCGTGCACCTTATCGTTTAGCTCCATCAGAGTTGGAAGAACTCTCTACGCAACTACAAGAGCTCCTGGATAAGGGTTTTATTCGTCCAAGCTCGTCGCCCTGGGGAGCTCCAGTATTGTTTGTGAAGAAGAAGGACGGTACTTTCAGAATGTGCATCGATTACCGGGAACTCAACAAGGTGACGGTGAAGAACCGTTATCCTCTACCGCGTATCGACGACTTATTCGACCAGCTGCAAGGATCGAGCTACTATTCGAAGATCGATTTGAGATCGGGTTATCTTCATCCTAAATGCCTTAGGATTTTCGTCTCTAGGGATGTGCCCTTCCTTGAGATATCTTATGATTGGAGTCGTCCAGGATTTAGGATCCTCCTCAGGATATTCAGCAACAGGATCCTGGATACTTATTACTTTTTCATCCTGAGGATTCGTTGCAGGATACAAGATATGCAATATTGGAATTTGGGTCCCTTCTGGTATCCTGACCGATGATCCCAGATTTGCTAAGGCATCCGCTTCAGCATTATCTTCCCTTGGTACCTGTTGAAGTGTAAAAACATCGAAATATCCTGCTAATTTTTTGAGAATATCGAGGTATTCGATTAATTTCTCACCCTTAACTGCATAGGTTCCATTAAAATGATTAGTGATTAACAAGGAGTCAACATATACTTGCAAATTCTTGATATTCATATTTTTAGCTAGTTCTAACCCTGCAATTAAAGCCTCATATTCTGCTTCGTTATTAGTAGTAGGAAATTCACATCTAATGGCCTGGGGTAATATGTCTCCCTGTGGCGATTTTAGTAGTATTCCCAATCCTACTCCTCTAACATTAGATGCTCCATCGGTATATAATGTCCAGGATCCTGAGGATTCTCCTAATTGTTGTACTTCTAGGTCTACCTCATCCTGAATGTCACTACTGAAATCAGCCACAAAGTCAGCTAAAGCCTGCGATTTTATGGCATTTCTAGGTTCGTACACTAAGTCATAAGCACTCAACTTTACTGACCACTTGGCCATCCTGCCTGACATCTCGGGTTTCCTAAGCACATTTCTAACAGGATAATTGGTCTTGACATGAATTCTATGTGTCTCAAAGTAGTGTCTAAGCTTTGTTGATGCCATAACTAGTGCCAGTATCAACTTTTCTAAATGAGAATATCTAGTTTCAGCATCTAACAAACTTTTACTAACATAATAAACAGGATATTGCTGACCTTCATGATCCTTTATAAGGACGGCACTTACAGCATTCCCTGATACTGCGAGGTATAGGGACAGTGGTTCACCATTCTCAGGCTTCATCAGTAGGGGTGCAGTTGAAAGATACTGCTTCAAATCCTGCAGGGCTGCTTCATGCTTCTCACCCCATTCGAACTTCTTGTTCTTCTTCAGGATATCATAAAACTCTTTGCATTTCTCGGAGGATCTTGAAATAAATATGTTCAATGTTGCGACTCGCCCTGTTAATCGTTGAACATCCTTCATATTTGAGGGTGATTTACTATCCAAGATGGCTTTAATCTGCTCCAGGCTCGCCTCTATTCCTCTTTTGGTCACCATATATCCTAGAAACTTTCCTGCCCCCACTCCGAAATGACACTTAGCAGGGTTTAGCTTCATGTTATATTGATCCAGGATATCAAATGCTCCTTTAATATCCTGGAGGTGATCCTCAGCCTTTTTAGATTTTACCACCATATCGTCAATGTATACCTCCATTGTGTCCCCCAGCTTATCTTTGAACATCATGTTCACCAATCTCTGGTATGTGGCACCTGCATTTTTCAAACCGAAAGGCATAGCGGTATAACAATAAATACCTGTTGGTGTCATGAAGGCAGTATCCTCCTAGTCCGAAGGCTCCATTTGAATCTGCTGAAATCCTGAGGATGCATCCATGAAGGTTAATATCTCATGTCCGGCAGTAGCATCTACCATTGCGTCAATATGAGGAAGAGGAAATGGGTCTTTGGGACAAGCCCTATTCAAGTCTGTGTAATCTACACAAACTCTCCATTTCCCATTCTTCTTTTGAACCACGACCACATTTGCTAGCCACTTGGGAAATTTGACTTCCCTGATCATCTTGGACTTCAATAATCTTTCAACTTCCTCTTGGATAATTGTATTTCGTTCAGGAGCGAACTTCCTTCTCTTTTGTTGCACAGGCTTGAATGACTTGTCAATCCCAAGCTTGTGAGTGATAATATCTTTGGATATACCAGTCATATCCTCATGCTTCCATGCGAATGTTGACATCCTGCATTTCAAAAAGTTAGTTAATTGTTCTTCAATATCCTGAGGGATATCGGTTCCTATGAGCACCGAGATATCAGGATTATCCTGATCCAGGATAACTTTCTTCATATCCTGCTCTGAAGCCTCCACGATATCCTGGGCTCGCAACTTTAATTGCTATGCTGTACTAGGCTTGGTTGAGGATTTCATCGAGGATGAGTAGCATTCTTTTGCCTCCTGCTGATCACTGTCAATCTTGACAACCCCCCAATGGGTAGGGATCTTGATGCATTGATGATAAGTTGATGGCACAGCCTTCATATCATGGATCCATGGCCTGCCCAGTATGATGTTATAGCAGGATAGGGAGTCCATCACACAGAAATGTTGTATCGAGTTGACCCCTTCAACATATACAGGTAACTTTATTTCTCCCACTGTGTTCCTAGCCTCTCCACTGAACCCAACAAGCACGGTGGATTTTGATGTGATATCCATTGGGGATACATTCATTCTTTTCAAAGTCTCTAGTTGGATTATGTTGACGGAGCTGCCATTATCCACCAATATCCTGCGTACAAAATGGTTAGCCACATATAATGTTATTACAAGAGCATCATGGTGAGGATCCTGGACAGTATCCCTGTCATCGCTATCGAAAGTGATCACTTTATCAGTAGTCAGGATGGTCATCCTGGCTGGTTTGTCTCCCCTTTCGGTCTTAGCCTCTTTTGCATGCCTCTTGGCCGCAGAATACGAAGTTCCGCAAATTTCGGATCCTCCTGAAATAAAGTTGATTATCTTGGCATCCGCAGGAGGTGATGCCGCTCGTTCAGGATCCTTCTCAGTATCCTGACCCTTACTCTTCTTTTTTCCTAGGAGATCCTTCAGATATCCTTTGCTCAGAAGATAACTTATTCCTTTTCTTAGAGCGATGCAATCTTCAGTCACATGTCCGAAATCTTCGTGGAAGGCACACCATTTGGATTTATCCTTCCAATCAGCTTTTTGTTGATTCTTCCGAGGCCACCTAGCTTTGTCCCCCAAACCCTGCATAGCATACATTAATTCAGGAATGTTAACAGAAAAGCAATATTCATATAATTCAGGATATTCTTCAGGATCCTCGTCTTCAACAGCATTCAGTTTCTTGTTGTCATTTCTACCATACGGCTTAGAGCGATATGGTTTAAACGAGGATTCTGACTTCCTATTAGTTGACTCATATGTAGTGGATGAGTTCATCCTTTCTTGCATTTTCCTATCATCCTCCAGCCTGATATATCTCAAGGCTCTATTTCGAGCTTCGTCCAAGTTCCTGCAAGGATTCATCACAAGATCCTGATAAAACTGGGAATCCTTTTGTAGTCCCATCTTGAAAGCCTGCACAGCTGTTGCAACATCAAGGTGTGGGATATCCAAGGATTCCCTGCTGAATTTGTTCACGTAATCCCTTAGGGACTCCTGAGGTCCTTGAGTTATCCTGTAAAGATCACTTGTCAGTTTTTCAAAACTCCGACTACAAGAAAATTGACTATTAAATAAATTCACTAAGTGAGCAAAAGATGTAATCGAATGCGGAGGAACATTTAAGAGCCATTTCAAGGCTGATCCTGTTAAGGTAGAACCAAAGCCCTTGCATAAGCATGTTTCCTTGAGCTCCGGAGGGATAGGATTAATCTCCATTCTTTCCCTATACTGGGCAATATGCTCTTCAGGATCCGTAGTCCCATCGTAGAGCTTCATGTTGGGGGTTTGAAATCTTTTCGGAATCTCAGCATCACAGATAGGATATGCGAAACAAGATATCATGTGGCTGTCTTGGGACACTTCCGGAATTGGCTGGACCACTCCAAGTACACTGGATATCATGTCCTTCAATTTCTAAAGCTCCCTAGTAAATGTTGACGTCATACTTGCATCCTGCAAAGATCCATTATTGTTAGTAGCATGAATATTATTATTTGACACGTTACCAGTCTGAGGGTTCTGGCCATATCCTGAAACATATCCTGAGTTCCTCACAGTTGACATCCTGATCGAGGAGGGTATTTCAGGAGTATGATTCTGGGAATGACTAGGCACAATATTCCCCCTATTATCCTCAGTATACACAGCCGAACTGAAGTTCAAAGTTCTGGGTTGTAAAGGAGTAACAATATCCTCAGCGGATCTGCTCGAGCTAGCTTTTAAGAGTTGTATTTCTCTTAACATCATTTGGTTAGTTTCCTGTTGCTGCCTCATTTGTTCCTGCACACTTCCAAATAAAGTTAGAATTTCATCATTAGAGGCTAAAACGGGAGCAGATCCCTGAACACTCCGAGTAGGGATAATATCCTGAGGTTGTGAAGAAGCTGGCATCCTTGGAGGAGGTGGTGGAAGCACCGAACCGGTAGTACCAGAAGTCGTAGCAGACACAGTGGAGGAGCTCATGTTTGATCTTGAGGCCATTGTAAACAATGTGGCAAAAAGTTTTGAAAACAGAAAACCGATTAACGATTTCACAAAGATTTTTAGTAAAGGTAGCACCACTTGCCCCACGGTGGGCGCCAAATTGTTTTGGTCAAAAATTACCGAAGCAATTATGTGATCAAATTAGTTAAGTGAGGTAGTGTGCTAAAAAGTGCGTTGGAAATATGCTGGTTAAGTTGTTTGTAAAAACAGTTTTCAGGATACGGCTCAGGATATTGAGCTGTATCTACGATCAAACTATGAGCAAAAAATAAAGGAAATGACACGAGATGTACGAGGAAAGCCCTTGATCAATCTAGATCGCCGGCATAAAACCTCGGGAGCTGTCAATCCTAGCTGCCTAGTTCTTCTTATTACTTCAAACGTCAGGATACAGTGCAGGATATTGACCAGATCGCTAAGTGTTACAATGCTTTTTTGTGTAAGTGATAATTGCGAGAGAACGAGTGTAAGAGTGTCGTGAGAGTGATTGTGATGTCCTATTTGATCTGATATACCCACCTATTTATAGTAACGAAATACAAACTAAAATTCCTATAAATATGGGATGCTCCCGAATATTCCATAGTTAACGTTGTAGACCGAGTAATGCGGCTTCAACGTCTTCATTTAAACAACTTGGAACGAGTCTCCCGGAGAAAGGGTCTTCGTGAACGTTGGGCACCTGGACGCGTACTCCTGCACACAACCCGTTAGTAATCCTGAGGATACCATTCAGGATGTTACCAATATCCTAAATGAGCATCCCGGATATGAACAGATATCATATAACCAAGATATAAGTCAAGATATTTCCCAGGATATGAGCTCAGAATTTCACCCATAACAATCCTGATAAAATTGGGAATCCTTTTGCAATCCCATCTTGAATGCCTGCACAGCTGTAGCAAAGTCAAGGTGTGGGATATCCAAGGATTCCCTGCTGAATTTGTTCACGTAATCCCTTAAGGATTCTTGAGGACCCTGAGTGTGACAACTCGAATTTCCAAGATTTCCACATTCGCATTTATTGCACGTTTATTGTTTAAGTTGTTTGTTACACGACTTGTTTATTTCGCAACTGTGCACGTTTGTAATACGTTATATCGTGTTATGATTGATATATTATATTTGATGTGCATCATAAGTGTATTTACTGATATATGGTTGTATGTTGGTTAATATATGTATTGTAAGAGAAATAAAATGGAACATATGCCAAACATTCCATTGAAAACACCCCATGGCCGAAAACACATGAAGTGTTTTCGTCCACTCTTAACTGTCGAAAACATGGAATGGGCCTTGGCCCAGTGATAGCCTGTACTAGTATTTTATCACTCAACCTTTTCGTAAACTGTTATTTGGCAAACCCTAGTCACATCTTCTCTCTCTCTCGCTCCTTGCAAACCCGACGGCAGCCTTTCTCCTATTCGAAGCTAAAGTTTGTCTTGGTTGACCCCCTTGTGCGGTTAGTGGTTTACACGTTAGTTTGTTGTAAATTCTAGATATATATGGTTATGTTATAAGCATGTTCTTGACTGTGATTGGATCTAGTGATGTGATGATTTTATGATTTTAAGTAAACATTAATATAGATCTAGGGTTTTGAATGGTTTGTGTAAATTGGAATATATGTAACCTCATTGCTGTTGATGTGATCTCTGTTCTTGCTTAATTATCAAGTTAGGAAATCAATAAATGTTGCATGTCATAGATGGTCCAATAACATCTTGAGATGACTGAAAATTGTCGGCCACTTTATGTAAATTTTCTTTTGACTATTGATGTTATGCATGTGCAGTCAACAAAAAAAATAAGAATCATATGATCTATTACTAGGCTAATGTTTGCATATGGGTTGTCAGTATCATGTGATGATATGATCGATTATGAATGCTTGTTAATGATGGTCTGCTAATCGATTGATGACCTTGATCACGTAATGGTTTGGTAAGTTGTATGTTATAAGGATTGCAAATTGACTTATAAACTGATATGAATAAATCGAATTATTATGAGCCCCACGAAAACACTTAGGGATTTCGGCCCAAGTGTTTTCGCCAACAAAGGATTTCGGCCCAAGTGTTTTATTCACAAAGTGTTTACGTCACATGTAAACCCGGTTAAGTTGGGCCTGTTAACTCTGTTATGTTATTAACTTGGTTATCTTGTCAACTGTGATTAACTCGGTTAAGATTGATAACACTATTACGTATGTTATTTACTATTACATATGACTTTGGCATGCATGTTAACTACGTTAGTTGTTTATACAGTAAACATGTTAACTCCGTTAACCTTATTGACTTTGTTAGGGCATGCATGTAACTCTAGTAAATATGTAACATGGTTAGTGCATAAACCCTGTTAAATGTGTTAACCTGATAAAGTATGTTAACTGCCTGTTAATCCTGTCAAGCATGAATTGCATGGGTTTGACTGACTGCTTATGTACTACATGATGATTTACTGCCAAACACACTATGTGACATTAGATTTGTGTGCAAGATGTTACGAACGAAAACTGATTATATACACGTGCGTACTATAGGTCGTGATTGATTAATTGTGAGTGTGTATTCCTTTAGCATACCGAGCAAACCAAGGTGAGTTCACACTCTTACCAAGGCATGGGATTCCTGGGGTTGGGAATGGGTTTGGATTATCACTTATGCTTAAATTGTTATCGGAATTACATACCATAGGCCTCGGGAGAGGACGGTTAATGGTAGGTACTGCTAGACTAGTGATACATATACTTCTCTTCGCACACACGCCGGGAATGGCTGCGATAATAGAACTAATCTTCGCACACACGCCGGGAATGGCTGCGATAATAGAACTAATCTTCGCACACACGCCGGGAATGGCTGCGATAATAGAACTAATCTTCGCACACACGCCGGGAATGGCTGCGATAATAGAACTAATCTTCGCACACATGCCTGGAATGGCTGCGAACCATACTCTAAACTTCGCACACATGCCGGGTGGGCTGCGATACAAATATACCTAGTCTAGAAAACATGGGAAACCCCCACTAATCTTCGCACACATGTCTAGGAGACTGCGATTCAAGTACATACGATATATGGGTTACTAAACGAACATATGGTTTACAATACAATTACTATAACTGAACAACCAACTGTGAACTCGCTCAACTAGCTGTTGACTCTCTGTTACATGCCTTGCAGGACCACAGGTACTCATGGAGCTTGCACGGGAGGCGCGATCGTTGTGGGCACATGGACTGTTGAGTTCCATGATAAACATTTACACTTTGTGAACTTGATACTTATGTTGGGTTTTTACATTTATGCTTCCGCTAAACATTGATACTATACTTCGGTTTTTGGAACACCTTTCATATTATTTGGTTGAATTACACTTACTATTTACATTGTTCAATATGATTGGTGGCTTGATCCTGGTCAGTCACGCCTCCAAGCGGTGGTACTCCGCGTGTGGATTTTTGGGGGTGTGACACTGAGTTATCCTGTAGAGGTCACTTGTTAGTTTTTTGAAACTTCTACTGCAAGAAAATTGACTATTAAACAAATTAACCAAATAAGAAAATGATGTAATTGAATGCGGTGGAACATTTAAGAGCCATTTTAAGGCTGATCTTGTTAGAGTAGAGCCGAAGCCCTTGCAGAGGCATGCTTCCTTAAGTTCTGGTGGAATAGGGTTAATCTCCATCCTCTCCCTATACTGAGCAATATGCTCCTCAGGATCCGTGGTCCCGTCATAAAGCTTCATATTGGGAGTTTGAAATCTTTTTGGAATTTCAGCATCACATATAGGATATGCAAACCGGGATATCATGTGACTGTCCTGGGATACTTCCGATATAGGCTGCACTACCCCAGGTACACTGGATATCATATCCTTCAGCTTCTGAAGCTCTCTAGAGAGTGCCGACGTCACACCTGTATCCTGCAAAGATCCAAGATTGTTAGTAGCAAGAGTATTAACATTATTAGATAAGTTACCAGTTTGAGGATTTTGGCCATATCCTGGAGCATATCATGGTCCCCTGACAGTCAATATCCTACTGTTAAGGGCATTTCAGGAGTATTGCCATGGGAATAACTTGGCACAACATTGCCCTGACTATCCTCAGTATACACTGCTGAACTAAAGTTCAGCGTTTTGGGCTGCAAGGGAGTGACAGTATCCTCAGCAGGTGTCACACCCCGAAATATCAGAGCTGGCGTGACTGGACTGGTATCTTCATTGCACAGCGGAAGCAAATAAGCTAAGACTTAAAGGAAACGAACGCCCACTAAGAACTCGAATCCTCATGGTTCTCATTTTCCAACCGTGCCATAACTTTAAAAAGTAACCTGAGAAAGAATCATGCGAAAAATCAACATAAAGTTGAGCGAGTTCATAGTTTGTTTGTAAAAGATTTGAAATAAATCCTTTGAATAACCGGTTTATAAAATATTGTTGTGAAGATATAGTAAGATCATTTTTCTCGGCATGTCATATGAAACTGTGAGCTCCAATAATCTTGTAAACATTTGTAAGTATTCCTTTGTAATCTGGTATGAGAGCGTCTATGAACAGATCAATTAATGTGTAGCTAATACATTAATATGTGTGCAACGGCGTAGGAAGGCTCAAACCTAGCAGATTTTGTATCGGGCTTCCGGCTGGAAGACATAGTCACCACCTTAGACACTCACTGGGTTGTCTCGTTTTTCGTACACAGACCAACCCAGTCCTATTGTTGTAACTTGGACATTCCCGTCCCTAGTCATGAAAATCATGCACGTTTCGTAAATACGCATTTGTTTTGTAAAACCGGTATATTCAGTATAAATCATTCGTAAATCATTTGAGTTCCTTGAAATCCATTCGTAACATGGTTTAGAAATGAGTTTTCGTTTATCGAGAAATTGTTTACTTTTGCAAAACTTGCATGTCTTTCCACCCCTGAAAACATTTATAAAAATGTAAAACCGTAAAAAGTGGGGGTTATGAACTCACCTGGATTTCCATGTGCAAAGCTAGCTAAATACGACTTCTTGATGTCGTTTCCAAGACGTGACTTGCTAGCGTGCATTCTATAATATCCTTAATCACGGAATATCTATAAGTTTCTAAATAAATGCGGTAACTACACTACGTGTCACCGAGCTCTACCGAATCGTTAACCGAACGATTCAACGGTAAGTTGTTAACTTAACAAAAATGACAAAGTTAAACTTTGTTTAGTGTCGGTGAGATTACTAAGTCTTGCAATACTTAGTTCTCGAAAGATTTTAAAATATATAAATATTTATATAAAAATATATAAATATATTGATAGAATAGTGTTAGTCGTTCCGAGAAGTCGTACGTGTATAAAAAGAATACTTATATGAAAATAACATATAACAAACTTACATGAAAGTATATATAACAAACTCGTGTTGTGTATCACATCTTGTTTGATATGCACCAACAGAATCCCCCTTGGATGTCGACGAGTCTTCAGTACAAGTCTTCAGTATGTCGAGACTTCTATCTTTATCAGTCTTCGTGCTCTTCCAAAGTATCTGACAGTGTAAGTATCCTCAATCTCTAACTCTTCCAGAATCTCAAATAGACTCTATCTTCTCTCTAATTCTCTTGATCGGATCTTTTGATTCCTTAAGTTCTTCAGAATCCTCAGACTCCCTCTTGATGTCTTCAGACTCCCCCTTTCGATAAGCTGGGATCGCAGACTGAAATAGCTCATGTTCCAAGATCGTGCCCTGACTCTCATTCATCTCAGGTTTAAACACTGTGACCTGTATAAATCTCTACCCAGAAATAAATTTCACAAATTTAAAATTTGACAAATTTAATCTCTGCTTACCACATGTAGAATCAATTTCAAACCATCACTAGAACATATCATCTAAAATGATTTAACATTATAAAAAAATTTAAATGACCACTTAAAACAAATCTTTTCCAACACACTTTCCCAAACTTGTTCATCATGTTTAGCACTCGGAGTTTTGAAACTCAGCTCTCCAACATCAGTTGTCTTAAAATCTTTTTGTATTTTCAAAAATTTATGCTAAAACACACTGAAAATCTTTTTGAATTTTTGTTTAATAAAATGCATTAAAGAAAAATTTACAAACAATATTTTTGTGAGTTTGTTTAAGAGGATCATATCAGTTTATGAAACAAATCACCAACACCGTTAAGCTTTAAACATTTTTAGTTCTAAACGATTCACTTAGATTGTCAGTATACTGATCCACTTAAATTTTCACACAAATTTCAACTGTTTCGAGATACGAGATTAGTGTTTTAAGAACTTAAACTTATTCATGTGTCCCACCTCAGAATATACTCCCGTATCCTGATCCCAATATTCAGTCTTACAGGTGAGTATACCTAGATGATATCTGTAAAGGGTTAAATGCGAGACCATGAGAGCTCAGGCTATTGCTTCCGCAAAATCAGAGAGATGATGGTTCGACTTTTAGGTGTGTTCCCTTTAGAGAATCTTTTCTTCAACAGCACATGATTAGCATTTTGCAATGTTTCATCATTTTTTATGCTGAGGGTGATGCTTTTATTTCAAGCAAGCGAAAAGTATTATACGGGGACTAGGCCATTGCTTCCGCAAAATCAGAAGTCCCGGGATAATACCCCAGATATCACTAAGCATAAAGACCTAGTATCTCAGAAAGAGGGATCTTTCAAACAAGATTACAGGGGTTACCCATATATCCGAGAGATGTTCCCCACGAGATAAGTAAGTTTGATATTTAAGTTTATATCTCGAATACAATCTACTAAGCGTGCGAAAACCTACTGGCATATCATCAGTGAGACCGTTTATCACATTTTGACTTTCCAATTCTTTAGCATGCTGTGATTGTCCACTGATGTACTATCATATCCTCTTTTTCACAACAAAACTCGTTTTTTTTATCATGTTTTTGACTTTTTCAATTTTTTCAATGTTTTTGGATTTTCTGAAAATTTTCTTACTCCCCCTAAAATTCAAAACCAATTAAAGAAGATTTGAAAACAAACTGTACAAACAAATTGACAAACTGATGTGAATTGCTTCAATTCGCCATCCACTTGGCATAAACAATCAGAACTCCCCCTGACAACAAACTATTTTCCCATTATGATTTCAAAACACTTAAGTTTGTTTTAATCAAATGGTTTTTCCGGAAAATTAGTTTTGTTGAAACCACTTGTAAGATCAGGGATTCATTCATCACTTTGTTTTTCAACCACTTGAATAAAAGTTAAATCAAGTTCAACTTAATGACCTTGATTAACCACTTGTAGGTTCTCATCAACCAATACCACTTATCAAATGAAATATAACAATTTTCAAGAATGATACTACCACTTGTAAAACGAAATTTCACAAATGTGAATTTCTCAAGAAAGATGTCGATTCCTACTCCACGATTACCAACTTGAGAGCTCCGGCAAGTCATACTTTTCACTTATGAAAAACAGACACCCAAGACTGACTATCTTTGGGTGTAACTTGTTCAGTCTCACTCGGGGTTTGAACATTCCTTTTTTCCTCATAAAAATCTTTTACCCCTTTTACCTTCCCATCGACCATTTTCCCAAAAATATGTTTTA
Source organism: Helianthus tuberosus (assembly GCA_030545235.1). Taxonomy (NCBI): domain Eukaryota; kingdom Viridiplantae; phylum Streptophyta; class Magnoliopsida; order Asterales; family Asteraceae; genus Helianthus; species Helianthus tuberosus. The sequence continues at coordinate 27,679,821 of CM060392.1, forward strand.
CCTTTCCATTAAAAGCTTTTTCGACATCAAATTCTTTCTTTTCAGAATAGAATTGATTCGAAATTTCCACTTTTTCAACTTTTTGTTTAAAATTCTCAGCCCGCAATGGTGGAAAATTGACATCATCCATTGGCGGTACTGACGTTTCTATTTTTAGTTCAACTTGTGGCTCCTCTGACTTTGACGAGCCAGATTCATTGCCAGATTTCACATTTGTTTTCTTAGCAACCCATATTTGGTTGTTAAGATTCACCCTTCTTTTGTAAAACCTTTTCGAACACTCACCAACTTCAAATGTTGAATTTTTAAACACTTTGAATTTTTCAGTTGGTGGTTCAGTTTTATCAATAATTTTTTCTTTGAGTTTAGAAACAACTTCCTGTTTTGTGTTGGTAGCCATTGGACAGTTCCAGGCGATGTGACCAACTTCTTGACATCTATAACAGGTTCTTGTCTCCTTTCTTTGATAAACTCCATTCTTCTCAAACTTTTGTTTTTCTGTAAGGAACTCTTTGTTTGACTGCTTCTAGAATGAGCTCTTTTCTTCTTCCACAGAACTTGACCCTGAAACAAATACAGTTTTTATTTTAGAAATTTTCTCATTTTTATGATTTTTCGGTGGAATAAAACCTAATCCCTTCTTTTTGAAATTACCGTTATGGTTTGGTTTCTTTCGATAACCTGAACCAGAACTGTAACCTTTTTTCTTGTTTAACCTTTGTTGAACTCTTGAGGTGTACTTTTTAGGTTTTTCAGAAAGATTTATATCTTTTATTTCAGAAATATTAATTTCTGTTAATTTGAAAACCTTGTTGATCATTTCAGTTTTAACACCTTTTATTGGAAATTCATCATCAGAATATAATTTGTCTGAATCATTCAAAGTATATGCCACTTTGATTGGTACGTCATTCAAATTAGATTTTGATAACAGAAATTCTTTATTATAAACCCTTTTAACCGACGATTTTGGACTGTCAACTGATGAACTCAAACTCCCGGATTCGGACTTTGACTCTGACGCCTCATCTTTATCCAACACCTGATCGACCACTTTCTTTATTAACTCAGACTCATGATCAGTGTCAGACGATGTGAACGTGACGTCAATGTTTTCTGGTAAATCATCAGTTGTTTCGGACTTTAACTTTATATTGACAGCCTTTTTGACTTGCTCCTCATTTGGTTTTCTGGGAGAATAACCTTCCCAGATCGGAGGCGGACACTTGTTATAATTTGCACTTTGTTTCTTACCAGTATCCTTCTCTTCAGTCTTCTTATCTTGAAATGCTTCAAAACCTGCAACAGTTGGATAAATTCTATCAATCAAATAATCAGAACTTGAATAACTTTGTAACAATCGTCTGATTCTTTCATTTTCTATCTTTTCTGTCTCCAACTCTTGCTTCAACTTTGCACATTCTTCAATATAGTGATTGATAGCCTTCTGCTTTGACATCATCACTGCATTCATCAAGGTTAAGGCATCTTCTCTTTCTGAATTTGTCTTTTGCAGACTATTCACCGTTCTGTTCAAAACATCATATGATTCTTTCACATAATTGACATCAAACAATAATTTTTCCTTCATCTTGTCAAGCTCACTATACTTCTCATCCTTTTCTTCACATTGTTTGCCTGGTTCCAAACATTTTAGACAAGGTTTTATAACTTCAACAATCTTTTCAATTTCAACTATTTTTTCTACTTCAATCACTTTCTCAGCTTCAATCACCTTCTCAGCAACTTTAACTTCTTTATTCAGTTCAGATTTCTCTTCCTGAGCAACATTCTCACATTTTACCTTTTTCTGTTCTTTTGCTGCTCGCTTCTCCTTTAGCTTCTCCAATCTGTCTGCAAAATAAAATTGAAAACTTTCAGGAGATAATTGTATTTTTTTCAATGTTTATTAGTGTTTCTTCTTCATCATCACTACTATCAGATGACGATTGATCAAATACTTGGGTCTTTTCTGAACTTTCTTCTGAAGAAACAAACTCTTCATCTTGATTTTTCTCGTTATTAACAACCATGTCCATCCATTCTTACATCAAATCTGGTTCTTGAACTATTTGTGCAATGAAAGCTCCAACTTCGAATCAGGCGGAGTGTATTTGTCCCAACTAAAACCTTCTGCCACTTTTTCATCATCTTGATCTATTATACCATAATAAGCTTTCTTTGTTGATTCTTCAATCGTCTTCTTCTTTCCATCTTCAATTGCTTTTGATGATGATGGTGATTGAGCAACTTGTTGATATATAGCTTTCCGATAATAATCATTATTCCCGAACGGATGATGCTTCTCGATTGGTACATTCCCTCTTGAAATGTCCTTTTTCCCTGCATCGAAAACAAGTAACTTTAGATTTATCAAAACCTAAAGTAGACACATTAGCATCACGAAAGTAATCTCTTCCTGTAATCATCTTAAATTTCTCAGCTCTCCTCAAAACACTCGCTAAACACCACTTAATATCCATAAGCTCCATTTCTTTAGCATCAATCTGATCGTAATCCTCTTTTGTCAACATAGGATTTCCGATCCTTCCTGCAACCAATCCCTCATATGATTCTAACACAGTAGCTAGTAATGCCATATGACCCTTAGCCACTTCTTCAGAGAAATTTTGACCATTCTGAAGATGCAACGCGATGTTGCAGTTTAAAACATGACCATTACTGCTGTTTGAGCTTTGGAACTGATGACTTGAGGTTGAAACATTTGGACTAACACTCGAATATGAAGAAAAACCACTGTTGTTTTTTGAACTTTGACTAAATGATCCAGATGAGTTTTCTGCACTGAAAGCAGTTTGGACCTTCGGACTTGCTTCAATATCCTGAACATTCCCTTTATAATACATCTTAATGTCTTGTTGACCACTTGGACTGTTCATTCTAGCAATCTTCTGTTGTTCAAGATCTTGTCCTTCAATCTTTTCAATAAACTGAGAAATCGTCAACTTGTCATATTCTCCGGTGTTCTTTAAAATCATCAGATATGTACCCCACTCTTTCTGAGGTAAAGCATCAGCTAATTTGTCAACCCATTCTTCTCGATCTTTGTTGATATCCAACAATGACATTGATCGCACTAAATGACAATATCTCTCAATCAGCTTCTTTGTAGTTTCATTTGGCAAGCTAGTAAACAAGTCAAATTCTTTCTTTAACAAAGATTTCTTGCTCCTGGTCATCTTCTCACTTCCCTCAAACTTAACTCGAAGTGCTTCCCAAATAGAACGTGAAGTATTATCATGTTGAAGTAATATGAAGATGTCTTCTTTAACAGCTTGCTGGAGTAAACTGATCATCATCTTTTCTGCTTTGTACATGTCTCTCTCTTTATCCGACAGTTCAGAAATAGTTTTGACAACTCCCATATCTGTACGAGGTTTAACATACTTTTTCTCAATTCACTCCCAAGACCTCAAATGATTTGCTTGAACCCAATTTTCGAACCGGTCTTTCCAACCATAATATTCCTCAATGCCCATTAGCTTTGGGGGTTTTTGCAAAGTTCCTGTTTCATTTTCCATGTTCATACTCTGAGCAATGGTAACAGGAGTACTCGGGGCAGTAGCAAACGCGTTGTAAAACTCTTCTTCCATGATTCGGTAAAATGTTTCACAAAAACAGTTTTCAAACGAAATGCCTTCAAACGAAACGACCCTTTTCAAACGGAATGAACTCTTCACACGAAATGAACCCAGTTACCCAATTCATGCGGAAAGGACCTTTTCAAGCGAAATGATCTGCTGAACAACTTCGTACGAAATGACTCACACGAAATGGATGATTTCGTGCGAAATGAACTTAATCTCAAGCGAAAAGAACAATTTCGTACGGAATGACACTCTTTCAAACGAAATAGGTGATTTCGTGCGAAATAGGTGATTTCGTGCGAAATGAAGAATCCGATGCACAGTTTCAAGCGAAATGGATCACAAATGTGATTTCATTCGAAATAAAGGGTTTATTCCGTGCGAAATGATGCTGATGTCATACTCTCGATCAGATTTTCAAGCGAAATGAACAGTTTGAACAATTTTTAGGTCGATTTTAGATCTAATTCTTTCAAGGATTGATTAAACAGTGTTTCGCACGTTAAATGTGAAATTCAATCCATTTTAACCGTAAAATCTTGTTAATTTTGAAAAAGAAAGTGTAGAAACCAGAATTTTGAAGAAATCAAGTTGAATTCAGTAAGAACTTTTCCTCCTGAGCTCTGATACCACTTGTAGGATCGTTTTCACGACCAAAATGAGTCATTCAGAAGAGTTCTTGTCAAAACGAGAGGCGGAAACTAACGTATCGACTTAGAAACAGCTTGATATACACTTTAATTGTCTTTTAGATTGATATAACAACGTTTTACAGCGAGTAGACACTTCAGCAGCACTTCGGCTCTGGAATCAGAAAGTTACAAATGAAATGGCACGACCTAGTATTTATAGGCATAGCTAATTCGTACGAAAACAACTCATACGAATTGTCATTTCGTGCGAAATGAATAAGACCCATTTCGTACGAAATGAACTCTTTATTTCGTGCGAAATGGTCTTTGCTCCATTTCGTGCGAAATGGCCTATTTAACATGTTTTTCGTTTTTCGTGCCCTGATCTATCTTAATCTAATACAAGACTCGATACAAGACGAAGTCGACAGACATATGCACCAACATGAATTTTGTGTACCATTGTCTTATCACACGATTGTGTTAAGACTGCTTTAATATGACGGATTAAAGCGGATTTAAAACAAATCAATAAATAAATAATTAAATCCGTGCATGAGATGTGTAAACGAGATTAGCGCAAGCTTCAATTTTGTGAGAACGCCACCACAAGGTGTCGTAATCAACAAACGATTTAATGCAGTCGTAGACCAAACAAGTCAACTACGGCTCGGAACAAATGAAACGCTTGTTAAAAAATGTTTTGAATATGATTCTCTTAATACATCATATGGCGCCTTGAATTGAATATGTGTAACGGACAAGTTCAAACAATTGAACTTGGTTTCGGTCGTAATCTGACAATAAGTACATGCATCGGCATGGAAATTTCGGCATGATTACAAAGATAAACCATGTATGCAACTCGAAGGAAAAGAAGTTTCAAGAAAGTTTTGTTGACTCGATATCAAGGAGTCAACACTTACAATAATGCGGGTCATTCGAATCACAAAGCAACAATTGGATATAGCGAAATAATATTAGAAATTTTGATGAAAACGATCATTCGGAGTGAAACCACATGCGTAACAAACGATGCATGTGTAACATATGAATTTTTCAAGAAATGAAGCAAAAAAGTGTTCGCTATAATAAAAGAAATTATAGTGGTGCAATGACCATTAGGAGGAGTAGAGATGTAAAAATCTACTTACTAGATGCAAAAGTCAGAATTTCAACAAAGAAATTTAAGGACTTTACCTGGGGTTCCATGTGATGACCGGTTGTTAAGTGTCATTACCATGGAATGTCGAACATAGTGTATTCGTCGTTAATTAGGTAGGGGGAATGCGGAGACATGCGTCTTCTCCTTGGCGTGATTCATGTCGTTGCAGGACCGAGTGACAAATCGTCGCATCCAGATCGGTAGTTCTCCTGCTGACGGAATCTAGCATCGTTGTTGAATTGTGCAACTGTGCCTTCTCAAAGACCTTGCCTCATAAGTCGTGGGATGTACTTCGACGTCCGCTGACGTATAGTTTAAGTTTCACGTATATACGCGCACTAGCATTTCGTTCCACGTAGATTACCTGCTCAGGTAATTAAAATAGCACAGACAATATAGATAATGGCGTTTGCCCGAGTTGTTAGTCACAGTTTCTAAGTGAGGACCTTTAATGAGTTTCGACATAAGCTTTCCGAAGGTCCTAAGGGCATGTTTCACTAAACTCTCAAAGTTTTGTATGTTGTGTGTAATTGTTTTTGTGAACCGTGTAGAAAACACAACACTTGTGTACGTTAAAAAATCAAAACAGTTGACTCATTGTTTTCGGCAACGATTGGAGACCGTATTCGAGTCTTAGGCGTTCGGTATATATTCAAAGTCTTAATGATCTAAGTCCCCAGAGAAAGTGAGGTTAGAGCCTAGGTATTTCTACAGAAAACCCTATTCGCTGTAACCTATAGCTCTGATACCAATCTGTCACACCCCGAAATATTAGAGTTGGCGTGACTGGACTGATATCTTCATTGCATAGCGGAAGCAAATAAGCTAAGACTTCTAGGAAACGAACGCCCACTAAGTACTCGAATCCTCATGGTTCTCCTTTTCCAACCGTGCCATAACTTTATAAAGTAACATGAGAAAGAAACATGCGAAAAATCAACATAAAGTTGAGCGAGTTCATAGTTTGTTTGTAAAAGATTTGAAATAAATCCTTTGAATAATGATACGTGGTCGAAAACCGGTGTTTGTAAATGTTTAAGTTAATGTTTTTACGTGACTTTTAATCTCGAATAGCCTACTTTTAATGGGATTTGTGTTTTCAGGTCTTATGGAGTTTAAGGAGCTAATCGGGACGCTTTACGGGCCACCGGGACGAAAAACGGACCACCGGGAGCAAACGGGATCAACCGGGGATGTGAAATGAACAAAACCGGGTTAATCACGAAGTTTGGATGTGTTTTGGGGGATGTTAATGGATTTAAAATGAATATATTGGAAGATGGCATGATAGAGGGCTGAATTACGAGTACGTGGGCGAAAACGGTGAGTAAAACGGAGCTAAAACGAAGAAGTTATGAAGAAAACAAAAGGTGAGGTTTATAGGCACCGTCGGCGACGCCCCCTGGATCTTTCTGTCACGAAATTTGTTGATTGTTGAGTTTTTGACGAGTTGAAACGGGTTTGGGAGCCATTTTTTGGGGGTTACGAGTTGTGAACGATAAAAACACCATAGGGGATCATTCTTTGATCATCTAACATACTCCAAAACAATCCCTAACACCACATTCTTCATCTCTAACCCACACCTAACATCATCATCATTCAAACCCTAACCGAATCACCATCTCCATCATCTCCATCATCTTCATCCATTCTCCACCATTCAAACCCTAACTTCCACCACTCCTCAAGACTTGAAGATTATGGTTCGGTGCTTGTGTTCATCCTCCGGTGATCGTGCTTCCTCAACCATGAGCGGCTAGTCTCCTCGGTTTCACCCCGGTGTAGATTGTTGTAAGATTTTCTAGGGTTTATGCATTTGTATTTTCAATTGATTTTGTGACAAATTGTTTAGTATTTGAAACCTTTGATAATTGTCTTGCATTTGTTTCGAATTCATAAATTGTTGAGTGATGATAAAATTTGACTTTGCGAAATGGTTATGTGCAATTATGCCTTATCTTAGGTTAGGATTTACATGTCCGAGAAAATGAAGTGCATTGTGGTCCGTTGTCTATGACGTAGATAGCAATTGGCACCTAAGTTTCGTGATAGAAATACGTTAATCACTATATGCAATTGAATCAAGTTAAAACATGTAGGAACCCTAGGTCTTACAATTATCGAACCGGGTGTGATCCGTATTCTAATTTCTTGTTTCAACCATTTAGTTTAGTTTACAATTTTAGTTAATCACACATTGTTTTAAGAATAACATCATATTGTCGGTTCACTCCGATTTATTTTCAAAACCAAACAACCTAATAAAATTAGCAAACTTCATAACCACCTTGTACATTATTTGTAAATAGTCTAACTGATCGAACGGGTCGTGCGATACTGACCACATGCTCTTCGTGGATACGATACTCGACTTACCCTAGCTACCTAGGTTTAATTGGGTTTTTGACTGATCGGGACGACACGGTCACGTCAAATAACCGGTTTTTAAAATATTGTTGTGAAGATATAGTAAGATCATTTTTCTCGGCATGTTATATGAAAACTGTGAGCTCCAATAATCTTGTAAACATTTGTAAGTATTCCTTTGTAATCCGGTATGAGAGCGTCTATGAACAGATCAATTAATGTGTAGCTAATACATTAATATGTGTGCAACGGCGTAGGAAGGCTCAAACCTAGCAGATTTTGTACCGGGCTTCTGGCTGGAAGACATAGTCACCACATTCGGCCACTTCCGGCCCAGAGGTGGGGCTCGCAACACCCAAATAGATCTATCACTCATGTCCCTCGGTCCTTATACGAGGATTAATGGTCTTAATTGTGCGCCTCCCATTCACATGATCTAACAGTTTATTCCTAAGCTAACCATACCATTTATAAACGTTTGTAACATTTGTAACATGCATTTCACCCCCGAAGTTATAAAACTGAAAACAGTTAAAAGAAAAAGGGGGACATGAACTCACTGGGTTGTCTCATTTTTCGTACGCAGAGCAACCCAGTCCTATTGTTGTAACTTGGACATTCCCGTCCCTAGTCATGAAAATCATGCACGTTTCGTAAATACGCATTTGTTTTGTAAAACCGGTATATTCAGTATAAATCGTTCGTAAATCATTTGAGTTCCTTGAAATCCATTCATAACATGGTTTAGAAATGAGTTTTCGTTTATCGAGAAATTGTTTACTTTTGCAAAACTTGCATGTCTTTCCACACCCGAAAACATTTATAAAAATGTAAAACCGTAAAAAGTGGGGGTTATGAACTCACCTGGATTTCCATGTGCAAAGCTAGCTAACTACGACTTCGTGATGTCGTTTCCAAGACGTGACTCGCTAGCGTGCATTCTATAATATCCCTAATCACGGAATATCTATAAGTTTCTAAATAAATGCGGTAACTAAACTACGTGTCACCGAGCTCTACCGAATCGTTAACCGAACGATTCAATGGTAAGTTGTTAACTTAACGAAAATGACTAAGTTAAACTTTGTTTAGTGTCGGTGAGATTATTAAGTCTTGGAATACTTAGTTCTCGAAAGATTTTAAAATATATAAAAATATATAAATATATTGATAGAATAGTGTTAGTCGTTCCGAGAAGTCGTACGTGTATAAAAAGAATATTTATATGAAAATAACATATAACAAACTTACATGAAAGTATATATAACAAACTCGTGTTGTGTATCGCGTCTTGTTTGATAAATATCAAAATATGTGTATATGTCGTTTAGGCGTTTGAAATAAATATAAAAAGTTATATTTATTTTATAAAATTTATCATCGAGTTGTTGGATGTTTGAAATAAATAGATAAGCTATATCTATTTTTATAAAATAATACGAGTCGTTTGATATTTAAAATAAATAAATACACTATATTTATTTTATAAAAGAGTTGGTGTTGTTTGATATTTAAAATAAATATATAAACTATATTTATTTTAAAGAATCGTCGTGTTGTTTGTTATCGGAAATAAATATATAACTATATTTATTTAAGAAAGGGTTCGTTTTGTTTGTTATCAAAAGTAAATACATAACTATATTTATTCTTATAAAACGAATTCATATTTTGATATTTGAAATAAATATATATAGATTTTATCTATTTTTATAAAAGAATTGTCGAGATTTCGATGTTTAAACTAAACATAAATAGTTGTATTTCATTTATAAGAGGTATTCCGGATTGTTGTTGTTTGGAAATAAATATAACTAAGTATGTTTATTTTATAAAACCATCAAGTTTGGTTATCTTGGAAAACGGCTTTTGTCGAAAGGTTGTGCAAATGTTTTGTAAGTTATATTATATTGCCGAAAATAATATATGTTGTATTCGTTTTTAAAAAAAAGTACTTGACTTCGATTGTTTTTGGTTTCATAACAAGGACACGTTTCGTTTTTACGGGTTTTCTCGAAAAACGGGCAGAGTTTCATCTGTTTTCGGACGCCCCCGACAACACAAGTTGTCATTATTTTATCAGGATTCAATAAGATTCAATCATTATATATCAAATTCAACAAATTTTTCTTAAGACGTAAACTATAATCACATCGGTTCGAGCTCGTTATCACGTAATATTAAAGTTATAAAAATAATATAATTAATCTCGTCGCTAAACTTTTACCAATTTCTAGTGTCGAACTCCGAAAAGGTTGACTGAGTTGACCAGGAAACTGAGTCGACCGAGTCGACTCGCTGAGTTGACTAGGTTTGACCGAGTTGACTCGGTTTGACCGAGTCAACCGAATCGAAATCTGACCCGAAACACACCGTTGACTTCTGTTGACCCGAACCCGAAATAATCTGTCGTTGACCGTCTTTGACCAGCTATGACCGGGTTTGACCCGGTATTGACCCGAAACTATAATCTGACCCGAGACTCACGAGACTTGACCGCTGACCTGTTAACCATGCCAAACCCGATCCAACATCATCAACCATCATCTTCAACATCAACAGCAGAAAATCAAAACACGCGAACGGGAAACAAAGTCTTACCGGAATCCACCGCCGCCGCCACTACCTCCGTGAACGGCGTTTGTCGCCGGTGACATCGTCGTGCTCCGCCGAGACCCGCCGCCGCTGCCGTGCTCCTTCTTCTTCACTCTTTCTCTCTGATCTTCGTCACCGGTAAAGAAGGAACCGAGGTGATGTGGTGTTTGGGGTGTCTCGCCGGTTAACCGTCTCCGGTGAGGAACCCGGTTACTGGCCAGAATCATAGAGAGGGGGGTGGTTACCGTTCGTCGGAGACACCACCATCGCCGCCATACACGGCGATTCTGACGCCAACACCATCTCCGCTACTCCAATCAGCAAACCGACACCAAAAATAGGCTCAGAAGGTGTGGTTTTGGGGGGTACTCGCGCTAACGCACCGGAAAAAGTCGCCGGAGCACCGCCGCCGCCGCGCCTTCGCCGGCTCCGCCTCGGTGTTCGCCGAAGAGAGAGAGAGATCAGGTGTGTGTGTGACTGATTTTTCTTGTAAATGAATAGAAATGGGGTGAAATCCCCTTTTTATACTCAGGGTCTTTTTGTCTTAATGGGCTTGGGCCCAAGGCCCACAAGCCCACTCTTCGTATTTTAAGCGGCCCGTTACTTATACGAGACCCGTTTTCACAACCCGAACTCCATATGCGTCGTAAAATATGAGTTTCGGGTTAAATATTCACGAACTAATCACGAAAAAACAAGTATAAGTAAATATTCGTTACTTATACGAGACCCGTTCGCCGATTACGGTAACAATCGTGAAAAAATTACATCGTTGCTGTTTTTAATCCGTTTTTCGATCCGGTTTTGACTACGGATATTAAAATTAAATTACGGAGTTAAATATATTGTAAAATTTAAGTTTTTAGGGTAGTACGCGTGTCCGACGCTTCCGTTTCGCTGTCGGTGCGTTTCCTGCAGTTGCGTTTCTCGTTCCTGTTTGCATTTTGCAATGTACGGAAGCGCAATAAATTCACAAAATTAAATTCATAAGTATAAAATATTTGTAATAAATTTGTGTTTGTCGGTATTTCGTACGGTTTTGATTCGATACCGTTTAATATTCAACAATTTCTCTGTAAATCGTCATACGCGCACTGTAAAGTCGGGTAGACGTTCCTAGGCGTTCCAAAGGTCTAATTAAGGTAATCTGCGTCTTAAACGCTATTTATTATCGTCCTAATGTTTGTTAATCGCGTAATTAGGAGCCGTTAATTACCGGTTGTCACAACAGGTCTCTTGGAGTTAGACTTCAAGAGTTGTATTTCTCTTATTATCATCTGATTAGTTTCCCTGCTGTTGCTTCATCTGATCCTGTATACTACCAAACAAAGTTAGAATTTCATCATTAGTAGCCATAATAGGAGTTCTCCCCAGGGACACCAGATCTGTGGACATTTTGAGCAGGAACAGTGTCTCGGGATATATGAGTCTCAACCCTCCTTGGAGGAGCTTGAGCCTGTGAAGAAGCTTGCATTTATGGAGGTGGTAGAAGCACTGAACCGGTTATGGCAGAGGTTGTAGCAGGCATGGACGAAGAGCTCATGTTTGATTTCGAAGCCATTGAAAATAGTTGTGTAAAAAGTTTTGAAAATAAGAAGCCAAGTAGTGATTTTAACAAAGCTTTTAGTAGAAATAGCACCGCTGGCCCCACGGTGGGCGCCAAATTTTTTTGGTCAAAAATTACCGAAGCAATTAAGTGACCAAATTAGTTTGTGAGGTAGTGTGCTAGCAAAGCTTGTGAAAAATATGTTGGTTTGTTGGTTTGTAAAAACAGTTTCAGGATATGAAACTATATCAACAATTAAACAATTAGCTAAAAAGGTAAAATTGGACACAGGATATACGAGGAAAGCCCTTGATCAATCTAGATCTCTGGCATAAAACCTCGTGAGCTGACAATCATCGGCTGCCTTGTTCTTCTTATTACTTGAATGTTTAGGATACAGTGCAGGATAATGCTCAGATCGCTACTAAGTGATACAACGACTGTAAGTGATGAGTGTGAGTGCGTGATTGCTAGAGAAGAAGTAAGAGTTCGAGAGCAGAGTGTGAAGTGAAGTGTTTCTACGATCTGACCTTCCTATTTATAGTTACAAATATCAAACAAATTATCCTATAAACTAGGGATGCTCCGGAATATTCCCTTGTGAACGTTGGTGACCTATTCTTCTGGCTTCAACGTCTATTTTCCAACCAAATGGAGCGGTCTTCACGAGAAAGAGTCCACGTGAACGTTATGATCCTGCAGCCATGACCTGTAAGTAAATAATTAGCAACTGCCAGGATACTGCATCAGGATGTTACCAATATCCTGATCCGGTATCCTGAACATAATCATAAATAATCAAGTCAAGATATAATTTCAGGATATGGGCTCAGAATTCCACCCATAACAGTTACATTTATGAATATGTTGATTTCATCTTTCTACACGTGTACTAAAGGAGGATGTTGGTTTAGAATTGATGTTATATAAAATACTAGATTAGAACCCGTATATTACACGAGCTGAATAAATATAATTGTAGATACTAAATAATAGAAAAGTTATATCTTTAAAAACTCGTACATTGCAAGATTGAATAAACACGTGTATTACACGACTTGAATACAAATAATGTAATCAATTAACACGCAACAATCAATATTTGTTTTTGAAAAAAAAAATGAATTTTAATGTATTATATACTTTTTATAACATTTTACTTTGTTTGTTATTTATTAGGCTAAAGGGTGTGGGGGTCATGGTTGGGACATGATTCGTCACATAGGAACATGAATGGAATGCTACACCACCCCCTTACATGATCCACCATGGTTTGCATGGATTAAACCACAGCAACCACGGTCCTCCTTTCCATTTTTCAAGAAATCATTTCCTTTTTCTTTAGACAAAGATAAATTAAAATAAATAAGGGGATAGTGGTTTGGGTCATGATCACACCCTTAGGGTATTGGTTTTGGATGGTGGATTATGATCGGAGTGTCGCGCTCCGGTCAAAGATAATATTTATAAACCCTAATTACCCTTAACAAATAGCTAGTGGTAGTAAGGGGTCGAACCACGAAGAGTACGTGGTTTGCGAATGGACTTTGAATGAATTGTAGTAGTTGTCACTTTTATGAAGCTTGCTAAAATATTTTTGTATTTTTGTTTGGTTGAAAAGATGTGAATTAAACTAATGAAATTGATTAAATTACTTAACTACTAAAAAGTAATGATTATAGGAAACTTGATTAATGAACAATATGGAATAACAAGGTTCACACCCGGTTTCAACAAATGCAAGACCTAGGGTTACTACGCGTATTAATTTGGTTTACTCGAATTAGTTCATTAACGGGTTAACAATCAAAAAGCTTAGGTGCCAATCGCTATCAACATCATCGACAACGGACCACGATACACTTCGTTACTTTGGACTAGCAAATCCTATCAAAAGACAAGGCATAAATACGTGTATTCGTTTCACAAAGTCAAATTTAATCATTCACTCGACAATTCATAAATTCAATACAAACGTAGGACAATTGTCTAAAGATTCAAATGCAATTCAAATTGTCACAAACCAAACATCAACACATAGTAAACCCTAAATCTTACATAAGTCTACATCGGGGTGAAACCTCCAAGAAATTAGCCGTGCATGATCGAAAGGACTTGATCACCGGATGTTGGAAGCTCGATCTTGATCATCTTGAAGTGTTGAGAAGGATGGAATGGTTGAGGGTTAAGGTTTTGTGAGTGATAATGGTGGAAGTGGTGATGGTTGGATGAACTAGGGTTTGTGAATTGGTGATGAGGATGAATGATGGTTGTTCGGGTTGATTCGGATGAAGGTTAATGATGATCGATGATTGGGAGTGGAGTAGATGATGATAATTGGCTCCAAGATGATTATTCAAACTCCAAGAAAGTGTAACTCCCAACTTCAATGCCCAAAGAACCAATAAAATTCGTTCAACACACCCAACTACCAACAATTCGCGTTCAAGCAAACCAAGGCCCGTCATCGACGGCCTAGGAGCCGTCGGCGACGGCCTCCCTTTTTTTCATTTCCGTCTGACGGCTTATTTGCCTGGATACAACGTTTCTGGTCGACGGGGTTCATTATAGGGCGTCGCCGACGGCCCTAGGGGCGTCGCCGACGACCTCTCCAACTTGTGTTTTCTATTTTTCATTTCTTAAGCTCCCGTTTGATCCGTAACGCGTTCCAGTTGTCCGTTTTTCATCCCGGTAGCTCATAAAGCTCTCAAAAAGCACCTTAGACTTCTCTAGACCTGCAAAATATAAGTCTAATCAAAAGTAGGCTTTTCAAGATTAAAAGTTAAGTAAAAACCTAAACTTAAACACAAACGAGCACCGTTATTCGACCACGTATCACATCCCCACACTTGTCTTTTGCTTGCCTTCAAGCAAATCTGTTTTTCACTTTCACGTGGGTCGAACAAAGAATACACTCCCCATTCCCGAGACGAAGGTTAAGGTCAATTGTCATACAAAAGTTCAAACTCTTTACAATTTTCAACATATTTAACGGTAAAGTGAATAATCACATATAAAATGGTTATCCAAGATTAACCCGCCCTTGAAACCAATAAATCATGCATATCCCTCACAATGTTCTCTCCACTCGGTTTCAAATTGGCTAATAGTTGATGCATTAGCACTTTTGAAATAATCACTCAAACCGATTTGAACATGTACCCGCATAGGCTTGCGACTCAATCATTCTCCACCACTGAACACGAATACTAAGCACAAGTCATAAGGTCTTTGTAAGGGTCGTAACGGGGCTAGGCTAAGGGTAGGAAATAGGATATTTTAAAGTGGCTAAGGTGATGAAAATTCGATTTTTATTACAAACAACTATTCTAAGCACAACTAACTACCAATATCAAACTAGAAGGCAACAATTTTTCGCCTTTTATTTCTCAAACTAAGAACATATATTTTTGTTCTTTTCTCAACAATTTTCTATTCTTTTTCGTAACATTTTCTGATTTTTCTCTTATATATATATATATATATATGCAAACAAACAATTCACAACTATACAAACTTAACTCCTACAATCGAATTTCCATTACACGGGTTTAAAAGAAAAAGGTTTAAGGGTTTGGGCTAAATGGGTGGTCAAACGAAAGGATTAAACTCAAAATTGGCTACTAAGGGATAAATTTTTGGGAAAGGATATATAAAGGGTGTAAAAAGAAAACGGATTACCTAATATCTTAATCATTCTCGTGCTTGTATTCGGTCTATGGTCTTAAACGTATCGAAAGTTGCAAGTTCTACAATACATGACTAATGGTCCACTCAAACAAAGAACATACATATGTAATTCTATGATGTAAAAGTGGCTCAAAACCTCACATATATAAAGGGTATGGTATGTGACATGCATAATATGCTAGTTTCTTAGGCGGATTATTCCCAAATAACCACCCGCTAAATACCCGTCATGCTATTAATTTGAACTTGACCATGACAAAAGACCACATGGGTTGTGCCATCCCTCGTTGACTTAGTTACTTGTGCTTTAAGATCGCTTTTGAAACAAGACATTTTTGAAAAAAATTTTGAAATTTTCCCCCATCCCCACACTTGAGGTAAACATTGTCCTCAATGTGTAGTGTTTAAATGAACGGGTCAAAATCGAAAAACTTTTACTACTCCCCCATCCCTACACTTGAGGTAAACATTGTCCTCAATGTGTAAGAACTAGAGTTTTAAAACGCACAAGGGATGTGACACGGCTGACTTCCCAAAAATTCCACCCCGAAAAGTAAAATACAATTACAATCCACTTATTTCTAATCTAAGAATCAAGGTAAAAGGAAACGCATGCACCTGATTTTTGTTGCTAGATGCTCATGTCTTCTTCTTCTCTTCACAAAAACGGTTGTCCCTCGAACATGATGTACTTACAAATCTTAACCCTTGTGTAGAAGCATGCTTCTCACAACCATTGAAATTTGTTAGCTACTTAGTTCTACCATTTTTATGAAAATGTTACCAAATCATGCGTTAATTTACCTTGATTTATGTGGAAAATAAATTTACAACAACAACAATCCCAACTCACTTTCGTAGGAATCACGGTTGCATTTAGCTTATGCAACAAGCCCTTTTAAACCTCCCGATAGCTCGGGAGGACGAGAGGTCTCGTGAGGGTTATATAGGGAACACACCTACAACGTTCATTTAACTAGGAAAAAAGAAATACTAACGAAATAAAAATAAAGAAAACCAAAATATACAACAACAACAACAAAATACATACCTCGCCATCACCGCTGATATCTCTCGTTTGGGTCGATTGGCGGGTTCGGCTGGTATGGGTAACCAGTGAGGGCCTCGAACATCTCCCGGTAGTTGTCGAGTGGACCCGGCTCTCCTTGTGCTGGCGGCTGATATGGTATCGGGATGAAACTAGATCCTACTGCCTCAGGCCAATGTGGTGACGGGTCAGAGGGGCCTCGTGGAACACGGAGGTTGGAGTAATCGGTCCACCCCGCGTGTTCTACATAGGAAAGGCCTGCTTCATAGTCTCTCTGGTGTCACTCCTGATCATGGAGGACCTTGGCGTTGTTAATAGCCATTTCATTAGAGACGTATAAGGCACTCCAACGGCGGTCTTGCAATGTATTTCGCTTGTTTCCCTGTTTCTCTTCCCTTTCCTCCCATGCCCGTCTTCGGGCCGTCTCTTCCTCCTGCATTTGTACCAAATGTTCCATCTGCGACCTTTGCAGAGCTTGGAACATTTGCTGCTCTTCCATGTACTTGTCCATCCTTTCCCGATGGGCCGCTTGGAGGGCCCACTGTTCCTGCATCTGGGCCCTGTGTGTTTCCTCCCAGTTCCGCCTTCTCCTATCATACTCTCTACCCTCTCCTATACCTGCAGAGATGTTATCAAACACCTCCTGTTGACCCCGGTTGAAGTCCTGGTACGAGGGTACCCGTCTAAAATTCACAAAACTCGCCACCTCGGCATTCAGTTCTCGGTGTGGCCGCATATACCTCTGCTTTGGTCCCCATGGACAAGCAAGCTCAGTTTCATCTTCCTCATCAACCATCTCCACATCTCCCTCAGCCCCTTGTTGTGCATCTGGGTCAACGAATTCATACTTGTAACCCAATGCGTCGGTCACCAAATACTTGCTCCCTGAAAGTTTCACATGAATCTTCCAATTTTTCTTTATCGTTGCTAAACTGAACTCTTCCAAAGGCTTAGATACCCAAAGCGATTCTGGGGGAAGACAATTTTGTTGGAGGATCATGGCACTGAAGAGGCGCACATATGGAATCATCCTCCTGTGGAATGACTCCCGAGTGAACCATGTGTTCATCATGATAATATGCCTCCATGACAACGTCGGTGTCCCATACATCAAGGCATGAAGAACCCTACAATCACTTGCTCTCACTCCCCCTATCACCAAACCTAACCATAACATTTTCTAGGGAAATTCCTTGAAGAATCTTCCCTTCAACCGTCAGGTGGCTCCTTGCAGCCACTCCCCCATCGTTGTATGGTAATATAGCCTCAGTCATACCATCCGGATCATAGGTGTTTGCATGGTTATCCAAGAAATGTTCGATGGTTGGATAATCATACGCTTGCAACCCCAAGGAATCGAATCATGCAATTCAGTTGATTGTTTCAAATGACATTGTCATCTCCCCTAGGCTCGTAGTACCAATCAATCTCTACTGGTCCGGGGTACCATCCCTGTTTCTAAACCTCAACGACGCCAGCCACTCACACACCTCTGACAAATAAACCCGGGAGGTGTTGTCTTCGCACCAATCCAGAACTCTTTCCCAGCCAAGACGCTCAAACATTTGAACAATACCAATTTTTCTAAACTCCTCCACATTGACCGCCCTTTCACACACAACCCTATCCGGTACCGCAGTAGACACATTATTAACCATTTTCCACTTCCACAATTTAACTTCCAACTTTCTATCTTGGAATGTCGAGAGAGCTTTGTTTTTTTCTTCATCCCAGACCCTAGCACTTCGACTATCTTTGAATTTCTCCCATGCCCAATCCTGCCTATATAACCTTGCATCACCCTCTTCTATTGAGCTTAATTGCTCCCACTTCTTCGGTATCAATCCGGAAGAAGATCCAACTCCGGATGATGATCCTTGCCCCGTAGTTTTTGCCTTCTTCCTACCTCCGGCCATAACTACAATCACAAAACAAAATAACCATCAATATAAACCCAATCTTCACAAACCCTCAAACTTTGAACATAATGTATGATGTTGAATTTTCAATTAACAAGTAGATGCAAAATTGCCTTTTTAAACTTCCAAAGTCGCCTATTTTGTCGTCTACATATCAATTTCACTTGTTTATTCACAATTTCTTATGATTTCAACAACATTCAACACCATCACTATGTTCAATCACGCAAATAACGAGTGTAATCACTTCACTATGTTTATTACATGCTCAATTTACCCAAATCAAGAGTTTACCCACAATTTTCAACTATAACATCCTACATTATGCTAAACAACCTACTCTTCAAACACAAGTTCAAAAATTTCGGAAGATTTCAACATACCATAGGAAAATAAAGCTCAAAATTAAGTAAAGTTCATACCTTTGTGATGTAGAATGTCAAGAACTAACTAAAAGATGCAAATCAACACCTTGAAGAACACCCTTCCCAAAAGCCCGAAATTTTAAGTTCAAAAATCTTGCAAACGAGCAAGAATTGGTGAAAATCGTGTTAGGGGTTTTGTTGCTCTCAAAAATCTACACACAATGGACTTAAGAATCGCTCGATTTGGTGAAAGATTGAGGAAGTTATGAGGTGTTGAAGCTTTAGGGTTTTTGGTGTAGAAGACGAAGAAGATGAAGTGAGAGGAGAGAGATGGAAAAGAGTTTTTATCTGATTGTGAATGTGTAATGAAATTATGGTTAATGTGATATGAGTCTCGGGTCTTGTATGTGGTCAAAACTGAGTTTAAATTGAGTTTGGTTAGGTAAAAAGGTGTTTGGGTTCGAGTTCCTGCGCAAAAAATCAACCAGCGTCGGCTGGGTTTTTACACCCCGTCGCCGACGGGCTCTGAAAAATGGTCCAAGGTGGCGACGGCTTAAC
Organism: Helianthus tuberosus; assembly: GCA_030545235.1. Lineage (NCBI taxonomy): Eukaryota > Viridiplantae > Streptophyta > Magnoliopsida > Asterales > Asteraceae > Helianthus > Helianthus tuberosus. The sequence goes on from CM060392.1 coordinate 27,699,317, forward strand.
ACACTGGTTACGGGCAAAGTGGGCCGACGGCCTTTTCCGGGACGCGTCCCCGACGGGACTACCCCCGTCGCCGACGGGATCTCCTTTATCAACTTTTTATTTTTCAAAATTTTATTATTATTTTTTTTATGAAAAGAAAAAGGAAAATTATGAATATTTAATAAAAGGAATATATACAATAAAAATTCCTAAAAATTATTAAAAATGTTTTATAAATTTTTATAAGTTAAAAATTTAAAAACAACAACCCGTTCACGGACCTACCACCCCCCGAAAAATCGTGTATTGTCCCTAATACACAAAAGTAAGTCTAAAAACATACCTTTTGTCTTCAAGACGCGTTCGTGATATCCGGACTTCACACAATCAAGAGGGTTAGTACGAAACGAGAACGATTAACACAAAAATACTCGAACAATTAAATAAATTATACAAAACTCTACAAAAGGTGTTACCGGTCCTTTTAATTGACCTCATAGGTTGGCACGCTAACCATGAAGCTTACCATCTCCACATTCGCATCCTTTTTCTCTTCGTTACCATCAAGGAACGGTTTTAGGCGGTGACCGTTAACCGTTTGCTTTGACCCATCCTTCGGGTCCTCAATGGTAACATCTCCAAGCTTCCCGACCCGTGTAATCACGTACGGGCCCATCCATTTGCTCTTAAGCTTACCGGGAAAATATTTAAGCCTCGAATTGTAGAGCCAAACCTTTTGACCCACTTCAAACTCCTTCGGCTTCAACTTCGCGTCATGTGCCCTCTTCATATCATCCTTGTACTTCGAGGCGCACTCATACGCTTCTTCCCGAAGCTCCTCCAACTCGCAAAGTTTTAATTCTCGCTCCTTTCCTGCATCGTCATATTTCATGTTAACCTCTTTTATGGCCCACCAAGCACGATGCACAAGTTCAACCGGTAAATGACAGTTTCGCCCATAAACTAAGCGATAAGGTGTAGTTCCAATAGGTGTTTTATGAGCCGTTCTATAGGCCCATAAAGCATCATTCAACTTCGTCAACCAATCCTTTCGGTCCGGTCGAACGGTCTTTTGCAAAATTTCTTTTATTTGCCTATTAGAAACTTCCACTTGACCACTGGTTTGTGGGTAATAGGGGGTAGCAATTCGATGGTCAACGCCATACCATTTCAAGAGTTTGCCAAAGTTAAAATTCTTGAAGTGAGATCCCCCATCGCTAATGATCACTCGGGGAATCCCAAATCTAGAAATTATGTTTGTTTGTACAAAATTGCAAACGACGGTATGGTCATTCGTCTTGGTGGCAATCGCTTCGACCCACTTGGATACGTAATCGACCGCCACCAAGATGTATAAGTTGCCATGTGAATTAGGGAATGGGCCCATGAAATCAATCCCCCACACATCAAAAATATCTGCAATAAGGATCGGTTGCATGGGCATCTCATCCCTTTTGGAAATACCCCCTAGCTTTTGACACTCAACACAGTTTTTAGCGAAATTAAAAGCACCCTTAAAAATAGTCGGCCAATAAAGACCGCTATTGAGCACTTTGTGCCCGGTTTTGTGACCACTGAAATGGCCCCCACAAGCAAATGAATGCAGGTGCATCAAGACACTAGGAATCTCCTCGCCGGGTATGCATCGTCGAACAACTTGATCCGGACATATCTTGAATAGGTCTGGTTCTTCCAATGTGTAGTACTTGATTTGAGAAAGGAAGTGCAACATCTTCCTTCTATCCCAATGAGCTGGCATGTCACCTGTAACCAAATAATTCACAATATTAGCATACCATGGTAATATTGAAACCTTTAGAATTTGCTCATCTGGGAAATTCTCATTAATTTCCACACGAGAAGAATCCTCCTCCACTACCAATCGAGACAAGTGGTCAACAACCACATTCTCACTTCCTTTCTTGTCTCGAATTTCCAAATCAAATTCTTGTAGCAAGAGAACCCATCGGATTAATCTCGGCTTTGCATCCTTTTTATCCATGAGATACCTAACTGCAGAATGGTCAGAATACACAATGACCTTAGTACCCCATATATAAGCACGAAATTTATCCAACGCATATACCACCGCAAGTAGCTCTTTCTCGGTAGTTGTATAATTTAGTTGTGCATCCAAGAGAGTCTTACTTGGGTAGTAAATGGCAACCGGTTTCTTGTCTACCCGTTGACCCAACACGGCCCCCACCGCATAATCACTTGCATCACACATAATGTCGAATGGTAAAGACCAATTCGGTGATTGCAAGATTGGGGCCTCAACCAACTTTTCCTTCAATATGTTAAAAGCATTTTGACAATTTTTATCGAAATCAAACGGTTTATCTTTTAACAATAAACTACATAGGGGTTTTATGGCATCGCTAAAACCTTTTATAAACCTCCTATAAAACCCCGCATGTCCCAAGAACGACCTAATACCATTAACACTCGTGGGATAAGATAAAGTAGAGATGACTTGCACTTTTGCACGGTCAACCTCAATCCCACGACTTGACACCACATGCCCCAACACAATCCCTTCTTGAACCATAAAATGGCTCTTTTCCCAACTCAAAACTATATTTTTCTTAACACATTTTTTTAAAACTTTTTCGAGTTGGTCAAGGCATGTATCAAATGATGATCCAAATATCGAGAAATCATCCATGAAGATTTCCAAAGACTCCCCCACCATATCGGAAAAAATACTCATCATGCACCTTTGGAAGGCGGCGGGGGCATTACAAAGTCCAAATGGCATTCGCCTAAATGTGAAGGTACCATATGGACAAGTAAAGGTAGTCTTTGCTTGGTCTACCGGATGTATAGCAATTTGATTGTAACCGGAATAACCGTCCAGAAAACAATAAAAATTTTTGTCCGGCCAATTTCTCAACTATTTGATCAATAAACAGTAAAGGAAAATGATCTTTGGAAGTTGCAGCATTTAACTTCCTATAGTCAATACAAATACGCCACCCGGTTACCGGCCGAGTGGCGACCTCTTCACATGCGTCGTTTGTGACGACTTGAATACCCGCCTTTTTTGGAACTGTTTGTGTCGGGCTCACCCACTGGCTATCAGAAATGGGATATATAATACCCGCATCTAGCCATTTCAATACCTCCTTCTTAACCACTTCCCGCGTGTTCGGATTTAGTCTCCGTTGTGTGTCGCGAGAAGGATTAATGCCATCTTCTGTGATGATTTTGTGCATCACCACCGAGGGACTAATCCCCTTCAAATCTGCAATGGTCTACCCAATAGCGGCTCTATGAGTGACCAAAACCTTCATCAGCTTATCTTCTTGCTCCCTAGTCAACTTAGATGCAATAATGACCGGAAGCTTGTTACCCTCACCCACATAAGCATATTTGAGATGCTTGGGTAGCTCCTTCAACTCTACAACCGGAGGTTCTTCTAATGACGGCTTTAATTTAGTGTCAATGCTTTCCGGGAGGCTTTCCACTTGATGTGTCCAAGTGGGCCTTCATTCCCTAGCCGCCAGCACCTCCAATTCTTTCACCTCCTCGTCCATGCTCCGATTCATCTCCACCTATGACCTGTCAAACATAAAACAATCCTCCATTGTGTTTTCCTCGTCTACAACCGTGTCGCAGAGAGGTATACACCTGTCAACAATGTTTGCCATATAGCATTCATCGTCGACTGAAGGAGTTGTCAATCCCGAAAAAACGTGCAACCTCAACCTTCGGTTTCCAAATGTCATGTCAACCGTTCCAGTTTTGCAATCAATTTGAGAATTCGCGGTTGCTAGGAACGGTCGACCCAAAATCACCGTAGGCTGCTTGGTTGGGTCCTTGGCCACATAATCAAGTACTAAAAAGTCCACCGGATAGTAAAAATCCATTATTTTTACTATCACATCCGAGACAATTCCACGGGGTAGTTTGGGTGTCAAATCGGCCAACACCACGGTGGTGTTTGACGATTGAAGTGGACCAAACTCGTATTGGTCATATAACTACCCGGTAGAATGCTCACACTAGCTCCAAGATCTAAAAGTGCCTGGTTTATTTTAAAATCGCCTACTTGAATTGAAATGATAGGCGCACCCGGATCTTGGAGTTTAGGTGGAAGCGCACCCGAAAGAATCGAACTCACATTTTTGGTTAAATCTAGTTTTTTAGGAAATTTATGAGTTCGTTTCTGGGTACACAATTCTTTTAAATACTTAGCATACGACGGTACTTGCTTGATTGCATCCAAAAGAGGTAAATTAATTTTTACTTGTTTGAAAACTTCCAACAACTCTTCTCGTTGTGGACCTCTTTTGTTTACAACCTTCTTCACAGGTCCCTTCAATGCTTCGGGATACGGGGCGGTATTAACCTCCACACCCGTTTCCTTAGCCTTGGGGACGGGGGTGGTCACAACGGGTGTGTTATTATTAATTTTTAAATCATTTTTATTTTGACCCGTTTGACCATCCTCACATTCTTCATCACTAGCATCTTCCACCACCCCTTCAACAAATTGGGGTGATGGTGTTTTGACACCATTATCCACGACTCGACCACTACGTAAAGTTATTTTATTAATTGGTACCTCACGTGTGTTCTTTGAGCTTGACCCTTGATGCTTAGGGTTCAACGTGGTGTCACTTGGAAGCTTTCCCATGCTCCCCCTCATTTGAGCCATTTCCTCCGCGAGTTGGCCCACTTGTTTTGCTAATGCCTCATGCGATTTGTCCCGAATCTCATTCTCTTTCTTGGACTCTTGCATCATTGAAAGCATTGCATCCATCTTTGCATTCAAATCACTACCACCCCCTTGAGTGTCCGACCCACTTCCATTACCGCCTTGGTTGTTATAATTCCTTTGGTACCCACCTTGATAATTATTATCTCGACCTTGGTACCCTTGGTTGTAATTACGTTGGTAACCCCCCTGATTACCACCTTGACGATTTTGATACGATGACCCGCTTTGGTTACCCGGTTGAAAATTCGGGTTCATTTGATTCGCGGCATTCCCATATCGGAAGTTGGGATGGTTTCTCAATCCGGGATGATAAGTATTCGAATTCATATCATTGTTCTTTCTTTCACCGAACACATGGTTTACCTCTTCGGCATAGTCACCCGGTCCCGTTTGACATTGATCGGTCCGATGACCAATCTCCCCACAATCTTCACAAACCGCGAATTGCACCGCATTCACCTCCTTCCTCTTCATACGAGCTAACTCCCGTTCTAGGGTAGAAATCCGATCCTTAGAGTTAGAGTCAAGATCGGGAAGTGACCGGGAAACGGGATGTTTTTTAGCTCTATCGGCCGACTCCTTTGACTTTGACCGCTTGCTCATCCGCTCAAGAAATTCCCAATCGTCATCTTCATGGTTACTCAATAACGTTCCATTGCTCGTTGACTCGAGGCGATTCCATGTCTCATCATCCAACCCCCCTTACAAAACACTTAACCAATTCCCACTTTTCGATTTGATGATGTGGGCACTTCCTAATCAATTCCTTGTATCTTGTGAAAGCTTCATGCAAAGGTTCACTTGATATTTGGCGAAAAGACCTAATTTCATCTCTAGCATCATCGGTCTTTGCCATCGAGTAATACTCGTCAAGGAAGACTTGTTGCATCTCGCCCCATGTTCGAATACTATTCACCGGAAGTGTAAGGAACCATTGTTTCGCCTTATCCTTTAGCGAAAACTGAAACAACTGAAGTTTGACCTCTTCCAATGCGAAATCATGCCCCCCGATAGTGCTACATATGGCCGAAAACTCTACCAAATGAGTGTATGGTTCATCGTTGGACCTCCCATTGAAGTGGGGAAGTATGTTGATATAGTGGGGCTTGTAGTCGAACATTCTTCTTTCACATACGATTGGTGAGTCATTATCGGTGACCACCGGCCTAAAACGGTCATTCATTCCCCGTGGAGGTTGTTGACGACGATGTGGGCCATTAACTTCTTGATCAACCGGTCTTCGATTATCCCTTCGATCACCTCCCCTATTACCTCATCGGTTTCCACCTTGATTACCTCCTCCCACAAAACTAGGAATCCGGTTATGGTTCACATTATTATTGTTATTGTAGAACCCATCATTTCGGTTCCGTTGATTGTTGTTTCGTGGGTTTCGGTTGTTTCCGTAACCGTCATTTTTCACATTCCCATACCCGTAATTGTTATCCCCTATGAAATTGGCATTTTTATAGCCAAATTCATCGTCGTCGAACCCTCAAGCGTTGTAGACATTCCCCCGGTTCACATACCCCCAACCGTCATCATCGACCCGATCATCATAGTTACCCCCATCATCCGAGTATTCCGAGTGAATACTCACATGTTCCGGCGATTGGTAACCGGGAACACTAAACGACTCATCATCGGGGATAGCATTTCTTAATTCATCGATGTTAAAGAACGGGTCTTCATTCGCGGGATTGCCGCGGTCTCGGTTGCCTCTTCGGTCGGAATTAACATTTCGGTCATCAAGGTTGTTGGGTAAGGAGTTATATCGGTGAAGGTTTTGTTGTTGGGGTGTTCTTTGGGTGTTGTTGGTATTTTGGTTTCGGAAAGGTGGTGTGGGTGGTCTAGAATTGTTATTCCCACCCGGTTGTTCTTGAGGTATAGGTTGGATATTTTGGGCGGGGTTGAAGTTTCCTCGGGTTTGGAATTGGTTTTGGTTGAAGTTTGGGTAATTGAGGTTTTGATTTGAATTTTGGTTTGCCATTGAATCGGTTTCAATGGACGGTGTAAATTGTGGTGTTTGAGTGGTTTGGTTAGAAACAAGGGGTTGCTTCTAACCGGCTTGCTAAGTTCCTTCTTGCGACTCTTTCAATTTTCGGTTCGTAGACTAATGGTGAAGTCATCCCGGAATTCCTTGTATACTACCTGTAATCTGCACAAGTAAGACAACCCGCGTAACAAGGAAAAAGACAAAGTACAAGAAAAGAAACTATGCAAATTAAACAGTTAATCACAAAAATTCAAACAATAATCCAAACACAAAGTGCACGCACTCCCCGGCAACGGCGCCAAAATTTGATCGGAGTGTCGCGCTCCAGTCAAAGATAATATTTATAAACACTAATTACCCTTAACAAATAGCTAGTGGTAGTAAGGGGTCGAACCACGAAGAGTATGTGGTTTGCGAATGGACTTTGAATGAATTGTAGTAGTTGTCACTTTTATGAAGCTTGCTAAAATATTTTTGTATTTTTGTTTGGTTGAAAAGATGTGAATTAAACTAATGAAATTGATTAAATTACTTAACTACTAAAAAGTAATGAGTATAGGAAACTTGATTAATGAACAATATGGAATAACAAGGTTCACACCCGGTTTCAACAAATGCAAGACCTAGGGTTACTACGCGTATTAATTTGGTTTACTCAAATTAGTTCATTAACGGGTTAACAATCACAAAGCTTAGGTGCCAATCGCTATCAACGTCATCGACAACGGACCACGATACACTTCGTTACTTTGGACTAGAAAATCCTATCAAAAGACAAGGCATAAATACGTGTATTCGTTTCACAAAGTCAAATTTAATCATTCACTCGACAATTCGTAAATTCAATACAAACGTAGGACAATTGTCTAAAGATTCAAATGCAATTCAAATTTTCACAAACCAAACATCAACACATAGTAAACCCTAAATCTTACATAAGTCTATATCGGGGTGAAACCTCCAAGAAATTAGCCACGCATGATCGAAAGGACTTGATCACCGGATGTTGGAAGCTCGATCTTGATCATCTTGAAGTGTGGAGAAGGATGGAATGGGTGAGGGTTAAGGTTTTGTGAGTGATAATGGTGGAAGTGGTGATGGTTGGATGAACTAGGGTTTGTGAATTGGTGATGAGGATGAATGATGATTGTTCGGGTTGATTCGGATGAAGGTTAATGATGATCGATGATTGGGAGTGGAGTAGATTATGATAATTGGCTCCAAGATGATTATTCAAACTCTAAGAAAGTGTAACTCCCGAATTCAATGCCCAAAGAACCAATAAAATTCGTTCAACACACCCAACTACCAACAATTCGCGTTCAAGCAAACCAAGGCTCGTCGCCGACGACCTGGGACCCGTCGGCGACGGCCTCCCTTTTTTTATTTCTGTCCGATGGCTTATTTGCCTGGATACGATGTTTCTGGCCGACGGGGTTCATTATAGGGCGTCGCCGACGACCCCTCCAACTTGTGTTTTCTATTTTTCATTTCTTAAGCTCCCGTTTGATCCATAACGCGTTCCAGTTGTCCGTTTTTCATCCCGGTAGCTCATAAAGCTCTCAAAAAGCACCTTAGACTTCTCTAGACCTGCAAAATATAAGTCTAATCAAAAGTAGGCTTTTCAAGATTAAAAGTTAAGTAAAAACCTAAACTTAAACACAAACGAGCACCGTTATTCGACCACGTAACAGATTAGAGGTGGGTGATATGACACTGACGTGGAGGGTCATGGTGGTTATAAGGGTCATGACCACACCCTATAGCCTTATTAAGTTAGAAACTTGTGTATTACATAAGTTATACCAATGATCTCTTGGCCTAGTGGTTAAGGGGAGGTAGGAAACTTTGCTTCCCTTGGAGGTCCTGGATTCCAATCCAAGCATGGGGGGATTTTAATAATAATTATGCGACACTAACATGCTGCTAACTACTAACCCGGTAAGTGACATCCTAACCATACACCGTTAAAAAAACATAAGTTATAACATTTTACTTTATTTTTTATTATGTAATTTAATATACTAAATAATAATACAATATATCTTTAAAGGTATTGTTTATCACACTGGTTGAATAAATGTAATTTTACATATTAAATAATAAAAAAGAACTTTAAGAACCTCGTGTATTGTACGGGTTGGATAAATGTAATTTTATATACCAAATAATAAAAAAAATTATATCTTCAAAAAGCCCATGTATTACACGAGTTGAATAAATGTAGTTTTGCAAACCAAATAATAAAAGAAGTATATCTTTAAAAACCCTGTGTATTACACGGGTTAAATAAATGTAATTTTGTATACTAAATAATAAAAAAATTATATATGTAAAAACCACATCTATTATACGGTTGAATATATGTAATTTTACATATTAAATAATAAAAAGGTTAAAAGTAGGCTTGTTTTTATAAACTAAATTCAATCAAATAAAAACATTTTCTCAAAGGCGATAACACCTGATCGAGAGAGCCGATAATTTTTGGTTTAATACGATGTTTATTATATTAATATAATATCATTATCAAACTATCAATTTATTGATAGTGTTATATTAATACTAAAGCATGTGAAATATTAATTTACGTAATGTTATATTACCGTGTGGATATTATATTTATCCAACAATATTAAGTTTGGTTTTCATAAACATCTTATCTTAAATTAACAATTTAAATTTGAAGATAATATTTTATTAGAAAAATAGAAGGATTATGTTTTAAATTCAAATAGAATAAGATTTAATATTAATTTATTATCTAATTAATATAAGATGAGTATAAAAATGCAGGAAAACATACAATCATCGGTTTACTTTATTATATAGTACTAGTAGTAAAACCCGTGTGCAAATACTTGTGGTTTTTAGAAAACCATGCATAACACATTTTAATAGAAAGTATAGATAGGTGTATAGATATTGTACCAAAACTTGTTATCTATTACGGATAATAGACAACTATAAACATAGATCATCAGTTAATATATCAGTTACATACGACTATTTCCGTTGTCCTATCCAAAGAAAGGAGTACCCACCCATTGACAATGTAACATGTTTATAGAGATAACTACATATAAAACATGTCTAAGAAGCTAAATTACTACCACCGAGGAACCAAATGTACAACCACAAACAATCATCACATCAAACATTGTTTATAAACCTCCAACCAACGCAACACTCATGAAGAGGGCTTTCTCTTTGTCACGATACGCACGACTTTTGTTAGCTTCAGCAACAAAGTAGAGTTGTGAAACTCAAACGAAAGTTCATCATCAAAAACAATATTGCAAGATCTCTGATAAGCAGGCCATCCAACAATATCGTAGCTGAATCCAGTATTGGTTTTTTTAGATCTTGTAAACAGTTCCTGGACTTCACCTTTCAGGTTTTGGATCTTGACGGGCTTAAGATTATCAGTACGCAGATCCAACGCAGATGATACATCTGATGGCAGATGCTAAAAAACAGAAAATTGAATAATGAATTTTATAAAATATTGACATATAACTGAAATTGTTGAAATAACGAAACAAAGTAATGACTGCAAAAACTTACAAGCCTGTGTTCAGCTTGTGTGGTGAAGTGTAAGACTGACTCTGAAGTAGATGATACTAAATGAAGCTTTTGAACTTTACACGTGTGAGATCGTGTTAGGATCGATTCCATTACACCGTTGACTGCGTAGATCTCGTATCTTGTGCGGAATCCAAGTACGAGAGTGGATCAGACAAGAACAACCTAATTAAAGTTGTTTTCTATTGATAATCTGAAAGTTTACAACCATGAAAAAAACGAGCAGAGCTTCGCTACTCTATCACTCAAAGATACAAATGAAACAAACACAAGACACCTATTTATAGTGAACATGGATCCGCACCAACATATACCTACGGATGTACCATATGTGTGGATCAAGCTTCAGGTGCGGATGGACTGTTATACACGAACCTACTCTTGCGAGGATGAGTGGTGGTGGTGGCGGTGGTGTGGTGGTGGTGGTGGTGGTGGTGGTGGCGGTGGTGTGGTGGTGGCGGTGGTGTGGTGGTGGTGGTGGCGGTGGCGGTGGTGTGGTGGTGGTGGTGGTGGCGGTGCGGTGGCGGTGGTGGTGGCGGTGGTGGTGGTACGGTTCGAAACGGTTCGCGTCGAAACGGTTCGGGTCGAAACGGTTCGGGTCGAAACGGTTGCTTTTTTTGAGTTTTTTTTTATTTTTTAGAGTTTTTTTGATTTTCTAGAATTTTTTGGATTTTTAAGGATTTTTTATGATTTTTTTGATTTTTTTAGAATTTTTTTGATTTTTTTAGAATTTTTATGATTTTTTTGAATTTTTTTGATTTTTTAGATTTTTTTTTTATTTTTATGATTTTTTTATAACTATAGGGACTGATTGTGTAATAAATAAAACTTAAAACTAGTAAATTATAACTACAGGGACTGTTTGTGTAATAAATAAAACTTAAAAACTAACTTTAGTTAAAAAAAACTAACGGAGGTCCATTGAGTACCAACATATTGAAACGTAGGATTATTAATTACCAATTCTGTAGGTAGGATTATTATTTACCAATGGGGCAAAGGTTGGTTTATTAAAAACCAATTTCCCTATATGAAGAAGCATGATAACTATGTAATTTATTATTTTCTTGTTCTAATTCAGCCATTTTACGTTTAAGCTCAGCAACTTCATCAATATATTGATTTACAACTTGTTGTTTTATTTTATATTTGTTTGCAAGAGTTTTCAATGTTTCAGAATATTGTGTAAGTCTTACTTGAATACGTTTCATTTGACTTTTCACAGCTTCATATGCTTCTTTTGATGTCTGAAATGAAATTTTCATTACATCATACTCTTTTTTCATTTCTTGAACAATATTTTCTTTTTGTAAACATTCTTCACTGCTCGCTGAACACTTTTGTTTTAAAATCCCATTTTCTTTTTCAAGAACCATACATTTTCGTGTCAGCTCTTCTTCTTTTTGTTTTAAAAAATTTTCATTTTCAAACATCTCTCTACATTTTTCTTTGAAAACTCTTTCGATTTTAGTAAATTTAGCGTTTTTGGACCTTAAGTTTTCATCCTTTTCTGTACAGCACTGCATGTTTCCATGCATTTCCTGCACCGCCCGTCATTTTTATTATCAGACTGTTCATTGATTTTATCATTATTTGACGACTCAAAAGATTCAGTTTGATCTAGCACCTCAGCTTCTTTTGTCGTTTCCTTCTGATTCTCATCATCCTTCTGTTCACTTTCATCACCAGCCTCTCCTGCCGTCTTCTTCAACTCATCAACCATCTTCTCAACATTTTTCTCAAGTTTTTCTTCTTCGATCTTCTTCAAACTTGCAAGCATCACTTCTCTTATCCTCTTCTCCATGTTTGGAACATAGTTATTGTCCTCAAATTTCTTCGTGTACAACTCCAGCAGTAGGAATAACTTCAAGCAATGCTTTAAAATCCACACTCCTTGAATCCACTACCGGATTTCCTTGAGGATCTGTGTAACATTCTCTTTTCTTATCCCATCTACCTGCACTTTTAGCTTCATCGAAAGCTGCTTGCATTTCATCCAATTTGATACACATTATCGTTCTTTCTCTAGTAGTTTTCTCTCCTTTCACCTCAGCAACCCATGCATGCTTTTCTTTTGGAATGTATTTATTCCAATTGAAGCACTCGTCCTCTTGAGTCACCACCAAATCTTGTTTTTTCTCTTTAGACGAACCTTTACCAATATGTTTTTGATTCAACTTTGGCAGTTGTTCATTGGTGTGATGATAAATTGCTTTTTGGTAGTAGTCATCATGAAATGGATTAACACTTTCATTTGTTTTCCGATTTGAGCACTCTCTCTTGAAGTACCATTTCTGCTTGCACTTGAAACAAGTGACCTTTGACTTGTCAAATCCTAACTTTGTTTCAGCACATCTAAGACAAGATCTCTCTGTATTCTCCATAAACCTTTGTGCTCTCCTAATGACACTAGCCATACACCATCTGATATTTATCAGCTCCATCTCTTCTGGATCGGTCTGGTCGTAATCCTCCTTTGTCATGTTCGGGTTTCCTATTTTACTCGCCAGCAGACTATCATATGATTCCAGAATCGATGCTAAAAATACCATCTGTTGTTTGGCAGCATCACCATTCATGCTTTTAGAATTTTTCAGATTTAGGGCGATGTTGCATTGAATCACATCGGGAGTTGAATTGTGTGATGCTGCAGAGGAATGATAACCAGGATCATAACTTGAAGAACTTCCTTTTGGTGAAACTTTTGACCTTTCAGTACTATAAGCAGTACCAATCTTCGATGATTGATTGGTTGAAAACATGCTTCCTCTGTAATAAAGATTCACATTTTGCTGATAGCTCGAGCTGCTCATTTTATTTTGCTTTTGAAGCTCCAGCTCATGTCCTTCAAGCTTCTCTATCAACGTATCCAGGGTGATTTCATCGAACTTTGCGTCGTTTTTCAGTATCATGACAAAGGTTTGCCAATCATCTACACGCGGTAATGCCTCGATCAGTTTGTCGATGATTTCTTCTATGTTCTTTGTAATTCCAAATCTTCCAAGTTCAATTTTCAGATGACAAAATATTTCGATCATTTGTCGAATATTCTCACCCTTCAGACATTCGAATAGATCGAACTCTTTCTTCAGCAATGATATTTTGTTTTTCTTGATTACCTTACCACCTTCAACTTTTACTCTCAGTGCTTCCCAAATGGATTTCGACTATTCATTATATTGGAGCAACAAAAAAGTATCATCCCTAATTGACTGTTCTATTAAGACAATCATTCGTTGTTCATCAGAGAATGTCTTTCTATCTTCCTTTTCTAAGTTTTCAAGCGGAATTTCTTTTTCTTTATCATTTAAAGGTCTTTTATATCTGAATTCCAACATGAACCAACACTCATGAGCATACGCTTTCACCCAATTAATAAATTTGTCCTTCCACCAGTTATAATCTTCTATACTCATAAGTTTCGGTGGTTTTGTATTAGTTCCGTACAGACTATCATGTTTCAAACTTTCCGAAATAGCCTTAGAAATGTTCTTCGGTGTTGATGTTATTTCGGATGTTGTTTCAGATGTAAAAGCGTTGTAAAACTCATTGTAAAACTCCTCTTCCATGATTATAAGATTCTTGAAAATAACCTGCAAACAATCAACACTTGATTAAACAACTTTGAAATTCAAACACCAACAAACTTGATTCGCGCGGATGTGGAATTGTTGATTCACGCGGATGTAGTCAACTAGGTTCGTGCGGACGGACCCTTGGTTGATCCGTGGGAACTTAATCTGATTTTGTGTAAATTGTTTTTAGCTTGATTCGTGCGAATACGTATCTGTGCGAACCACAAATATCAAATCCTGATCCATGATTAATCAAACACGTAATACTCGTCCATTGTTTTCAAGGTTGTTCAAAGATTTGATTATGATTTTGTTCGAATTTGAGTTTGAAACTTTGAAGGATTGTTTAAAACATGATTTTGCACAACATGTTGCAAAATCAGCCAATTTTAACCGTGGAAACGTTGTGAATCTGAGTTTTTAAAAATGAAAAGAATGAGTAGAAGAAGAATGTGTAGAAATAGATGAAATTCAGCTCTGATGATGCTTGAAATTGCTTGAATCTTGTGTCTTCAATCCTTACAATCAATCTCCCATTCTGATACCACTTGTGAGATCGTGTTAGGATCGATTCCTTGAATCCGTTGACTGCGTAGATCTCGTATCTTGTGCGGAATCAAAGTACGAGAGTGGATCAGACAAGAACAAGCTAATTAAAGTTGTTTTCTATTGATAATCTGAAAGTTTACAACCACGAAAAAAACGAGCAGTGCTTCGCTACTCTGTCACTCAAAGATACAAATGAAACAAACACAAGACACCTAGTTATAGTGGACATGGATCCGCACCAACATATAACTACGGATGTACCATATGTGCGGATCAAGCTTCAGGTGCGGATGGACTAGAAAATGTTTGTATGCACGTTTTGAAAATACGTTTGTTTGAAAAACCGGTATTTTTAGTATAAACCGTTCGTAAACCATTTGAATTTATTGAAAATCACAAATCATTTATGTGAGTTAAAACCTGTTTGTAGCATGGTTTAGAAATATGAAATTTATTGTTCATCGAAAACCTTATATGTTTTTGCAGAATGTGCATGTCTTTCCACCCCGAAAACATTTATAAAACGTAAAACTGTAAAAAGGTGGGGTTATGAACTCACCTGGATATCCTTGTGCAAAGCTAGCTAAATATAACTCTGTGAAGTCGTTTCCAAGACGTGATTCGCTAGCGTGCATTCTATAATATCCCTAACACAAAATATCTTATAAGTTTCTAAATAAAAGCGGTAACTAAACTACGTGTCACCGAGCTCTACCGAATCGTTAACCGAACGATTCGACGGTAAGTTGTTAACTTAATGGAAACGTTAAAGGTATATTTGTTAAGTTTCGTTTAATGTCGGTAATAATTAATCGGTCTTGGAAAGACTTAGTTTTCAAGATATTTAAAATATATAAATATTTATATAAGAATATATAAATATATCGGTAAAATCGCGTTAGTCATCCCGAGAAGTCGTACGTGTATGTAACGAATATTTATGTGGAGGAAGGTTCATTTGAGAAGAAAATTAAATTAAGAAGAAAAAGAACAAAGAGTACAAATGTAATACAAATGTAAAACATTAAATAGTTTTATCTCTCCACTCATTTATTATTATCTTTGACTAATTAATAAGTCATAAACACTATGATCTTTCACACTTAAATTTTTTCTTACACACATAAAAATCCATCCTACACGTTTTGAAATTTATCTTACACATATTGAAATTTATCCTACACAGCTCGTAATTCATCCTACACACCTCGTAATTCATCATACACTTTAAATTATATATTTTTTCTTTTTTTGAAATGTATGTTTTTTTTTAAATGAGTTACAAATTTAATTTAGTTAGCTATTAAAAAGGAAGACAACCAATTAATGATCCATCTAAGTTTACCAATATTCTCTTACACTAATATTAAATACAAAAATTAAATGAAGTTAAATGAAGCATTCTTATTAGTTGAAATTTCTTCTTTTTTATTCTTACAAAAAATTTCTTCTCTTTTGAACTCTCCAATATATATATGTGAAAATAATATATAACAAACTCGTATTACATATCGCGTCTCGTATGATAATTATCAAAATATAGGTATATGCCGCTTAGGCGTTTGAAATAAATATAAAAAGTTATATTTATTTTTATAAGGTGTTCGAGTTGTGGACGCTTAAAGTAAAAAAACAATATAAACCATAACTATATTTATCTTATATAATTGCCGATTATAATACGTTTGAAATAAATATAAATAATTATATTTATTTTATATAGAATTATCGAGTTTTCGGCGTTTGAAATAAATATAGAGAATTGTCGTGTTTTCGACGTTTGAAATAATTATAAATAATCATATTCATCGTATAAAAGTTTGTCGAGTTTTTTACGTTTGTAATAAATACAAATAGTTATGTTTATTCTATAGGAAAGGATTTCCGAGTTTGACGTTTGAATTAAATATAATAATTATGTGTATTTTGTAAAATAGTTCGCGTTATCGTCGTTTTCGTAAGTTGTAAAGTGTCGTCGAAAGTAATATACATTTGTGTTTCTTTTTATAAAAGTCGTTTGAATCCGATAGTTTTCGTTTTGAAATAAAAACATGTTAGTCTTACGGATTTTTACGAAAAACGGGCAAAGTTTCCTCTGTTTTTTGGACGCCCCCGACAACACAAGTTGTCGTTATTTTTCAAAATTCAACAATTATTCAAACAATATAAACAATATATATAAGATTTCGTCGAATATGTAAAAATCTAAACTATACTATAATCGATTGGTTCGAGCTCGTTTTTCACGTATTAAATAAAACTATAAAAATAACAATATGAATTCGCGCCATTAAATCTTTACCATATCTCGTGTCGATTCGCCGAAACGGTTGACTGAGTTGACTGCCCGAGTTGACCGAGTCAACCGGGTTGACTCACGTTGACTGAGTTGACCAGGTTTGACTGAGTCGACCCGAACCGCACTAAAACTGAATCCGACCATGCCGGACCCGAACCGAAGCTGCTGTTGACCGTGTTTGACTGGCTTTGACTGTGTTGACCCGAGTTGACTCGGGTTTGACCGAGTCGACCTGGACCCGAAATCTGACCCGAACAGCGAACCTGCTGAACCGTGTGAACCGAAACCAAGCCGAACCATAACTGAACCCGCTGACTTGCTCGGACCGAACGTAGTTAGATCCTACTGAACCGAAAAGCTCGAACCAAGAACCAAATCAGAATCAAACCTCGAACCATGACCCGAAACTGGAACCACATACCTGAACTCGAGCCGCGAATAACCACCATGTTCCACTGCCGCCGTCGGATTCGTCAGAAAAACGACACACCCACCGGAGATTCACGGCTGCCGATGCCTCAATCCACCATCGTTACTTCCCAGCGAAACACCTCCGCCGCTGCTGTCGTTAACTCCGGCGGCTATACCGCCGCCGTCGACCACCGGTCTTCCTTTGATCGCTCTCTCTCTCTCTCTCTCTCTCCGTCACATTTCTCTCTCTCCCGATCTCTCTTCTCTCATCATCTCCCTCTCCGTCTCTCTCTCACCTCGTCGCCGCGCCGCCACCAGACGGTGGTGTTGGCCGACCGTTTCAATTAGAGAGGGTAAACAAGTGTGTGTGGGGGGTATATAACAAGATAAGGGGGTGTTTATCTGACCAACACGACCCTGGAGATGGAGTTCCGATGGCCGGATGTGTCAAGGAGGAGGGAAAACGAGGAATGAGGTGTGTATAAACATGGTTTTGTGTGTCTGTGTTGTCTGTAAGTTTAATCGAGGGAGAGGCAGAGAGTTCTATGTTTTGAATTGTGGATAAGGTAGGAAAGAAAGATGAAGAGGATAAGGGGTATACGGCTGAGAATTTTGAAAAGGGAATGAGGTTTGTGAGGTATAGTTAGTTATATATACTAGGGTTTGGTTAGTGGGTTTGGGCCCAAGGCCCACAAGCCCACTTCTCGTTTGTAAGTGGCCCGTCTGCACCTACGAACCATTTTTGAACCCGAGCTCCACGGAAGGTCGTATATTATCGTTTTAAAATCAGAAGACGTAAAATAGTGCTGGTAGTCACGTTTGACGGGTTCGTTTGTCGGTCACGTTAAAAATCACGTAAAATTCGTTTCGTTGCCGTTTTAATCCGTTTTTCAATCCGGTTTCGACTGCGGTTATTAAAATTTAATTACGGAGCTAAATATATCACAAAAATTTCGGATTTGTCGGCGTTGTCAGTATTTTGTTCGGTTTTAGTTCGTTACCGTTTAATATTCCGCAGATTTCACGCAAATCGTCATACGCGTATTGTAAAGTCGAATAGGCGTTCCTAGGCATACTAAGGGCCTAATTAAGTTAATTTACGTCTGATTACACTACTATTAATCGCTCTAATGTTTGTTTCTCGTGTAATTAAGGGCCGTAAACTATCGGTTGTCACATTATCCAAGTAGAATGAAAGAAGAAAACTTCAAGAAATAAGAAGAGAAGTGAGCTAAAACTCACTAAGAATGCTTGCAACTTTCTGCCAAGTCTGGTAAATTAGAGAGAAAATATGAAGATTTGAGAGTGATTTAAGTGTTTGGAAAGTGTTTAGGAGTGTATTGAGGCTCTTATTTATAAGATAGGATTAGGGTTTAAGTTATTAATGAGGTAGGAAGTGATTGGGTGTTGTAAAAAGGTGAAAAAGTAGGTAAAACGCGACTGTTTGCGTTTTCTGCCCGTAACCCTTTGCCAGCTCCGTTTCGTGCGGATGAGAGGTTCGTGCGGATGAAGTTTGTTCATGCGAAGGTAAGATGGTCCGTGCGAAGGAGTGCACGTCCGTGTGGAGGAGGGGTAGGTTCGTCCGAAAAAGCTCGCTTTGCGCGAAGGAGGGTACATCCATGCGAAAGGCCTTCATCCGTTCGAGAGGGTTAGTTGCACGAGGGAGTTATATTGGCCATCTTCACATATTTTAGCCGGTTTTAAGTATTTCAAGCATACAAGCGTAATGTATGAGTATAATGCACATATAATTGATGTTTCAAGTATTTGTTTTCACGTATAAACATGTATTCAAGATTGTAACGTATAACACAAGTATGTATAAGTATAAAATAATGGAATTTCTTTGTGATAAAAGCCTTGGATTACAATGTTGGAAAAGAAATACGAATGTGATACGCTTATAAGTTTAAAAAAAAGAAATACGATCGTACTTTCTAAATAAGGAAAGTACAGAAATGCGAAGCGTTACAGTGACAGTGGATGTGGTGGGTTGATAGTGGAAATGGAGGTGGAGGTGGTGATGGATTTTAGAGAGAGATGGGGAGAGAGGAAGAAGATGAGGGGGGCCACCAATCTTTATATCTTTTTTTAATTTTTTTAATTGGTTCGGGGTAAGTTAGTCATTTCATACACATTTAACTAATAAATTTAACACAGGTTATTGATAAGGATCACCCGAGTGCAAAAATTACAACCACCGGGATCAAGTGTGTAATTATTAAACCACTGAGACCAAGTCTGCAATATTACAAATCACAGGGACCAACCAGATATATATATATATATATATATATATATATATATATAGGGGAAGGTTCATTTGAGAAGAAATTTTATTGAGAAGAAAAAGAATAAAAGGGTATAATTGTAAAACATTAAATAGTTTTTTTTCTCATCTCATTTATTATTATGTTTGACTAATTAATTAGTCATTAAGACTATAATCCTCCACACTAAATATTTGTGCCTACACACATCAAAAGTTATCCTACACATTTCGAAATTTATCCTACACATATTGAAATTTACCTACACAACTTGTAATTTATCCTACACGCCTCGTATTTATCCTACACTTTAAATGAATTTTTATTTTTATTTTTTGTGAAAAATATATATCTTAAAAATAAGTTACAAATTTAATATAGTTAGTTATTAAAGATGAAACTACCAATTAATGATGTATGTAAGTTTACTAATATACCCTTATAGTTACATTAAGTACAAATATTAAATGAAGTCTAATGAAGCATTCCTATTGGTTGAAATTTCTTTTTTTTTCTTCTTACAAAGAATTTCTTCTCATTTGAACCCTCCACTATATATATATATATTACAGTGTTGTAAAAATCGCGACTAGGCGGCGATTAATCGCTAGTCGGCTAGTAACTGTGTAATTTTTCGTTAATCAGTCCATTAATCGCTAGTCGGGTCTAGTCGACCTAATCGGACCTAGTCGGGCCTAGTCGGCCAGCAAAAAATCGATGATTTCGGCCAGCTTTCTGCAAAAAGCCTGTATATTCCGGCCAAAACCAGTTTTCAACCAAACCATGTAAATTCTAACAATTAATCTTGTATACTTAAAAAAATGAGTTGAATAAGAGTTAAAACCTAGCTACTTAAAATAATTACCTATAAAAATGTGTATATGTATACATAAAAGTGAAAATTACATATAAAAACCCAATCTGATTAATCTCGATTAATTCCGAGTAATCCCGAGTAGTCGCTAGTCACCACCTCACCGGCCGACTAGCGACTAACGAGTTCTCCAACCTTGATATTTTATATATATATTAACTGTGAAAGGGCATGAATAGTGCCTGTTGCCAAATACCATTAAATGATTGGAGCTATTATTTTTACACAAATTATTTTAAGTTTTTTAAACTTCTTTTGTTATCTATATCTTTTACTACATTTTTTAACTAATCCTTTTAGTTTTATTTTTCTTACCTTCTCCTATCTTTTTTTATATTTGTTTTAGCATTTGAGAACATTTATTTTTCTTTACTTTTTTCGCTTCAAAATTTATCAATTCCTTTGATGAAGGGCCATGAATAGTTAATGGGTCTTCATATTTAAATAATTTATTTTATATTTTTAAATCATCTTTTTTTCCTTTTTCTTAAATCATATTTTCTTTATCATGTAATTCAATATATTCTTTATCATTTAATTTCATATATTTTTAATAACTTACGTTAGTTAATAACTGAACAGATTATGACAATTTGATTTTCTAAACAATAACATTCATTTTAAAATATGGGTTGGCTAAATGCACCCCTTTTTTACTAAATGCACCCCCTTTCCATAAAAAAATATTTTAAAACTTTTCAAATTCCACCCTTTAAAAATCCATTACTCACATTGTTTATACCATGACAATAACTGGTGGAGGTTTAGGGCTGGATACATTTGGAGCTTGAACTGCATCAACATTTTTAATTACAGAAGTTAATTTACAAAAACAGCATGATTAATCGAAATCATTTTTCACTAGAAATTTACAATACATACAAAAGAAAGTGGCCGGCGGGAATAGTTGTGTTATGTGGTTGGCTAAAAGTGGTGGCCACTTTTTTTTCATATAATAGTTATTTATAGGTCTTGTAAAATTACAATTTTATCCCAAGTTTAAAATTACGATTTTGCCCCCGGTTTAAAATATAATTTTGGTTTAGCCCCCTGTTTAAAATTACGATTTTGTCCTCAGTATAAAACTACAATTTTGCCCCCAGTTAAAACAATATGGTTTTGCCCCCAGATAGAGTCCTGCCAAATTACGATTTGGTTCCCAGTTAAAAATTACGATTTCGCCCCCAGTTAAAAATAAAATTTTTGTTTTTTCCCCAGCTAAAAATTACGATTTTGCCCTCAGTTCAAAATATGATTTCCATTTTAAAGTTACGAATTTACCCCAACTAAAAATTGCAATCTTGCCATCGTTTTTTTTTTTTTTTTGGCAAAACTATGGTAGTGTTTTATTTTACTTGGTTGACTCAATTTAGTTTTTATTCGTGCGAAACAGCTGCCTAGCACTCGCTAATTGGTCCTGACAAATTATTGTTTTGCCCCAACTCTAAATTACACGCTTGCCATTGTTTTAGTTATTTTTTATCATAACTATGGTAGTGTTTTTGTTTGATTGGTTGACTCGATGTATCTTTTTTGAGATCGTGTTATAAGTTGCATGTATAACTAACCGAAATAAAGGCGTACATGTTATTATACTAAGAAATATTCGGTTTAGCGCCCTGCAACACGGGCGGCGCATAACCCTATTATATAAACAACTGTAACAATCAAACGGTACATTGTAAGCAAAAATAGTACATGTCAAAGCCAAAGTAGAAAAATTCTTTGTGAAAAAACAAGAATGTTTGATTATTTATATTATTGTGTCCAATCCCAATCCAAAGCAGAAGAAAAAATTTCCTCAAAAAACAAGAATGTTCAATTATTCATTTTATTGTGCCAAATCCAAAGTAGAAAAAAATCTTTGTGAAAAACAGGAATGTTCAATTTTTCATTTTTTAACAGTTAAACTAATATTATTCAAAGTTAGATATATGACTAGAACAATACTTCTTGTAGCTTAATTCATTACGAACTGAAGAAACACGGAACTAATTTTAGGTTATTAGTTTGGTTTATGTTTCGACCATAGAGGTTAATCTTCTAAATCCTTCCTGAGCTAAAGCCTTGATTTTCCTGCAAAACAATCAACACCTCGTTAAGCTCATTAAGAGGGGAACATGGGGGTTTCCCTCTTAAACACTCTCCGGCGTGAGAATAAGTATTTGTTTTTAGGAAATAAGTATGTGTTTTAGAGTGAGAGAGCTGAGAACACAATAGCATTAACCTGTACATGAAGGTCCCTATTTATAGCCAGAGTAGTGTAGAAGGAGATGGGCTGATGGGCCGATGGGCCTTGGGCCTGGAGTCGACAACAAGGAATATCCTTTTTGTCTCTTCTATGACGACTGTTAGTGTTTCTAGAAGGTTACCGGAGCTGGCGCACCTTGAGTGGAGCCACGTGTCCGGGTTGTCATCCTTGTTGTCTCCCTGACATCAGCAGGTGAGTGGAGATCATGGGGCAGGTGTCGCCGCCCTCTGATTGGTGCCACATAGGCGTCCTTGTGTATCTTCTTGTCTCCTGCACGATTGTGGATCATGGAGCACGATAGGATACAGCCTGTCGAACGCTGATTGGCTCATTCTTCTGCCACTCGTACCTTGTGTGCTATCTGGAATGAATCTGCGCTTCTACCCTCGCGCGGCCTCTGGAGCATGTCCATACAGCCGGCGCAAGGTCTAGGGTGTCACACCCCGACCGTGTCAAAACAACGAAACCGCGGCGGAAACGTCGGGGAGTGGAGTGGCAAAATCATTGTTTCACAACCATGGATTTAAAAGTTTCGTTTTATTGATTCATTAAGTAATTTACATTGTCTTAGTACAAAACAAACAAGTTACACATCGTCTATCGTTATTATTATGTCACTAAGGCCTTGTCCAAATCCTATGTGAACATGCATCCTAGCAATCAACATCATGCATCACCACCTGAAACATATGTAAAAACAAAGTCAGCAAAGAAATGCTGGCGAGCACATAGGTTTTATGAGAGTGTCGGATTCATGGCTCGTTTACATATTGCAATACCTCGAAAACCTTGTTTTGAAAAGTATACAGTGTTGCAACATGAATAACCAACTCAAAACAAATTGGTTATAGTTTATAAAATCTCATAGCCATGATTCTTAACCTAAAACATTTGTTTAAGTAAACCAAATCATAAATTGTTCTCGTTACAAAACTCGTATGGTTTATATCATTTCGAAAACATCGTTATGTGGTATCGTTTCAAAATCGTCTATAGTGAACTAAAAAATGCCACGGAATATAATATGATAAAAGCACTTATATATAAGAAGTACCAGCGGCGTATCTACCATGCTTTTATCATGTTACACCCGTCCCATTATCTAATCGTAACCCAAAAACCAATCGTTTGTCCAAATCGTTTAACTCGTTCAAATCATTTCAAATTGTTTCCAAAATCGTTTAAATCGTCCCAAAATCATTTTCGTTTTAATTGTGAAACTACTTTTGGTCACCTCGCTAATAACATTCAAACCTTCGCAACTCGTCCATCGTTCAACTCGCATTAACAAACCACCAAAGGGTAAGTTAACAATCACAGATTCGGTCGTTACCCACATAACCCCCACACATAACCATGGGTGTAGTCTGATAACGGGATTTGTCAGATCCTATGGTACCATAACCTAATACTGGTCGGTTTGGGCAAAATTAATGAATGTTATTCGTTATGTAACTACGTCTAACAAGTTTTTTTCACATTATCGAAATCGTTATTAGTTTTATATAAACCATATCAATCGTTTTTGAAACCATCGTTAAAATATCGAAATCGTTTTAATACATATGAATCACCCCAAAACAATTGAAAACGGTAAAATAGGGGAACTATGTACTCACATCGAAGTGCAAAAGTATCCTCAATCTAAAGAACTCAACAAAGCTCAAGCAAACCAAGGAAATTCAAGTAGTACCTAGTAATCGAATCTCTAGTCAAATAATCGACACCTAAATTGGAAGATCGGACAGAATGAGGTCTTGTAAACCAAATGAGTGTTGGAACTCA
Organism: Helianthus tuberosus; assembly: GCA_030545235.1. Taxonomy (NCBI): domain Eukaryota; kingdom Viridiplantae; phylum Streptophyta; class Magnoliopsida; order Asterales; family Asteraceae; genus Helianthus; species Helianthus tuberosus. Next base: position 27,723,617 of record CM060392.1, read on the forward strand.
TGTGATATGGTTTAACAAACCCTACATTCTAGATCAGAACCTAACCTAAGTGCTTTCGACCCGTTACGACCCATTAAGGTAGCTTACGCTACTTTAACGCGTCGTTCACGCAAGCGCGCGTTCGAGACGTCTAACTTGTAACAACTCTCATCAAAAGTCCTAAATATTATTTAATTAGTTCAATAGGAAACCCTAATTAAGAAACCCAAGTGATCCTGCATAAACCCTAAAATTTTCAGAATAATCGGAATCCAGATCAGGGCCCCTAAAACTCAGGGGGGGGTAAATCCTAGTTGATAATATCCTCACAGTTTGCTGTAGGAATTGAAATTCGTCGAAACGTGACTCACTAAGGCTATAACGGACACGAACCTACCCTACCCTAAAAGCAACCCGTCGCGCCACGCGACAGGCCCCTCGCGCCACGCGAGGGCGCCGTTTTTCAGGTATAAATAGAGGAGTTTGGTACATGCAATTGTGCGTTAGTTCGACGTTCAAAATCATTACGTACACTGAGATATAGTAGAAACAGTCCAAAACACACACAATTCATGAAGTGCTGCCGCGATAACAGGGTATTAACTCGATCGCTGCTACGATTCAATGTCCGATCGATTAAACTATCCAATGGATGTTTAAGTGCTGCCCATATTAGGGTTTATGCTTTGTCATTCGTCGTTAAATCGATGGATGTTTAAGTATCGCACTTTGTCATTCGTTGTGAGGGTTTAATCTCGTGAGTTATCGTAAACGCTGTATTAGTTACTAACCTAGTTTTGTGTGCATTGTTATTGAAACTAGGTTAACAAGGCTAATTCATAAACTAGACTCTGCTCGTGTTAAATCTACAATGTGAGTCATTCTGTTTTTAACAAATTTCTTTATGAAACCTTAAATGTTTTCCAGTTATACTTTGCAGTGATTAAGTCTTTGCTAATCTTAAGTTACTGGCAGTAAGTGGGGTATTGTGCACATTACTGCTATTTTATCACTTTAGGAGGGCGAGCCTAATTAGTGATATACGTCGTTATTGGGTGACAGGACCCAATACTGATATGACCACAGTCATGGATCCGGTCGAGTGACAACTGAACCAGCTAATTATAAGATAGGGGCAAATGTGAAAACTCTTAATGCTGTAAATTATAACAAATGTGTCGTTTTAGTAAGAAGAATGATTCACCAGTATTTCCCGCTGACAAAACCTTTTTCAAACATGTTTCAGGTGATCTGTTGTGATCCAGGAAAAGTGCCGAGAAGCACTACAAGCTTAAGGAAGTGGCTCAATATAAAAATAAAGACACATGTTTTGTAAAATAAAAATTTCTCCGTGAAATCATATGATTGTAAATTACCGGGGTTTTATCTCGAATTGTGAAATAAAATAATCGGCAAATTTCAGTTTTAAAAAGATCCTGATAAAGTCTTTCGCTGTCACCTTAATTAAATAAATACCACGGGATTTCTGTCCCGCGGCTCCTGAAACGGGTAAAACCGGGTAGGGGGCCGTGACATAACTAGTCCTATGACAAGTATTATATGCCTAAACATGTTTAAATATGTTGCATAATCAGTTTAGTGACAAAAGTTTATGTTACATATGCTTAAAATCCAATTATGCATGAAAAGGGCATTTTGGTCATTTTCCTAAGGCATATAAACTACCTGTCATACAACTACTTAAACTATGTGACCATAAGGTATAACCTCGGAAGGTTATTCCCAATACAACTATGGTCACTAAACATGCTTGGTCGGATCCTAAAGATCGACCAAACGGGTCGAGTTCGAAAGTCTAAGCGGTGGTTTAGACCGCTTGACTTACGACTGTAAACAAGCACTAAACTAAAAGTGACGAGCTAAACATGTTGAAACATGTTTAACTAAGTTAGAAAACAGATTTTGATATCAAAACAAAGTGTTTTGATACCCAAGAGTAGTTTGGTTGCAAAATACGCATAAATACGCATTTTGACCGAAACTACGACTCGTCACTACGCCTAGTCAACGTGGTAATCAGTAGGTATAGTCACAAGGGACTATAACCATCGTGATTACGCTCACGTTGCAAAGTTTAAACGAACTTTGTGTTGACCAAAGACTGGTCAAAGCAGAAAGTCAAACACTGCTTGACTTTTATGCATAAAAACGCAATAAAAGCACGAAAGAAGCTTACAAAGGGTCCAAGCTAGGGAGAACTTGATCTTTAACACTCATGTATGAAGCAAAGGCTTCAACTTAGAGCATTAATCAGATCAAGGGTGCATAAAATGGAATGAGGGCATGGGTATTTATAGTTTTCGGTAAACCGTTAAGATCATTTCTTGCTAAAGAGGGTTCAATCTTGGCCATCCATGTGGGCAAATGGTTTTAGAAACCATGGGGACATGAAAAACAAGCAAAATCAAGCAGATGGTATCCAAATCAGTGGTTAAAAACCGTCAAATTAGCTGAAATGGACCAGATGCAATGTTTCTGTCTGCAGGCCTGTCACGCCCCGCGTAAGAATGCTCCTCATATTACGCGGCCCGCCAGAACCAAGTTTCCAGAAATGTCAAAATTGGTCCCTACATTTGAAAAACTTGTATTTTGATGCATATTTGACACGTTTAAGCCCCGTTAACCTCATTTCAAAGCTCTAAAATGAAGTTAAAGTATAGGGAACTTAAAATATGCTCAAAAACATCTCGGATGCCGGTTCGTTTGGTCGTACGGTTGCGTTATTCGGTTAATTACGACGGAAGTCGTAACGAACGCAAAAACGATCCAAATTAAGCGACGAATGGAATTTTATCATGTCAATCACTAAAATAAAATATTTTAATGATTACATAAATTTTTGGGTGTCTAGATATATTCAGAACGTAAGATATGCGCGAAAATACAAACTTATGCACTTTTTGACGCTTTTAGTCCCTATTGATCAAATAAGTTTATTTTAGCATACCGAACCCCTCAAAGCCTATTTCTAAGCTATGTAAAGGATATTTAGGGTATGTTTAACTTATGATCAAGTTCCGAAATGTTCGATACCACACGAATCGGTATAGTTTCGCAGTTTGACACAATTATCCCCTGCGATCGAACAAACTTGATTTTGACACACCAAACCATCCAAAACTTATTTCTAAGTTATATGAAGGTTATTTAAGGTATGTTAAGCCTATTTCACTATTCCGAAGTGTTTGTCGCATTAAATTGATTACGTTTACGCACCAGTTTGCGTATAACTTTCCAGAAAGCGATTTAAAGCTTGAAATCGGAATCGAATCAAATCGTAAAATCATCAAACATAAATACACACATAATAACACCAAAACACATTGTTTTATTGATAATTAACATTGTTTTACATTGTACATCGATTACAGAGCACAGTTGTCACAATCTCCCATACTTTAGGAAATTTCGTCCCGAAATTTTAACTAGAGGAAACTTGTGAGAACAATTGCGGATATTTTGCCTTCATTTGGTCCTCACGTTCCCAAGTAAACTCTGGGCTACGTTTGGATTCCCAGCGAACCATGACCAATCGAATCCGTTTGTTCTTCAACTGTTTGACTGCACGGTCCACTATCTCCACAGGTTTCTCGACAAAGTGCATCGTTTCATCAACTTGAATTTCATCGAGTGGAATGTGAAGATTAGTGTCAGCTAGACACTATCGCAAATTGGACATGTGAAAAGTCGGATGAATATTTCCAAGCTCTGAAGGTAGCTCTAGTCGATATGCAACCTTTCCAATTCTTTCAACAATCTTAAATGGTCCAACATATCGAGGTGCAAGTTTTCCTTTCTTTCCAAATCTCACCACTCCCTTCAAGGTGACACCTTGAGTAGGACATGGTCTCCAACTTGAAATTCTAAGGGCTTGCGTCGCATATCCGCATAACTCTTTTGACGGCTTCTAGCTGTCATAAGATTATCGCGAATTTTCTTGATTTTGTCTGTTGTTTCCAGAATGAGCTCAGGTCCAGTAAGCTGAGCTTCACCGATCTCATTCCAACAGACAGGTGAACGACATGTTCGACCGTAAAGAGCTTCGAACGGTGCCATATTGATGCTAGCATGATAACTATTGTTGTAAGAGAACTCGATCAATGGAAGATAAGAATCCCAATTACTACCAAAGTCTATCACGCATGCTCTAAGCATATCCTCCAAAGTTTGAATCGTCCTCTCAGATTGTCCATCTGTTTGGGGATGATAAGCAGTGCTTAGATTTAGTTGGGTTCCCAATGCAGATTGCATGGTCTTCCAAAAATGAGATGAAAATCAAGCATTACGATCAGATATGATATCCAAAGGAATACCATGTCGAGATACAATCTCATCAACATAAATCTTTGCAATTTTATCAGCAGATAAATCCTCGCGAATCGGAATAAAATGAGCTGACTTCGTTAAACGATCGATGACAACCCAAATAGCATCATGACCTTTAGATGTACGCGGTAATTTAGTGATGAGATCCATCGCATTGTTCTCCCACTTCCAAACCGGTATCTCTGGTTGTACAAGCAAACCAGATGGTCGTTGATGTTCAGCCTTGACTTTGAGATAAGTTAGGCATTTCGATACATACAAGGCAATATCCTTATTCATACCAGGCCACCAATACTGAGTACGAAGATCCTTGTACATTTTATTAGCACCAGGATGGGCAGAATATCGAGACTTATGAGATTCGTCCATCACTAAAGTGCGAAGATCGTCTTGTTTCGGAATCCACAAACGATCCTTAAAATAAAGTAAACCATCGTCCTTCGCTTCGAGTTTAAGCTCAAGTTGACGTGGTCATTCCTTACCCATCAAATTTTGTGAAACACAAAATTGTTGAGCTTGAAAGACACGAGTTTGAAGATCAGATAGAGTTCGAACAGAATGAAGCTTGACTCACTCCTTATGACTAAGCGCATCGGCTACGACATTCGCCTTACCAGGATGGTAGCGAATTTCGCAATCGTAATCGTTTAAGAGTTCAACCCATCATCACTGCCTCATGTTCAGCTCCTTCTGATTGAGAATATGCTGGAGACTTTTGTGGTCTGTGAAAACCACACACGTCGTGCCATAAAGATAGTGTCTCCAGATTCTAAGAGCAAAAACCACAGCTCCTAACTCAAGATCATGAGTTGTATAGTTCTTCTCGTGAACTTTCAACTATCTAGACGCATAAGCTATAACTTTACCTCGTTGCATAAGAACACAACCAAGGCCTAAGTTGGATGCATCATAGTAGACAACGAAATCATCGTTTTCCCTCGGGCAAAGATAAAATAGGAGCATTGCAGAGCCTCTGTTTCAGCGTTTGGAACACTTCTTCTTGTTTGGGTCCCCACTCAAAAGGCTTATTCTTCTGAGTCAAAGCGGTGAGTGGAACTGCGATCTTCGAGAAATTCAAAATAAAACGACGATAATATCCAGCGAGACCAAGAAAAGAACGAATTTCTGTTGGTGTCGTTGGTGTATTCCAATCCTTAATTGTAGCAATTTTGGATGAATCCACATGAATACACTGCTCGTTGACTATATGACCCAAGAACTGAACTTCTTTAAACCAAAATTCACACTTGGAGAATTTAGCAAAAAGTTGTTCCTTCTTCAGGAGTTCCAATGTCAAATGAAGGTGTTGCTCGTGATCAGCTCGAGACTTCGAATAAATGAGAATATCGTCGATAAACACAATGATGAACTTGTCTAAATAAGGTTTACAGACCCTATTCATTAAGTCCATGAAGATAGCTGGGGCATTTGTCAAACCAAAAGGCATGACGGTGAACTCGTAGTGCCCATATCTCGTGCGGAAAGCAGTTTTGGGAATATCTTCTTCGAGTATACGAAGTTGATGATACCCCGAACGCAAATCGATCTTGGAAAAACAGGTAGCACCTTGCAGCTGATCAAAGAGATCATCGATTCGAGGTAGGGGATATCGATTCTTGATGGTAAGCTTATTAAGCTCACGATAATCGATACACATACGAAAAGATCCATCTTTCTTTTTCACAAAGAGGATAGGAGCACCCCAGGGTGAAAAGCTCGGACAGATGAATCCTTTATCAGATAACTCTTGAAGTTGTTTCGATAACTCTTGCATCTCCGACGGTGCAAGACGATAAGGTGCTTTCGCAATTGGGTTGGCATTGGGTACAAGGTCAATATGAAACTCGACTTGACGAACTGGAGGCAAACCAGGAAGTTCATCAGGAAACACCTCTGGATAATCCCGAACAATCGGAATATCTTGAATACTCTTGCTCTTGCCCTTCTCCTCGGTGACATGTGCCAGAAAAGCAACATATCCTTTTCGTAAATAACTTTGGGCTTTCGTACACGACATGAGTTTCAAACCAACTGATGGTTTCTCGCCACAAACCTCTAGGACATCACCAGACGAAAGAGGAATACGAACGATCTTATCGAAACAAACTACCTCAGCATGATGTTTGGTTAACCAATCCATCCCCACGATGATGTCGAAACTCCCAAGTTGCATCGGTGTGAGGTCAATAGGAAAAAGATGGTTGCCGAGGTTCAATTGACAACCACGAATAACAGAATCGAGTACGAGTGGTTTACTAGTAGCAACTTCGACAGATAAGGGTTTCCTCAGTTTAGTTCTAGGTATCGCAAGTAAAGGCTCAAAAGATAACGAAACAAAACTCCTATCGGCACCAGAATCGAAAAGAACAGATGCAGGTTGATTGTTAATAAGAAACGTACCGTTAACAACCTCGTTGTCAGCTCGAGCCTCGTTTGCATTTAGATTGTATGCTCGTCCACAAGCGGGATTCACATTCGTGTTTGCATTTGCATTTGCATTCGCGTTCACCAACCTCGGGCAGTTGTTGCGGAAATGACCCATTTCACCGCAATTATAACACGAACCAGGTGGGAATCTCGCAGCATTCCCTTGAACTTGTGCTGGAACCTGAGCAGCTTGATTCTGACCCAAATGACAAATGTTGGCCAGATGTCCAAGTTTACCACACGTAGTGCACTGTTTGCAAGCTTGTTGTGCAACACGATGACCATTGCATCGAGCACAGTGAGGTGCAATACCAGCATATTGCTTCTTCGCGGGAGGTAGTGCTGGTGGGTTCTGAGTATTCTGTGCAGTGACTGCAAAGTTCTGGGAAGCCTTGCGCTTCCTCGACTTCTTAGAAGACTCACCCTTCTTCTTACCCTTACCCTTTTCTTGTGTGGAATCGGCTGACTTCTTCTTGTCACCCTTACGGGTCAGTTTCCCTTTTCTGACCTGAGACTCGGTCAGAGTAGCAGCCAATTCAATCGCTTGACGGACAGTAGTAGGATTACTGCCAGTTACAATGTCTTGCACAGAATCGGGTAAACCATCGATATACCTCTCAATTGCCTTCTCTAATGGGGTAACCATAGTGGGACACAACAAACTCGGCTCTCCATAACGATCCGTATAAGCACGGTGTTCTCCCCCATCTTGTTTCAAATCATCGAATTCTCGTTCTAAAGCTCGAATCTCGTGACGGGGACAGAACTCTCTCATCATGAGAGCTCAGAGCTCTTCCCACGTTTGTGCCAAAGCCACTTCAGCACCCCTATCGCGCATCACACCGTTCCACCATGTAAAAGCATGCTTCTCGAACAAACTGGATGCAAATTCAACCTTACGCTCATTCGGACATTGCACATGTCTGAATGTGCTCTCCAAACTTTCGAACCATTGCAGGAGCGCGGTTGCTCCTTGTGACCCAGAAAACTTCAATGGTTTAGCATAATTGAAATTCTTGAAACTACACTGTGGATTATTATTGTTGTATAATTGATGGATCTGGGTTACTATGTTCGGAAGCACCGCAACCATTTGCTGAGCGACAAGGGTTGCGACTTCTTCGTTGGTTAGAGGTTGTGCATCACGTCGAGGAGGCATTGTCTAAAAAGAACAAGGAAACATGAGAAACGAGTGAGGTTGACAATTGGAAAAACAAAAGAGGTATTGAAAACATCGACAAAACACAAGGAATGCGATCATTCGTTTGTTACCTCAAACAAACAAACGACACGCAGTGACTAATCAAAGTAAATGGGTCATAATAATGTATCACCGAAGACATGCTCGCCTATAAGTGAACACTCACCCCAAGAGTTCCCAGGTAAGAGTGACTGGTCCAATACTGCGGATTTGTACGAACACTCTAGCCTTAGACAGAAAACTCAGGGTACAGGCATTCACCCTTCCAGTTTGCACGTGTTCACATTATTTAGACCCAAACTTTGACGAGATCTTGAAAACTAAGAGGGTTTAAAACCTTATAATCAATCATCCAAGAATAGATGATTAAATTTCGAAGCGGATTTGTTATTGTGTTCTCGTTGTGGTTATCACCTAAGGATAGGTGACGGTATTGTTTTAAAATCTAAACGCAAGAAGACTCGCGTTAGGGTCCTAGAAAGTTATAGTCTAGGTCAAAGCATTGCTAATAACCTAATTCCCTATAACCATTGGCTCTGATACCAACTCTTCTGTCACACCCCGACCGCGTCAAAACAACGAAACCGCGGCGGAAACGTCGGGGAGTGGAGTGGCAGAATCATTGTTTCACAACCATGGATTTAAAAGTTTCGTTTTATTGATTCATTAAGTAATTTACATTGTCTTAGTACAAAACAAACAAGTTACACATCGTATATCATCATTATTATGTCACTAAGGCCTCGTCCAAATCCTATGTGAACATGCATCCTAGCAATCAAGATCATGCATCACCACCTGAAACATATGTAAAAACAAAGTCAGCAAAGAAATGCTGGCGAGCACATAGGTATTATGAGAGTGTCGGATTCATGGCTCGTTTACATATTGCAATACCTCGAAAACCTTGTTTTAAAAGTATATAGTGTTGCAACATGAATAACCAACTCAAAACAAGTTTGTTATAGTTTATAAAATCTCGTAGCCATGATTCTTAACCCAAAACATTTGTTTAAGTAAACCAAATCGTAAATTGTTCTCGTTACAAAACTCGTATGGTTTATATCATTTCGAAAACATCGTTATGTGGTATCGTTTCAAAATCGTATATCCAAGTGAACTAAATAATGCCACGAAATGTAATATGATAAAAGCACTTATATATAAGAAGTACCAGGGGGCGTATCTACCATGCTTTTATCATGTTACACCCGTCCCATTATCTAATCACAACCCAAAAACCAATCGTTTGTCCAAATCGTTTAACTCGTTCAAATCGTTTCCAAAATCGTTTAAATCGTCCCAAAATTGTTTTCGTTTTAATTGTGAAACTACTTTTGGTCGCCTCGCTAATAACATCCAAACCTTCGTAACTCGTCCATCGTTCAACTCGCATTAACAAACCACCAAAGGGTAAGTTAACAATCACAGATTATGTCGTTACCCACATAACCCCCACACATAACCATGGGTGTAGTCTGATAACGGGATTTGTCAGATCCTATGGTACCATAACCTAATACTGGTCGGTTCGGCCAAAATTAATGAATGTTATTCGTTATGTAACTACGACCAACAAGTTTGTTCACATTATCGAAATTGTTATTAGTTTTATACAAACCATATCAATCGTTTTTGAAACCATCGTTAAAATATCAAAATCATTTTAATACATATGAATCACCCCAAAACAATTGAAAACAGTAAAATAGGGGAACTATGTACTCACATCGAAATGCAAAAGTATCCTCAATCTAAAGAACTCAACAAAGCTCAAGCAAACCAAGGAAATTCAAGTAGTACCTAGTAATTGAATCTCTAGTCAAATAATCGACACCTAAATCGGAAGATCGGACAGAATGAAGTCTTGTAAACCAAATGAGTGTTGGAACTCATGTGATATGGTTTAACAAAGCCTACATTCTAGATCGGAACCTAACCTAAGTGCTTTCGACCCGTTACGACCCATTAAGGTAACTTATGCTACTTTAACGCGTCGTTCGCGCAAGCGCGCGTTCGAGACGTCTAACTAGTCCTATGACAAGTATTATATGCCTAAACATGTTTAAATATGTTGCATAATCAGTTTAGTGACAAAAGTTTATGTTACATATGCTTAAAATCCAATTATGCATGAAAATGGCATTTTGGTCATTTTCCTAAGGCATATAAACTACCTATCATACAACTACTTAAACTATGTGACCATAAGGTATAACCTCGGAAGGTTATTCCCTATACAACTATGGTCACTAAACATGCTTGGTCAGATCCTAAAGATCTACCAAACGGGTTGAGTTCGAAAGTCTAAGCGGTGGTTTAGACCGCTTGTCTTACGACTCTAAACAAGCATTAAACTAAAAGTGACGAGCTAAACATGTTGAAACATGTTTAACTAAGTTAGAAAACAGGTTTTGATATTAAAACAAAGTGTTTTGATACCCAAGAGTAGTTTGGTTGCAAAATACACATAAATACGCATTTTGACCGAAACTACAACTCGTCACTACGCCTAGTCAACGTGGTAATCAGTAGGTATAGTCACAAGGGACTATAACCATCGTGATTACGCTCACGTTGCAAAGTTCAAACGAACTTTGTGTTGACCAAAGACTAGTCAAAGCAGAAAGTCAAACACTGTTTAAATTTTACGCTTAAAAACGCAATAAAAGCATGAAAGAAGCTTACAAAGGGTCCAAGCTAGGGAGAACTTGATCTTTAACACTCAGGTATGAAGCAAAGGCTTCAACTTAGAGCATTAATCAGATCAAGGGTGCAGAAAATGGAATGAGGGCATGGGTATTTATAGTTTTCGGTAAACCGTTAAGATCATTTCTTGCTAAAGAGGGTTCAATATTGGCCATCCATGTGGGCAAATGGTTTTAGAAACCATGGGGACATGAAAAACAAGCAAAATCAAGCAGATGGTATCCAAATCAGTGGTTAAAAACCGTCAAATTAGCTGAAATGGACCAGATGCAATGTTTCTGTATGTAGGTCTGTCGCGCTCCGCGTAAGAATGCTCCTCATCTTACGCGGCCCGCCAGAACCAAGTTTCCAGAAATGTCAAAATTGGTCCCTGCACTTGAAAACTTGTATTTTGATGCATATTTGACACGTTTAAGCCCCGTAACCTCATTTCAAAGCTCTAAAATGAAGTTAAAGAATAGAGAACTTAAAATATGCTCAAAACCATCTCGGATGTCGGTTCGTTTGGTCGTACGGTTGCGTTATTCGGTTAATTACGACGGAAGTCGTAACGAACGCAAAAACTATCCAAATTAAGCGACGAATGGAATTTTATCATGTCAATCACTAAAATAAAATATTTTAATGATTACATAAGTTTTTGGGTGTCTGGATATATTCAGAACGTAAGATATGCGCGAAAATGCAAACTTATGCACTTTTTGACGCTTTTAGTCCCTATTGATCAAATAAGTTTATTTTAGCATACCGAACCCCTCAAAGCCTATTTCTAAGCTATGTAAAGGATATGTAGGGTATGTTTAACTTATGATCAAGTTCCGAAATGTTCGATACCACACGAATCAGTATAGTTTCGCAGTTTGACACAATTAGTCCCTGCGATCGAACAAACTTGATTTTGACACACCAAACCATCCAAAACTTATTTCTAAGTTATGTGAAGGTTATTTAAGGTATGTTAAGCCTATTTCACTATTCTGAAGTGTTTTTCGTGTTAAACTGATTACGTTTACGCACCAGTTTGCGTATAACTTTCCAGAAAGCGATTTAAAGCTTGAAATCGGAATCGAATCAAATCGTAAAATCATTAAACATAAATACGCACATAATAACACCAAAACACATTATTTTATTGATAATTAACATTGTTTTACATTGTACATCGTTTACAAAGCACAGTTGTCACATAGGGAGCGAGGGTTTTCATCCAGGATGCTAAGTGTAGGATCTGACCTTTAACCTTGTTTGGGCCTCGCGCTTGACTTAGGTTTTACCTATTTAGTCGGCGCGGGGTCTGTAGGTTTGTGAATTTGATGTATTAGAAATATGGTCTCACGCGCGACCTGATTGGTCTGCGCGGCTTTTTGGGACCATACCCCTTCAAGTCCCCCCCCCGTCCAGTGCTGCTTCCATGCGCGAAGTAAATGGTTGGAGCTCTGGATTAGAAAAAAGAATTAAATTAGAGTTGGTCTTTCGAGTATTTCATAAGTCTTGGTAGCCGGCGCGCGTGTAAGTGTTGGACAATTACTACGGCGCGGCTATCATGCTTGTTTCTTGAAAGGTCTTGTTTACTTGCACTTGGTGTTTAATCCTGTTATTTGTTTTCTTGCTCATGAGAGCTGGCGCGCATTATCATTGACTGATGATGCATGCGGCGCAGCTCTTGTTGTCTTCATCATGAAGTTTCTTTTAAAATTACGCGGGAAACTCCTAAAAATTTGAATCCTTACAGGTTGGTGCTAATGTCGTTGATAGCGACCCTTGAGTTGGCTGCTGACACGGCGATCATCATGCTATCACTGTGGCAGTTCGTCTGCTGTCAGGCGAGTGAGGCCCACGTGCGCATGGTAGTCGTCACTCCGGAAATCCCGCCTTACATGGCGGTCCCTGATTGGGTACGCGCGCGATGCGTTCAGCACGGTTACCAATCGCATTAAATGTGATGGGTGTATATATTCGAAGATAGAGGGAGAATTCACATCGCTTCTTCGAATTCTCATTCCTTCTCTCCCTGATTTTCTTTGAATATTCAAATCTTCAAAGATTTCTTGATAATCTTCAAGTTTTTTCCAGAACTTTCAGAATATCTTCATCTATTTTCTTAGTTCTTTATACGATGGCTGAAGAAGAAGTTATTCCTGTTGAAGAAACCGCAGGTCCAGTACCCGTTCTCAAATAGGACCAGGGTTTATTCGAACAAATAGTTAGAGGCTTTCAATTTTCGGTTGAGTGGGATGCTCGTTATCCCCAACAGGGCCAAACGGCGGCTGATGCACCACCTGGTTATATTACGTTGTTCGCCGATTTCTTCATTGACGGCAACTTCCGACTGCCGGCCACCCACTTCATGGCGGCGATCATGCACTTTTATGGCTTCCACATCTCCCAACTTAGTCTGATGGGAATGGTGAGGATTCGCCATTTTGAGGGTGTTCTATCAACTTATCCGGAACATGGGGTTTTATTCGTTTGCTCAATGCGGCGAGAAGAAGATATTGATAAATCCGCCGAAGAGTTTCCACGATTGGAATATGAAGTTCTTCTTTATACGTGAAGAGGTTATGCCTATTGCCATGATCTTCCGAGAGTCTGATGGTATCGAGAAAGAGGAACTTCCGATTCTGAAAGCGGAAGATTGGTATATGAGGTTGATGGCTACCCCCAACAGGGTTTTTGGTGAACAAGTTTTAGTAGCGGCGGGAATGAGCGATAAGTGGCCCCCGTGTAGCAAAGAAGTACCTGTTTTAATGTTCAACGGGGAAGGTATGTTTAACACACTGTTCACCTCTTTCTTTTCGGAAGGCTCGCGCCTAACTGTTATTTTTTTAATATAGTTGCTCAGCTTTTTCAAAGTGCATTTCTTACTTTCGGCGGAGCTATGGGAGTGCGGCCTTTGGGAGATGGTGAGGTCTTTTGGTATGAGTAGATTAAGGACAACTTTATGTATCCTCCAGCTGGGACATTTGCCAGTCCTCCTACGGCAACCGAAGGTGCGCGTCTTCCCAAACCAAGGCCTTTACAAGGTGTGACTTCCGCTGGGAAAGAGATTCTTTATCTTTCCAGCGAGTAGTTCGTACGCTCGTCAAATGAAGAGCTAAGCTCATGGTCTAAAATATTTGCAGGTGTGTTGCGCGACCTGGGTATTGACCCTGAGGAGAAGAAGACTAAGAAGGTCTTCGCTTTCGTCAGAGTAACCTTGAAGATTATATGGTGGCCAGTGATTCATTAGAGGGTTTAATTCGTATAGGCGAAAAGCCAAAGAGCAGCGTGGCTGCTGCATCAAAAAGCTTGAGGAGCGCGGGATCTAGGGCTCCAGATTCAGGCGCGACCCCTTCTTCCATGCATGAGGAAGAAGAAGAAGAAGAAGAAGTTGAGGAGGAAGCTGCAAAGCTTGTGGCGAGGAAAAGGTCTCACGAAGAAGCAGCTACCACAACCCCCCCTGCGCAGAAGGTTGTTACTACGAAGCCCATAGGGAAACAGCGCAGGTTGCGGAGCTTGTATAAATTTTCCCCAGGTTAGTGCTTAACCTTTATGCCTTTATTTTCTGCCTTGGTAAATTTTTTAACATTCTTTTCTTTTTCAGAGGCGCTGAAAAAGCCTGAGGTTAAGACTAAGGAGCCGGAGCTCAAAAAGACCAAATTTACTATCATCCCTCCGAAGGGAACCTCTGAAAATGAAGTTGAAAAGATGGTTGAGGAGCCTGCGGGTACTGTTCCTGAAAAGGACATTCAGAAGGAAGCTGAGCCCACTGTTACAGGTATTCCGGACCACGCGCAGGGTCCAGAGGTCGTTCGAATTACCGGGCTTGACCAGCCTTTAAAAAACAAAGGACCGGAAGTCTCTACTGGAGGTTCAGCTGCGCAGCATGATGCCCCCACCCATACTGCCCAAGTACAAACTGTTGTTGGGGGTCTACTATCAATGTTCAGGTGCAGGTGGCGTAGAAAGATACGTCTGCTGTTGTCACTGGTCAAGGCGCTGGCGGTTCTGGCGCGGCTAGCCAGAAAAGTGATCCAAGAAGAATCCCTAGGCCGCGATCCCCCATTGGTGCTGAAGATACTTTGGGGGATATTTACTACAAGACTTATACTGAAGAGCGCGGCGAAGAGGCGCACGTCCCTGTATGGAGCTTGAAATAGAAGGACACCTTTATCGACTTTGGGGCATGTAGGGATTGGTTTCTGGGAACCTTTCCTCCGGGGGAGGTAAACCGTCAAAGGGCGCGTAACCATGAAAGTTTGTATCACGCATAAATTATAGGTGAGGCCAACACTTCTACTGCCGGTCATCAAATTTTGCGCGACTGGCGGACTATGCACCGGGAGCGTGCCAGCTGGGAGAAGTATCATGAGCGCCTGTCCGCTGAGGCTAAGGAATTTGAGCAGTTGAAGAACAAATTCCAAGAAGAGAAAGCTGCCTTTGACAGAGAAGAAGTCCGAGGAGTGGGGACGTGAGGGTCTGAGAAGCAAACTTCAGGCTTGTGAAGAGCTTCTTGCGAAGGAGCGGAAGGAATGGCGGGTGGCCTGCGAAAATGATAATAAGAAGATGTTCGCTGCCCGCACCAAGATTACTAACTTGGAAGCTGAAGTTGTAAGCTTGAAGGAGAAGATTGAGGAAGCTAAATCTGACAGAGAGCGTGCTGAGGTCCAACAGGCTAGCTTCCTTAGTTCTTATAATTCTTTCCTTGTTAGAAATATTCTAACTTAAATTTTCTGATAACTTGTAGGTTGACTTAAATGCGCAGATCCTGAGTAAAGACAGGGATTTGGCTGGTAAGGATGCGAAGATCGGGGAGCTTAAGCACAGGCTAATTGAAGCGCAAGAAAAGAATGAGTCGTTGGAGATAGATCTGGCCGCGAAGAAGGTGAAGGCTGATACTACCGAAGAGGCACGTAAAGCGGCCGAAGAGGCGCGCAAGATTAGTACTTCAGCCTTGAATGCGGGGCAGACCAATTATGCTGAAGCTCAATCTATTGTAGATACTCTTATATCTGAATCTGAATGGATGCGATTGCATGGAGTGGCTGCTGTAAGTGTTTCTCTTTTTTGTCTTGGATTGTTTTACAATCTGTCTCTTGTATAGGTTGCTAACTCCATCCTGAATGCCACGAAGCTGGATAAAGCAGTTATTGCGCTTACGGATGTTGCGCGTGCAGTTGGGCATCGTGGTGGTTATCTTGAATGCGCTCAGCATGTTGAAGAGGCGTTGAGGCAACATTTCGGGACTCGCCACTGCTCTGTGACTGACCAGGCTGATGAGATGTTGGCCAAGGCTGAAGAGGTCTATGATCACCTATCCTTGCCAGTTATGGAGTTGGTCATTGAAGCGCTGAAACATGATGATTACGTGGTGCGATTGAAGTCCATCCCCATGGTTCCAGAGACTGTTAAGCTGTCTGATGAAGAAGAAACAGCTGGAGGTGATGGCGGGGAGTAGATTGTAGGATGTTTAGGCTGTGATGCCTTGTAATTTTTTGTGACTTTAAGTATGTAAATGGTGCACGGTTGCACTTTCTTTAGTGGAATTATTTGTACCTTCTATTCTCATGTATAATGAATGTGCGTTCGTGCTTATTGATGAAGCAGACCATTTTGTCTTTCGTTGTCAAATTATAATTATTGCATGTGTCAGCAACTTCGTGAAAGAAGCGTGAATGAATGGAAGTGGCTCGCTTTTTAACATTATCACCCGGTTCTGCGCTACGCTCGCGGGAACCTTGGAGGCTTAGTTCACGAGCTCTTGATCTAGTGAAGTGTTTTTACGCGCAATAGAAGTTGAACATGCATTTATAATTTGTAACTACTGTAGGAACCATCAAGGAAAAAAGTATGTAAAGAACACTCGTATTAGTAAACTTGCTAGGCGCGCGGCCCATGCTTACAATGGTGATGCATTACATTTTTTTTGTTACCCTGGGTCCTAAGTAGATAAATTTAACTGTCACGGATTACTTTTTTGGTTGCACCATCTGAAGGCACTGACTGTTGTCGAGTGTGATGGGTTTTTGATTGTCCGGGATAACCATCTGAAAACGCTGATGGCTGTCGAGCGTGAAGGTTTCGCCGATGTTTATTTCCAGGGGTGATGTGGTGGGACCAGCGATCACCCATTGTTCCTCTGGATCTTCTTTGTTTCTTTGGGTACTTCCTTGAGGAGGTGTTCCAGCTTGCCACTCTTTAGAGCTCTCTCTCTATTTCCATGCACATGTGAATGCAATCATCATTCAGGTGGTCGGTGTCTTTATGAAACTCACAAAACGAACTAAGGTCTTGGCCTTTTTTGCTGCACATTGGCGGTGGATCCTTCAGGTCCAATTTCTCCGTGTTAAGGACCTCGAGGGGTGTTTTGGTTAGCGGAGTCCACTACTTCTCTTGATGTTCGTTTTTGTCTGTTCTTGTATGTCTTGCTTTGTCAGCCAAGGCCTGGGAATCCTCTCCGCGCCGGTGTCTGTCTTCGTCTCTATTTGAACTCCAGTCAGAGTGTCTTTTCCTCTTATCGCGCCTGCTGGAATCGCATGAGTGATCTTTGTAGTGTTGGTCTGTTGAATAGTGGTCCTTTGAGTAATAACCAGATTTGGACCCAGTCAGGGTTTCTTCCGTCTGTGCGATAATCTTTGCTGCTGCCATAAGCTTGTCCCATTCTTTAGGCATGCCGTCTTTTCCTGTGATAGTCCTGATCAGATTGTCACAACGGATGGCCTTTTTTAAGTGGGCGCGCATTAAATCCTCACTCACGTCTCCAATCTCCAAACACTCCTTGTTGAAACGAGTGATGAAGTCTTCCAACCCTTCATTTTCTCTTCTCCAGATGTCCATAACTTTCGATGTATCGCGCTGATAATGTCTCTGCTGGCTGAAGTGTCTTTCAAACTGGTCTCTGAAATCGATCCAAGATTTGATTCTTCAGGGGGGAGGCTGTCGAACCATGCGCGAGTAGCTCCCGTGAAAGTTTAGACGAAGAGATGGCACCACATTGGCATGGTCCATTGTCCCAATACACCAACACTCGTGAAGAGTCGCACGTGATCATCAGGGTCGGTAAGGCTGTCACACCCCAACCACGTTAAAACAACAAACCACGGTGGAAACGTCGGAGAGTGTCATAACAGAATCATTGTTTCACAACACATGGATTTGAAGTTTTGTTTTATTGAATTAAGTTTATTACATTGTATTGAATTCAAAAACAAAACATGAACAAATCTTCTTTCATTGTTATTGAGTCACTAAGGCCTCGTCCATCCCTATGCGAGCATGCATCATAATCATCATCAAACATCATCAAACTATGGTACCTGAAACATATGTGAAAATACGTCAGCATAAAAATGCCGGCGAGTACATAGGTTTTGTGAGTGTGTCAGATTCATGGCTTTGAGTTCATATTGTAATACCTCGTCCAACTACGAGAGTTGTCGAATGTGTACCTTGAAAACAAAAGAGTTTGATATTGTAGTATGTTTCTATCAACTTTTACAAGTTGATATATGTATAAACCAAAAACCATTGTGGCCATGAATCTTAACTGAAAACATTTGTCTTTGTAAAGCAAGTAGTAAATCGTTGTTGAAAGTAAACATTGTATGGTTTATATTGTTAAGAAAACCTTGTAGTGTAACTTCGTTTTGAAAAACATTCGTCCAAGTGATCTAGATAACGCAACGACATGTAATGTGTTAAAAGCACTTATATATAAGAAGTACCAGCGGCGTATCCACCATGCTTTTATCACATTACACCCGTCCCGTTACCTAATCACTTACCATAACCCAATCGTTCAATAGCTCAAACAGTTCCACTCGTTCAAATAGTTCATATAGTTCACATAGATCAAATAGTTCCAATGGTTCAAACAGTTCACATAGTTCAATAGCTCCAGTGATTTAAACAGTTCAAATTGTTCACATAGTTCAGATAGTTCCAGTGGTTCAAATAGTTCAAATCGTTCACAAAATTCAGATAGTTCCAGTGGTTCAAATAGTTCAATATAAACCATAGCATTCGTTTTAGGAAACTCGAAATCGTTTAGCACATATGAATCACCCCAAAACAATCGAAAACAGTAAAAGAGGGGAACTATGTACTCACATTGAAGTGCAAAGATATCCTCGACTAATTGAACTTAACAAAGCTCAGGCAAACCAAGGAAATCAGATAGCACCTAGTAATCGAGTCGCTATGTTAATAAATCGACACCTAAATCGGAAGATCGGGTAGAATGAGGTCTCGTAAACCAAATGAATATTGGAACTCATGTGATATGGTTGAACAAAGCCTACATCCTAAATCGGAACCTATCCTAAGTGCTTACGACCCGTTACGACCCATTAAGGTAGCTTATGCTACTTTAACGCGTCGTTCGCGCAAATGCGCATTCGAGACGCCTAACTAGTCCTATGACAAGTATTATACGCCCTAACAGATTTAAATATGTTGCATATGCTTAAAATCAAATTATGCATGAAAAGGGCATTTTGCTCATTTACCTAAGGCATATAAACTACCTATCATACAACTAATTAAACTAAGTGACCGTAAGGTATAACCTCGAAAGGTTATTCCCTATACAACTATGGTCACTAAATGAGCTTGGTCGGATCCTAATGATCGACCAAACGGGTCGGGTTCGAAAGTCTAAGCGGTTGTTTAGACCGCTTAACTTACGACCCTATACAAGCACTAGACTAAAAGTGACGAGTTAAACATGTTAAATCATGTTTAACTAAGTTAGTAAACAGGTTTGATATCAAAACAAAGGGTTTTGATACCCGAAAATAGCTTCGTTGCAAAATACGCATAAACACGTATTTTGACCGAAACTTTGACTCGTCACTTCGACTAATCGATGTGGTAATCAGTAGGTATAGTCACAAGGGACTACAACCATCGTGATTACGCTAACGTTGCAAAGTTCGAACGAACTTTGACTTGACGAAAACGTGGTCAAAGCAGAAAGTCAAACACTGTTTGACTTTCATGCTTGAAAAGCATAAACAAGCATGAAAGAAACTTACAAAAGGTCCAAGCAAGGAAGATTTAATTCAAAACACTCAGGTATGAAGCATAAACTTCAACTTAGAGCGAAATTGAATCAAATGTGTGAGAAAAGAATGAGAAACCCACTTCTATTTATAGGAAGTTAGGATCAAGGAGATCATTCCAAGTGTTAGGAGAATCAATCTTGACCCTACACTTGTGGAACATGGTTTCTAATAGAGGAAGAACACAAAAACCAGCCTAAGGTATTGAGAAAATTGCATAAAAGACCCTTGAATTGAAGCTGGTTGCTGAAAACTAGTTTGCTGAAAACTAGTTTGCTGAAAACTGGTTTGCTGAAAAAGGGCGCTGTCGCACCACGTGCCAGGAGCACCTGGGTCTGGCGCGTGGCATGAGGGAGCCTGTTTTTGCAAAAGTTTCATTTTTGGCAGAACAGGTCCCTGCATGCTATAAAGTTGATTTTTGACACGTTTAGGCCCCGTTAAACCATTTTCAAGGCTCAATAATGAAGTTAAAGTATAGAGAACGTGAAATATGCTTGAAAATATCACGGATGTCGGTTCATTTGGTCGTACGATTGCGTTATTCGGTTAATTACGACGAAAACTCGAACGGACGCGAAATCGATCCAAATTAAACGACGAATGGTATTTTTGCATTCCAATCACTAAAATAAAATATTTTAATGATTACAAAAGTTTTTGGATGTCCGGATATGTTCAGAACGTAAGATATGCGCGTAAATGCAAACTTATGCACTTTTTGACGCTTTTAGTCCCTGTTTGATCAAATAAGCATATTCTCGCATACCGAACCCCTCAAAGCCTATTTCTAAGCTATATAAAGGAAATTTATGGTATGTTTAACTTATGATCATGTTCCAAAATGTACGTTACTATACGAATCGGCAGACTTTTGCAGTTTGACGCAATTAGTCCCTACGATCGAATAAACTTGTTTTCGACACACCAAACCATCCAAAACTTATTTCTAAGTTATGTTAAGGTTATTTAAGGTATGTTAAGACTATGTCACTATTTCGGAGTGTTTGTCGCATTAAACTGATTACGTTTACGCATCAGTTCGCGTATAACTTTCCAGAAAGCGATTTAAAGCTCGAAATTGAACAAGAATTGATATGTGCAAATGATACACGTATTTATACAAATACCAAGTATGAAACATAAGATTTCATTGGTTTTGTATTCATACGATGGTCGTAGAGGCACAGATGTCACAGTCTCCCCTACTTTAGGAAATTTCATCCCGAAATATATTCGTAGGAGTCTGTCTGTAACGTTCTGTTAAACAATTGTCTTACATGGAATCTAAGGTGTTACCTATTTGCATAGAGTAACCCATCAAAGATATACAGGTAAGGCATAACTTTATCATTTCCTAGTGGGTGCTTCCTTAGATAAAGTAGGAAGTGGGAACGAGTAATTTGATAAAGATCAAACTAACTAGTAGTTCTGTGGGTATCCCTTAAGAATCTAACTATTAAGACAGAAAGATCGTGTAAGGATTTGTATTTCATATCTTCAGTGGATATTCTTCAGAAGTGAAAATGAATGGATGATTCATTTTCTCCAATGGATTCTTCGTCAAATATGGGGATGAAAGATGAATAGGTTATTCATTTCCAATGGATATTTCTTCAAAAGTGGAAATGAATGAATAATGCATTTTCTCTAGTGGATACTTTTGTTAGAAACAGAAATGAAGGAATGGATAAGCTGTTCATTTCTCAATGGTTATTTCTTCAGAAGTGAAAATGAATGGATGATTCTTTTTCTTCAGTGGGTACTTCGTCAGAAGTGGAAATGAAAGATAATTGAAAAGGATATTCATTTCCCCGATGGATATTTCTTCAGAAGCGAAAATGAATGGATGATTCATTTTCCTCAGTGGGTACTTCGTTAGAAGTGGAAATGAAGGAATCGATACAGGATTATTTATTCCCCAGTGGATTTTTCTTCAGAAGTGAAAATGAATGGATGATTCATTTTCCCTCAGTGGATACTTCATCAGAAGTGGAATGGATTTATTTATTTTCCTCAGTGGATATTTCTTCAGAAGCGAAAATAAACGGATAGTTCATGTTCCTCAGTGGGTACTTCATTAGAAATGAAAATGACAAAATTAACGCAAGATTATTCATTCCCTCAGTGGGTATTCCTTTAGAAGTGAAAATGAATGATCAATTCATTTTCCTCAGTGGGTACTTCGTCAGAAATGGAATGAATTTATTCATTTTCCTCAGTGGGTATTTCTTCAAAAGTGAAAATGAACGGATGGTTTTTTTTCCTCAGTGGGTACTTTATCATAAATGAAAATGAATTTGTTCATTTTCCTCAGTGGATATTTCTCAGAAGTGAAAATGAATGGATAATTCATTTTCCTTAGAGGGTACTTCATTAGAAATGAAAATGAACACGGTTCATGAATAGATTATTCATTTCCCTCAGCGGATATTTCTTTCAAAAGTGAAAAATGAATAGCAAGTTCATTTTTCCTCAGTGGGTACTTCATCAGAAACGGAAATGAATAGAGTTAACTTTAGTTTCTTGGTTATGTTGATACATGACAAAACTTGTTGTGGTTTCTGTGCACTGAATTCCATAATTATGTATGCATCCATAATTACGTAATTCCTTGCACAGTCCGCACAGTTTGTTTTATAATGTGTAGGGGATATAATTTGTCGAATAATCTTGAGATAACTTTGTTTAGGTCAACACATAATCACATAAGCACATAATAGTCACACAATTGTTCACTTGGTTATTAATTCGTTATTAGCTTGTTATTAACTTGTTATTAACTCGTCGTCGATTTGTACGCGTGCATTCAAAGTACACTAGGAATCCAATCAATGGACTTCAACTTGCACTTTAAACATCCTCAAGAATCTATCTGTAAAGATAGGACAATCTTATAAGGATTCGATTTCGCTCTTAGAGAATCGTAACATTCGTATTAAGGCACACAAAGAATCCAATTAAGGACTTTGGTTTTGCGCTTTAAACATCCGCAAGGATCTAACTATGAAGAAGATCCTATAAGGATTTGGAATTCGTGTAGCGGAAAAAGTTTAGGAACTTTGTACTAGGTATGCTAAGACCACATACGAAGTATAGTGTTTATGGAATCAAGGTGCTAGATATGCTAAAATAACATAGGAAGCAAATGGGTCCTTGAAATTATTGTGCTAAGCATGCTTAGTCAGCATACGAAGCAGAGTGTTCTCGAAAATCGCGTAATACGTATGTTAGGACAACATACGAGCAAAATGCTTTTTGAAAGCTATGCTTGGAATCGTTACAAATATGTTTTTGAAAACCTTTTGTAATGTTTTTTTTTGAAATCATGTGCTAAGTATATTAGGTAAACATTTTTTTTATAAAATGTTTTAAAACTATATGGGATGATTTTGAAAATATGTATGAGGTTTTCGAAAACATGCATAATCTTTTGAAATCATATGCTGTGAAAAATATCGTGAAGTCGGAAGATATGATATGTAAGACCAATCAAGGGCTTACGGAAGTACCCTTGGGTATCCTATTAAGGATTTAAAGTGGTACTTTGGGTATTCGTCCAGAGTTGTAACTTGCACCTTGTACTTCGTTTCTTAGAAGAAACGAGTACTTAGGATTCTCGTGGAGATAGCAAGCGATTACAAAATGGAAGAATTCTGAGAGTAGTTTGACTTGCAAGGAATGCGGTTCCTTGGTATCGGTATCGTAGGGGATATGTCGTTCATACATGTAACCACATTTGTTTTCGTACATCGTATTGCAAATAAAGATTTATTTATAAACAAAAATATTAGTTTCATTGTTCTAGGATTACAAAAGGAAAATAATACATAAAGTCCGATCGTTTCAAGACAGCGTCGTCTTCCAGTCAGTCGAATGCTCACCCACGTGCTGGATTTGCATTAGCAAGCTTTGGGCAATTGTTTCGGAAATGGCCCATCTCGCCACAGTTGTAGCAAGAACCTGGTGGAAAACGAGCTTGTGTTGGGTTGTTATCAGCTTGATTTTGTGTAGCTGCAGCTCGACAAACCCTAGCTGTATGACCAGCAAGTCCATAATTTAGGCATTTGCGGCATTTCACACTAGCATGATGATGAAGGTTACATTGGTTTCACATAGGTGCAGTTCCGTTGTATGGCTTCTTAGCAGGGGGTTGAGCTAGTTGGTTAGGGACTGCTTGATCGTTTTGAGCAACCACGACGAAGTTCTGAGAAGCCTTACGCTTCTTTAACTTCTTGGAGGACTCAGTCTGCTTATCTTTTGGTTTTGTTTCATCGGTTGGTTTCTTGTCGCCTTTTCGGAAAAGTTTACCCTTCCTGATCTGAGATTCAGTCAGGGTAGCGGATAGCTCGATGGCCTGTCTAACTATAGTAGGGTTGCTACCAGTAATAATGTCTTGAACTGAGTCAGGGAGGCCATCAATGTACTTTTCAATTGCCCTGTCCAAAGGCGTAACCATCGTTGGGCATAACAGACTTAGTTCCTCATATCGATCTATGTAAGCTCGATGCTCACCACTATCTTGCTTAAGATCGTCGAATTCCCTTTCCAGTGTCCTGATTTCATGACGAGGACAAAATTCCTTCATCATTAGAGCTCGAAGCTCTTCCCATGTTTGAGCCAATGACACATCGGCACCCCTCTCTCTCATTACACCATTCCACCATGTTAAAGCTCGTTTCTCAAAAACACTAGATGCGAATTCAACCTTTCGTTCATTTGGACACTGAACATGTCTGAATGTGCTTTTTAGACTCTCGAACCATTGTAGGAGTGCAGTTGCTCCTTGAGACCCAGAAAATTTCGATGGCTTAGCTGAATTGAATGTTTTGAAGTTACACGGAGCATTGTTAATGTTGTTATTGTTATTCGCATGGTTTATCTGGGTAATGAGGTTCGGAAGCACAACAGCCATCTGCTGAACGATTGTGGCTGCGAGGGCAGCATTTTTAGTTTGATCGCGTCTAGGAGGCATTTTCTAAAAAGAATAAGAAAATATGAGAAACGAGTGAGATTGACATTAGAATGGACAAAAGAGATATTGAAGATGTCGACGAAACAATAGGAAGGCGATTATTCGTTCGTTACCTCGAACAAACAAACGACGCACAAGGGCTGAACAAAGTAAATAGGTCCTTATAATGTATCGCGAATACATGCTTTAGCCTATAAGTGGACACTCATCCCAAGAGTTCCCAGGTAAGAGTGACTGGTCCGATTATGTGGATTTGTACGAACACTCTAGCCTTAGACAGAAAACTCAGGATATAGGCACCCACCCTTCCAGATTGCACGTGTTCACATTAATAAGACCCAAACTTTGACGAGATTTTGAAAACTTTGAAGGTTCAAAACCTTATAATAAATCATCTACGAAGAGATGATTAGTTTTCAAATCGGATTTGTAATTCGTGTTCTTGTTGTGGTTGTCACCTAAAGATAGGCAACAATATTGTTTTAAGACTAAACACAAGATAACTTGTGTTAGGGTCCTAGGAAGGTTATAGTCTAGGTCAAAGCATTACTAATAACCTAATTCCCTATAACCATTAGCTCTGATACCAACTCTTCTATCACACCCCAACCGCGTTAAAACAACAAACGCGGCGGAAATGTCAGGGAGTGTCGTAACAGAATCATTATTTCACAACACATGGATTTGAAGTTTCATTTTATTGAATTAAGTTTATTACATTGTATTGAAATAAAAAAACAAAACATGAACAAATTTTCTTTCATTGTTATTGAGTCACTAAGGCATCGTCCATCCCTATGCGAGCATGCATCTTAATCATCATCAAACATCATCAAACTATGGTACCTGAAACATATGTGAAAATACGTCAGCATAAAAATGCCGGCGAGTACATAGGTTTTGTGAGTGTGTCAGATTCATGGCTTTGAGTTCATATTGCAATACCTCGTCCAACTATGAGAGTTGTCGAGTGTGTACCTTAAAAACAAAAGAGTTTGATATTGTAGTATGTTTCTATCAACTTTTGCAAGTTGATATATGTATAAACCAAAACCATTGTGGCCATGAATCTTAACTGAAAACATTTGTCTTTGTAAACCAAGTAGTAAATCGTTGTTGAAAGTAAACATTGTATGGTTTATATTGTTAAGAAAACCTTGTAGTGTAACTCATTTTGAAAACATTCGTCCAAGTGATCTAGATAACGCAACGACATGTAATGTGTTAAAAGCAATTATATATAGGAAGTACCAGCGGCGTATCCACCATGCTTTTATCACATTACACCCGCCCCGTTACCTAATCACTTACCATAACCCAATCGTTCAATAGCTCAAACAGTTCCAATCGTTCAAATAGTTCATATAGTTCACATAGATCAAATAGTTCCAATGGTTCAAACAGTTCAAATAGTTCACATAGTTCAATAGCTCAAGTGGTTCAAACAGTTCAAATTGTTCACATAGTTCAGATAGTTCCAGTGGTTCAAATAGTTCAAATCGTTCACAAAATTCAGATAGTTCCAGTGGTTCAAATAGTTCAATATAAACCATAGCATTCATTTTAGGAAACTCGAAATCGTTTAGCACATATGAATCACCCCAAAACAATCGAAAACAGTAAAATAGGGGAACTATGTACTCACATTGAAGTGCAAAGATATCCTCGACTAATTGAACTTAACAAAGCTCGGGCAAACCAAGGAAATCAGATAGCACCTAGTAATCGGGTCGCTATGTTAATAAATCGACACCTAAATCGGAAGATCGGGTAGAATGAGGTCTCGTAAACCAAATGAATATTGGAACTTATGTGATATGGTTTAACAAAGCCTACATCCTAAATCGGAACCTATCCTAAGTGCTTACGACCCGTTACGACCCATTAAGGTAGCTTATGCTACTTTAACGCGTCGTTCGCGCAAATGCGCGTTTGAGACGCCTAACTAGTCCTATGACAAGTATTATATGCCCTAACATGTTTAAATATGTTTCATAATCAGTTTAAGTGGCAAAAATTAAGTTGCATATGCTTAAAATCAAATTATGCATGAAAAGGGCATTTTGGTCATTTACCTAAGGCATATAAACTACCTATCATACAACTAATTAAACTAAGTGACCATAAGGTATAACCTCAGAAGGTTATTCCCTATACAACTATGGTCACTAAATGTGCTTGGTCGGATCCTAATGATCGACCAAACGGGTCGGGTTCGAAAGTCTAAGCGGTTGTTTAGACCGCTTAACTTACGACCCTATACAAGCACTAAACTAAAAGTGACGAGTTAAACATGTTAAATCATGTTTAACTAAGTTAGAAAACAGGTTTGATATCAAAACAAAGGGTTTTGATACCCGAAAATAGCTTCGTTGCAAAATACGCATAAACACGTATTTTGACCGAAACTTTGACTCGTCACTTCGACTAATCGACGTGGTAATCAGTAGGTATAGTCACAAGGGACTATAACCATCGTGATTACGCTCACGTTGCAAAGTTTAAACGAACTTTGACTTGACCAAAACGTAGTCAACGCAGAAAGTCAAACACTGTTTGACTTTCATGCTTGAAAAGCATAAACAAACATGAAAGAAATTTACAAAAGGTCCAAGCAAGGAAGATTTGATTCAAAACACTCAGGTATGAAGCATAAACTTCAACTTAGAGCAGAATTGAATCAAATGTGTGAGAAAAGAATGAGAAACCCACTTCTATTTATAGGAAGTTAGGATCAAGGAGATCATTCCAAGTGTTAGGAGAATCAATCTTGACCCTACACTTGTGGAACATGGTTTCTAATACAGGAGGAACACAAAAACCAGCCTAAGGTATTGAGAAAATTGCATAAAAGACCCTGGAATTGAAGTTGGTTGCTGAAAACTGGTTTGCTGAAAAAGGGCGCTGTCGCGCCATGCGCCAGGAGCACCTGGGTCTGGCGCGTGGCATGAGGGAGCCTGTTTTCGCAAAAGTTTCATTTTTGGCAGAACATGTCCCTGCATGCTATAAAGTTGATTTTTGACACGTTTAAGCCCCGTTAACCCATTTTCAAGGCTCAATAATGAAGTTAAAGTATAGAGAACATGAAATATGCTTGAAAATATCACGGATGTCGGTTCGTTTGGTCGTACGGTTGCGTTATTCGGTTAATTACGACGAAAACTCGAACGAACGCGAAATCGATCCAAATTACACGAAGAATGGTATTTTTGCATTCCAATCACTAAAATAAAATATTTTAATGATTACAAAAATTTTTGGATGTCCGGATATGTTCAGAACGTATAATATGCGCGTAAATGCAAAGTTATGCACTTTTTGACGCTTTTAGTCCCTGTTTGATCAAATAAGCATATTCTCGCATACCGAACCCCTCAAAGCCTATTTCTAAGATATGTAAAGGATATTTATGGTATGTTTAACTTATGATCATGTTCCAGAATGTACGTTACTATACGAATCGGTAGACTTTTGCAGTTTGACGCAATTAGTCCCTACGATCGAATAAACTTGTTTTCGACACACCAAACCATCCAAAACTTATTTCTAAGTTATGTTAAGGTATGTTAAGCCTATGTCACTGTTCCGGAGTGTTTGTCACGTTAAACTGATTACGTTTACGCTTCAGTTCGCGTATAACTTTCCAGAAAGCGATTTAAAGCTCGAAATTGAACAAGAATTGATATGTGCAAATGATACACGTATTTATACAAATCCCAAGTATGAAACATAATATTTCATTGGTTTTGTATTCGTACGATGGTCGTAGAGGCACAGATGTCACAAAGGCCGTTAACTTTCCCACGGTTTGTGGCAATTTAGCTTTCTCCAGCGGAGCTAGAGCAATGCTCCGGATAAACTTTGAATGCTCGGCTGCTTCTGCTGGTCTGTAAACGAGACTGAAATCATGCTCTGCTACTTCATTATACACGGCGCGGGGCTTTGGCCTGTAGGACTCATGATTCCTCTACTCATGATTCCTCTGCAAGCGGCTGAAAACTGAAGAACCCTCTTCTTCTTGCCAAGTGGGGTCATCCTCATCCATGTTGTCCCATTCGTTGTTGATATTACGAGGCCCAAGCCGGCTGTGCAATGGACGCCTGTGTTGCGCATTGGACGGATGATCGTAATAACTGCATGTCTCCTCATGGGTATCGCGCATGTCATGCACGCTTGGTCTCCTTTATGGAGGAGGTCTCTCAAACTGTCTTTGCAGGTTCTGCTGAGGAGTTGCCTGGCGCGCCCCCTGTGTTGGTGCAGGGGTTGTCACCAGAGATGGTTCCGCTTGCAACACTACTTGTTGTGCGCTTAACGTTTGGTAAACAATGTTCACAGTAGCAATCTGCTTGGCGTACCAGGAGACTGGGGTTTCACCCTCTGGTAAACCTAGCAGCGATGATATGTTCGAAGGTGCTGGGTTTGACGGACCAGCAGTGTTACTCGTTGGGGTAACCGTTTGAGTGATGCGAGTGATACTGGCGTGTGGTCCTCCAACGTTCGTTGCTTCGCCCTCGGTTAACTCGTTAATGGGGAGGGGTTGAACGTGCGAGGTGTCCTCCCCCGTTCCCACTTGAGAGTGTGTACCGAAACCAAAATCTGGTATTCCCTGACCAGCCATGATCGAGAGAACAGAAAAAGCTCAGAAAAAGAAGATGAGGTGATTGTAAAAATCTGTGGGCGCCAATGAAGAAACACGAAACTAATTTTAGGTTATTAGTTTGGTTTATGTTTCGACCATAGAGGTTAATCTTCTTAATCCTTCCTGAGCTAAAACCTTGATCTTCCTGCAAAACAATCAACACCCCGTTAAGCTCGTTAAGAGGGGAATATGGGGGTTTCCCTCTTAACCACACTCCGGCGTGAGAATAAGTATTTGTTTTGAGGAAATAAGTGTGTGTTTTAGAGTGAGAGAGCTGAGAACAGAATAGCATTAACCTGTACATGAAGGTCCCTATTTATAGCCGGAGTAGTGTAGAAGGAGATGGGCTGATGTGCCTTGGGCCTGGAGTCGACAACAAGGAATATCCTTTTTGTCTCTCCTATGACGACCGTTAGTGTTTCTAGAAGGTTACCGGAGCTGGCGCACCTTGAGTGGAGCCACGTGTCCGGGTTGTCATCCTTGTTATCTCCCTCTGATTGGTGCCACGTAGGCATCCTTGTGTATCTTCTTGTCTCCTGCACGATTGTTGATCGTGGAGCATGATAGGATACAGCCTGTCGGATGCTGATTGGCTCATTCTTCTGCCACTCGTACCTTTTGTGCTACCTGGAATGAACCTGCGCTTCTACCCTCGCGCGGCCTCTGGAGCATGTCCATACAGCCGGCGCAAGGTCTAGGGAGTGAGGGTTTTCATCCAGGATGCTAAGTGTAGGATCTGACCTTTAACCTTGTTTGGGCCTCGCGCGCGACTTAGGTTTTACCTATTTAGTCGGCGCAAGGTCTGTAGGTTTGTCAATTGATGTATTAGGAGTATGGTCTCGCGCACGATTTGATTGGTCTGCGCGGCTTTTTGGGACCATACCCTTCACGAACATAAGTTCTTGATCGCGTTTGGCCTCATCATATAAAGCAAGATGTCTCTTCACCAACATATTGTACACTTCGATCTAGATTAGGGTTCATTAGCTCCCTATACCTGTTTATGCGAGATCTGTACATAACTTCCCAATCTGCTGCGACGTCACTTCGGTTCATACTCCAAAGATTGTTGGGTAGAGGCATCAGATAGTCAACATCGCGTGCGGTGTTTTGAACCCATTCCATTATCTCTTCACGAGATTTGAACGCCTAAAAATAAACTAATATTAGAGTTGGGACATATGACTACAAACATTATCAATACAATCTTATAATCATAGCTTCATCCTTCAAATAAAACTTATAACTGATCGGTAGAAAATACGAACATCTTTTTGTATAACTCTTGATGTCGAATGTGATAAACCGTGATAACTAAGATCAAAGGCATAAACTCGAAAACAATTATTAACATATACAGTAATATAGTACATAATATAATATATTAATTAATATGTACTATATATGAAACAAGGTATTTACAAGGAATTTAGGAATACAGTAATATAATATATTAACACACAACTAAGAAGTCTTCATGCATAAATTAATTTATTTTCTTTTCAAACACTTCTGTTTAATTTGCATATTCGAGAATAAATTATATTAACGACAAATATTATAAAAGCAATTGCTACTCAATTATAAAAAAAAGAAGAACTATATTAATGAGAAAGATGAATACATACCAATACCAAGAACGCTCAATCAATTAGATTTTTGATGAAAATCAAAGTTGCACTAAATTGTTTTTCAAGGTCCCTCTTTATCTCCTTCTTTCAATTAACAGGAATTTTTTATGAACCCGTTCTAATGTAAAAGCAAAACATGTATATTTAAGTATTCAAATTATGGGAAGTAGATAAACCCCTATAAAAATAGGGATATTTTCTTATGTAATTTTAAAAAAGTAGAAAACACAAGGGTTCATTGTTTTTATTTACAAACTTCAGGGGGTGTAGCCAGTAAAAATTTAAAAAAAGAAGGTACATTTAGCAACACCCTTTAAAATAACATTTGTTTTACATTATCATTTGTTTCGTTTCTTCAGAATACTTAAGAAAAACTAGGGCTGGCATAACGGGTCAACCCGATCTATTAAGACACGAACACGATAAGACACGAATCCGAAACACGTAAACACGAACACGACACGAAATCTTATCGTGTCAGATTTTCGAAACACGAACACAAACCTGTTAATAAACAGGTTACACGAAACGACCTGTTAAACTTAAGACATGAAAAAATTACCAACGTATCATACGACCTGGTTAAGACACGAACACGACCTGTTAAGACACGAACACAACATGTTTAAAACACACACACGACTTGTTAAGACACGAACACGACCTGTTTAAGACACGAACACGATCGAATTGGGGAAGCTGTGAACTGAATTGAGAATGGTGGTGTTTGTGAGAGAAATTTAAAAATTAGGGTTTGGATTGTGGAAAAAGAACCGCGTGTGTTTGTGTATAATTCATCCCAGGTCCCACGACTGATGACCCCATGTCCACACCCACATATAATATTTTTAATTTTTAATTATTAACATATACTTAACATGTCTTAACAGGTTAACGGGTTTTAACCTGTTTAGACACGAAACCTGTTAAGGTCGTGTCGTGTCGACCTGTTTTAGTCACGAAACTTGTTAAGGTTAAACATGAAATATGATAACTTCGTATAGGTTCGTATCGTGTTATCGTGTTCGTGTCAGAATTGCCAGCACTAAGAAAAACCTAGGAATAATAATATCTCTACTCACCTCGTGGCTCCAGATATATATTCTTCCCCATCCCCACAATATCATCTTATCGATCCCCACTCACTTCTAGGGTTTCCTCAACCCTCTTCATCCTTCCACACACTCAATGGCTGACGACGCACACTACACTGCCGGAGACTTCAGCGGTAAACGCAAGTACGACGACTCTACCACACCGCCGCCGTCATCCGCCCGCCGCCAAACCGGATTCTCCGCACCAATCATCCACTCACAGTCTCCTGATTCCGCTTCAGCCTACAACACCGTACCTCCGCCGCCTGTAGATGAGATCGAGCTCGCGAAACAGAAGGCTCAGGAGATCGCTGCTCGCCTGTTCAACAACGCCGAAGCTAAACGACCGAAGTTTGAGAACGGTGGAGGTGGTGGCGGTTATGATAATAATGATAGCAAGGGTTTCAGTTCTGGTACTGCAGGTTCGATTCGTTGCTTGAATATTTTATTGCTTTATATTGTGCTTGTGATTTTAGGGTTTGTGATTGTGGTAAGTAGTTTGGTGACAATTTGTGAGTCAGAATATATTTGTTAGAGTAGCTTTTAATTGTTCTATTAGATCAACTTGAAAGCTATTTGTGAGACATAAATTTGAATATTAGTGTAATTTTTAGAGTGTTTGGCATTTTAAGATGTGTTGTGAATGTTGAATTAGATCATTTGTTAATGTTAATTTTAATGTTAAACATTTAGTGGATGGAGATTATGGGAGCTTTATTTGTTTACTCCTTAATGTTAATGGTTTAGGGTTTGTGATTGTGATAATTACATTTGATTGGTGACATGTTGTGAGTGAATTGGACTAGAAAGTGGAATGTATTTGACAAAGAACCTTTTAAGTGTTTTAGATCTACTTGAAAGCTATCTTAGAACTAGCTTACGAAAAAAATAGGCTGTTCTACTATATGTGTTTGAATATATTGAAATACAATATAATTATTGTTATCACGTTTCATATGTTTTTAAGGTGTTAGGATTTTTCAGTTGTGTTGTGAATGTTAAATTAGATCTTGTGGTGATTTTGTCCCCAAGGGACATGGTGTGGTGGTAAGGTGTCTCTTTTTTATCCTAGAGGTGGAGGGTTCCAATCCTGCGAAGTGCGGGTGGTTAATGAGAGTAGATGATGAGTAGGTTAGTTTGCCTTTCAAAAATAACTATCATTTGGTGATTTTAATCATTTGGTAAATGCAGATTATGGGCAGAAGCCTTATATATCTGCTTCTTCAGTACCGTCTGCATATGGTGGTTATGGTGGAGGTTCAGGTAAAAAGATTGATATACCAAATGGAAGGGTAGGTGTGATCATTGGTAAAGGTGGAGAAACTATAAAGTATCTTCAGTTACAATCTGGAGCAAAGATTCAGGTTACCAGAGATATGGATCATGATCCTCAATCACTCACCAGAGCCGTTGAGCTTACAGGTACTTCAGAAGCTATCGCTAAAGCCGAGCAGCTGATTAAAGATGTCCTTGCTGAGGTATATAAAAAGTCAAGTTTTTTCTTTACTATTTTGTTTTTAACTTTCAAACTTATTCAGTTTTGTGACGCAGGCTGAGTCTGGAGGTTCTGGAATTGTTTCTAGGAGGTTACCTGGTCAGCAAGGCGGGGCTGAACAATTTGTGATGCAAGTGCCAAACAACAAGGTTCTTTGTGCATGAAGCACGTTCAGGTTTACTGCACACGTTTGTTGTGCGTGTTCTATAACTTTTTGTTATTTTGTTTCTGCGTCTAGGTTGGTTTAATCATTGGTAAAGGTGGAGAGACCATAAAAAGTATGCAAGCTAGTTCTGGAGCTCGTATTCAGGTTGATCCGGATTCTTTATCAACTTTACTCCACTTTTAGGGAGTTATTTTAATATCATGATCCTCGCCACATGTTTTTTCTGTTTATTATTAACGTCACAAGTAAAATGATTATAGCTAAAAAGATTGTGGTTATCATTAGGTGATACCTCTACACCTGCCCCCTGGTGATACATCAACGGAAAGGACTGTACAGATAGATGGATCCAGTGATCAGATTGAGGCTGCAAAACAGTTGGTCAATGAAGTAATCAGCGGCGAGGTATGTGTATATATGTTAGGAGACCAAGCTCGTGCTTGGTTTCAGAAACCACATGCTGCATTTCACTTGCTTTTTAGTAGAGCACTAGGGTTTATTCGTTTGTGAATGTAGGAGTATCTTTATTCTTACTTGGATATATATGATAGTATATGATAGTATGCTATGATTGTTTTGTTATGACAGTTACGTGAATCTGTTCGCTGCGTTTACTCGAAAACTGATCTTTTAATGAATATCTAGATTCTTTATGTCAATTTAAGGTGGACATCAGATGCGTTATGTGAATCAGTTTGTTGCATTCTAACCGAAACTGATCTCTTAATAAATATCTAGAATTTTTTTTGTCAGTTCTAGGTGGACATCAGATACTAAAAGGTTTTCACACTTCAAATTTCTGCCATTGTTGTTTTTCTTGATCTGTTATCTCCTAACTTTAAACACGAACCCTTTATTATCCAACCAGATACAGATGTATTATCAACTATTTTATTGTTAAGGTTATTACATATCCTAGTTTACAAACTATTTATTATTCATGATTGCCACCATCTGCTTCTTTTCCATATATTCTACTTGTATAGTCTGAGGTTGCAGATTCTTCTGTTGCTGTTTTTTCGGCATGAACAGCTCAGCTGGCTGATTCGCCCTCTGCTAGAGTTGGAAGTATTTTTATGGCGGATTGGACGGTAACTGTGTGGGCACACATATCTTGTATCTCCATATTGAATAGAAGATTTCTTTATATATTGGATTACGTCTGCAGGACTGTTGGAGCATTGGCAGTTCTTTATTAGATTGAGTACTACCAACTGATAATATTATTGCATTGAGGTTTAAAGCAAAATACATATAGTTTTTTTGGGTTATGAAAATGGATATATGATTTAGTGAGGCAGCTACAGAGGAGGTATTTGAGAATCAATTTTTTTTTTAAAGCTTATGCGTCATACGAGGACTGTATGTATCTGTTATTATTAATATTGATATTAGGACTGTTTAATGGGTGGTGGGTAGTTCAAGTTTTGGTGAAGCAAACAAGAAACCGGTATGGTTTTAACCCTTTTTTGTATAAAAATTGGAGAGTTACTATTGCTATGGAGATTTGAGGTTAAGGGTATTTAATATCCATCACACTGCTTGGAGCTAGTATTAACGTTATTTAATTCGAGTAGGATTACATTTATAGCTTTCTATTTTACCTTACTGACTGCAGTCTGTAGTAGTGTTATGTTGAACTTTTATTATATTATGTTGATGCTTTGTTGGTAATTTAGCAACTGTCTAGGGTTGCTAAATTTTATATATGCTGTTTGAGAAGATTGTATAGTTTTGCGTTTTGTTTTGTACCCATTCACTTCGAATAGGGAGAGCATGGGCTTCTGCTGGAGTATCCTTCTCGGTAAAACCACTCGACCTGTACGGTATGTAGGCACCTAAACCCGTCTTGATATAAAAATACATAATTACTATCTTTGTGCCATTTTTGATATATTTGTGCTACTTGTATTCAGGTTTCTTACATTTGTAATTGTCTATATGCATGTCTGACAGTAATATGCATTATGCAATTAGATCATCAGTACTGCATGCTTATTTATCTTGTTGTTTCTATGTTTATTTGAAATTATAATACTTTTGCAGAATCGTTTAAGAAATCCAATGGGCGTTGGTGGGTATTCACAACAAGGTTACCAAGCCCGTCCCCAGACAAATTGGGCCCCACCTGGTCAACAAATGCAACAACAGGGTTATGGTTATATGCAACCTGGAGGTTACCCCGGTCAACCCACTCAGTACACCCAACCACCATATGGTGGATATCCAGGTCAGCAAACAGCACAGGGAGGAGGTGGTGGTTATGACTATTACAACCAGCAACAAGCTCCACAAACCCAACCACCTGGTGGTCCAGATGGCTCAAGCTATGGTTATAGTCAGCAAGGTCAAACATATGGTCAAGATGGCTATGGAGGATATGGAGCTCCTCAGTCTGGTTATAGTCAGCAAGGTCAAACATATGATCAACAAGGTTATGCTAATCCTACATCTGGATATAATGTGTCTAGTGAAACTACTGAAGGGAAAACTAGCTCATATGGAGCTCAGGGTGATTCAGCTAGTCAAGCTCCACCTCCGACTTCTGCACCTCAGTCTGGTTATGCTCAGCCCGGCTACGGGGCGGTACCACCAACATCTCAGCCTGGCTACGGGACGGTACCACCATCTGGATATGGTGGTTATGGACCTCCTCCAACACAGAAACCACCTGTTACACCAACATACGGGCAGCAGTCTCCACAAGGGGGCTATGCCCAACCAGCTCCTTATGGTGGTGGTTATGGTGCGGGCGGGTATGCTCAAGCATCATACGGACAGCAGCCACCGGCATATGGAAGCTCGTATGGCAGTGGCTATCCCCAACAGCCACCACCTGCGTATTCTGCTGATGGCGCTGCTCCCGCACCTCAAGCTAGTCAGTCTAGTGGTGGTGGTGCGGTTGCAAAAGCCTCACCTCAGAGTTGATGTTTTTGAAGCATGTAAGAGTAAGAGTAGAAGACAACTTTTGGTTTGTGCTGTTGCTTATGTTTGTGGCTGTTTCAAAACCTTGTTATGATGGGTACTGTAGCATCAACGGACTTGGTACTGAGATAATCTTTCTATTTCTTTTTGTTAATTGAATCTTTTTTGCATGTTTCTTGTTAAGTACTGTTTACACATGTTTCAAATTGCAATTAACTGGTGCATTTCGAATTTTTGTTAAATTTGTTTATTACTACTATCGTGTCATTAAAATGATGGATTCAACTCATTTTCTATATTTTAAAATAACCAAGCTTTTGTTGGTTCTGCTTTTTTTAAAACAGGCATGGTTGATAAAGTTGGTTTAATATTTAAAGTAGGTTAGAACCCCATGTATAAAATATAATTGTCATATGTTAACATTTTACTTTGATTTTCATTTATTATTGGAATATTGTATTTTTAATAAGAGTTAACTGCAATTTTCGTCCCTGTGGTTTGGTCACTTTGGCCATTTCAGTCCATTTCTCAAAAATGCGTTATTTTCGTCCCCCACGTTCTGGAAAGGTGCCATTTCAGTCCAAAAATCATAACCCAGTTAAGTCAGTTGTTAAATAAGGACTGATTGTGTAAATTTGTAACATAAAGGACTAATTGTGTAAATTTGAAAAATGGACTGAAATGGCAGTTAACACCACCACCACTAGCCCTGCCACCACCACCACTCCGCTGCCACCACCACCGCCACCACCGCCACCACCGCCACCACCACCACTCCGCTGCCACCACCACCACCACCACCGCCACCACCACCACTCCGCTGCCACCACCGCCACCACAGCCACCACCGCCACCACAGTAAATACTTGATGAAGACGAACGGTTGTGAAGGCGGTTAAATTTGGCGGGAATAACCGCTATTTTTGAAACGTTATCAACCACCGTCACACACCGGTTCATCTATAATGTTTCAGATATACATAATTTACATATTGTACCTTAACATAATAATTACATAACTTATGTTTATAATTGTCTAATATCTATGCCCACATAAACCTTACAACCCCTGTTTTAGTTTCATTAGGATAAAAGAGTAACACAAGACACCTGAATTTAACATACAGGACCACTGCATTATGATCTGCACACATTTGTAGATTTGGATTATTCCAGCCTGACACTTCAGTCTTGTTTTTTGAATGGCCAACATAAATATATTTCATCAAACCTAGCCAGAGGCTAGCACCACGTACAGACACAGCCATCAAAGACACTTCAGTCTATTAGTTTAATTGATCCAAACTCGTTTGCGATATTCCCCAAGTGCCCAAAGCGGGAAGATGTTCCTGTATTCTGGATAATGTAACATGCAATTCTTCATGTAAACTCCAGTAACCTCCTGAAAAATTCATCTTAGATGTTAATAGAGATGATTGGCTGAAAGTTGTATGGTAGAGGTTGTTTCCATGATTAGTAAAGAGGCTGGGACTTTGATTCTTGTTACCTGTTGAGGAAAATCTCCATTATCTAGCTGTGCATTAATTAGTATTTTTGCTGCTTTGTGCAATGGGGTTGGATCTCTTTCGGCCTAGTATAGGAATGAAAGAAAATGTGTTAATGTGTTTAGCGCTAGAAACCAATGATAGTTTGCTGGAATAAGCTTGATTACTTAGTGAAAAGCTAACCTGTCCACCTAACATAAGACAGCGGAGTGGTGGTGGTGGCGGTGGCAGCGGAGTGGTGGTGGTGGTGGTGGTGGCAGCGGAGTGGTGGTGGTGGCGGTGGCAGCGGAGTGGTGGTGGTGGCGGTGGTGGTGGTGGTGGCAGCGGAGTGGTGGTGGTGGCGGTGGTGGCGGTGGTGGTGGCAGCGGAGTGGTGGTGGTGGCAGGGCTAGTGGTGGTGGTGTTAACTGCCATTTCAGTCCATTTTTCAAATTTACACAATCAGTCCTTTATGTTACAAATTTACACAATCAGTCCTTATTTAACAACTGACTTAACTGGGTTATGATTTTTGGACTGAAATGGCACCTTTCCAGAACGTGGGGGACGAAAATGGCGCATTTTTGAGAAATGGACTGAAATGGCCAAAGTGACCAAACCACAGGGACGAAAATGGCAGTTAACTCTTTTAATAATCTTAATTATTCGCCGTTGACCGTCAACAATCCCAACTTTAAAAATAACCACTGGCAGTCCTAACTTTTAACATATTGGCATCCAATGAATTCTGACTAACAGACTCTAACGCCGTTAGTATCCGGTCGTCGGAAAAACGTTTTTTGGCCAGAAAACTCATTTTGGCCGGAAAACTCAACACTTTTCTCCCGAACCTCTTTGTAACCTCATTAGGGGACTTGGGAACTTTTTCCTAGTAAAAGCCTCAATTATTAAAGTCGCCAAAAAACTTTTTTTTTTGCCGGAAAACATCTTTTTTGATGGAAAACGCAATTTTTTGGCCGGAAAAACTTAACATTTTCGTCCCAAACCT
This sequence comes from Helianthus tuberosus, assembly GCA_030545235.1. Lineage (NCBI taxonomy): Eukaryota > Viridiplantae > Streptophyta > Magnoliopsida > Asterales > Asteraceae > Helianthus > Helianthus tuberosus. Next base: position 27,762,735 of record CM060392.1, read on the forward strand.
TTTTATAACCTTAGATTGTACCTTTAGAAACCCTTTTATGGACAAAAATGGTTTTCCAGCGACCGGAGACTAACGACGTTAGGGTTCTGTTAGTCATGGTCCATTGGTGGCTAATATGTCAATAGTTGGGACGGTTAGTGGTTATTTTTTAAGTTGAGACTGTTGGCGGCCAACGACCAATAGTTGGGATTATTAAAATCCAATATTCTTTTATTATTAGGTTAAAAACACATATATTACATGGAGTTCAATTCCGTTTTATGATACATTCAAATTATGAGATACAATGATTTTAGTTAATTTTATGCACCTTTATGCTTATTTGTTTATTTCATTCATAAAACACTCATTTCAAATTTGGATTCAAGGCGTTTACGGTAAAAAAGGTGGACCTCGATCCCCAAGTTTTTATATATTTCATCAGTTTTTTTTATGAATTATACCGTAAAATTGAGAATTAATGAATTAATAAAAAAAAGTGTTGGCTATTGTTGATCAACTAGTTGATGCTCCGCCCGCGTTGCGGGGCGATGGCCGAATAATGAGCGAGTGTTAGTCAGCTCATTGACACGAAAAACAATTAAATCGAGTCAACCAATTAAAACAAAACACTTTTATAGTTTTGATAAAAAAAAGTAAAAGAATGACAATATTGTAATTTTTAACTGAGGGAAAGTTGTATTTTTTGACTGGGGTAAAATCGTAATTTGACAAAAGCTAAAGTAATGACAGTACTGTAAATTTGAACCTGGGGCAAAATTGTAAATTTTCACAGGGGCAAATTCGTAATTTTTAACTTGGGGTAACAACGTAATATAAATTTGAACTAAGGGCACAATCATAATTTTAAGCTTGAGGCAAAAGCACAATTTTATTTTGAACCGAGGGCAAAATCGTAATTTTGAGTTGGGGGCAAAAACATAATTTTATTTTGAACTGGGGAAAAAACGTAATTTTGAATTGAGAGCGAAAAAACAATTTTTAAACGGGGAAAAATCACATTTTTGAACAGAGGGCAAAATCGTAATTTTTAAGTGGGGGCAAAAACAAAATTTTATTTTGAACTGGGGGCGAAAAGGTAATTCTGAGCTGAGGGCAAAACCACAATTTTATTTTGAATGGAGGGAAAAATCGTAATTTTGAGCTGGGGACAAAAGCGTAATTTTATTTTGAGCTGGGGCAAAACCGTAATTTTAAAGAGGGACAAAAAAGTGATTTTAGAATGGATATAAAATAATAAACTGGTTGGTCCAATGGGAGAGTGCCAGGCAAAGTCGTAATTTTGAATTGAGGGCAAGATCGTAATTTTGAGATGGGGACAAAAAGCGTAATTTTATTTTGAGCTGGGGACAAAAACGTAATTTTAAAATGAATATAAAACAATAAACGTGTTGGTCCAATGGGGGAGTGCCAGGCAGCTGCCTGACACTATTCCCCCATCTTCTTTTTGTATATGTAGGAAATTGTGTGCGTAACCTGTTCGTGAGTCGCTCACACTATCTAACTTTATGAAATCGTAAAGAGCACTTAATACATCATATAAAGTATAAACAATAGTTTATATAAAACTCGAGACAAAATAGTAACTTTGAAATTATAATGTTAAATAAGGATTATTTTTAACATATACCTAAAAAGTTTTTGTTGTCTTTAATATTTACTACACTACTATTAGTATGTATAAACCAAAGAGAAACTTCATATAATACGATAGACCATCTCACTCTCAGATGGGCAAGCATCACTCCTACAAAAAAAGTTGATTGAAACATTTGTAAAATACTTGGGCAACTTGCGTTTACACCCCTAATTAGGTGGTAAATGAGGTCCTAGAAATTAAACACGATACTCATTTAACTTCTGATATGAAAAAAATAATATAAGACCAAGATGTAAGTACTATTCAATCAAACTAAATAAAATAATATGCTGCTCAAATAATTGTAATAATCAATAAACAAATTGACTTTTGTACATTGAAAATCTAGTAAGCATTTTTTTTTTACAAGAAGAGCTTTAGGTCTTTAATATCACACAAACATTCCTAATCTAAAAATGTGAAAAAAGAATACATGCTTAAATGATAATGAGGGTGTTACTTTTAAAAAATCACTACCTCGTCTTAGTAGCACGTGAGGTAGAGACTCATGGTTAGCCAAGTACGTTGGTTCTTTAAATTGTCACTCGCTTGGAGTTGCATCAAAATATGCTTTAGAAAGCGTGTCTGCTGTTGCAAGTTAGACACAACCAGAGTCACATGCTCCTTGTAATCATGTTGGGTAATTAGGAGCCGAGATTGTCGCTCAGTTGCTTCAGTGACCTGATCCATTGTTTTGTTACACTGCAAGGGTGTTCACTTAACACAAAACTAAAGTGTTTACTTGCCAATCGAAACCCCAAATACTAAAATTCAAGAATCATTCCCACTGGAACCCGAAACCAATGAAAATCAAAGTTATAGAACTGAAATCACAGAAAGTAAAAAACCAAGTAAAACCCTAATGGGTATGAACCGGTAGTGACGGGTATCACTACGGTAAGAAGCAAACTTCATATAATACTAACCTTTCTGAAGCACAAAGACATGTGATGTTGATAGTTGTTATGAGTGAATGACGTTCAATAAGACGCCATTGAAGATTGGCATGACGAATCTTAATAAACCTCATCCTTGTAGAACGTTTGGAAAACAATTTGTTCCAGGAAACGTGAGAGAAATAAATAGTTGTCGAATTAGCTGTATGTGGTGTGAAATATAAACGACTGCATGTGTGAATTATGTTTAACAGAGATTTTTCAGTCCCACATAACCAAATGAACCTATGTGAAACCCTACCTCTAAACACAAACCTAGTCTATTTTCAAGAGATAGTTATCACTCCATAGAACATTCATTAAATCTTTAATTAATATCAAATCAAGCATAATAAATTAAATCTTTTAGATCCTATTTTGGGTCTGCTGGAGTAATATTATAACATAAGTCATCTCCATAATATGTAAACACTGGTTTTCTTGAAATTAAGAATATGGATTAAAACTCGAATCCACGAAGGAACTCAATATAAACATGTTATCGGCTAAAGAAACTCAAACAATGCTAAAAGTACAAAATGTTATTAGAGTAAACTACAATTTAAGTCCATGTGGTTAACACTTAACACCCAGTGGCACGTTAAGTCCCTTTATTGCAAAATTGAACAATCAGGTCCCAGTGGTTGTCAATTTGAATCAGTATGATCCATGCTGTCAAATGGCCAATTAAATTTATGTGAAAAGACCAAAATGCCCCCATTTTTATTTACAATATTAGTCTCTGTAGTTGTGTATTTAAATATGATGTGCAGTTAACCCTGCAACTAAGGTGTAGTTGACAAACATCACATAGAGGGTGTTTGGGATTCCTTCTCTTTTCTCCTTTTAACTTCCCCTTTATCATATCAGACACATGTCCGGTATCTGGTTTAACCGGTATTACCAGTCACTTTATACCGACATCTAAACCATTGGGTGTCAGCCCAATGGCCACCGACCCCCACCTTAAACCGGCTCAAGGATCCATGAGGTCTCGGGTTCGAATCCTGGCAACAGGCTCTTCAGTTCCCCTTGAGTTGGCAGGGGTTTCACCGCCAGGCAGCGTTGTCGGGTCGCTAGCTTGGGAAGTGGGATCCCTTCCGCGGTCAGGGCTACCTTGCATCTACCCTTTTTTTTTATACCGACATCTAAAAGATTGGTAAATGATGCATTTCATTTGAGTAATCTAGGGTAATATAAAGGGACCTTTAGGTCAATTAATGAGAAGCTAAAGGGTAAAACTTGTTGGTATAAAATAAAACACTCAGCCATGGATGCTCTCACGCTCAAAACCCTTTTCACCACCCTCTTTCGTCTCGAGGCGGTACCCAAGGTAAATCCAATTTCTTTCTTATGATTTCTTATATTCCGCATTCAATTAACCCCCCAATCATTTGGTTGATTAGGTCAAATGTGTGTGATTTCGTGTTTTCTTTATGATCCAACGGTTAAACCTATTCATAAATTGTTTGTTTGAAATATATCCGAATGTGTTGGTGAAAGACATATTAATTGGTACGCAATAGCTTCGATCTTGTTAATTCCTCATGTTTATGTATGCTTAATTTCAAATTCACGTAAATTTGGGTGCAATTTACAGTAGCTGGTGTTGAAATTATATGTATGGATAATTTATTTATTTAATTTTTTTTTTTCATATTTTCATGTTATGATTGATTAAAGTGGCACAATTTGTGATTCTAGGTGTTTTGTCTGTGATTAAATTTTAACCCTCATTATTTCTTGCTAATTTTGTTGCGTCTGTTACTGTTTACTTACATAGTGGTTTCATTTTTGAATCAGCAAGTAACTAGATATATGCATCCTTAATATTGTCCCGTGCATAAATGTAGGGATGAGCTCGGTACCAACCGGTACTGGAACCGAAAATACCTGTACCGGAAATCCACAAAAGTGGGTACCGGTACATGTACTGAATATACCCGGTACGGTACGGTTCGATACCAGTATTTGAGGATAAAAATCGGTACCGTACCGGCACCGAAAATGTCAAAAGTCGGTACCGAAAATGTACCCGGTTCGGTAAATTCGGTACCGGTACCCAGTACCATTTGCTCATCCCTACATAAATGTGTGGTTAAGAGCATTTACACTACTTCTCTAAAAAAACATCTTTTTCTCTTAACCTTGTTTATTTTTTCAAAACCTCTCACATTAGATTCTCTATCTCTATTTCTATCTTACTCACAAACATTTATTTTATTGGAGTAAACTGCCAAAATGGTCCTTGAGGTTTGGTCACTTTTGCCACTTTAGTCCAAAACTCAAACCTTTTGAATATGTGTCCTTGTGGTTTCAAATTTGTTGCCATTTTCATCCAAAATCAAAATCTGGCCAGATTGTTCAGTTAACATTCAGCTTTTTTGTCTTTTTTCTCCCTTTTAATGAAGGGCAAAATGGTCTTTTAACGTTTTATTATAACAAATTAAAAAAATCTGACCATTTTGCCCTTTATTAAAAGGGAGGAAAAAGACAAAAAAAGCTGGATGTTAACTTAAAAATCTGACCACATTTTGCTTTTGGATGAAAATGGCAACAAAATTGAAACCACAGGGACCCAGATTCAAAAGGTTTGAGTTTTGGACTAAAGTGGCAAAAGTGACCAAACCTCAGGGACCATTTTGGCAGTTTACTCGTTTTATTGTTTTTGGTTTAATGTAGAAATGATCCATTTTTAGTTGGTTTTCTTTGTAGCATCTTAAACTGCTTAGGTGAAGTGTTTTTGTTTCATTCTTTTCAGTGACAGTTATTGTATATTGTTTATAATAGGTGACCATATGTGAATATTTTGTATGTTGTTGAAATCTTCAATAATCGGTTGTATTTTGTTGTATGCACCAAAGTACAATAACCTACCTACTATCTAATCCATACTCAAATATAGGATGATTAGGATCACCAATACGTCTTTTCTAGGAGTCAGTTGTGAGAAGAATGTAAATGACAAACAGAATAAAGCGCTTAGAAACATAGGCTACCACTTCTGTAATCCTGCAAAATATTCATATTCTTACCTTTTTTGTATTTGACTCTTCTATATCAAAGGTATGCAATGCTTGTGGGGGGGGGGGGGGGGGGGGGGGATAGTGCACGGTCCTCCCAACCGCCGGAGTGATCTCACTCCGGGAGCCGCTACCCGACCAAGCTAGCTCCGCGGTGACTTCCCCATGCCGACTTCTTACCCTGGGCGACATATGCCACTCCCAAGACTCGAACCCAGTACCTCTGGGAAGAGGTGGGTGTCGGTGGCCAACTGGGCTACCCCAGTTGGTTGCAATGCTTGTGAAATGGGTCTGATTATAAGGATGAAAGAAGATGGGACCTGAGTTATATATAGAGGTTTTTTTTTGGGGTTACTGTTGAATGAGTGAAAGAACTATATCAAGTTTATAAATTATAAGTGTTCTATATCAGTATATCTATCAAATGAATGACAGAAATGTAATCTTTTGACCCAATGAAACTTCTTTTTAACGAGACTATTAGATAATTCGAGTGTCGTATACTTATAATAATCACAAATATAATTACATGTTGGTACAATATGTACATCTTCAAAGTTTCATCATAACCCATGTTTAGAATTAGAATTAGCCGAAGCTGTAATTCTCATTTTCTTAATCCTTAGTTCTTGTTGTGTGTAGTCAAATCATTTTATTTTTTCAATTTTGTCACCTAGGAGTTATGGCATCAAAGTTGCATATGTTGCGTTCAAAGACGGCTGAAGCTTCAAAGTTATTGTCCAAGAACGGAAACTCCTACTACAAGCAAACACTAGAGGAGAACAAAAAATACATTGTGGATACACCAACTATCGAAAAATGTCAACAGTTGTCAAATCAGCTACTTTACACTCGTCTTGCCAGGTTTGCCACATTACTACTTAATGTCTATTACTTTCAACATGTTTAACTCTATACTGTGTTTTCTTGAATCAGCATTCCGAGTCGATATGATGCATTCTGGAAGGAGCTTGATCATGTGAAGCAACTAATAAAAACGAGGAAGGATCTTAAAACCGAAGATATGGGGATTGCTGCTCTTTTTGGGCTCGAGTGTTTTGCTTGGTACTGTGCTGGAGAGATTGTAGGACGAGGATTTACTATTACCGGTTACTATGTTTAATTAACTTCTGATGTGAAGGTTAGCTCAACTCTTCTCGAGATAATAAGGTAGTCTACTTAGAAATGTAGTTTCTCGCACCAAATGCACTGAATGCAAACCACCAATGTGTCGCAGCCGCTGCCTAATAATTTAAACTTTTTTTACTTTACAGCTTACGTTATTTGGTATAAGTGCATGTGTGTGTGCGCGCATGATATAATTATATATGGATATCCAACATTGCAATTCCCTATGTTCATGTATGGACGATGTAAATCAATCGAACAAGACTCAGTTGGCTAAATAGGGCTCTTCATGGGCCTTGGACCGGACTGACCCGGTTGTAACTGGATTGCGAACACTTAGAGTAACTGGATTGCGAACACTTAGAAATGGGAAGCGGCAACGGACAGATGGGGTGCAATGGGCTGCAATATCTAAATTGATTGGCTGCAAAGAAAGAAGATAGGCATGTTCATGTTCGTTCATTTAACTTTAGCCGAACACAAACATATAATCGAACACATTTTTTTGTTCGTGTTTGTTCATTAAGAAATCGAGTATGTTCGTGTTCGTTTATGTTCGTTCATTTAAAGCCTAAACGAACAGTTCACGAACATAAACGAACACAAACAAAAAAAAAAATAATAATAACTGAACATATTTGAATAAACATAAATAAAAATAAATTAACATGATTGAACAAACACAAATGAACGTAACTGAACAAATATAAACAAATACAATTTAACATTAATGAACACAAACAAACAAGTCTAATATATTATACTTCATTAAAAAACACATCTAAATTAGGGTTCATAAATACTAAAATTAAGTATGTTTTATATAAATATTAAGTAAGTGATTAGTTACGATCTAAGAAAAATTTTAAAATTTCATTTTTATTACTATCTAAGAAAAATTTTAAAATTTCATTTTTATTACTAGAAACTCAATTACTAATTAGTTATATTTATATAAGTAGTTAGAAAACCTAATATTTATATATATATAACTATTTATGTATGTACTAAAATTTAAACGAACATAAACGAACGTTCACAAACATAAATGAATGTTCACGAACATAAATGAACGAACACAAGATGTCTTCATGTTCGTTCATTTAATTAAACGAACAAAATTTTTTGTTCGTGTTCATTCGTTTATTAAATAAACGAACATAAACGAACTTCCCGCCGAACAGGTTCACGAACAGTTCATGAACAGTTATGAACGTTCGGTTCGTTTATAGGCCTACCCACCCCCACTCCCAAAAATCTAAAAGAAACTTAAATCCCCCACCCCAAAAACCTAAAAAAAAAACCTCATAAGTATTGTGAGATTATAATTTGTAAGTACTTTTATATTCAAGTATTAATGGTGTAAAATGGTTATGTATAACTAACTAATTAGTATTTTCTGGTTTCTAATGATTTTTTCTTGGGTATTCAACCACCTTTTTTCTTCATGATTTGATGATTGGTATCCCGCTGATTGCCAAACTGAACCATCAAAACAATAAAAATGCTCTAAAAATCTTATGAGCAAGTTAGAAAAAGATACCGCACCCTGAATTCCTGAAATAAGTTAGACTATTTGTACAAAAAAGAAAAATCAGTTTGGCAAGAATTGATTAGGAACCGAACCACCAGGGTTGGGTTCCCCTAGTCAAACGGATCCTTTTCCACTTAGAAACCGATTTGAAATCGAAAAAAGCCGGCCTGTACACCTACTATTAGAGGTGCACAAACCTGTTAATTTCAATAACCGGTTCGGTTAACCGGTTATACTAGTTAATTTGACTTTTTGACTTTAACCAGTTATTTTTTTAACTGGTCCGGTTAATGCTTTAACCGGTTATTTTTTAACTGGTCCGATTAATTAACCGGTTATTTTCAGTTAATAACCGGTTTGTTTTTGCCTTTTTAGAAATTTTTCGGTTAACCGGTCTATCGGTTTAAAAAAACCGGTTATTATACTAAATATTTATAACCGGTTACTAACCTACGATTAAAAATAACAACTAACCGGTTATTCCTCGAGCGGTTAATTAACTGATTATTTTGTAACTATCACTAAAAGTATGGACGGATATATAATGAGGGGGACTAGGGACCCATGCAAGTAGGGACCCATGCAATGTGGGTGTGATCCTCTCGACTGTTGGAGTCAATTGACGTTCAAAAAAAAAATATATAATCAAAAGTCAATTGGTCGGCCCATTCCAACATATTGGGCTGAGTAATAACAGTTCCATGGCTTCAAATTAGGGTTTTGAACCACAACTCACACTCCTCTTTATATACATTCAGCTCAAAGCCGAACCAGATACCAAACCAAACTCTCTCTCTCTCTCTCATTCGCCTCCTGCGATCTTCAACGATCTCGGTAATCTTATCATTCTCGTTCTTACTAGTATTTGAATAGATCAAATCTCGTTTTCCACCTTCAATTTTAGGGCTCTATCATCAGAGTCAACAGCAGGCGTCGATTTATTGGCGACTTGACTGCCGCTTAGAGCCTATATTAAACTCCGGTTTAAGACCCATGGAAATTATCTTTATGTTTTCATGACACAATATATCGGATAAACATATATATTCAATTTACGATCAGGCATACTTAGACACAGGGGCTCTGTTCCATCTCAAACAAGCCGCCTTTTGCACGGTGCCGATAAATTGCTACTTAATCACGATTGGAGGAAAATGCTTTTTTGCACATTTTTCTTCAAATTACTAGTAGCTAAATCCGATATGTTATTTTACTAGTTATTTGTTGTAAATGTGAAATATGTAGAATGGTGAAATTGCAGTGATGAGAAAGCTAACATGTAAGAAGATGCTCAACTTTGTGTTGAGTGTTTTCAATGAAATATTCTTGTTACGCTTGGCTTCTGAGCATACAATTAATCTCAACGTCACTAACTTTGTTTATCACTTTAATTAATTTCACGTTTAGATCTACTGGAAGCAAATTGTACTACAAGACAAATACTTGTTTGTGAAACCGCGGACTTTGATTTGGTTATTATAGTATGATTGGTCGCACATTTACATTTTCACAAAGAGTATGCTAGTCGTATCATGAATACGAGCCGTGTTGGTAACCAAAAGTAAAAGTTATGATGGTAAATTAAAAACACTTATCGCTTGAGTTAATAATGCTGACGACAACATTTTAAATTACTGATTTGTTAAGACTAGAATTCCCACCCGGGATTTTTTATTTATATTGTATTAGATTTAGATGAAATGCAAATGTTTCTTACATGACCACGGCCGTGTGTGTAAAACATAGAAAAGAATATATGAGTCGATTTTTGACCTGCGCATTGCCACAGACCTATCAAACAGGAAAAATAGACGCGTTGCGATGAGCTTGTCAAACGGGAAAAGTAGATGAAAAAACATTGAACCCCACACGCATATTGAGATGTGTTAACTTGGAAAATTTATAATGAAACGGTAAATGGAAAATTTATAAAAGATGAAATCAAAGTTGAAAGTAAAAAAGTGTTGGGGTTAAATTGTAAAAGATGAAAAACTTTGTGTTAAAAGCAAAAGATGGAAACTTGAATTAAAAGTGAAGTATCAAATTAATCAAGGGTTGAATTACTTAAGATTGAAACTTTAAACCTAAATTGCCAAATATGGAAACTTTAGAGTTAGAAATAAAAATTTTACTTTGAAAAACTTCCATTGCTAATTTATAGTATTTAAATTAAATTAAATTGAATAAAATTTTTAATTGTCAAACAAAGATTAGTCCATGCTTTGTGGTCCAACGAGTTTTTTTGTTTGTTGAAGACACAAGATGCGTGTATATACATGTGGTTCTTCTACATGGATTTGGTGTGGTGCAAACCATAATTTGTTGGAAGTTAAATCGATATTGAACAACATTGATAACCAATGTTTTAAACTTCTAACAAATCATAAAACTAAATAACTAATTAGTTTTTAGAGTTAACTTCTATTTTGCTTCCTGTGTGGTTTGGTCGTTTTAACAGTTTTGCCATAGTAGTTTAAAAATAACCATTTTACTCCCTGATCTTTGTACTTTTTCTCTAATCTACTCCCCGGTCCTAACTCCATCCAAAATGGTCATTAACTGGAAGGGCATTTCTGGAATTTTATGTATAATAAGTTAATTATTTATTATTTATTCTTTAAATCCGTTTTTCTTTCTTTTTATAATTATTAGTAACATATATATCATTATCAAACACAGACTTTAATCATTTCTCTTCCTCACCAACCACCACCACCACCACAACCAATCGAAAAAAAAAAAACCAAATTAAAGTTTCTTCTTCTTTCTTACTGGGAACCCTTTTTTATGATTTTTCATAAACTTCAACAAAAACAACCAGCTTTGTCAATTGTCAGCACCAACAATTAAATCAAAACAATACAGCTTTTGAATCTGAATTTATTTGAAAGGCAAAATAGAACATAAACGAACAGCTTTTTGGAACTATCCCGATCTGAAACCAACTCGTCCCGAATGTCGGTGTATGATGGTGGGAACCCGATGTAGACGACGATGGTGGTGGTGGTTCCGATCTGGCGAGAGAGGAATAACCATGGGGCGGCGATGGTGGTGATGAGTCGGAGGTCATGGAGGCTCCGATTTTCTGGTCGCCGAATGGTAGCGTGGTTGGCGAGAGGGTTCAGATCTTCAATGAAGATGATGGTGGGTGGCCGGAGGTTTTGGTTGTTGGTTTAGGGTTGAAGATGAAGATGGTCGTAGTCGGATGGGATGGAGATGGTGGTGGCGGGCTCCGACTTCAGGTGGTTTTGAGCTCCAAATTGTCGCCTGGTTGTAGCATTGTACTGTAGCGATGTTTTGAAGTTGTGGCTGGTGGCTAGGGTTAGAAAGATGGTGTGAATTAGTTTATATCTATACTCAGATATTGTATGAGAAAAGACTTAAATATCCTTACTTTTGGTTATAAAATTACTGAAATACTCTTCTAGTTAACTAACATATTGGATGGAGTTAGGACCGGGGAGTAGATTAGAGAAAAAGTACAAAGATCAAGGAGTAAAATAACTATTTTTAAACTATTGGGACAAAACCGTTAAAACGATCAAATCACAGGGAGCAAAACAGAAGTTTACTCTAGTTTTTATAATAAAACTGATAAGCCAATTACTATTGTTATGGTATGTTAACTATAGGTGGTCTGTTGGATGGATCACTCAAATCGGATGGTGGACCAATCTAACCATTTTAGTTGCCTTTATGTAGAGTTCTAGAAATTGGGGTTGAGTTATAATACAAAGTACTAGGTGGACACCCGCCCGACGGGCGTGGGTAGATCGTAAACATTGAATATAAGCCTACGTTTATACGTAAAATTTGATGTGAAATTATTTAATGAATTCACGTTCGCATTATACTTAAGAATACATTAATAACGTTTATATGTAAATCTAACCGAAGTACGAAAAAGCCCCTACGGATTCTGTCATTCCCAACTTGTCGACTAATTAAGTTTAGACACAAGAGAAACATAACGAACCCACAAAACATGTTTACTAACACAAATATTCTTTGTTTATAAATCTGGTCCAAGCCCAAACCTTGTTTATTAAATGTGGTTCAAGCCCAACACATGTTTATTAAATCTGGTCCAAGGCCCATATGTTTTGAAACAATATTCATGTGTCTTTATTGATCAAATAAAACATTGTATCAAAATGACTTGTTTCCCAAATATCATTTTAAAGTACCTTTAAATAACATGATTTGATATCATGATTGCAACTTAATCTTTACTTTGATAAATCACATTTAGAAGATATATATCAGTATCATAACAAAATCCAATATCGCTTCATACAAACAAAATGGTATAATTAAGTTATAGACATACAGACTGAAAACATAAATGAGTAGCATAGCAAAGCATACGATAATATACATAAACAAAGGTACTTGTTCAAAACACAAACGTTAACCAACCAACAAAAGCTTAGTTCATATCAACCACCACTTAACTACGCATTATAGATATATAGAGTTTTACTAATCGGATCGGACGTTTTTCAATATTATGGTGTTTTTTGAAGTAACAAAGGTGAAATCAAGCATCACACCATCAATCAAGTTGTTGTCAGCCATAAATTTTTGCCAATTCTCGACCGAATAACGAATCGCACATCCGTTTTTTTCAATCTTGGCTGTGTAAACAACAACATTTCCTTCCAAGTTCTGAACTTTCAATGAATGTTTCTTCTTCGTAAACCCGGCTCGATTAGCAACTTCGACAGGAAGACGCTGCATTTACCAACGTACATTAAAAATCAATGCTGTTTAAAATTATTTAATAATTACTAAAATGTAAATTGAAAGTTTAAGAAACGAAAAATCATACCAGCCTATATTCTCCTTTTCGTGTAAAGTCAAAATTTTCAGCATCTAGGTGAACATTCCCTGTTTGACCTTTCTTCGGGAGGCTATGCTTCTTCAATCTGGAAGTGCCAACCGAGGGTACATTTTGCTTTACCTATATGATTGGTTAAACATATAAGTAATATTATTCTTATCACAATCATTAGGATTAAAAGTTTAGATGATGATGTGGCATTAATAATACAAAGTAAATCATTACAACATGTTTGTCTTCAATTTCACAAAACTTTGAAACAATTGATGTTTTAAAGTTGATGGTAGTATCAAACAATTCTTTGCCCTTTTTATCCTGCTGGATGTTAAAATAATAAAGTAAATACTTATGATGGTAAAAAAACAAAAATAGTATAATACAGAAAAAATAACCTATTGAAAGACATGGTGATACTTAACACGGGTACATACCTTTGGAGTGCAATCAACAACATCTTGTTTCATTTTCATTGGTTTCACAACTTCTTCGTTAATGATGATACCTTTTTCTTTATGAATGTCAGGAAGCTTTGTCGATACACATATCAAATTATCATAAATAAACCACTTGATTATGTGACATCGTTAAATTTCCTATGAATTGTAACCATTATAAAGATTTATAGCAATATAAGATTACCTTGTTGACTGTTATTTGTTCATGTCGAAAGGTGTGGCCAGAATGTATATCATATGCCTATCAAAAAACATTGAAGTAAATTATGGGTAAGTAATTAATAAAATCATGTGTATATAAGAAAAATAGATAATTACCTTGTCTAACTTATCAACAAACTGATCATGACTTATTTCAAGGACCACATCATCATCAGAATCAACTATGTCACTCAAAACAACAGGAATACAATCTAGATAAACTGATAACTGAAAGACAACGTTATCAATCTTATTAAAGATCAATACATCTTCATCAAAGATTTTAAGCCTTTCGCAAAGAGTCGGCCATCCGTCTGTGAATGCATAGCAGTTATGTATTTTAGCAGATTCCACACTCCAGCGAGTACCAGCAGCTAGTATTTGATAGGTGCCGTTTAGTGTATGTTTTTTATAAAACTTTTTAATAAAAGCATCTGGAATTACCTGCATTAAATGAAACATGTATCATAAGTTACTACGCATGTTGTTTCGATATATAATAAATAAAATGTATACAATTAGATTAATAATGTGCGAAAGGAAAAAAATATACATACAGTTAAGCCCAATTGCGAGTATCGCTGATATGTGAAATACGATTCACCGCATACACCGTCAATAAAACACGAAAGTTCAAACACATCATGTCGAATAGGTTTGAAAACCAACAGTGAATCCTTTGACAATTTAAGGCCTTTAACAACTGTTGCCCAACCATCAGCCAAAGCCGGTCTAGACTCTAATGTTTTCATGCTTACGGTCCAAGACTTACCACATTCATGACGGATCTGGAGATCAATACGTGGCCATGGTCGACCCCAATGGTTATAAACAAAATTGAGAGGTAACTCCTGAATACAAAGATAGTACTATTAAGTATATAATGAAGTTAAATAAATATTATATGAATTAGGCTATTAAACATCAGATTATTCAGTAAAACATAAATAATCATACCAGCTTTAAAGATTTCGGGTCTTCTAGAATCTTCACAAACGATAAATTCATGATTTCACCTGAATTATTAACATATATATAATAGATCTTACATTAATTAACATAGCCGATTGAACATAAAGGTTAAGAATAAAAAAAAAATACAGATTCTTGAATTATCATTCATATATCAAACAAATAACACATCTACATATAAAAAAATACTTTCCGCTTCATGGTGAAAAATAATATTAAATATATTTATAAACTATAATTCATATCAAAATCGGCCTAAAACACCATTGAAATTCCTTGTGGAAGTACACAAACTCTTATTGAACATAGAAACTATACAAACTCTTCAAAGAAAAAAACATGGAATTATACAACATTCATACTTGTGGAAGTAAAATTGAAGATAAATATGGTTCATTTAGTTTGTGATTAAAGATTTTGTAGTGAAATTCCGATAGGATCATAACAACAGAGATGTTTGAAGAGATTGAAGGTGCAAATACTTACGGTTGGGGAATATGATGCGATGAAAGAAGATTGATGACTTGATTTTGATTTTAGCAAACTCTTGTTTGAAACCCTAAGATTGATATATGTTTATGAGGAAAATATTGTAACAAAATTGATAAAAGGAAAACGGTGAACTAATATCGAAGTAAGTTGCCGTTCAAAAAAAAAATATCGAAGTAAGTTAGAAGATGGTGATGATGAATTCATGTTTCCAATGCAAATCAAATCAACTTTAAAATAAAAAATTCAACTAATTATAAAATACAATATTAATATTAACATTATAATATAATGAACGGAAATTATATGTGATTTAATTTAGGATGTTTATATTTATATTTATATTTATCTTTAAATTTGTATATACAAACATAACAATAACAATAACAATTTCACAGGATCGAGGTTTTATAAATATAGAAAGTTTTACAATAATTTAACAGCATGTCCAGTACCACATAAAATGTTAAAATTATCATATGAATAAATATTTAAATCCTTTTTAAAAAAGGATTTGGAAATATGACACTTTACAAAAGTGTTAAGTTGAAAATTGTATTTAAATCCTAATAAGTGTGCAAAATTAATAAATAGTTTTTAGATATGTCTATCTATTACAGTTTTATAGTTAATATATATACATATTGATTTATAAATGTAATATATGCCAATAAGGATAGAATTGTTAATTATTATCAAGTTTGGATAAAAATATATATCATAAATAACATAAGATGATGAGTAGTAAAAGTGATAGTAAATAAAAATGTTACATATTCAATCACAATAAATTTGATACGAAAAACATATTAATACTAAAGTGTATGTGAAACAACGGTCTCTTCAAAAGATGCTACGTTATATAGTCCTTGAAAGGTCTCAGCGTCTTGTAAGTATTGAAAATCTTTCGTGTCAATTTTTATTTCAATAATACTACCCCAGTCGGTCATAAAAGACCAAGTTTCTCCTCCTTTATCAACTAACTTGTTAAGCCATGACTCAAATGAAATTACTTTTTCATGGTTTGGATAATAGTTAAAACTATCAGTTAAAACTATAAGTTTTTAAACATGTATACTATTTTTTAGAACAATACACTAAAATAACATTCATTATTATTAGATAAAAGGAATATGTTCACAGGATGTTCAAAAGATCATACCACATTACTTAATACATGAAAAGACTTTTGTCCAAAATGCTATTTAGTTTTACATCAAAAGATCATACCACATTACTTAATACATCAAAAGATCTAATGGTTGCGACCTTTCACTGTTCAACATTCATAATTACAGTTTTTGTAGAACTTCCTTGTAGACCACATTAGTAGTAGTTTTACAAAATTTTTGATCCATGTCACAGATTAAAATCTTCAAACCCTTCCGGATTTTTACTCGAGATACCGCAACATATAGTTGTCCATGACTGAAAACCGGACGTGGAAGGTACAATCCAACACGTTCAAGGGATTGTCCTTGACTTTTATTGATCGTCATCGCAAAGCAGACTGATAGTGGGAATTGTCGACGAGCAATTTTCACTGGAATTCTTTTATCGGAAGGAGTCATTTTCAACCGTGTAATCAAAGTGTGATGACCTATGTTCATTCCTGTGATGATCTTTGCTTCTATTACAACTTTTCCAAGCTTTGTTACTTGTAGTCGTGTGCCGTTACACAAACCATTGGCTTGATCAATGTTTCTAAGTAACATTACTGGAACACCAACTTTGAGAACCAGTTTATGGTTAGGTAACCCTGACAAACGCAGATTATTTAATACGTCCGGAGGAAACAACGCCATGTTAAGTTCGGACTGTTGCTCAGATTCACATAAAGTGTCTGAACTAAGATATACCTTCTCCTCACCAGGCATACTATCTAACAATTGTGTATTAATTGAATCAACGACTTCATTGGTGGGTGCAAGAATAGCTCTTTGCTGGAAATAGTTTAAATCACCCAAAAATTTATCCATTTCCGAATATGTGAATGAAATCAATGAAGCAATAGGATTAACTTCATCTTTGATAAGTAAATCGTCAGGAATTTCAATTTCTGCCTCTCCATCATTTTGATCACCAAGCAAACCATCACCGAGTTTTAATACCCATTCTGCAAAATCCTTGGTTTCTTGTAAATTACTTGGTTGGGTACCCACTTTTAGCCTCATGTTTTCTGTTAGTTTTAGTACCTTACAATGTTTCCATAGATAAGACGAATTCAATGAAGAATTTACAATCATGCTTCTAGTACCCTTTGGAATGACTGGAAGTATTTGCCTAAAATCACCGCCCAACAGAACAACCTTTCCTCCAAATGGCTGTTTTTGCATCCTCGGATTACTTGAATGGGCGATATCCTTCATTGTCCGATCAAGGGCTTCAAAACAATGCTTGTGTATCATTGGAGCTTCATCCCAGATTATCATCTTCGTTTCTTTAATTAAGCCGCCTAACTCACTATTCGGTTCTATGGAACATATAGAATCTTCGTTAATATTTATTGGGATTACAAACCTTGAATGGGCCGTTCTACCACCGTCTAAAAGAAGCGATGCAATCCCACTGGATGCAACATTTAAAACCACTTCTCCTTTCGATCGTAACGCCGCTGCAAAGGTTTTCCAAAGGAATGTCTTACCAGTACCACCGTAACCATATATGAAGTATAAACCTCCAACACCTTTTGCAATTGCATTCATAACGGTCTCATAAACATTTTTATGTTCAACAGTTAAACACTTTAAATAAGAAGAAAGTTCCTTTTCTAAAGTTGCCCGATCATAGCAAAGTTCTTTCATTATCAGTCGATTATTCAATGCAGAAATGTAATTGCCAGGAAGATTTGGCATATCATCAAAGTTACTTAATGTACTACCATAAGAAAGTAGCAACTTTTGGATATGTGATAAGCAAATGTTTTTGACTTCTTTCTCTTGAATATCCAAATCTATAAAATTGATTACAAAAAAGATCGAGTGTTAGATAGTATTATTCAAATATTCAATGATAATTGAAAAGAATTTGACAAATTATATAAACTTCTATGATTACCTGGAATACCAGTAATCTTTCGTTGCTGGTATATAATGTCTTCACATAATAGACTCTTTGTTTCTGTCCAAAAATATCCAGGCCTAGAAATGGAGTTGGACAACAGTAACGTTACAAAAAGTGTCCGCAAAAAATTGGAAGACGACCATGTGCTTGCTTCTCTCATTGCAATTATATACTCCTTATCGTCATCCAACAAACCACGTGCGAAACATGCATCTTTAAATGTATCATAAAGTTGGCCATCGACGGTTTTAATATCAGCAAAACTTGTTGGTCCTTTTACATGATTCAATAAAATTCTCAAGAAATAACAGTCACCAAGTGACGGAGGAACATAATGTATCCTACCAACTGCTCCAAAAGGATTTTTTCTTCGCTGCCACTTTCGTAGTTTATGTATCCATACATAATATCTTGGAAAATCTATGTACTTCAATGTTCTAGCAAATTCATCAACTTCGTTACACTTCATCCATTCCATGAACATTGACATTTTGACAGTGGGGTTACTAACCACATCACAGAGATTTGAATCATCATCATAAACAATACTTTGACCATCTTCACAATGAAAAGATAATACTTCAACTGCTGGATATCAATAATGTATATCAAATTTGAATATTCTCCAAGCAGCTTCACAGGCAGAAATATACCTACAATCGAGATATTCTTTTACTTCATCTACTTTTGTTTTCTTTGACTGAATGTCAGAAATCGGTTCAACTTCATTTTTTTTATTGACTTGGAAAACAGAAGCAGTCACTCTATCCTAACCTTTATTAATATATTTGAACAGATATTTGATAGAGCCCGTTTGGTTACACCACTCAACATTTATATGGCATTGGTACCTCTTGAGTAGAAGTGCATTGTAAGGGACTACAAACCTGTTATCAAGAGTGACTTGATTTTTTTCGACTGTATTTCCTGTAGGACGACGACGGTAGACAGGATATCCTTCGGTATCAATGGAAGTCTCGTGTACATATTTCTTAGGAAATTTTTTAGAACATTTTAAATTAACCATGCATGGACATTTAGGGTTATCTGTACCGCAAGGACCATGTATCATAACCTGTTTGACAAGTTCATACAATTCCGGTTCAGTTTCTTTGTCCGGAATTTCGGCACTAATTACACGATCGATCTCTTTCGCTGTCGGAAACTTGCTCTCCGCACATAAGAACAGACAAATATGAGCATGAGGTAAACCACGTTTCTGAAATTCGATTGTGTACATAACTGTAACATTGAAAAGGAAACCTTGTCAGTAAGATAATTATATAAATAACAATTTTAAACATTTTCAATCAATTACCTGCTTGTATCTCACCAAAAAACTTATTTCTCTTGAAATCTTGTATTAGATGATTGATTTTAATCTTGAATAACCTTGAGATAATGTCCGGTCTATCTTGAGGTTTTAGGCCTTTTTCATTTAAACAACGATAAATCTCAGGCCAATTTGGATTACATGTAATTGTTATGAACAGATCTGGATATCCAACAGATTTGCAAATTGCCATAGCATCAAGATACTTTTGCATCATATATCGAGAACCACCAGTAAATGAGGACGGTAACAATATTCGTTTACCACAATTTGAAGCATCAGTCTCTCCACTTTGAACACTTTGAGTTAGATTCTTAAAAGTTTCACTTTGAAGTTTTGGTTGTTGCGCCTTTATATACTCTAACCTTGCCGATTCTATCAATGTATACGCATCTACCAAAAATTGTTGGAATAGTTTTTGGGCATTAAGTAACAATGAAAACTCATTAGCTCTATCTTGTATTTTGTAACAAAAGAATTCTCTCATTGTCGTGCTGGTTCTAAGTATATCACAGTCAAGAGAAACACCTCTATGCTTAATACCAAGTCTAAAACCATCTTCAGCAAATGGAAAGATAACTGGATATTGCAATGCTAGATAAGAAGGATGAAGCTCACTAATTCTTTGAAGAACACCAGACTTTGTCTGAACAATAATATCCCTTTTATCAAATGCTCCACCAAAATCACCAATTACTAAAGCGGCAACTTCTGATGCGGTTGGCAAGTTGAAAATTCTACCATCTTTATCTCTTGTACCAATAAGCTTAAGTCTTACATTTCGCCAATCATTTTCTTTAAAACAGTCTCTTACCATTCTAAATGACTTCACAAGTGGATTGCAAGAATCCAACATTTTCTTAAGACTGGATATGATTGCAATATCAAGACAAGAATTTGCTGATCTTTTGAAGCCAGTTTCGCCACTATAAAAAAAACACAGTGTTATTAAAAATAACACTTGTGATAGTTAAACAATTACAGTATGTATACTATTGTTTATCTACCTTACAGCCTTTTGACGATTCAATTCCTCGTTTTCTGAGTCGTATATGTAAAGTTGTGAGAACTTTGGTTCTTCGCCATCATCCGGAAGTAGACTACCCATACGATGATAGTTTTGACCTTGTAATCCAAATACATAAGGACCTTTGCTATTTTTAAAAGTTTTGTCAACCTTACCACCAAGTGATGTGAAAGAAAACATCATATTGTATGCTCGAATGTTATTCATGAAATTGCGACTCTCGGAATTGTCCATTTTATACAACCTTCGAAGTAATTGAGGAGGATCAGGTGACGGAGCCAATTCAATCTCTCCATTAGAACAACAAAGAGAAAAAGCGGTTTTCTTAGAATCTTGATTCCCCCTAAGCGTTTCATCTTTCCATAACATTGCATTACACTTAGAACATAGAAATATTGCATCCCCATGATCAACATATTCTACACATTTAAATCAACCAAAAATAATAGAATTATATAATCATTTATAATTAAACAACAGGAAGTTAAAACGATGCTGTGAAGGTCATAAAGAATATATACATCTCTAAACGGTTATTTACCTCGTGAAACACCAAAAATCTTTTTAACCGAAGAACCGGGTGCCATATCATCAACAATGGAATCATCACAGTTAGGAGATGCATTACGGATGTTTGAGCTTTCATTCCGTTCTCCTTGATTAAGAGAACGACCATTAACGTCTGTCGCATTATGCAGTACAATATCCATAGATAAAATGAATTACCATGAACCGTAGATAAACATGTAAACGCCACTTAAACCTCATTTATATATATTTTATAATTTATAAGAAATGAGAAAGAACATACCATTATTGTCTAATAACGAAGATTTTGGTAGCTTTCGAGACTTCATAATATCAGAATTCATAGCAGGGCTCGTTTCAAGCCCAGAGGACCTTTCCCTACCACATTCCACTGGTAAGAAAAAAACATTAGAGATTGTTTAAACATTCCATTTCTTGGGTTGATACAAATTATTTAAGGTAGAATGAAATACTAAAATATATCGGAAAAACTGGATCAATTTACATTACTGGATGCAGATTATGTTACAATCAGTCAATAATATATGATTATATATATATATATTTGTATAAATTTAAATAAACGTGTAAACCATACCATTTGTAATATTTGACAATGTACTTCTGTCCATTGTATTTGGCCCCCACTGCTTTACGCGCAATGAAGATTTATTGGTTTCATTGGCAGTCGTAGATAAATCAAATTTAGGTAGAGGACTACTAATGAACCTTCGCTGACCATGTACGGAATTTTGACCAGCATTTTCATCCTGGTATGTCGATTTAACTGTAAATTAAACATAATGAGCAGCTATAAAAATGATAATGAGTCGTTAAAAAAACGATTGATGAATTACCAAGAGTCGTTGATGGTGACAGGCCCCGCCGGAGAGATCCTCGATCAAAGTTGGGGGGAGTGCACATTACACTACCTATCCTTTTAGAAGATGATTCACTCAACACGTTAGTGCGATTGGGTGTTAACTTAGATGCGCTATTACCACTTGTACAAACTTCATGAATTGATGAATTACCAAGAGTCGTTGACGGTGACAGGCCCAGCCGGAGAGATCCTCGATCAAAGTTGGCGGGAGTGCACATTACACTAACGATCCTTTTAGAAGATGATTCACTCAACACGTCAGTGCGATTGGGTGTTAACTTAGATGCGCTATTACCACTTGTACAAACTTCATGGATTGATGAATTACCAAGAGTAGTTGATGGTGACAGGCCCAGCCGGAGAGATCCTCGATCAAAGTTGGCGGGAGTGCACATTACACTACCTATCCTTTTAGAAGATGATTCACTCAACACGTCAGTGCGATTGGGTGTTAACTTAGATGCGCTATTACCACTTGTACAAACTTCATGGACACCTTTTAATGAAGGATGATACCATATCACATAAGTTTGACATAATATATTGAAACAAACCAATTAAAATCTAAAAAATACATTGTACAAAAACATACCTCCAATATTGTTATCAACACTTACAGATGAACCTATAAGACGACCCACACTATTGTTTCTACGATTTTTTAACATAGACTTTCTTCTCTGGCGAGAATCTTTAGACTGTTCTGTTGTGCACCGTGGAAGATACTCTCTATTTCGTTGCAAAAAATAATTATTTGAATCCATAACTGTTTAACAAACGAATTTAGGGTTATCATTGTTAGATTAAAGTATTACACTAATAAACACAACAACCAAAGAGATAAAATATCAATATGTATCCTGATTAAGAACATAACAACAACACTCACTAAACAAAATTCGAATCTTACAACAGCATTAATTGTTAAAAAACAAACTGGCTATCAATCGCAAGGAAGGTGTTAACAATAACTTTATTTGTTTACAAAAATCATACCGTGGATATTTAGTCCGATTCCTTGCCAAGAGATTACGAAAATTTTATTTTTGAAATCTTCGAGGTGCTACCGTATGTTTTCGTGTAATTAAGAAGGGTGAATTTGAGATTTCACCAAAAGAACGGAGATGAAAATTAGAAGTCTTCAAACTTACCTAATTTACACTAATTTACCTATTGGGCTTTTAACTCTGTATAATTAAATGTGCTAATAAATTAGGTACCCATGGATTTAGATATAGATATTTAAACTATTGGACCTATGTACAATGTATATCTATAGGTAACATGAAATACAAACAAACTTATACATAAATATTATAACCACCAAATTGATTAAGTTCAAATCATGCTTGTACAAACAGTTGATAAGTTTAAACCTGTTTTATAACCAACTATATGAATGAATTTACTCAGAAAAAACTGAAGTATCTATAAAAACATATTTTCTACAATAATCTTTTTTGGCGGTATATGACTCAAAATGAAACTACAATTAGGATATTTTAATATAGATTGTTGAATATCAAGTAGAAAATATCAATTCAAACATAACCAATAAAATGACATTGTATTTTCATTAAGACACTGAAACTTGATCTCAGTTGAAAGACGTCAGCATTGCTCGGCAAGTTATAATGTTTTACAAAACTTGATCTCGAAAAAAGATGTTTAAAACCAGATTATCTGGCATATCTTATGTGTTGTTGTTGGACATCAATAAGTAAATTCTCCCTCAAACATGATTAATACAAACCTTGGACATTAATAATTTAGTTTTATTAATAAAAATATTTATTATCAACAATAATTAAATACATAAATTTATCTTGTCCGCAAAGCTGACATTTAAAAGCCAATTGAGTAACATATTTTGAATTGCACAAACCTAAAAAAAGATTATAATGCAAAAAAACATCAACCACATCCAGGCTTAATACATAGTACATGTTTTCCAAAGTACATACACATCCTTACATAATTCAGTTTCAAAAGCTTACCAAACCAAAAACATAAAAACCAGTTCAACAAACCGTTACTTAAAAATCCATTCACCAAAAGACATTTAAACAAACACCAAAATATAACAAACACTTCTAATCTTCTAACTGTTAAACTTAGATGGCTTCTTGCGGTTTCGTTTGTTGTTCGAAGATAGTTCACCAACATTTAACCCTTCCACATGCTGAACGCTTTTCTTGCCATTCAGACTAGATCCTGAATCCTTCTCTACTTCAACGGCGGAAGAGTCGGCCGTAACAGACAACACATCCTTGAATTAAATCACAAAACAACTATTAAAGTATTAAATTCGGATTCATATAATACAAATTGAAGTAAAATCTCATATAATGTTCTAACTCACCTTGGAGATCGAGTCACCGCCCCTCTGTGAATATTCAGATAGTTGCACGGCTTTCGAGTCCCAAACTTCTTGACTTGCCTAATAACAGAGTATAAAAAACATTAAGGAATTGAATTTTACTATGGAAAATTTAGTAACAGATTTCAATTATTGAAAGCATTAATGTTTGAACGGTTAGTAACATCATACCTCATCAGCAACATCACCATCACGCGGAACAACATTATCCGCAACCAGTTCATCTAATATATCCGGATCATCACATATTTTTTGGACTGTGTAAACATGATAGTCATGATTAAGATTGTATTGCGTAATGTCAACCTTAAACGCCAGTTTCTTTTCAAGCAACCGAGTGAGCTCATATGGAAAACTTTGAGTATCATTAGACTTCACTTGGCGTTCCCTTATGTCACTTGCACTTGAACCAACAATCTTCATAACATCTTTATCAAACATTACAAACGTCACACTACCAGTTTCATCTTGAACCCTCACATGAACCTTGAACCTGAAATATATATAAGATGTTCTGTAAAAAGTTAAAAAATCTACATTCTGAATTCTGTATACAGCTGAAAAACCATAAATAATTGGAACATCCACGTAATCTTACTTGATGGTTATGGATGTACATTCTTCTTCACACTTGGGACAGACCAAAGAAGTGGGCGCCAGGTTCATCACCGACTCCGCAATAGTTTGAGCATATTGCAAATACTCAGTTTTAGTCAGCACCTTCTTAAAACACTTTCGACAAGCAGGATAAAACCAACCATAGTTTTCTTGAACAATCTTGATGGTTGCGACTACCACACATGACATTGTCTATGATAGCAAATAAATTCAACTGCATTATTCAACCTGTGTATGTGTACGTGTGTGTATGTGTGTGTGTTTATATATATATATATATTTATAGACACACACTGCAAAAGTGTATATATGTAGATTAATATAGATATATAAAAATATATATTATAAAAAAAATTCTAGAATTGCAGAAAGTGTATAAATGTATGTGAATTATTCTAACCGTTTCGATCTCAATAATGTCGTCAACATTCTTCTTCGGGTAATCTATCAGAAATTCTTGCCGGACAGGAAAAACAGTTTGAGATGACAGTATCGATTGAGAAGAAGAACCACCAGCTTGGCCTTGTTGTACCAAAAGGCTATAAAATTAATTGTACAATCAATAAGAACTTCACATTACAATAGATAATATTATGAAAATATTTAAACACATGAATATTGAATAAATACCTCTTCCTGAGTTGTCTAACTTCATCGATTTCTGGATTAAAAAAGATACGTGTACCAAACTTATCATTCTGAACAGTGTATTTTCCTAAACATTTTGGATATAGAAAACCATCAATTAATTATACTACAATAATAAAACAATCAATTATATTGACGAAATTACCATGCCATTCATTAATCTTTCCGTGTTGAATGACAACCATTACAGACTCAGTCGGGTTTTTTATATCCAAGAAATCTTTGAACTGTTGGGCGTATTCATTCCACAATGTACAACCCACTATATTACCACTGAAGAAGAAAAAAAAACAGATGTAAACATGGCTGTTATTACAAAAAAAATTCACATAACTTCAAAATTAACTAAAGCTGAATTACAATAGCAAGTAATCTCCAACATACAATATCTTTTTAATATACCATGATAGTTGTAATAAATAAGAGAACCCTAACAGCAATTAATACATCTTCATACTTTAAGTGATATATGACAAATAGAAAACAATCATTGATAATAAATAGCAATCTTGTTACATATAAATACCAATTCTCTTACAAATCTCAAAAATACAAATAAAAGTGGATAATTGCTTATCTACTTTAAGTGATATATGACAAATAGACAACTTGTAATGATTTTGTAATTGTTGGATAGTTATTGCAAGGAAGACAAATACATACAAATCATTTTTAATAAATGCAAATCATTTAAATCCAAAACATTTGCATTAATTTTGGATGAATGAACCTACATGATCTAAATAATACCAATGAAATTAAAAATGAAAATGATTTTACAGAACATATATCTAATAACGCATACAAAAGAACAAAAATCTAAACAATATTCATGGTGAACAAACTTAAGAAACGAACTGAATCTATGTTCATATATGTTCACAAATATGTTCACATATGTTTATATCACAGAAACATGTTCACAAAAATCTAAACATCTACATTATCAAACAAATATGTTCACATATGGTTATATCACAGAAAAATACTTACTCCACATCTTGGAGTTCAAAGTTGATCCTTTTCCTTTCTTTAGGAGCTTTTCCATATATGTCCATATCACTACAGGAAAGGACAGTACCAGCAACATCTGCAATAAAATAAGGACGATCACTTCCCAACCAAAATACATACCAAATTTAACAAATGTTTCGGAAAAGTTATAAAAACTGGAAGTAAACAAAATACATACCAACAGTCAAAAGGTCTTGGCATTCTCCTTTGTCAATAAGTGAATGTGAGATCAGCTTAAAACCGTATTCAACACCTTCCCAACCAACAGCAGGTCTAATAGTTGTACAACGATAAAAGTTAATCTTATAAGCATGATTCACAACTTTGTATGGGTCCAGGTTTTCACCAACACCAAACCTGGACAAAACAACAACCGAATCTTCCTGAAGTTGGGAGTCAAAAAAAGATATCAAAGGGCCCTTGATACTAGAGGTGCACAAACCGGTTAATTTTAATAACCGGACCGGTTAACCGGTTATACCGGTTAATTTGACTTTTTGACTTTAACCGGTTAATGCTTTAACCGGTTATTACTTTAACCGGTTATTTTATTAACTGGTCCGGTTAATTACTTTAACCGGTCCGGTTAATTAACCGGTTATTTTCGGTTAAAAACCGGTTTTTTTTGCCTTTTTTTTGAATTTTTCGGTTATTTTTTCGGTTAACCGGTCTATCGGTTAAAAAACCGGTTTAAAAAAACCGGTTAATAACCGGTTATTATACTAAAAACTTGTAACCGGTTACTAACCTACGGTTAAAAATAACCACTAACCGGTTATTCCTAAATCGGTTATTAACCGGTTACGGTTTCGGTTAATAACCGGTTACGGTTAATTAACCGGTTATTTTGAACACCTCTACTTGATACCAGCCTGAATCTTACAACCCTGAAATGTAAGAAAAAAACCGTAACATCAAAATACATTACAAAGTTAAAAAACCTAATATCATAATGTACCCAAACCCTAACTCGAATAAATGAATCTTACAAAGATGATTTGTAGCCTGAATCTTTCAACCGAATCTTACAACACGGAACAATAGTCATGATTTGAAGCCTGGATCTTTCATCCCAGAATACATTACAAAGTTTTATTAAAAAACATAATATCATAATGTACCCAAACCCTAACTCGAACAAATGAATCTTACAAAGATGATTTGTAGCCTGAATTATTGTTCCGAATGTTACAACCCAGAATACATTATGATTTGAATACTTTAATCTTTCAAAAGAGAATACACCACGGAACAATACTCATTTGTTTACATCCTTAGAACAACAAACAGAAATAAATACAAATATCTTCTCATACAAATCATTTTTAATAAATGAAAATCATTTAAATCCATTACAACCCTGAAATGTATAAAAAAAAAAACCGTAACATCAAAATACATTACAAAGTTAAAAAACCTAATATCATAATGTACCCAAACCCTAACTCGAATAAATGAATCTTACAAAGATGATTTGTAGCCTGAATCTTTCAACCGAATCTTACAACACGGAACAATAGTCATGATTTGAAGCCTGGATCTTTCATCCCAGAATACATCACGGAACAATAGTCATGGAAAAGAAAGTTAATAAGTATATACCTTCTCATCCAGCAAGATCAGATCCATCCGAAACATTTGGATCCATTTTCTGATGATTCGAGCCTTTAGGTTCCACATATCTTTCGAAGGATTGAGATCATCGATGAAACTGAGAGAAAGAGTCGATCCAGAAGCTTCAAACATGTCCGATTTTGACATCTCCGTGTGTTATTGATGATGAAGATCTGTTGAGAAAGAAAAAAAGAAGAGAGTAAAGAAGAAGAAGAAGTTCCGGAATGCTTTGTATGAGAGATGAGAGATTTAGGTGAAGTGAGAGATTTTGAAGAGAAATGTGATGATGATATTCAGAATCATTAAATGCAATAACCTTTCCCCATGCAATTCAAATTTCCCCCCAATCTACTTATTATTAATTAATTTCGAAAATTACAAACTAAATACAATATCTATTAATCTATTAACATTTTAATTGATATATTTATGACATAATTTTATTGATATATTTATGACATCATCAGATCCTATGTGGCATGCCTCTATGATTGACAAGTACCCAAATTACATCAGCATTACTTCTCCTTTTATAGATAAGTAGATTTAAAAATAAGAAGGGTAAGAAGCCACCAGAGAGTGACAAGTGTCATAGGAGCAATTAAATGGAAAGGGTAATTTTGTCTACAAGGGGAAAGAGAATATGCACATGCAAGTCACATGTTATTTCCCCCCAATTTTTAAACGTCCGTAACTTTTTGATACATCATTTGTTTTTAAAAAAAATTATACCATAAAATCGAGCGTTTTTTTATCTTTAATATGAGTACCATATTGTTATATTTTTCAAAAAAAAATTCAAAAACCCAGTTGCATATTACACAATGGACATGATGTAAAACACAATGTAAAGTAGATCAAAAACACAATCAATGACAACAGATAAAGACACAATGGACAACATACTAAAACACAATGACCATAAGGTATAACACAATGGCGATAACATATAACACAAAAAGTATCAGACTAAATAAAAACACAATTGATGACAACAGATAAAAGACACAATTAATGACAGCAGATAAAAGACATAATGGAGAGCAGATGAAGACACAATGGAAAACAAACAAAAAACACAATACACAACAAACTAAAACACAATGAACAAAGATAATAAAAAAAAAATTGAACAAATTATTAAAACACAATGGACAACATATTAAAACACAATGAATAACATATTAAACACAATGACCTGAACTAATAACACAATTTATAGAAAACCCAGATATAACACCATCTTCATTGTGTCATATATTGTGTTATAGGTTCTTATAAAAACGCAATGGATAGAACCCAAATTAACATTGTGTTATAGGTTTTGATAATAACACAATGTATAGAAAATCTACTGACCAAAACCCAGTTAAAAGACACAATGACCTGAACCTTTAACACAATGCAAAAAAACCCAGTAAAAATGAAATTTTTTATTTTATTTTTATATGATAATATGGTACTCATATTAAAGATAAAAAAAACGCTCGTTATTATGGTGAAATTTAAAAAAAAATATCGTATGAAAAAGTTATGGACGTTTTAAATCGATGGGGAAATTGGCATGTGCCTTGCATGTAGAGAGAGAAAATCCATAAATATAGGATTCCCTTTATGCCCTTCTATTATCTTGTTTTCCCTACAACTAATCTCAACCCTTTAAATCTAAGATCAATTGACTAGAATCCTTCTTACCCTTCTTATCTATTTTATCATTTGTATTTGATCCTAACCCCTAGAAATTGAAATAAAATTTTGTTTAGAGAAAACAAACAAGTAAAAAAAGAATTAAAATAGTTACTTGAATTTACCGCCCTCGCTCTTCTTATCTAGAAAAATTAGGATAAAAATGTTGCACAGAGACTATAAATGTGAATCTTACGGCATTTATGTGGTAAATCAACCGTCAAATGGTTATACCATGTTCTGTATTTGGATGTCACCGTGGCAATGATGTGTAGACGTAGGTTTGCATTTTTTTTCTTGGAAGATACAGGTTCGACTCCCACTTGATGTAGAGTGAGGCACTGATTGGATTTGATAGGAGGCTTAGGGAAACCTTGGATCGATCTTAGAGCTAAATGGGGTTTACTGGTAATTTCCCCGTTGTGCCTGCATGGGGTTTACTGGTAATAGGGAAACCCGGGGTAGGTTACTGGGTTTTTTCCGGAATTGGTGATAAACTCGGGTTATTTTCGGAGTACTTGGTTTGGTCCAACCGTTCAAAAAAAATTGGATGTCGCTGCACACGCACTCAGGTTTTGTTTAACATCAAGATATTAACTTTTTTTTTATGTAGTATAGAGTGTAATTGTTTTTAAAATAACAAACTTCATTCTCATGTTCCTATCACATAGCTGTGCGATGTATTTAAATGAATTGAGCCTTTAAAATATATTAACTCATATATGTGTTAATATATTATATCTAGTGATCACAGAAGTGTAACTCTTCAAAGAAAAAAAAATCATTTGTGCTATGGGTTATGATAAGGAATGAATAATATAAAAGGAATATCACATCATTTTTTAACGTTTGTAGCTTTGGTGTTTGCACCTGGAGAGCTAATATACAAATGGTTTTTTTTACCTATGGCGTCAAAATTGAACATTGCGTTTTATTGATAGTCATGGTGATTTACATGGCTGCTAATTTTTGCATAATGTTTTATCTTGTCAATTTGAACGGAGTTTAACAATTGTGTGTAAAACACTAAAACTATATATAGTGTTTTACACTTTTTACACATGTTTTATATTATTCGTTTTAAATTTTGAAGCCAAGTTACACATATTATTTTATCTTAGCGTCATTTTTATGCATGATATTTTACACTTGGATGTCAAATTACACATGGTATTTTACGGAACAGGTTGTTTGAATTATTTTTTCAAAGATAACCATATCTCGAACCCCAAATCATCTTCCTCCTTACCAGTAACATCGTTAGTTTCGATTTCATCATCTCAGTTTACATTATGCCCAATGATGTTGGCATGAATGTAGAGTTTGATGCGACTTAGGGTTTTCGGTAGTAGTGACAATCGGACTACTAGGTGTGGTGGTTGAAACAAGAACGTTGGCCATGGGTGATCAAAGAGAAAGTCCTTAGTTTGTGAGTCCCATGGCTAGCGCCAATGAAGAAACAATCACATGAATAAGGGTTAATAGCTAAAAAAATCAATTTATCCTTCACTTAACAGTTAAAATTAACAGAGTTAGAGGCAAAGGACGTAACATTTAAGATTTGTAAACATAAAGTACAAATCCCATCAATTTTTAAGGTAAAAGACATGCACTGTAATTTGGTATAACAAAGGACAATTTTTTATAATTTTTATAAAAGACATGTATGTGTATTCTTCATATATCTAAAATTACGTATTACATTTTATATATTATATAACAATAATAATAATTTTATTATAATGTATCTTTTAAATATACCTTTTATTTAAAGTAAATGAAAATAATTTGATTGGTATATCATAAATTAGAATTTTTATTCTTCTTAGTAATTGTTATGCCCGATTTGATTAATGATTAGTTTAAAAATTAGGATATAAGTTAACGATTTATATATGACTAATAAAATATTTTCAGTAAATTTTATAATGTCACACATGTGTAAAAAATATTAATATTAAAATTATGATGAGTTTCTTCCTGAATTGATGTATAGACATTATAACCTAGTGGAGACGGATATGATCGGGTAGTTCCGCTGGTAACACGATGATACTCCAATGGTTCGTTAGTGTTCCAAATTTGTTGTTCAAAAAAAAAAGTTACCCTTTCCTAACTTATTAAACATTTCTTTATATAGGGTCATGGAGAGATTTGGACGGGAAAAAATTGGTAATATAAAATATGGTGATAACATGTGTCCAATATTTATTAAGTAGTAGGTTATCTGTCACATTTTTTCAAATTTGATAGTTCTAGTATACGTAGTTGTAGAAAACCGACTAGGTTATATATCCTTAGGACCCTTTTTAATAGTGTATTCTTGTTTATGATCTTTCTCAACCAAAAGTTTGATGATATCATATGATTTTCTTCCTAAGTTTTTGAATCAAATACATCAAGATAATTAACCTAAACATATGTTGGTGCATATTTGTGACAACAACTTTTACATTTGGTCTTTGGATATCTTATAATTAGTAAAACGATAAACGGTTAGTGGGTTTAGCTTTGTTTTAGTCAATTAATAGTGTTTGGGCCAAACCAAACCCAGATTGGGTGATGAGGACGAATTGCGCCTTGCCCATGTGTTGGAAACCCTAGCCCAAGTTGCAAAGGCTTTGCATTAGGGTTTAGGTTAATCAGCCAAAACAGTTTTAAAGAGGAATTCATGAAAGGCATTAGGGCTTTGGACGAATTTGTGATCTTGATTGATTGTAATTCGTGTGATTGATAATCAATAAAGATCGGGTTTAATGGGAATTCTGTTTCTACTCGTTTCTGTGCAAATCTGATCTAGAGGATTCCACACTCTAGGTTAGATTGACAATTCTGTGAAGATCCATACGGACCAGGGGACCTACAATTGGTATCAGAGCATTAGGCTCTTGAAGAGGCTCAGTTCAGAATTGTGTTCTGCAGATTTGGGTGGAAGTTTGAAAAAAAAATTTCGAAAATTTTAAATCTGACAATTAGGGTTTCAAATTTTTTTTTGTTTTATATATTTCTGCGAATTTGTGGTTGTTTTGATCTTATTGCGTTTCTAGTTTTGCTGATTTGCAGGATTTCGAGACAGTTTTGGTGGATTTTTTGAAGAATTTTGGCTAGAAAAACTTGAAGATTCGAAGATTTGTTCTTCGTGTTCTTCGTGTTTTTTCGAAAAATTGTGCTGATTTTGGTTGTTTGATCTTGTAGGATTTTGTTAGAAAGAGATAAGATCTTTTAAAATTATGAGAAGATTTGATCTTGGCGTATTTAACAGTGACTTGGAGGAGAAGTTGCTGATTTCTGATAAATACGCTGACAAACCAGCGTTTTTGTGACCCAGCGAACTTGTTGACCGGCGTATTTAAAATCCAAAGGCGACTTTGGTAACCGTGCTAATAGTCCTCCGCGACATTATCACGGTGATCGGCGACTTTACTAGTCGTCGTAATAGCGAACTGATCAGCCGACGTAATTAATTTGAGTGTATTTGGACCAACGAATTTGACTGACTTGGCAGTGTATTTGGACCAGTGTATTTCACCAACGTATTTGAACAGAACATTTGAACCAGCTTGATTAAACTTGTGTAATTAACTAGGATGTAACACCACGTAAAAACGTGTCCAATTATGTAAAGACACGTGTCCTAAACTCTAAATATGTGAAAGATTGAGTTTGAAGGACTAAAGTTGACAAACGATGAAAATATGTATGCGAAGTGTAACAATCCTCAATAAACCGACACTCTCGATAATTTTTACAACACCCTAAGATATTTTAAAATATCCCAAAAATACACCCCATACGCGAATACGGGCCTTAAATATATTGAATAATATTAAAAATAATTAAAAATCTGAAATATAAGTTGAGGCGGGCCGCGTAGGACCCCAACCCAACCTTACGCGAGCGGTATAAAGGTCAAGACCTGATTTCGTTTGATTTCTTAAGTTCAGGCGGGCCGCATGAGACCCCCCATTAATTTACACGGGCCGCGTTAGATCAAGATAGTGGCGCAGCCCGGTGATGACACGTGTCATCATCGTGGCGAGTCTATGTGATGATTCGGACGAGCTACGCGTTGACCCAGCTTTGACGCGGGCCGCGTAAGCCTTGTGCTCGCGAGAGACCCAGGTTCAGCAACTATATAAGAATGGCCTCGGGATTTCATTTCCGATCGTTCAAAATCATTTCTCAATCTCAAATTCTGACTTATAGGCATAATACGCGGGTATTATACCCCCTAATTAGTGAAGTTCTGCTCCGTTGTAAGTATTATAACCCCTGGATACGTATTAGATACGCTGCCCGATTGATCTAGGGTTTCGTAATGGCTGTCGTGGTTCTGCCCGACGTAGTCATTGGAATGCCGTCTCGGGGAGGGTATTGCTAATGTTAAAATGGGTTATTATACTAACGCGTGTGCATTTGTGTAAATTTTAGATTATCACCAGGAAACCCTTACGGAAAATCTAGGACAGCAAAGTGAGTTGATCCACTTTTTGTTAACTGTTTTTACAAAACCTCATTTAATTAATTATATATTAAACAGTGATTGAGTATTTGTGAGAGTACAATTATCATGAGTATGTTGGGGTTTTGTATACAAAATTTGTTACCACCTGGTCAAGGAGTAACATGTCCACAAGTCGGGTTCGACAATACCATGGATGTTAATTGTGATGTCTTGGAAACAAATATAATTGCGGGATCGCCCTCAATACTGTGAATTGGTTTTTATTTAAACTTGATTAAACTGGGATTCACTCACCAGTATTTCCCACTGACAAATGTTTTTAAAACGCGTTTCAGGTAACAAACTGTGAAAACCAAATAGAAGCCAGTTGGACAACACTGAAGGCTTGGAAAAGTGGCAATAATGTTACCTAAAAAGAAATAGATGTTTTTCTTAAATAAAATAGGATCTATTCCTATGAAAATGTGTGTAATGAAAACTTGGGATTTATCCCATATGTTTAATATTATGAAAATGTGGTATTTACTCTGATCAAAGTATTTCCTAACTACGGTCCTGATGAAAAATTCCTCTGCCAAATCTGACGATACTCGATACCACCGAAACTGGCTCGCGGCCGCCCGTTCCCGGGGATCAGGGATTGGGGGTTGCGACAGAAGGTGGTATCAGAGCTAAGCCACTGATTCGGCCACAGAGGTGTTCTGCTGATATAAAAAATTAAAGTGTTAGGAAATAAATTACGGAAATAAGTGCATATCTGTATTTATTTGTTATGTGTTATTTGACTATTTGTTAGTTTACAGTATGAGCGACCAAGGACCATCTGACACGTACTGTCAATTGTCTGGTTCGCCTAGAAGCGAAGGCACCTCCTCTTATCAGCCTGCCCTCTCAGGGTACTCTGCTGATACGGAAGAAGGAATCTTTGTGTTTAAGGCTCAGTCAGAAGAGCCATTTCCTCAGAACAAGAGGGGATGGTTCAGTCGAGGGGCACACGAGCGTAGGAAGCGTATGAAAAAGTTACAGGAACAAAGGGTACTAGAAGCAGCCAAGAGAGAGACAGATGCCTATGCCCAGGATATGATGAATAGGGGTATAGCCAACATCCACATACTAGCAACCACTGCAGCTGGCCCTAATCTAGAACATATAATAGCACCCCAACCACAATTACCAATCCCTGACCAACCCATAGAGATAGAAAACCCTGAAAACCAAGTGGAGATGCATGACTTCAACCCGGAGGAAATCCCTAGGGTACCTGCACCAAACCCCCTAGACCCAAATTACGACCCCTGGTGGGACGACAATAGGGACTTTGTGCAACGTTACCCTATCCATGAAGATACACCTATGCAGAACATAGGAGCCTATCCAGGTATGGACCCTTTAGATCCCTATTACCATGATGAATACATTAGGGAGATCTTAGAAGATCCTTACCGATTTCAGGCACTTTCACCCCCATATCAGGAACCCGCACCCCAGATTCCGAACCCAGTCCTAGAACCTGCACCCCCAATGAGTGCAGAAAACGTACAAGAACTTAGGACTTTTGGTGAGGAAATTTTAGAGAGCAGTGAGAGAATGCGATAGGTGGGAGAGCGTCTCGTATGGAAATACGATGAACGCAAATGGATTTCTGGATAAATCCATATCCTTGAATGTGATGGTTAAACGATAGTAATAATAATAATAGTAATAATATAATACAATAAAATATGTGTGTACGGATGCCTACTATTATTAGTGTAATTTCATTTCAGTCGGTATTGTAATTTTTATTTCGGTACTAGTGTGTAATAGACGCATAGTATATGAATAGAGTATAGTCGCAATGAACGACGCTTTTGGCAAAAATGCGTGTCATGTGATTGACTATATTAATATTATTTTGTGATATTAATACGGGGTAAATGTTTAAAATTCAGATGGCTGATGAAGGAAATCAAGACAATCTGAATAACGATAACCATAGTAACATTAACGTGGTTAATGAAAATCCAAGTGTCAATAACAATGGAAACCAAATGGATAATAGTGCCGTTCAACACATAGTGGCACAAGGAATTATAGATGCAATGCCATTTATTCTTCAAACGGTTCAGGAAGAAAATAATAAAAGTAAACATAGCAGTAAGGGACCAATTGAACCGGAACATAGCGTGAACAATGGGCCTGTACTTCAAGCGCCCATTCCTAAAAGAAGAAGAACCGTGTCTTACGGTTGTTCTTACAAGGAATTCTGGTCCTGCAAACCAATAGAATTCTCGGGCAATGAAGAACCCATTGCAGCTCTACGCTGGATAGAAAAGACTGAGGTTGTTCTAAAAATAAGCAAGTGTGCTGAAGAAGATAAAATAATGTTTGCTTCTAATCTGTTTAAGAATTCAGCCTTAGAATGGTGGAACACTATCCTCCAGTCAAGAGGAAGTGATAGGGTTTATAATATGGAATGGGAAGAATTTAGGAATATGGTAGAAAGGAAATTCTGCCCTCCTAATGAAAAAGAGCAAATAGCAAACAAATTCCTAAACCTTAGGATGAATGGAGTGGATAGTAAGGGGTACACAAAGTTATTCTTTGAATATGCTAGAATTGTACCAACCCTTGTATCACCAGAACCAGTGTTAATCTCCCGTTACATCTGGGGATTAATCGGAGAGATTAGGCATGTAGTCAAGACAGCTAGACCTCAAACTATAGAAGAAGCTGTAGAACTAACCAACACCTTGACAGATGAATTAGTCCGTACTAGAGAAGAAGACCAGAGGAAAAACCTAGCACAGAGGCTTACCCAAGAATTCCGTTCTGGGAATTACAACCGTAGAAATATGGGTTCTACCTCTGCATCTTTCTGCAAGGTCTGCAAAAAAAAGCATTCAGGAAAATGCTATACTCTTTGCAATTTCTGCAAGATGCCAGGACACAAGGAAGAAGATTGCAGAAGGAAATCCAGTAATGGAATGTGCTTCAACTGTGGAGAAAAAGGTCATATGAGGACAAACTGTCCAAAATTTGCTCCAGCTGTAAACAACAGGAACACTAAAAATGCTAGAGCATTTGTTCTGACTGCAGATGAAGCCAAAATGATTCCAGACGTGATAGCTGGTACGTTTTTAGTTAATGATGTTTTTGCTAAAGTATTATTTGACTCTGGTGCAAACCAAAGTTTTATTAATACTTCGTTTTGCAAACTTCTAAATCAGTCATTAACTAAACTACCACAAGAATGTCTAGTAGAGACAGCTAATGGAGAAATTGTTAGGATTTCTGAAATCTTGCAGGGAGCAAGAATAAAAATTTTAAACCAAAAGTTTATGGCAAATCTTTATCCAATGAATCTAGTAGGATTTGATGTCGTATTAGGAATGGATTGGTTAATAACCAATAAAGCCAGTATTTTATGTGATCAAAAGTCAATCCAAGTAGATTCACCAAGAGGTAAAACGATCATAATTAAAGGAGATAAACCGTTTAGATCCACAAAATTCATCTATGTGATGAAAACTGCAAGTTATATAAGAAAAGGTTCTATAGTGTATTTGATTTCCATAATCACTAACACTAAAGGAAAAGAACTAAAAGACATTCCAGTAGTGTCTCAGTTTTCAGATGTATTTCTAGAAGAATTACCAGGACTACCACCGGACAGAGAAGTTGAATTCAGAATTCACCTGTTACCAGGAACAACACCAATTGCCAAAGCACCTTACCCTTTGGTACCCGCCGAAATGCAGGAATTGAAGAAACAATTAGATGAATTGCTGGAAAAATGATTCATACAGCCAAGTTCGTCGCCATGAGGAGCGCCGATACTGTTCGTTAAAAAGAAGGACGGATCAATGCGTATGTGCATTGATTATCGTGAATTGAACAAAGTCACGATTAAGAACCGGTATCCATTACCGAGAATCGATGATCTGTTCGATCAACTACAAGGAGCTCGATTTTTCTCTAAAATCGATTTAAGGTCAGGATATCATCAATTAAAGGTACAGGAAGAGGACATTCCTAAGACTGCCTTCAGAACAAGGTATGGCCATTATGAATTTACTGTCATGCCATTTGGTTTAACCAATGTCCCAGCCGCATTTATGGACATGATGAACCGAATATGTAAGCCATATTTGGATAAATTCATAATTGTCTTCATAGATGATATTCTAATTTACTCTAAGAATGAAGAGGATCATGCAGAGCATTTGCACGCACTTTTAAGCCTATTAAGAAAGGAAAAGCTTTATGCTAAGTTTTCTAAGTGTGAGTTTTGGTTAGAACAAGTACAGTTTCTTGGACATTTAGTAAACAATGAAGGAATTCATGTGGATCCCATAAAAATCGAGGTGATTACTAAATGGAAAACCCTGAGTCACCAACCGAGGTTAGAAGTTTCTTAGGATTGGCCGGTTATTATAGAAGATTTATTCGAGATTTTTCTAGAATAGCCATTCCTTTAACTAAGTTAACCTGTAAATCCATTAAGTTTGAATGAGGACCAAGACAAGAAGAAGCATTTAGAATTCTTAAGCAAAGATTAACTAATACACCCATACTAGCATTACCAGAAGGAACTGGAGACTGTGTAATCTATTGTGACGCTTCTAAGTTAGGTTATGGATGTGTATTAATGCAACTTCAAAAGGTTATAGCTTATGCATCTAGACAACTTAAGAATCATGAAGAGAATTATTCAACCCATGATCTAGAGTTAGGAGCTATAATTTTTGCCCTTAAGATTTGGAGACATTACCTTTATGGTAGTAAGTTTACCATATTCACTGATAATAAGAGTTTAAGGTATGTTTTCGGGAAAAAAGAGTTGAATATGAGACAAAGACGTTGGATGGAATTGCTTAGTGATTATGATTGTGATATCCAGTATCATGAAGGAAAAGCAAATGTAGTGGCAAATGCTTTAAGTCGAAAGTATCATGAAAAGCCAAAAAGGGTACGTTCTCTTAAATTAAATCTACAAGTAGATTTAAATGATCAAATTAGAAGAGCACAAGAATCAGTAGTCAAGGATGATACTGAAAAACTAAAGGGTATGATTAAAGAATTAGAACAAGGAACAAATGAAATTTGGAGATTTCATAAAAAGAGAATGTGGATACCTAAATTAGGAAACCTACGTCATCATATATTAGAAGAAGCTCATAAGTCTAAATATACGATGCGCCCAGGAAATGATAAAATGTATCAGGATTTAAGGGAAAATTTCTGGTGGATAAGAATGAAAAAGGACATAGCAGCCTATGTTTCTAAATGTTTAACTTGTTCACAAGTTAAAGCTGAACATCAGAAACCCTCAGGTTTGTTACAGCAATTAGAAATGCCAGTGTGGAAATGGGAATTGATAACAATGGATTTTGTTACTAAATTACCCAAAACAAAGAAAGGAAATGATACAATCTGGGTGATTGTAGATAGGCTAACCAAGTCAGCTCATTTCCTACCAATGAAGGAAACTTTCAGTATGGAACAGCAAGTTAAATTATATGTAAATGAAATTGTTTCATTACATGGAATACCTTTATCAATTGTTTCTGATAGGGATAGCCAATTTACCTCTCATTTTTGGTCAAGTTTCCAAAAAGCAATGGGAACCAAGTTAAATCTAAGCACAGCTTATCATCCTCAAACGGACGGACAAAGCGAAAGGACAATTCAGACAATGGAAGACATGCTTAGAGCTTGTGTAATTGATTTCGGAGGTAATTGGGATGATCACTTACCTTTAATAGAATTTTCTTATAATAATAGTTATCACACAATATCAATGCTGCACCATTCGAAGCACTTTATGGACGAAAGTGCCGAACCCCAGTCTGTTGGGCAGAAATTGGGGAAAACAACTATCTGGACCTGAGATAGTGCAAGAAACAACCGACAAGATTATTCAAGTCAAGGAACTGTAGGATCGTTTTCAGACCCGAACGAGTCGATCAGAAAAGTTTTGTTCAGTTTGAAAGGCGGAAATAGACAAACTGAGATCAATTCAGCAAGATTATCATTTAAAACTGTCGTATGATTAATCTGATAACGTTTTATAGCGAGACGACACTTCAGCAGCACTTCGTGGCTCAACCGGAAACTATTACAAATGAATTCGCTTGACACCTATATACACTAATCAGATTTCGCTTGAAAGTGCCAAGGAACTAGTTCAAGCGGAATCAAACATGTTGATTTCGCTTGAGACTGCACAAACCTCTTTCAAGCGGAATCTCCAATTTCAAGCGAAATCTCATCTATCAAACCCTAAAATCTCATATTTCCTCTTACATTACACCCTAATCTTTCTAACAACATACAAGACTCGATACAAGACGAAGTCGACATACGCATGCACTAACAGACTCCCCCTCGAATGTTGACGAGTCTTCAGTGTCGAGTCTTCGCATCTTCAGTCTTTATCAGTCCTCTCGAACTCTCTGAAGTATCTGACGCTGTAAGCATCCTCAATCTCTATCTCTCTTCTTGACTTCCAGGATCTCTGGCTCTATCTTCAGCACCAACAGATTCCTCTCCTCAAATATTGATAACTTCCAGGATCAGAATCTGGCTCTTGAGCTTTCTAATTCTCTTGATCAGATCTCTTGATTCCTTAATTTCATCAGCATTAGCAGTTTCAGAATCGTAACCAGACTCACACTTTGCACATGTTTAGGATCAATTCCTGATTCTATCCTGCATAGAACTCTACCCAACAATAAATTTTCTGATGACTAATTATGGATAAAATTATCAAATCTAATTAAGCATTTGTAAAGCAAATCTAAGAATGATTTAACATTTACAGTCTCTGATGAACCACTTGTGAGAATATCAGCTTCATTTCAAAAATTTTCTCATTTCAACACAAACTCTCCCTCACTAACCGCTCAAAACTTACCCAAACCAGTTGTCGTCATGTTTAGCACTCGAAATTTTGAAAATCAGTTCTCCAACACCAGTTGTCGTATTTTTTTTAGATTTTTCAAAATTTATGCTAAAACACATCGAAAATCTTTTTGGATTTTTGAATGTAATGAAATGCAATAAAGAAATATTTACAGACACTATTTTTGTGAGTTCGTGTAAGAGGATCATATCAGTTTATGACAAATCACCAACACCATTAAGCTTTAAACATTTTAAGTTCTAAACGATTCACTTAGATTGTCAGTATACTAATCCACTTAAATTTTCACACAAAGTTCAATTGTTTCGAGATACGAGATTAATGTCTTAGATACTTAAACTTAATCTGTGGCACCTGAGCAAAATCCGCAAAATCCGTAAAATCCCATTTCCTTGTTAATTGTTTATGTGAGTGCATGAGATAAAATCACACAACCCTTTTGAAGTCGTACATATATCAGATCATAATAGGAACTTGGGCCGGTCACCTTATGCTCATTTAATAGTGTATATGGCCCTTATGTTACCACAAGCCCAAACTGAGCCCACCTTTTCTATCTATTAGTTACGTACAATAATTTTAAGATCACACAACCGTTTTTGCAAACCCTATTGTTCTCAAAAAGATCATCGACGGCAGTAGCAAGAACCCCCCCCCCCCCTGTTCGAGTTTACATCTTGATTAATCAGGCCCCCGGTTAGTAATTCTCACTTATTAAATTACATGTTTGTGTGGTAGTGAATGTTTAGTTGTTGTTGGTTATATGCTGAATATAATAATCATATATATGGGTGTTATGTTTTGTTGCAAGCTGTTCACTAGGTTAGAACTCTTGATGA
The DNA here is from genome assembly GCA_030545235.1 of Helianthus tuberosus. Lineage (NCBI taxonomy): Eukaryota > Viridiplantae > Streptophyta > Magnoliopsida > Asterales > Asteraceae > Helianthus > Helianthus tuberosus. The sequence continues at coordinate 27,804,959 of CM060392.1, forward strand.
TCCGTTAGATGTTGGTACTGATTATTGATGTTAAAACCTGATAACTATAAGATTTTGGTGTGTTAATCGGTGTGTAACTAAAATTGTTATGTGATGATATAATCTTTGTGTGCGATATGGGTTAAGAATACAGTGGCATGTTAACCGATTGTTTGGGTGATTAGGGATCCATAGAATCATCTATAATGGTTAGGACTAGTAATTGTTGTTGAGATTCTATTAGTGCTACCATGTGATATGCTAAGGAAAATGGCGGCCATGTGCCTTATACCTTTTGGTGTTTACGAGACTATATGTGTTAATGATTGTGCCCATCATAACTTGTAATTGTTGTAGACAACTTATTAATGAGGCCATGTGATGGATTAAGTGGATTAATATCATGTGCAAATGTCAGAATGTAAGAAAGGCCCACATGAAACATTAAAAGATGATTAAAATTCCAATGGCAAACATTTGATCATGTGCAAGATGGGACCGGTTGTGGATCATGACTTGTTATTGTTGTTGAGTGAAGGGTGGGGGATAACTAGTTCTTGTTAAACACAAACAAGTAGCATATTAATTAGATTGCATACAATCGCACACATGATTTGTGAGACAAGTATTGATTCGGGCTGCAAGAATAATTAGACGCATATTATTATGATTGGGTTTACACAATGGGCCGCACTCTTGGATCACACACTATTGGGTGAACCACTAATTTGATTAAATTGCACACGTGTGATTAATGAATGAATAGGATGGTGTCATGTGAAAGATGAGTGCATGATGTGAACAATATATAACTTGAATACATGCTATGTGCTATGGGATAACATGCTATGTGAGCAATGTATAACTTGAATATATATAAGGGAAACTGTTACATGTTGTGTGAATATTTGACATGCTACTGGCTTGATCATGGGTGTGTGAAACTTGTACGATATGTGTGTAATGTGTATGAAAGACATGTGGTTAATTACATGTAAAACTGATTCTTAACGGTAATCATATTAGGACTTGGTTGACCAACTGTGAACGTAAACGAATATCTAGTCTTACCGAGCAAACCACAGGTGAGTTCACTGCTCTTTTCCAAGCATGCATCCCGGGAAGGGATATCGGGTAACGTTCCAGGGAGGAATGCAGGTTAATGGGATGTTTGTTATTACTTAGTTTCTATTATGTAAGACCCCCTACATCTACCGATTGTTTCCGGGAAGGCAACGAGGTATTTAGTTGATAGCGCTATTAGGATTGGCACCCTCACACCGTGCCGAAAGGACGAGCGTGAACTAATTACCTTGACCACTTGACCAATGCCTAGATAGAGGCATTGGGGTTGGGCATTCACATCGTGTATATATAAGACCCCTTACATCTACTCGAGGTTGTTAGTTGAACTAATTACCTTGACCACTTGACCAATGCCTAGATAGAGGCATTGGGGTTGGGCATTCACATCTAGTAGCCACATACGGTAATCGAGTTAATAACAACATCAAATCAAGTTATTGAACTATTGAACTGTTGAACTGTTTTATACACAAACCTGGTAACTAAACGTGTTAACAAAACTTTGAACTCACCAGCGTCGTCTGACACACTTGTCTGCATGCTTGCAGGTCTGTAGGTTTATATCATGGAACTTGCTGTCTGGAAGGCTGGAGTGGTTATGGGTCGAGATATACGGAATCGCAACATAAGTCTAACGGTTTTGAACACATGGTTTATGAAACGCTTAATAAGTGATTTATGCTTCCGCTGTATACCACGAATTACGTTTAATGTTTTGTAACACTTTTCGATAATGAATGAAAGTTTTTATTTAAATATATGCTATAGTTCAATGTGATCGGTGGCTTGGACCCTGGTACGTCACACGCCTAACAGGGACATTCCCTAGGTGGTATTTTGGGGGTGTGACATAATCGCGTGTCCCACCTCAGAATATACTCCCGTATCCAGATCCCAATATTCAGTCTTACAGGTGAGTATACCACAGATGATATCTGTTAGTGCATTCATCTGTCGTCTTCATCTTGTATCAAGTCTTGTGCGTAGAATGTTAGATCAGTGCACGTAATTCGAGATATAGTGGTTTAGCTTGAATGAATAGGTTTCGCTTGAAAGAGAGTAGGTCAGTTTCAAGCGAAAGCAACCAAGGAGGTTTCGCTTGAACTGAGTCTTGTCACTTTCAAGCGATACCTTGACATCTATATATAGCTATTCAAGCGGTCTCATTTGTAACAGTTGCTGAAAATCATACCGAAGTGCTGCCGGTTTGATTCCTGATTGTAATCGTTGTTATATCAATCAGAAGAGTGTTTAAAGTGATATTCTGTCTATTTCTACTCAATTCTTTTTGATTCAAACTGTTTGTGTGATTCCGCCTCATAAACAGTGGTATTTTGACTCGGATTGACTCATTTGATCGTCAATATCGATCCTACAATTGGTATCAGAGCCAGTCATGAGCCAATATACCTGAATCAAAGCTTTTTTCTACACAAAATCTGATTTCTGGACTTTTACACGGACAAAATGGACTGAATTTTGGACAGTGTGTGTGAAACTGAGTTTTAACAAACCCTTGAGAATATCAGCTTAAAATTCGAAGTAAAACTTGTAAAAATGGCCTGAAAACCTGGTTTCGCTTGAACGAACAATTGGGTTTCGCTTGAAAAAGTGGTGCTGTTTGAAGCGAAACACAGGCTTTCGCTTGAACTTTCACGTTTCGCTTGAATTTGTGAGGTTATTTCAAGCGAAACCGACTATTGTTGTGGTTTCGCTTGAAACCAGCTGTTCGCTTGAAAATTGTTTTCATCTTGAAAATTGTTTTCGCTTGAGTATAGCTGATTTCTCAGAAAAGTCCATAGTGTTCCTGATATTGTTTGATCGTCTGATTTTGTAAAAAGTTTGTGTTTTGAAAACTTTGAAAAACCAAAACATGGATTCCGAGTTTTACAACGCATTTGCTACCCCGACTACTCCGGCTGTCATTGCTCAGAACATGAATTTGGAAAACGAAATGGGAACTACTCAGAAACCCCCGAAGCTAATGAGTATTGAGGAGTATTATGGATGGAAAGATAGGTTCGAAAACTGGGTACAAGCTAATCATCTGAGATCATGGGAGTGTATTTTGAAGAGATATGTTCTACCTCATACCGAAATGCAAATTGAAAAAGAAATCTCAGAGTTCAACGACAAAGAACGTGAAATGTATAAAGCTGAAAAGATGATGATCAGTCTACTTCAACAAGCCATCAAAGAAGACATTTTTGTACTGTTACAACATGACAAGACTTCAAAGTCAATCTGGGATGCTTCGAAAGTCAAGTTTAAGGGTAGTGAGAACATGATTAAGAGCAAGAAGGCGTTGCTCAAGAAAGAGTTTGATTTATTCAGCAGTCTACCGGGTGAAGATATAAAGAAGCTAATTGAACGTTATTGCCACTTAGTGCGATCCATGTCGATGTTGAGCATTACCAAAGATCGTGAAGAATGGGTAGACAAGTTAGATGACGCTTTACCACAAAAAGAATGGGGCACATATTTGATGATTCTGAAGAACACTGGGGTTTATGATGGGTTAACGATTTCTCAGTTTATTGAGAAGATTGAGGGTCAAGATTTGGAACAGCAAAAGATCGCGAGGATGAACAGTCCAAGTGGTCAACAGGATGTAAAAATGTACTACAAAGGTAGTGTTCCAGAAGTTGAAAGAAGCCCGAAAATCCAAACTGCATTTAGTGCTGGAGATTTATCTGAAAAAGTTGATCAATGTTCTAAAAACAGCAGTGATTTCTCTTCATACCCGAGTGTCAATCCAAAAGATACTACATCAAGCTTCAGTTCTCAAAGTACAAAAAGTGGAAGTGGTTATGTGATACAATGCAACATTGCCTTAAATCTTCTAGATGGTCAAAGTTTTTCTGAAGATATTGCGAAAGATCACATGGCATTGCTTGGTTCCGTGCTACTTTCTTATGAAGGTTTGGTCGCAGGGCGGACCGGGAATCCTATGCTCACAAAGGAGGATTACGATCAGATAGACGCCGAAGAAATGGAACTTATGGACATCAAATGGTGTCTAGCTAGTGTTCTTAGACGAGCTGAAAAATTTAAGCTGATTACTGGAAGAAATGACTTTCTTGATGCACATGTGTCTACTTTAGGTTTTGATAAATCTAAAGTTACTTGTTTTCGATGCAGGGAGAAAGGCCATTTTAAAAGAGAATGCAAGAACAGAGAAGCTAGTGATTTAAAGAATCCATTCGGAAAAGATGACTATTACCGGAAAGCCATATATCAGCAAGTTGGTCAACAACAACTACAAGAACCACAAGTGGCTCATGGTAGAAAGGTGATAGAGGATTCAAAAGGAGCATGTCTGGGGAATCAAGAGAACTTTAACTGGAATTTTCAAGATGATGAAAAATTGCCTGAAGGTTTTAGCTGGGATATGTTTGTGAATGATAAAGGAGATTTCAAAGCATTCATTGCTAAAATTTTGAAAGAACCAGATATGTTTACCACATGGATGAAGTCTATTGGTGAGATTGTGAAGAATGTGGAGAAAGAGTCTGTTGCATCTGAAGAAAGTTCACAAAGTGATGAAAGTTCAGAAAAGGAAGTTGTTTTTGATCAGACACCCTCTAATTCTGGTTCTTCGGATGATAATGCTGAAAAGTCTTTTGAGTTTGATCAGTCACCAACTGATGACAGCAGTAGTGATGATGAAGAAGAAAGACATATTAATATTGCAAAATCTCATCTCTCTCCTGAAAGTTTTCATTTTAATTTGCAGATCGCTTGGAGAAAATGAGGGAGAAACGGGCTGTAAAAGAACAAAAAGAAATGAAATCTGAAAATGTTGCTAAGGAAACTGCTGAGACTGAAAAGGTGACTGAAGCAGAAAAAGTTGTTGAAGTTGAAAAGATCATAGAAATAGAGAAGACTGTGGAGGTTGTCAAGCCTTGCTTGAAGTGTTTGGAATCTTGCAAGGAATGTGCAGCTAAAGATGAGAAGATGGTAGAGTTAGAGAAGATGAAGGAAAAATTACTGTTCAATCTTAACTATGTGAAAGAATCATATGATGTTTTAAACAGAACAGTAACTGGTCTTCAAAAGACTAACTCTGAGAGAGAAGATGCTTTAACGATGATGAATGCTACGATGATGTCGAAGCAAAAAGCTATAAATCATTACATCGAAGAATGTGCTATATTGAATCAAGAGTTGGAGAAGGAGAAAATTGAGAATGAGAGGATCAGAAGATTATTACAGAGTTATTCTAGTTCTGATTATCTTATTGATCGAATTTATCTGACTGTTGCAGGTTTTGAAGCATTCAAGGATGAGAAGACAAAGAAGAAGGATACTGGTAAGAAACCGAGTGTTACCTATAACAAGTGTCCGCCTCCAATCTGGGAAGGTTATTCTCCCAGAAAACCAAACGAGGAGCAAGTCGAAAAAGCAGTCAATATAAAGCTAAAAACCGATACAACTGATGATTTACCAGAAAACATTGACGTCATTTTTACATCGTCTGACACTGATCATGAGTCTGAGTTAATCAAAAAGGTGGTCGATCAGGTGTTGGATACAGATGAGGAGTCTGAGTCAAAGTCTGGGTCTGGAGGTTCAAGTTCGTCGGTCAACAGTTCAAAGTCGTCGGTTAAACGGTCTTACAGTAAAGAGTTTTTGTTATCAAAATCGAATTCGAATGATGAAACATTTGAAGTAGCATGCACTTTAAATGATTCTGACAAATTATATTCGGACAAAGAGTTTCCAATAAGAAGTGTTAGATTTGAAATGATCAAAAGGGTTTTTAAAATGACAGAAATTAAAATTTCTGAAATAAAAGATTTAAATCTTACTGGAAAACCTAAAAAATATACTTCAAGAGTTCAACAACGATTAAACAAGAAAAAGGGTTACAATTCTGGTTCTGGTTTTCAAAAGAAACCAACCATAATGGTAGCTACAAAAAAAAAAAGGATTAGGATTTATTCCACCTAAAAGTTATAAAAATGAGAAAAATTCTAAAACAAAAACAGAATTTGTTTCAGGAGGAAGTGCTGAAGAAGAACAGAAGAAACCGTTCTGGAAACAATCAAACCAGGAGTTTCTTGCTGAGAAGAAAAGGAATGGAACTGGAGTGTTTCATCCAAAAGAGACTCGAACCTGTTTCAAATGCAATGAAGCTGGTCATATTGCATGGAACTGTCCTAAAAATGCTAAGACTAAACAGGGAGTTTCTGAAAAACTGAAAGAAATAGTTGTTGATGTTGAACCACCAACCGAAAAATTCAAAATGTTTGAAAATTCAACTTATGAGGTTGGTGAATGTTCTAAAAAGAATTTTTACAAAAAGAAAGCAAAAGATAACCAAATGTGGGTTGTCAAGAAGGGTAATGTAAAAGTCGGCGATGAATCTGGTTCCACAAAGCCAGAAGAGCCACAAGGTGAGGTAAAAGAGGTAAATTCTATATCTTCAGTGAATGATGATGAATTTCCATCACTGAAGTTTGAAAATATTAAGCAAAAGGTTGGTAAGGTTGAGATTTCAAATCAATTCTTTTCTGATAAAAAGGAATTTGATGTTGAAAAAGCTTTCAATGGAAATGTTAAGAAAATTTTTGGGAAAATGCTTGATGGGAAAGTAAAAGGGGTTAAAGATTTTTACGCAACAAAGAAAGCAACTTTTAACCCAACTGAACAAGAGCTAAAGGAGCTAAAAACACCCAAGGTTGGTCAGACTTGTGTGGAAATTCTTTTCCCTTGATCATCTGACTATGCCGGAGATCCCAAGTTTGTAATCGTGGATCAGGAATCGGCATCTTTCTTGATAATTGATGATTGTGAATGAATCTTATAATAGTTGAATTTTTACAGGATAATTATGAATTGCCGGAGCTTCCAGGTTGGTAAGTGTGAAGCAGGAATCGGCATCTTTATTGGTAAAATGATTTTGTGTAGATGTGGTATTCCTACAAGTTGGTTAATGAAGGTTTACACCTACAAGTGGTAAATCAAGGACATTAAGTTGTACTTGTTTTTCCTACAAGTGGTTATTCAAGGTCATTAAATTGAACTTGATTGGACCATACTTACAATTGGTATTTTGAAAAACAATGTGATGAACCAAACCCCGAACATACAAGTGGTAAAATCGACAAAACTTATTTTCCGGAAAAATCATTTTGGTTAAAACAAACTTAAGTGTTTTGAAATCATAATGAGAAAATAGTTTTGTGTAAGGGGGAGTTCTGATTGTTTATGCCAAGTGGATGGCGAATTGAAGCGATTTGATATCGGTTGTCAAGTTTTTTGTATAGTTTATTTTCAAATTTCCTGAAATGTGTTTGCATTTTAGGGGAGTAGAAAATTTCAGAAAATCCAAAAACATTTGAAAATTTGAAAAAGACAAAAACATGATAAAATCAAAAATGAGTTTTTGTGTCAAAGAAGAGGAAATGATAGTACATCAGTAGACAGTTACAGTATGCTAAAGAATTGTATTGTTTAAATAGCGTTAAACGGTCTCACTGATGATATGCCGATAGGTTTTTACACATTTAGTAAGCTTTTTCGGGATATAAACTAAAATTCAAACTTGCTTATTTCGTGGGGAACACTACTTGGATATATAGGTAACCCCTGAAATCTCATTTGAAAGGTCCCTCTTTCTGAGATACTAGGTATTTATGCTCAGTGATATCTGGGGTATTATCCCGGGACTTCTGCTGAATGGAAATTCTGACCTAGTCCCCAGAGAATACTTTCCGCATGCTTGAAAAATAGCGCCGCCCTCAGCAAATTGATGAAACAATAAAATTGATAGTCATTGCTGTTGTAAACAAAAGATCCTCTAAAGGGGACATACCAAAAGTCGAGCCGTCATCTCTCTGCTGAACGGAAGTTCTGACCTGAGCTCTCACGGTTTCGTACTATAATTTATTCCCTTACAGATATCATCTGTGGTATACTCACCTGTAAGACTGAATATTGGGATCTGGATACAGGAGTATATTCAAGAGGTGGGACACATGAATGAGTTTAAGTCCTTAAAACATCTAAATCATATCCTAAATCAGTTGAAATTTGTGTGAAAATTTAAAGTGGATCAGTATATCGGCAATCTAAGTGAATTGTTTAATTCTTAATGTGTAACTAAGCTCAATGGTACTAGTGACTTGTCAAGAACTGATATGATCCTCTTACACAAATCTCACAAAAATATTGTCTGTAAATATTTCTTTACTGCATTTCTTAATATCTCAAAATCCAAAAAGATTTTCAGTGTGTTTTAGCATAATTTTTTGAAAAATCCAAAAAGATTTTCGACAACTGATGTTGGAGAGCTGATTTTCAAAATTCTAAGTGCTAGACATGATGAACAAATGGTTTGGGAGAATGTGTTTTGAAAAGAAAAATGATTAATTTTTTTCAAATGGTTCATCAGAATTTATCATTGATAAATCATTCTGGTTTAATTTGAGAGAGAATCTGGGTTTATAAATTTGTTAAATGTTAAATTTGTGAAATTTATTTCTGGGTTAAGAATGTGCAGGTGTCGCCAGGTTTCGATCTTGAACCTGATGATAGAGAGACAGGTTCCGATACCTGAGGATTTTGTGATTTCAACATGCCAGACTGCGATCCCAGTATATCGAAAGGGGGAGTCTGAAGACATCTGAGTAGAGATTGTTCGTGAGGAGTCTGTTGATGCTGAAGAGGAGAAGGAGATAAAGTTTAAGGATGCCTACACTGTGAGATATTTCAGAGAGAGTTCAGACTGATAAAGACTGAAGATTGTGAAGACTCGACACTTAAGACTCGTCAACATCTGAGGGGGAGTCTGTTAGTGCATTCATCTGTCATCTTCGTCTTGTATCGAGTCTTGTGCTTAGAATGTTAGACCAGTGCACGTAATTCGAGATATAGTGGTTTATCTTGAATGAATAGGTTTCGCTTGAAAGAGAGTAGGTCAGTTTCAAGCGAAAGCAACCAAGGAGGTTTCGCTTGAACTGAGTCTTGTCACTTTCAAGCGATACCTTGACATCTATATATAGCTATTCAAGCGGTCTCATTTGTAACAGTTGCTGAAAATCATACCGAAGTGCTGCCGGTTTGATTCCTGATTGTAATCGTTGTTATATCAATCAGAAGAGTGTTTAAAGTGATATTCTGTCTATTTCTACTCAATTCTTTTTTATTCAAACTGTTTGTGTGATTCCGCCTCATAAACAGTGGTATTTTGACTCGGATTGACTCATTTGATCGTCAATATCGATCCTACAATATCTGTAAGGGGTTAATTGCGAAACCGTGAGAGCTCAGGTCAGAACTTCCGTTCAGCAGAGAGATGACGGCTCGACTTTTGGTGTGTCCCCTTTAGAGGATCTTTTTTACAACAACATTGATTAGCAATTTTATTGTCTCATCATTTTATGCTGAAGGCGGTGCTATATTTCAAGCAAGCAGTAAAGTATTCTCCGGGGACTAGGCCATTGCTTCCGCATTATCAGAAGTCCCAGGATAATACCCCAGATATCACTGAGTATAAAGACCTAGTATCTCAGAAAGAGGGACCTTTCAAACAAGATTTCGGGGGTTACCCATATATCCGAGAGATGTTACCCATGATATAAGAAAGTTTGAATTTAGGTTTATATCTCGTCACAATCTACTAAATGTGCAAAAACCTACTGGCACATCATCAGTGAGACCGTTTATCACTATTTAACTTTCCATTTCTTTAGCATGTTGTGATAGTCCACTGATGTACTATCATTTCCTCTTTTATACAACAAAACTCATTTTTGAATTTTATCATGTTTTTGACTTTTTTCAAATTTTCAAATGTTTTTGGATTTTCTGAAATTTTACTCCCCCTAAAATGCAAACACATTTTAGGAAATTTGAAAACAAACTATACAAAATGTAACAACTGATATCAAATCACTTCAATTCGCCATCCACTTGGTATAAACAATCAGAACTCCCCCTCACAACAAACTATTTTCCCATTGTGATTTCAAAACACTTAAGTTTGTTTTAATCAAATGGTTTTTCCGGAAAATAAGTTTTGTTGATTTTACCACTTTTAGGTATTAAAACTTGTAAATTAGGGGTTTGGTTCATCATATTGTCTTTCAACCACTTGTAGGAAAATGCAAGTACAACTTAATGTCCTTGATTTACCTCTTGTAGATAAAAACCTTTTTCAACCACATGGCTTATCAACCAATACCTCATGTAGGTTGAATTCTCAAGATGCCGATACCTACTCCTCACTTACCAACCTGGGAGTTCCGGCAAGTCATACTTGTGACTAATTTTCAATTTTTCAAACATAAGAAAGATGCCAATTCATGCTCCACGATTACCAACTTGGGAGCTCCGGCAAGTCCACAGACTTACTGTTTGTAATATGTACCATCCCAGTCACAAACCAGGGATGGTTCAATTTTAACTTTCTTCGTCTTCTTCTCATAAAACTCCTTCACTCCTTTGACCTTCCTGTCAACCATTTTGCCAAAAATACTATGAACTTTAGAAGTGAAGGCTTTCTCAATGTCAAAATCTTTCTTTTCTGAGAAAAATTGGTTTGAAATTTCAACTTTACCAATTTTCTTTTTAAAATTTTCAACCCGAAGTGGTGGAAAATTCACATCATCCACAGTCGGCACTGATGTTTTACTTTTAATCTCAACCTGTGGCTCCTCTGATTTTGTGGAATCAGATTCATTGCCAGAAGATAGCTCCTCTGATTTTGAAGAATCAGAATCATCGCCAGAACTACCATCAGATTTGTTAACAACCCATTTCTGGTTGTCAAGGTTTCCTTTCTTCTTATAAAATCTGTTTGAACATTCACCAATTTCAAAAATTGAATTTTTGAATAGTTTTGTTCTATCAATTGGTGGTTCAAACTCAACCTCTTTGTGTTTCAAGTTACGAGAAACTCCCTGTATTGATTTTATTGCCTTTGAACAATCTTTGGCAATATGTCCAACATTGTTGCATTTGAAACAGGTTCTCGCTTCTTTCATCTGATTAGCAAACTTCATCTCTTCTTGCTTTTTAGCAAGGAACTCTTTGTTAGATTGCTTCCAGAATGGACTCTTTTGTTCCTCTTCAGCAGACATTCCTGCAACAAATAACATTTTCGATTTAAAATCACGAACATATTTTTCATTTTTCTGTTTTTCTGAAAGAATAAATCCTAATCCTTTCTTTTTGAAATTACCGTTATGGTTTGGTTTCTTTTGAAAACCAGAACCAGAACTGTAACCTTTTTTCTTGTTTTCTCTTTGTTGAACTCTTGAGGTATATTTTTTAGGTTTATCAATAAGATTCACATCTTTTATTTCAGAAATATTAATTTCTGTAAGTTTGAAAACCTTTTTGATTATGTCAGGTTTGACACCTCTTATTGGAAATTCCTCATCAAAATATAATTTGTCAGAATCATTCAAAGTATATGCAACTTTAAACGTTTCGTCATTCAAATTAGATTTTGATAACAGGAATTCTTTGTTGTAAACCCTTTTGCCCTGTTTATCGGTTTGACTCGGAATGCTGGACTTAGACTTTGACTCTGAACTAGACTCCGACTTTGACTCCTCGGATTCATCTTTATCTAACACCTGATCGACCATTTTCTTTATTAACTCGGACTCATGATCAGTGTCAGACGATGTAAACGTGACATCAATATTTTCTAGGCAAGTTAACTGTAGACTCCGACTCCCACTGTAAATTTGTTGCTTTTTCGACTCTTTCTGAATTTGGATTTCTCGGAGAATATCCATTTTCAAGCGGGGGTGGACACTTGTTGTAATTGAAACCTTGTTTCTTACCAGATGTCTTTTCTTTAGAAGCCTTCTTCTTATCTTTCTTCTTTTCAGAAGTCTTTTCTTCAGAAACTTTCTGTTCTTTGGTTACTTCATCATCTTCAAATGCCTTCATGCCTTCAACTGTTGGATAAATCCTGTAAATGACATAAGAAGTACATGAATAACTTTTCAACAAACGATTTACTCTCTCAGTTTCAATTCTTTGAGTATCGAGTTTCTGTTCTAATACAGCACACTTCTCAATGTAGTTGTTCACAAATTTCTGCTTTATCATGAAAGCTCCCTGAAGTGTCTTCATTGCCGTTGCCTGTTCTTCACTTGTTTGATTGTATTGACTCATAGCCTTGTTCAAAACATCGTAAGATTCCTTCAACTGATTTATGTTGTTAATCAACTCACTGTTTTTCTTCTTTATAATTTCACAGTTCTCACAAATCACTGGAATCCTTTTTGCATTAACTTCTTCATCAACTTTGAACTTTGGAATATCTTTCACCTTTTTCTTTATCACTGGAACAGCTTCATCATCACTGCTGACCGGTGTTTTGACCTTTTTCTTTTTAACTTTTTCATCATCACTGTCGCTTTCTGCTATCAATTTTAAATCAGCTGCCAATTTCCTTGACCAATATTCAGTATCATCATCACTATCCTCTTCAACTCGAGCAACATACGCTTTGTGATTTGAATCTTTGTTTGGATCATAATCATCCCAATTGAAATTTGCCCAGCTAAAACCTTCAGGCAATTTTTCATCATCTTGATTTATCAGGCATGCTTTGTTATCAGCTGAGATATATTTGTCCCAACTGAAACCATTTGCTGTTTCTTTGTCATCCTGATTCACCATACAAGCTCTCTTTGAAGATTCTTCAATCACTTTTCTACCATGTGCCACTTGCTGTTCTTGTTGTTGTTGAGCAACTTGATGATAGATAGCCTTCCGATAGTAATCATTGTTGTTGTTGAACGGATTTTGAGCTCCACTTGCTTCGCGGTTTTTGCACTCTCTCTTGAAATGTCCTTTTTCCCTGCAACGAAAACAAGTGACTTTAGATTTATCAAATCCTAAAGTAGAAATATTTGCTTCACGTAAATCATCTCTTCCTGTGATCTGCTTAAATTTCTCAGCTCGTCTCAACACACTTTTCAAACACCACTTTATGTCCATCAGTTCCATCTCTTCAGCATCAATCTGATCGTAATCCTCTTTTGTAAGCATTGGATTCCCGATCCGACCTGCAACAAAACTACCATAAGATTCCAATACAGTTCCCAACAAAGACATGTGACTTTTGGCCATTTCTGCTGAATAATCCTCATCATTCTCCAGATTCAGCACAATGTTGCATTGTAACTTTTTGCCATTCTTTGTTGTAGAAATATTCGGATCAAATGATGGATATGATGAAAAGCTTGTGTTGCTGTTTGATCCTTTTGATGAACCTCCAGATGAATTCTTGGCATTGTATGCAGTCTCTATTTTTGGTGGATTTATCACTGACACCACCTTTGTAATAAAGTCTGATGTCTTGTTCACCATCAAAATCTTTCATTCTCGAGACTTTCCTTTGTTCCATCTCCTGGGCTTCTAATTTCTCAATGAACTTGCTCAAAGTTAAATTTTTAAACCCTTTCTTGTTCCTCAACATCATGAGATATGTACCCCAAGTTTCATATGGTAAAGCATCAGATAGTTTTTCAATCAACTCCTCGTTATCTTTAGAGATTTGCAATCTCTTCATGTTTGCCAACAAATTGCAGTATCTTTCAATAATCTGCTTTGTGCTCTCATTCTTCAAACCATGAAACAGATCAAACTCTTTCTTCAATAATGACTTTTTGTTTTTAACCATTTCTTCACTGCCTTGAAACTTTGATTTTAACGCTTTCCAAATCGAATAAGAAGTTCCATTGTGTTGCAATAGAACCAAGATATCTTCTTTCACAGCTTGTTCCAATAAACTCAGCATCATTTTCTCATCTTTGTATTTCTTTCTAGCATCTGCACTTAAATCTTTAATTGCAATAAGCTCTTCGTCATCATTCATTGGTCTAACGTATTTCGTCTCAACGTTCTCCCAAGCATCTAAGTAATTGGCTTGTACCCAGTTTTCGAACTTTTCTTCCCAACTTTTATACTCCTCGATATTCAAGAGTTTTGGAGGTTTTTGCATCGTTCCAGTTTCATTCTCCAACATCGTATTCTGTGCTAGAGTAATCGGGGTAGCGAATGCGTTGTAAAAATTCTCGTCCATGTTTCGGTTTTTTTTTTAAATTGTCAAACAGTATTTTCAAGCGAAATAATACTTCTCAAGTGGAAATGTCTTATAAAGCGAAATAACCCTGTTGAAGCGAAATCACAGGTTTCAAGCGAGAACACTCAAGCGAAATAGCACTATTGAAGCGAAATCAGGAATTCAAGCTGAATCACTGAAGCGAAATCACACAACTGAAGCTGAATAGCACAATTCAAGCGTAATCAATAGAATTTTCAAGCGGAACCACCGATTTCAAGCGAAATTATAGACTGATTTCGCTTGAAGAGTTGCTGATGTCATCATCTCACACATGTTTTCAAGAGGAAACTCAATTTTAATCTGATTTAGATCGATTTTAGGCCTGAAACGTTCAAGGCTTTGTTAAAACAATGTTGCGCACAATCTGTGAGAATTTTAGCCGATTTTAACCATGAAAAATTTTGAATTTTGAAAAAGAAGGTGTAGAAATCAGAATTTTCGACTGAATTGATAAGAACTCTTCTTCCTGAGCTCTGATACCACTTGTAGGATCGTTTTCAGACCCGAACGAGTCGATCAGAAAAGTTTTGCTCAGTTTGAAAGGCGGAAACAGACAAACTGAGATCAATTCAGCAAGATTATCATTTAAAACTGTCGTATGATTAATCTGATAACGTTTTACAGCGAGACGACACTTCGGCAGCACTTCGTGGCTCAACCGGAAACTATTACAAATGAATTCGCTTGACACCTATATATACTAATCAGATTTCGCTTGAAAGTGCCAAGGAACTAGTTCAAGCGGAATCAAACATGTTGATTTCGCTTGAGACTGCACAAACCTCTTTCAAGCGGAATCTCCAATTTCAAGCGAAATCTCATCTATCAAACCCTAAAATCTCATATTTCCTCTTACATTACACCCTAATCTTTCTAACAACATACAAGACTCGATACAAGACGAAGTCGACAGACGCATGCACTAACAGGAACGACTAAAAGCAGCACGTGATCGACAAAAGAGCTATGCCGATAACCGATGCAAGCCATTAGAATTTCAAGAAGGAGATAAAGTATTATTAAAGGTCTCTCCTTGGAAAGGAGTAGTAAGATTCATCAAAAGAGGAAAGCTAAGTCCCAGATATATTGGACCTTTTGAGATTATTAGAAGAATAGGACCTGTAGCCTATCAGCTACAACTGCCAGAGGAAATGGCAGGAATACATGATGTATTTCATGTATCTAATCTCAAGAAGTGTTTAGCCGATGAATCGCTAATGGTACCTCTTAAGGATATAGAGGTAAATGAACAACTCAAGTTGTAGAAAGCCCTCTACAGATTGAAGACAAGAAAGTCAAGAATCTCAAGCATAAGAGATTAGTTCTGGTCAAAGTAAAGTGGGACTCCAAAAGAGGACCTGAGTATACATGGGAGCTTGAATCTGAAATGCAACGGAAATATCCACACTTGTTCCAGTAGATCTCGAGGACGAGCTCTAAAACAAGGTGGGGAGGATGTAACAATCCTCAATAAACCGACACTCTCGATAATTTTTACAACACCCTAATATATTTTAAAATATCCCAAAAATACACCCCATACGCGAATACGGGCCTTAAATATATTAAATAATATTAAAAATAATTAAAAATCTGAAATATAAGTTGAGGCGGGCCGCGTAGGACCCCACCCCAACCTTGCGCGGGCGGTATAAAGGTCAAGACCTGATTTCGTTTGATTTCTTAAGTTCAGGTGGGCCGCATGAGACCCCCCATTAGTTTACACGGGCCGCGTGAGATCAAGATAGTGGCGCAGCCCGGTGATGACACGTGTCATCATCGTGACGAGTCTATGTGATGATCCGGATGAGCTACGCGTTGACCCAGCTTTGACGCGGGCCGCGTAAGCCTTGTGCTTATGTTACGTGGGCCGCGAGAGACCCAGGTTCAGCAACTATATAAGAATGGCCTCGGGATTTCATTTCCGATTGTTCAAAATCATTTCTCAATCTCAAATTCTGACTTATAGGCATAATACGCGGGTATTATACCCCCTAATTAGCGAAGTTCTGCTCCGTTGTAAGTATTATAACCCCTGGATACGTATTAGATACGCTGCCCGATTGATCTAGGGTTCCGTAATGGCTGTCGTGGTTCTACCCGACGTAGTCATTGGAATGCCGTCTCGGGGAGGGTATTGCTAATGTTAAAATGAGTTATTATACTAACGCGTGTTCATTTGTGTAAATTTTAGATTATCACCAGGAAACCCTTACGGAAAATCTAAGACAGCAAAGTGAGTTGATCCACTTTTTGTTAACTGTTTTTACAAAACCTCATTTAATTAATTATATATTAAACAGTGATTGAGTATTTATAAGAGTACAATTATCATGAGTATGTTGGGGTTTTGTATACAAAATTTGTTACCACCTGGTCAAGGAGTAACATGTCCACAAGTCGGGTTCGACAGTACCATGGATGTTAATTGTGATGTCTTGGAAACAAATATAATTGCGGGATCGCCCTCAATACTGTGAATTGGTTTTTATTTAAACTTGATTAAACTGGGATTCACTCACCAGTATTTCCCACTGACAAATGTTTTTAAAACGCGTTTCAGGTAACAAACTGTGAAAGCCAAATAGAAGCCAGCTGGACAGTACTGAAGGCTTGGAAAAGTGGCAATAATGTTACCTAAAAGGAATAGATGTTTTTCTTAAATAAAATAGGATCTATTCCTATGAAAATGTGTGTAATGAAAACTTGGGATTTATCCCATATGTTTAATATTATGAAAATGTGGTATTTACTCTGATCAAAGTATTTCCTAACTACGGTCCTGATGAAAAAATTCCGCTGCCAAATCTGACGATACTCGATACCACCGAAATTGGCTCGCGGCCGCCTGTTCCCGGGGATCAGGGATCGGGGGTTGCGACACGAAGGGAGTAAAAGTGTCAACATGCCAAACTTGTGCCTCTGAATGACCATACACGGAGAATATATTCTTAAACGTGTGATTAATTGGATATAAGAAGCCGTTTATGAAAATAATCGAAAGATTATAAACTACAGGGGTTAAACGTGTCAACATGTTAATTCTTACCTCTGAGTGACCTTTTAATGAACCTGAGGCTTTGAAATATTCAAATATACTCTCAAAAATAAGTGATATAAATTTCACATGGTTTCGAGATCGTTAAGCAAGTTTTCAAGTCTTTGGGTTAAAAGTGTCAATAGCAAGAAACTTGTGTTTATGGAGATCTTTAACGGAACCAGGACTAACGAAGTTTGGTTATATTCCATGAACCTCTACAAACTAACTACAAGGGCCTTTTATGCCAAAAATGAGGTTATATTAAGTTTTAAAGGACCAGGGACTGAAACTGCAAAGATTGAAATTGTTTTAACCTGATTAGAGGGTTGTCGCGGCCTGCGTAGACTCCCTCTGAGTCTTACGCGGCCTGCGAGAGACTGCCCAGTGCAGAAAAAAGTTGACAGCTGCAAGTTTCAGCTCAGAACCGACTTAACCTCATTCTAATTGATACCTGGGGCTGTATGTCGGTCTTGTAATACCACTAGGACACCTGGGGTGATCCTAGAAGCCTCCATAACACCTGCCTTGATCTTCTTGCATGGTATCTTACTATATAAAGGCTCCACTTTGAAGTTTTATTTGCTCATTTCAATTGCAAACACTACAACACTCACTTCTGGAGTTAGCTGACCTTAGAAGAGGATCAAAAAGTGTAGAAAAGATAGCTAGGACCTTATGTAAGTGTCTTAGCCCTTTATTAATTCAGTTTATTAGCTTAAAAACCGAAAAGTCAAAGATATCGTAAATAGACTTTGACTTTCTGTTTAGTCACAAATGGTCCAGCCACTGACCGAAATAAAAGTGGTTATGTGACCACATTAAGGTAGGTGATTAACCCTTAAAAGGGCAACTCTTAATTATTTCGTTTGACTAGTTAATTGTCGGGTCAAACTATTAGGTCAAAAAGTCAAACTGGACAGAAATTAAAATAATGATTTAAACTAATAAAACAAAGGTTATAAATTATATTTTAGCATTCTAATAACTTGGTAATTAGTATTAGGACATGTTTAAACATGTCTAACCCGAAAATTATCAGTCTAAGGTCTGTTCATAACCGAAAGTCGCAAAAGCTTGACTTTTGCTTTGACTTTCAGTTCTGACCCGTTTAAGCTTAATTCTCCCATGTTTTAAGCTTCCATTAGGACCACATTATATAGTAGTATAACCCTCTGGAGTTATATTGCTTGGTCCTTAGTAGTTTGAATTATATGCTCTTGTTTGTTATTATGCTTATAAATGCCATAATTTCCCTTTTGACATATAAATGAGATTTTTAGAAATGTGAGAGGATAAAAACCTTTGTTACTGATATATAAGTTTGTCCCGAAAATTTGACATCAGTTCTTGGTCTCAAACTGAAGTTATGCTCGATATCGTAAATATAAACTTTTTATTAATTAAATTGCGATATCTTGCATAAGACACGTTTAAACTTGGATTTTGAACCAAAACTCATTACCTACTGTTAACATATTGTTTTTAAGGAATTTTAGGATTTTTGGTCAGATTATAATCTGTTCATATCATGGAGTTCTTGTGTAATTCGGTAAATGACGATAATACCCTTTTCATGCATAAAATGAGATTAACAAATGACTTGAATGCCAAACCTTTTCCTACTGATTTCATACATTAAATAAATTATTTTGAGCATTTAAAACTGATCAAAATCTCAGATTTACATAAACATCTTAATTATCGTCAATTAGCGAGTTTTACACTAATTAGGTGCATAGTATGGTTTAAAACCATATCTAACACCTAAGACTTGTTACCTACTGAATTTTTAAACAAATTTTTATATAATTACAGTAGGTATAAGTAATGAACTCAGACTTCCAAAAATGTCCTTAAAAGCATATGTGAAATGACCAAAATGCCCTTTCGGGACATAGTTTGGCCATAAATAGTAAACCTCACATATATGTAATATCTTACTGATGTAATGTGATAAAATAAATATTTTTACTGATTACCAAAGACCAGAACTTCAGTTTATTATAAAATCTCTTTTACAATCATTAAAATGACCAAAATGCCCCTACGGGACTTAAAATGGTTTTAAATACTTTTTGGGCATGTATGTTAACATCCTACTGATGTATTAACATATTTTAAGCATAATAACATTTATGACCTGTATATAACTCATTTGGTTACCCGTTATGCATTTATGCGTTCGGATCGGTTTATGTGACTAGTTTACGTAAAATAGCCGAAACGGGTTTAACCTTATCATTAAATCCTCAAATTCCAGAATGTGTTTAGTTTACCCATATTATACAAGTATCCAAACTTGTCGGGTCTAAACCACATTCTATTCCGGTCTCCGCTTAATCTAGCGTTTAGAACCGTAAAGTTTCTTTCTAGCTAGCCGGTCTAAGTCTTTAACTTAACCAAAGACCCGTTAGCATCCTAATAGGTTATTAAACCTTCCATACAGATTGATTAGCTTTAGTAGAAGGTATTATCATAAAGCTTTCGGAATATACGGCTGAGTTACTTCTCATATTTAGCTCAGGTAAATACTTTTAACTTATTTTCCTTATACGGGCTTGGGATATGGTATTATAGTAATACCACTTGGTCGGGTATGAAATCATTTAATCTGATTGTGATTAATAAATTTACATAACCCGTTTTAATCTATCTTGTTTGATAACATAAACATTGGGGGTTAATACGACCGTGTCCTGGATATCCTCGGCTCATTTCATTTGAAAATGGCCATGACCTATGCACGGGGTGTAGGTGATGTGTGCAAAATGCAACATATAAATTACATCAAATGTGGCATAAAACCAACCCTTTTTAGTACTAATGTTGGAAAAAGTGTGCTTTTGTCTTCCTTTTGTATTTTCAGGGTTAAAAGAGCTTAAATGGACAAAAGAAGCAAAAATGCAGCTAAATCTAACAATAATACAAGAAAAGGAATAAACGTGGCATACCCGACCCCTCGACAGCATCTCCCCAAGCAAAAACAAGAGAACAGAAGACTGAACACGCCCCATGCTCAATGAGCACGGGGGCGTGCCCGCGTGTCTGCATAAAAGACAAAGTTGTAGAAGCTTCTATCACCCACCACGGGGGCGTGCCCAGTGGACACGGGGCCGTGGTCAAAGCAAAGATTCACAGAATCTAGGCAAATCTTGATAGTACAGATACGCTTCTGCACACGGGGTTGTGCCCGACGGACACGGGGGCGTGGTCAACTGATGCAGACAAACTGCATTTAATGAAGAAAGAGAAGATGGGTGAACACGGGGCCGTGTCCAGGCTTCTGTGCAGGATATAAATAGGGGTGCTTGGCTCTCTTGCAACTCATCCCTTGGCAAACCACCTCTCTCACACTTCACCCACCCACCACCACTATCACAACCCACATCCACCACAATCATCCATCATCCATCATAGAGTGTGTGAGTAGTCTCGGGATCCAAGATTGATCGTAAGAGTTCTTGACAATCAAAGGCCATGTTTGCCTAAGTCTCTTACATCACTTGGTGAAGACAAGCATTTAGTGTAATACTTTTGTTTTTTAATCTTTTCGCACTTTTTATTTGGTTATGTATTAATGACTTTAATAACTAGTTTCTTATGTTGAAGGTGAATCTTCCTTATCATTTGTCCGTGGTGTCTTGGCATTATTTTACTGTCTATATAAAATAAAAGATTTTCACCATTCATATCTCCACGGTCTATATGGAGATATGTTGGCTACCTGGTCGGGGGTTAAGGGAATGGTTTGGTAAGAGTCTTGCCTTGTTCAGTGTATAGATCCTGCAAGGACTTGGGTCAAGTTTAGTAGGACCTCCTTCAATACCCACTGGTATTGGATGGCGGGGGTCCGAACTCCTTGACCCCCTCATATGTAAACTACTATTAAAACTTTAACCTGGCTATTTAGGATTGTATCCCTGCTGACTCAAACTACTTAGCCGAGGGTAACGTCACCTTCAAAAGAGGGGCCTACCACATTATGCATTAATAACTTAATTAATTATCTTTCAATAATCCAACCCTATAGGATTGTATCCTTGCTGACTCAAACTACTGGATTGAGGGTAACGTCACCTTCAAAAGAGGGGCCTACTACTATAACTAAGATAATCTCTTAAAAAGTGCAAAAGTGCAGAAATAATCAAAGGTTACACTAAAGGCGAGTCGGATCCAAGTGATTCATCTTGTCTATCTGTTTTATTTTTATTTTTCAACATTTTTAGTTTTTATTTTTTAGTTTAAAACCTTTTTCTAAATTTTTGATTTGATTAGACGTTGAGGATAAACCGGTACTAAAAGCTCTTGTGTCCTTGGACGACCTCGGTATCTTACCAACACTATACTATGCTCACGATGGGTGCACTTGCCCATATGTGTGTTTGGTGTTAGTAAAATATCGTGTTTTATAAATTTAAAACTTGACTAAAGTGTAAAAAGGGCTAAAAATATACATAAAAATATATACCACCGCACACACATCAGTAGGCATACACCTGACAGATGCAAATGCTAAAATATAAACCCACATGTTGGGGATAACTCCTTTGTCGGTTCTATAAGTGGTGAGTCGGTTAATCATGACCGGCTTCCAACCAGCCCCAATTGCATGACAAACATATAAATCTGTATACAAGATTATTTAAATAATTGTCCCAAGTTATAAATGAATTATGCCTTGTGCACTTAAATCAATTTTCATAAATGTTTTCAAATGAGTCAGCTAATTGTATTTACCAGTGTAAACTGACGTATTTTCTAAAGACTGATTGACAGGTACTTCTCGTAAATAGGCTGGAGCTACTAGGTGTCATATAAGAGGATCTTGCAAATCCCTAGATACCTAGAGTCTGTTATTTTCGTTTTCTTGTATTTTATTTTATGATCTGCCTGTGGATCTTATTACAACCAAGTCTGTATATTCTTTCATTCGAACACTCAGACACTATGGTTTGTAATAGTAATTATTCACCAAGCCTTCCGCTGTGCTATTTATTGTGTATACTGACTATGATGATATCAACTACGTCACGATACTCCCCGCCGGGCCCATCGGTAATATGTGGAAATATCGGGGTGTGACATAGGACGATTGGCTAAGTGGCGTATTTGTTGGAGAAATTAAAAAAGTGGAGTATTTATTTTGGTGGAGTAATCGGTTGCGTATAGAGTATTTAACATTTTTGTGAATAGAAAATTATCCGTAGCTCATCTCAGCAAACCCCGTTGGACTCCACGTATTTTTAGGACAAAAAAAAATGTTTTCGACATTATATATCATTGGATTCGTTTTTTCGAGACGATTCTAACGGTACAATTTGGTAAAAACAGTTTTTGTACGGTTTTAACCAGTCGGTTGCGTTAAAATGTCGAACATGACAAATTTGAATGAACTTTTGAGGATGGAGCAAGAGGTTGGTACCACAAATAAACCGCTTAAGATGATGAAAGTGGAGAATTATCTGACATGGAAGGACAGGTTTCAATCTTTCATTGAATATCAGGACACACGGATGTGGATCTGTATTCAAGATGGTTACCCGAACCCAACACACGATTTTGAAGGCAGACAACGTGTCACAGCCTACGTTAACATGCAAGATGCTGATAAAAATATGTATGAGGCTGAAAAGTGAGCCTTGGCCACAATCAAGATGTCCTTACCAGATGGCGTCAAGCATACCTTCAAGAAGTATACAACTTCAAAAGAAATGTGGGATGCCCTAGAAAAGAGATATCAAGGTAATGAAGATGTCACAAAGAACAAAGTAGATCTACTGAAGAAGCAATTTGCTGTCTTCAAGTTTGTGAGAAATGAGTCACTTGAAGATATCATCACGAGACACTACTATCTAATGTCAGAAATGGACAACTATGACATAGATAGTTATACTGACATTGAGATCAATGACTAGCTGCTTGATGCATTACCTGCAAAGTGGGATATCTATACTCTCATGATCAAAGGGGAAGCAGATTATAACACAAAAGAACTTGAAGAGGTTGTTGGTAAGCTGAGAGCATACGAGCTCAACATGAAGAAGAAGGAAACAAGATATGATCAGGTTCAAGATCCATGGATTTACAATGGACTTCCATCTTCTTCGTCTCACAATGCTTCTAGCGACTCTGCTACTGCGTTTCTGTTATGTGAGAATGAGCTGGTTACTATGAATGAAGATGGTGATGTGTGTTTCGTAGCTGCTTTAGGAGGATCAACAGGAGCTAAGAGAACATCAACTACAAATCAGAGCAGCAATACTAAATCTATGCCTATGAGTGTGAAGGCTGTTGAAGAACATCTTGCCCTACTTGCCTCATTTGTGGCCTCTTCTGAGAACTACATTCAGGGAAAGATATCTGATCCTGCTACTTTTGATGAAGATTATGATCAGATTGGCCCTGGTGACCTAGAGGAGATGGATCTACAATGGCAAATAGCCATGAACTCTAGAAGAGTCAAGAGGTTTATGAATAGAATAGGAAGGAAGTTTGTGGGGAAGAGTGTTGGTTTTGACAAGACTAACGTTAGGTGCTTCAACTGTCAAAGTTATGGACGCTTCGCTAGGGAATGTCAAAGAGCAAAAAAAGAGTCTTCGGGTCAAAGTTCAAGTAACAGAAATACATCAAACAACTCTAACTCAAAGGCTTTGATCTCTATAGCACGAGAAGGTTCATATGATTGGAGTGTTCATCTGGAAGGTGATGAGAATGTCACTCAGGCATTTATGGCTGAGATAGTCCCAGTTGATGATGCTAAAGCTAAAGTGGAGGATGCTGAAGCAAAAGTGGATGCTGAAGTAGAGAAAGAGAGTGAAGCTGAACAGGTTGATTCTGATCAGACTGCAGGAATTCATGAGGAAGAGTTAAAGTCTGATGATGAGAAGGATGCTTTAGACAAAAAGAGGGCTGCGGATTTTGTTGCTTTCATGGTTGACTTGAGCAAAGCTACAGGAGAGGTAAGTTCTAATCCTGCTAGTTCAGTTTGTTTAAAATGTCATGAATTACAGGGTGAGGTTGATAGGTTGTCAACACAAAACCAAAGTCTGATAAACGAGATGTCGAACATAAAAGAGTCAAACTTTTTCGTAAAAAGAAATGAGTCTATGTATTTGAAGAAAATTAAGGGCTATGTGTCACACCCCAACCGACGGCGGAAACATCGGGGCGTGGCACTGAGCGAAACAAATTGTCCAGAAGTTTCCATAACAACTATGATTACCAATTATTTAAAGCATCATGTCCCATACCATGACATAAAAAGTAATATAATTATTACAGACAAGATCTAGTCAAATTGTTCTGTTCCGACAACTCAGATTTCAAATACAGACAATTCATTTATTTGTTTCTAGACCTTTTCTAGCCTCGATTTCACAGCAAGCCAAGCATCTAAACATCTTAAGTACCTGCCACATACGTTAAAGTAAAAGTCAATACACATAGTGTAAAGGTGAGCATACAAGTTTCATAGATATAATAGAGTTCGAAATCGTTTATGCATAACCAGCACGTACACAGTGTAAAATGAAGCACGTTAGTTATCGACATGAACCTATCGATACCAATGAATGCGGGTTGACTGCCCAAGGCAGATCGTAATACACACTCACCACTGTGAGCCATGTAACAAATTGTCCTTAACAACCCCTGAGTGAACAGGTGCTGAGTCCAAACTATAGTACTATCGTTGCTAAGGCAGGTAGACAGCTTTCCATGTGTAAACATAACAAAACAAACAGTACGAGCTGCAAGGTATATTGGTCAAGGTTTCATGATTACCTTATCACACGCGAATCGTTTACCTGTAACTATTCAATACCCCTACGAAAAATTGATCACATCCGAGCGTTTCCGCGGTCGAATCCACTTTGAATTTGATAAATGCATTGCTTGTGAAGTATGTGTTCGTGTATGTCCTATAGATCTACCCGTTATTGATTGGAAATTGGAAACTGATATTAGAAAGAAACGATTGCTTAATTACAGTATTGATTTCGGAATATGTATATTTTGTGGTAATTGCATTGAGTATTGTCCAACAAATTGCTTATCAATGACTGAAGAATATGAACTTTCTACTTATGATCGTCACGAATTGAATTATAATCAAATTGCTTTGGGTCGGTTAGCAATGTCAATAATTGACGATTACACAATTCGAACAATTTTAAATTTGCCTGAAATAAAAACTTAAGAATTCATTTTGATCTAAAAGAATGAAGGTTTTTGTTTGGTGAATAACTACAATTATATTCATAATTATAATGATTAGGGAGCGAGGATTTTGTTTGAATTTATATTCATATGAAAAATAGATTTATTTTCTATAGTCCATATTGATGATTTAAAAATATATAGAGATGATTTAAAAATATATAGAATCAAATTACTCTTTCGAGAGATTAGGCCAATAATTCAATCCATATCCATGAAAATGGAATTTTTCAAATTGAATAATTAAGAACTATTATAAAAAGGTAGAGTTACTTCTTTTTTCCTGACCGGGTCAATAAAGTTATGCAAGATTTTGATTTATTTATCTCTTATTTTATATATAATGGATTTACCTGGACTAATACATGATTTTCTTTCAGTCTTTCTGGGATTGGGTCTTATATTAGGGGGTCTGGGAGTAGTATTACTTACCAATCCCATTTATTCTGCCTTTTCATTGGGATTGGTTTTTGTTTGTATATCGTTATTCTATATTCTATCGAACTCCCATTTTGTAGCTGCCGCGCAGCTCCTTATTTACGTAGGAGCCATAAATCACGTATAACATGTGGTAACGGTTAGCGTTAAAGTATTGCGTAGTGTGATCGAAGTGATTTAGAATAAGTAACCTATGTAACACCCAAAAGTGCGTAAAGCAAAACGGGTTCGAGTATACTCACAACGATGATGGATTGAAGGGAGCGCTAGAGGGTAAGGTTAGCTTGATCAGAACGATAGCATAAACGATAAGCGGCGCGTAAAATGACGCAAAGTGTCAGTGGATCGGACGGCAATCCGGTCGGGTGGCTATCCGATCGGGTGACCGATCGATCGGATGACAATCCGTTAGGGTGGTCGCCCGATCGCGTGGCCACTCGACTGGATTGCCATCTTGTTTGGAATGGATGTGTTTGTGTATGATGGTTTGTCTTTTGAAGTTTTCGTTGTAGCATTTTGAAAACAGAGAAGTATCTCTACCTTTCAGGTCGGTCGATCGAACGGCTGTTCGATCGGACAACAATCCGATTGGCGAGGCTTCTCAGGTTGAGAACAAGTTCACAGCAAGACAGTCACTCGATCGGATGGCTATCTGATCGGGTGGCAATCCGTTCGGATTGAACATGTTGAGAAATTGTTTAAGTGTTTGAAGTCAAACATCACATGGTCGGGTGGTAATCCGAACGGGTGGCAATCTGATCGGACGGCAATCCGTTCAATGTTCAAAACCTTAATATTTAAATAAAAGTTAAGTGTGGGACCCAAGGTGCAATCCGATCGGGTGGCAGTCCGATCGGACGGCAATCCGTCCCAGATGACCTGGTCGTCTTCTTCCTTGGTTGTTTTGGTAGTTTGTCGTTTTCTCGAGATCGTTTGACATCGTGCTAAACAACAGAAACCTCGTCAAGTCCTAGTGACCCGATCGGACAGGAACCACCCTCGTCCGACCAGTTAACTGTTCGATACGATGTTTCATGTTTAACCCGAAATCAGTAACCTTGCGGATAGAACCCAGATCTTGAACCAACACCTCCACACGAGAGAGTAAAAGATTAGAACAAGCTCCGATTCCATCGGTTTTGAGTGCATTGAGTGTAAAATAGTTGAAAGAAAGTTGGAAAAACCATCTTTCAATCCTTTTCACCATGAATATGTTCCGATCTATGAAAGATCTTTGTTTATTCATGTGGAAATCATTCAGATCTAAGTTGTTCTTGGTGGATTGAAGCCAAAACATGAAGTTCTTATGAACACCATGATGACATCATCCTAGAACACCTCAAATCTAGTGATTTCTCAGTTAAAAGTTAAGATTCAAAAGATAGAAAGGTGTAGGAGTGCGTGTAGATCAAGAAAGTACAAGATTTAGGTGGAAAACTTACAAGAATCGCGAGAAATCTGAAGAAATAGCGGCTGGATCGAGTAGGGTGAAGAGGGAGCTGTCAACATCAAAGGATGTGACAAAGGAGGGTATTTATAGGGTTTCCATAAATGGAAAGGAGGAAAGAGGCTGGTTGATCGAGTGGCAGCCCGTCCGGGTGGCAGCTCGATCGAGTGGCACTCCGCTCGGGTGGCAACTCGGTCGGTTGGCCGCTCGGTTCGAGTGCTCGGCGCGATGAGTTTTGCGATTTCGATTCGAGTGTTGAGCATTGCGATGCGATAGAGTTTCCTATTCAAATTACTTTTAATCCCAACTACTATATCAACATACAATCATCCTTATTTAACGTTCGTTTAGCGTTTGCGATTGAGTTGTGATTGCGTTTCGATTAATCACCACATCATAAAACATAAATAACATGCACAAGTAACACATAAGGGCACACACACATAAGAACACTAACCAGAACGCGTAATTCGAGTTGCGAGTGTGATTGTGATAAGCGATAAAGCGATTAAACATCGATAAATAGCGATTAAACCTCGATTATTAACAAATACTCCACATAATACAACTAACGTAAAGCATAAAATAGACTATCTACAAGTCAAAGAAGCCAAAACAGGAATTGAGCAAGGAGTGACAGATCGCAATTAGCAATCTTGTCTCCCTTTGACTTCAATCTTGACTTTGACTTTCGAAACACGGGGTGTTACACTATGAAACTGAAATTGATGTTTTAACTTGCAAATTAAATGATAAGCTTCAAATTATAGACTTAGATCATGATACGATGAGTGAGAAAACAAAAGAGATTTCTGAAAAATGCAAAGAGTTGTCAGATGCACAACCAAAAATCGTTTACCTTGAAAAGAAATTAAATCAATTAAGAGATTCTACTTTTGTAATGAAACACATGATGGGTGGCTTGAAGAAAATTAATGACAAGACAAGTGTGGGCTTCAAAGGCTTTAATGAGGTCCCACCTCCTCTTAGTCATGATTATTCTTTCTTGCCTGATGAAGATGAGTTAATAGACTTTGTGTCAACTGCACTAAGTAGTTCCACATCAAGTCAAGGTGATGTGTCTAAGAGTGATGATGCTAGTGTTGAGAAGGAAAATAACAGTGAACCCGTCTTGAAAAAGAAAAATTCACCTACTAAAAACAAAAACCAAACTTTTGTTAAAGGTAGTGACATGAAAAATGTGACAACTGTTATTGAAAATGAATCAAATGTAGAGTTTGCTAAAAATAAAAACATAGAAAATCTGAATCTAAGCAAACTGAACAAAATCCTTCTAAGGCATCATCATCATCAAATGAAGGATCTAGTTCTAAGGCTTCTGTAAAGAAGTCTTCAACAAAAAATATCGTGCTTCAAGTGTCATACAAAGGGACATGTAGCAAGCTGCTATCCTAACAAAAAGAGTGAAGCACAAGTTAATGAGAAATAAAAGGGAAAATCACCAGAGAAGAGTGCTGAAAATGAAGCGAGAGTGTCAAACTCTCCAAAGAAATCTGCTCCTAAGCAACAAGAGAATGTTGCTGTTGGTATAGATAAGGCTGAAAAAGGAAACCCACAAGTTCCTCGTTTACGAAGAAATCAACAAAGATTTCAGCCTGAATCTACATCAGGCAGATATGAGAGACCTAGAAGAAATTCACCAAGAATGAACAATTATAATTCAAATAATTTCAGAAGTCAAGGTCAGTATCAAAATCGATACCAAAATAATGGTGGTCGAACTTTTTATAATAATAGCTTTAGAAATTATAACAGTCAAGCTTCTTGGATTCAAAACTCAAGGTACCAAAATCAAAATTTTCAAAGGTCATATAGTCCAAACAAATATAGGAACCCTCAGAACCATAGACCTAGTGGAAATCAAAAACAAATTACATCAACAGGTCTGAGATCCAAGACTCCTGTTAGGAGTGATGGATATTGGATGGATGTTCCAGTAGTTGGTGAATTTGGACGACCCAAGACCATCAAGGCTTGGGTCCCCCACTCTAACTAATTTTTGGTTGGTGTGTGCAGGAGCTGCTAAGGAGGATTATCAACTTGTGGTATGTTGATAGTGGCTGCTCCAGGCACATGACGGGGGATGCGAGATTGTTGACTGAGTTTAAAAATTATGATGGTGGACATGTGAATTTTGCTGGTGCTAAAGGTGGTAGGATTACAGGTCGAGGAAAAGTGACCAATGGGAAGATCACACTGGAACTATGTTGAGCTACTTAAGCACAATCTGATGAGCGTGTCACAAGTCTGCGACAAGGGTCACTCGGTCCCCTTTACCAAGACTGAAGCATCAGTGTTGAAACCGGGTTTGGTGATTGCGGACGATTGGATAGTGATGCGTGCACCGAGGAGAAATGACACTTATGTCATGGACATGGGTGCTAAGGATCCGTCTGCTGTGGTGGCGTGTTTGCTATTAAAAGCATCTGAAGCTGAATCAATGTTGTGGCACATACGCATGGCCCATATTCACTGTTGCAAAATGAATTACATAATTAAAAATGAGCTAGTGAAAGGGGTGCCATTGCAGAGGTTTCATGTGGAAGATAAATGTCTGCCATGTCAAAAGGGAAAACAACATAAGAAACCTCACAAATCAAAAACACTAAATTCCATAGATGCCCCTTATGAATTACTTCACATTGATTTATTCGGTCCAGTGAACGTGAGGAGCATAGGTGGAAAGTACTATTGTCTTGTTATCACAGATGATTACTCACGTTATTCATGGGTTTTCTTTTTAGGTACAAAAGATGAGACAACGGAGATGCTGATAGATCTTTTTACAAAACTGGAGAACGTCCATGAAGCAACGATCAAGAGGATAAGGAGTGATAATGGCACAGAGTTCAAGAATCGGATTCTGGATCTCTACTGTCTTTGCAAGGGAATAGAACATCAATATTCTGCTCCTTATACGCCTCAACAGAATGGAGTAGCTGAGAGGAAAAACAGGACGTTGATTGAAGCCGTTAGGACTATGCTTTCAGATTCAAAGCTTTCAGTTCTTTTCTTGGGAGAAGCTGTGAATACAGCTTGTTATGTCCTAAACAGAGTTTTAACCGTTAAACATTTTAACAAAACTTGTCATGAATTAATGTTTAACGAGAAACCAAACTTGAAAGGCTTTGAACCATTTGGATTACCCTGCACCATTGTGCGAAACAAAGATAAACAAAAATTCGGTGAGGTAGCTGACGAAGGTTACTTTCTAGGTTACGTACCTGGCACACCGAATAAAAGGGTTTTCAATCTAAAAGTGGTAAAATTGAGGTTGTTTTTAATGTTGAAATTACTACATACAAACCTCAACAATCAACGAGTGGTCTAGCTATATTATATGATTATGAAAGTGTGTTTAAATCATTTAATATTCCTGAGTTTTCAAATGCAGATGACTCTCAGTTGATACAAACAGTGATCAATGAAGATGATGAAGGCGAGTTCATGCCTAGATCGAGTGTATCAATGACAAATGCTCTGGAAAGTGCCTCAAGTGCTGCTGTTTATGATTCAAGCGATAGTGAGTCTGAACCTATTCAGGGGGAGGATTTCACTAATCCATTTGCAAATCAGAATATTCAGGGGGAGATTGGATCAAACCTGGGTGATAAATAGAAGTTGATGCCGTTGCTACTACACGAGCAAATAGAGATCATCTAGTTAACATGATACTTGGAGATCCTATTGAAGGTGTTCAGACAAGGAGAAGCATAGCAAAGAGTTCAGGTCTGTATGCTACGATTGAGAAGACTGGGATTGTGAACGAGTGCTTGTATAGCTGCTTTATTTCTCAGGAGGAGCCGAAAAACATTCATATGGCTTTGAAAGACAAAGCATGGGTTGAAGATATGCAAGAGGAATTAGCCCAGTTTGCGAAGTTGAAGGTTTGGGAGTTAGTTGATCTTCCTAAAGGTGAAAAAGAGATAGGCACTAAGTGGGTGTTTAAGTGCAAGAAAAATGATAGAGGAATCGTAATGCGTAACAAGGCTCGATTGGTGGTCAAAGGTTTCAATCAGCAAGAAGGGATAAATTACAATGAAGTGTTTGCACCAGTGGCAGGGTTGGAAGCAATTCGTTTGTTCCTAGCCTTCGCATCCTTTAAGGGCTTCAAAGTTTACCAACTAGACGTGAAGAGTGCGTTTCTTTACGGGAAAGTCAAGAAGTGGTGTATGTCTCACAGCCAGATGAGTTTGTTGATCCATAATTTCCAGATCCCGTTTACAAACTGGATAATGCACTGTATGGTTTACATCAAGCGCCCAGGACTTGGTATGAGACACTGTCAACACATCTGATAAAGAATGATTTTGAAAGAGGTCAGATTAACAGTACACTGTTCATCAAACGGAAGAAGGAAGATTTTCTGCTGGTACAGGTGTACGTGGATGACATCAACTTTGGGTCATCAGATGAAAACATGTGTCACGAGTTCGAGAAGGTGATGAAGAGCAAGTTTGAAATGAGTGCTATGGGTGAGCTGTCCTTCTTTCTGGGATTACAAGTTGAACAGAAGAAGGATGGGATGTTTATTCATCAAACAAAGTACATGTATGACATTTTGTCTCGTTTCAAAATGGATGATTGCTCTACTTTCAACACACCCATTTGCGAGAATCACAATCTTGGCCTAGATCATGAAAGTACTGAAGATGTTGATCCCACTCAATACATGGCAATGATTGGTTCGCTGATGTACTTGACTACTTCAAGACTAGACATTATGTTTGCCGTATATCTGTGTGCCAGATATCAGGCAAATCCAAAGGAGTCACACATGAAGGCGGTGAAGCGTATTCTTCGTTACTTGAAGGGGAAACCTAAACTTGGGTTGTGGTATCCAGCTGATAGTGATTTGAAGTTTGTTGCTTACACTGACTCAGACTTTAAAGGATGCAAGTCTAACAGAAAGTCTACCACAGGTGGTTGTCAGTTCTTAGGAGGCAGGATTGTGTCTTGGCAATGCAAGAAGCAATCTTGTGTGTCTACCTCTACGTGTGAAGCTGAATATATTGCTGCGGGTAGCTGCTGCTCTCATGTTCTCTGGATACAACAGCAGATGCGCGATTATGGTTTGGATTTCACTCGTACTCCTATTATGATAGACAATAATGCCACAATTTCTATAACAAATAATCCTGTAAAACACAGTCGCACAAAACATATTGACATTCGTCATCATTTTATACGGGATTGTGCTGAAAAGAAACTAATTGAACTTCACCGAGTCGACACACTAGATAACCTAGCAGATCTTTATACTAAAGCTTTTAACAGGGCTCGATTTGAACATTTAGTTGAACTCAACGGGATGAGGAATCCTGAATAATTGGTTTTTCATAAGAATTTTGTAAATATTTTATTGTTTTCTGAAAATTAAAAGAATATAGAAAACCACAAAATCCAAAAACATTGAAAAATGAAAAACATAAAAAATAGAAAATCAAAAATGAGTTATCACTGTGTGAAAAAGAAGAAATGATAGTACATCAGCAAATTAGACTGTCACACTGAAACTGAATTAAAATGCTTAAGTGTGATAGCAGCTTCATCATATGATGTACCAGTAGGCAAAAGCATGAAATAATCAACTTGCCAATATGATATAAACCTAACAAACTGAGTATGAGTGGGGAACACATCAGTGGCGTATGGTTTAATGACCTTAAATCTTGCATTGATAGATTGCCAAAATCCGAGGTTTTGGGTCTTTATACTATTATTTCATCCGGGGGTATCAGGGTTGTCCTTCTGCTACATCTATATACATGCTGACCTAGGCACAACCAGGATATCTTAAAAGAGCTAAAAATGCCAAAAACCCATAAATGAAGAAGCTCTCCTAGAGAGTCATTCAAATGTGCAAAATGCATAATTCGTACCAAAAATGGTATTTGTCTTAGCCATCGTTAGATATTGGTCTCTTTGCTGTACGGAAGTACTGACCTGATCACCAATTATCTATCGTTGTAAAGCAAAACGGATGAATTCAGTATACTCACCTATTACGAGGAATCTTTGTGCATACCTTGATCGCGGGGATATGTCCTGAAGTGGGACACACTAGTATATCAGTATAATATTACCTTAACGTATCATATGGTAATGGTACTTGAAATGTTCATGCATTTTGTTTAAATGGACAAACATACTGGTAATCGTCTTAGACGGCTTTTCACGAATATAAAGAATTATCTAATAGTGTGAAAACAGTTTGATTTTGCTGATATGATCTTCTTACTGGTGATTCTCACAAAAACAGAGTGTTTATTGCTTTTGTTATTTACTTGCTTTGTAGGATCGTTTTCAGACCCGAACGAGTCGATCAGAAGAGTTTATCTCAATACGAGTGGCGGAAACAAACGTATAGAGTTCAATTTAGCTAGATTCACACTTTAAACTGTCCGTATATTGATATAAGATCGATTACAAGTCTTTGGACACTTCGGCAGAGCTTCGCTACCGGAAACAAGACCCTCTCCAAATGATTTCGCTTGACACCCTATATATAGAGACTTGATTTCGCTTGAATGTGCCAAGATGTCAGTTCAAGCGAAATCTCAACATGTTGATTTCGCTTGAAACTGACCAGTCTTCTTTCAAGCGAAATCTATCCTTCAAGCGAAATCACTTTCAACATATTCTAAAATCTGATATTTCTTGTATGACGCACCCTGATCTATCTCTCTATGTACAAGACTCGATACAAGACGAAGTCGACAGACGCATGCACCAACAGACTCCCCCTCGAATGTTGACGAGTCTTCAGCGTCGAGTCTTCGGTTGTCAAACCTTCAGTCTTTATCAGTCTGCTCGCTCTCTCCAAAGATTCTCCTTTATAAGTATCCTCAATCAATCTCTTTCTCTTTCTTGTAATCTTCAGGATCTGAATCTGGCTTTACTATCTTCAGACTCCCTTTTGATGTCTTCAGACTTCCCCTTTCTCTAAGCTGGAATCGCAGTCTGGAATTCACTTTCACAGATTCTTAGATCGTAACCTGGCACTCATCTAACTCGGGTATCAGAACCTGTATAACCTGCATAAATCTCTACCTAAAAATAAGTTTCACCAATTAAAAATTTTGCAAATTTAGAAACCTCTTGCAGATATCATTCAAACATGATTTGATCTTTGAAATTCACTAAAAATACAACTTTTTCATTCAATCTTTCCCAAACCTATTCATCAAGTTTAGCACTTAGAATTTTGAAAATCAGCTCTCCAACATCAGTTGTCTAAAATCTTTTTGAATTATTCAAAATTTATGCTAAAACACACTAAAATCTTTTTGGATTTTTTAATATAACAGAAATACAGTAAAGAAATATTTACAAACAATATTTTTGTGAGTTCGTGTAAGAGGATCATATCAGTTTATGAGACAAATCACCAACACCGTTAAGCTTTAAACATTTTCATTTCTAAACAATTCACATAGATTGACGATATTGTTGTCCACCTAAACTCAATCTAAAAACTTTCAAAATGCTTACCGATACGTTAAAGTATATTAATTTTGCACTAAGTTCTTATGGACCCCACGATCTCAGCATATCCCCTCATCATGCAATACACTGACTCAAGTAATGCCTTTAAACTTTTATCAACTGTGATTTATGCGAAAACAAAGCAGAATGTTTAAACATTAACAATCAGGTCGATACTTCCGTATACGCAGAGAAAGTCCAATGTTTAAACAAAATAAGAAAATAAAACAAGTTGAAGATGTTTAGGCTTTAACCACCAGGTCGATACTTCCGTATACGCAGAGGAGGTCCAAAGCTTAAACGAAACACCAAAGAAAATAAAGCAGAACGTTTAGGCAATAACATCCAGGTCGATACTCATGTATACGCAGAGGATGTCCAATGCTTAAACAAAATAAAGAAATAAAACAAGTTTAAATCTTTGCAAAAAAAAAATGCACAATCACAGCGACTTTTCAGCAAAGTTGTGAAAGTTCACAAACTTAACCAGTTTTATGTCTTTCGACAATCAGCGATTACTGAGTAGGTACACAATCAAGGACAAAACTAAGTACTATGCATTCGACCATGTTTCCCACTAGAACTAGGCTTTTTCATTTAAGTTTGTATCGTTATCGCAAATCTACTAGTCTAGCTGAGCCTACCGTCACATCTTTAGTAAGATCGTTTATCACATTTTGACTTTCCATTTCTTTAGCATGTTGTGATAGTCCACTGATGTACTATCATTTCCTCTTCTTTGACACAAAAACTCATTTTTCATTTTATCATGTTTTTGGCTTTTTCAAATTTTCAAATGTTTTTGGATTTTCAAAAAATTCTTACTCCCCCTAAAATGAAAACACATTTTAGGAAATTTGAAAACAAACTGTATAAGTAAATTGAAAACTGATATCAAATTGTTTCAATTCACCATCCACTTGGCATAAACAATCAGAACTCCCCCTCACAACAAAATATTTTCCCATTGATTTCAAAAACACTTAAGTTTGTTTTAATCAAATGGTTTTTCCGGAAAATAAGTTTTGTTGATTGATTTTACCAATTGTAGGTTAGGGGTTTAATTCATCACATTGTTTTTCAACCAAATACCACATGTTGGAAAATACAAGTACAATTTAATGTCCTTGATTTACCATCTGTAAGTAAAAACCTTTTCAACCAATATTTCAACCTTATGGCTTACCAACCAATACCTCTTGTAAGTTACCATATGTAGATTGAATTCTCAAGATGCCGATTCCTACTCCTCGCTTACCAACCTGGGAGTTCCAGAAAGTCACACTTTTTTCACAAACAATTTTAGAAGAATGATGCCGATTCATGCTCCACGATTACCAATTTGGAAGCTCCGGCAAGTCAGGTTTTTATTCTTTGAAAAATATAGACACCCAGGCCTGACCATCCTTGGGTATAACCACATCTTCACTGTTACTTTCAACCGACCTGTGAACACTCCTTTTGGAAGCATAGAATTATTTCACTCCTTTGGCCTTACCATCGACCATTTTTCCAAAAATGTGTTTCACAGTTCCATTGAAAGCCTTTTCAACATCAAACTTATTCTTTTCAGAATAAAATTGATTTGAAATCTCCACTTTTCCATCTTTCTTTTTAAAAATTTCAGCCTTTAGTAATGGAAAATTTTCATCATTCACAATCGGAACAGATTTCTCATTTTTCTCAACAATCTGTGGCTTCTCTGTCTTTATGGAAACAAATTCATCGCCAGTATATAGCTCCTCTGATTTTGACAAATCAGATTCATCATTAGAACTACTTCCTGAACCCTTAACCACCCACTTCTGATTTTTCAGATTTTCTTTTCTTTTTAAAACATTCCTTGAACATTCACCAATTTCAAAAATTGAATTTTCAAAACCTGTAAATTTTCTGGTTTTAAATTCAGTTTTCTCAACAACTTTTTCCTTTTGTTTACCAGAGACTCCCTGTTTTGTTTGTATTGTCTTGGGACAATTTCTGGCAATATGACCAACTGTTTTACATTGAAAACAGGTTCTTGTCTCTGTCTTCTTCTGAACAACACTTTTCTTCAACTCTTCTTGCTTGTTTGTAAGGAAAGCTTCATTTGTTTGTTTCCAGAATGAACTCTTCTGTTCTTTCTCAGCACTTGTTCCTGAAACAAAAACAATTTTAGGTTTATAAATTTTCTCATTTTTATAATTTTTCGGTGGAATAAAACCCAATCCCTTCTTTTTGAAATTACCGTTATGGTTTGGTTTCTTTTGAAAACCTGAACTAGAACTGTAACCCTTTTTCTTGTTTAAACGTTGTTGATATCTTGAGGTATAATGATTTGGTTTTTCAGAAAGATCTACATCTTTTATTTTAGAAATATTAATTTCTGTTAGTTTGAAAACCTTTTTAATCATTTCTGGTTTAACACCTCTTATTGGAAAAGTCTCATCAGAATATAATTTGTCAAAATCTTTCAAAGTATAAGCTACTTTGATCGGTTCGTCATCCAAATTAGATTTTGATAACAAGAACTCTTTATGATACACCCGTTTTCCCTGTTTGTCTTTTTGACTTGATGTGTCGGACTTTGACTCAGATTTTGACTCCGACATTGACTCCTCTGTTTCATCCTTATCCAACACCTGATCGACCACCTTTTTTATTAATTCGGACTCATGATCAGTATCGGACGACGTGAAAGTGACATCAATACTTTCTGGCAAGTTATCCGACGACACAGACTCCCACTGTAAATTTGTTGCCTTTTCGACTCTTTCAGAATTTGGATTTCGAGGAGAATATCCATTTTCGACCGGGGGTGGACATTTGTTATAGACAACACTTGGTTTCTTACCAGAAATCTTCACTTCATCATCTTCTTTTGTTTCAGACTTCTTCTCTTCCGAAGTCTTCTCATCTTCAAACGTCTTCAATTTTTCCACTATGGGGTAAATTCTGTCAACAACAAAAGTAGAACATGAGTAACTTTTTAATAAATTGTTAACTCTTTCAGTTTCAATTCTTTGTGTTGCCAACTTAAATTCAAGCTCAGCACACTTCTCTGTGTAATAGTTGACATCGTCAAGCTGTCTCATGTAAGCTCCTTTGAGTGTATTCATTGCTACAGCTTGTTCACTACTTGACTCGTTGTACTTATTCATCTCTCTGTTCAAAGTATCATATGATTCTTTCAGCCTTTTTATGTTGTGCAGCAATTCATTGTTCTGCATTATCAGAGAATCACAATTCATACACTTCCCAGCAACCTTGACTACCTCTTCATCTGTTTTAATTTCAAATGCTGGAACTTCTTTAACAATTTTTACTTGAACTTCTTCTGCAACTACTTTCTTTTTCTCAACCTCACCATTTAAACGTTTTCTGACTTTTTCTGCCCAATAATCATCAGTATAATCATTGATAACCTGAGCAACAAATCCTTTCTTCAGAAATTCTTTGTCTGGGCAATAATCATCCCAACTAAAACCTTCTGCTAATTTTTCATCTTCTTGTTCTGCCACACATACTTTACTGTTTGTTGGAATGTATTTATCCCAACTGAAACCTTTTCCATTTTCTTGATTACCAAGACATGCCCTCTTTGAATCTTCAGTTTCTTTTTTACCATGAGCTGTTTGTGGCTGTTGTTGTTGATGTGGCTGTTGAGCAACTTGATGATATAACGCTTTTCGATAGTAATCATTGTTTCCAAAAGGATTTTGAGCTCCACTTGCTTCTCTATTTGTGCACTCCCTCTTGAAATGCCCTTTTTCCCTGCATCGAAAACAAGTAACTTTAGACTTATCAAATCCTAAAGCTGAAACATGTGCATCGTGAAAATCATCTCTGCCTGTAATTTCTTTAAACTTTTCAGCTCGTCTCAACACACTAGCCATGCACCATTTTATATCCATCAATTCCATCTCCTCAGCATCAATTTGATCGTAATCCTCTTTCGTTAGCATTGGATTCCCGATCCTCCCTGCAACTAAACCTCCATAGGATTCAAGCACAGTTACCAACAAAGACATGTGGCTTTTAGCAACTTCCTCAGTATAATTCTGATCATTTTCAAGGTTCAAAGCAATGTTGCATTGAAGAACTTTTCCACTTTTTGTTGTAGAAAAATGTGGATCAAATGTTGGAAATGAAGAAAATCCCATCTTGTTACTTGATCCTTGAGATGGCTTTTCAGAAGATCCCGTTGTATTGAAAGCAGTTTCAACTTTTGGCGAAAACTTGGTTTTGTCATTAACACCACTTTTGTAGTACAAACCAATGTCTTGCTCTCCATCATAGTTCTTCATTCTCACTATCTTACGTTGCTCCATTTCTTGAGCTTCAAGCTGTTTAATAAAATCACTCAATGTTAGATCATTAAAACCCGGTTTGTTTTTCAACATCATAAGATACGTGCCCCACTCATCATGTGGCAACGCATCAGCTAACTTTTCAATCAACTCATCTTTATCCTTTCTGATACTCAATCTGTTCATGTTTTTCAATAAATTGCAGTATCTTTCAATGATCTGCTTGGTGCTTTCATTTCTTAAACCTCGGAACAAATCGAATTCCTTCTTCATCAACGACTTTTTGTTCTTAAACATGTCATCACTACCAAGAAACTTTGCTTCTAATTCTGTCCATATCGAATATGCAGTTCCATTATGTTGAAGTAAAATCAAGATGTCTTCTTTAATTGCCTGCTGCAACAAACTAACCATCAACTTCTCATCTTTATATTTCTTTTTTCCTCAGCACTCAAATCTCTAACTAGTATTTTCTCTCGATCGCTACCAACTGGTCTAAAATATTGAACTTCAGTATGTTCCCATGCATCTAAATGATAAGCTTCAACCCAGTTACCAAATCGTTCGGCCCATCCACTAAAATCATCAATATCCAAAAGCTTAGGCGGTTTTTGAGTTGTTACAGTTTCATTTTCAAGCATCGTGTTTTGCGTAATTCATATCGGACTAGCAAACGCATTATAAAACTCGTTGTCCATGTTTCGTTTTTCAAAAGTTCACAATCTGTCACTCTCAAGTGAAATCACAGTTTAACCAAGATCACCCTGTTCAAGCGAAAACTGATACAAAATATGATTTCAAGCAAAATCACAGAATTTCTCAAGCGAAACCTTGTTCAAGCGAAATCAATTCCAATTTTCAAGCGAAATCAATCCAAAGTGTACTCTCAAGCGAAATCAGTACCAATTTTTAAGCGAAATCAGTACAAAGTGTACTCTCAAGCGAAATCAACCAGAACTATTCAAGCGAAATCAGCATAATGTCAACTTTCGGTCTGATTTTTGTCCAATTGATCAAGCAAATGGTCGAATTTGGTTCTGAAACTTTCAAGGGTTTATTAAAACAGCATTACGCACATGATATGTGAAAATAAGATGTTTTTATCCGTAAAAACTTGTTCAACTTTGAAAGAAGGTGTAGAAAATCAAAATTTGCGGCTGAATTGGTATGAACTCTTCCTCCTGAGCTCTGATACCACTTGTAGGATCATTTTCAGACCCGAACGAGTCGATCAGAAGGGTTTATCTCAATACGAGTGGCGGAAACAAACGTATAGAGTTCAATTCAGCTAGATTCACACTTTAAACTATCCGTATATTGATATAAGATCGATTACAAGTCTTTGGACACTTCGGCAGAGCTTCGCTACCGGAAACAAGACCCTCTCCAAATGATTTCGCTTGACACCCTATATATAGAGACTCGATTTCGCTTGAATGTGCCAAGATGTCAGTTCAAGCGAAATCTCAACATGTTGATTTCGCTTGAAACTGACCAGTCTTCTTTCAAGCGAAATCTCTCCTTCAAGCGAAATCACTTTCAACATATTCTAAAATCTGATATTTCTTGTATGACGCACCCTGATCTATCTCTCTATGTACAAGACTCGATACAAGACGAAGTCGACAGACGCATACACCAACATGCTTTCAGAAAATATGAAAATCCAAAAATAGTGTCTTTTTCGTTTAAAATTCTTAATGTACGGAAAACTGTTATTCTTGGAGGAATTGTTACCGATAGGGGGAGACGGTGTTAGAAAGTGAGTTCAAAATTTTAAATCATGCAGGTTCTTGTGTGTTGGACAGAATTTTTGCGTGTTGATGCTGAATTGGAATTGCTTAATCTGTGATACAGTTTAACTATCTCTTAAATAATAATAATTTGTTTAACTTTGTTGAAAAGTTCTTATGGTTTCTCGAGATGTTTGTTTTATAGTATACAGATTGAAGCAGAATGTTGCTGAGAAGTTGCTGTGTTGAGAAGATGAGAGTTTGATTGGATGCGTGGTAGAACCTCCTTTCTATATTGCAAACAAAGTTGAAGAGTTTGAAGATTGCTATGCAAATGCTGAACTGGAGTTTACTCAAGTGCTACCGATTTTGAAGATTTGGTGATTGGATGCATCAGCTTAGGGGGAGTCTGTTGCTGGCAGAAGCTATTGAAGCTGAAGCTATCCAAAGACCAAAGACAATGCAAGATTACATGAAGAATGCAAGATGGCTGAAGACAAAGTTGTTTTATAAAGCCATTGTCAAGGGGGAGTTTATTGGTGCATATTTGTGACAACAGCTTTTAGACTTGGTCTTTGGATATCTTGTAATTAGTAAAACGATAAACGGTTAGCGGGTTTAGCTTTCTTTTAGTCAATTAATAGTGTTTGGGCCAAACCAAACCCAGATTGGGTGATGGGGGACGAATTGGGCCTAGCCCATGTGTTGGAAAGCCTAGCCCAAGTTGCAACCTTGTGTTATATAAACAAGGCTTTGCATTAGGGTTTAGGTTAATAAGCCAAAACAGTTTTAGAGAGGAATTCGTGAAAGGAATTAGGGCTTTGGACGAATTTGTGATCTTGATTGATTGTAATTCGTGTGATTGATAATCAATAAGGATCGGGTTTAATTGGAATTCTGTTTCTACTCGTTTCTGTGCAAATCTGATCTAGAGGATTCCGCACTCTAGGTTGGA
Organism: Helianthus tuberosus; assembly: GCA_030545235.1. Taxonomy (NCBI): domain Eukaryota; kingdom Viridiplantae; phylum Streptophyta; class Magnoliopsida; order Asterales; family Asteraceae; genus Helianthus; species Helianthus tuberosus. The sequence goes on from CM060392.1 coordinate 27,846,751, forward strand.
TTGACAATTCTGTGAAGATCCATACGGACCAGGGGACCTACAACATACAATGTAAAAATATTCAACACCATCTTCATCATTATAAGGGTAGAGGGTGTGTACAAATAACAAAGTCATTATAGTTAAAATGTTGCTACTGTTAAGGTCAAGGGTTCAAGCCTCACTAAAAAGAATTAATGGAAAATTTTCTGTTAAAAAAATCTTCATCGTTATTGGTCTCCACTTCATCTTCATCAACATTAGCTTCAACATAAACATCGATATCATCAAAATGAATTATTCTACATTGTTAGGCCATCCGTAGTCATAAAGCCCCTTGTGGGGCGTTATGCGACACGTGTCATGCCACGTCACACGGGGGCTTTATGGGGCGTTATATCACTAGAGCCCGTAGTCATAAAGCCCCTACCCATCATTACCTAATTATTAGTGTTCAATTTTATTAATTAATTATAAAAACCTTGCTTTATTTTGATTGGTCAAATTTTTGAAAACAACCCCCATCACTGCGCTATATGCATGGCTCCTTCCCCCCCCCCCCCCCCCCCAAAAAAAAAATCCCCCATAACGCCGGCCGTAGTGGTGTGCAGGGCGTTATGGGGCGTGAAAATTGAAAAATGGGGTGTTATAGTGCCCCATTACACACTCTCTTAATGGTGGAGAGTTGGGTACAAATAACAAAGTCACAAGTTTCAAGGCTCTTTTAGCATTTTTGAAATTGAAATTAATAGAAAAAATCTTTATAATTCATACTTTTTATTTCAAATGAATAATTTTCATTGTAAATTACTTAATTATTTCTTTGAACATTGTAGATTGTAAGTAGAATTTTATTAACTTTAGTTGTTGATAACTTCTTTTTGGATATGTTATGGTTACTTTAATAGTAAAAAAATTGATCATAATACATCTATGCTCCTTCAAAAACAAAATCCAATTATTTTTTTAACAAATTTATTTTTCCTATGAATAACTTCTTCTTGGATATGCTATGGTTACTTTAACAGTAAAAAAATTAATCATTAATACATCTACGCTCTTTCAAAAACAAAAATCCAGTTACCTTTTTAACAAATTTATTTTCGTATGAGCAAGATAATTTAAGGGGTTGTTTGGTAGCCTTTTAATGATTCCTTTAAAAGGCTATCTCTAAACCAGTAAGAGATAAAGATGTTTGGTTCATAAAAATAATGCCTCTTAATGTCTAACCTGGACTCAAGTTTTATGGAAAGATTTTGGGGTACTTCGATCAGTGATTCTGTAAGTATGAATGCCCGAGGTCGTTCGGGAGGTGTTTTTTTTGTTGTTTGGGATCCAAGTATATTTCAGAAGACGGGGGTTGTCTTTGATGACACTTTTCTGCTTGTTTCGGGAGTTTTGGGCAACTCGGGTAACATTATCAATGTCATAAACATGTACGCTCCTAGAGATGTGGTCCTTCGCCATATTTTATAGGACAAACAACTTAGACTGAGGTTCGAGCATCCTGGAATGTGGTTCTTCATTGGCGATTTTAATGAGGTTAGGTACATAAACTTCATTCAGTTTTCGATATTCGGGGAGCTATGTTATTTAATGAATTCATCAGGGACGTTGGGTTATTAGAATATTCTCTGGGAGGTTCGAGTTTTACTTTTATGCCTTCAGATGACTCGAGCATGAGCAAATTATATAGGGCCTTGGTGTGTGATGATTTTATGCAGCTTTGGCCTGCAGTAAAATTCGTTGCTCTTCCTCGATTTCTTTCAGACCACTCACCTATCTTGCTATCTTGTTCAATTTTAGACTTTGGCCCGATTCCGTTCCGATTTTATAATTCTTGGTTGGACGAAGCGGGTATTATGGAGGTGGTTACTAATACAGTGGAAAATGTGACAAGGGATGACAACAGTTTTTGCAATTTTTCTAACACCCTTAGATCTTTAAAATGCAACATCAAGACCTACCACTGTAATAGTCTGATGGAAATAAAAAAAGACCTCGACCTAGCAGTGGCTGAAGTGGAGGCGATCGATAAAGTAGCAGAGTCGAGAAGGCTTAATGTTGTCGAAAAACAAAGAAGGGTTTTGTGTAATGCAAAAATAAGGAGTTTGGAAAAAAAGAGGATCATGGACCTACAACAAAAGGCTTGTGTCAGCTGGGAGAAATTGGGGGATGAAAACTTGAGCTTTTTTCATAAGTTTGTTAACATCAGAAAAGCCTCACATCGGATGAATTCCATACGCGTAAATGGGGTGACGTACTCAGAATCGGGAGATATAAAAAGAAAGATTAAGGCGGCCTTAAAAAAACTTTTTTCTGAACCAAAAATGGTTAGGTCGAAATTGTTTCCTTTCGGTTTTAATAGTTTGGAGGAGCATAAGTCGTTGGGCTTGGTTGGGCCCTTTGCGGTAGAAGAGATTAAAGCGGTGGTATGGGCGTGAGGTAGCGATAAGTCACCGAGGGCCGGATGGATTCACTTTTAAATTTGTTAAAAGGTTTTGGCGTGTCTTGGAACCTATGTTTGTTAGTCTTTTTCAGCAATTTTACTCGAGGCCGGAGGCATGTTATATCGGTAACTCTTTTTTCATTGCTTTAATTCCAGAAGTGCGGGATCCTAAAGTTGTAAAAGACTTTCGACCCATTTCTCTAATGGGTTTGATGTTTAAAGTAATAAAGAAAGTTTTAGCCTCTAGATTGAAACCAATTCTCCCTAGTCTTGTCTCCCCGGTTCAATCCGGTTTTATTAAAGGGATATCAATCTTAGACGACCCATTAATACTTAGCGAAATTCTCTCATGGGCCAAGGTGGTTAAGAAACGGTTACTTGTTTTCAAAGTGGATTTTCAAAAGGCTTATGATTCGGTCAATTGGAGCTTCCTTTTGGATACTCTTAAAGCTATGAACTTCCCGCCTCTTTGGAGGAAATGGATTGAATGTTGTTTGAAGTCGGGTAAATCATCGGTCCTTGTTAACAGCTCCCCTACCCACGAATTCAAACTTTTTAGGTGTCTAAGACAAGGAGATCCAATTTTGCCTTTCCTTTTTGTGCTTATGTTGGAAGCTTTAGAGGTTATTATGAAAAGGGTCGTGGAGACGAGGTGCGTCAACGGTGTCACCTTGCCTAATGGGGGTCCTACCTTAACACATCTTTGCTACGCCGATGATATGGTCTTCATAGGCGAATGGTCGAAGGATAATATCTTAAATCTTAATAGGATTTTAAGATGTTTTCCTTTGTTCCTAGTTAAAAGTTGTTATGGGTGGTTTTCTGAGCCCATATCCTGGAATTATATCCTGATTTTATTATTTCTGATTATGGTCAGGATACCGGATCAGGATATTCGTAACATCCTGATGCAGTATCCTGGAAGTTACTAATTATTCACTTACAGGTCATGGCTGCATGATCATAACGTTCATGTGGACTCATTCTCCTGAAGACTCGCTCTAATCAGTTGGGAAATCGACGTTGAAGCCGGAAGAACAGGTCTCTAACGTTCAAAAGGGAATATTCCAGAGCATCCCCAGTTTATAGGAGAATTAGTTTAATATTTGTAACTATAAATAGAAGGCCAGATCGTAGGAACACACACACATCACTTTCTGCTCTTGAACTCTTATTTCTTTTTCTTGCTATCACGCACTAACACTCAACACTTGTAATCGTTGTATCACTTAGCATCGATCTGAGCCTTATCCTGCACTGTATCCTGAACATTCAAGTAATAAGAAGAACAAGGCAGCCAACGATTGTCAGCTCCCGAGGTTTTATGCTAGAGATCTAGATTGATCAAGGGCTTTCCTCGTATATCCTGTGTCCATTTTTCCTTTTTCAGCTCATTGTTTGATTATTGATATAGTTTCATATCCTGAGACTATATCCTGAAACTGTTTTTATAAACGAACATACCAACATATTTTTCACAAGCATTGCTAGCACACTACCTCACAAACTAATTTGATCACTTAATTGCTTCGGTAATTTTTGACCAAAACAAAAGTCAATTTTCAAAAAAGTTGTGTGTATGGTTCCAATGCTAATGAAGATGAGGTGAACCATATGGCGAGTATTATTTATTGCAAAGCCGGTAATTTTCCTTTCACGTTACTCGGGCTCCCGATTGGAGCAAATATGAAATGAGTTAAATATTGGAAGCCTATTGTTGACAAATTCAACTCTAAGTTGTCCGGTTGGAAGGCTAAATCTCTTCCGTTGGCGTAGAGGGTCACCCTTGCTAAAGCGGTGCTTGGCAAGTTGCCTAACTATTACTTTTCTCTTTTCAAAGCCCCAGTGAGAGTTATCAATTCCTTGGAAAAAATTAGAAGAAATTTTGTATGGGTAGGCAAGCATATTAAATGGGTGGCACGGGACAAGATGGTTGCTAAAAAACGCCACGGGGGGCTCGGCATAGGAGACATAAGGAGTTTAAACATAGCACTTCTAGCTAAATGGTGGTGGAAGTATAAAACCGACAAGTCGGCTCTTTGGGTAAAGGTGATTGATGCTATTCACTTCAAAAAAGTCGGGTACCACTCCTTCCATTTTAACAATCGGTTCATAGGTGTATAGAAAGATATTGGTATGATCGACAAGGATTTGTCTGTTCTCAACTTGTCTCTAAAAGCAAACTTAAGAGGTATTGTTGGGAATGGGAAAAATATCCGTTTTTGGATTGACAAGTGGTTAGGCGACGTGCCTCTTAACGATCCATATAAGGAGTTGTTCAAGATCGCAGCCGACAAGCATGCTTTTATTCAAGATTTTGTGGCACAAGGCAACTCGGTTCAGTGGATTTAGAACTGGGTCCGTGATCCAGTGGTTGGGTCTGAAGCCCATCAGCTGGTCGATTTGCAAAAGGAAGTGGCGGGGTGTGATTTGGGGCTGAAGGCTGATATGTGGGTTTGGGATGGAGACGAACCCTTTAAACTTTCAGTTGCAGGTCTTCGAGCTAGGATTCATGATATCTCAAACCATAACTTAGATAAATGGTGGCTGTGGAATAAATGGGTGAGTCCGAAAATTAATATTTTTTGTTGGAGGGCCCACATGTTTCGCATTCCATCTAAAATGGGTCTGATTTATCAAGGCGTTACGTTGGATAATTATTTGTGCTCGAGGTGTGGCATCCTGGAAGAAACGGTCCTGCACATCCTTTGGAATTGTTTATTCGCTAAATCGGTATGGTGGAATATTTGTGTTTGGATAAAAATCCCCTTTCCAAATAATATATCTACTGTTGAAGATATGTTAGCTTACGCCGAAGGCATGAATGGGTCAAAGCAATGGAAGAAAATGATAGTAGGGGCTATTCTTCAAGTTACGGCGTAGGAAATATGGAAGGCTAGAAACGAGAAAACTTTCAACAATCGGCACCTTAATATTGAGAGAACGACGAACATTATAAAAGAAAATTCTTTTCTTTTGATAAGCAATCTGTCTAAATTTTGTAATCTTGATTGAGCCAGATGGGTAGACTTTAACATTCGTGATGTAATTGTGTAATGTTTTTTCGGGTCCCAGTTTCTTGCTGATTCGTTTTCTATATATTTATATAGAAGTTTCGCCGTTCAAAAAAAACTAAACGGAAGACTCTGTCAAGCTTTTTCGAATAGAGTAGTCATTCTCTATCACATTTTTCCGAATATGATAGTTCTGGCCTACGTAGCTGTAGAAAACTGGCTAGGAAATTTATACTAAGGACCATCTTTAGACCATGTGTAGTGGTAAGTTGCTATAATGCCCCCACCATGGGGCATTATCCGACACGTGGCATCCTAGTCAGCGTTGGGGCATTATAGCAAAAGTGGCGTAGTGGGGCATTATTCCAATAACGCCCGTATTATTTTTAATGGAAAAAAAAAAAAAGCAAACGAAATAGGTGCTCATTTTCAAAAGGTGTCAGGCACATGTGGTCATTTTCAAAAGGTGGTCAGGCACATGTGGGTAGCTTATTGGTTTTTTTTTTTTGAACGGCGGCGGGATAGGGCTCAGTGGCATGCCTCTTCATAGCCCGGGTATGTAATACCCCCCAGACGGAATTACAACCGTCCATTGTTAGTTTGACGCTCGAGGGGTGGCGCCAAACCGTTCCAGGAGGGTCAACCATTTCTCAAACCCAATTGAGCGTTTTAAATAAAACGCCACCAACCATTTTTTCCAAAAAAAACGCCGGGTAACGCCCCATGTAATGGGGTTGGGGGCGTTTTGGAGCGTTATTTTTCAATTTTTTTTAAAAATCACGCCCCACTACGGGTGGTCTTAATAGTGTATTCTTGCTTAAGACCTTTCTCAACCAAAATTTTGATCATGTCATAATTAAGTCCATCCCAAGTTTTTAGATCAAATACATCAACAAAATTAACCTCAACATTAGCATCAACATCAAAATCATCTTCATCACTACTAGTCTCAACATGATCTTTATTGACATTAGCTTCAACCTATCCAGAGCCTCAATTCCAAACGTTTCTAATTGTTCATTTATTTTCACTTTTAACGTTTTTTACTACTGAAACTGTTTAGAAGCCATAATTTCTTAAACATTTATAAGTTTCAAATTGTTAGTTAACACTATATGTAGGTTGAATCATGCATAAGTCACATATTCTAATCAATAATCAATTCATAAAATAATTAGTTAAAATTATATAATTATGTTTCTATATTTATCTAAAGACTAAATAAATCAAATAAAAAGTTTGAAGAATACCTACATTCGGATTTGAGAAGAGAGGATGGATTTGAGATGAATGTGGTGCCAAATTTTCGGTTTAGTTCAATCGTGAATTTCCAATTTTATGATTTGATAATGCCGATTGCCGAACAGTGTTGTTGATCGATGGACGAATGGCGATGTTGAATCGGCAATCCTCCAAAACTCTTGATCAACTTTACTTTTTCTTTTCCGTTGGTAATTTTTTTAGTTACCTTTAATTTCATAATTGGCTTAAATGAATTAAAAACTTAAATTTAAATGGACTAAAACTAATATTGTTAGACCATCCATAGTGGTCATGTGGTAGGCCAAATCACATGCTCAACATCCTCATGTGGTTTGGCATTTTGGGGTGTTGTTCGTGGTTCGTACCACGTATTGCAAGAGATTGAAAGAGAGAGGTTGATGATTGTCTTGACCAATCCAACTTTTTTTATATTTTTATTTCAATTTCAAGTCTACTAATTTCACACAACTCACCAATTTCTCTATTTTACCTAATTTTCAGGCCTTGATGACGTAAACGTCACATAGAAAAAAGACATGATCTTAGAGCATTCACGTTATAATTCTTATTTTCATATGTATAATTTAAATAAAAAACACCTCTATCAATAAAGTTCACCATTTAAAAACCTACTACATCTTGTTTAAGCTTATATTTTTACTAATGATTTCTGATTGATAGTTTAACCCTAAAATTAATGATTAAACCAAACTTTAGTAAATGATTTACCTTAAAAGTTCTAATCGATGGTTTTACTTTTTTTTTTTTAACCCAATTTGTTATTTAATAACTTCTAGATAACTACGAACTCGTGGGTATTTAGTTGAACTAGGAAAGTTTTTAACCCAATTTGTTATTTAATAACTTCTCGATAACTCGTGGGTATTATAGTATATAGGTGTAGTAAACTCATTTTCTTTAGGAGTTCAACTAGGAAAGTAAGGCTGGCCTACTTTGATATAAAAACTAATTCTATTACTTTTTATTTAAATATATATGTCGATAGTTCAAGAAGCACAATTTACTAAGTATATAATAATCTTATCGAGGTAATAAAATAGAAGATCGAAATTAAATAATAGATATCAAATTATTAGCTAAGAAGGAAGTTTAAATATATTTATATGTGGAAATATCTTTGCATGATGAAACTGTCACCATTAATCAGAAAGATTATATATTCTATTGGGACCATTAATCAGAATCAGAAAGATTATATATATTCTATTGGGCAGAAATATATAACTGGAAAAATACACACGAACCTCTTGACGCTGGAGTAGTTTGACATGTATAACGGTGTAACTGTAGGTAGAGATGCAAAAGAAAAACTCGAATCCGGAAAAAAACCCAAACCTGCGTATTAGAAAAACCGGGGTTTTTTTAAACACGAACCCGACCCTACCCGTAGGGTAGAGACCGGGTATGTGTATTATGTTCAATACCCAACCCCGAACCCGGGTTCTTTTCGTACCCGGGTTTTCGTAATACCCGGACCCGTTGTGTACAATAACTTTTTTTGAACTTTTAGAGCTTGTGTGAGGCTTTTTGGGCAGATTCCAAGCCATACAATATGTATAAATAATGGTTTCCATTATATTTCTATGTCTTTTACAAAAAAAATGACTCGAAAAACCCGATCGATACCCGAACTCGAACCATACCCGAACCCTACCTGGACCCGGAAATAGGGTATTCTAATAGGTAGCTATTGAAAACCCGAACCCAGGCACACAGGGTATAGATTTTCTTGCCAATACTCAGACCTGAACCCGACCTAGGAATGACCAATACCTAAAAATCAAAAGCCGGTCATACCCATACCAGGGTATATACGTGAACCCGAGTATTATAAAAAACCCGGTTTGTACACCTCTAACTGTAGGGGCACTCTAAGATGAGCCCAAAGTATTTAAATGGGCCCACTAGTGGAAGAGTGTCTTATTTTTATTCAAATTGAACTTGAAGTATCTAAATTGAGGGTTAAGATATAATAGGAAGTTTTTTTGGCTAGGAATGCTAGTAAGTAATCTTGACCATCAATTGATTTAATCAAGGGTTAAGATTAAATGAGTGAAATTGAAAAGAAGAGAAGTGACGCGTGGGTTTGTGTAAGGACATTCTAGTAAATATAGAACAATAGTTTCTCTGTTCTCCAATTCCCCCTCATTTTTTAAACGTTAATAACTTTTTCATACGACATTATTTTTCTTATAAAAATTGCACAAAAAACGAGCGTTTTTTATCTTTAAAACGAGTATACTATTGCTATATTTTCGATTTTTTTTAAACCCAGTTGCGTAAAACGCAATGGAAAAAAAAATGTAAAAAATGATTTTTTTTTCTAAAACGCAATGCACCGAAAACATAAAGAAAATGTCTTATTTCTAAAACGCAATGACCAGAAAACACAAAAAAATATCATTTCTAAAACGCAATAGCTTAAAAACACAAAAGAAAGTGTACTTTCTAAAACGCAATGGACTGAAAACACATAAAAATGTGTTTTACCTAAAACGCAATGCACCAAAAACACAAAAAAATGTCTTATTTCTAAAACGAAATGGCTAGAAAACACTTAAAAATGTCTGTTTTCTAAAACGCAATCGCCTAAAAACACAAAAGAAAGTGTACTTTCTAAAACGTAATGGACTGAAAACACATAAAAATGTGTTTTATCTAAAACGCAATCCACAAAAAACACAAAGAAATGTCTTATTTCTAAAACACAATGGCCAGAAAACACTTAAAATGTCTTTTTTCTAAAACGCAATCGATTAAAAAAACATTAAAATGTATTTTACCTAAAATGCAATGGACTAAAAACTCTTCAAAAATGTGTATTTCTAAAACGCAATGGCCAGAAAACACATAAAAATGTCTTATTTCTAAATCGCAATGGCCTAAAAACATAAAAGAAAGTGTTCTCTCTAAAACGCAATGGACTGAAAACACATAAAAATGTGTTTTACCTAAAACGCAATGACTAAAAACACTTCAAAAATATGTTTTTCTAAAAACGCAATGGCCAGAAAGTGTTCTCTCTGTCTACGAAAATGAGGCAATTTCCAGAAAATTAAATTTTCTGATTCAGTTTTATTAAAGAAATTTAATAAAAAAAAAAAAATTCGACCCCAGCTAGGGGGCTCTGCCCCTTGGACCCTGTTCCCAGGTGCAACGCCCCCTTGGAACCCCCGTAGAACGCAATGACTCAATTAAAAAACACAGATCGTAAAAATGCAATTCAAGAATTTCTTACATGGATCGAAGCCGATTTCTTCAACGATTGACGAAATTTGAATAATAGAAACACTTATCAGCGATCGAATCGAATGGATCGAGTGATTCACTTCAAAATCATGGGAAAAAAAATGAGATATTGTATGAAGTTAAACTGGGTTTCTTCAAAAAAGTTGAAGAACACGTTGATTGGGTGTTTGAATCACTGATTGGTGACGAAAATCACACTAAAATGTAGTGATTATTGAGATAGAAAGTGAAGAAAAGGTTGAAGATGGTGGGTTTTGAAAATGGTGGGTTTTGAAGTTACTGAGGGAGAAGAAAGAAGAAGATTGGATATGATTGACTAAAATACCCCACATCTTTATTTTAAATTTTGCCACATGTCATAACCCTATTGCTTCCTATCCTTCCTAGCAAAAATAAACTTGCTATTTGATCCTCACCCTCTAAATTAATTATGATAATGTTTTAAAACTACCTCGAATGAACCGATCAATGAGCAAGAGTCACCTTTTCTGCAACCAACATGTTTCTTCGGTAAATATATCGGGTTTGCTTAGAGGTGTACAAAAAAACTGATTACGCAATCGAAACCGGAAAAAAAACCGAAATCGGTTAATAAAAAAACCGGTTTTTTTGTAACCGGTTCGGTTACAAACCGGTTAGACCGGTTATACATCGGTTGCATTTTTTTTTTGGTCGGTCCGGTTATAAAACCGGTTTTTTTAAAAACCGGTTATTAATCGATTATTATAAAAAACCGGTTAACTGATAACGTTATAAAAAAACCGGTTAAAAAAACCGGTTAAATCGGTTTTTTTGTGCCCAGCTATAATAAACGGTCATATGACCGTTAGAGGCTGATTATGGCCGTTTTTTTGTTTTTTTTGGACCAAAACTCATCTCAAACTTAGTATAAAAGGGTGGTGGGTGTTTAGGTTCAATCACAACACTTGAGAATCTTCAAAAACTCTAAAAAAGTCTCTTGTTCTTGTTCGATAACTTTCAAAACGCTATGGCAAGCTCTAGTGCCCATGATTCGGGCAATGTTGGCAAGTCTACAACCGACACGGTGATTCGTGTTGTTCCAACGAAGCGCAACCCCGATGTTTGGTCACATTTTGATTTGTGCGAGATGGCCAACGGTAAAAAGAAAGCGCGTTGTCATCATTGTCAAGGCTTTTACTCCGAATCCGCAAACTCCACCTTGAAACAACACATTGAAAAACCGTTTTGCAAGGCGTTGAAACAACAACACGTTGGTGGTCAAGCTTCCATGGCAAATGATGGCGCTAATATTTTCAACTACAATTTCAATATGGTTAGGGATGAAATGGCGAAGTTTGTAATCCAAGAAAGCCGAATTAGATGAATTCCTACGCAATAGTTCGGGTTCGGGTTCGGCCGAAGAAGATTAAACGACGCTTCTCAAGATATATTTTAGTATTGTAGTTCCACTAAAAAAATATATATATATATTAGTGGACGTTCTTGCGGATCAATAGTTTAAGTTTACGCATTTCGTTTGTTATGTTTATCGTTCGTATTTCATTGTTATGTAACCGTTTGTTCCCAGACTAATGATATTATTATGTGTTTAACTTTTTATGAGTTTATTGTTAATTTTTGTATAAAAAAAACTGCATTTAGCTGAAAAAAAACAGCCCAAATAGCTGAAAAAATGAAAAAAATAACATCCTGTTAACTTCCTGCATGTTTCTGCATAACCGGTTATTATTCCGGTTTTTTTTTTCGGTTTCTGTTAACCGGTTTTTTTAACCGGTTTCTCACTCATATCGGTTAATAATCGACACATAAACCGTTTTTTTTTAAAACCGGTTACAACCGGTTAGGACCGGTTACAATATTTCCCAGTTAAAACCGGTTATTAACCGTAACCGGTTAATAAAAAACCGGTTTTTTTTGGCTGGAAATAACCGAACCGGTTATTAACCGTAACCGGTTTTCCAAAATAACCGATTTGTACACCTCTAGGTTCGCTGGCCAACAATTCGATCCCGAATCACAACCCGAAGCATTTGTGGCGGGTACACCCGGACCTAGTTCCCAACCCTGGAGGAGCCCCATTTACTGATCAGGGGTTACCCGATGAACTTCAGGTGAAACCTTCTGATCAGTTCAATAAGATATGTCATTCACATAGTCCAATAATTAACACCAAGTATAACACTTTTGTATGTCTCATTCACCATGACAATTATAGTTGCGAATCATAGTTCACAAAATAATTAGATGAAAAGAATCAATTGCTCATGGTCAAATCTTGTTGAATTTAAAGCTATCAAAACCAAATATGTTAATCCAAACACAATGCCATTTTTAGTGGACATTAAGTTCTCAAGGCTTCTCTCTTCACTTGATAAGCAACAAGATAACCATCGTGCATATGAGATTGTTTTGCACATATTTGGCACGTGCTACTTTAGTAGACATGCTAAATTACTCAAAATTGTGATATTGAGATATACGACACACCGATCACATATATGTATTTATGGTGTATACTTTCTTAAGAAACCTCAATGTACTCACATTGGCCTAAATTTGCTTTAGAATCACTCAAGTTTTTCAAGATAGGATGAACTCCTATAATTAGACCGTGTGTATTGGGCAATAAACCACTGCCACAACACACCATGGGGCAGGGGCGGATTTAGGCTGGTTCACCGGGTTCCCGGGAACCCAGTCGATTTGGAAAAAAACGTTTTTTTGTAGTGTAAACCTTGTATGATTTGGAAAAAAAACGTTTTTTTTTGTAGTGTAAACCTTGTATGATTTGGAAAAAGGAACCCAGTGAAAAAATTGGCTGGATCCGCCACTACCATGGGGTGCCATACACCGTGCTGTTGGATATTTTAGTGTAATCGAGATTAACTTGGTGAACAAATTGAATTATAATACACATCAAGCAAGTTAGGAGGTGCGGTAGTGTACGCTTGTTTGAGTGGTTATAGTTCGGAGTGTTCGGGCGGAACCCCTAATCAATGGGGGTTCCAAAGGGGCAACGCTCCCTTGGCGAGGGTTCGAGGGCAGTGTCTCTGAGAGCAGGGTCCAAGGGGCTGAGCCCCTGAGAAAAAAATTATTTTAATTAAATTGCTTCATTAAAATTGTGTTAGAAAATTAATTTTATGGAAATTATCACTTACTTTCGAGATTAAAAATGGCTCTAAAAAGAAGCAATTTAAATAAAATAGAATAACTGCCTCATGACAGGTACCAGACCCTAATCTCCAAAATTCAAAATTATTCTTTGGTTGCATTCTCTGGTTCATACAAATCTCTTAAGACACACATACTAGAGTTCTAATTCTCAATCTGAGTTGTATCAGATTGAATTATCCGGGTAAACCACCAAAATAACTTGGTCTGAAAGTAAAATCATGCATCTCAGATCATTCGTTGTATTCTTATTTTTCTCCAACAAAGATGAAATTATTTTATGTGCAAGATGACAAACAAGCAATCAGTGAAGGATATGACAAGCAAGTTTGATAATCTGGAGAAATTCGAAGGGCAGGATTTTCATCGATGGTAGAAGAAGATGACTTTCTTCTTACGACCCTGAAAGTGGTGTACGTGTTAACCATTCCTATACCGGAGATCAGTGTTGCAAAAGTCTCTAGGCGGTCCCTAGTCGGCCGACTAGGGAGTTGGGAGTGATCGGAGTACTCGGAGAGTACTCGGGGAGTATGCGGACATGGTAAATATAAAGAAAATTAATTATTGTATATTATATATATATATATATATATATATATATATATATATATATATGTAAAAATAAGCATAGTTCATGAAAAAATAAGTATATTTTAAAATGAAACATGTTTGAAATTCAAACCTCACCGAGTAATCCGAGTACAAGGCCAAGTACGCCGAGTACAAGTCCGAGTAGTCTGAATACAAGTCCGACTAGTCTGAGTACAAGGCTGATGTTGGCCGATTTTGATAGCCGCCGACTAGTCAAGTCCGACTAGGGTAAACTCACCTCGGAGGTGGTCCGAGGACCGAGTACTCGCTGAGTACAAGGTCGAGCAGGCCGAATTTTACAACATTGCTGGAGATACTGGAGGAAGGAAATCTGGAACAGATTGGGAGATAGTCAAAGCGAGAAAAGGACAATTACATCTGCCTTGGTCATGTGACAACTGTCAAATTTGCATACATCCGTACAATTATTAGACAATGATTAATGCTTAATGACTGTGCTGATTCACAAGTTATGACATGAATTGCTTTCTGATCATTATCATCATACATACACGTGCATAATATATTGCAAACGACATATCATTACTACATGTAAACTTTGTTGATTCAAATGATGCACGAAACTCCGGCTGCACAGTTATCAGACAAATCAGAAAAATGCTGACAGAGTTCAACAGATAGACAGACATTGTATTGAGATACAGAATGGGCCAGAAACCAAGAGTTACACTAGTATAGTGTGTAGGAAAGTAAGGATCACAAAACTGCCTTCCTAGAGATAGTTTAAGTGCTGGAAAGTGCCTAAGACTCACAAAAACTGCAGAATTCTGCAGTTTTCAGCAAAATTCAGCACTTAAACAAACTAATATCATGCAGAAATATGCTTAAATGGTCCTGAATACTTTCCTAAGTGTCAGGAATCAAAACTGCCATAAAAGGTAACATAAAGCACACTAAACTGCAAAGTTTAGCACCTTAACGAACCGGTAACCAACCGAACAACCGGACATTACCCGAAATACCAAATTTTCACTAGAAGCATTGTTTCAACATTCCCAAGCTAGTTATGGTCCCCGAACATCGTAACACACTACATAACATCTAGTAACTAACTAACCTAACTATATACTTGAAATCTAATTATATAAGTTAACCAATACTTACATCCTAACTCTAGACCCCCCCCCCCCCACACACACACACCTACGGCCATAGTGTGGCCCCCACATGGGATTTTATGTGGTTATTTTATAAGATCATGTCTACTACTTTGTAAACATAATATCCATTAGGAGATTTACTGTTGGAGGATTATAAGAAGAACCTTTATAACATAACCCTTCATTTCCTACACAACATAACCAACACCATCTTCCTCCTTTCCCTTCTTCATGCTCACGGCCAAGACAATCCACAACACAACCACCATTTTCACTTCCATTCCATCCATTCCCAAGTGATATTAAGGTGTAAGGAGCTAAGTTAGGAAGCTTGGAGCTTTCAGAAGTTGAAGGACCTTCACCGTTTGCTTTTATCCATTTGTTTTCTCCTCTTGATCATCCCTAGCCTTGAGCTAGTGGTAAGAACCATGATCTTTCCATTTTACTTCTATTTTAAGTGGTTAAAAGAAGATTCATAATGTTAATCATGAAAAACACTAAGAATCACAAGAAGTAAACTTGAACATAAGCATGAATAATGAAGAAACTAAGTTGTTTATGTGTTGAAATACTTGTTGATCATTGTTTGCTTGTGAAGATGATGTTGATCATCGTATGATCTTGCTAGATCATGATTAAAAACATAATCTAGCAAGATGAGAGGATGAACATGTTAAGA
Source organism: Helianthus tuberosus (assembly GCA_030545235.1). NCBI lineage: Eukaryota > Viridiplantae > Streptophyta > Magnoliopsida > Asterales > Asteraceae > Helianthus > Helianthus tuberosus. The sequence goes on from CM060392.1 coordinate 27,862,270, forward strand.
GATTAATGGATCATCCACACAAAGATCATGAACTTGAAAGAATAAAGTTGTTTCTTGTTAAGAAAGGATCAAAGTAAGTTGTTAATCATGTAGATCTAAAAATTTCATGGATGATTTTTAAAGAAACCAAGTTAAAAATATAAGTTTTTCTAAATCTTGGTTCTTACATAAACAAACCTTATTTTTGGTGGTTAAACAAGTGTAGAAACACTTGTGTACCAAGAAGAATTCATAACGAAACATTTTTAGAAAACATAATCATAAGTTGTAAACATCTATATCCTTTAAAAATGAAGTTTTTAAAGAACTAATCACACTTTAAAGGATAATAAGGCTTACTAAGAACACTAGTAAGTTCCTACAAATTTTTATAAATATTCAAGTTCATGAAGTAGTTAGGTTATGCTTGATTTGGCAAAATTGGTAAGTAAAGGTTGTTTATTGTTGATTGTGGATTGATTGTGATGATTTTTACGAAAGAAAATGATATGCTTGAAAGCATGGAAACCTCCATTTTTAGGGGAAACTATGGCAAAATTTTCTAAAAATCCAAACACTTAGAAAAATATTTATTAACCTACACTTACAAGTGTATTTCAAACCTTAAATTGTTACAAAAACTTTGCCATAGATTTTGTTACAAAAATATAAATATTGGAGGTTGGTTTTTATAAATAAAAGTGACTAAATATGTATTTGGGAAATATATATTTAGAAGACACCATGTGTGTGATTATTTTTATATTTTGTGTATTAGTTATATTATTTTAGGACTTTAAATAATATAACACATCAAAATACCAAGGATTACAATCCAAAATATTACCAAAATTCCAAGGAATAAATATACAAAGAATACCCAAAATACCGGTAAAACCCAACAAAGGAATATAACTCACAAAATATTCTGGATATATTATTCATGTGTATATTTTGGTAAATAATATTTTGGACATCAAAGGAATGGAAATGGGATTTTCATGATTACTACAAAATATTTCATATTTTTGACAAAAAGAAAATATATTATTTTGGGTGAATGAAAATATATTTTCTTGGACTTATTAAAAGAAGTATCATTTTTAGAAGAAATATGTATTTTCTCAAACAAACATGAAATATATTATTATTGAGAGAAATTGTATTCTCTTAAAATAAACTTGAAGTATATTATTTTTGGAAGGAAAATGGATTTATATATTTTCTAAGTTAGACTTGGGAATATGTTAATTTTGAAACTTGTATGAGATTTACAAATATTTTTGCCAAAGGAAAAATTATAAATAATTTTTCTAAGTAAGGTTTCCCAATATATATATATTTTGGAAATATATATTAAAGTATTTTATGTTGGTGCATGCGTCTGTCTACTTCGTCTTGTATCGAGTCTTACATTACAATTGTTAGATCAGGACGCGTTGTACGAGAAATAGGGTAGAATTTATGTGTTTGTGAGCTAATTTCGTTTGAACATGAAATGTAACACATTCAAACGAAATTAACTAGTTTAATTTCGTTTGAAGTGAACCATGTCACCTTCAAACGAAATAGCATCCCCTATAAATACTTGATGTCTTGATTTCATTTGTAACTTTCCGGTCAGTGTAACGAAGTGCTGCCGAAGTGTTGTCAGACTGTAAATCATTATCAAATCAATCATACAACAGTTTAAAGTGTATATCTTGCTGAATTGACCTCTACACGTCTGTTTCCGCCTCTCGTGTTGAGTAAAACTCTTCTGATCGACTCGTTCGGGTCTGAAAACGATCCTACAAGTGGTATCAGAGCTCAGGAGGAAGAGTTCATACCAATTCAGCTGCATTTTTCTATTTTCTACACCTTCTTTCACAATTGAACAAGTTTTCACGGTTAAAATTGGACAATTTTCAAATATCATGTGCGCAACATTGTTTTAACAAACCCTAGAAAGTTTCAGAACTAAAATCGACCATTTGCTTGACCAATTGGACCAAAATATGACCGAAATGATGATGTCATGGTGATTTCGTTTGAAGGAACTTGGTGATTTCGTTTGAGATGGCATCATTTAACTGATTTCGTTTGAAAATCAAGGGTAATTCCGTTTGAATTTGGAATTTTGTTTGAGATAATGTATTTCCGTTTGAACTGATTGGTTTATTCCGTTTGAGGATCGAATTCCGTTTGAGGGTTTCGTTTGAACTAGGCAATCTCGTTTCAAGTGGCAATCTCGTTTGAAGGTCATACAAGTTTAGTGATTTCGTTTGAAATAGTGGGTGTTTCCAACGAAATTAGGTAGATTGATTGATCAGGGTATTCCGTTTGAGTGTGGTGGTTCTGTTTGAGAGGGAATTTAGTTTGAAACTGGTATTCAGTTTGAAACAGTTTGTTTGTGAACATTTGAAAATCAAATCATGAGTGAAGAGTTCTATAACGCGTTTGCGACATCCCCGACTAGTCCAGCTGCCATTACTCAAAACATGAACATGGAAAATGAGACCGGAACCTTACAAAAACCCCCGAAGCTAATGAGCATTGAAGAATATTATGGTTGGAAAGATCGGTTTGAAAACTGGGTACAAGCAAACCATTTGAGATCTTGGGAGTGTATCTTGAAAAAGTATGTACTACCACGTACTGAACTGCGAGTTGAGAAAGAAATCTCTGAATTCAATGATAAAGAACGAGACATGTACAGAGCTGAAAAGATGATGATTAGTCTACTTCAGCAAGCTATTAAAGAAGACATCTTTGTATTGCTTCAACATGACAAAACTTCAAAATCAATTTGGGATGCTCTTAAAATCAAGTTTGAGGGATGTGAGAAGATGATTAAGAGTAAAAAGGCACTGCTTAAGAAATAATTTGATCTTTTCACAAGTTTGCCAGGGGAAGATACAAAGAAATTGATAGAAAGATATTGCCATTTAGTGCGTTCTATGTCGTTGTTAAGCATAACCAAAACTCAAGATGAATGGGTCGACAAATTAGCTGATGCTTTACCTCAGAAAGAGTGGGGTACATTTTTCATGATCTTAAAGAACACTGGAGAATATGACAACTTGACGATTTCTCAGTTCATCGAGAAGATTGAGGGTCAAGATCTTGAACAGCAAAAGATTGCGAGGATGAATAATCCAAGTGGTCAACAAGATGTGAAGATGTATTACAAAGGCAGTGTTCAAGAGATTGAAAGGAGTCCTAAAATCCAAACCGCTTTTAGTGCTGGAAATTCATCTGAAACTGTTGAACAAAGTCAAAGCAGCAGCAGTGTATTCTCTTCATATCCAAGTGTTAATCCAAAGAGTTCAACTTCAAGTTTTCATTCTCAAAGTTCAAAAAGTGGAAATGGTTGTGTGATACAGTGCAACATTGCATTGAATCTTCCAGATGGTCAAAATTTTTCTGAAGAAATTGCAAAAGATCACATGGCGTTACTTGCAACTGTGCTACAATCTTATGAAGGTTTGGTTGCAGGGAGGATCGGAAATCCTATGCTGACGAAAGAGGATTACGATCAGATAGACGCTGAAGAGATGGAGCTCATGGACATCAAATGGTGTCTAGCTAGTGTCTTGAGGAGAGCAGAAAAGTTTAAAATGATCACAGGGAGAAATGATTTTCTGGATGCACATGTGTCTACTTTGGGTTTTGATAAATCTAAAGTTACTTGTTTTCGATGCAGGGAGAAAGGTCATTTCAAAAGAGAATGCAAAAATCAAGAGGCTAGTGGAGCAAAGAATCCTTTTGGAAAAGATGATTACTATCGAAAAGCCATATATCAACAAGTTGCTCATCAACCATATCAACAAAAAGAAACACAAACTGCTCATGGAAAAATGATTGAAGATGCTAACAAGAAAGCTTATTCTGGTATCATTGATCAAGATGATGAGAAAATGGCTCGGTTTCAGTTGGAACAAATATATATCAGCTGATAGTAAAGCATGTTTAATAAACCAAGATGATGAAAAGTTACCTGAAGGGTTCAGCTGGGATATGTTTGCGGATGAGAATGGGAATTTTAAAGCTTTCATTGCGAAGATAGTTCAAGAACCAGATTTGTTTACAGAATGGATGAAAGCAATTGGTGTTCATGAGAAGAAACAAGAAGAAGAATCTGTTTCATCCGATGAAAGTTCAGAAGAAGCAACTGTTGTTGATCAAACATCAACTGATTCTGGTTCTTCAGATGAAAGTTCCGAAAGAGTATTAGATTTTGATCAAACACCATCTGATTCTGGTTCTTCAGATGATAATTCTGAAAAAGCGATAGATTTTGATCAATCACCAACTGATGATAGTGGTGATGATGAGGAAGAAAGACATATTAATATCGCTAAAACTCATTTATCTCCTGAAAGTTTTCAATTCTATTTTGCAGATCGCTTGGAGAAGCTGAAGGAGAGACGTGATGCAAAAGAACAAAAGAAAGTGAAGAGTGAAAGTGTTGATAAAAAAGAAGAGACTGTTCAAAAAGAAGAAGTTAAAGCTGAAAAGGTGACTGAAACTGAACCAGTGATTGAAGTGGAAGTCATCAAACCTTGCTTGAAGTGTTTGGAATCTTGCAAGCAATGTGCAGAAAAGGATGAGAAACTGAGTGAGCTAGAAAAGATGAAAGAACAATTATTGTTCAATCTTAATTACGTGAAAGAATCGTATGATGTGCTAAACAGAACAGTGACTGGTCTTCAAAAGACAAATTCTGAAAGAGAAGATGCATTGACCATGTTGAATTCTGTGATGATGACAAAGCAGAAGGCAATTAATCATTATATTGAAGAATGTGCAAAGTTGCAGCGAGAGTTGGAAAATGAAAAGATTGAAAATGAGAGAATTAGACGTTTACTGCAAAGCTATTCTAGTTCTGATTATCTCATTGATCGAATTTATCCAACTGTTGCAGGTTTTGAAGCATTTAAAGATGATGAGAAGCCAAAGAAGAAGGATACTGGTAAGAAACAGAGTGTTAGTTATAACAACTGTCCGCCTCCGATTTGGGAAGGGTATTCGCCTAGAAAACCGAATGAGGAGCAAGTTGAAAAAGCAGTCAATATAAAGTTAAAGTCCGATATAACCGATGAATTACCAGAAAACATTGACGTTGTTTTTACATCGTCTGACACTGATCATGAGTCCGAGTTAATAAAAAAGGTGGTCGATCAGGTGTTGGATACAGATGAGGAGTCGGAGTTAAAGTCTGAGTCAAAGTTCGAGTCTGGGTGTTCAAGTTCGTCCGTCAAAAGTTCGAGTTCGTCGGTCAACAGTTCAAAATCGTCGGTTAAACGGGTGTACAATAAAGAATTCATGTTATCAAAATCTAATTTGAATGACGAAGCAATCAAAGTGGCATATACATTGATTGATTCAGACAAATTATATTCTGATGAGGAATTTCCAATAAGAAGTGTTAATTTTGGAAAAATCAAAAAGGTTTTCAAACTTACAGAAATCAATATTTCTGAAATAAAAGATGTAAATCTTACTGAAAAACCTAAAAAATACACTTCAAGAGTTCAACAACGTTTAAACAAGAAAAAAGGTTACGGTTCTGGTTCTGGTTTTCAAAAGAAACCAAACCATAATGGTAATTTCAAAAAGAAAGGTCTTGGTTATATTCCACCTGAAAATTATAAAAATGGAAAAATTTCTCAATCAAATACTAAATTTGTTTCAGGAGGAAGTGGTGAGGAAGAACAGAAGAAAACTTTCTGGAGACAATCAAACCAAGAGTTTCTTGCTGAAAAGAAGAGAATAGGAACTGGAGTTTTTCATAGAAAGGATACTAGAACCTGTTTTAAATGCAATGAAGCTGGTCACATTGCATGGAATTGTCCGTTGGATACAAAGAATAAACAGGGAGTTTCTAAAAAACTCAAAGAAAAGGTTTTTGAGAAAAATGAGTTACCAACTGAGAAATTCAAAATTTTTGAAAATTCAACATATGAAGTTGGTGAGTGTTCAAAGACTCATTTTTATCAAAAGAGAGCTAAATATGACAACCAAGTGTGGATTGTTAAGAAGTTTTATGAGAAACTTGGTGATGAATCTAACTCCACAAAGTTAGACGAGCCACAAGCTGTGTCAAAAGATGAAAACTCAGTACCTCCAATGGATGATGTTCATTTTCCACCATTGAGAGCTGAGAATTTTAAATCAAAAGTTGGAAAAGTTGAAATCTCAAATCAATTTTATTCTGAAAAGAATGAATTTGATATTGAAAAAGCTTTTAATGAAAATGTGAAAAAGATTTTTGGAAAAATGGTGGAGGGTAAAGTGAAAGGGGTAAAGGATTTTTATGAAACAAAGAAAGCATCATATTACCCAAGTGAAGTTGATGAGGAAACATCCAAGTTTGGTGAAGCTTGGATGTCTGTTTTTCACAAGTAAACATCTGAACTTGCCGGAGCTCCCAGGTTGGTAAGCGTGGAGCAGGAATCGGCATCATTCTTGATATGTTTGGTTGGTAAATATACAGGTGATATCTTTATATTGTTATATTTTGATTTACATGAGGTTATAGTTGGTGAGTGAACTGACAAGTGGTTGAAGAAGGTTTTCACTTACAAGTGGTAAATCAAGGACATTAAGTTGTACTTGTTTTTCCTACATATTGATTGAGAAATGATGTGATGAACCCCTAACCTACAAGTGGTAAATCAGGGACATTAAATTGTACTTGATTTTCTACAAGTGGTTAAAAAAATGGGGTTCATTATATTGTAAAGAAGAAAGAAACAAAGTGATGATCTCTCATCCTAACCTACAAGTGGTAAAATCAGCAAAACTTATTTTCCGAAAAAATCATTTTGATTAAAACAAACTTAAGTGTTTTGAAATCATTATGAGAAAATAGTTTGTTGAAAGGAGGAGTTCTGATTGTTTATGCCAAGTGGATGGCGAATTGAAGCGATTTGATATCGGTTGTCAATTTTATTGTATAGTTTGTTTTCAAATTTCTTTAATGTGTTTGTATTTTAGGGGGAGTAGATATTTCAGAAAATCCAAAAACATTAGAAAATTTGAAAAAGGCAAAAACATGATAAAATTCAAAAATGAGTTTTGGTGTCAAAGAAGAGGAAATGATAGTACATCAGTGGACAGTTATAGTATGCTAAAGAAATGTAATGTTTAAATAGCGTTAAACAGTTTCACTGATGATATACCGATAGGTTTTTACACATTTAGTAAGCTTTTTCGGGATATAAACTTAAATTCAAACTTGCTTATTTTGTGGGGAACACTACTTGGATATATAGGTAACCCCTGAAATTTGGTTTGAAAGATCCCTCTTTCTGAGATACTAGGTCTTTATGCTCAGTGATATCTGGGGTATTATCCCGGGACTTCTGATTTTGCGGAAGCAATGGCCTAGTCCCCGGAGAATACTTTACTGCTTGCTTGAAATATAGCGCCGCCCTCAGCATAAAATGATGAGACAATAAAATTGCTAATCAATGTTGTTGTAAAAAAGATCCTCTAAAGGGGACCCACCAAAAGTCGAGCCGTCATCTCTCTGCTGAACGGAAGTTCTGACCTGAGCTCTCACGGTTTCGCATCTAACCCCTTACAGATATCATCTGTGGTATACTCACCTGTAAGACTGAATATTGGGATCTGGATACGGGAGTATATTCAAGAGGTGGGACACATGAATGAGTTTAAGTTCTTAAAACACCTAACTCATATCTTGAATCAGTTGAAATTTGTGTGAAAATTTAAATGGATCAGTATATCGGTAATCTAAGTGAATTGTTTAATTCTTAATGTGTAACTAAGTTCAACGGTACTTGTGACTTGTTAAAAACTGATATGATCCTCTTGCACAAACTCACAAAAAAAAATTGTCTGTAAATATTTCTTTACTGCATTTCATTTCTTTCAAAAATTCCAAAAAGATTTTAAGCGTGTTTTAGCATAAATTTTGAAAAATTCAAAAAGATTTTCGACAACTGATGTTGGAGAGCTGATTTTCAAAATTCCAAGTGCTAAACATGATGAGCATGTGGTGAGGGGGAGTGTGTGTTTAAATGAGAAAATATTTTGAATAAATCTACATGTGATTCATCAGAAATTATCATTGATAAATCATTCTGGTTGTTTTTGAAGGAAGTTTGAATAGATAAATTCGTAAATTGTTAAATTTGTGAAATTTACTTTTGGGTAGAGAATGTGCAGATCTCTGTGAAAGAGAGCCAGGTTTCGATACCTGAGGATGTTGTGATTTCAAAAAGCCAGGCTGCGATCCCAGCAAATTGATAGGGGGAGTCTGAAGACATCCAAGTAGATAAGATTGTTCGAGGAGGAGTCTGTTGATGCTAAAGAGAAGAAAGAGATAAAGATTTGAGGATACTTACAGTGTCGGATACTTCAAAGAGTTCAAGAGGAGTGATAAAGACTGAAGACGTTAAAGACTCGACACTTAAGACTCGTCAACATTCGAGGGGGAGTCTGTTGGTGCATGCGTCTGTCGACTTCGTCTTGTATCGAGTCTTACATTACAATTTTTAGATCAGGACGCGTTGTACGAGAAATAGGGTAGAATTGATGTGTTTGTGAGCTAATTTTGTTTGAACATGACATGTAACACATTCAAACGAAATTAACTAGTTTAATTTCGTTTGAAGTGAACCATGCCACCTTCAAACGAAATAGCATCCCCTATAAATACTTGATGTCTTGATTTCATTTGTAACTTTCCGGTCAGTGTAACGAAGTGCTGCCGAAGTGTTGTCAGACTGTAAATCATTATCAAATCAATCATACAACAGTTTAAAGTGTATATCTTGCTGAATTGACCTCTACACGTCTGTTTCCGCCTCTCGTGTTGAGTAAAACTCTTCGGATCAACTCGTTCGGGTCTGAAAACGATCCTAGATTTTACTAAAAATATTATTCCGAAAAAGTTGATATAAAATTAAGTATATGAATACTTAATGAATACAATAAAAATACGTATTCTCGTACGTATAAATACACACCGGAATATGACACCAGTACATGGCAAAAATATACAAGTATAAATACTTGAGAAGTATTAAGTTAATATATATTGTTTCAAAAATTATTCCAAAATTTAAAAAATATAATTTAACTTAAAATATTAATTATTTTAACAAATAATTATATAATTTGTAATAATATCGAAGATACAAAGAAACGTAACTCAAAGACATTAACACTAAGTCAAGCCACGGCCCGTTCGTCTAATAGACATTAGTACATTGTAGGTAGTCGTGTTTTATCCGAAGAAGCTTGAGTTACGGTGATTGAATGTAACGACTCACACAAAAATGTCCTAAAACACTCCGCAAGTGAAGACCCGGACCCCTGAAACCCTAACGTACATGAAAAATCAAGAAAATGTGAAATTTAGTCTTCACGCGGGCCGCGTAAGGGTAAGCCTAGGCTTACGCGGGCCGCGACAGCTCTTGAAATCTCCGGATAAGCTTTAGGACACGTGTCGTTACCACCGATGACTCAGCAACCCTCGTGGGCCGCGTAAGATACATCAATGGGTTTACGCGGGCCGCGTAAAACCCAAATTCATGCTATAAATTGTCTGGACCTGGGGCTGTCCTCGGTGCTCGAAATCTCCTTCCTAAAACGCCCCTATTCTGCTAAAAATCGAATTCCCGGGTAGTGAAACGCTGCTACGACTACAAGGTATTAGCTCGATCACTGCTCAATTCTTTTCTTTCTCTTATTTTCTTGTTCTGTCATTCTAATGTCAGAACTTCTAAATCCCGAAAAACTCTCCCCGTTATTAAGATAATAACTCTAATCACTGGTACGATACTTTATTCGATCGATTGAAACCAATCCGATGGATGTTCAAGTGCTGCTCAAACTCGGGTTATACTTTGTCATTCGTCGTGAATTCGATGGATGTTTAAGTATTGCACTTTGTCATTCGTAGTGAGGGTTTTATCTCGTGATCATCGTTAAAGTCGAATTGAGTTAATACACTAATGCGAGTTCCGTTGTATCTAGAAATTAGAACTCGTAACCAGGGAGATCCTAAAATAGAATATTTAGCAATTAAATAAAATTATTAGTTAAGTAAAACTTAACGGCTAAGAAACCTTAATAGATAAGTATACTTAGCAGTTAAGCAAGATTAATTAATCAGTAAGTAAGATTAATTAACTGCTAAGCAAGATTAATTAAGCAAATTAATCAGCTAAGTAAGATTAATTAAGCTAAGCGAGATTAATTAAGCTAAGCGAGATTAATTAAGTTAAGCTAAGCAAGAATAATTAAAGCTAACAAGATCAATTAAGCTAAGTAAGATTTATTAAACACCTAAATAGATATACATGAAAAATAAATATATATGGGGTCGTATGAGAACGTTTAATATTAATAATTAAAAATATTAGTTTTTTACCTTACTCCGTTTTTAATGAAACTTAGGTTAAAACATAGATAAAAATATGCTCGTTCTAATGACATATTCGTCGTTTTATAAAACGTCATATTTTAAAAGTTATACGAGAAAAACGAGTGAAGCAGCTGAATTAATATATATAAGCAAGCTAGCTAGCATGTCAAGCAGGCAGGTAGGCATGTCAATTGTATCCCACATCGACCCAGAAAGATTTTGAGGTGCTTGCTTGCTTACTTTAAATAATAGCCTAGGATTTCATTCTTCTTTGCTCATTCCTTCTATTCTTCTCTCTATACGTTGGTGTTCTAACCAATAATCACCAAATCGATGTTCTGTCCGATCGATTCAAGAACCAACTAACGGATGCCAAAGTACTATACTTTGTGAGTTCGTTAAACGGATGCCAAAGTACTATACTTCGTGAGTTCGTTAAACGGATGCCAAAGTACTATACTTTGTGAATTTCATTAAGGTTCGGATCTCGTGACCATCGTTAGGTTTGATGTGGTTGTACACTAATACGTATTCCACTCTGTTAAACTAAACATTTAACTACCCGAAACTCTACACCATACTCTCACAATCAAAATGGATGCTTAATCATCAGAAGGTTCAAAACAATAAAGTATATGCTTAATTATCAGAAGGCGTAGAATCAAGAAGCTTGTTAAATCAATACTGCATGCTTATAAATGTGAGTCATTCTCTTTTATCAAAAGTATTTTACAATACTCCAATTATTTTCAAAAGTTATAATTACAGGGATTAAGTCGTGGTTATCTTGAATCACTGGCTAGTGGGGTATTGTGCACATTACTAATTTCTCACGGTTAGGCTAATAAATTCTAACAGTGATAAACGTCACTACTTGGGGAAAGACCCAATAGTGGTATGACCATCGTCACCAGGTGACACGGCGCCAGATAAAAATAAGATAGAAGCCAATGTAATCACTCTTATGCTGTAATTTATAACTAAGGGTCATTTTATAAAACCTGAATGAACTCACTAGTATTTCCTTCTGACAAAATATTTTTAAAACACGTTTCAGGTAATTACAGTAGATCAGGAATTAGAGTTGGATGCGGCACCAACAAGGCTTACAGAAGTGGCTTATTTTATCAATTAAATTAAAGGAAAAATTACACTTTTCGTCCTTTATGTTTATAGCTAGTTGCAATGGATGACCTTTACCTTTAATAATTACAGCCACAGTCCTTTATTTGGAAAACTTAGTACGTCTTTCGTCCTTTAGCACTAACTTGGTTAAAATTTTCAGTTAAATTTATTTAACTAAGGGCAATTTAGTCTTTCTACTTAATTATTTATAGTATAAATAAAAAAAATAAAATCAAATATAAATACCATTTTTTCCCTTTCACTCACTCTCTCTCACTTTAAACACACACACTCTCTCTCTCTCACTTTCTCTCTCTCTAAACAAACCCCTGTCTTCCGATTCAGATCCATCACCACCGCCTCCATCAGATCTATTCATCCATCACCATTACTGTACAGCATACACTATTAAACGCCCAATTGTATTCATGAGTGAGACGACCTCATAAATCATCTAGAACTGTAAAGACCTAAAACCTATGAACATAAACGAAACACCATCATAAACATACAAACATATAACATAAATTTGCCACAGAAATCCCCTAAAAACTCATTCATAGATATGAGGTATTGGTTTCCATCAAAGAAAGAGAAAACAAGCGACGGTCACAAACTCATAACTTGAATGCTGAAACATTATAGAATCGATCTGCATTCCAACATAAACTTAAATCTTGAAACTAACAAAAACAGAGCATCATTTTGAAAGAAATAAGCTTCAATCCCAAATTTCAATTCTTGAAATCAATCTCCCCAAACACTACCTAAATGCAGATTTTAAAAACTCCTATATACAAGATTAACTAAGCATCAAATTCATCTCAAAACAACATTTAATAGTTCAACCTGTCTTCCGGACACCCCGTCGCCGCCATCGGATCTATTCATCCAACAACCTTTTGCTTCTTCTGCACATCATAATCAAATTCAAGAAATTAAAAAACCATGTGCAGCCACCACAATCTTCTCAACCACCACGCCGGAAACCCACCAAGTTCTAGGGTTTTGGGGTTGTTGCGAGGACTTGCTGCCGCTCTCTATCTCCGACTACCACCAGTCACCACCTCCTCTCTCTGCAACCAAACCCCACCCTATCACCACCAAATCCGCCACTGCCACCACCAGGAGGGGACAATCACAGATGCAGGGAGTACAAGAGATCGAAGAAGTGGGTTTCAAATCAAAACCCCCTTTGAGCTTCCAATAAAGAGCTAGCCCAGATACACACAATGCTACTGCCAAAATGACCAGACAACACCAGAAACAAGACCCAGATCGTCTTGTTATCTTGATTTATCTATGCGATGTCTCTGTGTAGATCTTGATTTGTCACGGACTCCAATGAGGATGATGATGATGATGACGTGGAGGAGGAGCAATCGCGACAATATGACGGCGTAGGGTGGTCGTCAGTGGCCGGAGTGGCGGCAACGGCGGCGGTTGTGAGGAGGAGGAAACTGCTGGGTGAAGATGATGTAGATACAGACTCAAAATAGGGTTTGTGATCGTGTATTTATAAGTTTTTTATTTTGTTTTTTTGTTTTATTTATAATATATTTTAATTGGATTGCTAAAAAGACCAAATTGCCCTTAGTTAAATAAATTTAACTGAAAATTTTAACCAAGTTAGTGTTAAAGGACGAAAGACGTACTAAGTTTTCCAAATAAAGGACTGTGGCTGTAATTATTAAAGGTAAAGGTCATCCATTGCAACTAGCTATAAACATAAATTAAGAAAAGTTGTTTTATGTATTCGAATTTATACTATATTAAAGCTACCTTTTAAAAACATGGTTTTATCCCATCTATTTAATAAATAAAAAATCCGGTGTTTTCTAAACTCGGATATTTTTCCTAACTCACGGTCCTGACGAAATTTTCGCTGCACTACTTTTCAAAATAACCACCGGTACCACTCAACTGGCTCGCGGCTCCCGATTCCGTCCAGGGTGGGGTCGGGGGTCGTGACAGAAGGTGGTATCAGAGCCACTGATTTAAGCCTATAGGTGTTGTGATAATAATACCTAAACTTAAATAAAAGAGTTAGGAAATTGCTATTAAATGGTAGCACACATGATAGCATTTAGACTTGAACTTAAGAAAAAAAATGCCTTAGTATCAGCTTCGAGATAAGCTAAATACTTGTGTAAATAAAGTGTGATGGGTTTTGGTATGCCGTGAGAATGATAACTAGAACATGGCAAGTATAATAAATAAGCAATAACACTTGACCACTGTTATTTCTTATTTATTGGTACTACTTTGTTCTAGAATATGATCTGTCATGTGAAGACTAATTTGCTTAGTCTTTGTTGAAAGTCATAATGCACTTTCCAAATCATGATTTAAGAAAAATACTATTTATGGGAAATATAAATTTCTTCTCCGACAAGACTGGGTATGGTGTAGCAGACTCTCCAGCTTGTCCGGATATAACAGGGTTACCTCTCCGGCTAGAACCGGGTAAGAAGGTATATAATATGTCAAACAAGTGACAAGATTTCCCTAAATAGTATCATGACCTGATATCTGACTTGTTTTTGGAAATATGAATCTGTTAAATACATTGACCTTATAAAGGGTATGTATATTACAGCATGTGAAATATATGATTATATAGATGTGTATATCTATAAGGAAATCCAAAAACCATAAGGATTGACAATTTGGAATAAAGCACAAGCATATGTGTCTAGATTTCTTTATCAGGAATCTCTTTAATTCCGATATCAATTATTTAGTTTGATCATCTACCTCGTAACTCGTGCGACAATATAAACAATGGAAACCCTTTAAGTTGGGACGCCATCAAAAGTATAAGAATTTCCAATGCGTTACCATAGACTATTAACGCAAGTAAGAAGCATGTAAAATTGTGCACAAGAAAACACATGAAACTTAAATTATACGTCCACGGAGGTTGAAGTATATCACACACGACTTCCAAGGCAAGACCTTTGGAAAATATGATTGGGCACGACGACACCAATGCTAATCCCGTCAGTAGAAAACTACTAATAAAAAAGCAGCACTTTGCCACGTGATCCTACAAACAACATGAATCTCGCTGAGGTATGATAGAACAAGGTTTTCACAACACTCGGTGCATAGTCTAATCGGACTCATAAATTACTGACGCTGCAAAAGGAGTCACATACCTTTGCAAATCCCCTATTTCATTTTATTCGATATTCCCTGGTAATGTCACTTAACAACGGTTATCACCTAAAATTTCCAGATAAAATTCTTAAATTTCTTTTGTTAAAATTCTGACCTCTGTGAATAGACTTTTGCATTGCTATTCCTCCTAATGGTCATCATACCATGAGGATTTCTTTCATAGTAGCAAATATTGATCTATTTCATTTCTTGGTAAATCCACACGTTACACATGCACTGTTTACTGCGCATGTGGTTCGTTTGATTTATGAAGACCACTGGAGGGCTTCATTCCAATTTGTTGTTTTATCCAAACTCAAATAATCAAAAGGCTCGTCCTGGGCATCCTCTGCTCGACGTTGGGGACGATCACAAGAAGACAAAAATTATTCCCCCCCTCACACACCCCTATACATACAATATATACATACACATTTTAGGTCCATCCCCCCATTTCCACACCTCCATCCTCTTTGCCCCATCCTCATACCCATCCTACGTGTCGTTTACGTGACGGACCATCCTCCAAGAGAGGACCATCACCATACCGTGTAGCCTAAGTAGAGCATCGATTACCTTAGCTGCCAAATAAGATGCAAGCCTGTTAGCATACTAAACACTACAAGAAATCAGACACACTACACACCGAAAACTATATCCTTCACTTGTATTTGATAGAAATGGAGCATTTTTTTTATTTGTTTAATTTAGTAACACTTACACGCACAGCTATACAAATATGAAAAGATCAAATACTGTCTTTGCTTGTTTTTCCTATTGTGACCACTTAAAGTTGTGATACTTTATAATGCAAATTACTTACTCTTACAACTTAGTCACAACCATGTATGACATAATAAGAGAGTCTTTATGACTAATTAGAACAAAATAAGACTCATTAAGACGTTTTAGTAACCCAGTAAAATCAAATGTTTTTGGCTTTTTGGATTCTTACACGTAAAATAAAAGGGTGATAACATAAAAGAACCACAACAAAGCTTAATTATCTAATAGCCACCACCAGTAGGGTTTTCTTTCATAGTTGTAATTGAGCCTAGACTAAAGTTGGTCAAATTGGGAAAACATGTAAAGTTCAACTGATGAATCATGCAGTTCGCCCGAAAATCTAATTAAATACTATGAGAAAAATATTTCCTTCTTTTTGCTCTTGCTCTTTGTCTCCACTTAAACTTGTAATACTTTATAATGAGAGAGAGGTGTGTGGAAATTAAGCTTGACTTCATACAGGAAAGATATGGTAGATTGTTTGACTAAAAACCAGATAAATGCTATGATTCGTGTGCCTGTTCAAGAAAAGAAAAAGGAAAATGGTATGATTTAGAGAAAGTATGTATGATACAGAAATAAAGTAGGTTTGACTACTCACCAAAACAGATGTTTTGACTCAAAACTAAAAACCAAAGTAGGTCTGATTATTTGACTCACCAAAAATAAGGTTTGACTCACCAAAATGGGTCTATTTTTGCAGTCTATGAGATTTCACCAAAATGGGATAACTTTGTAACATGTTCTTAATTTCTTTTGATGCAATTTTTATTAAGATTTTTAGCACCTAACAATAATTTAGAAAAGAAAAATAAAAGAATTAATGAAGTACAAATCAGCTATAACATATAGACTACAGATCATCTATAAAAATTAACTTGAGGGTAGATTTTATATAAAAGTATGTTGATTAAAAAACATACGATATGTAGTATATATTGATCCAGCATAAAAATAAAAATAAATGCGAACACATTACAAACTAAGGTTAAAGTAATTAGAAAGAAACTATATATTAATTTTAATAGCTTTTTAATAAGCCGAAATAGATTACCCGACCATTCATTTAAGAACAAGGCTTTTGCATCCATACTTTCATCTGTGATTGTGGTGTTTACACAGTACTTAATAAGTTGTAAAAGTTAGGTTTGTGTGGTGTTCTTGATGGTTTAGATTTGTTAATTAGTATTCTACTTACATGAATTTTGATTCAGCAAGTTTTACATCATCTTCACATACAAAGCATGGAGTATTACCTTTTCAAACTATGGGAAAATGTTAAACTATACATTCATCAACTCCCAGCTGCAACCCAGATCCTTAATCGGACAAAACACATTCTTTCTATATACTTAATAAGCCATACCACACAGCCTCAATACCACGCCTTATGCGGCTTCACATGCGCTTTCTACGCCCCAAGTGGCTTGTTGTACGACGTGCACCTCACCTAGTCAAAAGCGACATTATATAGGCTTGTTCAGGCGCAATTTTTAAAACCAATCACGTTTTTCAACATATATAAGAACAAAAAATGCAGACATTATATAACTATTTCAGCAGCACTGGTGATTATTTTGTAATGTATTGATCATAAATGTGATTCCAAAGGCTTATATTTTGAAAACGTAACAAAATCAACAATACCTCTGTTTCATTAAGCTGCTACAATCCAATAACCTAATTTAATTCATTAAAGAGATGTTTTTTGAAAATGATACTTGTTAGTGCACCAATTTCAAAAAAAAAATAATAATAATAAAGCAGCAATGTAGGTAAAAAAATCAAAGGAGCTAACGTAAATAACCAAAGTTCTTCAAAACCATTCTAAAAACCCTAATTTTCAAAAACCACCAAAAACAAACCAAATTATCCACAAAAATTTAACTGCAGCAAAATTAAACCTAGCCCTGAACCCAATTTACAAAATTAAAAACAACTCAATCATACTTGCAGGAAACATAGGATACAAATGTAATTAAAAAGGGATAAACGGAAACCATTTTATTCCGGCCAAGGAAGTGCAAGAAGCTGCAACAACACAACTTCATCATTCAGATCTGAATTCTCCTCTCCAGTATCAAAGTAAGAAATCTAGAAACTCATGGAAGACATGAACAACCAAGTTTGTGAACCTAAAACAAAATAGGTATATGCAAATTTAGTCGAAAAATATGTTTTTACCGAGAGAATCGAAGTTGTGACAAACGTTGATCCCTTTCGAGTTCTCTCTTGAAATTGGATTTTGTTGTACGTTATCCCTTCCGTCAAAAAGCACTGATGTCGGTTGATTATCCCATGAGAAAGATAGAGATCTGGAGCTTTTAGGGAGATGCGGCGGAGTATCGAGAGAGAGAGAGAGAGGATATAGAGAGAGAGAGATTTGTTGTTTTAGGGTTAAAAGGGATGCAGGAGGTAGGCGGACCAGATGAGATATCTGGAATTTTAGGGTTGAAGGGCATTGAGGAGAACTAACATGCTTCATTCACTTGTCCATTCGATTGTAGCTCCTAACAAAGGTTTCAGAGTCGAAATCCTTTAAGATCTGGAATGATTTTGCGAATACCAAACCCTTGCTAGAATTTCTTCTCACTCTCACCCTGCTCTGCTTCTCGTCTCTCTCTCTCTCAAACTTTCATTTTTTTCTCTAGTTTTCTCTCTCTACAAATGAGAAGAAAAGGGAGAAACGGTTTTTTAGGGATGAGCGGGAATTCAAAATTGAATCCTAGGTGGCCGCCCAAAAATTCAAGGGTGTTGTTGGAAAGGTAAATGAATTTTGATATTCATGTGCTGTAGAGAGTTGTACATCATGCATTAAAGGAGTTTTTAGGGAAGTGGCAAATTACCTTAAGTTACCATTGCAATATGTTTATATATATATAGTGTAGATGTATTAAACAGGTCAACCCGCCAACCCGACCCCCGTTAACCTAAACGGGTTCAACTTGAAACTGACCCGAACCCATTTATATTAAACTTAACACGCAAATTTCGTGTTAGGTTCGTGTCATGTTTTTTGGTCGCAACTGAATTTATCACCCCAAATTGCTCTTGTCCCCTCTAAAGAAGTCGTCCCTAAAGGAGAGATTTCTAGTAGTGGATGTCGTCAATTCGTCGAATCTGAGTTGCCGAATCACTCGTTGTCGTCTATGGTCAGCATGACAGTGCCTACCACCGCTGCCAGAGCAAGGCAGCAAGCTGTCACTGATGTTGTTACTACTGGATCATCGTGCACCCGTCACACCACCATTAGGACTCCACAATTTCGTATCAGTTGTACTTATTACGATCAATCCTAAGCACGCCACTTTCTCTTCGAGAGAAGCAAAAAATGTTGTATCAAACGTGTACCAACCAAAGTCTGCCATGTGGATGAAGGGTAGTATTATCAATTCCTGTCTGGTACTAAAGATAAGATCTAAGTGAAATGTTATATTTAGTAATATATATATATTATGTTATATATAAAAGTTTGAAAATATATAATTATAATTAATATAAATTAATAAATCAAATAGGAGCCAAGTCGGAGCCTAGCTTGAAAAATTATCAACAAACCAAGCTTGAGCTTTAGATGGAGCTTGGAGCCCTCATAAGTTATTTTATATGTATCCAATATCTATACATATTGTACATTTCTAAATATGTGTAGGTATTTGTTTTGCCACATCACCTTATAAAAAAGATTTAAATATGTATTTTTTATGCATTCAATATCTACACATATTGTACATTTCTAAATTATGTGTAGATATTTGTTTTGCCACGTCATCAAAAAATATATATTTACTTATTTTATATATATCTAATACATATTGTACATTTAAACATGTGTAGGCATTTAATTTGCCACGTCATTTTTAAAAAAAATAAAAAAAAATACATATTAACTTAGTTTATCTACATATTTTTTTTTAAAAAATTATGTGTTGGCAAACGTAATCATTTACCTACACATATATTAGTTTTTTACATATGTGTAGATAATTAACCTACACATGACGAAAATTTGCCACATGTGTAGGTAATTTAATATTTAATCGATTGCCAATTTTGGGGGGAAATTTTCCCACCAACACCAAGTGTGGCTAAAATCCATTACCAACACATATTAAGTGTTAATCATTATGAAAATATATTATCAACCATTACCCACACATATACAAACATGTGTAGGTAAATACCCACACATTTACATGTGTAGGTAAATTATGTGTGGGTAAACACCCTAATTTCTTGTAGTGCTAATCTTGTTTGCACACATCCTATACGGATTTAATTAATTATTTATATTGAATCCGCTTTGTTGGTTTATCCTATAAAAGCAATCTTAACACAATCGTGTGCTAAGATAATGATACACAAATTCATGTCATATTTCAGTGTATCTCTTAAACATTTCTTACAGCATCAATCGAGCATTTCGTGATAATTATTGCTTTATCATCTTCAATCGAAAAACATTATTCAATTGTTTCAATCAGAAATCCTACTAGATTTGTTTGAAACAAACATTTGGATTTACTTCATTGAACTTTCATTTGGTCTCAAGCATGGTGAACTCATTCAGTCACCGCTATTATTATTTCGATTACTATGACACCTTATGACATCGGTATAGACTTGTAGCTTGAGCTAATCTATATATACCTTTCGCTTGAATCATCCTTGAAAATGGTCTTAATACAACTATGTGTTAAGACAATAATACACTAAACTCTGTTGTATATCGGTGTATCCTTGTAATTCGATAAATGTCAACCCATTGATTTTTCTCATGTCATAATTCGATAGTTGACAAATCATTTCCGTGCTTTTATTTCATTTTGAACTTGTCGATTCTGAGACTTCCTCAGTTGACAATTAAAGTAAGTTTTCTGTTGACAGTGAATTCTATTGTTTCTAAAAATCATTCACAACTTGTAAACATTCACATCGATTCGTCATATATCTTTTGACTTGAACCTAGTCACTTTGGAAATTATATCATTTCATCTCATTCGTCTGACATCAATTTCTTGAATTGATTTAGTTGAATTATTAAGTCCTATTTTACAACTCATATTCACAAAATTTGATATTTTGATTCGGTACCATCTACCTTAATACTGTTCTTATTGACAAAGGCGTGACATAATTCTAAAAGAAATATCGTAGCCTAAATCTCGAGGACGAGATTTAAAACAGGGTGGGGAGGATGTAACGACTCACACAAAAATGTCCTAAAACACTCCGCAAGTGAAGACCCGGACCCCTGAAACCCTAACGTACATGAAAAATCAAGAAAATGTGAAATTTAGTCTTCACGCGGGCCGCGTAAGGGTAAGCCTAGGCTTACGCGGGCCGCGACAGCTCTTGAAATCTTCGGATAAGCTTTAGGACACGTGTCGTTACCACCGATGACTCAGCAACCCTCGCAGGCCGCGTAAGATACATCAATGGGTTTACGCGGGCCGCGTAAAACCCAAATTCATAAAACGCCCCTATTCTGCTAAAAATCGAATTTCCGGGTAGTGAAACGCTGCTACGACTACAAGGTATTAGCTCGATCACTGCTCAATTCTTTTCTTTCTCTTATTTTCTTGTTCTGTCATTCTAATGTCAGAACTTCTAAATCCCGAAAAACTCTGCCCGTTATTAAGATAATAACTCTAATCACTGGTACGATACTTTATCCGATCGATTGAAACCAATCCGATGGATGTTCAAGTGCTGCTCAAACTCGGGTTATACTTTGTCATTCGTCGTGAATTCGATGGATGTTTAAGTATTGCACTTTGTCATTCGTAGTGAGGGTTTTATCTCGTGATCATCGTTAAAGTTGAATTGAGTTAATACACTAATGCGAGTTCCGTTGTATCTAGAAATTAGAACTCGTAACCAGGGAGATCCTAAAATAGAATATTTAGCAATTAAGTAAAATTATTAGTTAAGTAAAACTTAACGGCTAAGAAACCTTAATAGATAAGTAAACTTAGCAGTTAAGCAAGATTAATTAATCAGTAAGTAAGATTAATTAACGGCTAAGCAAGATTAATTAAGCAAATTAATCAGCTAAGCGAGATTAATTAAGCTAAGCGAGATTAATTAAGCTAAGCGAGATTAATTAAGTTAAGCTAAGCAAGATTAATTAAAGCTAACAAGATCAATTAAGCTAAGTAAGATTTATTAAACACCTAAATAGATATACATGAAAAATAAATATATATGGGGTCGTATGAGAACGTTTAATATTAATAATTAAAAATATTATTTTTTTACCTTACTCCGTTTTTAATGAAACTTAGGTTAAAACATAGATAAAAATATGCTCGTTCTAATGACATATTCGTCGTTTTATAAAACGTCATATTTTAAAAGTTATACGAGAAAAACGAGTGAAGCAGCTGAATTAATATATATAAGCAAGCTAGCTAGCATGTCAAGCAGGCAGGTAGGCATGTCAATTGTATCCCACATCGACCCAGAAAGATTTTGAGGTGCTTGCTTGCTTACTTTAAATAAGAGCCTAGGATTTCATTCTTCTTTGCTCATTCCTTCTATTCTTCTCTCTATACGTTGGTGTTCTAACCAATAATCACCAAATCGATGTTCTGTCCGATCGATTCAAGAACCAACTAACGGATGCCAAAGTACTATACTTTGTGAGTTCGTTAAACGGATGCCAAAGTACTATACTTTGTGAATTTCATTAAGGTTCGGATCTCGTGACCATCGTTAGGTTTGATGTGGTTGTACACTAATACGTATTCCACTCTGTTAAACTAAACATTTAACTACCCAAAACTCTACACCATACTCTCACAATCAAAATGGATGCTTAATCATCAGAAGGTTCAAAACAATAAAGTATATGCTTAATTATCAGAAGGCGTAGAATCAAGAAGCTTGTTAAATCAATAATGCATGCTTATAAATGTGAGTCATTCTCTTTTATCAAAAGTATTTTACAATACTCCAATTATTTTCAAAAGTTATAATTACAGGGATTAAGTCGTGGTTATCTTGAATCACTGGCTAGTGGGGTATTGTGCACATTACTAATTTCTCACGGTTAGGCTAATAAATCCTAACAGTGATAAACGTCACTACTTGGGGAAAGACCCAATAGTGGTATGACCATCGTCACCAGGTGACACGGCGCCAGATAAAAATAAGATAGAAGCCATTGTAATCGCTCTTATGCTGTAATTTATAACTAAGGGTCATTTTATAAAACCTGAATGAACTCACCAGTATTTCCTTCTGACAAAATATTTTTAAAACACGTTTCAGGTAATTACAGTAGATCAGGAATTAGAGTTGGATGCGGCACCAACAAGGCTTACAGAAGTGGCTTATTTTATCAATTAAATTAAATTAAGAAAAATTGTTTTATGTATTCGAATTTATACTATATTAAAGCTACCTTTTAAAAACATGGTTTTATCCCATCTATTTAATAAATAAAAAATCCGGTGTTTTCTAAACTCTGATATTTTTCCTAACTCACGGTCCTGACGAAATTTTCGCTGCACTACTTTTCAAAATAACCACCGGTACCACTCAACTGGCTCGCGGCTCCCGATTCCGTCCAGGGTGGGGTCGGGGGTCGTGACATTGAAGACGCAAGACTGTGAGTTCATGTTCCCCCTTTTCTCTTAACTGTTTTCAGTTTTATAACTTCGGGGGTGAAGTACATGTTACAAACTGTTTACAAACGTTTATATGTGGTATGGTTAGCTAAGGAAAGGTACTGCTAGATCATGTGAGTGGTGGGTATGACGCTTAAGGCCATTAATCCTCGTTGTAGGACCGAGGGACATGAATGATAGATCTATTTGGGTGTAGCGAGCCCCACCCATGAGTCCGTCGAGTGGACCATGTGGTGACTATGTCTTATTGACAAAGTCTGCTAGGTTTGAGTCTTCCTGCACCATGTCACGTATATTAATGTATTAGCTACACATTAATTGATCTGTTTCCTTGTTGCTTTCATACCGGATTTCAATTACATACAAACATACTTACAAAGGTTTCAAAGGTTTATGCACAAACATACACATGAACTCGCTCAACTTTTGTTGATGTTTTCAAACTACATGTATTTCAGGAAACAAAGTATGGATCTGGCGGGCGTTAAAGTTTCAAGTGTTGTCTGGAATAAAAGATGTCATCCGGTGTCGAATGGTTTGGAGTGTGTATCCTATACTGGATAGGATACATGTTTTGAAGCTTGGTTATCATTAGTGTCTTTTGAAAAGTCCTTATGGAACTTAAAACCTGTTGGTGTTGTATTCTGAATACGAAGTCTGTGTTTTTGGGGTTAAATCAACGTTGTTGTAATGTTTCGAAACTTAATCAATGGATGAACATCTTGGATTTATTGGATTTATCATACAGTTGTTTGTTATGGTTGAATGCAATGATATTAAGCAGGTCACACCAAATCACGCTTCCGCAAAAGTCAGGGTGTGACAGTTTGGTATCAGAGCTTCGATTGTAGCGAACTAGGATTCCTTCTCGAGTCTAGACTACAATCATTAGGGCTCTCACAAAAATATTTTTACAACATGTTTTCATTGCATACACGAAACGCCCAGATCCAAGAAACAAAACAATTTTTATAAAGAAAAGACACAAAACACATTTCAAGGTTTATGTTTGTGGTTCAGTCTGAGAGACTGGGTGTTTCAGTCTGAGAGACTGGGTGGTCCAGTCTGAGAGACTGGGTGGTCCAGTCTGAGAGACTGGTTGGTTTAGTCTGGGAGACTGGTTGGTTTAGTCTGGGAGACTAGGTGGTTTAGTCTGGGAGACTGGTTGGTTTAGTCTGGGAGACTGGTTTGTTTAGTCTAGGAGACTGGTTGGTTTAGTCTGGGAGACTAGGTGGTTTAGTCTGGGTGACTAGGAAGGATAGAAAGTTTCATGAAGAATAATGTGAATACATGATTACATGATGAATTGTCTTTGCTTGCAATACACTAAGTGTTAGTGATTACTATGGATATACATGCTATGAATATTATGTACCGGCACACATGTCACCTTCTTTAGAGAGCGAGTTGTCAGACGTTGACGACCCTATGGCCGCCGCCACAAATAATGAGATTGCACCTGTGCCGGAGATGTTTACGTCAGGCACTGAGAGTGACCCTGACATGCTGACCAAGGACGAGGACTACTTCCAGCCGTTCGCTCTACCAGACTTGGGCGATGATTTACCCCCTTACTGATGGCTTCCCTGACGCGGACCCTTTTTGACATCCCTGTTCCAGTCCATGGCCACCTCGTTATTTGGACACCCCGATGGCAAGCACATCGTAGCTCCGATCCTCGATGCCGTACCTCTCGTGGTCATTCCTCCCGAGGATCTGCCCTTTCGACGATTTGTTTGATGATGACGTTGATTTGTTAGTTGATGATCCTCCTGTTGACGCCCAGGGTGATGGGGAGATAGATGAGGATGTCGTTGCTATGCTACCTCCTGAGATTCCTGCCATTGAAGTATCCTCTGCTTCCATTTTACACTCGATTTCAGACTCCTTTGAGTCTGTGACATCTGCAGCCTTACAGACGGCCGGATTGCAGCTTTCTACTACTGACACAGATGACGACACCGCTATGACTACTGCACTATCACCTGCTTGAGATCCTACACCTTCACACGACCCAGAGCCTGCTCCTGAGCCAGCTCCTGTTCCTTTTGGGTCAGCCTGATGTTGCACCTGCTGATCCTGAGCCCTTGCTTGATCATGACCTTATTTCTTATGGTTAACCAGACATTGCACCCCTTATACCTGATTCAGTTCCTGCATCGGTTGATCCTCCTTTTGTTGAGCTATTTATTCCCCCGCCTGCACCAGCTGATGTTGCTCCTTTTCCCACTATGGAGACCGACGTCCATCGCACCAACATGCCTATCGTTTTCTTTCAGGACATACCTGCACCCTGTTCAGAGGAAGGTACTTCTGGCCAGCACCCGCGCGACGATCCCTTTTACTTCAGCAGCATTTTCTCCGACCTCACAGGCTGCACCGTTCACTCCTCCCATTTCTTCACCGCTGGACGAGCCATTCCCATGGTTCCTACCATACACTATGCTGACTCCAGACCCCTACCATCCCTCACATCATGGAGGCTACACACGGGATGAGTTTCTCCTGTTACTTCAGCTACAGTTTGAGGTTTCGAGTCATAGAGTTTTGGAGCATGAGCTGACACCACATTCATCACTGTCTCCTTTTGCACTCTCACCTGCTGCTATTACACCTTTCTTAGGTTTTGATGCTCGTTTCTCTACTATCAAGCAACAGATCAGATACTTACTTCGCCGTATATACAAGCTCGAGCAGAGACTCGCGCATGATAGCAGTTTCTTTTCTTCCCTCCTCCACCTCAGTCATCATTATAGTTGGTTTTTGGTTTTATGCGGATTGCATTACTTTTGGGTAAAGACACTACTAATGAGCCGAGATTGTGGAGACTTTTTGAAGACTACTTTTGACCACGTGATTTTGATACACTGATAGACTTATTGGGCAAGGGTAGGGTGACCCTGTGCCCCTTTTGATGTGATATACTTTGTAGACAATGTGATTGTGGTCGAAAAATAATGAAAGCCCAATCGTCATATTCCCCATTAAACATGTAACAATACTTTGTGTTCAATGACTAATGAAAGATCAGTTGCCATGTCCTCACTAAGCACGTTGTTGATCTGCATATTGGTGCTACAATTGTGATGCTACGTGCTTGCTTGTTATGTTCTCGTTAAATATGTTCCCATCTACATGTTTGTGCTATAATCGTAATGTTATATGATTGCTTGCTATGACGATTGCTTATATAAATATGTATACGCACCTCCTAGGTCTTATTCATTAAGTAGAGGCTTATGTGCTTGTGTCCTTAATAAGACTTGACCTAACCGATCTTCTTCTTAGAAGACGTCGTTTCAAAGGAACACCGATACCAACAACCCTCTGCCAACGACAGAGGCGGAATTACAAGAGCGTATCTCACAGGCCATCGCACAACATGAGGGCCTTCGCTTCGAACGCAGCGGAGGTACCTCAGGAAATAATCCACCCAATGGTAATGTTTAGTCGCTTAAGACACATTACAGAACGTTTGGACATTTCCACGGGTGCTTTGCTAATGCCTCATGTGAATCATGTTGCTTATGTCGCAGGTTGCACCTACAAGCAGTTCTTGAGCTGCAAGCCCCGAGATTTCGACGGCACTGGGGGTGCCGTAGCCTTCGTGCGCTGGGTTGAGAAGACGGATTATGTTTTGCGAATAAGTAAATGCCCCCGCAAGCATCAGGTCACGTACATAGCTGGACTGTTTCTAGATGGGGCTCTGTCATGGTGGAACCTTCAGGTTCAGACGTTGGGCGAGACTGCTGCGTATGCTTTGACATGGGACGAACTGAAAGAGCTGATGCGTAAAAGATATTGCTCGAGGGTAGAAGTCCAGAAGTTGGAGACTGAACTTTGGAACTTGAAAATGGAAGGTCCAAAGATAGCCGAGTATGTGCAGAGATTTCACGATTTATCGCAAGTTGTTCCATATCTGGTGGAACCAGAGTTTAAGAGAATCGAACGCTTCATCAGGGGATTGGCACCTCAGATTCTAAGCCTGGTTACAACATCTAAACCTCCAACAATCACCGATGCTATCGACTTAAGTGTGGCGCTCACGGAAGAAGCGGTTAGACTACGAAAATTTTCCACCTCGGAGGAGAGAAAGGAGATTCCTGTGGAGCCATCTGGAGATAACAAGAGAAAGTTCGCAAGCTTCAAGAAGGGTACTCGGGCGAATAACAAGAAAAAGGCCAAAAAGGGAAAAGAGTACATGTGTATCCTACCTAAGTGCGACAATTGCCTACGTTAACATGTCGGGCGATGTAAATATGGAAAATGTGATAACTGTGGCAAGAGGGGACATCCCAAGGAGACTTGTAGGCAAAGTACCGAATGTAGAAATGGAGGCCAAGATGGTAGCGAGAATCACGAAGGAAACAACGACAACAACGACTATAAAGGCAGGAAGAGTGACAAACAAAAACGTGCTCAAGGTTGTTTTAACTGTGGAAGCAAAAAGTATTTCAGAAAATATTACCCTAAAAACAATCAGGCGCAAGGATAAAAGCTCAACAGCGGAGCTAGGGAAGCACGCCAGGATACAAACATGGTCATCGGTATGTCCCATATTAGTCAACGTTTTGCATCTGCGCTGTGTGATACTGTTGCCAATATTAGCTTCGCATCTCTAGAGTTTAAGAGTATGCTTGGCTTAGTAGCAAGTAAGTTAGATAACCCGTACTCGATAGAACTAGCTAAAGGGAAGCTTCGACGTGGTAAATGGGATGGATTGGTTGTAGAGCCATCAAGCGGAGATTGTTATCCGCATCCTGATGGCGAACGAAGAAACGATCGTGATTCATGAAGCAGGATACGCCCCTACGGATTATCAATCGTTGAAGACATGGAAGTTTTCGCGCAAAGGATGTGTTGCCTTCTTGGCTCATGTTGTAGACAAAGAAGCCAAAGAACCTAAAGCTCGAAGATATCCCTGTGGTAAGGGAATATCCTGAAGTCTTCCCCGAAGACTTGCCAGGATTACCTCCTCAACGACAAGTCGAATTTCGCATCGATTTGGTTCCAGGCGCTGGGTCTGTAGCCAAGGTAACCTATCGACTTGCACTTCCTGAGATGCAAGATTTGTCAATGCAGCTTCAGAAGTTGCCAGATAGGAGATTTATAAGGCAAGCTTTTTGCCCTAGGGAGTTCCAGTACTGTTCGTCAAGAAGAAGGACAATGATTTTCAAATGAGCATCAACTACCAGGAGCCGAACGAGATAACCAACAAGAGTCGGTAACTCTTGCTGAGGACTAAGGAATTATTTATTTAACTAACTGTGAGGATCTAACTACTGTTCTAAGACTAATCATTGATCGAGTATCATTAGCTATGAATTTGGGATAAAAGCATACCAAAGTACAGTGAGTCAGCAATTTGTTTCAAACGTACACTGAAATTGTGTTTCCTACACGATGCACAAAACAGTTTTACACAGAATACAAAATTTTGAGAACCTAGAAAACATGTACTTAGGACCTTTGGGAACTTAGGTCAAAACTCGTTAAAGGTTGTCACTTAGGAACCACATCTGTTAGCTCAAGCAAACGCCATTTATTTATTCGAAAGTTGACAGATCATTTTCATGTTACTATCATATTCGAGTTGTTGATTATGAGTTCATATAGCGGGTGCTATGGTTTCTGAAAACTCGTTTGCATATTGTGATCGATTTTTTGAAATTCTATTGGTCGAAACTCCTTTGTTGCACCCCTGTTAACTAAGTTACACTAGATTATACATCTACACATCTCGTGTCCTTTGACATCAAATTCTAGAACACATACCTTTTAACCATTGGGTTCTTGTTGTTGTAATATATCCTTGGATTCACCGGATTCGAATAAGTTTTGATTCGGTTTCGTGGTTATATACCTCAGTATTGTTCACATCCATACATGCATAAGGTAACCCTAAGGAGTTAAGGTAGTATAAATTTCGAGGACGAAATTTTCTTAACAGGGGGAGAATGTGACAACTGTCAAATTTTCTTACATCCGTACAATTATTAGACAATGATTAATGCTTAATGACTGTGCTGATTCACAAGTTATGACATGAATTGATTTCTGATCATTATCATCATACATACATGTGCATCATATATTACAAACGACATATCATTACTACATGTAAACTTTGTTGATTCAAATGATGCACGAATGGGCCAGAAACCAAGAGTTACACTAGTATAGTGTGTAGGAAAGTAAGGATCACAAACCTGTCTTCCTAGAGATAGTTTAAGTGCCGAAAAGTGCCTAAGACTCACAAAAACTGCAGAATTCTGCAGTTTTCAGCAAAATTCAGCACTTAAACAAACTAATATCATGCAGAAATATGCATAAATGATCCTGAATACTTTCCTAAGTGTCGGGAATCAAAACTGCCATAAAAGGTAACATAAAGCACACTAAACTGCAAAGTTTAGCACCTTAACGAACTTGTAACCAACCGAACAACCGGACATTACCCGAAACACCAAATTTTCACTAGAAGCATTGTTTCAACATTCCCAAGCTAGTTATGGTCCCCGAACATCGTAACACACTATATAACATCTAGTAACTAACTAACTAACCTAACTATATACTTGAAATCTAATTATATAAGTTAACCAATACTTACATCCTAACCCTAGACCCCCCCCCCCCCCCACACCTACGGCCATAAAAATATTTACCAGGGTTTCCCTAATTTTTATGTAAACTTCAAGTTAAGAAATGATGATTTCTTCAAGATAAAAATTGATATTAAGTATGTATATTTTTGAGAAAAATATATATATTTATTGATCACCAAATTTTGTGCTAAGTGTATGTAGTAATAGTGTATTAGGACTTGAAAATATGCTAAATACTCCTAAGGAGTGAAAATACAAAATACACATACAACATGCTTAGACAAATACGAGAAAATATATTTATGAAAATATATTACTTGATAGATTAAATAACTTGGAAAAGTTATGAACATGAAATGAAGTTTTGGACAAAATACATAACTCGGGTGAAAAATACAAGGAACTTATATTTATTTTTTTGAGAAAATAATATAAGTAAAATACAAAGTTAAAAATATAAATTATTTTTAACAACAAGAACACATACATAAAAGATGGTGACTTGTACTTGTGCGATACAAGTCTAGTGACTAACGTTAATAAAACACGTATAGGTCACGACGCTATATAAGCAAATCCGATGAAGTTTACGGCGCAAGAAACACAAAGTTGTGAGTTCATGCTCCCCCTTTTCTTTTAACTGTTTTCAGTTTTATAACTTCGGGGGTGAAGTACATGTTACTAATGTTTACAGCAAAGTGAGATTATGTCCCCACTTTTAAACTTTTACATACTTTTTAAACTTGGGGAAAATACATGTTTTATGGTATGATGGATACAAGACTAAGGAATGATACTTTAAATCGTGTCACGAATAGGGTACCAGAAGC
Source organism: Helianthus tuberosus (assembly GCA_030545235.1). Taxonomy (NCBI): domain Eukaryota; kingdom Viridiplantae; phylum Streptophyta; class Magnoliopsida; order Asterales; family Asteraceae; genus Helianthus; species Helianthus tuberosus. The sequence goes on from CM060392.1 coordinate 27,892,778, forward strand.
ACCATTAATCAACAATATACCTAGACCGCAGAACAAAAGGTTAGATCTAATGGGTTTTCGGGCAGCCACACTCTTGGTGAGAACTAGTACCAAGTAGTGCTTTTGTGTCTCAGTCGTGAATCGACAACTAGAAAAATGCCTATGGTTTGGATGCTTCCTATGTCGTGTCACATGTTAATGGCCTTGCAACCCATTAACAATCTCGATATTTACAGAAATACTTGATACATACAAATTACATACCATGTTTTCATACAAAGTATACAAACGGTCAATACAAAAACTGCATGAATTCACACCAACATTATGTTGACGATTTTTCCAAAAACTCACATGTATTTCAGGTAACTAAAGTGGATGTGCGCGCGGTCATACTCTTGCTCTTGGATGTTGTTTATGTTTATCGTTGAATAAAGTTGTAGACTTTTCAGACAATATGTTGTCTTGTGATGTAAACACTTAAACTATGTTTTCAGTTACGTAATGTTATTGGTTTTTGAAGTTATTTTTACGAGCATGTAGTATGTTTACCATTCGTATGCAATGAGAACCTTTCATGATCACACCTCGTGCTTCCGCCTAAGAAAGGGGTGTGACAGCTTGTTGGCCTTGAGGAGCCGGAAGTAGAGCTTGATGAGCAGTGGCCTGAACTGGTGCTTGTCGGGGACAAGTACGACTATTGGCGGTGAAGTGGCCGTACATGTTGCGATGCACGCAAAATCTGCAAGCGATACCCACCGGATGATGATAAGTACATGTTGGACAAGCAGGGTGGGGACCGGTGTATGCACGCTTTGTAGGCGGTGCGTAGATAACCGAGGCTGATCGATGCTGAGATTGTTGCTGAGCCGGTACGGCTTGAAGTGGAGCAGCAGTGGTAGTGACAGCACAGTTCTTGTTACTAGAGCTGCTGTTGTTGTTCTTCTTCTTGCGGTGTGAGGACTTTGATGACTGAGCAGTGGCGGTTTCAACGGTTGGTGCGGTGGCGGTAGCTTGGTGCAGGTTCTTTGAAGTTTTATCCCAAAAACCAGCCTTGACGCGCTTGTCGTTGATTTCAGCGGCAAGCAGGTAAGTTTCTTCGATTGTCGCTGGTTTTGCAGCATGCACAAAACTTGCAACACAGTCTGGCAGAGCTCGAATGTACTTCTTGATTGTCATGTCGGTAGTCTTCACCTGATCGGGACAGATAATACTGAGCTGCTTGAAGCGAGCAGTTAAAGCAGCGTTGTCACCTTCCTTCTGCTTCAGATGCCATAATTCGTCCTCCAACTTTTGGCACTCATGGGGAGGGCAGAACTCTTTGAGCATGACGTTCTTCAACTCATCCCATGACAGACCATAAGCTGCGTCATTTCCGCGTTTGTTCCTCTCGGCCGTCCACCAGTCTAGTGCGCGGGACTGGAAGACGCCGGTAGAATTCAGAGTGCGGAGATCGTCAGGACATCCACTCTGACGCAGAGTGACTTCGATCGAGTCAAACCATTGAAACAAGGCCGTAGGGCCATCTTCGCCAGTGAACTCTTTTGGTCCGCATGCTTTAAACTGTTTGAAACTAAAGGCAGCTTTGGGGGTAGCTTTAGGAGCTTCGGTTCTGGACTCTTCAGACGATTTGCTCACATTCTCGAATATTTCACTCACGATCTGAGGAACTACCTTTGCTACTTGCTTAGCGACGAGAGCAGAAAGGCATTTGTCTCTCTGTTCTTGATGAGAAATTCATGGGTGACGGGGTCCAGATGAGGGTCCAGTTGACATTGTCTGCAACAGACATCGTAATGGGTCTCAGACACAGTACAATCGGATCTCACCTCACTCGTCTAATACTACTAAAGCTCACGAACACAATCATGTAATCACGTATGCACATAACCACGGATTTACATAAGCACAGAAGCACATAAGCACGTAAGGCACAGAAGCACAAAAACACATAAGCACATAGGCACATGAGGCAATCAGAATACAGAAACCTATCATTCCAGTCCACGAGCGTTCGAGAATAGCGATTGCGAATAACATAGCGAGTAGTATAGTATAAGCGTATAGCATAGCAAGCAACATAACGTACGGTGGTTCCTCATGGTAGTAGCGATTTGTTAGCGGTTTGAGATAGGAGTGCAGTGCGAGTTGTGTGTATCGATCAAAAAGCGAATGTCAAAAATCAGAACATATAGACAGGTAAATACACACATAAACACATAAAATCGACGAGTATCGGAGTCAGCAGTTTACGGGCTCAGAATCGAAACACATAAAAATTGAGAATAGATTGTCTTAGGCTCGATAGACATTGACTACCCAAAGTGATTCGACTATTCACAGGGACTTTTTGTACACACTTTGACCTTCAGGATTGTGCTTTTGCCTCGAATTTGGGCGATCGGCACCCATCCTTCCAGTCATATCGCGACTTCAAGTCGTTGGAAAACTTACAAGAATCGCGAGAAATCTGAGAAAAAGTGGGTAAGAAGCGCTGGTCGGACGAGATATGCAGAAATGGTAAGTTTGATGTTGACAGGGGGGTATTTATAGGCTTACCATAAAAGGAAAGGGGAAGGAGAGGCTGGTCGATCGGGTGGTAACCCGATCGGGTGACTGATCGATCGAGTGGCACCTCGATCGGGTGGCAGCCTGATCGGGTGGCAGCTCGATCGGCTGGCCACTCGATTGGTGGGCAAGGCGCGACGAGTTTTGCTGTTTCGATTGCGATTGCGAGCGTTGCGATGCGATAGAGTTTCCTAGTCAAATTACTTTTAATCCCAACTACTATATCAACATACAAACATCCTTATTTCACATTCGTTTAGCGTTTGCGATTCGATTGCGATTGAGTTTCAATTGTGTTTCGATTAATCACACAACATTAACATAAATAAACATGCACAAGTAACACATAAGGCACACACACACATATAGCATTATCCAGGACGCGTATTTCGAGTTGCGGGTGCGATTGCGATAAGCGATAAATCGATTAAACATACGATTAATAGCGATAAATAGCAATTACTATGCGATTATTAATAGATACTCCACATAATACAACTAAAGCGATAATAAACTTAAACTAACTACAAGTCAAAGAAGTCAAAACAGGAATTGAGCAAGGAGTGACAGATCGAAATTAGCAATCTTGTCTCCCTTTGACTTCAATCTTGACTTTGACTTTGACTTTCGAAACACGGGGTGTTACAACGACTACCTACAACGTACTAATGTCTATTAGACGAACGGGCCGCGCCTTGACTTAGTGTTAATGTCTTTGAGTTACGTTTCTTTGTATCTTCGATATTATTCCAAGTTATATAATTATTTGTTAAAATAATTAATATTTTAACTTAAATTATTTTTCTTGTTACAATCATGTTCCTAGTCTTGTTTAAACACTAAAAATATTATTAGTTTACTTAGAAACCATGACTTTGTAAATCTCATAAATAAACTTGGTTTCTTGGGAAAATTATTCTTGTAATCATCTATTTACAAGATTTGTATTTTGTTTAAATCATCTTTACATATGAAGACCAATTTCATCATTCAAGTTCATGAAGACATAAAGCACGAAGATCTTGGTCTTTCACAAGATCACCACTTTAACTTACTAGATCATGTGTTTAATCACAATCTAGTAGGTTTCTTATGATGTCTAACATCACTAACACAAATCATCATTCATCAAGAAGCAAACCATCATTATTTATATGTATTCTTATGTTAAAGTATCATGATCATGTTCTTTTGTGTTCTTGTGATTAACAATATTCATCATCTTTTAACCACCAAAATAGAAGTAAACAAGTGATAAGAAGCTTACAACTAGCACAAGGGCTAGGGAAGATCACTTGATGTTAAAGATGATAAATGGGTTGGATAAAAGCAAATGGAGAAGGTTCTTCAAGATCCACAAGCTCCTCACTTCGTTAGACACCTTCTTGCACCTCTAAATGAACTTGGAATGAATGAACAAAGTTTGAAGATGGTGGTGGTGTGTGGGGGTGGCTACGGCCGTGAGGGAGAGAGGGAGAGAAGAAGGTGAATGTGGTGTGAAGATATGAGAGCTTGTGATATTATATAGTACTTACAAGATCCAATCTTCAAGATCACATAATATCTAAGTGTATCCAAGGAAAATCAAAGTGAATCCAAGAAATCTAGAGAAGATCAAGTAAGATATTGGCAAGATTTTGGTGGGGTCACCCCCAATGTGACCGTAAAAAATATAGGGGGGGCAAAGTGTAACTTCCAATCCTTATAAATAAGTTAGTTTTCAAATGTCTTGATTAGGGACTTGATGTGTTATTATGTTATATGGGGTGTTATGGTGTTCGGGGACCATAACTAGTTCAGAAACATTAACACAATGTTTCTAGTATTATTTTGATGTTCCGGGTAATGTCCGGTTGTTCGGTTAAATACCGGTTCGTTAAAGTGCTAAATTGCACCGTTTAGTGTCCTTTAAGTATTCTTTTGTGACCCTTTTAATTCCCAACACTTAGGAGGGTATTCTGGATAATAAAACATGAATTCTGCATGATATTTATGTGTTAAAAAGCTGATTATAGCTGATTTGTGCAGAATTCTGCATTTAAAGTGCGTTTCGGGTGCTTTTCAGTGCATATTTTAGCTTCCGGAACGTCTATATATTAACCCATGTATATATTCTTGGGTTTTAATGTATTATTGACGTTGGACCTACACCTAGGCCCCAATTCTATTATCTGACTACTTTCTGCAGAATTGTTGACACAATGTGTCTTACCGGTGAGTTTACTAGTATTTCTGACGCAACGCTATCATTAATGCATAAAGCAATTTCTTGTAGTATAAAACGTGCATGAATTCACATGTATAGCATATAATCAGATAATGTTGACATTTAAGCACATAATTACAGTCATCAAGTATTAATTAAATTGTACGAAAATTACCGGTTTTGTGCCAGTTGTCACAGTCTCCCCCCGTTAAAAGAATTTCGTCCCGAAATTCAGACTGATCTATCTCTCGCAGGAGTTTTCTTGAACAGGTGGGGGTACTTTTCTTTAAATTGGTCTTCACGTTCCCACGTGTACTCGGGTCCGTGCTTAGAGTTCCAACGTACTTTGACAAGTTTGACACTGCTCCTTCGGGTCTTGTTGACTTTCTAGTCTGTAACCTCAACGGGTTGTTCTGTAAATCGGAGGGTGTCATCAATATGCACTTCATCCGTAGGGATGATCACTGTTTCTTGTGTTGGACTCTTCTTAAGGTTGGATACATGAAACGTATCATGTACTCCATTAAGTTCTTCCGGTAATTCCAACTTGTAAGCCACGGTACCAATTCTTTCCAAGATCTTGAATGGCCTGATATATCGTGGATTCAGCTTTCCATGTTTTCCGAATCTTACTACGCCCTTCCAAGGTGAGACCTTTAACAAAACTTTGTCTCCCACCTCGAATTCTAATGGTTTTCGTCTTCGATCAATGTAGCTCTTTTGTCAATCTCGAACCGCTTTAATGCGCTCTCAGGTCTGCATGATTTTGTCGGTTGTCTCATGCACAAGTTCAGGACCAACCATACGTTTGTCTCCAGCGTCTGCCCAACATAATGGCGAGCGGCATTTGCGGCCATACAGAGCTTCGAACGGTGCGGCTTTTATGCTCGTATGATAACTGTTATTGTAGGAAAACTCAACTAAGGGTAGATGAGTATCCCAGCTACCGCCTAGGTCCATAACACATGCGCGAAGCATATCTTCCAGTGTTTGTGTGGTTCGTTCGCTCTGGCCGTCTGTTTACGGATGGAAGGTCGTGCTTAGATCTAGTTGAGATCCAAAGGCTTCCTGAAAGGATTGCCAGATCCTTGAGACAAAACGTCCATCTCTGTCTGAAATAATTGAAATAGGCACTCCATGACGTGCCACGATTTCTTTCAAGTACAACACAGCAAGCTTTCCAGTGCTGTCTTTCTCTCGGATCGGTAGAAAATGCGCAGATTTCGTCAATCGATCAACTATCACCCATATCATGTCGTGCCCTCTAGGGGTCCTGGGTAATTTTGTTATGAAGTCCATAGAGATTTGCTCCCACTTCCACATGGGTATCTCTGGTTGTTGCAGTAGGCCAGACGGTTTCTGATATTCAGCCTTAACCTTAGCATAGGTTAGGCACTTTTCAACATAGATAGCAACATCGCTTTTAAGTCTCAGCCACCAATAGTAATCCTTCAAGTCTTGATACATTTTTTCCGATCCTGGATGGATCGAGTATCTTGATTTATGAGCTTCATTAAGAATGACTTCTCGAATACCGCCATAGAGCGGAACCCAAATACGCCCCTTAAAGTACAAGGTTCCCTCTTTGTTTGGCACCAAATTCTTCAGCATACCCCGGAGGTATTCAGCTCGACAATTTTCTCCCTTAAGGGCTTCTTGTTGTGCGTCACGAATGCGTGCAGTGAGGTTCGTTTGAATAGTCATTTCCAAAGCTCGAACCCTTAGAGTCTTAACCCTTTCTTTTTGGCTTAACGCATCTGCTACAACGTTTGCCTTTCCAGGATGGTACTTAATCTCACAGTCATAATCGTTCAGCAGCTCGACCCAACGTCGTTGACGCATATTTAATTCCTTCTGATCAAATATGTGTTGTAGGCTTTTGTGGTCTGTGAAGATTGTACATCGAGTACCATATAAATAGTGTCGCCATATCTTCAAGGCGAATACAACTGCGCCTAGCTCTAGGTCGTGAGTGGTATAGTTCCTTTCATGCACCTTCAACTGTCTTGAAGCGTAAGCGATGACTTTTTGGCGTTGCATGAGCACGCAACCCAAACCTTGATGCGAAGCGTCGCAGTATACCACGAAGTCTTCTGTGCCTTCGGGTAAGGATAGTATTGGTGCATCGCATAGCTTACTTTTGAGCAGTTGGAAGGCTTCTTCCTGCTTGTCACCCCAGTCGTACTTCTTGTCTTTCTGTGTAAGGGTAGTCAGCGGTTGAGCTATTTTGGAGAAATTCTCAATAAATCGCCGGTAATAGCCTGCTAAGCCCAAAAATTGTCGAACTTCTGTTGGGGTTTTGGGGGCTTCCCAATTCTTTATTGCTTCAATCTTGGATGGGTCTACATGAATGCCCTTCTCGTTCACAACGTGACCAAGGAACTGTACTTCACGAATCCAAAATTCGCACTTTGAAAACTTTGCATAAAGTTTCTCTTTCTTCAGTAGTTCCAGAATGGTTCTGAGGTGTTGCTCGTGCTCTTCTCTCGTTCGTGAGTAAATCAGAATATCATCGATAAATACAATCACGAATTTATCGAGATATGGTTTGCAAACGCGGTTCATCAGATCCATAAATACCGCTGGCGCGTTCGTCAGTCCGAATGGCATCACAAGGAACTCGTAATGCCCATAACGCGTTCGGAATGCAGTCTTTGGTACGCTTTCCTCTTGAATCCTTAACTGATGGTATCCAGATCGAAGGTCGATCTTGGAATAGTAGCTCGATCCTTGCAACTGATCAAATAAGTCATCAATCCTCGGTAGTGGGTAGAGGTGTACAAAAAAACTGATTACGCAATCGAAACCGGTAAAAAAACCGGAACCGATTTTTTTAAAAACCGGTTTTTTTCTAATCGGTTCGGTTACAACCGGTTTGACCGGTTATTAATCAGTTATACATTCTGAAGGCCGGTTCGGGTTTAAAACTGGTTTTTTAAAAAACCGGTTAATTAATCGATTAAACAAAAAAACCGGTTATTAACTGGTTAACCGGTAACGACTATAAAAAACCGGTTTTAATCGGTTAAAATAGCCCAACATGTATTAACGGTCATATGACCGTTTGAGACCCATTCTAGCCATTTTTCTTGTTTTTTTTGGCCTAAAAATCATCTCCAACTAGTATAAAAGGTTTGTGGGTGTTTAGGTTCAATCACAACACTTGAGAATCTTCAAAAACTCTAAAAAAGACTCTTATTCTTGTTCGATAACTCTCAAAACGCTATGGCAACCTCTAGTGCCCATGATTCGGTCAATGTTGGCGAGTCTACAACCGACACGGTGATTCGTGATGTTCCAACGAAGCGCAACCCCAAGGTTTGGTCACATTTTGATTTGTGCGAGATGGCCAACGGTAAAAAGAAAGCGCGTTGTCATCATTGTCAAGGCTTTTACGCCGAAACCGCAAACTCCACCTTGAAACAACACATTGAAAAACTGTTTTGCAAGGCGTTGAAACAACAACACGTTGGTGGTCAAGCTTCCATGGCAAGTGATGGCGCTAATATTTTCAACTACAATTTCAATATGGTTAGGGATGAAATGGCGAAGTTTGTAATCCAAGAAAGTTTGCCATTCAACCACTTCGACAACCAACGCTATACAAAGATGGTTCAACGAACTCTCCAACCACGATACACCCATGTAAGTCGTGCTACTCTTAGGAGGGATTGTTTTAAATTGTGGAAAAAAGCTAAACTAGAATTAATTTCTTATTTTGAAAAATTAGAAACCGGTGTTAACTTGACTAGCGACATTTGGTCCGCACCCCACGGTTCACCCGATTTGTATATTTGTGTCACCGCCCATTGGATTGAACCGGCAACGTGGCAAATGATGAAACGCACGATTTTGTTTAAGTTATTCGATTACCCTCACACCGGTGAAGCTATATATAAAGTAATCGACAAATGTATTACAACATACAAATTGGAAAATAAAGTTTTTTCAATATCTTTTGTTAACGCCTCAAACAACACGAGCGCGGTAATGCGTTTAAAATTAAAATACAATCCGATTTGTGAGGGTACTTTTTTCCATAGCCGATGCGTTGCACACATCATAAATTTGGCCATTCAAGACATTTTAAGGGTTATTGAACCACAAAAAGAAGCTTTCAAAAGAATGTTACGAAGTATATTTAGTAACACGCAAAGACATTCAAAATATATTAAAACTTGTAAGGAAGCGGGTCGAATATGCTTAGGACCCAATTGGGACGTTGCTCATAGGTGGAACTCGACTTGCATTATGTTTGAAAAAGCTATTTTGCAAAAGGAAAGTTTAATAGAATTTCATAACCTTTTGGCTAGTCGTGGAAAGTGTTCGCCTTACCACCAATCGGGTTGGGATACTATTGAAACGGTTACACTAGTGCTTCAAGTTTTCAAAACATCAACAAAGACTTTATCGGGGGTTTATTATCCAACAAGTTCATTGGTACTTCACAATTTGTTTAAAATGTGTTTGAAAGTAAACGAGTTGTCGGTTAGAGGTAGACCATATTGTGACATGGCGGATACAATGAAGGAAAAATTAAGAAAATATTTTAAAGAACTACCGGCGGTTTTCACTTGTGCTGCCGCTCTAAACCCTTTTTTTTAATATTTTTGGAACCGGGTCTTTGATTGAAAAAATTGCACACCAATTGAATTTAAACACCACTCAAGAACCAAACTTTGGTGAAGTCTCAAAATCTCGTTTCAACGATCAACTTTCAAAATTGTTTGATGTTTATGTAACAAAATATGGTTCAACCTCGTCACACATTCACGAGTCAATGAGAAACGCCGCTTTCGGTGAAGGTTCAAGTATGGAAGATCAAGATTTGTATGTTTATATCCAATTGTATGATGAGTCAAGTCAAATGCATCGTGGTAACACTAGTAGTAGTGAACTCGGTCGGTATGGTGGGTCGAACTTTCTACAAATAATGAGTTCACAAGACTTTAAAAATTTTGATTTGTTGGCCTGGTGGAAAAGTAAGGAAGATCAATTTCCGATCTTAGCCACAATGGCCCGAGATTTACTAACGGTCCAAGCTTCCACGATAGTTTCGGAAAGTGCTTTTTCTATTAGTGGTAGGGTGATTTCGATAAGGAGGACTCGACTAACACCTAAGGCGGTTGAGATGTTAATTTGCTTAAAAGATTACTTGGATGCGGCGGAGAGATGTCAAGACAAACGCTCACTCGAGGAAGAATTAGATTACGAAGAAGAAGTTTACGAGGACGAGGTCGAAGCCGAATTGACAACCCCAATGACCGACGAAGAAGCCGTATTCCTACGCAATAGTTCGGGTTCGGGTTCGGGTGAAGAAGATTAAACGAGGCTTCTCAATATTGTAGTTCCACTAAAAAAATATATACATATTAGTGGACCTTCTTGCGGATTAATATTTTAAGTTTATATAAAACCGTTTATCGTTTGTTACGTTTATCGTTTGTATTTTCATTATTATGTAAAACCGTTTGTTGCGAGACTTAATGAATGTTTTAAGTTTTTATACTTTCATTGTTAAGTTTTCATCTAAAAAATTGAATTTTACAAAAAAAAAAATGTTAAAAACAGCAAAAAACAGCAGCAAAAAAGCAAATACAGCAAAAAAAAACATTCTGTGAACATTTCTACATCACCGTTTTTTTTACCGGTTTTTTTAATCGGTTCCTATAAACCGGTTTTTTAATCGGTTAATTTGAACATAAAAAACCGTTTTTTTTATCAACCGGTTATAACCGGTTACACTTTTTGAGCCTTGAAACCGGTTAAAAACCGTAACCGGTTATTGAAAAACCGGTTTTTTAAAGCCAAAAAAATCGGTCCGGTTAATAACCGGTTTCGGTTACTAAAAAAACCGATTTGTACACCTCTAGTAGTGGGTACCGATTCTTGATTGTGAGCTTGTTTAATTCTCTATAGTCGATACACATCCGTAGTGTCCCATCCTTCTTCTTCACAAACAATACTGGAGCTCCCCAAGGCGAGAAGCTTGGCCTTATAAATCCTTTATCCAACAACTCCTGAAGTTGTGTAGATAATTCTTGCATCTCGGATGGTGCAAGCCGATAGGGTGCCTTGGCTACAGGAGCGGCTCCTGGAACCAAGTCTATATGGAATTTGACTTGTCGTTGTAGAGGTAGTCCTGGCAGATCTTCGGGAAAAACATCAGGGAATTCCTTCACCACAGGAATCTCTTCGAGTTTCGGCTCCTCAGCCTTCTTATCTACAATGTGCGCCAGGAAAGCAACACATCCTTTCCTTAAGCACTTATGTGCCTTCATACAACTGATGATTCGCAGAGACGCGTCTCGTTTTTCTCCATGCACGATGAGAGTTTCATCATTCGCCAAAGGGATGCGAATGATTTTTTCGTGACAAATAACTTCAGCTTTGTTCTTGGACAACCAGTCCATTCCGACCACTACATCGAAGCTACCCAATTGAATAGGTAAGAGGTCGATGCTAAATCTTCGTTCACCAAGTTCTAATGTGCAACCCCTAACAACTTCGCCCGATTCAACACGTTTGCCATTGGCCAGTTCTATGGAATAAGGAATATCTAATCTACTAGATTCTATTCCAAGCATACGTTTAAATTCCATGGACATGAAACTATAATCGGCACCAGTGTCAAATAATATGGATGCGAAGTGATTGTTAATGAGAAACGTACCGGTGACTACATTAGGGTTATCACGTGCGTTCCTTGCTCCAATCACAAATGCTCGAGCCTGAGCGTTGTTTCCCCTTAGGCAGTCTTTTATGAAATGATCCTTGCTTCCACAACCGAAGCATCCTTGGTTCTGCCCCGCTCCATTACCATTCTGGTTACCATTGCCATTGCCACCAGTGTTTCTATTACCAGCACCGTTGCGGTTTCCGTTCCCGTTCCTATTTCCTTTTCCCCAACAATCCTCAGTATGGTGACCCAGTTTTCCACACTTGTCGCATTTTGGAATGCGACAAACTCCTTCGTGATGACGCTTGCACTGGTTGCAGGTGGGCAGAGTGCCCAGGTACCTTTTGGCAGGAGCGTCATTCATGGTTGCAAGAGTTTTCGCCTCCTGAGGCGGGTTGGGGTCGCGCTTCTTGTTGTTGGAACCCTTGTTGTTACGAGTTCCTTGATTCAGGTTCGCATGCTTCCTTTTCTTGTCACCAGACGACTCAGCATGCGTCTCGGTCTTTTCGGTTGGGTTCAATGACAACTTCTTCATACGGACAACATCTTCAGTAAGGCTGACAGCCAGAGTTACAGCCTCAGTGATCGTTTGAGGTTTGGCCGAAGTTACCATGCTGCGAAACTCTGAGGCCAATCCCCAAATGTAGCGTTCAACGCGCTTTAATTCAGGAGTCGCCATGTAGGGGATCACTCTCGACAAATCGTGGAACCTTCTGGTATAACCAGTAATGTCAGCACCTTCCATGGTCAAGTGCCAGAACTCAGTCTCAAACCTTTGGAGTTCAGCACGTGAGCAATATTTCTCTCTCATTCGTTCCTTTAGTTCATCCCATGACATGCCGTACGCAGCATCATCACCCAGAGTCTGGACTTGCAAATTCCACCAAGTCAAAGCTTCATCAACAAACAACCTAGTAGCAAAAGTGACTTGTTGATCCGCGGTACACTTGCTCATACGGATAGTAGCATCAGTCTTCTCCGTCCAGCATACAAATGCCACTGCACCTCCAGTGCCATCGTAGTTTAGTGGCTTGCAGTCGAGAAACTGCTTAAAGGTGCAGCCTTGAGCTGTGTTTCCTCCAGATGTATCTCCCTGCCCATTACGTCTAGCATTGCTTAGTCCTCCACTTTGTTCGGTGCGGTTCGCCTCATACTGGGCGATAGCTACGGAGATCCTTTCCTCCAGTAAGGCGATTAGTTCTTCAGCAGTCCTCGTTAGAGGAGGAGGAGGTTGATCGGAATCTTGATTGTTCACAGCTCTTCTAGGTGCCATGTTCTGTCGGAACATAACACAACAGGGTTAGACATTTGTTTGATATCGTCCTACGAGACAGTAGTAGTATATATACACAGGCATATACCACATAAGTGACATCAAACAATCCGCCAAATGTATAAATCAATTCATACAGCAACAAGCATGCATAATTAGATAAATACTGATGCGTCATAAGATATTCACCGATGTCTTTACACATATCAGGGCAACTTGTTACGTCATTGTTTGCAAGGTAAGCAAAATGCATAGGGTTACATCTCCCCAAGGTACAAGTTTAATGTATATAAAGGACAAATATCTTACTTCACATTGGCGGTTCATGTCTTTATACCCTAAATTATTACTCCAACAAAGTATTTAGTAGGCTGGGGGAGGGGTGTTCACGTTTGACCTTCTCTTGTATTTGAAGGAATCTTATTTGATACGTGACAAGACTTGCTGTGGTTTCTGTGCACTGAATTCCATAATTATATATGCATCCATAATTACTTAACTCCTTGCATAGTCCGCACAGTTCTTTCAGATAGGCCATTATTTTCAGGTAAGTCACGAGTACCTGAGATATTCTATTTCTAGCATATGTATATATCAATTATTTCACATAGTTGCAAGTAATTTCTAGTCAAAGACAAGCGCTACTCCAGTGCACCCTAAGTCTCGTAGTGTCTTTTCTTGACTCTTTGAAAATAGTTTCAGGTAGTGGATGTCGCGGAAAGTTTTATGCAATGAAAAACTTTTTGAAAAATTGTTTTCGTGAAAGGATCCTAAAGATTGTAGACTAGACTCGAGAAGGAATCCTGGTTCACTACAATCGCAGCTCTGATACCAATATGTCACGCCCCTTTCTTAGGCGGAAGCACGAGGTGTGATCATGAAAGGTTCTCATTGCATACGAATGGTAAACATACTACATGCTCGTAAAAATAACTTCAAAAACCAATAACATTACGTAACTGAAAACATAGTTTAAGTGTTTACATCACAAGACAGCATATTGTCTGAAAAGTCTACAACTTCATTCAACGATAAACATAAACAACATCCAAGAGCAAGAGTATGACCGCGCGCACATCCACTTTAGTTACCTGAAATACATGTGAGTTTTTGGAAAATCGTCAACATAATGTTGGTGTGAATTCATGCAGTTTATGTATTGAACGTTTGTATACTTTGTATGAAAACATGGTATGTAATTTGTATGTATCAAGTATTTCTGTAAATATCGAGATTGTTAATGGGTTGCAAGGCCATTAACATGTGACACGACATAGGAAGCATCCAAACCATAGGCATTTTTCTAGTTGTCGATTCACGACTGAGACACAAAAGCACTACTTGGTACTAGTTTTCACCAAGAGTGTGGCTGCCCGAAAACCCATTAGATCTAACCTTTTGTTCTGCGGTCTAGGTATATTGTTGATTAATGGTGCTTCTGGTACCCTATTCGTGACACGATGTAAAGTATCATTCCTTAGTCTTGTATCCATCATACCATAACACATGTATTTTCCCCAAGTTTAAAAAGTATGTAAAAGTTTAAAAGTGGGGACATAATCTCACTTTGCTGTAAACATTTAGTAACATGTACTTCACCCCCGAAGTTATAAAACTGAAAACAGTTAAAAGAAAAGGGGGAGCATGAACTCACAACTTTGTGTTTCTTGCGCCGTAAACTTCATCGGATTTGCTTATATAGCGTCGTGACCTATACGTGTTTTATTAACGTTAGTCACTAGACTTGTATCGCACAAGTACAAGTCACCATCTTTTTTGTATGTGTTCTTGTTGTTAAAAATAATTCATATTTTTAACTTTGTATTTTACTTATATTATTTTCTCAAAAATAAATATAAGTTCCTTGTATTTTTCACCCGAGTTATGTATTTTGTCCAAAACTTCATTTCATGTTCATAACTTGTCCAAGTTATTTAATCTATCAAGTAATATATTTTCATAAATATATTTTCTCGTATTTTTCTAAGCATGTTGTATGTGTATTTTGTATTTTCACTCCTTAGGAGTATTTAGCGTATTTTCAAGTCCTAATACACTATTACTACATACACTTAGCACAAAATTTGGTGATCAATTAATATATATATATATATATATATTTCTCAAAAATATACATACTTAATATCAATTTTTATCTTGAAGAAATCATCATTTCTTAACTTGAAGTTTACATAAAAATTAGGGAAACCTTGGTAAATATTTTTAGGTGAATTTTTAGGGAATAAGTTTCGCCAAAACTTATATTTTTCTAAGTGTCAAAATTTATAGAAATTTTGACATGGTTTCCCCTAAAAATGGAGGTTTCCCATGTTTTCAAAACATGTGTTTATTTTCTTTTAAAATCTTCACAAACAATCATCAACTCATTCAACACTTACCGAGTGTCAAAATCAAGTAAATTACACTACATCATGAACTTTAACTTTTTGTAAAAACTCGTAGTAACTTACCATGTTATTTAGTAGGTTTAGTTACCCTTAAAAACATGGTTATTTGTTTGTAAATCACATTGTTGAAAGATTTAGTCATTTATAACTTGTAAGATGGTTTTTCTAAAAATATTCCTTTTGTATTTTTCTTGTTACAATCATGTTCCTAGTCTTGTTTAAACACTAAAAATATTATTAGTTTACTTAGAAACCATGACTTTGTAAATCTCATAAATAAACTTGGTTTCTTGGGAAAATTATTCTTGTAATCATCTATTTACAAGATTTGTATTTTGTTTAAATCATCTTTACATATGAAGACCAATTTCATCATTCAAGTTCATGAAGACATAAAGCATGAAGATCTTGGTCTTTCACAAGATCACCACTTTAACTTACTAGATCATGTGTTTAATCACAATATAGTAGGTTTCTTATGATGTCTAACATCACTAACACAAATCATCATTCATCAAGAAGCAAATCATCATTATATATATGTATTATTATGTTAAAGTATCATGATCATGTTCTTTTGTGTTCTTGTGATTAACAATATTCATCATCTTTTAACCACCAAAATAGAAGTAAACAAGTGATAAGAAGCTTACAACTAGCACAAGGGCTAGGGAAGATCACTTGATGTTAAAGATGATAAATGGGTTGGATAAAAGCAAATGGAGAATGTTCTTCAAGATCCACAAGCTCCTCACTTCGTTAGACACCTTCTTGCACCTCTAAATGAACTTGGAATGAATGAACAAAGTTTGAAGATGGTGGTGGTGTGTGGGGGTGGCTACGGCCGTGAGGGAGAGAGGGAGAGAAGAAGGTGAATGTGGTGTGAAGATATGAGAGCTTGTGATATTATATAGTACTTACAAGATCCAATCTTCAAGATCACATAATATCTAAGTGTATCCAAGGAAAATCAAAGTGAATCCAAGAAATCTAGAGAAGATCAAGTAAGATATTGACAAGATTTTGGTGGGGTCACCCCCAATGTGACCGTAAAAAATATAGGGGGTGGGGGCAAAGTGTAACTTCCAATCCTTATAAATAAGTTAGTTTTCAAATGTCTTGATTAGGGACTTGATGTGTTATTATGTTATAAGGGGTGTTATGGTGTTCGGGGACCATAACTAGTTCAGAAACATTAACACAATGTTTCTAGTAATATTTTGATGTTCCGGGTAATGTCCGGTTGTTCGGTTAAATACCGGTTCGTTAAAGTGCTAAATTGCACCGTTTAGTGTCCTTTAAGTATCCTTTTGTGACCCTTTTAATTCCCAACACTTAGGAGGGTATTCTGGATAATAAAACATGAATTCTGCATGATATTTATGTGTTAAAAAGCTGATTATAGCTGATTTGTGCAGAATTCTGCATTTAAAGTGCGTTTCGGGTGCTTTTCAGTGCATATTTTAGCTTCCGGAACGTCTATATATTAACCCTTGTATATATTCTTGGGTTTTAATCTATTCTTGACATTGGACCTACACCTAGGCCCCAATTCTATTGTCTGACTACTTTCTGCAGAATTGTTGACACAATGTGTCTTACCGGTGAGTTTACTTGTATTTCTGACGCAACGCTATCATTAATGCATAAAGCAATTTCTTGTAGTATAATACGTGCATGAATTCACATGTATAGCATATAATCAGATAATGTTGACATTTAAGCACATAATTGCAGTCATCAAGTATTAATTAAATTGTACGGAAATTACCGGTTTTGTGCCAGCTGTCAGACAAGCAGCTCAGGTTCCCGCGGTCAACGCCAGAGTCTGCTTCGCGTGTGGTGATCCCAACCACTTCGCGAACATGTGCCCGAACAGGGTTGTGAAACAAGAGCCCCAGCAGCAGCAGCCTCAGCAGCAGCAACAGCCTCAACAGCAACAGCAACAAGCCGCCCGCGCCAGAACTTTCAACATCAATGTGCGCCAAGCCCAGGCTGACAACAACGTGGTCAATGGTACGTTCCTTGTGAATGGTATTTATGCTTCGTGTTTGTTTGATACTGGAGCCGATAACTGCTTTGTGTCATTTGAATTCGAGAAGTGAAAGATGTCCCTGTGGTTCGTGAATTTCCCAATGTGTTTCCTGATGATCTTCCTGGTTTACCGCCAAGTCGTGATATCGACTTTCGTATCGACCTCATTCCTGGAGCGAACCCTGTTGCCAAAGCTCCTTACCGACTCGCTCCCTCCGAGATGCGTGAACTCTCGAGTCAGCTTCAGGAATTACTTGATAAAGGCTTCATTCGCCCGAGCACCTCTCCTTGGGGCGCGCCAGTCGTTTTCGTCAAAAAGAAGGATGGGTTGTTCAGGATGTGCATCGACTATCGGGAATTGAATAAATTGAAAATCAAGAATCGCTATCCCCTTCCTCGTATTGATGATTTGTTTAATCAGCCACAAGGTGCTACGTGTTTCTCGAAGATCGATCTACGCTCAGGCTACCACCAACTACGCATTCAAGAGGAAGATGTACCCAAAACCGCTTTTCGTACTCGATACGGCCACTATGAGTTCGTCGTTATGCCTTTTGGTTTAACCAATGCACCCACGGTTTTCATGGACCTGATGAATCGCGTGTGTAAACCTTATCTCGACCGCTTCGTTATCGTGTTCATCGATGATGTCTTGATCTATTCCAAGTCGAAAGCCGAACACGCGCAACACCTACGTTTGGTTCTCGAGCTACTCCAGGGAAATCGACTCTACGCCAAGTTCTCCAAGTGTGAATTCTGGTTGGAGGAGGTTCAATTCCTTGGTCACATTGTCAATAGTCAAGGTATTCACATCGATCCTGCGAAGATTGAAGCAGTTAAGAGTTGGATTACACCTAAGAACCCGTCTGAAGTCCGTTCTTTTCTCGGATTAGCGGGCTATTATCGACGATTTATCGAAGGATTCTCAAAAATCGCTGTGCCGCTTACCGCACTCACGCATAAAGACAAGCCTTTTGTTTGGGGAACTGAACAAGAGTCTGCTTTCCAAACCCTCAAGCACATGCTCTGCAATGCTCCCATCCTCGCTTTACCCGATGGAAGCGACGACTTTATTGTCTATTGTGATGCCTAGAACCTTGGTCTTGGATGTGTTCTCATGCAACAGAACAAGGTCATTGCTTACGCATCTCGTCAGCTCAAAATCCAGGAGAAGAACTATACAACCCATTATCTCGAGCTAGGCGCAGTTGTTTTTGCGTTAAAGATTTGGCAACACTACCTGTATGGTACCAAGTGTACGATCTTCACCGATCATAGGAGCCTACAACACATCTTTGACCAGAAGGAACTTAATATGCGTCAACGCCGATGGGTAGAACTTCTTAACGATTACGACTGTGAGATTCGTTATCATCCTGGCAAAGCAAATGTCATTGCCGACGCCCTCAGCAGACGGAGTTATTTGCTCAGCATTCGTAATACCCAAGCCCAATACGATCTCGAAACCCTCATCCGCGAAGCTCAACATGCCTGTTTTAATGAACGCACTCTGAAGAAGGAACGAATCTATCACGATGTAGCCCAGCTTGTGAATAAGTCGAATGGGATATTCCACTTTCTGGACCGAATTTAGATCCCTAACAGGACCCATTTGCGACAGACTCTGATGGACGAAGCCCACAAGTACTGGTGGCCAGGCATGAAAAGGGATATCGCTCTCTACGTTGGGAAGTGCCTGACTTGCTCAAAAGTCAAGGCTGAACACCAAAGGCCCTCTGGCTTACTCGAACAACCCCCGATCCCTATGTGGAAGTGGGAGAGTATAGCTATGGACTTCATAACGAAACTTCCACGCACGCCATCAAGTCACGACAGTATCTGGGTTGTTGTTAACCGTTTGACCAAATCTGCTCACTTTTTGCCAATACGGGAAGATTACAAGGTAGAAAGATTAGCCCGAATCTACACCGATGAGATCATTTGTCGACATGGGACGCCTCGCGACATCATCTCTGACCGTGATGCTCGGTTTGCCTCGCGACTATGGGAAACGTTTCAAGCAGCTCTCGGTACTACGCTTAATCTGAGTACCGCATTCCACCCTCAAACCGACGGTCAGACTGAAAGAACGATTCGTACTCTTGAAGACATGCTCCGTTCGTGTGTCATAGATTTCGGTGGTAATTGGGATACTTACCTTCCGTTAGTCGAATTCTCGTACAATAACAGTTATCATTCCAACATTCAAATGGCACCATTCGAGGCTTTATACGGAAGAAAATGTCGATCGCCTATTGTGTGGCACGAGATCGGGCACTCGCAACTAACCGGTCCTGAGCTATTACAAGAAACGACTGACAAAGTACTCCAAATTCGAGACAATCTGCTGAAAGCTCGGAGCCGACAGAAAAGTTACGCCGATAGACGACGCAAGCCCCTTGAATTTGACGTTGGCGACTACGTACTCCTAAAGGTATCACCTTGGAAGGGTGTGATCAGATTCGGAAAGAAAGGGAAACTAGCACCTCGATATGTTGGACCTTTTAAGATCCTGGAAAGGATCGGAAAAGTCGCCTACAGACTCAAACTACCGGAGGAACTTAGTAACGTCCACCCGACTTTCCATGTTTCGAACCTCCGAAAGTGCTTAGCTGAGCATGATTTAATTGCGCCCCTTGATGATCTCCTAATAAACGAAACACTACACTTCGTGGAGAAGCCTGTCGAAATCATGGATCGCCAAACCAAGTAGCTCAGACGCTCGCGCATTCCTATTGTGAAAGTCCGATGGGAAGGCAAACGAGGCGCAGAGTTCACTTGGGAACTCGAAAGCGACATGAAGGCAAAGTATCCGCAATTGTTTGTTACGGCTTCGGCCTAATTTCGGGACGAAAATCCCTCAACTAGGGGAGGCTGTAACACCCCGTATTTTGAAAGTCAAAGTCAAAGTCAAGATTGAAGTCAAAGGGAGACAAGATTGCTAATTTCGATCTGTCACTCCTTGCTCAATTCCTGTTTTGACTTCCTTGACTTGTAGTTAGTCTAAGTTTATTATCGCTTTAGTTGTATTATGTGGAGTATCTATTAATAATCGCATAGTTATCGCTTCTTATCGCTTCTTATCGCTATTAATCGCATGTTTAATCAATTTATCGCTTATCGCAATCGCACTCGCAACTCGAATTACGCGTTCTGGATAATGCTATATGTGTGTGTGTGCCTTATGTGTTACTTGTGCATGTTTATTTATGTTAATCTTGTGTGATTAATCGAAACTCAATTGTAATCGAATCGCAAACGCTAAACGAATGTGAAATAAGGATGTTTGTATGTTGATATAGTAGTTGGGATTAAAAGTAATTTGACTAAGAAACTCTATCGCATCGCAACGCTCGCAATCTCAATCGAAACAGCGAAACTCGTCGCGCCTTACCCGCCAATCGAGTGGCCAGCCGTTCGAGCTGCCACCCGATCGGGCTGCCACTCGATCGAGCAGTCACCCGATCGACCAGCCTCTCCTTCCCCTTTCCTTTTATGGTAAGCCTATAAATACCCCCCCTGTCAACATCAAACTTACCATTTCTGCACATCTCGTCCGACCAGCGCTTCTTAACCACTTTTTCTCAGATTTCTCGCGATTCATGTAAGTTTTCCATCTAAATCTTGTACTTTCTTGATCTACACGCACTCCTACACCTTTCTATCTTTTGAATCTTGACTTTTAACCGTGAAATCACTAGATTTGAGGTGTTCTAGGATGATGTCATCATGGTGTTCTTATGAACTTCATGTTTTGACTTTAATCCGCCAAGAACAACTTAGATCTGAACGATTTCCACACAAATAAACAAAGATCTTGCATAGATCTAAACCTATTTATGGTGAAAAAAGGATTGAAAGATGGTTTCTAACTTTCTTTCAACTCTTTTACACTCAATGCACTCAAACCGATAGAATCAGACCTTGTTCTAGCCATCTACTCCTTCTTGGTGATGTGTTGGTTCAAGATCTGAGTTCTACCAACGAGACAACTGACTACGGGTTAACCAAGAACAACCGTCTTGAACCGGTTAACTGGTTGAACTTGGGTGATTCCTGTTCAATCGGGTCACTTGTGTCAAGATGGGGTCCTGTTGATTAGCACGTTGTCACACCGTCTCGATAAAACTACAAACCATAAAAAACGACCAAGTGTATGACGATCAGGCCGACCAGGTTGGAGTGTCGCCCGATCGGTCTACTGTCTGATCGGATTTTCACCCGATCAGGTTGCCACCCGATCGGCTTACACCTTGGCCCCACACTCAACTATTATTCTCAAACTTTTGAGGTTGAACATTGAACGAAACGTTGTCCGATCGGATTACCACTCGATCGGATTTCCACTCGACCATGAGATGTTCTGACTTCAACGCTTAAACAATTTTCAACATGTTCAATGCACCAGGGTTGCTACCCAATCGGACTACCATCCGACCGAGTGACAAACTGCTGTGAACTTGTTCTTACCAAAAGTGTCCAACCAATCGGTTTATCGTCCGATCAAATGGTCGTTCGATCGACCGACCTGAAGGGTTGAGATACTTCTCTATTTTCAAAATGCTACAACGAAAACTTCAAAAGACAAGCCATCATACACAAACACATCTTTCCCAAACGAAGTAACAATCCACTCGAAAGGTCACCCGATCGGATGACCATCCGAGCGGATTGTCACCCGATCGACCGGCTACCCGATCGGATTACCATCCGATCGGATTGCTGTTCGACCCACTGACACTCTGTTTCGTTTTACGCTTCGCTTATCTTTACGCTATCGTTCTGATCAGGCTAATTTCCGCTCTAAGCGCTCCCTTCAATCCATCAATCACGGTGAGTATACTCGAACCCTTTTTGCTTTACGCACTTTTGGGTGTTACATACGTTATTTATACTAAATCACATCGAACACACTACGCTATACTTTAACGCTAACTGTTACCGCATGTTATACGTGACTTAATGAATGCTTGTTTGTTATGTTTACACATGGAATACTGTCTACCTGCCTTAGCAACGATAGTACTATTAGTTTGGACTCAGCACCTGTTCACTCAGGGGTTGTTAAGGACAATTAGTTACATGGCTCACAGTGGTGAGTGTGTATCGCGAACTGCCTTGGGCAGTCAACCCGCAGTCATTGGTATCGATAGGTTCATGTCGATAACTAACATGCTTCGTTTCACACTGTGTACGTGCTGGTTATGCGTAAACGATTTCGAACTCTACTATATCTATTAAACTTGTATGCTCACCTTTACACTATGTGTATTGACTTTTACTTTAACGTATGTGACAGGTGCTTAGGATGTTTAGATGTTTTGCTTGCTATGAAATCGAGGCTAGGAAAGGTCTAGAACAATAAACAATTGTCTGTATTTGAAATCTGAGTTGTCGAAACAGAACAATTTGACTAGATCTTGTCTGTAATAATTACGTTATCTTTTATGACATGGTATGGGACATGTTGCTTTAAATAATTGGTAATTATAGTTGTTATGGAAACTTCTGGACAATCTGTTTCGCTCAGTGCCACGCCCCGATGTTTCCGCCATCGGTTGGGGTGTGACAGTCATGTTTTATCCGAAGAAGCTTAAGTTACGGTGATTGAAGACGCAAGACTGTGAGTTCATGTTCCCCCTTTTCTCTTAACTGTTTTCAGTTTTATAACTTCGGGGGTGAAGTACATGTTACAAACGTTTATATGTGGTATGGTTAGCTAAGGAAAGGTACTGCTAGATCATGTGAGTGGTGGGTATGACGCTTAAGGCCATTAATCCTCGTTGTAGGACCGAGGGACATGAGTGATAGATCTATTTGGGTGTAGCGGGCCCCACCCATGAGTTCGTCGAGTGGACCATGTGGTGACTATGTCTTATTGACAAAGTCTGCTAGGTTTGAGTCTTCCTGCACCATGTCACGTATATTAATGTATTAGCTACACATTAATTGATCTGTTTCCTTGTTGCTTTCATACCGGATTTCAATTACATACAAACATACTTACAAAGGTTTCAAAGGTTTATGCACAAACATACACATGAACTCGCTCAACTTTTGTTGATGTTTTCAAACTACATGTATTTCAGGAAACTAAGTATGGATCTGGCGGGCGTTAAAGTTTCAAGTGTTGTCTGGAATAAAAGATGTCATCCGGTGTCGAATGGTTTGGAGTGTGTATCCTATCCTGGATAGGATACATGTGTCGAAGCTTGGTTATCATTAGTGTCTTTTGAAAAGTCCTTATGGAACTTAAAACCTGTTGGTGTTGTATTCTGAATACGAAGTCTGTGTTTTTAGGGTTAAATCAATGTTGTTGTAATGTTTCGAAACTTAAGCAATGGATGAACATCTTGGATTTATCATACAGTTGTTTGTTATGGTTGAATGCAATGATATTAAGCAGGTCACACCAAATCACACTTCCGCAAAAGTCAGGGTGTGACAGGTCATATCTTAAATGGTATGTATTCTCTGTTTGAGGTTTATCAGAATGTAGTAACTACAAAATTATAGCGGGATAATCTGGAAGCCAAGTATATGGCGAAAGATTCTTCTAATAAGAAATTCTTGTGAGTAATTTCAACAATTACAAGATGGTTGATTCGAGTCCTGTCATGGAACTGTATAATGAACTGTTGTGAATTCTGGGGCAGTTTCCCCAACATGACTTGAAGATGGATGAATCCATCTCAGTTTCAATTACAAGCATCATTGACAGCTTTCCTTCTTTTTGGAAAGATTTCAAACACAATTTGAAACATCACAAAAGAGAGTTAAGTTTGGTTGAAGTTGGAAGTCATTTCAGAATTGAAAAGGCTTTGAGAGCACAAGAAAAAGTGTTGGTCAATGATGACAAGAAACAGGTTGGAATGTCTTTTGTGTTTAGTGAACATGGTTGAGACGAGTGAATCATGTAGTTCACTTATGTGCATGCATATATACATAGGTTAACACATTAGATCGAATTTGACCCTCATTTATTCTTTTTTGTAAAATTCCAATCCGTTACTCTTTTATTATAAAATCACAAAAATTTATATACCACTAATTAGCAATATTTTTGTGCATTAGGGTGTTATATCTCATGCTTTCGGGGGTTTTCAATTTTTTTATATTTTACTTCTAGATCGCAAGTTTTTCTTCTTTTGTAATTTTAACCCTACAAAATTTGTTTTTCTAATTTTAACCAAAAACTTTTCATTTTTTGAAATTTAACCTTACAACTTTGGTCCCCTATACTTTTCATGTTAAGCAAATTTTCGTCTCACGTTTCGTTCTAAATTTTACTAGTTAACATGGTGCAAAGTGCGTGTGTGGTTCAACGTTTGTATGTGTCGTTTAAAAATTTTCAAGTTAACACGATGCAAGATGCATGTGTGGTTCAATAATTTTACGTCTATTTTTCCCATTTGTTAGCTTTGTCTCAACGCGCGAGTCCTAGATCGACTCGTGTTAGTGGGCGCTCGTAGTGATATGGCATTTGTGCTATTTGATAGGATTTTACGCCTTTGCTGCAACGCGGGAGAGGGAAGGACTTAATTCTAGTTAAAGCTAATTACCTCCTAACCAAGTCAACTACTAGCCTCAAATTACAACTTGGATTAAAAACAACTAAGAACTCATAAAAAATAGGATTACAAAGAAAACTCATTTAACTAGCAATAAGAACCTCGAACGTTGCGGCGCGGGTACTTCGCAAACAACAAATGAATTAGTCCAAACGTTATGTGATGCGTTAACCATATGAAAACACGCGTTTCGACGTATCTGGTCGAACTCAATGTAACATATTTAAGCATTGTGATTTGATCAAAACATAAAGTAAATTAAATTTATACCGTACAATCATAACATATTATATGTGACCCGAGTCATATATAAAAATGTAACTGGTATAATGAAAAAGCTGACATGTATAATAAGAATAGATTAATTAGAGCTTTTAAAAAAGAAACCATAATTTGACTCCACTTGGATCAAAACAAAATTTACAAAACATTTATAAAATAATCATGAAAATATATTATATTTGACCTGACTTGTTTCCCAAAAAAAAAAGTTACGTCAAAACATACACCAACTCGAATCATACCGAAATGTACATAAAAATATGCACGTAAAAATGGTTTTTTTAAACAAAAACGTATTGTATTTAACCGGAATCGTTTCCAGAAAAAGTTTACGTCGAAATGTAGAGCAAATCGAATTTATACCAACACGTACATAAAAATATGCATGTTAAAAAAATATTAGTTTTTCTTAAGTAAAGGAGGTATAGCGGTAAAATCGAAACAAACTATTTGCAAAAAACTTAATTGGTTGAATACATTCGTAAAATCTTGCCAAGTAGCACTAATGTCACACCACTGTCAGCGACCACCAACATCAGAAGAGCTCGTAAAAAAAATAAAAATAAAATAACACCGAACGAAAAACAGACGTAAAATCCTTGAATCACGCACGCCCGTTGAGGTGTATTAATCCGAAGAAATTAGACATAAACGTTAAATGTATAAAAAAGAATAACTAAGTCGATGTAGGACTCTCGCGTTGCGTCAAACTTGTCAAACGGAGAAAAATAGATGCATTGCGCTTGGCCTGAAAAACGGGAAAACAAGTCGAAAAACGGTTGAACCCTACACGCACACGCACGTTGCGGCGTGTTGACTCGCAAAATTTAGAACGATACGTAAAACGAAAAACTTTCGAAAGATGAAAAGTATGGGGGACGAAAATTGAAAATAAAAAAAGTGTGGGGTTAAATTGTAAAAGATGAAAAGCTTTGAGTTAAAAGTAAAAAAAGTCAAAGAGGTTAAAATGCAAAAGATAAAAACCTTTAGTTTAAAAGTGAAAAATGCAATTCTTATTAAAAAAACTTCCAAAGCATATGTTACAACATAAAACAACAAAATATTGCTAATTTATAGTTTGTAAAGTTCTTGGAATCTTCTTGTTTATCAAAAAGGATTTTCATCTAATAAATCTCATATCTTTTTTAAGTTTTTAAATTTATCTTATAAAACCATCAATATCAATTGTTTGTCGTCATTAAAAAATATATAACTCCGTATGTGCTTAATTTGAATTCTATAGCAGATGAGAAGTATAATAAATGTTAATCCGTTGCACATAAATTCGTTAGTGTGAGTGAACATCCATAAACCGAATGTTACTTATTTTTTTTATCGTTCTGTTTTTCTGATAGTGCGTAATCATTTAGCTAAAATAAAATTGTAACCCCACCCTAAAAAGAAAGCTAGTAGGTAATAATAGTGATCATATTTGTAACTTTATTAATAAAACATTGATTTCTTATATATAAATGACGCATTCTTGCATATTTTAATGGTTATTTACTTTGTATTTTAGCAATTATACTAGATATTTTGCAAGGAAAATAATATATAATTGTTTATAAAATAAAACGTAGCAATCACTCGTGAGACATCCATTTCACATATAAAATGACCACCGACTTATTTCTAAACATTGTGAGACATCGATTTCACATATAAAAATGACCACCGACTTATTTCTTAACATAGTCGAGAAAGTTATACGACCTGTGATTTTCAATCCAACGGATAATATAGTCGAGAAAGTTATACGACCTGTGATTTTATAAGACTAATATGATTTTATATATTTATTTACTTTTAAAAGTAAATGAAAAATTCTCACTTTGGTAACGGTTTCTTTTATTTGTGTTATAGTAAGCAGTTGTAAAGTTTTGTTATATCTAAGATATCCCCCCCAAAAAACAAAAAAAAAATTCTTGTGAACATAACACGGAATGTGGTCAAATAAAAACATTTATATTTGTAAGAACCGTAAGAACCAACACATAACTGACAAGTGTCTCTCAATAAAAAAATTAGTTTAGGGGTAATTTAGACCTTTTCATCATATTTATTTATAACTAATTAAAAATAATTATTAAAACATCCTTAAATCCATGCAAGTTTAATTAAAATCAAAGTTTGAATTTTTTAACATATCTATGATCTACTAACTCTCAATGATTGAACCAACCTGTAGGAACCACCACAAAAAAACATAATCAGCACAACACTATATAATTAGCACAACATCCTTAATCGTTCTCCATTATCAGCATATCGTCCTCAATAGTTCTCCATTATCAACATAAACGACATTAGCACAACATCCTCAATCGTTCTCCATTATCAGCACATCTGATGTGCTGATTATATCTACTTTTGGTGTTTGTTTGTATTATATTGTATTTAACACATAATCAACACATTATCAGCACAATTATAAAACAACTTTTGGTAACTTTTTTAAAAGTTACTTTTATAAATAAAAAAAGGTATAACAATATGGTACTCATATTAAAGATAAAAAAATACTTGATTTTATGGTATATTTAAAAAAAAAAACAATAATGAAGTATATAAAAGTTATTTTAGTTTAAAAAACCTTGACGAAATTTGTATTTAATTGAAAATGGTCAAATGACTAGCAATTTTACGAAATTACCCCTAACTTGTTTTTTTTTGAAAGGTGAGGATCAAGAGTATGTCGGGAGATGTAGACTATGTTGTCTTAACCGGGCCCACGCTACAGAGCCCCCACGCCGACCAACCGACATCAACCCCTCGATGAGAAACCCCTATCACCCAGGTAAACCCGGAGGGGAAAACTCACCCGACAAGACTCGAACCTGGGTTGCCCCATGCCTTATCTTTCCGTGGCCACCACTGGGCTATCCAGTGATGGTTTACCCCTAACTTGTTAGTACTAATTTTTAATTATAAGTGTTTTATTTATAATCAACCACAACCCTTGATTTAAGCGATCAATGGTTCAGATATGTTCTTACAGTTCTTACAGTTAGCATTGTTTGTACAGGATCTCAACCCGACACAACACAAATTCAGTCAATATTGGTTTGATTCATTATGGTATTTGAATGGTATCAACACTTGGTTTAAAGTCATGATATCAGTTTGCTTCAGTCAAAATATGTTTTACATTAAAAATCATAAAAACGAATACCGTTATCGATTCCGATATTAACAATACCGACACCGATCATAAAAACGGGTACCTGTATCGGATCCACTTATAACAATACCGGTAGTGATGTCGGTATCAGTTTGCTTCGTCGCGGTACTATTGTGAGTAAAACTTAATTTCAACAAACTTTTTTTCATGAACATTGAGAAAAAAATATTAAACTCAATTGCGTATTTAGGTTTAAAAAAGATAATGAACGCGGCGTGGTATCAGTTTTCAATAAGATTTACCGAAAAGTATAAATGAATAGAGGTAATGATACCCATTTTGTTTGGTCCGAAAAAACTTAAACTAAATGAAAAATTAAAATATTACAAAAAATATTTAAAAAAACTATAAGGTTAAGTTGAGAACACATAGATGTTTTGAGAACTTGATTAAAAACCATTCTCAATTTTTTTTACATCTATCATTATTATTCGATTAGAAACTAAATTTATACGTTTAAATTTATATGTATTCGTAAATAAAAAAATCACACATGTGTACGTTTTCCATTTAAACATGTGTAGATTTTTTTTTATTTACACATGTGTAAAAAGTTTATTAAGAGTGAGTTTGAGAGGAGAGATGAATTATTTAAAGAGTAGCTTTTTTTTACTGTTGTATTTTAATTATAAAGAGGGCTGAATTAAAACATTTGATTTTGATTGGATTTTTCATTAGGTCTCACGATTCTAACAATATTTAGAGTTGTCAAGATAACTCTCTCCTATATATATATGAGTTCTAATATTATACAAATGGTCAAAACCTTAGAATAAGTGTAGGAAGCCAAGGGGGAATGTCCAAAGCGTCAAAAAGCCACGAACATGCCACGAACATGCCAAAGAACATATACATGCAAGTCACATGTCATTTCTCGAATCTTTTTTAAATGTCCGTAACGTTTTATGCGTTATCTTTTTTTTTTTAAATAGTTATACCGTATTAACGACCATTTTTATCTTTAACATAAGCACGGTATTACTATATAAAAATAAATAATAAAAAAATGTTATACTATAATAACGAGCGTTTTTTTTATCTATACTAGACTATGAATTTGAGAAATTTTATTGTATTTTTGAAATTGAGTATTTTTATGTGAGTATTTTATGCTGTTTTTGAAACTGGGTAAAAACACAACAAAAAAGGTCATAAAAATATCAAGTCAAAACACCATAAAATTGAAAAGATCTCAGGAAACTCGGTGTCCATCGTTACGGAAAATCATAAACAATTCTACAATTTAAAAAAAAAAAAAGACCATATAATTGAACAATTTTAAAAAATATTATAGAATCACTACGTACAGAGAAAATTACACCAAAGAATTGCAAAGTAAAAAAAAAAACTGTAGAGTAAATTACAAGTTTTGTCCTTTATGTATGTCCAAAATTGCAGGCGCTGTCCTTTGTCTTTAAAATTGATGAGTTTTGTCCTTAATGTTTGCAAATCTTGCACGTTATGTCCTTTATGGCAAACCCAGTTAATTTTTTTTGTTAAATCCGACCATGTGCCTTGCACATGAGGGTATTCTTGTCATTTTATCTTTCTAGGGACTAGTTTGTAAATAATTAATATTCAAGGACTATTTTGTAAACTCATCTCTCTCTCTCTCTTAACTTACCTCTCTCTAAAACTCCCCACTGCACACCAGACCTCTACAGCCACCACCACCCCATGACCTCCGCCGCCGCCACCACCACCATCCCACCAGACTCCACCGAATCAAGCCCCCTTCTTCTTACGAAATCACCCTTAATGAATCAATCAAATATTCAACCTCAAGTCAATGAAAACTCTGCTTCTCCTAACACTTAAATCAATCAAACATCATCTTCTTTTCGATGAACAACAACAAACGCAACCTGCAAATGATATTCTACTTTTTCGTTCTATTATCTTTTCTTTACGAACAAGAAAC
Organism: Helianthus tuberosus; assembly: GCA_030545235.1. Taxonomy (NCBI): domain Eukaryota; kingdom Viridiplantae; phylum Streptophyta; class Magnoliopsida; order Asterales; family Asteraceae; genus Helianthus; species Helianthus tuberosus. The sequence continues at coordinate 27,922,880 of CM060392.1, forward strand.
GAACAACAAAACAACATCAAGAACTCTTCATCTCAGATTCAGATCTGAAAACTTGAAGAACAAATACACAAAGTATGAACTGTTTGAATGTTTTGAAACTGGTAAATTAAGTGTTTTAATCACCACTACCGTTCAGATTTCATCACACCCGATTCAACCTCCACCACACCCGATTATCCACCTGCAACCCACTCCACCACCACCGCCTAACTCAACCACCATTACCGTCCAGATCTGCGAAAAACCCCCAACCCTAACCACCACCATCTTTCCGATCTACGAAGCTAGGGTTTTTTTATGGCGGCGATATTATGGAGGCTGCGGTGTTCTGATGATGGTGCAAGAGTGTCGGAGAAAAAGAAGATTGTGGTGGTGTGCTCTGATGACGGTGGTGCAGGAGTGTTGGCGGTGAGGGTGGACGGCTGTGAGGGCGGTGGCGGTGGTGGTCGCTGTGAGGGAGGTGGTGGCTATGGTTCTTGGCTGATATCTAGAGAGAGAGAGAGAGAGAGAGAGAGAGAGAGAGAGAGGGAGAAAGCAGGTGATAATATAATATTTGTTTTCTAAATTTATTTTCCTTTTTTTTATTAAAATAATTTTGATTATATAGTCAAAAAGACCAACTTGCCCTTGGGTAACCAGATTTAACAAAAAAAATTAACTGGGTTTGCCATAAAGGACATAACGTGCAAGATTTGCAAACATTAAGGACAAAACTCATCAATTTTAAAGACAAAGGACAGCGTCTGCAATTTTGGACATACATAAAGGACAAAACTTGTAATTTACTCAAAACTGTAAAAACCCACTTTCATGAACACCATATTTATGCTATTTTTTTCAAAAGTATAGTAATAGTATACTCGTTTGAAAGATAAAAAATAGCGATTTTATTGTTAATTTTTTTAAAAATAATCACGTATAAAAATGTTAAGGACATTTAAAAATATTGGTAGAAATGGCGTGTAATTAACATGTATAACCTTTTTGCTTGGATCTTCCCATTTTTCCTCTCTTTTAAGTTTTGAAGTTCTATATATTCATAAAAATACCATCGCATCAATCTTAGCCATAAATCATAAATTGTGGCTAGCTGAAATTCCATCCTACACTTTTGTAAGGTTTTAAGCCTTTGTAGAATAACCTTACACTATGTGTGTATATATGATATGCACAAAATGCAACATATAAATCATATCAAATAAGGTATAAAAAACAACCCTTTTTAGTACTAATGTTGGGAAAAGTTTGTTTCTTTGTTTGCTTTTGATTTTCCGGAATAAAAGAGCTTAAACGAACAAAAGGAACAAATTAACAACGAAAACCAATATAAATACGAAGGAAAGGAAGTTGATACACTATACTGACCCTCCAAGCTTCACCCCAAAGACAAAAACAACAAACCAGAACCCAAGCACGGGGCTGTGCCAACCGGACATGGGGTTGTGCCCCACTCAAGATTCCCAGAAGATAAAGACAAACAGAAAACGACAAGGGATACGGGGCCGTGTCTTCTAGGCATGGGCCGTGGTCAACTCTCAGATTTGCAAATCTGGGTTCGTACAGCAAGTACATGAGACACGAGGCCGTGCCGTTGACACACGGGGCCGTGTGTGCAGATAGGCTGACAACAACATTAAATGAAGACAGAGAAGGAGAAGGACGTGTGAAGCTACTGTTTTCAACTATAAAAGGAGGTGCTTGGCTCACTTGCAACTCATCCCTTGGCAAACCACTTCTCTCATACATGCCACCACTCCACCACCACTACCACCATCATCCACCACTTTCATCCATCATCCATCTTTAGAGTGTGTGTAGTAGTCTCGGGATCCAAGATCGATAGTAAGAGTTTTTGTCAAACAAAGGCCATTCTTGGCTAATCTCTTACATCGCTTGGTGAAGACAAAATCATTTATGTATTACTTTTGATTTCCTAGCTTTGGTAACTTTTTATTTGGGTTTGTATTAATGACTTTAATAACTAGCTTTTTATATTGAAGGTGAATTTTATTCAATCATTTCTTCATATTTTTTTGATTCACTCATTCGTATCTTTACAGTCTATATAAAGCCCATTAACTACCTGGAAGGGGATTAGAAGGGTGGTTGGGTAAAGTTCTTGCCTCGTTCAGTGTATAGATCCTGCGAGGACCTGATTCAAGCTTATTAGGACTTCCTTTGAGGTAGATAGCAAAAAATCGGGGGAAGTAAGAACGGCTTGTAATCCATTATAAATAAACTACTATTAAAACATTAAACCGGCCTTGCGAGACTATATCCCTGCTGACTCAGACCAATATGGTCGAGGGTAGCGTTGCCTCCAAAAGAGGGACATGCCACTTTTTGCATTAATAACTTACTTAATTATCTTTTAATAATCCGACCTTGCGAGACTGTATCCCTGCTGACTCAGACCAATATGGCTGAGGGTAGCGTTGTCTCCAAAAGAGGAACATGCCACTATAACTAAGATAATCTCTTAAAAACTCAAAGCGTGAAAATCATCAAAGGACACATAAATGACGAGTCAGATCCAAGTAATTCTATCTTATTTATATGTTTTATTTATTTATTTAGTTTCTTTATTTTTATTTATTCATCAAAAACAAAAATTTTCTCTCAATATTTGGTTAGATTAGACGTCGATGATATTCCAGTATTAAAAGCTCTTATGTCCTAGGACGACCTCGGTATCTTACCATCACTATACTACGCCAACGATAGGTGCACTTGCCCTAGCGTGTTGTAGAGAGTGATAGTTATATATCGTGTTTATAAATTTAAAGCTTGATAAAAGAGTAAAAGGTACTTAAAAATACAATAAACATCCGTACACGCCCCGACACATCAAGTTTTTGGCGCCATTGCCGGGGACATAAGGATTTTAAGAAAGTTCAAAATCGATGGCCTAATCATTTTTATATTTTTCTAATTTTTCTTTTTATGTTTTTCTTATTTTTCTTCTATTTTTCTACTTTCTGCAGGAATAACACGGGGCCATGTTTGATCAACACAAGGTCGTGCCAGACCTACAGTATCTTGGAAGAGCTGTTTTCTTGTTACTGTAACAGAGAAACAGGGCCGTGTTACAGGAGCACAGGGCCGTGTCAACCTTCCAGTATCTAGTAACCTAAAAATAGAAACTTTTTATGGACAGAACAAGGCCGTGCCTACAAAACCACGGGGTCATACTACTCTTCTGATCAGACATTTTTTTTTTGTAGAAAGTCACGCAACTCTGTATAATTCACAGGAAATACAACCTGGTGCATGACCTCCACCTCCGACAAAGACATAAAAGTGCCACTCGACGAACCATAGCGCTTTTTGAGTGGCGCTTTTTTAGAAAGAGACTTCAAGCTAAAAACCTACAAAAAGCCTCAACCCAAAACCTTCCCATGGCGGATCAGCGCACTCTCATGGATTACCTACGGCCTACGGTCGGTAATCTTTGAGCCACTATGAACCCTCCGAACGTCGATGCCAATAACTTTGAGCTTCGACCACACCTAATCCAAATGCTCCAAAATTTCCGCCACCTTTCACGACCTACCCGATGAAGATTCCCATTTACATATTAACAACTTTTTGGAAATATGTGACACCTTTCGGATCAACGGAGCCTCCAACGATGCCATCCGGCTCCGTATGTTCCCTTTTTCCGTCAAAGACCGAGTAAAAGCTTGGCTAAACACCCTCCCAAGTGGGTCCGTACACACTTGGGATGAACTTGCCTAAAAATTTCTCTACAAATATTTCCCTCCCGCTAAAACTGCCAAACTCATGACCGAGATTAACTCCTACTCTCAAGACGATGGGGAATCCTTGTACGAGACATGAGAAAAGTTCAAGGAGCTGTTAAGGAAATGCCCACATCATGGTCTTGAACGTTGGCAACAAGTGTCCGTTTCTACAATGGACTCTTACCACACACATGGCAAATTCTTAATTCCGGCTCCGGGTGACTCCTTAGGAATCGGCGCCCCGAGGAAATTTATAATCAATATGAAAAAATTGCTCAAAATAGTTTTCAATGGCACTACTAGGGGTTCAAAATCCATAGCTCCAGGCGCCCATAAAGTGGAATAAACCACTTCGTTACAAGCTTAAATCGAAGCCTTAACTTCAAAAATAAAGAAACTTGAATTAAATAAAACGGATTCGTTTATATCTTGCGAAGGATGCGACGCCCCCCATGAAAATTGGAGTTGTATGAAAGATACAGATAATCAAACGAAAGTGGTAAATTACCTTAATAAGCGCCCAGACCACCGGGAGCTCCAAGTAACTCTTTCACTCCCTAGTGGTGAAATCATCCCAACTTTAGTTGTAGGGATTCTGTAACACCTCGTAAAATCGTGTCCAATAATGTATTGACACGTGTCCCTAATCTTAATTATGTCAAAAGTTGGTGAAGAGGGACTATTTTCATCAAAAACGAAAACTATGTTTACGGAAGGACTAAAAGTGTCAACATACTGAAACTAAGCCTCTGAGTGACCGTATACGGTGTCTGTATTCTCATATGAGCCACTTGTTGGACGTGAGGAGCCGTTTACAAAATTTTTTAAAAGTTGCGTAATCATTTGAAAGTTTGCGCGATGAAGGATTAAAAGCGTCAACATGTTAATTCTTACCTCTGAGTGACCTTTTAACGAACCGAGAGTTTTATGATACTTGGTCATACTCTTGGGTGTGCCTAATATTGGCCAATGAGGGCTTTCGTGATAATCATAACAAAATCTGCGTTATTCGAGCTCAAGGACTATTTACGACAAACTACGAAAGTCTGCCGATTCTCGTAGCGACGCACACTTCGGAACAAGGTCATAAGCTAGACATACCCTAAACACCCTTAACATAGCTTAGAAATAAGTTTTGGAGGGTTCGGTGTGTGAAAATATGCTTATTTGATCATATGGACTAAAAGCGTCAAAACTGCGAAAGTATGCATATTCGCGCATATTCTGCGTTCTGACCATATCCGTACATCCAAAGATTTTTGTAATCATTAAAATATTATATTTTAGTTATGGGAATGCAAAAATACCATTCGTTGCGTAATTTGGATTGTTTTCGCGTCCGTTTGAACGTTCGTTGTAATTAAGCGAAAAACGCGACCGTACGACCGAACGAACTGACATCCATGACATTTTTGAGCATAATTCAAGTTAAATATACTTTAACTTCCTTATGGAGCTTAAAAATGGGGCGTAATTTGGATTGTTTTCGCGTCCGTTTGAACGTTCGTTGTAATTAAGCGAAAAACGCGATCGTACGACCGAACGAACTGACATCCATGACATTTTTTAGCATAATTCAAGTTAAATATACTTTAACTTCCTTATGGACCTTAAAAATGGGGTTAACGGGTGTTAGAAGTACCAAAACTCAACAATACATGTTCAGGGGCCAAACTTGCCAACTGTTGAAAGTTATGTTATACTGGCCAATACCTTACGAACCGTATACAGGACCGTTACAGTCCGTATGCAGGTCCCAAGCTACGAAAATTTGCTTGGAAGCCACTCCAAGCAAGTTAAAACCTTCAAACGAATCTTGGGGCTTGTTTCCTGTAGTGTACACCTGTTAGGACACTTGTAATAATCTTGTGAAGCCTCTAACACCCGGCAATCATCCAAACATCCTCCAAATACTATAAATAGATGTGGGTTCATTGCTCAAAACTTGCACCATTCATTCTATCTTTCTCTCCTTCTCACATTGGGAGTACCTGAGTTTATTGGGAGCACCCATTGAGTAATCTTCAGTCCCTAGGACCACTTGTGAGTGTTCCTTTCATGACTAGTTATTTTATTTGGCTCTTAAAGCCGAAAAGTAAAGTGTTTACGATAAACACTTTGACTTTTAGTTAGACCTTAAACGGTCAATCCATGGTTCGCAACAAACATGGCTACGTGATCGTAATTAGGTAGGTGTTAATCCCTCAAAAGGGCACCTCCTAAGAATCACGTTTGCTTGGTCAATTGACGAGTCAACGTATTGACATTTTAAAAAGTCAACGGGTCATATTTTAAAATAATTGCGATCTGAGTTTAAGAGTGTTCTAAAATATGTTTTATCACTTAAACAACTTGGTAATAATTATTAGAACATGTGTAAACATGTTCGGCTAGTCAATTCCAGTTTTAGGGCCGGTTCGCAACCGAAAGTCGCGTAGTTTGACTTCTACGTTGACTTTTGGTTATAAACCGAATTAGACTAGTATGCTACTGATTTAAAGTTCCGTTATGATCGTAACATGATGTAGCATAACCCTATAAGGTTATATTACATGATCGTATTAGTAATCTGAGTTTTATGCAAGTTTCCGTATTTATGCCATACTTTGACCTTTATACCCTTTTTAGCAAAAATAAGGTTTTAGACACAAATAATCTTGCGAATGATTTAAGTACTGATATGTTAACATGTTTAACATATTTTGATGTTACAAATCTGATCATAAACTGAGTTTGCATATAAGGTCGTAAATGGTGCTTTAAAGTGACCAAAATACCCTTTAGGCGCATAGATCGATTTTAAGCATAATTCCTTATACCAAACTCATTGCTTACTGATTTAATATCATAATTAGGATATTTTAAGATATCAATTCAGATTATAAACTGAGTTTATGCACAAGTTCTTGAATTATGACCTTAAATGACGATAATGCCATTTTTGCACCTAAAATGGTTTTAAAACATAATTTTCATACAAAACCTTTGACCACTGATATGTTATTAGTTAACATGTTGGTATCATATAACATGGTCATAACATTGTTTTTCCTTAAACATCGCATATATTGTCATTTAACGATTTTAACACTGTTTCGGCGCGTAGTATGGTTTCAAACCATAACTACCAACCAAGACTTGTTACCTACTGATTTTATAAATCATTTTAAATATTTTTACAGTAGGTACATGATATAAACTCAGATTTCCAAATTAGCTTTCAAGACTATGAGTGAAATTACCAAAATGCCCCTACGGAGCATAGTTTTGTCTTGAACTATAAAACCACATATGTTTGATATCCTACTAATATTAAATCATAAATAAAGTGTTTTTACAAAATGTTTATGGTTGTAACATCAAATTATACGCAAGTCTCTTTTACACGTCGCTAAGTGACCAAAACGCCCTTATGAGGCATTGTTTGATTTTAAAACCTTTACGGGCATACAAGTTGATATCCTACTGATATTATAACTTGTTTAAAGTATATTGGCATATGAAACTTGTTCATGACTCATCCGGCTACCCGATATCGCTTATACGCGTACGGTTATACTTACGTAACCAGTTTACATAAGTTTACCGAAAAGGGTTTAACCTAATCGTTTTGATCTCAAAATCCAGAATGTACTTTGTTTACCCATATTTTACAAGTCCTAGTACTTGTTGGGTTTAAACCACATTCTATTCGGTATATGCTTAATCTAGCGAAACTATTCTTAAGTATCGGGTCATATCTAAAGGAACTACCTTTGACCCGTATACATTCTAACAGATAATAAATATGTTCATTCCAGACTATAGTACCCCCCAGATAATCGGACTTGGGTCAATATACTTAGACTTGCGGCTTTTTGCCAAATATAGTCTTGTTGATTGGAAGCTAGCAAAAAGGTAAATACTCTTGACTTAGTTTAGTGTAAACTTGGGATGGCAAATATGCCTCTTGGCGTAGTTATTACATAAGTAAGTCGCCTATGATTGCGCAAAAATGTATGAATATGGTATAATCTGTTTACTTGATAATTATTATAATTGGGGGTTATTGATACCATGTCCGGACAACCCAATGGGTTAATCAAGTATATAATCTTGTAACAAGAATAATCCCAAGATATATTTAAAAGATCACCTACGGGTTTTCTATATATATAAAACTCTTTTAAAAAATCTATTTTCCAAAGAGTCAGTTAATTGTATTTACCAGCTTTGGCTGACGTATTTTCAAAAGATTGAACAGCAGGTACCGAACCTTATAATAGGTTGGGAATACGGGTCGGCTAGAATGAATGTTAAGGAATTTGCACTCCTGATGCTTAAGGCCTATGATATCTAAAGCTCTGTTTATTTATATCCTGCCTGTGGGCTTGTATCGAACGCTTGTAATATTGTTATACATTCAAGCTTTATTTTAATAATTTTAATCCAATACTTCCGCTGCATATTATTATATTGTGATAACTGTTATCCAACCGTCACGATTGTACCCTTCCGGGCCCACCGGAAACTGGGGTGTGACAAAATCGGGGGGTAATAACCAACAAAATCAAAATCAACGATCTAACTTTCAACAAAAACCCCGAAATGAGCAACAAGGCTTGCAACCACAACAAGGAGAAAGCGAAAGACTTGAGGATCTAATCACTTGTCTTTTCTCCGAATCCGAAAAAAGGTACGTGGAGAGGCTCCTACAAACCGTTGTTGAACTTAGGAACCAACGGGTTAGCATGCAAACTATTGAAAAACATGTAAGCCAACTCGCCCAAAATTTCTTCGAAAGACCACAAGGAGCCTTGCCAAGTAATACCGAACCAAACCCAAAAGCCCAAGTAAACGTTATATACCTAAGAAACCGGAAGGTAGGACCCGATGATGGACAAAAACCACCCCAAAACACTACACAAACCACAAACACACCTATCGCCGAAAGCCAAGAAAATACTCAACCCCAAAACAACGAACCAACCAAACCACCACCGGTCTCTTACCCCGGTCATTTACTACGGCAAAAGACCGATGGGAAATTCACCAAGTTTGTGAGCTTACTTAAACAACTTCACATCAATCTCCCTTTTGGAGAAGTCCTCACACAAATGCCAAAATACTCTAAGTTCATGAGAGACTTTCTCACCCACAAAAGGAAGATTGAATCTATCCAACAAGTCAACTTGAGTGAAGAATGCTCGGTGGCACTCCTAAACAAACTCTCACAAAAGAAGATTGATCCCGTAAGTTTCACCATTTCTTGCACCATTGGAGGATCACCGGTACGCAACGCACTTGCCGACTTAGGGGCTAGCATTAACTTAATGCCCGCCTCTATGTTTAACTGACTCGTACTAAAAAAACCGCATCCTATAAAGATAAGCATTCAACTTGCGGATAGGTAGGTAAAATACCCTCAAGGTGTCATAGAAAATCTCTTGGTCAAGGTCGGGGAATTAGTTTTCCCAGCCGGCTTTGTAATCCTAGAAATGGAGGAAGATGCTGAAATACTCATACTAGGAAGGCCATTCCTTGCCACCACACGGGCCATGGTGGATATGAGTGATGGAAGGTTAACATTGAGGGTAGGTGACAAGGAGATGAAGTTTGAAGCAGGACAACATGCGGAGGAGGACCCGGTCAAATACCTAAAGCAATAGACTCAAACCTTGACTACGCCCTTAACTGGTGCATCTCGGGATACGAGTCATTTCACTCGGGTAACATTTGACCGACTTTGGGTCTAACCAAGGACTCTTATAAATATGGCACACCATGGAGACATTTCATGGACTATCCAACAATAACGTAGTTTAGTTCTTAGTGTAACTTTTAGTTAATGCTTTTATTTTTAAGTTTTTCCCTTTGTAGGAGTACAATACACTTAGAAGGATGTTGAGAAGGCCAAAGGACGTTGAACCAACACCCCATGCATGAAAATAGTCGACTCCCGACTTAAGATCTTCAAATCAGTAAGTGCAACATGGGGCCGTGTCAGGTAAGCACGCCCCAGTGCCCCAAGTATGCTGTAACATTTTTTATTCTGGAATCTTGACACGGGGTCGTGCCCCATGGGCACGCCCCTGTGTTTGTCTTCTGGAAAAATTCGTTACTGACACGGGACTGTGGCTCCCACACATGGGGCCGTGTCAAGTGAAAAACTTATTGTTTTTAACACACGTTTAACCAATTTAACCAATTTTGGACACATTGAAGACAATATGTAATTTAAGTGTGGGGGGAGAACTTGAATAACTTGAATATTGTTTGTCCTAAAAACAAGGCTTACACAAAACTCTACTTGGAACTGCTAAAACACCCCAAATCTATTTCAAAAAAAAAATTTAGTTTGTTTTTATCTTGTTTATAGTTTAAGTTAAGAAATCAATTTCTAAAAAAGTTCTAGTTTTAACAAATTTACAATCGATAGCACCGTGATAAAAAATGAACCATATAAGAAAAATTCATACAAAGGCATGGCAAATTTTTAAAATTTGATTGTATATATACTTTCACAATTTTACCCTTTTCCTACAAAATTGTGAGTTTTGAGCCTTTAAACGAGCATCCACTATCATATCTATACTAAATGCTCATCCTTCATTTCTTGTGTGAATAGCCCGTACGGTTCCTATGAATCTAGAACTTGACAAGACAATACATTCTCGGTCCTGACCGACTAATCCAAGTAAGTATATGATTGAGGTATTATGATTTTTCATTTCAACCTTATTTTCTATTTTTATCTCCCCACAAAAAAAAAAAAATCCCCTAGTCAACCCTTTGAGCCTAAACCATTTCATTTCAAAAACCCACAACATACTATCACCCAAAAACCATCTTTTTATCTTTACACTTTTATTTTAGTAAAAATCGGTTCTTTTGAAAAACGCAAAAGCATGTGATTTTATTCAAAAAAATATATATAAAAATAAAAAAATCTCTCTAGTTGCTTAAAATAAATAAGCGGATCTATTGCTTATAAACTCTTAGTTAGTTCATAAAGTCACAAAATAAATTTTCAAAAGAAAAACCGACTTTTTTACGCCTTTAGCCACTTATTAATAAAACTACCATACCCTTAACCAAAAACCTACCGTTTCAAAGTAATCTTGATATTTACAAGGACTAAGTAAAAAAGGAGGAGGTTTGATTTCTTGTCAAGCATATGGTAGGAGTAAGTTCCATACCGTGACCGAGCGTTTCACTTATACATTTTCGGCCGAGTGTTGAGTGACCACTTGTGAGGTATGTGAATGTATATATAGCGTAATGAAATATTAAAATATATTTATGCTTATAAATATCTGTTTTTCTTAAAAAGTTCTAAATAAATCATGTCGAACAAGATTATAAATAAAATAAAAACGAGAATAAATAAAGAACTTGGATTCCTGACACTGTATACACAAGACCTGAAACTTGTCTTCTACCCATTCCATTTGGGAGTGTAAGCAACATTAAAAGAGTTTTGCTTGAGGACAAGCAAAGAATCAAGTGTGGGGTTTTTGATATGCACTAAATGCAACATATAAATCATATCAAATAAAGTATAAAAACAACCCTTTTTAGTACTAATGTTGGGAAAAGTGCGTTTCTTTGTTTACTTTTGATTTTCAGGAATAAAAGAGCTTAAACGAACAAAATGAACAAACTAACAGTGAAAAACAACATAAATACGAAGGAAAGGAAGTTGATACGCTATACCGACCCTCCAAGCTTCCAAAGACAAAAACAACAAACCAGAACCCAAGCACGGGGCCGTGCCAGCCGGGCATGGGGTCGTGCCCCACTCAAGATTCCCAGAAGATAAAGACAAACTGAAAACGACAAGGGACACAGGGCCGTGTCTCCTAGGCACGGGTCGTGATTGTCACACCCCAACCGATGGCGGAAACATCGGGGCATGGCACTGAGCAAAACAGATTGTCCATGAGTATCCATAACAACTATTCATTACCAGATAATTTAAACGTCATGTCCCATACCACAACATATCCAAATAAAAACAGTTATTACAAATAATTGTCTCATAAACAAATACTGCTCCGACGACTCAGATTTAAGCATGACATAACTAGACCCCTAGCTTGATTCATCAAAGCACAGCAATCCCTAGCATCTTAAGCACCTGTCACATACGTTAAAATAAAGTCAATACGCATAGTGTAAAGGTGAGCATACAAGTTTAATAGTATAATAGGGTTCGAAATCGTTTACGCATAACCAACATGTACAACGTATAATGTGAAGCATGTAAGTTATCGACAAAGATCCTATCAATACCAATGACTGCGAGTTGACTGCGAGTAGCGAGTGCCCATCACATGGTCGCCACTGCGAACACGTGAAGTATTGTCCTTAACAACCCCTGAGTGAACAGGTGCTGAGTCCAAACTATAGTACTATCGTTGCTAAGGTAGGTAGACAGCAATCAATGTGTAAACATAACAAACAGGCATTCATCGAGTCACGTATAACATGCATTAGAGGTCAGCGTATAAATAGTGTTTGCGTTGTGTGTTCGATGTGATTTAGTATAAGTAACGTCTTTAACACCCAAAAGTGCATAAAGCAAAAAGGGATCGAGTATACTCACATATTGTGTTTAACAAGTAAACACTCTCTTGGATTGAAGGGAGCGCTGAGAGAGATTAGCCTGAACAGTTAACGATAGCATAAACAATAAGCGGCGCGTAAAACGGTGCAAAGTACCAAGTATCGGATGTTAATCCGATCGGATGGCAATCCGATCGGATGGCCATTCGATTGGATTGACATCTTGTTTGGTAAGGAATTGTTTGTGTATGATGGTTTGTCCTTTGAAGTTTTCGTTGTAGCATTTTGAAAACTGAGAAGTATCTCTACCCTTTAGGTCAATCGATCGAACGGTCGTTCGATCGGGTAGCAATCCGATTGGTAGGACACTTAGTAAGAACAAGTTCACAGCAGTATTGTCGCTCGATCGGATGGCAATCCGATCGGGTGGCAATCCGTATGCATTGAACATGTTGAAAATTGTTAAGTATTTAAGTTCCAAACATCACATGGTCGGATGGTCGTTCGATCGGATGGCAATCCGATCGGGCGGTAATCCGTTCGACATTCAGATCCTTGAAAGTTTGAAATAAAAGTTTAAGTGTGGAACCAAGTGCAAGCCGATCGGATGGCTGTCCGATCGGATGGCAATCCGATAGGACGGCCATCTGTCCCAACAAACTGATCGTCTTCGTCACTTGATTGTTTTGAAAGTTTTGTAGTTTGAACGAGACGTTATGATAACTTGCTTAGACAACAGAAACCTGATCTCAACCCAAGTGACCCGATCGAACAGGAATCACCCTAGTCCGACCAATTCACGGTTCGAGACCGTTGTTCATGTTCAACCCCGAAATCAGTAGTCTCTTGGATAGAATTCAGATCTTGAACTAACACATCACTAAGAATGAGTAGAAGATCAGAACGAGCTCTGATTCTATCGGTTTTGAGTGCATTGAGTGTAAAAGAGTTGAAAGAAAGTTGGAAAACCTTCTTTCAATCCTTTTAACCATGAATATGTGTAGATCTATGCGAAAACATTGTTTAAACTTGTGGAAATCCTTCAGATCTAAGTTGTTCTTGGTGGAATGAAGCCAAACCTTGAAGTTCATAAGAACTCCATGATGACATCACCCTAGAACACCTCAAATCCGGAAGTACAAGATTTAGGTTGAAAACTTACAAGAGAAAACTTACAAGAATCGAGAGAAATCGAAAGAAATGAGTGCTTGAGTGCGGCTGGTCGAACAAGGAGCTGTCACATCACAAATGATGTGACAGGTGGGTATTTATAGGGTTTCCCAAAAAAGGAAAGTGCTGAAGTGTCGGACCGATCATGTGGCAATCCGATCGGATGGCCACTCGATCGGTTGGCCACTCGATCCTGGTGTCCGGCGCGACGAGTTTTGTAGTTTTGATTCGCGTGTTGAGCGTTGCGATGCGATTCGAGTGAGCGATGCGATAGTATTACCCAATAGTTACATAAATAATCTAACTACTATATCTAACATACAATCGCTATAAATAACTTGCGTTTAGCGTTTGCGTTTTGATTGCGATGCGATAGAGTTTCGATTGCGATTAACACCTCAACATAAACATAACATGCACAAGTAACACATAATTAGCACACACACGTAAAACAATATCCAGAACACATAATTCGAGTTGCGATGCGATAGCGATAAGCGATAAATCAATTAAACATGCGATTAAACCACGATTATTAATAGATACTCCATATAATGCAACTAAAACAAATAAATATTAGATTCGATTACAAGTCAAAGAAGTCAAAACAATAGTTGAGCAAGGAGTGACAGATCGCAATTAGCAATTAGCAATCTTTTCTTCCTTTGACTTCAATCTTGACTTTGACTTTCGAAAAGCGGGTTGTTACAGTGATCAACTCTCAGATTTGCAAATCTAGGTTCGTACAGCAAGCACAGGGGACATGGGGCTGTGTCGTTGACAAACAGGGCCGTGTGTGTAGATGGGCTGACAACAACACTAAATGAAAACAGAGAAGGACAAGGACATGAGCCGTGCCCACCAGGCACGGGCCCGTGTGAAGCTACTGTTTTCAACTATAAAAGGAGGTGCTTGGCTCACTTGCAACTCATCCCTTGGCAAACCACTTCTCTCATACCTGCCACCACTCCACCACCATTACCACCATCATCCACCACTTTCATCCATCATCCATCTTTAGAGTGTGTGTAGTAGTCTCGGGATCCAAGATCGATAGTAAGAGTTTTTGTCAAACAAAGGCCATGCTGGGCTAATCTCTTACGTCGCTTGGTGAAGACAAAATCATTTATGTATTACTTTTGATTTCCTAGCTTTGGTAACTTTTTATTTGGGTTTGTATTAATGACTTTAATAACTAGTTTCTTATATTGAAGGTGAATTTAATTCAATCATTTCTTTATGTTTTGTTAATTCACTCATTCGTGTCTTTACAGTCTATATAAAGCACGTTATCTGCCTGGAAAGGGGTTAGAAGGGTGGTTGGGTAAAGTTCTTGCCTCGTTCAGTGTATAGATTCTGTGAAGACCTTGTGACAACTCGTATTTCAATTTCAAACCTCTCTTTGTACTTTGATGTATCCAGTGTGAACGTTACGAGATTACGTGAACTTTGATGATTAATGGAATGTTATGTGGTTATGTTATATGATTATGTGTAGTGCATGTATGTATGTCATAGGATCACACAAAACAAGCCCGATCACACAACACTTGGCCGATCGCACAAGCCCATTCGGACCACACTCTTTGTACTCGAAACCAAGGGCAGCCCAAGGAAGGGTTCGGCCCACTCCTCTTATACGTATGCACATATCCCTTGGGGAGTTTTGCTTCTCATTATTTGCTAACACAAGAAACACACAAACCCTAGTTCTCTCCTTCCTCTTCCTCTCAAACCCGACGGCAACAACATCCTATCTCTCTCGAAGCTTTCTCGTTCGAATCAATTCCCGTTCCATTCTTTAACCGGCTAGTGTATTACTTTTGACTGCATGATTGATGATGTGTTGGCTTACATGTTTTACATGATGATTTAGGGATGTTATGTGTCTAGTTATGATGAAATTGTCAAAGGTTTGTGTTCATAAAAATCGGCTCACATGTATATTTGATAATGTTCACATGATTCGGAATTTGCATGATGTTAATCAAGAACTGAATGTATGTTACTCGGCTATGATGTGTTTATGTTTACACGATTTGTTGTGAAGTCATGATAGATATTAGTGATCAAGAACATAAACCATGTTAATATGTTTAGGTGTTATGGTTACTGTTTATGCTTGATAAATTGTTAGGGTTCATGAGAAATTAATAAAAATTGCTTGATTTGATCGATTAACACAAAGGTGGAAACTGTTAGATTGATCTTGCAAATTAAATGGAATTAGCATAACTGATTGCATGATTTAAGGAAACTAGTAATTGATCGCACAAGATCAGATCACACAAGATCTGATCCGGTCGCACAAGGGAATCGCACAAGCTAAATAAATTAGGGTACAGCAGCTAAAGCATCATGTATAACCTCCTAAAGCACAGTCGCACAACATCTTGTGGATCACACAAGATTGTGCTGATCGCACAAGATGTTGGGCTGCCCAACATAATTGATTTTGTTATGCAGTTGGGCTGCACAGCCCAAAATCTGATCGCACAAGATGTCTGTAGTCACACAAGATAAATGGACCACACAAGATGTTGTTCTGTTTAATTGTTTGGGCCGTATGCTCTTTGGGCTTTAGTTACTAACTCGCACAAGATGATTGGGCTCGCACAAGCTCGATGGCCCAATCATCCGAGTCGCACAAGTTAGGCCCTTTTGTATTATTGACAGCCAAGGTGTTATAATACGTGTTTGCCATGATCATTACGTGTTCTTAATTTGCTAAATCAGTGTAAACATACGTGTACTACTTGAACCTAGACCTGACTTGTATGGTAACCATGTTAGGACATGGTCGACCACTTATAGCTCAAGTAATCTTTTCGTGTATCTGCCGAGCTAATCTAAGGTGAGTTCACACTTTCTACAAAGCATGGTAATCCCCGGTGGGTTGGGAATGGGTTAAGGAATATGAATTCCTCGTCCTTCATGGGTAGGACAGTACGGGTTAAGGAATGTAATTCCTCGTCCTCTTGGACAGTTTAAACTTCACTAGACCAAAACTCTATCACGAAGTCCCTCCTTTTTATATCGACTTAATCGCCGGGCCAATGGCGAGCGGGTCATTAGTTAGATAGCGCTATTTAGGTCTGACAAGCCTCACACCGTGCCGTAGGGGACGGGCGTGAACTAATGGATCTGGGCACGTCAATGTTGATAGACATTGACGCTAAGGGCACATAAACATGACTAAAGTCAGTGGTCGATATGGTAATGAGTCTAGTAATTTATCATGGGGTAGCCCCCACGGCCGGAGAGCCAGAGAATTGAACACGGGGTAGCCCCCACGGCTGTATGGCCAGAGTAAATGGGATTAAGCAATTCACGTTTTCTTGTAAACTATGGGGTAACCCCCACGGCAAGGATGCCAGCTAAAGGAAACTATGTTTTTGGAATAACTTAAACAAACACCCAACTGTGAACTTGCTCAACTTTGTTGTTAACTCGTTACTACATGCTTTACAGGTCTTTAGGTACTTAGCTGGAGCTTGCACGGGGAAGAGTCGTTGTGGGACATGGAATATTGAGTTCCATGTGGAACATTTGAACTTTTAAAACTTATAATTTGGTTTTACACTTTATGCTTCCGCTGATACTTGAATTTGGTTAATTTATTTTGGACACCAATTATATTGTGGTTGGTTTATCTTATTTATATTACATTGTTCAATATGATTGGTGGCTTGATCCTGGTCAGTCACGCCTCCATGCGGTGATACTCCGCGTGTGGATTTTGGGGGTGTGACAGATTAGTATCAGAGCCATTGGTTATAGTGAACTCGGTTTTAAAAAGGGGAAAAACTTTTTGACAAAACCAGACTATAACCTGTACAGTGCTCGACGATCCACAACGACACTTCGCTCCACGTGCAAGACTTAACACAATAGGTGATAAGATTTGTAATGGTATTGCTTGCCTGTTATTTTAAGTAGTGCATTAAGCATGAGATATCTCGTTAGTGTAACAATGGTTGCTTGAACCTTGCGTGCTTGCTTTTTTCTGTCACAACACACTTACGCATTTTTCGCGACACCATTCTTACTTGTGTTTCCTTCGATGTGAAGATCATGAGTGGACGCCTGAACTTGACTCAAGCCCAGCTGACGGCTCTAATCAATGAACGAGTTGCTAAGGCACTCGCAGCTGTCCCTGCAGGAGGTATAACCTGCCATTTCGACCTATCCTTGGATGTTTAGATCCTACTCTCGCGAACCAAACCTCGTGCTTAATCTTGTCTTTTCTTTCTCGCGCGACAGGTCAGCCTGCTCAGCCTCCCGCATGTACGTTCAAGACCTTTATGGACTGTAGACCTAGTACCTTTAGTGGTACAGAAGGAGCTGTAGGTATCCTCCACTGGTTCGAGAAGCTCGAATCTGTCTTCGAGATGTGTGAATGCCCTGAGGCTCGTAGGGTAAAGTTTGCTACTGGAACACTCGAAGGTGCTGCGTTAACCTGGTGGAAAGCGCATGTTCAATTGCTAGGGATGGAGGTTGCTAATGCCACCCCATGGAACGACTTCAAGGATTTGATCAAGGAAGAGTATTGTAGTCGTGATGACATCCACAAGCTAGAGGTGGAGTTTTTCAATTTGAAAATGACAGGGTCCGAAATCGAGGCTTACACGAAGAGATCGAACGAATTTGCTATCTTGTGTCCTACTATGGTGGATCCTCCCATCAAGCGTATTGAACTGTATCTCAAGGGTTTAGTGCCAGAAATTCAAAGCCATGTGACTGCAGCTAACCTTGGTACTATTCAGCAAGTCATACGACTAGCTCGTCTTCTCACGGATCAGGCAGTTGAGCAAAACAAACTGCCTAAGCGTATCAGTGCTACAGCCACCTCAGAGGCTCTTAGTGACAACAAGCGCAAGTGGGATGGAAATACAAGTAAGGGTTCAACTTCTGTTCAATCTCAGTCACAGCAGCGAAGGACTGAGGACTATAGGAGCCCCGGTCAGCAATCTTCTGGAAGTCAAGGGCTGGGTGGATACAAGGGGAATCACCCCAAATGCAATCGCTGTAACCTACACCACAGCGGACCATGCACCAGGAGTAACTGTCATCGGTGCAACAAGCCAGGCCACGCAGCAAAGGATTGCAGGAGTTTACACCCCGTAAATCAGAATCGTCAGCAACAACAAACCCCACAGAATCAACGCCAGCAGCAGCAACAACAAGGTAACAACAAAGGGTGCTTCAGTGTGCTGCTGAAGGCCACTTTAAGAGAGACTGTCCCCAGCTGAACCAAAATTAGAACAACAACAATAATAACAATCAGGGGAATGGAAACAACGGGGGTAACAACGGTGGCAACGGTGCCAGGGGTCGTGTCTTCATGATTGATCAAGGAGATGCAAGGAACGATCCCAACGTCGTGACGGGTAAGTTTCTACTGGACGACTTCTATGTTTCTGTTTTATTTGATTCGAGTGCCGATACTAGTTACGTGTCCTTAAAAGTAAGTCAGATGCTTAAGCGTAACCCAACACTTTTAAACACCAAGCACATTGTAGAACTAGCGAATGGTAAAAGTATTGAAGCCACACACATAGTTAAGGGTTGTAATATCGTTCTTGCTGGTCAGACTTTCTCTATCGATCTTGTCCCCATCGTTCTTGGCAGTTTTGACATTGTTATTGGGATGGATTGGTTATCTCAACATCAAGCGGAGATTCTTTTCCAGGAGAAAATCGTCCGTATTCCTCGTTCTTGTGGGGGACCTCTCATTATTCGTGGTGACAAGAGTGGTGCCGTCGTGGGCATCATCTCCTTTCTTAAGGCTCAAAAGTGTTTGCAAAAGGGCCACACTGCTATTTTGGCTCTCGTTACTGATACCTCGACGAAGGAGAAGAAGATAGAAGATATTCCTATTGTACGCGACTATCCTGAGGTATTTCCTGAGGAACTACCTGGTCTTCCGCCTCATCGCCAGGTCGAGTTTCAAATCGAGCTAGCTCCTGGGGCAGCGCCAATAGCTCGTGCACCTTATCGTTTAACTCCATCAGAATTGGAAGAACTATCTACGCAACTACAAGAGCTTTTGGACAAAGGTTTCATTCGTCCTAGCTCTTCGCCCTGGGGAGCTCCAGTCTTGTTTGTGAAGAAGAAGGACGGTACCTTCCGTATGTGTATCAACTATCGCGAGCTCAACAAGGTGACGGTGAAGAATCGTTACCCTCTTCCACGCATTGATGACTTATTCGACCAGTTGCAAGGGTCGAGTTTTTACTCGAAGATTGATCTGAGATCGGGATATCACCAGCTGAGAGTCCGAGAAGAGGACGTCTCCAAAACAGCCTTTAGAACTCGTTATGGACACTACGAGTTTTTGGTCAAGCCTTTTGGGCTGACGAACGCACCAGCAGTCTTCATGGATCTTATGAATAGAGTATGCAAGCCTTACCTGGATAAGTTTGTTATTGTGTTTATCGCGACATCCTGATCTATTCCAAGAGTCAGGAGGAACACGAGCGTCATCTGCAACTCATTTTGGAACTCCTTCGAACAGAACAACTGTATGCAAAGTTCTCGAAATGCGACTTCTGGCTTCGTGAAGTCCATTTTCTAGGCCATGTGGTGAATGAGGATGGGATTCACGTTGATCCATCCAAGGTAGACTCGATCAAGAACTGGCCTGCACCTCGTACACCAACAGAGATCCGTCAATTCTTGGGCTTGGCGAGCTACTACAGAAGGTTTATCAAGGATTTCTCCAAGATTGCGCAACCCCTCACTTCCCTAACTCAGAAGGGTGTCACCTACCGTTGGGGTGATGCACATGAATCTGCTTTTCAGCACTTAAAGGATAGACTTTGTAGCGCACCTATCCTCTCATTGCCTGAGGGAACAGACGATTTTGTGGTTTATTGTGACGCATCCATCCAGGGACTTGGTTGCGTATTGATGCAACGTGATAAGGTCATTGCTTACGCATCAGGTCAACTTAAGGTTCACGAAAGAAACTACACTACGCATGATTTGGAGCTGGGAGCTGTTGTTTTCGCACTTAAGATATGGAGACATTACCTGTACGGTACCAAGTGCACCATTTACACCGATCACAGGAGTCTCGAGCATATCTTCAAGCAAAAGGAGTTAAACATGCGACAACGTCGATGGGTTGAGCTCTTGAATGATTACGAATGCGCAATCAGGTATCACCCAGGCAAGGCCAATGTAGTGGCTGACGCCCTCAGTCGAAAGGAAACAAAACCTAAGCGTGTGCGCGCGTTACAACTTACCATCCAATCTAGTCTTCCTGCTCAGATACGAGATGCTCAGGTTGAAGCATTGAAAGCAGAGAACATCAGGGCGGAGTCCCTACGAGGATCAAGGAATCGATTAGAACAAAAGGAAGACGGCACATACTACGTAGCAGGACGCATTTGGGTCCCATTATATGGAAACTTACGCGAGCTTGTGATGGATGAAGCACATAAGTCTCGTTACTCCGTACATCCTGGTTCGGATAAGATGTACCACGATCTCAAAACTACATACTGGTGGCCTAGCATGAGAGCTCACATAGCAACTTACGTCAGTAAATGTTTGACTTGTGCGAGAGTCAAAGTCGAGTACCAGAAACCATCAGGCCTACTTCAACAACCAGAGATTCCAAAATGGAAATGGGAGCAAATTTCCATGGATTTCGTTACTGGCCTGCCTAGATCTCAGCGCGGAAATGACACTATTTGGGTGATAGTGGATCGACTGACCAAGTCTGCACACTTTTTGGCTATCAAGGAAACATACAAGTTCTCTACTTTAGCAGACGTTTACTTGAAGGAAGTGGTTTCGAGGCACGGGGTGCCAACCTCTATCATATCTGATCATGATGCGCGTTTTACTTATGAGTTGTGGCAAGCAATGCACAAGTCTTTTGGCTCTCGATTAGATATGAGCACAGCATATCACCCGCAAACGGATGGGCAGTCTGAACACACCATCCAAACCCTTGAAGACATGCTTAGGGCATGTGTAATCGATTTTGGCAATGGCTGGGAAAAACATCTCCCGTTAGTGGAGTTCTCGTAAAATAACAGTTACCACACCAATATCCAGGCCGCTCCGTTTGAGGCATTGTACGAACGTAAATGCCGATCACCTCTTTGCTGGGTAGAGGTTGGTGATAGCCAGATCACTGGCCCAGAACTTGTGGTAGACACAACAGAAAGGATTGCTCAAATACGACAACGAATGGCGGCAGCTCGTGACTGTCAGAAAAGCTACGCTGATAAGCGTAGGAAACCACTCGAGTTCCAGGTTGGGGATCGAGTGCTACTCAAAGTCTCACCCTGGAAGGGTGTTGTTCGTTTTGGCAAACGTGGCAAACTCAACCCCTGATACGTTGGACCATTCGACATCATAGAGAAAATAGGCAAGGTGGCCTACAAACTAAACTTGCCAGCAGAACTCAGTGGAGTTCACAACGTTTTCCACGTGTCGAATCTGAAGAAGTGTCTGTCAGATGAGACCCTCATAGTTCCTTTGAAGGAGCTCACTATCGACGAGCAGCTGCGATTCGTCGAAGAACCAGTAGAGATTACTGACTGAGATGTGAAAGTTCTCAAGCGTACCAGAATTCCTCTTGTTCGAGTTCGTTGGAACTCCCGTCGTGGCCCAGAGTTTACCTGGGAACGAGAAGACCAGATGAAGCACAAGTATCCCCGGTTGTTCGAGAACAACGAAACCACTACTGAGGCTGAAGCTACTGCGGAATTTCGGGACGAAATTCCAAACCAATGGGGGAAGGATGTGACACCCCAGGAAAACCATGCAACTTACCTAGCTTCCTCAGTGAGTACGTGCTAAATTTCGGGACGAAATTTCTTTCAACTTGGGGATAATGTGACAACTCGTATTTCAAACCTCTATTTGTACTTCGATGTATCCAGTGTGAACGTTACGAGATTACGTGAACTTTGATGATTAATGGAATGTTATGTGGTTATGTTATATGATTATGTGTAGTGCATGTATGTATGTAATAGGATCACACAAAACAAGCCCGGTCACACAACACTTGGCCGATCGCACAAGCCCATTCGGGCCACACTCTTTGTACTCGAAACCAAGGGCAGCCCAAGGAAGGATTCGGCCCACTCCTCTTATACGTATGCACATATCCCTTGGGGAGTTTTGCTTCTCATTATTTGCTAACACAAGAAACACACAAACCCTAGTTCTCTCCTTCCTCTTCCTCTCAAACCCGACGGCAACAACATCCCATCTCTCTCGAAGCTTTCTCGTTCGAATCAATTCCCGTTCCATTCTTTAACCGGTTAGTGTATTTCTTTTGACTGCATGATTGATGATGTGTTGGCTTACATGTTTTACATGATGATTTAGGGATGTTATGTGTCTAGTTATGATGAAATTGTCAAAGGTTTGTGTTCATAAAAATCGGCTCACATGTATATTTGATAATGTTCACATGATTCGGAATTTGCATGATGTTAATCAAGAACTGAAAGTATGTTACTCGGCTATGATGTGTTTATGTTTAGACGATTTGTTGTGAAGTCATGATAGATATTAGTGATCAAGAACATAAACCATGTTAATATGTTTAGGTGTTATGGTTACTGTTTATGCTTGATAAATTGTTAGGGTTCATGAGAAATTAATAAAAATTGCTTGATTTGATCTATTAACACAAAGGTGGAAACTGTTAGATTGATCTTGCAAATTAAATGGAATTAGCATAACTGATTGCATGATTTAAGGAAACTACTAATTGATCGCACAAGATCAGATCACACAAGATCTGATCCGGTCGCACAAGGGAATCGCACAAGCTAAATAAATTAGGGTACAACAGCTAAAGCATCATGTATAACCTCCTAAAGCACAGTCGCACAACATCTTGTGGATCGCACAAGATTGTGCTGATCACACAAGATGTTGGGCCGCCCAACATAATTGATTTTGTTATGCAGTTGGGCTGCACAGCCCAAAATCTGATCGCACAAGATGTCTGTAGTCACACAAGATAAATGGACCGCACAAGATGTTGTTTTGTTTAATTGTTTGGGCTGTATGCTCTTTGGGCTTTAGTTACTAACTCGCACAAGATGATTGGGCTCGCACAAGCTCGATGGCCTAATCATCCGAGTCGCACAAGTTAGGCCCTTTTGTATTATTGACAGCCAAGGTGTTATACGTGTTTGCCATGATCCTTACGTGTTCTTAATTTGCTAAATCTGTGTAAACATACGTGTACTACTTGAACCTAGACCTGACTTGTATGGTAACCATGTTAGGACGTGGTTGGCCACTTATAGCTCAAGTAATCTTTTCGTGTATCTGCCGAGCTAATCTAAGGTGAGTTTACACTTTCTACAAAGCATGGTAATCCCCTGTGGGTTGGGAATGGGTTAAGGAATATGAATTCCTCGTCCTTCATGGGTAGGACAGTACGGGTTAAGGAATGTAATTCCTCGTCCTCTTGGACAGTTTAAACTTCACTAGACCAAAACTCTATCACGAAGTCCCTCCTTTTTATATCGACTTAATCGCCAGGCCAATGGCGAGCGGGTCATTAGTTAGGTAGCGCTATTTAGGTCTGACAAGCCTCACACCGTGCCACAGAGGATGGGCGTGAACTAATGGATCTGGGCACGTCAATGTTGATAGACATTGACGCTAAAGGCACATAAACATGACTAAAGTCAGTGGTCGATATGGTAACGAGTCTAGTAATTTATCATGGGGTAGCCCCCATGGCCGGAGAGCCAGAGAATTGAACACGGGGTAGCCCCCACGGCTGTATGGCCAGAGTAAATGGGATTAAGCAATTCACGTTTTCTTGTAAACTATGGGGTAACCCCCACGGCAAGGATGCCAGCTAAAGGAAACTATGTTTTTAGAATAACTTAAACAAACACCCAACTGTGAACTCGCTCAACTTTGTTGTTGACTCGTTACTACATGCTTTGCAGGTCTTTAGGTACTTAGCTGGAGCTTGCACGGGGAAGAGTCATTGTGGGACATGGAATGTTGAGTTCCATGTGGAACATTTGAACTTTTAAAACTTATAATTTGGTTTTACACTTTATGCTTCCGCTGATACTTGAATTTGGTTAATTTATTTTGGACACCAATTATATTGTGGTTGGTTTATCTTATTTATATTACATTGTTCAATATGATTGGTGGCTTGATCCTGGTCAGTCACGCCTCCATGCGGTGATACTTCGCGTGTGGATTTTGGGGGTGTAACAGACCTGATTCAAGCTTATTAGGATTTCCCTTGAGGCAGATAACATCAAATCGTGGGAAGTAAGAACGGCTTGTAATTCCTTATAAAAAAAGTACTATTAAAACTTTAAACCGGCCTTGCAGGACTATATCTCTGTAGACTCAGACCAATATGGCCGAGGGTAGCGTTGCCTCCAAACGAGGAACATGCTACTTTTTGCATTAATAACTTACTTAATTATCTTTCAATAATCTGGCCTTGTTGGACTGTATCCCTGCTGACTCAGACCAATATGGCCTCCCCTACTTTAGGAAATTTCGTCCTGAAATTTAAGGAGTAGGCGTAACAAACAGTTGCGGTTACTTCACCTTCATGTCGCTTTCGAGTTCCCAGGTAAACTCGGCACCGCGTTTGCCTTCCCAGCGAACCTTCACAATGGGAATGCGTGAGCGTCTGAGCACCTTGGTTTCTCGTCCCACGATCTCGACAGGCTTTTCCACTAAGTGTAATGTTTCGTCCACTTGTAAATCCTTAAGAGGGACATGTAATTCCTGGTCGGCCAAGCACTTTCTGAGGTTCGAAACGTGGAAAGTCGGGTGGACGTTACTCAGTTCTTATGGTAGTTCGAGTCTGTAGGCCACTTTTCCAATCCTTTCCAGAATCTTAAAGGGTCCAACATATCGAGGCGCGAGCTTTCCTTTCTTCCCGAATCTGATCACCCCCTTCCAAGGTGCAACCTTTAGGAGTACGTGATCGCAAACGTCAAATTCAAGGGGCTTGCGTCGTCGATCAGCATATCTTTTCTGTCGGCTCTGAGCTTTCAATATATTGCCTCAAATTTGGAGGATTTTGTCGGTCGTTTCTTGCAACAGCTCGGGACCGGTAATTTACGCGTCTCCGATCTCGTGCCATACAATAGGCAATCGACATTTTCTTCCGTATAAAGCCTCAAATGGTGCCATTTGTATACTATAATGATAACTGTTATTGTACGAGAATTCGACCAAAGGTAAGTGCGCGTCCCAATTACCACCGAAGTCTATGACACACGAGCGAAGCATGTCTTCAAGGGTACGAATCGTTCTTTCAGTCTGACCGTCGGTTTGGGGATGGAAAGCGGTTCTCTGATTAAGAGTAGTACTGAGAGCAGATTGAAACATTTCCCAAACACGCGAGGTAAACCGACCATCGTGGTCAGAGATGATGTCACGAGGCGTCCCGTGTCGACAAATGATCTCCTTGGTGTAGATTCGGGCTAATGTTTCTACCTTAAAGTCTTCTCGTATCGGCAGGAAGTGAGCTGACTTGGTCAAACGGTCAACCACAACCCAAATGCTATCATGACCAGATTAAGTGCGTGGAAGTTTCGTTATGAAGTCCATAGCTATACTCTCCCATTTCCACATCGGGATCTCGAGTTGAACGAGTAAGCCAGAGGGTCTTTGATGCTCTGCCTTGACCTTGGAACAGGTCAGGCACTTCGAAACATAGATTGCGATATCCTTCTTCATGCCCGGCCACCAGTACTTATAGCGCATGTCCTGGTACATTTTATCAGCACCGGGATGAATAGAATATCGAGATTTGTGGGCTTCGTCCATCAGAAGTTGTCGCACATTCGTACGCTTGGGAATCCAAATTCGGTCCAAATAATGAAAGATACCATTCGACTTATTCTCGAGTTGGTCGCCATCATTTAGAATCCTTTCCTTCTTCAAAGTTCGTTCGGTAAAACAAGCATGCTGGGCGTCACGAATTAGAGCTTTGAGATTACACTGGGCTTGGGAATTACGAACGCTAAGCAAGTAGCTTCGTCGACTGAGAGCATCGGCAACGACGTTTGCCTTGCCTGGATGGTAACGGATCTCGCAGTCGTAATCGTTGAGTAGTTCTACCCACCGGCATTGACGCATATTCTGTTCTTTCTGGTTAAAGATATGTTGTAGGCTCCTATGATCGGTGAAGATCGTACACTTGGTACCATAAAGGTAGTGTCGCCAAACCTTTAAAGCAAAACCAATTGCGCCAAGCTGAGGTCGTGTGTGGTGTAGTTCTTCTCGTGGATCTTGAGCTGTCGAGAAGCGTACGCGATAACCTTGTCTAGTTGCATAAGAACACAACCAAGACCAAGGTTTGAGGCATCGCAGTAAACTACGAAGTTGTCGTTTCCGTCGGGCAGTGAGAGCACGGGAGCATTACAAAGCATAGCCTTGGGAGATTGAAAGGCTTCCTCCTGTTTGGTTCCCCAAACAAAAGGTTTATCCTTGTACGTAAGAGAGGTAAGCGGTACGACGATTTTGGAGAAACCTTCGATAAAACGGCGATAATAGCCTGCCAGTTCGAGAAAAGAACGGACTTCAGACGGATTCTTGGGTGTAACCCAACTCTTAACAGCTTCGATCTTCGCAGGATCAACGTGGATACCTTGACTATTGACAATGTGACCCAAGAATTGGACCTCCTGTAACAATCCTAATTAACCGACACCCTTGATTATTTTACCGATACTCTAATATATTTTAAAACACCCAATATGTACTAAAATATACCCGTATGTGAAAACCGAGCTCGAAATACAATATAGTATTAAAAATAAATTAAAAACAAGTTTATTTAAGTTGAGGCGGGCCGCGTAGACCCACCCCAACCATTTACGCGGGTGGTATCAAGGTGGATACCGGATTCCTTTGATTCCTTTAGTTAAAGCGGGCCGCGTAAGACCCCGTTTAAGTGTACGCGGGCCGCGATAGATCAACAACGCGGAGACACCCTGAGCTGACACGTGTCGTCATCGTGTCAAGCCTAGTAGATGACCGGGACAAGCTACCCTGTTGACCAGGGTTTACGCAGGCCGCGTAAGCGACCCTTGTCTTTCATGTGGGCCGCGTGAGAGTCCAATATCAGCACTATATAAGAAAGCAACGGGTTTTTGTTTTCCGTCGCTCACAATTTCATTCTCAATCTCAAAATTCTGTAGTAGGCTTATTATAGTCGGGTATTATATCCCCCTAATAGCGAAGTTCTGCTCAGTTGTAAGTATTATAACCCCTGGAGACGTATTAGATACTCTGCCCGATTGATCTAGGGTTCCGTAACGGCTGTCGTGGTTCTGCCCGACGTAGTCATTGGAATGTCGTCTCGGGGAGGGTATTGCTAATGTTAAATTGGGTTATTATACTAACACATGTGCTGTTGTGTAATTTATAGATTATTCCCAGGAAATCCTTACTGAAAACCCTAAAACAGCAATGTGAGTTGATCCACTTTTTGTAAACCTTTTTGTGAACTGTTTTACAAAACCTTAAATATCTTTCCATGCGAATAACCATATTGAGTATTTGTAAGAATACAATTATAGTGGGTATGTTGGGGTTTTGTATACAAAATTTGTTACCACCTGGTCAAGGAGTAACATTTCCACAAGTTGAGTATGACAGTACCACTGATGTTAATTGTTATATCTTGGAAACAAATGTAATTACGGATGTGCCCTCAATACTGTACACTGTGACTTTTTATTTAAACTTGATTAAATTGGGATTCACTCACCAGTATTTCCCACTGACAAATATTTTTAAAATGCGTTTCAGGTAACAAAATGTGAAAGCCAAATAGAAGCCAGCTGGACAGCACTGAAGGCTTGGAAAAGTGGCAATAAAGTTACCTAAAATAAAATAGATGTTTTTATTAAATAAAATAGGATTTATTCCTATGAAAACGTGTGTACTATGAACTTGGGTTTTATCCCATTTGTTTAATATTATAAATTATGGTGGTTTTACTCTGATAAACATTTCCTAACTACGGTCCTGATGAAAAAAAAAATTTCGCTGCCAAATTAGACTAATACCACGATACCACCGAAACTGGCTCGCGGCCCCCGCTCCCGGGATGGGGTAGGGTTTTGTGACAGAAGGTGGTATCAGAGCTAAGCCACTGATTCAGCCACAGAGGTGTTCGGCTGACATCAAAATGTAAAGTGTTAGGAAATAAATTATGGAAGTACGTGTATAACTGTAATTATTTTTATGTGTTATTTGACTATCTGGTAGTTTACAGTATGAACGAACAAGGACCATCTGACGTGTATCGTCAATTGTCTGGTTCGCCTAGAAGCGAAGGCACCTCCTCTTCTCAGCCTGCCCTCTCAGGGTACTATGCTGATACGGAAGATGGAATCTTTGTGTTTAAGGTTCAGTCAGAAGAGCCATTTTCTCAGAAAAAGAAAAGGGGATGGTTCAGTCGAGGGGCACATGAGCGTAGAAAACGTATGAAAAAGTTACAGGAACAGAGGGTATTAGCAGCAGCCAAGAGAGAGACAGATGCCTATGCCCAAGATATGATCAATAGGGGTATAGCCAAGATCCACATATTAGCAACCACTGCAGCTGACCCTAACCTAGAACAAATAATAGCACCCCAACCACAATTACCTGACCAACCCGTGGGGCTAGAAATCCCTGAAAACCAAGTAGAGATGCATGACTTCAACCGGGAGGAAATACCAAGGGTAGCAACACCAAATCCCCTAGACCCAAATTATGACCCCTGGTGGGACAATAATAGGGATTATGTGCCACGTTACCAAATGCATGAAGACATGCCTATGCCAACTCTAGGAGACTACCCAGGTATGGACCCTTTAGATCCCTATTACCACGATGAATACATTAGGGAAATTTTGGAAGATCCTTACCATCTTCGAACTCATACACCCCCACACCAGGAACCCGCACCCCAGATTCCGAACCCAGTCCTAGAACCTGCACCCCTAATGAGTGCAGAAAACGTTCAAGAACTTAGGACTTTTGATGAGGAAATTCTAGAGAGTAGTGAACGGATGAGACAGGTGGGAGAGCGACTCGTATGGAAATACGATGAGCGCAATATGGACTTTTGGATAAATCCATATCCGTGAATGTGAGAATAGGAGACGGTAATAGTGATAATAATAATAAAATAATAAAATATGTGTGTACGGATGCCTACTACTATTTATTTCAGTTGGTATTGTAATCTTTATTTCCGTACTAGTGTGTAATAGACGCATAGTATATGGAAATAGAGTAAAGTCGCAATGATCGACGCTTTTGGCAAAAATGCATGTCATGTGATTGACTATATTAATACTATTTTGTGATATTAATAAGGGGAAAATGTTTAAAATTCAGATGGCCGATGAAGGAAATCAAGGAAATCTGAATAACGATAACCAGAGTAACATTAATGTGGTTAATGAGAATCCTAGTATCAATAACAATGGAAATCAAATGGATAATAGTGTCGTTCAACACATTGTGGCACAAGGAATTATAGATGCAATGCCATTTATTATTCAAACGGTTCAAGAAGCGAATAATAAAAGTAAACATACCAGTAAGCGACCAAGTGAACCAGAACACAGTGTGAACAATGGCCCTGTACTTCAGATGCCTATCCCCAAAAGAAGAAGAACTGTGCCTAACGGTTGTTCTTACAAAGAATTCTGGTCTTGTAAACCAATAGAATTCTCGGGCAATGAAGAACCTATTGCAGCTCTACGCTGGATAGAAAAGACTGAGGCTGTTCTAAAAATAAGTAAATGTGCGGAAGAGGATAAGATAATGTTTGCTTCCAATTTATTCAAGAATTCAGCCTTAGAATGGTGGAATACTATCCTCCAGTCTAGAGGAAGTGATAAGGTTTATAATATGGAATGGGAAGAATTTAGGAATATAGTGGAAAGGAAATTCTGCCCTCCTAATGAGAAAGAGCAAATAGCAAACAAATTCCTAAATCTTAGGATGAATGGAGTGGATAGTAAGGGATACACTACTACATTCTTTGAATATGCTAGAATAGTGCCAACCCTTGCATCACCCGAACCAGTATTAATCTCCCGTTACATCTGGGGATTAATTGGAGAAATTAGACATGTAGTCAAGGCAGCTAGATCACAAACCATAGAAGAAGCCGTAGAATTAGCCAATACCTTGACTGATGAACTAGTTCGTACTAGAGAAGAAGATCAGAGGAGAAACTTGACTCAAAGGCTTACCCAAGAATTCCGTTCTGGGAATTTCAACCGTAGGAACGTAGGTTCTACCTCTGCACCATACTGCAGGATCTGCAAGAAGAAGCATTCTGGAAAATGCTCCACTTACTGCAATTTCTGCAAAGCACCAGGACATAAGGAAGAGACCTGCAGAAGGAAACCAACAAATGGACTGTGCTTCAACTGTGGAGAAAAAAGGCATATCAAGCCAAACTGTCCAAAACTGGCTCCAGCTGCGAACAACAAGAATACTAAAAATGCTAGAGCATTTGTTCTAACTGCAGAAGAAGCCAAGATGATCCCAGACGTTATAGCTGGTACGTTTTTAGTTAATGATATATTTGCTAAAGTATTATTTGACTCTGGTGCGAACCAAAGTTTTATTAATACTTCGTTTTGCAAAATTCTAAATCAGTCATTAACTAAACTACCACAAGAATGTCTAGTAGAGATAGCTAACGGAGAAACTATTAGGATTTCTGAAATCTTGCAGGGAGCAAGAATAGAAATTTTAAACCAAACGTTTAAGGCAAACCTTTATCCAATGAATCTGGCAGGATTTGATGTTGTTTTAGGAATGGATTGGTTAATAGCTAATAAAGCCAGTATTTTATGTGATCAAAAGTCAATTCAAGTAAATTCATCTAAAGGTAAAACGATCACAATTAAAGGAAATAAGCCATCTAGATCCACAAAATTCATCTCTGTGATGAAAACTGCAAGTTCTATAAGAAAAGGTTCTATAGTGTATTTGATTTCTATAATCACTAACACTAAAGGAAAAGAACTAAAAGACATTCCAGTAGTGTCTCAGTTTTCAGATGTCTTTCCAGAAGAATTACCAGGACTACCTCCAGACAGAGAAGTTGAATTCAGAATTCACCTGCTACCAGGAACAGCACCAATTGCCAAAGCACCTTACCGTTTGGCACCCACCGAAATGCAGGAACTGAAGAAACAATTAGATGAATTGCTAGAAAAGTGATTCATACAACCAAGCTCATCACCATGGGGAGCGCCAATCTTATTTGTTAAAAAGAAGGACGGATCAATGCGTATGTGCATTGACTACCGTGAATTAAACAAGGTTACGATTAAGAATCGGTACCCATTACCGAGAATCGATGATCTGTTTGATCAACTGCAATGAGCTCGATTTTTCTCAAAAATCGATTTAAGGTCAGGATATCATCAATTAAAGGTACAGGAAGAGGATATTCCTAAAACCGCATTCAGAACAAGGTATGGTCATTATGAATTCACTGTCATGCCATTTGGTTTAACCAATGCCCCAGCTGCATTTATGGACATGAAGAACCGAATATGTAAGCCATATTTGGATAAATTCATAATTGTATTTATAGATGATATTCTAATTTACTCTAAGAATAAAGAAGATCATGCAAGACATTTGCACGCACTTTTAAGTTTACTACGAAAGGAAAAACTTTATGCTAAGTTTTCAAAGTGCGAATTTTGGTTAGAACAAGTACAATTTCTCGGACACTTAGTCAATCATGAAGGAATTCATGTAGACCCAACAAAAATCGAAGCGATTACCAAATGGAAAACCCCTGAGTCACCAACCGAAGTTAGAAGTTTCTTAGGATTAGCCGGTTATTATAGAAGATTTATTAAAGATATCTCTAGAATAGCCATTCCTTTGACTAAGTTAACCTGTAAATCCATTAAGTTTGAATGGGGACCAAAACAAGAAGAAGCTTTTAGAATTCTTAAGAAAAGATTAACTAACACACCCATATTAGCGTTACCAGAAGGAACTGAAGATTTTGTAGTCTATTGTGACGCTTCTAAGTTAGGTTATGGATGTGTGCTAATGCAACGTCAAAAAGTTATAGCTTATGCATCCAGACAACTTAAGAATCATGAAGAGAATTATTCAACCCATGATTTAGAACTAGGAGCTATAATTTTTGCCCTTAAGATTTGGAGACATTACCTTTATGGTAGTAAGTTTACCATATTTACTGATCACAAAAGTTTAAGGTATGTTTTCGGGCAAAAAGGAATTGAATATGAGACAAAGACGCTGGATGGAGATGCTTAGTGACTATGATTGTGATATCCAGTATCATGAAGGAAAAGCAAATGTAGTGGCAGATGCTTTAAGCCGAAAATATCATGAAAAGCCAAAAAAGGTACGTTCTCTTAAATTAAATTTGCAAGTAGATTTAAATGACCAGATAAGAGAAGCACAAGAATCAGTAATCAAGGATGATTCTGAAAAATTAAAAGGTATGCTAAAAGAATTAGAACATGGAACAGATGGAATTTGGAGATTCCATAAAAAGAGAATGTGGATACCTAAATTAGGAAACCTACGCCATCGTATATTAGAAGAAGCACATAAATCTAAGTATACGATGCATCCAGGTAATGATAAAATGTTCCAAGATTTAAGGAAGAATTTTTGGTGGATAGGTGTGACAACCCGCACAAAACCAGGTATCCGTACAACTTAATTAATGATTAATTACTACTTAATTACTGTGCTTGATTGAACTAGCTGATAAACTGCTACCTGCATACTGATACATGCACTTACTTGCATCATACTTTATTTGCTGTCACTACATTAATTACATACTGAACCTTAGTGACAAACATGATGCACAAAAAGCACAGTAGCACTATACGGATACACGGCAAACATGCTGATATGACCAGCATCAGGCAGACACTGCCTCTAAGGCCTGTTAAGAGCCTCATATATTTTGACTACACTGGTAGTGAGTGTAGGGATATAAGGGTTATGGTACCGCGTCTCTAGGGATAAGATACACTGATTCGGATGTGCCAAAAACGTACTTTAAGTACCAAACACAGCACTTTAAAAATTAAACCAGCTTCTAGCTGACTAGTAAAGTGCCAGGAAATAAGAAAATAACACTAGACACTTTCTAAAGTGTTGGAAACTAATTGTGTCACTAAAAATGTAATAACGACACTTTAAAGCGTTACAAAAGACTTTAACGGATTTCTATCCAACCGAACAACCGGACTATACCCGGAACATGAAAATATTAGTATTTTCACTATTTTTATTTTTCTGAGCCAGTTAGGGTCCCTGATTACCCTAACACCCGTCATAACGTGCAACATATAACTAACGAGGTTAGATACTTAACCTAACCTATTTAACTAAACTAAACCCCCCCTAACTACTACTCAAGATCGAACTAACCCACCCCCCATCCCATAACCGTCCCCTTGTGGAGGGGACATACTTGTACCACATTTGATTTTTATAATGCAATTGTTTAGTATCTAAGAGGCATATGATCCAATGGTCCATGACACTAATTTTTGCCTATAAATTACCACTTAACACTTAGATAATTATCACATAATTTCCACCAACAAAATCATACTCTCTCTTGTCTCCCCACCTTCGGCCGAACTCTACCCACACAACCATCATATTTTCGACTTTAGTTCTCATCATTCCAAGTATATTCAAGCCTCACAAGTCGCGTTTTAGGAGCTTTGGTGCAAGCGGAACACGAAGGACCTCCACCGTTAGCTTTTATCCACGCGTTTTCCATCAAAGATCTTCCCTAGCCTTGAGCTAGAGGTATATCACTTAAAACTTGTTTTTACACATATCTAAAGTGGGTAAAAGGAATATGGTCGGTTAAATATCAAAAACACAAGTTTTGATGCATTAAAGTCTAGTAAAATCACAAAAATGGTGGATAATAACATATAACTTGTGTAAAAGTCGTAGGACTTGAAATATGTGTTTATTGAGACCCGATCTATGATGTGGTAGCTCGGAACATCGTTTAACCCGACTTTGTAAGATCATGTATCTTCACATAAGCTCGTTTTTGACTAAATACAAGGGTTAAAGGTGAAACTCTACCACACAAGATACATGAACTTGTGTAAAATATTTTACTTGTGTAAAAGTGATTTAACCGGTAAAATGGTGTTTAAAGCTAGCGGATCTACGTATCCGCAAGTGGTATTTTTGAAGAACCACACAATAAAGAAATCATGTTTTTCTAGAGATGGATCTTACACTAATAAATATGATTTTATAAACCACAAGTGTGTAGACACTTGTGAAATGAAAAGATCCGACAAATAACTATTTTTGGGAAAAATGACTAGAAGTTGTAAAGACGGATTTCGCTAGTCACAAGGTTTTTACAAGATTAAAGTTACTTTATATAAAGATCTACAAGAAATAAGGGGATTTACACTATAGATTCGGAAAAACTACAAGTTCATGCGATTATGCAAATTTACATACTTGTCGACTAGTTTGATGTGTCGGAAATTGTTTGATTGAATAAAGAAGATTGTTGAATTGATTTGTTAAAAGAAAATGATACGCTTGAAAGCGTGGCCACCTCCAGTTACAGAGGAAACTCTGGCGAAATTTTCTAAAAACCTAACACTTAGACTTTTTACACAACAAGTGTTAGAACTATCTTTGGACATATTTTCAAAACATAAATTTCGCCAGCACTATATTTTACTAAATATTCGGAGGTGGGATTTTCACAAAGATTAACGTGATAAATATATTTGTCACAGCACTGTTTATGATTATTTTGTGAAAATACATAAATATTATTTTAGAGTAAAAATAATATTTACAAGCGTTAATGATTCCAAAACTGTACGAACGCTTCCACATTAACATATAAGTTACACCGGTAATTACATTACCACAAGATTGATAAAACGTAACTTACGCACATGTATTGTATCCCCCATCCTTGGGAAGAAGTATAACTACCAAGTGTATACGGAACATAAACACGAAATAGTTGTCTAACTATTTCCCAAAGACATAAACATAAAAGCTAAGGCACGGCCGTCCGTCTAATAGAATTAGCACTTGTAGGTCGTCGCACAGCTTACTGTATTGGAGACACTTGGTAGAGACGCGCGTTCACTGTGAGTTCATGTCCCCCTTTTCTCTAACTGTTTTCAGTTTACTTAACTGCGGGGGTGAAATACATGTTACTATGATTTACGAGTACTTTACAACGGTATGTTTAACGTAAGGAGGTGTTATACGATCATGTGAGTGGATAGGAACAACATGGGGCCATTAGTCCTCATGGAGGGACCGAGGGACAGGAGCGGTAGATCTATCTGGGTGTAGCGAGCCCAGCCCCCGGCCAAACTAGAAACGGACCGTGGGGTGACTTTGTCCACATACTTTGCCGTGGCGAAATCTGCTAGGTTTGAGTCTCCCTATTTGCACTTCACATATGTCAGTGGCCTTGCAAACCATTGGTGATCACAAGTCCTCTTACACTGCTACATACCACAACTATTTTTTATACTCACAAGTGTTTTACATACTCACTTACACATGAACTCGCTCAACATTATTGTTGATTTTTCAACTTACATGTATTTCAGGAAATTAACGAGATCTGGCACGGTATGGCATGTTTTCCGCTGCACTAGTTTCCAAGGTCATCCGGGGTTTAGGGGATGTGTCTCTTTCCTGGACAAGACACAATCCTTAAACCATGTCTATGTTATGTTTGTAAAGTTTGTTGAACAAGATTATGTTGTCAGGGTATGTTAAAACAATGGTATTGTGTTTGAATTTCAAAACTTAAAGGATGATCTTGCATGTTTTTAACTCATATAGCTTTGGTATGATTAAGCTATGGTATTAAGAAGTCACACCAAAATTACCCACGCTTCCGCAAAGCCAGGGTGTGACAGCTTGGTATCAGAGCTCTGATCATAGCGAACTAGGATTCTTTCTTGAGTCTAGACTATGATCACTAGGGCTCTCACGAAAACATTTTTCTGCATACCACTTAAGTCCAGATCCACACTTTTTACAAACAAATGTTGAGCACATTTTATTAATTATAAGTTCAGCTTGGAGGGCTGAGGATCGATCTGGAGGATCGAGATGATTAAGGTAGTTGAGCACGTTGGTTTGTTATAGGATCGATCTGGAGGATCGAGGTGAACAAGGTAGTTGAGCACGTTGGTTTGTTATAGGATCGATCTGGAGGATCAAGGTTTGGTTTAAGTGAAGGACAGAGCAGTCTTGTAGACTGGATGAAATTGGCTAGTAAGACTAGGAGAAGTATGTGATACCTTACTTGGTGACTTATGAGATTAACTGATTATATGATTGATTATTATACGTATATGTGTTTGTGTTACAAATGTTATGCTTTCATCAAGTACTAGAAAGATGGGCACTACGAACCCCATGACCATAGTATCAGACGACATAGTTCAACGAAGCACGAGGTGTACATTTCTGATACTACCGGCACAGACAATGACGACTTTCAGCCTTTGTGCACTGCCTGAAGTCGTAGCAGAGCCTACTGATGGCCATCTTGTTGGGATTTTACCACTGGCGGTGATCCTTGCTCCTGTGCCCCTTGCCGCTTATCCTGTTGATGATACGCCCTCCCAACGAGGCCTCTGAAGACGATAACGATCTACTGGAGGAGGACCCATTCGAGGGCAGGGCCTTATTACTGCTGGTATTAGACTACTACATGCGGACGCTCCTATAGGGGAAACTTATGACCATTCCCCTATCCCAGACTCATTTGAGTTTCTGACACCCGCATCTTCGCACATACAGGGAATGCAGCACTACTTACACGACGCCGACCCTGATACGGCATCACTAGCTGCACCGGATCCCGCACACAGTTTTGAGTTTGATCGTGATTATGAGGACAATTCTGTTTTTCCGCCTGGTGTTGATCCAGACCATGACATTGAGTTCATGCACTTAGACGAGCCCTTGGGGGATCCTGTAACCCCTGTGATTGTTGATCCAGCTGATTTTGAGATAGAGTTTTTGATTCGGAGCTAGCCGTGGCCCTGAGCCAGGCGTTGCTCCTGACCCCGCATTGGAGTATGACCCTGTTCATGCCAATGCACCGGCTGTTGCTCCTTGATTGATCATCCGCTTGGATGAGAGAAAATTTGGGGTAACTGTGCAAGACAATTTATTATTACGGGGGCCCACGTAATAACGATTTGTAGTGCACAGGAATCCTGGTGGACTCTGCAGGTCAAGCTAATGATAACCTAAACACAAATGACCTAGGCGATGTAGCCTCGAGTTCATTCTATTACAAGCAACAAGCCAAATTGACGAGCCTATGTGAAGGCTCAGGAATTTATTCCCCACTTATACAATGAGTATATTTGCGTGTGAAATGGGGTGATTACATGATGGCTTACGTTGCTATATATATACCCCATAGACAATTGAAACATTGTCCAACCCGCTTCACACTACTTCGACAAAAAGGGAATGTCACCCAGACGTGACACAAGCACCGGTACGTTACTGAGGACAGAAGACGAGCTGCAAGAACGCATCTCACAGATAAATGCACGACATGAAGCCCTCCACTCTAAGTACAACGATGGCATTACTGGAGATAACCCTCCAACTGGCTGCACCTATAAACAGTTCCTGAACTGCAAGCCTTTGAACTTTGTCGGAACAGGAGGCACCGTTGCACTTGTTCGTTGGTCCGAAAAGACCGACTCCATTTTAAGGATGAGTAACTGATCGCCAAAGAGTGTTACCTACATCTCAGGGATATTTCTAGATGGCACACTCTCTTAATGGAACCTCCAGGTTCAGACCCTTGGCACAGACGCTACTTATGCACTGAGCTGGGACGAGCTCAAGGAAACGATTGAGAAGAAATGTTGTTTTAAGACTGGAATTTAGAAGCTTGAGGTGGAACTCAGGAATTCGAAAATAGACGAACCAGAAATTCCTGAACTTGTCCAGCAATCGCACGACTTATCTAGGGTCGCCCCCCCTACTTAGTCAAACCGGAGTTCAAAAGGATTGAACGATTCATTTGGACACTTGCACCCCAGATCAGGGGTATGGTTACTACCTCAAGGCCCTCAACCATTGCAGGGGCTATCAATATGGGCGATTGATTTATGACATAAGATGTTATGTGATTGATTTGTTGATAACATGAGATGTTATGTGTTGGTATTGTTGAATGCATACGTACACTTCACTTGCTGTGACCTAACCTATGTGAAACATCTTTTAGAAGATGCCGCCAAGACGCGAAATGCGCATGCCCACCTCTGAGGCAGAACTTAAAGAGATAATTGCTGCAGCTATAGCACAGCACGAGGCCCTACGCTCCGAACCAATCAAAGGTACCTCAGAAAATAACGGTTGTTCCTACTGGCACTTCCTCAACTACAAGCCTCCGAAGTTCGACGGCACTGGGGGTGCCATAACTTTTGTAAAATGGATTGAAAATATGGAATCCATCTTTCAAATGAGTGGCTGTACGCCAGAACAACAGGTCCCATACGTTTCTGAGTTGTTTCAAGATGGAGCTCGATTATGGTGGAATCTTCAGGTTCGAATAATGGGCCTAACTACAGCATACGCGTTAACTTGGGATGAGTTGAAAGGAATGATGCATAAGAAGTATTGCCCCCACACGGAAACCCAGAAGTGGGAAGATGAATTTCGGAGCCTAATGATGGAAGGTCCGAAGGTGTTGGAGTACGTGCAACGACTCCATGATCTGTCACAAATTGTTCCATACCTGGTAAAACCAGAACTGAAGAAATTGGAACAATTCATTTGGGAACTGGCGCCTCAAGTCTTGAGCTTGATGACAGCATCTACGCCACCAACAACCATTGTTGCAAGTAAGATGGGTTTGGCACTCGTTACGGAAGCAAATAGACTAGAAAAACTTGCAAACCCTGACAAGAAAACTCAGGTAGAGTCGTCTGGAAAGAACAAAAGGAAGCTTACCGAAGATACCCAAATGAACAACGATGAACAAAAATCTATTCGAGGTTGCTTTGACTGCGGGGACAAAGGGCATTTCAAGAAAGATTGCCCTAACAAACCGGCCAGTGATAAGATTTACTTAGAAACCAAACCAAGATGTGCTGAGTGCAAGTGTCACCGGGATGGTGGATGTCAGAAGCCTTGGTACGGGAGGAAAGGACACAACAAGGAAGGTTGTGGGTTGAAGAGTTCCATACAAGGAGAAAACAGTAACAACGCTCTAGGTGGAAATGGGAAAGGAAACGGCCGAATGATAGGATGCTACCATTGTAAGGAAGTTGGACATTTTAAGAGGGAATGCCTGAAGTTGAAACAAGACCATGAGAGAAAATCCAACATCAGAGCTTGTGAGGCATGCCAGGATCCAGGTGTGATTTCTGGTACGTTCTCTAACAACCAAAACTTTTGCACCTATTTTGTTTGATGCTGGTGCCGGTTATGGCTTCGTGTCATTAGAATTTAAGAATATACTTGGTTTAACCGCTACTAAGTTAGACATTCCCTACTCGATCGAATTAGCTAATGGAAAGTTAGTTGGAGCCGACGAAGTAATCAGAGGTTGTGTGATAGAATTGGGAGAACGCGAGTTTACGTTGGATCTACTACCAGTCCAATTGGGAAGCTTCGACGTGGTGGTAGGAATGGATTGGTTATCTAGAAACAAGGCTGAAATAGTATGTCACGAGAAAGTTGTTCGTATCCCAACCGATGATGGTGAGACAATTGTGGTTCACGGGGAGAAGCGTGACACGCCGCTAAGATTTATCAGCTGCTTGAAAGCAAGGAAGTGTTTACAGAAAGGATGTGTTGCTTTTCTGGCACACATCGTAGATAAGAAGGCTGCCGAGCCAAGGATCGAAGACATCCCTGTCATAAGGGAGTATCCAGAAGTCTTCCCAGAAGACTTACCTGGACTGCCACCTCAGAGGCAAGTGGAGTTTCACATTGACTTAGTCCCAGGCGCAGCGCCTGTAGCTAAGGCGCCTTACAGACTTGCGCCGTCTGAAATGCAGGAATTGTCGACACAACTTCAAGAGTTGTTAGACAAGGGTTTTATTCGACCAAGCTTCTCGCCTTGGGGAGCTCCGGTCTTGTTTGTCAAGAAGAAGGACGGAAGTTTCCGCATGTGTATTGACTACAGAGAATTGAACAAGCTGACGATCAAGAACAGGTATCCCCTGCCAAGAATCGACGATCTGTTCGATCAACTTCAAGGTTCAAGCTGTTACTCTAAGATCGATCTTCGATCTGGATACCATCAACTAAGGATACAGGAGGAAAGTATCCCGAAAACAGCCTTCCGAACTCGTTATGGACACTACGAGTTCCTCGTTATGCCATTTGGTTTGACAAACGCGCCTGCGGTATTCATGGATCTAATGAATAGAGTTTGCAAGCCATACTTAGACAAGTTTGTGATTGTATTCATCGACGACATCCTGATTTACTCAAAGACGAAGGCTGAACACGAACAACATCTTAGAACCATATTGGAGCTGCTAAAGAAGGAACAGCTGTACGCCAAATTCTCCAAGTGCGAGTTTTGGCTACGCGAAGTCCAGTTTCTTGGACATGTGGTTAATGGAGATGGAATTCATGTTGATCCCACAAAGATCGAGGCGATCAAGGATTGGGAAACGCCAAGGACGCCAACCGAGATTCGGCAATTCTTGGGTTTGGCTGGTTACTATCGAAGGTTCATCGAGGATTTCTCGAAAATCGCTCAACCTTTGACGCTCCTCACGCAGAAGGACAAGACGTTTGATTGGGGAATCAAACAGGATGAAGCGTTTCAGATATTAAAGGGTAAGCTTTGTAACGCGCCAATCTTAGCTCTACCAGAAGGTACTGATGACTTTGTGGTATACTGCGACGCATCACGTCAAGGACTGGGTTGTGTGTTGATGCAACGCCAAAAGGTCATTGCTTACGCATCGCGCCAACTGAAAGTACACGAAAAGAACTATACCACCCACGATTTAGAGCTTGGCGCAGTGGTTTTCGCTTTAAAGATCTGGAGACACTACCTGTATGGTACGAAGTGCACAATCTTCACAGACCACAAAAGCCTACAACATATATTTAACCAGAAGGAGTTAAATATGAGGCAAAGACGATGGGTTGAATTGTTAAACGACTACGACTGCGAGATAAAGTATCACCCAGGGAAGGCGAATGTAGTTGCCGATGCCCTAAGTCGTAAAGAAAGAATCAAGCCCATAAGGGTCAGAGCTTTGGAAATGATTATACGAACCGATCTTTCCTTGCGCATTCGTGCTGCACAAAAGGAAGCTCTCAAGGAGGG
Source organism: Helianthus tuberosus (assembly GCA_030545235.1). Lineage (NCBI taxonomy): Eukaryota > Viridiplantae > Streptophyta > Magnoliopsida > Asterales > Asteraceae > Helianthus > Helianthus tuberosus. Next base: position 27,964,724 of record CM060392.1, read on the forward strand.
AAACCTTGAGGAAGAATATCTCCATGGAATGGAGAAGCTTTTGGTACCAAACGAGGAAGGGACGTTATGTTTTGAGAAAAGGATTTGGGTTCCTCTGTTTGGTGGATTAAGGGAAGTTATTTTCGATGAAGCGCATAAGTCACGGTACTCTATCCACCCTGGATCGGATAAGATGTACCAGGATCTCAAGGATTACTATTGGTGGCCTAGGATGAAAGGCGACGTTGCCGTTTACGTGGGCAAATGTTTAACGTGCGCTAAGGTCAAGGCGGAATACCAGAAGCCTTCGGGACTTCTGCAACAACCTGAGATTCCCAAGTGGAAATGGGAACAAATCTCAATGGATTTTGTTACAAAACTGCCACGAACGCCAAAAGGCCATGATATGATTTGGGTGATTGTTGACCGTCTAACAAAGTCCGCACACTTTCTGCCAATCAAGGAGAAAGACAGTACTAGTAAACCTGCGGAAATTTACTTGAGAGAGATCGTAGCACGTCATGGAGTACCCCTCTCGATCATCTCTGATAGAGACGGAAGGTTTGTGTCAAGGATATGGCAATCCTTCCAAGGTATGTTTTCGGGCAAAAAGGAATTGAATATGAGACAAAGACGCTGGATGGAGATGCTTAGTGACTATGATTGTGATATCCAGTATCATGAAGGAAAAGCAAATGTAGTGGCAGATGCTTTAAGCCGAAAATATCATGAAAAGCCAAAAAAGGTACGTTCTCTTAAATTAAATTTGCAAGTAGATTTAAATGACCAGATAAGAGAAGCACAAGAATCAGTAATCAAGGATGATTCTGAAAAATTAAAAGGTATGCTAAAAGAATTAGAACATGGAACAGATGGAATTTGGAGATTCCATAAAAAGAGAATGTGGATACCTAAATTAGGAAACCTACGCCATCGTATATTAGAAGAAGCACATAAATCTAAGTATACGATGCATCCAGGTAATGATAAAATGTTCCAAGATTTAAGGAAGAATTTTTGGTGGATAGGTGTGACAACCCGCACAAAACCAGGTATCCGTACAACTTAATTAATGATTAATTACTACTTGATTACTGTGCTTGATTGAACTAGCTGATAAACTGCTACCTGCATACTGATACATGCACTTACTTGCATCATACTTTATTTGCTGTCACTACATTAATTACATACTGAACCTTAGTGACAAACATGATGCACAAAAAGCACAGTAGCACTATACGGATACACGGCAAACATGCTGATATGACCAGCATCAGGCAGACACTGCCTCTAAGGCCTGTTAAGAGCCTCATATATTTTGACTACACTGGTAGTGAGTGTAGGGATATAAGGGTTATGGTACCGCGTCTCTAGGGATAAGATACACTGATTCGGATGTGCCAAAAACGTACTTTAAGTACCAAACACAGCACTTTAAAAATTAAACCAGCTTCTAGCTGACTAGTAAAGTGCCAGGAAATAAGAAAATAACACTAGACACTTTCTAAAGTGTTGGAAACTAATTGTGTCACTAAAAATGTAATAACGACACTTTAAAGCGTTACAAAAGACTTTAACGGATTTCTATCCAACCGAACAACCGGACTATACCCGGAACATGAAAATATTAGTATTTTCACTATTTTTATTTTTCTGAGCCAGTTAGGGTCCCTGATTACCCTAACACCCGTCATAACGTGCAACATATAACTAACGAGGTTAGATACTTAACCTAACCTATTTAACTAAACTAAACCCCCCTAACTACTACTCAAGATCGAACTAACCCACCCCCCATCCCATAACCGTCCCCTTGTGGAGGGGACATACTTGTACCACATTTGATTTTTATAATGCAATTGTTTAGTATCTAAGAGGCATATGATCCAATGGTCCATGACACTAATTTTTGCCTATAAATTACCACTTAACACTTAGATAATTATCACATAATTTCCACCAACAAAATCATACTCTCTCTTGTCTCCCCACCTTCGGCCGAACTCTACCCACACAACCATCATATTTTCGACTTTAGTTCTCATCATTCCAAGTATATTCAAGCCTCACAAGTCGCGTTTTAGGAGCTTTGGTGCAAGCGGAACACGAAGGACCTCCACCGTTAGCTTTTATCCACGCGTTTTCCATCAAAGATCTTCCCTAGCCTTGAGCTAGAGGTATATCACTTAAAACTTGTTTTTACACATATCTAAAGTGGGTAAAAGGAATATGGTCGGTTAAATATCAAAAACACAAGTTTTGATGCATTAAAGTCTAGTAAAATCACAAAAATGGTGGATAATAACATATAACTTGTGTAAAAGTCGTAGGACTTGAAATATGTGTTTATTGAGACCCGATCTATGATGTGGTAGCTCGGAACATCGTTTAACCCGACTTTGTAAGATCATGTATCTTCACATAAGCTCGTTTTTGACTAAATACAAGGGTTAAAGGTGAAACTCTACCACACAAGATACATGAACTTGTGTAAAATATTTTACTTGTGTAAAAGTGATTTAACCGGTAAAATGGTGTTTAAAGCTAGCGGATCTATGTATCCGCAAGTGGTATTTTTGAAGAACCACACAATAAAGAAATCATGTTTTTCTAGAGATGGATCTTACACTAATAAATATGATTTTATAAACCACAAGTGTGTAGACACTTGTGAAATGAAAAGATCCGACAAATAACTATTTTTGGGAAAAATGACTAGAAGTTGTAAAGACGGATTTCGCTAGTCACAAGGTTTTTACAAGATTAAAGTTACTTTATATAAAGATCTACAAGAAATAAGGGGATTTACACTATAGATTCGGAAAAACTACAAGTTCATGCGATTATGCAAATTTACATACTTGTCGACTAGTTTGATGTGTCGGAAATTGTTTGATTGAATAAAGAAGATTGTTGAATTGATTTGTTAAAAGAAAATGATACGCTTGAAAGCGTGGCCACCTCCAGTTACAGAGGAAACTCTGGCGAAATTTTCTAAAAACCTAACACTTAGACTTTTTACACAACAAGTGTTAGAACTATCTTTGGACATATTTTCAAAACATAAATTTCGCCAGCACTATATTTTACTAAATATTCGGAGGTGGGATTTTCACAAAGATTAACGTGATAAATATATTTGTCACAGCACTGTTTATGATTATTTTGTGAAAATACATAAATATTATTTTAGAGTAAAAATAATATTTACAAGCGTTAATGATTCCAAAACTGTACGAACGCTTCCACATTAACATATAAGTTACACCGGTAATTACATTACCACAAGATTGATAAAACATAACTTACGCACATGTATTGTATCCCCCATCCTTGGGAAGAAGTATAACTACCAAGTGTATACGGAACATAAACACGAAATAGTTGTCTAACTATTTCCCAAAGACATAAACATAAAAGCTAAGGCACGGCCGTCCGTCTAATAGAATTAGCACTTGTAGGTCGTCGCACAGCTTACTGTATTGGAGACACTTGGTAGAGACGCGCGTTCACTGTGAGTTCATGTCCCCCTTTTCTCTAACTGTTTTCAGTTTACTTAACTGCGGGGGTGAAATACATGTTACTATGATTTACGAGTACTTTACAACGGTATGTTTAACGTAAGGAGGTGTTATACGATCATGTGAGTGGATAGGAACAACATGGGGCCATTAGTCCTCATGGAGGGACCGAGGGACAGGAGCGGTAGATCTATCTGGGTGTAGCGAGCCCAGCCCCCGGCCAAACTAGAAACGGACCGTGGGGTGACTTTGTCCACATACTTTGCCGTGGCGAAATCTGCTAGGTTTGAGTCTCCCTATTTGCACTTCACATATGTCAGTGGCCTTGCAAACCATTGGTGATCACAAGTCCTCTTACACTGCTACATACCACAACTATTTTTTATACTCACAAGTGTTTTACATACTCACTTACACATGAACTCGCTCAACATTATTGTTGATTTTTCAACTTACATGTATTTCAGGAAATTAACGAGATCTGGCACGGTATGGCATGTTTTCCGCTGCACTAGTTTCCAAGGTCATCCGGGGTTTAGGGGATGTGTCTCTTTCCTGGACAAGACACAATCCTTAAACCATGTCTATGTTATGTTTGTAAAGTTTGTTGAACAAGATTATGTTGTCAGGGTATGTTAAAACAATGGTATTGTGTTTGAATTTCAAAACTTAAAGGATGATCTTGCATGTTTTTAACTCATATAGCTTTGGTATGATTAAGCTATGGTATTAAGAAGTCACACCAAAATTACCCACGCTTCCGCAAAGCCAGGGTGTGACAATAGGAATGAAAAAGGACATAGCAACTTATGTTTCTAAATGTTTAACTTGCTCACAAGTTAAAGCTGAACACCAGAAACCCTCATGTTTGTTACAGCAATTAGAAATGCCAGTGTGGAAGTGGGAATTAATAACAATGGATTTTGTTACTAAATTACCCAAAACCAAGAAAGGTAATGATACAATCTGGGTGATTGTAGAAAGGCTAACCAAGTCAGCTCATTTCCTACCAATGAAGGAAACTTTTAGTATGGAACAATTAGCTAAATTGTATGTAAATGAAATTGTTTCTTTACATGGAATTCCTTTATCAATTGTTTCTGATAGGGATAGCCGATTTACCTCTCATTTTTGGTCAAGTTTCCAAAAGGCAATGGGAACTAAATTAAAACTGAGTACAGCTTATCATCCTCAAACGGACGGACAAAGCGAAAGGACCATCCAGACGATGGAAGACATGCTTAGAGCTTGTGTAATTGATTTCGGAGGTAATTGGGACGAACACTTACCTTTAATAGAATTTTCTTATAATAATAGTTATCACACAAGTATCAATGCTGCGCCATTCGAAGCACTTTACGGACGAAAGTGCCGAACCCCAGTCTGTTGGGCAGAAATTGGGGAAAAGCAATTATCTGGACCTGAAATAGTACAAGAAACAACCGACAAAATCATTCAAGTCAAGGAACGACTGAAAGCCGCACGTGATCGACAAAAGAGCTATGCCGATAATCGACGCAAGCCATTGGAATTTCAAGTAGGAGATAAAGTATTGTTAAGAGTCTCTCCTTGGAAAGGAGTAGTAAGATTCATCAAACGAGGAAAGCTAGGTCCCAGGTATATTGGACCTTTTAAGATTATTAGAAAAATAGGACCTGTAGCCTATCAGCTACAACTGCCAGAGGAAATGGCGCGAATACATGATGTATTTCATGTATCTAATCTTAAAAAGTGTTTAGCTGATGAATCACTAGTAGTACCTCTCAAGGATATAGAGGTAAATGAACAACTTAAATTTGTAGAAAGGCCCCTACAAATCGAAGACAGAAAAGTCAAAAACCTCAAGGATAAGAGATTAGTTCTGGTCAAAGTGAAGCACTCCAAAAGAGGACCTGAGTATACATGGGAGCTTGAATCTGAAATGAAAAAGAAATATCCACACTTGTTCCAGTAGATCTCGAGGACGAGCTCTAAAGTAAGGTGGGGAGGATGTAACAATCCTAATTAACCGACACCCTTGATTATTTTTCCCGATACTCTAATATATTTTAAAACACCCAATATGTCCTAAAATATACCCGTATGTGAAAACCGAGCTCGAAATACAATATAGTATTAAAAATAAATTAAAAACAAGTTTATTTAAGTTGAGGCGGGCCGCGTAGACCCACCCCAACCATTTACGCGGGCGGTATCAAGGTGGATACCGGATTCCTTTGATTCCTTTAGTTAAAGCGGGCCGCGTAAGACCCCGTTTAAGTGTACGCGGGCCGCGATAAATCAACAACGTGGAGACACCCTGAGCTGACACGTGTCGTCATCGTGTCAAGCCTAGTAGATGACCAGGACAAGCTACCATGTTGACCAGGGTTGACGCGGGCCGCGTAAGCGACCCTTGTCTTTCACGCGGGCCGCGTGAGAGTCCAATATCAGCACTATATAAGAAAGCAACGGGTTTTCGTTTTCCGTCGCTCACAATTTCATTCTCAATCTCAAAATTCTGTAGTAGGCTTATTATAGTCGGGTATTATATCCCCCTAATAGCGAAGTTCTGCTCAGTTGTAAGTATTATAACCCCTGGAGACGTATTAGATACTCTGCCCGATTGATCTAGGGTTCCGTAACGACTGTCGTGGTTCTGCCCGACGTAGTCGTTGGAATGCCGTCTCGGGGAGGGTATTGCTAATGTTAAATTGGGTTATTATACTAACACATGTGCTTTTGTGTAATTTATAGATTATTCCCAGGAAATCCTTACTGAAAACCCTAAAACAGCAATGTGAGTTGATCCACTTTTTGTAAACCTTTTTGTGAACTGTTTTACAAAACCTTAAATATCTTTCCATGCGAATAACCGTATTAAGTATTTGTAAGAATACAATTATAGTGGGTATGTTGGGGTTTTGTATACAAAATTTGTTACCACCTGGTCAAGGAGTAACATTTCCACAAGTTGAGTATGACAGTACCACTGATGTTAATTGTTATATCTTGGAAACAAATGTAATTGCGGATGTGCCCTCAATACTGTACACTGTGAATTTTTATTTAAACTTGATTAAATTGGGATTCACTCACCAGTATTTCCCACTGACAAATGTTTTTAAAACGCTTTTCAGGTAACAAAATGTGAAAGCCAAATAGAAGCCAGCTGGACAGCACTGAAGGCTTGGAAAAGTGGCAATAAAGTTACCTAAAATAAAATAGATGTTTTTATTAAATAAAATAGGATTTATTCCTATGAAAACGTGTGTACTATGAACTTGGGTTTTATCCCATTTGTTTAATATTATAAATTATGGTGGTTTTACTCTGATAAACATTTCCTAACTACGGTCCTGATGAAAAAAAAATTCCGCTGCCAAATTAGACTATACACGATACCACCGAAACTGGCTCGCGGCCGCCCGTTCCCGGGGAACCAGGGATCGGGGGTTGTGACACCTCCTCAAGCCAGAATTCACACTTGGAGAATTTGGCATAGAGATGGTTTCCCTATAGTAACTCAAGAACCAAACGTAGATGCTGCGAGTGTTCGTCTTTTGATTTGGAATAGGTCAGGATATCGTCGATGAATACGATTACGAAGCAATCAAGGAAGGGTTTGCACACTCGATTCATTAAATCCATGAAAACTGTAGGAGTGTTGGTCAAACCAAATGGCCTGACAACGAACTCGTAATGACCATAGCGGGTTCGAAAAACGGTTTTGGGAATATCCTCCTCTTGAATGCGTAATTGGTGATAGCCTGAGCTTAGATCGATCTTCGAGAAACACATAGCACCTTGTAGCTGATCAAATAAATCATCGATTCGAGGCAAGGGATAGCGATTCTTGATAGTCAGCTTATTCAACTCCCTATAATCGATACACATCGGAACGAGCCATCATTCTTTTTGATGAAAAGGACAGGCGCGCCCCATGGAGAGGTGCTAGGGCGAATAAAGCCTTTATCAAGTAATTCCTGGAGCTGACTCGAGAGTTCACGCATTTTAGAAGGAGCGAGATGGTAAGGCGCTTTAGCAACAGGGTTGGCTCTAGGAATGAGGTCGATTCGGAAATCGATATCACGAGCGGGCGGTAAACCGGGTAGATCATCGGGGAAAAAGTTGGGAAATTCACGCACAACAGGGACCTAGCCTACCTCCTTAACTTCCTTTTTCTCCGCTACTACAATGTGTGCCAAGAACGCTTGGTATTCCTTGCGGAGATACTTGTTAGCCTGGACACACGACATGAGTTGGAGTTTCTTCGACGCGACTTCACCGTAAACACACAATTGATCACCATTAGTGAGCGAGAATCGAATCATCTTATCGAAGCAAACAACTTCAGCATGGTTTTCACGAAGAAAATCCATGCCTACTATGACGTCAAAACTACCGAGCTGCATCGGAATAAGATCGATAGGGAAAATGTGATTGTTGAGTTCGAAAGTACAATCACGTAGAACATAATTGACGGTGACGGTTCTTCCGTTTGGCAACTTCAACATCGAACATCGAGGGGAGATGAGCGCGCTTACAATTGAGGAGCTTTTTGAATTCAAACGATACAAAACAGTTATCTGCTCCATTATCAAATAAACATGTAGCATATATACCATTCACAAGGAACGAACCATTGACCACATTGTTATCGACTTGAGCCTGACGTGCGTTAATGTTAAATGCACATCCGTGGATTGCTGGTTGTTGTTGCTGCTGTTGCTGAGGCTGCTGCTGTTGTGGCTCTTGCTTGACCACTCGGTTCGGGCACATGTTAGCGAAGTGGTTGGGATCACCACACGCATAGCAAGCTCTGGCCTTGACCGCGGGTGCATGAGCCGTTTGATGGCCTTGGGAAGCAGCAAGTAGAGCTTGTTGAACAGGAGCTTAACCTTGTGTTGGAGCAGGGTTTTGACGTGGACCTGTACGGCAGTTGGTGGTGAAATGGCCGTACATGTTGCAATGCGCACAGTAGCTACAAGCGATTCCCACAGGGTGGTGATAAGTACAAGTAGGGCAAGCCGGGTGAGGACCAGTATACGCACGCTTTACCGGCGGTGCGTTGGTAACCGGGGCGGCTACTTGGAGGTGTTGAGGTTGTTGTGGTGCTGGAACTGATTGGAGCGGGGAAGCATTGGTCACAGCGTAGTTCTTGTTGCTGGAACTGCTGTTGTTCTTTCTCTTGCGTCTCGAGAGCTTGGATGACTGAGGAGCGGCGGCGGTTTCAGCGGTTGAAGCAGTGGTAGCTTGATGCAGATTCTTGGGAGCCTTATCCAAGAAACCAGACTTGACTCGCTTGTCATTGATCTCAGCAGTGAGTAGAAAAGTTTCCTCGATTATCGTCGTCTTTGCAGCTTGAACGAAATCAGCCATGCAATCCGGAAGAGCACGGATATACTTTTTGATGGTGATTTCGGGCGTAGTAACTTGGCTAGGACAGATTATACTCAACTGGTTGAAGCGCGCAGTCAAACCAGCGTTGTCACCATCTTTCTGCTTAATGTGCCAGAATTCATCCTCCAACTTTTGGCGTTCATGGGGAGGGCAGAACTCTTGCATAATCACATCCTTCAACTCATCCCATGTTAGCCCGTAAGCTGCATCATTTCCGCGTTTGTTTCTTTCGGCCGTCCACCAATCCAGCGCTCGGGATTGGAAGATGCAAGTTGCGTTCAGAGTGCGGAGATTGTCAAGACAGCCACTCTGGCGCAGGGTGACTTCGATAGAATCAAACCATTGAAACATGGCCGTAGGCCCATCCTCGCCGGTAAACTCTTTCGGGTCGCAGGCTTTGAACTGCTTGAAGCTGAAAGCAGCTTTAGGAGCATCAGTCCTGGATTCTTCAGAAGATTTGCTAGCGTTTTCATTCAGCTCACTAACAATCTGGGGAATAACCTTCACTATCTGCTTAGCGACCAGAGATGCGATGAGTTTGTCATCATGATTGCGGCGAGCAGAGCAAGAATGAAATGATCCGAATGACGACATTGTCTGCAACAGACAGCGCCATAGGATTCAAAACGCTATTCGATTATTCCTAGTATAGTCTAGCGATTCACCATAAAGTTCAGGAACACGTCCATTCATAAATCCACATAAGCACAAGATCACAGAATCACGTTAACATGTAGGGCACAGAAGCACGTAAGCACGTAAGGCACAGAAGCACATAAGCACATAAGGCACAGAAGCACATAAGCAGTCAGAACACAGAAACCATTCTATATGTTGCACGTATTCACCTATCCTTCACAGCACGTATAGCGATTAAGTATAGCGATTGCGAGTATCGAACAGCGATTGCGAATAAGGACCAGCGATTTGTTTACGTTTTGAGATAGATGTGCAGTGCGAGTTGTGCGTGTCGATCGAAAGCGAGAAGCGAAAAGCGTGTAAATTACCAAAATCGAACGAGTAAACACATAAAATCACATAAAATTCACATAAAATGACAAATCACAGAGTCGACGGGTCTGGCTTGCTGCCACCAAAAGTAGATTGTCCTGGGTGTGCATAGACATCGACTACCCAAAGTGGTTCGACTATTCACAGGGACTTTAAGTGCACACTTTGGCCTTCGGGACTGTGCTCTCGCTTCGATTCGAGCAATCGGCACGCATCCTTCCAGTTACAGTGTGACGTAAGTCGTTGGAGTCCGTCGAGACTTTGGTGAGAGCTTTGCAAAACCATATTAGAGAGTAGAACGAGTCATCAAGGTTCGGGTTTCACCCCTAACTTAGCGACTACATCCCCGTTTGTGTGATGAAATCACGAGATAGATAAGGAGATATGCGTCGAAGTATGGATTTCACTCCTATTCCAACGCAAATTCCCTTGTTTATAGCAAAAGTAGTAATTCGAACAAGCAATTTGGTTGAGAGTTTGCGATTTTCACACCTAATCTTAACCAGATCATCCGTTTGTGTGTGTAATCAGCCTTAGGAAAGGCTGATCTTGCGCGGAACTGTAGTATGCGATGTTCGCGCAAGTGTGTTGTGTATAGCGAGTTCGAGCGAGAAATAGCGAGTAAGCTCGTACAAGACCCCTACTGGGCATGCACAAGTCGGTCTGTTGGTACTTAGACTATAGACTAGGTCGTTCTAAGACATCGACCCGGACTAGGTCAAGTCTTGCCTAATTCCCTGTAGTTATGGCTCTCATACCAATCTGTCACACCCTAACCGATGGCGGAAACATCGGGGCATGGCACTAAGCAAAACAGATTGTCCATGAGTATCCATAACAACTATTCATTACCTGATAATTTAAACGTCATGTCCCATACCACAACATATCCAAATAAAAACAGTTATTACAAATAATTATCTCATAAACAAATACTGCTCCGACGACTCAGATTTAAGCGTGACATAACTAGACCGCTAGCTTGATTCATCAAAGCACAGCAATCCCTAGCATCTTTAGCACCTGTTACATACGTTAAAATAAAGTCAATACACATAGTGTAAAGGTGAGCATACAAGTTTAATAGTATAATAGGGTTCGAAATCGTTTACGCATAACCAACATGTACAACGTATAATGTGAAGCATGTAAGTTATCGACAAAGATCCTATCAGTACCAATGACTGCGAGTTGACTGCGAGTAGTGAGTGCGCATCACATGTTTGCCACTGCGAACACGTGAAGTATTGTCCTTAACAACCCCTGAGTGAACAGGTGCTGAGTCCAAACTATAGTACTATCGTTGCTAAGGCATGTAGACAACAATCAATGTGTAAACATAACAAACAGACATTCATCGAGTCACGTATAACATGCATTAGAGGTCAGCGTATAAATAGTGTTTGCGTTGTGTGTTCGATGTGATTTAGTATAAGTAACGTCTGTAACACCCAAAACTGCATAAAGCAAAAAGGGATCGAGTATACTCACAGATTGTGTTTAACAAGTAAACACTCTCTTGGATTGAAGGGAGCACTGAGAGAGATTAGCCTGAACAGTTAACGATAGCATAAACAATAAGCGGCACATAAAACGGTGCAAAGTACCAAGTATCGGATGGTAATCCGATCGGATGGCCATTCGATTGGATTGACATCTTTTTTGGTAAGGATGTGTTTGTGTATGATAGTTTGTCCTTTGAAGTTTTCGTTGTAGCATTTTGAAAACAGAGAAGTATCTCTACCCTTCAGGTCGATCGATCGAACAGTCGATCGATCGAACGGTCGATCGATCAAACGGTCGATCGATCGAACGGTCGTTCGATCGGGTAGCAATCCGATTGGTAGGACACTTAGTGAGAACAAGTTCACAGCAGGATTGTCGCTTGATCGGATGGCAATCCGATAGGGTGGCAATCCGTATGCATTGAACATGTTGAAAATTGTTAAAGTATTGAAGTTCCAAACATCACATGGTCGGATGGTCGTTCGATCGGATGGCAATCCAATCGGGCGGTAATCTGTTCGACGTTCAGATCCTTGAAAGTTTGAAATAAAAGTTTAAGTGTGGAACCAAGTGCAAGCCGATCGAATGGCTGTTCGATCGGATGGCAATCCGATCGGACGGCAATCCGTCCCAACGACCTGATCATTTTCGTCACTTGATTGTTTTGAAAGTTTTGTAGTTTGAACGAGACGTTATGATAACTTGCTTAGACAACAGAAAACTCATCTCAACCCAAGTGACCCGATCGAACAGGAATCACCCTATTCCGACCAGTTCACGGTTCGAGACGGTTGTTCATGTTCAAACCCGAAATCAGTAGTCTCTTGGATAGAATTCAGATCTTGAACTAACACATCACTAAGAATGAGTAGAAGATCAGAACGAGCTCTGATTCTATCGGTTTTGAGTGCATTGAGTGTAAAAGAGTTGAAAGAAAGTTGAAAAACCTTCTTTCAATCCTTTTAACCATGAATATGTGTAGATCTATGCGAAAACATTGTTTAATCTTGTGGAAATCCTTCAGATCTAAGTTGTTCTTGGTGGAATGAAGCCAAACCTTGAAGTTCATAAGAACTCCATGATGACATCACCCTAGAACACCTCAAATCCGGTGATTTCACGGTTAAAAGTTAAGATTCAAAGGTGAAAATGATGAAGAAGTGCGTGTAGATCATAGAAGTACAAGATTTAGGTTGAAAACTTACAAGAATCGAGAGAAATCGAGAAAATGAGTGCTTGAGTGCGTCTGGTCGAACAAGGAGCTGTCATATCACAAATGATGTGACAGGTGGGTATTTATAGGGTTTCCCCAAAAGGAAAGTGATGAAGTGTCGGACCGATCGGGTGGCAATCCGATCGGGTGGCAGTCCGATCGGGTGGCAACTCAATCGGATGACAATCCGATCAGATGGCAATCTGATCGGATGGCCACTCGGTCGGTTGGCCACTCGATCCTGGTGTCCGGCGCGACGAGTTTTGTCGTTTTGATTCGCGTGTTGGGCGTTGCGATGCGATTCGAGTGAGCGATGCGATAGTATTACCCAATAGTTACACAAATAATCTAACTACTATATCTAATATACAATCGCTATAAATAACTTGCGTTTAGCGTTTACGTTTTGATTGCGATGAGATAGAGTTGCGATTGCGATTAACACCTCAACATAAACATAACATGCACAAGTAACACATAATTAGCACACACACGTATAACAATATCCAGAACACATAATTCGAGTTGCGATGTGATAGCGATAAGCGATAAATCGATTAAACATGCGATTAAACCATGATTATTAATAGATACTCCACATAATGCAACTAAAGCAAATAAATATTAGATTCGATTACAAGTCAAAGAAGTCAAAACAATAGTTGAGCAAGGAGTGATAGATCGCAATTAGCAATCTTTTCTTCCTTTGACTTCAATCTTGACTTTGACTTTCGAAAAGCGGGTTGTTACAGTGATCAACTCTCAGATTTGCAAATCTGGGTTCGTACAGCAAGTACAGGAGACATGGGGCCGTGTGTGTAGATGGGCTGACAACAACACTAAATGAAGATAGAGAAGGACAAGGACACGAGTCGTGCCCACCAGGCACGGGCTCGTGTGAAGCTACTGTTTTCAACTATAAAAGGAGGTGCTTGGCTTACTTGTAACTCATCTCTTGGCAAACAATTCTCTCACACCTACCACCACTCCACCTTAACTACCACCATCATCCACCACTTTCATCCATCATCCATCCTTAGAGTGTGTGTAGTAGTCTCGGGATCCAAGATCAACTGTAAGAGTTTTTGTCAAACAAAGGCCATGCTGAGCTAATCTCTTACATCGCTTGGTGAAGATAAAATCATTTATGTATTACTTTTGATTTCCTAGATTTGGTAACTTTTTATTTGGGTTTGTATTAATGACTTTAATAACTAGTTTCTTATATTGAAGGTGAATTTTATTCAATCATTTCTTTATGTTTTGTTAATTCACTCATTCGTGTCTTTACGGTCTATATAAAGCACGTTATCTGCCTGGAAAGGGGTTAGAAGGGTGGTTGGGTAAAGTTCTTGCCTCGTTCAGTGTATAGATTCTGTGAAGACCTGATTCACGCTTATTAGGACTTCCCTTGAGGCAGATAACATCAAATCGTGGGAAGTAAGAACGGCTTGTAATCCCTTATAAATAAAGTACTATTAAAACTTTAAACCGGCCTTGCGGGACTATATCTCTGTAGACTCAGACCAATATGGCCGAGGGTAGCGTTGCCTCCAAAAGTGGAACATGCTACTTTTTGCATTAATAACTTACTTAATTATCTTTCAATAATCCGGCCTTGTGGGACTGTATCCCTACTGACTCAGACCAATATGGCTGAGGGTAGCATAAATGACGAGTCGGATCCATGTGATTCTATCTTGTCTATCTGTTTAATCTATTTATTTAGTTTCTTTATTTTTATTTATTCATCAAAAACAATTTTTTTTTCTCTCAATTTTTTGTTAGATTAGACGTTGACGATATTACGGTATTAAAAGCTCTTGTGTCCTTGAACGACCTCGGTATCTTACCATAACTATACTACGCCAACGATGGGTGCACTTGCCCTAGCGTGTTGTAGAGAGTGATAGTTATATATCGTGTTTATAAATTTAAAGTTTGATAAAAGAGTAAAATGTACTTAAAAATACAATAAAAATCCGTACACGCTCCGACACGTTAATATATGTAAGTAAGGGTTCCTCTACAAATGACATTTTTCCTACAAAGTGTAAGAAGTCTATGTAGGCAATGTGTTTTAAATTTTCGGCATGATGCTTAGATTCTTCTGGCATGGTATAAAATAGAAAAATACCAAATGTAACAATTTAAAACACAATGAAATGCATTCTAGGCATGAAATCTAAAACACCATACAAATAAAGTTAATCAATGTGTTTTAAATTTAATGCATATAATACATATGATCGTGTTTTAAATTATTTCATTTAATGTTTTTCTGTATTATACAATTTCAAAAAATCTAAAACACCATGCCTAAAATTTAAAACACAATGCTTACATAGAATTTTCACACTTTGTAGGAAAGAAGTCCTTTGTAAACTAACCTTACCATATATAGGGTGAGGATCATGAGAAAACTACTTGATATTAGAAAATTAAACAAACTATAAAAAAGCTTAAAAAAAACACACAATTTTTAATTTTTTTAAACATTTTTGGCTGTAAGTCTAGAATTTTTAAAATAATTTTTATTGAAAAAATAAATAAATTATTATTACAAATGTGCAACATGTATTATGTTACACATGCCATTTAGCCTTAGGGTTTAGGTTTTCGGTTTAGTTTAGCTTTTAGGGTTATGACTTTTGAGGCGTTAGGTTTAGGGTTTAGTTTTTAGGTTTGAGGTGTTGGGGGGGGGGGGGGGGGTGTTAGGTTTTTTGTAGTGTTACAAATGTGTAATACTATTTTTTTTGTATTTTAAAGATGTAGATTTACAACAAAAAATGTTTATATTTTTTTGTGTGTTTTTAAGATTTGTTTTGGAAGTTTTTTAGTTTTCTCATTTAAATGAGTTTTCTCATGATCCACCATATATATATATATAGGAGAAGAATCTGTTAGAAACCATCCTTTATTGCGAGAACCAAGTGTGAACACAAAAAAAAACCTAAAAAATCAAGAAACAATCAAAAAAAATTTTTAATATTTTATTTTTTAAAAAATCGCTATATTTCGTCACAAAAGAAAAACCAAAAAAATAAAATAAAATTTCGAGTAACAATTATCCATGCACATGTGCATGTGTATCATTTCTTTGACAAATTCCGTAATACATTACTAATATCAGACAATTGCACTTTCATTTACACTATCATTCATAATACACTAACTTTTACATTAACAATATTAAAAATGCACATGTGCATCTATATGTATGAACTTGTTATAACATTAACAACACTAGAAATGCACATGTGCATCTATATGTATGAACATGTTATAACGTGTTTTGGTACACCACTTTAAATACACTTTCCCTTTCATCTATCATACAATCTATAATACACTACCATTACCTCCTACCATCCGTAATACAATACCATTGCCTCATGTCACACCCCCAAAATCCACCTGCGGAATACCACCGCTTGGAGGCGTGACTGACCAGGATCCAGCCACCAATCATATTGAACATGCAAGTTAATAATTATAAAAGTTTAACCAATACCATTGGTATCCAAACAAAACATAGTTTAAGTTGCAAAGCGGAAGCATAATGTTCAAAACCAAAACATAAGTTCAAACGTTTCAAAGTTTAACGTGGCACACCGCTATCCATGTCCCACAACGACTCTCCCCCATGCAAGCTCCAGCTAAGTACCTATTGACCTGCAAAGCATGTAGTAATGAGTCAACAACAAGTTGAGTGAGTTCACGGTTGGGTGTTCATTTTAAGTTGTTCCAAAAACAGTTTCCTTTAACTGGCATCCTGCCGTGGGGGTTACCCCATAGTTGAAAACGTGACTTGTATATTCCCGGTTACTCTGGCAATCCAGCCGTGGGGGCTACCCCTTGTTAGTTATCTGGCATTTCGGCCGTGGGGGCTACCCCATGTATACACTAGACTCGTTACCATATCGACTGCTGACTGTAGTCATGTTTATGTGCCCTGAACTGTCAATGTCTATCATCATTGACGTGCCCAGATCCATTAGTTCACGCCCGTCCTCTGCGGCACGGTGTGAGGCTTGTCAAACCTAAATAGCGCTATCTAACTAATGACCCGCTCGCCATTGTCCCGGCGATTAAGTCGATATAAAAAGGAGGGACTTCGTGATAGAGTTTTGGTCTAGTACGAGTTATCTGTCCATGAGGACGAGGAATCATATTCCTGAACCAATACTGTCCTACCCAAGAAAGGACGAGGAATCCATGTTCCTTAACCCCATTCCCAACCCCTGGGAATCCCATGCTTTGTAGAGGGTGTGAACTCACCTTGGTTTGCTCGGCAGATACACAGAAAGTTGGTCACGCTATAAGTGGTCAACCACGTCCTAGTATGGTTACCACACAAGTCAGATAAAAACCAAGTAACGCACATACATTTTCTACATGTATACTAGCACGTTGCAAACAAGTGTTTCTCATGGCAGTCTAATCAACATTGCACCTCATACACATTTAACAGTAACACATAAAGCCCAACAGCCCAGCCCAATCACTTAAGCCCGTAACAGTGTACAAGTCCAACTCAGTGAATATGTGTACGTGGTCTCGAGTCGAGATTAGAGATCTCGAGTCGAGACTGTGCGGTCTCGAGTTATACATGCACTAGTCGAGACTAGACGGTCTCGAGTCGCAACCGGACCCGCAACCGTGGTCTCGAGTTATGTTGCTTGTGTGCTGGTGATGTGTAGTCTCGAGTCGAGACTAGAGGTTCTCGACTCGCAACCTGTGTCGCAACCGAGAAGCCGTCACCTATGTGGTCTCGAGTCGAGACAGAGGGTCTCGACTGACACACCTGCTGATCGCCGGCACTTGTACTAAACCAATAGAATTTCATGTTCATGATATGGTGTACTAGCCAATGACAATGCACTAACGTGTTTCCTTGTCTAACAACTAACCGAAATGGATCAAACACCTCAATTACATAATCAACACTTTAATCATGCATAAAACTTTAACAAGCAAGCATATTATCAAATAACTTCATCATACATCATCATCAACCGAAATACAACACAAAACATGAATCACTAACCGGTTAGGGAAGTAGAGGTGAAGAATGAAGCTTTACTTGGTGTGCACAAGCTAATCCGAGAACCCTCTTGTGGTCGACCGGTTTGATCCGAGAGAGAGAGAGAGAGAGAGAGAAGGGTTGTGCTTCTAGGGTTTTAGTGAGAGAGAAAGTAGGAGTGTGTGTAGGAGAGTGTGTGTGTTGTCCAAAGAAATGGCAAAAATGGCTAGGAGCATGAGTTATATACTAGGTTAGTTCACCCTAGTGGGTTTTCGAGTGGGGGTGAAGGGGAGCATGGCCCAACCGGCCCAATAGTTACATTGTTCACTCGAGACCGAGTGGTCTCGAGTCGGGTCCTTGTGTCTCGGGTCACATAATATACGCATACATATAAGCACAGCACGTAATCACATAACACTCATTCATTAAATCAACATGTTAACTAGTCACATAATGTTCAAGCATGTTACATCGAGATACAAAGAAAGGTTCTAAATTTCGAGTTGTCACATTATCCCCAAGTTGAAAGAAATTTCGTCCTGAAATTTGGTAAGTACTCACTGAGGAAGCTAGTTAAGTTGTATGGTTTTCACTGGTTTTCCTGGGGTGTCACATCCTCCCCCTGTTGATCTGGAATTTCGTCTCGAAATTCCGTAGCTTCAGCCTCAGTAGTGGTTGTACCGTTTGCAAATAGTTGGGGATACTTTTGTTTCATCTGATCTTCGCACTCCCAGGTGAACTCTCGGCCGCGACGTGAGTTCCAACGAACTCGAACGAGAGGTATTCTAGTGTTCTTGAGGACCTTAACATCCCGGTCCGTGATTTCAACTGGTTCCTCGACGAATCGTAACTGCTCGTCGATGGTGAGTTCCTTCAAAGGAACTACGAGGGTCTCATCTGACAGACACTTCTTCAGATTCGACACATGGAAAACGTTGTGAACTGCACTGAGTTCTGCTGGTAAGTTCAGTCTGTAGGCCACCTTGCCTATTTTCTCGATGATTTCAAAAGGTCCGACGTATCGTGGGTTTAGTTTGCCTCGTTTACCAAAACGAACCACACCCTTCCAGGGTGAAACTTTGAGTAGCACGCGCTCCCCAACCTGCAGCTCAAGTGGTTTCCGGTCCTTATCGGCGTAGCTTTTCTGACGGTCACGAGATGCCGCCATGCGTTGTCGTATTTGAGTAATTCGTTCGGTTGTGTCTACCACAAGTTCTGGACCGGTGATCTGACTATCCCCCACCTCTGCCCAACAAAGAGGTGACCGGCATTTACGTCCGTACAATGCCTCAAACGGAGCAGCTTTAATGCTGGTGTGGTAGCTGTTATTGTACGAGAATTCCACGAGTGGCAGATGCTTTTCCCAGCTGTTGCCAAAGTCGATTACACATGCACGAAGCATGTCTTCTAAGGTTTGAATAGTGCGCTCAGACTGCCCGTCCGTCTGAGGGTGATATGCCGTGCTCATGTCTAATCGTGAGCCAAAAGATTTGTGCATTGCTTGCCACAGCTCTGAAGTAAATCGTGCATCTCGATCCGAGATAATAGAGGTGGGCACCCCATACCTTGAGACAACTTCCTTAAGATATACGTCTGCTAGTGTGGAGAACTTATCCGTTTCCTTGATAGCCAAGAAGTGTGCAGACTTTGTGAGTCGATCCACGATCACCCAAATAGTGTCGTTTCCGCGCTGAGACCTAGGCAGGCCGGTAACGAAATCCATGGAAATCTGCTCCCATTTCCATTGTGGTATTTCTGGTTGTTGGAGTAGGCCTGAGGGTTTCTGGTATTCCGTCTTGACTCTCGCACAAGTCAAACACTTACTGACGTAGGTTGCTATGTGGGCCTTCATGCTAGGCCACCAATACGTAGTTTTGATATCGTGGTACATCTTATCCGAGCCAGGATGTACCGAGTAACGAGATTTGTGTGCTTCATTCATCACGAGCTCTCGTAAGTTTCCATAAAGTGGGACCCAAATGCGTCCTGTTACGTAGTATGCACCGTCTTCCTTTTGTTCTAATCGTTGCCTTGAGCCGCGTAGGGCTTCAGCCCTGACGTTTTCTGGTTTCAATGCCTCCATCTGAGCGTCTCGTATTTGAGAAGGAAGACTAGAATGTATAGTGAGCTGCAAGGCTCGCACGCGCTTAGGCACAGTGTCCTTTCGGCTAAGGGCATCAGCCACAACATTGGCTTTTCCAGGATGGTACTTGATTGCACATTCGTAATCGTTTAATAACTCGACCCATCGTCGTTGACGCATGTTTAGCTCCTTCTGTTTGAAGATGTGCTCGAGACTCCTGTGATCGGTGTAAATGGTGCACTTGGTACCGTACAGGTAATGTCTCCATAGTTTAAGTGCAAAAACAACAGCTCCCAGCTCTAAATCATGTGTAGTGTAGTTCTTCTCATGAATTTTAAGTTGGCGTGAGGCGTACGCAATAACTTTATCCCGCTGCATCAGCACACATCCAAGACCCTGAATTGATGCGTCGCAGTAAACCACAAAATCGTCTGTGCCCTCTGGCAATGAAAGGATAGGTGCGCTGCAAAGTCTATCCTTTAAATGCTGAAATGCTAAATCCTGCGCATTTCCCCATCGATAAACAACGCCTTTCTGCGTTAGTGAGGTGAGAGGCTGTGCAATCTTGGAAAAATCCTTAATGAACCTCCTGTAGTAACCTGCCAAACCCAAGAATTGGCGAATTTCCGTTGGTGTACGAGGTGCAGGCCAGTTCTTAATCGAGTCTACCTTGGATGGATCAACGTGAATCCCATCCTTGTTTACTACATGGCCTAAGAAATGGACTTCACGAAGCCAGAAGTCGCATTTTGAAAACTTGGCGTAAAGCTGTTCTGTTCGAAGGAGTTCCAAAATGAGTCGTAGATGCTGCTCGTGCTCCTCCTGACTCTTAGAATAGATCAGGATGTCATCGATGAAGACTACAACGAACTTGTCCAGGTAAGGTTTGCACACTCGATTCATCAAGTCCATGAAAATCGTAGGTGCGTTTGTCAGCCCAAAAGGCATGACCAAAAACTCATAGTGTCCATAACGAGTCCTAAAGGCTGTTTTGGAGGCGTCCTCTTCTCGGACTCTTAGCTGGTGATATCCTGATCTCAGATCAATCTTTGAATAGTAGCTCGACCCTTGCAGCTGGTCGAACAAGTCATCAATACGTGGAAGAGGATAACGATTCTTCACCGTCACCTTGTTGAGTTCATGGTAGTCGATGCACATTCTGAAGGTACCGTCTTTCTTCTTCACAAACAGAACTGGAGCTCCCCAGGGCGATGAGCTAGGACGAATAAAACCCTTATCCAAGAGTTCTTGTAGTTGCGTAGAGAGTTCTTCCAACTCTGATGGAGCTAAACGATAAGGTGCACGAGCTATAGGCGCAGCTCCAGGAGCTAGTTCAATCTGAAACTCGACCCGGCGATGAGGCGGAAGGCCAGGTAATTCCTCAGGAAATACCTCAGGATAGTCGCGTACAATTGGAAAATCTTCTATCTTCTTCTCTTTCTCCGAGGTGTCAGTAACGAGAGCCAAAATGGCAGTGTGGCCCTTTCGCAAGCACTTCTGGGCCTTAAGGAAAGAGATGACGTTCTCAACAGCACTCCTCTTGTCGCCACGAATCATGAGAGGTTCATTACCGGAACCAGGAATACGAACAATCTTCTCGTTGCAAAGGATCTCTGCTCGGTGTTGGGATAACCAATCCATCCCAATGACAATGTCGAAACTACCCAAGACGATAGGAATAAGGTCGATAGAGAAGGTCTGGTTAGCAAGAACAAGTTTACAACCCTTGACTACGTGAGTGGCCTCTAAACTCTTACCATTTGCTAGCTCTACAGTGTGCTTGTTGTTCAAAGGTGTTGGACTACACTTAAGCATTCGACTAACCTCTAGTGACATGTAGCTAGTATCGGCACCCGAATCAAATAAAACTGTAACATAAAAGTAGTCGAGAAGGAACTTACCCGCCACAACATTGGGGTCATTCCTTGCTTCACCTTGACCGATCACGAACGCCCGCCCCCTGGCACCATTGTTGTTGTTGTTCCCATTGTTACCATTCCCCTGATTGTTGTTATTGTTGTTGTTGTTGTTGTTGTTCTGGTTCCTATTCAGTTGGGGGCAATCCCTCTTGAAATGGCCTTCAGCTCCACACTGAAAGCACCCTTTGTTATCACCTTGCTGCTGCTGCTGGCGTTGGTTCTGTTGAGCTTGCTGACGATTCTGATTGGCGGGATATAAGCTCCTGCAATCCTTTGCAGCGTGACCTGGCTTGTTGCACCGATGACAGTTACCTCTGGTGCATGGCCCGCTGTGGTGTAGGCTACAGCGATTGCATTTGGGGTGATTCCCTTTGTACCCACCGTGACTTTGACCACCAGATGATTGCTGACTGGGGCCCTTGTAGTCCTCAGTCTTTCTTTGCTAAGATTGAGATTGCACAGAAGTTGAACCCTTACTTGAAGCTCCATCCCATTTCCGTTTGTTGTCGCTAAGAGCACCTGAAGTAGTTGCAGCACCTATGCGCTTTGGTAACCTGTTCTGCTCCACCGCCTGATCCGTGAGACGGTGAGCCAATTGAACAACTTGCTGGATGGTGGCAAGGTTAGCTGAAGTCACATGACTTTGGATTTCCGGCACTAAGCCCTTGAGAAATAGTTCGATGCGTTTGATGGGAGGATCCACCATAGTAGGGCACAGAATTGCCAGTTCGTTCGACCTTTTCACATAAGCTTCAATCTCTGACCCCGTCATCTTGAGGTTGAAGAACTCTACCTCCAGTTTGTGGATCTCATCACGATTGCAATACTCCTCTTTGATCATTTCCTTAAAGTTGTTCCATGGGGTGGCGTTAGCAGCAACCAACCCCAGCATTTGGACCTGAGCATTCCACCATGTGAGGGCTAAACCCTCGAGAGTACCGGTAGCATACTTCACCCTGCGTGCCTCAGGGCATTCGCACATTTCGAACACAGATTCTAGTTTCTCAAACCAATGGAGGAGACCTACGGCTCCTTCAGTGCCGCTAAAAGTAGTTGGTCGGCAGTCCATAAAAGTTTTAAAGGTGCACACAGGTGGCTGAGCATGTTGACCTATTGTGGGTGAAAGAAAAGACAGAGTTTAACACAAAGGTTGGTTCACGAGAGTAGGATCTAAAGATCCTAGAATGAGTTTGGACTGCAGGATATACCTCCTGCGTGTGCAGCTGCAAGTGCCGCAGCAACTTGTTCGTTAATCAGAGCCGTCAACTGGGCTTGTGTCATGTTAACGCGTCCAGACATGATCTTCATATCAAGGGAAACATGAGTGAGAGAGGTTCGCGAAAATGCGATGACAGAAGAGAGTAAGCACACACGTGTTCAAGCAACGGTAGTTATACCAACCAAGCGTACCATGAGCAATGTACTATGTAACTAACAAGTAGGCAATATATACATAGATCATATCACCTAGAATGTCAAGCCTTGCATGTGGAGTGAAGCGTCGTTGTGGATCGTAGAGCACTGTACAGGTTATAGTCTGATTTTAATAAAACTTTTTCCCCTTATTAAAACCAAGTTCACTATAACCAATGGCTCTGATACCAATCTGTCACACCCCCAAAATCCACCTGCGGAATACCACCGCTTGGAGGCGTGACTGACCAGGATCCAGCCACCAATCATATTGAACATGCAAGTTAATAATTATAAAAGTTTAACCAATACCATTGGTATCCAAACAAAACATAGTTTAAGTTGCAAAGCGGAAGCATAATGTTCAAAACCAAAACATAAGTTCAAACGTTTCAAAGTTTAACGTGGCACACCGCTGTCCATGTCCCACAACGACTCTCCCCCATGCAAGCTCCAGCTAAGTACCTATTGACCTGCAAAGCATGTAGGAACGAGTCAACAACAAGTTGAGTGAGTTCACGGTTGGGTGTTCATTTTAAGTTGTTCCAAAAACAGTTTCCTTTAACTGGCATCCTGCCGTGGGGGTTACCCCATAGTTGAAAACGTGACTTGTATATTCCCGGTTACTCTGGCAATCCAGCCGTGGGGGCTACCCCTTGTTAGTTATCTGGCATTTCGGCCGTGGGGGCTACCCCATGTATACACTAGACTCGTTACCATATCGACTGCTGACTGTAGTCATGTTTATGTGCCCTGAACTGTCAATGTCTATCATCATTGACGTGCCCAGATCCATTAGTTCACGCCCGTCCTCTGCGGCACGGTGTGAGGCTTGTCAAACCTAAATAGCGCTATCTAACTAATGACCCGCTCGCCATTGGCCCGTCGATTAAGTCGATATAAAAAGGAGGGACTTCGTGATAGAGTTTTGGTCTAGTACGAGTTATCTGTCCATGAGGACGAGGAATCATATTCCTGAACCAATACTGTCCTACCCAAGAAAGGACGAGGAATCCATGTTCCTTAACCCCATTCCCAACCCCTGGGAATCCCATGCTTTGTAGAGGGTGTGAACTCACCTTGGTTTGCTCGGCAGATACACAGAAAGTTGGTCACGCTATAAGTGGTCAACCACGTCCTAGTATGGTTACCACACAAGTCAGATACAAACCAAGTAACGCACATACATTTTCTACATGTATACTAGCACGTTGCAAACAAGTGTTTCTCATGGCAGTCTAATCAACATTGCACCTCATACACATTTAACAGTAACACATAAAGCCCAACAGCCCAGCCCAATCACTTAAGCCCGTAACAGTGTACAAGTCCAACTCAGTGAATATGTGTACATGGTCTCGAGTCGAGATTAGAGATCTCGAGTCGAGACTGTGCGGTCTCGAGTTATACATGCACTAGTCGAGACTAGACGGTCTCGAGTCGCAACCGGACCCGCAACCGTGGTCTCGAGTTATGCTGCTTGTGTGCTGGTGATATGTAGTCTCGAGTCGAGACTAGAGGTTCTCGACTCGCAACCTGTGTCGCAACCGAGGTCTCGAGCTGTCACCTATGTGGTCTCGAGTCGAGACAGAGGGTCTCGACTGACACACCTGCTGATCGCCGGCACTTGTACTAAACCAATAGAATTTCATGTTCATGATATGGTGTACTAGCCAATGACAATGCACTAACATGTTTCCTTGTCTAACAACTAACCGAAATGGATCAAACACCTCAATTTCAAATGTTTTTCATGATCTTCAAGTAGTTCATCTTTCAAGTTTTTATATCAATCAAACATATTCATCCCACATAACTATGCATTTCATGGACCCGAATCATAACACATAATCTAGATATCAATAATCATCTTGTGGATCATTATCAAACAAAATACTTGTTCTATAACATCTAACATAAAATCGGATGATCATGAATAACCCTAAACTTATTATTCTTTTATCATTCAAAACATCTTATTCAAATGTTA
The DNA here is from genome assembly GCA_030545235.1 of Helianthus tuberosus. NCBI lineage: Eukaryota > Viridiplantae > Streptophyta > Magnoliopsida > Asterales > Asteraceae > Helianthus > Helianthus tuberosus. The sequence goes on from CM060392.1 coordinate 27,989,770, forward strand.
TTCTACAAAAGTCATGTTCACCTAAGATATTGGAACCAAGCATGTATCATTTAACAAGCAAGAACTCATTAAATCAAACAAACACTTTTGTCATGTTCAAACAATAGCCATGATGCGTTTTTATTACATAATCAACACTTTAATCATGCATAAAACTTTAACAAGCAAGCATATTATCAAATAACTTCATCATAGATCATCATCAACCGAAATACAACACATAACATGAATCACTAACCGGTTAGGGAAGTAGAGGTGAAGAATGAAGCGTTACTTGGTGTGCACAAGCTAATCCGAGAACCCTCTTGTGGTCGACCGGTTTGATCCGAGAGAGAGAGAGAAGGGTTGTGCTTCTAGGGTTTTAGTGAGAGAGAAAGTAGGAGTGTGTGTGTAGGAGAGTGTGTGTGTTGTCCAAAGAAATGGCAAAAATGGCTAGGAGCATGAGTTATATACTAGGTTAGTTCACCCTAGTGGGTTTTCGAGTGGGGGTGAAGGGGAGCATGGCCCAACCGGCCCAATAGTTACATTGTTCACTCGAGACCGAGTGGTCTCGAGTCGGGTCCTTGTGTCTCGGGTCACATAATATAAAGCACAGCACGTAATCACATAACACTCATTCATTAAATCAACATGTTAACTAGTCACATAATGTTCAAGCATGTTACATCGAGATACAAAGAAAGGTTCTAAATTTCGAGTTGTCACACCTCATACCTTCCATAATACAATACCATTACCAATATTTCGCTTTATTACATGTACATCAACACCCTTTATACCATTCAAACAACATATTACATCATAAAGTGACAAATATAATCAAACCATCAACAACTAGATATAACTAACCAAAACACATGTATATGGGCCTACTTCATCATTTAAAATCACAAACTTTTTTGTACCAAAACACGTTATATCATGGTTATACATAATGATGCACATGTGCGTTCTTAATATCGGTAATGTAAAAAGTAGTGTATTGCGGATGGTAATGTAAATGAAAGTGCATTTTTCTACTACTGGAAATATATTACGGAATTTGTCCAAAATATAATACATATGCACATGTGCATCCATAACTGTTACTAAAAAAAAGTTTTTTTAGGTAACAAAATATAACGAGTTTTTTAGAAAAATATTTAAAAAAAAATTTGTGTGTTTTTTGGTATTTTTTTTGTGTTCACATTGGTTCTCGCGGTTCTCGAAATAAAGGTGGTTCTCGCATGAACCCTACCCTATATATATATATATATATATATATACACGGAAAGTTTAAAATACAAAAAGCTCATAAAGTGCGACGGTGCGTGACCACCAAATAACACGCGTCTTTTAAAAATGAACATGCGTAATGTGGTCGCGTATCATTGCACATTAATGGGGTATTGTACATTAACCTTCCTATATATATGTTTGTGTGTGTGTGGGGGGGGGGGGGGGGGTGGATCATGAGAAAACTAAAAAACTCCTATAAAGTCTAAAAAACACATCAATTTTTAGCTGTAAATCTACATTTTTAAGATAAATTTTTTTTTGAAAAAAAAATAGTATTACACATGTGTAACACTACGAAAAAACCTAAACCCCCCTCCCTAAAAAAAAGCTTAAGAAACACATCAAATTTTTTTACATTTTTTTGGCTGTAAGTCTAGCATTTTTATGATATTTAAAAAAAATTATAAATTAGTGTTGTGTTACTATGCATTCTCATAATTTTTTTTCCCTTCCTTTTTTATCTAATTTAGTTAATATTCTTTAGATTTAAATATTATTTTTTAATATAGTAAAACAAAGCATTTAACACTACGATAAATATGAATGTGGTTTATGAATTCTTTTTTTATCAAAAACAAATCGTAGGAGCAGAAGTGGAAATAACAACAACAAATAGGGATGACAATGGATTAGGTTCGGGTTGGGTATTGGTAATTCCATACTCATACTCGATTGTAAAATCGTGTCTCATACCCGACCTAATACTCATTGGGTATTTGTTGGGTAATTACCCGTCGGGTATCTAGTATACCGACGGGTATCGGGTATACCCATTAGTTTGTTAAAAGATATATATTGTAATTTCCAAATACATATCTTTACTATTAATTATTATATGATTTTATTTATACAACAACTATAAACAAAAAAATGTACATTACATACATATAAGTTTATCATCAATTAATAATAACTTTATAATCTATATCTATACTATATAATAAAAGAAACCATGTTTAGGACACTTGTCATCATATTAGGTCATGTACTCTATGGATAATTATCATTTAGTTTAATATTTTCTAATTAGTTATAGATAATCTCCTACGAAATATTATTTAATTTAATCTCTTCTACCTAATTATATATAATTATTATTTATATCTATACAAATAATAATTAAATAAAAATATTTTACTATATGAGAATACCGTTGAACCGATATGTGATCACAAGTTTGAAAATAAGAAATTCAAATTGAAATAATTATGTAGAAAAATGATTAATTAATTTAACATATAAAAAGTAATAATTAAAAAAATCTCAAGTGATCGAATGAAATAAATAAAGCTTCCCATACAATGAAAAATTTTTCTGTGTTACTTTCCGGTATTTTCATAATATTTTACTATATGAGAATACCGTTGAACCGATATGTGATCACAAGTTTGAAAATAAGAAATTCAAATTGAAATAATTATGTAGAAAAATGATTAATTAATTTAACATATAAAAAGTAATAATTAAAAAAATCTCAAGTGATCGAATGAAATAAATAAAGCTTCCCATACAATGAAAAAATTTTCTGTGTTACTTTCCGGTATTTTCATCTTATTTTTCTATTTATCTCTTATATTAAATAATAATAATAATAATATTTTTAAACAAAATTACATAAAAATAAATATTTGTTTTTCTATAAATAATTTTAAACAAATATTTAGGTGAGAATAAATGTTTGTTTTTTATATAATTATAAAGTTACATCCCGAGTTTTTTTTTTTTTTTTGAACGAGCAACAGAATCAATCATGAATACTCTCGGGGCACCCACTGGACCAAATGGAGTACTCCGAGAGTAACCCGAGTCCACAATATACTTTGGAGTTCAGTGATTGAAATTATGGTAAACTAGGAATCAAAGATTCCCATTTGAAACTGAAATGTTATAATAAGTGAATAGTACCCCAAAGTTCATTTTTAAAAGATAAATCTTGACGACTGTAAGTGTTAACATATGACATTATATTTTATTCAACACGTGCGATACACGAGTTTTTTTTAAAGATATATCCTTTTTTATTATTTATTATATAAAATTACATTTATGCAGCCCGTGTAATACACGGGGTTCAAATCTAGTACTTATATACATTATATGTATATACTTCACAACATACAAAATATAAATACTATTATCAAATACATATACTAAAATAAAATTTATTTTTTCACATTATGAGCATACTAAAATAAATAACTAATAGACAAAGGTTAATGAAAAATAACAATATAAATTATAAAATTCGAGTATATGATCGGGTATATAGTTCGGGTAAACGGGTATGTGGTTTCCAGTAATCGGGTCGGCTATCACCTAATCCCATACCCGACCCATACCCGCGAAATTTTTTAAAACTATTCTCATACCCGACCCAATACCCATAGGGTATCGGGTATACCCATCCCATTTGTGTTGGGTTTTAGGTATACCCGTCGAGCTCGGTTATTTTTGCCATCCCTAACAACAAAGCATTATCGATGCCTATGTTGCTGAAGATAAGGAGTAAAAGAATGTGTAAACTTTGATAAAGGGTATGGATAAATTAGTAATTTTATATTAAAAAACTAAAACCTATTTAAAAGGACGGGTTTTTGTGGCTTTTGGAAAACATCTTTTTACCTTCTTCAAAAAGCCAAACAAAAAAAAAGGACTTTATCATTATCAAATACTTTTTGAATTTATTGGCTTTTTGAGAAATCCAATAAGTTATTTCAAAACTCAATCCCGAACACCTACTAACTATATTTATTTTTATCCACCCGTATAACACATGGTATTTTAACCTAGTATACGCATATATTAAAAAAGCTCTAAAAAATATGTTATTAGAAATATTTTTTTTGCTCGAATAAAATGTGTCATCTAGAATGCTTCTCAAGTTTCTCAATTATCGAGTGTTTCTCTTAGGATCTCATACATACATACATACATACATACATACATACATACATACATACATACATACATACATACATACATACATACATATAGGGCAGAGTTCATGCGAGAACCACCTTTATTGCGAGAACCGCGAGAACCAATGTGAACACATCAAAATAAAGCCACTACACCACCAAAAACCTAAAAAAACCTAAGACACCCCTCCCCCCAAGCTAAATGCTAAATACTAAACTCCCCAAAAACCTAACCCCCCAAGCTAAATGCTAAAAACTAAACCATAAAGATAAACCCTAAAAAAACCTTAAAAAATCTAAAACACACACAAAAAAAAAAAATTAATATTTTTTTTATAAAAATCGCTACTTTTAGTATCCAAAAAAACTTTTTTTTTAATTTTTTTTATTACGAAAAGTAGCTATTTTTATAATAAAAATATTACAAAATTTTTTTATGTGTTTTTTAGATTTTTTTTAGTTATTTTTTGTTGTGTTCACACTGATTCTCGCAATAAAGGGTGGTTCCTAACGGATCCTTCTCATATATATATATATAGGGTGGGGTTCTAGAGTGAATACTCGTGTATTTACGAAATGAATGAACAAATGCTGGCCATTAATTTACACACGTGTATGGCCACGATTAGTGTGAATTTAGGATCTGGATCGAATCCTCAACCGTTGAATGCGTATGAACACGTGAAATGTGCGCAATCCAATCACGTGTGTGGATAGAACACGAATATGTAATTATCAATGATTTCTATTACTGATATAATAGAGTTTACACCACGTAATTAAACGGGCAGAGCTTTGCCTCAAGAATACCTAAAAAGTTCTGAATGACAAAGACTCAACTCACATATATATAGACATATGGCTTCGTACGAAGCCTTGTGCAGTGCTTCGTACGAAGCTGTTGGCTTCGTACGAATCTACCTTAGCTTCATTTCATGCACTCTTCTATTCAATCCCAGTCTTGTATCATCTGTTTAAGCTACGGTACGTGATTGACGTAAGCGATAGACATAATGCACTCACAGACTCCCCCTTGGATATTGTTGTAGCCAATCTCGTAGCTTTCTGTTTCTCTCTAAGTCTTCCAGAAGTGTTGACATTATCAGCACCACAGACTCTCCCTTTATTCTAACAAAATCCCTGTGGATCTGTTTTCAGCTTCAGCTGCTCCCCCTTTCGTTTAACTCCTCCTTCAGGCTCTCCCTTGCTTTAAGCTTCCGTGCTTTTCAGCTACTAGGATCGACACCTGGTACAAGCTATTCCATAATCGTTATCTGGCTCTGCAAACTCCCCCTGGCTCTGAGCTTGTCATCAGACTCCCCCTTAAGCTCAGCTATCGGGATCGTAGTCTGGCTCTTTCTTCTGAAAAAATCTCAAATTATTTGTAAGATATTTGACAATTTAAATTCATAATCGAAAATCTAGCTCTAAACATTTAACATGAATAAGCTGGAGCATTTCAAATATGTGACAGCACAGGACATCGTTTGTTCACAGAAATATGCGACCTGGCTCAATATATCCTAAGATCGAGAACCTGGCTCACTTTTAACAATTTTAGAACTATTTAAAATCTCTTAAGAACGATTGCCTGGCCTTTAATCACAAATGTATTTGACAAAATTAGTTCAAACTCGTAACCTGACTCTAAGCATCAAATATGACAGTTTTAGTATCCAAAACCTCACAAATAATCATCAAATATAACAGTTTTAGTATCCAAAACCTTTATTTTTCAAAAACATGTTCCACATACTTAGACTTTAAAACTCAGCTTTCTGACACCGGTTGTCGAAAAATAAAGTAGAATCAAAATCTTTTTGTATTTTTCCTGAAACATAAAGCAGTAAAGAAATATTTACAAACAATATTTTTGTTCGAGTTCGTGTCAGAGGATCATATCAGTTTATGACAAATCACTAGCACCGTTGAGCTATAAACACTTTAAGTTCTAAACGATTCACTTAGATTGTCAGTATACTGATCCACTTAAATTTTCACACAAAGTTCAACTGATTCGAGATACGAGATTAATGTTTTAAGCACTTAACTTATTTGCGTGTCCCACCTCAGAATATACTCCCGTATCAAGATTCCCTATATTCAGTCTTATAGGTGAATATACTATATTGACATCTGTTCTCTGGGTTAGTGTGAGACCTTGAGAGCTCGGGTATGAACTACCGTTCAGTCAAAGAGATGACGGCTCGACTTGAGGTGTGTCCCACTTAAGGATCTTCTTTAGAACTACATTTGATTCATATCTTTCAATATTTTTCATTTTTTATGCAGAGGGAAAGCTTTTAAAGCACATAAAGTATTATACGAGGTCTAGGCCATTGCTGACGCAAAATCAGAAGACCAAGTATAATACCCCCAGATATCAAATGGTATAAAGACCTAGTATCTCAGAATCAGGCAACCTCTCAAACAAGATTTTGGGGGTTACACATATATCCGAGAGATGTTCCCCACGATATAAGTAAGATATTGAAATTTAGGTTTATATCTCGAAATCAATCTACTAAGCGTGTAAAAACCTACTGGCATATCATCAGTGAAACCGTTTATCACAAATTAACTTTCCATTTCTTTAGCGTACCGTGATTGTCTACTGATGTACTATCATTTCCTCTTTTTACACAAAAACTCTTTTTTATTTTCTCATGTTTTTGTCGTTTTTCAATATTTTTCAATTCAAAATGAGTTTTGTGCTTTTTCAAATTTTTAAATGTTTTTTGTATTTTCTGAAAATGCTTACTCCCCCTAATATTCAAAACATTTAAAGAAAATTTTACAAACCGATGTAGATAGCTTCATCTCGCCATCCATTTTCTGCTTCACATGCTCTGTTTTGCAGAAAGTACCCCCATGATTTACAACACATTGATTTTTAACAATGTTAAAACCTTTTAATCATTTGTGAAATAATCATGTTTGTTCAGCTGTGAGGGTTTCGGCGTATTCAATCAACATTTTTTTTCAAATTTTTGATTTTTTAACAATTTAAAAAACAGACATATTTTTTCATTTTTTTTAATTTTTTACAAAGTAAAACATATTTTTGGTTGTTAAATTTTTCTATATTTAGGGCTTTTTGAAATATGGTTTATTTATGTACAGTAACAAACAAACTCCCTGTTTCTTAGTTACAGGGATCCGCAGCCTCCTCCTGTGCCAGGCTGCTCCTCTGTGCATTCTGACAATCATCCATATTCTGGAGCACCTGAACATACAAATACTTCAATCATTTGAACAATGCAACCCAAGCCTGTTTAGACTCAGGTAGCTGAACATAAATCTTTCCAGGTAAAACTGGATAGATTCGTTCATTCTTCTCAAAAACATCTTTATTTCGATTATCACCCACAGAAGTCATTTGTTTCTTTGCCACCCAAACTTGACCTTTTGAAACACTTCTTTGATAAAATCTTGAATCTAACAAATCAACTTTAGATTTCCAGAATTGTTTTAGTTCAAACTTGGATGTTTTTGGCTTCCAAGTTTGTTTTGATTTAGAAAAATCAACCTTTTGTTTCCAAATCTGTTTAGGTTCAACTTTGGGTGTCATTGGTTTCGGTTTCCAAGTTTGTTTTGATCCAAACTTGGTTGATTTCTGGTTAACACCAACATTCTTTTTCTTTTGAACATCAACAGGTTTCGGATTTGGACACTTGTGACCAAGATGTCCACTTTGACCACACTTAAAGCATGTTCTCTTGGAAACATCTTTAACCTGTTGTTGTTGCTTTTTCTTTTGAGCATAAAACTCTTCATTAGTCTATCGACTAAATTGGAGTTATTTCTCTTCTTCTGAACTTGTTCAGTGAACAAAGTTCGTCTGTTTATGAAGATTTATCTTTCTAAACTGTTTCTTTTGATTTTGTTTCTTTTTATAACCCAACTGTTAGGCCCTAAAGTGTGACAACTGTCAAATTTGCATGCATCCGTACAATTATTAAATAACGATTATGTTAGGAAACTTTATTTGTAAGTATTGAAGAAAATCACAATCAACTGGATCTATGAAGAGATCACAATCCTGAAGATCACAAACTAGAAAAAGAAGATCAGATGGGACAACTGAAATGCATAGCATCTACTTCAAAGAATCACAAGTTGATCAAGAGCAGAATTGGATTATCAGAAAAGGTCACTTCTGATGGATCTGATGAAATATCATCAGTTTCTGACGATTCTGATCATCAGGATTTTTCTGATGATTTGTTCATCAGAATTTCTGATGAAGTGGTTTATCAGAATTCTGATGAAATACCCCACTTGTCTGAAATTGGCTCTGTCCTGCCACACTTACCAAAGCAAGTTGACATTAATTGATATCATGATGAAAAAGACAACTTGAACGTTGGATTCAATGAATATGTCAATTGGGCACTTTTCGCAGGAATTATTGCATGAATTAACTATTGTTTATTCATGCACCCAGCCGTCTATAAATAGAAGGCTCAACCAGGAGAAGCAAAGTGAGTTTGAAGCTTAGCATTCACACATACATCAAAACTCCATTGCCCTTCTCACCCACATAATTCAAGATTCGTTTGTACTAGATAATAATCTTACAATCACCTTGTAAACCTTTTTGTTTTCAAAGTGATATAAACTTGATAATTCTGTAGGTCTTGTTTCTTGAAAGTCTGATTTCCATTTCCGCACATCTTTTTCACATCTACTGAAATCACTTGCCATATTACGTGAAAAGAAGTTGTTTTAAGGCCATACTGGTCCAACAATTGGTATCAGAGCATATTGAATAAACTATTTTCAAACGATCAATCGCTCATCTTCTTTTCTCTAAATATGGCCAGCTTTCAATCCTGGAATAATGCTTTTAACATTGGTTCTATGTCCAAACCTCCGACTCTGGTCAGAGAAGAATACCCCCAATGGAAAATCAGGATGGTCAATTTCCTTAATGGTCATGACCAAGCTCTGTTTCAATCCATTGAAAGGGGTCCACATACACCAATGACTGATATACCTGCTATTCCAGCAACTGACCAATCACCAGCAATCCCTGCCTCCCGCGCTCCCAAAAGTGAAATAAACTGGAGTGCGGAAGACAAGGACCTGGTGGCTGGGGATGAAAGGGCAAAGTCACTTTTAATAATGGCCATCCCCAATGACATATTTTCACAGGTTGATGCATGTGCATCAGCTAAGGAAATATGGGATCAGTTGGAAAACCTTTGTGAAGGAGGAGAAAGGATGAGAAGAAACAAAAGAACAAACAATGTCTCATCTTATGAAAGGTTTAAAAGTTTACCAAATGAAAGGTTAAATGATACATATCAAAGATTTACAAAACTTTTAAACGAGTTAAAGAAATTTGGAATAACAAAGTCAAACGATGAAAGAAACATCAAATTTCTTGATGCCCTTCCTAGAGAATGGAGAAGTCTAACCATGACTTTATCATCAACCTTAGAACTAGGAAACATGAGTCTTCATGACTTATACAACATCTTGATCCCCAGAGAGGAAGAAATATTTGAAGAAACCATTCAAAGAGGGGGATCTTTAGCTCTTATCTCTAACTTACAAAGATCAACAACAACCAATGATCCACAACCATCAAACAGCCAAAATCTTGAAACTTCTGATGCATCATCAGACTTTTCAGCTTTTGCTGAAGCAATAGCACTGCTCACCAAAACATTTGAGCAGAGGTTGAGGGGAGGTAGCCAGAGATGCCAGAGGAGTGACAAAGGAAGGATGGATGGAAGATCTAAAGAAGAGTTTAGATCTAAGGATAAAGGGAAGGCTGAAGTTGTGTGTTACAAGTGCAAGCAGAGAGGTCATTATGCATCAGAATGCAAGACCAAAAAGCTGAAGGATGTTGCCTATTATGAGAAAAAGCTTGAAGAAGCAAAGAAGCAGCAACAAGTAAGCTTAATTGCTGGAACAGATACATGGTTATCTGATGATTCTTCTGATGATGAAGAAGAAGAATTGGCAAATTTCTGCCTGATGGCACTTTCTGAAGGACTACCAGAAACTTCAGAACAAAAGGCAAACAATAGTGAATGCAGTCAAAAATCTGTAAAGACTCCAGAAGCAGTTCACTCATCTTTTCAAAATTATCCACTCATTCCATCACAAGAGGAATCTGATAACTCTTGTATGTGTGTTGACATACTGAAACTTGTTCAACACCATCTTCAAAAGAAAACTGTAAAATCTGTTAATGGCTCAGCATATAACAGAGTTTCTGATGCAAAATCAAGAAGAAGAAAAAATAAAGTGATTAATATTCCATCAGAAACAGTACCCAAGCAAGGCTGGGTACCTAAAACCCTCTAATCATTTCATTTCAGGACCATCATGTGCAGCAGATCTGGTACTGCGACTCAGGAAGCTCCAAGCACATGACTGGGGACAGGAGCTTACTCAGCAACTTTGTTTCAAGGCTGGGTAGAATGGTGAATTTTGGAAATGGAGTGAAAGGAAGGATCATGGGATATGGATGCATAAGGTATGGATGTCTAACCATAGAAAAAGTAGCCTATGTTGAAGGCTTAAAGTATAACTTGCTAAGCTGTGGTCAATTCTGTGACAAAGGTTTTCAGGTAACCTTTTTACCAGAAAAATGCTTGTTAATAGGTATAGATGATAATAAAATCTATTTAAGTGGGAAAAGAATAAGAAAATCAATTTACTATTTTGACTTCAAAGAAGAAAGTGAACATCCAAAACTATGTTTATTTTCAAAACTCAACAAAGGTAGTAGTTGGTTATGGCACAAAAGGCTTGCCCACTTAAATTTCAAAAACCTAAGCAAACTAGCAAGCAAAGGTCTGGTAAAAGGATTACCTCTGATATCCTCAAAGAAGGATAAAATTTGTAAAGCATGTGAGATGGGAAAATCCAAGAGATGCTCACATAAATCAATTTCTGAGTCTTCTATTTCACAAAATTTGGAACTTTTACACATGGATTTGTGTGGACCCATAAGTACAGAAAATTTTTCTGGAAAGAAATACATACTAGTAATAGTAGATGACTTCTCCAGGTACACATGGGTAGAATTTTTGAGAAAGAAAAGTGAAACTCCTGATCTGATCATTAATTTTATTAAGAAAATTGAAAATCTGTTAAAACTAACAGTAAGAAGGATCAGATCAGACAATGGGACAGAGTTTAAAAATGCAAAAATTGAGAATTTTCTTGTAAGTAAAGGAATTTCTCATGATTTTTCTGCTCCTAGAACACCCCAACAGAATGGGGTGGTTGAAAGAAGGAATAGGACTTTGGTAGAAGCTGCCAGAACCATGCTTGCTTATGCTAAATTGCCCACTCACTTTTGGGCAGAAGCTATAGCAAATGCATGTTTTACACAAAACAGATCCATAATCAACAAAAGGCACAACAAAACACCTTACAACATTATAAATGGAAGAATACCAAGTATAAAATTTTTGCATACATTTGGTTGTAGATGTTTTGTTTTTAATTATTTTGAAAGCCTTGAAAAATTCGACAGAAAAGCAGAAAAAGGCATTTTTCTTGGTTACTCTTTGTCATCAAAAGCATATAGAATCTTCATTCTCAATACAAGGACAATCAGAGAAAGTCTGTATGTTTCATTTGATGATTCATCAGAACAGAGGTTTCTGATGAATACTTGAAAGAAATAAATTTTTCTGACAAACAAGAAAAGTATGAACATCTCTTTGAAATGTTAAAAGAAGATTTCCTAGAACATGATAATTCTTTCAAAAACAAATCAATAGATCCATCATGTACTAACTCTGCAGAACAAAGGTGTAGTACATCAGAACCTCAGAATTCTGATATCTTACACACAATTGAAGCACCTGTTCAGGGGGAAACTTCAAATCCATCAGAACCAACAACTTTTCACAACAAGTTAAGATGGATCAAAGGACATGTTCATTCTGACATCATAGGCAATCCTGCAGATGATGTCAGAACAAGATCTGCCACTGCACATGAGTGTGCATTTTCTGGGTTCTTAAGCAAGATAGAACCCAAATCTGTCAAAGAGGCTCTAAATGACCCAGACTGGATACAGGCTATGCAAGAAGAGATTGATCAGTTTGAAAGGAGCAAGGTATGGGATCTGGTACCCAAGCCAAAAGACAAATCTGTCATTGGTTCAAAATGGGTATTCAGGAATAAATCTGATGAGAATGGCATAATCACAAGGAACAAAGCAAGGTTAGTGGTCAAGGGTTACTGTCAACAAGATGGTATTGATTATGACGAAACTTTTGCACCAGTAGCTAGATTAGAAGCTGTAAGATTTTTTCTTGCTTATGCTGCATCCAAGGATTTAAAAGTTTATCAAATGGATGTAAAATCAGCTTTTCTGAATGGTAAAATTGAGGAAGAAGTTTATGTGCATCAACCAGAAGGCTTTGTTGATCCAAAATTTCAAAATCATGTTTATAGATTAAACAAAGCCTTGTATGGGTTGAAGCAAGCTCCTAGAGCCTGGTATGAAACTTTATCAAACTTCTTACTCGAATCTGGGTTTACCAAAGGAACTATTGACACCACTCTTTTTCTCAAAACACACAAAGGTCATACTTTGCTGGTCCAGATATATGTTGATGAAATTATATTTGGATCAACCAATGAAAAATTTTGTGACAAATTTCAAAAATTGATGACCAGCCACTTTGAAATGAGTATGATGGGTGAGTTAACCTTTTTCTTAGGGTTACAAGTAAAACAAAGAATTGATGGAATATTTTTGAGTCAATCAAAATATGTGAAAACAATTCTACAAAAAATACTCACTTGAAAACTGCTCTGTTTCAAAAACTCCCATGGCAACAGGGAACAAGTTAGATTCTGATAAGGATGGTATATGTGTTGATATCAAAATCTATAGAGGAATGATAGGATCACTGCTTTATTTAACTGCAAGCAGACCAGATATCATGTTTGCAACATGCTTTCTGGCCAGATATCAATGTGATCCCAAAGAATCCCATCTAAAAGCTGTAAAAAGGGTTTTTAAATATCTCAAAGGCACATCAGAAATTGGTCTCTGGTATCCTAAGGATACAAACCTTGAATTAATTGCATACACAGATGCAGATTATGCAGGGTGCAAAATTGACAGGAAAAGCACATCTGGTGCCTGTCAACTCTTGGGAGAAAAATTGGTATGTTGGGCAAGCAAGAAACAAAACTGTGTCGCCACATCAACAGCAGAATCAGAATATGTAGCAGCAGCAAGTTGCTGTTCACAAGTGTTGTGGATGCAAACTCAACTGAAAGATTATGGAGTAACTCTGACAAGAATTCCAATTCTATGTGACTCAAAGAGTGCTATTGCAATAACAGAAAATCCAGTTCATCACTCAAGAACCAAACACATAGATGTCAGATACCACTTCATAAAAGATCATGTGGAGAAAGGTAACATTGAAATGTATTTTGTTCCAACTGAAAATCAAATTGCTGATATCTTTACAAAGCCTCTTGATGAAAAGAGACACAATTTTTTGATCAGCAAACTAGGCATGGTTAATATAAGTGATGGAGATTTTTCAGAAAACACAAAGACACAAATTGAAAACCAAATTATTGAACATCAAAATTCTGATATTCATAGAACAAATCAACTAGCTTCTGATGAAACAATCCATCAATCTGATGGAACACCAGAAAATCTGATCAATAAATGATAATTTATCAGATAAACTGAAGAAATATCAGAATATCTGGTGAAAACACCAGAAGTTCTGATATAAAATCAGAAACTATGTTGAAACATCAGAATATTTTGTAATAATTTTTTTTGTTCATCCTCATGCACATTCCACATATTGTAATTATACTTATTTTCGTGTATATTTTTTTTTTAAAGGCGGGGGGGGGGGGGGGGAGTAACATGCATACAGATGAAATTCAATACAGCTGTGATTATCAACCGTCTCAATTTTTTTTTTATTGAATTTCATGTTTATTCTGCAAATGCATGCAACGTCATTTTTTCATAAGGAACTTAAGTGACACGTAGGCACTAGAATCATTAGGAGCTATGAAAGTAGCCGCCTAGTCATTAAATGCTTACTCACACATGGGGCTTAGTAGACTGTCACATTCACTGTTACATACACTGTTACATTCCCTGCAACAGATATCGTCTTAATTGAAGAGAAAAAGGTTGGCTGTTAATATCACTTTCATCTATAAATATTAACAACCTGAAAAGAACTTTCGTCACAAAAATCATCTCTCTTCAAAAGTCCTTCGACAGAATTTTTCTTATCTAAAAATGGGTCGCCCAAAATTGATGAAAGTCACTCAATTCCCTCTTCCGTTTCACAGACTTCATAATCTTAGATTAAGATCCAACTTGGAAGGACCTGCATGGGAGGACTGTAGGTTTGTGTATAATATGATCATGAAAAGTCCTTTGGGCTTTGCTGTATCATCACATGTCACCATTTATCCAGAACTTCTCCAAGAGTTCTGGTGGAATTCTCAAATCATTTTTAGTGGTACTTCCGTGTGGATTGAAAGTGAGGTCATGGGGGTAAAGATCACCCTAAAAGAGGAAACAATAAGAAATGTCCTCAAACTGGGTGATGATCATGAAATCAAATTTCTGGAAAAGGTAAATGTGCAACAGACCTTGACTGAAATGGGCTATCATACACTCAACTCGTCAAGGGCTGTTAGCAAATCTGGTTTTATACCACCTTTCCAGTTTTTGGTAACACAGCTAAGTGTCTGCTTCTCCAAGAAGATTGGACACTTTAACGAGTTGTCTCATAAGATGATGGAAGTGGTTCATGCTATAATACAGGAGAAACCTTACAATTATGCCAAGTTCCTCATGAGAGACCTAGAAGCAAACATCCACGATCGTCAACCCTTTCTGATCTACCCACGATTCGTAACCAAGGTGATCACAAGTCAGCTGGACTTTGGAGGAGTGAGAAGCTCCTATCCAAGGGCCGAGCTGGTACTTCAAGAAAACATTAGTGAAGCCACCCTGACGCCATCAACGAATCACACCGGTCGAATAACCAGTCTTTGGTTTTAGAGGAGGAGGAGGAGTAGTTGTTTTTGTTGTTGTTTTATGTTTTGTTTTGATAACAAGTTTGTTTTAATTTTTTTTTCTCATTTCTTAATGGTAATAGATCTAGGGGGAACTAACACAACATGTCTGTTAAAAACAAAGAAAATCTGGTGGGTCACAAATGAGAACTGACAGGAGATAGTAAAACTCAGAAAATCTGATGATCAATCAGAAAATCTGATCATTCACCAGAAAACTGTGAAAATTCTGACAATAAATCAGAAAATCAATGTTTGTTTTGAAAAACCAGTAAATTTATCATATCATCAGAAAAACAATTCTTTTAACCAGATTTAAAGAAACTTATGAAAATCTAAAATTTTAAGAATAAGTTTCTTTCTAAAAAAAATTTCTGAGGACTGGAACAAGCTATATGAAAAAAAAATTACCTCTTATATATCAGAACAAAGGTGTGGAGTTCAGAACTGCAAGACGACAATGTAAGTAAAATCTCAGAACTCTACTTATTCCCTCTCATCTCAAAAAAAAAAAAAAAAATTCTGATGATTTATCCATTGAAAATAAATCAAATGAATTCTGATGATATATATATACAGAAAATACAACTCTTAAAAGTTGTGTTCAAAATTTTCTGATATATATATATATATATATATATCATGAGAAATACATGGGGATACACACAAAAGGTTTCTATTGGACCTTTTAGAAACAAAAGGGGTCCCACAAGAAGAAAATGTGCAAGTTGGAAATTAGTATTTATCTAAAAAAAATCATTGGAATCTCTAAAATTCTTTAAAGGATTTACATTAAATTAGAGACAAGCCAAAGGTTTTTCAAAAACGGTTGTTTACATAAAAGGATTAAAACATCATTAAGGTGTCATTAAACACCTTGATCACAAACAACCTACGATAAAAACTCAAAAATCTCTGTCCGTGTACACTATAAATACCCCATTCAAGACAGGGACTTCCATCATCAACCTTCAAATTCAAAACCCTGAAACCCTTTTCCGAAAACAAAACACAAATTCTCAATGGCTGCTATCAACATCAACATACCACCAATTGAACACTCTGTTCCCTTCATCACTGAAGCTGAATTTCTTCCATTAAAGAGCAACAATGAAGCAATGAATGATAACATCGAAGAGTATGATATGAAGTGTCAAATTCTCATTGAATTTCTAACCAGATGCCAGATAGCTCAAGCTCTTACAAAGACCAGAGAGGTACCGCAAGAACTCATACAACAAGTTGTAAAAACTCTCAAAATCTCAAGTCAAACAGAGCTAACAGCACATGTATGGGGAAATATCTTTATTAAAATTTCACCAGAAAAGATAAGGGAATGTTTGGAACTACCCTTACATCAGAGCTTTGAAGAAGCACCAGAAAAAGAAGATATGTTCGCACAACTTGATGCTGTAATGGGTTACAAAACAAAGATTTCAAGAATCAATGAATTCAAGAGAAAGAAGCTACCTGCCTTCTGGCAAGTTTTAATGGAAATTCTGAACAAGTGTCTATCGTCAAAGATTGGAGGTACAGATCAAATAAATATGAACATTCTAACAATCATGTTCAGTCTCATTAATGGATTGAACATTGATTTTGGAGCAGAAATATTTATTCTGATCAGAAGATCAATTCTGACTAAAGTTGGAAGAATAGATTCACATCTACCCTTTCCAAGATTTCTATCAATCATCATTTCTGATGCCTTTTTGAAAAGAAACATGGAAATTCCAGCATCAGAAAATATGTGGAAAACAGAAATTATGAGACCTTGGACTGCTATAGGGTCTTGGAAGTCAGATTATGATGTGCCTGTTCTGTCAGAAAAAAATGATAAATCTGATACCAGAAGATTCACCATACAGAGCAGAGTACTTGAAAATGTTGAACAAAAAGTCAGAGAACAAAGGAGTTTTTGAACATGTGTCCCCTATGGAGCATGATGCACAGGAGTCAAGCACACCAAGAATGGAACAGCAGGGTGAATCTGATCCTCATCCAGCTAATAAAGATGAAAATATGAGTCCTGTGACAGAAGAACATCATGCTGAAGACTCACATAAAGGAGAAACAGGTGCACAACATTCTAAAATAAACATATTTTATGATTCTGAGAATGATTCTGATGAATCAATTCAAGGAAAACATGAAATCTTACTTAGAGGTACTATTTCTTCTAAACAAAATGTGAGTAGAACCAATGACCCATTTTCTGAATCAGATTCTGAGGAGGAAAATGTGGTGACAACAGGTGGAGATCAGCCTGCTGATCAAGGAAACCTGGATGAGAAAACTAAGAGTTTCTCAACAACTCATGGAGAACCTGAAAAGGTTCAAGGATATGAGGAAATCCAGAACTTGAATGTGTTTCAATTTTCTAGTGAGAATATAGAGAATTTGGAATCTTCAAATCCTCTTAACCTCAGAACAGCAGAAAATGTGTTTTCTACTGGTGTTAGAAGGGGAACATCTGTTGTTTCTCCGATTTCCCAAGGATACCAATCTATGTCTCCTAAACAACTTCACAAAGAACTTGAAGACACAACTACTGCTGTGAAAACAGCAACAGAAGAAAAACTTGATCTGATACTAGAAGAAATCAGAAATCAAAAGTCAGATATCAAAGTTTTGTCAGAAACTGTCAAAGCTGTGCAGAAGCAAACAGAAGACAATGCTGCAGCCCTCAACAAATTGCAAAAGTCATCAGAAAACAAAGAGAGCTCATCAGAAATTGAGAAAGCTCTCAAGGAACTGCATGATATCAAGAAAAAGATAGCTGAGGTTGGAACTGCAGGAGAAAGCTCAAGTTCAGGGAAGCTTCTTGAAGAAATACAGTTCCTCAGAGCCAACAACAGCAGCATGGCTGAGGCTTTTGAGAAACTGTTGATGGAATTAGCTGTACAAAGAAATCAAGAAAATCAGGAGTTTCAGAAGATGAAGAAACAAGAAGAAACAAATACTCAAGCTCTTACTAATGTTCATCTGTTAGTAAAGAGATTGGAGTATAATGTTGCCAGACTAGCAAATGTTGATCTTCATGAACTGAAAGCCCCAATTCCACAAGAAAGACAAGCAAGGAGATCAGAAACTTTTCAACAACAATCAGAAACCATTCAACAAGGTCAAACCAAACAAACAGAAACGTCAACAGCTCAAAAACAGAAGCAATCCATGGGTCCACCTCCAGATAAACAAAAGCTACTCATGGGTCCTCCACCAAATGTCCCAAAGCCAGATACATCAAAGGTACAACAGAAAGACCATGTTCCAATAAAACCATCTTTTACAACCATCACAGGAGAAACAGAGTTAAGTATAATGATGGATACAAAAGAAAAGAAAAGAGAAGAATGGAACATGAAGTGACTTCCTCAAAAAGGCCAAGAAAAGTAATGATAGAAGATTCAGAAGGGAACATCAAAGAAATGAATGTGGTAAAAGGTGATTTACACACTATTATGTACCCTGAAGAACATCTAAAGAATTACTATTGGAAAGGTCCAGAAGACAACCCAAAGAGACCTCTCTCTCCATTGAGTAAAGGGATTGTTGAAAACAGAAACAATGGAGGTTGGGAAATTCTACACAAGAACATGACTAATCCAATAGTATCAATTGAAAGAATTGATACTATGACCACTGGAGGAGGCATCTTAGGTACTGAAGCACAAAACAAGTATACCTTGATCAGAAAAGATAACAGTGAACAAAAGGTTACTGATGCAAATCTGGCTGATGATATTCACCCATTGGGAATAGTCAAAATGAAGAATATCATTGATAAAATGAAAGGTAATTCAGTCAAAATCAAAAGAGCCCCTGAAAGTCTCAAATGTGCAGGAGCAAAGTTATACAAAAGAGCTGCACTGGCAGACTTTGATCTATGTATCAATTTTGAGTACAGCAACAAAGTGCTAATACCTCCTCCAAACACTTCAATTCCAGCTGAAATCACTTCTAAACCAGTAAGAACCGGAGCAATCTTTGATCAACCAGAAATGTGTGTAGTCTTCAAAGATGCTAATGAAGAGAAAGCTCTGTTCAGAATCAGTGAAATATGCAGGTATTCAAATCAAACACTAAAATATATAAGGAACTGCATGAATGAAAAACAAGAGCAGCTCAAAAAGAAGGGAAAGAACAATGAAAAGCTGAGAAAAACAATTGAAGAGTGCATTGAAAATTGGATGGAAGCAAGAGGATGGTATAAAGAAATGTACAAAGAAACTCAAAAGGCAATTGACCACAAGAAAAGGCTGAAACCTGGAGACAAATACAGAGGTGGAGTGAAGATCAATTAATGATTTAATGAGATTAAAATTCCTGTTTTTTTTTAACAATGTTTTATTAATGTCTGATTTATGGTTGGTTTGACTATGTTCTATGTATCTGAACTTAGTTGTTTTTAAATTTCTCTTTCAAAGAAAGTTGTTTATGTTAGATATAGAGATAGTTCATTTTCTTACAATACTTAGGGGGAAACTGTTAGGAAACTTTATTTGTAAGTATTGAAGAAAATCACAATCAACTGGATCTATGAAGAGATCACAGTCCTGAAGATCACGGACTAGAAAAAGAAGATCAGATGGGACAACTGAAATGCATAGCATCTACTTCAAAGAATCACAAGTTGATCAAGAGCAGAATTGGATTATCAGAAAAGGTCACTTCTGATGGATCTGATGATATTTCTGATGAAATATCATCAGTTCCTGACGATTCTGATCATCATGATTTTTCTGATGATTTGTTCATCAGAATTTCTGATGAAGTGGTTTATCAGAATTCTGATGAAATACCCCACTTGTCTGAAATTGGCTCTGTCCTGCCACACTTACCGAAGCAAGTTGACATTAATTGATATCATGATGAAAAAGACAACTTGAACGTTGGATTCAATGAATATGTCAATTGGGCACTTTTCGCAGGAATTATTGCATGAATAAACTATTGTTTATTCATGCACCCAGCCGTCTATAAATAGAAGGCTCAACCAGGAGAAGCAAAGTGAGTTTGAAGCTTAGCATTCACACATAAATCAAAACTCCATTGCCCTTCTCACCCACAGAATTCAAGATTCGTCTGTACTAGATAATAATCTTACAATCACCTTGTAAACCTTTTTGTTTTCAAAGTGATATAAACTTGATAATTCTGTAGGTCTTGTTTCTTGAAAGTCTGATTTCCATTTCCGCACATCTTTTTCACATCTACTGAAATCACTTGCCATATTACGTGAAAAGAAGTTGTTTTAAGGCCATACTGGGTCCAACAGATTAGTACTTAATGACTGTGCTGCATTACAATTAATTACTTAAATTGCTTATGATTATTATCATATACATACATGTGCATCATATATTGCAAATGACACAACATTATTGCATGCAAACTTTATTGACTCAAAAGATGCACGAAACCCAGTTAGCACAGTTATCCGACAAATCAGAAAAATGCTGACAAAGTTCAGTAGATATACAGACATTGTATTGAGACTCAGAATGAGCCAGAAACCAAGTATGACACTAGTATAGTGTGTAGCAAAGTAAGGGTCGTAAAACTGCCTTCCTATAGATAGTTTAAGTGCCTAAAAACTCAATTAAAGTGCTGAATTCAGCATAATTCAGCAAAATTCAGCTATTTAACACTCTTATATCATGCAGAAAAATGATTAACTGGCCCAGAATACTTTCCTAAGTGTCGGGAATTAAAAGTGTCACAAAAGGGTACATAAAGAGCACTAAACGGTATAGTTTGACACTTTAACGAACCGATATCTAACCGAACAACCGGACACTACCCGAAATATCAAAATTATACAAGAAGCATTGTTTTAATATTTCTGAGCTAGTTATGAGCCCCGAACACCCTAACACACTATATAACACCATATTAACTTAAACACAAAACACTACACTTAGATTTCAACTAATATGCTTAACCATCCATTACAACCCAACCAATACCCCCCCCCCCCCCCCATGGTGGACGGTCACTAAGGGTGGCCCCACCCTTGATTTTCCTTGATCTCATTTGGATTTGTTAGAGATCTTGTATTGTACTTTGAGAACATATTATACAATGGTTAAACTTCAAATATGGATTATAAGTAAACTTGGAGGATCTTGTATTCATATCTCACACACACTTTAACACACACCAAAACCTCCTTCCTCCTCCTCCATTCTCGGCCAAAAACTCCCATCACACCACCACCATTTTCATCCAACTTCCATCCATTCCAAGGTGTACACAAGGTTATAGAAGCTAAGATAAGAATCTTGGAGCTTGTGGATCTTCAAGGACCTCTTCCATTTGCTATTATCCATCACATACATCATCTTCATCTTCAAGAGTTCATCCCTAGCCTTAAGCTAGTAGTAAGATCTTCTACACACCATTTTACATCTCATTTAGTTGGTTAAAAGATTATGTATGATGTTAATCATGGAGAACATTAATGAACAAGAACATAACCTTTAACATAAGCTTAAAAACACTAAGCATACATATTGTTTAGTGTTGTTTTGCTTCTTGATGATTGATTATTTGTGTTTATTGTGAGTTCAGGATCGGATCGTAAACGATCACTAGATCTACGATGAATTCGATTTAACGTGTGGGAACCGTTAAATCGAACGGGTAATCGTGCGCGAAAACGTAAATAACTATCGTTTTATTACATAACGACGACAACCGGACAGAGTTTCGACTCGATCTATACAACGAACACTCGAAATCTAAGAAACATGACGAAATCGAAGTGTTCATGATGAAGATCTGATGAACTCGAAGAACTTGTGTTCGTACGAAATGAGTTCTCTCTAATTTTCCGTACCATGCGAAATGAGATCACTGATATTTATAGTTGGTCAAACTTGCATTTCGTACGAAATCGAATTCCAGCATGCATGCCATTTCGTGCGAATTGATTTGAGTCCATTTCGTGCGAGGTCAAAATTCCATGCATGCATGTTAGTTCATGCGAAGTCAAACGTGATGATGTACGATTGTGATGTCATCATTGCATAATGATGACATCACTTTGGATCTTGTTCAGTTTCTTCACATCGTGTCATACCGTATACTTACCTGACATTGCCTAACGATACCTAGTGAAACCTAGCGAAACCTCTGTCCGGTATTTTACAGACTCAAGACACTAGACTTTACATGTACAGTTAGATTTCTATCTATGGCCACACACATAGTGCACTAACAATCTCCCCCTTGGACATAGCTAGAAATCTGTGATGTTTAGTCTTGAACTGCCTTGGATAACATCTTCAAGTGAAACCACAGTCTCCCCCTTGAATAATGCCCGAATTTCTAAGATTTGACGTTTAATCTTGCTCCCCTTTTCATTTAGCTTCCTGTCAAATCTTATCATTATTCAAACGTTCAGATTTGACTGGTGAGAATTTTCTAAACATATAAATGTCTATTATTATATTTGACTTTTAAGCATGATCAAAATCAGTAACCCTCACAGATGATCAAGTTCAAATTAATGACCTTGATTATCCAACTTATCGATTTTTAAATTTTCATTTTGAAATTCAAGTTTCAAAATCATTTCTCATCACAAACAAACTCTCCCAACCCACTATCGTTCATCATGTTTAGCACTTGGAATTTTTTGAAAATCAGCTTTTCAACATCAGTTGTCGAAAATAAGATGAAGTAAAATCTTTTTGATTTTTCAAAATTCTATGCTAAAACACATACTTTTTGGATTTTTGTTTTTAAAGAAAAGCAGTAAAGAAATATTTACAGTCAATATTTTTGTGAGTTTGTGTAAGAGGATCATATCAGTTTATGACAAATCACTAGCACCGTTGAGCTTTAAACACTTTAAGTTCTAAACGATTCACATAGATTGACGATATTGTTGTCCTCTTAAACTCAATCTAAAAACTTTCGAAATGCTTACCGATACGTTAAGATATATTAATTTTGCACTAAATTTTTATGGACCCCACGATCTCAGCATATCCCCTCATCATGCAATATACTAACTCAAGTAATGCCTTTAAACTTTCATCAACTGTGATATGTGCGAAAACAACGCAGAATGTTTAAACATTAACAATCAGGTCGATCTTTCGATACGCAGAGAAAGTCCAATGTTTAAACAAAATAAGAAATAAAAACAAGTTGAATATGTTTAGATCTTAACCACCAGATCGATATTCACATATACGCAGAGGTGATCCAAGATTTAAACGAAACACCAAGAAAAATAAAGCAGAACGTTCAGGCACTAACATCCAGTTCGATACTCACGTATACGCAGAGGATGTCCAATGCTTAAACAAAATAAAGAAATCAAACAAGTTTAAATCTTTGCAAACTGAAATGCACAATCTTAGTGACTTTTTCAGCAAGTTGTGAAAGTTCATAAACTGACCGGTTTTTATGCTCTTTTAGCATTCAGCGATTACTGAGTAGATACACAGTCACGAAGGATAAAACTAAGTACTATACTTTCATGCGAAACAACTATTTTGCTTGAACAAGTCATTCCGTTTGAAACTGTTTTCGTTTGAAATGACATTTCGCATGAAATCTTCATTTCGTTTGAATGATGTTTGTTTTGAAAATTTATTCTAAGTGTTTAACATGTATTTCTGTTGGTTCTTTCAGGCTTCTAATGTGCAGTTCGATCCATTACACAACATCTGTTGTGTTTATGATGAGAAAATTTCAAAGATGGCAGAATTCAAGGGGATTCTGGAGTTTATGAAAAGATTACCTATTCAGAAGGCCTTAACTAATCAGCATCTTGTTTTTGAGTCCCACATTGAACGTTTCTGGAAGAATGCCAGGTATGATGAAGAAAACAAAACGATAAATTCGATTGTTAGTTTGAATGGTAAAGATAAACCAATCATCATCACAGAGCAGCTAGTACGTGAGGTGTTAGACTTTCCGGACGATGAGAATTCTCCGACAAAATTTCCAGAAAGGATGGTGAAGGGTTGTATGCTAAGGATGGGGTACAGTGGACCATTGAACAAGGCTAACTACTTGAAAGCATGTTTTTCCAAGCCTTACAAGTTTCTTATACATTCAGTGTTGCATGCTCTTAGTCATCGAAAGGGAGGTTATGATGTGATGCGGGATTATCAAATGTGCATGGTGACTGCACTTGTGTTAAACAAGAAGTATAATTTTTCAAGAATTGTATTTCATTACATGAAAGAGAACATCACTTCAAAGAGCAAAACATGGATCTATCCAAGATTTGTACAGATGATACTAGATCATGCTTATCCAGATCTTGAAAGAGATGAAAATAATGATTTGTTGGCTTTAGACCACATGAATAATGAAATGCTGAAAGTACTGGCCAGATATCGTCCAAACTATCCAGAGCCATCAACAAAAGCAGAATTCTTTGGGTTTATCAAAGATAAAAATTACCAAGATACAGATCCAGTTGATTATCAGATGTGGAGGAATGACAAAGAAATGAAAGAAGCAAGTTATGTAGAGGAGTTGAAAATACTTGCAAACTTCAAAGAAACTCGAAACGAGTGGTTCTTGAAAGAGGAAAAGAAAAAGGAGGAGCACAAAAATAACTCCTAAAGTACAAGCTGAGGAAGGTTCATCTTCACAACCTAAGCAAAAGCGTCAAAAGAAAACGGTTGAGACATTACTGGTCGATGAACCAGAGGAAGAAGAACCAGAGGCTGATGTTGAAGGAGATCAAGTTCGTTTATCTCCAGAATCTGATCGTTTGTTAAAAGTTCTTAAAGAAAGTTTTAAAGCTGGAGAAGCAGCTAAAGCAGCTGGAGAGATTGAAGGTGACAATGAAGAAAACAGTTCATCAAGCTCATCTGAATAGGAGATTGATGAAACTGAACGTGCAGAAAGAATTAGAGCTGAAATAGAGAAAGAGAAACAGTTAAAAAGAAAGAGGAGAAAGGAAAAAGAGGATGATTTGTACATTCCTTCTCCAGATCATGTTCAAAAAGATTCTCAAACACCTCCATCATCTGGTGGTAGAAAGAAGCAATCTGCTAGAAAGCGTGTTGTATCTCCTGTTGTTGCAAAAAGATTTAAGGTTTTGTTAAAGAAGAAACCTATTCAGGAACCAATTCAACCACCGTCACCACCATCTGAACCATCACCACCTAAATCACCACATCAATCACCTCCAAGACAACCTACACCACCAATTCATTCATCACCACCACAACCACCATCACCACCACCACAACTATCACCACCACATGAACAACCTATTATCACTTCACCACATATACTTCAAACTCCACCATCTACCCAACCACAAGTACAAACCACTCCCGGTTCTTCAGGTCTTAAAGATTTTCCAAAGTTACCAGAGAATATTGCTCTTGAAGACATCGGAGATTTCAGTTTTGTGAATGATGAGCAGGTGAAGAAGTTGGAAAAGAAGGTAGAAGAAGTGTTAGTTGAAAACAAAAAGTTGTTAGATCGTGAGAAGAAACTTGAAAAGCGTGTTAAGACTGTTGAAGCTGAAAACTCGTCGTTGCTGAAGAGAGTTGAAGCTGATCAGGCTGAGATTGATATTATGAAAGTTAAAATTGCTGAATTGGAAGAGGAAAAGGCTCGCAGAAACGAACAAAATAAGTACTTTGAACTAAAGAATAAAGAGTTAGAGGCTGCCAAAGCAATGAAAGAGCACGAGATGTATATGATAAACAAAGTGTTAGAAAATTTGCTTGGAAAATCTGTTGAGCAAAAGTTTGAAGAAATTGAAGTTGAAGAGGTGAGAGCTCGTCGTCAAGCTGCGATTGATGCTAAGATGAAGAATAAAGATAAAGGTATTGAAGGTGTTAGTGAAGTTACTGAGAGAGCAATTGTTCCTTCAACTGTACCTGAATCACCTGTTGAAAATCCTCGTCCTATTTCTGCTGTGTCTGGTATTTTTGAGGAAGACGTGTTAATTGATGATGTTATTGATGATGAGGAAGATGTTGAGGAAGATGATGAAGAAGAGAAAGATGATGAAGTTGAAAAAGATGATGCAGACGATGTGTTTTCTGCGAGTAGTCATAGTGATGATGATGGAGATGATGACGATCAGAGTACTTCTGGTATTAAAGTTACTGAAGCTTCGAATAAAGAGAATGTCGATAATTATCTTCATGACGATGCAAATGAAGAACCTGAAAGTGCTGAAGGTGAGGGGGAGAATGTTGATGATCAGAACGTTGATGAAGTTGAAAAGTTGATTCTGCGTATTGAACCTGATGTAGAGGAAGGGGAAATCAGACATACGTATACTTTGGATGAGTACCTCAAGTTAACACAAGTTGATGAAAATAACTTTAAGCTTGACTTTGAAGAAGAATTGAATGATTTCGACATCAATCAGCAGCCCGAGTATCAGTACAAGTATGTGGAGGATGCTGATAACTATGATCGAGTTAAGGTTGAGGACTGCAGTGATGAAGAAACGTCTGAGAATGTTGATACTTCAAACTTTCCAACGCTGGTTGAATTTTTCAGTCAAGAGAACATTGATGAATTGAGAAGGAAAGTTGAAGAGTGTTTGAAAAACAAGAATTTTGATGGGACGACAAAAGATGAACATCAAGAAGAGAAGAAAAAATGGTTTAAAAAGAGTACTGAACGTATGTTTAAAAAACCGCTGAAGTTCTACAAGAGAGATAGAGCTGTGTCATTGGGTGACATTATCAGTTGGGGCTTTCTACCACAAGTCAATGCATATGCTATTCGTAGAGACTATGGTGTTCAATATTTTGCATACATCCAGGATATCATGTCGTTACCATGGTGGGATGTGGAAGAGCTTGCAAAAGTCAGAACTTTGGATTATCCTATCAGAAAGCATGATGTGCCTGTTTGGGGATTAATCAAGTTTGAAGCTTACAAAGAATTCAAACACTGGAAGCCTCATTATCCAAAGAAAGTGAGGAAGATAAATTCAGTGACTGGAAATGAAGAAACCATTTTGCAAATAAAGAAACCAAGGGTGATCAAGAACATTCCACTACCAAAGATGGAACAAGATTTCCATAAAGGGTTTGTGTGTTGGGTGTACAGTTACTTGTCGACTGAAGCGGTAATCACATACAAGGTGGAAAAGGAAGTTAGATATATCCACTTGTATGATCCGATGTGGATTATCAACTGCTCAGCAAAAGACATTGAATGTTTGTTTGTAAACAAGATCTGCTACAAAGCTGAAGACAAAGAGCAGGCGATGCAGTTTCAGAAGGTTGTATCTATTTGTTTCCAGAAAGGAATTAATGCTGAGAATAAATGGTCGACAAAGTGGAGAGAGATTGAGAAAGAGGAAGCGTTGAAAGCTGAGAAAGAAAAGAAGAAACTTGAAGCGAATAGAGGTAAATGGATGAGGTTACAAGCTGAAGAAAAGCTACAAGCTGCTAAAGAGAACGAGAAGCTGAAAAGTGCATTGAGAAGAAAGCCGAAACAGAGGGAAGAAAAGTTTAAGTCTCTATGAAGAATGTGCTGAAGACCTGACTGAAGACTCCGACAATATCCAAGGGGGAGTTTGTTGGTGCATAATGTCTATAGCCTACGTCTACAGTCTAGGTCATGTCGGTAGCTTGTAATAGGGCGAAATATGTCAAAAATGTAATTTTATATATGTTAGAAGTCATTTCGCATGAAATAGCAATTGGCTATTTCGTACGAAATCAAAGTTGGCTATTTCGTACAAAATAGCATGTTGCTATTTCGTGCGAAATCAGTTGCCTATAAATAGGCAGTGTTGGTTTTTCATTTGGTACGAAATAGGTGAACGTGTAATGAAGTGCTGCCCAATTTTCACCGTGTAATCAAGTTGAATATCAATGAAAAACCTGTTTTAAGTATAATTCTCTGTTTCTACACCTTTCTATCACTGATTCTCAGTTGTTTGACTGTTTCCGCCTTTCAAACAGCTTAGTATTGACTCTGAATGACTCATATAGGTCGCAAAACGATCCTACATTTATGATGTTAGACATCATATGGAACCTACTAGGTTGTGATTAAACACATGATCTAGTAAGTTAAGGTGATGATCTCGTGAAAGACCAAGATGATCACACTTTATGTAGACATGAACTTGAATAATAAAAATTGTTTTCATATGTGATAATGATTTAAACACAATACAAGTCTTGTGAGTGGATGATTTCCAAAATAGTTTTCTCAAGAAACTAAGTTAAATAATCAGATTTACCTAGACTTGGTTCTTACATAAACAAATACTATTTTTAAGGGTTAAACAAGTGTAGAAACACTTGTGTAACAAAAAGATTACATAAAGAAGCATTTTTAGAAAATGTGTTTGGAAGTTGTAAACACCCAACTTCTTTAAAGACGAAGTTTTTAAAGAAGTAAATACATTTCAAAGGGTAACTAAACCTACTAAGCACACTAGTAAATACATTTCAAAGTGTGTGATTATTTGTATACTTTGTGTGTTAGTTATATTATTTTAGGATTTGAAATAATATAACTTAACATATACCAAGAAATTACAATCCAAAATATTACAAAAAAAAATCCCAAGGAATAAATACACAAGTTACACGCATAATATTGTAAAACCGAACGAAAGAATGTAACTTACAAAATATTCCGGAAAATACCTTTATGAATATTTTTTTTTGGTAAATAATATTTTGGACACAAGAAATGAAAATATGATTTTATGGATGTTACCAAGTTATATTGTATTTTTGACAAGGAGAAAATATATTATTTTTTGGAAGTAAAATATATTTTCTTGGAATTTTTAGAAGATATATTATTTTTGAAAAAAAATATATATTTTCTTGGGTAAACTTGAAATACATTATTTTTGGACAAAATAAGTTTATAAATATTTCTAAGTGAGACTTGAAAATATATTATTTTGGAACTACAAATATTTTTGCCGAAAGGAAAAATTATAAGTAATTTTTCTAAGTAATAACTCTTAAATATATATAATTTGGGAAATATATATTAGTGGACTTTTATTAGAAATAATATTCCGGAAAGTTTAACACAAAATTAAGTATAAGAATACTTAACTATTACAAGAAGATACGTATCCTCGTACATATAAATCCACACCGGAATACGACGCCAATACATGGCAAGTTATACAAATACAAATATACCCATTCTTGGGAAGGATATACATGAGAAGTGTTAAGTTAAAATATTAATTATTTTAACAAATAATTAAACACTTGGAATATTAAGGAAGACGTCTTGAAACATAACTCAAAGACGCTAGTCATTACTAAGTCAAGGCACGACCCGCTCGTCTAATGGACCGTAGTACGCATGTAGGTAGTCGTGCGTTCTAGAGGAAGCTTTGAGTCACATCGGATACAAGGAACGCAAAACAGTGAGTTCATGTCCCCCTTTTCTCTTAACTGTTTTCGGTTTTATAACTCTCGGGGGTGAAATACATGTTATATACTGATTACAAACAATTACAAATGGTATGATTAACTAAGGAATGTACTGCTAGATCACGTGAATGGGTAGGCAATTAACTTAAGACCATTAATCCTTGTACAAGGACCGAGGGGCATGAGTGATAGATCTATTGGGTGTTGCGAGCCCCACCCATGGGCCTGCGAGTTGGCGGCATGTGGTGACTATGTCGTTCCGCCGGAGGGGCCGATACGAAATACGCATACAGGGTTGAGTGCTTCCTTTGCCATGTCACATATATTAATGTATTAGCTACACATTAATTGATATGTCTTTCCTTGTTGCTTCATACCAGTTTACAAGTACATACATACTTACAAAGGTTTTCAAGGTTTATTCGTGCACACCTACTAAACACATGAACTCGCTCAACTTTTGTTGATGTTTTCAAACTACATGTATTTCAGGAAATTAAGTATGGATCTGGCGGGCGTTGGAGTTTCAAGTCATGTTGAGAATAAAAGATGTGATCCGTGTCTTAGGGTTTGGTTAGTGTGTCTTATCCTGGACGAGACACATCTTTCAAAACCTGGTTTTAACTAAAGTCTTTTGATGAGTCCATATGGAACTCTAAACAATTTATATGGTTTGTAACTCGGATCTTAAGTCTATGTTTCAAGACAATGAAGATGTAATGTTTTAAAACTTAATCAATGGATGAACATCTTGGATTTATCATATAGTTGCTTGTTATGGTTGAATGCAATGATATTAAGCAGGTCACACCAAATCACGCTTCCGCAAAAGTCAGGGTGTGACATAAAGTGTGTGACTGACGCATCAAATTAACACAACGGGCTATGGTTACAAATTGGGCCTTACCAGGTTAGTTAATATTAGGTTTTAGACCTTTATAGGTCACTTGGGCCAAGCTTTAGGCCATGTGGGCCAAGCAGGCCCAAGGGGAGCCCATGTAGGGAAATGGGCTTTAGTAAGTGTATAAACAAGTTTTCAACTTGTTTTAGGTTTTGAACCTCCAAGTTATACAATTCTAGAGAAACAGAGAGTGGGAGGCGATTTGGTTGTGAACACTTGTGCTAGACGGTTTTACTTATTCAAGTAATAGAAACGTGTGCAAGGGTTGAAAGTGATTCGGTATTGTTCTTCGTATTTATTGCTTTTCAGTTTTTCTTGAATCTCACCAAGTTTAGATTTCGCACAAACTTGGTGATTGTTTGATATCATTGAAAGATCCGGTTTTCGGGACTTACAATTGGTATCAGAGCCATTAGAACATGTTTCTAGGCTCGGTTTGATATCAAATATTCAAGATTTGTAATTTTTGTTCATCGTGTTCTTTGCGTTCTTCGTAGTGTTCATCGAAATTTTATCAGAAAATCAGTATATTTTGGTGTTTAATCTTTGAAAAGGTTGTTAAAAGGATTAAAGATAATCTTTTGAATTTTTGAAAATATCTTGATTTAAAAAAAAATTGATTACAAAATTTTCGGAGATCTCTAGTCCTTGATTTTTGGTGGATAAATTTTTGAAAAATTCTCACTTTCCATATCTCAATTTTATATACAGCCCATCATCACATCGTTTTTTACTTCACTGTTTCGACAGAGGTTTCGAGTCTCATCTGTTATTGTGATTTCGAGTCCTATCTTCTCTGGTTTCGAGTCCCACACGACAGAGGTTTCGAGTCATCACTCATCACGGTTTTGACTTATCACAGTCTCGAGTCCTACGTTTCTGAGTCGCAACCACGGTTCCGAGTCACGATTTCGAGTAACTAATTTCGAGTTGGTGAGTCGCAACCACCAAGGTCCACTGTTCATCATCTGATTCCGACTAAAGGAGATTTTGACATACACCAATCATCTCTACCGTCTTTTTCTTCTTCTCTAGGCTCGCATAGATCACCTTGTTTATTCCTTCCTCGACTTTTTCTCTGTAGCGTGGAATCTCTTTGAGCCCTCGACACCAAACTCCAATAGTTGGAATTGCAGCAACTAATCCTTCAAAATCTATCACGTCAGGATCAACTATCGGGTTCCCTTTCAGATCAACATAACAATCTTTTTCTTGACACCATTTATTTGCTCGCCTTGCTTCTTTGTAAGCATCGTATACATGACTCAAATAACAATGTGTCTCTTCTTCCTCTCGGCTTCTTTTGATCTCAGCAACCAACGACCATTTTACTTTTCTCTCATCTTTAATATAATTGTTCCATTTGAAACCTTCATCTTCTTGAATTATCATACTTGGTCCACTGCATTCATCATTAATTGTCAACATAGCTTGTTTCTTCTCTTTAGATGACCCTTCCTCAATCTGCTTTCTTGATGGTTGCTCGTTGTTGCGATGATAGATAGCCTTTTTGTAAAAATCATCATGAAAAGGATTTACACTGTCATCAGCTTGACGTTGGAGCATTCTATTTTAAAGTTTCCCTTTTGTTTACATTTGAAACAGGTGACTTTAGCTTTGTCAAATCCTAGCTTCATGTCAGGTCCTTCCAAACACTTTCTCCCAGTTATCTCCATGAAGCATTGAGCCCTCCTGATGACGCTTGCCATGCACCAGCGAATGTCCATGAGCTCCATCTCTTCCGGGTCTACCTGATCGTAGTCTTCCTTTGCCATGTTTGGATTCCCTATCTTTCCTGCGATCAGACCTTCATATGACCCCAGAATAGAAGCTAAGAAACTCATGTGCTGTCTCGCGAAATCAGTGTTCAAATGTGAAGAATCTTTCCAGTCTTGACTCTGATTGGATTTGGATGATGCAGAAGATGAATGATATGCTGGATCATAGCCTAAAGACTTGCTTTTTGATGAATCACTAGAATTATCTGCACTAAATGTTGTACTAATTTTTGGTGACTGGTTGTTCTGCAGCATACCTCTTCGATAATGCAGATCAACATTCTGTTGATAACTTGAACTGGACATTTTGTTTTGTTTTTGTAACTCTAGATCATGTCCCTCCAATTTCTCAATCAAGCCATCCAACGTCATTTCATCAAACTTGACATCATTTTTCAATACATTCACAAAAGTTTTCCAATCTTCCTCATGCGGTAACGCCTTGACAAGTTTATCAACAATCTCTTCTCTTTCTTTGTGGAGTCAAAATCTCTCCAGCTCAATCTTCAGATGACAAAATCTTTCAACCATTTGTCTAACAGTCTCGCCCTTCATTCAGCCGAATAGATCAAACTCCTTTTTCAGCAAAGAGATTTTGTTTTTCTTAATATCTTTACCACCTTCTGCTTTCAACTTCAACGATTCCCACATAGACTTGGATGTTTCACCATGTTGAAGTAAAAACAAAATATCATCTCCTACGGATTGTTGCACTAGTGTTACCATTTTTAGTTCATCAGAATGTTTTTCTTTATCGAGTTTTGAAAATTCTGGAATTGGAAGTAATACATTTTGATCATTCACAGGTTTTTAATATCTGTAAGTCATCATAATCCAACTCTCATAGGCACTCGCCTTCACCCAATTTTCAAATCTCGTGCTCCACCAATTATAATCTTCGATATTCATTAGTTTAGGTGGCCTTTGGTGATTTCCGTAAACATTATCATGGTTTATGTTATCAGTTATGGTTTTTGAAATACTTTTCGGTGTAACAGTTGTTGCTTCTGATGACTCAGAAGTGAACGCACTATAGAATGTGTTGTAAAATTCTTCAGCCATGATTCTGATCTTTGAACAACCTACAAACAAGCAAACACTTGATCAAATTTGAAAATCAAACAAGATAAACACTCCGTTCATACGAAGCTGGAAGAATGTTGTATTCGTACGATGCTATAAATCTGGGTTCGTACGAAGCTATGAACTCTGGGTTCGTACGAAGCTAAGTTTTTCAAGATCACAACAATTGAACTGGGTTCATACGAAGCTATATTTGTGGCTTCGTATGAAGCTAAGCTGTGAAGAACAATGTAACATTTTTCATAGTTTTTCACTGAATTGAATCTGATTTTGTTCGAATTTTGATCTGAAACTTTGTAGGATTGTTCAAAAACAATTGTCACACAACATATTAAAAAATTAGTCGATTTTAACCGTTAAATCTTCGTAGATCTGAGTTTTATGTTTCAAAGAAAATGTAGAAGAAGTGTACAAGAAGATATGAGTAGAAGATGATGATTTTGGCTCTGAATCTGATGTAGAAACTTGAATATTCGTGTCTTCAAACCGTGCAAACAAACACCCGCTCTGATACCATTTGTGAATTCAGGATCTGGATCGAATCCTCAACCGTTGAATGCGTACTAACACGTGAAATGTGCGGAATCCAATCACGTGTGTGGATAGAACACGAAGATGTAATTATCAATGATTTCTATTATGATATAACAGAGTTTACACCACGAAATCAAACGGGCAGAGTTTCACCTCAAGAATACCCAAAAACTTCTGAATGACAAAGACTCAACACACACACACACACACACACACACACACACACACACACACACACACACACACACACACACACACACACACATATATATAGGGGACCGCTAAAATGAGAATCACCTCCAGTTGTAAGAACCGTGAGAACTACACCGTACGGGGCGATGTGAACCAATTTTTTTTTCATAAAGGTAGATGCATGTATTATAAACACATTTGTAAAAAAAAATGCCGGGTGTGTAGTTTTGAGCACCCAAAGTTTGCGTTTACGGGACCCGTAAATTTTATTTAAAATTTACGGTACCCGTAAACACAAACTTGTGGTGTTCAAAACTACACACACGACATTTTTTTTGTTTTTTTTTTTTTACAAATGTGTTTATAATACAAGCATCTACGTTTATGAAAAAAAAAATTGGTCCAACTTGCCCCGGATCAAAAAGTTCTCACGGTTCTTACAACTGGAGGTGGTTCTCATTTTAGCGGTCCCCTATATATATATATATATATATATATATATATATATATATATATATATATATATAGGGAGGGGCTCATGCGAGAACCACCCTTATTGTGAGAACCTTAAGAACCAATGTGAACACAACCTAAAATAGCTAAAAAAACCTAAAAAAATCCTAAAAAAAACCTAACCCCCACCCTCCCCCCCCCCCCCCCCCCAAAAAAAAAACCTAAACCCCCCCCCCCCCCCCAAGCTAAATGCTAAAAAAAACCTAACCCCCCCCCCCCCAAAAACCTAAACCCCCCTCCCCCACCCCACAAAAACCTAAACCCCCCACCCCACCCCCCCCACCCCCAAGCTAAAATGCTAAAAACTAAACCCCCAAAAAACCTAAAAAAATCTAAAAAAAATAAAAAAAAAATCTAAAATTTTTTTTTTGAATTTTTTAATATTTTTTATGTTAAAATCGCTACTTTTAGAAGCAAAAAAAAAAAAAAAATTTTAAATTTTTTTTTTTTTTTTTGCTTCGAAAAGTAGCGATTTTTTTATAAAAAATATTAAAAAATTCAAAAAAAAAAAATTTGTGTGATTTTTAGCTATTTTTAGACATTTTTGGTGTGTTCACATTGGTTCTCGCGGTTCTCACAATAAGAGGTGGTTCTCGCATGATCTTCTCCCTATATATATATATATATATATATATGGCTTCGTACGAAGCCTTGTGCAGTACCTTCGTACGAAGCTTCTGGCTTCGTACGAAGCTACCTTAGCTTCATTTCATGCACTCTTCTATTCAATTCCAGTCTTGTATCATCTGTTTAAGCTATGGTACGTGATTGACGTAAGCGATAGACATAATGCACTCACAATTAGTTCGCTCAGTTCGCAAATTACACTAGTGTTCACTCTTGAACCTAGTCCTATATATATAAATATATAGAAAAAGTATATCGTACATTACGGCTTAACGTACTTCACGTAGGACAACGTGCGTGATTTGTTCTATAACATGCGTGATTAATGTTTTCAATATGCGTGATTATTGTGTTTCAACATGCGTGATTTTGGATTTTTGAGTTATAACGTGCGTGATTTTAAAATGAACGTGCGTAATTACCTGTCGTACGTGATGTATGTTAAGCTGTAATGTACGTTAACCTTCCTCTATATATATATATATATATATATATATATAGGACAAAGATCCGTTAGGAACCACCCTTTATTGCGAGAACCGTGAGAACTAATGTGAACACAACCAAAATTGCCTAAAAATAGCTAAAAAACACACAATTTTTTTTAATATTTTTTATAAAAAAATCGCTACTTTTAGTAGCAAAAAAAAAAAAAAATTTTGCTACAAAAAGTAGCGATTTTAACATAAAAAATATTTAAAAAAAAATTAGATTTTTTTCAATTTTTTTTTAGGTTTTTTGGGGGTTTAGTTTTTAGCATTTTAGCTTGGGGGGGGGGGGGGGGGGTAGGTTTTTTTTGGGGTTTTAGTTTTTAGCATTTAGCTTGGGGGGGGGGGGGGGGGGTTTAGGTTTTTTTTTTAGGTTTTTTTAGCTATTTTAGGTTGTGTTCACATTGATTCTCGCGGTTCTCGCAATAAAGGTGATTCTCGCATGAACCTTACCCTATATAGGTATATATATATATAGGTTGAATGATCAATAATATGTATTTTTTTACAAAAACAAAATAATTTTAAAAATCCGGATGGACCGCAAAAAAGAACTAAGAAAAGTTAACTTTATTAAAGTTTAGGGCCGACAATGTAAATTGGGTTACTTTAGGGTAGAGATGGGCATAATAACCGGTTCCAAACCCGACCCGGTGGAACCGACCTGGACCCGGTTCCGGTTCCTACCCGGCTAATAGTAGAACCGGTTCCGGGTTTAAAAAACCCGTAGGTTCCGACCCGGTTCCACATTTTATAAATAAAATCGGTTCGTACCCGGTTCCTACCCGGACCCGGTGCGTACCCGGAACCCGGTTCCTACCCGGAACCGGTTCCGGGTATTAAAAAAAACCCGATATGCCCATCTCTAGTTGTCAGACCCGGTTTCTAATTGCATGTGAAATGATCATAGTCTGGTCCATCACGTGGCTCTAAGGATTGTTTGGTCCAATCAAACTGAATTGATTCTAGTAGTTGTCGACCACTTTTATAAAAAATTGGCCCAATCATCTTATCTTGTTACTTGTTGTTGTCGGTTTAGTGGACTTTGAGATCCAATCAATTTGTTTTGAGTATTAATATTGATCGGATCGGCCCATGTGACTTTAATTCTTGCGGCCCAATCCGACTTTAGATATATTAGATAAGCTGGAGAAAGTGCATTGAGTTGTGAGTTTTTGTTGGAAATTGAGATGTGTACCCGGTTCCAAACAGGAACCGTACCCGGTTCCAAACAGGACCCGTACCCGGTTCCATTGTACCCGAAACCGGTTACGCCGGTTCTAAATATATTGACGTGTACCCGGGTTGTACCCGGAACCGGTTCCACAGAGAACCCGGTTCCACTCACTTGTATCCATACCCGGTTCCGGGTTGGAACCGGTTCCGGGTTTTAAGAATACCCGATTATGCCCATCTCTACTTTAGGGGCGTTGTTAAAAACTTTTAGTTTAACAAAAAAATCTAGAAACCGAAGTCCCCATGATTCGATCCTACAACCCATTTGCCATACCAATACACTTTTCACTACTACATCCCTTCTTGTGTTTTTTACTCCTTCAAATATGTATAATCTAACGAATTAAGAAAATTAGAAAAAATGGAGCTTAGTAGATGTCATGCAGAATCTACGAGCTGGGCCGCCTCCTAACTCTAATAATGACAACGAATCACCGTTCACCTCACCTAATAATATGCAAGAACTATACATATTGGGCCGCCTCCTAACTCTAATGATGACAATGAATCACCGTACACCTCACCTAATAATATGCAAGAACTATACATAGTATTCGTTTTTAAATATTAGTTAATTAATTAATTGTTAATTAATATGTTGAGTTAAATGCTAAAATCGTCCATGTGGATTGGGTATTTTTGCTACTTTCATTCAAAATTGAAATGTTTTGTAACTGGCCCCAAACATTTTATTTTTATTGCTATTTTCATTCAAATCACCAATTTAGTTAAAATGTATAGTTAACTCTCATGGATGATTTTATCGATTCTCAAACCCCAGGGACGATTTTAGCAATTTACCCATTTGTTCTTTTGTTTTTCTACTATTTTTATTTTTAATCTATAAATAAAAAACCAAAATATAATGATACATATACATTTACATATACCACACATTTATATATACACACACTTATTTTTTTTTAAATTTTTTTTATCATTAATAAAAAACTAATAATAAATTAATGATATTTGGTACGACATAAGAGATGGGTGGTACTGATGTTTGGTACGACTGGTCAACGAGGGGAGATGAGGTCCAAGTGTCGAGATAGACAGTGTGGTAGTGGCAGAAGTGGTGGTGATGATGGTGGTGGGGAGGTGGAGGTGGATAAGGAGAACGATAGAAGAGAGAGCGTGTGTATGTTGTGTTGTATGTACGTGTATATATATTATAATTAATTAATTATTATTTTTATTTAAAGGTAAAAAAGAAATTTAAGAAAAACAAGTGTGTATATATAAATGAGTGTCTATATATATATATACACACATATGTGTATATATATATATTAAATTTATTATTATTTTTATTTAAATATAAAGATAAAAATTATAACAAAAGAGTAAATGAGTTAATTGTCAAAATCGTTCATAACTTAACGCTGCATTTTAATTAAGCTAGTGATTTGAATGAAGTTAACAATAAAAATAAATTTGAGAGCCCAATTATAAAAGGTTTCAATTCTCCTATATATTAATAACCAGAGGAAATGAACAGTAACTTATATTATAATATAATAAAACTAGTATTAAGCCCATGCGTTGCAACGTTTGTCATAAAACTGTGTTAAGTAGTAGTAATACTATACCATTGTCAGCGACCACCAACATCGGAAAAGCTCGTAAAAACAAAATAAATAGAAATGGGAAGAAATAACGTCGAGCGAAAAGCAGATGTCAAATCTTTGAATCACGCACGCTCGTTGCTGAGAAATTAAACCGAAACGTAAAATATAGAAAAAAATAACTAAGTCCATCCAGGACCCACGTGTTGGACGAACTTGTCAAACGCAGAAAAATAGATGTGATGCGACGGGCCAGCCAAACGGGAAAAATATACGAAAAAATGTTGAACCCCATACGCACGTTGCGGTGCGTTAACTCACAAAATTTAGAACGAAACGAAAAACTTGGGAAAAATAAAAAATATGGTTGACCAAAATTGAAAATAAAAAAGAGTTGGGATTAAATTGCAAAAGATGAAAAACTTTGGGTTAAAAGTAAAACACAAAGGGTCTAAATTGCAAAATTGAAGTTATTTATTAATTTAGATAAAGATAAGGATAAAAATAAGTGAAATCTATATATTGGTTATTAATTAATATTAAATAAATTATTAAATAAATATAAATAAAATTTATGAGGTTGAAGTAGAGAATGGCATGTGGTATTATTTGAAGTCCTATATTATAAGTTAGATTAGATATTAGATATTATATACAGTTTTTTTTATAGTTTTATTATTTTAATATTATAATTATATTTTATTATTTTAATATTATAATTATAATAATTGTTATCTTCTTTACTTTTTAAGTTTGGTGTTAACCGGTACTTCTTTACATAAAACGCCAAAGTCGGTACCGGATTGAGTTTGATAATCTTTTAGTTCGAGAAATTTGGTACTGCTACCCAGTACCATTTGCTCATCCCTGATTACGGGTACCGTACGAACAACAACGACATCGTACAACTTTTTTTTAGTTTCAAGGGTAATGATGAGCTCGGTGCCAACTGATACCGAATCGGTATTGGTACAGAAAATACCGGTTACGGTATCGGTTTATGAAGGTAAAAACCGGTAGCGAACCGGTACCAGGAACGCCAAACGTCAGTACCGAACTGGTACTTAGGATCTTTCGGTTCAGGAAATTCGGTACCGGTATCCGTTACTATCTGCTCATCTCTGACTACGGGTTTCTACCAAACAATATCATTACCATACAACTTTTTAGTTGATTTTCTTTCGGTTATTTTTTAGTGTTTTTTTCTACATTTTTTTTCTTTGCAGCGATTCTGTGTGCAACGCGCTCGTAGTGATTTCAAACACATATAAACACATACTAAATAACAAAATAAGTTCGCCGCAACGCGTTGACGGTTTTTATAACTAGTTTTAAATGGAACCAATGAAAATACTCAAACATTAGGAATGATTTTAGCATTTAGGTAGCGTTTGGTATGAAGGAATAGAAAGTGGAATGGAATTGATAATACTGATGGAGCGAAAAAAAACATGTTTGATTATCATGTGGTAATAGGATGGAGCATTCCAAAAGAATATAACTCCTTCCAAACAATTTTCATTTCTTGGTATGTGGGTGTTTTTTTTTCCATTCCTTCATGGAATGGAAAGAAATATATTATTATTATTATAATATTTATATTTATACTTATATTATTTTTATTATTATTAATATTATAAACTTATAAATTAGCAACTTCTTTATGCATAGATGTCTTGTACTTTTAGCTTTGGGAGTGTTTCAAAAAATAATTGGAATTTTCCCTTTTTAACCCTAAAGTATCAATCTTTGACAATTTTAGTTTAAGGTTTTAACCTTTGGTAATTTAACCCCCTTGATTAATTTGATTTTTCATTTCTACTTCAAAAGTTTCCATCTTATACAATCTAACCCCTTTAATTAATTTGGACTCTCACTTCTAATTCAAAAATTTCCATCTTTTACGATTTAACCACTTTGATTTTTTTCTTACTTTTAACCTAAAGCTTTTCAACTTTTGCAACTTTGACCCCATATACTTTTCATCTATCGCAAGTTTTGTGTTTAACGTTTCGTTCTAGATTTTCCGAGTTAACATGCAATGTGCGTGTGGAGTTCAACATTTTTCATCTACTTTATCCTGTTTGACAAACTCGTCACAACGCGTCTATTTTTCTCCGTTTGATAGGTCTGTTGCAATGTGTGGGTCATAGATCGGCTCAGTTATTATTTTCCATATTTTACACACAGGCTCACGGTCATGTAAGAAACATTTGCCTTTCATCTAATATGATATATAACTAACACATCCCCGCCGCATTGCGGTGGGTGGTAATTCTAGTTCATACTAATCTATACTATATAATAAAAGAAACCAATAATAGGACACTTGTCATTCAATGAAGCCATCTATTTTTTATAATTAATTAATATCAATTAAAAGATAATTATAAAATTAAATTTAATATAAATTTAAACAAAATTTGTATAGAAGATAATATAGCATTTTAAAATATTTATCATGTAAACACTTTCAATTTTCTTGTTATCTAAATAGTGCGGTCATGTACAGTTATCGGAGATGTTAGTTTTTAAAAAAGATTGATTATTTTTCTTAAGTCTTATTAAGACAAATATTCAATTATACATTTACTAGGTTATGGATCCCGTGTGTTACACGGGTTAAATAAAAAAATATCGCACGTAAGTAAAATATGATAAATAACATAAAAAAATGCTTAAGACTACTCATAATAAGAAAAATGTCAATTTCTTTGAAATTTGAAGAAAAAAATAAATTTGCACAATTTGAGATGCTAATATATCAAAGATAATTATTACTATTTATTAATAGAGTAAATTACAAGTTTTGTCCTTTATGTTTGTCCCAAATTTCAGGCGCTGTCCTTTACCTTTAAAATTGATGAGTTTTGTCTTTAATGTTTTCAAATCTTGCACGTTATGTCCTTTATGGCAAACCCAGTTAATTTTTTCAGTTAAATAAGAACATGTGCAGGTCACATGAGGGTAAATATGTCATTTTACCATATTGTTTAAAAAACCATTTTAAAGAAAGAAAAAAAAATATATCAATATCAGTCATCTCTTTCTCTCTCTCTCTAAACAATCAAAAACTCTTCATCTCTACTCCATCTCTCTCTACACTCACCACCCCCTTCTTCCACCGCCACCACCATGCTTCCTCTCTCTACCTCTACCTCCCTCTACATTATGCCTGCCCCACAACCGGATCTAGATCCGAATCTGGATTGGGGTAAAACGTCACTCTTCCTCTCTCTTTCCACCATCTCTCTCCCTCTCTCCAGATCTAGATCCGAATCTGGATCTGCGATGGTGGTTACAGATCTACTGGAGGTTGATGAAGGAGATCACAAATGGGGTTTTCATGTGCGAAACATGTTAGGTCAAATTGAGGGTTGGAGGTTGATGAAGGAGATGAGATCAAGAAGCATAGGGTGAGCGACGATGGTTGATGAAGGATGGTGGCAGGTGGGGTTGATGCTGGCGGCTATTGATGGTGGCGATTGATGAAGGATGGTGGCAGGTGAGGCGGTGGTGGGCCACTTGTTTGTTCTTGTGTTTGTAGTTTGTGTGGGGTTGTTAGTGGCGAGGACCAATTGATGGCTTGATGGAGCCTCAGGTGCTTTTGTCTCAATTAGTGGCATTATCACTTCTGCAGGTACACATTAATAATAATGAATGTCTATTTTCAAGTTAAACAAACCCCTAACTTGAACAATTTGGGGCAAAAACTTTACGAGGACCAGAAACATGAAACGCATACGGATGATGAACCTGATTGTTACAATCATCGCCTTGGGTTTCTCTAGGGACCATTTTCTGATTCGCCATTATCGGGGTTGAAGATTTAGCTTCTGTTGTTGGTTACAGTGAGTTTGAGAGATGGATACAGGAGATGATGATGCTGTTTCAGGTGGAGACTTGGAATGCCATTGTAGTATGTTACCAAAGCGTACCCCCAGGCCCCAGCTTTTTACTTGTTCGATTGGAGTTTTAACAAGATTGAATTTTAAGGGGTTTTGAAGAGAGATGATGAAATTGCAAAAGCTGAAAGGATTGGGGTAGATCATCAGGGTATTAAATAAGGGTGAGAGACAAGTGAGAGGTGTAATGACATTTCTACCCTCATGTGCACTGCACATGACTTAATTTAACTGAAAAAATTAACTGGGTTTGCCATAAAGGACATAACGTGCAAGATTTGAAAACATTAAGGACAAAATTCATCAATTTTAAAGGTAAAGGACAGCGCCTGAAATTTGGGACAAACATAAAGGACAAAACTTGTAATTTACTCTTATTAATATATACATAAGTTAAAACTTACAATTAACTTTTTCATTATTTAATATATAAAATTAAATTTATTCAATCCATACAATACACGAGGTTCTTAAAAATATAACCTTTTATATTATTTAATATATAAAATTACATTTATTTAACCCATGTAATAAACGAGATTTTTAAACATATTTTGTTTTGTTATTTGGTATATAAAATTACATTTATTCAACTCGTGTAATACACCGGGTTCTAACCTAGTATTAATATATATGAAAAATCTTATTATTAATTATTTTACCGTTAATATTATTATTATTATTATTATTATTATTATTATCATTTTTAAAATATTAATATATATCAAAAATCTTATTATTAATTCTTTTTACCATTAATATATTATTACTATTATAGAGGCAATTATATTTTTGTCGTTTTTAATACAATTGTGTTTCGTTACTTCATCTTTTTTTGTTTATCAAATTGTACAAAGTAATGATTCATTATATTCACATATGAGTAACCAAACATCAAAATGAAATAGAATGATCTCTTTCATTCCGTTGTCCATTCCATTACCACGTCCATTCAGCAGAATTCAATTACTTTATAATACAAAAACAACTTTTGACTATGAATCAAGAATTTAAGAACACATAGAATTCATAATCGCTAAAAATTCAATTAATTCATAATTGCAACAAATTTTAATCGATAACAACAGAGAAAAGTTTGTTGTTACATTGAATTATTTTAGGTATGATCCACTAGATAAAAGATAACTAACAAGTCTCTAAGTAATAGAAAAAAATATTTAATTAAAAATGTATTTAAGTATAAAAATTTAGTTAGAATATTATAAAGATATAATATTTAAATAAAGATTGTATTTTCTTTAAATCTTAATTTAATACGATGAACCGGAGCGTGCTCACCAATGATAATAACTTCCTCAACAATAGGAACACATTTATTAAAAATTAATAAGATTAACACATTTAGCATGAATGACTTAATATTTTCTAAATAAGAGTATTTGACTCCTAGAAAATAAAATATAAAAGGTTACACCAAGAGTAATCACTAGATAAAGATATCTACTGGATTAAATGATATAACACGAAATGAAAGCGGATGTTGTGATTATTGAAGCAATAACCAAGTTCAAATAATTAGTGATTATTTCATCGGAAGCCACAAGATCGTAATCACACTGATTGCCCGGCCGACACCAACTACGCCATTCTGCGTCTACATCCATTGCCGCCACCGTTTGCCACCGGTAGCCTTCGTAAAGGACAACCAGCCATAGTTGGTTCCAAGTTTTTTTCTGGATAGATTTTAGAATGAACCGAGAAGAGTTTCGGGTTTGTCTCACGTGGTGATTTTCGTTTATTTCATCTAGAAACCAAATTCATTAAAATGCCAAAGGCATCCTTTTATTGTATACATATTTGGACTCCTGGTGGGCGTTCGTGAGATTGGTCAAGAACGGTTCGTTCAAAGTTTTCCCTTGTATCAAGTTTTTAAAAACCCATGTGTGAAACCTGACAGTGGTATCAGAGATGCTTTTGCGAAAATCAAAAACTAAATCTCTTATAACTGATTAAAGCAATCCCATTTTACTTTTCCAAAACTTTTCTTTGGCAAAAGATTGTCACCTATACGTTTTATTGAAGGGTTATGTTGTGTTTTGTAAATCGAGGATAAGACTTGTGGTTGATTGTAATAGTTAGGTTTTTTAAAATTATTAT
Source organism: Helianthus tuberosus (assembly GCA_030545235.1). Taxonomy (NCBI): domain Eukaryota; kingdom Viridiplantae; phylum Streptophyta; class Magnoliopsida; order Asterales; family Asteraceae; genus Helianthus; species Helianthus tuberosus. The sequence goes on from CM060392.1 coordinate 28,034,348, forward strand.
AATTGCCAAGAAAAAAAATTAGATTCAAGATGAAAACATAAAAATCGAAACCAATAAAAAGAAGGATGACACGGAGTTCAGGATGAAGATCTTGAAGCAGGTGGGAGTGGATTCAAGAAACCAAAGAGTTGATTGGCTTTAGCAACAATGACCAAGCTAGGCCTTAATTTGCGACTTGTGATTATTTTGTTTGTATAGTTAAACCTAGGGTTTGTTTACAAAGTTTCTTAAAACGAACAAACAAATTGGATTTTTCGAGTTATCTCATGAAAGGTTATTGTTTAAAATAGGGTTATTGGATTTTATCACCCGCAACTATCGGCCTTTGGCCGTTGACACCCGCAACTAACACTTTGACACCCGGCACCCCCAACTTGACTTTTTGTTTGCACTGGCACCACTCAGTTAAATATTCTCTAACTTGGTTAGTCATTTGTCCGATGTGGCACCATTTTGCTGATTGTACATGCTGATGTGGATGATGAGGTGTTATGTCTCATTTGTATACCCTACCTTACATCATAATCACAGTCATCACCTTCTTACCCCTGATATCATCGTCCTCACTTTCACCGGGTGTAAGAATGTCACCATCTGATTCCTCGTAGCTACTGTACCCCTCTATATGTGCACCCACTGCATCATTAGTGTGATGATCGCGATGATGAGTGAAGGTGATGACTGTGATTATGATATAATATGCAATTAACATGATAATTCATATCTAAATTAAAAAAATCGATACTCTAAATTGTAAAAATCTAATGTGATATGACCATAGCCTTCCGGATCCTTGCCGATGTTTTTCACCAGCGACTCATTATATCACATGTCACACCCCGATATTTTCACGTATTACCGGTGGGCTCAGCGGGGAGTATCGTGACGTAGTTGATATCATCATAGTCAAATAATCACAGTTTAATGCACAGCGGAAGTCTTGGAGGAAAATACTATTACAAACCGAAATGTAAAGTATGAAATAAATATAATACAGACAGTTGTAAAATGATCCACAGGCGGATCTAAAACGAAATACAAAATATTGTTCAACAGACTTTTAGCGTTTAGAACTTGCAAGATTCTTTAACTAACGCCCAGAGCTCCCAGCCAATTACGTACAGTACCTGCCACTTAGTCTTTTTGAAAAATACGTCAGTTTACACTGGTAAATACAATTAACCGACTCTTTTGAAAGCATTTATGAAAATTGATTTAAATGCACAAGGCACAAATGTTTTTATAACTTGGGACAATTATATTAATAACAATGTTGTATCAGATTTACATGTTTGTCCAACATTTAGGGCCGGTATAAATAAACCGAACAAGATTAAACAACACACCACAAATATAAACTCACGGCGGGTCATTCCCAGCAAATGAGTAAATCTTTTACATACGCAACCGACAGGTGTATGCCTACACCCCGTGCTTAAGTTGTGACCATTTACGCTTTTTTAAATGAGCCAAGGATATCCAGGACACGGTCGTTAACCCCAAATGTTATTTGTTATCAAGCAATACTGATTAAAACGGGATTATGCAATTTAACCATATCCGATTAAAATGTTTCTACGCCCGACCAAGCGGTAATATTTTACCGTATCCCAAGCCCATATAAGGGAAAATAATTTAAAAGTATTTACCTGAGCTTAAAATGAAAGTTTTGTATACTCAGCCATACAGTCTACTCAAACAAGTGCAAAGAACTTCTACCGGGGCTCTTAATCTGGAACGAAGGTTTTATTAACCTATTAGAGTCCTAACGGGTCTTATTTAAGTTATAAACTTAGACCGGTTAGTTTAAAGAAAGGTTTACGGCACGAAACGCTAGATTAAGCGGTGACTGGATTGGAATGTAATTTAGACCCGACAAGTATGAAGACTTGTATAAAATGGGTAAACTAAATACATTCTGGATTTTGAAATAAAAATGATAAGGTTTGACCCGTTTCGACTAATTTATGCAAACTAGTTACATAAACCGTACCGAACGCGTATATGCATAACGGGTAGCCGAATGAGTCATGTACAAGTTCCATATGTTATTATGCTCTAATTATGTTATGATATCAGTAGGATATCAACAATTATGCCCCAAAAGAATTTAAAACCAATTTAAGTCCCGTAAGGGTATTTTGGTCATTTTAAAGTTTATAAAAGAGGTTTAATAGTAAACTGAGGTTCTGATCTAAAACATTCTGTAAAAACATTTATTTTATGATGTTAAATCAGTAAGATATCATACATATGTGTGGTTTACCATTTATGGCCAAACTATGCACCGTAGGGACATTTTGGTCATTTCACATATGTTTTTTAAGGACAAATTTGGAAGTCTGAGTTCATGACTTATACCGACTGTAAAAGTATTGAAATTTGTTTACAAATCAGTAGGTAACAAGTCTCAGGTGTTAAATATGGTTTTAAACCATACTATGCACCTAATTAGCGTAAAAGTCGATAATTGACGATATATGCGATATTTATGAAATTCTGAGATTTTTATTAGTCTTGAATGCTTAAAATATTTTATTTAATATATGACATCACTAGGAAAAGGTTTGGTATGTTAAACATATGTCAATCTCATTTTATTAACAAAAGGGCATTATCGTCATTTATCGAATTATACAAGAACTCAATGATATGATCAGTTTATAATCTGACCCTAAATTCCAAAAATCCCTAAAAATAATATCAAAGCAGTAGGTAATAAGTTTGGTGCCAAAATTTGGGTTTAAACATGATTTATGCTTAATAGCGTAATTTAATTAATAAAAAGTTTCATTTTACGATATTTCGCATAACTTTAGTTTGAGACCAGAAACTGATGTCAAATTTATTTGACATGCTTATATATTAGTAACAAAGATATTTGTATACTCATATATCCAAAAATCTCGTTTTTACATTATAAGGGCATAATAGTCAAATTTAAGCAAATAACGGAAACATGCAAATGAACTTTGATTTCTAAGGGACCATGTAGTATAACCTCAGAGGGTTATACTAACATATAATATGGTCACAAAGGAACCCTAAGGCATAAAGATACTAAGCTAATTCGGGTCAGAACTGAAAGTCAAAGCAAAAGTCAATTTTTTCGACTTTCGGTTGCGAACCGAGCCTAAACTCAGAATTGTCTGGTTAAACATTTCTAAACATGTTCTTATAATATTTACCAAGTTATTAGAGTGATAAAACGTATTTTATAGCTTCTACATTATCAATTATGAATTTTTTAATAAAAACTGACTCGTTTGACTTTTCTGTTCATTACTTTGACCCGACAATTGACTAAGCAAATGTGATAATTAGGAGGTGCCCTTTTGAGGGATTATCACCTACATAATTACCAACACATAGCCACATTCGTTTAGAACTATGGCTGGACCGTTAATGATTAATCTACAAGTCAAAGCAGAATTACGCTAACTTTGACTTTCGGTCCTTATACTAATGAAAACTGAACTACAGGAGCCAAGAACACTTACAAGGGTCCTTAGAACGAAAATTGAACTTATATGGGCTTCCTTAAAGACTAGGATGCAACAGAGAGCAAGCTTAGAGAGAGCAATTTAGATTTTTGAGTGAGCAAGTAACAAATGAAGAATGTGAGTCTTTATATAGAGAATTAGGATGAACTAGGATCAATCCAAGTGTCCCCATGTGAAATTTGATGCATACAAGTGTCCTAGTGGTTTCCCAATACCGTTTGCATGCTGCTGTTTCGATTACAGGTTTGCAGAAGATCTGAAAAGATTGCAGGTTGCATGCTGGGCAGCTGCCAGTTCTGGCTAGAAACAGGTCTCGCCTGCGTGTCACGCCAGGTACATGAGAATCCTGCGCGACACGCCTGAGAGGGCAATTTCAAAAAATGTTTTGTTATTTACAGAATCAGCCCCTGCACCTATATAACTCGTATAACTTTCATTTTCAGCATTAGGGGCCCACATAATCAGGTTTCAAATGTTCTTAGGAGTAAAACCATGCATTCATATGTTTTGGATTTGTTGAAAAGGTCTCCCGATAGTAGAATTTTCACTTTGACACTTTCAACCCTTCTTTCTTGGAAATTGCAATTAAATCATATAATTGTACCGATACTTCATGTAATCATTATCCGACATTCATGAGAGTATAATAAAATATTACAAAGCCTTGGGATTGTTAAAAGGTCATTCAGGGGTAAGAATTAACATGTTGACACTTTTCACCCCTGTATTTTGTAAACTTTTGATTTTAAGCACAAATGGCTTCTTGCGTCCGAAAATTTATTCAACAAAATACGAACATCATATGAGGTCAATCAGAGGCACAAGTTTGGCATGTTGACACTTTTGGTCCTTCCACATACATCTTTACACTGTCTGACAACTTTAGTAAGTTAACTTTTAACATGATCAGAGTTTATGACACGTGTCATTATTGTATTGGACATGATTTTGCGAGGTGTTACATCCTCACCCCCTTAAAAGAAATCTCGAACTCGAGATTTACTGAAACAAATGAGGGTATTTCTGTTTCATCGTGGATTCAACTTCCCACGTATATTTTGGGCCTCTATGGGCATCCCATTTTACTTTTACAATTGGCACATTCTTTCTTCGAAGATTTTTAACCTGTCGATCCTCGATCGACAAAGGTTTTTCAACAAACTTCAAGCTTTCGTCAATCTTCACGTCCTTATGAGACATAGCTAGCGACTCATCGGCTAGACATTTCTTTAAATTGCAGATGTGGAATACATTATGAATTCCACCAAGCTCTTCAGGTAGATTCAGCTTATATGCCACACTTTCGACACATTCGATAATCTCGAATGGTCCGATATATCTTGGGCTCAGCTTGCCCTTTTTACCAAATCGCATCACTCCTTTCCAGGGTGATACTTTGAGCAATACTTTATCACCTACCTCGAATTTTAGAGGTTTACGCCTCTTATCTGCGTAGCTCTTCTGCCTATCCATGGCAGCTTTCAGACGATCACGGATCTGCACAATCTTATCCGTCGTCTCAAGGACTATCTCCGGTCCTGATAGTTGGGTTTCTCCAACCTCCGCCCAACAAACTGGCGTTCTACACTTTCTTCCATACAAAGCCTCAAAAGGCGCGACTTGGATACTCGAATAGTAACTATTATTATATGAAAATTCAATCAGAGGAAGATGGTCATCCCAACTTCCACCCAAATCAATAACACAAGCCCAAAGCATCTCTTCTAATGTTTGAATCGTACGCTCACTTTGCCCATCCGTCTGAGGATGATAAGCAGTACTGAAATTCAAACGAGTGCCTAGAGATTGCTGAAAGCTTTTCCAAAAATGAGATGTGTATCTTGTATCCCTATCAGAGATAATAGATACTGGCACTCCATGGAGAGATACAATCTCATCCACATAAAGCTGGGCTAGTTTATCGTAGCTATGCGTCTCCTTTATGGGTATGAAATGAGCTGAGTTTGTCAGTCTGTCAACTATAACCCATATTGTATCATTTCCATGTTTCGTCTTTGGTAACTTGGTGATGAAATCCATAGTTACCATTTCCCACTTCCAAGTGGGAAGTTCAGGCTGTTGTAGCAAACCTGACGGCTTTTGATGCTCGGCTTTAACCTATGCGCACGTCAGACATTTAGCCACATAAGTGGCTATGGATTTCTTCAAACCCATCCACCACTAATTTGCCTTTAGATCTTGGTACATTTTATCACTGCCCGGATGTACCGAATATTTAGAACTATGAGCTTCTCGGAGGATCTCATCTCTAAGCCCTCCATGGATTGGAACCCAGATCCTACCATTCAATCTAAGGATTCCATCATTTCCAGGTGACAACTGATTAACAGTTGCACCCAATCTTTCTGCTGGAAAGTTTTCTTCTATTATAGCTTCTTTCTGGGCCGACAACAACTTTTTGTTTAAACTGTTCTTTATTTTAATGCTTTTGGCATTGATCTTAATAGGTTTGATCCTTTCTTTTCTGCTCAATGCGTCAGCAACCACATTCGCTTTGCCCGGGTGATAGCGAATTTCACAATCATAATCGTTCAATGTTTCCATCCAACGACGTTGCCTCATATTGAGATCTTTCTGGTTAAACAAATGTTGAAGGCTTTTATTGTTTCATAACAATAAAACAACAAAACGTGGCGGAAACGACGGGGAGTGTTGTAATAGAATCATTGTTTCATAACACATGGAAATTGAAATATTGTTTTATTGACTAAAAGAGTTACAATGTCTTGACAATCAAAGAAACATAACATAAATAACTAGTCTTGCATCTTTTATTGTCGCTAAGGCCCAAGTCCGCCTAAGTGTATCTTGATAAATCCTAAGCATCATATCCTGAAACACATGTGAAAATAGGTACGTCAGCATAAAAATGCCTGTGAGATACATAGGTTTTGTGAAAATAGAATTCATGACTTATGTTTAAGAAAAATGTTTAGTCATGAACCTTGTAATTTGCTTTGTCTTGTAAATCATTTGAAAAGTGATAAATAAACCAAATGATATATATGTATAAAAGAATAATACCTGGTTAAGTAAATAACCAAGTAAACTGAGTTTATATCAGATAAGTTGTTTGTAAAACAATGTATTGTGAAAAGTATGTTATTTGTATAAAATGTTATATGTCTAAATTGAAATGATTCAAATAACGCTACGATATGTAATACCATATAAGCACTTATATATAGGAAGTACCAGCGGCGTATCCACCATGCTTGTATCATATTACACGCGCCTCGTTACTTAAATCACTTACTCAAACCAAATCACCAAAGTAAAATGTTTATGTATAATCAAATGTCAAAATGTTTGTGTGAAAATCATGTCAAATGTCTATGTCTAATGTAAATCATGAATTGTGTATATCAATGTCAAAATGTTTATGTCTAATGTAAATCATGAATTGTGTATATCGATGTCAAAATTTTTATGTCTAATGTAAATCATGAATTGTGTATATCAATGTCAAAATGTTTATGTCTAATGCAAATCATGTAATGTGTATCCAAAATATCATGTATGGTAAGTGAAATATATCAACTAAACCATATGTAAAATGCACAAAAACAAGGTATTGAAGTAGGATGTTAGGAACGGGAGTTGTCAATTCCTATGGTACCACTACCTACTAACGAATGGTGTGATCAATGTTAATGAATGTATATTGTCCTATTTGAACAAACCAAATGTCATACCAAAATGTAAGCATGTGATGAATAACAAATGTACTAAGTATGCACACAATGGACATACATAGCATAAAATGTAATGTAAAACAATGTACTAAGTATGCACACAATGGACATACATAGCATAACAATGTAATGTAAATCATGTACTATAAATGTACTAATGAACATAGCAAGTATGTGATGTGAAAACATGGAAAGCATGAAAGTAACAAGTAGGCACATGTGTTTCACCCCAAAACAGTTTGAAAACGGTAAAAGAGGGGTCTATGTACTCACTTGAGATTGCCTAGAAGTCCTTGCGTAACAACCAAACAATGCTAGAGATCACGGATATCAAACGGCACCTAATATAGGTAACTACGTTAATACACCGGACCTAAATCGGAGGATCGGATAGAATGAGGGTTCGTAAACCAAATGAGTATGAGAACTCATGTAATATGGTTTAACAAAGCCTAGATACTAAAATTAAACCTAACCTAAGTGCTTACGACCCATTACGACCCGTTTAGGTAGCTTATGCTACTTTAACGCGTCGTTCGCGTAAAACGCGTTCGGAACGCCTAACTAGTCCTATGATAAGTAAAATATGCCTTAACATGTCTAATATTGTTACCAAATCAGTTTAGATACCAAAAGTTATGTTACATATGCTTAAAATGAATTTTGGCGTTCAAAGGGCATTTTGGTAATTTGCCTAAGGCATATATACTACCTATCATACAACTACTCAAACGATGTGACCATAAGGTATAACCTCGGAAGGTTATTCCCTATATAACTATGGTTACCTAATGTGTTTGGTCGGATCCTAATGATCGACCAAACGGGTCGGGTTCGAAAGTATAAGCGATTGTTTAGATCGCTTACCTTTACGACCCTAGATAAGCACAAAACTAAAAGTGATGAGCTAAGCATGTTAAAACATGCTTAACTAAGTTTAGAAAACAGGTTTGGTATCAAAACAAACGGTTTTGATACCTAAGAGTAGTTTGGTTACAAAATACGCAAGAATACACATTTTGGCCGAAACTACGACTCGTCACTGAGCCTAGATAACGTGGTAATCAGTAGGTATAGTCACTAGGGACTATAACCATCGTGATTACGCTCACGTTATGAAGTTCAAACGAACTTCGCGTTGACCATAAACTGGTCAATGCAGAAAGTCAAACATAGTTTGACTTTCGGACTCAAAAAGCGATAAAAACGCATAAAAGAACGAAGGAACACTTACAACGGGTCCCCGCAAGCTAATCTCGATCCAAATAGCTCAGGTATGAAGCAAGGGCTTCAACTTAGAGCACTTTAGATCAGATTTTGTGAGGAAGAATAGAAATTAAGGTGGGTATTTATAGGAAATGGACCACCGTTAGGATCGTTTCTTGAAAACCGTGATTTGATCTTGTCCCTACACTTGTTGCAACACTAAGGTAACTCAAAATGGCCCCCCATGATCAGGTATCAACATGTGGAATTGAGTTTATGGGTGCTTAACAGCTGTAAACAGCTGTTAACCACTTTCTGATGTTCTGGGGATGCCTTACGGACCGTAATGGTGAGGGCTTACGGTCCGTAAGCCAGTAACTTTGCTGAAATGACAGTTTTGGTCCCTGCAGCTCCTAACTTGGTTTTCGATGCATTTTTGACACGTTTAAGCCCCGTTAACCCCATTTCAAAGCTCTAAAATGAATTTAAAGTATAGGGAACTTAAAATGTGCTCAAAAATATCTTGGATGTCAGTTCGTTTGGCCGTACGATTGCGTTGTTCGGTTAATTATGACGGAAGTCGTAACGGACGCAAAAACGGTCCAAATTGCGCGACGAATGGATTTTTCTTATGCCAAACACTAAAATAAAATATTTTAGTGCTTACATAAATTTTTGGATGTCCAGATGTATTCATAACATAAGTTATGCGCGAAAATGCAAACTTGTGCACTTTTTGACGCTTTTAGTCCCTGAATGACCCAAAAGTTTATTTTAGCACACCGAACCCCTCAAAGCCTATTTCTAAGTTATGTAAAGGATATTTATGGTATGTTTAACTCATGGTCATGTTCTAGAATGTCTGTTACAGTTCAAATCGGCATACTTTCGCAGTTTGTCGAATTTAGTCCCTGTAAGCGAATTAACTTGATTATGCCATACCAAAGCCATCAAAACTTATTTATAAGTTATGTAAAGGTTATTTAAGGCATGTTAAGAATATGCTGATGTTCCGGAGTGTTTTTCGCGTTAAACTGGTTATATTTACGCATCAGTGCGCGTATAACCTTCCAGAAAGCGATTTAGAGCCCGAAATCGAACAAGAGTTGATATGTGCAAATGATACACATATTTATACAAATCCCTAGTATGAAATAAAATATTTCATTGGTTTGGTATTTGTTTGATGGCCGTGGAGGCACAGGTGTCACAGTCTCCCCTACTTCAGGAAATTTCGTCCCGAAATTTATTTAGAGGAAACTTGTGAGAGCTTGAAACATGAAGTTGAAAAGATCAAACAACACTGGTTAGAGTCCTGAACTTCTAGTAACTTTAAATAATGTCATGCTTGCAATGTGAGAGGAACACTTATATACACGTATATAAAGCGTTATTGGTGCGTCCACCATACCTCCTGTACATTGTTCACATTTCGTTATTGTTGCCACTATCGGTTCTTACACATAATAAATCTTACTGTGGTTTCCGTGCACTGAACTTCGTAATTATGTATGCATCCATAATTACGTAATTCCTTGCATAGTCACGTAGTGCATCTTAAAATGTGTAGGGGAAGAAAACAATGAACGAGCCTGTGATGATTGTGACTAGACCACCATAGGGTCCCTTTTATTAAATCAATAAATGATTTTAATAGACAACCAAGGAGTCTTTTCAGCTTATATCATCACATGTCATTCTTAACCAGATTTTTGAATCAATCTTTTTTACTAGACCACTAAAAGGATCTCTTATGAATCATGGAGTGGTACTATATAATCCAAGGGTCTTGACTATCACGTAGAAGCCCAATAAGGATTTAAGGTAGTACCTTTTTGAATATCCTTCCACGAATCCCTCATATGAAGATATGAAAGATTCTACGAGGATTTGGATAACGAATATCCAGAGTATACAAAAACACAAAAATGCATAAAAGAAAACGCATAATGCATAAACACATAGTCACATAACCACAAAATTGTTTAACTTGATTTGTTATCAATTAGTTAATTTGTTTTTGTTATTAGCGCACATGCATTTAAAGCACACTAGGAATCCATTCCGTGGATTTCATTTGGTACTTTAAACATTATTAAGAATCTAACTATGAAGATAGAAAGATCTTAAAGATAAAATTCGATTTCAATTATAAGGAACCGAAATGTTCGAATTAAAGTACACAAGGAATCCAATTAAGGACTCTGATTTGAAAGATAATCATCCACAAGGGTCTAATTGTGAAGAAAAAAAAGATCCCATATGGATTTTAGAAGTTGAAGATGTTTTGAAACCTTGCACTGGATGTGCTTAAGTCAAAACATGAAGTAAAAATGCTTATGAGGTTGGGATGCTAGATATGTCAAGGCGACATATGAAGCAGAATTTGAAGGTTAAGTCAATGTTTGAGGAAAATACTTTGAAAACTATGCATGGGGTTTCTTTAAAAATGTGTCTAATGTTTTTGAAACCTTATATATAATACTTTTGAAATCATAAAGTAGATGTATTAGGTAAAAATGTTTTAAAATCATGCGAGATGAATTTTGAAATTATGTATAAGGTTTTTGAAAACATGATTGATGCTTTTGAAATCATGCACTTGATATAAGTAATTATACTGTATTAATAACATTTTGAAATCATGAAGGTTGTTTTTGAAAACATAGACAATGCTTTTGAAATCATGCATTTGATATGTTAAGTAAATACACTATATTAAGAACGTTTTCGAACTATATATAAAATGTTTTTGAAGTCATGAAGGTTGTTTTTGAAATATAGACGATGCATTTGAAAAAAAATGTTTTCAGACTATATGAAATGTTTTGAAATCATGAAGGTTGTTTTTTGAAATACTCATACTATGTATGTTGAAAAATCAAAACGTAATGGGTATGAGATTTGAAAATACTCTTAGTTATCTAACCAAGGATTCAAAGGCACAGATGTGCAGAAGCATGATTACTCATAATGTCACTTTATTTTCTGTACTTCGTATCTTAGAATGAAACGAGTACTTAGAATTTTCTAAGGGAATCATGAGTAAACACAAAAATGGGTAATATTCATAAGAGTAGTTTGTAAGGAACATAGTTCCTTAATGTAGGTATTATAGGGAAATGCCATACACACATGTAACTACACTTGTATATCAGAATTTGTGATCAACGATTTATTTATAAACAAAACTGATTGTTTCACATTACAAGAAAAACAAAGAAACAAAAGCATAAGATTAAAACAGCAACATCTTATACTCAGCCAAATGCTCATCCGTGGGTCAGATTTGCATTGACAATCTTTGTTCACTTGTTCCTTAAATAGCTCGTCTCGCCGCAGTTGTACCAAGTACCAGATGGTGAACGAGCTGGAGCAGGGTTGACTTGGGGTTGGTTTGGACCACCTTGGATTGGGTTGAATTGACAAGCATTTTCCAGGTGACCGAGTCGTCCACATGATGCACACAGACGACACTGCAGGTAAGCTCGGTGAGGTGCATTACACTTGTTGCACATCAGTGCAGTACCGGCATAAGGTATCCTAGCAGGAGGTTGAGCTGCAACAAGGTTTATAACAGCTTTGTTTTGGATAGCAAAGTGGCATATGTTAACCAAATGTCCCCGCCGTCTACAGTAGGTACATTTGAAGCAGGGTATGAGGTTTGAATGATGACGGTTACATCGTTTGCACCATGGGGCAGTTCCAAAGTATGACTTCCTAGCTGGTGGCGCTGCCATTTGGCTAGGTCCGGCTTGATTAGGTGCAACTGCTGCGGGTTTCTTTGAAGCCTTACGCTTCCTTGATTTTGGTGCAGGCTTGACTTCTGCTTCCTTTGGTGACTCTTGAGTGGCTTCATTGTTGAGACGAGACATGGCAATGCCTAAATCCACCGTCTTCAGAATCACTTCGCCTATTTGCTGAGCAAATTTAGTTGTTTGCTCGGACATTTGACCGTTGCTGAGAGGAAGAGACATTCTAGAAGGAAATGAAAGACATAGGAAGAAACAAGTGAAATGTTATCGGCAAATAAAACAAAATGACAACGCATAGAAATTGCGATCATTTGTTTGTTACCTAAGGCAAACAAATGAGACGGTGACTAATCAAAGTAAGCGGGTCATATTAATGTATCGCGAAGACATGCTTTAGCCTATAAGTGGACACTCACCCCAAGAGTTCCCAGGTAAGAGTGACTGGTCCGATTATGTGGATTTGTACGAACACTCTAGCCTTAGACAGAAAACTCAGAGTACAGGCATCCACTCTTCCAGATTGCACGTGTTCACACTATAAGACCCAAACTTTGACGAGGTTTTGAAAATTCAAAGGGGTTCAAAACCTTATAACAGAGGGTTCAAAACCTTGTAATAAATCATCTTAGAACAGATGATTAGTTTTCAAGGCGGTTTTGAAATTTGTGTTCTTGTTGTGGTTGTCACTTAAGGATAGGTGACGGTATTGTTTTATGACTAAACGCAAGTAAACTCGCGTTGGGGTCCTAGGAAGGTTATAGACTAGGTCAAATCATTACTAATAACCTAATTCCCTATAACCATGAGCTCTGATACCAACTTTTCTGTCACACCCCGACCACGTAAAACAACAAAACGTGGCGGAAACGTCGGGGAGTGTTGTAACAGAATCATTGTTTCATAACACATGGAAATTGAAATATTGTTTTATTGACTAAAAGAGTTACAATGTCTTGACAATCAAAGAAACATAACATAAATAACTAGTCTTGCATCTTTTATTGTCGCTAAGGCCCAAGTCCGCCTAAGTGTATCTTGATAAATCCTAAGCATCATATCCTGAAACACATGTGAAAATAGGTACGTCAGCATAAAAATGCCTGTGAGATACATAGGTTTTGTGAAAATAGAATTCATGACTTATGTTTAAGAAAAATGTTTAGTCATGAACCTTGTAATTTGCTTTGTCTTGTAAATCATTTGAAAAGTGATAAATAAACCAAATGATATATATGTATAAAAGAATAATACCCGGTTAAGTAAATAACCAAGTAAACTGAGTTTATATCAGATAAGTTGTTTGTAAAACAATGTATTGTGAAAAGTATGTTATTTGTATAAAATGTTATATGTCTAAATTGAAATGATTCAAATAACGCTACGATATGTAATACCATATAAGCACTTATATATAGGAAGTACCAGCGGCGTATCCACCATGCTTGTATCATATTACACGCGCCTCGTTACTTAAATCACTTACTCAAACCAAACCACCAAAGTAAAATGTTTATGTATAATCAAATGTCAAAATGTTTGTGTGAAAATCATGTCAAATGTCTATGTCTAATGTAAATCATGAATTGTGTATATCAATGTCAAAATGTTTATGTCTAATGTAAATCATGAATTGTGTATATCGATGTCAAAATGTTTATGTCTAATGTAAATCATGAATTGTGTATATCAATGTCAAAATGTTTATGTCTAATGCAAATCATGTAATGTGTATCCAAAATATCATGTATGGTAAGTGAAATATATCAACTAAACCATATGTAAAATGCACAAAAACAAGGTATTGAAGTAAAACATAGTTTAAATCAAAGTTATGTTTTGTGGAACAAATGCATGCTATACTGATATAAACATCTATGCGGTATTGTAAAAATGCATACATCCAAGCCTTGTGACTGTGGTGATTGACCTTTAAACAAATTAAAGGTTTATCTGTGTTATGTTTATCGAATTCGGTCATTCCTTCCATCCAAACATACCTAGGATGTTAATGAATGTATATTGTCCCATTTGAACAAACCAAATGTCATACCAAAATGTAAGCATGTGATGAATAACAAATGTACTAAGTATGCACACAATGGACATACATAGCATAAAATATAATGTAAAACAATGTACTAAGTATGCACACAATGGACATACATAGCATAACAATGTAATGTAAATCATGTACTATAAATGTACTAATGAACATAGCAAGTATGTGATGTGAAAACATGGAAAGCATGAAAGTAACAAGTAGGCACATGTGTTTCACCCCAAAACAGTTTGAAAACGGTAAAAGAGGGGTCTATGTACTCACTTGAGATTGCCTAGAAGTCCTTGCGTAACAACCAAACAATGCTAGAGATCACGGATATCAAACGGCACCTAATATAGGTAACTACGTTAATACACCGGACCTAAATCGGAGGATCGGATAGAATGAGGGTTCGTAAACCAAATGAGTATGAGAACTCATGTAATATGGTTTAACAAAGCCTACATACTAAAATGAAACCTAACCTAAGTGCTTACGACCCATTACGACCCGTTTAGGTAGCTTATGCTACTTTAACGCGTCGTTCGCGTAAAACGCGTTTGGAACGCCTAACTAGTCCTATGATAAGTAAAATATGCCTTAACATGTCTAATATTGTTACCAAATCAGTTTAGATACCAAAAGTTATGTTACATATGCTTAAAATGAATTTTGGCGTTCAAAGGGCATTTTGGTAATTTGCCTAAGGCATATATACTACCTATCATACAACTACTCAAACGATGTGACCATAAGGTATAACCTCGGAAGGTTATTCCCTATACAACTATGGTCAGCTAATGTGTTTGGTCGGATCCTAATGATCGACCAAACGGGTCGGGTTCGAAAGTATAAGCGATTGTTTAGATCGCTTACCTTTACGACCCTAGATAAGCACAAAACTAAAAGTGATGGGCTAAGCATGTTAAAACATGCTTAACTAAGTTTAGAAAACAGGTTTGGTATAAAAAAAAAAACGGTTTTGATACCTAAGAGTAGTTTGGTTACAAAATACGCAAGAATACACATTTTGGCCGAAACTACGACTCGTCACTGAGCCTAGATAACGTGGTAATCAGTAGGTATAGTCACTAGGGACTATAACCATCGTGATTACGCTCACGTTATGAAGTTCAAACGAACTTCGCGTTGACCATAAACTGGTCAATGCAGAAAGTCAAACATAGTTTGACTTTCGGACTCAAAAAGCGATAAAAACGCATAAAAGAACGAAGGAACACTTACAACGGGTCCCCGCAAGCTAATCTCGATCCAAATAGCTCAGGTATGAAGCAAGGGCTTCAACTTAGAGCACTTTAGATCAGATTTTGTGAGGAAGAATAGAAATTAAGGTGGGTATTTATAGGAAATAGACCACCGTTAGGATCGTTTCTTGAAAACCGTGATTTGATCTTGTCCCTACACTTGTTGCAACACTAAGGTAACTCAAAATGGCCCCCCATGATCAGGTATCAACATGTGGAATTGAGTTTATGGGTGCTTAACAGCTATAAACAGCTGTTAACCACTTTCTGATGTTCTGGGGATGCCTTACGGACCGTAATGGTGAGGGCTTACGGTCCGTAAGCCAGTAACTTTGCTGAAATGACAGTTTTGGTCCCTGCAGCTCCTAACTTGGTTTTCGATGCATTTTTGACACGTTTAAGCCCCGTTAACCCCATTTCAAAGCTCTAAAATGAAGTTAAAGTATAGGGAACTTAAAATGTGCTCAAAAATATCTTGGATGTCGGTTCGTTTGGCCGTACGATTGCGTTGTTCGGTTAATTACGACGGAAGTCGTAACGGACGCAAAAACGGTCCAAATTGCGCGACGAATGAAGAATGTGAGTCTTTTATAACATTCACTTCAATACACCACAGTACCACACTAATTCTATAAGTTTGTGATCCTTTGCATACATTATGCTGAATTTCAGATTACATACTTTCTTTTGTTTTTGAAATGGTTTCTTTGTGCGTGTGTGTTAGGTGGTGTGAACGCTTCAGTCTCAGTTGGTATGCCCAATGCAGCACCTACCTTGACATCTAATCATAAAGTTTGTCCAAAATAGGTAACATATCTTTTTTAATGTTTTTATTTAGATTTTGAAAGCCTAAATTGCTTTTCACCCAATCCGGTGATTAATGCGCATGAATTTGTGTTGCAGACTATGGAAGTAATAAGAGAAGGTGGACAAACCAACAAGGTACTTACTAGTCGAAAGAACCTAAGGG
This sequence comes from Helianthus tuberosus, assembly GCA_030545235.1. NCBI lineage: Eukaryota > Viridiplantae > Streptophyta > Magnoliopsida > Asterales > Asteraceae > Helianthus > Helianthus tuberosus. The sequence continues at coordinate 28,050,804 of CM060392.1, forward strand.
TATTGGTTCATTTTAATTTGTTTACATTGCTGATTGAAAACTGTTTTAATATCCGTTTGCTCAAAGATAAGCTTTTATGTGATTAACGCATTATATAAGTGAATGGTAAAGGCGTAAAGTGTAGTTTATTATGTGGGCATGAGCATAGCTAGAAAACAACAGTTCTGTATATCTAGGAGCTTGGAGTTTTTCTTAACTAATGATCATTAAATTAATCAACATGAGTTGTTATGACACAGTGTTTTTCCTAACTAGCATGCAAATTTATTACTATTAGTTTATTATTGTTACATTATGTGTATTCTTAGAAACTTATAGCAAAGATAAAGTTTATAATACACTCACTTATTGAAGGTACACCTTGATTATTTTGAAGCTGATGTAGATGAACAGATTGACAATGCAATTTCAACTGCTTTAGAAGAAAGCAAACCAGTTTGACAGCAACAAGGCGGCCACCAGCCCATAGATGCAAAATTGCAGCACTTTCAAGTCCAAAAACATTCATTTCCCTTTGTAACTTTTGTAGATAGGTTTTGGTTAGAAGTTCATGTCATTAATTAGTATTTAAATTAAAAACTTACCTATGAAATTTGGGTTATTATTGTTAATATCATTTGGTTTCCAGATTCTCATGTTTACATCATTTTTTATTATACAAAAAATGGGTAATTATATGAAATGGCCACAAAGAACCACAATAAATACGTGTGATTAAAGGTTAGACAATAGCCATACTTAAAATTAAAAAAATTTGTGTGGCTTTAAATGACCATTAGCCACGTCTTATTCTTTTTGTTCCTTGTTTGTGTGACGGAATAATACCAAACATCATGGGAAAAAAGTTATGTGTGACCAAATGTTAAACAATAACCACACTTAAAATAACAAAATTTCATGTGACTATACATATCCATTAGCCACACTTTCGTCACATTGTTTTTTGTTTGTATGACAAAATGATAACAAATGTCATGAGAAAAATAAATACGTGTGACTAATGTTAAACAATAGCCACACGTAAAATTACAAAAATATTTTGTGTGTCTAGTAAAAGGTTTTAGCCACACTTACAATAAATTTATGTGACTATATAACAGAACCGGGCACACTTACAGTAAATTCATGTTGCCATTGCTACTCTTTAGCCACACTTAATGCAAAAATGCTTAATTACAACCCCTTTTTGCCACACTATTTTATAACTGATGTGGCTAAAACAAACTTTTAAGTGACTATATAATAGATACGGCCACACTTACCATAAATTCATGTGGCTGCTGCTACCCTTTAGCCACACTTAGTGTACAAAATGTCTATTCCAGCAATAAATAGTGGTACCCTTTAGCCACACTTTTAAGTGGCTATGGCCACTAAACATGAATGTAGTTGTATAATGCCTACGATGACTCGACCTTTGGTCACACTTGAGTTGGAAAAAAAAAGTGTGGCGGAAGACATATGGTCACACTTTTTTTGTGTGGCCATAAGACTTTTTTGACGTAGTGGCTGCTGTTTCGATTACAGGTTTGCAGAAGATCTGAAAAGATTGCAGGTTGCATGCTGGGTAGCTGCCAGTTCTGGATGGAAACAGGTCCCGCCCGCGTTTCGCGCCAGGTGCAGGAGAACCCTGCGCGACACACTTGAGAGTGCAATTTCAAAAAATGTTTTGTAATTTACAGAATCAGCCCTTGCACCTATATAACTCGTATAACTTTCATTTTCAGCATTAGGGGCCACATAATCAGGTTTCAAATGTTCTTGGGAGTAAAACCATGCATTCATATGTTTTGGATTTGTTGAAAAGGTTTCCCGAGAGTAGAATTGTCACTTTGACACTTTCAACCCTTCTTTCTTGGAAATTGCAATTAAATCATATAATTGTACCGATACTTCATGTAATCATTATCTGACATTCAAGAGAGTATAATAAAATATTACAAAGCCTTGGAATTGTTAAAAGGTCATTCAGAGGTAAGAATTAACATGTTGACACTTTTAACCCCTGTATTTTGTAAACTTTTGATTTTAAGCACAAACGGCTTCTTGCGTCCAAAAATTTATTCAATAAAGAATACGAACATCATATGAGGTCAATCAGAGGCACAAGTTTGGCATGTTGACACTTTTGGTCCTTCCACATACATCTTTACACTGTCTGACAACTTTAGTCCCTCAAGTTAACTTATAACATGATCAGAGTTTATGACACGTGTCATTATTGTATTGGACATGATTTTGCGAGGTGTTACATCACATAATCAAGAATTCACAAAATTCTAACAATGGAATCATTCACAATATTAGATAAATCAAACTCACTAAAACCAATCAAACTCACTAAAACCAAAGGGAGATGTAACCTGTATGATAATTTTCAGCTGAAGATCTTGTGTGAGGACATTCTTCGAACAGTTAGTGAGCATAACATTCAGGTTCGTAAAAACATGCAATTGCTGATCTTGATCACCACCGCCATCATAAATCCAATCATCAGATCCACTTCCATCTATGCCAATTGCATGGTAAAATTTATTTCGTATACACGCCTAAAATCTATCGATTGGTTGATCATCACCTGTTAAAAAAATAAGAGTATCATAAGTGAAGAAAAAATTATATACATAAAGAATGTTAAACATTTGTAAAAAAAAAATTACCTTCTCTTCTCAACATTCACTTCTTGATTAGGATCATGACCAGCAACCCCATCTTTCTGAATAAATGGTAATATTGCCTTTTAAGATTAATACAGAACTGTTAACTATATAAATATATATAGAATTGCTATAAAACTATGGAATACAAAAGGATGAGTTGTACTTACGTTTTATTGTTGTAGGAAAACAGATCAGATTTGACAGTATAAAAGCAAGGGTAACTCGTCTCTGTAATTTCTTGGCTAACAACTCAACCCGGTTGGTTGACTAAGTGAATCAGGAAGCATCTCATGTTACAGGTAATCATCATATTAGCGTAACAAAATTTAGAAAAAAACATAACTTCAGTTATAAAGGGTGGCGTTCATATCCAATGTAGACGGCGAGGGATCTGACGTACGTGATGCGTCTTTGACGGAGAGAACAGTCGATTTCCAATTCAGAGTCGGAAGTGAGGAATCGGTGCTTATGCAGCGCAGCCACCATCTCATCCATCTTCTTGAAAGTCCGGTTAATTGTGGACCAACACACCTTCTCTAACTGCCTACCTGTTAATCGTTGTTGAGCGTCAAGAAAAATATCAAACAACATCACACATAGTAATCGATTAAGTAAACGGAAATGAAGGAATACACATATCACACAGTAATCGATTAAGTAAACAGAAATGAAGAAAAAATGCATCTCTGATTGGCTTTAGAAAACTCATGCATACCAAAATCACAAAATGATGTAGCAAACTCATACATCTCCTAAAACCTAATCACAATCGAGTAATGAAACAAACACTACCATAAAAAGGAAAGACGGACCGACGCCAGAAGGTAAAGCATAAAGCGACATAAGCATCGCGTGATTTAGGGCTCGAAACTGAAATCTAGATTGAAAACCACTTATACGTGTACCTTCATTGATATAATCAGAAGGATTTGATAAGGGTTTAGAAACACCACTGCTCCTCCGAATGTAATACATTATATTTACTCACTTGTTGAATATGCAAATTATGAGGAAACGGTAAGACGATCGGATCATAACTTACATGTCGGCACCTCCCCTCTCCATGCTCTAAGCGTGCCTAGGTAATCCATTACGCAAAAATCGTTATCCTCTTATGAAAATCCCCACCATTGTACCAGATTGATAAACACTCTCTCCATTTCCTTGTCCTAAACATAATCTACACAATAGCTAAGGAATCTTGTTTGGGCTCTATGCATAAGAAATAGAGGTGATTTAGTTAATGACACTACTCAACTAAACAATAATGGTAATGAGAGAGAATTTACCATTGTCGTTGCAGAGGATTACGGTGGCGTATGGTCAAGCGACCGTTCCAGGGGTTCAAAGATCCAGAGACGAAACAATGGTGGGTTGCCCGATCTCTCTTTGTTTGTGAATGCGATTTAGGATCGAATTTGAACTCCCGACACGATTGCGAAGAACACGTATCACGTGCGGAATCCGTTAACGTGTGTAGATCGACATAAGAATGTAATTAACGATGATTCTATTGAATAATATGACAATACACCACCTTGAATAATTGTTTCTCTCTCTAGGATCTTCAAAGATCTAAAATGTCAAAAGTTGCAAAAGTTGTAAATGAAACAAAACAAGTCCTATTTATAGGGTCTAGCTAAAAGGTGCACTCCCTTAAATATGCTCTCCATCCGTCATGATGGACTAACCTCCATCCGTTCGGATGGACTATTCCCTATATTTAATATTCGTTAAACCTCGTCTTGTTCTGTTTCTGCTACGATGCACGATTGACGGAAGTGATAGACATTATGCACTCACAGACTCCCCCTTGGATATTACTGCAGTCAATTTCGTAGCTTTCTGTCTTCTCTCTCTCTCTCTTTGAGTCTTCACGAAGGCTTTGACAATCTTCAACAACCACAGACTCCCTCTTCAAGCTTCTCTTGATTCTGCCTTCTGAATCAGCTCCCGCTTTCGGTTGACTCTTTCTCCTGGCTCCCCCTTTCGTTAAGCTTCTGTGCTTTTCTAGATCGACACCTGGTTCTTCGAATACAAGCTCCCCTTGCTTTAAGCTTGTCCTCAGACTCCTCCTTAGCTCAGCTGCCGGGATCGTAATCTGGTTTAATATATAAAAATCACAAGAATATAAAAGTAAAAGCTTTTTGAATGATAATCTGACTCTAAACAAAGATATAACAATCTGTAGATTCCCAGAATTATCTAACTCTACTTCCCCTATCAAACAACTCTATATTTGACAACTTAAGTATCCAAAACTCAAATCATTGCTAGAGCTACCACCAGAACTTTTAACAACCCATTTCTGATTGTCAGATTTAGCTCTTTTCTGGTAAAATCTGTTTGAACTTTCACCAATCTCAAAAGTTGAATTTTTAAACAATTTAGTTCTGTCAATTGGTGGTTCAAACTCAACCACTTTTTCTTTTAGTTTACATGATACTCCCTGTTTTGATTGTATTGCCTTTGAACACTCCCTGGCAATATGTCCAACTTTGTTGCATTGGAAACAGGTTCTCGTATCTTTCTTCTGCTCAGCCATCTTCTTCTTGTCATCTTGCTTCTTTGCAAGGAACTCTTTATTTGACTGCCTCCAGAATTCTTTCTTTTCTTCCTCGTCTGCTGAGGTACCTGAAACAAATATCATTTTTGCTTTAAAATCACGAACATATTTTTCATTTTTCTGTTGGAGTAAAACCAAGACCTTTCTTTTTGAAATTACGGTTAGGGTTTGGTTTCTTGTGAAAACCAGAACCAGAACTGTAACCTTTTTTCTTGTTTAATCTTTGTTGTACTCTTGAGGTGTATTTTTTAGGTTTATCAGTAAGATTTAAATCTTTTATTTCAGAAATGTTAATTTCTGTAAGTTTGAAAACCTTTTTTATCATCTCAGTTTTTACACCTCTTATTGGAAATTCCTCATCAGAATATAATTTTTCAGAATCATTCAAAGTATATGCAACTTTAAACATTTCGTCATCCAAATTAGATTTTGATAACAGGAAGTCTTTGTTGTAAACCCTTTTAACTGAAGACTTTGAACTGTTGACTGTCGAACTCGAATTTTCTGAACTAGACTTTGACTCTGACTTTGACTCTGAGTTTGACTCCAACTTTGACTCCTCAGTTTCATCTCTATCCAACACCTAATCGACAACTTTCTTTATTAACTCGGACTCATGATCAGTGTCAGATGATGTAAACGTGACATCAATACTTTCTGGCAAATTGACTGACGACTCTGACTCCCATTGTAAGTTTGTAGCCTTTTGGACTCTTTCAGAATTTGGATTTCTCGGCAAATATCCATTTTCCAGTGGGGGTGGACACTTGTTGTAACAGAAACTTTGTTTCTTACCAGAATCATTCTCTTTAGTCTCCTTCTTCTTTTCTTTCTTCACAGGAGTCTTTTCTTCAGAAACTTTCTGTTCTTCAGAATTCTTTTCCTCAGAAGTCTCTTCTTCCTCGAATGCCTTCATGCCTTCTACGGTTGGATAGATCCTGTCAATAACATCAACAATCGATTTACTCTTTCAGTCTCAATTCTCTGAGTTTCAAGTTTCTGCTCAAGCACAGCACACTTCTCGATGTAGTTGTTCACCACTTTTTGTTTCGTCATAAAAGCACCCTGAAGTGTCTTCATTGTTGTAGCTTGTTCTTCACTTGTTTGATTATACTGATTCATCGCTTTGTTCAACACATCATAAGATTCCTTCAAACTGTTCAAGTTATAGATCAATGTGCTGTTCTGCTTTTTTATAGCTTCACAGTTTTCACATTTCATCGGAATCTTTTTAGCATCAACTTCCTCATCAACCTTGAACTTTGGAACGTCTTTCATCTTTTGCTTGATCACTGGTACATCTTCATCATCACTACTGACTGGTGTTTTGACCTTTTTCTTCTTCTTTTTAACCTTTTCATCTTCACTGTCACTTTCTGCAATCAGTTTCATATCAGCATCGAATTTTCTCGCCCAGTACTCAGTATCATCATCACTGTCCTCTTCAACTCGAGCTACAAAAGCTGTGTGAGCTATAGCTTGATCAGGAACATAATTATCCCAAGTGAAATTTTCCCAGCTAAACCCTTCAGGTAACTTTTCGTCATCTTGATCTATTATCAAGGCACTACCATCAGCTCTCTTTGAAGAATCTTGATTAACCACACAAGCTCTCTTTCCAGAGTCTTCAATCACATTCCTTCCATGTGCAGTTTGTGCTTGATGTTGATGTTGTTGAGATGGTTGCTGAGCAACTTGATGGTAGATGGCTTTTCGGTAGTAATCATTATTGTTGTTAAAAGGATTCTGAGCTCCACTTGCTTCGCGATTGGTGCACTCCCTCTTGAAGTGACCCTTCTCCCTGCAACGAAAACAAGTGACTTTAGATTTTTCAAAACCTAAAGTAGAAACACCAGCCTCACGAAGATCATCTCTTCCAGTGATTTGCTTGAATTTCTCAGCTCTCCTCAACACGCTGGCCAAGCACCATTTTATGTCCATCAGCTCCATCTCTTCAGCATCGATCTGGTCGTAATCTTCCTTTGTCAGCATTGGATTCCCGATCCGACCTGCAACAAAACTACCATAAGATTCCAATACAATTCCCAACAAAGACATGTGACTCTTAGCAATTTCTGCTGAATAGTCTTCATCATTCTCCAAATTCAGTACAATGTTGCACTAAAGCTTCTTGCCATTCTTTGTTGTTGAAATGTTCGGATCAAAGGATGGATATGATGAAAAACTTGTGTTGCTACTTGATCCTTTGGATGAACTTTCAGATGGACTCTTTGCATTGAATGCTGTTTGAACTTTCGGTGACAAGTTGATGGATTTATCACTAACACCACCTTTGTAGTAAAGACCGATGTCTTGTTCACCGTCGAAATCTTTCATTCTTATAACCTTTCTCTGCTCCATCTCCTGAGCTTCAATCTTTTCGATAAACTTGCTCAGTGTCAAATCTTTAAAACCTTTCTTGTTTCTGAGCATCATGAGATAAGTACCCCACGTTTCATACGGTAACGCATCTGATAATTTTTCAATCAATTCCTCATTGTCTTTATTGATCTTCAACCTCTTCATGTTAGCAAGCAGATTGCAATATCTTTCAATGATTTGCTTAGTGCTCTCATTCTTCAACCCTCGGAACAAATCAAACTCTTTCTTCAGTAATGACTTCTTGTTCTTGACCATTTCCTCACTACCTTGAAATTTTGACTTTAATGCTTTCCATATTGAATAAGATGTTCCATTATGTTGTAATAAAACCAGGATGTCTTCTTTAACTGCTTGTTGAATAAGACTTAACATCATCTTCTCATCTTTGTATTTCTTCCGGTTTTCAGCACTCAGATCTTTAATTGGAATTTTCTCTTCATCGTCATTCATCGGTCTAACGTATTTTGTCTCGACATTTTCCCATGCATCTAGATAATTGGCTTGAACCCAATTTTCAAACTTTTCTTCCCAACTCTTGTACTCCTCGATGTTCATGAGTTTTGGAGGTTTCTGCATCGTTCCAGTTTCATTTTCCAACATCATGTTCTGTGCAAGAGTAATCGGGGTTACTGGGGTAGCGAATGCGTTGTAAAAATCCTCGTCCATGTTTCGGATTTTCAAATGAGCTGTATCACTTTGTAAAAATACCTGACAATTACCAAAAAAAAAAAACAATCAGTTTAAAGATTTATCAATTAACAGGATAAGACTGGTACTCGAACTGGTGAATATTCTGTTCAGACAGAAATTTGACACACTGTGCGGACAGCTTTGACCCGGATCAAATTCAAACTGTGATAGGGCCGAACAAGCAATCCGAAATGATTGGGCTGATATACAAATCAATCTGATTTGGCTGTGATTCAATGGACAATCAACACTTTAATTTGACCTCTTTCACTTTGATAAGAGCTGTCACTATGGAATCAAACAATTTGACCGATGATATGAACCAATCACATGGGCTGGACACCTATGATCAGATCAAAATACATATCACATGAACACTTATATTTCTCAAGGAAAAACTATTGGACCAACCTAACCACTAATCAGATTGAGCCGCAAACTCCACCCAATCAACAACCAATATTACTAAATTGTTTAAATCTTGGACTGATAAACCCACTAAACCGAAAACATAGTTTGATTGGACCTCAATGTATGTCTGATCACATGCAATTGTTTGAACTTATAAATGCCGATAACCTTTAATACATCACTATGAAAGTGCCGACACTCCTTTATGATAATCACATGCAACCTTGAACAAAAACAACATGTGACCGACTGACATCCTCGATTAGTGATTCACTAAAGCTGGAAACAACACATGCAAACCGACATCATTCTTTTAAAGTTTCACACAATTCAATGCACAAACATGTGAATTACTGAACCACTTTCAAACGGTTAACCCATTATTTTCAAACGGTCAGTCACCTTCAAACGGACATGGTCAATTTCAAACGGACAACCATGTATTTTCAAACGGTCATGTGCATTTTCAAACTGTAAGGTGCATTTTCAAACGGTCAGGCGCAGATTTCAAACGGTCAGGCGCTGGGCTCGTTCAAACGGACACCAGTTTTCAAGCCATTTTTACCACTTTTACTTCGAATTTTGAACTAATATTCTCAAGGGTTTGTTAAAACACAATTACGCACACATTGTGAAAGTTTTAGCCGATTTTAACCGTGAAAAATTGTTAAATTTTGAAAGAAGGTGTAGAAAATCAGAATTAAAGGCAGAATTGGTATGAACTCTTCCTCCTGAGCTCTGATACCACTTGTAGGATCGTTTTCTGACCCGAACGAGTAGTTCAGAAGAGTTTATCTCAACACGAAAGGCGGAAACAGACGTGTAGAGTGCAATTCAGCTAGATTTACTCATTAAACTGTTGTATGATTGATTATAAGACGTTTTACAACCTGACAACACTTCGGCAGCACTTCGTTGGACAAGCCGGAAAGTTACAAATGATGAAAGTTTGAAGGGTATTTATAGGACAAGACCCTGACCGTTTGAAGGTGTCATGGCACCCTTCAAACGGTTACAAGCTTCAAACGGACACCTCTCAAACGGTCAAGCATATTCAAACGGTTACAAGTTCAAACAAATGACACATTTCAAACGGTTACATCTTAAAACTTGTTTTGTCTTCATGATGTCATATATGATGTCATATATGTGATGTCACTTGTGATATCACATATATGATGTCATGTTTGTTCAAATCCGCAACGAACCCGAGACTCGATATAAGACGAAGACGACAGATGTATGCACCAACAAAAACCCTCTCAGTTAATCATCCAAGTCCAAATTAATGACGTTGGAGATTTCACAAACTATTTTTGATTTTCATATAAAACTTCAAGTTTCAAATTAATGAACTTGTTTATTTTCAGAAACATGTTCAACATACTTAGATTTTGAAACTCAGCTTTCGAACACTGGTTGTCGAAAATAAAGTAGAAACAAAATCTTTTTGAATTTTTCAAAGTTTATGCTAAAACACTCCGAAAATCTTTTTGTAATTTTTCTCTAACATAAAGCAGTAAACAAATATTTACAGACAATATTTTTTGTTTGAGTTCGCGTCAGAGGATCATATCAGTTTATGACAAATCACTAGCACCGTTAAGCTATAAACACTTTAAGTTTTAACCGATTCACTTGGATTGTCAGTATACTGATCCACTTAAATTTTCACACAAAGTTCAACTGTTCCGAGATATGAGATTTAGTGTTTTAAGAACTTAAACTTATTCGCGTGTCCCACCTCAGAATATACTCCCGTATCAAGATTCCCTAGATTCAGTCTTACAGGTGAATATTCTATATTGATATCTGTTCTCTGGGTTAGTGCGAGAACTTGAGAGCGCAGGTATGAACTACCGTTCAGTCAAAGAGATGAAGGCTAGTCTTTAGGTGTGTCCCATTTAGGGATCTTCTTTACAACTGCACTTGATTTATATCTTTCAATATTTTCTCAATTTTTATGCAGAGGGAAAGCTTTTTAAAACGCATAAAGTATTATATGAGGACTAGGCCATTGCTGATGCAAAATCAGAAGACCAAGTATAATACCCCAGATATCAAACAATATAAAGACCTAGTATCTCAGAATCAGGCAACCTCTCAAACAAGATTTCGGGGGTTACCCATATATCCGAGAGATGTTCCCCACGAGATAAGAAATTAATTGATATTTGGGTTTATATCTCGAAATCAATCTACTAAGCGTGTAAAAACCTACTGGCATATCATCAGTGAGACCGTTTATCACATTTTATTTTCCATTTCTTTAGCATGCTTTGATTGTCTACTAATGTACTACCATTTCCTCTTTTTACACAAAAACTCTTTTTGAATTTTATCATGTTTTTGGATTTTTCAAATTTTCAAATGTTTTTGTATTTTCTAAAATTTTTACTCCCCCTAAAATTCAAACATTTAAAGAAAATTTGACAACCCGAGGTAGATAGCTTCATCTCGCCATCCATTTTCTGCTTACCGTGCTCTGTTTTGCAGAAAGTACCCTAATGATTTACAACACATTGATTTTTGACAATGTTAAAACCACTTAATCACTTGTAAAATAATCATGTTTGTTCAGCCGTGAGGGTTTCGGCATATTCAATCAACAATTTTTTTTAAATTTTGATTTTTTGACAAAATTTAAAACACAAGCATATTTTTTTCATTTTTCATTTTTTTGACAAAATAAAAACATATTTTTGGTTTTTTAAATTTTTCTATTTTTTAGAGTTTTTGATTTATGGTTTATTTATGTACAAAAACAAATAAACTCCCTGTTATTCAGTTGCAGAGACCTGCCACATCCTATGCCAGGCTGCTTCCCTTCTCATGTTGACAATCAGCTGTCTTCAGAAGCACCTGCACATTCAACTCATTCAATTACTTGAACAGAGCAACCCAGGCCTGTTTGACCCTGGGTATTGTGACACAATAAGAGTTGTTCAATTTCGGAAAGTCTTTGTCATTTTTAACAAAGACTTTTTCGTTCTTTGCACTCACAGAAGTCGTTTGTTTCTTTGCCACCCAAATTTGACCTTTTGAACCATTCCTTTGATAGAATCGAGAATCATTTTGACTGTTTTATTTTGTCAAATCAATTTTTGGTTTCCAGATTTGTTTTAGTTCTAAAACTTTTAGTTTCTGTTTCCAAATCTGCTGAGGTACAACTTTGGGTGTCTTTGGTTTTGGTTTCCAAGTTTGTTTTGATCCAAACTTAGTTGACTTCTATGTTTCAACCTCAACTTTCTTTTTCTGTTCAACATCAACAGACTTCGGATTTGGACACTTGCGACCAAGATGTCCAATTCGATCACACTTAAAACATGTTCTCTTGGAAACATCTTTGGTCTGTTGTTGTTGTTTCTTTTGAGCATAGAACTCTTCATTAGTCTGTCGACTAAATTGGAGTTCTTTCTCTTCTTCTGAACTTGTTCCGTGAACAAAGTTTGTCTTTTTTCTGAACGTTTGTCTTTTCATATCGTTTCTTTTGATTTTGTTTCTTTTTATAACCCAACCTAACCTTCATATTTTTCTTTTTGTAACTAGGTTTGTTATAAAAAGTTTTCTTGCTCGCTTTTCCGGCAAATTTTGAAATTTCGGACTTCTCAATTTTTATCAGTTTGAAAACTTTATCAATCTTTTCCGAAATCACATTCTGAATCGGAACTTCAATATTTGAGAATAATTTGTCTGATCCAATCATGGTATAAGCCAATCCTATCAGATCATCATTCGCATTTTTCTCAGATTTTGAATTTTTAAGATAACTTTCATGAAAACTTACCTCATTTTCATCATGTGATTCGGACTTATTTGTTTTGGTAGAATCATCTTACAAAACACTTTCAACGACCTTACCTACCACCTCTGAATCACTAGTATCATCAGATTTGGAATAGGTTACATCAATATTTTCTAGCAATTGATCAACCATTTTGAAAACTTTTTCCACCTTCTCATCATCATAGAATGTGAACTTTTTCTCAAACGGTGGTGGAACCTGTTGATATTCTGAACCAATACCTTTCTTGTTTCTTTCAGAATCTTTATCATTCGGTTTTATGTTGAAAGTACGTTCAAGAACATATGATGAAGCGTAATAACTATGCAACTTGTTATTATCTTGTTCTAAATCAGCCATTTTACGTTTAAGCTCATCAACTTCTTCAATATATGAATTTACAACTTGTTGTTTTATTTCATACTATTGTTTAAGTGTTTGTGATGTTTCAGAACACTGTGACAATCTAGATTGAACAAGTTTCATTTGGCTTTTCACTGCCTCATATGATTCTTTTGTAATATGATATGCCAATTTTATTGAATCATATTCCTTTTTCATTTTTTGAACCGCATTTTCTTTTTGAACACATTCTTCTATCATTGCTGAACACTTTTGTTTCAAAATCTCATTTTCTTTTTCGATAATTTTACATTTTTGTGTCAGCTTTTCATCATTATCAATCAAAACCTTTTCTTTTTCAAACATCTCTTTGCATTTATCTTTGAAACTCTTTCAATTGTAGTAAATTCCATGTCTCTGGTTTTGAAATTTTCATCTTTTTCAGTACAAGCACTGCATGTTTTCATGCATTTCTTGCACTGTTCAACAGTTTTATTTAACACTTCAGAAAATTCAGGTTTAGTTATTACCTCAATAGTTGACACCTCAGCTTCTTTTTCTGTCTGTTTCTGATCTTCTTCCTTCACCTGCTGAACTCAGCAACAGCTTCACTAACCGGCTTCTCCAGCTTCTCATCAACTTTATCTTGTTTCTCTTCACCAGCTTCTTCTTCTTTCTTCACCTCTTCATCCTTCTATTCATCACTGCCTTCCTCTGCAGTTTTCTTCAACTCATCCACTAGCTTCTCAACATTGTTCTTCATTCTCTCTTCGTCTCTCTTCTTCAAACTTACTGTCATTACATCTCCGATTATCTTATCCAGCTTTTTGAGATAATCTTTATCTGCTTCTATCTTAGAATAATATTCATCGGACAGAGGAATGACCGCAAGTACATCATTGTAAACCACTTTGCAACTGGATCTCCTTTGTGATTGATGTAGCATTCTCTTTTCTTGTCCCATCTACCAAACCTCCTGGCTTCATCGTACTCTTTTTTGCATCTCATCTATTCGGTAATCTGCAAAACATCTTTCTCTGTACATTTTCTCTTCAAGAATTTCCTCTTTTGTTTTTACTTCGGCCACCATTGTAAACTTTTCTTCTTCCGGTAGATATTTGCTCCAGTTGAACCCTTCATCATCATGAATCGTCACCATAGCTTGTTCTTTTCTCTAGAAGATCCTTCAACAATCTACTTTTAAACCGGCTTTGACGATTGGTCACTGTTTTGATGATAAATGGCTTTCTTATAGTAGTCATCATGAAATGGATTGACATAATCAGCTACTTCCCGGTTGACACACTCTCTTTTGAAATGACCTTTCTGCTTACATCGATAGCATGTAACCTTTGATTTGTCAAAACCTAGCTTTGTGTTTGAACCTTCAAGATATTGCCCGCCTGTTATCTCTATAAAACATTGTGCTCTTCTAATGCCACTAGCCAAACACCATCTGATTTCAATGAGTTCCATCTCTTCTGGATCTATCTGGTCATAATCTTCTTTTGTCATTTCGGGGTTTCCAATTCTTCCTGCCAGCGGACTCTCATACGATTCCAGAATCGATGCTAAGAAACTCATTTGTTGTTTAGCAGCATTGATACTCAATGTCGGAGAATTTTTCAGCTTCAAAGCAATGTTACAATGAATCTCATCAGGTTCTACTGCATTTGATGCTTTTGAAGAAGAATGATAACCTGGATCATAACTATATGAACTCTTCTGTGAATCCTTTGACTTTTCGACACTAAAGCTGTACCAGGCTTAGACGATTGATTGGTTGAAGGCAAACTTCCTCTATAGTAAAGGCTCACATTCTACTGGTAAGTTGAACTGCTGATTTTATTCTGTTTTTGAAGTTCCAGCTCATTTCCTTCAATTCTCTCAATGAATTTATCTAGGGTGAAATCATCAAATCTTGAATCATTTTTCAAAATCATGACAAAAGTCTGCCAGTCATCAACATGTGGTAACACTTCAATCACTTTGTCTATGATTTCTTCCCTAGTTTTTGTAATTCCCAACCTCTCAAGTTCAATCTTTAAGTGACAAAATCTCTCAATCATTTGTCTCTCATTCTCTTCCTTCATACATTCAAACAAATGAAATTCCTTTTTTAATAATGAAAAATAATATTTTTCTAGATTTGTTTTCCTCCCTCAGCTTTCACACGCAACACTTCCCACACAGATTTCGATGAACCATCATGATTCAGTAATGCAAAGATATCATCTCTAATCGATTGTTGAATTAAAGCAATCATTCTTTGTTCATCAGAAAATGTTTGTTTATCTTCTTTACTAAAACCTGTAAATGGAATTTCTTCATTTTTTTCATTTACCAGTCTTTTATATCCAAATTCTAGACAAAACCAACAATCATGTGCGTAAGCTTTTACCCAGTTAATAAACCTCTCTTTCCACCAGTTATAATCTTCGATGTTATTAAGTTTCGGTGGTTTAGTGTGAGTTCCGTAAAAATTTTCATGTTTCAAATTATCAGTAATCGCTTTTGAAACAGTTTTCGGTGCGGTTGTTGTCGCTTAAGATGAATCGGAAGTGAACGCGTTGTAAAACACGTTGTAAAATTCGTCAGCCATGATGTTCGGGTTCTTCGATTATCTCTTAATTATCACCTTTGAATATCACCTGCAATCAAACAAAACACTCGATCAGTTTTTAATGTACCGAATACTTAAACACCCTTGAAATATGTGATTATGAAGTAATGTCGAATTTTTGTGAACGGGGATTGATCTAAGACTCGTGCAAAGTCGTAACAAACTGATTTGGGTTCAAACGGACACGGATCTTCACAACCACTTTCAACAAGAATATGTTTAGAGGATTTGTGCTAATCAAAATCACACAGATCCGTGAACAAGTAATACACTAGACTCGCACAAATAAACAAATCTGCGGATGACTGTTTTAAACGAATAAACCAATTAACTTCTTCAAATGGACAAATTTGCAATGCCTCGAATGTATGACAGCAGATAAACAGTTTCTGTTCAAATGGATCAAAGATGACTGTTGGTGCATATTTCGTACGTCTGCCACTGTGCGAATAGTTAGATAGAACGTGTGTTGAATATTGTATAGAATAGTAAAAGTTGGACAGGTTTTAGTATTGTCAAAGTCCATCCGGACGGATGGACAATAGAATAGTCCGTACCCCATCCGAATGTATAGGTTTGACATTGTAAAGTCCATCCGGACGGATGGACACTAGCTCATTCGGACTGGATAGGTTGTTGCCTATAAATAGGGAGTTGGGGTTCCCATTTGGACAAGCTTTTGGATCCCAGAGAGGACATGCTGTCCAACTGGTCTCACGATGGTCTCACGGTGCTGTAATTGTCAAGATTTCAATAGAGACCAGATTATAAGTGACTGCTCGGTGTCGTATCTATCTTCTACTCCTTTCTTAGTAATAATAAAGAACCGAAAACGTCGTATCGGGACCGAGGCTCCGTCAAACTCGCCGGATCCTGGAATCACAAGTGGTATCAGAGCTACGGTACCGATTTAATCGATCTAACAGTTGGTTAAATCACCCAAGCTCATCAATTTTGGGTTAAATGGGAGTTTCGACGTTAAAATAGAGAAAATCATCAAAATAAAGGTCAATTCACGGATGGATTTTGGAATTGAAGACATCATTCTGTTTGGAATTGATTCACGCACAATCCTGTGAAGTTTCATCATGAAATTCACACAAATAAAGATTTTGGATCGAAAAAATGTGATTTGGAGTGTTCTTGAGCTGTTAGAACATAATCACTCGGATGACCATCCAAACCATATAAAGTGACTTTCACTCGGATGACAATCCGAGCGGATGATCATCCGAGTGGATGACCATCCGAACCATGACCATCCGGACAAGTAAACCCATTCGATCGAATGGTCATTCGAAGCATTTACTAAACTCATTCGGATGTAGACACTCAGGTGGCTAACTGTCAAGGTGATCCAAGATCAGTCCATCCGAACGAATGGACCTATCCCATTCCAACGGATGAACAAATCCCTAAAAAAGGCATTTTTTGATCGCAATGACGAGGAGAGTCTCCAGAAAAATTTGGTGATTGAAATTTTTTTCGGGTTTTTAACAACCAAGCTGGGTTGTTCGGGGACACCGTCTGGGGCTTTAGTGAACATATTTGATGATGCGATCACAGATTGTGGAAATTTATGGGGTAGTCATGATACTTGTGAAGAATGTTTATCTTCCAGGTTATCTAAGTATTTATGGGCCAAAACGTAAAATCCGCAATGATGAAAAACTGACGTTTTGAGGAAAATTGTCATATTTTTTGCATAGTCGAGTTTTTCACAAATAAAAGAAGACTGAATTGCTCAGTTTGAGGGGGAATTTAGTGATAGAGACATCAGAATTTGCAAACATGAGGGGAATAAAATTTTCAGATGTTCCAGCATTTTTGAAATTCGTGACGCTGCAACAGTATTCGGGTAGTTTCGACTCCAGATTGTCAGGGGGAATGTGAATCTGATCGTGGGAGAAAGCTTTCGAGATCAAGATGATCCGAGGTGTTGATATCTGATCGTGGACGAAAGCATCAGAGATCTGAAAGTGATCGTGGATGATAGCTTCTGAGATCTAGATTATCTGAGGAGATGAATCTGATTGTGGACGAATCCTTCAGAGATCGGATTACATTACCAGCTGATTTGTTTTCCGATGAAGATTTGCTGATTGTGGAGAATACCGTTTACACGGATCTGTCATTCTTACGGTGCGTTAACATTGATCACGGAAATAGGATATCAGATCTTCTGGGGGATTCATGGATTTGAAGTTAACCAGTGGGGTATTTGAAGTTTCTATCAATTGCTGGTTGAGTTTTTGTACATTCTTAGATCGAGCAGGCGGAATGCGAGATCGTGGTGCTGACATGTTATATCAAAAACTGAGCTCGGATGCGGTTAAAGCTGAAACAGAGAATGCTGCATTGACTAGTTTCAAGTTGGTGATTGTTCGTGAAGGTTGCAGTTTAGCAAATCAGAGGAGAGTCGTGAACTGTGCAAAAGACCTGAAGATTCATTTCATGGGGAATTGGTGCTTCACTCTGTGAAAGCAAACTCGAATCATCAATCGAGGGGGAATTTATTGTCAGATTTCAAGATGCCTGATTGAAGTTGCAGAATAGTTAAAGATTGCAGAATATTCAAACACGGCTCAAGGTTCTCAAAGTGTTAGAGACGATTCGACAGTGACAGCCAAGGGGGAATCTGTTGGTGCATATTTCGTACGTCTGCCACTGTGCGAATAGTTAGATAGAGCGTGTGTTGAATATTGTATAGAATAGTAAAAGTTGGACATGTTTTAGTATTGTCAAAGTCCATCCGGACGGATGGACAATAGAATAGTCCGTACCCCATCCGAATGTATAGGTTTGACATTGTAAATTCCATCCAGACGGATGATTATCCGGACGGATGGACACTAGCTCATTCGGACTGGATAGGCTGTTACCTATAAATAGGGAGTTGGGGTTCCCATTTGGACAAGCTTTTGGATCCCAGAGGGGACATGCTGTCTAACTGGTCTCACGGTGCTGTAATTGTCAAGATTTCTGTAGAGACCAGATTATAAGTGACTACTCGGTGTCGTATCTATCTTCTACTCCTTTCTTAGTAATAATAATGAACCGAACACGTCGTATCGGGACCGAGGCTCCGTCAAACTCGCCGGTTCCTGGAATCACATTGACGAATTTAGCAGACAATGTTTCAGCGAATGGCCATATCCGTGAAAGGACAATTCTTTCAGATCTGCAAAATAAATATGTTAATAAACTGATTTATACTACAGTAAATGACTCAATTCAGCAAATGTATATGAACAAATCTGCAACTATGATCCCAATCAAACTAAATCCCAATCAACTCTTATACTCAAATTCGAAAATCAGTTTTTTTTCTTGAAAACTCAGATCAACTGTAACCTGTAAATCTGTATATAACCCGCGAATCAGATGGGGTTTCAACTGAATAAAGGTTTCGACCAGATGAACAAATTCCGATTCGGATATTTGTAATTCCAATTCTGTAGATCAGATTCAAAACCCAAAACTAAAATCCGAATAACTTTGAACACCGGATGAGCTCTGAGTTACTATCTTCCGGATGAAGTTAAATCTCTGGATGTACTATTTCAAGCGGATGAAGGTTTACCAGATGGGTTTTCTCCGGATGAGAAATTTTTTCCGGATGGGGTTTCGTCCGGATGAACCAGTTATCCCAGATGAACAAATTGTGCTACACTCGGTCGGATGTACCTTTTGAACTGAGAAAGATGTTTTACCCAGATGAACAACTTGCAGAGTCAGATGAAAGGAAATTTGTATGTTTCCACCGGATGGAAACCTAAACCAGTACCTGAGACTTATAAATGTCCGGATGGAGTTATTCTCCGGATGAAGATTTTCAGTCGCCCGGATGGAGTCGCCCGGATGGAGATAAACCACGGATGGACTACAACTTTTCAATCGGACGGATGGACAATAGTTGCCGGATGTGAAGTTATCTCGGATGAAGTATTTCACCCAGATGTACACAATTACTGAATAGACACAATTCCGAATGGGCAGAATTTACAAATGAAGTTTCAGTCTGAATACATCTCTTCCGGCCGTATGAAGTTTAGGGATTTAAAAATGGCTTCTTTTAATTCCAAATGGGCCTTTAATGTTTGACTACATGAACTTCAATTATTGGGCCAGATGGATCAATTCTATTGAATATGCCTTTTTAAAATAAAACTCTGGATGGACTGTTATGATTGACCGGATGGACTTTTACAAACACTGAATGGACCTAATTCATCCCATCCGGACGGATGGGCTCATTATTTGGGTCCGGATGTGCACAACCTGGTCCGAATGGACTCTAGAACAATAACGAATAAGCTCGAAAATATTCAGTTTTTTTACAAAATTAACCACAAAATACTTTGAATTAGATTCTAAAATGTAGGGTTATTCAAGAATATTTTTCGCACATTATATCAAAAACTCAGCCAATTTTATCCATAAAATCACCTTTAATTTGAGTTTTAAAGTTTCAAAAATTGAGAAAATGAAATGAAGAAGAAATGTGACAAATCTGATGCGAATTCAACTCCGAATTTGATGAAATTTTGTGGATTCTTGTATCACTAATCCGTGCAATCGATCTCCTGCTCTGATACCACTTGTGAATGCGATTTAGGATCGAATTTGAACTCCCGACACGATTGCGAAGAACACATATCACGTGCGGAAATCCGTGAACGTGTGTGGATCGACACAAGAACGTAATTAACGATGATTCTATTGAATAATATGACAATACACCACCTTGAATCACCTTGAATAATTGTTTCTCTCTCTAGGATCTTCAAAGCTCTAAAATGTCAAAAGTTGCAAAAGTTGTAAATGAAACAAAACAAGTCCTATTTATAGGGTCTAGCTAAAAGGTGCACTCCCTTAAACATGCTCTTCATCCGTCTGGATGGACTAACCTCCATCCATCCGGATGGATTATTCCCTATATTTAATATTCGTTAAACATCGTCTTGTTCTGTTTCTGCTACGATGCACGATTGACGGAAGTGATAGACATTATGCACTCACACTGTCTGTATCATATTCTCCTCTCAGAGAGAAGGCATGAATGTGAACTTCACTTCAGACTTCTCTTGTATCAACTCCCTTTCATCTTGAGTCAAGTTTACTGCCTATGTTTCCACCTACGACAAGGTATAGTCATACCACTTAGAATTTGTTTTCTTTTCACTTTGTAATATTACCATAAAAGTAAGTTTATCGAAGCATATAAACAACAATTAGTTTACAGATTCAAACTAACACCTCCATGATTAACCAATCAGATTAGGAAAGTAATACCCAAAAAGTTGACCGAGACTAATTAAACGAAACCATAGTGTAAAAAGAAAATTAAAAATTTGAACGAGAAACATGTAGACGAAAAGAATACACATAAAGAATAAACACTAAGCTTTATTAGAACAAGAAACTTTTAAAATTCATCCAAACACGGTCTGATCTCTTTCTGCATCATTTAACCTTTTTCTTCTTGAGTCCTAAATCCCCAGATACTCCCTAATTGAGAATCAAATGTTGTAGTTTATTCCTTACTACGTTGTGATAATCAACAAATTTGATTCAAGTTGCAATTTAATCTTTATTACGTTGTGATAATCATCAAATCTTATTCAAATTTCGATTCGTTTAACAAGAAATTAGAAAATACCTTTAACTCTGCTTCCATCACGTCGATCTACGAGACCTCTGAGCAGCCTCAATCGCTTCACACTGGCGATTAGCTTCTCTTTGACTTTTGTGTTGTTCTTAACTGGGGTGGGATGGAAACAGAAGAGATACTCAAAAGACGAAGGGATACTCAAAAGACGAATTGAATTGTGAGATGTCTATTAGGTTTCTTGAGGATAGAGATGGAAAAGATTATGAGTACGTGAGTATGGGTGAATGTCGAATTTCCTATTGTACCCTCCTAGTGTCTTAAAATTTTGTATTCTTCACAATTTTACCATCTCAAAACAAGCATTCATTAGTTGCATATATTGCTTAAAGTGTTGGACACGACGTAAAATTACAAGTTTGTACATAACATTTGCTTTATATAGATATATAGATAAAATGGTTCAAGATAAAAGACACACTTAATTAATATAATCATGAACTTGTAAAATTGAGAATTTTATAAACCCTTGTAAGGATCTTGCATGTAGAATGTGTCACATCTTGCATGTAGAAGCGTATGATGTGTGCCTTGCTTAATATCATTGCATTCAATTATAACAAACAACTATATGATAGAAACCATGATGTTAATCCATTACTAAGTTTCAAAATATTACAACCCACATTGTTTAATACCAAACAAAGACTTCGAGTTTAAAATACACACCAACCAAATGTTTTAATTTCCGTAAAGGACTTGACAAAATACATAGATAAAACAAGGCTTTGAGTCATGTATCCTATCAAAGATAAGATACACAATTCAAACCCTTCAAAATGGGATGACATCACTACTTGTAAACATATCTTGAAATCTTTAAACGCCCGCCAAATCCAAATCAATTTCCTGAAATACATGTATTTTGAAAACATCAACAAAAGTTGAGCGAGTTCTTGTGTTTTGTATGTAAGGTCGTAATAAACTTGCAATCACTGTAAGTATGTATTTGTAAACCGGTATGAAAGCGTCTATGAACAGATCAATTAATGATTTGCAAGGTCATTAATATGCGTGCAACGGTGTAGGAAGGCTCAATCCTTTGCGTATTTCGTACCGGGCCACCCAGCTGGAACGACATAGTCACCACATGCGGCCAACTCGCGGACCCATGGGTGGGGCTCGCAACACCCAAATAGATCTATCACTCATGCCCCTCGGTCCTTATACAAGGATTAATGGTCTCAAGTTAACGCCTACCCATTCACATGATCTAACAGTTCATTCCTTAGCTAACCATACCATTTGTAATCATTGTAACATTTGTAACATGTATTTCACCCCCGAAGTTGTAAAACTGAAAACAGTTAAAAGAAAAGGGGAACATGAACTCACAATCTTGCGTCCTACTGTTCGAAGTAACTCAAAGGTCCTGTCCTGAAGTTGTGCAACTACCTACACATGTGCTATGGTTTATTAGACGGCTAGGTCGTGTAACGACTCTCAGTTTTAGTTGTTATGACTTAGTATCTTTGAGTTACGTCTTGGATGTACAATATATTATTCCAAAGTATATAATTATTTGTTAAAATAATAATATTTTAACTTAAATTATATTTATTAATTATTGGAATATTTGTTAAAATAGTATATTCTAACTTGGTACATTATGTATTTATACATGTATACTTTCCCAAGTATGGGTGCACTTGCATTTGTGTATTTTTAGACTTGCGTATTTTTGTCAAGTATTGGTGGCGTATTCCGGTGTGTATTTGTACGTACGAGAATACATATTTTTATTTTATTTATTAGGTATTGAGTAAATTGCCATTTTAGTCCCTGAGTTTTGTCCAAATTTGCCATTTTAGTCCAAATAGTTTTTTTTTTTGCCTCTGGGTCCCTGACTTTTCCCTTTTGTTGCCATTTTGATCACATACACTAACTCTATCCAAAAACTCCATCTTTAACCAGGGGTATTTTGGGGATTTTCATTTTAAATGTTTTCAATTGCCATTTTGATCCAATTCCAAAAAATCAAAAAAATTCCAAAAAATCAAAAAAATTCCAAAAAATTCTAAAAAATAATAAAAATTCTAAAAAATCATAAAAATTCTAAAAAATCCGTTTCGGAGCGAACCGTTTCGAACCCGAACCGTTTCGAGCTGAACCGTTTCGACCCGTACCGTTTCGAGCGGAACCGTTTCGACGCGAACCGTTTCGACCCGTACCGTTTCGAGCCGAAACGTTTCGAGCCGAACCGTTTCGACGCGAACCGTTTCGACCCGTACCGTTTCGAAGCCGAACCGTTTCAAGCCGAACCGTTTCAAGCCGAACCGTTTCGAAGCCGAACCGTTTCAAGCCGTACCGTTTCGAAGCTGAACCGTTTCGACCCGTACCGTTTCGAAGCCGAACCGTTTCAAGCCGAACCGTTTCGACCCGTACCGTTTCGAACCGAACTGTGCCGTATCGAACCGAACCGTTTCGAGCTGAACCGTTTCGAGCCGAACCGTTTCGAACCGAACCGTTTCGAGCTGTACCGTTTCGACGCGAACCGTGCCGTATCGAACCGAACCGAACCGTTTCGGCGCGAACCGTTTCAAACCGAACCGTTTCAGCTCGAAACTGTTAGGCTTCGAAACGGTACGGGTCGAAACGGTTCGCGTCGAAACGGTTCGCGTCGAAACGGTACGGGTCGAAACGGTTCGCGTCGAAACGGATTTTTTGGATTTTTTAGAATTTCTTAGAATTTTTATGATTTTTTTAGAATTTTTATTATTTTTTAGAATTTTTTGGAATTTTTTTGATTTTTTGGAATTTTTTTTATTTTTTGGAATTGGATCAAAATAGCAATTGAAAACATTTAAAATGAAAATCCAAAAAATACCCCTGGTTAAAGATGGAGTTTTTGGATGGAGTTAGTGTATGTGATCAAAATGGCAACAAAAGGGAAAAGTCAGGGACCCAGAGGCAAAAAAAAAACTATTTGGACTAAAATGGCAAATTTGGACAAAACTCAGGGACTAAAATGGCAATTTACTCTTAGGTATTCTTATACTTATTTTAAGAAAACTTTTATAGAAAATTATCTATAATTCTTCCTTGGCAAAAATAATTATATTTTCATATAAACCTCAAAAATGAAATATTTTCAAGATTAACTTAGAAAATATTCATAATTCCATTTTTCACCCAAAATAATATATTTTGGTTTGTTTGAGAAAATATTTATTTCCTTCAAAAATAATATATCTTCTAATAGTTTAAGGAAAATTAAATATATTTTCTCCACTCAAAAATAATGTATTTTCTACTTGATAAAATATGATATATTTGTAATAATTGTAAAAATCATATTTTTCCGTTTCTTTGGTTTCCAAAATACCGTTTAACTTATTTGTCAAAATATATATGAACTTAATTCCGGAATATATATATGTAATCCATATTCCTTGTTCGGTTTGTCCAAAATTCGGGTATAAATTATATATTTATTTTCTTGGAATTTTGGTATTATTTTATATTACAATTTTTGTATTTTCGTAAGTTATTTTATTTTCAAGTCCTAAAATAATATAACTAATACACATAATATACAAGTAACACACAAATTGTGACTTCTAAATATATTTTCCTAAATATATAGTTAGTCACTTTTATTTATCAAAAACCAACTTCCAGTATTTGTAATTTTTGTAACAAAAATTATGGCAAGTTTTATGTGAAAAACCATGGTTAAAATTTACTTATAAACATTTGTTTAAAAATTATTTTTCTAAGTGTTTAAATTCTAGAAAAATTTTACCATAGTTTTCCCTTAAAATGGAGGTTTCCATGCTTCAACAAGCATATCATTTTCTTTTAAAATCATCATCAATCATCAACAATTCATTCAAGACTTACCATGAGCCAAAATCATGCAATTTACACTACATCATGAACTTGAAATTTTGTAAAAACTTGTAGTAACTTAGTATGTTATTTAGTAGGTTTATTTACCCTTTAAAACATGGTTATTTGTTTATAAATCTCATTCTTGTAAAATCTAGTCCTTTACAACTTACATGATGATTTTTCTAAAAATAATTCTTTTGTATTTTTCTTGTTACAAACATGTTTCTAGTTTTGATTAAACACTTAAAACATGTTTAACTTCTTTAAAAAACGTGGTCTTGTAAATCTTGTAAGTAACTTTAGTTTCTTGAGAAAACTATTTTTGAAATCATCCATTTACAAGTCTTATAACATGTATCAAACTTCATCATACACAAAATCATCTTCATATTCAAGTTCATGTGAAACATAAAGGATGATCATTTTGTTTTACACAAGATTCATCCTCTCACTTGCTAGATCATGTGTTTAATCACAATCTAGCAAGCTTCTTATGATGATCAACATCATAATCACAAGAAATCAATCATCAAGTATTACACATACACTAAAACAACATAGATTCTTATGATTTTAAGCTTTATGTGAAAAATTATCTTCTTGTTTCTTCATGATCTTTATGTTTCACCATTTACATAATCTTTTAACCTTCAAAATAAGAAGTAAAATCAAGTTACAAGAAGCTTACTACTAGCACAAGGCTATGGAAGAAATCAAAGATGAAGAAAGTGATGAACAAGGTGGATAAAAGCTCTAGAGAATGGTCCTTCAAGCTCCAATGCCTCAAAGCTCCTTAACTTAGCTCCTAGCACCTTAGAATCACCTTAGATTGCATGAACAAGAAGTGAAAATGATGGTGGTGTGGGTGGTGGTTCACGGCCGTATACAAGGAAGAGAGGGAGAGAAGAGTGAGTTTGTTGATGTTGATGAAATGGGTAGAATGAAGTCACTTGTGGTTTATAAAACATGAGTTTCCAACATCTTGTTAAATAATGGATCATATGTTGCAAAAGTTACCAACAAATCTATTAAATAATTGAAACAAAATCAAGGGGGTGGCCCACCTTGTAACCGTCGAGTGGGGGGGGGGGGGTATGTGGTTGGAATTCAAATATTTAGTTAGTGAAGTTAGTTAGTTTCTAAGTGAAGTGTTTAGTGTTTTATATGTTATGTAATTATAAAATACATTATGATGTTCGGTGACCATAACTAGCTCGGAAATGATAAAACAGTGCTTCTAGTGAGAATTTGGTGTTTCGGGTTGTGTCCGGTTGTTCGGTTGGTTACTGGTTCGTTAAGGTGCTAAATTACGCAGTTTAGTGTGCTTTATGTTCCCTTTTATGACATTTTTGATTCCCAACACTTAGGAAGGTATTCTGGACCATTAAACCATAATTCTGCATTATATTGTGTTGTTAAAATGCTGATTTTTGCTGAAAAATGCAGAATTCTGCAGTTTGTGTGAGTTTTAGGCACTTTCCGGCACTTAAACTATCTCTAGGAAGGAATTTTTATGATCCTTACTTTCCTACATACTATACTAGTGTAACTCTTGGTTTTGGGCTCATTCTATGTCTTAATAGCATGTCTGTCTGAGTACTGAACTCCCGTCAGTACCTCTAGTTTGTCTGATAACTGTGCTAACTTTGTGTCGTGCATCATTTGAATCACAATGTGTTTCATGCAATAATGATAAATAATCATGCAGCATACATGCACTTGTATGTATATAACAGTAATCATAAATCATTCATGTCATTAATTCAAATCAAGCACAGTCATTAAAGCACAAATTACTGTTTAACATGTACGGAATTACATGGAAAATTGACGGTTGTCACATTCTCCCCTCGTTAAGAAAATTTCGTCCCAAAATTTTAAGCTGCGCTATCGGTTGCAGGGGAGTTAGGGAACAAATGCGGGTAATTTGATTTCATTCAATCTTCATGCCCCTAAGTAAACTCTGGGCCGTGACGTGAATTCCAGCGAACCTTGACAAGCTTAACACTACTCCTCCGAGTCTTGTTGACTTTCCAGTCTGTAACCTCAACGGGTTCCTTCGTGAATTGAAGAGTGTCGTCGATATGCACCTCATCCGCAGGGATGATAACTGTTTCCTGAGTTGGGCTTTTCTTCAGGTTTGACACGTGGAACGTATCATGAACACCATTTAGTTCTTCTAGTAATTCTTAGCTTGTACGCGAAGGTACCAACCCTTTCCAAAATCTTGAATGGCCCAATGTAACGTGGGTTTAGCTTGCCACATTTACCGAATCGTGTTATACCTTTCCAAGGTGAGACCTTCAACAAAACCATGTCTCCTACTTTCAATTCCAAAGGTTTCCGTCTTTGATCTGCGAAGCTCTTTTGTCGATCACGAGCCGCCTTGATGCGCTCTCGGATCTGCATGATCTTGTCTGTTGTTTCTTGAACTAGTTCAGGACCAACCATCTGTCAATCTCCAGCATCTGCCCAATCACAACGGTGAACGGCACTTACGGCCATAAAGAGCTTCGAATGGTGCGGCTTGAATGCTTGTATGGTAGCTGTTATTATAGGAAAACTCAACCAGAGGTAGGAGAGTGTCCCAACTGCCACCTAAATCCATTACACATGCACGAAGCATGTCTTCCAGTGTTTGAATAGTTCGTTCACTCTGACCGTCCGTCTGCGGGTGAAAGGCCGTACTCAGATTCAACTGAGATCCAAAGGCTTCCTGAAAGGATTGCCAAATCCTTGATACAAATCGTCCATCTCTATCTTATATTATCGAGATAGGCACTCCATGACATGCTACTATCTCTTTGAGGTAAAGCTCAGCTAGCTTCCCAGTGCTATCTTTATCTCGTATCGGTAGGAAGTGTGCAGACTTTGTCAATCGATCCACTATTACCCATATCATATCATGTTCTCTAGGTGTCTTGGGTAATTTTGTTATGAAGTCCATCGAAATTTATTCCCACTTCCACATGGGTATCTCAAGTTGTTACAAGAGACCTGAAGGTTTCTGATACTCGGCCTTAACCTTAGCACAGGTTAGCCACTTCCCAACATAAATGGCAACGTCACTCTTGAGTTTTGGCCTCCAGTAATAATCTTTCAGATCTTGGTACATCTTGTCCGATCCTGGATGGATCGAGTACCTCGACTTATGAGCTTCATCGAAAATAACTTCTCGAATACCGCCATAAAGCGGAACCCAAATGCGTCCCATGAAGTATAAGGTTCCTTCCTCATTTGGCACTAACTTCTTCTCCATTCCTCTGAGATATTCAGCCTTAAGGTTTTCCTTCTTAAGAGCTTCTTGTTGTGCATCACGAATGCGCGAAGTGAGATTCGTCTGAATAGTCATTTCTAAAGCTCGAACCCTTATAGGCTTAACCCTTTCCTTTCGACTTAAGGCATCTGCTACACATTTTCCTTTCCAGGATGATACTTGATCTCGCAGTCATAATCATTTAGAAACTCAACCCATCGTCGCTGTTGCATATTAAGCTCTTTTTGATCAAATATGTGCTGCAAACTCTTGTGATCCGTGAAGATAGTACATCGAGTACCATACAGATAATGTCGCCAAATCTTTAAGGCAAATACCACTGCACCTAGCTCCAGATCGTGAGTGGTATAATTCTTCTCATGGACTTTCAGTTGGCGTGAAGAATAAGCGATGACCTTTTGGAGTTGCATGAACACGCAACCCAATCCCTGTCGCGAAGCGTCGCAATATACCACGAAGTCTTTCGTGCCTTCGGGAAGGGATAGTATCGGTGCATCGCACAACTTGTTCTTGAGCATTTGAAACGCTTCTTCTTTCTTGTCTCCCCATTCATACTTCTTGTCCTTCTGAGTAAGGGAAGTGAGAGGTTGAGCTATCTTGGAGAAATTCTTGATGAACCTGCGGTAATAACCTGCTAAACACAAAAACTGTCAAATCTCAGGTGGCGTCTTGGGAGTTTACCACTTCTTTATTGCTTCGATCTTTGTGGGATCCACATGAATACCATTCTTGTTTACCACATGACCAAGGAACTGTACATCGCGAATCCAGAATTCGCACTTTGAGAACTTTGCTTAGAGCTTTTCCTTCTTTAGTAGCTCCAAAATGGCTCTAAGATGTTGCTCGTGCTCTTCTTTCGTCTGCGAATAAATCAGAATATCATCGATAAATACAATCACAAATTTATCAAGATATGGCTTGCATACATGATTCATCAAATCCATAAACACTGCTGGCGTGTTAGTCAATCCGAACGACATCACAAGAAACTCGTAGTGTCCATAACGAGTTCTAAACACGGACTTTGGTATGCTCTCCTTTTGAATCTGCAACTGATGATAACCCGATCAAAGATAAATCTTGGAGTAGTAGCTCGATCCTTGCAGTTGGTCAAATAAATCATCAATCCTCGGTAGTGAATACCGATTCTTGATAGTTAACTTGTTCAGCTCCCAGTAGTCGATACATATTCGAAAGCTACCATCCTTCTTCTTAACGAACAGCACTAGAGCTCCCCAAGGAGAGAAGCTCGGCCTTATAAATTCCTTGTCCAATAACTCCTCAAGCTGCATGGATAACTCTTGCATCTCGGATGCTACAAGTTGATAAGGTACCTTGGCTACAGGCGCGGCGCCTGGTACCAATTCAATGTGGAACTCGACTTGTCATTGCGGGGGTAATCCTGGAAAGTCTTCGGGAAAGACCTCAGGATAATCTCTCTCCACTGGGATATCTTCAAGCTTCGGCTCTTCGGCTTCCTTATCCACAACATGAGCTAAAAAGGCAACTCATCCTTTACGTAGAAACTTCTGCGCTTTCATACAATTGATGATTCACAAAGGCGTATCATGCTTCTCTCCATGAATCACGATCGTCTCCTCATTCGCCATCGGAATGTGAATGATCTTCTCATGACAAACTATCTCCGCACGGTTGCTAGATAACCAATCCATCCTAACCACGACATCAAAACTTCCCAAGTCAACTGGCAGAAGATCTATCGAAAACTCACGCTCTCCAAGCTCCATAATACATCCCCTAATCACCTCATTCGCCTCTACTAACTACCCATTAGCCAACTCTATCATATATGGGACGTCTAACTTACTTGCCACTAAACCAAGTATATGCTTAAAGTCTAGGGATACGAAACTAAAATCGGCACCAGTATTAAACAGCACAGATGCATATTGTTGATTAATAGGGAACATACCAGTAACCACATTTGGATCCTTGCGTGCTTCCCTGGCGCCAATGTTAAACACCCTTCCATGTGCTTGATTGTTCTTGGGGCAGTCCCGCTTAAAGTGCCCCATATCACCGCAACCAAAACAACCTTTGCCACGTGTCGTTTCTGTTTCCACCCTGATTGTTGTTGTTATTGTTTCTGTCACAATTTCCGTTACCAGCTTGGTTCCCATAGCCACCATGATTCCCGTTTCAACCAAAATTACCATTTCCTCCCTGGTTTCGATTTCCAGTCTGATTTCCATTCCCACCTCGGTTTCCATTGCCACCTCGTCCTCCGTTACCACGTCCAGTACCATACCAGCACCATACCAGCATGCCTCCCTGGCATGCCCCACTTTGCCACAGTTCTCACATTTTCCATACCTACATCGTCCGGTATGATGATGCTGACAGATTGTCACACCCCAACCGATGGCGGAAACATCGGGGCATGGCACTGAGCGAAACAGATTGTCCTAGAGAAATCCATAACAACTAATATTACCGAATATTTAACGTTAACTCCCATACCAAAACATATCCAGCAAAATAGTTATTACAGACATAATATCTCAAAAACAAATAAATTGTTCCGACAACTCAGATTTAAATTGTTCGTTTCTAGACTCTTCCTACTTGATTCCACATAGCATATAAGCATCCTAAGCACCTGTCACGTACGTTAAAATAAAGGTCAATACACATAGTGTAATGGTGAGCATACAAGTTTGATAGATATAATAGAGTTCGAAATCGTTTACGCATAACCAACATGTAACATGTAGCAAAGTGAAAGCTAGTAGGTTATCGACAGAGAAATATGCACAGACGTGACTGCGAGTTGTAGAATGCGCAACACATATCCCCACTGGGACACGTGAAATAAAGCCCTTAACAACCCCCGTCCACGACAGGTGCTGAGTCCAAACTATAGTACTATCGTTGCTAAGGTGTCAGGAAACAATCACTGTGTTAACATAACATACAAGCATTCATCGAATAACACGTAGCATGCATTAACGGTTAGCGTATAAATAGTGTTTGTGTTGTGTGTCGATTGTGATTTAGAATTAGTAACGTATGTAACACCCAAAAGTGCGTAAAGCAAAAAGGGATCGAGTATACTCACAGATCGTGCTTAACAAGTAAACACTCTTTTAGATTGAATGGAGCACTGAGAGAGATTAGATTGAACAGTTAATGATAGCATAAGCGAAGAACGGCGCGTAAAACGGTACAAAGTGTCCAAGTGTCGAACGGCAATCCAATCGGATGGTCATTCGATCGGATGTCAATCCGTTCTGATGGTCATCCGATCGGATGGCCATTTGGTCAGATTGACATTCGTTTGATAAGGATGTGTTTGTGTATGATGGCTTTGAAGTTTTCGTTGTAGCATTTTGAAAACAGAGAAGTATCTCTACCTTTCAGGTCGTTCGATCGAACGGCAGTTCGATCGGATGGCGATCTGTTCAGAGAGGTACTTCTCAGAGAACAAGTTCGCAGCCGAATTATCATCCAATCGGATGATCTACCGATTGGGTGGCAATCCGTTTGATCTGACTATACATTGAACATGTTGAAAATTGTTAAGTGTTGAGACCAAGTGCAATCCGATCGGATTGCGGTTCGATCGGATGGCAATCCGATCGGACGGCAATCCGTCCCGCGACCTGATCTTTTTGCAACTTGAAGATTTGTTAAGTTTGGAAAGTTTTGCGGTTTGATCGAGACGGTATGACAACGTGCTAAACAACGGGAACCTCAACATGACCCAAGTGATCCGATCGAACAGGAATCACCCAAGTCCGATCAGTTTACAGGTTCGTAACGGTGGTTCATGTTTAACCCGAAATCGATTGTCTCTTTGATAGAAACCAGATCTTGAACCAACACATCACTAAGAAGGAGTAGAAGACCAGAACGAGCTCCGATTCTATCAGTTTTGAGTGCATTGAGTGTAAAAGAGTTGAAAGAAAGTTGGAAAACCATCTTTCAATCCCTTTATCCATGGAAATGTTCAGATCTATGTGAGAACCATGTTTAATCATGTGGAAATCCTTTAGATCTGAGTTGTTCTTGGTGGAATGAGGCCAAAACTTGAAGTTCATAAGAACTCCATGATGACATCACCCTAGAACACCTCAAATCCACTGATTTCAAGGTTAAAAGTTAAGATTCAAAGGTGAAAAAGATGAAGAAGTGTGTACAGATCATAGAAATACAAGATTTAGGTTGAAAACTTACAAGAATCGCGAGAAATCGAGAGAAATGAGTGCTTGAGCGAGCTGGTCGAGTGGGGGAGCTGTCACATCACAAATGATGTGACAGGAGGGTATTTATAGGGTTTCCAAAAGAGGAAAGTGCACATGGGTCGGATTAGCCACCGATCGGATGGCAACTCGATCGGATGACAATCCAATCGGATGGCCACTCGATCGGTTGGCCATACGATCCAGGTGTCCGGCGTGCTGGGTTTTGTCATCTCGATTCGCGTGTTGAGCGTTGCGATGTGTTTTGAGTGAGCGATGCGATAGTTTAATAATACACAAATACTATATCTAACATACAATCACTATAAATAACTTGCGTTTGCGATTCGATTGCGATAGAGTTGCGATTGCGTTTCGATTAATCACCACAAACTAAACATGCACAAGTAACACATAATTAGCACACACACGTAAACCAATATCCAAAATGCATAATTCGAGTTGCGAATGCGATTGCGATGCAATAAGCGATAAAGCTATAAAACATGCGATGAATATCGATTAAACCTCGATTATTCACAAATACTCCACATAATACAACTAAAGCAAATAAAATAAAGGATTCAATTACAAGTCAAATAATTCAAAATAGTAGTTGAGCAAGGAGTGACAGATCGCAATTAGCAATCTTTTCTTCCTTTGACTTCAATCTTGACTTTGACTTTGACTTTCGAAACACGGGGTGTTACAGCCTCCCCTACTTAAGGGAATTTCATCCCGAGATTAGGCTTTAGCCGTAACAAACAACTGCGGGTACTTCGCCTTCATGTCACTTTCGAGTTCCTAGGTGAACTCTGCGCCACTTTTGCCTTCCCAGCGGACCTTCACAATGGGAATGCGTGAGCGCCTGAGCTGCTTGGTTTCTCGGTCCATGATCTCGACAGGCTTCTCCACGAAGTGTAATGTTTCGTCCACTTGTAGATCCTCCAGTGGAACTTGTAAATCATGCTCAGCCAGACCCTTTCTGAGGTTCGAAACGTTGAAAGTCGGGTGGACGTTGCTAAGTTCCTCCGGTAGTTCGAGTCAGTAGGCCACTTTGCCGATCCTTTCCAGAATCTTAAAGGGTCCAACATATCGAGGCGCGAGCTTTCCTTTCTTGCCGAATCGGACCACACCCTTCCAAGGTGATACCTTTAGGAGTACTTGGTCGCCAACGTCAAATTCAAGGGGCTTACGTCGTCTATCGGCGTAACTTTTCGGACGACTTCGAGCTATCAGCAAATTGTCTCGAATTTGGAGTATTTTGTCAGTCGTTTCTTGCAATAGCTCAGGACCGGTTATTTGCGAATCTCCGATCTCATGCCACACAAAAGGCGATCGACATCTTCTTCCGTATAATGCCTCAAATGGTGCCATTTGAATGCTGGAATGATAAATGTTATTGTACGAGAATTCAACTAAAGGTAAGTATGCGTCCCAATTACCACCGAAATCTATGACACACGAGCGAAACGTGTCTTCAAGGGTACGAATCATTCTTTCAGTCTGACCGTCGGTTTTGGGATGGAAAGCGATACTTAGATTAAGCGTGGTACTGAGAGCAGATTGAAATGTTTCCCAAAGACGCGAGGTAAACAGACCATCGCGGTCAGAGATGATGTCGTGAGGCGTCCCATGTCGACAAATGATCTCGTCGGTGTAGATTCGGGCCAATTTTTCTACCTTATAGTCTTCTCGTATTGGCATAAAGGAGCAGATTTAGTCAAACGGTCAACAACAACCCAGATGCTGTCGTGACTTGATGGCGTGCGCGGAAGTTTCTTTATGAAGTCCATAGCTATACTTTCCCACTTCCACATGGGAATCTCGGGTTGGACGAGCAAGCCAGAGGGTCTATGATGCTCGGCCTTGACTTTCGAGCAAGTCAGGCACTTTGAAACGTAGAGAGCGATATCTTTCTTCATGCCCGGCCACCAGTACTTGTAGCGAAGGTCCTGGTACATTTTATCGGCACCGGGATGAATACAATATCGAGACTTGTGGGCTTCGTCCATCAGGATCTGTCGTAAGTCGGTGCGCTTGGGAATAAAAATCCGATCCAGATAATGGAATATCCCGTTCGACTTATTCACTAGCTGGGCTCCATCGTTCAGAATCCTTTCCTTCTTCAGAGTGCGTTCGGTGAAACAAGCATGTTGGGCTTCGCGTATAAGGGTTTCGAGATTATGCTGGGCTTGGATATTACGAGCGCTATGGAAATAGCTTCGTCGGCTTAAAGCGTCGGTAACGACATTTGCCTTGACAGGATGATAACGAATCTCACAGTCGTAATCGTTGAGAAGTTCAACCCATCGGCGTTGGCGCATATTAAGTTCCTTTTGGCTGAGGATGTGTTATAGGCTCTTGTGATCTGTGAAGATCGTACACTTGGTACCATAAAGGTAGTGTCGCCAAATTTTCAACGCAAAAACAACTACGCCTAGCTCGAGATCGTGGGTTGTATAGTTCTTCTCGTGGATCTTGAGCTGACGAGACGCGTAAGGGATAACCTTGTCTCGTTGCATGAGAACACAACCAAGACTGTCACACCCCGACCACGTAAAACAACGAAACGTGGCGGAAACGTCGGGGAGTGTTGTAACAGAATTAATGTTTCACAACCATGGAAATTAAAGTTTCGTTTTATTCATCAAACAAGCGAGTTACATTGTCTTTAAACAAGAAATAAAGAGTACATAACATAAATTAACTAGTTCTTGTCTCGTTTTAAGTCACTAAGGCACAGGCCCGCCTAAGTATGTCTCGATAAGTCCTATGCATCAACTCCCGAAAACACATGTGAAAATAGGTACGTCAGCATAAAAATGCCTGTGAGATACATAGGTTTTGTGAAAATAGGTTTCATGACTTGTAAGTTTAGAAAGAGTTGTTTAATAAAGTTTAGTCATGAACCTTGTAAATTGATTTGTTTTGTAAATCATTTGAAAAACAATAAGTTCAGATGATATGTATAAATAAGAGAATAATGTATGGTTAAATGAATAACCATGTAAAATGAGTTTGTATAAGATAAGTTGTTTGTAAAACAATGTCTTGTGAAAAGTATGTTATTTGTATAAAATGTTATATGTCTTAAATTGAAATGATTCAAATAACGCTACGATATGTAATACCATACAAACACTTATATATAGGAAGTACCAGCGGCGTATCCACCATGCTTGTATCATATTACACACGCCTCGTTACTTAAATCACTTACCCAAACCAAACCATCAAGATGTAATGTTTAACAATTGTAGAAAATGTTTAGGTATAGTCAAATGTCTATTGTCAAATAGTTCACATGGTTCAATAGATATAAATGGTTCACATAATGTAATATACTGTGTTCATATGCTGGATGAACATATGCAACAAAATGTAATGTAAAATACTGTACTAAGTATGCACACAATGGACATACATAGCATGAAATGTAATGTAAAACAATGTACTAAGTATGCACACAATGGACATACATAGCATAAAATGTAATGTAAAACAATGTACTAAGTACGCACACAATGGACATACATAGCATAAAATGTAATGTAAAACAATGTACTAAGTACGCACACAATGGGCATACATAGCATAAAATGTAATGTAAAACAATGTACTAAGTACGCACACAATGGGCATACATAGCATAAAATGTAATGTAAAACAATGTACTAAGTACGCACACAATGGGCATACATAGCATAAAATGTAATGTAAAACAATGTACTAATTACGCACACAATGGGCATACATAGCATAAAATGTAATGTAAAACAATGTACTAAGTACGCACACAATGGGCATACATAGCATAAAACACAATGAAATCATGTACTATAAATGTACTAATGAACATAGCAAGTATATGATGTGAAAACAGGAAAGCATGAAAGTAACAAGTAGGCACATGTGTTTCACCCCAAAACAGTTTGGAAAACAGTAAAAGAGGGGTCTATGTACTCACTTGAGATTTCTTAGTAGTCCTTGAGTAACAACCAAACAATGCTAGAGATCACGGATATCAAACGGCACCTAATATAGGTAACTATGTTAATATACCGGACCTAAAATCGGAGGATTGGATAGAATGGGGGTTCGTAAACCAAACGAGTATGGGAACTCATGTAATATGGTTTAACAAAGCCTACATACTAAATGAAACCTAACCTAAGTGCTTACGACCCATTACGACCCGTTTAGGTAGCTTATGCTACTTTAACGCGTCGTTCGAGTGAAACACGTTCGGAACGCCTAACTAGCCCTATGATAAGTAAAATATGCCTTAACATGTCTAATATTGTTACCAAATCAGTTTAGATACCAAAAGTTATGTTACATATGCTTAAAATGAATTTTGGCGTTAAAAGGGCATTTTGGTAATTTACCTAAGGCATATATACTACCTATCATACAACTACTCAAACGATGTGACCATAAGGTATAACCTCGGAAGGTTATTCCCTATACAACTATGGTCACCTAATGTGTTTGGTCGGATCCTAATGATCGACCAAATGGGTCGGGTTCGAAATTATAAGCGATTGTTTAGATCGCTTACCTTACGACCCTAAATAAGCACTAAACTAAAAGTGAGGATCTAAGCATGTTAAAACATGCTTAACTAAGTTTAGAAAATAGGTTTGGTATCAAAACAAACGGTTTTGATACCTATAAGTAGTTTGGTTACAAAATACGCAATAACACGTATTTTGGCCGAAACTACGACTCGTCACTGAGCCTAGATAACGTGGTAATCAGTAGGTATAGTCACTAGGGACTATAACCATCGTGATTACGCTCACGTTATGAAGTTCAAACGAACTTCGCATTGACCATAAACTGGTCAATGCAGAAAGTCAAACAAAGTTTGACTTTAACGCTAAAAGAATAAAAGAACGAAGGAACACTTACAAAGGGTCCAAGAACGGAAGGTTTGAATCCGAATACTCTCAGGTATGAAGTGTTAAACACAACAACTTAGAGAGAAAATTCAGATTTCAAAGGTGTGGGTTTTGGGGTTGAAAGGGTTGGGTATTTATAGGATCTTTCATATAGAATATTCCTAGCATATTCCAAGCATATTCATAGCATATTCCAAGCATATTCCTAGCATATTCCAAGCATATTCCTAGCATATTCCTAGCATATTCCAAGCATATTCTTAGCATATTCCTAGCATATTCCAAGCATATTCCTGGCATATTCCTTAGCATATACCTTAGCATATTCCTGGCATATGGCTAAAACGGGTATTTAACTGGGTATCAGGTATTTTTTCTAGCGTTTAAATCCCGGTTTATGGCGTTCTAAATTATTTTTATTACTCTATAAAAATAATCTCGCCAAGATATTACTGAAATAAATTTCAGTTGCCAGGACTGGCTGCGTTGTCTGCGTTTTGCAGTAGAAGCACTGTGTTGCGCAGAAACACACGGTACGCGCTTAAACTTTGAAAAATAACGTTTTTAGGCGTTTTAATTTATTTTTCAACACGGACCTGATTAAAATTAGATTTTAATCATAACAGAATATTTGTGGGATTTAAATATTATCCGGTCGGTCACCAACGTTCGTTTGGTCGTACGATCGCGATGTTCGGTTAATTACGACGGAATGCGCATAAGCGCGAAAAACGATCCAAATTGCGCGACGAATGGATTTTTCTTATGCCAAACACTAAAATACAATATTTTAGTGCTTACATAAATTTTTGGATGTCCGGATGTATTCAGAACGTATGTTATGCGCGAAAGTGCAAACTTGTGCACTTTTTGACGCTTTTAGTCCCTGAATGACCCAAAAGTTGATTTCACCACACCAAACCTTCCAAAACTTACATCTAAGTTATATAAAGGTTATTTAAGGTATGTTAAGCCTATTTCACTATTCCGGAGTGTTCGTTGCATTAAACTGGTTATATCTACGCATCAGAGCGCGTATAACCCTCCAGAAAGCGATTTAAAGCTTGAAATCGAACAAGAGTTGATATGTGCAAACGATACACATATTTTGACAAATCCCAAGTATGAAATACAATATTTCATTGGTTTGGCATTTGTTTGATGGTTGAAGTGACACAGGTGTCACAGTCTCCCCTACTTTAGGAAATTTCGTCCCGAAATTTAATTTTAGGAGAGACTTGTGAGGACGACGGTGATGTTTTCGCTTTGAATGAACCCCTTGAACCCTAAGTAGAACTCTGGGCCATGATAGGGTTCTTAGCGAAATTGTCAATCCCTCAAAGTGAAATCCTTGTAGCAGCAAAACATGGAGTTTCAAACTATGGATAGGAGAACGTTTCCCATGAAGACTTATCATAGGAAACTTGAATTCATGATTGGGAAGTGTAAGATAAAATGACATCGGTCAAAGTCCAAGACTTCTCCCGTATCATTACTCTTGTCACTATAGGTCTTAACACATAACAAAACTTCCTCTGGTTTCTGTGCACTGAATTCCATAATTATGTAGGCCTCCATAATTACGTAATTCCTTGCACAGTCCGCACAGTTCATTTCATAATGCGTATGGGGAAAAAATCAAACGAATAATCCTGTGGTGATTTAACTTGACTGCAATAGAGTCTCTTTAACTAGATCACCAAAGGATTAGATCAACGAGCAATCTCTTGAACTAGACCACCCGAGGGCCTATTTAACTACATAAACACATGATATCTTTAACTAGATTGCCGAACCAATCTATTTAACTAGGTCACCGAAGGATCTCTTTAACTAGACCACCAGAGGGCCTCTTTAACTATATCAACGCATGATATATTTAACTAGATTGTCGAACCAATCTCTTTAACTTAGATCGACAAAGGATCTCTTTAACTAGACCACCAGAGGGCCTCTTTAACTATATCAACACATGATATATTTAACTAGATTGTCGAACCAATCTCTTTAACTTAGATCGACGAAGGATCTCTTTAACTAAACTACCCAAGAGGAATATTTAACTACATTGACGGAGGATGTCTTTAAACTTTGGAATAGTACTTTATAATCCAAGGGACTTAACTACAACGTAGAAGTCCATTAAGGATTTAAGATAGTACCTTTGGATATCCTACTACAAATCCCGTATACGAAGATATGGAAGATTCTACAAGGATTTTGATAAAATAAAAAAAAATTTGGATTATACAAAAACACAAAAAGGGGAACACATAATCACATAATTGTTTAATTTGTTATCTTTGGACGCGGATACTTAAAGCACGCCAGGAATCCAATCCGGGGATTTCATTTGGCACTTTAATCATTTTCAAGAATCTATCTATAAAGATAGAATGATCTACCAAAAATTCGATTTCGTTTTCAAGAAAACGCAATATTCGAATTAAGGTACAATAATTTTAGGATATACGGAAATACCCTTAGGTACCCTATTAAGAATTTATAGTGGTACTTTGGGTATTCGTACAGAGTTGTAACTTGCGCCTTGTACTTCGTTTCCTTGGAAGAAACGGGTACTTAGGATTTTTGTGGGAATTCGCAAGAGATTATAAAATGGAAAGATTTTGGGGGGTAATCTGTTCTTCAAGGAATACGGATCCTTGATTGTCGGTATTGTAGGGGATACGTTGTTTATTGATATAGCGTAAAATACACATATTTGTCCCGTGTAAAGTGTATAATTTATGTATAGTTTTTATTTGTTTTTATTTAGTTTTAGTGTTCTATTATATTATTTTGTGTTTGGCTAGGTCCTGGTGCAAATGGAGCGAAAATGAGTAATATGGAAATGACCAGCCAGTTAGGCAGAGTGAGGTGCCAGAGACCGAAGTAAAATTGGCGCTATGTTATGTGAGCGGTTTGGGCTGCTAATACACACAAGAGTGGGCCATGAAAGGCCTTATGTTCAGCGAATTTCAATTAAATAATGGAGTTGGGGATTTAAATACATATATGCATTGTTTTAATAAAACCCCAATGACAATAATTCATCTTGGACTCGAATAACTGGCTGGGGCCTGGGAATATCTCGGTATCATTCTAGACGTAGATGAGAGATGATTTGCAAGAGACATGGGCCGACATAGGGCATAAGCCCAGCAGATTTCGAAAGTTGGGGTTTGGGTTTTTTTAGTCATACATATATACATCAACATGTGCATAAAGAAAAAAGATATATTCCATCCTGAGATTATTATTAGCCGCCCATCAAACAACTAGCTATACGAAACAAAAGAGATATCATCATCACGGCTGGACATCATCAGACGCAACAGCGGACGAACTTGGAGACGAAAATTGGAGTTCTTTGGCACCAAGGAGGCTGTTTTGGAGTGCTCGGGAAGCTAGGAATCATCTAGGAAGCGCGGGAGCATACGTGATCGAAGAATTCGGGTTTTATACTTTCGTAATCTTTCGTTTTCGTTTGTTTCTTGTTATTTGATGATGAATTCTGTTTTGACCATGATTGTTATGTTGATTTTAGACATGATTATTGGCTAAACTTCTCGTACTACCTAGGTTATGACAATAACTTAATAAAGTTTGGTTCTTTATTCGATTTTTGTCGTGGTTGTGGATCTTTCTTGTACTGTAAAAGCTATGGGAATTTAACTTGGTGCGTATGTGTGCTTGTGATTATTTTATTATTGTTTATTGCTTCGTTCGAATCTTGGTGACGGTCTTTATCACAGAATAGTTTCGGGCTAGGGTTCTTGATTTAGGTGACTGTCTATATCACATAATAGATCATTAATCCTTTAGGGTGAAAATCATGTAAGTAACCTTAGAAGTAATATTCGGTAATATCATAAAATCAAGTGTGCTGCTAGACTCGTCGCGGAAAGGCTCGAGGTTATTGATAGGTCTAGGTTTGGTTATAAGTCCTTAACATCCCATAGCCTATTAAACCAAGATTAGAACCCATTGTCGCTTTAGACGTTCGCGCTGTAAGGTAGAGCGTTTTACATAAGCACTTTCAAGAAACTAGAGGACTGAGAGGAAATCTAGAAAACCGGTAAGCGTAACAGCCTAGGTAGTGCCATAAGAATCGCCTTGAGAGTGTTTGAGGGGCTTAGTGGTGTCTTAATAGGTTTAGTATCCAAAGATCCCGGTTCCATACCACAAAATCATCGAATAGAGATCCATTCTGAGTTTAGCTTGCGTCTAGCCTAGGTAGTCTTCATTCACCACTGGTCAAAGTCTTCGTTAGAATTCGTGTTAGTTACTTAGCTAATCTAGTTTCTCATTATTTGCATTCTTAGGATTTTTAGAAAACCCCCCCAATCAATAAACAAATAGTTGAGTCGTGTCAGTCTTAGTCTTTATAGAGTCTTAGCGTAATCCTTAGAGTCTCGTGGGTTCGATACTCGGACTTGCTTTAGCTTTACTACATTGATCGGTACACTTGCCGGTTGTGTGGTTTAGGGTTTAGATCGAGTCTTAGTTTATAAATTTAAAACTTAGAGAGTCTAGATTTAGGGTAATTTTAGTTGTTTTTATTAAACCACTTTCAGCACATCAAGTTTTTGGCGCCGTTGCCGGGGACTCTTTGGCGATTGCGTTGATTACTTTGTTTGGACTTGTTTGACATCATACGTGCTATTTGTGTTAGTTGAGTCGTAGGAGTCTAAAAATTATAAAAATCCAAAAATATTTGCTTTAGTGTTTTTTCTAGGTTAGTGAGTCTTTGTTAGAGTCTTTTCGTTGTTCGTAGTTGGTGGATGCCCCATACGCGCTCGCAGGGACCGCCGCCACCTTTGTTTACAGTCAAGTCTTCTGAGTCGTCTTCTTCGTCTTCTTCAGTTCCACATTCCACCCCCGATTTCGATTTCACACCCAAGCCATCACCTCACGTCTCACCACACGTTTCCCCACCACCATCCCGTTCTCGTACGCCTAGTCCTCCACCCATAGTTCAAATGGCGAATCGTACAGTTTACCAGCAGGCTACCACCGGTTTCACCGGTGCTACTTCACCCATCACCCTTCCCGACATAGCGAATGATAGGTCCTGGCAGATTCCATCTTACATCATGACAGCCATCACCAATTCTTGCCAGTTCCATGGTCGTGACGACGAGGATGCACCCGCCCACATCAATCGCATCACTCGTCTTTGTGGCACCTACTCCATAGAGGGTGTAAATCTTGATGCTAGGTACCTTCAGGTGTTCCCATTCTCTCTCGCTGGACGCGCAGCCGTCTGGTTCGATTTTCAGCCCGCAGGCACTTTCACTACTTGGGCAGGTCTTCGCGATGCATTCTTAGCCAAGTATTTTCCGCCAGCCAAGGCGTCTCGCCTTCGTGATCAGATCCACTCCTTCCGTATGGAGCCTGATGAGCCATATCACTTGGCATGGGAGCGTTTCCAGACGCTCCTCTCTCGTTGCTCACAGCATGGTTTGTCCGACTGGGCGTTAGTTGAGAAGTTTTACAATGGTCTTACTCCTGAGATTAGAGCGCGATTCGATACTTCAGCAGGAGGGCAGCTTATGGGAAAGAAGACGGTGATTGAGTGCAATGATTTGTTTGAGAGCTTTGCACATTCTGATATGGACTACAGCACTACCAGCAGGACTTCCATTCCTGTTCATACCTCCTCGGCCGGTCGAGGGGTAAACCAAGTTAGCTCGGATTCATCGGTAGTTGCTGAAGTCGAGCTTTTGAAGCGAGAGATTGTTGAGTTGAAGAATAAAGTTGATAGGTGTGAGCTTTGTAGGGGAGGTCACGACACACTTGATTGTCC
Organism: Helianthus tuberosus; assembly: GCA_030545235.1. Classification (NCBI taxonomy): domain Eukaryota; kingdom Viridiplantae; phylum Streptophyta; class Magnoliopsida; order Asterales; family Asteraceae; genus Helianthus; species Helianthus tuberosus. The sequence continues at coordinate 28,093,962 of CM060392.1, forward strand.
CACACTTACGTTAGAGCAGGTAGAGTACATAGCAGGCCAGTCTAGGGGTCAGTTCGGTAGTAATAATAGTTTTAACCCTGGCTGGCAGGGTAGTGGTAGTAGTGGTAGTTTTCGCCCTTCTGGCAATCCCCCTGGTTTTCCATCTGGTCAGTATCAAAATAGGGGGCCGGGTCTTTACATGAGTAGTGGTTCAGGTTCGAGTGGTCAGTTTGCGAGTGGAGGGTTGAATCAGGAGAGTCAGGGTAGTGAAAAGGCTTTACAGAGTAGTTTGAGTAGGTTAGAGGAGATGATGGCTCAGATGATGACACATAATCAGACTGTAGCTAAGAATCAGGAGCAGATTAATCAAAGACATGAACTTCAGCTTAAAAATCAAGAGTCTACTCTTCTAGATCTTCAGAGAACAGTAGGGGATATAGCTAGGCAGTTGAAAGAGTCCCCTTCTGGTCAGTATTCAGGTACTACTCACCCAGTCCATCATTCTGTGAAAGCAATTACTACTCGTAGTGGGTTGAGTCTAGGAGAGGTTACGAGAGAGAGAGTAGAGGAAGAAGAGGATGATTATGTAGATGAGGTGATTGAGTTGGAGGCTCCAGGCAAGGTGCAACATAGGCTAGACCCAGCAAGTACCGCACACGCCGAGGAGTCGCCAGTAGAGAAGAAAGAGGAGGAGCAGCCGAAGAAGGTTCGGCCACCACCGCGAGTGATTGATATTTCGCGTCTTCCGTTTCCCGCTCGTGCTAGGCAGCAGATATATGCTAGGGAATACGAGAAATTTCTTGAGATGTTCACCCAGCTGAAGGTGAATCTTCCGTTCATTGATGCTTTGAGATCCATGCCTAAATACGCCAAGTTCCTTAAGGATTTTCTCAAGCGTAAGGATAGGGTAGGTGAGAGTTCTAGTAATCCGCTGAGTGGAGAGTGTTCTGCTGTGCTCCTAAATAAACTTCCCGAGAAACTCACTGATCCAGGCATTTTCACGATCCCTTGTTTATTTGGTGGTGCTGTTAAAAACCACGCATTAGCTGACCTTGGTGCTAGTATTAATTTGATGCCGTATTCATTTTACGAAAAACTAGGCCTTGGTGATTTGAAATCAACTCGTATGACCCTCTCGTTAGCCAATAAGTCAGTTAAGTATCCTAGAGGGATAGTGGAGAATTTGTTAGTGAAAGTTGACAGGTTTGTGTTTCCGGCTGATTTTGTAGTGTTAGATATGGAGGTCGATGATAGAGTTCCGTTGATTTTAGGGCGGCCGTTCTTAAACACGGCTAAAGCGTTGATAGATGTCTTCTTAGGCACGATTACACTTAGAGCGGGTGACGAGTCGGTAGTGTTTGAGGTGAATAGTGCGAGAGGGGCGAGTGCGAGAGTTGAGGCGATTGTATCGGTAGAGGAGAGTGAGAAGAATGAGAAAGAGGAGAAAAAGGTAATAAGTGAGCCGATTATAGAAAAGGTGTTAAAACCCAAGTGTGGGGATCCACCTGATAGGAGAGTAGAGGAGTTGGAAGAGAGATTGTCGAGGTTAGAGTCTAGGATACACACACTGAGTAAGGCTCAGTGTGGGGATAGGTTTCGAGATGATACGTTTAGATTCAAACCGCCTGATGACGAGTCGAGAGAGTATGAGAGAGTTAGGGTAGATACGGGCGATGTTAGGAATGATAGTGCTACAGCCCGTAAGGTGTGGGCGATGTTAGAGGGTGAGCCCCGCGTATATGACCCGCCGTGAGTGAGTAGTTGTGATCAATTGTAGAGTTTGTATATTGAGTCGTATTTGGTTTCGTGTCGTTAGTTAGGTCGTTTCGTGTTTTTGTGTCGTTTTGTGTGTCGTAAAAGTGTTTTGCAGGTACACGCCGCTTCACGAGAGCCGAACTCAGCAACCGAGCATTGCCCAGGTACGTTTATTGTTTAAAAACGACAAAAACGAGTGCAGGGGCAGTTTGGGAATAAAGAAAATTGAATTCTGCACATTTCTGCTGTTGCTGCAAGCTGTATTTGTGTTATCTGTTGTTCAGGCGGCCCGCCTCAAGTTCTTCATATCATTATGCGGGCCACGCGGACCTGAAAAGTGGTTGCGGGAGTTTAAGTTAATGCGGCCCGCCTCAATTTGTTCATATTCCCAAGCGGGCCGCGAGTCTAAGACTGATCGATATTGGGCTGTTCAGGCCCAAAATGGTTTCAGCTGTTGATCCATGTTCCATATTACGACCCATCATTCATCCATTCACCATCATCATTGTTCGGGCTGGTTCGAATCGACGTTCGGGTATGTTTCTTGCATTTTGTTGTTGTTGTATTTGAGTCAGATTGTTTCCGGGTTTATTTCCATCTTAAGTGTGGGGAAACGGGTTGCATATTTTTAAGGAGTTAAATTGTGATTTTTTTTTTCACTAAATTCTCAACCCGTTATCCGTTGCCTCCACACTTGGTTCGGTTTGGCACTTGGGTTGTTCGAGGGCGAGCAAAGTGCCGGGAGGGGGTAAGATGGTAATTTGGTGGTGTAATTTTGAGTCTTTTATTTTTGTACCATGCGTCTAAGTTAGTAGTTTTGAGTCATTTTGTGTTTCGAGTCGGTATTGCTTTGGTATTTTGCTTGTTTTTGTTGATGCAGGTTCGAACATGTACCACCCGTACTCAATCTCCATTGGTATTTTGCTTGTTTTTGTTGATGCAGGTTCGAACATGTACCACCCGTACTCAATCTCCATTCGGGTGAGTTTGGAGCTGTTTATTCAAATTTCGGGCGATTTATCAAGCATGTTAGTTAGTGTCAAAGCCGATCGCGAATGAAATGCTATACGATCGAGCTGGATTGGACGAGAGTTTTAGAGCACACGCGAATTAAACCAGCTAAGTCCTTTCCAATTTGCCCTTTGTCTTTTATTTTTATTTTATTTTTAGTTTTTGAGTCGGTTTCCATCTTACATTGAGGGCAATGTAAAGTTTAAGTGTGGGGATGGGAACTATCGTTTAGTGTCATTAGTTAGTGAGTCTTGAGTCATAAAAAACGAAAAATACAAAAAAATGAAAAAATTTAAAAATAAAAATTTTTTTTTTGAAAAATTAGAAAAATGTCTTTTGAAATAAGAAGTTTGCAAAATAAAAACGGAAAATGATAGAAAAGTTGGGTTTTTGTTCGGGTTCAAATAATGATAATATGAGATAAAATAATCGTGCTTGTGTCTAGTTTGGGATGCACGGGTAGGCTTGGTTCGGTTCTGGGTTTCTTTGATCTTAATATACCTAATTGTCGGTCTACTAGTGGGTTCTCATCTAGGGAGAGTGGGGAAATTGAAACCGCCAAAAATAGTATAAGGGATACCGTTATAAGCTAAGATAGTTAGAGTTTTTGGTCATTATCTCGTTGAAAAAGATAGAAAAAAAATAAGTGAGCTAGAAACTAAATGAAAGTAGCACAGGCCTATGTAATCCGAGTTGGGGATAGCGACTCTACAGCCGGAATGCCTCTGGGATGTGTGAAATCGACTTGCCGAATAAAAGTACCGAAACCTATGTAATCTGTGATTGGGGATAGCGACTCTACAGTCGGAATACCGCTGGGTTAAGGAAAGCATCGTCTAGTCTCAAGAATGGAAAAAAAAAAAAAGGAGAAAAAGCAAGCAAAGAAAAAGAAAAAAAAATGGAAAAATAGATTTGATTTTAAACTCTCTTTATCTTGGTATAAAACGGTTAGGAAATAACCCAGTGGTTGTTCCTTTTATCCTATAAGCTTGAGGGGGGATTAGGTGGACTTGCGATTCTTAGTGTGAGACCCTAGGTTGATTGACCGCACTTGAACTAAATTGCATGATAAGGGCTTGGAACCGGGTTTGGGTTTAAGAGGATCAAAATACTTGCAATCGCGGCTAACACGAGTTTCGGTTTTAATAAAGTAACTTAAGCTTTTGTCCCGAATAATTAATCTGACTATGATTCCGTTTGCATAATTCTTTTTCGAGGACGAAAAAAGGTTAAGTGTGGGGATATTTGATATAGCGTAAAATACACATATTTGTCCCGTGTAAAGTGTATAATTTATGTATAGTTTTTATTTGTTTTTATTTAGTTTTAGTGTTCTATTATATTATTTTGTGTTTGGCTAGGTCCTGGTGCAAATGGAGCGAAAATGAGTAATATGGAAATGACCAGCCAGTTAGGCAGAGTGAGGTGCCAGAGACCGAAGTAAAATTGGCGCTATGTTATGTGAGCGGTTTGGGCTGCTAATACACACAAGAGTGGGCCATGAAAGGCCTTATGTTCAGCGAATTTCAATTAAATAATGGAGTTGGGGATTTAAATACATATATGCATTGTTTTAATAAAACCCCAATGACAATAATTCATCTTGGACTCGAATAACTGGCTGGGAATATCTCGGTATCATTCTAGACGTAGATGAGAGATGATTTGCAAGAGACATGGGCCGACATAGGGCATAAGCCCAGCAGATTTCGAAAGTTGGGGTTTGGGTTTTTTTAGTCATACATATATACATCAACATGTGCATAAAGAAAAAAGATATATTCCATCCTGAGATTATTATTAGCCGCCCATCAAACAACTAGCTATACGAAACAAAAGAGATATCATCATCACGGCTGGACATCATCAGACGCAACAGCGGACGAACTTGGAGACGAAAATTGGAGTTCTTTGGCACCAAGGAGGCTGTTTTGGAGTGCTCGGGAAGCTAGGAATCATCTAGGAAGCGCGGGAGCATACGTGATCGAAGAATTCGGGTTTTATACTTTCGTAATCTTTCGTTTTCGTTTGTTTCTTGTTATTTGATGATGAATTCTGTTTTGACCATGATTGTTATGTTGATTTTAGACATGATTATTGGCTAAACTTCTCGTACTACCTAGGTTATGACAATAACTTAATAAAGTTTGGTTCTTTATTCGATTTTTGTCGTGGTTGTGGATCTTTCTTGTACTGTAAAAGCTATGGGAATTTAACTTGGTGCGTATGTGTGCTTGTGATTATTTTATTATTGTTTATTGCTTCGTTCGAATCTTGGTGACGGTCTTTATCACAGAATAGTTTCGGGCTAGGGTTCTTGATTTAGGTGACTGTCTATATCACATAATAGATCATTAATCCTTTAGGGTGAAAATCATGTAAGTAACCTTAGAAGTAATATTCGGTAATATCATAAAATCAAGTGTGCTGCTAGACTCGTCGCGGAAAGGCTCGAGGTTATTGATAGGTCTAGGTTTGGTTATAAGTCCTTAACATCCCATAGCCTATTAAACCAAGATTAGAACCCATTGTCGCTTTAGACGTTCGCGCTGTAAGGTAGAGCGTTTTACATAAGCACTTTCAAGAAACTAGAGGACTGAGAGGAAATCTAGAAAACCGGTAAGCGTAACAGCCTAGGTAGTGCCATAAGAATCGCCTTGAGAGTGTTTGAGGGGCTTAGTGGTGTCTTAATAGGTTTAGTATCCAAAGATCCCGGTTCCATACCACAAAATCATCGAATAGAGATCCATTCTGAGTTTAGCTTGCGTCTAGCCTAGGTAGTCTTCATTCACCACTGGTCAAAGTCTTCGTTAGAATTCGTGTTAGTTACTTAGCTAATCTAGTTTCTCATTATTTGCATTCTTAGGATTTTTAGAAAACCCCCCCAATCAATAAACAAATAGTTGAGTCGTGTCAGTCTTAGTCTTTATAGAGTCTTAGCGTAATCCTTAGAGTCTCGTGGGTTCGATACTCGGACTTGCTTTAGCTTTACTACATTGATCGGTACACTTGCCGGTTGTGTGGTTTAGGGTTTAGATCGAGTCTTAGTTTATAAATTTAAAACTTAGAGAGTCTAGATTTAGGGTAATTTTAGTTGTTTTTATTAAACCACTTTCAGCACATCAAGTTTTTGGCGCCGTTGCCGGGGACTCTTTGGCGATTGCGTTGATTACTTTGTTTGGACTTGTTTGACATCATACGTGCTATTTGTGTTAGTTGAGTCGTAGGAGTCTAAAAATTATAAAAATCCAAAAATATTTGCTTTAGTGTTTTTTCTAGGTTAGTGAGTCTTTGTTAGAGTCTTTTCGTTGTTCGTAGTTGGTGGATGCCCCATACGCGCTCGCAGGGACCGCCGCCACCTTTGTTTACAGTCAAGTCTTCTGAGTCGTCTTCTTCGTCTTCTTCAGTTCCACATTCCACCCCCGATTTCGATTTCACACCCAAGCCATCACCTCACGTCTCACCACACGTTTCCCCACCACCATCCCGTTCTCGTACGCCTAGTCCTCCACCCATAGTTCAAATGGCGAATCGTACAGTTTACCAGCAGGCTACCACCGGTTTCACCGGTGCTACTTCACCCATCACCCTTCCCGACATAGCGAATGATAGGTCCTGGCAGATTCCATCTTACATCATGACAGCCATCACCAATTCTTGCCAGTTCCATGGTCGTGACGACGAGGATGCACCCGCCCACATCAATCGCATCACTCGTCTTTGTGGCACCTACTCCATAGAGGGTGTAAATCTTGATGCTAGGTACCTTCAGGTGTTCCCATTCTCTCTCGCTGGACGCGCAGCCGTCTGGTTCGATTTTCAGCCCGCAGGCACTTTCACTACTTGGGCAGGTCTTCGCGATGCATTCTTAGCCAAGTATTTTCCGCCAGCCAAGGCGTCTCGCCTTCGTGATCAGATCCACTCCTTCCGTATGGAGCCTGATGAGCCATATCACTTGGCATGGGAGCGTTTCCAGACGCTCCTCTCTCGTTGCTCACAGCATGGTTTGTCCGACTGGGCGTTAGTTGAGAAGTTTTACAATGGTCTTACTCCTGAGATTAGAGCGCGATTCGATACTTCAGCAGGAGGGCAGCTTATGGGAAAGAAGACGGTGATTGAGTGCAATGATTTGTTTGAGAGCTTTGCACATTCTGATATGGACTACAGCACTACCAGCAGGACTTCCATTCCTGTTCATACCTCCTCGGCCGGTCGAGGGGTAAACCAAGTTAGCTCGGATTCATCGGTAGTTGCTGAAGTCGAGCTTTTGAAGCGAGAGATTGTTGAGTTGAAGAATAAAGTTGATAGGTGTGAGCTTTGTAGGGGAGGTCACGACACACTTGATTGTCCCACACTTACGTTAGAGCAGGTAGAGTACATAGCAGGCCAGTCTAGGGGTCAGTTCGGTAGTAATAATAGTTTTAACCCTGGCTGGCAGGGTAGTGGTAGTAGTGGTAGTTTTCGCCCTTCTGGCAATCCCCCTGGTTTTCCATCTGGTCAGTATCAAAATAGGGGGCCGGGTCTTTACATGAGTAGTGGTTCAGGTTCGAAAAAGTTTCCATCTGAACATTAGCTGCTTGTTTCTTGTCGCCTTTCCGAAAAAGTTTGCCCTTTCTGATCTGAGATTCGGTTAGGGTAGCAGATAATTCAATGGCCTGTCTAACTGTGGTAGGATTACTACCAGTAACAATGTCCTGAACTGGGTCAGGGATACCATCAATGTATTTTTTGATCGTCTTATCCAAAGGCGTAACCATGGTAGGACACAACAGGCTCAGCTCCTCATATCGATCAGTGTAGGCTCGATGTTCACCGCTGTCTTGCTTAAGATCGTCGAATTCTCTTTCCAAAGCCCTAAGTTCATGACGAGGACAGAACTCCTTCATCATCAGAGCTCGAAGCTCTTCCCACGTTTGAGCCAGTGCCACATCGGCACCCCTATCTCTCATCACACCATTCCACCATGTCAAAGCCCGTTTCTCAAAGACACCAGATGCGAAATCTACCTTTCGCTCATTTGGGCATTGAACATGCCTGAAGGTGCTCTCTAGACTCTCGAACCATTGCAGAAGTGCAGTCGCTCCTTGAGACCTAGAAAACTTTGATGGCTTAGCCGAGTTGAACGTCTTGAAGTTGCAGGGGGCATTATTGTTGTTGAGGGCTTTGTTACATTGAGCAACGATGTTCGGGATTGCAGCAGTCATTTGCTGTGTAATGACAGCTGCCAGCTCCTCAATAGATACCTGATTTTCGCGTCGTGGAGGCATTCTAAAAGGGGAAACAAGAGAGAAAACAAATGAAATGGCATTGGGTAAGAATAGGATGTTACAATTACCGATCAAAATCATGGGTGATGGTCATTTGTTTGAACCACGAAGCAAACAAACAACACAAAGGCTGAATCAAAGCAAATAGATCCTCATAATGTATCGTGAAGACATGCTCGCCTATAAGTGGACACTCACCCTAAGAGTTCCCAGGTAAGAGTGACTGGTCCGATTATGTGGATTTGTACGAACACTCTAGCCTTAGACAGAAAACCCAGGGTACAGGCATTCACTCTTCCAGTTTGCACGTGTTCACACTATTTAGGACCCAAAACTTTGACGAGAGTTTTGAAAATTCAAAGGGGTTCAAAACCTTATAACAGAGGGTTCAAAACCTAGTAATCAATCATCCTAGAACAGATGATTAGTTTTCAAAGCGGTTTTGAAATTTATGTTCTTGTTGTGGTCGTCGCCTAAGGAAAGGTGACGGTATTGTTTTATGACTAAACGCAAGTAAACTCGCATTAGGGTCCTAGGAAGCTTATAGACTAGGTCAAAGTATTACTAATAACCTAATTCCCTATAACCATTGGCTCTGATACCATCTTTTCTGTCACACCCCGGCCACGTAAAACAACGAAACGTGGCGGAAACATCGGGGAGTGTTGTAACAGAATTAATGTTTCACAACCATGGAAATTAAAGTTTCATTTTATTCATCAAACAAGCGAGTTACATTGTCTTTAAACAAGAAATAAAGAGTACATAACATAAATTAACTAGTTCTTGTCTCGTTTTAAGTCACTAAGGCACAGGCCCGCCTAAGTATGTCTCGATAAGTCCTATGCATCAACTCCTGAAAACACATGTGAAAATAGGTACGTCAGCATAAAAATGCCTGTGAGATACATAGGTTTTGTGAAAATAGGTTTCATGACTTGTAAGTTTAGAAAGAGTTGTTTAATAAAGTTTAGTCATGAACCTTGTAAATTGATTTGTTTTGTAAATCATTTGAAAAACAATAAGTTCAGATGATATGTATAAATAAGAGAATAATGTATGGTTAAATGAATAACCATGTAAAATGAGTTTGTATAAGATAAGTTGTTTGTAAAACAATGTCTTGTGAAAAGTATGTTATTTGTATAAAATGTTATATGTCTTAAATTGAAATGATTCAAATAACGCTACGATATGTAATACCATACAAACACTTATATATAGGAAGTACCAGCGGCGTATCCACCATGCTTGTATCATATTACACACGCCTCGTTACTTAAATCACTTACCCAAACCAAACCATCAAGATGTAATGTTTAACAATTGTAGAAAATGTTTAGGTATAGTCAAATGTCTATTGTCAAATAGTTCACATGGTTCAATAGATACAAATGGTTCACATAATGTAATATACTGTGTTCATATGCTGGATGAACATATGCAACAAAATGTAATGTAAAATACTGTACTAAGTATGCACACAATGGACATACATAGCATAAAATGTAATGTAAAACAATGTACTAAGTACGCACACAATGGGCATACATAGCATAAAATGTAATGTAAAACAATGTACTAAGTACGCACACAATGGGCATACATAGCATAAAATGTAATGTAAAACAATGTACTAAGTACGCACACAACGGGCATACATAGCATAAAATGTAATGTAAAACAATGTACTAAGTACGCACACAATGGGCATACATAGCATAAAATGTAATGTAAAACAATGTACTAAATACGCACATAATGGGCATACATAGCATAAAACACAATGAAATCATGTACTATAAATGTACTAATGAACATAGCAAGTATATGATGTGAAAACAGGAAAGCATGAAAGTAACAAGTAGGCACATGTGTTTCACCCCAAAACAGTTTAGAAAACAGTAAAAGAGGGGTCTATGTACTCACTTGAGATTGCTTAGTAGTCCTTGAGTAACAACCAAACAATGCTAGAGATCACGGATATCAAACGGCACCTAATATAGGTAACTATGTTAATATACCGGACCTAAAATCGGAGGATTGGATAGAATGAGGGTTCGTAAACCAAACGAGTATGGGAACTCATGTAATATGGTTTAACAAAGCCTACATACTAAATGAAACCTAACCTAAGTGCTTACGACCCATTACGACCCGTTTAGGTAGCTTATGCTACTTTAACGCGTCGTTCGAGTGAAACGCGTTCGGAACGCCTAACTAGCCCTATGATAAGTAAAATATGCCTTAACATGTCTAATATTGTCACCAAATCAGTTTAGATACCAAAAGTTATGTTACATATCCTTAAAATGAATTTTGGCGTTAAAAGGGCATTTTGGTAATTTACCTAAGGCATATATACTACCTATCATACAACTACTCAAACGATGTGACCATAAGGTATAACCTCGGAAGGTTATTCCCTATACAACTATGGTCACCTAATGTGTTTGGTCGGATCCTAATGATCGACCAAATGGGTCGGGTTCGAAAGTATAAGCGATTGTTTAGATCGCTTACCTTACGACCCTAAATAAGCACTAAACTAAAAGTGACGAGCTAAGCATGTTAAAACATGCTTAACTAAGTTTAGAAAATAGGTTTGGTATCAAAACAAACGGTTTTGATACCTATAAGTAGTTTGGTTACAAAATACGCAATAACACGTATTTTGGCCGAAACTACGACTCGTCACTGAGCCTAGATAACGTGGTAATCAGTAGGTATAGTCACTAGGGACTATAACCATCGTGATTACGCTCACGTTATGAAGTTCAAACGAACTTCGCATTGACCATAAACTGGTCAATGCAGAAAGTCAAACAAAGTTTGACTTTAACGCTAAAAGAATAAAAGAACGAAGGAACACTTACAAAGGGTCCAAGAACGGAAGGTTTGAATCCGAATACTCTCAGGTATGAAGTGTTAAACACAACAACTTAGAGAGAAAATTCAGATTTCAAAGGTGTGGGTTTTGGGGTTGAAAGGGTTGGGTATTTATAGGATCTTTCATATAGAATATTCCTAGCATATTCCAAGCATATTCCTAGCATATTCCAAGCATATTCCTAGCATATTCCAAGCATATTCCTAGCATATTCCTAGCATATTCTTAGCATATTCCTAGCATATTCCAAGCATATTCCTGGCATATTCCTTAGCATATACCTTAGCATATACCTTAGCATATTCCTGGCATATGGCTAAAACGGGTATTTAACTGGGTACCGGGTATTTTTTCTAGCGTTTAAATCCCGGTTTATGGCGTTCTAAATTATTTTTATTACTCTATAAAAATAATCTCGCCAAGATATTACTGAAATAAATTTCAGTTGCCAGGACTGGCTGCGTTGTCTGCGTTTTGCAGTAGAAGCACTGTGTTGCGCAGAAACACACGGTACGCGCTTAAACTTTGAAAAATAATGTTTTTAGGCGTTTTAATTTATTTTTCAACACGGACCTGATTAAAATTAGATTTTAATCATAACAGAATATTTGTGGGATTTAAATATTATCCGGTCGGTCACCAACGTTCGTTTGGTCGTACGATCGCGATGTTCGGTTAATTACGACGGAATGCGCATAAGCGCGAAAAACGATCCAAATTGCGCGACGAATGGATTTTTCTTATGCCAAACACTAAAATAAAATATTTTAGTGCTTACATAAATTTTTGGATGTCCGGATGTATTCAGAACGTATGTTATGCGCGAAAGTGCAAACTTGTGCACTTTTTGACGCTTTTAGTCCCTGAATGACCCAAAAGTTGATTTCACCACACCAAACCTTCCAAAACTTACATCTAAGTTATGTAAAGGTTATTTAAGGTATGTTAAGCCTATTTCACTATTCCGGAGTGTTCGTTGCATTAAACTGGTTATATCTACGCATCAGAGCGCGTATAACCCTCTAGAAAGCGATTTAAAGCTTGAAATCGAACAAGAGTAGATATGTGCAAACGATACACATATTTTTACAAATCCCAAGTATGAAATACAATATTTCATTGGTTTGGCATTTGTTTGATGGTTGAAGTGACACAGGTGTCACAAAGACCAAGGTTCGAGGCATCGCAGTAGACAACGAAATCGTCGTTTCCGTCGGGTAAAGATAGGATGGGACCATTGCAAAGCATATGCTTGAGGGTTAGAAAGGCAGTCTCTTGTCCAGTTCCCCAAACAAAAGGCTTGTCCTTGTGCGTGAGAGAAGTAAGCGGCACGGCGATCTTGTAAAATCCTTCAATATATCGGCGATAATAGCCCGCTAGTCCGAGAAAAGAATGGACTTCAGATGGGTTCTTGGGTGTAACCCAACTCTTAACAGCTTCGATCTTCGCGGGGTCGATGTGAATACCCTGACTATTGACAGTATGACCGAGGAATTGAACCTCCTCTAGCCAAAATTCACACTTGGAGAACTTGGCATAGAGTCGATTTCCCTGGAGTAGCTCGAGAACCAAACGTAGATGCTGCGCGTGTTCGGTTTTCAACTTGGAATAGATCAGGATATCATCGATGAACACGATGACGAAGCGGTCAAGAAAAGGTTTACACACGCGATTCATCAGATCCATGAAAACCGCGGGTGCGTTGGTTAAACCAAAAGGCATAACAACGAACTCATAGTGGCCGTATCGGGTGAATAAAGCGGTTTTGGGTATATCCTCCTCTTGAATGCATAGTTGATGATAGCCTGAGCGTAGATCGATCTTGGAGAAGCACGTAGCGCCTTGTAACTGATCAAACAAATCATCGTTTCGGAGTAGGGGATAGCAATTTTTGATCGTTAGCTTATTCAACTCCCTATAATCGATGCACATCCGGAACGACCCATCCTTCTTTTTGACGAAGAGGACTGGTGTGCCCCAAGGAGAGGTGCTAGGGAGAATGAAGCCTTTGTCAAGCAATTCCTGGAGCTGACTCGAGAGTTCGCGCATTTCGAATGGAGCGAGTCGATAAGGAGCTCTAGCAACAGGATTGGCTCCAGGAATGAGGTCGATACGAAAGTTGATATCACGACTCGGAGGTAATCCTGGAAGATCGTTAGGAAACACGTTGGGGAATTCACAAATGACGGGAACGTCTTCCACTCCTGTCTTCCCTTTCTTTTCCTTCTACGCTACTACAATGTTAGCCAAGAAAGCTCTGTATTCCTTGCGGAGATACTTGCTCGCTTGGACACACGACATGAGTTTGAGACCTTTCAAAGGAGTTTCGCCATCCACACAAAGTTAATCACCATTCGCGAGTGAGAATCGAATCATCTTATCAAAGCAAATAACTTCAGCATGGTTTTCACGAAGAAAGTCCATGCCTACTATGACGTCAAAACTACCGAGCTGCATCGGAATAAGGTCGATAGGGAAAACGTGATTGTTGAGTTCGAGAGTACAATCATGAAGAACAGAATTGACAGCGACGGTTCGTCCGGTGGCAACTTCAACGTCGAATGTCGAGGGGAGATGGGCGCGCTTACGATTAAGGAGCTTTTCGAATTCAAACGACACAAAACAGTTATCGGCTCCAGTATCAAATAAACACGAAGCATATATGCCATTCAAAAGGAACGTACCATTGACCACATTGTTATCGGCTTGAGCTTGGCGGACATTGATGTTGAAAGTGCATCCACGGGCTGCTGGCTGCTGCTGCTGCTGTTGCTGGGGCTGCTGAGGTTGTGGCTCTTGTTTCACCACTCGGTTCGGGCACATGTTTGAGAAGTGGTTGGGATCACCACATACAAAGCAAGCTCTAGCGTAGATTGCGGGTGCAGGAGCCGCTTGGTGGCCTTGAGGAGCAGGAAGTAGAGCTTGTTGAGCAGTAGCTTGTCTTGGAGCTGGAGCTTGACGTGGACCAGTACGGCAGTTGGCGGTGAAGTGGCCGTACATGTCGCAATGCACACAGTATCTGCAAGCGATTCCCACTGGGTGGTGATAAGTACAAGTAGGGCATGCCGGGTGAGGACCAGTGTACGCACGCTTAGCCAGCGGTGCGTTGGTAACGGGTGCCACTACTTGGCGGTGTTGAGGCTGCGGTTAAGCAGGGACATCTTGAAGAGGAGCGACAGCGGTGACAACGCAATTTTTGCTACTGTTGTTGTTGTTTTTCCTCTTGCGACGAGAGGACTTCGAAGACTGTGGAGCGGCGGCGGTATCAGCGATGGTAGCAGTGGTAGCTTGGTGCAGATTCTTGGAGGCCTTATCCCAGTAACCAGCCTTGACTCGCTTATCGTTGATCTCAGCGGCGAGCAGATAAGTTTCCTCAATCGTTGTCGTCTTTGCAGCTTGAACGAAATCAGCCACGCAATCCGGAAGAGCACGAATATACTTCTTGATGGTGATTTCGGGCGTCGTAACTTGGCCTGGACAGATTATGCTTAGCTGCTTGAAGCGAGCAGTTAAAGCAGCATTGTCACCATCCTTCTGCTTGATATGCCAGAACTCATCCTCCAACTTTTGGCACTCGTGGGGAGGGAAGAACTCTTGCATCATAACGTCCTTCAACTCATCCCACGTCAAGCCGTAAGCTGCATCATTTCCGCGTTTGTTTCTCTCGGCCGTCCACCAATCTAGAGCTCGGGATTGGAAGACGCCGGTGGCGTTAAGAGTGCGGAGATCATCAGGACAGCCACTCTGGTGCAGGGTGACTTCGATCAAATCAAACCATTGGAACATGGCCGTAGGCCCATCTTCGCCGGTAAATTCTTTCGGGCCGTAGGCTTTGAACTGCTTGAAGCTAAAAACAGACTTTGGTGAATCAGTCCTGGACTCTTCAGAAGACTTGCTGGTGTTCTCATTCAGTTCGCTAACAATTTGTGGTATGACTTTCGCCATTTGTTTAGCGACAAGAGCAGCAATGCGTTTGTCTTCATAGTTTCGGCGAGCAGTTCGAGAGGAGCGTGTTCCAGATGAAGACATTATCTGCAACAGACATCGCTATAGGATTCAGACGCTATATAATTGAATCTCTCCTCACAACGTACTTAATACCACTAAAGCTCAGGAACACAGCCAATCGTATAAACACATAGGCACGTAGGCACATAATCATAGAAGCACGTAAACACATAGGCACAAAAGTACGTAAGCATAGAACCCACACTATATTTTGCACGTATTCACCTACATCTATTGCACGTATTCACCTATCCTTCAAAGCTGCGTACAACGTTCGAGAGTTACGAGCGCGAACAGCGAGATAACAAGTAACATAGCATGCGATGGCAGTAACGATTTGTTAGAAGTGCGTGGTGAGTTGTGTGTGTTGAGCGAAGCAAAAAGCGCCAGTTTGAATCCATCAGTATCTCAAAACCCTATCAAATGATGGCAGAAACATCGGGGCATGGCACTGAGTGAAACATCGGGGCATGACACTGAGGGAAACAGATTGTCCAAGAGAAATCCGTAACAACTAATATTACCGAATATTTAACGTTAAGTCCCATACCAAAACATATCCAGCAAAATAATTATTACAGATATAATATCTCAAAAACAAATAAATTGTTCCGACAACTCAGATTTAAATTGTTCGTTTCTAGACTCTTCCTACTTGATTCCACATAGCATATAAGCATCCTAAGCACCTGTCACATACGTTAAAATAAAGGTCACTACACATAGTGTAATGGTGAGCATACAAGTTTGATAGATATAATAGAGTTCGAAATCGTTTACGCATAACCAGCATGTAACATGTAGCAAAGTGAAAGCCAGTAGGTTATCGACAGAGAAATATGCACAGACGTGACTGCGAGTTGTAGAATGCGCAACACATATCCCCACTGGGACACATGAAGTAAAGCCCTTAACAACCCCCGTCCACGACAGGTGCTGAGTCCAAACTATAGTACTATCGTTGCTAAGGTGTCAGGCAACAATCACTGTGTTAACATAACATACAAGCATTCATCGAATTACACGTAGCATGCATCAACGGTTAGCGTATAAATAGTGTTTGCGTTGTGTGTCGATTGTGATTTAGAATAAGTAACGTATGTAACACCCAAAAGTGCGTAAAGCAAAAAGGGATCGAGTATACTCACATATCATTCTTAACAAGTAAACACTCTCTTGGATTGAAGGGAGCGCTGAGAGAGATTAGCCTGAATAGTTGACGATAGCATAAGCGAAGAACGGCGCGTAAAACGTTACAAAGTGTCCAAGTGTCGAACGGTAATCCGATCGGATGGCCATTCGGTCGGATTGACATTCGTTTGGTAAGGATGTGTTTGTGTATGATGGCTTTGAAGTTTTCGTTGTAGCATTTTGAAAAAGGAGAAGTATCTCTACCTTTCAGGTCGTTTGATCGAACGGCAGTTCGATCGGATGGTGATCCGTTCGGCGAGGTATTTCTCAGAGAACAAGTTCACAGCAGAATTATCATCCAATTGGATGGTCTACCGATCGGGTGGCAATCCGTTTGATCTGAGTATACATTGAACATGTTGAAAATTGTTAAGTGTTGAGACCAATTGCAATCCGATCGGATTGCGGTTCGATCGGATGGCAATCCGATCGGACGTCAATGTGTCCCGCGACCTGATCTTTTTATAACTTGAAGATTTGTTAAGTTTGTAAAGTTTTGCGGTTTGATCGAGACGGTATGACAACGTGCTAAACAACGGGAACCTCATCATGACCCAAGTGATCCGATCGAACAGGAATCACCCAAGTCCGATCAGTTTACAGGTTCATGACGGTGGTTCATGTTTAACCCGAAATCGATTGTCTCTTTGATAGAAACCAGATCTCGAACCAACACATCACTAAGAAGGAGTAGAAGATCAGAACGAGTTCTGATTCTATCGGTTTTGAGTGCATTGAGTGTAAAAGAGTTGAAAGAAAGTTGGAAAACCATCTTTCAATCCTTTTATCCATGGAAATGTTCAGATCTATGTGAGAACCATGTTTAATCATGTGGAAATCCTTCAGATCCGAGTTGTTCTTGGTGGAATGAGGCCAAAACTTGAAGTTCATAAGAACTCCATGATGACATCACCCTAGAACACATCAAATCCACTGATTTCACAGTTAAAAGTTAAGATTCAAAGGTGAAAAAGATGAAGAAGTATGTATAGATCATAGAAGTACAAGATTTAGGTTGAAAACTTACAAGAATCACGAGAAATTGAGAAAAATGACTGCTTGAGCGAGCTGGTCAAGTGGGGGAGCTGTCACATCACAAATGATGTGACAGGAGGGTATTTATAGGGTTTCCAAAAGAGGAAAGTGCACATGGGTCGGATTAGCCACCGATCGGATGGCAACTCGATCGGATGGCAATCCGATCGGATGGCAATCCAATCGGATGGCCACTTGATTGGTTGGCCATTCGATCCTGGTGTCCGGCGTGTTGGGTTTTATCGTCTCAATTCGTGTGTTGAGCGTTGCGATGCGTTTCGAGCGAGCGATGCGATAGTTTAATAATACACAAATACTATATCTAACATACAATCACTATAAATAACTTGTGTTTGCGATTCGATTGCGATAGAGTTTCGATTGATTTTCGATTAATCACCACAAACTAAACATGCACAAGTAACACATAATTAGCACACACACGTAAAACAATATCCAGAACGCATAATTCGAGTTGAGAATGCGATTGCGATGCGATAAGCGATAAAGCGATAAAACATGCGATAATTATCGATTAAACCTCGATTATTCACAGATACTCCACATAATACAACTAAAGAAAATAAAATAAAGGATTCGATTACAAGTCAAAGAAGTCAAAACAGTAGTTGAGCAAGGAGTGACAGATCGCAATTAGCAATCTTTTCTTCCTTTGACTTCTGTCTTGACTTTGACTTTGACTTTCAAAACACGGGGTGTTACACAGATGTCACACTTTGGTAGGGTACCCATGTATCCTTTTCGCTTGGGTTCAACATTTGTAGCACCAGCTCGTACCTCGGCTGGCTGGTTGGTATCCCTACGCTTGTTAGCATTGTTGTTGTTCACTCGAGTGCTCTTATTGAAGTTAGTAAACTTCCTTTTGTTATCACTAGATGACTCCACATGAGTCTCCTTCTTTTTAGTTTCAGAAATCGAAAACTCTTCTAACCGAACTGCTTCCTCCGTAAGCGCCACACTTAAGTCAATAGCCTCGGAAATAGTTGGAGGCTTGGAAGCTGTCACCATGCTCAGAATCTGGGGTGCCAATCCCCAGATAAAACGCTCAATCCTTTTAAACTCTGGCTCCACCAGATAAGGAACAACGCTTGACAAATCATGAAATCTCTGAATATACTCTGCCACCTTCGGACCATCCATTTTTAAGTTCCAGAATTCGGTCTCCAACTTCTGAATCTCCGCTCAAGAGCAGTACTTTTTGCGCATTAACTCCTTCAGTTCTTCCTATGTCAATGCGTATGCAGCAGCTTCACCCAGCGTCTGAACCCGGAGGTTCGACCACGAAAGCGCTCCGTCCAGAAACAACCCAGAAATGTACGTAACTCTTTGTTCCGGTGCACATTTACTCATCCTAAAAATAGAGTCAGTCTTCTCCACCTAGCGTACGAACGCGACAGCACCCCCAGTGCCATCGAAATTAAGGGGCTTGCAGTCCAAGAATTGTTTGTAGGTACAGCCTGTAACACAAGCATCACCATTCACAGAAAGCATTAGCAAAGCATAATTGGAAATATCCAAACGAGTTGTAATGTGTCTTAGGTGACTTAACATTACCGGTTGGGGGGTTATTCCCAGAGGTACCACCGCTATGTTAGAAGCGGAGGGCCTCGTGCTGAGCGATAGCTTGTGAGATGCGCTCTTGCAGCTCTGCCTCAGTCCTTGGCAGCACATTGTCGTTATTAGTGTTGGTGTTTCTTTGAGGCGGCATCTTTCTTCTAGTCAGAAGATTCGGGTAGGTCAGGCCTTATTCGATAGATAAATAATCGTCTAAGAGTCGTATGTACATATATATATACATATATATATATAAGCAATCATCATAGCAAACAACCATGCAACAACATAATCATAGCATGAATATCTAAACCAACAATGTATTTAACGAGAACACGACTACTGAGCTTTCATTAATGACCAATCACCAATTACATCGTTTTCACATTGTATCATATCAAAAAAGACATAGGGTCACACTACCCCTGTCAAATAAGTCTGTCAATATACAAAGGTACTAATAAAAAAAAGTGGTCTTCAATGTCTTTGTAATCTCGGCTCAATTATAGCGTTCTCATCAAAAGTAGAGCATCTGCATAAAACCAAAAACCTACGGCGCTGATGGCGGAGGAGGAGGAGGAGGGAAAAAGAGTAAGCTACGAACATGGGTGAGCTCCTCCTCGAGCTCATGAACTCTGCGAATCAAAAAGCTAATCTACTGCTCAAACGTGAGAAAACGGGCATCAAAACCCGGAATAGATGTGGGAGCAGCAGGTGGAGATGTAAATGAAGCTGATGATGAGTGTGGAGGGACATAAGCTGGATGAAAAGGGAAAGGTGACCGTCTGGCACCCTCACCGAACTCCAGCTAGAGAACTCGGCGACTCAAAATCTTGAACTGTTACTGTAATGACAAAAGTAGCTCATCACGAGTGTAACCAACGTGATGCGAGGGATGATAAGGGTCAGAAATAGGCATAGAGTAAGGTGGAAACCACCTGAAAGGCTCATCCAATGAAGATGGTGTAAACGGTGTGGAGTGAGGGATAGGAGGAAAATCTACTGAAGCAAACAGATCAAAACTCGGGGGCTATCCCGAGGTGCCTTCCCCTGGTCGGGGATTGGGGATCTCCTGTAGGAATACAATTGGAAGATCGGTGCGATGAGGATCAGACACAAAAGAAGATGGGGGAGCAACACTGACAGGTTGGGGCTGTGGTACATATGGATCAACAGGTGCAAGCTCAAGTGGTGCGGTAATCGGCTCATGGACAAGTGGCGCAATATCAGGCAAACCAAATAGAACAGGGTCTGGATCAGGAATGTAATCTGGGACGTGAGGGGGTGTAGGGACTCGAACGGGAGATGACGGTGCAGCAGACATCGCATCATCATCGTCTAAATCAGTAGCGTAGAGCTGAAGTCCTGCCGCCCGCAGGGCCGAGGGAGTCACATACTCATAGGAGTTTGAAACTAAGTGCGAGCTAGAGTATGAGGATATCTCAATAACAGGTATGACAAGAGGGTGTACATCCAGCTCAACAACGTCGCCAACCTCCCCATCTCCCTGAGCATCAGCTGGGGGACCATCCAAAAACAAGTCAACGTCATCATCAAAAAGATCATCAAAGGGCCAATCCCCAGGAGAAATGACCACGAGAGGAACTGGGTCGAGAATGGGTGCAACAATATGCTCACCATCGGGGTGACCGATGATGAGGTGGTCGTGAATAGGAGCGGGAAGGGCAAAAATTGTCCTCAACAGGAATGCCATCAGCTATAGGTGCGTCGTCTCCAAAGTCTGGTAATGCAAAGGGCTGAAAGTCATCCTCATCGTCGGACAGCATGTCTGGATCACTCTCGGTATCCGACGTGAAAATCTCCGGCTCTGGCACGATCTCATCGTCTGAGACAATGGCCATAGGGTCGTGAGCGTCAGACAATCCGCTCCCTGACGACAACATAGTACCTGTAACATAATAATCATGACATATGCACATATGTTAACCACTAACACTTGGTGTAGGCAAACAAAGACAGTCATCACTTAATCATGTATTCACATTATCCTACGTGAGACTTTTTCTATCTTAACTAGTCTACCCCATGTAAACTAAACCACCAACTGTGACCATGCTCGTGTTTCTTGTCTTTCCCTTGTAAAATGTTTGTTCCATGGATCTTGGCGTTTTGTAAATGCAATGAAAAATATTTTGTAAAAATATTTTCGTGAGAGAGTCCTGATGATTGTAGTCTAGACTCGAGAAGGAATCCTAGTTCACTACAATCGAAGCTCTGATACCAAACTGTCACACCCTGACTTTTGCGGAAGCGTATTATGTGTGACTTGCTTAATATCATTGCATTCAATTATAACAAACAACTATATGATAGAAACCATGATGTTCATCCATTACTAAGTTTCAAAATATTACAACCCATATTGTTTAATACCAAACAAAGACTTCGAGTTTAAAATACAAACCAACCAAATGTTTTAAGTTCCGTAAAGGACTTTGTTGGTGCATATGTCTGTCGACTTCGTCTTGTATCGAGTCTTGTATTAGATTAGAAAGATCAGGGCACGAAAAACGAGATTTGTGGGATTGTGAGTGTTTCGCACGAAATGACACAAGGTCATTTCGCACGAAATAGTCATTGGCTATTTGCACGAAATGAGTCTTGCTCATTTCGTACGAAATCAACACCCTATATATATGTGTCTTGAGATTTCATTTTGAAACTTTCCGATTCCAGAGCCGAAGTGCTGCTGAAGTGTCTACTCGCTGTAAATCGTTGTTATATCAATCAGACAGACAATTAAAGTGAATATCTAGCTGAATCGAACTCGATACGTTAGTTTCCGCCTCTCGTATTGAGAAGAACACCTCTGAACGACTCGTTTTGGTCATGAAAACGATCCTACAAGTGGTATCAGAGCACATGAGGAGAAGTTCTTACCGAATTCAGCTTGATTTCATCATTTTTCTGACTTCTACACTTTCTTTTCAAAATTAAACAAAATTTGACGGTTAAAATGGATTGAATTTCTCATATTATAAGCGAAACAGTGTTTTAAAAAAGCCTTGAAAGAATTGGACCAAAATTCGATCTAAAACCTGATCAAATTGACAAGAATATGGCCGACATGATGACATCAGCAGCATTTCGCACGGAATAGAGCTTTCATTTCGCACGAAATCACATTTGAGTTTCATTTCGCTTGAAAAGTTAGTTCATTTCGTACGAAATCAGTATTTCGTGTGAGATTTGATTGATTTCGCACGAAATCACTATTTCGCGTGAATTATTTCGTACGAAATCACTATTTCGTTTGAGATTGAGTTGATTTCGCACGAAATCACTATTTCGCTTGAAAATTAGGATCATTTCGCACGAAATCACTCATTTCGTGTGAAATCATTTCGTGCTGTCTCATTTCGTTTGAAGTTGTTTTGCAGGTTATTCCGTGTGAACAAGGTATTTCGTTTGAAGAGATCATTTCATTTGAAAGCACTGATTTCGTTTGAAAAGCTGATTTTGTGAAACTTGTTACCGAATCATGGAAGATGAATTTTATAACGCGTTTGCTACTGCCCCGACTACTCCGGCTACCGTTTCTCAAAGCATGAACATGGAAAATGAGACTAGAACTTTATAAAAACCCCTGAAGCTAATGGGCATTGAGGAGTATTATGGTTGGAAAGATCGGTTTGAAAACTGGGTTCAAGCTAATCATTTGAGATCTTGGGAGTGTATTGAGAAAAAGTATGTCAAACCTCGTACGGATTTGGGTGTAATCAAAACAATTTCTGAACTAACGGATAAAGAACGAGACATGTACAAAGCCGAAAAAATGATGATTAGTCTACTCCAGCAAGCTGTAAAAGAAGACATCTTCATTTTACTTCAACATGATAATACTTCATGTTCGATTTGGGAAGCTCTTCGAATTAAGTTTGAAGGAAGTGAGAAGATGATCAGGAGTAAGAAACCATTGTTAAAAAAGGAATTTGACTTGTTTACGAGTTTGCCGGGTGAATCTTCAAAGAAATTGATTGAAAGATATTGTCACTTAGTGCGATCTATGTCTTTGTTAGAAATAGTCAAAGATCAAGAAGAATGGGTTGACAAACTAGCTGATGCTTTACCTCAGAAAGAATGGGGTACCTATCTGATGATCTTGAAGAACACTGGAGAATATGACAAACTGACAATTTCCCAGTTTATTGAAAAGATTGAGGGTCAAGATCTTGAACAGCAAAAGATTGCAAGGATGAACTATCCAAGTGGTCAACAAGACGTCAAAATGTATTACAAAGGTAGTGTTCAGGATGTTGAAGCAAGTCCGAAAGTTCAAACTGCTTTCAGTGCTAAAAACTCACCTGGATCAGTCAATCAAAGTCCAAACAGTAGCAGTGGATTTTCTTCATATCCAAGTGTTAGTCCAAAGTCAACCTCAAGTCATCAGTTCCAAAACTCAAATAGCGGGAATGGTCATGTTTTACATTGCAACATTGCATTGCATCTTCAGAATGGTCAAAATTTCTCTGAAGAGGTTGCTAAAGGTGACATGTCATTACTTGCTACTGTGTTAGAATCATATGAAGGATTGGTTGCTGGAAGGATAGGAAATCCTATGCTGACAAAAGAGGATTACGATCAGATCGATGCTGAGGAGATGGAGCTTATGGACATTAAATGGTGTTTAGCTAGTGTTTTGAGGAGAGCTGAAAAATTTAAGATGATTACAGGAAGAGATGATTTCAGGGATGCTAATGTTTCTACTTTGGGTTTTGATAAATCTAAAGTCACTTGTTTTCGATGCAGGGAGAAAGGACATTTCAAGAGCGAATGTAAAAATCGAGAAGCAAGTGGAGCACAGAATCCGTTTGGAAACAATGATTATTATCGGAAAGCTATATATCAACAAGTTGCTCATCAACCATATCAACAACAAGAACCACAAACTGCACATGCTAAAAAGGCGATTGAAGAGTCAAACAAGAAAGCTTATTTTGGTATAATTGATCAAGATGATGAAAAAGTGGCAGAGGGTTTCAGTTGGGACAAATACATACCACCTGATTCAAAAGTAGTAGCTCTTATTGCACAAATAGTTCAAGAGCCAGATTTGATGACGGAATGGATGAAAGTGTTTGCCAGTGATGAAAAAAGTCAAGATGAAGAGTTTATTTCTTCAGGCGATAGTTCAGAAAAGACCCAAGTGTTTGATCAATCATCATCTGACAGTAGTGATGATGAAGAAGAGACACAAATAAACATTGGAAAATCTATGTTATCTCCTGAAAGTTTTCAATTTTATTTTGCAGATAGATTGGAAAAGCTGAAGGAGAGACGAGCAGCAAAAGAACAGAAAAAGATGAAATGTGAAAGTATTGCTCAAAAAGAGAAGTCTGAGCAGAGTAAAGAAGTTAAAGTCACTGAAAAAGTTGTTGAAGCTGAAAAGGTTGTTGAAGTTGAAAAGGTGATCGAAGTTGAAAAGATTGTTGAAGTTATTAAGCCGTGTTTGAAGTGTTCAGAATCTTGCAAAAAATGTGAAGAAAAAGATGAGAAATTGAGTGAGCAAGATAAGATGAAGGAAAAGTTATTGTTCGGTCTCAATTATGTGAAAGAATCGTATGACGTTTTGAACAGAACAGTGAATGGTCTTCAGAAGACAAATTCTGAAAGAGAAGATGCATTAACAATGATGAATGCAGTGATGATGTCAAAGCAAAAGGCTGTCAATTACTACATTGAAGAATGTGCAAAGCTGAAGCAGGAGTTGGAGACAGAAAAGATTGAAAATGAAAGAATTAGACGATTGTTGCAAAGTTATTCTAGTTCTGATTATTTGATTGATCGAATTTATCCAACTGTTGCAGGTTTTGAAGCATTTCAAGATGAGAAGCAGAAAGAAAAGGATACTGGTAAGAAACAAAGTGCAAATTATAACAAGTGTCCGCCTCCGATCTGGGAAGGTTATTCTCCCAGAAAACCAAATGAGGAGCAAGTAAAAAAGGCAGTCAATATAAAATTGAAGTCTGAAACAACTGATGAGTTACCAGAAAATATTAACGTCACGTTCACATCGTCTGACACTGATCATGAGTCTGAGTTAATAAAGAAAGTGGTCGATTAGGTGTTGGATAAAGATGAAGAGTCAGAGTTAAAGTCCGATTCAAAGAGTTCGAGTTCATCAGTTGACAGTCCAAAGTCGTCGGTTAAAAGAGTTTACAATAAAGAATTCTTGTTATCAAAATCTAATTTGAATGACGAACCAATCAAAGTGGCATATACTTTGATTGATTCAGACAAATTATATTCTGATGAGGAATTTCCAATAAGAAGTGTTCAAATTGAAAAGATTAAAAAGGTTTTCAAACTAACAGAAATTAATATTTCTGAAATAAAAGATGTAAATCTTACAGAAAAACCTAAAAAGTACACTTCAAGAGTTCAACAGAGATTGAACAAGAAAAAAGGTTACAGTTCTGGTTCAGGTTTTCAAAAGAAACAAAACCATAACAGTAATTTCAAAAAGAAAGGATTAGGATTTATTCCACCGAAAAATCATAAAAATGAGAAAACTTATAAACCAAAAACTATATTTGTTTCAGGAGTAAGTTCGAAGGAAGAAGAAAAGAGCTCATTCTGGAAGCAATCAAACAAAGAGTTCTTTGCAGAAAAACAAAAGTTTGAGAAGAATGGAGTTTATCAGAGAAAAGAGACAAGAACCTGTTACCGATGTCAAGAAGTTGGTCACATCACCTGGAATTGTCCAAAGGCAACCAACACAAAACAGGAAGTTGTTTCTAAACTCAAAGAAAAAGTTGTTGATAAAACTGAACCACCAACTGAAAAATTCAAAGTTTTTAAAAACTCAACATATGAAGTTGGTGAACGTTCGAAAAGATTTTACAAAAGAAGGGTGAATCTTAACAACCAAACATGGGTTGTTAAGAAATCAGTTGTGAAATCTGGCGATGAATCTGACTCGTCAAAGTCAGAGGAGCCACAAGTTGAGGATAAAAGTGAAAAATCAGTTCCTCCAATGGATGATGTCAACTTTCCACCATTGAGGATTGAAAATTTTAAACAAAAAGTTGGTAAAGTGGAAATTTCGAATCAGTTCTATTCTAAAAAGAAAGAATTTGATGTCGAAAAAGCTTTTAATGGAAAAGTAAAACATATTTTTGAGAAAATGGTCGAGGGAAAGACCAAAGGGGTAAAAGAATTTTATGAAGAAAAAAGAAATGTTGAAACCCCAAGTGAGACTGAAAAGGTCACATCCAAGTTTGGTCAGGCTTGGATGTCTGTTTTTCATATGTAAAAATTCTGACTTGCCGGAACTCTCAGGTTGGTAAGTGTGGAGTAGGAATCGGCATCTTTCTTGAAAAGTTCACAACTGTGATATTTCGACCTACAGGTGGTGTTAATTCTTAAAATTGTTATATGTACAAGTGGTATTGATTGATGAGAACATACAATTGTGATGTTTTTACCTACAAGTGGTTTATCAAGGTCATTAAGTTGAACTTGATTTAACTTTAATACAAGTTGGGTGAAAAACAATGTGATGAAACCCCTAACCTACAAGTGGTTTATGAAAATCAACGAAACTTATTTTCCGGAAAAACCATTTTGATTAAAACAAACTTAAGTGTTTTGAAATCTTAATGGGAAAATAGTTTGTTGTAAGGGGGAGTTCTGATTGTTTATGCCAAGAGAATGGCGATTTTTAAGCAATTCATATCAGGTTGTCACTTTATTTTGTACAGTTTGTTTTCAAATTTTTCTTTAAATGGTTTTGAATTTTAGGGGGAGTAAGAAAATTTCAGAAAATCCAAAAACATTAGAAAATTTAAAAATGTCAAAAACATGATAAAATTTAAAAATGAGTTTTGTTGAGAAAAGAGGAAATGATAGTACATCAGTGGACTATCACAGCACGCTAAAGAATTGGAATGTTAAAATGTGATAAATGGTCTCACTGATGATGTGCCAGTAGGTTTTTACACATTTAGTAGATTGTGTCGAGATATAAACCTAAATTTCAAACTTACTTATCTCGTGGGGAACATCTCTCGGATATATGGGTAACCCCCGGAATCTTGTTTGAAAGATCCCTCTTTCTGAGATACTAGGTCTTTATGCTTAGTGATATCTAGGGTATTATCCCAGGACTTCTGATTTTGCGGAAGCAATGGCCTAGTCCCCGTATAATACTTTTCGCTTGCTTGAAATATAGCACCCCCCTCAGCATAAAAAAATGATGAAACATTGCAAAATGCTAATCATGTGCTGTTGAAGAAAAGATTCTCTAAAGGGAACACACCTAAAGTCGAAGCCATCATCTCTCTGATTTTGCGGAAGCAATAGCCTGAGCTCTCATGGCCCTCGCATTTAACCCTTTACAGATATTATCTAGGTATACTCACCTGTAAGACTGAATATTGGGATCTGGATTCGGGAGTATATTCTGAGGTGGGACACGCGTATAAGTTTAAGTCCTTAAAACACTAATCTCGTATCTCGAAACTGTTGAACTTTGTGTGAAAATTTAAGTGGATCAGTATACTGACAATCTACGTGGATCGTTTAGAACTTAAAATGTTTATAGCTTAACGGTGTTGGTGATGTGTCTCATAAACTGATATGATCCTCTTACACAAACTCACAAAAATATTGTTTGTAAATATTTCTTTACTATATTTTGTTATATTTCAAAATCCAAAAAGATTTTCAGTGTGTTTTAGCATAAATTTTTGAAAATTCAAAAAGATTTTCGACAACTGATGTTGGAAAGTTGATTTTCAAAATTCCAAGTGCTAAACATGATGAATAGGTTTGGGAAAGTGTGTGAGAAAAGATTTTCTTACAAGTGGTTATTCGAGATTATAAATGTTAAATCATTTTGAATGATATTTTCAAGTGATGATTTGAAATTGATTCTACATGTGGCAAGCAGAGAGTAAATTTGTCAAATTTTAAATTTGTGAAATTTACTGTGAGGTAGAGAATGTGCAGGTTTGCCAGAATCCAGATCTTATTCTTACAGAGAGACAGGTTTCGATTCTAGAACCTGTGAAAGTCAGACTATGATCCCAACATAGTTTAAGGGGGAGTCTGTTAGCAAAGAGGAGTTTGAAGATAGGAAAGCCAGGTTTAAGTCCTGAAGATTACGCTAGTTGCTGATGCTGATAAACTTAAGGAATCAAGAGATCTAATCAAGAGAAGATAGAGTCAGATTGAGATCCTGGAAGAGAGAAGAGAAGAGAAAATAATGAGGATGTTTTACATTGTTAGATACTTCAGAGAAGACTGATTAAGACTAAAGGTGTTGAAGACCAGTACTGAAGACTCGTCGACATCCAAGGGGGAGTCTGTTGGTGTATATGTCTGTCGACTTCGTCTTGTATCGAGTCTTGTATTAGATTAGAAAGATCAGGGCACGAAAAACGAGATTTGTGGGATTGTGAGTATTTCGAACGAAATGACACAAGGTCATTTCGCACGAAATAGTCATTGGCTATTTCGCACGAAATGAGTCTTGCTCATTTCGTACGAAATCAACACCCTATATATATGTGTCTTGAGATTTCATTTTGAAACTTTCCGATTCCAGAGCCGAAGTGCTGCTGAAGTGTCTACTCGCTGTAAATCGTTGTTATATCAATCAGAAAGACAATTAAAGTGAATTTCTAGCTGAATCGAACTCGATACATTAGTTTCCGCCTCTCGTATTTAGAAGAACACCTCTGAACGACTCGTTTTGGTCGTGAAAATGATCCTACAGACTTGACAAAATACATAGATAAAACAAGGCTTTGAGTCCTGTATCATATCAAAGATAAGATACACAATTCAAACCCTTCAAAATGGGATGACATCACTACTTGTAAACATATCTTGAAATCATTAAACGCCCGCCAGATCCAAATCAATTTCCTGAAATACATGTAGTTTGAAAACATCAACAAAAGTGAAGCGAGTTCATGTGTTTTGTATGTGAGCTCGTAATAAACTTGTAATCACTGTAAATATGTATTTGTAAACCGGTATGAAAGTGTCTATGAACATATCAATTAATGATTTGCAAGGTCATTAATATGCGTGCAACGGTGTAGGAAGGCTCAATCCTTTGCGTATTTCGTACCGGGCCACCCGGCTGGAACGACATAGTCACCAAATGCGGCCAACTCGCGGACCCATGGGTGGGGCTCGCAACACCCAAATAGATCTATCACTCATGCCCCTCAGTCCTTATACAAGGATTAATGGTCTCAAGTTAACGCCTACCCATTCACATGATCTAACAGTTCATTCCTTAGCTAACCATACCATTTGTAATCATTGTAACATTTGTAATATGTATTTCACCCCTGAAGTTGTAAAACTGAAAAGAGTTAAAAGAAAAGGGGAACATGAACTCACAGTCTTGCGTCCTGCTGTCCGAAGTAACTCAAAGGTCCTGTCCTGAAGTCGTGGAACTACTTACACACGTGCTATGGTTTATTAGACGGCTAGGTCGTGTAACGACTCTCAGTTTTAGTTGTTATGACTTAGTATCTTTGAGTTACGTCTTGGATGTGCAATATATTATTCCAAAGTATATAATTATTGGTTAAAATAATAATATTATAACTTAAATTATATTTATTAATTATTGGAATATTTGTTAAAATAGTATATTCTAACTTGGTACATTATGTATTTATACATGTATACTTTCCTAAGTATGGGTGCACTTGCATTTGTGTATTTTTAGACTTGTGTATTTTTGCCAAGTATTGGTGGCGTATTCTGGTGTGTATTTGTACGTACGAGAATACGTATTCTTATTGTATCTATTAGGTATTCTTATACTTAATTTTTGTATTTAATTTTCTGGAATAATATTTTTAACAAATAAAAATCACCAATTTATATTCTTGAAATATATGTATTTTAAGAATTTTTTTATAGAAAATTATCTATAATTCTTCTTGGCAAAAATAATTATATTTTCATATAAACCTCAAAAATGATATATTTTCAAGATTAACTTAGAAAATATTCATAATTCCATTTTTCACCCAAAATAATATATTTTTGGTTTGTTTAAGAAAATATTTATTTCCTTCAAAAATAATATATCTTCTAATAGTTTAAGGAAAATTATATATATTTTCTCCACTAAAAAATAATGTATTTTCTAATTGATAAAATATGATATATTTGTAATAATTGTAAAAATCATATTTTTCCGTTTCTTTGGTTTCCAAAATACCGTTTAACTTATTTGTCAAAATATATATGAACTTAATTCCGGAATATATATATGTAATCCATATTCCTTGTTCGGTTTATCCAAAATTCAGGTATAAATTATATATTTATTTTCTTGGGATTTTGGTATTATTTTGTATTACATTTTTTGTATTTTGGTAAGTTATATTATTTTCAAGTCCTAAAATAATATAACTAATACACATAATATACAAGTAACACACAAATTGTGACTTCTAAATATATTTCCCTAAATATATACTTAGTCACTTTTATTTATCAAAAACCAACCTCCAATATTTGTAATTTTTGTAACAAAAATTATGGCAAGTTTTATATGAAAAACCATGGTTAAAATTTACTTATAAACATTTGTTTAAAAAATATTTTTCTAAGTGTTTAAATTCTAGAAAAATTTTGCCATAGTTTCCCCTTAAAAATGGAGGTTTCCATGCTTCAACAAGCATATCATTTTCTTTTAAAATCATCATCAATCATCAACAATTTATTCAAGACTTACCATGAGCCAAAATCATGCAATTTACACCACATCATGAACTTGAAATTTTGTAAAAACTTGTAGTAACTTAGTATGTTATTTAGTATGTTTAGTTACCCTTTAAAACATGGTTATTTGTTTACAAATCTCATTCTTGTAAAATCTAGTCCTTTACAACTTACAAGACGATTTTTCTAAAAATAATTCTTTTGTATTTTTCTTGTTACAAACATGTTTCTAGCTTTGATTAAACAATTAAAACATGTTTAACTTCTTTAAAAATCATGGTCTTGTAAATCTTGTAAGTAACTTTGGTTTCTTGAGAAAACTATTTTTGAAATCATCCATTTACAAGTCTTATAACATGTATCAAACTTCATCATACACAAAATCATCTTCATATTCAAGTTCATGTGAAACATAAAGGATGATCATTTTGTTTTACACAAGATTCATCCTCTCACTTGCTAGATCATGTGTTTAATCACATTCTAGCAAGCTTCTTATGATGATCAACATCATAATCACAAGAAATCAATCATCAAGTATCACACATACACTAAAACAACATAGATTCTTATGATTTTAAGCTTTATGTGAAAGATTATCTTCTTGTTTCTTCATGATCTTTATGTTTCACCATTTACATAATCTTTTAACCTTCAAAATAAGAAGTAAAATCAAGTTACAAGAAGCTTACTACTAGCACAAGGCTAGGGAAGAAATCAAAGATGAAGAAAGTGATGAACAAGGTGGATAAAAGCTCTAGAGAATGGTCCTTCAAGCTCCAATGCCTCAAAGCTCCTTAACTTAGCTCCTAGAACCTTAGAATCACCTTGGATTGCATGAACAAGAAGTGAAAATGGTGGTGGTGTGGGTGGTGCTTCACGGCCATAGACAAGGAAGAGAGGGAGAGAAGAGTGAGTTTGTTGATGTTGATGAAATGGGTAGAATGAAGTCACTTGTGGTTTATAAAACATGAGTTTCCAACATCTTATTAACTAATGGATCATATGTTGCAAAAGTTACCAACCTTGTTAAATAATTGAAACAAAATCAAGGGGGTGGCCCACCTTGTAACCGTCGAGTGGGGGGGGGGGGGTATGTGGTTGGAATTCAAATATTTAGTTTGTGAAGTTAGTTAGTTTCTAAGTGAAGTGTTTAGCGTTATATGTGTTATGTAATTATAAAATACATTATGATGTTCGGTGACCATAACTGTCACACCCCGACCGCGTAAAAGAACAAACCGCGGCGGAAACGTCGGGGAGTGGAGCGACAAAATTATTGTTCCATAACCATGGTACTCAAAGTTTTGTATTATTAGGCTTAAAGTTTACATTGTCTTAGAAATTAAGAAAAACATAACATAACTAAATTGTCTTTTAAGTCACTAAGGCCCAAGTCCGCCTAAGTGTAGCACAAACATCATCATGCATTAGCACCTGAAACACATGTGAAAATAGGTACGTCAGCATAAAAATGCCTGTGAGATACATAGGTTTTGTTGATGAACGATTCATGACTTGTAGTTAAAAGAAACGTTTAACAAAAGTAGTCATGAACCTTGTAAAACTGTTTTCTTTTATAAAATCATATGAAAATCGAAGTGAAAATCAGATGATAATAAAAGAATAATACATGGTTAAATGAATAACCAAGTGGAAATGAATTTGTGTAAAACGTGTCTTTTGCAAAAAAATGTCTTGTAAAAATATGATGTTTGTATGAAATGTGTCATGTCTTTGTTTCTGTCGAAGTGGTTTAAATAACGCTACAATGTGTAATACAATAAAATCACTTATATATAGGATGTACCAGCGGCGAATCCACCATGCTTTTATCACATTACACATAGCCTCGTTATATAAGTCACTTGTCAACAACAACAATAAAAATTTCTTTGTTTAAACCAATGTCAAAATGTTTATGTGTAAACAATGTTCAATGTCATGTGTAAACTGTATCATGTATAATCAAATGTAATGTATGGCAAGTAGAAAGTATCTACTCAAACCATATGTATAGTGTCAATGTGAAAACAAATGTTATGTATGGTGAATAAATAGTATTTACTCAATCCCATAGGTAAAAATGTACAAAACAATATTTTCGAATAAACCTAAGTTTAAATCAAATGTTATGTTTTGCAGAAAACAATGCTTTATGGATATGAACATTTATGCAGTAATGTTTATCGTATACATTCAAGCCTTGCGACTGTTTGGACAAACCCTTAAATGAATTAAAGGTTTATCAATTTATGTATATCGGATTCTGTCATTCCCAACTTCCAAACAAACCTAGGGAGTCGGAAACGGGATTTGTCAAGTCCTATGGTACCATTACATACTACCGAGTGGCGTGACCAATGTTAATGAATGTATTATTGTCCCGTTAAACATACCAAATGTCATACCAATGTAAGCATGCTATGTGAAAACCATGTACTAAGTATGCTAAGTAAACATACATAGTAGAAATGTTCATGAAATCAATTGTGCTAGTATGCTCAGTAAACATACATAGCAGAAATGTGATGTAAATCAACGTGCTCATATGCTGAGTAAACATATGCAGCAAAAGTGTTTAGGAAATCAATGTGATAGCATGCCCAGTCAACAAACATAGCAAAACATAATTGAAATCATGTACTATATATGTACTAGGTGAACATAGCATGTATATGTCATGAAAAGCAATGAGAGCATGAAAGTAACAATGTATGCACATGTGTATCACCCCAAAGTATTTGAAAGCGGTAAAAGAAGGGACTATGTACTCACTTGGGATTACCTATTAGTCTTGAGAATAAGACCAAATAAAGCTTCAAGGATCACGGAATCAAACGGCACCTAATATAGGTAACTACGTTAATAATCGGATCCTAAATCGGGAGATAGGATAGAATGATGTTCTTTAAATCAAATGAATATTTGAACTCATATGGAATGATTTAATAGAGCTAACATTCTGATTTGGAAGTCTACCTAAGTGCTTTTGACCCGTTCGACCCGTTACGGTAGTTTAAGCTACTTTAACGTGTCATATGCGTAAAACTAAGGTCGGATGGTTATCTATGTCCTATGTCAAGTCTTACACGCCCAGTTATGCCTAAATATGTTACTAAATCAAATTATATGTCAAAAACTTGATCACATATGCAAAATATGAATTTATGCTTAAAAATGGCATTTTGGTCATTTTCTATGGGCATATAATCTACTTAACAATAACTAACCAACCTATGTGATCATAAGGTATAACCTCAGTACGTTATTCCCTATGCAACTATGATCACTAAACATGCTTGGTCGGATCCTAATGATCGACCAAACGGGTCGGGTTCGAAAGTCTAAGCGGTTGTCTAGACCGCTTAACTTACGACCCTAAACAAGCACTAAACTAGTAGCGACGAGTTAAACATGTTAGAACATGTTTAACTAACTAAGAAACTGATTTGGAATCAAAACAAAGTGTTTTAATACCTAAAAGTAGTTTCGTTGCAAAATGCGCGTAAATACGCATTTTGACCGAAACTTTGACTCGTCACTACGCCTAGTCAACGTGGTAATCAGTAGGTATAATCACAAGGGACTATAACCATCGTGATTACGCTCACGTTGCAAAGTTCAAATGAACTTTGTGTTGACCATAACCTGGTCAAAGCAGAAAGTCAAACATTGTTTGACTTTCATGCTTAAAAAGCAATAACAAGCATGAAAGAAGCTTACAAAGGGTCCAAGCAATGAAGAATTTGATCTAAAACACTCAGGTATGAAGCTAAGGCTTCAACTTAGAGCAAATTTCAGATCAAATTTGTGGAATGGTGCTTGAACAAGGTGGGTATTTATACTTGTGGATGATGAACAAGATCATTACAAGTGTTTATTTGGCCACCAAGCAATGAATCCAGACCATACAAGTGTTGCCCAAGGTTTATAATACAGGGGAACATAAAAAACTATCAAATGGTATTGCAAATCAGGGATCAAAACCATTAAAATCAGCTGAAATGAACAGATTCAATGTTTCTGTACTGGGCATCTGTCGCGCCCCGCATAGACTCTTACTGACTCTTACACGGCCCGCCTAGCAACTTTGACAGAATGTCACTTTTGGTCCCTGTATGTCCAAAACTCAGTTTTTGATGCATTTTCGACATGTTTAAGCCCCGTTATCCCCATTTCAAGGCTCTACAATGAAGTTAAAACATAGGGAACATGAAATATGCTCAAAAACATCTCGGATGTCGGTTCGTTTGGTCGTACGGTCACGTTGTTGGTTAATTACGACGAAACTCGAACGGACGTGAAAACGATCCAAATTAAGCGACAAATGGTATTTTTGCATTCCGATCACTAAAATAAAATATTTTAGTGACTACAAAAATATTTGGATGTCCGGATGTGGTCAGAACGTAAGATATGCGCGTAAATGCAAACTTACACCGTTTTTAACGCTTTTAGTCCCTGAATGATCAAATAAGCGTATTTTCGCACACCGAACCACACCAAAGCTTATTTCTAAGCTATGTTAAGGTTATATATGGTATGTTTAGCTTATGATCATGTTCTGGAATGTACGTTGCCATACGAAACGGCAGACTTTTGCAGTTTGATGCAAATAGTCCCTGTGAGCGAATAAGCTTGTTTTTCGCCATACCAAACCCTTCAAAACTTATTTCTAAGTTATGTAAAGGTTATTTAAGGTATTTTAAGCTTATGTTGCTGTTCCGGAATGTTTTTTGTGTTAAACTGATTACATTTACGCATCAGTTTGCGTATAACTTTCCAGAAAGCGATATAGAGTTTAAAATCGATCAAAAATTAAAATGTGCAAATGTCAAACATAAATAAACAAATATTGGGATCAAAACACATTGTTTTATTGATATTGAATTGTTCTGAGTTTGTAAAATGATTAAACAAGCACAGATGTCACAGTCTCCCATACTTTAGGAAATTTCGTCCCGAAATTTATTTAGAGGAAACTTGTGAGAATAGATGCGGATATTTCGCTTTCATCTGATCTTCACATTCCCAAGTAAATTCTGGGCCACGTTTAGATTCCCAGCGAACTTTAACAATAGGTATGAGCTTGTGTTTGAGCTTTTTGACTTCACGGTCCATGATTTCCACAGGTTTCTCAACGAAGTGCATCGTGTCATCAACACGAATTTCATTAAGTGATATGTGGAGGTTCTTACCAGCTAAACACTTTTTTAGATTGGACACGTGGAATGTTGGATGAACATTTCCAAGTTCAGGAGGTAGCTCTAGTCTGTAGGCTACTTTTCCGATCCTTTCAACGATCTTAAATGGTCCAACAGAGCGTGTGCAAGTTTTCCTTTCTTTCCAAATCTAATCACACCTTTCCAAGGGGATACCTTGAGTAGGACGTGATCACCGACTTGAAATTCTAAGGGCTTGCATCGTCGATCCGCATAACTCTTTTGACGGCTTCTAGCTGTCTGAAGGTTATCACGAATCTTCTTGACCTTATCTGTAGTCTCTAGAATGAGTTCAGGTCCAGTAAGCTGAGCTTCACCTATCTCATTCCAGCAGACCGGTGAACGACATTTTCGACCGTATAAAGCTTCGAAAGGAGCCATGTTGATGCTAGAGTGATAACTATTGTTGTAGGAGAATTCGATCAACGGTAGATGCGAATCCCAACTACCACCAAAATCGATCACACAAGCTCTAAGCATATCCTCTAGTGTCTGGATTGTTCTCTCAGACTGACCATCCGTTTGAGGATGATATGCTGTGCTCAAATTAAGTTGGGTTCCCATGGCAGATTGCATGGTTCTCCAAAAGTGAGACGAGAATCGAGCATCTCTATCAGATATAATGTTCAATGGAACACCATGTCGGGATACAATCTCATCCACATAGATTTTGGCAAGCTTGTCAGCAGATAGATCCTCACGGATCGGCAAGAAATGTGCTGACTTAGTAAGACGATCAACAACTACCCAAATGGCATCCTGACCTCTTTTAGTACGTGGCAGCTTGGTAATGAGATCCATAGCAATGTTTTCCCATTTCCAAACCGGTATCTCTGGTTGCTCCAATAGTCCAGAGGGATGTTGATGTTCTACCTTAACCTTAAGACAAGTAAGGCATTTGGAAACATATAAGGCAATATCCTTCTTCATACCCGGCCACCAATACTGGGTTCGAAGATCCTTATACATTTTGTCTGCACCAGGATGAATAGAATAACGAGACTTATGAGCTTCATCCATTAGCAAGGTGCGAAGATTATCTTTACTTGGGACCCACAAACGGTCCATGAAATAATACAATCCATTGTCTTTCAGTTCAAGCTCAGGCTTAATATGACATGGTAATTCTTTACCCATCAAGTCTTGTGAAACACAAGTACGTTGAGCTTGAGAAATGCGGGTTTGGATGTCAGATCGAACCTGAACACAATGAAGCTTGACACGTTCCTTACGACTTAATGCATCAGCCACGACATTCGCCTTACCAGGATGGTAGTGAATTTCGCAATCATAGTCGTTTAGAAGTTCAACCCAAAGTCATTGCCTCATGTTAAGTTCTTTCTGATTGAAAATATGCTGGAGACTCTTGTGGTCAGTAAACACTACACACTTTGTACCGTAAAGGTAGCGTCTCCAGATTTTGAGAGCAAAAACTACTGCACCTAACTCAAGATCATGAGTGGCGTAGTTCTTCTAGTGTACCTTAAAATGCCTTGATGCATAAGCTATGACTTTGTTTCTTTGCATAAGAACGCAGCCAAGGCCTAAATTGGATGCATCACAGTATACGACAAAATCGTCGTTGCCCTCAGGTAAAGATAAGATAGGTGCATCGCAGAGTTTCTGTTTCAGGGTCTGGAAAGCTTCTTCCTGTTTGGATCCCCACTCAAAAGGTTTATTCTTCTGAGTTAAAGCAGTGAGAGGAACCGCAATCTTGGAGAAATTTTCAATGTAACGACGGTATAACCCGCTAGACCAAGAAATGAACGAATCTCGGTAAGAGTAGTAGGCGTATCCCAATCCTTAATCGCACTGATTTTGGTGGGATCTACATGTATACCTTGTTCGTTAACGATGTGTCCCAAAAATTGAACTTCCTTAAGCCAAAATTCGCATTTGGAGAACTTGGCGAAAAGCTGTTCTTTCTTTAGGAGCTCCATTGTAAGACAGAGATGTTACTCATGATAAGCTCGTGTCTTAGAATAGATCAGAATATCATCAATGAAAACGATGATGAACTTGTCCAAATAAGGCTTACAAACCCTATTCATCAAGTCCATGAAAACAGCATGAGCATTAGTTAAACCGAAGGGCATAACAGTAAACTCATAGTGACCATATCTTATACGAAAAGTTGTTTTGGGAATATCTTCTTCAATCACTCGAAGTTGATGATACCCAGAACGTAGGTCAATCTTTGAAAAGCAAGTAGCACCCTGTAGCTGATCAAAGAGATCATCAATGCGAGGTAGGGGATATTGATTCTTGATGGTAAGATTGTTGAGCTCACGATAATCGATACAAATTCGGAAAGATCCATCTTTTTTTTCACAAATAGGACAGGAGCGCCCCAAGGTGAAAAGCTCGGACGAATGAATCCTTTGTCAGAAAGTTCCTGAAGCTGCTTAGACAACTCTTGCGTCTCAGACGGTGCAAGACGATAAGGTGACTTAGCAACAAGATTAGCACCAGGTACAAGGTCAATACGGAACTCAACTTGGCGTGTTGGGGGTAAACCAGGTAATTCTTCAGGAAATATCTCAGGATAATCCCGAACAATAGGAATGTCTTGAATAGACTTACCCTTACCTTTCTTCTCTACGACATGTGCCTACAAAGCAACATAGTTCTTTCGTATGTATTTTTGGGCTTGGGTACAAGTCATGAGTTTAAGGTTACTAACAGGTTTCTCCCCACGAACTTCTAAGATTTCACCAGTCAGAAGCGGTATACGAACAATCTTCTCAAAACAAATCACCTCAGCATGGTATTTGGCTAACCAATCCATTCCCACTATAACATCAAAGCTCCCAAGTTGCATCGGCGTGAGGTCAATAGGAAAAAGATGGTTGTTAAGGTTCAACTGGCAATTTCGAAGAACAGAATCAAGTACAACAGATTCACCACTAGCTACTTCTACTGTCAAGGGCTTTCCTAGTTTTGTTCTAGTCATCGAAAGCAAAGGCTCAAAAGCTAAGGATACAAAACTCTTATCAGCACCCGAATCAAATAGAACAGAAGCAGGTTGGTTGTTAACAAAGAACGTACCGTTTGTGACAACCGTCAAATTTGCATGCATCCGTACAATTATTAAATAACGATTAGTGCCTAATGACTGTGCTGGATTATACTTAACTGCTTTCTGATTACTGCATCATACTTACATGTGCATCACATATTGAATACTGTCACATCATTATTACATGCAAACCATATTGACATACATGATGCACAAAGCACAGTTAGCACAGTTGACGGATAAGACAGGAATATGTTGATGGGGTTCAGTACATAGACAGACAGTGTTTTGAGACCCAGTATGAGCCAGAAACCAAGTACTACATAGTATGGTGTGTAGGGAAGTAAGGACCACAAAACTGCTTTCCTAGGAAATAGTTTAAGTGCCGGAAAGTGCCTAAAACTTACCTAAAGTGCAGAATTCTGCACAATTCAGCAAAAATCAGCTTTTTAACAAGCTTGTTACATGAAAAAATATGACTAAATGGTCCTGAATGCTTTCCTAAGTGTCGGGAATTAAAAACGTCACAAAAGGGTACATAAAGATCACTAAACGGAATAGTTTGACACTTTAACGAACCGATATCTAACCGAACAACCGGACATTACCCGAAACACCAAAATTATACTAGAAGCATTGTTTTAATGTTTCCGAGTTAGTTATGATCCCCAAACACCTTAACACCCACTAAAATATCTAGTAAC
Organism: Helianthus tuberosus; assembly: GCA_030545235.1. NCBI lineage: Eukaryota > Viridiplantae > Streptophyta > Magnoliopsida > Asterales > Asteraceae > Helianthus > Helianthus tuberosus. The sequence continues at coordinate 28,133,342 of CM060392.1, forward strand.
TAACTTAACTAATTACATACTTGGTTTTAAACTATAATCTAACTAGATGATTAAAATTTACAATTAGACCCCCCATGCTATAATCTGCCACATGGCCTAAATGGTGGATCTTCATTTGATCTTCCCTAAGATTTGCTAAGATCTTGTCATGTACTTAACAAACACACAAACCTTTGGATAAAAGCTAAATGTGGTAATAAAAGGAACATGGTGGATCATTATCTCACACACTTAATCACCCACTCATCTCTCTCCCTTGCTCTCTCCCTCTCGACCGAACATAGCAACAACACCACCACCACTTTTCATCTCACATCCATCCATTCCAAGGTCACTACATGACGCTAGAAGGTGATTAAGAAAGCTTGGTGCTTGTGGAACTTGAAGGACCTCTATTGTTTGCTTTTATCCACCATCTTTATCACCTTCATCTTCAAGAGTTCATCCCTAGCCATAGAGCTAGTAGTAAGACCTTTGTAACCCTTTGTTACTTCTATTTTAGTTGGTTAAAAGATGTATTATGTTGTAAATCACAAGAAGAAAACATGAACATGAATCATGAACATAAAGCTTATATATGATGAAATCTTGATGAAATAGTGTTGTTTAGTATATGTATGATACTTGTTGTTGTTTACTTGAGATTATGATGTTGATCATCATAAGGAGCTTGCTAGATTGTGATTAAACACATGATCTAGCAAGTTAGAGGATGATTATGTGTTAACACAAGAAGATCATCCTCATATATAAGCATGAACTTGAATAAAAAGATGATTTCTTGAAAAATAATAAACAAAGTAAGCTAGTAATCTTATGAATCTAAGATTTATGAATGGTTTTCCAAAAGAACCAAGTTTAAAATGTGATTCTTAGAAGATCTTGGTTTTACTTAAATATACACTGTTTTTGGTGGTAAAACAAGTGTAGAAACACTAGAGAAACAAGAAGATCCATAAAGAAACATTTTTGTGAAATATGTTTACAAGTTGTAAACACCTAAAACTTTCAAGAATAAAGTATATCAAGAAGTAAATACGTTTTGGAGGGAAACTAAACCTACTAAACACACCACCAAGTTCCTACAAGTTTTTAAATAAAAGTTCAAGTTCATATTGTAGTGCAAATAACATTGTTCTTGCACTTGGTAAGTGTAATTTGTTTAGGGTTTGATAGTTGATTGTTTATGATGATTTTTGAAAAGAAAATGATATGCTTAAAAAGCATGGACACCTCCATTTTTTAGGGGAAACTATGGCAAAATTTTCTAAAAAATACAAACACTTAGAAAAATATTTTCTAAACAAGTGTTTACAAGTGAGTTTTAAACTATGGTTTTCAATATAAACTTTGCCATAGATTTTGTTACAAAAATATACAAGTATCGGAGGTTGGTTTTTGTAAATAAAAATGGACAAATATATATGTATATGTATTAAGGACACTTGTGTGAATATTTGTATACTTTGTGAAATAGTTATATTATTTTAGGGTAAAATAATATAACTTAACAAATACCAAGAATTGACAATCCAAAATAATACCAAAAATCACATGGGATGAATATATAAGTTACACACTAAATATCGTGGAACCGAACACAAGAACGTAACTTACAAAATATTCTGGAAAATACTGTCATAAATATATTTTTGGTAAATATTATTTTGGATACAAAAAGAATGAAAGTATGATTTTTATTATTATTACAAGTTATATCATACGTTGACACAAGGAGAAAATATATTATTTTTGGGAAGTAAAAATATATTTTCTTGGAATATTTGGAAGATATATGATTTTTGAGAAAAATATATATATTCTTGAAATACATTACTCTTGGGCAAAATGAGTTATATATTTTCTAAAGTGAGACTTGGAAATATATTGTTTTGGAAATATACATTGGATGTTTATTAAGGAAATACGTACACACCTGAATACGACGCCAATACATGGCGAGATATACAAACACAAGAATACGGATATACATGTATGAGATACCCCCATCCTTGGGAAGGAAATACGAATATAAATACTTGAGAAGTATTGTTACAAAAATATTGTTTAGCAATTATTCCAAAATTAAATATAAGTTAAGTTAAAATAATTATTATTTTAACAAATAATTATATGCTTGGAATAATAACGATGACACTTTAAAAAGTAACTCAAAGGCACTAATTAATACCAAGTCAAGGCACGACCCGCTCGTCTAATGGACCGTAGTACGAATGTAGGTAATCGTGCATTCTAGAGGAAGCTTTGAGTTACATCGGATACAAGGAACGCAAAACAGTGAGTTCATGCCCCCTTTTCCTTTTAACTGTTTTCAGTTTTATAACTCTCGGGGGTGAAATACATGTTACATACTGATTACAAACAATTACCAATGGTATGATTAGCTAAGGAATGTACTGCTAGATCACGTGAATGGGTAGGCGATTAACTTAAGACCATTAATCCTTGTATAAGGACCGAGGGGCATGAGTGATAGATCTATTGGGTGTTGCGAGCCCCACCCATGGTCCTGCGAGTTGGCCGCATGTGGTGACTATGTCGTTCCGCCGGAGGGGCCGGTACGAAATACGCATACAGGTTTGAGTGCTTCCTATGCCATGTCACTTACATTAATGTATTAGCTACACATTAATTGATCTGTTTTTCCTTATTGCTTCATACCAGTTTACAAGTACATAAATACATACAAAGGTTTTCAAGGATGATTCGTGCACACATACTAAACACATGAACTCGCTCAAGTTTTGTTGATGTTTTCAAAATTACATGTATTTTAGGGAACTAGTAAGTGGATCTGGCGGGCATTGGAAGTTTTTTATGCTGCGTTTGAAATAAAGATGTCATCCATGGTCTTTGGGTTTGGCCAGTGTGTCTTATTCCTGGACGAGACACGTCTCCCAACCCTTGGTGCTATTTATTATCTTTCGATGAGTCCTTAGTGAACACATAAACATTTTGGTATGATTGTAAAACTTGAATTTGAAGTCTATGTTTTTAAACAATGTTGTTATGTTTTAAACTTATTCGATGGATGACAAACCTATGATTTTATCATATAGCTGTTGTTATGATTGAATGCAATGATATTAAGAAAGTCACACCATAATCACGCTTCCGCAAAAGTCAGGGTGTGACACCGTTCACCACTTCGTTATCGGCACACGCCTCGTTTGCATTCAAGTTAAAAGCTCGACCACGAGCCTGTGCCTGATTTGTGTTTGCCAACTTCGGGAAGTTGTTCCTGTAGTGGGTCAGATCCCCATTATTGAAACATGAACCAGGCGGGTAGTGAGGTCATGCATGATTCTGGGCATGGTTTTGTGCTGCTTGGTTTTGAGCTGCCTGATTTTGGTTAGGAGCGAAATGGCAGGTGTTCACAAGATGACCAGACTTGCCACAGTTTGTGCAGATGTGGCATTGCACCTGTGGTTGATGATGGCTGTTACACTTGTTGCACAGAGGTGCGTTGCCAGCATACTGCCTCTTGGTGGCAGGTTGTGCATGCTGATTTTGTGCTGCCTGGTTAGTCTGAGCAGTAACAGCGAAGTTCTTGGAAGCCTTACGCTTCCTTGATTTATTTGATGACTCAGCCTTCTTGCCCTTTTGCTCCTTGGTGTTATCAGTCTGATTCTGTTTCTTATCCCCTTTTCTGTGGAGTTTACCCTTTTTGACTTGAGAGTCTGTTAGGGTTGCAGCTAGCTCAATGGCCTGTCGGAGGGTAGTAGGGTTGCTGCCAGTGACAATATCCTGAACAGGATTTGGCAAACCGTCTATGTATTTCTCAATAGCCTTATCCAAAGGCGTGACCATCGTCGGACAGAGCAAGCTTAACTCCTCGTATCTATCAGTGTAAGCCCGGTGTTCACCACTGTCTTGCTTAAGGTCATGGAACTCATTTTCAAGTGCCCTTTGTTCATGATGAGGGCAGAACTCTCTCATCATAAGAGCTTTAAGTTCCTCCCATGTTTGACCCAAAGCAACCTCAGTACCTCGATCTCTCATTAACCCATTCCACAATGTGAGAGCCCTCTTTTGGAACATGCTAGAAGCAAACTCGACCTTGCGATTATCAGGACACTGAACATGACGAAAAGTACTCTCAATGCTCTCAAACCACTGTAGGAGCCCAGTTGCTCCCTCAGAACCACTAAACTTGAGTGGTTTAGCCGAATTGAAACTTTTAAAGTTGCATGGAACATTCTTGTTATTGTTGGCTTGGTTAACTTGAGTAATGAGATTAGGGAGTGCAGCAGCCATTTGCTGCGCAATGATTGCTGCCAGTTCGTCATTAAGTAAGCTGATTATCGCATCGAGGAGGTATTCTAAAAGATGAAACATGAGAGAAAACGAGTGAGATGATTAGATGAAAAAAAAGAGATGATACAAATATCGACAAAAAGCATGGATGGTGGTCATTCGTTCGTATCACAAAGCAAACAAACGACACACAGTGACTAATCAAAGTAAATGGGTCATAATAATGTATCGCGAAGACATGCTTTAGCCTATAAGTGGACACTCACCCCAAGAGTTCCCAGGTAAGAGTGACTGGTCTGATACTGCGGATTTGTATGAACACTCTAGCCTTAGACAGAAAACTCAGGGTACAGGCATCCACCCTTCCAGATTGCACGTGTTCACATATTTAGACCCAAACTTTGATGAGATTTTGAAAATTTAGAAGGCACTAAGCCTAGAACGAATCGTCCAAAGGGTGGGTGATTATTTTCAAAATCGTTTTGGAATTTTGGAGGGTTCAAAACCTTATAACAAATCATCTAAGAGTAGATGATTGATTTTCAAAAATCGTTTTGGAAAATTGTGTTCATGTTTTGGTAATCACCTAAGGATAGGTGATGTGTATTGTTTTAAGATCTAAACACAAGATAACTTATGTTAGGGTCCTAGAAAGTTATAGTCTAGGTCAAAGCATTACTAATAACCTAATTCCCTATAACCATTGGCTCTGATACCAACTCTTCTGTCACACCCCGACCGCGTAAAACAACAAACCGCGGTGGAAACGTCGGGGAGTGGAGCGGCAGAATTATTGTTCCATAACCATGGTACTCAAAGTTTTGTATTATTAGGCTTAAAGTTTACATTGTGTTGGAAATTAAGAAAAACATAACATAACTAAACTGTCTTTTAAGTCACTAAGGCCCAAGTCCGCCTAAGTGTAGCACAAACATCATCATGCATTAGCACCTGAAACACATGTGAAAATAGGTACGTCAGCATAAAAATGCCTGTGAGATACATAGGTTTTGTTGATGAACGATTCATGACTTGTAGTTAAAAGAAACGTTTAACAAAAGTAGTCATGAACCTTGTAAAACTGTTTTCTTTTATAAAATCATATGAAAATCGAAGTGAAAATCAGATGATAATAAAAGAATAATACATGGTTAAATGAATAACCAAGTGGAAATGAATTTGTGTAAAACTTGTCGTTTGCAAAACAATGTCTTGTAAAAATATGATGTTTGTATAAAATGTGTCATGTCTTTGTTTCTGTTGAAGTGGTTTAGATAACGCAACAATGTGTAATGCAATAAAAGCACTTATATATAGGATGTACCAGCGACGTATCCACCATGCTTTTATCACATTACACATAGCCTCGTTATATAAGTCACTTATCAATAACCAACCAAAATGTATTTGTTTAAACCAATGTCAAAATGTTTATGTGTAAACAATGTTCAATGTCATGTGTAAACTGTATCATGTATAATCAAATGTAATGTATGGCAAGTAGAAAGTATCTACTCAAACCATATGTATAGTGTCAATGTGAAAACAAATGTCATGTATGGTGAATAAATAGTATTTACTCAACCCTATAGGTAAAAATGTACAAAACAATGTTTTTGAATAAACCTAAGTTTAAATCAAATGTTATGTTTTGCAGAAAACAATGCTTTATGGATACGAACATTTATGCAGTAATGTTTATCGCATACATTCAAGCCTTGCGACTGTTTGGACAAACCCTTAAACGAATTAAAGGTTTATCAATTTATGTATATCGGATTCTGTCATTCCCAACTTCCAAAAAATCCTAGGGAGTCGGAAACGGGATTTGTCAAGTCCTATGGTACCATTACATACTACCGGGCGGCGTGATTAATGTTAATGAATGTATTATTGTCCCGTTAAACATACCAAATGTCATACCAATGTAAGCATGCTATGTGAAAACCATGTACTAAGTATGCTAAGTAAACATACATAGTAGAAATGTTCATGAAATCAATTGTGCTAGCATGCTCAGTAAACATATATAGCAGAAATGTGATGTAAATCAATGTGCTCATATGCTGAGTAAACATATGCAGCAAAAGTGTTTAGGAAATCAATGTGCTAGCATGCTCAGTCAACATACATAGCAAAACATAATTGAAATCATGTACTATATGTGTACTAGGTGAACATAGCATGTATATGTCATGAAAAGCAATGAGAGCATGAAAGTAACAATGTATGCACATGTGTATCACCCCAAAGTATTTGAAAGCGGTAAAAGAGGGGACTATATACTCACTTGGGATTGCCTATTAGTCTTGACAATAAGACCAAATAAAGCTTCTAGGATCACGGAATCAAACGGCACCTAATATAGGTAACTACGTTAATAATTAGATCCTAAATCGGGAGATAGGATAGAATGATGTTCTATAAATCAAATGAGTATTTGAACTCATATGGCATGATTTAATAGAGCTAACATTCTGATTTGGAAGTCTACCTAAGTGCTTTTGACACGTTTCGACCCGTTACGGTAGTTTAAGCTACTTTAACGCGTCGTATGCGTAAAACTAAGGTCGGATGGTTATCTATGTCCTATGTCAAGTCTTACATGCCCAATTATGCCTAAATATGTTACTAAATCAGATTATATGTCAAAAACTTGATCACAAATGTAAAATATGAATTTATGCTTCAAAAGGGCATTTTGGTCATTTTCTATGGGCATATAATCTACTTAACAAATAACTAACCAACCTATGTGATCATAAGGTATAACCTCAGTAGGTTATTCCCTATGCAACTATGATCACTAAACATCCTTGGTCGGATCCTAATGATCGACCACACGGGTCGGGTTCGAAAGTCTAAGCGTTTGTCTAGACCGCTTAACTTACGACCCTAAACAAGCACTAACCTAGTAGCGACGAGTTAAACATGTTAGAACATGTTTAACTAACTAAGAAAACTGATTTGGTATCAAAACAAAGTGTTTTGATACCTAAAACTAGTTCCGTTGCAAAATGCGCGTAGATACGCATTTTGACCGAAACTTTGACTCGTCACTACGCCTAGTCAACGTGGTAATCAGTAGGTATAATCACAAGGGACTATAACCATAGTGATTACGCTCACGTTGCAAAGTTCAAATGAACTTTGTGTTGACCATAACCTGGTCAAAGCAGAAAGTCAAACATAGTTTGGCTTTCATGCTTAAAAAGCAATAACAAGCATGAAAGAAGCTTACAAAGGGTCCAAGCATAGAAGAATTTGATCTAAAACACTCAGCTATGAAGCTAAGGCTTCAACTTAGAGCAAATTTCAGATCAAATGTGAGGAATGGTGCTTGAACAAGGTGGGTATTTATACTTGTGGATGATGAACAAGATCATTACAAGTGTTTATTTGGCCACCAAGCAATGAATCAGACCATACAAGTGTTGCCCAAGGTTTATATTACAGGGGAACATCAAAAACTATCAAATGGTATTGCAAATCAGGGATCAAAACCATTAAAATCAGCTGAAATGAACAGATTCAATGTTTCTGTACTAGGCATCTGTCGCGCCCCGCGTAGACTCTTACTGAGTCTTATGCGCCCCGCCTAGCAACTTTGACAGAATGTCACTTTTGGTCCCTGTATGTCCAAAACTCAGTTTTTGATGCATTTTCACTTTTGGCTCTAAAATGAAGCTAAAGCATAGGGAACATGAAATATGCTCAAAAACATCTCGGATGTTGGTTCGTTTGGTCGTACGGTCACGTTGTTTGGTTAATTACGATGAAACTCGAACGGACGTGAAAACGATCCAAATTAAGCGACGAATGGTATTTTTGCATTCCGATCACTAAAATAAAATATTTTAGTGACTACAAAAATTTTTGGATGTCCGGATGTGGTCAGAACGTAAGATATGCGCGTAAATGCAAACTTACGCCGTTTTTGACACTTTTAGTCCCTGTATGATCAAATAAGCGTATTTTCGCACACCGAACCACTCAAAGCTTATTTCTAAGCTATGTTAAGGTTATATATGGTATGTTTAACTTATGATCATGTTCCGGAATGTATGTTGCCATACGTAACGGCAGACTTTTGCAGTTTGACGCAAATAATCTCTGTGAGCGAATAAACTTGTTTTTTGCCATACCAAACCCTTCAAAACTTATTTCTAAGTTATGTAAAGGTTATTTAAGGTATGTTAAGCTTATGTTGCTGTTCTGGAATGTTTGCCGCGTTATTTACGCATCAGTTTGCGTATAACTTTTCAGAAATCGATATAGAGTTTAAAATCGATCAAAAATCAAAATGTGCAAATGTCAAACATAAATAAACAAATATTGGGATCAAAACACATTGTTTTATTGATATTGAATTGTTCTGAGTTTGTAAAATGATTACACAAGCACAGATGTCACAATAACTAGCACAGAAATGATAAAACAGTGCTTCTAGTGAGAATTTGGTGTTTCGGGTAGTGTCTGGTTGTTCGGTTGGTTACTGGTTCGTTAAGCTACTAGATTATGCAGTTTAGTGTGCTTTATGTTCCCTTTTATGATAGTTTTGATTCCCAACACTTAGGAAGGTATTCTGGACCATTAAACCATAATTCTGCATTATATTGTGTTGTTAAAATGCTGACTTTTGCTGAAAAATGCAGAATTCTGCAGTTTGTGTGAGTTTTAGGCACTTTCCGGCACTTAAACTATCTCTAGGAAGGCAGTTTTATGATCCTTACTTTCCTACCCACTATACTAGTGTAACTCTTGGTTTCGGGCTCATTCTGTGTCTTAATATCATGTCTGTCTGAGTACTGAACTCCCGTCTGTACCTCTAGTGTGACAACCCTCATAAATCCAGGTATCCGTACAATTAATTAATATTAATTAAGTGCTTAATGACTGTGCTGAATTACTTAACTGCTTTCTGATTACTGCATCATACTTACATGTGCATCACATATTACATAATGTCACATCATTATCACATACAAACTATATTGACATACATGATGCACAAAGCACAGATAGCACAGTTAACGGATAAAGCAGGAAAATGCTGACGGGGTTCAGTACATAGACAGACAGTGTTTTGAGACCCAGTATGGGCCAGGGACAGGGTACTACACTAGTATGGTGTGTAGGGAAGTAAGGACCATAAAACTGCGTCACTAGGTGATAGATAAAGTGCCGGAAAGCAAGGTTGGAGAACTCGCTAGTCGCTAGCGGGTCGGTGATGTAGGGACTAGCGACTACTCGGGATTACTCGTGATTACTCGGGATTAATCGGATCGGGAATTTTATATGTATATTTTTTTATTTTTATAAATATGTATATATATACTCACACATCCATATCAATATAATACTTAAAAAGATAAAAGTAGTTCAAAATTCAAACTAAAATTACATATAATTCATAACATAACAAGTCTAAGTACTTAAAATTCAAACATTAACAAATAGTTCAAATGTAATCGTCATCCCTGTAGTGTTCAATGATTTCGACACCATCCGACTCGTATTCAATCTCATCAATTCAGCACAGCTTTCACAAGATATTCACTAATGTAACTATTTGTAAGAAATAACCTATATTCGGCCAACTGTAACAAAAGTATTTCAGAATCGTTAGATTTTCTTTTTAGATCCAACAAATCGTATTATAGTCTATAGAAGCAGCAGCACAAACAACAAACAAATGCTACTTCCTTTTCCTATAATCAGTTCAGTCGAACACTAATTATTCACTATTGTCTAACAAATAACAATTACAACATATTACAGCATAATCAGTCGAAGAAGTGAAGAACTGAAGAAGCGAAGAACTAATAAAGAATTAAAGATTGTTACCTGTTTGGACTTTGGAGTATCGAAGAACTGAAGAAGCGAAGAAGCAGGAGCCGGAGAAGGAAGCAGAGCCGCCGGAAAAGCAGGTCCGCCGGAGAAGCAGCGCCGCCGGGAAGCTCGGTCGCCGCTGTCGGCCTGTCGCCTGATGTCGCTGATGATTTAGGGAATTAGGGCAACGATTCTGATGAACTGAGTTAACTATGAATCTATGATTTAGGGTATAACCGTATAACTGTATAAGGAATATAAGGAAATTGGGCTAAATTCTTAATTTTGGGCCACTTTTTTAACTGTTTTAACTGGGCCGACTAGGGCCGACTAGGCCGACTTGGGCCGACTAGCACCGGCTTTGACCGGCTTTGACCGACTAGCGATTTTTTTACTGATTAGTGAAAAATTACTCAGTAGGGGGCCGACTAGCGACTAGTCGCCGATTAATCGCCGACTAGTCGCGATTTTTGCAACACTGTCGGAAAGTGCCTAAAACCCACTTATAGTGCAGAATTCTTCATATTTCAGCAAAATTCAGCTTTTAACAAGCTAGTTATATGCAAAAATTCGACTAAATGGTCCTGAATACTTTCCTAAGTGTCGGGAATTAAAAGTGTCACAAAAGTAACATAAAGATCATTAAACGGAATAGTTTGACACTTTAACGAACCGGTATCTAACCGAACAACCGGACACTACCCGAAACACCAAAATTATTCTAGAAACATTGTTTAATTATTTTTGGGCTAGTCATGATCCCCGAACACCTTAACACCCACTAAAATATCTAACAACTAACTTAACCAACTATATACTTGGTTTTGGATTGTAAACTAACTACTTGGCTCAAAATTTACACTTAGACCCCCCCTATGCTTGTCATCGGCCATACCATCACCACCTTACCTCTAGATTTTATTTCCTTTTTATATTGGATCTTGCTTGATCTTGTGGACAAAATATTGGAAGTAAAGATTATAAGTATGGCCTATGATTTCAAGAGATCATTACATTTCACTCACTTCACCACACTTCATCTCTCTTCCTCCCTCCCTTCTACCTCTCGGCCGACCCCCACACTTACACCACCACCATTTTCATCCACCATTCAAGCATTCCAAGATCATTCCAAGGAGCTAGAAGGTGTTTTATGAATCTTGGTGCTTGTAGAACTTGAAGAACCTTCATCACTTGCTTTTATCATCCATCTTTGTCACCTTCATTCTCTTGTGTTCTTCCCTAGCTTAGAGCTAGTAGTAAGACTCTCTTAATCCTTTGTTACTTCTAATTTTGATTTGTTAAAAGATGTAATGTGTTGCAAATCACAAGAACACCAAAAGACATGAACTTGAATCATGAACATAAAGCTTACATATGATGAAATCTTGTTGAGATAATGTTGTTTAAGTATATGTATAATACTTGCTTATTGTTTCTTGAGAATATGATGTTGATCATCATATGGAGCTTGCTAGATTGTGATTAAACACATGATCTAGCAAGTGAGAGGATGATTATGTGACAACATAAGATAATCATCTTCTTGTGTAAACATGAACTTGAAAATAAAATGATTTCTTGAAAAATGATAATCAAGTGAGTTGTTAAACTTAAAGATCTAAAATTTATGAATGGTATTTTGAAAGAACCGAGTTCAAAAATATGATTTTTAGTAGAACTTGATTCTTACTTAAACCTACACTATTTTTTTTGTGGAAAAACAAGTGCATAAACACTTATGAAACAAGAAGATCTAATAAATAAACATTTTTGTAAAATATGTTTACAAGTTGTAAACATTCAAATCTTTCAAGAATGGGATTTTTGGAGAAGTAAACACACTTCAAGGGGTAACTAAACCTACTAAAAACACTACCAAGTTACTACAAGTTTTTGTGAAAGATCAAGTTCATGTTGTCATGTAAATTGTATGGTTTTTGCACTTGGTAAGTATAATATTGTTTAGGGTTGATTGTTGATTATTGTGTGTTGATTTTGAAAAGAAAATGATATGCTTTAATAGCATGGACACCTCCATTTTCAAAGGAAACTATGGCAAAATTTTCTAAAAATACAAACACTTAGAAAATATTTTCTAAACAAGTATTTACAAGTATGTCTTAAACTATATTTTTCAATATAAACTTTGCCATAAATTTTGTTACAAAAATGCATATATTGGAGGTTGTTTTTATAAATAAAAATGGGTAAATATATATATTTTGAATATATATATATATATATATATTAAGACACTTGTGTGATTATTTGTATACTTGGTGAAATAGTTATATTATTTTAGGGTAAAATAATATCACTTAACAAATACCATGAAATTTACTATATAAAATAATACCAAGAATATCAAGGAATAAAGATATAAGTTACACACTTTATATTGTGAAACCGGACGCAAAAGCGTAACTTATAAAATATTCCGGAAAATACCGTTACATATATATTTTTGGAAAATATTATTTTGGATACAAGAAAGGAAAATATGATTTTTGTAAATATTACAAAGTTATATCATACTTTGACAAAAGGGAAAATATTATCTTTGGGGAAGTTAAAATATATTTTCTTAGTATATATAGAAGATATATAATTTTTGGGAAAAATATATATTTTCTGGACAATACATTATTTTTGGGACGAAATAAGTTATTATATATATTTTCTAAAGTAGGACTCGAAAGTATATTATTATGGGCTTACAAATACAATAATACAAATGTACATATATAAGATACCCCATCCTTGGAAAGGAAATACGAAAATAAATACTTGAGAAGTATTAATACAGAAATACTGGGAACATAAGAAACGTAACTCAAAAATGTAATACTAAGCAAAGGCACGACCCGTTCGTCTAATAGACGTTAGTACACTGTAGGTAGTCGTGTTTGCTGAGGAGATTTGAGTGCCAGTACTGAAGACGCAATACTGTGAGTTCATGTCCCCCTTTTCTTTAAACTGTTTGTTTATTTACTTCGGGGGTGGAATACATGTTACAAAGGATTACTTACAATACAATTGGTATGGTTAGCCTAGGAAAGAACCATAGATCATGTGATTGGGTAGGCGTATACTTGAGGCCATCAATCCTCTTGTAGGACCGAGGGGCATGAGTGATAGATCTATTTGGGTGTAGCGAGCCCACACCCATGAGGCCAGGGTGGCCCATAGTGGTGACTATGTCTTCCAGCCGGAAGCCCGGTACAACTTTGCTAGGTTTGAGTCTTCCTACACCGTCACACATATCAGTGGCCTTGCAAACCATTGGTGATCTTTTCCTTGTTTGCTATCATACCAGGACTTTCATACATACAATGAATACAAAGGTTTTATACATACTCACGAATACATGAACTCGCTCAACTTTTGTTGATATTTTTTAAACTACATGTATTTCAGGGAACTAAGTGGATCTGGCAGGTGTGTGCATGTGTTTCAAGCTGCGTTTAAATAAAAGATGTCATCCAAGTTTTTAGAGTTTAGGAGATGTATCTTACTCCTGGACGAGATACATGGTCCTAAGCTCGGGTTGGTTTAAGTTATGTTGTCGAGTCTTCGTGAACTCATTAAAACATGTTATGGTTTGTAACTTGAATTTGGTGTCGATGTTTTCAGACAAGTGTGTTGTGGTATTTTCTAAACTTAATGTTTATGGATGAATATCTTTTGGTTTTATCATTTAGCATTGTTATGATTGAATGCTATGGTATTAAGAAGTCATACCAATAACCACGCTTCCGCAAAAGTCAGGGTGTGACAGCTTGGTATCAGAGCTTCGATCGTAGCGAACTAAGATTCTTTCTCGAGTCTAGACTATGATCATTAGGGCTCTCACGAAAATGTTTTCACAAACATGTTTTCATTGCATACACAAAATGTCCAGATCCAGGAAACAAATATTTTTACAAATAAAAGACACAAAATACATTTCAAAGAATTCATTTACAATTTCAGTCTGAGAGACTGGGGAGTCAGTCTGAGAGACTGGGAAGTTAGTCTAAGAGACTAGCTGGGTAGTGCAGTCTGAGAGACTGGGAGTCAGTCTGAGAGACTGGGAAGTTAGTCTGAGAGACTAGCTGGGTAGTTAGTCTGACAGACTAGTTGGGGCAGTCTGAGAGACTTGGAGGTTTAGCCTGAGAGGCTGGGTAGTTCAGTTTGAGAAACTGGGAGGTTTAGTCTGAGAGACTAAGTAGTTCAGTCTGAGAGGCTGGGTGGGATAAGTCTTGGGAAGACTAGGATACATACATGCTTACATTGTTATTATTTACATGCTTGTTGATGATTGTTGATATGTGTACATATGTGTGATTGTTTTGTTACAGACATCATGTCCTCTTCTGATAGCGGAGTATCAGACACCATGGACCCTATGGCCATAGTTTCAGATGACGAGATGGCCACGGACCTTGAGGTTTTTACATCAGACACTACAAGTAGCGATGAGATGACTTCCAGCCGTTTGCATTACCCGATTTTGGAGATGATATACCACTAGCTGATGGTCTTCCTGGCGGGGATCTACCTCTTGTTCAGATCCCTGCTCCTTTTCCTCTTGCTGCATTTCCTCTTGAGGATCTGCCTCTAGACGCTATGTCTGATGACGACATCGATCTTTTTATTGAGGGTCCCCCTGAGGGTGCCTAGGATGAGGGGGCTCCAGTCGATGATGCCGTTGTCGTTCCACCTGTCGAGATTCCAGTTGATGATGATGTTGTTATTCCACTTGTTGAGATCCCAGTCAATGATGTCATTGCTGTTCCACAGGATGAGATTCCTATTGTCGAGGCTCCTTCTGACCATTCTGGTCCTGATTCATTGGAGTCTGTGTCATCTACTACAATACACGCACGGGGCGTGCAGCATTACCCCACTGACACTGATTCTGACACCGCTATGTCTGCTGCACCTGTCCCTCCTCAGTACTTCGAGTTCGCCGATTAGTTTGATCCTGTCTTTCCTCACGATTTTGACCCTGATCATGAGATTGAGTTTGTCCCCGATGAGCAGCCTTTTGAGGCGCCTGTCATTCCTGACGATCAGCTCTTTGATATACCTACTGATCTTGAGCTTGCTCCAGCTGACCCTGAGCCTTTGATTGCACCAGAGCCCATACCTGCTTGTAACACCTGTGCCTCCACGGTCATCAAACAAATACCAAACCAATGAAATATTGTATTTCATATTTGGGATTTGTAAAAATATGTGTATCGTTTGCACATATCGACTCTTGTTCGATTTCAAGCTTTAAATCACTTTCTGGAGGGTTATACGCGCTCTGATGTGTAGATATAACCAGTTTAATCCAACGAACACTCTGGAAAATTGAAATAGGCTTAACATACCTTAAATAACCTTTACATAACTTAGTTATAAGTTTTGGAAGGTTTGGTGTGGTGAAATCAAGTTAAATCGCTTACAGGGACTAAAGTTGACAAACTGCGAAAGTATGCTAATTTGAACTGTAACAGACCTTCCGGAACATGACCATAAGTTAAACATACCATAAATATCCTTTACATAGCTTAGAAATAGGCTTTGAGGGGTTCGGTGTGCTAAAATAAACTTTTGGGTCATTCAGGGACTAAAAGTGTCAAAAAGTGCACAAGTTTGCATTTTCGCGCATAACTTACGTTCTGAATA
Organism: Helianthus tuberosus; assembly: GCA_030545235.1. NCBI lineage: Eukaryota > Viridiplantae > Streptophyta > Magnoliopsida > Asterales > Asteraceae > Helianthus > Helianthus tuberosus. The sequence goes on from CM060392.1 coordinate 28,149,113, forward strand.
CATCCGGACATCCAAAAAAAATTATGTTAGCACTAAAATATTTTATTTTAGTGTTCGCCATAAGAAAAATCCATTCGTCACGTCATTTGGATCGTTTTTCGCATTCAGGACCAGATTCGATGTATTAGCCGTTGTTTAATTCACAACCACACATTCTAACTTGCTTAGTCAGCGGATAAGGATGGAATTTAGGCACCATGACATTTCAACACATGTATGGATGGAATTTAAACACCATGACATTTCAACACATGTATGGATGGAATTTAAACACCTAAACACCATGACATTTCAACACATGTATGGATGGAATTTAAACACCTAAACACCATGACATTTCAACACATGTATGGATGGAATTTAAACACCTAAACACCATGACATTTCAACACATGTACGGATGGGATTAAGGCACGTTTTCCATGAAACGATCTTAACGGTTCGGGTATTCCTATAAATACCCATCCACCCCCATTGCTAAAATCACTAGAACTTTGATTTGAGAAACTCTAAGTTGAAACTATTGTTTCATACCTGAGATTTTTGAATCGAGGTTAGCATTCGGGGACCCTTCGTAAGTATTCTTTCGTTCTTTTCCTTATTTTACTGCTTTTCGAGTCAGAAAGTCAAACTTTGTTTGACTTTCAGCGTTGACCAGTAATGGTCAATGCGAAGTTCGTTTGAACTTCGCAACGTGATTGTAATCACGTTGGTTATAGTCCCTTGGGACTATGCCTACTGATTACCACGTTGTCTAGGGTCGTAGGGTAAGCGATCTGATAAATCGCTTATACCTTCGAACCCGACCCAGTTTGGTCGATCATTAGGATCCGACCAAATACATTAGGTGACCCTAGTATAGGGCATAACCTTCCGAGGTTATACCCTATGGTCACATCGTTTAAGTAGTTGTATGATAAGTAGTTTATATGCCTTAGGTAAATTACCAGAATACCCTTTTCATGTATAATTGGTAATTAAGCATATGTAACCTAAACTTTTGTCACATAACTGATTATGTAACATGTTTAGGCATATAACACTTGTCATAGGGCTAGTTAGACGGTCCGAACGCGTTTCACGCGCACGACGCGTTAAAGTAGCATAAGTTACCTTAATGGGTCGCGATGGGTCGATAATACTTAGGTTAAGTTTCATTTAGTATGTAGGCTTTGTTAAACCATATCATATGAGTTCCTACACTCATTTGGTTTACAAACCCTCCTGCTACCCAGTCTTCCGATTTAGGTCCGGGTTAATTATGTAGTTACCTATGTTAGGTACCGTTTGATTTCCGGGACTCCTCTAGCTTACTTGGTAGTTGTTCAAGACTCCTAAGCACTCCCAGGCGAGTACATTATTCCCCTCTTTTACTGTTTTCAACTGTTTTGGGGTGACTCATATGTGCTAAATGTTTTATCAATGGTTTCGAGAACAATTATAATGTGGTTCCAAGAACAATAACAATTATTTCAAGAACGCTAACAATGATTTCAAGAACGAATACAATGATTTCAAAAACTAATAACAAATTTCAAGAAGTGAACAAACTTGTTGGTTGTAGTTTACATGACCGATGACATTCATTAGCAATGATCAAGCCGACCAGTATTAGGTTATGGTACCATAGGATCTGACAAATCCCGTTATTTACTGCACCCATTGTTATGTGTGGGGGTTGTGGGTAGCGACTGAATCTGTAATTATTAACTTATCCTTTGGTAAGGGTTTGTTAAGAACGAGAGCGAGAGCGAGATGGAGCGAGGAACGCGTCAAGAAGGTTTGAATGTTATTAGAGAATCGACCATAAAGTAGTTTCACAATTTAAAACAAGAACGACTAGAACGATTTTACAAAATGGGTTAACGATTGGGTAAACATTTTAACATGATTGACATTTGATCATGCATTTTCTCACAAAACATAACTTTGATTTAAACCAAGTTTTACTTCAATACTTTGTTTTTGTGCATATGGTTTAGTTGAGACATTTCACTTGCCATACATGGATATTTGACATAGACATTTGACATGGATATTTGACATAGACATTTTGACATGATTTACATCTTGACATGAATACTTTGACATATTATTCAATACATTTGACAATTGATTTAAACATAGACATTTTACATTGTTTGGTATGGTTTGGTTAAGTGATTAAGTAACGATGCGTGTGTAATATGATACAAACATGGTGGATACGCCGCTGGTACTTCCTATATATAAGTGTTTGTATGGTATTACATATCATAGCGTTATTTGAATCATTTCAGTTTGAGACATAGAACATTTTATACAAATAACATACTTTTCACAAGACATTGATTTATAAACAACTTATCTTATGCAAACTCATTTACATGGTTATTCATTTAATCATGCATTATTTTCTTATTTATACTTATCATCCGAACTTATTATTTTTCAAATGATTTACAAAGACAAAGCAAATTACAAGGTTCATGACTAAACATTTTCTTAAAACAGAAGTCATGAACCTTATTTTCACAAAACCTATGTATCTCGCCAGCATTTCTTTGCTGACCTCGTTTTCACATATGTTTCAGGTATTGTTGGATGATATCGATTGATAAGATGCATGCTCACATAGGACTGGACAAGGCCTTAGTGACTCAATAACAATGATAGACTATGTTTAAATAGTGTATTTAGATTTCCAGACGATGTAATTACTCAATGTTTAATAAAACGAAACACTTTTGATATCCATGGTTATGAAACATAAATTCTGTTGCAACACGCCCCGATGTTTCCGCCGCGATTTGTTGTTTTACGCGGTCGGGGTGTGACAGAAAGATGGTATCAGAGCCAATGGTTATAGGGAATTAGGTTATTAGTAATTAGTAATGCTTTGACCTAGTCTATAACCTTCTTAGGACCCTAACGCGAGTTTACTTGCGTTTAGTCATAAAACAATACCGTCACCTATCCTTAGGTGACGACCACAACAAGAACATAAATTTCAAAACCGCTTTTGAAAACTAATCATCTGTTCTAGGATGATTAATTTCTAGGTTTTGAACCCTCTATTGTAAGGTTTTGAACCCTCTGTTATATGGTTTTGAACCCCTTTGAATTTTCAAAATCTCGTCAAGGTTTTGGGTTTTAAATAATGTGAACACGTGCAAACTGGAAGGGTGAATGCCTGTATTCTGGGTTTTCTGTCTAGGCAAGCACTTCGTATACATCTCATCAGACGCGAGACCAGTTGTGCTTACCTGGGAATTCTTGGGATGAGTGTTCACTTATAGGCGAGCATGTCTTCGCGATACATTATTTTTAACCTATTTACTTTGACTAATCACCAAGGTCGTTCGTTGCTTTGTAGTAACAAACAAATGACCACTATCCTTGCTTTCATCAGATTTGTTTCATCTCATTCTTTTCGTCTAAATTCTCTCACTCGTTTCCTTTCATGTTTCCTCTTTTAGACAATGCCTCCTCGACGCGAAAGCCAGATAGAGACTGCCGAGCTGGCAGAAATCATTGCGCAGCAAATGGCTGCTCAATTCCCAAACCTCTTTGCTCAATGGAACCAAGCCAACAACAACAACAATGTGCTATGCAAATACAAGGATTTCAACCAGGCTAAACCACTCAAGTTTAGTGGTTCTGAAGGAGCAACTGGGCTTCTTCAGTGGTTCGAAAGCATTGAGAATACTTTTCGCCACGTGCAGTGCCCGGATAATCGCAAGGTCAAGTTCTCCTCGAGCGTGTTTCAGAAGAGGGCTCTTACATGGTGGAATGGGGTAATGAGAGACCGAGGTGCGGAAGTTGCTCTCGCACAGACCTGGGCTGAACTTAGGGCTCTGATGATGAGGGAATTCTGTCCTCGTCATGAGCAGCGAGCTTTGGAGAAGGAATTTGATGAGTTGAAGCAAGATAGTGGTGAGCACAGGGCGTATACTGATAGGTTTGAGGAGCTGAGCCTGCTTTGCCCTACAATGGTTACCCCACTTGACATAGCTATCGAAAGGTACATCGACGGCCTACCTGACTCGGTACAAGACATCCTTACTGGTAGTAACCCTGCCACACTCCGTCAGGCGATCGAGTTATCAGCGACATTGACTGAGTCGCAGATTCGGAAGAACAAGTTACACAGGAAGGGTGACAAGGACAAGATACAGTCAGCTGACAAGGAGGATAGCAAGAAAGGCCAAAACAAGAAGGGTAAGGAAGGTGAGACGTCAAAGAAATCAAAGAAGCGAAAGGGTGCCCAAAATTTTGCTGTTACAGCACAGACTGCACAGAACCCGCGGAACCAACCAGCTCAGCCACCTGCAAAGAAAGCATATGCCGGTACCGCACCTTATTGTGCACGCTGCAACGGTCATCACGCAGTACAACAAGCTTGCTGGCAATGCACGACGTGTGGTAAACTTGGGCATTTGGCCAAGATTTGTCGTTTGGGACAAAATCAGGCTGCTCAGGTTCAAGCTCCGGTTCAAGGGAATGCTGCGAGATTTCCACTGGGTTCATGTTTCAACTGCGGAGAGATTGGTCACTTCCGCCACAACTGCCCAAGACTGGTGAATGCAAATGCTAACGCAAACCCAAATGCGAATGTCAACGTCAATCCAGCACGTGGTCGAGTGTTTAACATCAATGAGGCACTCAATGTTGAAGGAGTGAACAATTAGTATTTTGTTTTTCCTCTGGTTGGTATCTTGTAACATTTAAAGACAATGCGGTTGTTATATAAATAAAAAATTTGTGGTTTTATTTTCTAACTAATGCAATTGTATGAATGTTTGATTCAACCTTGTGATGTCAACACAAAGACAAAACTACTCGTGTGGTTCTGTCATTTTTACGATCACTTGAGATCTCCCTAAGAACCTCAAACACTGGTTTCTTTTAAATCTAAAGTATTTTATCGTCTTGCACCGTTCGAGATGCAAGAATTATCAAAACAGCTTCAAGAGTTGTCTGATAAAGGATTCATCCGTCCGAACTTTTCACCTTGGAGAAACTCCTGTTCTCCTTGTGAAAAGAAAAATGGATCTTTTCGAATGTATATCGATTAACGTTAGCCTAGTAAGCTTACCATCAAGAATCGATATCCCCTACCTTAAATCAACGATTTCTCCGATCAACTGCATAGCGTTCATGCTTTTCCAAGATCGATTTGCGTTTTGGGTATCATCAACTTTGTATTCTCGAAGAAGATATTCCCAAAACGGTTTTCTGCATGAAGTATGGCCATTACGAGTTTACAGTCATGCCTTTTAGGTTGACAAATACTCCAGCCATCTTCAAGAACTTAATAAATAGGGTCTGCAAGCCTTATTTGGATCAAATCGTCATTGTTATTATTGATGACATCTTGATCTATTCATGTCCTGAGCCGATCACGATCAACACCTTCGTTGACATCGGAGCCCTGATTGAATTCCTTGTACACTTTAAAATGTACAAAACAACTCAATTAGGACAAACCGAATTCCTTTTAAGATCTCCCTATCTTTATAGTTGGATTCTTGATAACGTTTAAAGTACCAAATGAAATCCACGGAATGGATTCCTAGTGTGCTTTAAATGCATGTACGCAATTTACAAGACAAATTAACGAACAATTTTGTGGTTATATGATATGTGTTTATGTGTTCTCCTCTATGTTTTTTTTGTGTGTTACGATTTTCCAAATCCTCATAGAATCTTTCATATCTTCATATGAGAGATTCATAGTAGGATATTCAAAAGGTACTACCTTAAATCCTTATGGGCTTCTACCTGGTAGTTAAGACCCTTGGGTTATATAGTACCACTCCATGATTCATAAGAGACCCTCTTAGTAGTCTAGTCAAAAAGATTGATTCACAATTTGGTTAGAGGACGACATCTAGTGATGTAGCTGAACAGACTCCTTGATAGTCTATTTAGATCATTTATTGATTTAATTTAAAGGACTCTATGGCGGTCTAGTCACACTCATCACCGGTTTGTTCATTTGGTTTTCCCCTACACACTATAAAATAGACTGTGTGAATTGTGCAAAGAATTGTCTGATTATGGACGCGTACATAATTATGAAATTTAGTGCACAGAAACACAGTAAGATTTATTATGTGTAAGAACCGATAGTGACAACAATAACGAAATGAGAACGATGTAATAGAGGTACGGTGGACGCACCAATGACGCTTCATATACTTGTATATAAGTATCCCTCTTACATTGCAATCATGATGTTATTAAAGGTTACTAGAAGTTCAGAACCCTAACCAATATTGTTCGATCTTTTCAACCTCATGTTTTCAAGCTCTCACAAGTTTCCTCTAAATAAATTTCGGGACGAAATTTCCTAAAGTAGGGGAGACTGTAACACCTGTGCCTCCACGGTCATCAAACAAATACCAAACCAATGAAATATTGTATTTCATATTTGGGATTTGTAAAAATATGTGTATCGTTTGCACATATCGACTCTTGTTCGATTTCAAGCTTTAAATCACTTTCTGGAGGGTTATACGCGCTCTGATGTGTAGATATAACCAGTTTAATCCAACGAACACTCTGGAAAAGTGAAATAGGCTTAACATACCTTAAATAACCTTTACATAACTTAGTTATAAGTTTTGGAAGGTTTGGTGTGGTGAAATCAAGTTAAATCGCTTACAGGGACTAAAGTTGACAAACTGCGAAAGTATGCTAATTTGAACTGTAACAGACCTTCCGGAACATGACCATAAGTTAAACATACCATAAATATCCTTTACATAGCTTAGAAATAGGCTTTGAGGGGTTCGGTGTGCTAAAATAAACTTTTGGGTCATTCAGGGACTAAAAGTGTCAAAAAGTGCACAAGTTTGCATTTTCGCGCATAACTTACGTTCTGAATACATCCGGACATCCAAAAAAAATTATGTTAGCACTAAAATATTTTATTTTAGTGTTCGCCATAAGAAAAATCCATTCGTCACGTCATTTGGATCGTTTTTCGCATTCAGGACCAGATTCGATGTATTAGCCGTTGTTTAATTCACAACCACACATTCTAACTTGCTTAGTCAGCGGATAAGGATGGAATTTAGGCACCATGACATTTCAACACATGTATGGATGGAATTTAAACACCATGACATTTCAACACATGTATGGATGGAATTTAAACACCTAAACACCATGACATTTCAACACATGTATGGATGGAATTTAAACACCTAAACACCATGACATTTCAACACATGTATGGATGGAATTTAAACACCTAAACACCATGACATTTCAACACATGTACGGATGGGATTAAGGCACGTTTTCCATGAAACGATCTTAACGGTTCGGGTATTCCTATAAATACCCATCCACCCCCATTGCTAAAATCACTAGAACTTTGATTTGAGAAACTCTAAGTTGAAACTATTGTTTCATACCTGAGATTTTTGAATCGAGGTTAGCATTCGGGGACCCTTCGTAAGTATTCTTTCGTTCTTTTCCTTATTTTACTGCTTTTCGAGTCAGAAAGTCAAACTTTGTTTGACTTTCAGCGTTGACCAGTAATGGTCAATGCGAAGTTCGTTTGAACTTCGCAACGTGATTGTAATCACGTTGGTTATAGTCCCTTGGGACTATGCCTACTGATTACCACGTTGTCTAGGGTCGTAGGGTAAGCGATCTGATAAATCGCTTATACCTTCGAACCCGACCCAGTTTGGTCGATCATTAGGATCCGACCAAATACATTAGGTGACCCTAGTATAGGGCATAACCTTCCGAGGTTATACCCTATGGTCACATCGTTTAAGTAGTTGTATGATAAGTAGTTTATATGCCTTAGGTAAATTACCAGAATACCCTTTTCATGTATAATTGGTAATTAAGCATATGTAACCTAAACTTTTGTCACATAACTGATTATGTAACATGTTTAGGCATATAACACTTGTCATAGGGCTAGTTAGACGGTCCGAACGCGTTTCACGCGCACGACGCGTTAAAGTAGCATAAGTTACCTTAATGGGTCGCGATGGGTCGATAATACTTAGGTTAAGTTTCATTTAGTATGTAGGCTTTGTTAAACCATATCATATGAGTTCCTACACTCATTTGGTTTACAAACCCTCCTGCTACCCAGTCTTCCGATTTAGGTCCGGGTTAATTATGTAGTTACCTATGTTAGGTACCGTTTGATTTCCGGGACTCCTCTAGCTTACTTGGTAGTTGTTCAAGACTCCTAAGCACTCCCAGGCGAGTACATTATTCCCCTCTTTTACTGTTTTCAACTGTTTTGGGGTGACTCATATGTGCTAAATGTTTTATCAATGGTTTCGAGAACAATTATAATGTGGTTCCAAGAACAATAACAATTATTTCAAGAACGCTAACAATGATTTCAAGAACGAATACAATGATTTCAAAAACTAATAACAAATTTCAAGAAGTGAACAAACTTGTTGGTTGTAGTTTACATGACCGATGACATTCATTAGCAATGATCAAGCCGACCAGTATTAGGTTATGGTACCATAGGATCTGACAAATCCCGTTATTTACTGCACCCATTGTTATGTGTGGGGGTTGTGGGTAGCGACTGAATCTGTAATTATTAACTTATCCTTTGGTAAGGGTTTGTTAAGAACGAGAGCGAGAGCGAGATGGAGCGAGGAACGCGTCAAGAAGGTTTGAATGTTATTAGAGAATCGACCATAAAGTAGTTTCACAATTTAAAACAAGAACGACTAGAACGATTTTACAAAATGGGTTAACGATTGGGTAAACATTTTAACATGATTGACATTTGATCATGCATTTTCTCACAAAACATAACTTTGATTTAAACCAAGTTTTACTTCAATACTTTGTTTTTGTGCATATGGTTTAGTTGAGACATTTCACTTGCCATACATGGATATTTGACATAGACATTTGACATGGATATTTGACATAGACATTTTGACATGATTTACATCTTGACATGAATACTTTGACATATTATTCAATACATTTGACAATTGATTTAAACATAGACATTTTACATTGTTTGGTATGGTTTGGTTAAGTGATTAAGTAACGATGCGTGTGTAATATGATACAAACATGGTGGATACGCCGCTGGTACTTCCTATATATAAGTGTTTGTATGGTATTACATATCATAGCGTTATTTGAATCATTTCAGTTTGAGACATAGAACATTTTATACAAATAACATACTTTTCACAAGACATTGATTTATAAACAACTTATCTTATGCAAACTCATTTACATGGTTATTCATTTAATCATGCATTATTTTCTTATTTATACTTATCATCCGAACTTATTATTTTTCAAATGATTTACAAAGACAAAGCAAATTACAAGGTTCATGACTAAACATTTTCTTAAAACAGAAGTCATGAACCTTATTTTCACAAAACCTATGTATCTCGCCAGCATTTCTTTGCTGACCTCGTTTTCACATATGTTTCAGGTATTGTTGGATGATATCGATTGATAAGATGCATGCTCACATAGGACTGGACAAGGCCTTAGTGACTCAATAACAATGATAGACTATGTTTAAATAGTGTATTTAGATTTCCAGACGATGTAATTACTCAATGTTTAATAAAACGAAACACTTTTGATATCCATGGTTATGAAACATAAATTCTGTTGCAACACGCCCCGATGTTTCCGCCGCGATTTGTTGTTTTACGCGGTCGGGGTGTGACAGAAAGATGGTATCAGAGCCAATGGTTATAGGGAATTAGGTTATTAGTAATTAGTAATGCTTTGACCTAGTCTATAACCTTCTTAGGACCCTAACGCGAGTTTACTTGCGTTTAGTCATAAAACAATACCGTCACCTACCGGAGCACGATCACGTTGACATACCAGTTGTTGCACCACCTTTGCCTGACCCTCTACCTGCACCCGCATACCACACTCCTTTTGCAGCCCAGATTGACCCTAGATATGCGTTCACCCGCAATGGGTGGATCGAGGACGACGATGACTTACCTCCTTTTGTTAGACCTGTTACTCCCCCTTCTGCACCTACACATGTACTAGCTGATATCGACCCGTTTCACCCACACGTATCTGACATTCATCGCACTGATTTACCAGTCATGTTTCTACAGGATATTCCTATTCCCCGTCCCGGGGAAGGTCCATCGAGTCTGCCGTCTGGTCATGTACCACCTGTGTCAGTAGCCTTTCCTTTCATGCCACTGTTTGCACCTGCTACACATACTGCACCTTTTGCTACTGCACCATCGGGCGAGCCATTTATCTGGTTTCTGCCCAACACGATGCCTATTTCTGACCCATACCATCCCTTCCACATTGGATGCACGAGGGCTGATTTGCTTTTGTCGCTGCAGCTCCAACAAGAGATGCTGCGTAGGAGAGTCATGGAGTTAGAGAGGATCCCGCGTCCTCCGCCTTGTTCTTGTCAGTCATCGTTCGCGACTCCCCCTGCTCCTCTCCTGCCATACCCAGATTCTGACTTCCGTTTTCTTACTTTGGAGCAGCAGGTTAGCTACCTGTTGCATATCGTTCATGCCCTCGAGGAGGATTTAGCGCATTTACGCAGGTTGCTTTTCGTTCCTCCACCTCCTCCTCCTCCACCATCAGCTTAGAGGTTTTTGGTTCTATGCAGATAGCATACTTTTGATGAGAGTGCAGCTATTGAGCCAGATTGCACAGCCTTTTGAAGACCACACATTGACTTTTGACTTTTGATTATTGTAGTTGGTAGACGATTTGGACAGGGGTGGTGTGACCCTTTAGTCCCTTTTGATGTATGATATATTGTGGAACATGTAGAACTGTACTTGTGGTCTTGATATATGAAAGCTCAATCGCAACATTCTCATTACATGCATTGTTGAATTACTTGTTTACGTTGTGATTGTTAGTAAGTAAACACATAACATCCATGAGGTTACAAATGATAAAAGATATTATTCAGTGCTTACTTGCGTTGATAAATGTTATTACATGCGCGTACTACATACTTATATGCATAAGACCTGACCTATACAAACTTCTTATAGAAGATGCCTCCACGAAGAGAAACTCGATTGCCCACTACTGAGGCCGAGTTACAAGAGCGAATTTCACGAGCGATAGCAGATTACGAGGCCTCACGCGCTGAAACTAGCGGGGGTACCTCGAGGAACAACCCACCTCATGGTAATGTTTAAGTCGCTTGAGACACATTGCATTACATTTGGATATTCCATGTGCGTTCGTTAATGCTTTCAGTGAATGACGTTACTTGTACAGGCTGTACCTATAAGCAGTTTCTAGACTGTAAACCGCTGAATTTCGACGGCACCGGGGGTGCTGTGGATTTTGTTCGATGGACGGAGAAGACCGATTCAGTGATAAGAATGAGCAAATGCGCACCAGAACAACAAGTCACCTACATCTCCAGATTGTTCATAGATGGAGCGCTTTCGTGGTGGAATCTCCAAGTCCAAACTCTGGGAGAGGCAGCAGCATACGCTTTGACCTGGAATGAAATGAAGGAACTCATGCGTAAAAAGTATTGCTCCAGGGCCGAAATCCAGAAGTTAGAAACTGAATTCTGGTACCTCAAGATGGACGGCCCGAAGATCACCGAATATGTGCAGAGATTTCACAATCTATCTCACGTGGTACCATACATGGTTAGTCCGGAATTCAAGCGCGTTGAGCATTTCATTTGGGGGTTGGCACCTCAGATTATGAGTATGGTGACGACGTCAAAGCCCGCTACGATCACCGAGGCTATCGATCTGAGCGTAGAGTTAACGGAAGAAGCTATCAGGTTAAACAAGTTTTCGATCTCTGACCAAAAGAAGAAGGAGACTCTCGTTGAGTCATCCGGTGAGAACAAATGGAAGTTCTCCAACTTTAAGAAAGGTACCAGCAGTACAAACAAGAAGGATGAGACAAACGCACCGGCCAAGGCCAAAGGAAAGGGGTATATGGGCACTTTGCCCAAATGTGATGCGTGTCAGTCGCATCACAATGGACGATGTCGAGCTGGAAAATGTGAATCTTGTGGACGAGTTGGTCAATCGAAAGAAACATGTTGGGTTGGTACTGGCCGTGGTGGTCAAAGGGGTTTTGGTAATGGAAACAACAACCGTGGAGGTAATGGATACGGAAACCGCCCTCAAGGAGGAAATGGCGATAACGGAAATTGTGGTAATTTTGCGAATCAAGATGGGAGTGGAAACCGCAACCAAAACAAGGCTCAAGGTGGTAATGGGAATGGTAATGGTCGAGGACCAGGTTGTTTTAATTGTGGAGACGTGGGGCATTTCAAGAGAGAGTGCCCAAAGCTCAATCAAGCACATGGAAGAGTCTTCAACATCGGTGCGAGGGAAGCACGCCAAGATCCAAATGTGGTCACTGGTACGTTCCCTATCAATCAACGCTTTACATCTGTACTGTTTGATACTGGTGCCGTTTATAGTTTTGTGTCGCTAGAATTTAAGAATATACTTGGGTTGGTAGCTAGTAAGCTAGACATTCCGTATTCGATAGAACTAGCAAATGGAAAGCTAGTTGAAGCAAACAAAGTCATTAGAGGGTGCGTGATAGAGCTGGGAGAGCATGAGTTTACGCTTGATCTGCTACCAGTCGAGTTGGGAAGCTTCGACGTGGTAGTGGGGATGGATTGGTTGTCAAGCAACCGAGCAGAGATTGTATGTCACGAGAAGATCATTTGCATTCCGATGGCGAATGGAGAAACAGTTGTGGTACATGGAGAGAAGCATGATATGCCCCTAAGAATCATTAGTTGTCTAAAGGCTCGAAGGTGTTTGCAGAAAGGATGTGTTGCCTTCTTGGCACACATTGTGGATAAAGAAGCCGCTGAACCAAAGCTAGAAGACATTCTAGTTGTGAAGGAATATCCTGAAGTCTTTCCCGAAGACTTGCTAGGATTGCCGCCGCAAAGGCAAGTCGAGTTTCACATTGACTTAGTTCTAGGTGTTGCGCCTGTAGCTAAGGCTCCTTATCGACTTGCGCCTTCAGAAATGCAAGAGCTGTCAACGCAACTCCAGGAGCTATTGGACAAGGGATTTATCAGACCAAGCTTCTCGCCTTGGGGAGCTCCAGTTTTGTTCGTTAAGAAGAAAGATGGTAGTTTCCGCATGTGTATCGACTACCGCGAGCTTAACAAGTTGACCATTAAGAATCGGTATCCCTTGCCAAGGATAGATGACCTGTTCGATCAACTGCAAGGTTCGAGTTTTTACTCAAAGATCGATCTACGATCAGGATATCACCAGTTGAGGATTCAAGAGGAGAGCATACCAAAGACTGCCTTCAGAACTCGCTATGGACACTACGTGTTCCTGGCTATATTGGGTTGACGAACGCGCCAGCAGTATTCATGGATTTGATGAATAGAGTCTGCAAGCCCTATCTTGATAAGTTTGTGATCGTGTTTATTGATGACATTTTGATCTACTCGAAGATGAAGGAAGAACATGAGCAACATCTAAGAGCCATCTTAGAGCTGCTTAAGAAAGAAAAGTTGTACGCGAAGTTCTCGAAGTGCGAATTTTGGCTGCGCGAGGTTCAGTTCCTTGGTCATGTAGTAAATGGAAATGGAATCCATGTGGATCCTACAAAGATTGAAGCAATCAAGAATTGGGAGACTCCGAAGACGCCAACCGAGATTCGACAGTTCCTAGGTTTGGCATGATATTACCGCAGATTTATTGAGGATTTCTCGAAAATCGCTCAACCTTTGACCTCCCTTACACAGAAAGACAAGAAGTACGAATGGGGAGATAAGCAAGAAGAAGCATTTCAGTTGTTGAAGAACAAACTTTGCGATGCACCGATCTTATCCCTACCCGAAGGTACTGACGACTTCGTGGTATATTGCGACGCCTCGCGTCAAGGTTTAGGCTGCGTGCTGATGCAGCGACAGAAAGTTATAGCCTATGCTTCGCGCCAGCTGAAGGTTCATGAGAAGAACTACACCACCCATGATTTGGAACTAGGCGCTGTGGTGTTTGCTTTGAAAATCTGGCGACATTACTTGTATGGCACGCATTGTACAATTTTTACTGATCACAAGAGCTTACAGCATATATTTAATCAAAAAGAGCTTAACATGAGACAGAGACGCTGGGTCGAGTTGTTAAATGATTATGATTGTGAAATCAAGTATCACCCAGGGAAGGCGAATGTGGTCGCAGACGCCTTGAGTCGGAAAGAAAGAACCAAGCCTATAAGGGTTCGAGCTTTGGAAATGATTGTACAGACGGACCTCTCATTGTGCATTTGTGCCGCACAGAGAGAAGCTCTCAAGAAAGAGAACCTTGAGAATTAATATCTCCGTGGGATGGAGAAGCAGTTAGTACCCAATGATGAAGGAACGTTGTGCTTCCTGAAACGAATTTGGGTTCCTTTCTTCGGTGGTCTAAGAAAGGTAATTTTCGATGAAGCTCACAAGTCACGGTACTCGATCCATCCAGGATCGGATAAAATGTACCAAGATTTAAAGGATTTCTATTGGTGGCCGAGATTAAAAGGCGATGTTGCAACGTATGTTGGCAAATGTTTGACATGTGCCAAGGTAAAGGCCGAATATCAGAAGCCTTCAGGTCTTCTGCAACAACCTGAAATACCCATGTGGAAGTGGGAGCAGATTTCAATGGACTTTATAACGAAGTTACCAAGGACACCCAGAGGTCACGATACGATTTGGGTAATCGTGGACCGTCTGACCAAATCTGCGCACTTTTTACCAATCAAGGAGAAAGATTACACTAGTAAGCTTGCTGAGGTATACCTGAGAGAGATTGTTGCACGACATGGAGTGCCTCTCTCAATCATTTCTGATAGAGATGGAAGGTTTGTATCAAGGATTTAGCAATCCTTCCAAGAAGCCTTTGGTTCTCAGTTGAATCTGGGTACTGCATTCCATCCGCAGACCGATGGCCAAAGCGAGCGAATGATTCAAACGTTGGAGGATATGTTGTGAGCATGCGTAATGGATTTGGGTGGTAGTTGGGATACTCACTTACCCTTGGTGGAATTCTCATACAACAACAGCTACCATGCGAGTATCCAAGTCGCACCGTTTGAAGCTCTCTATGGACGCAAGTGTCAATCACCGTTATGCTGGGCAGACGCGGGGGATAGACAGCTTGTTGGTCCTGAATTGGTTCAAGAGACGATTGATAAGATTACACAGTTCCGAGAGCGCATAAAGGCGGCTCGTGATCGACAAAAGAGTTACGCGGACCAAAGAAGGAAACCGTTGGAGTTTGCAGTAGGAGATATGGTTTTGTTAAAGGTCTCACCCTGGTAGGGTGTAGCACGCTTTGGGAAGCGTGGGAAGTTGAACCCGCGATACATTGGACCATTTAAAATCCTGGAGAGGATTGGTCTTGTAGCTTACAAGTTGGATCTACCCGCTGAACTAAATGGCGTTCATGATACATTTCATGTATCTAACCTGAAAAGGAGTCTAACTCAAGAAACAGTTGTCATACCTGCCGACGAAGTCCATATTGACAACACACTCCACTTTACTGAAGAACCTGTTGAGGTTACTGATTGGAAGGTTAACAACACGCGACGGAGTAGTGTTAACCTCGTCAAGGTTCGTTGGAACGCGCGACACGGCCCAGAATTCACTTGGGAGCGTGAGGATCGTATGAAAGCGAAGTACCCACATTTGTTCCCCAAGACCCCTGCAACTAGTAGCAGAACTAAAATTTCAGGACGAAATTTTCTTAACGGGGGGAGAATGTGACAACCCTCATAAATCCAGGTATCCGTACAATTAACTAATATTAATTAAGTGCTTAATGACTGTGCTGAATTACTTAACTGCTTTCTGATTATTGCATCATACTTACATGTGCATCACATATTACATAATGTCACATCATTATCACATACAAACTATATTGACATACATGATGCACAAAGCACAGATAGCACAGTTAACGGATAAAGCAGGAAAATGTTGACGGGGTTCAGTACATAGACAGATGGTGTTTTGAGACCCAGTATGGGCCAGGGACAGGGTACTACACTAGTATGGTGTGTAAGGAAGTAAGGACCATAAAACTGCGTCACTATGTGATAGATAAAGTGCTGGAAAGTGCCTAAAACCCACTTATAGTGTAGAATTCTGCATATTTCAGCAAAATTCAGCTTTTTAACAAGCTAGTTATATGCAAAAATTCGACTAAATGGTCCTGAATACTTTCCTAAGTGTCGGGAATTAAAAGTGTCACAAAAAGTAACATAAAGATCATTAAACGGAATAGTTTGACACTTTAACGAACCGGTATCTAACCGAACAACCGGACACAATCCGAAACACCAAAATTATACTAGAAACATTGTTTAATTATTTTTGGGCTAGTCATGATCCCCGAACACCTTAACACCCACTAAAATATCTAATAACTAACTTAACCAACTATATACTTGGTTTTGGATTGTAAACTAACTACTTGGCTCAAAAATTACATTTAGACCCCCCCCCCTATGCTTGTCATCGGCCATACCATCACCACCTTACCTCTAGATTTTATTTCCTTTTTATATTGGATCTTGCTTGATCTTGTGGACAAAATAGTGGAAGTAAAGATTATAAGTATGGCCTATGATTTCAAGAGATCATTACATTTCACTCACTTCACCACACTTCATCTCTCTTCCTCCCTCCCTTCTACCTCTCGGCCGACCCCCACACTTACACCACCACCATTTTCATCCACCATTCAAGCATTCCAAGATCATTCCAAGGAGCTAGAAGGTGTTTTATGAAGCTTGGTGCTTGTAGAACTTGAAGAACCTTCATCACTTGCTTTTATCATCCATCTTTGTCACCTTCATTCTCTTGTATTCTTCCCTAGCTTAGAGCTATTAGTAAGACTCTCTTAATCCTTTGTTACTTCTAATTTTGATTTGTTAAAAGATGTAATGTGTTGCAAATCACAAGAACACCAAAAGACATGAATTTTGTAAATATTATCACTTAACAAATACCATGAAATTTACTATCCAAAATAATACCAAGAATATCAAGGAATAAAGATATAAGTTACACACTTTATATTATGAAACCGGACGCAAAAGTGTAACTTATAAAATATTCCGGAAAATACCGTTACATATATATTTTTGGAAAATATTATTTTGGATACAAGAAAGGAAAATATGATTTTTGTAAATATTACAAAGTTATATCATACTTTGACAAAAGGGAAAATATTATCTTTGGGGAAGTTAAAATATATTTTCTTAGTATATATAGAAGATATATAATTTTTGGGAAAAATATATATTTTCTGGACAATACATTATTTTTGGGACGAAATAAGTTATTATATATATATTCTAAAGTAGGACTCGAAAATATATTATTATGGGCTTACAAATACAATAATACAAATGTACATATATAAGATACCCCATCCTTGGGAAGGAAATACGAAAATAAATACTTGAGAAGTATTAATACAGAAATACTGGGAACATAAGAAACGTAACTCAAAAACGTAATACTAAGCAAAGGCACGACCCGTTCGTCTAATAGACGTTAGTACACTGTAGGTAGTTGTGTTTGCTGAGGAGATTTGAGTGCCAGTACTGAAGACGCAATACTGTGAGTTCATGTCCCCCTTTTCTTTAAACTGTTTGTTTATTTACTTCGGGGGTGGAATACATGTTACAAAGGATTACTTACAATACAATTGGTATGGTTGGCCTAGGAAAGAACCATAGATCATGTGATTGGGTAGGCGTATACCTGAGGCCATCAATCCTCTTGTAGGACCGAGGGGCATGAGTGATAATCTATTTGGGTATAGCGAGCCCACACCCATGAGGCCAGGGTGGCCCATAGTGGTGACTATCTCTTCCAGCCGGAAGCCCGGTACAACTTTGCTAGGTTTGAGTCTTCCTACACCGTCACACATATCAGTGGCCTTGCAAACCATTGGTGATCTTTTCCTTGTTTGCTATCATACCGGGACTTTCATACATACAATGAATACAAAGGTTTTATACATACTCACGAACACATGAACTCGCTCAACTTTTGTTGATATTTTTTAAACTACATGTATTTCAGGGAACTAAGTGGATCTGGCAGGTGTGTGCATGTGTTTCAAGCTGCGTTTAAATAAAAGATGTCATCCAAGTTTTTAGAGTTTAGGAGATGTATCTTACTCCTGGACGAGATACATGGTCCTAAGCTCGGGTTGGTTTAAGTTATGTTGTCGAGTCTTCGTGAACTCATTAAAACATGTTATGGTTTGTAACTTGAATTTGGTGTCGATGTTTTCAGACAAGTGTGTTGTGGTATTTTCTAAACTTAATATTTATGGATGAATATCTTTTGGTTTTATCATTTAGCATTGTTATGATTGAATGCTATGGTATTAAGAAGTCACACCAATAACCACGCTTCCGCAAAAGTCAGGGTGTGACATCTAGTTTGTCTAATAACTGTGCTAACTTTGTGTCGTGCATCATTTGAATCACAATGTGTTGCATGCAATAATGATAAATAATCATGCAGCATGTAATGCACTTGTATGTATATAACAGTAATCAGAAATCATTCATGTCATTAATTCAAATCAAGCACAGTCATTAAAGCACAAATTACTGTTTAACATGTACGGAATTACATGGAAATTTAACGGTTGTCACAGAATATTGGATAATGTGTTTCAACCCAAATCATAAAACACTAATAAATCACTTTTTCAAATTAACATGTCTATGTCACCCTTTTATAGGGACACTTGAATTGATACAACTGAACCCCTGAATGTATGTGCCCCAACATTACATTTGAACCTACGGTTGTTCGAACAAGATGGAATTGCGATTTTGAAAGTTTTCGGCTGATTATTAACATTGTTGATACATGTATAAGGATGGCCTATCACTTAACCCACTAAGAAGTGTCCAGGGTAATTAGTGGGGAATAATGGGCATAAATGAGTTTTTATTTGTCGTGCTTTGATATTTGTTGTTTCTGCGACTCCATAAACACCTAACAATTGTTTAGAGAAACAAAATGGTAATCATTACCTACCTACATATCCGTGTTCTATAAAGAGTTCTTGGCCATTTACTGAGTTTGGTGAACCATGAACCAAGGATCTTAGTCCTCAAATAAAATGTTTTCTTTAAAAAAGGTCATTATCTATCAAAGGTTTTTCAAAACATCAAAAGTATTAATATTAAGGTTTTGCTATTTCTGTGTATATATTATAAAATAAACCTAGACAGTCTTCTAAGGTCCATTATGGACATAGAGCTTAATGAAACAAACTTCTTGGCTTAGTTTAATAACCTGAAGAAAATCCTCAAGGTAAATAAGAAGTTGCACATTCTTATGATTTCAATACCACTTGAACCACATGAGGATGCCACCAAATTTGTCTAGGAACGCTAGACAAGATTTGACAATGAAGAATAGCAAACATCATGTTGGCATCAATTGTTTCAGAACTGAATGTACCTCGAAAAACCAAACAGCTCAATGTATGACCGGAGAATTTAAGAAATTGTCCAAAATCCCTATGACACTTTAAGGATTTTTATATCATACTAATCGAAGGTGAATTTACGGGATGCTTGGAGCATGAGATGCCAAGTTAATAACCTTGAGTATGCTGGTGTCTTAGATGGTGTTGACCTACTTAGAAGCATGTTTATTGTCTATAGTAAATATTGCTTAGAATGGATTAAATGTTTGTTTCTGAGTGGTTTTACAGGTTCCTAAGTGAAATGATGGATTTTCGAGCCAGAATTGAATATTACTAAAGATTGCTGAAGGAATGCCCAAATCTGTTGTTTACGGGTCGTGAACTAGTACGCGAGCTATGAGTCGTGAGCCCCAAGTTAGTGCACTGACCTACTGATTGGAAACCCTAGAACGCTAAGGAACAACTTTCTTTGTTGGCCGTGGCCCAGGTTTTGGGTTGACTGGTTGTAAACTACCCAAAATCTACATGGGTCGTATATCATGATTGAGATGTTGAAGAAACCCTAGAGAGTGGACGAAACTAGAAGGAATAAGCGAAAAAGGGCTGTTGAAGTTCAAGGATTTAAGTTCAAAGAAGCTAAAGTTGATTTTTATGAAAAGGAAAGAATCTCACCTCATCAGGAAATTCATGCTAAAACTATAAATGTGAGAAATTATAAGGATGCAAGTAATTTTGGTGAGTATATAGAAAAGCAAGCAAGAGTATTGAACTACCAACATTTAAAAAAACTAACACAAATGCAAATACATTGAATAGGATCTAGTAATCAACAATAAGTCTTTAATTAGTAATGTTGATGAAACATCAAAATGCTTATCAGTACGCTTGCTCACTTTTCCAAAGTCACTAAAAAGGTCAGACAAGTGTCAAGGTAAAACACTAGACCAACAACATGTAACATCCGTCAAAATTTGAACTCCGAAATCCGACCCGGTTTGCAAAAACCGAACCCCTTTCAACTAAATAAAAAATACGAATTTTTAATAATTTATGTTATCTATTATTTAATTAATCGTCATATATTGCGTCAGATTAAAACTGGAGTAAAAACGTTAAATTTATAACGCTACTCAGTTAGTTTGTTTAGTTTTATGCGAATGAAGCATTAATGGAGTTAAGTGTGTCGGTCAATTAAATTACAAGTTCAGGGATTTTTCTTGTAATTAATGGAAACTATAAATTAGAAACAACTTAATTAACTAGGTTAGTAAACCTAGTTAAGTTAGTTGGTAACTATTATATAATGCTAATTAGCTGGGTTAGTTAGTTAGTTAGCTTTATATAAGAAGTATGCTAACTAAGTTAGCATTATAAGTTAAGCAAGTTAGTAGCTTATGTAAAATTAAGGGACCTGGTTGTCATTTTATGAAAGTTATAAAGTGTAGGGTTCAATCTGCAATTAATGAAATCTCTTTAAGAAAAGATTAAAAAAATCGGGTTCGGTGAGACTCGAACCAGGGTACGCGCGTTGATAAACCAAAAGTAAAACAATTGGATTGCGAGGGCTTATGTGTTAGGTCTGAACCCATTAGGATTAAGTATGGAAATAGTTTAATGAAAAGAAAGAATAAAAAGGAGGAACTGCAAGCAGTATTCGAACCTAGTCCCCTTTGCTTCTAAGAATCAGACACAAACCACTCCACCACATGACTTTATTGTGATAATATCCGAGTTATATAATTGTTAAGTAGTAAAGGGACTGGTTGTTGTTAAAAAAATGGAAACAAAAGCATGCAGGAGACGCGTTTCGAGCCTGCGAAACCATGCTAAGCAAAAAAACGCTAAACCACTGCACAACAACATTCCAAACAGCCCTGCACGAATCTGATATATATCGACGCGCATGATATATATATATATATATATATATATATCTTGACCACCCGTGACTTGTTATCTTGTCCAAACCCCTGCAACTAGTAGCAGAACTAAAATTTCGGGATGAAATTTTCTTAACGGGGGGAGAATGTGACAACCCTCATAAATCCAGGTATCCGTACAATTAATTAATATTAATTAAGTGCTTAATGACTGTGCTGAATTACTTAACTGCTCTCTGATTACTGCATCATACTTACATGTGCATCACATATTACATAATGTCACATCATTATCACATACAAACTATATTGACATACATGATGCACAAAGCAAAGATAGCACAGTTAACTGATAAAGCAGGAAAATGTTGACGGGGTTCAGTACATAGACAGACAGTGTTTTGAGACCCAGTATGGGCCAGGGACAGGGTACTACACTAGTATGGTGTGTAAGGAAGTAAGGACCATAAAACTGCGTCACTATGTGATAGATAAAGTGCCGGAAAGTGCCTAAAACCCACTTATATTGCAGAATTCTGCATATTTCAGCAAAATATAGCTTTTTAAATAGCTAGTTATATGCAAAAATTCGACTATATGGTCCTGAATACTTTCCTAAGTGTCGGGAATTAAAAGTGTCACAAAAAGTAACATTAAGATCATTAAACGGAATAGTTTGACACTTTAACGAACCGGTATCTAACCGAACAACCAGACACTATCCGAAACACCAAAATTATACTAGAAACATTGTTTAATTATTTTTGGGCTAGTCATGATCCCCGAACACCTTAACACCCACTAAAATATCTAATAACTAACTTAACCAACTATATACTTGGTTTTGGATTGTAAACTAACTACTTGCCTCAAAAATTACATTTAGACCCCCCCCCTATGCTTGTCATCGGCCATACCATCACCACCTTACCTCTAGATTTTATTTCCTTTTTATATTGGATCTTGCTTGATCTTGTGGACAAAATATTGGAAGTAAAGATTATAAGTATGGCCTATGATTTCAAGAGATCATTACATTTCACTCACTTCCCCACACTTCATCTCTCTTCCTCCCTCCCTTCTACCTCTCGGCCGACCCCCACACTTACACCACCACCATTTTCATCCACCATTCAAGCATTCCAAGATCATTCCAAGGAGATAGAAGGTGTTTTATGAAGCTTGGTGCTTGTAGAACTTGAAGAACCTTCATCACTTGCTTTTATCATCCATCTTTGTCACCTTCATTCTCTTGTGTTCTTCCCTAGCTTAGAGCTAGTAGTAAGACTCTCTTAATCCTTTGTTACTTCTAATTTTGATTTGTTAAAAGATGTAATGTGTTGCAAATCACAAGAACACCAAAAGACATGAACTTGAATCATGAATATAAAGCTTACATATGATGAAATCTTGTTGAGATAATGTTGTTTAAGTATATGTATAATACTTACTTATTGTTTCTTGAGAATATGATGTTGATCATCATATGGAGCTTGCTAGATTGTGATTAAACACATGATCTAGCAAGTGAGAGGATGATTATGTGACAACATAAGATAATCATCTTCTTGTGTAAACATGAACTAGAAAATAAAATAATTTCTTGAAAAATGATAATCAAGTGAGTTGTTAAACTTAAAGATCTAAGATTTATGAATGGTATTTTGAAAGAACCGAGTTCAAAAATATGATTTTTAGTAGAACTTGATTCTTACTTAAACCTACACTATTTTTTTTTTTTTTTTGTGGAAAAACAAGTGCATAAACACTTATGAAACAAGAAGATCTAATAAATAAACATTTTTGTAAAATATGTTTACAAGTTGTAAACATTCAAATCTTTCAAGAATGGGATTTTTGGAGAAGTAAACACACTTCAAGGGGCAACTAAACCTACGAAAAACACTACCAAGTTACTACAAGTTTTTGTGAAAGATCAAGTTCATGTTGTCATGTAAATTGTATGGTTTTTGCACTTGGTAAGTATAATATTGTTTAGGGTTGATTGTTGATTATTGTGTGTTGATTTTGAAAAGAAAATGATATCCTTTAATAGCATGGACACCTCCATTTTCAAAGGAAACTATGGCAAAATTTTCTAAAAATACAAACACTTAGAAAATATTTTCTAAACAAGTATTTACAAGTATGTCTTAAACTATATTTTTCAATATAAACTTTGCCATAAATTTTGTTACAAAAATGTAAATATTGGAGGTTGTTTTTATAAATAAAAATGGGTAAATATATATATTTTGAATATATATATATATATATATATATTAAGACACTTGTGTGATTATTTGTATACTTTGTGAAATAGTTATATTATTTTAGGGTAAAATAATATCACTTAACAAATACCATGAAATTTACTATCCAAAATAATACCAAGAATATCAAGGAATAAAGATATAAGTTACACACTTTATATTGTGAAACCGGACGCAAAAGCGTAACTTATAAAATATTTCAGAAAATACTGTTACATGTATATTTTTGGTAAATATTATTTTGGATACAAGAAAGAAAAATATGATTTTTGTAAATATTACAAAGTTATATCATACTTTGACAAAAGGGAAAATATTATCTTTGGGGAAGTTAAAATATATTTTCTTAGTATATATAGAAGATATATAATTTTTGGGAAAAATATATATTTTCTGGACAATACATTATTTTTGGGACGAAATAAGTTATTATATATATATTCTAAAGTAGGACTCGAAAATATATTATTATGGGCTTACAAATACAATAATACAAATGTACATATATAAGATACCCCATCCTTGGGAAGGAAATACGAAAATAAATACTTGAGAAGTATTAATACAGAAATACTGGGAACATAAGAAACGTAACTCAAAAACGTAATACTAAGCAAAGGCACGACCCGTTCTTTAAACGTTAGTACACTGTAGGTAGTTGTGTTTGCTGAGGAGATTTGAGTGCCAGTACTGAAGACGCAATACTGTGAGTTCATGTCCCCCTTTTCTTTAAACTGTTTGTTTATTTACTTCGGGGGTGGAATACATGTTACAAAGGATTACTTACAATACAATTGGTATGGTTGGCCTAGGAAAGAACCATAGATCATGTGATTGGGTAGGCGTATACTTGAGGCCATCAATCCTCTTGTAGGACCGAGGGGCATGAGTGATAATCTATTTGGGTATAGCGAGCCCACACCCATGAGGCCAGGGTGGCCCATAGTGGTGACTATCTCTTCCAGCCGGAAGCCCGGTACAACTTTGCTAGGTTTGAGTCTTCCTACACCGTCACACATATCAGTGGCCTTGCAAACCATTGGTGATCTTTTCCTTGTTTGCTATCATTCCGGGACTTTCATACATACAATGAATACAAAGGTTTTATACATACTCACGAACACATGAACTCGCTCAACTTTTGTTGATATTTTTTAAACTACATGTATTTCAGGGAACTAAGTGGATCTGGCAGGTGTGTGCATGTGTTTCAAGCTGCGTTTAAATAAAAGATGTCATCCAAGTTTTTAGAGTTTAGGAGATGTATCTTACTCCTGGACGAGATACATGGTCCTAAGCTCGGGTTGGTTTAAGTTATGTTGTCGAGTCTTCGTGAACTCATTAAAACATGTTATGGTTTGTAACTTGAATTTGGTGTCGATGTTTTCAGACAAGTGTGTTGTGGTATTTTCTAAACTTAATATTTATGGATGAATATCTTTTGGTTTTATCATTTAGCATTGTTATGATTGAATGCTATGGTATTAAGAAGTCACACCAATAACCACGCTTCCGCAAAAGTCAGGGTGTGACATCTAGTTTGTCTGATAACTGTGCTAACTTTGTGTCGTGCATCATTTGAATCACAATGTGTTGCATGAAATAATGATAAATAATCATGCAGCATGTAATGCACTTGTATGTATATAACAGTAATCAGAAATCATTCATGTCATTAATTCAAATCAAGCACAGTCATTAAAGCACAAATTACTGTTTAACATGTACGGAATTACATGGAAATTTAACGGTTATCACAGAATATTGGATAATGTGTTTCAACCCAAATCATAAAACACTAATAAATCACTTTTTCAAATTAACATGTCTATGTCACCCTTTTATAGGGACACTTAAATTGATACAACTGAACCCCTGAATGTATGTGCCCCAACATTACATTTGAACCTACGGTTGTTCGAACAAGATGGAATTGCGATTTTGAAAGTTTTCGGCTGATTATTAACATTGTTGATACATGTATAAGGATGGCCTATCACTTAACCCAGTAAGAAGTGGCCAGGGTAATTAGTGGGGAATAATGCGCATAAATGAGTTTTTATTTGTCGTGCTTTGATATTTGTTGTTTCTGCGACTCCATAAACACCTAACAATTGTTTAGAGAAACAAAATGGTAATCATTACCTACCTATATATCCGTGTTCTATAAAGAGTTCTTGGCCATTTGCTGAGTTTGGTGAACCATGAACCAAGGATCTTAGTCCTCGAATAAAATAATGTTTTCTTAAAAAAAGGTCATTATCTATCAAAGGTTTTTCAAAACATCAAAAGTATTAATATTAAGGTTTTGCTATTTCTGTGTATATATTATAAAATAAACCTAGACAGTCTTCTAAGGTCCATTATGGACATAGAGCTTAATGAAACAAACTTCTTGGCTTAGTTTAATAACCTGAAGAAAATCCTCAAGGTAAATAAGAAGTTGCACATTCTTATGATTTCAATACCACTTGAACCACATGAGGATGCCACCAAATTTGTCTAGGAACGCTAGACAAGATTTGACAATGAAGAATAGCAAACATCATGTTGGCATCAATTGTTTCAGAACTGAATGTACCTCGAAAAACCAAACAGCTCAATGTATGACCGGAGAATTTAAGAAATTGTCCAAAATCCCTATGACACTTTAAGGATTTTTATATCATACTAATCGAAGGTGAATTTACGGGATGCTTGGAGCATGAGATGCCAAGTTAATAACCTTGAGTATGCTGGTGTCTTAGATGGTGTTGACCTACTTAGAAGCATGTTTATTGTCTATAGTAAATATTGCTGAGATGGATTAAATGTTTGTTTCTGAGTGGTTTTACAAGTTCCTAAGTGAAATGATGGATTTTCGAGCCAGAATTGAATATTACTAAAGATTACTGAAGGAATGCCCAAATCTGTTGTTTACGTGTCGTGAACTAGTACGTGAGCTATGAGTCGTGAGCCCCAAGTTAGTGCACTGACCTACTGATTGGAAACCCTAGAACGCTAAGGAACAACTTTCTTTGTTGGCCGTGGCCCAGGTTTTCGGTTGACTGGTCGTAAACTACCCAAAATCTACATGGGTCATATATCATGATTGAGATGTTGAAGAAACCCTAGAGAGTGGACGAAACTAGAAGGAAGAAGCGAAAAAGGGCTGTTGAAGTTCAAGGATTTAAGTTCAAAGAAGCTAAAGTTGATTTTTATGAAAAGGAAAGAATCTCACCTCATCAGGAAATTCATGCTAAAACTATAAATGTGAGAAATTATAAGGATGCAAGTAATTTTGGTGAGTATATAGAAAAGCAAGCAAGAGTATTGAACTACCAACATTTAAAAAAACTAACACAAATGCAAATACATTGAATAGGATCTAGTAATCAACAATAAGTCTTTAATTAGTAATGTTGATGAAACATCAAAATGCTTATCAGTACGCGTGCTCACTTTTCCAAAGTCACTAAAAAGGTCAGACAAGTGTCAAGGTAAAACACTAGACCAACAACATGTAACATCCGTCAAAATTTGAACTCCGAAATCCGACCCGGTTTGCAAAAACCGAACCCCTTTCAACTAAATAAAAAATACGAATTTTTAATAATTTATGTTATCTATTATTTAATTAATCGTCATATATTGCGTCAGATTAAAACTGGAGTAAAAACGTTAAATTTATAACGCTACTCAGTTAGTTTGGTTAGTTTTATGCGAATGAAGCATTAACGGAGTTAAGTGTGTTGGTCAATTAAATTACAAGTTAAGGGATTTTTCTTGTAATTAATGGAAACTATAAATTAGAAACAACTTAATTAACTAGGTTAGTAAACCTCGTTAAGTTAGTTGGTAACTATTATATAATGCTAATTAGCTAGGTTAGTTAGTTAGTTTTATATAAGAAGTATGCTAACTAAGTTAGCATTATAAGTTAAGCACGTAAAATTAAGGGACCTGGTTGTCATTTTATGAAAGTTATAAAGTGTAGGGTTCAATCTGCAATTAATGAAATCTCTTTAAGAAAAGATTAAAAAAATCGGTTTCGGTGAGACTCGAACCAGGGTACGCGCGTTGATAAACCAAAAGTAAAACAATTGGATTGCGAGGGCTTATGTGTTAGGTCTGAACCCATTAGGATTAAGTATGGAAATAGTTTAATGAAAAGAAAGAATAAAAAAGAGGAACTGCAAGCAGTATTCGAACCTAGTCCCCTTTGCTTCTAAGAATCAGACACAAACCACTCCACCACATGACTTTATTGTGATAATATCCGAGTTATATAATTGTTAAGTAGTAAAGGGACTGGTTGTTGTTAAAAAAATGGAAACAAAAGCATGCAGGAGATGCGTTTCGAGCCTGCGAAACCATGCTAAGCAAAAAAACGCTAAACCACTGCACAACAACATTCCAAACAGCCCTGCATGAATCTGATATATATCGACGCGCATGATATATATATATATATATATATCTTGACCACCCGTGACTTGTTATCTTGTCCAAACAGCCCTGCACGAATCTGGAGCGGACCTAGGTGAAACCCGACAATCGGACCCGGCTCAATTGATTCTGAAATGCAGCGATTAACATCGATTCGAGTTCCCTTGGTTCGGTTGTGTAAAGAAACCGTTTATGTGCATTTATTCATTTCGTTTTTACTATAAATCATGGTAATTAAGACAAAAAATTAGTGCCATTAACTCAAAATGGCATCCAACGGATTCGGTCACTATAGCTCATAAAACTCATACCAAATGAATTCAGGGGACTTTTCACACACTTATCCATTCTCTAAACTTGTTGAAAAGCATCCAAATTGTATATGGTATATATACAAACTTGTTTCGAACTTGTTTATCAAGTGGGTGTTTCGAAGGCTAAGAAGGAAATTCTATATGGTATATTCATTTTGACTTGTTGGCGGATTTGGAAGCCCCATAATGAAAAAGTGTTCTCCAATGTTAGTACGAATGTGAGTCAACTTGTATCCGAAGTTAAAGCGTTGAGTTTTTTTTGGTATAAAAGTAGAGGTAAAGGTATGGGGATTGATTGAAAGGGTTGGTATACCTTCAATTTTGAGGTTATGTAACTTTGTTTGATTCGGTTATCTCCTCCTTGGAGATAGTCCGTGTTTTGTTTTAATGAAGTGAAGTTTTCAAAAAAAAAAACATCCAAATTCGCGAATTTAAGCTCGGATCAACACTAGGGCTTGAAACTTGATTTCACGTTATCTCCTTCATCTATTTACCAAATCAGGTGATTCCAATGCCTAATCTTATTTATTTTTTCATGCTCTAAAATTCCCTATTGTCAATTTCTGTATTTGTAGATTTAGGAATCCGAATTGAATTCTTGATGAAACTAGGGTTCTTGAGTTCTTGAAATTGGGGCTTTTGATTTTAGAGGCATGTTTTTGTGAAATTAAATCTAGGATACTGATTAGGATCATGTTAGAATAGTTGGTGGAAATTTTGAGAATTTTTGGACTTTGATTGGAATTATTATGGATTTTTAGCATTATTTTTATAATAAGAAAGTATATAAAAAATGGAAATCCATCGAATAAAAGTTCATGAAAACTATTTTCTGATAAAAATTCATGAAAACTATTTTCTGATAAAAAAAATCAAGAAAACCCTTGTTGTTTTCAAGCTTCCTTTGCTGAGCTGGGGTTTGTGTGGGGTTAGGATTCTTGCCCTGGTTGCCATCCCATTTGCACGTTCCATTTGCGCTTGTTATCAGCAGAAGTATCAGTAGCACTGACTCGTTTGAGCAGCTTGCCCTGTTCCACAGCTTGATCGGTTAGATGATGTGCTAGACGGACGACTTGTTGGATTGTAGGGAGATTAGCTGAAGTCACCAGACTTTGGATTTTGGGAACCAGGCCCCTGAGATAAAGCTCGATTCTCCTGTATGCAGGCTGCGACATGTTGAGACATAAAGCAACAAAATAGTTGGATTGTTTAATGTACCTCTCGATTTCAGATCCAACCATTTTCAACTCGTAGTACTCTATCTCGAGTTTATGGATGCCATCCCTGTGACAGTATTCTTCCTTGATCAAATTCTTGAAGTCATTCCAAGGAGTGGCATTGGCATCCGACAATCCGAGCATCTGAACCTGCGCGTTCCACCAAGAAAGCGTGATTCTCTCCAAGGTGCCAGTAGCAAGTTTTACCCAGTTGTTAGCAGGGCATTCACACCCGGCGAACACAGATTTGACCTTCTCGATCCAGTGTAAAAGGCCTATCGCTCCGTCAATGCCACTGAAGTTAAAAGGCTTGCAATCCATAAAGGTTTTGAAGGTGCAAATGCGAGGTTGAGTGGGTGCAGTTTGACCTCCGAGATGGGCTGCCAAAGCCTCAGCCACCTGGGCATTTATCAGGTCCGTCAGCTGGTCCTGAGTCATGTTAACGTTGCCTCTTCCGCGTCTGCTCATTGTCTTCATATCCAGAAAACACAGTACGAGAACGGCGTCGTAGTGTTGTGAGAACAATATAAGGAGTTTTGACTATCCTACATAGATACGTATTACATAACTAACGTTTCATACACTAAGTATACTAGTACATATATCATCAAATATGCACCAAATATGTAACAAGCAAACACATGCCCGAGCTATGGAGTCTAGAATGTTGAGCCTTGCACTTGGAGTGTAGTGTCATTGCGAGTTGCGAGTTGCTTAGTATAGAACATGTTATAGTCTGGTTTTTATCAAAAATACTCTTCTTTTTAAAACCGAGTTCACTATAACCAATGGCTCTGATACCAATCTGTCACACCCTCGATTTCCACATGCGGAGTACTACCGCGAGGCGTACGACTGATAAGGATCATGCCACCAATCATATTGAACATTGTAATAATAAAACATTTTTCATAATAACCAATACGACTAGTGTCTAAAGTCCAAAGTTCACAATAATTAAAGTCAACAGCGGAAGCATAAGTTTTACAGTTTAAAACAGTGTTTAAGTCCATAATTATTAATAGGAAACCCAACATGGGCTGACGCGACCACTACACTTCCTAGCTGCAAGCTCCTGAACCATCACTGAGTACCTGCAAAGCATGCAGTAGGGTGTCAACATAAAGTTGGCGAGTTCACGGTTGATCCAGTTTTAATTCCCAAAAACTTGTGTTTGTTAAGTTACTCATTTATATCATGCTATGGGGAGCAACCCCATATGTAAGCTACTAAACTACGTATACCGAATACTTTTGCCACCTATTACATCGTTGTTGCCCCGTTTGTCAATGTCTATCATCATTGACAGTTTGCCAAGGCCTATTAGTTCACGACCGATCCTCTCCAGGCCCGATGTGAGGTTGGTGAAACCTAAATAGCGTAATTAACTAATAACCTGTTCGCTAGGCACCGGCGACTAATCGGTATAGAAAGTAGGGACTTCGTGATAGAGTTTCGTTTAGTACACTTGTTCATGAAACATAAATAGTAATTAACCGTATTCCAAACTAGGAATAGTAGGCAATCCCAAACCTGGGAATGTGTTGTTCGTTTCGTTCCCAACCACTGGGAATACATGCTTTTAGTAAAGTGTGTGAACTCACCTTTGTTTTGATTGGAGGTAATTTACTTGTTTTAAAGTTTGCTCAACCACGTCCTATTATGGTTACCAAGTTGAAATCAGGTTCGTATTCAAGTAACATCTCGTATACACGTATTTAACATGTAGCACATAAGTATCACGTATTGCATAATAAACATACGGGCCATGTATAAATGTATAACACTAACCGCAACCTGTGAACGGTAACCAGAACAACCCAATATAACTGGTTTGTGCGGTCCAATAAGTCTCGTGGCTCAATATGAGGGTGTGCCGTCTGATTATAAGTGTGCGGTCCAAATAAATCATACAGTTCAGATAGGAGTATGCGGCCCAATTTATTAACGGCCCAACGAGAGTGTGTGGCCCACCATTGTACAGCCCACATAGAGTGTGCGGCCCACACTCTAGTGTGTGGCCCACACTCTAGTGTGTGGTCTGTCCGAGGTGTGCGGTCATGCAATATGCAGCTGTACAATGTGCATCGGTAATTTGTATAGCATGAGTGTGCGGTCATCCTAGTGTGCGACCTGGCATTATTCTCTTATACGTTGTGTATCACAGATTGTACATTTGATGACTGTGCGGTGTGCTGTGCTGGGTTGTACCTTATGTCGTTTGTGTTGTACCCCTTGGAGGGTTGTGCGGTATCACTTATTTCAAACACCTTTTATCAGAGATTTCATGATCAAATCAGATAAGACAAAAACATAAATTCTCGTATCAATCAACCTCCATGTTCCTAGGATTCAAATTGTGTTTGACAATCATTTCATCAAATGTCTGGACTATCTATTTTTGCCAACGACAATCAGCTATAATCATTTTATCATTATCACTTAGATCAAATACACCCTAATATATGATCATTAAAACAATCATCATCCTTATCTTAATCCTATACAAAATCCTTTAAACAATTCATCACAGATCTAGACTCATCTTTATAAAACTCTATTAAGAGCACACAAGAACATCCTTACACACTTCATGAATCATGAATGAATATATTATCATCTTGAAATTACTGTTTTATCAAGCACAATAAGTTCATCAAGCTTCATAGCACTCAACATACATCTAACAAATCAATCATCATGCTCCTTATCACTCTACAATCTATGGATCATAAAAATCATCAAAACATTTATCATGCAAGATCATTCAAGCAAACATGAACACCATTATAATTCCTAGCAACGAAACAATGGTTATAACTAACCTGAAAAGATGAGCCTGGAGTGTGCGAGAGAGAGGTGGGAAAGCTGTGATCTTCAAGTGATAAAGGAGAGCTTTTCGAAAAGAGTATGATGATGGTGAAGATGATGTTGTGCTACAAATGTTTAAGAAGAAGATGATGATAGAATGTTTTTCTAGGGTTCCCAAAAGAGGGGAATGTTGGTGAAAGAGAGAGAGAATGTTCTTTGTTGCCGTCAATCAATGATTGTGAAATCATTCTAGGGTGTAGCACATGAGGGTATTTATACATGTGTAATAGATACCGCACACTTGAAGTGTGCGCTTACTTGAACTGTGCGGCTCCCTAGGGTTTGTTGTGGGCTGGTAATTGGGCCAGGTCTAATGAATGTGCAGCCCAAGCGAGTGAAAAGGAGAGTGTGCAAGGCGTTGTGGTGTGTACGGGCACAAGAGGTGTGCGATCAAGATAATTATGTTTATCATTGTTTAGTGTGTGGTCGTATAACTTGTTAATATAGTTATTAACATGGTTAGCACAACACTTTCAATTATACATTTAGATACATACACACATATAGGATAAATCAATTATAATAATCCACGTTTATTATATTCACATAATTAACTTCATATAATCGCAACATAAAATGGAACGTGAAGGAAAACCCAAAGTGTCACACGTACACTTGGTTCACCTTCTCGACAGCTTGTGTCATGTTCACTTGGCACTCATTGGTTCAGTTTCCAATATCACCACATTTGTTAGTGCAGTAATGTCTATCGCCCTCGTCAATCCAGTTCGTAGCAGAGAATAGAAGAAAACGTGATTTTATAGTGTAATAAGTAGGGAAAAAGGCAAGGTGGCAATATTGTAAATAAGGAGATTCCCCTTATTACCTTAGCCTATAAATAGAACCCTTAGGGTTAGAGATTGGGACTTTTTGATATTTTGTGATCTTGGAGCTTGCTACTTAGAGAGAGAAAGTCTAGAGAGAGAAAGTGCTCGAAGGTGATTCACGGTGCTTTGTAATTGTCGTTTATTCAATAGAATCATGTTTATTTTACGATCTTGTGTTCGGTCACGTTCGTGTACGGATTCCGCACGTCACACGTTCGGTTCGCAATCGTTTCGGAGTCGAAAACCGATCCTACAAGTGGTATCAGAGCAGGAGCTCGATTGCACGGATCAAACACGTAGATTTTCACACGAATTCAGCAGTTTCAGATCGAATTTCATCCAGATTTGTCAAAATTTCCTAATTTTTTCATTTCTTTCACGTTCTTGACTGAAAATCACCAAATTAAACGAGATTTTACGGTTAAAATTTGCTGATTTTTTGATATGTTGTGCGAAATCAGTTGATCTAAAAGCCTACAAAATTTCAGAACTTAATTCTAAGCGGTTTGTGAGATATTGAAGATTTTGTGGTTCGAAAATATTAAAAATGTTTGTTGTTACTGTTGTCATTGGTCTAGGTGTTCACCGATCGGATGGCAATCCGATCGGATGACCACCCGATCCGTTGAACATTGTTTTGTTAAATTCATAAAGTGTCAAAGTCTCGGATTGTCACCCGATCGGGTGACCATCCGATCCATCGACCCACTCGATCGTGTCACTTAGTCAAACTTGTTTAAATGTTTTGACGGTCAACTGTATCAACCCATGTGAAATAGAATAGCTCTCGGCCCAAGATACTTAGAATCATTTCACGAGAATATATTGGCGGTCCAATAACATTCCATTGAATTAACTGTTGCCGGCCATTTGAAAATTTGTTATCAGTCTGCATGAGATTGTAATAATTAGATTCATTTTTGCTTAAAAGTAAACTGATTTGTCTATAGTCTCAGGTATACTCATTACTCTTGGCCCAAGATCTTCACGTGATTGAGATAAGGGTTGTATTATATCAATAACAACAAGGCTGTATAAGTTTGCATGTGAACTAACAATACATGTGAACATTTCAGAATTTGAAAGTGTTTCTCTTGATGTGCCATCTATCGAGTGGTGACTCGATCGGATCACCATCCGATCGGCCAACATAAAGCTTTTGTCGTGTAGTGTCAATCATCGAGTGGTGACTCGATCGGATCACCATCCGATCGGCCAACATAAAGTTTTTGTCATGTAGTGTCATTCATCGAGTGGTGACTCGATCGGATCACCATCCGATCCTTGTCACTATTTCACATATTCACTTGTTGTGCAAATCATCGAGTGGCAATCCGTATGGATTGCCATCTGATCCTAAATTCTTCATCTGCTTGTGTTACAGGTTAAATTGTTGGATCTTCACTCGATCAGGTCACTAGTCACCCGATCGGACAGCATCTCACCCGATCGGACAGCTTCTCACTCGATCGGATCATCATCCGATCCGCTGCCATCTGATCATCATTATCTTGTTGACTTTCGTTGACCCACTCGATCGGATACCAATCCGATCCAGCTGTTTGATAGTTTTAAACTAATTGTTTGTGTGATTCGTTTGCAGGTGATTTACAAGGTGTGAATATCAAGAAGTAGATTGAAAATGTCAGGAGGTGGTGAAGAATTTTACAACACATTTTACAATGCATTCACTTCAGAATCCTCCGAAAGAAGAACAGAAACAAGAGATTTTTCAAAAGAGATTTCAGACAGTTTGAAGTACGACAATATGTACGGAAACCAATAGAAACCACCGAAATTAATGAATGTTGAAGATTATAACTGGTGGAAGAATCGGTTTGAGGGTTGGGTAAAAGCTTTTGCACATGATAGTTGGGTAAAATTAAAATACGGATATATTGAACCAACGAAAGAAGGAGGAGTTTTATTAACTGATGCAGAGCTCACAGATAAAGAAATAAAACATATTGTTGCTGAACAAAGAATGATTACATTGTTATATCAATCAGTTAGAGAAGATATAATTTCACTACTTGAACATGAGAAAACGTCAAAAGGTTTGTGGGAGGCGTTAGAAAGAAAATGTACTGGTGGTGAGGAGATTATCAAAAACAAACGTTCGTTATTGAAAAAAGAATTTGATTTATTTGCATGTATGAAAGGTGAAACTGTACCACAGATGATTGAAAGATTCTGTCACCTTAAACTTGAAATGGAGAGAATTGGTGTGTCAAAAGATAATGAAGAGATCATTGATAGGTTGATAGAAGTTGTTCCGAATGAAGATGACTGGTTACATTATGTCATGATTCTCAAAAACATCAACGATATGAGCAAGGTGACTCT
Source organism: Helianthus tuberosus (assembly GCA_030545235.1). NCBI lineage: Eukaryota > Viridiplantae > Streptophyta > Magnoliopsida > Asterales > Asteraceae > Helianthus > Helianthus tuberosus. The sequence continues at coordinate 28,184,714 of CM060392.1, forward strand.
GGACTGGCTGATTGAGAAGCTCGAGGGGCATGATTTAGAAATAAAGAAACAAAACAAATTAGGAAGCCAGCTGTATAAACAAAATGTCGATCTATACTACAGAGGAAACATGATTGATTAAAAGTCAAAAACAACATTTAGTGCTAGAAGCTCAATGGATTTACCTCAACAAAGTTTTTCAAGAGATTCGGGTTATCATTCAATTGGTTCAAATTCATCAAATCCGAACAGAGTCCAGTGCAATATCGCCATAGATTTGAAAAACTCTCATAGTCTGAATGCAGAAGCTGCCAAGCAACAAATGGTATTTTTAGCATCTGTCCCGGAATCGTACGAAAGTCTGATCGTGGGTAAGGTTGGAAACCCGAATATGACGAAGGAAGATTATGATCAGATCGATCCAGAGGAGATGGAGCTGATAGACATAAAATGGTGCATGGCTAGCGCGATGAGGAGAGCACAACGCTTCATGGAGATCACTGGAAGATCGTGTTTGGGAACCGCTGATACAAAACTGGGATTCGACAAATCGAAAGTTACATGTTTCAAGTGCAAACAGAAAGGGCACTTCAAAAGAGAGTGCACAAACAGGCAAACTGATGAAGATGTGAATCCATTCAAAGATGAATATTATCAAAAAGCAATCTACCATCACAACAGTGGATCATCAAATGCGAATCAAAAACAGATCGGTGAAGGGTCATCAAAGGAAAGACCAAGGGCGATGGTGGTTATTCAAGAAGACGAAGGTTATGACTGGAGCCAAGTTCTTCCAGAGGAAGATTATGTCGGATCTGCATTTATAGCCGAAGTGGTTCAAGATAAACGATGGCAAAAAGATAGTGCGAGATATGAGATTAGAAAATTGAATGCTCCATTCAAAGAAGCTCAGAAAGCCAAAAGATGGAATGCAGAGTTGGAATGTTATATAGATCCACAGGGTAATCCAGTGGTTGATCCTTCTAAGGTGGATTTTGATGCAGTAACAAATCTTTTTCCAGATCAGGACACTTATCATACAAGAAGGTTATCTGAAAAATGTTATGAAGCTGATCTGATGAACAAATTGAAAGAAATTTTTGAAGCAAGTCTACCAAAGGTGGTGGAAATGAAAAAGAGGAAAGAAGAAGAGCTGGAAAAGCTAATAGAGGAGGTGAAGAGAACGGGAGAGGATGCAGATGAGGAAGAACAGAAGAAAGAAGAAGATCAGAAGGAGAAAACAGAAGAATTACAGGTGCCGAATGAAACTGAGGTAAATGAATCTTCTGAATTTTTAAATGATGAAAATATTGATAAAACTAAAGATAAATGCAGGAATTGCATAGAAATGTGCAAAGCCTGTACTGAGAAAGATGAAAAGATAAAAACAAAAGATATTGAATTAAATAAAATTGAAACTGTTTTCAAAACAAAATGCAAAGAAATGCTTGAAAATGAAGAAGTTTTGAAACAAAAGATTGAAAAACTGACACTGAAATGTCAAGATTTTGAGAAGGAAAATGAAATTTTAAGACAAATGTGTACAACAAAATGTGAAGGTTGTGTTGAAAAAAGATAATAAGTTTCAAGATTTTTAAAAAGAGTATGACAATTTGAAATGGTCAAGTCAGAGGGTACAGGAAGCTTATGATACTTTGAAGAAATAAGTCAAATGTTTTGATGAAAGATTGTCTGAAACTTTAACAACCAAAAGAATTTATGAGAAAAAGTTTGAAGAATAGCAACTTGAATTAAACAAGTGTGTTGATGAAGTTGCTAATCTCAAACAAGTTCTGGTTGAAAAAGAAAAGATTGTTACAAAACTTCAAAGTTATCATAGTTCTTCGTACATTCTCGAACGCATTTTCAACATCACACCAGATGACAAAGATTCTAACAAGAATAAAAAAAGGTATTGGTTCAGAATATTATCAGGTACCACCACCACTAAGGGATAATTATACTTTTTATGATGAGGAAAAGGTGGCAAAAGGTCTGAATATAGTTGACCAATTACCTGAAAATATCGATGTGATTTACGCCAAATCTGATGAAGCTGATGATTCAGAGGTGGTAAGTAAGGTTGTTGAAAGCGTTTTGAAAGATGAGTCTCCCAAAGGTAAGTCTGAATCACAGGATGAAAATGAGGGAAATTTTCATGATGGTTATCTCAAACATTTAAAATCTAAGAAAGTTATGAATGATGATTCAAAAGGATTGGCTTATACCATGATTGGATTGGGAAAATTATTCTCAGATAACGAGTTCCCGATTCAGAATATGACTGCAGATAAAATTGACAAAGTGTTTAAACTGGTAGAAATTGAATAGTCAGAAATTTCAAAATTTGTTGGGAAGAACAAGAAAACTTTTTATAACAAACCTGGTTACAAAAAGAAGAACATGAAGGCAGGGTTGGGTTATAAAAAGAAACAAAATCAAGATAAAAAGTTTGAAAAGCAAAATTTTCAAAAGAAAATGAATTTCGTTCATGGGAAAAGTTCGGAAGAAGAGAAAGAACTCCAATTTAGACGACAGTCTAATGAAGAGATCTATGCTCAGAAAAAGCAAAAACAACAGGCTAAAGATGTTTCGAGAAAAACTTGTTTTAAATGTGATCAAACTGGACATCTTGCGCGCAAGTGTCCAAACCCAAAGCCTGTTGATGTTGAAAAACAGAAATATGAGGATGTGAAACAAAGGTCTACCAGATTTGATTCAAAACAAACTTGGAGGTACAACACAAACAAGTTTGCTTCGAGTCAAACTTGGAAATCAAACCAGACTAGGTTTGACTCACGACAAACCTGGAAATCTCACACACCCAGATTCAGAACAACACAAAGTTGGCAAACATCAGTTGATATGACAAAACCAAATCAATTTTGGAAATCACAAGTTGTTGTTCAAAATCAAAATAATCAACACGTGTCATGATTTTACAAAAGAAATGCGTCAAAAGGACAAAACTGGGTGATTAAGAAACTAGTGACTTCTGTGAATGATGAAAAAGTTGAAGTCAAAGATGAAACTTTTTTTGTGAAAACTGACAAAGATTTTCCAAAATTGAATGAAGCTTATTGTGTTGAAATGCCTAAGGTCAAACAGACCTGGGCTGAATTGTTCAAGTAATTGAGTTTTTGTGAATGTGCAGATGCTCATGAAGTTTGATTGTCAAGAAAAAGAATTGATGAGCAGCCTGGCACAGGAGGAGAAGGCTGCTGAACCCTGGTTTGGTTAAACAGGGAGTTTATCGGTTTTTGTACATAAATAAACCATATTTCAAAAACCCTAAAAATTGAAAAATTAAAAAAAAAAATATATGTTTTTCACTTTGATTTTGGATAAGCTGATCGAGTGGCAATCCGATCGGACAGCCATCCGATCCTCATTACTATGTTTTTGAAAATGTTCACTGTGCAACCTTGTCAATGATCGAGTGGCAATCCGATCGGACAGCCATCCGATCCTCATCACAAAACGACAAAATTTCCAACTGTTTCAAATTTGTCAAGGATCGAGTGACAACTTGATCGGGTGGCAATCCGATCGGGTGGTCATCCGATCCATGGCATTCACTCTCAAAGGTTGACTGGTCAAAGGCTTATCTTTTTGTCACATGGATCGAGTGACAATCCGATCGGATGGCAATCCGATCGGATAACCATCCGATCCAGTGCACACACATGAATGCACATGCTTGAACGTACATTGCTTGTCTGCTCATGTTTGATTTGTTTGTTTTTTATATTTTGCAAAAAATTAAAAAAAATATGTTGATTGAATATGCCGAAACCCTCACGGCGGAACAAACATGATTAATTTCACAAGATTGAAAAACGGTTTTCAAACTGTAAAATATCAATGTGTTGTAAATCATGGGGGTATATTTTCGGCAAAACAGAGCATGTGAAGCAGAAAATGGATGGCGAGACAAAGCTATCAGTATCAGGTTGTCAAATTTTCTTTAAATGTTTTGAATTTTAGGGGGAGTAAAAATTTCAGAAAATACAAAAACATTAGAAAATTTGAAAAAGACAAAAACATGATAAAATTCAAAAATGAGTTTTTGTGTAAAAAGAGGAAATGATAGTACATCAGTAGACATTCACAGTACGCTAAAGAAATGGAATGTTAAATGTGATAAACGGTCTCACTAATGATATGCCAGTAGGTTTTTACACGCTTAGTAGATTGTTTTCGAGATATAAACCTAAATATCAAATACTTACTTATCTCGTGGGGAACATCCCTCGGATATATGGGTAACCCCCGAAATCTTGTTTGAGAGATTGCCTGATTCTGAGATACTAGGTCTTTATACTGTTTGATATCTGGGGTATTATACCTGGTCTTCTGATATTGCGAAAGCAATGGCCTAGACCTAGTATAATACTTTATGCGCTTTAAAAGCTTACCCTCTGCATAAAAAATTGAAAAACATCGAAAGATATGAATCAATTGCAGTTGAAGAAAAGATTCCCTAAAGGGAACACACCTAAAGTCGAGCCTTTATCTCTTTGACTGAATGGAAGTTCATACCTGAGCTCTCAAGGTCTCGCACTAACCCAGAGTACATATATAAAATTGGTATACTCACCTGTAAGACTGAATCTTGGGAATTTTGTTACGGGAGTATATTCTGAGGTGGGACACGCGAATAAGTTTAAGTCCTTAAAACACGGATCTCGTATCTCGAATCAATTGAACTTTGTGTGAAAATTTAAGTGGATCAGTATACTGACAATCTAAGTGAATCGTTTAGAACTTAAAGTGTTTAAAGCTCAACGGTACTAGTGATTTGTCATAAACTGATATGATCCTCTGACATGAACTAAAACAAAAATATTGTCTGTAAATATTTCTTTACTGCTTTATATTTCTAAAAATTCCAAAAAGATTTTGATTCCACTTTATTTTTGACAACCGATGTCCGAGAGCTAAGTTTCAAAATCTAAGTACGCTGATCGTGTTTCTGAAAAATAAACAAGTTCATTAACTTGAAACTTGTAGTTTAAAATCAAAAATAAAAAAAACAGTTTGTGATATCTCCAAGGTCATTAATTTGGACTTGGATGATTAACTGTGAGGGATTTGGATGCTTAAATTGTTAAAATATGTTGTAAATAGCAAGGTTACAGTTTTGGATTCTTAATACTGCCAAATCTATGAAGTTTGTTGATAGGGGGAGAGAATCAAGTAATCCTGGATATATTCATATTTTTATATTTTAGAGCCAGGATCTTGATTAAAAGTTTTTAAGGGCCAGGTCACGATTCCTGGATAATCGAAAAAGCTTTCACTGTCGTATATTTGAAATGTTTTAGCTTATGCTAAGAGAGCCAGGTTTTCAATCCTGGATGATTCAAAATGTTTTTACTTATAAGTGTTTGAGATTTGCAGATGTTGTACCAGACAACAATCCCGATAGCCGAGTCTAAGGGGGAGTCTGAAGACGAGCTCAACGCAAGGGGGAGCGTGCAATCAAGGAGCCAGGTAACTATCCTGAAGGAGCTTGTATCCGGAAAGCCAGGTGACGATCCCAAAAGCACGGAAGCTTGACGAAAGGGGGAGCCTGAAGAAAGAGTCTATCGAGAGGGGGAGCAACTGAAGCCGAAGACAGATCCACGGGGAGTCTGTTCGAGAAAGAGGGAGTCTGTGGTTGCTGATGATTTCAAACCTTCAAGAAGACTCAGAGAGAGAGAAAGACAAGACAAGACGCTATGAGATTGACTGCGGCAATATCCAAGGGGGAGTCTGTTAGTGCAGTAATGTCTATCGCCTCCGTCAATCCAGTTCGTAGCAGAGAATATAAGAAAACATGATTTTATAGTGGGGGTAACTTTGTAGAATAATAACCAAGTTTTAAAAGTGTTCTAATTAGGTCACTCAAGTTTCAAAAGTGTTTCAATCAGGTCACTCAACATTCATTTTTTATTAAAATTAAGGGTTTTTTCATCCGATCCATATGTAACCGTGGTGATGTGGATTTTTGTTTCTTTTTTCTCTTTTATTTGATGGTAACATCGAGCGATAACGTGGATTTTAACTTGTTTTTTTATTTTTAATGTAATTAAAGTGTTTTTATTTTTAATAAATATAATTTGTTATATTATAATAATCCGACCCTAGCATCTTATGCTTCATTTTTCTTTTGACACATGGAAAAAAAGACATGGCTCAATTTGAATGTTAAGTTATCTAATTGAGACAAAAACGATACAAGTGACCTAATTAGAACACTTTTGAAACTTGATTACTATTCTGTGACATATTCCCTTTTATAGTGTAATAAGTAGGGAAAAAGGCAAGGTGGCAATATTGTAAATAAGGAGATTCCCTTTATTACCTTAGCCTATAAATAGAACCCTTAGGGTTAGAGATTGGGACTTTTTGATATTTTGTGATCTTTAAGCTTGGTACTTAGAGAGAGAAAGTCTAGAGAGAGAAAGTGCTCGAAGGTGATTCACGGTGCTTTGTAATTGTCGTTTATTCAATAGAATCACGTTTATTTTACGATCTTTTGTTCGGTCACGTTCGTGTACGGATTTCGCACGTCACACATTCGGTTCGCAATCGTTTCGGAGTCGAAAACCGATCCTACAACATTCCTCACACATGGCGAATTGCACTGCCCCCACATCATTCTTCTTCATCCGGGCCAATTCCCGTTCCAATGTAGCAGTTTGATCCTTTGAGCTTCCATCTTATCTTCGATCTTGATTGAAGTGTATGTATTCATGAAGTGACTTTCACTCATTTATTTTCACTCCACACTCAATCATCTTTTAGCTATTACCTACTTATTTAAATCTTATTTTTAATACAAATTAAATTAGAGAAATAAAATAAAATAAAAAGTGATGTTAATTTAAAAAAAAAGTAGAACTAAAATAAAAACATTATAATTACAAACACATAATACTAAACATAATTAAATCCTAATTTTGTTTTAAACAGCCATGGAATACTATACAAGCCCGACCACCCAAGAAATCACATGGGCGAAAGGCCAACCACGCCCTACGTACGCAGACAGCGTTGGTAACCAATCCCGCCCACCATTTTAGGGGAAGCCCACCACCTGAAGGTCCATTGTGGTAAAACCCCAAGTCCACCTGAAACAAACCAACAAAAAAAATGGGAACAAAAGCTACCATCGCCGCCGTCGCCGGAGACCAATCCGACCACCCCACCTCCGCCTTCAAGCCAGTAGGCTTCAAAAACTTCATCCGTACCAACCCCATGTCGGACAAATTTACCGTCGAAAACTTCCACCACATCGAGTTCTGGTGCTCCGACGCCACCAACACCACCCACCACTTCTCCTGGGGCCTCGACATGCCCATCATCCTCAAATCCGGTCTCTCCATCGGCAACTCCACCCACGCCTCCTATCTCCTCCGCTCCGGCAACCTGAAGTTCCTCTTCACCGCCCTGATCTAGGGTTTATGTTTGATGTGAATTTTTGATTCAGTTTGGCAGATTATGTAGATTGGGAATACAATAAGAAAAGCAACAACAACATTATCATCATTCGTCATAGCCATGTTACAGATCATCAATGTTGAGAAGAAAGAGGGGTGAGGGTTATAAATGGGAGAATAGAAAGTGTTGAGATGGATATTACCATTTTACCCTCATGTGCACTATATATGACACTTTTTAACTGAGATATTTAACCAGATTTGGTTTAAAGGACAAAACGTGCAAGATTTTTAAAGATTAAGGACACCGCCTGTAAACTTTTGGCCTAAAGGACAGCGCCTGTAATTTGACGTAAACATAAAGGACAAAACTTGTAATTTACTCTTACTAGAATAAAACAATTGGAATATAGCTGTTGGAATATTTAATTAGCTTTTTTTTAAGATTTAAATATATTAGTTATTTTTTAAGATATTTTATTAAAATAAAACAACTACATAATAATTGTAATAAAAACAACATAATCATAATTAGGGTGGAGATACAATAGGAAGTTAATTTGGCTAGGAAGGATAGGAAGTGATCTTGACCATCCATTAAGTTAATCAAGGGCTAAGATTAAATCAGGGAGATTGAAAGTAAGAAAAGAGGCGCGTGACTTTTTTCAGGGGCATTCTAGTCAAGTAAGCCAATAGTTTCTCTCTCCTCCAATTCCCCCCCATTTTTTAAACGTTAATAACTCTTTCATACGACATTATTTTTTTATAAAAATTGCACCAAAAAAACGAGCGTTTTTTTATCTTTAAAACGAGTATACTATTGCTATATTTTCAAAAAAAAAATTCAAAACCCAGTTGCGTAAAACGCAATAGAAAAACCCCCAGTTACGTAAAACGCAATGAAAAAAAAACCCTAAAAAATGACATTTTTCTAAAACGCAATGCACCAAAAACACAAAGAAATGACTTATTTGTAAAACGCAATGGCCAGAAAACACAAAGAAATGTTTTATTTCTAAAACGCAATAGCCTAAAAACTCAAAAGAAAATGTACTTTATAAAACGTAATGGACTAAAAACCCATAAAAATGTGTTTTACCTAACGTTTGTGTTTTACGGAAGCTCTTGAATGAATTGCGTTTTGCTGTTAAAGAGAGCTATAGGGAATTTTGAATATGCAGAATGTGATTACGATCTCTCCATATTTGCAGACTCACCAAACTTTCCAGATACAAGAATACTAGGTTATGTTTTTAAGGTGATTTGAGATTTGAACCATGGCAACTTTGTCACCCAATTGTTTCTTCGTCCAATCACAGTTATATCTTCATTCTTGCTCGTTACTGAATAGCCAGAAAGGACTGAAAACACATAAAAAGTGTTTTACCTAAAACGCAATGCACAAAAAACACAAAGAAATGTCTTATTTGTAAAACGCAATGGCCAGAAATCACTTAAAAATGACTCATTCTAAAACGCAATGGACTGAAAACACTTCAAAAATGTGTTTTACCTAAAACGCAATGACTAAAAACACTTAAAAATATGTTTTTTCTAAAATGCAATAGCCAGAAAGGACTTAAAAATGACTCATTCTAAAACGCAATGGACTGAAAACACCTAAAAATGTGTTTTACCTAAAACGCAATGACTAAAAACACTTCAAAAATGTGTTTTACCTAAAACGCAATGACTAAAAACACTTAAAAATATGTTTTTTTCTAAAACGCAATAGCCAGAAAGGACTGAAACTGTCTGGGACTGTGAAAACACTCTTATTTCTAAAACGCAATGGACATATAAAACTGTCTGGGAACTGTCTGGGACTGTGAACTGTCTGAATTGTCTACGAATTATTGTCTTCGAAATGAGCCAATTTCTGGAAAATTAATTTTTCTGATGCATTTTTATTACAGCAATTTAATCAGAAAAACCCCAGCCAGGGGCTCTGCCCCTTGGACCCCGCCAGGGGCTGCCGCCCCTGGGACCCCGCTACCGGGGGCTGCCGCCCCCGGACCCCCGCCATGATCGTAAAACGCAATAAGTAAATCAAAAACCCAGATCGTAAAAATGAAATTAAAGAATTTCTTACATGGATCGAAGTGGTTTCTTCAACAATTGATGAATTTTGAATGATTGAAACACTTATCAACGCTTGAATCGAACGAATCGAGTGATTATCTCTAAAATCACCGGAAAAAACGAGATTTTTTTATGAAATTAAACTGGGTTTTCTTCAAAAAAAAGCTGAAGAACACGTTGATCGGGTTCTGAATCATTGATTTGTGATGAAAATCGCACTATAATGTAGTGATTATTGAGATAGAAAGTGAAGAAATAGTTGAAGATGGTGGGTTTTGAAAATGATGGGTTTTTGAATTTACTGGGTTTTGAAAAAGGAAGAAGAAGGAGTTGGATTGACTAAAATACCCTTTCTCTTTATTTTAAAATTTGCCACATGTCATAATCCTATGGCTTCCTATCCTTCCTAGTGAAAATTAACTTCCTATTTGATCTTTACCCATCATAATTATACAACTACATAATTCTTAAACACTAATCATCAACCGCGGATTGTCGGAGTTGACATTAGGACACACAACTTGCTGCCAATGGGGATGATTTCTTTTTATTTGCCAGGATGACATGTGCATAAATCTTCTATTGTATAGCTTTTGGTACTCGCGAAGGGGCTCCTCGATCACTTCCACCTCCGTTTCCCCTCACCGCGATCCATTACGAAATTAACGACTTTGTTAAATATGATAACCTTTGATCTCAAATCCCCACACTCTGATGTAATTTGGTCTAGTTTCACTTGAACGTTGACGGAATATGTCAAAGGGTGCATTACAAAATGATACGGTTCAGGGGGTAACCCAAGACGAAGCCAAGGCTAATTCTTCATATTCGATCCAACATTTTCTTGCCATTTTATTTTTTGAGAAATAATATAGAGTGGTTTGTTTAAGTTGTATATGTATTATGTGGTGTTGTTGAAATTATATATGTGTTGTACATGTATGATGAATAGTTTTTTTTTTTTTTCATCAAGCCGGAATATAGCTATTAGGCACAAACCCCACATCCATTCCCCTCTTCACGAGCGTTAGGCAGATCATGAGAGGGCCGGGGTTTTAACCCACCTTTCACGTGAGTTAACATCCACCTCATGAGGGGCATTAAGTGGTTTCACATGGTCTTAGTAGACCAATTACTTGGTCAGTATATTGTTCTGATCACTTGAAACTTTTAACCCTTATCTGTTAGAACTTTTGACTCATATGTGCTCATGTTATGTTGACTTTTAGTTATGGGATCTGGCTAGGTACATAAACGAGTAGGTGTTCATGTTCGAACTTGAGGTAGTTAGGTTATCTTGTAAGGGTGTAAAGGGTGGTCACATCTTGTAGAGGGCAGTGGTGGACCCAGGATTTTATTTCAATGGGGTCCATTTTCGGGTCGGTCCTCGTTCGGGTCGAGTCAAAGTGAGGTTTGAACTAGATTTTTAAAAAAAATAAGGAAAATAGGCTTATCAAGGATTGAACCCACAACCTTTTGGTGGAAAAGAGGGAGATTTACCACTACACCAGCTTTCTTTTTATTTTTATGGTGTCCACCTAATTGTATTTATGGGGTCCATATACAATTTAATATACCGAATCTACTATTTTTTTTAAAAGATTGGGGTCCGGGGACCCCAATGGCACCAATGTGGGTCCGCCCCTGGTAGAGGGGTAAACTTTCCACCCATCCAATCATCTCTTATTTTTCTACCCACCCAATCATCTCTTGTTATGTCAACTACTCTCTCTAAGTCCTCTCATGCACAGAAACATAAGGGGTTGTTATCTCTCTTGGGTAGAGGTAAACTACTATTTTTATTTTATAAATTAGCATTAATAAATAAAACATATTTTTAACAAAATAAAAGTACAATCAATCAATCATACCCAGTAAAATCGCACAAATAGCAAAGCTATTGGTAGGGTCTGGGGAGGGTGGGATGTAGGCACACCTTACCTCTACCTCTAGGGATAGAGAGGCTGCTTCCAGTGAGACCCTCGGCTCCAAAACACACAGGAAAGAAATAAATAGAACATGAGGTGTGTGTGTGTGTGTGTGTGTGTGTGTGTGTGTGTGTGTGTGAAGCTACCAATATAACATGATTGGTGAAATAGTGCATGGTAAACAAGACAAATATAACAACACAAACAGCCTATACACATAATTACATATCTACCATACACTACATCTAGAAACACAATTGTACCCTCTCCGAGAAATCCTTAACCTTAATCCAACGTCTTCACGAGCTCCTATCATGGACCATGTTCTCAGAGAGGTGCAATCTTTGCAAATCCTGCCTAATCGGCTCATCCCAAGTCATTTTGGTCTACCTCTACTCCTACTCCTACTCCCCTCCACCTCGAGAGTTTCAACCACTCTAACTGGCTCTATCGTCTGCCTTCTATTCACATGCCCAAACCATCTCAATCTTCCCTCCTTTATCTTATCTGATATACTAGCTACTTCTAGCCTCTCCCTACAAACATCATTTCTTATCCGGTCTAACCTTGTGTGCCCACACATCCATCTTAGCATTCTCATCTCTGCCACCTCCATCTTACGTGCTTGTACTTCCTTAATTGCCCAACATTACATTAAATAAAAAATAATTAAAATTACAATTTAATTAAAATAAATTAAACTAAATAAAATGGGTCGGTGGAAATTTGGTATGAATTGTTTGAGATAAATTGTGATTTGGGTTGAGTTTAAATAGTGTAAAATTGTAAATTATTCCATATATAAATAAGTAACTTTTCCATGCATAAACACTTGTAACTTGTGCTTTGGGGATTTCTCAAAAAAAAAAAAAACTTGATTTTTTTGTTTTAACCCAAAGGTTTTTATCTTTTGCAATTTTAACCCTACAACATTTGTTTTTTTAACTTTAACTCAAAACTTTTCATTATTTGCAATTTAAATTCACAATTTTTTCAATTATATTTTTCGTCTTTGGTTTAACGTTGTTACGTTTCGTTACGTATAGTTCTAAATTTTTCGAGTTAATACGACGCAACGTACGAATAAGTAACTTTTCCATGCATAAGCACTTGTAACTTGTGATTTGGAGATTTCTCAAAAAAAAAAAAAAAAAAAACTTGATTTTTTTGTTTTAACCCAAATGTTTTTATCTTTTGCAATTTTAACCCTACAAAATTTATTTTTTTAACTTTAACTCAAAACTTTTAATTATTTGCAATTTAAATTCACAATTTTTTCATTTATATTTTTCGTCTTTGGTTTAACGTTGTTACGTTTCGTTACGTATAGTTCTAAATTTTTCGAGTTAATACGACGCAACGTACGAGTGTGGTTCAACTTTTTTTTGTTTTGTTTCATATTTTGCAAGTTAACACGGCGCAACGTGCATGTGTGGTTCAACGTTTTTACCTCTATTTTTTTTCATGTTTGACAGGTTCGTCGCAACACGCAAATCCTAGGTCGAGTTAGTGTTGGTGGTCGATCACGGTTGTGTGACATTAGTACTATTTGACATCGTTTTACACCCCGCCACAACGCGGGGTGTGCTTTGGGGGGTTTTCACAGAAAAAATGGTTATGCATATGGTTGTCTTAACATTGGCTTTAGGGGTTTTCCAAAAAAAAAAATTGATTTTTTTTACTTTTCACCCAAAAGTATTTCATAAATTACTTTTAACCCAAAACTATTTTTTTTTACTTTTAACCCAAAACTTTTTATTTTTTGCAATCTATCCTCACAACTTTTTTTACTTTCAACTTTGATCCTTTATAGTTTTCATTTTCCGCAAATTTTCCACTTTATGCTCGGTTCTAAATTTTGTAACTTAACACATCGCAACGTGCGTCTTTGGTTTAGCGTTTTTACGTTTCGCTCTAACTTTTGCGAGTTAACACGACGCAACGTGCGTGTATGGGTGAACGCTTTTACATCGGCTATTTTTTTCCCGTTTGACAGGTTTAACGTAATGTGCGGGTCCTAAGTCGACTTAGTCATAACTAAAGAATCCCCGCCGCATTGCGGCGGGTCTCAATTCTAGTTAATTAAAAAAACCAACCTTCATAAACGGCTATATAGCCCCCCCCCCCCCCCCCAACCCAAGGTCAAAATTTCAACGCAGTGATTAATCACCAAAACATCTCAACCCCGCGCGATAAACTTCATCAGTGGCCGTGTTCCCCGCGGGATAAACTCCATCATCGCACCACTTCCCGTACCCACCCGGTTTACCCTAAGGTATTGAGCAGGTAGATGTCATATTGACTCATAATTTTAAAGATCTAACTTAGTGAACAAATTAAGATGATTAACATACGATCAATCTGTTACATATCCATTTTATTCACTCTATCAAACATAACTTAGGCTATAGGGTGTGAGGGTCATGGATTGGAACATTATTTCCACATAGGATCATCAATTAAATTGTATACCATCCCCCTCCTTGATTGATGGTGGTTCCCATGGATTAAACCACGATTACCACGACCCTCTCATTTGATAATTTTAAGACAAAAACAAATTAACAAAAATAAAAGGGATAGTGGTTTGGGTGATGACCACACCCTTTGGGTAGTGGTTTTGAATAATTGATTAAAGATGGATGATGTGGTGCCTATGTGGAGGGTCATGGTGGTTATGAGGGTCATGACCACACCCTATAGCCTTACAAAACATTATACCATAAGGAATCTAAATACTTCAAATAATTTCTCTCTACAAATCTAAACAAAGATTGTGTACTCAACATGTGGGATGATACAAATTCTTAACATATATACTTAAAATAGTATAGTAACGTTTATTGAATTTTGCACTCATAAAACTTTGTGTTGTCACAAATTACGGGTGTTGGCCACTTAAAGTGGTAGTTGCCGTACATATCAATTTTCAAACATAAAGTGAACTACCGAGTATGCTGTTTACAATAGTGCTTAAAATAGCCTCAGCTTTGGTCGAATTTGTAAGATTTTGAAAACTCAAGGATGTTTTATGAAGTTTCTAATGAAAAAGTTTCAAGTAACACGAATCTAGACATTGCTTTTGTATTAAAAAAATGCACCGTCTAAGATGAGAACGAACCCCACGAAATCTTAAAGAGAGAACTGAAGGTATTCTTCATAGAACATGTCACCTTTCAATACGACTTTCAAAAGGGTAAGGTTGGTACGTAAATTCTTGTCAAAAACTTTAGAACTATAAATATTCTTTTATAACTATAAAACGATATTTTTTTTTTATTATGTGTAACTAAAGAAAGTTGACTAATATAAGGCCAGATGGCAGAAAATTGAATCACAGAATTCTTGTATTATATGAAAAGTGAATGAATAGACTCAATACAAAAGGTCCTATATATAGGACATAAGGAAATAAGGAAACATAATCAAAGGAAATAAAATATGAAAAATTAAATCAATCTAAATTAATCTAAATGATTTGATTCCTGAAATCTTTCTCTGTCTATCATCCCCCCGCAAGTTGAGGGCGGGGAACGACCTGCAACTTGGATCGTAGAAGAAGAAACCTTTGAGTAGATAGGGGCTTAGTAAACACATCAGCAAGCTGGTCATGTGTAGAGATGAACTTGACTTGTAATTTTCCTTGAGCCACCTTTTCACGAACAAAATGATAATCACATTCAACGTGCTTCGTCCGAGCATGGAAAACTGGATTAGCAGACAGATACGTGGCACCTAAATTGTCACACCAAAGTGTAGGAGTGACCTTTGAGATAATTCCAAGTTCCTGTAAAAGAGCCTCGAGCCATGTTAATTCAGCAACGGTGTCAGCCAAAGCTTTATATTCAGACTCGGTAGAGGAGCGAGACACTGTACGTTGCTTCCTAGCATTCCATGATATGAGATTGGAGCCTAAATATATAGCAAACCCCCCCGTGGAACGACGATCATCGGGACAGCCGGCCCAATCAGCATCAGAAAAGGCCCGCAAGGTATTGTTCCAGTTAACATCAGCAAACGCATGTAGGGTGGAACCAGAGTCATGGCGGATGAAAAGACCAAAGTGAGAAGTACCTTTGAGATAACGTAATATTCTTTTAACAGCTGACCAATGGTTTTCAGTGGGAGTTTGCATATATTGACACACTTTGTTGACAGCAAAGGTGATGTCTGGTCTGGATAAGGAAGCATACTGAAGTGCACCCACGATTTTGCGATACTTAGTCGGGTCAAAAAGAAGAGGACTATCACCGAGAGTGAGAGTCTGAGAAGCACTCATGGGGGAGGAAACTGGTTTGCAATCCGTCATTCCAGCTTTCTGAATCAAGTCAGTAATGTATTTTTGCTGTGAAAGAATTAAGTTCCGGCCATGACGAATAACCTCAATACCCAAAAAATAATGCAAGTCCCCTAGGTCTTTGACAGCAAATGAGGTGTCCAAGTTTGCAATGACATCATTAATAGCATTAGTGTTGTTGCCTGTAACAATAATGTCATCGACATAGACTAAAACGTAAACCAATGTTCCACCATTGTTGAGAATAAAAAGCGAGGGATCCGTTTTGGAACCAGTGAAACCCAGATGATGCAAGGTGTGGCGAAGGCGGTCAAACCACGCACGTGGAGCCTGTTTTAGACCATAGAGAGACTTATGCAGCAGGCAGACGTGATCAGGTTTGGATGCATCAATAAAACCTGGTGGTTGGCGTAAATAAACTGTTTCTTTTAATTCGCCGTGAAGAAAAGCATTCTGAACATCAAGTTGGCGTAGAGACCACTGATTTGTTACAGCAAGAGACAATAGAACCCGGATTGTTGTTGCTTTGACAACAGGGCTAAAAGTTTCCTGGTAGTCAATACCAGGCTTCTGGTTAAAACCCTTAGCGACCAGTCTCGCCTTATAACGTGTAATCTTACCACTTGCATCCTTTTTAATCCTGTAAACCCACTTGGAATCAATAACATTAGTATTTTGAACACAAGGCACAAGAGACCACGTTCCGTTTCTAACAAGAGCATCAAACTCTTCAGCCATGGCTTGGCGCCATTCGGGATGTTTGTTGGCGACAGTAAAAGAAGAAGGCTCAACAGGAGTTGAAGAATCGGTAGAGACATGATAAGCGGAAGGGTTATAGCGAATGGTGGGTTTGGGATTTTGTCTGAGATTGGGTGGACGAGTGCGAGGTGGTGGGTTAGTGGGGACCGAGGATTGGGAGTCGGCCAAGGGCTGCGGATCAGGAACAGGCTCGGTTGCGGCTGCTGGAACATGGTCTGTGGCAGGGGCAGTTTCAGGTCTGACCGGTTCTGTGACAAATTCGGGAATAGGCTGTGGGGTAGGGCTGGTGTCATGGTTAGGTGTAGGATAGGAAGAGTAATATGGTGGGGAAGTTTCAGGTAAGGTGGGTGGGACAGGTGGGTTGAAAGGGAAAAGATGCTCGTTAAAACGAACGTGACGAGCAATATAGAGGCGCTCTGTTTGTAAGTCTAGGCAACGATATCCATGATGGATTGGACTGTAACCTAGAAAGACGCATGATGTGGAGCGAAAATCCATTTTGTGAGGGTTATACGGGCGTAAATAAGGGAAGCATTCACACCCAAACACTCGTAAGAATGAGTAATCGGGTGGTCGGTGAAAAAGACATTCAAAGGGAGATTTATTTGAGTTGGTTTTTGAGGGCATGCGATTTATTAGATAAACCGCTGTTTCAAAGGCAAAGTCCCAAAAGCGTTGGGGAGTGTGAGAGTGGGCGAGAAGGGTTAAACCGGTTTCAACAACATGTCTATGCCGACGTTCAACAATACCATTCTGTTCACTCGTGTGCGGGCATGAACGTTGGTGAATGATGCCAAGTGAAGAAAGAAATGGTGCAAGGTTACGAAATTCACCCCCCCAATCAGATTGAACCCTTTTAAGTTTAGTGTTGAATTGCCGTTCAGACATTTTAACAAACAACTGGAAGGTAGGGAAAACATCAGATTTGTGCTTTAAAGGATAAAACCACATATATCTTGAGTGATGGTCCACACAAAGTAAAAAGAATCGACAACCATTAAAAGAAATAGAGGGGGCCGGTCCCCAAACATCACAATAAACTAGATCCAAAATATTGTCACTACGAAAATTAGAAAGTTTCAAAGACAATTTCGAGGATTTCCCCATTTGACAAGAAGAACATAATGAAGAAGACAATTTATTTGAGACTGGTAAATTATTACTAGACAAAATAGAATGAAAAATTCGTGCATGGGGATGCCCGAGTCGTTGATGCCAAATTGTTGAAGGAGCTTTGATTGCTGTGAAGGAGACGTGTGGTAGGGACTTCAATCTCGGAAGATAAAGCGAGTAAAGACCGTTATCACTTGGGCCCGTGAGTAGGATGGTATGTGTAGACTCGTCCTTCACAACAAAAAAGGAGGAATGAAATTCAAAAAACACATCATTATCTGAACAAAATTGTTGGACCGATAAGAGATTTTGTTTAAGTTGGGGCACATGAAGAATGTTATTTAGAGTAAATGTTTTGTTAGGGGAATAAAATTTTGACGAACCAATATGACAAATAGGAAGAGGATTACCATCGCCAACATGAAGAGAATTGCTACCAAAGTAAGCTTCAGAGTTATCCAAACTTGTAAGATCAGGAGTAGCATGGCCATTTGCACCTGTATCGGGTTTCCAAAGGGGGCTTGTTGTGGACCCAGTTTCAGAGAATGCAGCATAGTTCGCCTGAGAAGAATCACGAGCTGAAGTAGACTGATTTGGACATTGAGCAGGAATGTGCCCTATACCGCAACGATTGCAGTGACCATAGACAGTATTTTGAGTGGATGCCCAAGAAAACTGTGAGTTTCGGTTCTGATTTTGTGATCCACGGTATTCTTCACGACCTCTTGTATTTGCACCACGTGAGTTACCACGATAGTTTCCACGCCGGTTGGTGCGAGAATTGTTTTGTGAGCGGCTGGAAAAATAAGCTTGTGGTTGGTGGCTGGCCTGGTTGATCAGAGGGCTGAGTTGGTACCCAAGAAGAGCAGCTTGTTGTTGTAAAGTAGTGAGTGTGGGGCTATTTTGAGGAAGAGGCAGCAGGCCTGCCGAGGGGGAAGGCAGACCCGTGGGTTGGGCAGCAGCAGAAAAAACCTGCAGTGGGTTTGAAACCTTTCGGTTGAGCATAAATTCATGGTCACTGAGAAGACCATGTAATTCGTTGAAGGTGATTGGTGGAGAGCGAGCAAGGAGGTTACTTTTGAGGCCATCGTATTCTACACACAGACCTGAAAGTACTAACATAGTGACATCCTTGTCCTTGAATGGTTCCCCAATGTTGGCTAGAGCCGTGGCATATTCTTGGGCACGGGTGAGATAGGCGGCTGACGTCTCGTCAGGCTTCATCTCGATTTTTAGCAGCTGGGTTTTAAGGGTGTATTCCCTTGACGAGTTGTGTGGTGCATAAGCCCGTTCCAAAGATAGCCAGAGGTCACGAGAGGTTTCACCGTGAACATGCTGAAAAGAAGATTCAGAGATGGTGGAAATTATGACCATGCGAACATGAGCATCATTCGCGAGCCAATTAGAGTGGCTCGGATTGTCCATTGCTGCGGTGTCGGTAGTGGCAGCAGTTCGTGCTGGAGGGCAGTGTATGGTCCCGTCAACATAGCCAAATAGGTGATTGGTGATCAAAAAAGGGTGGATCATGTTCTTCCAGAAGCCGTAATTTGTAGGGGTAAGTTTAAAGGCAAATTTATGGGAGTTGTGTGCTGTTTTCTCAGCAGTGGTGAAGGCACTAATCATTGCCATGGAGCCGGCTGGGTGATTGTTAATCAGAAAAGAGCAGCCTGCTGGTGGCGGCAGAAGGGTAGGGAGGGCAGCCGGCTGTTGTGTTTTTAGGGTTAAGAAAAAAAAAAAGAGGAAGGCTGTGATACCAAATTGAATCACAGAATTCTTGTATTATATGAAAAGTGAATGAATAGACTCAATACAAAAGGTCCTATATATAGGACATAAGGAAATAAGGAAACATAATCAAAGGAAATAAAATATGGAAAATTAAATCAATCTAAATTAATCTAAATGATTTGATTCCTGAAATCTTTCTCTGTCTATCACAGAAACATCCAAGTTCTACTTGTATGTATGTATGTATGTATGTATGGCTGAAGAAGGTTGAAATTGCCATGCATGAACCAATTAGCCCATCTAGAGTAGCTAGTAAATACGAACATCTTCGTTCTTGTGATTTAGTCCATGATGTATGATTACGTTTTCAGGCTCTTTTAGTTTTCATTTCCAGTATTGTTCGCATATACAATTAAGGAAATGACTTAAAAGAATTTCAGGAATAAACATTAAATAATGAGTTGGTGTAGTGAGGGTGTGTGTCAGTGTGTGGGGACTTGAGAAATCACTATAAGACCATCCGTAGTGGGGCGTTTTTTTTTAAAAAAAATTGAAAAAAAACGCCCCAAAACGCCCCCCACCCCATTACACCCGGCGTTTTGGGGCGTTATTTTTGGAAAATTATGTTGTAGGCGTTTTATTTAAAACGCTGGTTTGGTTTGTTGCATGCTTTGACCCACCAATAAGATTTCTCCACTACCCACAAACCCTGACAACTTTGACAACTTTTTGTATGTGACCAATAAGATTTCTCCACTAGCCACTGTTTGCTTTATTATTTTTTTTGTTTAATAATGGAAGGGGCATTATTTGGGCATTATCCCCACGGTGGGCGCCAAATTGTTTTGGTAAAAAATTATCTAAGCAATTTAGTGATCAAATTAGTTAAGTGAGGTGGTGTGCTAAAATTATGTGTATAAAATGTGTTAACCGAATTTGATATGAAAACAGTTTCAGGATACGGCTCAGGATATAGAGCTGTATCTATGATCAAACAATGAGCAAAAAAGTAAAGGTTGACACGTGATGTACGAGGAAAGCCCTTGATCAATCTAGATCGCCGGCATAAAACCTCGGGAGCTGACAATCGCAGCTGTCTTGTTCTTCTATTGCTTCAAATATCAGGATACAGTGCAGGATGTGGTGCGGATCAACTAGGTGTTACAATGTAAATCGAATACAAGTGTTTGTGTATGGTGTTTGCAATGAGTTGAAGAGTAAAAGTGTTTGAGAGTGTTAGTGTAAAATTGCGTGCCTTAATCTGATCCGCCCCCATCTATTTATAGTAAAACAAATGTAACTAACTATCCTACATAACCGGGATCCAACGAATATTCCTTAGTTGAACGTTGGAGACCTGGTCTTTCGGGCTCAACGTCTCTCCTTTAACAAATACGCCCGAGTCTTGAGGAGATGGAGTCCACTTGACCGTTGGCAAGTCTCAGTCTTTAACCTGCACGTGATTAATTCGATATACCTCAGGATATCACCCAGGATGTCAGCAATATCCCCGTCCAGTATCCTGATCATAGATAAACAATAAAAAGCAGGATATTAGTCAGCATGCATACTCAGAAAATGGCCCATAACACTCACCACAATAGAATGAAATAGTTAAATGAAGGAACAAGACGATGTTATTCACTACTCAAACATGTTGAAGGCAATGGACATGCTACAAAATTTCCGAATAGAAAGTGTAAGTCACGCCATATAAGTATTAAAAAGGTTTCCAACAAACTCCCTAATAAACAAGACTCCGTATGGAGCACTAAAAGGTAGAAAGCCAAATCTGGATGATTTAAAAATATTTGGGTGCAAAACATACACCAAGGTACTATCAGTTCAACTTAAGAATTTAGTTGATAGAAGCACACCGATGATATATCTTGGAACATATGAAAGATTAAAGGCGTACATAATGTATGAACCAGCAAACAACAAGATCTGTGTTAGTAAAGATGTCAAGTTCATGGAAGAGGAGTCGTGGAATTGGAATAACTACCTAAATAAAGTAGGTACCGAGGATCCCACGTGGACTAACTTTATTGTAAAGGAAATGGGCAATCCACTTGATCGAAGAAATCGTTCCTAATAGTCCTGAGAATAATGGGACTAATCACGAGGAAGAAGAAATAAAACAGATAGTCAATACTAAAAATTTCCTTTGTTAACCCCACTAGCATACACCTATAATTTGAACTCTTCAGATATAGTTCAATTCTACTGTAAGGCCATATAATTGAGTAGGCTTACGTTTATCTTTATCAAACACAATTATAAGCTATTGGGTTTAGTTTTCTAGTGGGTTAGATAGTATTGGGTTAGGCCATGTGGGCTAATTAAATGTAATGGGCTTGTTTAGTTAATAGTGTGCAAGTGGGCTTGGCCCAGTTTGTATTTAGGTCACCTTATGTAACTATAAATAGGGTGAGCCTAGGTCGTTAGGAGGTTGCTGTTCTTGTGGTTGTTCTTCTTGACATTTTCGAGTTTGATAGTTGTACCAGACGAGTTTCATACTCGTGTGCAATCTATTCAATCAGTTTGTTCTTGTTCTTGTCACTTTAATTAGGTTTCCGCACTTTTAGTTGTGTCAGTGATATCCTGATTGGGGTTCTTGGACTTACAAGTGGTATTAGAGCCTAAGAAGTCTTTCGAAAGGCTCGATTTGTCGTCGAATTTTGCTGAAGATTGTAGAAAAGGAATTGTTTGCTGATTTGAAGATTCGAAGAAACAGAAAAGGGTGAATTTTGTTCATTTAATTTGTTTTATACATATATATATATATATATATTGTTCGACTGATTTTTTCGTGTTTTTTAAGTGTGTTAACAGGTTTTTTGTGTTCAGAGAAATGACCATAGTTTACTAGAAACCCAGGCTTTTGCATTAAAACAGTTTATAAAATCAAAAATCTTGAATTTTTTTAAGAACAGTTTACAAGTTTCTTGTGAATTTTATTGAAAAAACTGGGTTTTCGATCTTCTTTGGAACATAGTCAAAGGTGTTTGCAGATTTTTCGAAGATATTAGTGGAAAGAATTTCGTCAAAGATTGAGATTTCAATCTCCTACAAATTTAGAATTTTTGTTACAATAAATTGATTGTGTTTCCAAAATTAGTATACGGGACACACTTGATGCATTGTGCGACAATACAATGTACGGGAAAATTGTGCTGACCAGTGTATGACAATAAGTGTCTGGATTACTTAAATTGTTGGAATTTTGCTGGTGTGCGGGGCCGTTAGCTTAGTGTGCGGCCCAAACTATTGTAGTGTGTGGTCCATTAAGCAGTGTACGGTCAACGGATTAATGTGCGGACAGATCAGTGTGCGGCCATTTATTAACAAGACAAAGTTTGATTGAAGCCCAATAGACTGTGAAGCCCAAATAACGTAGTGTACGGCCTAAACTTAAGTGGTATCAAAGCCTAAGAAGTCTTTCGAAGGCTCGGTTTTGTTGGATATTACATCGAAGAACAAGACCGAAGAAGAAGTTGCCAGATTCACCTGTTGCGGATTAAACAAGATTTATAAGGGTTGAACTTTCTGTTTTCATCATTTAATTCTTCTTGTGCAACTGACAATCTTTTACTTGAGTGGTTAACAGGTTATTGTTTGGTGTTTTTGGTCGAAGGTGTTATTAAAAATCATTTTTTTAAGAACAGATATAGAAAAACGTTAGCATTAATATCCTTAAAAACAATCTAGTCTATTTAAAACATGATGAAATAGATATGACTATAACTTACCAAACGTTCAATTGTGTTTTCATTAACAAAATGGCAGAAAGACTCAATATACTTTTTTATGCACAAAAGATGAAATAGCGCTGAACATAACAAACTTTTGCTGCCAATGCGGATAAGGTGCAATCTTCATAAAAGGTGTCAGCAACAAAGTATATGGTCCGATTTTCCTAAATACAAGCATCGTTCCTTCTAATAAAGAAAGATCAGCAACAACTTTTTCCCAGCCTTCCATGAAAGCAAAACGACCATTGTGTCCTGCAAAATTAGCCAACCAAGTCTTATCATTCACACACTTTATGAAAGCATTGTTATTACCAACAGAAGACGATAACCATGTCTTGCAAAAGAGTTCGGGTATAACCTGTAAGATAAACACATACACAATCAATCAATGATAAGCATTTCAAAATACGTATTAGTAAAACAAATAAAACATGAATTTAAATCATAAACATTAAAACAGTACCAAAAATTCTTTGGTGACTGCTGAAAAACATTTGTAGAAAGACATTCTCCCTGTATTCCTGTTGAATCTGAAAAAAGAAGACATTCATAATGATACAAAGTTCAAAGTATTTAAAAGTTACAATGATGAATCCAGAAACAAATAAAATGAAAATAAAAAACAAAAAACAATGACAACACAAAATCATTTAAAAAAAATAAGAAATCAACATGAAAAGAAAAGATCATAAATAAAAAAAATAAATCTGAAAGAAACTAAACAGACAAAAAATAAAAAATTGCAAGTATTACTCAGTAAATCTTGAAAACAAAAAACATAAAATGGGGATTTTATATATCCCTTAAACAGAAAATATCTATTGAAACAGAGAATGTCTGTTGAACCAAACAACCGCTGCTGATAAACACAAAGACTGTTGAACCAAACGTTTGCCAAAGAGAACCTCTGCTGATGAATACAAAACTATGATGAAGCTAACGTCTGTTGTGGATGAAAAGATGATGCAGTTCAACAGAGGATGTTTAACAGAAGAGCTTTAACAGATCATGATCAATAGATGATAAGGTCTGTTGAAGCAAAGTCTATTCAACAGCTCCTAATGTATTAATAAGACAAATTAAACACGAATTTAAAGCATAAATATTAAAACAGTACCAATAATTCCTTGTAAGTATTACTCAGTAAATCTTGAAAAGAAAGAACATAAAATCGGGATTTTATATATCCCTGAAACAGAGAATATCTACTGAAACAGAGTATATTACTCGCACAAAAAGAAAACTTCTAAAACTGCATTGAATAAACCCTAACGATATTATATAACTTAGAATCTGGATTTTATGATAAACACTAACAACGGCTAATATCTATGCCTGAAACAGAGATTATCTACTGAATTTTTTTTCCAAATAATGATCCTTTAACATGTTCTCCATAAATAATACAACTACTTAACTAAAACTTTTTTCAATTTGTATTCGTAACTGTCTATAATGGTATATCTACAATGATTCGATTCATTTAAGACTGAAAAAAGACTACCAACTTCATCATAAGTTGAATGTACATACCTGTTCTTAGTAAATCAACAATGAAATCGGACGAATGAAGTCTGTCGTAGAAGAAGACGACGATGAATGTTGAACCCTTTTCAAACATGGTGATGAAGAAGTATTTTGGGTGAAGATTTGAAAGATGATAGTTGTTGATGTGTAATGATGGTCTGTATGCACAGAATTGTTCTTTCCCCAGATTTCAACTGATTTAACATATAGTTACACAAACAACCCTCATTGATTTATGATATTTACATAAGGGTAACGTAATGTGTAGTTAATTAATTTAAGTAAGGTATAAGTATTATTGTTATTACAAATTGTATATAACCAACACTTTGGTAACTAAAAGGGATAAAAAAAATTAAAATTGCAATATTTATATACTATATATAAATAAATTAAAATTTAAATATGTTTAAAATAATTATATAACCAACACTTTTGTAACTATATAATAATACTTATGCTTGCTAAAATAACCAAAAGTAAAATGCGACAACAAAGATTAATAGGATTAAAATTTATTCATTTATTCAGCAGTGGTAAATCAACAGTCGTTAGGATAAACAGTTGTTTTAGAATAATGAGAAGAATGATGTCAGCAGCATGCTTATAGAAAGATTGTAATTACAGATGTTCACCTAGTGAGCAACATGTAATAGCCTAACAAACTCTCAACATCTGCTATTAACCTAACCACTGTTACTATGAAAACCTCTGTTAAGCAGCATATTTTGAATATCATCTGTTGTTCGTTATGTCACACCCCTTTCTAAGGCGGAAGCACGAGGTGTGATCATGAAAGGTTCTCATTGCATACGAATGGTAAACATACTACATGCTTGTAAAAATAACTTCAAATACCAGTAACATTACGTAACCGAAAACATAGATTTAGTGTTTACATCACAAACAGCATATTGTCTGAAAAGTTTACAACTTTATTCAATGATAAACATAAACAACATCCAGAGCAAGAGTATGACCGCGCGCACATCCACTTTAGTTACCTGAAATACATGTGAGTTTTTGGAAAATCGTCAACATAATGTTGGTGTGAATTCATGCAGTTTTTGTATTGAATGTTTATATGCTTGAATGAAAACATGGTATGTAATTTGTCAAAACGTATTTGAAACTGAGTTCTGTAAATGTAAAGAATACGAGATCGCTAGTGGTTTGCAAGGCCACTAACATGTGTCACGACATAGGAAGCCACCAAACCTAGGCATTTTTGTCGAGTTTGACTGAGACACAGAAGCACTCATTGGTAGAAGTAGGCCAAGAGTGGGGTTGCCTGAAACCCATTAGATCTAACCTTTTGTTCCGCGGTCTGAATGTATACGTTGATTAATGGTGCTTATGGTACCTTATTCGGGACATGATCTAAAGTATCATTCCTTTGTTTCTTGTATTCAACATACCATAACACATGTATTTTCCCCAAGTTAGAAAACAAGTAAAAGTTTAAAAGTGGGGACATGAACTCACAACTTTGCGTTTCCTTGCGCCGTAAACTTCACCGGGTTTTGCTTATATAGCGTCGTGACTTATACGTGTTTTATTAATGTTAGTCACTAGACTTGTATCGCACAAGTACAAGTCACCATCTTTTATGTATGTGTTCTTTGTTGTTAAAAATATTTCATATTTTTAACTATGTATCTTACTTATATTATTTTCTCAAAAATAAATATAAGTATCTTGTATTTTTCACCCGAGTTATGTATTTTGTCCAAAAATACCTTTTAGGTTTATAACTTGTCCAAGTTACGTAATCTTTTAAGAAATATATTTTCATAAATATATTCTCTTGTATTTGTCTATACATGTTGTATGTGTATTTTTGTATTTTTACTCCTTAGGAGTTTTTAGTGTATTTTCAAGTCCTAATACACTATTATATGTAATACATACTACATACACTTAGCACAAAATTTGGTGATCAATAAATGTATATATTTTTCTCGAAAATATTCATACTTAATATCAATTTGTATCTTGAAGAAATCATCATTTCTTAACTTGAAGTTTACACAAAAATTAGGGAAACCTTGGTAAATATTTTTAGGGAATAAGTTTCACCAAAACTTATATTTTTCTAAGTGTCAAAATTCTATAGAAATTTTGACATGGTTTCCCCTAAAAATGGAGGTTTCCTATGTTTTCAAAATATGTGTTTATTTTCTTTTAAATCATCACAACAATCAACAATCAAACTCTAAACAACTTATACTTTCCAAGATCAAAAACTATACATTTTGCATGACAACATGAACTTGATCTTTTCACAAAAACTTGTAGTAACTTGGTAAAGTGTTTAGTGGGTTTAGTTACCCTTTAAAGTGTGTTCATTCCTTTAAAAATCTCATTTTCAAAGAGACTAAGTGTTTACAACTTGTAAACATATTTCACAAAAATGTTTCTTTATGGATCTTCTTGTTCTTCTAGTGTTTCTACACTTATTTTACTACCAAAAATAGTGTAAGTTTAAGTAAAAATCATGATCTAATAGAAATCACACCTTGATCTTGGTTTTCTTGGAAAATCATTCACAAATCTTGGATCTACAAGATTATTAACTCATTTTGTTTATTACTTTTCAAGAAATCATTTTGTTTTCAAGTTCATGTTTAATCAAGAAGATGATCATTTTATGTTGTTACATAATCATCCATCCACTTGCAAGATTATGTGTTTAATCACACTCTAGCAAGTTCCATATGATGATCAACATCATATTACCAAGAAATCAACAAGCAAACATCATACATATTCTAAACAACATCATTTTATCCATATTTCATCATATGTAAGCTTATGTTTGATGATTCAAGTGTATGTCTTTTAGTGTTCATGTGATTTACAACACAATATGTCTTTTAACCAAGAAAAAATAGAAGTAAACAAGGATCAAGAGGATCTTACTACTAGCTTTAAGCTAGGGAAGATCACTAGTTGTTGGTGAAGACAAAAGTGATGGATAAAAGCTAACGAAAGAGGTCCTTGATGATGCACAAGTTCCAAGCTTCGTTAGTGACCTTCTTACACCTCAAGATAACCTTGGAATGGATGGGATTGGAAGGAAAATAATGGTGGTGTGGGTGAGAGGGGTCGGCCGAGAGTGTGGGAGGGAGGAAGAGAGAAGAGAGTTGGTGATGAAGATGATGAATGATTAAGGTCCAATATATAAACTCTCATTCCTTTTGTCCATAGGTTTATATGTCTTCATAAGTACAATACATATCTTACACAAGATTTTGGAAGGATTTAGTGAAGATTTAGAAAAATCTTGAGTGGGGCCACCTCCTTGGGCCGTAAATAACAAAGGGGGAGGGGGGTCCATGTGTAAATTTGATGATAAGTAGGTAATTAGTGGAGGTTAAGTGTAAAATATCTAATGTTTATGTGTAGGATGCATTATATAGTGTGTTAGGGTGTTCGGTGATCATAACTAGCTCAGAAATGATGAAACAATGCTTATAGTAATATTTTGGTGTTCCGGGTAATGTCCGGTTGTTCGGTTAGATACCGGTTCGTTAAAGTGCTAAATTGCACCGTTTAATGTCCTTTAGGTACCCTTTTGTGACGCTTTCAATTCCCGACACTTAGGAAGGTATTCTGGACCAATTTGTCATATTTTTACATGGTACAATCTTGTTACAATGCTGAATTTTGCTGAAATATGTGAAATTCAGCATTTAGAGTGTGTTTCGGGTGTTTTTTAGTGCGTATTTTAGCTTCCAGAAAGTCTATATGTTAACCCTTGTATGTACTGTGACAACCCTCACCAAACCAGGTATCCGTATGAATTAATTAATATTTAATTAATACTTAATTACTGTGCTTGCTTACAGTTGTGATTAAACTGCTATATGAATTCTGATACATACACGTACATGCATCATACTTTATTGCCGTCACTCCATTATTTACACTGAACTATAGTGACAAACTTGATGCACAAAAGCACAGTAGCACAATGAACGGATAACCCAGTAAAAATGCTGACATAGCCAGCATCAGACAGGCACTGTCTCTGAGGCCAGTATGAGCCGGGAATAGATTACTACACTAGTAGGGAGTGTAGGGAGATGAGGATTGTAGAACTGCGTCACTAGGTGATATTTATAGTGACCGGATGTGCCTAAAAAGTACTTTAAGTACAAAATTCTGCACTTTAAATAAAAACTCAGCATTTAAAACTAACTAGTAAAGTGCAAAAACTTGGGAAAATAATACTAGACACTTTCCAAAGTGTCGGGAATAAATTGTGTCACTAAAAATAATATTAACGACACTTTAAATGCTTATTAAGCACTTTAACGGATCAGTATCCAACCGAACAACCGGACTTAACCCGGAACATAAAAATATTGTCATTGACACTGTTTTTCTTTTCTGAGCCAGTTAAGGTCCCCGAATACCCTAACACCTGTTATAAATTATAACACACTAGTGACTAATTTAAAGTCCCTAATTAAACATACTAGCACCTAACTACATGGTTCAAAACCAACTAATTACCCATCCCCCCACAACCGATCGGTCCCATGTAGGGGACACACCCTTACAATTGTTTGACTATTTTATTAATTTATGCTTCATATCTAGCCTACACTTTATCCTAAGGTTAACATAGTTGGGTGGATTATAAAAATATACATGAGATCACCATCAATTCAATTCAAAACACTTAACAAAATTGCCTTCTCTTTCCCTCTTTGATACTCTCGGCCGAACATACATACATACCCACCATCACCTTTCAAATCCAATCAAGGCATTTTACATACAACCAAAGGTGAAGGATCACATACGAGGAGACCCGGTGCTTACGGAATCGCGAGGACCTCTCTACGACGCTATTAACCACCCATTTTTTCGTCTAGTTTCTTCCCTAGCCTCGAGCTAGTAGTAAGTGACTCTAAACACACTTTTGATCTTGTCTATAGTGGTTAATAAGAAGTTTAACGGTTAAAATTCATGTTCATGCGAAAAACAAATTAAAAGTCTTATAAAAATGATGAACTTGTTGGATAAAAGAAATGTAATGGTGTAAAACTTGTTAAACTTGTTTTGTTATGATTATTTTGTGTTGTTTGATGCTAATAGTAGAACGGATCGTCATCTAACCGGACTAGGTCATGTTCATGAAACATGAACTAGTGATAGGTTAAGTGTAAAAATGGTAAGATGATGAACTCTACTACTTATAAACATGAACTTGTGTAAAAATGTTTTTTCTTATAAAATGGAGTTCTAAACTAGTAGATCTAAAGATCTAGAAGTGGTATTTTCGAAGGACCAAGTAAAATATATACAAGTCTTATTTTAAGTCAGATCTTTCATAAACTAGAGGTGTTTTTGTGAACAAACGAGTGTGTGGACACTTGTGTAACAAAAGTTTTAACAAAGAAATAATTTTCGTAAATACCGACTAGAAGTTGTAAAAAAATACATATTCTTTAAAAATAATGTTTTCAAGAAACAAAAGTTATTTTTAAAGAGGACGAGGACTACAAAAAATGATGGAAAGATTACTACACATTTTTACACAACTTACAAGTTCATGTGTTTGCGAGTCATACTTATTTTGACTAGTTTGATATTGGAAAATTATATATTGATGACTGAAAATTGATTGATTGAGTTGTTAAAAGAAAATGATACGCTTGTAAGCGTGGCCACCTCCAGTTACAGAGGAAACTCTGGCGAAATTTTTCCAGAAAACAACACCTAGAAATATTTTTGAAACAGGTGTTATGAATATATTTTTGGACTTGTTTTCCAAGCAAACTTCGCCATGATTTTTGTTATAAAACGACCAAGTATTCGGAGGTGGATTTTTGGTAAACAAAACTTACTAAATATATATTTAGAATATATATTTCATAGTAAAACACTTGCGTGATTTTATGAATATTTTGTGAACTATATATTATTTTTAGAGTAAAAATAATATAACTTGAAATATTATGAAGTTACGACTCCAAAATAATACCAACGCCGTCACCAATGAATATTTAAGTTACACCGGTATTATTATTACCACCCGAACTTTACAACGTAACTTATGTATTTTCGGAGAAATACTCTTGAAAGAGTATTTTGATAAAAGTATTATTTTGGGAATTACATGGAATAAAATATAACATTTTTTGGGAAAAGTATTTATATTTTGGAAGTAGAGTATTTTAGACAAATGAAATGAAATATATTTTATTAAGTGAGACTTAATAATATGTTTCGAAGATATATAAACGCACATGTATTAAAACCCCCATCCTTGGGAAGGAATATAACTATAAATAATTAAGAAGTGTAAACACGAAATAGTTGTCTAACTATTTCCCAAAAACGATAACCCTTAAGCCAAGGCACGGCCGTCCGTCTAATAGAAGTTAGTACGTGTAGGTCGTCACGCAGCAGGTTACTTTGGGACGGACTATTTCGAGACGCACTTCAGTGAGTTCATGTCCCCCTTTTCTCTTAATTGTTTTCAGTTTTTATACTGCGGGGGTGAAATACATGTTACTATGATTACGAATACTTTTTACATGGTATGGTTAGCTTAAGGAGGGTTAGGACGTACAGATCATGTGAGTGAGTAGGCGCAACTTGAGGTCATTAATCCTCATTGTAGGACCGAGGGTCGAAAGCGGTAGATCTATCTGGGTGTAGCGAGCCCAACCCCTGAGCCCGCTTAATGGACCAGGTGGTGACTTTGTACCTGACGCAAAATCCGCTAGGTTTGAGTCTTCCTACGGCACTTCACACATATCATTGGCTTTGCAACCCAATGGTGATCTCTTTTTCCTTAATTGCTACATACCAGGGACTTTTATACATACTTACAACATTTTCAAATGTTTGTACATACTCACTTACACATGAACTCGCTCAACTTTATGTTGATTTTTCAAACTACATGTATTTCAGGAAACTAACGGATCTGGCACGGTATGCACGTATTTTCAAGCTGCGTTTGAATAAAGAAGTCATCCAGGGTTTAGAAAGTGTAACCTCTTCCTGGACGGGTTACATATCTCTAAACCTAGTATTGTTTAAAGTCTTTATAAACTCAATTAAATCCAGTTAAGGTTTGTAACTTATTTTGTGATTGTTGAAAATGGGATTTTTCTAAACTTTATTAATGGATGAATATCTCATGTTTTTATCATATAGCATTGTTATGATTGTTTCTATGGTATTAAGAAGTCACACCAAATAAACTCACGCTTCCGCAAAGCCAGAGTGTGACAGCTTGGTATCAGAGCAACAATCATAACAATGCTATATGATAAAAACATGAGATATTCATCCATTAATAAAGTTTAGAAAAATCCCATTTTCAACAATCACAAAATAAGTTACAAACCTTAACTGGATTTAATTGAGTTTATAAAGACTTTAAACAATACTAGGTTTAGAGATATGTAACCCGTCCAGGAAACGTAGTTTGACAATTTTGACACCGCTCCTCCTGGTCTTGTTGACTTTCCAGTCTGTAACCTCAACGGGTTGTTCTGTAAATCGGAGGGTGTCATCAATATGCACTTCATCAGCAGGAATGATCACTGTTTCTTGTGTTGGACTCTTCTTGAGGTTGGTTACATGAAACGTATCATGTACTCCGTTAAGTTCTTTCGGTAATTCCAATTTGTATGCCACGGTACCTATTCTTTCCAAAATCTTGAATGGTCCGATGTATCGTGGATTCAGCTTTCCTCGTTTTCCGAATCTTACTACGCCCTTCCAAGGTGAGACTTTTAACAAAACTTTGTCTCCCACCTCGAATTCTAATGGTTTTTGTCTTCGATCCGCGTAGCTCTTTTGTCGATCCCGAGCCGCTTTAATGCGCTCTCGGATCTGCATAATCTTGCCGGTTGTCTCTTGCACAAGTTTAGGACCAACCATACGTTTATCTCCAGCGTCTGCCCAACATAAGGGCGAGCGGCACTTGCGGCCATACAGAGCTTCGAACGGTGCGGCTTTTATGCTCGTATGATAACTGTTATTGTAGGAAAACTCAACTAAAGGTAGATGAGTATCCCAACTGCCGCCTAGATCCATCACGCATGCACGAAGCATATCTTCTAGTGTTTGTATGGTTCGTTCGCTCTGACCGTCTGTTTGCGGATGGAAGGCCGTGCTTAGATCTAACTGAGATCCAAAGGCCTCCTGGAAGGATTGCCAGATCCTTGATAAGAAACGTCCATATCTATCTGAGATAATTGAAACAGGCACTCCATGACGTGCCACAATTTCCTTAAGGTACAGCTCAGCAAGTTTTCCAGTGCTATCCTTCTCTCGGATTGGTAGGAAATGTGCAGACTTTGTTAACCGATCGACTATCACCCATATCATATCATGCCCTCTAGGGGTCCTGGGTAATTTGGTTATGAAGTCCATGGATATCTGCTCCTACTTCCACATGGGAATCTCTGGTTGTTGCAGTAGACCGGACGGTTTCTGATATTCAGCCTTAACCTTAGCACAGGTTAGGCACTTTCCAACATAGACAGCAATGTCACTCTTGAGTCTCGGCCACCAATAATATTCCTTCAAGTCTTGATACATTTTTTCCGATCCTGGGTGGATCGAGTATCTCGACTTGTGTGCTTCATCAAGAATGACTTCTCGAATACCACCATAGAGCGGAACCCAAATACGCCCCTGAAGGTATAAGGTTCCCTCTTCGTTTGGCACCAAATTCTTCAGTGCACCTCGGAGATATTCAGCTCTACGATTCTCCCCCTTAAGGGCTTCTTTTTGTGCGTCATGAATGCGTGCAGTGAGGTTCGTCCAAATAGTCATTTCCAATGCTCGGACTCTTATGGTCTTAACCCTTTCTTTTCGACTTAACGCGTCTGCTACTACGTTAGCCTTTCCAGGATGGTACTTAATCTCACAATCGTGATCGTTCAGTAACTCAACCCATCATCGCTGATGCATGTTCAATTCCTTCTGATCAAAGATATGTTGTAGACTTTTGTGATCAGTGAAGATAGTACATCGAGTACCATATAAGTAATGTCGCCAGATCTTCAAGGCGAATACCACCGCACCAAGCTCCAGGTCGTGCGTGGTGTAATTCCTTTCATGAACTTTCAACTGTCTTGAGGCATAAGCGATGACCTTTTTGCGTTGCATGAGTACGCAACCCAACCCTTGACGCGAAGCGTCACAGTACACCACGAAGTCTTAGGTGCCTTCGGGTAAGGATAGTATCGGTGCATCGCATAACTTGTTTTTGAGAAGCTGGAAGGCTTCTTCCTGCTTATCACCCCAGTCGTACTTCTTGTCTTTCTGCGTAAGGGTAGTCAGCAGTTGAGCTATCTTGGAGAAATTCTCGATAAATCGCCGGTAATAGCCCGCTAAGCCCAAAAATTGTCGAAATTCAGTTGGGGTTTTGGGGGCTTCCCAATTCTTTATTGCTTCAATCTTGGATGGGTCTACATGAATGCCCTTCTCATTCACAACATGGCCAAGAAACTGTACTTCGCGAATCCAAAATTCGCACTTTGAGAACTTTGCATAGAGCTTCTCTTTCTTTAGTAGTTCCAGAATGGTCCTGAGGTGTTGCTCGTGCTCTTCTCTTGTTCGTGAGTAAATCAGGATATTATCGATAAATACAATCACGAATTTATCGAGATATAGTTTGCATACGCGGTTCATCAGATCCATAAATACCACTGGCGCGTTCGTCAGTCCGAATGGCATCACAAGGAACTCGTAATGCCCATAGCGTGTTCTGAATGCAGTCTTTGGTACGCTTTCCTCTTGAATTCTTAACTGATGGTATCCAGATCGAAGGTCGATCTTGGAATAGTAGCTCGATCCTTGCAACTGATCAAATAAGTCATCAATCCTCGGTAGTGGGTACCAATTCTTGATTGTGAGCTTGTTCAGTTCTCTATAGTCGATACACATCCGCAGTGTTCCATCCTTCTTTTTCACGAACAATACTGGAGCTCCCAAGGTGAGAAGCCTGGCCTTATGAATCCTTTATCCAACAACTCCTGGAGTTGTGTAGGTAATTCTTGCATTTCGGATGGTGCAAGCCGATAGGGTGCCTTGGCTACAGGAGCGGCTCCTGGAACCAAGTCTATATGGAAATTGACTTGTCGTTGCGGAGGTAGTCCTGGCAGATCTTCGGGAAAAACATCAGGGAATTCCTTCACCACAGGAATGTCTTCGAGTTTCGGCTCCTCAACCTTCTTATCTACAACATGTGCCAGGAAGGCAACATATCCTTTCTCTAAGCATTTCTGTTCCTTCATACAACTGATGATCCGCAGAGGCGCGTCTCGTTTTTCTCCATGCATGATGAGAGTTTCATCGTTCGCCAGAGGGATGCGAATGATTTTCTCGTGACAAATAACTTCAGCCTTGTTCTTGGACAACCAGTCCATTCCGACCACTACATCGAAGCTACCCAATTGAATAGGCAAGAGGTCGATGCTAAATCTTCGCTCACCAAGTTCTAATGTGCAACCTCTAGCAACTTTGCCTGATTCAACAAGTTTTCCATTAGCTAGTTCTATGGAATAAGGAATATCTAATCTACTAGATTCTATCCCAAGCATAAGTTTAAATTCCACAGACATGAAGCTATAATCGGCACCAGTGTCAAATAGTATGGATGCAAAGTGATTGTTAACGAGAAACGTACCGGTGACCACATTAGGGTCCTCGCGTGGGTTCCTTGCTCCAATCACGAATGCTCGAGCCTGATCGTTGTTCCCCCTTGGGCAGTCTTTCATGAAATGATCCTTGCTTCCACAACTAAAGCATCCCTGGTTCTGCCCAGCTCCATTGCCATTCCGGTTACCATTACCATTGCCATTTCCACCACCGTTTCCATTACCAGCATCGTTACGGTTCCCATTCCCGTTCCTAATACCATTACCATTGCGGCCTCCAATACCTTTACCCCAACAATCCTCGGTGCGGTGGCCCGACTTCCCGCAGTTCTCGCATCTCCCAACGCGACAATTTCTCACGTGGTGAAAGTTACAGCGGTTGCATTTGGGCAGAGTGCCCTGATACTTCTTAGCTCCGGTATCGTTTGCAGCCGCGAAGGTTTTTGCCTCCATAGGTGGGTTAGTATCACGCTTCTTGTTGTTCGAACCCTTGTTGTTGCTGCGGGTTGCTTGGTTCAGATTCGAATGCTTTCTCTTCTTGTCACCGGATGACTCAGCATGCGTCTCGGTCTTTTCAGTTGGGTTTAGTGATAACTTCTTCATACGGACAGCATATTCAGTAAGGCTGACAGCCAGAGTTACAGCCTCAGTGATTGTTATAGGTTTGGCCGAAGTTACCATGCTGTGAAATTCTGAGGCCAGTCCCCAAATGTAGCGTTCAACGCGCTTAAATTCGGGAGTCACCATGTAGGGGATTACTCTAGAAAAATCGTGGAACCTTCGGGTATAACCAGTAATATCAGCACCTTCCATGGTCAAATGCCAGAACAAAGTCTCCAACCTTTGGAGTTCAGCACGTGAGCAATACTTTTCTCTCATACGTTCTTTTAGCTCATCCCACGTCATGCCGTACGCAGCCTCATCACCCAGAGTCTGGACTTGCAAATTCCACCAAGTCAAAGCTTCATCAACAAACAACCCCGTAGCAAAAGTGACTTGCTGATCTGCGGTACACTTGCTCATACGGATAGTAGCATCAGTCTTCTCCGTCCAGCGTACAAACGCTACTGCACCTCCAGTGCCGTCATAGTTCAGTGGTTTGCAGTCGAGAAACTGCTTGAAAGTGCAGCCCTGAGCTGCGTTTCCTCCAGATGAATCTCCATTCCCATTAGTCTAGCATTGCTTTGTCCTCCACTTTGTTTGGTGCGGTTCTCCTCGTATTGGATGATAGCTGCGGAGATCCATTCCTCCAGTAGGGCGTTTAGTTCTTCAGCAGTCCTCGGCAGTGGAGGAGGAGGAGGTTGATCAGAGTCTCGATTGTTCACAATTCTCCTAGGTGCCATGTTTTCACATTGGCGGTTCTTGTCTTTATACCCTAAATTATTACTCCAACAAAGTATTTAATAGGCTGGGGGAGGGGTGAGGGTATTCACGTTTGACCTTTTCTTGTATTGAAGGAGTCTCGTTTGACACGTGACAAGACTTGATGTGGTTTCTGTGCACTGAATTCCATAATTATGTATGCATCCATAATTACGTAACTCCTTGCACAGTCCGCACAATTCGTTTCATCCTCATATCACTTTCTTCAGATTGGCCATTGCTTTCAGGTAAAGTCACGAGTACCTGAGATCATGGTTGCAAAAGTCGCTAGGCGCTCCCTAGTCGGATTCGGGAGTACTCGGGAAGTACTCGGCTTAGGCGGAGATTACTCGGGGAGTAATTGGCCTGGGAGAAGAGTACTCGTGCCTCGGCAGCCTACCTTGTAGCGAGTACTCGGGGAGTACTCGGAGCCTAGGCGGGACTTTTACAACCATGCCTGAGATATTCTATTTCTAGTATATGTATATATCAATTATCACACATAGTTGCAAGTAATTTCTAGTCAAAGACAAGTGCTACTCCAGTGCACCCTAAGTCTCGTAGTGTCTTTTCTTGACTCTTTGAAAATTGTTTCAGGTAGTGGATGTCGCGGAAAGTTTTATGCAATGAAAACTTTCTGAAAAATTGTGGATGTCGCGGAAAGTTTTATGCAATGAAAACTTTCTGAAAAATTGTTTTCGTGAAAGGATCCTAGAGATTGTAGTCTAGACTCGAGAAGGAATCCTGGTCCACTACAATCGCAGCTCTGATACCAATCTGTCACACCCCTTTCTAAGGCGGAAGCACGAGGTGTGATCATGAAAGGTTCTCATTGCATACGAATGGTAAACATACTACATGCTTGTAAAAATAACTTCAAATACCAGTAACATTACGTAACCGAAAACATAGGTTTAGTGTTTACATCACACACAGCATATTGTCTGAAAAGTTTACAACTTTATTCAACGATAAACATAAACAACATCCAGAGCAAGAGTATGACCGCGCGCACATCCACTTTAGTTACCTGAAATACATGTGAGTTTTTGGAAAATCGTCAACATAATGTTGGTGTGAATTCATGCAGTTTTTGTATTGAATGTTTATATGCTTGAATGAAAACATGGTATGTAATTTGTCAAAACGTATTTGAAACTGAGTTCTGTAAATGTAAAGAATACGAGATCGCTAGTGGTTTGCAAGGCCACTAACATGTGTCACGACATAGGAAGCCACCAAACCTAGGCATTTTTGTCGAGTTTGACTGAGACACAGAAGCACTCATTGGTAGAAGTAGGCCAAGAGTGGGGTTGCCTGAAACCCATTAGATCTAACCTTTTATTCCGCGGTCTGAATGTATACGTTGATTAATGGTGCTTATGGTACCCTATTCGGGACATGATCTAAAGTATCATTCCTTTGTTTCTTGTATTCAACATACCATAACACATGTATTTTCCCCAAGTTAGAAAACAAGTAAAAGTTTAAAAGTGGGGACATGAACTCACAACTTTGCGTTTCCTTGCGCCGTAAACTTCACCGGGTTTTGCTTATATAGCGTCGTGACTTATACGTGTTTTATTAATGTTAGTCACTAGACTTGTATCGCACAAGTACAAGTCACCATCTTTTATGTATGTGTTCTTTGTTGTTAAAAATATTTCATATTTTTAACTATGTATCTTACTTATATTATTTTCTCAAAAATAAATATAAGTATCTTGTATTTTTCACCCGAGTTATGTATTTTGTCCAAAAACACCTTTTAGGTTTATAACATGTCCAAGTTACGTAATCTTTTAAGAAATATATTTTCATAAATATATTCTCTTGTATTTGTCTATACATGTTGTATGTGTATTTTTGTATTTTTACTCCTTAGGAGTTTTTAGTGTATTTTCAAGTCCTAATACACTATTATATGTAATACATACTACATACACTTAGCACAAAATTTGGTGATCAATAAATGTATATATTTTTCTCGAAAATATTCATACTTAATATCAATTTGTATCTTGAAGAAATCATCATTTCTTAACTTGAAGTTTACACAAAAATTAGGGAAACCTTGGTAAATATTTTTAGGGAATAAGTTTCACCAAAACTTATATTTTTCTAAGTGTCAAAATTCTATAGAAATTTTGACATGGTTACCCATAAAAATGGAGGTTTCCCATGTTTTCAAAACATGTGTTTATTTTCTTTTAAATCATCACAACAATCAACAATCAAACTCTAAACAACTTATACTTTCCAAGAGCAAAAACTATACATTTTGCATGACAACATGAACTTGATCTTTTCACAAAAACTTGTAGTAACTTGGTAAAGTGTTTAGTGGGTTTAGTTACCCTTTAAAGTGTGTTCATTCCTTTAAAAATCTCATTTTCAAAGAGACTAAGTGTTTACAACTTGTAAACATATTTCACAAAAATGTTTCTTTATGGATCTTCTTGTTCTTCTAGTGTTTCTACACTTATTTTACTACCAAAAATAGTGTAAGTTTAAGTAAAAATCATGATCTAATAGAAATCACGCTTTGATCTTGGTTTTCTTGGAAAATCAATCACAAATTGTAACACCCCGAAAACGGGCTTGGTAATTAAACTCAGTTAATACTAAAAGACGGGTAACGTACCGTTATTAGTAAAAATAACCCGGCAAATATTTGGATTTAAATAAGAAATCCTAATATTAAATAAAAACGAATCAAAGTTTTAAGGAATTAAGTTTATAAGAGCGTGAGTTAACGGGACTTAAAATAAAACGGGTTATGACTTCCCGAACCCAGTAAGCTAACTAGGAATAATTAACCTAGTTAATAAGAGGGAATGTTACTAGAAATAAGTAGGTTATGGCCTACTTAATAACTAACCAAACTAGAGGGACTTAAGTTGCAAACATAGGAACTTGATTTATAAAAAAACTAAAAATCAAACACAACACACACTTAGTGTGTGTGTGTGTGCGTACGACCAGGGACAAGAGCAAGGAGCTCAAAACCCTAGATCAACAAATTGGTCAAATTGAAGCTCGAATCAAGATCCAAATCAATGCATGAACGCGTAGAAACGATCACCAAGTCAAGGGGATCGTGAGGTATGTTGAATTTCTAACATTCGTGAAGTTGTAAAAATTTGATAATCATCCTAATCGCGAATTAGGCATGAATTAGAGAAGCTATGGCTAGATTAGTGATGTATACTTGCTTAGGAACGAAACCCTAAGTGAAAATCATGCATATGATGCTATGACTTGAATGAATTGGTGATTACCTATATGTGTGTTAAATGGGTTTATTGACAATATGATGAACACTCGGATTAGAGTGTTAATTTGATGAATATTGATTGTTATGATATAAGTTCTTGATGTAGTTCATGAACACTAGACATAGAGGTTTGATTTTGATGTAAATCTTGGTGAAAATAATTAGTTATGAACTAGTTAGTAAATATGTGAAATTATGCACATTAGGTGTTTGTTAAAATGCCTAAATGAGAACTAAAGTATTGAATTTAGAGTGAAAACGCGTATTTGAATGATATGGCAATTACGCGTGATATGAAGTGATAAGAGTTCTAAATACTATGTCGATTTAGACTTAATGTAGTAAACATGTGATTGAAAGTAGTTAACTTTAGATAAGTTAAGTTAACTAATCATGAAGCCGAATAGTAGCTTCGGCATAGAAAATAAGTGAGGTGGAATAGTCATGATTGTTAATGACTAATTTAACCGCCTTGTAAATGTTTGACAATAGTTTGACGCGTAACAAGCTAGGTGAAAGCTTGGAAGAGGGAGCGGGTCAAACGGAGCAATTACGGAAAGAAAAGTGTGGCGTGGATGCGAGGTAAGTGTAATTTACACACTTATGTAGAATACTCGTTTATTCGATACGTTGTAAACGTGATAATGATAATATTGGAAATATGGAAATTTGTCAAGTGTCGACTAATGTAAATCAAGGATAAAAGGATACCCATGGCGTAAGCCGAAATGGGTTGAAATTGTAAGAAAAGAGTGTAAAAGAAAAAGGGTATGGTTATAAAATCCGGGATGGGATGGATGTATGAATTGGAAATCAAAAACGATGTTTTTGATTAAATAAATAATGTTGGGCATATAGTCCAAACGGGTCGAATGGTGATGATATCACCATTTGACAATATCGACTAATGTGGTTGTCAAGTCTTATGTTAACAGGACCGATTAGCAAATCGGATAATTGCGTCA
This sequence comes from Helianthus tuberosus, assembly GCA_030545235.1. Classification (NCBI taxonomy): domain Eukaryota; kingdom Viridiplantae; phylum Streptophyta; class Magnoliopsida; order Asterales; family Asteraceae; genus Helianthus; species Helianthus tuberosus. Next base: position 28,225,556 of record CM060392.1, read on the forward strand.
CCATTGATGGTGTGATAATGAAAACAAGGTATAAATCGGGTCTACTTGTTGATCCGGGCCAGGTACGCATAATTATGTTGTAGTTAAAAGGGCTATTTTGATCGAATAATTTGAGAGAGAGTCCTTAGTCATAAAAGGACTAAAATCGACCAAAACGCCCTTGTAGGCTAAATGGAACAAACGATCCTTAAAGGTTGTTTGGAAACGAGTGTTATGACTAGGTAAATACTTAGAATAAGTATAGAAACTGAAAGAGGTATTATATTAGCCAAATGGCACTATTTGAGTTTTTGCCGTAAAATAATGATTCGAGAGGTAAAATTTGGTTTATATTGATCACCACATTAAACCCGCCATAAACACAGTTGTGGTGGGAGATTATAGGATAAGAAATGTGGTGATGAAGTGCTAGAAGTAAATGAAAGCGATTTCATGCTTTAAAGTGCTTAAAATACCCTTAACGGGTCAAAATAAGCATACGAGCGAAAACGGGTTTAAATTGTGTAATAAACCTATGATTAGAACCTAATATGGTAGGTAACATTAATTTGAAGAAGTGTATGAGATATAGGAATCAAACAAATACGTTTGGTTGATAAAATGCATAAACGGGTTAAAATTCGGTAAAAAGGTAACGAGTCGAAGGCTTATAAGTCTCAAAATTTCTTATGTTGGATGTAGGATTTTAACTCCATAAGATGGAGGATTAAATTACGGACGCGTAGGAAAAAGAATCGGGTAAAACGGATCAATAACGAAGAAGTTATGGCCGTTTCCGTGAAAACTGGCATAGCTGAACTGAGCTGCAGAGCTGCTGGAAAACTGTCTCCCTCGCGTGGCGCGAGGGAGCAACCTGGTTCCTTCGCGTGGCGTGAAAAGCCCTGTTTTGGCGAAAATTTTTTATTCTAATCAGTTTCACTTCCCGGACTCGTTTAAATACGTTCTAAGTTACGTATGACTAATCCAACTCATGTTTATTGAGTTTCAGGTATAATTTTAGCACCGGCGGACGATCAAGCATAACGAAGAACCGAACACGATCAAGAAATAAGCTTCCGCACTATGTATCGTTGTTATGTTAAATGACGAACTCACACATGATATGTTGTATAGTTTTAAAATTCTGTAAAAAGTTTAATGAACCCGTATTTTCAATGTATTTGAAACCATAACTACCCGTTTATTTTCGTAATTTATACGAAAACCGTTAAATAATAATAAGGGTGTTATATAAATCTTAGATCTACAAGATTATTAACTCACTTTGTTTATTACTTTTCAAGAAATCATTTTGTTTTCAAGTTCATGTTTAATCAAGAAGATGATCGTTTTATGTTGTTACATAATCATCATTCCACTTGCTAGATTATGTGTTTAATCACACTCTAGCAAGTTCCATATGATGATCAACATCATATTACCAAGAAATCAACAAGCAAACATCATACATATTCTAAACAACATCATTTTATCCATATTTCATCATATGTAAGCTTATCTTTGATGATTCAAGTGTATGTCTTTTAGTGTTCATGTGATTTACAACACAATATGTCTTTTAACCAAGCAAAAATAGAAGTAAACAAGGATCAAGAGGGTCTTATTACTAGCTTTAAGCTAGGGAAGATCACCAGTTGTTGGTGAAGACAAAAGTGATGGATAAAAGCTAACGAAAGAGGTCCTTGATGATCCACAAGTTCCAAGCTTCGTTAGTGACCTTCTTACACCTCAAGATAACCTTGGAATGGATGGGATTGGAAGGAAAATAATGGTGGTGTGGGTGAGAGGGGTCGGCCAAGAGTGTGGGAGGGAGGAAGAGAGAAGAGAGTTGGTGATGAAGATGATGAATGATTAAGGTCCAATATATAAACTCCCATTCCTTTTGTCCATAGGTTTATATGTCTTCATAAGTACAATACATATCTTACACAAGATTTTGGAAGGATTTAGTGAAGATTTAGAAAAATCTTGAGTGGGGCCACCTCCTTGGGCCGTAAATAACAAAGGGGGAGGGGGTCCATGTGTAAATTTGATGATAAGTAGGTAATTAGTGGAGGTTAAGTGTAAAATATCTAATGTTTATGTGTAGGATGCATTATATAGTGTGTTAGGGTGTTCGGTGATCATAACTAGCTCAGAAATGATGAAACAATGCTTCTAGCAATATTTTGGTGTTCTGGGTAATGTCCGGTTGTTCGGTTAGATACCGGTTCGTTAAAGTGCTAAATTGCACCGTTTAATGTCCTTTAGGTACCCTTTTGTGACGCTTTCAATTCCCGACACTTAGGAAGGTATTCTGGACCAATTTGTCATATTTTTACATGGTACAATATTGTTACAATGCTGAATTTTGCCGAAATGTGTGAAATTCAGCATTTAGAGTGTGTTTCGGGTGCTTTTTAGTGCGTATTTTAGCTTCCGGAAAGTCTATATGTTAACCCTTGTACGTACTCTTGGTTTTTAATGTATTCTTGACGTTGGACCTACACCAAGGCCCCAATTCTACTGTTTGACTGTTTTCTGCGGAATTGTTGACACAATGTGTCTTACCGGTGAGTTTACTAGTATTTCTGACGCAATGCTATCATTAATGCATAAAGCAATATTTGTATTATAAAACGTGCATGAATTCACATGTATGGTATGTAATCAGACAATGTTGACATTTAAGCACATAATTGCAGTTATCAAGTATTAACTAAATTGTACGGAAATTACCGGTTTTGTGCCAGTTGTCACACGTTAACATCTGTTGGCCCATAGCAGACCTTTGCGACTTCAGACATTCTTCATCAGTAGATGCTCTCTTTTGCCAGACTTTAGCTACAACAGACCTTTTACAAAAGCAAGTATTGACTCTTTGTAATTTGGAGGATCAAATTCTTCAAAAAACTCTTATTGATGATCAAATTTTATACATTATTTTGTGTTTACACTCATCTATTCACCCTTAAACCAACCTTTAATCCTATTAAACATCTGTTGAGTTACCAAACATCTGTTCACACACAATTCAACATCAACATAATCTAAATCAAACTCAGACACAATTACATATCTACATCAATATCGGTCTACAATCCTCAGATGATATTCAAAACTATATAATAATACTTATGCTTGCTAAAATAACCAAAAGTAAAATGTGACAACAAAGATTAATAGGATTAAAATTTATTCATTTATTCAGTAGTGACAGTCATTAGGATAAACAGTTGTTTCATAAGAATGAGAAGAATGATGTCAGTAGCATGCTTATACAAAGATTACAATTACCATGTTCACCTAGTGAGCAACATCTAATAGCCTAACAAACTCCCAACATCTGCTATGAGCCTAACCATTGTTACTATAAAGACCTCTGTTTAGCAGTATAATTTGAAAATCATATGTTGTTCTTTAACATCTGTTGGCCTATAGCAGACCTTTGCTTCTTCAGGCTTTCTTCATCAACAAATGTTCTGTTTTACCTTTCATAGCTACAACAGACCTTTTGCAACAGCAAATACTGGCGTGTTTGTAACTTGGAGGTGTAAATTCTTCAAAAAACTCTTATTGATGATAAAATTGTATACATTATTTTGTCATTGCACTAATCTGTTCAACTTAAACAAACCTTTAATCCTATTAAACCTCTGTTGACTTACCAAACATCTGTTCACACACAATTCAACATCAACATAATCTAAATCAAACTCAAACACTAAATAAGTAAAAGTAAAAAGCGACAACAAAGATTAATAGGATTAAAAATTATTCTTTTATTCATGACATTAAAATATCAACAATTACATAACATACTGAACACCGAAACTTTCAAATCTAACCATAACAGCAAGAATTAAGAAATTTTAGCTTCAACTCCATCGATTGTTGAACCTCTCGATGTATATCCTTGAGCATCGCCATGAACTCCACGTCTCTATCACCGCACTCTGTATTACCGACAACACAAAGGTCACAAACGATAGTTGAAGGCATCGCCATCAGGTTTCTGGAAACCTGGTCTCTCGTGAACTAACCAAGATGAAGTCCATCAAAACACCTCTTCAGCTCTTGAAGAGTAGCCCTATCCTCATATACTTGATCCTCAACTTGCTTGATAAAACGTTGCTTTAAATCATCAGAGTCTACAGAAGTGTATGATGACATTTTAAGTTATATATTACTCAACTGATGTGAAAGAAGGATATGTTTGTAGTAAAATGTGATGAAAAACAGGTGAACTGACAATGATATTATATAGTGAAATAGCTAACAGCCCAAAGGTCAGATTTAAACTCATTGTACATTTAATAATAACCTAACCAAGCAAAACAAAACGTGTAGATTTAATATAAACATATAAATTTATATTTCAAAACAGCAGCCTTTTAATGCAAAAACCTTTTCAAACCCCAGCTTTTATGGGAAAACTATAAAATTAAATATCAAGAAACCCAAGGGACAAATTTTAAAGCTTCAAAGAAAAAAAAGGCTATCAGAATTACAATTAACCTCTTCATTTACCACATAGACGCGTTTTAAACACTATAAAAAACCGATGATTAGTTTGATTCAAAACATCAACAAATTGTCTTACAAATGATTTTCTGTCAAAAACACATCAAAATCAGTAATACAAGAAAAATATAGATGGCAAACAGATGCTTCTACCACTGGTCAAACACCAGCGATGTTAAAACACATTTCTCGATCTGGTCACTCAAAGAAAAAAGATCAGACGAAGAACTAAATAGAAAAGTCGGCATAATCAGTGACAATGATTACAACAAAACCTGGAACAACATAGCATTACTTGATGAAATCCTCCACTCTCCTCCATCATATTTCCAGAAGAATGTAGAAGAGTTTCTGTCACAACTACTAAAACAGGATCAGAAAATCTGCGACATGCTAACCGATCTGAAAAACAAAAGAGAGAATGAAATCACATGGAGAAAGGCGAGAGTCTACGATATCCTTGCAAGTGTTAACTGTAGTGTGTAATAGTTTATGCATTTATATCTTTCTATGTATATGCATTTAATTTAATACTATCAATATGGATATTAACATACTCTAAAATGTGACACTTAATAAAAACTATCAACATTATCAACACTTGTTTCTTCACACATCAACTTAAATTAGTATAACTACATAAAAATAAGCCACAAACCTAAAATGCAACTCACCCATCAAAGAAGGTAACACATATAACTTTTCACGATGTTGCAACAATCTATACTTTCTATAAAAGAGAAAACCAAGTGACATAAGAAAAGCTTCATTGGCATTTAACGTTGTTGGAACAATGAAACTCTCCCATCAAATAAGGTAGAACATGCAAGTTTTCACGATGTTGCAACAATAATATTGCAACATCGATGTTGAAACGTTGATGTGTGAAACATAGCTTTATTGAAACGACGATGTTGGAACAATGATATTGGAACGATAATGCGTAAACAGAATCAACAAATGTTCGAACAAAGAACTATAATCGGAGATTAACCGGTTGACTCATGAGAGCTATGCATTTGAGAGAGAGAGATATGCTCGCAAATATGAGTGAGAGGGATGAATTGAAATTTGAATGTGGAGCCAGATTCATATATGTTATTTATATGGTTCGAATATATGGTTTGAATTTTGAATTTGGAGCCAGAATTTTGAATCTGGCCAAAGGTCTGCTTTTCTTATGAAGAGCAGAGGTTTGAACAAAGTCTGAAGAACAGAGGTTTTAATTTTGAATGAAGAGTAGACTTTGACTTTTAAATGAAGGACAGAGATTTGAATCAAATGTATTTTAAATTAAGACTTATGATGTAATAATGACATAAGAAAAGCATTGTTGGACAACCTCTATGGCTGTCACCTCAACTTTTCTTATGTCACTTGGTTTTCTCCTTTTATAGAACGTATAGATAGATAGATTAAACTTAAATTAAAGATAAATATGTTTGATTTTATTCAGTAATTTTTTAAAAAAAAGAGTAAATTACTTTTTGAGTCCCTATATTTTAGTAATGTTAACCACTTGAATCGAAAATAAAAAAGTTTAACGCCCTGAGTCCCTAACCGCTCATATTTTAACGTTTTCAGTCCAATTTTTTAACACTTGTACTTTGATTTTGGACTCAAGTTGTTAAAACCACTAAAACACAGGGACTCAAAACTTTATAAATGAGCAGTTAAGGACTCGGAAACTTTTTTATTTTGAACTAAAGTGATTAAAATCACTAAAACACATGAACTCAAAAGGTAATATAAAAAAAATATTGATGTGTGGAAAACTTAGTAATGCTTTTAAAAAGAAAGGGGACTTCAAAATTTAGATTATTCCGGTTAGACCCCTGATTTTACATAACGTTCATTTAATATAGTAGATAGATATATAACACATGGATAAGGCTAGGTAGAAAACCCTCCTTAGGTAGAAAACCCGGGAAACTCAAAGCTCCCGACATTTTTTTTTTTTTGAAAAAAATAACACATGTAATATACATGTTTTTAAGAGTTTTGGGCCAAAAAAATCAAAAAAGCGCCGAAGGGTTTTTTTTAAAAAAAAAAAAACAAATTTCAGCAACTTTCAGCATTTGTTGTCTAACACATGTTAGTTAACGAAGTTTTTGGAACTTGTTTATTTTTTAAAAAAAAAAGTACTCGGCGCTTTTTTGATTTTTTTGGCCCAAAAGTCTTAAAAACATGTATATTACATGTGTTATTTTTTTCAAAAAAAAAAAATGTCGGGAGCTTTGAGTTTCCAGAGTTTTCTAAGAAAGATAGGGTTTTTTGTCTAGCCCAACCCTATAACACATATTACAAAATTGTCATTATATTAATCTTATTCATCTAAAACACTCATCCAATGGCCTACGCTTTTTAGACACAATAGCATTTTTAGCCTACATGTATGTTGCGTAATTATGTAATTATATGTATAATTGTGCGTTGTTATACATATAATATGACATAAGTAGATAAATAACATTTAACTACTATGTACATATGTTTGTAATTACAAATAACATAACCATATAAATAACCCTTAGTTACTATGTATATATGTTGTGTAAGGTTGTGTAAGAGTTGAGATCATGTACAAAGAGTGCTAACTGTAAGAAGAGTCAAACATATCTGAGATAGTTTAAATCAAGGGTTAGTATTGATGACAAATAAAACTCTTATAATTAATAATTAGTACTAACAAGTTAGGGGAAATTTCGTAAAATTACTAATTTATATTAAACTAGGATTGCGACCCGCCGCAATGCGGCGGGAATTCTTTAGTTATAACTAAGTCGATCTAGGACCCGCACGTTATGTTAAACCTGTCAAACGGGGAAAAAATACACGATGTAAAAACGTTCACCCACACACGCACGTTGCGTCGTGTTAACTCGCAAAATTTAGAACGAAACGTAAAAACGTTAAACCAAAGACGCACATTGCGATGTGTTAAGTCACAAAATTTAGAACCAAGCATAAAGCGAAAAGTTTGCGGAAAATGAAAACCATAAAGGATCAAAGTTGAAAGTAAAAAAGTTATGAGGATAGATTGCCAAAGATAAAAAGTTTTGGGTTAAAAGTAAAAAAAACAAATAGTTTTGGGTTAAAAGTAATTTTTGAACTACCTTTGGGTGGAATGTAAAAAAAAGTCAATTTTTTTTGGAAAACCCCCAACGCCAAGGTTACAACAACCATATGCATAACCATTTTTTCTTTGAAAACCCCCAAAGCACACCCTGAGTTCGGCGGGGTGTAAAACGGTGTCAAATAGTACTAATGCCACACAACCGTTATTGACCACCAACACTGACTCGACCTAGGATCTGCGTGTTGTGACGAACCTGTCAAACATGAAAAAAATAGAGGTAAAAACGTTCAACCACACATGCACGTTGCGCCGTATTAACTTGCAAAATTTGAAACAAAACATAAAAAAGTTGAACCACAGTCGTACGTTGCGCCGTATTAACTCGAAAAATTTAGAACTATACGTAAAACGAAAATTTGCGAAAATTGAAACTATAAGTGACAAAAGTTGTGAAGTTAAATTGCAAATAATGAAAAGTTTTGTGTTAAAGTTAAAAAACAAATTATGTAGGGTTAAATTTGCAAAAGGTAAAAACTTTGGACTAAAAGTAAAAAATCAAGTTTTTTTTTGAAAAACTCATAAAGCACAATGTACAAGTTCTATTGCATGTTTTTGTTGCTTATTTATAGTAACTAGAATTACCACCCGCCGCAATGCGGCGGGGGATGCGTTAGTTATATATCATATTAGATGAAAGTCAAATGTTTCTTACATGACCGCGAGCCTGTGTGTAAAACATAGAAAATAATAACTGAGCCGATCTATGACCCATACATTGCAACAAACCTATCAAACGGAGAAAAATAGACGCGTTGTGACGGGCCTGTCAAACAGCATAAAGTAGATGAAAAAATGTTGAACTCCACACGCACGTTGTGGCATGTTAAACAGAAAAATCTAGAACGAAACGTTAAACATATGGCTGTAAACGAACCGAACGTTCAGCGAACAATTCGTGAACCGTTCAGCGGGAAGTTCGTTTATGTTCGTTCGTTTAATAAACGAACGAACATGAACAAGAAATTTCGTTCGATTAGTTAAATGAACGAACATGAACAGAGCTCTCGTTCGTTCGATTGTGTTCGTGAACGTTCGGTAAGGTGTTCGTGAACGTGTTCATGAACATTCGTTGATTTGCGTTCGTTTATGTTCGTATGTTTGTGTTTTAATTGAAGATCTTTGTGCTTTCTTATATTTTATTTGTACTTTTTATATTATTAAACTTTTATTTATTTTTATTACCCTAACAATTAAACTAGGAAACCCACTTTCACCTTGTTTATGCATCATTTCCCTTTCATTTCTCATTATTTTCATCGGCGAATAATATCGACCTCCGTTCCACAAGAAGGGATTCAAGTTTGAGTGCTACTCTCTGGGCCATCTATCTTTATCCTTCGTCGGTTTCGCCAAATTTATTTGTGTTCGTGAACCGTTCGCGAACACGCTCATTTCCTTAATGAACGAACACGAACATAAAATCTCCTTCGGTAAGTGTTCGTGAACCGTTCGTGAACACATTTATTCCTTAACGAACGAACACGAACAAGGCCTTGTTCGTGTTCGTTCGGTTCGTTTACAGCCCTAGTTAACACACAAAACTTGCGATAGATGAAAAGTATATAGGGTCAAAGTTGCAAAAGTTGAAAAGCTTTAGGTTAAAAGTAAAAAAAATCAAAGTGGTTAAATCGTAAAAGATGGAAATTTTTGAATTAGAAGTGAGAGTCCAAATTAATCAAAGGGGTTAAATTGTATAAAACGGAAACTTTTGAAGTAGAAGTGAAAAATCAAATTAATCAAGGGGGTTAAATTACCAAAGATTAAAACCTTAAACTAAAATTGTCAAAGATTGATACTTTAGGGTTAAAAAGGGAAAATGCCTTTTTTTTTTGAAATACTCCCAAAGCTAAAAGTACAACACATGTATGCATAAAGAACTTGCTAATTTATTAAATTACCAAAGATTAAAACCTTAAACTAAAATTGTCAAAGATTGATACTTTAGGGTTAAAAAGGGAAAATGCCAATTTTTTTTTGAAATACTCCCAAAGCTAAAAGTACAACACATGTATGCATAAAGAAGTTGCTAATTTATAGGTTTATAATAAAATAATAAGATCTATTATTTATGGATATTTTAGTCATTTAACCATTTTCCAATAAATACTAATTCCACCAAGGTTTTTTAATCTAAAATAACTTTTATATAATTCATTATTAAAAAAAAAATTATACCATAAAATCAAGTATTTTTTTATCTTTAATATGAGTACCATATTGTTATACCTTTTTTTATTTATAAAAGTGATTTTTAAAAAGTTACAAAAATGTGTTTTATAATTGTGCTAGTTAAGTAGTTGAAATGTGCTAGTATGAAAAATGTATTGTGTTAATTTTAAATCTATATGTATGTTCTTATTTTGTTGTGCAACTCTTATGGGGATCATATCAAAACAATTCACCCACATTAATCCCTGTTGTGCGATAAAGTTCAATTCCATGTAAAACCCCATTGTGCGATCAGCCTCGAAGACGAACAACAGATTGAATACGAACAAGCTGAACAAGCTGTTGTGCGTTCAGCCTCGAAGCAAACGTCCAGCGATAATCAACAATCAGCATCATCACTACATATTTGGTAGGTAAAATCTTCTATAATGCGTTTTTATATGGGTGTATAATGTTTGAGAGTTTTTGTGCTGGGTCGGATTGTGGGTTTTATGCTAATAAATTGTTAATTTCCATAAGGTTTTGTAATGTTTGATATATTGAGAATTTTCGGTTTCTGATGGGTTTAATGTTGGTTTTGTGTTGTTCAAGTGTTAATTACCATAGATGTAGGATAGATGAGTTGGTTATGTGTTGATTACAATAAAATATAAATAAACACCAAAAGTAGATATACTAAGCACATCTGTGTTAAATCTGAAAACCAAAAGTAGATATAATCAGCACATCTGATGTGCTGATAATGGAGAACGATTGAGGACGATGTGCTGGTAACAGAGAACGATTGAGGATGTTATGTTAATTATATAGTGTAGTGCTAATTGTATTTTTTGGGGGGTGGTTCCCGCAGGTTGGTTCAATCATGGAGAGTTACCAGATCATGGATATGTTAAAAGAAATTCAAAACTTTAATTTAAATTAAACTTGCAAAGATTTAAGGATATTTTAATAATATTATTTTACTTAGTTATAAATAAATAGGGTCAAAATGTCTAAATTACCCCTAAACTAATTTTTTATTGAAGGACACTTGTCAATTATGTGTTGGTTCTTACAATTCTTATAAAACATAAGTGTTTGTATTTGATTCCATAAGGCTACTCGGTGTGGAGGGTAGTCCTCAAAGGATGCTCCGCACGTAGGATGGGTGTGAGAATGGGCCTAAAGGGAATGGACCTAGGGAAATGGAAGATGGGCCTAAATATATACATATGTGTATGTATGTATAGGTGTGTGTATATAAAGAAGATGAGAGAGGACTGGCGACATCGTCTTGGGGAGGACGTTCACGACGTCGACAGGGGTGCGGAAATGATGTGAAGGGGCGGTGCCGGGGCAAGACGAGACGGGAACGGTCCCCATACCGTATTGCCTAATTAGCAAATTATTTCTAGACTCCGTACACTTTGTACTTTCTTTAAACGACCTTTACAATAGCCTGTCCCTTTTTTTAATATATGTGTATACATACATACTTGCTAGAGCCTTCTTTGGTTCTTAAGTTTATAATATATTGCCTTTCAAATTAAAAAAACACACGCACATTACTCTTATTTAATTCATATAAACAAGTATGAGAAAAGGTGTGGACGCAATTGTAAGTTGTAACTGAAAACGACTTGATATGTGGGAGCTTACTAACATCCAGCTGTTCTCTACATTCGAAACAATTAAAATGGATAATATTCACTTTCAAAACTTCCATCATCCCCACCTCCAATTCAAAACTTTGACTTTGTTGACACAGTCAAACCATGATGTCAACATGAAGTTATCATTCTGCCTCCATTGCTACCAATAACTCTACTCTTTTAACAACTCTTGGTTGCACCCTCAACAATTCTACTCAACCAAAGTATAGGTAGAAACAAGACTTGATTCCGCGCGGTGTATGAAAAATAAGCACCAAAACTCCCTTAACCAAGAACGCGACACGTCAACATAAAAACGACATACAATACACACTAATAGTTTAACTCTATCCAAACCACCACTATCGCCCATGACAATAACCAAATATAGGTAAAAACATAGCCTGGTGCATGCAATATAAGCACCACAACTCCTTAACCGAGAACGCGACACATCAATATGATATACGATACCATATACAATAGTCCAATAGACACGAGGATTATACTAATTTGTAGTAGAATAGAATAGAATATTCTTTGAATACTTGTAGTCTATGGAAATGAAAAGATATGGTCCTAGGAAAAGATTAAGTGGGCCCAAGAAGAGCAAAGATAAGCCACCTGCAGGAAACCGCGTTATAAACAGTGAAAACAAAATCTCTGTCATCCAAATTCTAAGTGCTCATTTCATTATAAAAATGGTTGATTCCCAAGATCCTATGAATAGAAAAACACACAGTGAGAGTGAAGGGACAGATGTCAAGTCTCACAATGGTCAAAACCAGGATCATTGTCTTGTAGCAAACATTAAAACATAAAAATCTATTCATGAAAGTAGATTGAACCTACTTGGAAGCTGCTTCAACAACTTAAAATATATATTAATCACTTGCATCTATAAATACATGGCAGAATCACATTCTGTAATGCATTACCTTTGACAAGAATATTCTAAGCTAAACTTAAGACAACTAATCATGAGCGAAAACGGTCATCGAGGCGGTACTTCTTCCATTTACCGGGGTGTCAGGAAGCGGAAATGGGGCAAATGGGTGTCCGAAATTCGTGAGCCAGGGAAGAATACCAGAATCTGGCTTGGGAGTTTTGAGACACCGGAAATGGCGGCAGCCGCTTATGACGCGGCGGCATTTTACCTCAGGGGTGATGTTGCCAAGCTTAATTTCCCCGAAAGGGTAAACGCTCTCCCTAGGCCGGTGAACTCGAGTGCGGAATGCATACGCATGGTGGCACAAGAGGCGGCATTGCAGTTCACACCTCCCTTGCCGGAATATGAGCAAGAGCAAGGTGGCTCGAGCTCGGGTCATACAGTGCCGGTCAATGTCGGGCTTTCACCGAGCCAAATTCAGGCCATAAATGAGTCACCGCTTGATTCCCCCAAATTTTGGATGGAATTAAATGATGCTCTTTTGGATGATCCGAAAACGTATTTTTCTAACGCTAGTTACTTTGACCCTGTGGCTGACTGGGAAGAGATACCTGACTATACTCTCTGGGGTCCTTAGGTAACAAAAAGAAAAGAAAATGATACTATTATTTTTATTATAATAAAAAAGAAACAAAAAGAAATGGTCCTAAAAATTAGTTACTTACAAAATTTATAAAATATTTTTTCATGGTTTTTTTTATTAATAAAACTTATTTTTTTGTGTCATAATTATTTATATGATAGTGTGCGTTTCTAATGGTCAATGTTTTTTTCTATTAATAAAGCCTAAGGTCCAAGTGACTACTTTTGACCTTGGGTGTGGCCCAAAAATAAAGGAACCAGCAAGATAGTTAATCTTTAACAACACGTGGGTAGTGACGGAACCAGAACTTTTCAACTGGGTCACAACATAAATTTTTTTTTTAACTACACTCCAAAGACAATTTGGGGGTCAAACTAAAAAAAATACGATCATGTTGACTCACGATTCTGACCATGCATGTGAGGCTCACGGTTAAATACTCATCTACTATGGATTCAATGTAATGAGCTGAGTTTTAATAGCTCATTTGACACTACTGATCTGGAAAGCTGCAGTGCTAGCAAGGGCCAGGTGCTTATAAGAATCGATTCTTTTGTGTGCGCGTGTGTGTTTTATTTCATGATGTACGCAACAAAGGTTCCTGTAAGGTTTGATATGCCAGTTATGTTGCCTTGTATAAAATTAGTAGCCTTATCATATGTAACGACTACCATTAGTTTCTACATCTTATCCAGTATCATATAACAATGATCATCTCGGTAACATGGCCAATCATGTCTGGATTATTCTTAAAAACTACCGATTGGGTTAAAGACGATGATTATCTCAGTAAATTGGCTTAACCATGTCTTGATTATCATCAAACACCTATCAACTGAGCTAAACACAATGATCATTTCAGCAAAATGGCTAACGATATCTTGATTGAACTCAAACACTACCAACTGGACCAAAGCTGAACATCATCTCAGTAAAATTGCTAACACACACTACCAATTAAGCTAAAGATGATGATCGTCTCCATAAAATGGCTAAACATGTCTCGATTATCCTCTAACACCAGCAAGTGTTAGGGTATCACGGCTGTCTAGAAGAAAAAAAAAACAGAAAAACGCAGCAGCGGCGAAACTGCTGCTGTTTGACCTGCATTTGACTTTTGTTGGCTGGTCAACGTTGACCAGAGTTGACCATCGTTACCGTTCATTGGTTACTGTTCACAGCACTACTTTAAGAGAAACACACAGTCACACACAAACACGAACACTAAAACAAAAAGAAAAGAGAACTGGAATTTTAACATGGTTCGGTCTAATCTGTCCTACGTCCACGGGTTGCAACTGGGTCAAAGACCAGTGGTAAACCATGGCCAGTCCATATGAGTTGCATTTTAAAACCATTGGTAAACCTCATGCTAGTAGTCATTAGTTCTAATAATGGTAGTGCAAAAAAGATCATTATAGTATAGTTTTAGTAAAGAAACATGATAAGTGATTGTGACCCAAACTGACTCATTACTACTTAACCTGAATCAGTTTTGACTATACTCCACCTATCCTACCATCCTCATATATATTGGTACGGACCATTAGTTTGTAAAAAATGTGTTCACGGGTTGGTGCATCTTCAGTTTACAAAATCGAAAGACACGTTCAGATGCAGTTGTTTTCAATCAGTTATGTGTTTAAATCAAATAAAATGATCCAATTACTAAACATAGTGCAACTTCTGATGAATATTCCTACAATTCTTAGATATCAAAAGCTTAATCACTAAACATTGTGTCCTCATCTCTAATAAATATTCCTAATTTCCTACACTTCAGCTTAATACACCATAACACTTCAAGCATTCTATTTGTCAAGACCTGTCAAGCTGCCAGACTAATATACTTAATTACATACCCCAAGAGGGGTTTATTAATTATATATCTAGCTTGAAGCAATCCATTGTTATCAGTCATCTTCAATGTGTAACATGCATGTGGAATCAAACATTTGGTGCTCAAATGAATCGTTTGGTATATCTTTCAGAAAATGAAAATCTAGATCATTAATGACATGGCTGGATTACATTTTGTAATGCATTACCTTTGAGCACCAAATGTTATATTCCACATGCATGTTACACATTGCATAATCATCTATTGAGATCGAATATAGGACCAACGTTTATTCACCATGTAGGGTCAAGATCATCTTGAAGTTCCAGGAAAAGGCATAAACACAAGAAAGTTTATTACAAACTGGTGTGTAAAAAATTGTTCAAATTCACACAAAACGCCATGGAACGGACATTCAGTGTAGTGAAAGCAAGATTTCGAATTTTAAAAGACGCCAAATGTTGATTCCATATGCATGTTGCGCAGTGCAAAGGCTTGAACATTGATCAAGAAGATTTTGGACAACACTCATAATGACAAACTGCTTCAAGTTAGAAATTCAAATGCTAACACCTTGTGGAAAGTATATCAGTCCCACCAGACATATCGACCACATCTTAATAGCATGCTTAATTGTTATGGTAGAGTAAACTTGGTATGCATGAAGTGTAAGAATGTTTATCAGGTTTAGTGACTACTGACTAGCTCATTGTACTGGCTTCTAAAACTTATTACGACAGAAAACAACTGCATTTGAAGTTTGACCATGTTTTCCGATTCTATAAACCTGTAAGTGCTCTATCATTTGAACTCTACATTCTTAGTTTTCTGTAAAAAGTGTGGAGAAGTTCTGGAAAAATCGGGATAGAAATTTGTTAAGTGTTAGTGATAAAGTATTTACAGAATAGAGTTTATTGGGATGCAAGTATTTATAACTAAGATCGAAGAATCTATAGAACTCTCTAACTATATATATAACTTATCATTTTAACAAACACGAGAGATGAAACAGCCATGAACATGCAAAATGACTCATGTCAGCACATATAGCATTGTAAACTTCTGATATGTAGCTTGCAGACCCATCACTTAAGTCAAGTATACAGCAAGGTTTTGGTTGAACGAAAAAGAGGGTATTTCAGTAATTTTCCAACCAGTTGGAGGTAGAGACTACTAACATGTTTATATATAGCATGACCTTGACCTACTTCTACATGCAGGAAGTTGCTCAACGAGTGAAACACCAGCAAACTCACTCCACATGTGACATGCCCCCTCCAGTTTCAGATTTTGTCCTGCGTATCACGAGAAAAAAGATTGAGAAAAGAGCATACTGATTAATAATTCTACTATGTATTTCTTACATAAACATACTAAACAAGAAATCATTGAATAAGTTAATCTACTAGAACTTCGCAAAGGCGTGTATTAGCGCTTACTTGTGATCAGACGGATTCGGCATTAGCTCATAAACAATCGTTGCAACAACGTCTCTCTTCAGCTGTACAATCAAAAAAGTGAAATTTTGAGAAAAGCATGCAAAAGAAGAGAAGAAATCCCAAAACTGAACTTTACCTGAGTAGCTTCACCTTTTAGCCCAATGTATTGTATTCTAGATGTGTCACCTCCATAATTATCAGGAAAATGCAATGTTAGATTTCCAACACCTTGAAACCTAGAATATCTGGTACACAACACATAGATCAACACGCGTTAAAAATCGCCATCGTATAAGTTTCGTATACTAGAAACAGAATAGATGAAAAAATCATAACAAAAAAAGATTTCTCAATAACGCAAACATAAGACGCACCTTGTCTGGTATTCTAAGACTCCTTGCAAGTTTTCTGCCAAATCCCACTCCTAAAGACAGTATAAAGTTTATCATTTAAGAAAAAGAGTTATAAATTGTAGATCTTGGGACATATTTAGCAAGCGAACCTGAACAGCTTGCATACTCTGAGCATCTGAGAAATCGATTCCTTCTCGATTGATAAACCTACATACAATAATTACGTTTTAGGTTTAGTTTGTAGCTATTGAAAAATTGTTGTACAATGATTGAACATATTATAGGAAGAGGTTATTATCCAGAATCATGCCAACGAAGGATAACTATTTTAGAGTTAAATAACAGTTCAAACATTGTTGAAGTATACCAAAAAAACAAACCTAACAAGCTAAAAGTATAATAGTGATATAAAGGCATGTAAGTTTAATCCTTCAACAAAATAAAACCATTTTATGGGAACAATCAAACAAAATTAGTATTGTGGCATTTAGGGTATAGATTGTTCTTTTTACTATTAATTTCACAAGTGGAATTCTACTAGTAATGGTCATAAAACCCAGTTTAAGCCTTAACCCGTATCATATGCTACTGAATACGTGTTCATCAAGTACGAAAGTCATTATACTTTATCGTATTGTAAATCCAGCATAAGAGTTCAGCTTTGCACAAATAGAAGCTTTAATATCACGCTGAATATTGACATTGTGAGGCTAACATAGTGGCTAGATCATCTTTTAATCTTATCGTGAGTGTTCTCGGTGTGAGAAATTCCTAGTTTAATTGAGTGAGTCATGATTAGCTATTAGAATTCCTATTGATTTATCTCTAAGTTTGTTCTTAGAGATGATTGTTTGTAATTCTGTTGCAAACAAACCTTTGTAATTTGAGTTCTCAATTAACGAAAAGTTTGAATTATGAACTTTATGTGATTAATTGTTTATGTTGAATTAAGTATTCAACCCTTTCCATTTGTGCTCGTCATTTCATTATTATCTCTATTCTAGGACCCAAGAATAACAATGTTTATAATGGCACAAACAACATTGTGCACATGTAATTTTAATTGTTTCCTAAATCGTTCACAAGACTAACAAACATAATTATAAGGTTTATCCAAAATTAATGAAATTGTGTAGCTGAAAAAGTAGGGTTTTAAATTTCTACTTACGCTCTCATCTTGATTGGACTTGTTCCATCAGCGCCACCAACAATTGAAATGCTCTTTATTTTAACATCGGATGTAAATCTGTCACAAAAAAGTTTCAACAAATTAACATAACAGTTAGCTCACGAGCCTAGAAAGAAACATAATACACCATTATATGTAAGTTTCTTTTTTAGCATGGTCAGTTTCGTCAAAAAAATACCACACATTATTGTAATACCATACCTTGGGACATCATATAGCAGTTTTTGAAGCAATAAATTGTCAGGTACATTCGTATCTTACACCTAATTACTTATATCTATTATTACGCCATTTAAGTATCTAGATATATTAGTGATGAAGTTTACTTTCTTAATTTTCACAGCAAAAACGAAACAAGGAACAAACCAAGTTAAGTAATATTGCCGGTATCAATCAATCAATCAATCAATCATACCCAGTAAAATCCCACAAATAGCAGAGCTATTTGTAGGGTCTGGGGAGGGTGGGATGTAGGCACACCTTACCCCTATCCATAGGGATAGAGAGGCTGCTTCCAGTGAGACCCTCGGCTCCAAAATAACCAGGAAAGAAAGAGAAAAAAATATAGAACCATGGGGTGTGTGTGTGTATGGAGCTATCAATATAACATGGGTGGTAAAAGAGTGCATGGTAAACAAGACAAATATATTAACAACACAGAAAGCGTATACAAATAGATACATATCTACGACTATACACTACCCCTAAGAACACAATTGAATCCTCCCCTAGAAATCTTTAACCTTAATCCTCCGTCTCCACGAGCTCCTATCATGAACCATGTTCTCAGAGAGGTGCGATTTTTGCAAATCCTGCCTAATCCGCTCATCCCAAGTGATTTTGGGTCTGCCTCTACCCCTCCTCCCTTCCACCACGAGATTTTCAACTACTCTAACTGGCTCTATTGTCTGCCTCCTCTTCACATGCCCAAACCATCTCAATCTTCCCTCCTTTATCTTATCTGATAAACTAGCTACTTCTAACCTCTCCCTAAAAACATCATTTCTTATCCGGTCTAACCTTGTGTGCCCACACATCCATCTTAAAATAAAGAGCATTTCACATGCCCACACCTCTCCCTAAGTAATATTGCCGGTACTTATCATATAATATATATGAAAATGTACTACTTACGGAATAAAAACAATCAACTCAGGATCACCCTCATTGCTTTCCAAGAAACCCTGCATGAATGGAGAAAATCACTAATCACATTTAGGTTGAAAAGCTGGACATTATCACATTAAAGGTAGACAGAATGCAGAGTAAGTCAGAAAATAAAATATGGAAACCAAGAGTCTGAAAAGCATCTCCAGTTCTCCACCAAATGGAATTGGGAAGAAAGAGCACACGCTCACAAGTCATGAAAACATAATCAAAAGAAGAAAGGGGTGAAGGATGAAGATGCAAGCCACTCTACCAGAGACATTATGAATGTTTTACCCCTGGTAGTGTAAGTTGAAAATTTTACGATGCTCTTTCCTCTGGAAGTTTTTCAGCTGAATATAGCACCAGGGCTACAAACTAGTCGAGCTTCCATAGAGTTATTAGAGCTTGAGCTTGAACTCAACTCATTTGAGTCGAGGTTTTAACAAGCTCGATCTAGAAACACAAAACGAGCCGAGCTCAGGTTTATAAGGGCGTTGACTCTAATTCTTATTAAGCTTTTCAAACCTTATGAGATATGAAGGTATGATATATATACACACACACACAAACATACGTATATACACACATACACAATTTTGAGCTAATTGGGCCTCACTTGAGCTGCATGTATCAATTTGCTTGAATTTATTTAGAGGTCAACAGAAGGGAACTAAGTGCCGCACGGCTGTATATACGCATATACATACTTTTGAGCTAATTGGGCCCCACTTGAGCCTTCAATATCTTTAAAGGTCAACAAGAAAAGAAAGGCTAAGTGGTGCACGGCTGGCTTAGAATGCCTAATAATTGAATTAGTTTAGTGATTCTGTGATTGAATACAGTTTTAATATACTTTGCGAGCTACTCAAGCCAAATTTAGCCTGCATGATGTTTACAAACACCCACCTTCAATTGAGCCAGGCCACCCAGGGTAAAACGCCATGTATATAGATGTTTCTATATGAAGCATCCAATCACAACCCAAGGTTTAAAAAAACGGAAACGAGTTTCGAGGCGTTTTCCCTTCGCCTCACTAGGCGTAAGCCTCGAGGCGAACCAAGGCGTAAGCCCAAGGCGGAATTAGAAAATATATATAAAAATTATATATCTTATAAAAATAATAATACTAACTAAATTCATCAAAATCATCAAAAACACACATAAAAAAGATATAAATTGCTTAAAATTGACACAAAAAGTCAAAAACATCAAAAACAAATATCAAAAACCCCTGAGGCGCAGCCTTTTTAGCGCCTCAGACCCTCTGAGGCGCACGTACAATAGAAACCCCCTGAGGCGCGCCTTAGAATCGTTTTTTGGGCGTTTCGCCTCAAGGCGCCCACGCCTCAACCGTTTTTTTAAAATATGTCACAACCACAACACTTATGCCATGGTACCAGACCACTTTTATGTTTTATGAACACAAATGTACACACACGCACATATAAAATACACACAACGTATCTTCGTCTGTAACCCTTGTCGTCCTTCCGTGTCCTGTTTCTAGGGTTTATAATTCCAACCAACCCCCACAAACGTCAAATTTTTATTACAAAAGACCTCCTTGTGGTTTCATCGAACTTAAGTGTCTTCACCATTTTCAATATACGAAAATCATGGAAAACACTCTACAATAACTACAATCGAAACAGGAGCAGGCAATGCATGGATAAAGAGACCAATCTTGATTTTCATTCCAATTCCATATCCATCAACTTTGATCATTTATCATCATCTCACTGGCAAACATCTTAACAGAACGTTTAAAGAAGAATTACCTCTGAAGAACTTAGGCGGTGCTCCCAAGCTTTGAAAACCGATTTGACACTTCCAGGAACAGCCTCATTCAGTGCAGACACCTTTAAAACCAAATAAGTGATTTATTTCTCATATTCTCAAAAACAAAAAGATGTATACTATATAACCTAGAGTCTCCAATTAAAGTAATAGAAGTACTTAAAAAACCCTATCAACTGCTCTAACATATACATTACTACTTCTATTCTCAATTCTCAAATAATTTCACTGATCACACAGCAAAAATACAACAAATATAATCAGTCAATTACCAACTGTAACTAAAAAGTCCTAATTTACCATAACCTAAATCAGGAAATTTTGATTAATATAAGGAGCAGATAGGAAGGGGGAGAAAAAGACCTTGGGGATGTCAATGTGTTTGTAGAGAGACCAATCGGATGAACAGTCGTGATCTTCGCAGCTGTGATCATGCAAGCACGCCATTTCTTTCTCCTCCTCACAAGATCTCAGTGGCGATGGAGCTTATATCAGAATCCCTAGAATTCTTGTTAGACACGAAAGGAACTTTTGAGTTGGAGAGAAGGCTGCTGCGTTTACGAGTTTATCCTCTATCATTTGATGGTAGTTTGGTAATTTTGGAGAATCCACAATATACCAATCTTAAAAACTCAAAATAAACAAATTTAAGAGTAAACTGCAATTTACGGCCGTAAAGAAAGAGTCCGGTGTTAAGTTGTGTCCGTCCGTGAAGAAAGAGTCCGGTGTTAAGTCATGTCCTCGCTAATGAGGTGGTGGTGGGGTGGTAAGGGAGAGACTTAGTGTTTTAAGAGACTCAAGTTCAATTCTTACCCTCACCATTATTTTTTGCGGCACCTGGTGATGATGAGAGACTAGGCGAATAGGTGGAGATCGCTAGTTCGATCCTTGAACTGAGCGGGTTTTACCTCACCGCACTGTCGTGCCTTCAGGCGAGTGTTTACAGGCTTCGGCCCTAGATGAGGGTTTTCCCCGGTTCGGAGGCGAGTGTATCCCGATGTGGTGAATTTCGCCAATAGCCCATTTGGAGGGTTGATTGGCCATTCAAAAAAAAAAAGTCATGTCCCCATTTTGAAAAAATTGCTTGTTGAGTCTCTTGTGTTGTAGAAGTGCTACACATTGAGTCCCTGAGATTAGGTTCCATTAGAATTTACCATTAAGTGGTTAACCAAATACATTGTAGAAGGGGTAAAATAGATATTTTACCAATATAAAAACACCGCATTCTTATAGTTTGGTTTTCCCTATACCATGAGTCCCCCACCACCACCATTATCTGCAAAGGAATGATTTTATAAAAAAATGAAGAATGAACTTCACATAATCATATCAATGGTAATAACTTGTTTATATTTATCAAATTATAGATACTAAGAAATCTATAAAGTATATTAAAACAAAACATTTTAGTGCCACTTGTTAGCCTCTTACACCTGTTACTGCCACGTGGCAGAGTATCACTCTATGTTTATTGTTTTTTAGCGCTAAAACCAAAGGCTCTTATACTTCTTCTGTTTTCTTTCCTCAGACGTCATTCATTCATAAAGGACTTCCCGTAAAGTTATTACATTTATCAAGAACCGTAAATCAATTTCGTCTTCAATCAAGATCGGAAGCGACCAGGTAATGTATGTTTAATGTAACGATTTGGGTTTTTTTTTTTTTTTTGCTTGATTGATGTTCTTTTCTTTCAATTTCAGTTTCATCATGTTTGTTCCTTAATTTTCTTAGGTTGTACATAACAGGAGGTCGGATGGTTGAAGTTTAGGATCAGAAGAATGAAAAAGAACGAAATTGGTTCACTAGGTTGAAGATTTTATGGTGGTGGCAGCTATGATATTAGAGGACTCGGCCATTAGGCGGCCATTTAAACAAGAATCGTTGAAGACGGCTTCGTATAAGGTAGCATTCGGTGTTTTCGGTTTCCTTTTTGTGGCGTTGGTATTTGGAAGACCTTGTTGCCGCTTCCGGCTATGGCGGCTAGGATTCCGGTGAATGAAAAATGGAAAAAACTACAGGTAAATCTATTGCCCATTGAGACACAACATAAATACACAAATATGATTATGTGAACCTTACACTAAATTTCTCATGATTCAGACTTCAACTCAAATGGTTGAATAAGGTGGACTAGACTTCAGAGTAGAATGGATGTCAATTATCTTCATTTTACCTCAGCCATTAAACGGTTGTGTATGGAGTTTACAGCTGATGAAATATGACTTGAATATTTGAAAGAAAAAGGTATTCCTTGAGCTTTGAATGCTATGCAATATGGTCCAACTGAATGAAAACTTGTGTAGGTGCTTTCTTAAAAAACAAAGACAATCACCTATTTGGATGTAGAGCAAGAACATGTATAATCTATATTGACTTCTATCAACTATTTCAGTTATGATATGTTTTCTTTTTTATTAATTTTATTTGTGATCAAAGATTTTGAAAGCTATACAATATGGTCTAACTGAATAGAAAAATGTGTAGGCGTAGGTGATCAAAAATGCAAGATGTGGAAATATCAACCCTTAGGTTAGAGGGAACTGTACCACCAGTATAACTACATGTTGTACGCAGGTGGATTCCATCTTATAGGGATCACAAGATACACTACGTGCTGGGCCACTGGTCAACCGAGAGGTACACCCATAAACCTCGAATGTTTAGGCATAGACGATAAATAACACCATCATCGCCACCAATTTATTTGCATCTTAATGCGTTAGTATATATTTTGTTGAGGCTTATAATCAATTATTAAGTTAGGTTTTCTTAGGCGGCATCTGCAAAAACATATCATAAACTTCATTCGGCGGGTTTACGGAGACATTCAACAACCAGGGCTTCTAAGATTCCGGTGAGTTCACTTTTTATTTGGGGCATACCCTTTTTTAGTCGTTAATGATATGAAAATTTGCTAAACTTCATTTTTTTCATGGTAATTAGGAGCTTAAGAGGGGCTTGTGTCAAATCACAATCTAAGTGATGCTGCTAAAAATTGGAGTAATGCATTAACCTTATGTTGCATTGCATTCTATCAAATGTGATCAGAATCAATCAAAAAGTTTAAAAGGTCTCAAGTTAATCATCAATCATAGCTTAGTGGGATTTGGAATTATAACATGGTTTGATTTAGTTTTTGCTATTTATTTGTATTAGGTATATGCAAGGATGGGCATTTCTTACCGAGTACCGGTATAGTACCGATACCTTACCGGTAACGTACCTTACCGAACCAATATCGACCAAAAAAATTCGGTAATCCCGATTTAAGTACTGGATATATGAAAGAAGCGAAAGAGAATGGTCGATACATAAATATTAACTAAACTTGATTCACGTAGATAAAGTTTAAGAAATGAATTATAGAAAACGAAGTCAACCATGGTTTTTTATTCTTTAACCTCCTTCAACTGAGTATATATCATATCTTTTTTAAATCGCCCTGATCCAGCTGCCACACCTGACCTACTGAGTTTGATCATTTATTTGTTGCAGATTTCGGATTTCGGTGTTACAAGGACTGATTTTGGAACTTATTTAGCTATAAGCAAGCGAACAGAATTTTATTCATGTTAAAAGATACATGCTTATTTATCTTGTGACAACTCGTACGTCCCTCTCTCCGAATCGTTTCTTTTTTACATTTCACCGTACGTTGTAATTGTGCATGATTAATAAAAGAGTTGATATTAATATAACGTGCTAAATGTATCTGGTTTGTTTGTAAGCACACATATATATACATATGTTTGAGTGTTGACTGTTATTATTATTAACAATTAGTGTTGACCGCACACTAGTCCAGTCGCACACAATCCATCCAGTCACACACTACTATGTGTGGGCCTCTGATTGGCTGAGCCCGGAAATTAGCCCAAGATGCACTCTACCGGACCGCACACCTATATCCAGTGTAGGCTGCCCAACAGATCGCACACTCACTACTTAATCAGGACCGCACACACCAATTGCATATGTATACGGTATCTTTGACAGCTGGACACCACCATTTGAGTGTGCGGCATCTTGAGTGGGAGTATAAATACACATATCATCCAAAACCCTAACACCTTTTCCCAAAACATTCTTGGCGGCTGACCCCTTTTTAGAAACATTCTCCTAGAATTCAGCTAACATTCCTCTCTCATTCCTTTTTGAAGATTCAAGCATCATCGGCAGCTTTTTCATTCTTCTTGAAGCTTCCGAAGATCTTTTTCTTCTCTCTTAACTCGCACACTTCTTCTTGAACTTCCATATCCAGGTGGTGTAATTATGTGTTATGTAATCTTGTGTTTCTTCACTTGAGTGTCACTAAATGAATTGAATGAATGATTATGTTTAGTTAATTTTAGGGCTGATGTGATACGAGTCACTATTTCATCGATGAATGTTTTTATGATGTTGTGTTGGTTAATGAGTGTTGTTAAAAGGATTAGGATTGCAGATATCTTTAAATGTCTCAATGATTTCGTATAAAATGATGTGCTTGTTCATAGATCTAGGTAGATGAGTTGTATGATGTTCATGATGATTTGATTTTATATGGTACGAATGAGTTGATAATGAATCCGTGAATATTGAGTATATTTGATGATATCTTTGATGATTGTTGATGATATAAAGTTTGGATCTTTTTGATGTGATAATGATAATTGTTTAGATCCATTTAATGAATGAATTGGATGATCAAATGTTCATGATGTAGACAAAGAACTTTGTCCACTGATTTAGTAAATAATCTGATTATGAGGTGATAATGGGGACCTAGATCTATATGAATAAATGTTTGGGGTTAAATCCTTATGAATATTTGATGAGTATTTGTAACTGAGTAATGAACATAGGATTCAAGCTTGATAAGAACAATTTTAGGATTCATAATAAGAAGTGATGTAAAAGTTGTGGTTTTGTTTGATGAAATGATTTTTGCTTGTTGGATCTGCTTATATGAATGTACAACATTATCTGCATGATGTACAATCCTCACCCAACACACCGCACACTCCTGGTGGCCGTACACTCCTAAGTGTACGATCACTAATGCACGATGTACAAGGGACTGTTGCATAAAGTACAAGTGGGATGCATAAGGTCGCACACCTTATGATCCGCACACTCTGCTCGTACAAGTCACTAATGCACAAGGTACAACTCAGCTCTGCATGACCGCACACTTGTTAGGAGGTCGCACATTCCCGTGTGGACCGCACACTCCTGTGTGGACTGCACACTGATAAGTGGGCCGCACACTGATATGTTTTGGGTCATGTTTCTAGTGGGCCGCACACTCGAAGTGGGTCACACACTATAAAGGTCCATACCCTTATTAAACCGCACACATACATTGTACACTTTGGTTTATGATTAACTATTATGATATATGTGAATATATATACATGATTGGTATAGCATACGATAGTTGTTACTTGTACATAACTTGTTAAATACGTGTAAATACGTGATTTCTTGTATACGGTCCTAATAGTGGTAACCATAATAGGAAGTGGTTGACCAACTTAGGACAAACAATTTATCTACCGAGCAAAGCAAAGGTGAGTTCACACTAACATTAAAAGCATGTATTCCCAGTGGATTGGGAACCTTGACTGTGAAGTTTTCTTGAAAAGCATCAACAGCTCTCAACATTGTTATGTTTTGGTGCTCCATAATATATGCTATTCGTTGCAAAAGAGAATTAAAAATGCTTAGTAAGATAAAATAAGTTGTGTAGCAAATAAACAAAGAAAACAGAAACCAAAACATGACTTCTTTTGTTTTTTCAACTTGATGTAATGCAGTAAAAAAGACAATGCCAAAGAGAATATAAGAAATAAGAAACACCTAATAAAGGATTTGTGAGTGAATATGCATGGTAGTGGAAACTTAACAACACAATTTATATGTATAATAGGATACATTGTAAAAGGAATACATCAATCATTAGCAAAAATAATTTTCTGAAACATAGGAAAGTCTACAAAAGTAGTCAACCATGAAATCTTGAATTGTTGTATATGATTTTAAAAAATGAGATATCTTATAAGTTGACTCGATTTGGGTAATTTTTTCTTTGTTAAAATTTAACTGATTTGATTTCATCTGTATTTAGGGCAAGTAAGACTTAATCATCTATATGGTTGATTGATAGTATGTTAGTAATTTTAGGAAATTTTAGTAATTTTAGAAATGTTTTATAAATGAATAAAATTTCAAATTAGTTGATTTATGTATTTATGTACACTTTTAATAAATCAATAAATCAAAAAAATTTAATTGACTTAAAAATATTGATTATAATATTAAAATAAAAAATCAAAGAGATGTTTGCGTGAAGGCATTTTAGTATTCATGGTATGTTATTCAATACACTTACTGTAGTTGATTTTAACTTTAAGATTTGAATAGAAATAATTGTCTTTTTCACTGATTTTACTGGTGTAGTTTGTATTACTCGTGTAGTTGATTATACAGTGATCACTGTTAATGTCACACCCTGCTAGTAGCGGAAGCGTATTGTGTGTGACGTAAGAAAGGTAATCATTGCATCCAAATGTGTAAACATAATAAACCATAACGATGCCATAGATATATTGTTTTCAAACAAAGTTTACAAGTTTCCAACATAGTTTTCTAGTTTCCACAATGTTCACAAACGTTAACCATAACATAGGTATATTACACAACACAAAAGATTGTTTTTGACATAAAACATAGTGATGTTTTGTCCCCTATATACCCATACGAAGTTGGGATATAAAAGACAAACCCTCCAAAAGCGGCCATCGTTGTCATTGACTTTCCCGTTTCCCGTAGTGTATCACCGGCTCAAGACTTGTTTCCTGAAATACATGTAGTTTTAAAAAGTCAACAAAAGTTGAGCGAGTTCATGCAGTTATTGTTATCATATGAAATCTTTGTATTCCTGTAATGAAATCATGGTATGTTATTAGCATTTATGGAATTTAAGGATCTATCAGTGGGTAGCGAGCCCCCTGACATTATGTACCATAAGTACGCAACCAACCCAAGACAACTTTGACATTTCTGGGATCACAAAAGTACTCCAGGGTATACCAACCAAGAGTGGAGCGTGTCTCAAGCTCAATAGATCTGCACCTTTTGCACCTTAAGTGATTAATGGTTACTATGTCATCATCCTACTTATGTACATTGATCGTGTTATCATCTAAACCCATAGCTAACATACCCATAGTTTTAACATGTATTTCCCCTCGATTGTTTTAAAAGCAAAACATTGAAATCATTGAAAGGAGGGACATGAACTCACAAGTTTGCGTTCCTTGTATGTAATACCGTAGTGAGCGTCCGTACGTGTAATTAACCTACATGTGTACTAACTTTATTAGACACTAGGTCTTGTCGGACCTCATACAAGTTGTTCATCTTGAATTCTTATTGTGTTTTCACTTGTCATTTTGGAACAACTTTGTATTTTAGTGTGTTGGTAGTTTGTTCGTTCACTTGTTATGTATATAGATTTCATAAGTGCGTACATATGTTTTATATGTATTGAATTATATGTGAACGGCTTAGCCCTGCACATGTCCTCGTGCTTCGCATGTACCTTAGTAATTTGGGCCTAGCCCAAATATTTCATCATTGGGCCCTAGCCCTTGTATTTTAGCAATTTGGGCCTATCCCAAATATTTTGTCATTGGGCCCTAGCCCTTGTAGTTTAGCAATTTGGGCCTATCCCAAATATTTTGTCATTGGGCCTTAGCCCTTGTATCTTAGCAATTTGGGCCTATCCAAAATATTTTATCATTGGGCCCTAGCCCATGTATTTTAGCAATTTGGGCCTAACCCAAATATTTTATCATTGGGCCATAGCCCATGTATTTTAGTAATTTGGGCCTAACCCAAGTATTTTATCATTGGGCTCTAGCCCATGTATTTTTAGTAATTTGGGCCTAACCCAAATATATTATCATTGGGCTCTAGCCCATGTATTTTTAGTAATTTGGGCCTAACCCAAATATTTTATCATTGGGCTCTAGCCCATGAATTTTTAGTAATTTGGGCCTAACCCAAATATTTTAACATTGGGCCCTAGCCCATATATTTTAGCAATTTGGGCCTAGCCCATAGTCAGTTTTTATGAGTCCATTTTAATAGTCTTGCATTTTTGTATTTTTCAACTTTCCGGATTTGTTAACGGTGATATTTATAAATATCTGTTAGACGTCTAAAAATGCCTTTCTTTGTCGGTTAGAGATATTTTTACTTCTAAGAAATACGTCTTGTAGCGCATCCGTTTTCCGTTTTGTTTATTCGTCCGTTTGTTCACTTATAGGCACAATATGTTTAGGATTTATTTATGTTCGTTTTCGTTGCATTTCTTTGGGAAACATGTATACGTGTTTTTGTGTCTTTTGGTATTTGTTTCTTACAAATATCTCTTGGTATCATGGGTGTATTATTTTGATCACCCTAAATGTATCTAAGTACATACACATAGCACAAAATACATATACTTGATAGGTTTCCAAAATATATAATTTTTTTTGCCAAAAATTATACTTATACATGGTTATTATTTTTACCCGTTTATTTTTGTAAAAATATATTTTCAAGTTCACAAGAACTCTTGAGTGCTTAGGACTTAGCCATTTTCATCAAAGCTTCCATAGTGACGTTTAAGACCACTAATCATGTTTAACTTTGTTAATCACCCTTTAACCCCGTTTTTAATCGCGATTAGATTTTTAGAAAAATTCGCCATAGTTCCCCTAAACTATGACGTTTCCCACGTTTTTCAACACACATTTACATCACCAAATCAATTTTCAAATCATCATTAATTCATCAAGCTTTCCAAAAATCGTTTTTCAAGCACTAATCACATAATTTTACCTTCAAATTCTTATGAGCATATTATTTGCACAAATCTATCCAAGACCTTTAAACAACCATTTTTCAAGTTCATCTTTATATAAACTTGATTCTAATTATTTTTCATTCTTAAAAATTCCCATATTTTTGTAAAAATTCTCAAGACCTTTTATGCTTCACTTTGTAAAATAAAAATTTCCATAAGCTTGCTTTATGTAAATGTAAGACCCTTATCACGCTTTGACCCAAAACGACGCAGCAGAAAATGAACCGTAAAATTTCTTTCTTTTAACTGCTCTAACACACTTGAATACCGTTTAGGTCAACCCTTTTAACATAAATACATCATTGATCATTTATTTAATGTAACTATGTTAACAAATAGTTACAAACAACGTGACCGCTTTCTCGTACAATCCATGATCTTCAACTCGACCCTCGTTCACTTGTCCATCATGAATATCTGACTAACCTGCGGTCACCATATATAACCAACACGTTAGTGCATGGTGACATCATATATAATTTAAAACATATATTTAAAAGGCTATATCGCATTCTAACTATGTAAGGTATTCCATTGAACCATCCTCTCAATTTTATTTACTCGAGTCCGACATCAATTCCTCGAGAGTCCGGCGTTCCCATACCTACACTTCATTTCATTCCCAACAGTAACATGGTTAGGAATACGTAATCTCAAACTTGTTGAAAGCCCACATCTTCACATATACGTATACCAGTGATCTACAATCATTAGATTACAACACGCGTATACACATTCATATATCTAGGTACATTCATACATATCCTATTCATATGTGCGTACATACAAGTTCCCACTACTTACACACGCTACAGTTCCATATCTACATACATGCATACAAGTCACATTCACTTATTCGTATTCAAATATCAAACTTTGAACGTCGCAAGCATCTAAAGTTGAGCCTTACCTACAAACATATCAATACAAATCGATGCAGTTACAAATAAACATAACCGACTAATTTCCAACAAACATGATGAACATTCCATTAACGTGATGAACGTTCCATTAACATGATGAACATTTCATTAACATGATGAACATTCCATTAACGTGATAAACATTCCATTAATATGATGAACATTTCATTAACATGATGAGCATTTGATTAACATGATGAACATTTCATTAACATGATGAACATTCCATTAACATGATGAACATTTCATTAATATGATGAATATTCTATTAACATGATGAACATACCATTAACGTGATGAACATTCCATTAATATGATAAACATTTCATTAACATGATGAACATTCGATTAACATGATGAACATTTCATTAACATGATGAACATTCCATTAACATGATGAACATTTCATTAATATGATGAATATTCTATTAACATGATGAACATTTCATTAACATGATGAACCTTCCATTAATATGATGAATATTCTATTAACATGATGAACATTCCATTAACGTGATGAACATTTCAGTAACATGATGAACATTCCATTAACATCATGAACATTCCATTAACGTGATGAGACTATCATCTTAATTTACATTAAGGATAGATGAAGTTCATACGAACTTACCTTGGTACTTACCCTTACCCGTAACTTCTTACATGGTTCCCTATATACAACATACCAAACTTCATTTATAAAATAAGAAGTGATTCCGGAAATCACTTACCTTTAGCATCCATGTTCATGCTTGCCTCCTTGCTTCCTCTTGACCCGATAGCCATCCATGCTTGAGTCAATTGACAAGATTTCCGTCCTTACATATCATTACGTTCACAACATTGTTAGCTTATGTGAGCATACATACAAATATTCATTTTCTTTCCATTCATACAATCTTTGACTTTCGTTAGTCAAATGTCGTATAAATAAGACATATACTAATAGTCATCTCGTTTCGAATCCACACAACTCAACTATCATCATGCATAACACATAAATCATCTAGCACAAAACACATTGACTCTCTACTCTAACAATCGTGTCCAAGGGTCATTCCATGATATTCATACATTGTTGACTTTCAGAAAGTCAATTGTCTTACTTACACACTTTTGATTTATGAACATGTATTCATCTTAACATGGTTGACCATTGTATTAACGTCCTACGCATTTCATACTTGTATTGTACGACATATACCATTACATGATCACCTAATTATATACACATACACATTCACATACACATACTTTCACATGCTAATGCTTTGTGAATCTACAATTGGCAATGTCATCCAAGGTAACTAGTATAACATAACTCCAACACTATTCATGTTAGTTTACTATTAATTACATCATTTTCATTCATATTTATCAAGTTCTTTCATATAATCTCACATTCTAACTTCACCTAGACATTTCATCAAACACTTGGCGTACGTACTACTATCTAAGCACAATGTACAACCCATTCATACTTTATTACCTATTTCTTGCTTTCATTCATCATATTCAACTAATTTCACATAACTTTCATTCTAATCATATTCATTTAACAATAATCTACAACATCAAGCTTCATACATATCAAAACTATACTCAATTTAGCACATGCAACATCATCATCTTCATAACATTACTTCCACAAGTGGGTTTTCATTAAAACATCAAAATAATCCGAAATTCGAGCATGATTCATGTTTCATGAGATGATTTTAATTCATTATCATTCTAATTTCACATAAACTCACGGATTGAACACAACCCATTTCATCAATAATCACCAAATCATAAATTGTAGCATACCTTATGCTTAGCAAGTAGAGTTGATCAAAGATTGATGTTCATGCACTAGATCAACCATCAATTGCTCCATTAATTTGCTGAATTTGTGGTTAGGTTTTAGAGGGTGTTCTTCCCTCTTTTTCTCCATATCACGTAACACACACATACACACACAAAATTCTGCATTTTGTTTTCTTTTTAATTAGAACTCCACCCCAAAATCTTCACCTTTAGTCCCTCTTGTTTGATACTAAAACATAATTGGCACAACTTTCCTTCTTTAATAGTTTTTACCATACACTTAACTAGGTTACATAGCCTAGTTATTTATTTCATGATATATCATATAGGAACATATGGTGAATATAAACATTCGGATTTTTGGGGCGTTACAGTAAAAATCAAGTTTATTAGTCTTTTTAAGATCTTGTCACATGATTATTCTTTGTTTAAAATTTACTTAATCATGTTTATATACACATGCTCGTAATATTTGAAGTTGATGATCCTGTGTGATTTAAACATACATATGTTTAAATCACATTTTTAAGTGTAACAAGGCAAGATTAACACTAATCTAAATTACTACATGAAACTAATCACAAGATCATCATAAATCTAGACTTTAAATCACTAATCTTTACAAAATCAACATAATCATCAAGATTACACCAACTACTACACTAATCTACACAAATAATCACATAATAAGTTATGATTATTAGATTATTAAGTTTGAGATTAGGGTTTTTTATTATATTTTTCTTGATTTTCAAGATAATCAACTTGTACTTTTGTAATCTACTATAAACAAGGAGCTTAAAAATGAGTAGAAGATGTCTTACAACTTTGCACAAGCTAAACAAGATGATTAAGAAGAGATTAAGCTCCAAAGAAAGTCGTTAATGCTCGCCCATGCTTTCTTCTTCCTTAAATGATCTTGAAATGTCTTAAAAGTGAGTGATTTATGATGTTTAATGGTGATTTATGGTGGTATTAAATGTGTGTTCTTTTGAGCCGTGACCAAGAGAGAGAGATGGAGTATGTTTGCAAATTTGAAGTGCTTTGAATGATGGAGAATGGTGATGTTATATTTGTTATAATTTTCAAGATTTCTTTTTTTCAACTTAATGACCATACTTACATCAATATGCTCCATACTTTGAATCAAAAATTTTCAACATGAAATCTATTGGGTGGTACCCACTTGGACCGATTTTCAAGAATGGGGGGGGGGGGGTAATGTGTAACTTTTTTTTTTATAAAAGTTGTCAAAATATAGATATTTTGGTAATTAGGTAAAGTATGGTGATTAGGGGTTAATTACACCATTAAGGGGTAGTTAGGGATTCAGAATGTTAATCGACATTAACTAGTTCACTAAACTAGTAAAAATTGTATTTCGACACTTTAGATGCCTTCCGTTTGGCCGTCGGCTAGTTTACGGCACTTTTGCGTCGTACCGACGAAACTTTGTCGCAAGTTGTTATTCCGCCGTCAAGCGATGCATGAAGTAATTCCGAGTCCCAAAATAGGCTTAACTAGTTCACTAGCTTCTTCGTTTGGTTGTTTTGGCGTCGAAAATATTGTTTATTAGCTTGTCGGTTAAAAAACGGACAAGTTGTGGGGGTTGCAACGCGGCACCGAAAGCTTATGTTTCAGACACCCCATTATTATCCTCAAGTTGTTTTCATGTGGTTGTTATCATCTGTCATAAATCCGGAGTCTAAAAAAATACTAAATTTTAGTTTCGGACGAGTTAAAATTGTCATATTTGTTTGCGAAACGGACGTTTTAGTATTTAGGACGTTGTTCCGGAAAGTCCTAGATTTTTGCAAGATATGTTTTCTCATTAGTGTTTTCTTGCGTATATGGACTCAGTCATGTTGTTTGTGTGTCGTTTTTCATTGTTTCGTTCTGTTTTCACGGTTTTGCTGGCATGAATAATGTAACCGTGAATAGTGCGCGCAACACTTTCTACCAACACTTTTAGTGTCACACCCTCAATTTTGCGGAAGCGTATGATGTGTGACTTGCTTAATATCATTGCATTCAATTATAACAAACAACTATATGATCAAAACCATGATGTTCATCCTTTAATACGATTCAAAATAATACAAACCAAATTGTTTAGTACCAACCATCGACTTCGAGTTTAACTTACAAACCATTTAAATGAAACAAGTTCCATAAGGGACTTTAAACAAAAGACATAGATAAACCAACGCTTTTATTCATGTATCTTATCAAGGATAAGATACACAATTCTAACCCTTCCAAAAAGGATGACATCATTTCTTGTAAATATTTCTTGAAACCTTTGAAACGCCCGCCAGATCCATATCAGTTTCCTGAAATACATGTAGTTTGAAAACATCAACAAAAGTTGAGCGAGTTCATGTGTTTTTGTATGTGTGCACGAATAACCTTGTAAACATTTGTAAGTATGTCTTTGTAAACCGGTATGAAAGCGTCTATGAACAGATCAATTAATGTTTTACAAGGTCATTAATATGTGTGCAACGGTGTAGGAAGGCTCAAACCTAGCGGATTTTGTACCGGTCCACCCGGCTAGAACGACATAGTCACCACCTTCGGCCACTCCCGGCCCAGGGGTGGGGCTTGCAACACCCAGATAGATCTATCACTCATGCCCCTCGGTCCTTATACAAGGATTAATGGTCTTAAGTGTGTGCCTACCCATTCACATGATCTAACAGTTCATTCCTTAGTTAACCATACCATTTGAAAATGTTTGTAACATGTATTTCACCCCCGATGTTATAAAACTGAAAACAGTTAAAAGAAAAGGGGGACATGAACTCACAGATTTGCGTTCTTCTGTCAAGTAACTCAAGCCTCCTTTTCACGGGTCATTCGACTACCTACACACGTGTTATGTTGTATTAGACGGCTAGGTCGTGTAACGACTTTTAGTCTTAACTGTTATGACTTATTTTGGAATCCATGGTATACTTTGAGTTATGTCTTGTATGTACATTTTATAACTCCAAAATATATAATTATTAGTTAAAATAATTGTTTTGGTAAAAAATTACCGAAGCAATTTAGTGATCAAATTAGTTAAGTGAGGTAGTGTGCTAACAATGTGTGTTGAAAATAATATTGTTTATAAAAATAGTTTTCAGGATATAGCTCAGGATATCGAGCTATATCAACAATCAAACAATGAGCTAAAAATTAAAGGGTGACACAAGATGTACGAGGAAAGCCCTTGATCAGTCTAGATCGCCGGCACAAAACCTCGGGAGCTGACAATCGCAGCTGCCTTGTTCTTCTTATTACTTCAAACTTCAGGATACAATGCAGGATATGATACGGATCAACTAAGTATTACAATGAGATTCGAGTGTAAGTGTAAGTGTTGGTGATTGCGAGTGATTGCAGCTAGTAGAGAGCAGAAGTGTATGTGAAAAAATTATGTCTACCTATCGATCCGATCATTCCTTTATATAGTAAAAGAAATAACAAACTATCCTAAAAATAAGGGATGCTTCGAATATTCCCCTTTGAACGTTGGAGACCCCTTCTTTGCGGCTTCAACGTTCTCTTCTCAACAGTTTAGTCCGAGTCTTCAGGAGAACCAGTCCACTTGAACGTTACAGGTCTTTCCATGCTAATCTGCACGTGAACAATTAATAAGTACCAGGATACTACATCAGGATGTTACCAATATCCTGATCCGGTATCCTGGTCACAAACAAAAGTAATAAAGCCAGGGTATAATTCAGGATATATGTTCGGAAAACCACCCATAACAATTGTTCCCAAAATATATCTGTTGGAATTCTAAATTCTAACGGATATATTTTAAAACTTATCATTTGGATTGAGGAAATTATGATGATTGGACACTTGAGATGACAGTATGCAACTTCCCATCCGATAATCACTTGATGGCTATCTATGAAGCCGCTATATCTTCTCTCTTCTTGTTTGAAAATCAACCATCTTCAACAGAATTTCCAGGTAATCACTTATTCCTTCTTTCTCTTTTGCGAGTTTCTTTGTTTTTCTCTCAATGGCTACCAGAACTCGTTCCCAAACTGGTGAATCGACTAAGACCTTTATCCAACATAATCTTCTCAAGAATCCCGAGAAGGAGATCTATGCCTTCGATAACGCGGACATCGCAGCGTTGAGAGCCTCCGACGCCTTCCCTGATAAGGCAATCATCAGGCCGTTTGACCGGACAGTCCGATCAGACGTATCGTCCGGCGAATGGATATGTTTTCCGGCATATCCTTTTTCACTAGGTCTTCGGTATCCCTTCCTTGAATTTATGATGCAGTTCTTTCGCAAAACCGGCCTTAGCTTCTCTCAAACGATGCCTATGGTTTGGAGGGTGTTGATCGTTCTTAACCAGATCAATGCCCTTCATGTTCCTGACCTTTGCATTGAAGATATCCCAATCGCTTACCATCTTCGATCTCTCGGTTCTAGCCGATTTTTACTCTTCTCCACATCCAGTAACCCCCTTGTCCTCAAGGCGACCAAAAATGAGGACGGGTGGCAAAGAAAGTTTTTCTTTGTCAGGCGAGATTCCATCGCCGAGGGTAACAGTCTTCCGGTTAAGTGGTTAACCACCGGTAGGGTTTAGGGTTTTAGGAATATCCCCAAATGCATCTTAAGTCTATATCCTGTACTGACATTCTCTTATTTATCCTGCAGCGAATTTCAGAGAGCTAGCTCCCCCTATCGAAGAATCCGAAGGAAGAATCCAAGCGATCTACCAGTTACCGGAAAGTGACAGAAGCTTTTCCACACACCTTTCGAGTTCCAGTCAATACTCTTCATCCGACATGTCTGGCAAGGGTTATTTGATTCTGCATGTGTTTGGTTAGTTTACTATAATGAAAGATTTAAAAGAGTTTAGAGTTTCTCCCTTTTATGTAGCACCAGCCAAGACCCCTGAAGTTTTTGACCTTGAAGAATTGGACAACTACTCCGGTCCCGTCCAAGTCAAGAAGGAACCAAGCCCTAAACTAGTCACTTCGTCCAAACCCACTGGTTCAAAAGTTGTTGCTGTTTTGGTCAAAAACCAGACAAGGATAATGTAACCAAATCTTATTTTGTGAGGTGTGATGCTTGAATGGATGAACAAATGTATGAACACTTTGTAAATGAAATGAGCAACGGACAAAAGGATTTATACGAGGAAAAAGCCCTTGATCAATGTATGGTCTCCGGCAAAAAAAACCTCGGGTGATGGAAACTACCGATCACCAACTATATTAAACAAGTAAAGGTTACAAATCGGGATGATAACAAGCTTGTTACAAGGATCACTAATGTGCAAAAAGTATGAAATCGCCAATAAGTTGCAGAGAGTTCTCAAGAGTGTGTGTGTTGCTAATTGTTCTTACTGTCAAGCTTGTTATCCCCTTATAAAAATGGAAATAATCTATCTAACTAACAATCCACAAATCATGCTAGCTTCCCACGACTTCCATAACGGTCATACAAGCCTTGCACGTGCAGAATAATGGAGCATATTCTCCTGGAATCTCGGCAAGACCAAGTCCCATTCGTATGTTCCTGCAAAACAAGTTCAAATATAGTGGAAACAACCGTTAGTGTAAGGATAATAATGAGCATCCTGGATCCTTAAACCTGCAACGTCTTCTGAGGATCCTTAAACCTGCAACGTCTTCTGAGGATCCTTAATTCAAACAGAACTGAGGATCCATGATCCTGGCTGCACTTGAGGATCCATGATCCATACATTAGAAAATCCATCCCTAACAATTGCCCCCAAAACATGAGGAATTAATTGTAACTAGATGAGTCATATTTTCTATTCAATCCGGAACAACTTAGTTGACGAGAAACTAGCCGTTGTAAGCGGACTAGCCGTTGCCATTATGACGTCAGCGATAAGACTACCTGCAGAATCATCATTATATATACGTTAGAGATAAGGATCAAATTGCATTTAAATTCGAGCGTTACTCTCCTTTAAATCGCCATCCGGAGATTGAACAGGTATCTCTCTTCTTCCTTCTCTCTACATTCTCTTATTCTGATTTTCTGTTTCTTCAAAATCTCAGAGCCAAGATGAAGCTACGATCCTCTCCTGCCAAGGATCCTAAGAAGGATAGTCCCTTGAAAAGCCAAGGCATCATCAAAAATCCTTCATCAGAACTCTGCCGCTTCACTGATCCAGAAATCGACCTGATCCGCCATTGTTTTCTGGCTGAAACCGTTTTCCGCTCCTTTGACTCTTCGATGAAGAGTGATTCTATCTCTGATACTTGGGTCTCTTTTCCAGCCGCCCCTTTTCTGATAGAATTCCCTTATCCGTTCCCTTCCCTTCCTTCACACAGTCCTTCTTCGCACTCACAGGCATGTGCTACATACAGGCCATGCCAATGATGTGGAGAGTTCTTTATGCCATAGAGAACATCATTGAGCAGGAGGGTATAGACATAGGGATGCCCGAGTTGAATCAGCTTTACAACCTTGTTAGCCATGGTTCACACCGCTTCTTGTTTAAGCACAAACCTGGTCAGCCTCACCCAATCCTCAAGACCACCAAAAACGATACCCACTGGAAGAGCCGATTCTTCTTAGTGAGGAGGGATTCAATCCCAAATGGGAAGGATCTCCCTAAAAAATGGATCACCCAGGGTAGGATATGGGATCCTTAGACAAGAATCATAGTAGGATTCTTTTTCTGTTATGTGTAACTGACCCTTCTTTCTGTTTTTGCAGCTATCTCACTCTCTTTCATCCAAGAAACACTTGCAACAAAGGAAAGGGTTGCTGCCTTCTGGAGTCTTGATCCTGCTGTCAGGACATTTTAAGCCAAAGCAAAGGATTAAGAAGAAGTATCCTCCAGTGTCACACCCCGACCACATAAAACAACGAAACATGGCGGAAACGTCGGGGAGTGTTGTAACAGAATTAATTGTTTCACAACCATGGAAATTAAAGTTACGTTTTATTTATCAATCAAGAGAGTTACAATGTCTTAAACAAGAAACAAAGAGTACATAACATAAATTAACTAGTCCTTGCTTCGTTTTAAGTCACTAAGGCACAGGTCCGCCTAAGTGTGTCTCGATCATCTTATGCAACAGCTCCTGAAAACACATGTGAAAATAGGTACGTCAGCATAAAAATGCTTGTGAGATACATAGGTTTTGTGAAAATAGGATTCATGACTTGAGTTTAAAGAAACTGTTTAATAAAAAGTAGCCATGAATCTTGTTGAGTGTTCCCTTTCATAAATCATTTGAAAAGTGATAAATAAACCAAATGATATATATGTATAAAAGAATAATGTATGGTTAAGTGAATAACCATGTAAAATGGGTTTGTATAAGTTAAGTTATTTGTAAAACGATGTTTATGTGAAGATTGTATTGTAGATGTAATATGTCTAAACTGAAATGGTTTAAATAACGCTACGATATGTAATACCATAAAAGCACTTATATATAGGAAGTACCAGCGGCGTATCCACCATGTTTTTATCGTATTACACGTCGCCTCGTTACTTAAATCACTTACCCAAACAGCCACCAAGATGAAATGTTTAACAATTGTAGAAATGTTTATGTATGGTCAAATGTTTATCAACGGTTCAAACAGTTACAAACGGTTTACATAATTCAATGGTTACAAATGGTTCAACATGTAAATCAATGTAATGTGTAAACAATGTTATGTATGGTAAGTAAAATGAGGCTACTTAAACCACAAGTAAAAATGTACAAAACAAAGTGTCCATATGCTGGATGAGCATATACAACAAAATGTAATGTAAAACAATGTGTCCATATGCTGGATGAGCATATGCAACAAAATGTAAATCAATGTGCTAGCATGCTCAGTCAACATACATAGCAGAAATGTAAAGTAAAACAATGCACTAAGTATGCTAAGTAAACATACGTAGTGAAACAATGTAATGTAAATCATGTACTATAAATGTACTAATGAGCATAGCAAGTATATGATGTGAAAACAGGAAAACACGAAAGTAACAA
Organism: Helianthus tuberosus; assembly: GCA_030545235.1. Classification (NCBI taxonomy): domain Eukaryota; kingdom Viridiplantae; phylum Streptophyta; class Magnoliopsida; order Asterales; family Asteraceae; genus Helianthus; species Helianthus tuberosus. The sequence continues at coordinate 28,265,925 of CM060392.1, forward strand.
GTAGGCACATGTGTTTCACCCCAAAACGTTTGAAAAACAGTGAAAGAGGGGTCTATGTACTCACATGAGATTGCTCAATAGTCCTAGGATAACCACCAAGCAAAGCTAGAAGATCACGAGATCAAACGGCACCTAATATAGGTAACTACGTTAATAATCCGGACCTAAATAGGGAGATCGGATAGAATGAGGTTTCGTAAACCAAATGAGTGTTGGAACTCATATGATATGGTTTAACAAAGCCTACATACTAAAATGAAACCTAATCTAAGTGCTTACGACCCATTACGACCCGTTTAGGTAGCTTATGCTACTTTAACGCGTCGTTCGCGCAAAACGCGTTCGGAACGCCTAACTAGTCCTATGATAAGTAAAATATGCCTTAGCACGTCTAATATTGTTGCCGAATTAGTTTGGATATCAAAAATTATGTTACATATGCTTAAAATGAATTTTGGCGTAAAAAGGGCATTTTGGTAATTTACCTAAGGCATATAAGCTACCTATCATACAACTAACTAAACGTCATGACCAAAAAGGTATAACCTCGGAAGGTTATTCCCTATACACTATGGTTACCTAATGTATTTGGTCGGATCCTAATGATCGACCAAACGGGTCGGGTTCGAAAGTATAAGCGATTGATTAGATCGCTTACCTTTATGACCCTAGACAAGCACAAAACTAAAAGTGACGAGCTAAGCATGTTAAAACATGCTTAACTAAGTTAGAAAATAAGTTTGGTATCAAAACAAACGGTTTTGATACCTAAAAGTAGTTTGGTTACAAAATACGCAAGAATACGCATTTTGGCCGAAACTACGACTCGTCACTGAGCCTAGACAACGTGGTAATCAGTAGGCATAGTCACAAGGGACTATAGCCATCGTGATTACGCTCACGTTGTGAAGTTTGTCGAATTAAGTCCCTGTAAGCGAATAAACTTGATTTTGCCATACCAAAGCCTTCAAAACTTATTTCTAAGTTATGTAAAGGTTATTTAAGGTATGTTAAGCCTATGTCACTATTCCGGAGTGTTTGTTGCATTAAACTGGTTATATTTACACATCAGTGCGCGTATAACCTTCCAGAAAGCGATTTAGAGCCCGAAATCGAACAAGAATTGATATGTGCAAATGATACACATATTTTTACCAAACCCAAGTATGAAACACAATATTTCATTGGTTTGGTATTTGTTTGATGGTCCCAGTGACACAGGTGTCACAGTCTCCCCTACTTTATGAAATTTCATCCCGAAATTTATTCGTAGGAGTCTGTCTGTGACTTTGTGTCATATAATCCACCAGAGATATGCAAGGCATAATCCTATCATTTCCTTAACGGACATTCTTCAGAAATGAAAATGAACGGACAAAGTCATTTTCCTCAACGAGTATTCTTCAGAAGCGGAAATGAAGGATTAAACAACGGATGTTCATTTCCTCAACGGACAATCTTTAGAAACGAAAATGAACAGACGGAGTCATCTTCAACGGTTGCTTCCTCAGAAACGGAAATGAAAAGGATAAACAAACGGATATTCATTTCCTCAGCGGGTAATCTTCAGAAACGAAAATGAACTGAAGGAGTCATTTTCAACGGTTGCTTCATCAGAAACGGAAATGAAGGATTAAACAAACGGATATTCATTTCCTCAACGGATAATCTTCAGAAACGAAAATGAATAGACAGACTCATTTTCAACGGTTGCTTCATCAGAGTTGGAAATGAAGGATTAAACAAACGGATATTCATTTCCTCAACGGGTAATCTTCAGAAACGAAAATGAACTTAAGGAGTCATTTTCAACGGTTGCTTCATCAGAAACGGAAATGAAGGATTAAACAAACGGATATTCATTTCCTCAACGGGTAATCTTCAGAAACGAAAATGAACTTAAGGAGTCATTTTCAATGGTTGCTTCATCAGAGACGGAAATGAAGGATTAAACAAACGGATATTCATTTCCTCAATGGATAATCTTTAGAAACGAAAATGAACAGACGGACTCATTTTCAACGGTTGCTTCATCAGAGTTGGAAATGAATTGGGTTAACTCTAGATACATGACAGAACTTGCTGTGATTTCTGTGCACTAAATTCCATAATTATGTATGCATCCATAATTACGTAATTCCTTGCACAGTCCGCACAGTTTCTTTTGTAATTGTTTAGGGGAAGAAAATCAAACCTGTGATGAGGGTGACTAGACTACCATAGGGTCCTTTTAATTAGATCGACAGATGATCTTTTTAATTAGGCCACTAAGGAGTCCTTTCAGTTATATCATCACATGATATTCCTAACCAGATTTTTGGATCACACAAAAACATAAAAGGGAACACATAAGCACTTAATCACATAATTGTTTTCTTGGTTATTAATTGTTGTTATCTTGTTATTGATTGTTATTAACTTGGCATTTATTTGAACATGGGTATTCAAGGCATACCAAGAACCCAGTTGATGGACTTCAACGCCCTCAAGCATCTATCTGAAAAGATAGGGTGATCTTCCAAAAATTCGATTTTTGATTTCAAGGAATCACCACATTCGAATTAAGGTATACAACAATTAAGGACTTACGGGAATATCCTTAGGTACCCCATTAAGGAGTGGGTATTCGTCCAGAGTTGTAACTTGCACCTTGTACTTCGTTTTCCTTGGAGGAAACGGTTACTTAGGATTCTCGTGGAAAACGTAAGAGATCATAAAGTGGAAGAAATTTGGGGGTAGTCTGTTCTTCAAGGAATACGGTTCCTTTATTGTCGGTATCATAGGGGATATGTTGTTTATTCATGCAACCACAATAAACATATTGCAATGTAAATAAAAGATTTATTTATAAACAACATCAACAACTGTTTCTTAGATCTTGACAACAAAAGAGAATAATACGTAAAGATTGATTATTTCTAAACAATGTTGTCTTCCAATCGGTCAGATGCTCATCCCAGTGCTGGATTCGCATTAGCAAGCTTTGCGCAATTTCTGCGGAAATGGCCCATCTCGCCACAGTTGAAGCAAGAACCTGGTGGAAAACGACCTTGAGCAGGATTGTTGTTAACTTGGTTGGGTGCAGCTGCAGTTGGGCAAACCCTCGCTGTATGACCTATAAGTCCACAAACTTGGCATGTGCGGCACTTCGCACCAGCATGATGATGTAGGCTACATTGGTTGCACAAGGGTGCAGTTCCGTTGTAGGGCTTCCTAGCAGGGGGTTGAGCTGGTTGGTTGGGGACGGCTTGATCATTGTGAGTGACCACGGCGAAGTTCTGAGAAGCCTTTCGCTTCTTTGACTTCTTAGGGGATCCAGTCTGTTCATCCATGGTCTTTGATTCCTCGATTGGTTTCTTGTCACTCTTTCGAAAAAGTTTACCTTTCCTGATCTGAGATTCAGTCAAGGTTGCAGATAGCTCAATGGCCTGTCTAACTGTAGTAGGGTTGCTACCAGTCATAATGTCTTGTACTGAGTCAGGGAGGCCGTCAATGTACTTTTCGATTGCCTTATCCAAAGGCGTGACCATATTTGGGCATAACAGACTTAATTCCTCATAACGGTCCGTGTAGGCTCGATGCTCACCGCTATCTTGCTTAAGATCGTCAAATTCCCTTTCTAAAGCCCTCAGTTCATGACGAGGACAGAACTCCTTCATCATAAGGGCCCTAAGTTCGGCCCAAGTCTGTGCTAAAGCAACCTCAGCACCACGGTCTCTCATAACCCCGTTCCACCATGTAAGAGCCCTCTTCAGAAACACACTGGAAGCAAACTCGACCTTGCGATTATCAGGACACTGAACGTGACGAAACGTACTCTCAGTGCTCTCGAACCATTGTAGGAGCCCAGTTGCTCCTTCAGAACCACTAAACTTGAGTGGCTTAGCCGAATTAAAATTCTTGAAATTGCATGGAGCATTATTGTTGTTGTTGTTGGCTTGGTTCAGTTGAGCAATAAGATTTGGGAAAGCAGCAACCATTTGCTGCGCGATGATTTCTGCCAGTTCGGCATTCGCTATCTGATTATCGTGTCGAGGAGGCATTCTAAAAGGAGGGAAACATGAAAGGAAACGAGCGAGATGATTAGATGAAAAGGATGAGGTGATACAAAATTTGACAAAAGCAAAGATGGTGGTCATTTGTTTGTTACCACAAGGCAAACAAACGACACATAAAGGCTGAATCAAAGCAAGTAGGTCCTCATAATGTATCGCGAAGACATGCTCGCCTATAAGTGGACACTTACCCCAAGAGTTCCCAGGTAAGAGTGACTGGTCCGATTATGTGGATTTGTACGAACACTCTAGCCTTAGACAGAAAACCCAGGGTACAAGCATTCACTCTTCCAGTTTGCACGTGTTCACACTGTTTAGGACCCAAAACTTTTGACGAGATTTTGAAAACTCAAAGGGGTTCAAAACCTTGTAACAGAGGGTTCAAAACCTTACAACAGAGGGTTCAAAACCTAGTAATCAATCATCCAAAAACAGATGACTAATTTTCAAAGCGGATTCGGAATTGATGTTCTCGTTGTGGTTGCTGCCTAAAGATTGGCAACGGTATTGTTTTATGACTAAACGCAAGTAAACTCGCGTTAGGGTCCTAGGAAGGTTATAGTCTAGGTCAAAGCATTACTAATAACCTAATTCCCTATAACCATTGGCTCTGATACCAACTTTTCTGTCACACCCCGACCACATAAAACAATGAAACATGGCGGAAACGTCGGGGAGTGTTGTAACAGAATTAATTGTTTCACAACCATGGAAATTAAAGTTACGTTTTATTTATCAATCAAGAGAGTTACAATGTCTTAAACAAGAAACAAAGAGTACATAACATAAATTAACTAGTCCTTGCTTCGTTTTAAGTCACTAAGGCACAGGTCCGCCTAAGTGTGTCTCGATCATCTTATGCAACAGCTCCTGAAAACACATGTGAAAATAGGTACGTCAGCATAAAAATGCATGTGAGATACATAGGTTTTGTGAAAATAGGATTCATGACTTGAGTTTAAAGAAACTGTTTAATAAAAAGTAGCCATGAATCTTGTTGAGTGTTCCCTTTCATAAATCATTTGAAAAGTGATAAATAAACCAAATGATATATATGTATAAAAGAATAATGTATGGTTAAGTGAATAACCATGTAAAATGGGTTTGTATAAGTTAAGTTATTTGTAAAACGATGTTTATGTGAAGATTGTATTGTAGATGTAATATGTCTAAACTGAAATGGTTTAAATAACGCTACAATATGTAATACCATAAAAGCACTTATATATAGGAAGTACCAGCGGCGTATCCACCATGTTTTTATCGTATTACACGTCGCCTCGTTACTTAAATCACTTACCCAAACAGCCACCAAGATGAAATGTTTAACAATTGTAGAAATGTTTATGTATGGTCAAATGTTTATCAACGGTTCAAACAGTTACAAACGGTTTACATAATTCAATGGTTACAAATGGTTCAACATGTAAATCAATGTAATGTGTAAACAATGTTATGTATGGTAAGTAAAATGAGGCTACTTAAACCACAAGTAAAAATGTACAAAACAAAGTGTCCATATGCTGGATGAGCATATACAACAAAATGTAATGTAAAACAATGTGTCCATATGCTGGATGAGCAAATGCAACAAAATGTAAATCAATGTGCTAGCATGCTCAGTCAACATACATAGCAGAAATGTAAAGTAAAACAATGCACTAAGTATGCTAAGTAAACATACGTAGTGAAACAATGTAATGTAAATCATGTACTATAAATGTACTAATGAGCATAGCAAGTATATGATGTGAAAACAGGAAAACACGAAAGTAACAAGTAGGCACATGTGTTTCACCCCAAAATGTTTGAAAAATAGTAAAAGAGGGGTCTATGTACTCACATGAGATTGCTCAATAGTTCTAGGATAACCACCAAGCAAAGCTAGAAGATCACGGGATCAAACGACACCTAATATAGGTAACTACGTTAATAATCCGGACCTAAATAGGGAGATCGGATAGAATGAGGTTTCGTAAACCAAATGAGTGTTGGAACTCATATGATATGGTTTAACAAAGCCTACATACTAAAATGAAACCTAATCTAAGTGCTTACGACCCATTACGACCCGTTTAGGTAGCTTATGCTACTTTAACGCGTCGTTCGCGCAAAACGCGTTCGGAACGCCTAACTAGTCCTATGATAAGTAAAATATGCCTTAGCACGTCTAATATTGTTGCCGAATTAGTTTGGATATCAAAAATTATGTTACATATGCTTAAAATGAATTTTGGCGTAAAAAGGGCATTTTGGTAATTTACCTAAGGCATATAAGCTACCTATCATACAACTAACTAAACGTCGTGACCATAAGGTATAACCTCGGAAGGTTATTCCCTATACACTATGGTCACCTAATGTATTTGGTCGGATCCTAATGATCGACCAAACGGGTCGGGTTTGAAAGTATAAGCGATTGATTAGATCGCTTACCTTTACGACCCTAGACAAGCACAAAACTAAAAGTGACGAGCTAAGCATGTTAAAACCTGCTTAACTAAGTTAGAAAACAAGTTTGGTATCAAAACAAACGGTTTTGATACCTAAAAGTAGTTTGGTTACAAAATACGCAAGAATACTGTAACACCTGTGTCACTTCAACCATCAAACAAATTCCAAACCAATGAAATATTGTATTTCATACTTGGGATTTGAAAAATTATGTGTATCTTTTACACATATCAACCCTTGTTCGATTTCAAGCTCTAAATCGCTTTCTGGAAGGTTATACGCGCACTGATGCGTAAATATAACCAGTTTAATGCAACGAACACTCCGGAATAGTGAAATAGGCTTAACATACCTTAAATAACCTTTACATAACTTAGATATAAGTTTTGGAAGGTTTGGTGTGGTGAAATCAAAGTTAAATCGCTTACAGGGACTAAAGTTGACAAACTGCGAAAGTATGCCAATTTGAACTGTAACAGACATTCCGGAACATGAACATAAGTTAAACATACCATTAATATCCTTCACATAGCTTAGAAATAGGCTTTGAGGGGTTCGGTATGCTAAAATAAACTTTTGTGTCATTCAGGGACTAAAAGTGTCAAAAAGTGCACAAGTTTGCATTTTCGAGCATAACTTACGTTCTGAATACATCCGGACATCCAAAAATTTATGTAAGCACTAAAATATTTTATTTTAGTGTTCGGCATAAGAAAAATCCATTCGTTACGTCATTTGGATCGTTTTTCGCGCTTATGCGCATTCCGTCGTAATTAACGAACATCGCGTTCGTACGGCCAAACGAACCAACCTCCGGCATATTTTTGAGCATGTTTCAAGTCCACAATGTTTAGGCAACATTTTAGGGCCTTAAAGTTGGCTTTACGGGCCTTAGAAGTGCCGGAAATGGGTTTAAACACGTGCAGGGACCAAAACTGTCAATTCTGCAAGAAGTTTGCTGATCAGACAGCTAGGCGGCCCGCCTCAGTTTCTTAACATTCTTAGGCGGCCCGCGTCAGACTCCCAGAACAGATCAGAACGAACAGTCAGCGTGTACCAGCTGTTTTAACCACAACCACACACTTGCAACTTGCATATTCAGCTGATAAACATCATTTTTAGGCACCACAACTTTCCGACACTTGTACGGTTTCGATTAAGGCACGATATTCGACAAACGATCTTAACGGTGGACCGAATACTATAAATACCCCACCCCCCATTGCTTAAAAATCACTAGAATTCTGATTTGAGGAGCTCTAAGTTGAAACCATTGTTTCATACCTGAGATTCTTGAATCGGGATTAGCATTCGGGGACCCTGGGTAAGTATTCTTTCGTTCTTTTCCTTATTTTATTGCTTTTCGAGTCCGAAAGTCAAACTTTGTTTGACTTTCAGCGTTGACCAGCTTATGGTCAATGCGAAGTTCGTTTGAACTTCGCAACGTGATTGTAATCACGATGGTTATAGTCCCTTGGGACTATGCCTACTGATTACCACGTTGTCTAGGGTCGTAGGGTAAGCGATCTGATAAATCGCTTATACCTTCGAACCCGACCCGTTTGGTCGATCATTAGGATCCGACCAAACACATTAGGTGACCATAGTAGGTAGGGAATAACCTTCCGAGGTTATACCCTATGGTCACATCGTTTGAGTAGTTGTATGATAGGTAGTTTATATGCCTTAGGTAAATTACCAGAATACCCTTTTCATGTATAATTGGTAATTAAGCATATGTAACCTAAACTTTTGTCACATAACTGATTATGTAACATGTTTAGGCATATAACACTTGTCATAGGACTAGTTAGACGGTCTGAACGCGTTTCACGCGCACGACGCGTTAAAGTAGCATAAGCTACCTAAACGGGTCGTAATGGGTCGAAAACAATTAGGTTAGGTTTCATTTAGTATGTAGGCTTTGTTAAACCATATGACACGAGTCTCTATACTCGTTTGGTTTACGAACCCTCATTCTATCTAAATCCTCCGATTTAGGTCCGGTTTATTAACATAGTTACCTAAATTAGGTGCCGTTTGATATCCGCGATCTCTAGCTTTGTTTGGTAGTTGTTCAAGACTCCTAAGCACTCTCAGGCGAGTACATTATTCCCCTCTTTTACTGTTTTTCTAAACTGTTTTGGGGTGAAGCATGTGTACCTATCTGTTATTTTCATGATTTCAAAGCATAATTGATTATACATGTTATTACTTATCATTTGACAAATTACATAACTATCTATGATTTAAACATTGATTTTCTCAAAGAACATAAAATAAATTGTTGAATTGTACTTATTTTATGTTCACCAGACCGATTGTTAGTATGATATAGCGCTATAGGATTTGACACCCCATTCCTGTTGTCATGGAATGTCTGAAACCAATTTGTTGCTCCATCCAAATAGGGATTTCCTTTGTGGTATTCCTATAGTCTCAAAGGTGTATTTTGATGCACTAGGTCTGAATGAATTCTTAAATCACACTATCAAAGTATAGTTGAATATACTCTCATGTGTGGTATTGTACAAAACCAACATATATTTACAAAATCAAAAACATAGTTTAATATGTTATTTATCACATCTAAAGCATATTTTGATATGTTATATATGAAACCAAAACATAGTTTAATATGTTACTTACAAATCCAAAGTATACTTTTAATATGCTACTATAAGGTTATTTGTTTAATCTTACATTTATTTATACAAATCACATTGAATACATATTACATGATTTACATTAGACATGAACATTTTACATCTTGATGGTTTGGTTTGAATAAGTGATTAAGTAACGATGCGCGTGTAATATGATACAAGCATGGTGGATACGCCGCTGGTACTTCCTATATATAAGTGTTTGTATGGTATTACATATATCGCAGCGTTATTTAAATCATTTTAGTTTGATACATATAAACATTTTATACAAATAACATACTTTTCACAAGACATTGTTTTACAAACAACATATCTTATACAAACTCATTTTTACATGGTTATTCATTTAATCATGCATTATTCTCTTATTTATACATATCATCTGAACTTATCATTGTTTTTCAAATAATTTACTAAAACAAATGTTTTTGGGTTAAGAGTCATGGCTACGAGGTTTTACAAATTATAACCCGCTTGATTTGAGTTGGTTAATTAAGTTGCAATATTATACTCTTTTCAAAACAAGTTTTTTTTAAATAAAGTATTGCAACGTCTAAACTAGCCATGATTTCGACACTCCTACAAAACCAATGTATTCGCCAGCATTTCTTTGCTGACCTCGTTTTCACATATGTTTCAGGTATTATTGAATGATATCGATTGATAAGATGCATGCTCACATAGGACTGGACAAGGCCTTAGTGACTCAATAACAATGATAGACTATGTTTAATTTGTGTATTTAGATTTCCAGACGATGTAATTATTCAATGTTTAATAAAACGAAACACTTTTTGGTATCCATGGTTATGAAACATTAATTCTGTTGCAACACGCCCCGATGTTTCCGTTAATTCTGTTGCAACACGCCCCGATGTTTCCGCCGCGATTTGTTGTTTTACGCGGTCGGGGTGTGACAAATACGCATTTTGGCCGAAACTACGACTCGTCACTAAGCCTAGACAACGTGGTAATCAGTAGGCATAATCACAAGGGACTATAGCCATCGTGATTACGCTCACGTTGCGAAGTTCAACCGAACTTTGTGTTAACCATAAACTGGTCAACGCAGAAAACGCTAAAAGAACGAAAGAACGAAAGAATACTTACAGAGGGTCCCCACAAGTTTGATTTCCAAGTATTTCTCAGGTATGAAGTGTTTCTCACACATCAACTTAGAGAAAATTTCAGAAATCAAATGGGTTTTGCAATGGGGGGTGAGGGGTATTTATAGGAATTCTAGGACCATTAGGATCATTCCTCGAAAACCGTGCTTCAATCTCATCCATACACCTCAAGCCCGTGGTTTTATAAAACCATTTGAGCCCCTAGTATTGCCCAAAACCATGTGCAAGGGGATTATGAGTGCTTAACAGCTGTTAACAGCTGTTTAATCTGATTTTTCTGATCTGGGAGGTCCTTACGGACCGTATGGCTAAGTGCTTACGGTCCGTAAGCCTTGTGCAGACCAGCAATGTTTCAAAAATGGCAGAATAGGCCCCTGTGACTCCGAACTTGATTTTTGATGCGTTTTGACGCGTTTAAGCCCCGTTAAACTCATTTTAAGGCTATAATATGAAGTTAAAGTATAGGGAACTTAAAATGTGCTCAAAAATATATCGGATGTCGGTTCGTTTGGCCGTATGGTTGCGTTGTTCGGTTAATTACGACGGAAGTCGTAACGGACGCAAAAAGGTCCAAATTGCGCGACGAATGGATTTTTCTTATGCCAAACACTAAAATAAAATATTTTAATGCTTACATAAATTTTTGGATGTCCGGATGTATTCAGAATGTAAGTTATGCGCGAAAATGCAAACTTGTGCACTTTTTGACGCTTTTAGTCCCTGAATGACCCAAAAGTTTATTTTAGCACACCGAACCCCTTAAAGCCTATTTCTAAGCTATGTAAAGGATATTTATGGCATGTTTAACTTATGGTCATGTTCCGGAATGTCTGTTTCAGTACGATTCGCCGTACTTTCACAGTTTGTCGAATTAAGTCCCTGTAAGCGAATAAACTTGATTTTGCCATACCAAAGCCTTCAAAACTTATTTCTAAGTTATGTAAAGGTTATTTAAGGTATGTTAAGCCTATGTCACTATTCCAGAGTGTTTGTTGCATTAAACTGGTTATATTTACGCATCAGTGCGCGTATAACCTTCCAGAAAGCGATTTAGAGCCCGAAATCGAACAAGAATTGATATGTGCGAATGATACACATATTTGTACCAAACCCAAGTATGAAACACAATATTTCATTGGTTTGGTATTTGTTTGATGGTCCCAGTGACATAGGTGTCACATCCAGTTCCTTCACCATGTCAAGTAAGTATTCATATTTGTATATGATTAAATGTTTAAATGAAAATAAAACAAGAATACTTATCTGTGTTTTGCATTTGTAGGCGCTGGAAAATCCTCAAAGTCAGCCTCCAGGTTTAGTGTCAGTGATCTTGATGTGTTTGCTGCCTCAAAATCCATCAAGAAGCAACTTGCTGCCAGTCCCATTGTTCCGAACCCCAAAAGCATGAGCACACGGGGCAAGGGTGCTAAGAAAAGAAAAGCTAATGAAGCTCTTGAAGGCCTGCCTCTGATCCAACACCAGTTTGAGGAGTACGTCTCTGAGGTAAGGATCCCAGATCCTTAAGTCTTATCTTCCCATACTGAGGATAACAGATCCTGACATATGCTTTTTTCTTGCAAAAATTTGCTGAGATCCAAATGCTCCTGGATTCATATGCTGAAGAGGCTGAGCAAAAGCACCTGGACTTCCAGCAGCTGTTCTTGGCCAAGGACAAAACGATCTCCTCCCTTGAGAAGGACTTTACTCTAGTGAAGAAGGAGCTGGTTCTGACCCAGATTAAAGCTCAATAGGAGAAGGAGGAGGTGATGGAAGGAGCTAAGCTCTCTGCCACAATAGCCATGCTCAAGATCAAGCTTCAAATGGCGAAGGAGGCTGAGGATCCTTCTTTCGACAGGTCTTCCTGGGATCAAGAAGGCTGGAAGCTCAAGCTGGCGGAGCTGGACAAAGAAGAGGAGGCTGAGGAGGTCTTGGCAATCGAGGCTGGCAGCAGCGGGTTGAAGGATCCAGTTGAGGAGGCAGCGGCTGGTGGTGATGCAGCGAAGGTGTAAGCTGCAGAAATGGGTGATGATGGAAAGTTCTAGACGTGGCCGGAGCCCATTTTTTATGGCTTAGTAGTTTTTTTTGTTTGTTGATGTTTTGGTGGTGAACAATGTTGGTCTGTTGATGTGCACAAAATGCAACATATAAATTACATCAATTGTGGCATAAAACTAACCCTTTTTTAGTACTAATGTTGGAAAAAGTTTGTTTTTGTCTTCCTTTTGTATTTTCAGGATTAAATGAGCTCAAATGAACAAAAGAAGCAAAAAGACAGCTAAATCTAACATAAGTACAAAGAAAGGAACAAACGTGGCATGCCCAGCCTCCCCGACAGCATCTTCCCAAGCAAAACAAGAGAACAGAAGGCTGAACACGCCCCGTGCTCAGTAAACACAGGGGCGTGCCCAAGTGTCAGCAGAAAAGACAAAGCTGTAGAAGCTTCTATCACCCACCACGGGGCGTGCCCAGCGGACACGGGGCCATGGTCAACTCTAAGATTCGCAGAATCTGAGGAAATCTTGATAGTACAGATACGCTTCTGCACACGGGGTCGTGCCCAGCGGACACGGGGGCGTGGTCAACTAATGCAGACAAACTGCAATTAATGAAGACAGAGAAGAAGGTGGACACGGGGCCGTGCCCGAGCTGCTGTTTAGGCTATAAATAGGGGTGCTTGGCTCATTTGCAAACCATCCCTTGGCACACCACCTCTCTCACACTTCACCCACCACCCACCACCATCACAACACCATCATCCACCACCATCATCCATTGTCCATTGTAGAGTGTGTGAGTCGTCTCGGGATCCAAGATTGATCGTAAGAGTTCTTGACAATCAAAGGCCATGTTTGCCTAAGTCTCTTACATCACTTGGTGAAGACAAGTGTCTAGTGTAATACTTTTTATTTTTAATCTTTTCGCACTTTTTATTTGGTTATGTATTAATGACTTTAATAACTAGTTTCTTATGTTGAAGGTGATTCTTCCTTATCGTTTGTCCGTGGTGTCTTGGCATTATTTTACTGTCTATATAAAATAAAAGATTTTCACCATTCATATCTCCACGGTCTATATGGAGATATGTTAGCTACCTGGACGGGGGTTAAGGGAACGGTTTGGTAAGAGTCTTGCCTTGTTCAGTATATAGATCCTGCAAGGACCTGGGTCAAATTTAGTAGGACCTCCTTCAATACCCACCGGTATTGGATGGCGGGGGTCCAAACTCTTTGATCCCCTCATATGTAAGCTACTATTAATACTATAACCCGGCTATTTAGGACTGTATCCCTGCTGACTCAGACTACTTAGCCGAGGGTAACGTCACCTCCAAAAGAGGGGCCTACCACAATATGCATTAATAACTTAATTAATTATCTTTCAATAATCCAACCCTTTAGGATTGTATCCTTGCTGACTCAAACTACTGGGTTGAGGGTAACGTCACCTTCAAAAGAGGGGCCTACTACAATAACTAAGATAATCTCTTAAAAAGTGCAAAAGTGCGGAAATAATCAAAGGTTACACTAAACACGAGTCGGAGCTGTTAGGGCATGAATTTTATGCTAAGGATCATCTATCCTGAGACTGAGCATGGATCACGGATCCTTAATGGATGATGCCGGGCGTCTGAGGATCCAGAGTCTGAGGATCCAGGATCCTTAACAGAACTTATGATTTCTAACAATTGTCACGTTTTTAATGTTTATATGCAGGTAATGGACGGCATGGGCTTAGTCTTTGCTGGAATCTCGTGGAATATGCTTCATAGGCACGTGCTTAATGAAGAAATAACCGTTTTGGAGAACATGGGTGACCTCCACCTTTTTAGGAAAGTTTGTTGCTGGATATTTCTTATCTTTTAAGGGGAAAACGAGCTCATTTGAGGCATAAGTCGAACACACCACAGAAAAAACACACAACACTCAAATTCTCTGCAAACACTTAGCAAAAACACACACTTATACTAGCAATTCATTGTATTGAGCTTGTTTTCTTCCGAAGTTGTACAAGGATCATTATTGTTTTCGCAATATATTTGGTGATCGGTAGTTTCCATCACCCGAGGTTTTTTATGCCGGAGATCTTCTAAAGATCAAGGGCTTTTTCCTCGTATAAATCTCGGTGTTCATCGTTGATTTCATATACTTGTCGTTCATACAATTAACCAAGCATCATACCTCACAAAATCAGATTTTGTTGCATTATCCTTGTGTGATTTTTGACCAAAACAGTTTGGCGCCCACCGTGGGGCAATTGGTGCTTCAATTCTGAGAAATTTCGTTCATTTCATTCATTTCTGTGCATTACCATCAACCACATGGCTTCTCAGGGAAAAACCACTTCAAGTTCCATGTCGGCGGTTACCTCATCACAGGGCCTTCCACCGTTGCATCATCTTCCCCATGCATTCCAGAAGAGTGCTGAGAATGCTCCGAAGAAGACAACCCCCGTTTTCACAAAACCAACTGTAGTTTCTTCCTCTACACCTACTAACAGTGATATTTATGCTTTGATTTTGCAGATGAAGGATCACATGCAGCAGCAGGATAAAACTAATGACAGGATCCTTCGCGAAATTGATGAAATCAAGAAATTGAAAAAATCAGAAGAGGATCACTCCCCATTGATGCCCAGGTCGTTGGATTTTACTACTTCATCATCAACAATCCAGTTTTCCAAAGGATCCAATGTCCAGATTCAAGGATCCTCTATCCTTCGGCAAGGATCACTGGAGTCAGCGCAGCCTCAAGGATCATCTATCCTTCGGCAAGGATCACTGGAGTTAGCTCAGCATCAAGGATCCTTCTACCAACCCGGAGGATCACATGGAATGTACCAGCCTCATGGATCCTACTTCCAGCATCAAGGATCCTCATCTCAAGTTCAAGGATCCATGGATTATCCTTCAAGGCCTTCTATACCCATGTATCCTGGATCCAACATCCTTCAGGATCAAGGATCCTCGAGGAGTCAGCCATCTAGAAGTTTTGAAAAACATGAAGGGGATTTCATCCCTATGCAGACCATTGCTTCATATGGTCCCTCAATCATGCCAAAATCACATCAATATGGATTCACATCAGGAATCCCAACCTTGAATCCTTCAGGAGGTAACACTTTAAATAATTCTTATAATGCTAACCATGCCTTTATGCAGGATACAGGTATCAACCAAGCTATGGCCAGAGAGTTACAAAAGCTCAAGGATATGATATCCAGCGTTCAAGGATTGGTCAAGCCCATTCCTGAAATTGTAGATGGGAGTCACAAGATATCTCGTTTTGCACCACCCATTTGTGATGCAGAGATACCGAAGAGGTTTCAAATACCGACCATGAAGCTATATGATGGCTCAACGGATCCAGAAGAACATGTAGCTCAATACAGAGAAAGGATGGAGATCAATCCCACCTCGGAGAGGTTAAAAGAAGCATGTCTATGCAAGGGTTTCGGATCCACACTGACAGGATCAGCTCTTAAATGGCTGCTAAGTCTTCCTCCTTATTCTATAACTTCATTTTCTCATTTAGTTAACTTGTTCAATAGTCAATTTTCCTGTAGTAGAACTTTTGAAAGGTTAACTAGTGACTTATATAGGATCACCCAAGGTCATAATGAATCATTAAGGGATTAGATCACTAAATTTAGTAGAGAATCCTTAGAAATCCCTAACTTAGATATTGCTACGGCTGTAGAAGCCTTCAAAATGGGTTTACTTATGGATTCACAATTCTATAATGATCTTGTCATGACCCCTTGCAGGAATCTTGATGAAGTTAGAACCAGGGCCCTTAGATTCATCCGTTTAGAAGATAATAAAAGGATCCAGGAGAGACTGTCAGGATCCTCTAAGCCAGACAAACAAGGATCCTATTCAAAGAATAACTGATCCTAGCAATACTCGAAGCATGGCAACCAGAATGTGCATGTTGTGGAACAAGAGGAAGATGATGAGGATTATCCTTCTATTTCTGAATATTGTTTTTCTGCTGATAATAGTGAACTAATCCTTGCTTTACAGAATTTAGGTGACAAGCCCAGGTGGCCAAGAAAGAATGACAAACCGCCTGCTACCAAAGACAAATCGAAATGGTGTGCTTACCATGAGGATTTTGGTCATCTCACAGATGAGTGCATAGCATTAAGGAAGGAGATAGGTTATCTTTTGAGCAAAGGATACTTGAAGGAATTTCTTGGAAGGAAAAAGTCAAGGATCCAGGATCCTGAAAAAGCTCCTCCTCCACCAGCTGATGCTCAAATCTTCCATTTCATCTCCGGAGGTTCTCAGCAGCTAAGAGACATGCAGAGGAAACAAAGATGGAGAATGGGGACAGACCTATTCGAACTTCCATTCTTACCCAGGAAAAAGTCATATCCTTTGATGGGGATGACCGTGTGGACATACAGGATCCTCATCATGACGGTTTGATTATTACATTATTTATATCTAACCATTTTGTTCGCAGGATTCTCATTGATGGGAGAAGCTCAGTGAACATAATCCAGTTTGATGTGCTCAAAAGAATGAACATCCTTGAATCTAATATTGTCCCAAGATCATCTGTCCTTATGGGATTCAGTGGAGAGACAAAGATTAAATTGGGGGACATCAAACTTCCTATTTATATAGAGGGAGTGAATTTTGTTAAAAAAATCTATGTTATTGATTGCTTATCTTGCCGTAATGTTATCTTTGGCAGGCCATGGATATATGATATGAAGGCAGTCCCCCTCAACATATCATCAATGTGTCAAGCTCCCAACTCTATGGGATGTGGTGAAGATAGAAAGTGATCAGCAGGAGGCAAAGAACTGTTACACTTCTTCAATAAAGCCAGCTTCCAAGGATCAAGACGTCATGGAGGTAAGAGAGCAAGACGTCAAGGATATTCTGTTGAACCCAGAGGATCCTGAATCCAAAATTTTTATAGGATCCGGGATCCTAGACAGTATTGAGCAGGATTTAATATCCTTCTTGAAAAGAAGAAAGTCTACCTTTACTTTGAAACATGAAGACATGACAGGTATATCTAAGCATGTTATTATTCACAAACTTGGTATTGACAGGTCTTTCAAGTCAATACACCAAAAAAGGAGAAATTCACACCCGAAAGAAATGTCATTATCCAAGAAGAGGTAGACAAATTGCTCAAGGCAGGTAAGCCATATTGAGGAAGAATAAGAAGTTTGAGTGGACTGATAAGCATGAAGCTGCACTCAAGGCTCTTAAGGATTATCTATCCCCAGCACCAGCCCTGATGGAACCAGAAAATGGAGAATCATTATCCTTATACTTAGCTGTTTCAGCTAAAGCAGTAAGTGCGATCCTAGTTAAGGATTATAAAGGCTCTCAACATCCGGTATACTATGTAAGTAAAATTCTACTTGATGCTGAGGCCAGGTATTCTCATTTAGAGAAATTAATTCTTGATTTAATTATGGCTTCCGCTAAAAATAGACATTATTTCGAAACTCACACCATTATTGTGAAAACTAACCTTCCTATCAAGAATGTTCTCAGGAAACTTCAAATCTCAGGTAGAATGGCAAAGTGGGCAATCAAGCTTATTGCATATGACATTAAGTATGAACCCAGGATTGCCATCAAGTCCCAATCTATAGCTGACTTTGTGGCTGATTTCAGTAGTGATCTATAAAGGGAAGCTGAATTAGAAGTTCAACAACTTGAGAAGACCAAGGATCCTTGGACACTCTTCAGGGATGGAGCTTCAAATGTTAAAGGAACTGGACAAAGCACACTACTAAAATTGCCACAGGGGGACATTATACCCCAATCCGTTGCATTCAGGAAACTGGCAGATTCTTTTGCTTTTTTCAGTCTATCACAGGTACCCAGGGAAGAAAATGCAGAAGCTGATGCCCTAGCTAACCTTGGATCATTCCTAAGATGCCAGAGGATGGGAAGATACCTATCATCCACATTTTGGCTCCTGCTATTGAGGATCACACAGCTATAGAGATAGTAGAGGATTCTTCAATCATTCCTAGTGATGGTGCATAGTCAAATTCAGGATCCTGGATCCTTCCAATCTTGAGATATATATACAACATGGAGAGATCCCTACAGGAGAAAATCCCAGAGCTTTCAAAGTCAAGGTATCTCAATTTACAATATTAAATAACAGGCTGTATAAACGATCTCTTGCAGGTCCATAGCTAAGGTGCATCGAGGATCCTGAAATTCAAGAAGTCCTGAAGGATTTTCATGAGGGAGATTGTGGAAACCACACTGGGGGCAGAGCACTGTTCTCAAGGACCCATAGAACAGGATACTATTGGCCTACTATGAAGAGGGATGCTGTGGATTATGCAAAGAAATGTGATACTTGTCCGAGACATAGCAATATCCTTCATCAACCAGCGGAGCTCCTACATCCTATTATTACCAGATTTGATGACCAGTTATCAACAAAGAATAGCTGGATTATACAACAAGAATGTCACGATCAGAAGATTTCAAATAGGTGATTTTGTGCTAAGGAAAGCATTCCAGAACACTACGAATTCGGCTGATGGCAAATTAGCACTAAAATGGAAGGTCCCTACCTAATTGAAGCTGAGACAGGAAAGGGGGCATATCATTTACTGACAATGGAAGGTGATTTACTACCAAGAGCTTGGAATGCTGTCCACTTGAAGAAATACTTCATGTAATAAGGATCCCGAATCCTTAGCCATATTCATGACCGATATCCTTGAAGGATCCTCAAAGGATATATGATTCTACATTTGGTAACACATTACTTTCATTTTCATTCATTTTATACTTACTACTTATCATAAGGCAAAGATGTTAAACATTTAACATCTATTTTCATAAAGTTTAAGCTTTTGCAGAGTTGTTATCATTTTACAGAAGATCAAAGTGGTTGGCCAACTCTCCAAGGTTTATGGGCTTGTCCCCAGTTATTTGGGCTTGTCCCTAGTTTTTGGGCTTGTCCCCAGTTATTTGGGCTTGTCCCCAGTTTGTTGGGCTTGTCCCTAGTTTTTGGGCCTGTCCCCAGTTTCGCCAGTAGCGCACGATGATCCTGGTGTAGTTCAAGGTAATGCGACCAGTACCTGCTTTAGGGGCTGACAATTTCATTGTACTGGCTGTATTCAGGATCCTACGTATAATGGTAGACGTACCATACATCCGTTCCTAAGGTTTCTAACATTTTCACGTTAGCTAAGGTTTTGGCATTTTCATGTCACTAAGTTTGGATAGTCGCCAGTGAGGGCCATACTCCAGTTTACACAAGATCCTTTGGGCTTGTCCCCAGTTTTTTGGGCTTGTCCCCAGTTATTTGGGCTTGTCCCCAGTTTGTTGGGCTTGTCCCCAGTTTATTTGGGCTTGTCCCCAGTTTGTTGGGCTTGTCCCCAGTTTATTTGGGCTTGTCCCTAGTTTGTTGGGCTTGTCCCCAGTTTGTTGGGCTTGTCCCCAGTTATTATGGGTTCATTCCCAATTATTTGGCTTGGTCCCAAGTTTGTTTTTCTTATAGGATCTTGGAGCTCTAAAGTTATACAAGTTTTGACAATAAGGATCCCGGATCCTTGAAACTTTACTTTTCACAGTTTGTTTATTCAGTAATAGTTTACAAGGATATAGAATCCTAACTTGGATTCTCTAGTGTTAGGGGAGGATTTTCCAAAGACCAGTGATCCTCAATTACTGTTGGGCTTAGGGATCCTCAATTCTGTTTGAATTAGTGATCCTCAGAGAGTATTGTAGGATCAGGATCCTGGATCATCATAGTGATCCTTACACTAACGATTGTCTACTTTGAATATGATGTTGTTTTTCAGGAGTACGTGCTTGGACTTGGTCTTGGCGATATTCCTGGAGCATATTCCCTTTTTATTCCGCACGTGCTTGGCTAATATGGACGTTATGGAGGTCGTGGAAGACTTGCACAAAATGCGGATAGTTAGTTAGCTTAGATATTTTCCAAATTTAAAAGGGGATAGCGAGCTAAATTAGAACACTGGGTTATTTTTGGCTAAACACACACACTCGTAACTGTTCTCATTAGCTCTCGGCAGTTTGCTCGGCGATTACACACTTTTTTGCACATTACACTTTAGTGATCCTTGTAACAAGCTCGCTATCATCCAAAGTTGTAATACTTTTTTTGTTTAATCTGAGTTGGTGATCGGTAGTTTCCATCACCCGAGGTTTTTTATGCCGGAGATCAACTCTTGATCAAGGGCTTTTTCCTCGTATAAATCTTTGTGTCACTTGTTCATTACATTTCTGAGTGATCCTTAATATTGTTCATTGATTCAAGCATCACACCTCACAACGGAAAGTTTGGTTGCATTATCTTGGCTTGATTTTTAACCAAAACAGTTTGGCGCCCACCGTGGGGCAATTGGTGCTTCATTCCTAAGAAGATTCATATTTTTGTGGTCATTTCGGTTCGTTACAACCAAGCAGATGGCTTCCTCAGCGAAGAACACTTCTAGTTCAATCCCGGCAATTAGTTCTTCACAAGGCGTTCCACCTTTGCCTCCACCACCTTCTGGATCCCAGAAGAATGATGAAAATGCTGCGAAGAGACAAACCCCCATTTTTCCAAAACCACCAACTTCTTCTGTTTCCTCTAATCCTACTACTAATGATCTTTTTACTCTGATTTTGCAGATGAGAGATCGCATGCAAGAGCAGGACAAAACCAATGAAAGGATCCTCCAGGAGATTGGTGATATCAAGAAACAGAAGAAATCAGTGGATGATCACTCTCCTCTGATGCCAAGGTCATTGAATTTTGACACTCCAGCTGTAACTACCATACAATCGGCAGTTCCGGGCATCCAATATCAAAGTGGTCCATCAGAAAGGCGTTATGGAACGAAAACTATGAGTCAGGCATTTGGCTCTCACTTCCAGCCTCAGGGATCCTCTTCTCAGCCATCGGGATCCTCTTCTCAGCCATCGGGATCCTCTTCTCAGCATCAGGGATCCTTCGTCAGCTCAGGAGGATATTTGGGAATGCACACAGTCCAAGGATCCTCCCAGGTTCAAGGATCCTCCCAGGTTCAAGGATCCTCCCAGGTCCAAGGATCCTCCCAGGTTCAAGGATCCTCCCAGGTCCAAGGATTCTCTATGGTTCCAGGATCCTTTCAAGTTCAAGGATCCTCTCAGCCCCAAGGATCCTTTCAGGTTCAAGGATCCTCTCAGGTTCAAGGATCCAACATCTTTCAGGATCAAGGATTCTTAAGAAGTATGCAGCCTCCAAGTTCGGATGTTCATCAAGGAGACTTCATACCAATGCAGACCATTGCTTCTTCTGGTCCTTCAATCATACCAGAATCCCGTCAATATGGATTCACATCGGCAATTCCAAACTCGAATCCCATGGGAGGTAACACTTTTAACAATTCATATAACACTAACCATGGCTCTATGCAGGATACATGTATCAATCAGGCTATGGCTAGAGAGTTACAGAAGCTTAAGGATATGATATCCAGTGTACCAGGAGTGGTTAAACCCATTCCTGAAATTGCAGATGGTAGCCATAGGATATCTCGCTTTGCACCACCTATTTGTGATGCTGAGATACCCAAGAGGTTCCAAATACCAACTATGAAGCTATATGATGGTTCAACGGATCCAGAGGAACATGTAGCTCAATACAGGGAGAGGATGGAAATCAATCCAATTGCTGAGAGGTTAAAAGAAGCATGTCTATGCAAGGGTTTTGGATCCACACTCATAGGATCTGCTCTTAAATGGCTGCTAAGTCTTCCCCCTTACTCTATTACTTCATTTGCTAATCTAGTTAATTTATTTAATAGTCAATTCTCTTGTAGTAGAAAATTTGAACGATTAACTAGTGATCTATATAGGGTAACACAAGGTCAAAATGAATCACTTAGAGATTACATCACTAAGTTTAGTAAAGAATCCTTAGATATCCCTAACCTGGATATAGCTACGGCTGTAGAAGTCTTTAAAATGGGTTTGCTTAGGGATTCATTGTTCTATGATGATCTTGTTATGACCCCATGCATGAATCTTGATGAACTAAGAACCAGGGCCCTTAGGTTCATCCGTCTAGAGGATGACAAAAGGATCCAGGAGAGATTGACAGGATCCTCAAAACAGGAAAAGCAAGGATCCTACTTTAAGATTAACAAGTTCAAGTCCTACAACAAGTCTGACAACCAGAATGTGCATGCAGTAGAGCAAGAAGAGGATGATGAGGATTATCCTCCAATTTCTGAATACTGTTTTTCTGTTGATAACAATGAGCTAATTCTTGCAATGCAGAATCTAGGTGAGAAAGCTAGGTGGCCAAGAAAAAGTGATAAACCAGCTGCTACAAAAGACAAATCCAAGTGGTGTGCATATCATGAGGATTTTGGACATCTCACTGAAGAGTGTATTGCACTTAGAAAAGAAATTGGTTACTTGTTAAGCAAGGGGCACTTGAAGGAACTTCTGGGACAAAAGAAGTCAAGGATCCAGGATCCTGAAAGGATCCCAGAAAAGGCTCCTGCTCCTCCAGCAGATGCACAAGTTATAAACTTCATATCCGGTGGATCAGACATTTGTGGTACTTCCTTTTCAGCAGCCAAAAGACATGCCAAGGAAACCATGATGGATAATGGAGACAGACCCATTCGGACCTCCACTGTCACACAGGATAAGATTATAACTTTTGATGAGGATGATCGTCTTGACGTTCAGGATCCTCATCATGATGGTTTTGTTATTACTCTATTTATTTCAAACCATTTTGTTCGCAGGATCCTGATAGATGGAGGAAGCTCAGTAAACATCATCCAGCTTGATGTGCTCAAGAAGATGAATATCCCTGAATCAGACATTATCCCAAGATCCTCAGTACTTGTGGGATTTAGCGGGGAAACCAAAAATACATTGGGGGACATCAAACTCCCCATCTATATTGAAGGGCTCCATTCTTATCAAAAATTTTGTGTTATAGATTGTTTATCTTATTGTAATGTTATCCTTGGCAGGCCATGGATACATGACATGAAGGCAGTCCCATCTACCTATCATCAGTGCGTGAAGCTTCCTAGTCCATGGGGGGTGGTGAAAATTGAAAGTGACCAGCAAGAAGCTAAGAATTGTTACACATCATCAATGAAGCCAGCCTCAAGACCAAGGGAGCAATAGCAACTAAAGTATCCTCCAAGGGATGTCTTGGAGGCAAGAGAGCAGGATGTAAAAGAAATCCTCATGGATCCTCATGATCCTGAATCCAAGATCTTTATAGGATCAGGGATCCTTAGCGACATTGAACAGGATCTAGTATCCTTCCTTAAAAGAAGGAAAACTACCTTTGCCTAGAAGCATGAAGACATGACAGGTATATCTAAAGATATAATTACTCATAAACTCGACATTGACAGGTCATTCAAGCCAATTCATCAAAAAAGGAGGAAGTTTGCACCTGAAAGGAATGCTATTATCCAGGAAGAGGTAGATAAACTACTTCGGGCAGGTATGATAAGAGAGGTTAAGTATCCAAGGTGGTTAGCCAATGTGGTTGTTGTTCAAAAGAAAAATGGAAAGTGGAGGGTATGTGTCGATTTTACTGATTTAAACAAGGCATGTCCCAAGGATCCTTTCCCATTACCCCACATTGACTCCATGGTGGATGCTACCGCAGGTCATGAGTTGTTGACTTTTATGGATGCTTCATCTGGATTTCAACAAATTTAGATGGAACCATCTGATCAAGAGGATACAACCTTTATGACCCCAACTGGTATATATTGTTATATTGCTATGCCATTTGGACTAAGGAATGCAGGTGCTACTTATCAAAGGCTAGTCAATATGATGTTCAAGGAACAAATTGGACACACTATGGAAGTTTACATAGACGACATGGTGGTTAAGTCCAAGAAAGCTGAGGATCACCTTAAAGACTTGGAGGAAGCATTCAATATCCTTGATAAATTTAATATGAAACTGAATCCTTCCAAGTGTCATTTTGGTGTTAAAGCAGGTAAATTCCTAGGCTATATGGTGACAAAGAGGGGCATTGAAGCAAGTCCAGAGCAAATCAAGGCTATTGTGAGTATCAAATCTCCTGCAAATGCTAAGGACGTGCAAAGATTGACAGGCAGGATCGCAGCCTTGAACAGGTTCATATCCAAATCCTCAGAAAAGTGCAAGGAATTCTATGACATCCTGAGGAAGAACAAGAAATTTGAATGGACTGAGAAGCATGAAAGTGCCCTCAAAGCTCTTAAGGATTACCTATCCTCAGCCCCCGCCTTGATGAAACCAGAAAAGGGGGATATATTATCCTTATACCTAGCAGTATCCTCAAAAGCAGTAAGTGCGGTCCTTGTTAAGGATCACCAAGGTACACAACATCCTGTTTATTATGTAAGTAAGAGTTTACTTGATGCTGAATCCAGGTATTCACACTTAGAGAAACTTATCCTTGCATTAATTATGGCATCTACTAAATTAAGACATTATTTTGAGACTCATGCAATTATTGT
Organism: Helianthus tuberosus; assembly: GCA_030545235.1. Lineage (NCBI taxonomy): Eukaryota > Viridiplantae > Streptophyta > Magnoliopsida > Asterales > Asteraceae > Helianthus > Helianthus tuberosus. The sequence continues at coordinate 28,290,723 of CM060392.1, forward strand.
TAAAACTAATTTCCCAATTAAGAATGTTCTCAGGAAACCTGAAATGTCAGGAAGGATGGCTAAGTGGGCAGTGAAGCTTAGTGTATATGATATAAGATATGAACCAAGGACTGCCATCAAATCCCAAGCCTTAGCTGACTTTGTGGCAGATTTTAGTAGTGACTTGCAAAAGGAAGCTGAGTTAGAGGTCCAACAGCTAGAAGAAACTAAGGATCCTTGGATACTCTTCACTGATGGTGCTTCTAATGTTAAAGGAACAGGGCTTGGAATACTACTAAAATCGCCACAGGGGGACATAATACCCCACTCCATAGCTTGTGAGTTCCAAACTACTAATAATGAGGCTGAGTATGAAGCCTTGATAGCTGGTTTGCAAATTGCTAAGCATATGAGGATCAGGTATCTTGAGGTACATGTAGATTCATTATTAATCACTAATCACTTTAATGAATCCTATGCTGTTAAAGGTGAAAAGCTAATCAAATATTTAGAGATAGTCAAAGAATTGGCACTCTCTTTTGTTTCCTTTAGTTTGACACAGGTACCAAGGGAAGAGAATGCAGAGGCTGATGCATTAGCCAATCTAGGATCATCCTTGAAGATCCCGGAGGATATCAAGATCCCTATTATCCACATCCTGACCCCTGCTATCGAGGATCATGTAACCATGGAGATAGGAGAGGATTCTGCAATCATCCCTAGTGATGATACTCAATCTCATTCAGGATCATAGATCCTTCCAATCATGAGATACATACAACATGGAGAGATTCCTACAGGAGAAAACCCTAGGGCTTTCAAAATCAAGGTATCTCAATTTACAATATTGAATAATATGTTGTATAAACGATCTCTTGCAGGACCATATCTAAGATGCATTGAGGATCCTGAAATCCAAGAAGTCCTAAAGGATTTCCATGAAGGAGATTGTGGAAACCACACTGGGGGCAGGGCATTATTCTCAAGGATACTGAGGACAGGATACTATTGGCCTACTATGAAGAAGGATGCTGTGGAATATGCCAAGAAGTGTGATCCTTGTCAGAGACACAGTAATATCCTTCACCAACCAGCAGAACTTTTGCATCCTATATCCTCTTCTTGGCCATTTATGAGATAGGGAATGGATATAGTTGGTAAGCTCCCTAAGGCACCTGGTGGAAAAGTATTCATGCTTGCTATGACTGATTACTTCTCCAAGTGGATAGAGGCTGAAGCCTTTGCTCAAGTCAGAGAAAAGGAAGTTATATCCTTTATTAAAAGAAACATTATTACTAGATTTGGTATCCCTTCTGAAATTGTTTGTGATAATGGATCCCAATTTATTGGGAATAGAACTACTAACTTTTGTGACAGCTGGGGGATTAAGATGATAACATCAACACCAGTCCACCCACAAGCTAATGGTCAGGCAGAATCATCCAACAAGATCATCATCAACAATTTGAAGAAGAAGCTTGGATCCAAGAAAGGAAAATGGGCAGAAGAACTACCTTATGTACTTTGGGCTGATAGGACAACTCCCAAGAATGCTACTGGCCAAACTCCATTTTCTTTAGTATTTGGGGCAGAATCAGTGATCCCTACAGAGATGGTGGTTCCCACTGCAAGAACAAGCATTCGTGATCCTGAAGAAAATGCTGAAAACTTGGTTCAAGATTTGGATACTATAGAAGAACTCAGGGATTTGGCAAGGATAAGGATGGCCAGTTATCAACAAAGGATGGCTGGAGCTTACAACAAAAATGTCAGGCTCAGGAAATTTCAAGTTGGTGATATGGTGTTAAGGAAAGCATTTCAGAATACCACCAATCCTGCTGATGGAAAGTTGGCACCAAAGTGGGAAGGCCCTTACTTGATCGAAGCTGAGGCAGGAAAAGGGGCATATCGATTGCTAACAATGGAAGGTGATTTGCTACCAAGAGCTTGGAATGCTGTCCACTTGAAGAAATACTTCATGTAATAAGGATCCATGATCCTTACCAGACTAGTATCCTTGAAGGATCCTTACAGGACAGATGATCCTCATTTTGGTAATATTCTAATCTCAAACTATTTCATTCTTTAATTATCCTGTATAAGGATAAGGATCCTGCATCCTTTATCCTTCTTTCACTTGATTCTGAGTTTGAAGGTTCAGGTATCCTTAACAAAGGATTGAGTATCCACAGAAGTATCCAGTTATTTGGGCTTGACCCCAGTTATTTGGGCTTGACCCCAGTTTGGGCCTGTCCCCAGTTTCGCCAGTAGCGCACGATGATCCTGGTATAGTTCATGGCAATGGGACCAGTACTCGCTTTAGGGGCTGACAATTTCATTGTACTGGCTGTATTCAGGATCCTACGTATAATGGTAGACGTACCATACATCCGTTCCTAAGGTTTCTAACGTTTTCACGTTAGCTAAGGTTTTGGCATTTTCATGTCACTAAGTTTGGATAGTCGCCAGTGAGGGCCATACTCCAGTTTACACACGATCCTTTGGGCTTATCCCCAGTTATCCTTTGGGCTTGTCCCCAGTTATCCTATGGGCTTGTCCCCAGTTATCCTTTGGGCTTGTCCCCAGTTATCCTATGGGCTTGTCCCCAGTTATCCTTTGGGCTTGTCCCTAGTTATCCTTTGGGCTTGTCCCCAGTATATTGGGCTTGTCCCCAGAATTGTTGGGCTTGTCCCCAGTTACTAACTTTTATCTTATATTGGCTCAGTCCCAAGTTGTATCCTATTTCAGGTTTTTGAAGCTAAACGATCAAGGATCCTTGATCCTTACCTTCTACTAAGGTTTGTCTTTTGGTTATCCTGATTATAAGTGTTAAAGGTTAGGATCCTAACTTGGATTCTCAGGTATGATCCTTAATTACTTTGATTTTATTTATTATTTACATGAGTGACCCTTGTCCTTTGACAACTGAACTTATGATCCTTAAACTACACTACTATTCAGAACTTGTCAACTATCGGATATGTGATCCTTGATCATATCCTAAACTTTTTGAGGATATTTATTAAATTTTTTCTTTACTTAATAAATTCAGACAAAATGTATATCACAACAAATTGAAAAGTAACGTATTCATAAGGATAACAACACGGGAAATAGCCAAAAAGATAAGGTTTTATTTATTCACAAAATGTTAAACCCTTCAAGGTTGTCAAAATTGCCAACCCACGTTTCTACCAGCAAAACGTGGCCCGTTCACATGGGTTGGCAAAGGGTGTCCATTGTTAACGGGTCTTAAGAGTGCAGGAAATAAAAGATGGCAGGATAACAAGTGGCTTCATCCCCCAAACAGAGGATCCATCCACCACCCGTTATCCTACCTGTTGTCTAAGGATCCTTGATCCATAACCCTAGAAACTATTGTTCAAAGTACAAACCAACATTGTTTCAAAACACCATAACCAAAATAAAACTACTACCAAGTCCTAAAAAATGGGCTCCGGCCACGTCTAGAAATATCCATCATCGCCCATTCTAGCAGCTCAAACCTTGGCTGCATCACCTTCACCATCTCCTCCAGCTCCGGCATCACCCACATGATCCTTAACCCCACTGCTGCCATCCTCGATTGCTAAGACCTCACCAGCCTCTTCTTCGTCATCCAGCTCAGCCAACCTAGCCTTCCAGCCCTCTATGTCCCAGTTGCTCTTGTCAAAGTTAGGATCCTGAGCTTCTTGGGCCATCTGCAACTTGGTTTTGTACATAGTAATGGCAGCGGAGACTTTAGCATCATTGGTGATTTCAGCCTTCTCCTGATCAGCAATGATATGAGCCAGGACAAGTTCCTTCTTCACCAGATTGACATCGTTTTCGAGGGAGGCAATCTTCTGATCCTTGGCCAGCATGATCTTTTGGAGGTCCAAACACTTGAGCTCAACCTCTTCAAGACTCCCTACGTAATCTTGGATTTCAGCAAATTTCTGTAAAAGAAAGGATACAAGTCAGGATCCCTTACCCTCAGTATGGAAGGATCATGTACAAGAATCACATTTAAGGATCAGTTATTCTTACCTCAGCAACGTATTCCTCAAACTGATGCTGGATCAGAGGCAGACCTTCAAGGGTATCGGCAGTCTTCCTTTTCTTTCCGCCCCTTCCCTTAGAAGTGGTTGCCTTGGGGATCGTGATGGATGGACTAGCAGCTGGCTTCTTCTTTGAGGATCGGACAGCATCAAGGTCAGTGATACTGAAACGAGTAGCAGACTTCGATGATTTTCCAGCACCTACACATCCAAAACAGATAAGTATCCTTATTTCATTTTAATTTAAACATTTAGTTATGCGCAAAATAGGATACTTACTTGACATCATAACAGAGCCTGAGGATACTTCTTGAGAATCCTGGGTATTTGCTTGAAATGATCTTATTGCAGGATCAAGCCTCCGGAAAGCAGCAACCTTTCCTTCGTTGCAGGTGTTGTAATATGTGTGAAACAGTAATAGCTGCAAAATAGAAACAAAAGGGGTCAGTGATCCTCAGCGGAGACAGGGTATCCTATGATCCTTCTATAAGGATCCTCTATCCTACCATGAGTAACCCATTTTCTTGGAAGATCCTTCCCATCAGGGATGGAATCCCTTCTGACAAAGAAGAATCGCCTTTTCCAGTTGGTGTCGTTCTTAGTGGTTTTGAAGATGGGGTGTTCTTCACCGGGTTTGTGTTTGAATAGATATCGATGAGATCCATGGCTCACAAGATCATACATTTCTGCTAACTTCGACATTCCTAGATCAATACCTTCATGCTTAATGATTCTTTCAAGGGTATACAAGACCCTCCACATCATTGGCATCGCTTGGATATAGGAGATGCCAGTGAGAGAGAAGAAAGATTGGGTGAAATCAGGAAAAGGATACGAGTATCCTATCGTAAATGGGGTGACCGGAAAAGCTACCCAGGTTTCAGAAACGAAGTCGCTTAGGACGGTGGGGTCAAAAGCTTTAAAAACGGTGTTCGCCGGAAAACAATGGCGAATCCTGTCTATCTGCGGATCAGTAAAGCAGCATCGTTCCTTCGCAGAGCCCTCGATGATCCCTTGGCCCTTCAAAGGACTGTCCTTTTTGAGATCCTTAGCTGGTGAAGATCTTCGCATCATCTTGGGCATAATGATGGTGGAGAAGAAGAAACAGAATGAGAATATGAAGAGAGAAAGGAAAGAGGAGTACCTGAACAGATCTTCGAATGAGGATTTAAAGGATGAAACGCACGAATTTAAATGCTTCCTAACCCTTATCTCTAACTTCAATTTATAATCATGATTTTCCAGGATAGTCACTTCAATGACGTCAGATTGGCAACGGCTAGTTAGAATATAATGGCTATATATCCGTTGGTTTGTTACGGATAAGAACGATAAAATATAACTCGTTTATTTACACTTTACTCCTTATATTTTGGGGGCAATTGTTAGGGGAGGATTTTCCAAAGATCAGTGATCCTCAATTACTGTTGGGCTTAGGGATCCTCAATTCTGTTTGAATTAGTGATCCTCAGAGAGTATTGTAGGATCAGGATCCTGGATCATCATAGTGATCCTTACACTAACGATTGTATACTTTGAATATGATGTTGTTTTGCAGGAGTACGTGCATGGACTTGGTCTTGATGATATTCCTGGAGCATATTCCCTTTTTATTCCGCACGTGCTTGGCTAATATGGGCGTTATGGAGGTCGTGGAAGACTTGCACAAAATGCGGATAGTTAGTTAGCTTAGATATTTTCCAAATTTAAAAGGGGATAGCGAGCTAAATTAGAACACTGGGTTATTTTTGGCTAAACACACACACTCGTAACTGTTCTCATTAGCTCTCGGCAGTTTGCTCGGCGATTACACACTTTTTTGCACATTACACTTTAGTGATCCTTGTAACAAGCTCGCTATCATCCAAAGTTGTAATACTTTTTCTGTTTAATCTGAGTTGGTGATCGGTAGTTTCCATCACCCGAGGTTTTTTATGCCGGATATCAACTCTTGATCAAGGGCTTTTTCCTCGTATAAATCTTTGTGTCACTTGTTCATTACATTTCTGAGTGATCCTTAATATTGTTCATTGATTCAAGCATCACGCCTCACAACAGAAAGTTTGGTTGCATTATCTTGGCTTGATTTTTAACCAAAACATCTGGTATGTTATATTCTAACTTTTTCTAAGCTGCAAGTTGTCTCTTATCCTTTTTGGTTAAGGATCATTGATCCACATTTGTCCGAACACTTCAAGTTTTCTGTAAACAGTTTAACATTATCATTAGATTTCCAATAACTTTTCAGTTGTTTGGCGATGATATCTTTGAAAATAGAAAGCCTACGTGAAAAATAAAGAGGGAAGAAACAACAACAAATGTAGCTAAAATTTTTTAATGTTGTTACCTATTCATTATGTATCAAAATCATCTGGCCTGGATTTCACCAGCAAAACCATGGATCATCCACCCAGGCCAGACAGGGCTATCTAACAGTTAAAGTGTCTATGCAGAAATTAAAGTGCCGGAAGGTTAATAGCGAACTGTGTAGAAGGATTCATTCTCCACAAATAGAAGGATCTTCTTGTCTGTAAAGGCATTTCAGGAGTTATCTCTAACTCTATATTTTGCAATGATGATTATAGCAGGTCTTATCAGTGACGACATGCAGTGTAGCGACTAGTTACCAGCAGCAACGGCTAGTCCGCTTCTAACGGAAATATGACAGCTGTGAATCCTTATCACAACTGCCATATTGGGGGCAATTGTTAGGGCATGAATTTTATGCTAAGGATCATCTATCCTGAGACTGAGCATGGATCACGGATCCTTAATGGATGATGCAGGGAGTCTGAGGATCCAGAGTCTGAGGATCCAGGATCCTTAACAGAACTTATGATTTCTAACAATTGTCACGTTTTTAATGTTTATATGCAGGTAATGGACGACATGGGCTTACTCTTTGCTGGAATCTCGTGGAATATGCTTCATAGGCACGTGCTTAATGAAGAAATAACCGTTTTGTAGAACATGGGTGACCTCCACCTTTTTAGGAAAGTTTGTTGCTGGATATTTCTTATCTTTTAAGGGGAAAACGAGCTCATTTGAGGCATAAGTCGAACACACCACAGAAAAAACACACAACACTCAAATTCTCTGTAAACACTTAGCAAAAACACACACTTATACTAGCAATTCATTGTATTGAGCTTGTTTTCTTCCGAAGTTGTACAAGGATCATTATTGTTTTCGCAATATATTTGGTGATCGGTAGTTTCCATCACCCGAGGTTTTTTATGCCGGAGATCTTCTAAAGATCAAGGGCTTTTCCTCGTATAAATCTCGGTGTTCATCGTTGATTTCATATACTTGTCGTTCATACAATTAACCAAGCATCATACCTCACAAAATCAGATTTGGTTGCATTATCCTTGTGTGATTTTTGACCAAAACAGGAGCCAAGTGATTCATCTTGTCTATCTGTTTTTATTTTTATTTTATTTTTCAGCATTTTAGTTAGTTTTTATTTTTCTTATTTTAAAAACCTTTTTCTAATTTTTGATTTGATTAGACGTTGAGGATAAACCGGTACTAAAAGCTCTTGTGTCCTTGGACGACCTCGAAATCTTGCCAACACTATACTACGCTCACGATGGGTGCACTTGCCCATATGTGTGTTTGGTGTTAGTAAAATATCATGTTTTATAAATTTAAAACTTGGCTAACGTGTAAAAAAGGGGTTAAAATATACATTAAAATATAATAACACTCACGCACATCAAGTTTTTTGGCACCGTTGCTGGGGACACAAGGATTTTAAGAAAGCCTTACACAAAACTCTATTGGAACCGCTAATCACCCCAAATTTTGCAAGTCCTAATAACAAGCCTTACACAAAACTCTATTGGAACCGCTAATCACCCTAATTTTTTTTTTCAAAAATTTTTCATTTTCTTTACTTGTCTAGGTTTAATTTGGGAATTTCAAGTTCTAAAAAGGTTATATTTTTACAAATTTACAACCGATAGCGTCGTGATAAAAAGAACCAGCATAAGAAAATTACGAAACGGCGTGACAAGCTTAGTTAAAATTTGATTATATATACTTGATCACATAAAAACCCATTCCCACAAAAAATGAGTTTTGAGCCTTTATTGAGCATACAAATTTATATCTTTAAACTAAATGCTCATTTTTCATTTCTTGTGTGAATAGCCGCTTGGTTCTTACGACTCTAGAACTTGCCACGACGATACATTCCCGGTCCTTACCAACTTAAACCCGAGTAAGTAAATGACGGAGGCATTAGGACTAACCCTTTTTATTTCTACACTATTATTTTTTTTAACCACCTACCCAAAATCCCCCTAGTTAACCCCTTTGAGCCTAAACCTTTTCATTTCATAACCCAAAACAAACACCCTTTCACCCACCAAAACCTTTTTAATTTTAAATTCTTTATTTTAGTAACAAGCTCGGTTTTTCTTATGACTTCAAAAAAAAAATAATATTTTTTTTTTTTTTTGATGATGATGAAGCAAAAGAGAAATAAACAAACAAGTTTATCAAAAATAACTTTGTTTGAATAATGGCTTCATCAAAATAAAAACTTCAAAAATAGAAAGTCTTACGAAAAACCGACGCTTTTTACGCCTTTCGCCCTTTTACTAACCACTAACCTAACCACCTACCTTTAACCCAAGCCTAACCCTTCACCCAAAAGTCCTCTTGATATTTACAAAGGTGTATAGTTAAAAAGGAGGAGGATTGATTGCTTGGCAAGCTTATGGTAGGAGTAAGTTCCATGCCGCACTCGAGTGATCCACTAAAATACATCTTCGGCCGAGTGTTGAGTGATCCCCCGTGAGGTATGTGAACTTGTATATAAGTGGAATTTTAAAAAGGCATGTTATGCCCTAATAAGTAATTTATCTTATGGAATGTTTTCAATAAATCATGACGAATAGGATTGTAAATAAATAAAAATAAAACTAAATATAGAATCTTGGAAATCCCGACACTCTACGACAAGCCCAAAAACCTTCTCTTCTACCAATTCCATTTGGGAGTGTAAAGCCACATTATAAAGAGTTTTGCTTGAGGACAAGCAAAGATTCAAGTGTGGGGGTATCTGATGTGCACAAAATGCAACATATAAATTACATCAATTGTGGCATAAAACTAACCCTTTTTTAGTACTAATGTTCGAAAAAGTGTGTTTTTGTCTTCCTTTTGTATTTTCAGGATTAAATGAGCTCAAATGAACAAAAGAAGCAAAAAAGATAGCTAAATCTAACATAAATACAAAGAAAGGAACAAACGTGGCATGCCCAGCCTCCCCGACAGCATCTTCCCAAGCAAAACAAGAGAACAGAAGGCTGAACACGCCCCATGCTCAGTAAACACGGGGGCGTGCCCAAGTGTCAGCAGAAAAGACAAAGCTGTAGAAGCTTCTATCACCCACCACGGGGGCGTGCCCAGCGGACACGGGGCCGTGGTCAACTCTAAGATTCACAGAATCTGAGGAAATCTTGATAGTACAGATACGCTTCTGCACACGGGGTCATGCCCAGCGGACACGGGGGCGTGGTCAACTAATGCAGACAAACTGCAATTAATGAAGACAGAGAAGAAGGTGGACACGGGGCCGTGTCCAATGGACACGGGGCCGTGCCCTAGCTGCTGTTCAGGCTATAAATAGGGGTGCTTGGCTCATTTGCAAACCATCCCTTGGCACACCACCTCTCTAACACTTCACCCACCACCCACCACCATCACAACACCATCATCCACCACCATCATCCATTGTCCATTGTAGAGTGTGTGAGTCGTCTCGGGATCCAAGATTGATCGTAAGAGTTCTTGACAATCAAAGGCCATGTTTGCCTAAGTCTCTTACATCACTTGGTGAAGACAAGTGTCTAGTGTAATACTTTTTATTTTTAATCTTTTCGCACTTTTTATTTGGTTATGTATTAATGACTTTAATAACTAGTTTCTTATGTTGAAGGTGATTCTTCCTTATCGTTTGTCCGTGGTGTCTTGGCATTATTTTACGGTCTATATAAAATAAAATATTTTCACCATTCATATCTCCACGGTCTATATGGAGATATGTTGGCTACCTGGTCAGGGGTTAAGGGAACGGTTTGGTAAGAGTCTTGCCTTGTTCAGTGTATAGATCCTGCAAGGACCTGGTTCAAATTTAGTAGGACCTCCTTCAATACCCACCGGTATTGGATGGCGGGGGTCCAAACTCTTTGATCCCCTCATATGTAAGCTACTATTAATACTTTAACCCGATTATTTAGGACTGTATCCCTGCTGACTTAGACTACTTAGCCGAGGGTAACGTCACCTCCAAAAGAGGGGCCTACCACAATATGCATTAATAACTTAATTAATTATCTTTCAATAATTCAACCCTTTAGGATTGTATCCTTGCTGACTCAAACTACTGGGTTGAGGGTAACGTCACCTTCAAAAGGGGGGCCTACAACAATAACTAAGATAATCTCTTAAAAAGTGCAAAAGTGCGGAAATAATCAAAGGTTACACTAAACACGAGTCGGAGCCAAGTGATTCATCTTGTCTATCTGTTTTTATTTTTATTTTATGTTTCAGCATTTTAGTTAGTTTTTATTTTTATTATTTTAAAAACCTTTTTCTAATTTTTGATTTGATTAGACGTTGAGGATAAACCGGTACTAAAAGCTCTTGTGTCGTTGGACGACCTCGGTATCTTGCCAACACTATACTACGCTCACGATGGGTGCACTTGCCCATATGTGTGTTTGGTGTTAGTAAAATATCGTGTTTTATAAATTTAAAACTTGGCTAACGTGTAAAAAAGGGGTTAAAATATACATTAAAATATAATAACACTCACGCACATCATCTGTACTTAAATAGTAGTATTTAGGTTTAAGGATCATGGATCCTTCAGACAATAGGTAGGATAATAGATGGTAGATGGATCCTCTATTTGGGGGATAAAACCACTGTTATCCTGCCGCCCTTTTATTCCTGCACTTTAATAACTGTTAACTATGGACACCCTTTGCCTACCCCAGCGGACGGGCCACGTTTTGCTGGTAGATGCTTGGGGTAGGCAGTTTTGACAACCTTCGAAGGGTTTAACTTTTGATAAATAAATAAAACCTTAATCTTTTGGCTATTCTGAGTTGTTAGTTCTGTGTATATTTAGGATCATGTATCCTGTTGTCAAAGAATAAGGGTAACTTAAATAACTTAAGTATAAAATGAAGGTAAATAAGGATCATACCTGAGGATCCAAGTTAGGATCCTAAATCTTTGATACTTACAATCAAGATAACCAAAATAGAACATAACAGGTTGTATAAAAGAAGAGTTAGTAACTGGGGGCAAGCCCAACAATCTGGGGACAAGCCCAAAAAAAACTGGGGACAAGCCCAAAAAACCGGGGACAAGCCCAAAAAACCGGGGACAAGCCCAAAAAACTGGGGACAAGCCCAAAGGATCTTGTGTAAACTGGAGTATGTGTCACACCCCCAAATTACCACCTAGGGCATGTCCCCAATGGAGGTGCAACGATCCAACAAAGAGCCACCAATCATGTCAAACACAAGTAATAATGTATGGAAATACTCAATTGAAAGAAATGTATCGTTTGTAAGTTAAACCAAAACCAAAATATTGAGCGGAAGCATAAATGTATAAGTGTATAAATGTATCAAAACCAAATCAATGTAATTTGTTTCTCATGACCACAACCACTCCAGCAGCATCAGACGGCAAGTTCCCAAGTTCCTTCAGTGATTACCTACAAGCATGTAAACAAGTGTGTCAGACTACGCTGGTGAGTTCAAGGTTTTGTTAACGTGTTTTGTTACCAGACGTATGTTAAGCCAATTCAACGTTGTGATATGATGCTGTTTATGACTTGTTGAGATACCCTAGGGAGTGTGCCCATATGTATCCGGGAAGTGTGTCCCTTAATAACCTGGAAGTGTGTCCAGTCCCCAATGCCCCTAACCAAGCATTGGTAATGATGCCCAGATAATTAGTTCGCGCCCGTCCTTACGGCCCGGTGCGAGGTATCAAACCTAATAGCGCTATCAACTAATTACCCCATTGCCCTACAGGCAATCCGATAATGATAGATTCCATGTTCAATAACCAAAACCCAATTTAACTGTTTACCCAAGATTCCCTTCCAAATGTTTACTAGTTGTCCCAAACCACCGGGACGCATGCTTGAGAAATGCAGTGAACTCACCTTGGTTTGCTCGGTATGCTAAAGTATGTGTTCGCAAGTAATCAGTCAAGTCCTATAATATGCACGTATACTTAATCAGTTAGGTTCGTAATGACTCGCACGCAAATCCAACACCCCGTAGTGCGTGGCAGTTGACATCATGTATCACGTAAGCAACTAATCAATCTCATGCACTTCATACTTCACATAAGTGTCTTTAACAGTTTATTCTAACATGGTTGTTCGTTGATAGTCCAGGTATGTTTAACAATGTTAATCAGAATTATCAGAACTAGTATACAAAATAGAGTTAACACACTTAATACAGTTACTGTTTCATGTCCAGTTAGATCAAACTTAACAAAGTTATCATACGTAATGAGCTTTACATACATAACCTAGTTAACATAACCCAGTTAACATATTAACATAATTGACATGCTTTAACAGTGTAAGTAACTTAACAGGTCTAACATATTAACATAACTACTAAACTAACTGAGTTAATTAACTAACAAAGTTTACAAATCATAAAAGTTACGCTTAACAAGGTTACTGTTCAGGATATTCACCTAAACACATGTGCCGAAATCATATTGTTGGCGAAAACCCCTATGGCCGAAATCACATTTGACGTGTTTTCGTCTGAAGGTTTCATCAATAACAGTAGTTACGTGTTCCAACCCTAATGGTCATCTAGCAATCAATTACTCGGACTAAACTGTGTAATCATATATTTTACCAATCACCAAACAATCATGATCATCACACAATTATTATTCAATCCTCCAACATCAACAGGGTGTTATGATCATTAAGTTTTGTCAAATACTCATCATGCAAGTCTGAACCATGATAAATTAATCACACCAACCATGCACTGTCATATAAGCATCGGTCCAATCATGAACAACCAAAACATATTCATTCCTTCAATCATAAAAGGATTCCCATGCTACTAGGATGGATTGTCAGCAATTAACATGTTATTCAATTAATGAAGTTCAGTAAATCACATGCTATACCAACAATGAAGTGATGTTTGTTTTCATCGGCCCAATCAATCATTACTAAACCTCATGTGCATAAGTTGACTTTAACAAATATGTTCCACTAACAACTTCATGTGATTAAACAGTATTACACCTTGTCCTAGGTTACATCTAGTGTTCGATAACATCAACCCTACAACCCAGTTATCATGCAGAACTGTATAACATACAATCGGCTACACATAAACAATCAGAATTAAACAAATATTCAGCAACATATTCGTACTAACCGAAGAATGGTTATTGCTAACGCAAGGGACAAGTTTCAAGGGAATGCAAGCCTCAGATGGATGAATTGCCGTCAAGTTCTAAGGGGGCGATCAGGAGTGCTAGGGTTTGAGATTAGACTTGTGATTGAGATAATAAAACGATCACACAAAACCATGTGTGTATATACGCTACAAAGGGAGCCAGGCCCATCTTTGGCTTCATTTGGGCTTTACAAGGCCCACGCATATTTGTGCTATAATTAAACGTATATGTGTGCTTCGGGTTGGGCTCAAGTAAACTCGCGGCTCACAAGTGCCGAATAATTCCACGGCCCAAATTAGTTAGTTTCCTAAATTTACTAACTACACAATTAAACGTATCACGGTTTCCTGCAAACATACACACAAAAATATTTAATAGCATACAATTTTAACTTTCAAGTAATTTAAACATGTATTTGACAGCTATCGTTTAATAACAAAGTCCATATGGTATTCGAGTGAACTACCACATACAGTAAAGCATGAAACGATCAGTACAGAAAGGAATGGAGTTTGAAAATACGAGTTGTCACATTATCCCCAACTTGAAAGAAATTTCGTCCCGAAATTTAGCACGTGGTTACTGAGGAAGCTAGTTGTGTTGTGTAGTCTACTGGTTTTCCTGGGGTGTCACATCATCCCCCCGTTGATTTGGAATTTCGTCCCGAAATTCTGTAGTAGCTTCAGCCTCAGTAGTAGTTGCACTGTTTCCGAATAACTGGGGATACTTGAGTTTCATTTGATCTTCTCGTTCCCAGGTAAACTATGGGCCACGAAGGGAGTTCCAACGAACTCGAACAAGAGGTATTCTCATCTGACAGACACTTCTTCAGATTCGACACGTGAAAGACGTTGTGAACTGCACTGAGTTCTGTTGGTAAGTTCAGTCTGTAGGCCACTTTGCCTATCTTCTCAATGACCTCGAATGGTCCGACATACCGCGGATTAAGCTTGCCTCGTTTGCCAGAACGAACCACACCCTTCCAGGGTGAAACTTTGAGTAGCACTCGATCCCCAACCTGGAACTCGAGTGGTTTCCTGTCTTTATCAGCGTATACTTTCTGACAGTCGCGAGTTGCCGCCATGCGTTGCCGTATCTGTGCAATCTTTTCTGTCGTATCAATTACGAGTTCTGGACCTGTGATTTGACTATCACCCACCTCTGCCCAACAAAGAGGTGACCGACATTTACGTCCGTACAATGCCTCAAATGGAGCAGCTTTAATGCTGGTGTGATAACTGTTGTTGTATGAGAATTCCACAAGTGGTAGATGCTTTTCCCAACCGTTGCCAAAGTCGATTACACATGCACGAAGCATGTCTTCCAGAGTTTGAACAGTGCGCTCAGACTGCCCATCCGTCTGAGGATGATAAGCTGTGCTCATGTCTAATCGAGAGCCAAAAGATTTGTGCATCGCTCGCCACAGTTCTGATGTAAAACGTGCATCTCGATCCGAGATAATAGAGGTGGGCACACCGTGTCTCGAAACAACTTCCTTAAGATATATGTCTGCTAGTGTGGAGAACTTATCCGTTTCCTTGATAGCCAAGAAGTGGGCAGACTTTGTGAGTCGATCCACGATCACCCATATAATATCGTTACCACGTTGTGATCTAGGCAGGCCAGTAACAAAATCCATGGAAATTTGCTCCCATTTCCATTGTGGTATCTCTGGTTGTTGGAGTAGGCCTGATGGTTTCTGGTATTCCGTTTTGACTCTCGCACAAGTCAAACATTTGCTAACGTAAGTTGCTATGTGAGCTTTCATGCTAGGCCACCAATATGTAGTTTTCAAGTCATGGTACATCTTATCTGAACCAGGATGTACTAAGTAGCGAGACTTAGGAGCTTCTTCCATTACAAGCTCGCGTAAGTTGCCATAGAGTGGGACCCAGATGCGTCCTGTTACATTGTAGGTTCCGTCTGCCTTTTGTTCTAACCGTTGCCTTGAGCCGCGTAGGGCTTCAGCCCTGATGTTTTCTGGTTTCAATGCTTCTACCAGAGCATCTCGTATCTGAGAAGGAAGACTAGACTGAATAGTGAGTTGCAACGCTCGTACACGCCTAGGTGTAGTAGTATCCTTTCGACTAAGGGCGTCGGCCACCGCATTGGCTTTGCCCGGATGGTACTTTATAGCGCATTCGTAATCGTTCAGTAGCTCGACCCATCGACGTTGTCGCATATTCAGTTCCTTCTGTTTGAATATATGTTCGAGGCTTCTGTGGTCAGTGTAGATAGCACATTTGGTACCGTACAAGTAGTGTCGCCATATCTTAAGTGCAAAGACGACCGCTCCCAGCTCTAGGTCGTGTGTAGTGTAATTTCGTTCGTGAATCTTAAGTTGGCGCGAAGCATACGCAATGACTTTATCCCTTTGCATCAATACACATCCAAGACCCTGGATAGATGCATCGCAATAGACTACAAAATCGTCCGTGCCTTCAGGCAAAGAGAGGATAGGTGCGCTACAGAGTCTATCCTTTAAGTGCTGAAACGCTGTTTCCTGTGCATTACCCCAACGGTAAACAACACCTTTCTGCGTCAGTAGTGTAAGCGGTTGAGCAATCTTTGAGAAGTCTTTGATGAACCGTCTGTAATAACTCGCCAAACCCAAGAATTGGCGTATTTCTGTTGGTGTGCGAGGTGCAGGCCAGTTCTTGATCGAATCCACCTTGGATGGATCAACATGAATCCCATCCTTGTTCACTACATGGCCTAAGAATTGGACTTCACGAAGCCAGAAGTCACATTTTGAAAACTTGGCGTACAACTGTTCTGTTCGAAGGAGTTCTAAAATGAGTCGTAGATGCTGCTCGTGTTCCTCCTGACTCTTAGAATAGATCAGGATGTCGTCGATGAAAACAATAACAAACTTGTCAAGATAAGGTTTGCACACCCTGTTCATAAGATCCATGAAAACCGCAGGCGCGTTCGTTAACCCGAATGGCATGACCAGAAACTCGTAATGGCCGTAGCGAGTTCTAAATGCTGTTTTGGAGACGTCCTCATCCCGGACTCTCAGTTGATGATAGCATGACCTCAGATCAATCTTCGAGTAATAGCTTGACCCTTGCAACTGGTCGAATAAGTCATCAATGCGTGGAAGAGGATAGTGATTCTTCACAGTCACCTTGTTCAGTTCGCGGTAATCTATACACATGCGGAAGGTACCGTCCTTCTTCTTTACAAATAGAACTGGAGCTCCCCAGGGCGAAGAGCTAGGACGTATGAAACCCTTTTCCAAGAGTTCTTGCAATTGCTTAGATAGTTCTTCCAGTTTGGTTGGAGCTAAACGATAAGGTGCTCGAACTATAGGTGCTGCTCCTGGAGCTAGCTCGATCTGAAATTCGACCTGGCGATGAGGCGGTAGCCCAGGTAACTCTTCAGGAAACACTTGAGGAAAGTTGCGTAAAACTGGAATATCCTCTAACTTTTTCTCTTTCGTCGATGTATCTGTAACGAGTGCTAAAATGGCAGTGTGTCCCTTTCGCAAACATTTCTGAGCCTTCAGAAAGGAGATGATGCCAACCACGGCACCACTCTTGTCGCCTTGATCTTCGAGAGGTTCCTTGCCAGAACAGGGAATACGAATGATCTTCTCTGTGCATAGGATCTCTGCTTGCTGTTGGGATAACGAATCCATCCCAATGACGATGTCAAAACTACTCAAGACTATAGGAGTGAGATTGATGGAGAATGTCTGACCAGCTAAGACGAGGTTACAACCCTTGACTACCAGAAGATTGCTGACCAGTGCTCTGATATTCATAAATCTTTCGTTGCCGTGCCTGAGACTGAACTGAAGTTGAACCCTTGCTGGAGGTTCCATCCCGTTTTCGCTTGTTATCACTGGGAATAGCAGAGGTAGTAATAGTAGTGGTAGCACCGATACGTTTAGGCAGCTTGTTCTGTTCCACTGCCTGGTCTGTGAGACGATGAGCAAGACGAGTAACATCCTGGATGGTAGCAAGGTTAGCAGAAGTCACATGACTTTGAATCTCTGGTACTAAGCCTTTGAGGTACAGCTCAATGCGCTTGATGGGAGGATCCACCATAGTTGGACACAACACTGCCAGTTCGTTGGATCGTTTCGTGTACGCTTCTATCTCTGACCCCGTCATCTTCAGGTTATAGAACTCCACTTCCAGATTGTGGATGTCATCATGACTACAGTATTCACGTTTGATCAGTTCCTTAAAATCATTCCATGGGGTGGCATTAGCAGCCGCCAGCCCCAGTATCTGAACTTGCGCGTTCCACCAAGTTAGCGCAGTGCCTTCGAGAGTACCGGTAGCGTACTTCACCCTACGAGCCTCAGGGCATTCTTACATTTCGAAGACCGATTCGAGCTTCTCGAACCAGTGGAGGAGTCCAACGGCCCCTTCAGTGCCACTGAAAGTACTAAGACGACAGTCCATGAAAGTTTGGAACGTGCACACAGGTGGCTGAGTGTGTTGACCTGTCGTGTGCGTAAGAGTAAACATACTTGAGCACGAGTGTTGGTTTACGAGAGTAGGACCTAAAGATCCTAGAGTAAGTGGTGATGGCAGGTTACACTTCCTGCCTGGGCAGTTGCGAGTGCTGCAGTAACTTGTTCAGGGATCGAAGCCGCCAACTGGGCTTGAGTTAGGTTAACGCGTCCACTCATGATTCTATAATAGAAGAAAGGGGACGAATTTAGGAGTCGAGAACGAGAAATGTGTTCAGGTTTATCACGTTAGGAACGATTAACCACCATGTACATACACAAACAGGGAAGAACCCCTCTTACACTCGTTAAGCCTCATTGGGATTTGCATGCACCACGCGTTATTATTATGTGTGCACCCATGATAATAAGGCGGTTTGCATGCTTCTCTCGATGCTTCTTAACTCATGTTTGAAGTTTCTCCCACCCACAAAATATGCACTACCAACAAGATTAGGATTTACTAGGTGCAAGAGTTATGTTACACTATCAGTGTGTCATGACATCTACCATGTCGTGTCGTGCATGCTATAAACATAGATACGTTTACCAGACATGTAATGCATAAACTAACGAGGAACGAACCTTGCAATCTGAAGCTGAGTGTCATGGTCATCGTTTGGATCAATTCGGTTATAGTCTGGTTTTATGAAAACATTTTAAAACCGAGTTCTCTATAACCAGTGGCTCTGATACCAAACTGTCACACCCCCAAATTACCACCTAGGGCATGTCCCCAATGGAGGTGCAACGATCCAACAAAGAGCCACCAATCATGTCAAACACAAGTAATAATGTATGGAAATACTCAATTGAAAGAAATGTATCGTTTGTAAGTTAAACCAAAACCAAAATATTGAGCGGAAGCATAAATGTATAAGTGTATAAATGTATCAAAACCAAATCAATGTAATTTGTTTCTCATGACCACAACCACTCCAGCAGCATCAGACGGCAAGTTCCCAAGTTCCTTCAGTGATTACCTACAAGCATGTAAACAAGTGTGTCAGACTACGCTGGTGAGTTCAAGGTTTTGTTAACGTGTTTTGTTACCAGACGTATGTTAAGCCAATTCAACGTTGTGATATGATGCTGTTTATGACTTGTTGAGATACCCTAGGGAGTGTGCCCATATGTATCCGGGAAGTGTGTCCCTTAATAACCTGGAAGTGTGTCCAGTCCCCAATGCCCCTAACCAAGCATTGGTAATGATGCCCAGATAATTAGTTCGCGCCCGTCCTTACGGCCCGGTGCGAGGTATCAAACCTAATAGCGCTATCAACTAATTACCCCATTGCCCTACAGGCAATCCGATAATGATAGATTCCATGTTCAATAACCAAAACCCAATTTAACTGTTTACCCAAGATTCCCTTCCAAATGTTTACTAGTTGTCCCAAACCACCGGGACGCATGCTTGAGAAATGCAGTGAACTCACCTTGGTTTGCTCGGTATGCTAAAGTATGTGTTCGCAAGTAATCAGTCAAGTCCTATAATATGCACGTATACTTAATCAGTTAGGTTCGTAATGACTCGCACGCAAATCCAACACCCCGTAGTGCGTGGCAGTTGACATCATGTATCACGTAAGCAACTAATCAATCTCATGCACTTCATACTTCACATAAGTGTCTTTAACAGTTTATTCTAACATGGTTGTTCGTTGATAGTCCAGGTATGTTTAACAATGTTAATCAGAATTATCAGAACTAGTATACAAAATAGAGTTAACACACTTAATACAGTTACTGTTTCATGTCCAGTTAGATCAAACTTAACAAAGTTATCATACGTAATGAGCTTTACATACATAACCTAGTTAACATAACCCAGTTAACATATTAACATAATTGACATGCTTTAACAGTGTAAGTAACTTAACAGGTCTAACATATTAACATAACTACTAAACTAACTGAGTTAATTAACTAACAAAGTTTACAAATCATAAAAGTTACGCTTAACAAGGTTACTGTTCAGGATATTCACCTAAACACATGTGCCGAAATCATATTGTTGGCGAAAACCCCTATGGCCGAAATCACATTTGACGTGTTTTCGTCTGAAGGTTTCATCAATAACAGTAGTTACGTGTTCCAACCCTAATGGTCATCTAGCAATCAATTACTCGGACTAAACTGTGTAATCATATATTTTACCAATCACCAAACAATCATGATCATCACACAATTATTATTCAATCCTCCAACATCAACAGGGTGTTATGATCATTAAGTTTTGTCAAATACTCATCATGCAAGTCTGAACCATGATAAATTAATCACACCAACCATGCACTGTCATATAAGCATCGGTCCAATCATGAACAACCAAAACATATTCATTCCTTCAATCATAAAAGGATTCCCATGCTACTAGGATGGATTGTCAGCAATTAACATGTTATTCAATTAATGAAGTTCAGTAAATCACATGCTATACCAACAATGAAGTGATGTTTGTTTTCATCGGCCCAATCAATCATTACTAAACCTCATGTGCATAAGTTGACTTTAACAAATATGTTCCACTAACAACTTCATGTGATTAAACAGTATTACACCTTGTCCTAGGTTACATCTAGTGTTCGATAACATCAACCCTACAACCCAGTTATCATGCAGAACTGTATAACATACAATCGGCTACACATAAACAATCAGAATTAAACAAATATTCAGCAACATATTCGTACTAACCGAAGAATGGTTATTGCTAACGCAAGGGACAAGTTTCAAGGGAATGCAAGCCTCAGATGGATGAATTGCCGTCAAGTTCTAAGGGGGCGATCAGGAGTGCTAGGGTTTGAGATTAGACTTGTGATTGAGATAATAAAACGATCACACAAAACCATGTGTGTATATACGCTACAAAGGGAGCCAGGCCCATCTTTGGCTTCATTTGGGCTTTACAAGGCCCACGCATATTTGTGCTATAATTAAACGTATATGTGTGCTTCGGGTTGGGCTCAAGTAAACTCGCGGCTCACAAGTGCCGAATAATTCCGCGGCCCAAATTAGTTAGTTTCCTAAATTTACTAACTACACAATTAAACGTATCACGGTTTCCTGCAAACATACACACAAAAATATTTAATAGCATACAATTTTAACTTTCAAGTAATTTAAACATGTATTTGACAGCTATCGTTTAATAACAAAGTCCATATGGTATTCGAGTGAACTACCACATACAGTAAAGCATGAAACGATCAGTACAGAAAGGAATGGAGTTTGAAAATACGAGTTGTCACAGTATGACCCTCACTGGCGACTATCCAAACTTAGTGACATGAAAATTTCAAAACCTTAGGAACGGATGTATGGTACGTCTACCATTATACGTAGGATCCTGAATACAGCCAGTACAATGAAATTGTCAGCCCCTACAGCGGGTACTGGTCCCATTGCCTTGAACTGCACCAGGATCATCATGCGCTACTGGCGAAGGGAGTGGATACCTTAAACTGGGGACAAGCCCAAAACTGGGGATAAACCCAAAAAACTGGGGACAAGCCCAACAATCTGGGGACAAGCCCATATAACTTAGGAGACTTCTGTGGATACTTGATCCTTTGTCAAGGATACATCAATCTTCTGCAAAACTCAGAACTTAGTGAAAAAAGAATAAAGGATCCAGGATCCTTCTCCCTGTAATAAAATGAGTTAAAGGGTTGAATAAGTTAAAGTCAGATCATTACCAGAATGAGGATCATCTATCCTTTGAGGATCCTTCATGGATATCGGATATAAAGACAGCCAAGGATCCTAAATCCTTCTTACATGAAATATTTCTTTAAATGGACAGCATTCCAAGCTCTTGGTAGCAAATCACCTTCCATTGTTAATAATCGATACGCCCCCAGTGCTTCAGCCTCAATAAGATAGGGGCCTTCCCACTTTGGTGCTAACTTGCCATCAGAAGGATTTGTGGTATTCTGAAATGCTTTCCTCAACACCATATCACCAACTTGAAACTTTCTGATCCTGACATTCTTGTTGTAAGCTCCAGCCATCCTTTGTTGATAACTAGCCAATCTTATCCTTGCCAAATCCCTGAGTTCTTCTATGGTATCCAAGTCTTGAACCAAGTTTTCAGCATTTCCTTCAGGATCAAGGATGCTTGTTCTAGCAGTAGGAATCACCATTTCTGTAGGGATCACTGATTCTGCTCCAAACACTAAAGAAAATGGAGTCTGGACAGTAGCATTCTTGGGAGTTGTCCTATCAGCCCATAGCACATAAGGTAGCTTTTCTGCCCATTTTCCTTTCTTGGATCCAAGCTTCTTCTTCAAGTTGTTGATAATGATTTTGTTGGATGATTCTGCTTGACCATTAGCTTGTGGGTGGACTGGTGTTGATGTTATCATCTTAATCCCCCAGCTGTCACAAAAGTTAGTAGTTCTACTTCCAATAAATTGGGATCCATTATCACAAACAATTTCAGAAGGAATACCAAATCTGGTAATAATGTTTCTTTTAATAAAGGATATCACTTCTTTTTCTCTGACTTGAGCAAAGGCTTCTGTTAGGGGAGGATTTTCTAAATCCTAAGGATCACGGGTCCTCAACTGCTATTAGGATCATGGATCCTCAATTCTGTTTGAATTAAGGATCCTCAGCAGGTGTCGCAGGATCAGGATCCAGGGTCACTGTTGTTATCCTACTACTAACAATTGTCTTCCTTGTACGTAAACTTGTTTTGTAGGAATGAGAGCATGGACCAAGTCTCACCGAAGTTCCTGGAGTATATTCCCTCAATATTCCGCACGTGCTTGACCATTGTGAACATTATGGAGATCGTGGGGAGAGTGCACAAATTGCGGATAGTTAGTTATACTAGTTAATTTCTAATTTAAAATGGGGATGACAAGCTTGAAAAAAACACTTAGCTAATTTTGGCATACACACACACTCGTAACAGCTCTCAGTCAGCTCTCAAGCAATACTTGGCGATTTCATACACATTTTTGCACATTACACACTAATGATCCTTGTAACAAGCTTGTTATCATCCCGAGTTGTAAACTTACTTTTGTTTAATCATAGTTGGTGATCGGTAGTTTCCATCACCCGAGGTTTTTTGTGCCGGAGATCAACTCTTGATCAAGGGCTTTTTCCTCGTATAAATCTTAGTGTCACTTATTCATTACATTTCTGAGTGATCCTTAGTATTATCCATTGATTCAACCATCACACCTCACAACAGAAAGTTTGGTTGCATTATCTTTGCTCGATTTTTGACCAAAACAGTTTGGCGCCCACCGTGGGGCAATTGGTGCTTCGTTCTTGAGAAATTATTGTTCTTGTGATCATTTCGGTTCATTACAACCAAGCAGATGGCTTCCTCAGCAAAGAACACATCAAGCTCTATGCCGGCAATGAGTTCTTCACAGGGCGTTCCTCCTTTGCCTCCACCACCTTCTGGATCCCAGAAGAACGTTGAAAATGCTGCGAAGAGACAAACCCCCATTTTTCCAAAACCACCAACTTCTTCTGTTTCCTCTAATCCTACTACTAATGATCTTTTTACTCTGATTTTGTAGATGAGAGATCGCATGCAAGAGCAGGACAAAACCAATGAAAGGATCCTCCAGGAGATTGGTGATATCAAGAAACAGAAGAAATCAGTGGAGGATCACTCTCCTCTGATACCAAGGTCATTGAATTTTGACACTCCAGTTGTAACTACCCTACAATCGGTAGTTCCGGGCATCCAGTATCAAAGTGGTCCATCAGAAAGGCGTTATGGAACAGCAACTATGAGTCAAGCATTTGGCTCTCACTTCCAGCCTCAAGGATCCTGTTCTCAGCCATCGGGATCCTCTTTTCAGCATCAGGGATCCTTGTCAGCTCAGGAGGATATTTGGGAATGCACACAGTCCAAGGATCCTCCCAGGTCCAAGGATCCTCCCAGGTCCAAGGATCCTCTATGGTTCCAGGATCCTCTCAGGTTCAAGGATCCTCTCAGCCCCAAGGATCCTTTCAGGTTCAAGGATCCTCTCAGCTTCAAGGATCCAACATCTTTCAGGATCAAGGATTCTTAAGAAGTATGCAGCCTCCAAGCTCGGATGTTCATCAAGGAGACTTCATACCAATGCAGACCATTGCTTCCTCTGGTCCTTCAATCATACCGGAACCCCGTCAATATGGATTCACATCGGCAATTCCAAACTTGAATCCCATGGGAGGTAACACTTTTAATAATTCATATAACACTATCCATGGCTCTATGCAGGACACACGTATCAATCAGGCTATGGCCAGGGAGTTACAGAAGCTTAAGGATATGATATCCAGCGTACCAGGAGTGGTTAAACCCATTCCTGAAATTGCAGATGGTAGCCATAGGATATCTCGATTTGCACCACCTATTTGTGATGCTGAGATACCCAAGAGGTTCCAAATACCAACTATGAAGCTATATGATGGTTCAACGGATCCAGAGGAACATGTAGCTCAATACAGGGAGAGGATGGAGATCAATCCAATTCCTGAGAGGTTAAAAGAAGCATGTCTATGTAAGGGTTTTGGATCCACACACACAGGATCTGCTCTTAAATGGCTGCTAAGTCTTCACCCTTACTCTATTACTTCATTTGCTAATCTAGTTAATTTGTTTAATAGGCAATTCTCTTGTAGTAGAAAATTTGAACGATTAACTAGTGATCTATATAGGGTAACACAAGGTCAAAATGAATCACTTAGAGATTACATCACTAAGTTTAGTAAAGAATCCGTAGATATCCCTAACCTGGATATAGCTACGGCTGTAGAAGCCTTTAAAATGGGTTTGCTTAGGGATTCATTGTTCTATGATGATCTTGTTATGACCCCATGCAGGAATCTTGATGAAGTAAGAACCAGGGCCCTTAGGTTCATCCGTCTAGAGGATGACAAAAGGATCCAGGAGAGATTGACATGATCCTCAAAACAAGAAAAGCAAGGATCCTACTTTAAGAATAACAAGTTCAAGTCCTACAACAAGTCTGACCACCAGAATGTGCATGCAGTAGAGCAAGAAGAGGATGATGAGGATTATCCTCCAATTTCTGAATACTGTTTTTCTGTTGATAACAATGAGCTAATTCTTGCAATGCAGAATCTAGGTGAGAAAGCTAGGTGATAAACCAGCTGCTACAAAAGACAAATCCAAGTGGTGTGCATATCATGAGGATTTCGGACATCTCACTGAAGAGTGTATTGCACTTAGAAAAGAAATTGGTTACTTGTTAAACAAGGGGCACTTGAAGGAGCTTTTGGGACGAAAGAAGTCAAGGATCTAGGATCCTGAAAGGATCCCGGAAAAGGCTCCTGCTCCTCCAGCAGATGCACAAGTTATAAACTTCATATCCGGTGGATCAGACATTTGTGGTACTTCCTTTTCAGCAGCCAAAAGACATGCCAAGGAAACCAAGATGGATAATGGAGACAGACCCATCCGGACCTCCACTGTCACCAAGGATAAGATCATAACTTTTGATGAGGATGATCGTCTTGATGTTCAGGATCCTCATCATGATGGTCTTGTTATTACTCTATTTATTTCTAACCATTTTGTTCGCAGGATCCTGATAGATGGAGGAAGCTCAGTAAACATCATCCAGCTTGATGTCCTCAAGAAGATGAACATCCCTGAATCAGACATTGTCCCAAGATCCTCAGTACTTGTGGGATTTAGCGGGGAAACCAAAAATACATTGGGGGACATCAAACTCCCCATCTATATTGAAGGACTCCATTCTTATCAAAAATTTTGTGTTATAGATTGCTTATCTTGTTGTAATGTTATCCTTGGCAGGCCATGGATACATGATATGAAGGCAGTCCCATCTACCTATCATCAGTGTGTGAAGCTTCCTAGTCCATGGGGGGTGGTGAAAATTGAAAGTGACCAGCAAGAAGCTAAGAATTGCTACACATCATCAATGAAACCAGCCACGAAACCAAGGGAGCAATAGCAATTAAAGCATTCTCCAAGAGATGTCTTGGAGGGAAGAGAGCAGGATGTGAAGGAAATCCTTATGGATCCTCATGATCCTGAATCCATAGTCTTCATAGGATCAGGGATCCTTAGCAACATTGAACAGGATCTAGTATCCTTCCTTAAGAGGAGGAAAACCACCATCCTTATGGATCCTCATGATCCTGAATCCATAGTCTTCATAGGATCAGGGATCCTTAGCAACATTGAACAGGATCTAGTATCCTTCCTTAAGAGGAGGAAAACCACCTTTTGCCTGGAAGCATGAGGATATGACAGGTATATCTAAGGATATAATTACTCATAAGCTTGGCATTGACAGGTCATTCAAGCCTATACATCAGAAGAGGAGGAAGTTTGCACCTGAAAGGAATGCTATTATCCAGGAAGAGGTAGATAAACTACTTCGGGCAGGTATGATAAGAGAGGTTAAGTATCCAAGGTGGTTAGCCAATGTGGTTGTTGTTCAAAAGAAAAACGGAAAGTGGAGGGTATGTGTCGATTTTACTGATTTAAACAAGGCATGTCCCAAGGATCCTTTCCCATTACCCCAGATTGACTCCATGGTGGATGCTATCGCGGGTCATGAGTTGTTGACTTTTATGGATGCTTCATCTGGATTTCAACAAATTCAGATGGAACCATCTGATCAAGAGGATACAACCTTTATGACCCCAACTGGTATATATTGTTATATTGCTATGCCATTTGGACTAAGGAATGCAGGTGCTACTTATCAAAGGCTAGTCAATATGATGTTCAAGGAACAAATTGGACACACTATGGAGGTTTATATAGATGACATGGTGGTTAAGTCCAAGAAAGCTGAGGATCACCTTAGAGACCTGGAGGAAGCATTCAATATCCTTGATAAATTTAATATGAAACTAAATCCTTCCAAGTGTCACTTTGGTGTTAAAGCAGGTAAATTCCTAGAATATATGGTGACAAAAAGAGGCATTGAAGCAAGTCCAGAGAAAATCAAGGCTATTGTGAATATCAAATCTCCTGCCAATGCTAAGGATGTGCAAAGATTGACAGGAAGGATTGCAGCCTTGAACAGGTTCATATCCAAATCCTCAGAAAAATGCAAGGAATTCTATGACATTTTGAGGAAGAACAAGAAATTTGAGTGGACTGAAAAGCACGAAAATGCTCTCAAAGCTCTTAAGGATTACCTATCCTCAGCCCCTGCCTTGATGAAACCAGAGAAAGGGGATATATTATCCTGGTATTTAGCGGTATCCTCTAAAGCAGTAAGTGCGGTCCTTGTTAAGGATCACGAAGGTACACAACATCCTGTCTATTATGTAAGTAAGAGTTTGCTTGATGCTGAATCCAGGTATTCACATTTAGAAAAACTAATCCTTGCATTAATTATGGCATCTACTAAATTAAGACATTATTTTGAAACTCATGCCATTATTGTTAAAACTAATTTCCCAATTAAGAATGTTCTCAGGAAACCTGAAATGTCAGGAAGGATGGCTAAGTGGGCAGTGAAGCTTAGTGCATATGATATAAGATATGAACCAAGGACTGCCATCAAATCCCAAGCCTTAGCTGACTTTGTGGCAGATTTTAGTAGTGAATTGCAAAAGGAAGCTGAGTTAGAAGTCCAACAGCTAGAAGATACTAAGGATCCTTAGATACTCTTCACTGATGGTGCTTCTAATGTCAAAGGAACAGGGCTTGGAATACTACTAAAATCGCCACAGGGGGACATAATACCCCACTCCATAGCTTGTGAATTTCAAACTACCAACAATGAGGCTGAGTATGAAGCCTTGATAGCTGGTTTGCAAATTGCTAAGCATATGAGGATCAGGTATCTTGAGGTACATGTAGATTCGTTGTTAATTACTAATCACTTTAATGGATCCTATGCTGTTAAAGGTGAAAAGCTAATCAAATATTTAGAGATAGTCAAAGAATTGGCACTCTCTTTTGTTTCCTTTAGTTTGACACAGGTACCAAGGGAAGAGAATGCAGAGGCTGATGCATTAGCCAATCTAGGATCATCCTTGAAGATCCCGGAGGATATCAAGATCCCTATTATCCACATCCTGACCCCTGCTATCGAGGATCATGTAGCCATGGAGATAGGAGAGGATTCTGCAATCATCCCTAGTGATGATACTCAATCTCATTCAGGATCTTGGATCCTTCCAATCATGAGATACATACAACATGGAGAGATTCCTACAGGAGAAAACCCTAGGGCTTTCAAAATCAAGGTATCTCAATTTACAATATTGAATAATATGTTGTATAAACGATCTCTTGCAGGACCATATCTAAGATGCATTGAGGATCCTGAAATCCAAGAAGTCCTAAAGGATTTCCATGAAGGAGATTGTGGAAACCACACTGGGGGCAGGGCATTATTCTCAAGGATCCTGAGGACAGGATACTATTGGCCTACTATGAAGAAGGATGCTGTGGAATATGCCAAGAAGTGTGATCCTTGTCAGAGACATAGTAATATCCTTCACCAACCAGCAGAACTTTTGCATCCTATATCCTCTTCTTGGCCATTTATGAGATGGGGAATGGATATAGTTGGTAAGCTTCCTAAGGCACCTGGTGGAAAAGTATTCATGCTTGCTATGACTGATTACTTCTCCAAGTGGATAGAGGCTAAAGCCTTTGCTCAAGTCAGAGAAAAGGAAGTGATATCCTTTATTAAGAGAAACATTATTACTAGATTTGGTATCCCTTCTGAAATTGTTTGTGATAATGGATCCCAATTTATTGGGAATAGAACTACTAACTTTTGTGACAGCTGGGGGATTAAGATGATAACATCAACACCAGTCCACCCACAAGCTAATGGCCAGGCAGAATCATCCAACAAGATCATCATCAACAATTTGAAGAAGAAGCTTGGATCCAAGAAAGGGAAATGGGCAGAAGAACTACCTTATGTACTTTGGGCTGATAGGACAACTCCCAAGAATGCTACTGGACAAACTCCATTCTCTTTGGTATTTGGAGCATAATCAGTGATCCCTACAGAGATGGTGGTTCCTACTGCAAGAACAAACATTCGTGATCCTGAAGAAAATGCTGAAAACTTGGTTCAAGACTTAGATACTATAGAAGAACTCAGGGATTTGGCAAGGATAAGGATGGCCAGTTATCAACAAAGGATGGCTGGAGCCTACAACAAGAATGTCAGGATCAGGAGATTCCAAGTTAGTGATATGGTGTTAAGGAAAGCATTTCAGAATACCACCAATCCTGCTGATGGGAAGTTAGCACCAAAGTGGGAAGGCCCCTATTTGATTGAAGCCGAAGCAGGAAAGGGGGCATATCGATTGCTAACAATGGAAGGTGATTTGCTACCAAGAGCTTGGAATGCTGTCCACTTGAAGAAATACTTCATGTAATAAGGATCCATGATCCTTAGCTAACAAGTATCCTTGAAGGATCCTTACAAGACAGAAGATCCTCATTTTGGTAATGATCTGATCTTAAACTATTTCACTTTTTAATTATCCGATATATAAGGATAAGGATCCTGGATCCTTTATCCTCCTTTCACTTGAATCTGAGTTTTGCAGAAGGTTTAGGTATCCTTAACAAAAGATTGAGTATCCACAGAAGTATCCAGTTATTTGGGGTTGACCCCAGTTATTTGGGCTTGACCCCAGTTATTTGGGCTAGTCCCCAGTTTTGGGCCTGTCCCCAGTATCGCCAGCAGCGCACGATGATCCTGGTATAGTTCATGGCAATGGGACCAGTACTCGCTTTAGGGGCTGACAATTTCATTGTACTGGCTGTATCCGAGATCCTACGTATAATGGTAGACGTACCATACATCCGTTCCTAAGGTTTCTAACGTTTTCACGTTAGCTAAGGTTTTGGCATTTTCATGTCACTAAGTTTGGATAGTCGCCAGTAAGGGCCATACTCCAGTTTACACAAGATCCTTTGGGCTTGTCCCCAGTTATCCTTTGGGCTTGTCCCCAGTATATTGGGCTTATCCCCAGAATTGTTGGGCTTGTCCCCAGTTACTAACTCTTCTCTTATGTTTGGCTTAGTCCCAAGTTATGTTCTGTTTCAGGGTTTTGAAGTTAAACAGCCAAGGATCCTTGATCCTCACCTTTTACTAAGGTTTGTCTTTCGGTTATCTTGATTATGAATGTTAAAGGGTTAGGATCCTAACTTGGATTCTCAGGTATGATCCTTAATCATTTAGATTTTATTCATTATTCATATAAGTGACCCTTATCCTTTGAGAACGGAATTAATGATCCTTAAGTTGCATAACTTTTCTGAATTTATGGGATATTTGATCCTTGATCATATCCTAAAATTTTTTAAACATGATTTATTAAACTTGATAAATTCAAACAAAGTGGATAACTATAATAAGAAAATAAAGAATGCACAAGGATAACAACACGGGAAATAGCCAAAAAGTTGAAGTTATTTTTATTCACAAAAGTTAACCCTTCGAAGGTTGTCAAAATTACCTACCCCAAGCATCTACCAGCAATACGTGGCCCGTCCGCTGGGGTAGGTAAAGGGTGTCCATTGTTCATAGGTCTTTGAAGTGCAGGAAATAAAAGATGGCAGGATAACAAGTGGTTTCATCCCCCAAACAGAGGATCCCTCCACCACCTATTATCCTACCTATTGTCTAAGGATCCTTGATCCATAACCCTAGAAACTATTGTTCAAAATACAACCCAACATTGTTTAATACATCATAACCAAAAAACTACCAAATCCTAAAAAATGGGCTCCGGCCACGTCTAGAAATATCCATCATCGCCCATTTCAGCAGCTCACACCTTGGCTGCATCACCACCAGCATCATCACCAGCCTGATCCTTCCCGCTGCCACTCGCTTCGATTGCCAAGACCTCGGTAGCCTCTTCTTCATCCTCCAGCTCTGCCAGCTTTGCCTTCCAACCCTCCTTGTCCCAAGTGGTCCGGTCGAAGTCAGGATCCTCAGCCTCCTGAGCCATTTGAAGCTTGATCTTATACATGGTGATGGCGGCAGAGATTTTAGCATCCTCCAACAGTTCAGCTTTCTCGTGATCAGCATCAATCTGGGCCATGACCACCTGCTTCTTCACCAGATTGAGATCCTTCTCAAGGGAGGAGATGGTTTGATCCTTGGCCAGGAAGAACTTTTGGAACTCCTGATGCTTTTGCTCCGCCTCTTCAACGTATGCATCAAACAGCATTTCGACCTCAGCAAATTTCTGCAAAAAATCAAGGTAAAGTTCAGGATCACGTGATCCTCAGATGGGCAGGATAATCAGAGGGGTCAGTGATCCTTACATCAGCAAAGTACTCTTGGAACTGGTGGTGGATAAGAGGCAAGCCTTCAAGATTTTCAGCCTCAGAAGCCTTCCTTTTCTTTCCCCCCTTGGAGGTGGTTGGCCTTGGAACCACAGCACTTGGGCTAGCAGCCGTCTTCTTCTTCCCAGACCTGGGACCAACAGTAGTAAGATCGGTGACACTGAAGCGAGAAGCAGACCTTGAGGATTTTCCAGCACCTATCCATCCAAAACAAAAGATAAGTATTCTTGTTTTATTTACGTTTTAACATATAATTATATACAAACATGGATACTTACTCGACATTGTGACAGAGCCTGAGGATACTTCTTGAGAATCCTTGTTACTTGCTTGGAATGATCTCATAGCAGGATCAAGACTCCGAAAAGCGTCAAGCCTTTCCTTCGTTGCAGGTGATGTGATGATGTGTGAAACAGTAAATAGCTGCAAAATAGAAACAAAGGGGTTAGTGATCCTCAGCGGAGACAGGGTATCCTATGATCCTTCTATAAGGATCCTCTATCCTACCATGAGTAGCCCATGTTCTGGGGAGATCCTTCCCATTAGGGATAGAATCCCTCCTGACGAAGAAAAAACGTTTCTTCCACTTGTTATCGTTCTTGGTGGTTTTCAAGATTGGATGTGGTTCACCGGGTTTATGTTTAAATAGAAAGCGATGTGAACCATGGCTCACAAGGTTGTATAGTTCAGACAACTCTGACATTCCCAACTCGATATCCTCCTGCTCAATGATCCTCTCAAGGGTAAACAGAACCCTCCACATCATTGGCATAGCCTGGATGTAGGATATGCCGGTAAGGGAGAAGAAGGATTGGGTAAAATCAGGAAAAGGGTAGGAGTATCCTATTGAGAATGGGGTGACTAGAAATGCAACCCTAGTTTCGGAGATGAAATCACCCCGGACGGTGGGATCAAAGGGTTTGAAAACAGTGCTCGCCGGGAAGCAATGACGGATCCTGTCGATCTCAGGACCAGTAAAGCAGCAACGTTCCTTCGGAGAGTCTTTGATGATCCCTTGGCCTTTTAAAGGACTGTCTTTTCGATGATCCTTAGAAGGGGATGATCTTAGCTTCATTGTGATTCGAAAATTTTGAAGAAAAAAGAAACAGAGTAAGAAAGAGAAGAGGAAGAGGAAAGAGAAGTACCTGCTTGATCTTCAAATGTGGATTTAAAGGGAGTTTCGCTCGAATTTAAATGCACATTGACCCTTATATCTAACTTCAATTTATAATCATGATTCTGCAGGGATGTCGCTTCAATGACGTGTGATCGGTAACGGCTAATCAGATTATAACGGCTATATATCCGTTGGTTTGTTACGGATAAGATCAAGAAAATATAACTCGACAATTTACACTTTACTCCTTATATTTTGGGGGCAATTGTTAGGGGAGGATTTTCTAAATCCTAAGGATCACGGGTCCTCAACTGCTATTAGGATCATGGATCCTCAATTCTGTTTGAATTAAGGATCCTCAGCAGGTGTCGTAGGATCAGGATCCAGGGTCACTGTTGTTATCCTACTACTAACAATTATCTTCCTTGTACGTAAACTTGTTTTGCAGGAATGAGAGCATGGACCAAGTCTCACCGAAGTTCCTGGAGTATATTCCCTCAATATTCCGCACATGCTTGACCATTGTGAACGTTATGGAGATCGTGGGGAGAGTGCACAAATTGCGGATAGTTAGTTATACTAGTTAATTTCTAATTTAAAATGGGGATGACAAGCTTGAAAAAAACACTTAGCTAATTTTGGCATACACACACACTCGTAACAGCTCTCAGTCAGCTCTCAAGCAATACTTGGCGATTTCATACACATTTTTGCACATTACACACTAGTGATCCTTGTAACAAGCTTGTTATCATCCCGAGTTGTAAACTTACTTTTGTTTAATCATAGTTGGTGATCGGTAGTTTCCATCACCCGAGGTTTTTTGTGCCGGAGATCAACTCTTGATCAAGGGCTTTTTCCTCGTATAAATCTTTGTGTCACTTGTTCATTAAATTTCTGAGTGATCCTTAGTATTGTCCATTGATTCAAGCATCACACCTCACAACAGAAAGTTTGGTTGCATTATCTTTGCTTGATTTTTTGACCAAAACAGCTTCAGCTTCTATCCACTTGGAGAAGTAATCAGTCATAGCAAGCATAAACACTTTTCCTCCTGGTGATTTGGGAAGTTTGCCAACTATATCCATTCCCCATCTCATGAATGGCCAAGAAGAGGATATAGGATGCAGGAGCTCTGCTGGTTGATGAAGTATATTGCTATGTCTCTGACAAGCATCACATTTTTTAGCATAATCCACAGCATCCTTCTTCATGGTAGGCCAATAGTATCCTGTTCTAAGGATCCTTGAGAACAGTGCTCTGCCCCCAGTGTGGTTTCCACAATCTCCCTCATGAAAATCCTTCAGGATTTCTTGAATTTCAGGATCCTCGATGCACCTTAGATATGGATCTGCAAGAGATCGCTTATACAACATGTTATTCAATATTGTAAATTGAGATACCTTGACTTTGAAAGCTCTGGGGTTTTCTCCTATATGAATCTCTCCATGTTGTATATATCTCATGATTGGGAGGATCCAAGATCCTGAATGAGATTGTGCATCATCACTAGGTGTGATTGCAGCATCCTCTACTATTTCCATAGCTGTGTGATCCTCAATAGCAGGAGCCAAAATGTGGATGATGGGAATTTTAATATCCTCTGGAATCTTCAATGATGATCCAAGATTAGCCAATGCATCAGCTTCTGCATTCTCTTCCCTGGGTACCTGTGTCAAACTAAAAGAAGCAAAAGAGTCTACCAATTTCTTGACTATCTGTAGATATTTGATTAGTCTTTCACCTTTAACAGCATAGGATCCATTAAAGTGATTAGTAATTAACAATGAATCTACATGTACCTCAAGATACCTGATCCTCATGTGATTGGCAATTTGCAAACCAGCTATCAAGGCCTCATATTCAGCCTCATTATTAGTAGTTTGAAACTCACAAGCTATTGAGTGGGGTATTATGTCCCCCTGTGGCGATTTTAGTAGTATTCCTATGTAACACCTGTGCCTCCACGGCCATCAAACAAATACCAAACCAATGAAATATTGTATTTCATACTTGGGATTTGTAAAAATATGTGTATCATTTGCACATATCAATTTTTGTTCGATTTCAAACTCTAAATCGCTTTCTGGAAGGTTATACGCGCACTGATGCGTAAATATAACCAGTTTAATGCAACAAACACTCCGGAATAGTGACATAGGCTTAACATACCTTAAATAACCTTTACATAACTTAGATATAAGTTTTGGAAGGTTTGGTGTGGTGAAATCAAAGTTTAATCGCTTACAGGGACTAAATTTGACAAACTGCGAAAGTATGCCAATTTGAACTGTAACAGACCTTCCGGAACATGACCATAAGTTAAACATACCATAAATATCCTTTACATAGCTTAGAAATAGGCTTTGAGGGGTTCGGTGTGCTAAAATAAACTTTTGGGTCATTCAGGGACTAAAAGTGTCAAAAAGTGCACAAGTTTGCATTTTCGCGCATAACTTACGTTCTGAATACATCCGGACATCAAAAAAATTATGTTAGCACTAAAATATTTTATTTTAGTGTTCGCCATAAGAAAAATCCATTCGTCACGTCATTTGGATCGTTTTTCGCATTCAGGACCAGATTCGATGTATTAGCCGTTGTTTAATTCACAACCACACATTCTAACTTGCTTAGTCAGCGGATAAGGATGGAATTTAGGCACCATGACATTTCAACACATGTATGGATGGAATTTAAACACCTAAACACCATGACCTTTCAACACATGTATGGATGGAATTTAAACACCTAAACACCATGACATTTCAACACATGTATGGATGGAATTTAAACACCTAAACACCATGACATTTCAACACATGTATGGATGGAATTTAAACACCTAAACACCATGACATTTCAACACATGTATGGATGGAATTTAAACACCTAAACACCATGACATTTCAACACATGTACGGATGGGATTAAGGCACGTTTTCCATGAAACGATCTTAACGGTTCGGGTATTCCTATAAATACCCATCCACCCCCATTGCTAAAATCACTAGAACTTTGATTTGAGAAACTCTAAGTTGAAACTATTGTTTCATACCTGAGATTTTTGAATCGAGGTTAGCATTCGGGGACCCTTCGTAAGTATTCTTTCGTTCTTTTCCTTATTTTATTGCTTTTCGAGTCAGAAAGTCAAACTTTGTTTGACTTTCAGCGTTGACCAGTAATGGTCAATGCGAAGTTCGTTTGAACTTCGCAACGTGAGTGTAATCACGTTGGTCATAGTCCCTTGGGACTATGCCCACTGATTACCACGTTGTCTAGGGTCGTAGGGTAGGCGATCTAATAAATCGCCTATACCTTCGAGCCCGACCCAGTTTGGTCGATCATTAGGATCCGACCAAATACATTGGGTGACCCTAGTATAGGGCATAACCTTCCGAGGTTATACCCTATGGTCACATCGTTTAAGTAGTTGTATGATAGGTAGTTTATATGCCTTAGGTAAATTACCAGAATACCCTTTTCATGTATAATTGGTAATTAAGCATATGTAACCTAAACTTTTGACACATAACTGATTATGTAACATGTTTAGGCATATAACACTTGTCATAGGACTAGTTAGACGGTCCGAACGCGTTTCACGCACACGACGCGTTAAAGTAGCATAAGTTACCTTAATGGGTCGCGATGGGTCGATAATACTTAGGTTAAGTTTCATTTAGTATGTAGGCTTTGTTAAACCATATCATATGAGTTCCTACACTCATTTGGTTTACAAACCCTCCTGCTACCCAGTCTTCCGATTTAGGTCCGGGTTAATTATGTAATTACCTATATTAGGTACCGTTTGATTTCCGGGACTCCTCTAGCTTTCTTGGTAGTTGTTCAAGACTCCTAAGCACTCCCAGGCGAGTACATTATTCCCCTCTTTTACTGTTTTCAACTGTTTTGGGGCGACTCATATGTGCTAAATGTTTTATCAATGGTTTCAAAAACAATTACAATGTAGTATCAAGAACGATAACAATAGTTTCAAGAACGCTAACAATTATTTCAAGAACGCTAACAATGATTTCAAAAACTAATAACAAATTTCAAAAAGTGAACAAACTTGTTGGTTGTAGTTTACATGACCGATGACATTCATTAGCAATGATCAAGCCGACCAGTATTAGGTTATGGTACCATAGGATCTGACAAATCCCGTTATTTACTGCACCCATTGTTATGTGTGGGGGTTGTGGGTAGCGACTGAATCTGTAATTATTAACTTATCCTTTGGTAAGGGTTTGTTAAGAACGAGAGCGAGAGCGAGTTGGAACGAGGAACGCGTCAAGAAGGTTTGAATGTTATTAGAGAATCGATCATAAAGTAGTTCACGATTAAAACAAGAACGATTAGAACGATTAAAACAAGAACGATTTGAACGAATGGGTAACGATTGGGTAAACATTTGTACATGATTTACATTTGATCATGCATTTACACGAAACATAGTATTGGTTTAAACCAAGTTTTACTTCAATACTTTGTTGTTGTGCATATGGTTTAGTTGAGACATTTCACTTGCCATACATGGATATTTGACATAGACATTTGACATGGATATTTGACATAGACATTTTGACATGAATTACATCTTGACATGAATACTTTGACATATTATTCAATACATTTGACAATTGATTTAAACATAGACATTTTACATTGTTTGGTTTGGTTTGATTAAGTGATTAAGTAACGATGCGTGTGTAATATGATACAAACATGGTGGATACGCCGCTGGTACTTCCTATATATAAGTGTTTGTATGGTATTACATATTGTAGCGTTATTTGAATCATTTCAGTTTGAGACATAGAACATTTTATACAAGTAACATACTTTTCACAAGACATTTATTTACAAACAACTTATCTTACACAAACTCATTTTTACATGGTTATTCATTTAATCATGCATTATTCTCTTATTTATACTTATCATCCGAACTTATTATTTTTCAAATGATTTACAAAGACAAAGCAAATTACAAGGTTCATGACTAAACATTTTCTCAAACAGAAGTCATGAAACTTATTTTCAACAAAACTAATGTATTCGCCAGCATTTCTTTGCTGACCTCGTTTTCACATATGTTTCAGGTATTGTTGGATGATATCGATTGATAAGATGCATGCTCACATAGGACTGGACAAGGCCTTAGTGACTCAATAACAATGATAGACTATGTTTAAATAGTGTATTTAGATTTCCAGACGATGTAATTACTCAATGTTTAATAAAACGAAACACTTTTGATATCCATGGTTATGAAACATTAATTCTGTTGCAACACGCCCCGATGTTTCCGCCGCGATTTGTTGTTTTACGCGGTCGGGGTGTGACAGAAAGATGGTATCAGAGCCAATGGTTATAGGGAATTAGGTTATTAGTAATTAGTAATGCTTTGACCTAGTCTATAACCTTCTTAGGACCCTAACGCGAGTTTACTTGCGTTTAGTCATAAAACAATACCGTCACCTATCCTTAGGTGACGACCACAACAAGAACATAAATTTCAAAACCGCTTTGAAAACTAATCATCTGTTCTAGGATGATTAATTTCTAGGTTTTGAACCCTCTATTGTAAGGTTTTGAACCCTCTGTTATATGGTTTTGAACCCCTTTGAATTTTCAAAATCTCGTCAAGGTTTTGGGTTTTAAATAATGTGAACACGTGCAAACTAGAAGGGTGAATGCCTGTATTCTGGGTTTTCTGTCTAGGCAAGCACTTCGTATACATCTCATCAGACGCGAGACCAGTTGTGCTTACCTGGGAATTCTTGGGATGAGTGTTCACTTATAGGCGAGCATGTCTTCGCGATACATTATTTTTAACCTATTTACTTTGACTAATCACCAAGGTCGTTTGTTGCTTTGTAGTAACAAACAAATGACCACTATCCTTGCTTTCTTCAGATTTGTTTCATCTCATTCTTTTCGTCTAAATTCTCTCACTCGTTTCCTTTCATGTTTCCTCTTTTAGACAATGCCTCCTCGACGCGAAAGCCAGATAGAGACTGCCGAGCTGGCAGAAATCATTGCGCAGCAAATGGCTGCTCAATTCCCAAACCTCTTTGCTCAATGGAACCAAGCCAACAACAACAACAATGTGCTATGCAAATACAAGGATTTCAACCAGGCTAAACCACTCAAGTTTAGTGGTTCTGAAGGAGCAACTGGGCTTCTTCAGTGGTTCGAAAGCATTGAGAATACTTTTCGCCACGTGCAGTGCCCGGATAATCGCAGGGTCGAGTTCTCCTCGAGCGTGTTTCAGAAGAGGGCTCTTACATGGTGGAATGGGGTAATGAGAGACCGAGGTGCGGAAGTTGCTCTCGCACAGACATGGGCTGAACTTAGGGCTCTGATGATGAGGGAATTCTGTCCTCGTCATGAGCAGCGAGCTTTGGAGAAGGAATTTGATGAGTTGAAGCAAGATAGTGGTGAGCACAGGGCGTATACTGATAGGTTTGAGGAGCTGAGTCTGCTTTGCCCTACAATGGTTACCCCACTTGACATAGCTATCGAAAGGTACATCGACGGCCTACCTGACTCGGTACAAGACATCCTTACTGGTAGTAACCCTGCCACACTCCGTCAGGCGATCGAGTTATCAGCGACATTGACTGAGTCGCAGATTCGGAAGAACAAGTTACACAGGAAGGGTGACAAGGGCAAGAAACAGTCAGCTGACAAGGAGGATAGCAAGAAAGGCCAAAAAAAGAAGGGTAAGGAAGGTGAGACGTCAAAGAAATCAAAGAAGCGAAAGGGTGCCCAAAATTTTGCTGTTACAGCACAGACTGCACAGAACCCGCAGAACCAACCAGCTCAGCCACCTGCAAAGAAAGCATATGCCGGTACCGCACCTTATTGTGCACGCTGCAACGGTCATCACGCAGTACAACAAGCTTGCTGGCAATGCACGACGTGTGGTAAACTTGGGCATTTGGCCAAGATTTGTCGTTTGGGACAAAATCAGGCTGCTCAGGTTCAAGCTCCGGTTCAAGGGAATGCTGCGAGATTTCCACTGGGTTCATGTTTCAACTGCGGAGAGATTGGTCACTTCCGCCACAACTGCCCAAGACTGGTAAATGCAAATGCTAACGCAAACCCAAATGCGAATGTCAACGTCAATGTGAATCCAGCACGTGGTCGAGTGTTTAACATCAATGAGGCACTCAATGTTGAAGGAGTGAACAATTAGTATTTTGTTTTTCCTCTGGTTGGTATCTTGTAACATTTAAAGACAATGCGGTTGTTATATAAATAAAAATTTGTGGTTTTATTTTCTAACTAATGCAATTGTATGAATGTTTGATTCAACCTTGTGATGTCAACACAAAGACAAAACTACTCGTGTGGTTCTGTCATTTTTACGATCACTTGAGATCTCCCTAAGAACCTCAAACACTGGTTTCTTTTAAATCTAAAGTATTTTATCGTCTTGCACCGTTCGAGATGCAAGAATTATCAAAACAGCTTCAAGAGTTGTCTGATAAAGGATTCATCCGTCCGAACTTTTCACCTTGGAGAAACTCCTGTTCTCCTTGCGAAAAAAAAAATGGATCTTTTCGAATGGGTATCGATTAACGTAAGCCTAGTAAGCTTACCATCAAGAATCGATATCCCCCTACCTTAAATCAACGATTTCTCCGATCAACTGCATAGCGTTCATGCTTTTCCAAGATCGATTTGCGTTTTGGGTATCATCAACTTTGTATTCTCGAAGAAGATATTCCCAAAACGGTTTTCTGCATGAAGGATGGCCATTACGAGTTTACAGTCATGCCTTTTAGGTTGACAAATACTCCAGCCATCTTCAAGAACTTAATAAATAGAGTCTGCAAGCCTTATTTGGATCAGATCGTCATTGTTATTATTGATGACACCTTGATCTATTCATGTCCTGAGCCGATCACGATCAACACCTTCGTTGACATCGGAGCCCTGATTGAATTCCTTGTACACTTTAAAATGTACAAAACAACTCAATTAGGACAAACCGAATGCCTTTTAAGATATTCCTATCTTCATAGTTAGATTCTTGAAAATATTTAAAGTGCCAAAGGAAATCCACGGATTGGGTTTCTGGTATGCTTTAAATACCCGTGTCCAAAGATAACAAATTATAGGTCAAATTGAACGATTATGCGATTGAACGAGTATACAATTATGTGACTATGTGTTTATTCATCTTATGTTTTCTTTTATGCATTTTTGTGTTTTTAATACTCTGGATATTCGTTATCCAAATCCTCGCAGAATCTTTCATATCGTCATATGAGGGATTCGTAGCAGGATATTCAAAAAGTACTACCTTCAATCCTTAATGGGCTTCTATGTAATAGTTAAGACCCTTGGGTTATATAGTACCATTCCATGATTCGATGAGAGACCCTTTAGTGGTCTAGTCAAAAAGATTGATTCACGATTTGGTTAAAGAACGACATCTAGTGATGTAGCTGGACAGACTCCTTGATAGTCTATTTAGATCATTTATTGATTTAATTAAAAGGATTCTAAGGCGGTCTAGTCACACTCATCACAGGATTGTTCATTTGGTTTTCCCCTACACACTATAAAATAGACTGTGTGAACTGTGCAAGGAATTGTCTGATTATGGACGCGTACATAATTATGAAATTTAGTGCACAGAAACCCAGTAAGATTTATTATGTGTAAGAGCCGATAGTGACAACAATAACGAAATGAGAACGATGTAATGGAGGTACGGTGGACGCACCAATGACGCTTCATATACTTGTATATAAGTATCCCTCTTACATTGTAATCATGATGTTATTAAAGGTTACTAGAAGTTCAGAACCCTAACCAATGTTATTCGATCTTTTCAATTTCATGTTTTCAAGCTCTCACAAGTTTCTTCTAAATAAATTTCGGGACGAAATTTCCTAAAGTAGGGGAGACTGTAACACCTGTGCCTCCACGGCCATCAAACAAATACCAAACCAATGAAATATTGTATTTCATACTTGGGATTTGTAAAAATATGTGTATCATTTGCACATATCAATTTTTGTTCGATTTCAAACTCTAAATCGCTTTCTGGAAGGTTATACGCGCACTGATGCGTAAATATAACCAGTTTAATGCAACAAACACTCCGGAATAGTGACATAGGCTTAACATACCTTAAATAACCTTTACATAACTTAGATATAAGTTTTGGAAGGTTTGGTGTGGTGAAATCAAAGTTTAATCGCTTACAGGGACTAAATTTGACAAACTGCGAAAGTATGCCAATTTGAACTGTAACAGACCTTCCGGAACATGACCATAAGTTAAACATACCATAAATATCCTTTACATAGCTTAGAAATAGGCTTTGAGGGGTTCGGTGTGCTAAAATAAACTTTTGGGTCATTCAGGGACTAAAAGTGTCAAAAAGTGCACAAGTTTGCATTTTCGCGCATAACTTACGTTCTGAATACATCCGGACATCAAAAAAATTATGTTAGCACTAAAATATTTTATTTTAGTGTTCGCCATAAGAAAAATCCATTCGTCACGTCATTTGGATCGTTTTTCGCATTCAGGACCAGATTCGATGTATTAGCCGTTGTTTAATTCACAACCACACATTCTAACTTGCTTAGTCAGCGGATAAGGATGGAATTTAGGCACCATGACATTTCAACACATGTATGGATGGAATTTAAACACCTAAACACCATGACCTTTCAACACATGTATGGATGGAATTTAAACACCTAAACACCATGACATTTCAACACATGTATGGATGGAATTTAAACACCTAAACACCATGACATTTCAACACATGTATGGATGGA
Source organism: Helianthus tuberosus (assembly GCA_030545235.1). NCBI lineage: Eukaryota > Viridiplantae > Streptophyta > Magnoliopsida > Asterales > Asteraceae > Helianthus > Helianthus tuberosus. The sequence continues at coordinate 28,332,934 of CM060392.1, forward strand.
ATTTAAACACCTAAACACCATGACATTTCAACACATGTATGGATGGAATTTAAACACCTAAACACCATGACATTTCAACACATGTACGGATGGGATTAAGGCACGTTTTCCATGAAACGATCTTAACGGTTCGGGTATTCCTATAAATACCCATCCACCCCCATTGCTAAAATCACTAGAACTTTGATTTGAGAAACTCTAAGTTGAAACTATTGTTTCATACCTGAGATTTTTGAATCGAGGTTAGCATTCGGGGACCCTTCGTAAGTATTCTTTCGTTCTTTTCCTTATTTTATTGCTTTTCGAGTCAGAAAGTCAAACTTTGTTTGACTTTCAGCGTTGACCAGTAATGGTCAATGCGAAGTTCGTTTGAACTTCGCAACGTGAGTGTAATCACGTTGGTCATAGTCCCTTGGGACTATGCCCACTGATTACCACGTTGTCTAGGGTCGTAGGGTAGGCGATCTAATAAATCGCCTATACCTTCGAGCCCGACCCAGTTTGGTCGATCATTAGGATCCGACCAAATACATTGGGTGACCCTAGTATAGGGCATAACCTTCCGAGGTTATACCCTATGGTCACATCGTTTAAGTAGTTGTATGATAGGTAGTTTATATGCCTTAGGTAAATTACCAGAATACCCTTTTCATGTATAATTGGTAATTAAGCATATGTAACCTAAACTTTTGACACATAACTGATTATGTAACATGTTTAGGCATATAACACTTGTCATAGGACTAGTTAGACGGTCCGAACGCGTTTCACGCACACGACGCGTTAAAGTAGCATAAGTTACCTTAATGGGTCGCGATGGGTCGATAATACTTAGGTTAAGTTTCATTTAGTATGTAGGCTTTGTTAAACCATATCATATGAGTTCCTACACTCATTTGGTTTACAAACCCTCCTGCTACCCAGTCTTCCGATTTAGGTCCGGGTTAATTATGTAATTACCTATATTAGGTACCGTTTGATTTCCGGGACTCCTCTAGCTTTCTTGGTAGTTGTTCAAGACTCCTAAGCACTCCCAGGCGAGTACATTATTCCCCTCTTTTACTGTTTTCAACTGTTTTGGGGCGACTCATATGTGCTAAATGTTTTATCAATGGTTTCAAAAACAATTACAATGTAGTATCAAGAACGATAACAATAGTTTCAAGAACGCTAACAATTATTTCAAGAACGCTAACAATGATTTCAAAAACTAATAACAAATTTCAAAAAGTGAACAAACTTGTTGGTTGTAGTTTACATGACCGATGACATTCATTAGCAATGATCAAGCCGACCAGTATTAGGTTATGGTACCATAGGATCTGACAAATCCCGTTATTTACTGCACCCATTGTTATGTGTGGGGGTTGTGGGTAGCGACTGAATCTGTAATTATTAACTTATCCTTTGGTAAGGGTTTGTTAAGAACGAGAGCGAGAGCGAGTTGGAACGAGGAACGCGTCAAGAAGGTTTGAATGTTATTAGAGAATCGATCATAAAGTAGTTCACGATTAAAACAAGAACGATTAGAACGATTAAAACAAGAACGATTTGAACGAATGGGTAACGATTGGGTAAACATTTGTACATGATTTACATTTGATCATGCATTTACACGAAACATAGTATTGGTTTAAACCAAGTTTTACTTCAATACTTTGTTGTTGTGCATATGGTTTAGTTGAGACATTTCACTTGCCATACATGGATATTTGACATAGACATTTGACATGGATATTTGACATAGACATTTTGACATGAATTACATCTTGACATGAATACTTTGACATATTATTCAATACATTTGACAATTGATTTAAACATAGACATTTTACATTGTTTGGTTTGGTTTGATTAAGTGATTAAGTAACGATGCGTGTGTAATATGATACAAACATGGTGGATACGCCGCTGGTACTTCCTATATATAAGTGTTTGTATGGTATTACATATTGTAGCGTTATTTGAATCATTTCAGTTTGAGACATAGAACATTTTATACAAGTAACATACTTTTCACAAGACATTTATTTACAAACAACTTATCTTACACAAACTCATTTTTACATGGTTATTCATTTAATCATGCATTATTCTCTTATTTATACTTATCATCCGAACTTATTATTTTTCAAATGATTTACAAAGACAAAGCAAATTACAAGGTTCATGACTAAACATTTTCTCAAACAGAAGTCATGAAACTTATTTTCAACAAAACTAATGTATTCGCCAGCATTTCTTTGCTGACCTCGTTTTCACATATGTTTCAGGTATTGTTGGATGATATCGATTGATAAGATGCATGCTCACATAGGACTGGACAAGGCCTTAGTGACTCAATAACAATGATAGACTATGTTTAAATAGTGTATTTAGATTTCCAGACGATGTAATTACTCAATGTTTAATAAAACGAAACACTTTTGATATCCATGGTTATGAAACATTAATTCTGTTGCAACACGCCCCGATGTTTCCGCCGCGATTTGTTGTTTTACGCGGTCGGGGTGTGACATCCTAGTCCAGTTCCCTTGATATTAGAGGCTCCATCTGTGAAGAGTATCCAAGGATCCTTGGTTTCTTCAAGCTGTTGGACTTCTAACTCAGCTTCCCTTTGTAAGTCACTACTGAAATCTGCCACAAAGTCAGCTAAGGCTTGGGATTTAATGGCAGTTCTTGGCTCATATCTTATATCATAAGCACTAAGCTTCACTGCACATTTAGCCATCCTTCCTGACATTTCAGGTTTCCTGAGAACATTCTTAATTGAAAAATTAGTTCTAACAATAATAGCATGTGTTTCAAAATAATGACGCAATTTAGTTGATGCCATAACCAAAGCAAGGATAAGTTTTTCTAGATGTGAGTACCTGGATTCAGCATCAAGCAAACTTTTACTTACATAATATACAGGATGTTGTGTACCTTCGTGATCCTTAACAAGGACTGCACTTACTGCCTTAGAAGAAACTGCCAAATATAAGTGTTTTGGTCAAAAATTACCGAAGTAATTAAGTGATCAAATTAGTTAAGTGAGGTAGTGTGCTAGAAGTAAATGTCAAAAACGTGTTAACTAAATTACTTGTAAAAACAGTATAAGGATACGGCTCGGGATATTGAGCTGTATCAATGATCAAACAATGAGCAATTAATGAGCAAAAAGTAAAGGAAGTGACACGAGATGTACGAGGAAAGCCCTTGATCAATCTAGATCGCCGGCATAAAACCTCGGGAGCTGACAATCGCAGCTGCCTTGTTCTTCAATTGCTTCAAAAATCAGGATACAGTGCAGGATGTGGTATGGATCGACTAAGTGTTACAACGAAAATGAAATACAAGTGTGGTGTTTGCAACTAGCTAGAATGTGATTGTGTTCGAGAGCGTAAGTGTGAAATGATGTGTGTTCTAAGCTGATCCGACCTCATCTATTTATAGTAAAGATAAAATAACTAACTACCCTAAACTCGCGGGATTCACCGAATATTCCTTCTTGGAACGTTGCAGACCTGGTCTTTCGGGCTCAACGTCTCTTTCTCAACAAATTCGTCCGAGTCTTGAGGAGAAGAAGTCCTTGTGACCGTTAGCAAGCCTCTGCCCTTAACCTGCACGTGGTTAATTCAATAAGCTTCAGGATATCGCCCAAGGTGTCAGCAATATCCTCTTCCAGCATCCTGATTACAAATAAACAAACAAAGGCAGGATATTGGTCAGGATACACATGTTAAGAAAATGACCCCTAACAATTGTCCCCAAATATATCAGTTGGGATACCAATCCAACGGATATATTTCAAAAACCTTATCCCACAACTCTAGGCATTTAAAATGAAGCGACGGTCAAGATCACATCATAACTTCCAACGCGTTTTTTACTCCATGGAGATCCACAATGCCCCTATATCTTCTCTTTTCTTGTTTGAAAAGCAGATATCATCAACAGTCCCTTCAGGTAATTCTCCATTTTCGACTTTCTTCCTGTCAATTTACTTCATCTTTCTAGCAATGGCCGCCGAGACCTTCACCCAGCAGAATCTTCTCAAAAATCCCGAAAAGGAGATCTGCGCCTTTGACAATGCAGATATTGCAGCTTTAAGAGCCTCCGGCGCTTTCCCTGATAGCACAGTCTTCAGGCCATTTGATCGGTCAATCCGATCGGATGTTAGTTCTACCGAATGGATCTGTTTTCCAGCATATCCTTTTTCACTAGGCCTTCGATACCCCTTCCCAGAATTCATGATGCAATTCTTTCGTATTACTGGCATCTCTTTTGCTCAAACCATGCCCATGGTTTGGAGAGTATTAATTGTACTCAACCAAATCAAAAACCTCCACTGTTCTGACCTCTGCATCGAGGATCTACCTATTGCTTATCGCCTCCGATCCTACGGCTCTAGCCGGTTTTTGCTTTTTTCAACCTCCAGCAAACCCCTGATCCTCAAAGCCACCAAAAATGAAGACGGATGGCAACGCAAATTCTTCTTTGTCAAACGAGATTCCATTGCTGAGGGTGCTAACCTTCCGGTGGAGTGGTTAACCACCGGTAGGATCATAAATATCCTCTTAGACGATTTGATTGTTATCCTCTATTAATATTCTTCTTTTTGATCTTTATGCAGTGAACTTCAAGGAAGTTGCTCCTCCTACCGCTGAATCAAAAGAGAGAATCAACACCGTTTACCGGTTACCTGCAACAGACAGGACTTTTACCACACACGTTCCGAGTTCAAGTCAGTACTCGTCATCCGAGATGTCTGGTAAGAATTCCTTTCAGAATAATTAGTCAAAACAATATAATGATAAAGAGTTAAACTCTTCCCTTTACGCAGCACCAGCTAAGATCCCCGAAGTCTTTGATCTTGACGAACTGGATAGCTATTCTGACCAGATCCAGGTCAAGAAAGAATCCGGCTCCAAGACCACTGCTACATCCAAACCCAGCAGCTCCAGAGCCATAATCATTCCTAAACCTTCACCGGCTACCAAGCCCCGGAGTTCAAGTTCCCGCAAAAGGAAAGAACCTGATTCCCCTGTTATTTCTGACACCTTTCCTTACGAAAAGCACGGATTCATTGAAGCCAGTGGTTTTATGACTTCTTTTCTCAACCAGGTTAGTATCTTTATATCATATCCTGCAAATTAAACTATTTTCAAAGACTTAACAACATTGATCCCTGTCCTTTTACCTTTGTAGGGTCTTGAGCGTTTGGTTCACTTATATCAAGAATCCTGCAAGCTCAACAAAACACTTGAATCTAAGCTAAAGGAAGCAGAAATCACAATCTCTGACCAAGGCATGATTGCGGCCGCCAAGTCTCGTCATTACGAGGAGAAATACAAAGCTATGACCCAAGAACACCAAGTTGCTCTCAACAAAGCTGCTCTTCAAGCCCAGGCCGATTTGGAAGCTGCCCATGTGCAGTACGAACGGGATATGGTCAGTTACCGAGAAAGTCTCAAAAGTTCCGTCGTCATTTCCCTTCTCCAGGCTAGGTTGAAGATGGCTCATGAAGCCAAAATATTAGGCTTCGAATGCCCTTCTTGGGACGTTGGTGCTTGGGAGACCAAGCTGAAAAATCTTGGTGGTACCTCTTCCAAATCTGCCGATGAACCTTCTAAAACAGTTGAAAAGGCAGTCGATGCTGACAAGGATGCTGAGGCGGATCCCAAGATGGATGTTGCTGAAACCGCTATGGACTAAGAAGGCACTACCCCCTAGAGCTTGTTTTCTTTAAATCTTTCGAACAATTTTATGTTTTTATGAATAATTTTCATCTCTGTCTCTAAACAATTTGATAGCCGAAGGTGGATGGGTCCTGGGTTTCAGGATGAAACCTTCGGTTATCAACCAGCATTGATTGCTCTAAGAATAATTTCATCTTTTGACTTATTTTTTGTTACTTTGCATTGTTTAGTGTAAGTCTTAGCTTTGTAAAAATTTCATACTGTTATTTCACAAAATATCCTGATTAGTATGCTCAGAAACATACTGCAAAAACCTTTTATTAAATAGATCTTCCAGACATTCCTTTATCTTTATAAAAAGTTTTCTAGAAAGTAAAAAATAGCTTATCTTTTCAAAACCAAGTTTTGATGATGATCAAAATTCCAAACCAATACTGGTTTCAAACATCCCAGCCAAATATCCTTAAAAGGACTTTGAGGATATGTGTCAAGATATTTAACATAATGTTATTAAAAATTTAAATGAGACTTGCAAAGGAAAGACCATACCAGACATAGGATATAAACCTATTATCAAACTTCAATCCCTTTGCAGCTCTTCCAATGAAGATGTCCCCAGTGCAAGGTACTTAATGCATTAGTCGCAAACTTCATCCTTTTAGCTTTACACCACCGCCTTGGTGGGAATGTCCCCTATATATAATGTCTTCAAGTATCTTAGAAATCTACTTCATGTCAGTTTCCATGGCATAAGCAATTTTTCTCGTTCCGAGGGTATAACCCAAGGATGTACTGGAGATAAATCCTTTGTATCCTGGGGAAAATCCCAATTTTTCATGCGCTACAGGCGGGAGTGTATAAACTCCAAGACTTAGAAAGGTGAAAACCTTTAAACCTTAGAGAGTATGAAAATACCCTTTCGTGAGAGAGGGTGATCAATCCTCATATACCGTTAGAATTCAGGATATAGCCAATGGTAACGAAATTGTCAGCCACTTTTACATGGACTGGTCCCGCCACCTTGAACTATCCCTGAATAACTTGCGCTCCAGGCGGGGTGTTTAAACCTAATTCGGAAGAAAGGTGAATACCTTTAAACCTGTGAAGGGATCAGTATCCCTTAAACGTGAGAGAGGGGGCCAATCCTCTAATCTTCTGAGTTATCCCGAGTGCATATTTTGGAGCTACATCCTGGAACATATCTTGCAAAACAAATGTAAACTAAGGTGGGTGTTAGCTTGGCTAACACCCCTCCGATGCTTAAGTCAGTATTGGGTTCAAAAGAATTAATAATATCAAAACATATCAAAAAGAAGTAAGAATTCATACCATCTTGAGTTAGAAATTAAATTCTAGACTCACTTAAAATAGAGCTTGAGGTGTATAGCGTTCCAAGATCTCGGTAGCATATCTCCTTCCATATTCTTGAGTCTATATGCTCCTTTCCCTGCTTCTGATTCAACTTCGTATGGTCCTTCCCATTTTGGAGCTAACTTGCCATCGGCAGGATTAGTAGTATTTTGGAAAGCCTTTCTTAATACCCAATCTCCAACCTTAAATCTTCTGGTTCTAATATTCTTATTATACGCCCTGGATATTCTCTGTTGATATGCTGCCATCCTTAGCCTTGCCGCATCTCTTTTTTCATCTATAGTGTCTAAATCCTGACTCAAGGCTTCAGGATTCTTCTCAGGATCACTTAAGATAGATCTTGCAGTAGGTATTGTCATCTCCGTTGGAATCACTGCTTCTGCTCCAAACACCAACGAAAATGGGGTTTGACCTGTTGCATTCTTTATCGTTGTCCTGTCAGCCCATAAAACAAAGGGTAATTCTTCTGCCCATCTTCCTTTTTTGGCTCCAAGCCTTTTCTTTAAGTTGTTGACAATTATCTTGTTAGAGGATTCTGCTTGTCCATTTGCTTGAGGATGTACCGGAGTTGATGTGATCATTTTGATTCCCCAACTCTTGCAAAAGTCAGTAGTCCTCTTACTTATGAACTGAGAGCCATTGTCACAGATTATCTCAGCTGGTACTCCGAATCTGGTCAGGATATTTCTCTTGATGAAGGATACTATTTCTTGGTCTCTTACTTGAACAAATGCTTCAGCTTCAACCCACTTAGAGAAGTAATCCGTCATTGCTAGCATAAAGACTTTTCCTCCCGGAGCTTTCGGTAATTTTCCTACTATATCCATCCCCCACTTCATGAATGGCCAAGGGGAAATTACAGGATATAGTGGTTCAGCTGGTTGATGTAGTATGTTACTATGCCTTTGACATGCATCACATCTTCGAGCATATTCTGCAGCATCTTTCCTCATTGTTGGCCAAAAGTATCCTGTCCTCAATACTTTCGAGAATAATGATCTGCCCCCAGTATGATTACCACAGTCCCCTTCATGTATATCTTGAAGTACTTCTTTAGCTTCATGATCCTCCAAGCACCTTAAATATGGTCCTGCAAGAGATTTCTTGTACAAAATATTATTTATAATAGTAAATCGTGATACCTTCATCCTAAATGCCTTAGGATTTTCATTTTCGGGGATGTGTCCTTCTTTGAGATATTTCACGATTGGAGCCGTCCAGGTTCTAGGATCCTCTTCAGGATATTCCGCCCCAGGATCCTGAATACCAACTACTTCTTTATCCCGAGGATTCGTTGCAGGATATAAGACATGTACTATTGGTATTTGTGTCCCTTCAGGTATCCTGACCGACGATCCCAGATTCGCTAAGGCGTCTGCCTCAGCATTATCCTCCCTTGGTACCTGTTCAAGTGTAAAAACATCGAAATATCCTGCTAATTTTTTGAGAATATCAAGATATTCAGTCAATTTCTCACCCTTAACTGCATAGGATCCATTAAAATGGTTAGTAATTAACAAAGAGTCAACATATGCTTGTAAATTCTTTATACTCATACTCTTAGCCAATTCTAATCCTACAATTAAAGCTTCATACTCTGCTTCATTATTAGTAGCAGGAAATTCACACCTAATAGCCTGGGGTAATATGTCCCCCTGTGGCGATTTTAGTAGTATTCCTAATCCTACTCCTCTTACATTAGATGCACCATCAGTATATAATGTCCAGGATCCTGAGGATTCTCCTAGCTGTTGAACTTCTAGATCTACCTCATCCTGAATGTCACTACTAAAGTCAGCCACAAAGTCAGCTAAAGCCTGAGACTTTATGGCATTCCTAGGTTCATATACTAAATCATAAGCACTCAATTTTACTGACCACTTAGCCATCCTGCCTGACATCTCTGGTTTCCTGAGCACATTCTTAATAGGATAGTTTGTTTTAACATGTATCCTATGTGTCTCGAAATAATGTCTAAGTTTCGTTGATGCCATAATTAACGCTAGTATCAATTTTTCTAAATGAGAATACCTAGTTTCAGCATCTAACAAACTTTTACTAACATAATAAACAGGATACTGCTGACCTTCATGGTCTTTTATAAGAACGGCACTTACAGCATTCCCTGATACAGCAAGGTATAGGGATAGTGGTTCACCATTTTCCGGCTTCATCAATAGAGGTGCGGTTGAGAGATACCGTTTCAAATCTTGTAGGGCTGCTTCATGCTTTTCCCCCCATTCGAATCTTTTGTTCTTCTTTAGGATATCATAGAAGTCTTTGCATTTCTCCGAGGATCTTGAGATAAATCTGTTTAGAGCTGCTACCCGGCCTGTTAATCTTTGTACATCCTTCATATTCGAGGGTGATTTTATATCCAGGATAGCTTTAATCTGCTCTGGGCTTGCCTCTATCCCCCTTTTCGTCACCATATACCCAAGAAACTTTCCTGCCCCCACTCCGAAATGGCACTTAGCAGGATTCAGCTTCATATTATACTGATCCAGGATATCAAATGCTCCTTTAATATCCTGGAGGTGATCCTGAGCTTTCTTTGACTTTACTACCATATCGTCAATGTATACTTCCATGGTGTCCCCCAGTTTGTCTTTGAACATCATGTTTACCAATCTTTGGTATGTTGCACCTGCATTTTTCAAACCAAAAGGCATAGCTGTATAACAATAAATACCTGTTGGCGTCATGAAGGCGGTATCCTCCTGGTCAGAAGGCTCCATTTGTATATGTTGAAATCCTGAGGATGCGTCCATGAAAGTCAGCATCTCATGCCCAGCAGTAGCATCTACCATTGCATCAATATGGGGGAGAGGAAATGGGTCTTTTGGACAAGCTTTGTTCAAGTCTGTGTAGTCTACACAAACTCTCCATTTCCCATTCTTCTTCTGTACTACAACCACGTTTGCAAGCCACCTTGGGAACTTAACCTCTCTGATCATTCTTGACTTTAATAATCTTTCAACTTCCTCTTGGATAATCGTGTTCCGCTCAGGAGCAAACTTCCTTCTTTTTTGTTGCACAGGCTTGAACAACTTATCAATTCCAAGCTTGTGAGTGATGATATCTTTGGATATGCCAGTTATATCCTCATGTTTCCATGCAAACGTAGACATCCTGCATTTCAAAAAATTAATTAATTGTTCCTCAATATCCTGAGGGATATTGGTCCCTACGAGCACCGAAATATCGGGGTTATCCTGGTCCAGGATAACTTTCTTCACATCCTGCTCCGGATCCTCCACGATATCCTGGGCCCGCGTCTTTAATTGCTATGCTGCACTAGTTTTGGCTGAGGATTTCATCGAGGATGAGTAGCACTCTTTCGCCTCCTGCTGATCACTATCAACTTTGACCACTCCCCAAGGGGTAGGTATCTTGATGCATTGGTGATACGTTGATGGCACGGCCTTCATATCGTGAATCCACGGTCTTCCCAATATGATGTTATAGCAGGATAGAGAATCCATCACACAGAAACGTTGTATCGAATTGACTCCTTCAACGTATACTGGCAACTTTATCTCTCCCACTGTGTTTCTAGCCTCTCCACTGAATCCAACAAGCACGGTGGACTTTGAAGTGATATCCATTGGAGATACATTCATTCTCTTCAGAGTTTCTAGTTGGATTATGTTGACGGAGCCGCCATTATCAACCAATATCCTGCGTACAAAATGGTTAGCCACATATAACGTTATTACCAGAGCATCATGGTGAGGATCCTGGACAGTATCCCTGTCATCAGCATCAAATGTGATCACTTTGTCAGTTGTGAGTGTAGTCATCCTGACAGGTTTGTCTCCCCTTTCGGCTTTGGCTTCCTTTGCATGTCTCTTTGCTGCCGAATACGAAGTTCCACAAATGTCGGATCCCCCGAAATGAAGTTGATTATCTTGGCATCCGCGGGAGGTGATGCTGCTCGTTCAGGATCCTTCTCAGTATCCTGACCCTTATTCTTCTTCTTTCCTAAGAGATCTTTCAGATATCCCTTGCTCAGAAGGTAGCTTATTTCTTTCCTTAAAGCAATGCAATCCTCAGTCATATGTCCGAAATCTTCGTGGAAAGCACACCACTTCGACTTATCTTTCCAGTCAGCCTTTTGTTGATTCTTTCGGGGCCATCTAGCCTTGTCTCCTAGACCCTGCATAGCATACATCAATTCAGGAATATTAACAGAAAAGCAATATTCAGACAATTCAGGATACTCTTCAGGATCCTCATCTTCGACAGCATTCACTCTCTTGTTTTCATTTCTACCATATGGCTTAGGCCGATATGACTTAAATGAGGATTCTGACTTCCTATTAGTCGATTCATAAGTGTTGGACGAGTTCATCCTTTCTTGCATCTTCTTGTCATCTTCCAGACGGATATATCTCAAGGCCCTGTTACGAGCTTCGTCGAGATTCCTACAGGGATTCATTACAAGATCCTGATAAAACTGAGAATCCTTTTGTAATCCCATCTTAAAAGCTTGCACAGCTGTTGCAACATCAAGATGTGGGATATCCAAGGATTCTCGACTAAATTTGTTCACATAATCCCTCAAGGATTCTTGAGGCCCTTGAGTTATCCTGTAAAGATCACTGGTTAGTTTCTCAAAGCTCCGACTACAAGAAAATTGACTGTTAAATAAATTAACCAAATGAGCAAATGAAGTGATTGAGTGAGGAGGAACGTTCAACAGCCATTTCAAGGCTGATCCCGTTAGAGTAGAACCAAATCCCTTGCACAAGCACGCTTCCTTGAGCTTCGGAGGAATAGGGTTAATCTCCATTCTTTCCCTATACTGGGCAATATGCTCCTCAGGATCCGTAGTCCCGTCATAAAGCTTCATGTTGGGAGTTTGAAATCTCTTTGGGATCTCAGCATCACATATAGGGTATGCAAAACGAGATATCTTGTGGCTATCCTGGGACACTTCTGGGATTGGCTGGACCACCCCAGGTACACTAGATATCATGTCCTTCAACTTTTGAAGTTCCCTAGTAAGTGCTGATGTTACACCTGTATCCTGCAAAGATCCATTATTGTTAGTAGCATGAGTATTATTATTATTTGACACGTTACCCGTTGGAGGGTTTTGCCCATATCCTGAAGCATATCCTGAGCTCCTCATGGTTGACATCCTGATCGAGGAGGGTATTTCAGGAGTATGATTCTGAGGAAGACTGGGCACGATATTCCCCCTGTTATCCTCGGTATACACAGCTGAACTAAAGTTCAACGCTCTGGGGTGTAATGGAGTGACATTGTCCTCAGCAGATCTGCCCGAGCCAGACTTCAGGAGTTGTATTTCCCTTAAAAGCATTTGGTTTGTTTCCTGTTGCTGCCTCATTTGTTCCTGCACACTTCCAAATAAGGTTAAAATTTCATCATTAGAAGCTAAAACGGGAGCAGATCCCTGGACACTCCGAGTAGGGATAACATCTTGAGATTGTGTAGAGGCTGGCATCCTTGGAGGAGGTGGTGGAAGCACCGAACCGGTAGTAGCAGAAGTCATAGCAGACACAGTAGAGGAACTCATGTTTGATCGTGAGGCCATTGTGGACAATGTAGCAAAAAGTTTTGAAAATAAAAAACCGATTAGCGATTTAACAAAAAATTTTAGTAAAGAGAGCACCACTTGCCCCACGGTGGGCGCCAAATTGTTTTGGTCAAAAATTACCGAAGTAATTAAGTGATCAAATTAGTTAAGTGAGGTAGTGTGCTAGAAGTAAATGTCAAAAACGTGTTAACTAAATTACTTGTAAAAACAGTATAAGGATACGGCTCGGGATATTGAGCTGTATCAATGATCAAACAATGAGCAATTAATGAGCAAAAAGTAAAGGAAGTGACACGAGATGTACGAGGAAAGCCCTTGATCAATCTAGATCGCCGGCATAAAACCTCGGGAGCTGACAATCGCAGCTGCCTTGTTCTTCAATTGCTTCAAAAATCAGGATACAGTGCAGGATGTGGTACGGATCGACTAAGTGTTACAACGAAAATGAAATACAAGTGTGGTGTTTGCAACTAGCTAGAATGTGATTGTGTTCGAGAGCGTAAGTGTGAAATGATGTGTGTTCTAAGCTGATCCGACCTCATCTATTTATAGTAAAGATAAAATAACTAACTACCCTAAACTCGCGGGATTCACCGAATATTCCTTCTTGGAACGTTGCAGACCTGGTCTTTCGGGCTCAACGTCTCTTTCTCAACAAATTCGTCCGAGTCTTGAGGAGAAGAAGTCCTTGTGACCGTTAGCAAGCCTCTGCCCTTAACCTGCACGTGGTTAATTCAATAAGCTTCAGGATATCGCCCAAGGTGTCAGCAATATCCTCTTCCAGCATCCTGATTACAAATAAACAAACAAAGGCAGGATATTGGTCAGGATACACATGTTAAGAAAATGACCCCTAACAATAAGGATAATATATCCCCTTTTTCTGGTTTCATCAAGGCTGGAGCTGAGGATAGGTAATCCTTAAGGGCTTTGAGAGCATTCTCATGCTTTTCAGTCCACTCAAATTTCTTGTTCTTTCTCAGGATGTCATAGAATTCCTTGCATTTCTCTGATGACTTTGAGATGAACCTGTTCAAGGCTGCGATCCTCCCTGTCAACCTTTGCACATCCTTGGCATTGGCAGGAGATTTAATATTCACAATCGCCTTGATTTGCTCTGGACTTGCCTCTATGCCTCTTTTAGTCACCATGTAACCTAGGAATTTGCCTGCTTTGACACCAAAATGACACTTGGAAGGATTTAATTTCATATTGAATTTATCAAGGATATCAAATGCTTCCTCCATAGTGTGATCCTCAGCTCTCTTGGACTTAACCACCATGTCATCTATATAGACTTCCATAGTGTGTCCAATTTGTTCTTTAAACATCATATTGACTAGCCTTTGGTATGTAGCACCTGCATTTCTTAGTCCAAATGGCATAGCAATATAACAATAGATACCTGTTGGGGTCATAAAGGCTGTATCCTCCTGATCAGATGATTCCATCTGAATTTGTTGAAATCCAGATGAAGCATCCATGAAAGTCAACAACTCATGACCCGCGGTAGCATCCACCATGGAGTCAATGTGGGGTAATGGGAAAGGATCCTTGGGAGATGCCTTGTTTAAATCAGTGAAATCGACACATACCCTCCACTTTCCGTTTTTCTTTTGAACAATAACCACATTGGCTAACCTCCTTGGATACTTAACCTCTTTATTCATACCTGCTCTAAGCAGCTTGTCTACCTCCTCCTGGATAATGGCATTCCTCTCAGGTGCAAACTTTCTCCTCTTTTGATGTATGGGTTTGAATGATCTGTCAATACCGAGCTTATGAGTAATAATATCTTTAGAGATACCTGTCATGTCTTCGTGCTTCCAGACAAAGGTAGTTTTTCTCTTCTTTAGGAAGGATACTAGATCCTTTTCAATATTGTCGAGGATCCCGGATCCTATAAAAATTTGGATTTAGGATCCTGAGGATCCATCAGGATATCCTTGACATCTTATTCTCTTGCCTCCAGGACATCTCTTGGAGGATGCTTTAATTGCTATTGCTCCCTGGGTCTTGAGGCCGGTTTCATCGATGAAGTGTAGCAATTCTTGGCTTCTTGTTGGTCACTCTCAATCTTTACCACACCCCACGGACTGGGAAGCTTTACACATTGGTGATATGTAGATGGAACTGCTTTTATGTCATGTATCCATGGCCTGCCAAGGATAACATTGCAACAGGATAAGCAATCTATAACACAAAATTTTTGAAAAGAATCAAGTCCCTCTATGTAAATGGGAAGCTTAATGTCCCCCAATGTGTTTTTAGTTTCTCCACTGAATCCCACGAGAACTGATGATCTTGGGATGATTTCTGATTCAGGGATATTCATCTTTTTGAGGACATCAAGTTGAATGATGTTCACTGAGCTTCCTCCATCTATCAAGATCATGTGAACAAAATGATTAGATATAAACAAAGTAATAACAAGACCATCATGATGAGGATCCTGAACATCCACATGATCATCCTCATCAAAAGTTATAACTTTCTCCTGTGTAACAGTAGAGGTTCGGATGGGTCTATCCCCATTATCCATCTTGGTCTCTTTGGCATGCCTCTTGGCTGCTGAAAAGGAAGTGCCACATATGTCTGATCCACCGGATATGAAGTTGATGATTTGTGCATCGGCAGGAGGAGCAGGAGCTCTTTCTGGAACCTTTTCTGGATCCTGGATCCTTGACTTTTTTCTTCCCAACAGCTCCTTCGAATGTCCTTTACTTAACAAGTAACCAATCTCTTTTCTGAGTGCAATACATTTTTCAGTGAGATGACCGAAATCTTCATGATATGCAAACCATTTGGATTTCTCTTTTGTTGCAGCTGGTTTATCACTCTTTCTGGGCCATCTTGCTTTTTCACCTAGATTCTGCATTGCAAGGATTAGTTCATTGTTATCAACAGAAAAACAATATTCAGAGATGGGAGGATAATCCTCATCATCCTCTTCCTGTTTTACTGCATGCACGTTCTGATTATCAGACTTGTTGTAAGATTTAGACTTGTTGTTCCTGAAGTAGGATCCTTGCTTTTCCTGCTTTGAGGATCCTGCCAGTCTTTCTTGGATCCTTTTATCATCCTCTAATCGGATGAATCTAAGGGCCCTAGTTCTCACTTCATCAAGATTCCTGCAAGGAGTCATGACAAGATCATCATAGAACAACGAATCCCGAAGTAAACCCATTTTGAAGGCTTCTACAGCTGTAGCAATATCCAAATAAGGAATATCTAAGGATTCTTTACTAAATTTAGTGATATAATCTCTAAGTGATTCATTTTGACCTTGTGTTACCATATATAGATCACTAGTTAAACGTTCAAATTTTCTACTGCATGAGAATTGGCAATTAAACAAGTTAACTAGATTAGCAAATGAAGTAATAGAGTAAGGGGGAAGACTTAGCAGCCATTTAAGAGCTGATCCTGTTAGTGTGGATCCAAAACCCTTGCATAAACATGCTTCTTTTAACCTCTCCGGGATGGGGTTAATCTCCATCCTTTCTCTGTATTGAGCTACATGTTCTTCTGGATCTGTTGAGCCATCATATAGCTTCATGGTTGGTATTTGAAACCTCTTTGGAATTTCTGCATCACAAATAGGTGGTGCAAAACGAGATATCTTGTGGCTACCATCTGCAATTTCAGGAATGGGCTTAACCACTCCTGGAACGCTGGATATCATATCCTTCCATTTCTGTAATTCCCTAGCCATAGCTTGGTTGATACCTGTTTCCTGCACAGAGCCATGGTTAGTATTATAAGAATTATTCAAGGGGTTACCTCCTGAAGGATTCAAGTTTGGAACTCCAGATGTGAATCCATATTGGCGGGATTCTGGTATAATTGAGGGACCAGATGAAGCAATAGTCTGCATAGGGATGAAGTCTCCTAGATGAACATCTGAACTTCCGAGTTGTACACTCCTTAAGAATCCTTGATCCTAAAAGATGTAGGATCCTTGGTGTGTTGTGACTGGGGTCTTGGAGGATAATCCATGGATCCGTAAACCTGAGATGAGGATCCCTGAACCTAAGAGGATCCCTGAACCTAAGAAGAGGATCCCTGGCCCTGGAATGAGGATCCTTGA
Source organism: Helianthus tuberosus (assembly GCA_030545235.1). Taxonomy (NCBI): domain Eukaryota; kingdom Viridiplantae; phylum Streptophyta; class Magnoliopsida; order Asterales; family Asteraceae; genus Helianthus; species Helianthus tuberosus. Next base: position 28,349,645 of record CM060392.1, read on the forward strand.
ACTGTCTGTGCTCCCACATATCCTCCAGAACTGAAGAAGGATCCTTGATGCTGAGAGGATCCTTGAGGCTGAGAGGATCCAGAAGGCTGAAAATAGGATCCTTGAGCCTGAGTCATTGCCAACGATCCATAGCGTATACTCGACAATCCACCTTGGTACTGAGAGCCTGATGCTGTGGAGTGCTGGGCTGTTATGGCTGGTGAATCAAAATTCAGTGATCTGGGCACCAATGGAGAGTGATCCTCTGCTGATCTCTTCAATTTCTTGATTTCATCAATTTCTCGAAGGATCCTGTCATTAGTTTTGTCATGCTGCTGCATGTAATCCCTCATCTACAAAATCAAAGAATAAAGATCATTGTTAGTAGGGCCAGAGGTAACAACAGAAGTTGGTGGTTTTGAGAAAACGGGGCTTTGTTTCTTCGCAGCATTCTCAGCATTCTTCTGAGATCCAAAAGGTGCTGGAGGCAAAGGTGGGATGCCTTGTGAAGAAGTGACCGCCGGCATGGAGCTTGTAGTGTTCTTGGTTTGAGAAGCTATATGGTTGAATGTGATGAACCGAAATGATCGAAATGAACAAAATTTCTCAGAAATGAAGCACCAATTGCCCCACGGTGGGCGCCAAACTGTTTTGGTCAAAAATCAAACAAGGATAATGTAACCAAATCTTATTTTGTGAGGTGTGATGCTTGAATGGATGAATAAATGTATGAACACTTTGTAAATGAAATGAGCAATGGACACAAGGATTTATACGAGGAAAAAGCCCTTGATCAATGTATGATCTCCGGCACAAAAAACCTCGGGTGATGGAAACTACCGATTGTTAGGGGAGGATTTTCTAAATCCTAAGGATCACGGGTCCTCAACTGCTATCAGGATCATGGATCTTCAATTCTGTTTGAATTAAGGATCCTCAGCAGGCGTCGCAGGATCAGGATCCAGGATCACTGTTGTTATCCTACTACTAACAATTGTCTTCCTTGTACATAAACTTGTTTTGCAGGAACGAGAGTATGGACCAAGTCTCACCGAAGTTCCTGGAGAATATTCCCCCATTATTCCGCACATGCTTGACCATTGTGAACGTTATGGAGATCGTGGGGAGAGTGCACAAATTGCGGATAGTTAGTTATACTAGTTATTTTCTAATTTAAAATGGGGATGACAAGCTTGATAGAACACTTAGCTATTTTTGGCATATACACACACTCGTAACAGCTCTCAGTCAGCTCTCAAGCAATACTTGGCGATTTCATACACATTTTTACACATTACACACTAGTGATCCTTGTAACAAGCTTGTTATCATCTCGAGTTGTAATCTTATTTTGATTAATCTTAGTTGGTGATCGGTAGTTTCCATCACCCGAGGTTTTTTTGTGCCGGAGATCAACTCTTGATCAAGGGCTTTTTCCTCGTATAAATCTTCGTGTCACTTGTTCATTACATTTCTGAGTGATCCTTAATATTGTCCATTGATTCAAGCATCATACCTCACAACAGAAAGTTTGGTTGCATTATCTCTGCTTGATTTTTGACCAAAATAGTTTGGCGCCCACCGTGGGGCAATTGGTGCTTCATTCTTGAGAAATTATTGTTCTTGTGATCATTTCGGTTCATTATAACCAAGCAGATGGCTTCTTCAGCAAAGAACACATCAACCTCTATGCCGGAAATGAGTTCTTTACAGGGCGTTCCTCCTTTGCCTCCTCCACCTTCTGGATCCTAGAAGAATGCTGAAAATGCTGCGAAGAGACAAACCCCCATTTTTCCAAAACCACCAACCTCTTCTGTTTCCTCTAATCCTACTACTAATGATCTTTTTACTCTGATTTTGCAGATGAGAGATCGCATGCAAGAGCAGGACAAAACCAATGAAAGGATCCTCCAGGAGATTGGTGATATCAAGAAACAGAAGAAATCAGTGGAGGATCACTCTCCTCTGATACCAAAGTCATTGAATTTTGACACTCCAGTTGTAACTACCCTACAATCGACAGTTTCGGGCATCCAGTATCAAAGTGGTCCATCAGAAAGGCGTTATGGAGCAGCAACTATGAGTCAAGCATTTGGCTCTCACTTCCAGCCTCAAGGATCCTATTTTCAGCCATCGGGATCCTCTTTTCAGCATCAGGGATCCTTCGTCAGCTCAGGAGGATATTCGGGAATGCACACTGTCCAAGGATCCTCCCAGGTCCAAGGATCCTCCCAGGTCCAAGGATCCTCCCAGGTCCAAGGATCCTCTCAGGTTCAAGGATCCTCTCAGCCCCAAGGATCCTTTCAGGTTCAAGGATCCTCTCAGCTTCAAGGATCCAACATCTTTCAGGATCAAGGATTCCTAAGAAGTATGTAGCCTCCAAGCTCGGATGTTCATCAAGGAGATTTCATACCAATGCAGACCATTGCTTCCTCTGGTCCTTCAATCATACCGGAACCCCGTCAATATGGATTCACATCGGCAATTCCAAACTTGAATCCCAAGGGAGGTAACACATTTAATAATTCATATAACACTAACCATGGCTCTATGCAGGATACAGGTATCAATCAGGCTATGGCTAGGGAGTTACAGAAGCTTAAGGATATGATATCCAGCGTACCAGGAGTGGTTAAACCCATTCCTGAAATTGCAGATGGTAGCCATAGGATATCTCGTTTTGCACCACCTATTTGTGATGCTGAGATACCCAAGAGGTTCCAAATACCAACTATGAAGCTATATGATGGTTCAACGGATCCAGGGGAACATGTAGCTCAATACAGGGAGAGGATGGAGATCAATCCAATTCCTGAGAGGTTAAAAGAAGCATGTCTATGCAAGGGTTTTGGATCCACACTCACAGGATCTGCTCTTAAATGACTGCTAAGTCTTCCCCCTTACTCTATTACTTCATTTGATAATCTAGTTAATTTGTTTAATAGTCAATTCTCTTATAGTAGAAAGTTTGAATGATTAACTAGTGACCTATATAGGGTGACACAAGGTCAAAATGAATCACTTAGAGATTACATCACTAAGTTTAGTAAAGAATCCTTAGATATCCCTAACTTGGATATAGCTATGGCTGTAGAAGCCTTTAAAATGGGTTTGCTTAGGGATTCATTGTTCTATGATGATCTTGTTATGACTCCATGCAGGAATCTTGATGAAGTAAAAACCAGGGCCCTTAGGTTCATCCGTCTAGAGGATGACAAAAGGATCCAGGAAAGATTGACAGGATCCTTAAAACAGGAAAAGCAAGGATCCTACTTTAAGAATAACAAGTTCAAGTCCTACAACAAATCTGACAACCAGAATGTGCATGCAGTAGAGCAAGAAGAGGATGATGAGGATTATCCTCCAATTTCTAAATACTGTTTTTCTGTTGATAACAATGAGCTAATTCTTGCAATGCAGAATCTAGGTGAGAAAGCTAGGTGGCCAAGAAAAAGTGATAAACCAGCTGCTATAAAAGATAAATCCAAGTGGTGTACATATCATGAGGATTTCGGACATCTCACTGAAGAGTGTATTGCACTTAGAAAAGAAATTGGTTACTTATTAAGCAAGGGACACTTGAAGGAGCTTTTGGGACGAAAGAAGTCAAGGATCCAGGATCCTGAAAGGATCCCGGAAAAGGCTCCTGCTCCTCCAGCAGATGCACAAGTTATAAACTTCATATCTGGTGGATCAGACATTTTTGGTACTTCCTTTTCAGCAGCCAAAAGACATGCCAAGGAAACCAAGATGGATAATGGAGACAGACCCATCCGGACCTCCACTGTCACCAAGGATAAGATCATAACTTTTGATGAGGATGATCGTCTTGATGTTCAGGATCCTCATCATGATGGTCTTGTTATTACTCTATTTATTTCTAACCATTTTGTTCGCAGGATCCTGATAGATGGAGGAAGCTCAGTAAACATTATCCAGCTTGATGTCCTCAAGAAGATGAACATCCCTGAATCAGACATTGTCCCAAGATCCTCAGTACTTGTGGGATTTAGCGGGGAAACCAAAAATACATTGGGGGACATCAAACTCCCCATCTATATTGAAGGACTCCATTCTTATAAAAAAATTTGTGTTATAGATTGCTTATCTTGTTGTAATGTTATCCTTGGCAGGCCATGGATACATGACATGAAGGCAGTCCCATCTACCTATCATCAGTGTGTCAAGCTTCCTAGTCCATGGGGGGTGGTGAAAATTGAAAGTGACCAGCAAGAAGCTAATAATTGCTACACATCATCAATGAAACCAGCCTCGAAAACAAGGGAGCAATAGCAATTAAAGCATTCTCCAAGAGATGTCTTGGAGGCAAGAGAGCAGGATATGAAGGAAATCCTTATGGATCTTCATGATCCTGAATCCATAGTCTTCATAGGATCAGGGATCCTAAGCAACATTGAACAGGATCTAGTATCCTTCCTTAAGAGGAGGAAAACCACCTTTGCCTGGAAGCATGGGGATATGATAGGTATATCTAAGGATATAATTACTCATAAACTTGGCATTGACAGGTCATTCAAGCCAATTCATCAAAAAAGGAGGAAGTTTGCACCTGAAAGGAATGCTATTATCCCGGAAGAGGTAAATAAACTACTTCGGGCAGGTATGATAAGAGAGGTTAAGTATCCAAGGTGGTTAGCCAATGTGGTTGTTCTTCAAAAGAAAAATGGAAAGTGGAGGGTATGTGTCAATTTTACTGATTTAAACAAGGCATGTCCCAAGGATCCTTTCCCATTACCCCACATTGACTCCATGGTGGATGCTACCGCGGGTCATGAGTTGTTGACTTTTATGGATGCTTCATCTGGATTTCAACAAATTCAGATGGAACCATCTGATCAAGAGGATACAGCCTTTATGACCCCAACTGGTATATATTGTTATATTGCTATGCCATTTGGACTAAGGAATGCAGGTGCTACTTATCAAAGGCTAGTCAATATGATGTTCAAGGAACAAATTGGACACACTATGGAAGTTTACATAGACGACATGGTGGTTAAATCCAAGAAAGCTGAGGATCACCTTAGAGACTTGGAGGAAGCATTCAATATCCTTGATAAATTTAATATGAAACTAAATCCTTCCAAGTGTCACTTTGGTGTTAAAGCAGGTAAATTCCTAGGCTATATGGTGACAAAAAGAGGCATTGAAGCAAGTCCAGAGCAAATCAAGGCTATTGTGAATATCAAATCTCCTGCCAATGCTAAGGATGTACAAAGATTGACAGGCAGGATTGCGGCCTTGAATAGGTTCATATCCAAATCCTCAGAAAAATGCAAGGAATTCTATGACATTTTGAGGAAGAACAAGAAATTTGAGTGGACTGAAAAGCACGAAAATGCTCTCAAAGCTCTTAAGGATTACCTATCCTCAGCCCCTGCCTTGATGAAACCAGAAAAAGGGGATATATTATCCTTGTATTTAGCGGTATCCTCTAAAGCAGTAAGTGCGGTCCTTGTTAAGGATCACGAAGGTACACAACATCCTGTCTATTATGTAAGTAAGAGTTTGCTTGATGCTGAATCCAGGTATTCACATTTAGAAAAACTTATCCTTGCATTAATTATGGCATCTACTAAATTAAGACATTATTTTGAAACTCATGCCATTATTGTTAAAACTAATTTCCCAATTAAGAATGTTCTCAGGAAACCTGAAATGTCAGGAAGGATGGCTAAGTGGGCAGTGAAGCTCAGTGCATATGATATAAGATATGAACCAAGGACTGCCATCAAATCCCAAGCCTTAGCTGACTTTGTGGCAGATTTTAGTAGTGACTTGCAAAAGGAAGCTGAGTTAGAGGTCCAACAGCTAGAAGAAACTAAGGATCCTTGGATACTCTTCACTGATGGTGCTTCTAATGTCAAAGGAACAGGGCTTGGAATACTACTAAAATCGCCACAGGGGGACATAATACCCCACTCCATAGCTTGTGAATTTCAAACTACCAACAATGAGGCTGAGTATGAAGCCTTGATAGCTGGTTTGCAAATTGCTAAGCATATGAGGATCAGGTATCTTGAGGTACATGTAGATTCGTTGTTAATTACTAATCACTTTAATGGATCCTATGCTGTTAAAGGTGAAAAGCTAATCAAATATTTAGAGATAGTCAAAGAATTGGCACTCTCTTTTGTTTCCTTTAGTTTGACACAGGTACCAAGGGAAGAGAATGCAGAGGCTGATGCATTAGCCAATCTAGGATCATCCTTGAAGATCCCGGAGGATATCAAGATCCCTATTATCCACATCCTGACCCCTGCTATCGAGGATCATGTAGCCATGGAGATAGGAGAGGATTCTGCAATCATCCCTAGTGAGGATACTCAATCTCATTCAGGATCATGGATCATTCCAATCATGAGATACATACAACATGGAGAGATTCCTATAGGAGAAAACCCTAGGGCTTTAAAAATCAAGGTATCTCAATTTACAATATTGAATAATATGTTGTATAAACGATCTCTTGCAGGACCATATCTAAGATGCATTGAGGATCCTGAAATCCAAGAAGTCCTAAAGGATTTCCATGAAGGAGATTGTGGAAACCACACTGGGGACAGGGCATTATTTTCAAGGATCCTGAGGACAGGATACTATTGGCCTACTATGAAGAAGGATGCTATGGAATATGCCAAGAAGTGTGATCCTTGTCAGAGACATAGTAATATCCTTCACCAACCAGCAGAACTTTTGCATCCTATATCCACTTCTTGGCCATTTATGAGATGGGGAATGGATATAGTTGGTAAGCTTCCTAAGGCACCTGGTGGAAAAGTATTCATGCTTGCTATGACTGATTACTTCTCCAAGTGGATAGAGGCTGAAGCCTTTGCTCAAGTCAGAGAAAAGGAAGTTATATCCTTTATTATGAGAAACATTATTACTAGATTTGGTATCCCTTCTGAAATTGTTTGTGATAATGGATCCCAATTTATTGGGAATAGAACTACTAACTTTTGTGACAGTTGGGGGATTAAGATGATAACATCAACACCAGTCCACCCACAAGCTAATGGCCAGGCAGAATCATCCAACAAGATCATCATCAACAATTTGAAGAAGAAGCTTGGATCCAAGAAAGGAAAATGGACAGAAGAACTACCTTATGTACTTTGGGCTGATAGGACAACTCCCAAGAATGCTACTGGCCAAACTCCATTTTCTTTAGTATTTGGAGCAGAATCAGTGATCCCTACAGAGATGGTGGTTCCTACTGCAAGAACAAGCATCCGTGATCCTGAAGAAAATGCTGAAAACTTGGTTCAAGACTTAGATACTATAGAAGAACTCAGGGATTTGGCAAGGATAAGGATGGCCAGTTATCAACAAAGAATGGCTGGAGCCTACAATAAAAATGTCAGGATCAGGAAGTTCCAAGTTGGTGATATGGTATTAAGAAAAGCATTTCAGAATACCACCAATCCTGCTGATGGGAAGTTAGCACCAAAGTGGGAAGGACCCTATTTGATTGAAGTTGAAGCAGGAAAGGGGACATATCGATTGCTAACAATGTAAGGTGATTTGCTACCAAGAGCTTGGAATGCTGTCCACTTGAAGAAATACTTCATGTAATAAGGATCCATGATCCTTATCTAACAAGTATCCTTGAAGGATCCTTACAAGACAGAAGATCCTCATTTTGGTAATGATCCGATCTTAAACTATTTCACTTTTTAATTATCCTATATATAAGGATAAGGATCCTGGATCCTTTATCCTCTTTTCACTTGAATCTGAGTTTAGGTATCCTTAACAAAGGATTGAGTATCCACAGAAGTATCCAGTTATTTGGGCTTGACCCCAGTTATTTGGGCTTGACCCCAGTTATTTGGGCTTGACCCCAGTTATTTGGGCTAGTCCCCAGTTTTGGGCCTGTCCCCAGTATCGCCAGCAGCGCATGATGATCCTGGTACAGTTCATGGCAATGGGACCAGTACTCACTTTAGGGGCTGACAATTTCATTGTACTGGCTGTATCCGGGATCCTACGTATAATGGTAGACGTACCATACATCCGTTCCTAAGGTTTCTAACGTTTTCACGTTAGCTAGGGTTTTGGCATTTTCATGTCACTAAGTTTGGATAGTCGCCAGTGAGGGCCATACTCCAGTTTACACAAGATCCTTTGGGCTTGTCCCCAGTTATCCTTTGGGCTTGTCCCCAGTTATCCTTTGGGCTTGTCCCCAGTATATTTGGCTTGTCCCCAGAATTGTTGGGCTTGTCCCTAGTTACTAACTCTTCTCTTATTTTTGGCTTAGTCCCAAGTTATGTTCTGTTTCTGGATTTTGAAGTTAAACAGCCTAGGATCCTTGATCCTTGCCTTCTATTAAGGTTTGTTTTATGGTTATCCTGATTGTAAACGTTAAGGGTTTAGGATCCTAACTTGGATTCTCAGGTATGATCCATAGTTACTTTGATTTTATTTATTATTTATTTAAGTGACCCTTATCCTTTGACAACAGAACTAGTGATCCTTAAGTTGCATAACTTTTCTAAATTTATGGGATATTTGATCCTTGATCATATCCTAAAAATTTTAAACATGATTTATTAAACTTGATAAATCCAAACAAAGTGGATAACTATAATAAGAAAATAAAGAATGCACAAGGATAACAACACGGGAAATAGCCAAAAAGTTAAAGTTTTATTTATTCACAAAAGTTAACCCTTCGAAGGTTGTCAAAATTACCTACCCCAAGCATCTACCAGCAATACGTGGCCCGTCCGCTGGGGTAGGTAAAGGGTGTCCATTGTTAACAGGTTTTAAAGTGCAGGAAATAAGAGATGGCAGGATAACAAGTGGCTTCATCCCCCAAACAGAGGATCCCTCCACCACCTATTATCCTACCTATTGTCTTAGGATCCATGATCCATAACCCTAGACACTATTGTTTAAAATACAACCCAACATTGTTTAAAACACCATAACCAAAAATCTTTCAAATCCTAAAAAATGGGCTCCAGCCACGTCTAGAAATGTCCATCATCGCCCATTCCAGCAGCTCAAACCTTGGCTGCATCACCACCAGCATCATCGCCATCAGCCTGATCCTTTCCACTACCACTTGCTTCAATCGCCAACACCTCAGTAGCCTCCTCCTCGTCCTCAAGCTCAGCCAGCTTTACCTTCCAGGCCTCCTTGTCCCAAGTGGTCCTGTCGAAGTCAGGATCCTCCGCCTCCTGAGCCATTTGAAGCTTGATTTTGTACATTGTGATGGCAGCAGAGACTTTAGCATCTTCTAGCAGGTCGTGCTTCTCATGATCAGCATTTATCTGGGCCATGAACACCTGCTGCTTTGCTAAGTTCAGATCCTTCTCAAGGTGGGAGATGGTCTCGTCCTTAGCCAAGAAGATTTTTTGGAAGTCCCGATGCTTCTGATCAGCCTCCTCAACATAAGCATCAAACAGCATTTCGACCTCGGCAAATTTCTGCAAAGAAGACAAGGTAGAATTCAGGATCACATGATCCTCAAGTGAGCAGGATAATCAAGTAAAGTCAGTGATCCTTACATCAGCGAAGTACTCTTGGAACTGGATGCGGATAAGAGGCAAGCCTTCAAGATTTTCAGTCTCTGAGGCCTTTCTTTTCTTTCCCCCCTTGGAGGTGGTAGGCTTTGGAACCACAGCACTTGGGCTAGCAGCCGTCTTCTTCTTCCCAGACCTGGGACCAACAGTGGTAAGATCGGTGATACTGAAGCGAGAAGCAGATCTTGAGGATTTTCCAGCACCTATCCATCCAAAATAAAAGATAAGTATTCTTGTTTTATTTACGTTTTAACATATAATTATATACAAACGTGGATACTTACTCGACATCGTGACAGAGCCTGAGGATACTTCTTGAGAATCCTTGGTACTTGCTTGGAATGATCTTATAGCAGGATCAAGACTCCGAAAAGCGTCAAGCCTTTCCTTCGTTGCAGGTGATGTAATGATGTGTGAAACAGAAACAGCTGCAAAATAGAAACAAAGGGGTTAGTGATCCTCAGCGGAGACAGGGTATCCTATGATCCTTCTATAAGGATCCTCTATCCTACCATGAGTAGCCCATGTTCTGGGGAGATCCTTCCCATTAGGGATAGAATCCCTCCTGACGAAGAAAAAATGTTTCTTCCACTTGCTATCGTTCTTGGTGGTTTTCAAGATTGGATGTGGTTCACCAGGTTTATGTTTGAATAGAAATCGATGTGAACCATGGTTCACAAGGTTGTATAGTTCAGACAACTCCGACATTCCTAACTCGATATCCTCCTGATCAATGATCCTCTCAAGGGTAAACAGAACCCTCCACATCAATGGCATAGCCTGGATGTAGGATATGCCGGTAAGGGAGAAGAAGGATTGGGTAAAATCAGGAAAAGGGTAGGAGTATCCTATTGAGAATGGGGTGACTGGAAATGCAACCCAAGTTTCGGAGATGAAATCACCCCGGATGGTAGGATCAAAGGGTTTGAAAACAGTGCTCGCCGGGAAGCAATGACAGATCCTATCGATCTCAGGATCGGTGAAGCAGCAACGTTCCTTCGGAGAATCTTCGATGATCCCTTGGCTTTTTAAGGGACTGTCTTTGCGATGATCCTTAGCAGGGGATGATCTTAACTTCATGGCGATTCGGAAATTTTGAGAAAGAAGAAGAACAGAGTATGAAGGAGAAGAGAAAGAGGAAAGAGAACTACCTGATTAATCTTTGAATGTGGATTTAAAGGGAGTCTTGCTCGAATTTAAATGCATATTGATCCTTATCTCAAACCTGAATTTATAATGATGATTTGCAGGGATGTCGCTTCAAGTGACGTAAGATCAGTAACGGATAGCTAGATCATAACGGCTATATATCCGTTAGTTTGTTACGGATAAGATCAAGAAAATATAACTCAACAATTTACACTTTACTCCTTATATTTTGGGGGCAATTGTTAGGGGAGGATTTTCTAAATCCTAAGGATCACGGGTCCTCAACTGCTATCAGGATCATGGATCCTCAATTCTGTTTGAATTAAGGATCCTCAGCAGGCGTCGCAGGATCAGGATCCAGGATCACTGTTGTTATCCTACTACTAACAATTGTCTTCCTTGTACGTAAACTTGTTTTGCAGGAACGAGAGTATGGACCAAGTCTCACCGAAGTTCCTGGAGAATATTCCCTCATTATTCCGCACGTGCTTGACCATTGTGAACGTTATGGAGATCGTGGGGAGAGTGCACAAATTGCGGATAGTTAGTTATACTAGTTATTTTCTAATTTAAAATGGGGATGACAAGCTTGATAGAACACTTAGCTATTTTTGGCATATACACACACTCGTAACAGCTCTCAGTCAGCTCTCAAGCAATACTTTTTGCACATTAGTGATCCTTGTAACAAGCTTGTTATCATCCCGAGTTGTAATCTTATTTTGATTAATCTTAGTTGGTGATCGGTAGTTTCCATCACCCGAGGTTTTTTGTGCCGGAGATCAACTCTTGATCAAGGGCTTTTTACTCGTATAAATATTCGTGTCACTTGTTCATTACATTTCTGAGTAATCCTTAATATTGTCCATTGATTCAAGCATCACACCTCACAACAGAAAGTTTGGTTGCATTATCTCTGCTTGATTTTTGACCAAAACACCGATCACCAACTATATTAAACAAGTAAAGGTTACAAATCGGGATGATAACAAGCTTGTTACAAGGATCACTAATGTGCAAAAAGTATGAAATCGCCAATAAGTTGCAGAGAGTTCTCAAGAGTGTGTGTGTTGCTAATTGTTCTTACTGTCAAGCTTGTTATCCCCTTATAAAAATGGAAATAATCTATCTAACTAACAATTCGCAAATCATGCTAGCTTCCCACGGCTTCCATAACGGTCATACAAGCCTTGCACGTGCAGAATAATGGAGCATATTCTCCTGGAATCTCGGTAAGACCAAGTCCCATTCGTATATTCCTGCAAAACAAGTTCAAATATAGTGGAAACAACAGTTAGTGTAAGGATAATAATGAGGATCCTGGATCCTTAAACCTGCAACGTCTTCTGAGGATCCTTAATTCAAACAGAACTGAGGATCCGTGATCCTGGCTACACTTGAGGATCCGTGATCCATACATTAGAAAATCCATCCCTAACAGTTGCCATCCCGAAACCTTCTCCAGCTACCAAGACTCGTGCTTCCAGTTCCTGGAAGAGGAAGGAAACGGACTCTCCTGCTACCTCTGATGCCTTTCCTTACGAGAATCATGGATTCAATGAAGCCAGTGGATTCATGACTTCATTCCTTAACCAGGTAAAAATCTCTATCCTGTATCCTGCACATATATGTTGAACTAATATCCTGAACAACTTATATATGTTGATACCTGTGTTCTCGATTGCAGGGCCTTGAGCATCTCATGCACCTATACGAGGAAGCTTGTGGGCTCAACAAGATGCTGGAGTCCAAGTTGAAGAAGGCTGAGGTTACCATCGCAGACCAGGGTATGATCGCCGCCGCCAAGTCACAACACTATGAGGATAAATTCAAAGCCGTGACTCAAGATGCCCAGACTGCCATAAAAAAGGCCAACCAGGATGCTCAAGCCAAATTGGATGCTGCCTAGCTTCAACACGAACAGGATATGAACTCCTACCGAGAAGGCCTAAAAGGATCCGTTGTAATTTCCCTCCTCCAGGCCAGGCTGAAAATGGCTTATGAAGCCAAGGCCATGGGCTTTGAATGCCCTTCTTGGAATGTCAATGCTTGGGAGGCAAAATTAAAGGATCTTGGCGGCAATCCTGTGGAACATCCTGCTAAACCTGTGGTTCAGGAGTCTTCCAAGGCGGCTGAAAAGGTGGCTGATGCTGGTGGCAATACTGAGAAGGATGCTGGGGCTGATCCTGGACCGGGAGCTGGTGAAGACGCGATGGTTGAAGAAGGTGGTGCTGCTTGAAGGCAGGGAAGTGGGCGATGATGGATGTTGATGCCTAGGCCGGAGCCCACTTTTTTAATCTTTGATGGTTGTGGTTTACAAACAATTTACTTTCTGTTTCAGAACAATTTACATTCCTGCAATTAGAACAATCTGATGGCCAAAGGTGGAGGGATCCTGAGTTTCAGGACGAAGCCCTTGGTCATCAGTCTTTAGTATGTTTTATTTTGAACAGTTCAACAATTGAAGGTGGAGGGATCTTGGGTTTCAAGACGAAGCCTTTAATTGTTTAAGTAAATATGGTTAAGACTAATTGTGTTTTTGGTGGATGGATCTCGGTTTGAGATGAAGCCAGAAACACAATCTTTTGCTATGTTAATAATAAACTAACCTTTTTTGGCCTTATCCATTGTTGTCCATTTTTACTTTGTAAATTTTGTTTTATGTAGTTCTAATTCTTAATCTTAGTATAACATTTCAAATATTCTGACCAAGTATCCTAAGGATATATCATAGTCAGTATTTTGATTTAGAATATCCTATCAAGACCTTTGTAAAACATAGTTCCAAAAACTTAGATAATTTAGATAAGGCTCTTAAAGGATAAAAAGGAGAGATCATACCAGAGATATTCATAGAATATATCTCAATCCTTAAACTTCAGTCTTCTTGCAACCTTTCCATCGAAGATGTACCCAGTCTGGGAGACTTAGTAAACCAATTCCAAACTTGATCCTTTGAGCTTTTCACAATGCCTTGAGAGGAATGTCCCCTGTGCATGTTGTTTTTAAATACTTAGGAATTTTTGGGCATCAACTCAATAATATATGATCTTATACTTGCGTATAACTTTAGTATTACAGGGGATAAACCCTAAATATCCTGGAGATAGATCCTCAATATTCTGGGGATAAACCCTGAGTATACTGGGATAATCCCAAATTTTCATGCGCTACAGGCGGGAGTGTATAAACTCCAAGACTTAGAATGGTGAAAACCTTTAAACCTTAGAGAGTATGAAAATACCCTTTCGTGAGAGAGGGTGATCAATCCTCATATACCTTTAGGATCCATGATATAGCCAATAATAACGAAATTGTCAGCCACTTTTACATGGACTGGTCCCGTTATCTTGAACTATTCCTAGATAACTTGCGCTCTAGGCGGGGTGTTTAAACCCAATTAGAGGGAAAGGTGAATACCTTTAAACCTTTGAAGGGATTAGAATCCCTTAATCGTGAGAGAGGGGGCCAATCCTCTAATCTTTCGATTCATCCTGAGTGTATATCCTGGAGTTATATCCCGAAGCATATTCTGCAAAACAACCTTAAACTAAGGTGGGTGTTAGCTTGGCTAACACCCCTCCGATGCTTAAGTCAGTATTGGGTTCAAAGGGAATAAAATAAAATTATATTTAAAAGAGATAGAATTCATACCATCCTGAGTTAGAAATTAAATTCTAAACTCACTTGAAATAGGCTTTGAGGTGTATAGCATTCCAGGATCTCGGCAATATATCCCCTTCCATATTCTTAAGCCGGTATGCTCCTTTCCCAGATTCCGATTCAATCTCATATGGTCCTTCCCATTTTGGAGCTAACTTTCCATCAGCAGGATTAGTAGTGTTCTGAAAAGCCTTCCTTAATACCCAATCTCTAACTTGAAACCTTCTAGTCCATAGGTTTTTGTTATATGCTTTGGATATCCTCTGTTGGTATGATGCCATCCTTAACTTTGCCGCATCCCTTGTCTCATCGAAAGTATCCAATTCTTGGCATAGAGCTTCAGGATTCTTCTCAGGATCCCGGAGATTGGATCTTGCTGTAGGTATCACCATCTCTGTTGGGATCACCGCTTCTGCTCCAAATACTAAGGAAAATGGGGTTTGCCCGGTTGCACTTTTTACTCTTGTCCTATCAGCCCATAAAACGAAGGGTAACTCTTCTGCCCATCTTCCTTTCTTAGCTCCTAGTCTTTTTTCAAATTGTTGACAATTATCTTGTTCGAGGATTCTGCCTGTCCATTTGCTTGAGGATGTACCGGAGTAGACGTGATCATTTTGATTCCCCAACTCTTGCAAAATCGGTAGTCCTCTTACTGATAAACTGAGAGCCATTATCACAAATCATCTTAGCTAGTGCCCCGAACCTAGTCAGGATATTTCTCTTTATGAAAGACACTACTTCTTGATCTCTGACCTGAACAAATGCCTCAGCTTCAACCCATTTGGAGAAATAATCCGTCATTGCCAGCATAAAAACTTTCCCTCCTGGAGCCTTTGGCAACTTTCCCACTATGTCCATACCCCACTTCATGAATGGCCAAGGGGAAGCAATAGGATATAGTGGTTTGGCCGGTTTATGCAGTATATTGTTGTGCCTTTGACATGCATCATATCTTCGAGCGTATTCTGCAGCATCTTTCCTCATCGTCGGCCAATAGTATCCTGTTCTTAGCACCTTTGAGAATAACGATCTGCCTCCAGTATGGTTGCCACAATCTCCTTCGTGTATATCCTGAAGTACTTCCTTAGTTTCGGGATCCTCCAAGCACCTCAGGTATGGTCCTGCAAGAGACTTCTTATACAAAACATTATTTATAAAAGTGAATCGAGATACCTTCATTCTGAAAGCCTTAGGATTCTCATCCTTTGGGATGTGTCCTTCTTTGAGATATTTCATAATTGGGGCCGTCCAGGACTTAGGATCCTCCTCAGGATACTCATCATCAGGATCCTGGATACTTGCTATTTCGTTATCCTGAGACTTGAAGAGATCCACTGCAGGATATAGGATATGTAGTATTGGTATTTGAGTTCCTTCCGGTATTCTGACTGATGATCCTAAGTAGGGGTGTTCAAAATCATCCGAATCCGAATCCGGATCCGAATTATCCGTATATCCGAATCCGAATTATCCGAAAATTCGGATATCCGAAAATTCGGATATCCGAAAATCGGATAATCCGAATTTTCGGATTCGGATAGTGATTTCAGAAAATTTCGGATATTTCGGATATCCGATACATTTTTTTAATATATTTTTATAATATATATAAATACCATTTAAAAGTTGAAACCTAACCCTAATCCATTCTCCACTCCACTCCAGCCGCTCTCACACACCCCACGCCCCCATTCAAAAATCGAACTGCGCAATTGTTAAACATCGAGATCTGAAGAATCAAGATTCAAGATACGAATATTAAAGATCGAGATCTGAAAGTCGAAGACCCAGGGTTTGTTTCCATATATTGATTATCAAATCTGATTCCATACATCGATTCGTTGTTCATCAGTTTATAATCTCAACTTTTCTTTCATGGGTTTTTAGTTTGACGTTTCTTAGATTCTTGTTTTGTGTTTCGTGATTGTTTATATGGTTTTTGGGTTGAAAATATGATATCTCAACTTTCATGGGTTTTTAGTTTATCGTACATAAACTGATTGTTTATAACAGTTTATAATCTGATTTGTTCATCGGTTTATAATATACGAACATCGATTCGTTGTTCATCAGTTTATAATCTGATTTGCGGAATATTCTTGACTAGTCAACAAGTCAACATTGGTAAAATAAGTTATATAAAGACACTTTTAAACATACTGCTATGAAGAAAAAAAAAGTCGTATTGAAATGTAGATGGATGGATCCAAGATTTCTCATATTATTCACAGTTTACTTTAATACATTTGAAGCAAAGAAACATTTGTTGACCCGTTTCGCATTATATTCTTGCGCAGGTTTCATATGGTGCCTTGGAAGTTCGAAGGATGGATTGGAATCGGATGAGTGGATTTGGAAGATTATGTGTTTATTTCGACTTTTAAAACAATGTTATGTGTTATTTTGGACATGTTATGCGTTATTTTAGAACTTTGAATTTGTGTTGGTTTGTTTCTTTTGAACATCAGATCTGTTTATTATGTTGGAAAAGACAAAGTTCATATTTTTATTTTTATTTGAATTTTTTTTTTGTTTTAGAATTTCGGATATCCGTTTCATTATCCGTATCCGTATCCGAAGTTTCGGATATCCGAAAGTCGGATATCCGAAATTTCGGATACGGATTCGGATAGTGAAATCTACTATCCGAAATGTTTGGATATCCGAAAGTCGGATATCCGAAACTTCGGATATCCGGTTTTGAACACCCCTAATCCTAAGTTTGCCAAGACATCTGCTTCAGCATTATCCTCTCTTGGTACCTGTTCAAGTGTAAAAACATCAAAATATCCTGCTAATTTTTTGAGAATTTCAAGATACTCGATTAACCTTTCACCTTTGACTGCATAGGATCCATTAAAATGGTTAGTAATTAACAAAGAATCAACATATACATGCAAACTTTTAATATTCATACTCCTGGCCTACTCTAATCCTGCAATCAAAGCTTCATATTCTGCTTCATTATTAGTGGCAGGAAATTCACATCTAATAGCCTGGGGTAATATGTCCCCCTGTGGCGATTTTAGTAGTATACCCAACCCTACACCTCTCACATTAGATGCACCATCAGTATATAACATCCAGTATTCTAAGGTTTCTCCTAGTTGTTGTACTTCGAGGTCTACTTCATTTTGAATATCACTACTGAAATCAGCCACAAAGTCTGCTAGAGCCTGAGACTTTATAGCATTTCTAGGTTCATATACTAGATCATAGGCACTTAACTTTACTGACCACTTAGCCATTCTACCCGACATCTCAGGTTTCCTAAGCACATTTTTAACAGGATAATTAGTTTTAACATGAATCCTATGTATCTCAAAATAATGTCTAAGCTTAGTCGATGCCATAACTAGGGCCAATATCAATTTTTCTAAGTGTGAATATCTAGTTTCAGCATCTAACAAACTTTTACTAACATAATAGACAGGATACTGCTGACCTTCATGATCCTTTACCAGAACAATACTTACTGCATTCCCTGATACTGCAACATACAGGGATAATGGTTCACCATCCTCGGGCTTCATCAATAGAGGTGCAGTTGAAAGATATTGCTTCAATTCCTGTAGGGCCGCTTCATGCTTCTCGCCCCATTCGAACTTCTTATTTTTCTTCAGGATATCGTAGAATTCCTTGCATTTCTCCGAGGATCTTGAAATAAACCTGTTTAATGCTCCTACTCGTCCTGTTAATCTTTGTACATCTTTCATGTTGGAAGGTGACTTGATATCCAGGATAGCTTTAATCTATTCCGGGCTTGCTTCTATTCCCCTTTTAGTCACCATATATCCTAAAAACTTTCCTGCCCCCACTCCAAAATGGCACTTGGCAGGATTTAGTTTCATATTGTACTGGTCCAGGATATCAAATGCTCCTTCAATATCCCGGAGATGATCCTCAGCCTTCTTGGATTTTACCACCATATCATCAATGTATACCTCCATGGTGTCCCCCAGTTTGTCTTTAAACATCATGTTCACCAATCTCTGGTATGTTGCATCTGCATTTTTCAGACCAAAAGGCATAGCAGTATAACAATAAATACCTGTTGGTGTCATGAAAGCAATATCCTCCTAGTCCGAAGGTTCTATTTGGATCTGTTGGTGTTATGTGACAACCGGTGGTTTACGGCTCCTAATTACGTGATTTACAAACATTAGGATGATAATAAATAATGTTTAAGACGTAGATTAACTTAATTAGGCCTTTGGAGTGCCTAGGAACGCCTCTTCGACCTTACAGTGCGCATATAATGATCTGCGAAGATACTGCTGGAAATTTAATGGTAATAAACAGAAACCGAACAAAATACTGACAACGCCGCCAAATATTAAATTTTTACGATATATTTTAGCTCTGTAGTTAAATTTTTGCATCCGTAGTCGAAACCAGATCGAAAAAACGGATTAAAAACGAATAGCAACGCGATTTTTTCACGATTATTATCGTAAACGACAAACATACGCACAAACACCGACTACCGACCCTACATTATGTATTTTATTACAAAAAAATATATATTACGACGTTCAATGGAGTTCGGGTGTGAAAGCGGGTTCGTATGAGCAGACGAGTCGCTTAAAACACGGGATTGGGCTTGTGGGCCTTGGGCCCAAGCTCAAGCCCAATAAGAGAAAAACCTATCTATAAAAGGGAGCAAACCCTAAATCCTTTTCACTTATTCAGCCGCTACACTTGTTTCTTCCCCCAAATCCTCTGATTTCATCACGTCAACCAAACACCCTTATCTTATCTCTAAATACATACCCACAACACAAAATTCCTTCACTCATACACCCTCACACTGCCTCTCTCGTTTTCCTTTCCCCCACTCGAAGATGATCCGCCGGCCACCACTACGGGTGGCGGCATTTGATGGCGCCTGGCAACGAGATACCCGACGTTGGTGCCCACGGTTAACCGGCAAGCCTCACCCCTTTCTTCTCCGTGTTTATGACAACACCCCCCCTCCCCCCCCCCCCCCCCGTGCCTTCGTTTCCGACGACGAAGATCAGAGAGAACGAGATAGAGGGCAGAACATAGGAGAGAGCGGCGGAGAAAGAGAGATGGCGACGTCAGGTTTCTGACAGTTACCAGCGACACGCCGGTGAAGGTTCTGCGACGACGGTATGACGTCAGCAGTGGTGGTGCTCGACGGAGCTCCCGACCTGCGAATGCCACTTATGGTCGATGATGATGTTGTTGCCGCTGTTTTTGATGCTGGTGCGAAGGAGGGTGAAGATGATGATGGTGTTTGATCGGTGAGCAGTGGCCGACGGCGGTGGAGAGGGAGCGGCTGCTTCGACAAGCCTACGACAGGCCCGGTAAGAGCCGTTTCTCTTTAAAGTTTCGAGTATTTTCGTTTGACTTACACATTTCTGATTTTTGGGGTTTCCGAAGATTATTTTCTTGTTTCGGGCCGTTGCTCTGATTGTTGAAGATGATGATGATTTATTGCCGATGGTGATGATAGTGGTGGTGTTTTTCGGTGGCAGCAAGGGGTGGGTTCATGACAGGTGCGGCTTAAGTGGATTTCATGCTAGTGGTGGTTATTGTCGGTAACTCGTTCAGATTCTGTTCGGGTCAACCAG
Source organism: Helianthus tuberosus (assembly GCA_030545235.1). Classification (NCBI taxonomy): domain Eukaryota; kingdom Viridiplantae; phylum Streptophyta; class Magnoliopsida; order Asterales; family Asteraceae; genus Helianthus; species Helianthus tuberosus. The sequence goes on from CM060392.1 coordinate 28,369,587, forward strand.
GTCAACACCGGGTCAAACCTAGTCAGCAACGTTCAAGTTCGGTTTCGGTCAATACGGGTCAACGGCAGTCAAAAACTGGTCAACTGGTCAACGGGTTCGGGTTAAGTGGCTTCGGTCAAATTCAGTTTCGGTTTCGGTTGACTCGGTCAAGCGAGTCAACTCAGTCAACTCAGCGAGTCAACTCAGCCGGTCAACTCAGTTGACTCAGTCAACTCAGTTAGCGTTTCGACACGAGAAGATGGTAAAGATTTTAACGACGCTACTATTTCGTGTTTTTATAGTTTTAACTCATTACGTAAAAACGAGCTCGAACCGAAATAAAATGACGAATCGATAGTTAAAGTATACATGGATTTATTACTTCGTTTATATAAATTGATTATACGTAAATGTTGTTCGAATCTTGATTGAATTTTGATAAAATAACGACAACTTGTGTTGTCGGGGGGCGTCCAAAAACAGAGGAAACTCTGCCCGTTTTTCAAGAAAATTCGTAAAACAAAACACGTGTTAATATAAAAACATAACCTATCGATGACAAACGACCTTTATGAAAATCAATATAAATGTATATATTTCTTTGACTACACTTTATACTTTATAACGTACAAGAACAACGATAACACAGATTCTTTTTATAAAAATAAATATGGTTTATATATTTATTTCGAATATCAAACAATACGAATTCTTTTTATAAAAACAAATATAGTTTGTATATTTATTTCGAATATCAAACAATACGAATTCTTTTTATAAAAACAAATATAGTTTGTATATTTATTTCAAATATCAAACAATACGAACTCTTTTATAAAAATACATATAGTCTATGTATTTAATTCAATATATCAAGTAACACGACTTCTTTTTATAAAAATAAATATAGTTATATATTTATTTTCAAACACAACAATTCGACGATTCTTTTATAGAAATAAATATAACTATTACATTTATTTCAAACGACCTCAACACGAAAACACGATTGAATAAATATAACTTTTCCTATTTATTTCCAACGCCTAAACGACAATTACTATATTTTTATAACTATCATACGAGGCGCAATATATAAGACGAGTTTGTTATATATTATTTTCATATAAGTATTCGCTACATAAACGCACGACTTCTAGAGACGACTAACGAAATACTATCGATATATTTATATATTTTATAAATATTTATATACTATAAATCTCACGAAAATGAAGTATTTCCATGACTTAGTAAGTTCACCGACATTAAATGAAACTTAACAAGTATAACTTATTCGTTTCTTTCAAGTTAACAACTTACCGTCGAATCGTTCGGCTAACGATTCGGTAGAGCTCGGTGACATGTAGTTAGTTACCGCTTATATTTAGAAACTTATAAGATATTCCGTGTTAGGAATATTGTAGAATGCACGCTTGCGAGTCACGTCTTGGAAACGAGATCACGAAGTCGTATTTAGCTAGCTTTGCACATGGAAATCCAGGTGAGTTCATAACCCCACATTTTTACGGTTTTACATTTTTATAAATGTTTTCGGGGTGAAAAGACATGCACGTTTTGTAGAAACATACAAAGTTTTCGATGAACAAAGATTGCATATTTTTAGACAAGCACGTTTTGCAAGAACATACGAGGTTTTTGAATGATCAAAAGCTATATATTTCTAAACCATGTTACAACACGTTTTAATTAACACAAATGATTTGTGATTTTCATTGAACTCAAATGGTTTACGAAAAATTTATGCAAAACATACCAGTTTTTACAAGAACATGAACAGTACGAAACATGCATGAGCTACAGATACTAGTGACGGGGTTGGTCCTAGTTACAAAAGGGGACTGGTTAGTCCTGTACAAGAACAACGGAGACTGTGTGTCCCAAATATAACAACCCAAAACTTGCATGCACCTAAGGCCTTCATCTTAAGGATTGACGAGTCCAACATACAGACTCATGCAGGCATGTTTGTCATTGTCATGCGCAGACATTGACAGCCATTCAAGTGTTACAAACACGAAACTTTACAGATACAAGGTTATACAAATATAACGCTTTACACATACAAGGTTTCACAAATAAAAGTTTTCATTTAACATGCCAAAGAAAATGAATTTTTATTTCGTTTTCTAAAACAATACTTTAAAAACCGGTTATTCAAAGAGATTTATTTCAAATCTTTTACATACAAACTATGAACTCGCTCAACTTTATGTTGATTTTTCGCATGTTTCTTTCTCATGTTACTTTTTCAAATCATGGTACGGTTGGAATAGGAGAACCATGTGGAGTCGAGTACTTAGTGGCGTTCATTTTCTAGAAGTCTTAGCTTATTTGCTTCCGCTGTGCAATGAAGATACCGGTCCAGTCACGCCATGCTCTGATATTTCGGGGTGTGACATGTTATGATCTGAGTTTCTTATGATTGTGCTTGTTTGAATGTAATGAAAATGAATTAAGATAAAGTGCAACAGAAATAAGATGGAACAAACTTTCAACACAATCAAATGAGAGAATTGCTTTCTACAAACATATTTAACATGGAATCAAATGATTGTATTTATTACAAACTTCAATTACACTTGCATGAATGCATACAATCAACCCCTCAGCCTGAGCTCACAGAGAATGTTCGTACAGAATGACTTGTGATGAAGAGAGCTAATAGAACAATACAGGGTACTGTTCTATTTATAGTACAGAACAAACCATTGTGGCATCTTTGCTGACGTCACCATGAAAGTGACATCTAACCTCCTAACAAACTCAAACTACTGACCTATTACAACCACTGATTACAAACAACTGATTACAATATACAAAGCATAAACAAAACAACTGATCCTTCATTCCACTGCTTAGGCTCCAGCAGTGCTTTGGTCTTCAGCAGTACTTGAGAAATAACAGTTGATTGAGCATCAGCACTTAGTCTTCATCAGTCTTTTGGGTCAGCAGTAGTTAGGAAGGACAGTACTTGAATCCATCAGATGTTAGAACCACTGTCAAGGGGAAAGATCAAATACAAACATCTGCTTATTCTGGATCCACTGATCTGATCCAGTTTTGGCTTTAATCAATTGTTCCTCTGTAGGGTTCAATCCCAACAATCTCCCCCTGGAACAGATGATGCCAAAACTCTTCATTATTCTTGGATTTTTATTGCCTCATCAAATATTCCTTAACTTGTCCTTTGAATTGTAATTCAAAGTCCATGGAACTTGTATCATCCTCATCCCTGCACAGTGGAAGCTCATGGAGATCCTGTAGATCTTTAACACCCAGGCCAAGTGCTTGTTCCCTTGATATATGCTTCACCTCACCATTGGATTTGAGCAGAGTCAATACGTGGGTCTGTTTATCAGATTTCCACTTTAGTATTTTTGAATCCAATGGGTTTCTTGGGAGAGTTTTTTATTGTTGATGAGTTTGGAGATGGAGGCCTGGTTATAACACTTTGGCCAGTGTTTGCAGCTTTTGCCAATTCAGGATTTTCTGCTATCATTTGCTGAAGGACCATTTTTATAATGTAATCCCCTTGTGCTTTATCTGCTTCTGTTTCTGCATCCATCTGCTTTTGTTTCCTTCTTTGATAAAGGATGGCAGCAGGTGGAGCAGTGGATCTTTTGGTAGGCAGTTTTTGTTGTCTAACTAGAACCACTGCTTCAGGATAAATAGGCTTTTGAGGAGCAGTGGGATCTTTCTTCCTCAATTCTTCCAACCGTTTGTAGGTATTTATCACTTTTTCTTCTTTCCACTTGCTAACCTGATTCCTTGACCCATAATCAGCAGCAATAAGCTCTTCCTTCATTCTCTTCAGCTTTAAAGCCCTTTCTGGTACATTTTTCTTGTACTTGGATGAAACAAGAGGAGTGTGTTTTACTTTGTCTTTGTTCATCTTTTACACTCTTTCTAACTCCTCTTTAAGCTCACTAATGGTCCATTCTTTGTATTAATATTTCTCTGCCTTGTATTTCTTGAAAGCCATGATGTGATCAATGTAATCTTTTCTCAGGCTTTTACCATCTCTTTCTGATAGTTTCTGACAAAGATCCTTTGAAAACTGCTCCAAAGTTCTGACTTGAGTGAGCAGGTATTGAAAGTATCTTTGAATCTCTTTGTCAGATTTTCCTTCTGTATTTCTTTTATGTCACACCCTGACTTTTGCGGAAGCGTGGTTATTGGTGTGACTTCTTAATACCATAGCATTCAATCATAACAATGCTATATGATAAAACCATAAGATATTCATCCATAGAAATTAAGTTTGAAAATACCACAACATACTTGTCTGAATAGTTGACACCAAATTTAAGTTACAACCACAACATGTTTAAATGAGTTCACGAAGACTCAACAAAAGACCTTAAACAAACCCGAGTTTAGAAACATGTATCTCGTCCAGGAATAAGATACATCTCCTAAACCCTACGACCTCGGATGACATCTCTTATTTATAACGCAACTTGAAACACATGCATACACCTGCCAGATCCACTTAGTTCCCTGAAATACATGTAGTTTAAAAACATCAACAAAAGTTGAGCAAGTTCATGCGTTCGTGAGTGTGTATAAAACCTTTGTGTTCAGTGTATGTATGTATATTTGTAAGTCCCGGTATGAAAGCAAACAAGGAAAAGATCACCAATGGTTTGCAAGGCCACTGATATGTGTGACGGTGTAGGAAGACTCAAACCTAGCAAAGTTGTGCCGGGCTTCCGGCTGGAAGACATATTAACCCTATGGGCCACCCTGGTCCTCATGGGTGTGGGCTCGCTACACCTAAATAGATCTATCACTCATGCCCCTCGGTCCTTATACGAGGATTAATGGTCTCAAGTATCCGCATACCCATTCACATGATCTATGGTTCTTTCCTAGGCTAACCATACCAATTGTATTTGTAAGTAATCCTTTTGTAACATGTATTTCACCCCCGAAGTAAATAAACGAAACAGTTTCAAGAAAAGGGGGACATGAACTCACTGTAATGCGTCTTCAGAATCGTAACCCAAATCCCTTCAGCAAACACGACTACCTACAATGTACTACTGTCTATTAGACGAACGGGCCGTGCCTTGGCTTAGAGTTTAACGTTTTTGAGTTACGTTTCTTATGTTCCCAATATTATTCCAAGCTATAATTACTTGTTAAAATAATAATCATTTTAACTTTAAATTATATTTAGTTTTGGAATAACTGTTAAACAATACTTTTGTATTAATACTTCTCAAGTATTTCTTTCCCAAGGATGGGGGTATTCTCATACATGTGTATTCGTATTATTGTATTATTAGTCTCAAAATAATATACTTTCAAGTCTCACTTTAGAAAATATATATGTAAACTCATTTTGTCTAAAAATAATGTATTTCAAGAAAATATATATTTTTCTCAAAAATCATATATCTTCTAAATATTCAAGAAAATATATTTTTACTTCCCAAGAATATTATATTTTCCCCTTGTTGAAAATATGATATAACTTGGTAATATTTACAAAAATCATATTTTCATTTCTTGTATCCAAAATAATATTTACCAAAAATATATTTATAACGGTATTTTCCGGAATATTTTGTAAGTTACGTTCTTGTGTTCGATTTCACAATATTAAGTGTGTAACTTATATATTTATTCCTTGTGATTTTTGGTATTATTTTGGATTGTAAATCTCTTGGTATTTTGTTAAGTTATATTATTTTACCCTAAAATAATATAACTATTTCACCAAGCATACTAATATTCACACAAGTGTCTTTAATGGAAATATATATTCTAAATACATATTTATCCATTTTTATTTCTAAAAACCAACCTCCAATACTTGTATTTTTGTTACAAAAATTATGGCAAAGTTTATATTGAAAACCATAGTTAAAATACACTTGTAAATATTTATTAGAAAATATTTTTCTAAGTGTTTGTATTTTTAGAAAAATTTGCCATAGTTTCCCCTAAAAATGGAGGTGTCCATGCAATTAAAGCATATCATTTTCTTTTCAAAAATCATCATAAGCATCCAACAATCAATCTACACTTACCAAGTGCTAAATCAAAGCTATCTACATAATGATCATGAACTTGAGTTTTCATAAAAACTTGTAGTAACTTGGTAGTATGTTTAGAAGACTTAGTTACCCTTTAAAGTGTGTTTATTTCTTTAAAAAAAATCTCATTCTTGAAAGATTTGAGTGTTTACAACTTCTTAGATGATTTTTCCAAAAATCATTCTTTTGAGTTTTTCTTGTAAACAAAGTGTTCTTATACTTGTTTCAACACTAGAAACATGATTGGTTCTTTTAAAACAATATTCATGTAAATCCTTGTGATTTAGCTTGGTTTCTTTGGAAACTTATTTTAGAAATCATCCACTCACAAGACTCATATTTTGTTTAAATCATCATCATATGAAAACAACCTTCATTATTCAAGTATGTAAACATAAGGTATGATGATCTTGGTTTTTCACAAGATTATCACATCAACTTACTAGATCATGTGTTTAATCACAATCTAGTAGGTTCCATGTGATGTCTAACATCACTAAGGGGCTGTTTGGTAGCCTCTGAATGGTCATTAAGAGGCTATCTCGTAATGGAACCATTAAGAATTTTACCAATGAGAAGGTAGAAAAATGTGACATGTGATGATTTACCATTCAGATGTTACCTCTTAACCATTCAGACTTGAGGTTACCTCTTATTCATTCAGAGGTTTTAAACCATTAAGAGGTAGCATCTGAATGATCATTAAGAGGCTACCGAACAGCCCCTAACACTAGAAATCAATCAACAAGAAGCAAATAATCACAACTCAACAAGATTTCATATGTTTATGAGCTTATGTTAAAGATTCATGAATATGTCTTTTAATGTTCATCAAGTTTATCAATGTACATCATCATTTAACCAACAACATATGAAGTAAATAAGGATTATGAGAGTCTTACAACTAGCACAAAGGCTAGGGAAGAACATAAGATGATGGTGATGACAAAAGTGATGGATAAAAGCAATTGATGGAGGTCCTTCAAGATCCACAAGCACCAAGCTCCTTTGTATGGCTCCTTACACCTTAGAATGATCTTGGAATGAATGGATGGTGGATGAAAAGTGGTGGTGGTGTGTGTGACAACTCGTATTTTAGAACCTATCCCTGTGCTCAGTATAACATGTTTCGAACGCTACGTGATTATGTGATGCTTTTATTTAATGGAATGCTAGGGTTATTACGTTATGTGTTTATGTGTAATATATGTATATGTAATGCGATCACACAACACGAACTCAACCGCACCACACTAGTCCATCGTACAAGCCCTTGTTGGGCCGCACAACTCATGCTCGTGACCAAAGGGCAGCCCAAGAATGGGTTCGGCCTACTCCCTTTACACACATAACCCATGAGGAGAGTGTATACTCCTCATTATTTGCAAATCTCATAACACACACAAACCCTACTCTCCCTTTCTCTCCTCTCGAAGCCGACGGCATCAACATCCCTTTCCTTGAAGCTTTCTTACTCGGATCGATCCTATCCCTCTCTCAACCGGTTAGTGTTTGCGATTATCGGTTGTATGTTAGATGATGTTATGATCTATATGTATTACATGATGATCTAGTGATACCTTGTGATTGAACATGATATAAACTGTTGAGGCTTTGTGTTCATGTAATCGGCTCACATGTGCAATATGTGTTAGGTTTTGATAATCATGTGATAATACAATGATCTAGAAACAAATGAATGTAATCGGCCATAAGTGTTTGGACTCGGATAGAATATAAGTTTTGGCGTGAGTGAATGATGGATTAAGGTTCTTGTTGCTAATCATGCTATTTGATTTGATGTGATGATGATGACTTGTTATATGTTTAATTAGGGTTCATACAAATTAATTAGTGAATCAATTGGTTTGATCGAATATTGTATAGTTGGAAACTGTTAGCATGGATAGATCGAATGGAAATTGGAAACCATTGAATGATTGTAACTGATCGCATAATTTTAGGAAACATGTAACTGATCGCACAAGTCCCTTAGTCGCACAAGAGCTGAATGCACAAGCCCTTGGATCACACAAGGGCAATTGCACAAGACAGTCGCATAAGTTTTGGTGCAACTGTTCAAACACATTATACAAGCTAGGACTGCATGATCGCACAAGACTTGTGGATCGCACAAGACAGTGCCGATCGCATAAGCGTTGGGCCACACATAGTTGTTAAGTTGTTACATTATTTGGGCCGTGTGGCCCAACTCAATCGCACAAGATTTAATGGACCGCACAAGTTAACTGTTGTTTAATTAAGTTTGGGCTGTTTAAACTGTTGGGCCAAGGAAGTTGTGGGCTGGGATTATCGGATCGCACAACCCATTGTGGATCACACAAGTGTGGATTTGGGTTTCCTTGCTTTTCTTGTAGGCCTTCTTCTTTTTGGCTTAGGAACAACTTCCTCTTCCTTAGGCTCAGAAGTACCCTGCTCTTCCCTTTCCATCATAACTTTCTTCTCCTGCTCAAACCTTTTAGATCCCTTTGTTTCCCTATCCCTTTTCTGCTTTGCTTTTTCATCAGCAAGTGCATTTTAGGTTACAACAACCTTTTTTGAACTATCTGTCCTTGGGATTTCCACAGCCGATTTAGATAAACGATCTGGTTCAATGTATTGGCCATCTTCATATCCCTTCTTCTTTTTCTCCCCCTTTTTGGCATCATTAGGAGGATTGTCAACAAAAATGATTGAAGGAGGAGCAGTGCCAGTGGTTTGTAGTAAATGGGCCTTAATTGCCTTGATGTCTGCTTGTGTATCCTTGAACCTAGCTTCCATCAAATTTCTGATCTTTTGAATTTGAACTTCGTGTTGTTGATCAGCATATTCTCTTTGTTTTTGAAGCAGAGGTTGAAATAGTTTCCAAAGCTCAGTGGGAGTAGGAGCAGAGGATGGAGCAGATGCTGCAGATGGTGTAGCAGTGGGTATTGCCTTTTGTGCTTGTAACAACTGTTGCAGAATAGTTTTAATTTCTGCAACAGATGTGTCAATCTTGTCAACCCTCTCCGTCAATTCTCTGTATTTTAAACCATCACCCAACTTAATGGGATCATCTGATTTCCCACTGGCAGTGGTTGTATCAGCAGTTGACTTAGGGAAAGTTTCCCAAAAGTCATCTACTGATGCCCCTTGTTCTTGGTACTGGGGTCTTCTTTCTTCAAAAGAGGTTACCATTCTAAGCACACCAGTGAATATTGGGTACTCACCAGTGGACATTATGGTTCCCAAAGAAGAAATTGCCTTCAAGGAAGTCTTATTGATGAAACTATTGACCAAGTGTAAACCAGTGGGTTCAACACTTGTAGTAGCTGCCTCACTTTAACTACTGACAGGGAGTACTTGTACTTCCTACAGTGTAACCTCCTCAGTTGTTGGTGGGTTAGCAGAGATAGGGAGCTCAGACTCAGTCACTTGTTGAGGCATATTCTCAGTGATAGGTGGTTGAGAAGAACCGATTTATGTCTGAGCTATATCAAGTGCATCCAACAAAGGTAGCATGGATGGTGGAAGTTGGGCAGTGAGTATAGGTGTAGAAAGAGAATTTGCCCCGTGAGCTGGGCTGTGGATGATGGAATCAAGTGATTCCAGAGCATCATAATGTGGTGTCCCTGTTGATACAACCTTATCTTTTTGAGAAGAAGCAGGAGGAGTTTGAGGCTCAGGTTGAGATCTTTCATCCAACTGCTGTGAGGAAGTAGCAGCAGTGGTTATTTGTGACTTTTGTGTTGTCACAGGTATAACCTCTGGGATCTCATCTTCCAGAGTTACCTTTTTTGTGGGTTTGGGGGGCTTTTGGATATTTTTCTTTTTGGATATTTTGGGTATTTTGGGTTTTTTAGGTGTGGGTTTCACAGCAATGGTTTTGCTGCTGTGATCACCTTGAGCAGTGGGCTCAACAGCAGGGACCTGATGAGCAGTTGTTGCTGCTAAATTATGCTCAGACTCCTCTGTTTGTGTTTTGGAAGGTTTTGACAGCCTAGTAAAAGTTTCAGAAGAAAGGTTGTTTATTTGAAAAGGATTTCCTTGGATTAGCACATGTGCATTATCCTTGGAAAATTTCTTTTGAAAATAAAAACTTAGAAACCTTGGAAACAAGAGAAATGGTTTCTTATTATCTTTAATATTATTAATATTCTTAACCAAGTCATTGAAAATTTCCTGGGAGTAGTTAAAATTTTCTTCATTCAAAATTGCATAACCCAGATATTGAATTTTCAATGGTATCTCATTGAAAGCAGTTGTTTTATTTGACACACACATGAGGAGGGTATGGAACAAAAACCTCATGGCAGGAGGAAAACTGTCTTTTTGTAAAGTGTCCTTTTTCATTTCCTCTTCATAGCCTCTCTCAAGAAAATCAGTTTGATACTCTGTTTTTGGAAAAGAGTTTTTACCTTGAATATCATTGAGTTCAAAGACCTCTGACAGAGTTTGAGATGTGATGGTAACAGCAATACCCCGGATTGAAGAATTTATTGCTAAGGGCTTTTTGTCCTTAACATCAAGTTTAGCCTTTTTTCCAGAATTCTCGTTGAGTTTCCAGGAAGATAGGAGCATTACAAGTCAACAAAGTTTTGTACTTTGTGGTCGAAAGAGCATCAATGATGGAGTTGAAGGTTGTCATGTCACTTGGTTTTGCAAGTATGCACAGGTAGTTATGAGGAGTTTTGTATGGAAGAGCCATGATGATTTGAGTGTGAATGCGAGAGGAAGAAGAAGATGAAGGATTTGAGAGAAATGGATGGTAACTGCTTTGAGAAAGGAATTTTGAATTCGATTCGACAGTGAAAACCCTATTTGGGGTTTTGATCAGGGTTTTATAAGGTGGAAAAGTGAATGCTGACGTGGCAGCGGTTATAAAAGATCTGACGGATAAGTACTGTCCACGTGCCAACCTCTGATGAATAATGGAAGACAGTTGTTTAGGAAACCACTGATGGATTAAGTATCAGTGGTTTTTAGTGATGAAATGAAAACAGTGGCGGACTTTTAACTATCAGTGGATAGCCATCAGTGGGTTAAAACACTGATTTTGAACAATAGTGATTAACAAAGAAATGAGAGAACAGAGGTTGACTGTCAGCAGTGGACAATAATCATTAGAACAGATGTTTGAACCAAAACAGTGGTTATGGCAGACTTTTAAGGATTAACGAAAATTTTCATTTTTAGCTATTTTTAAGGATGGAATTTTGATTTTCTGAAAACATTTTAATGCTTTTATTCATAGAAAAACAGTATTTTGCCTGTTATTCCATGTTTAGCATGCCAATCCTAGAGATCAAGCTTTCAAAGGTGGATGTGTCTAATGCTTTTGTTAGCACATCTGCCAGCTGATCTTTAGTTGGAACATGGTGCAGAGAAATCAAACATTTTTCATAGCAATCCCTTACAAAGTGATGTCTGATATCAATGTGCTTGGTGGTTGAATGGGAAACTGGATTTTTGATGATATTTTCTACTGCCTGACTGTCCAACATGAGAGGTGTCTTTAAGGCAGTGATACCAAAATCCAGCAATTGATTTTGAAGCCATAATAGTTGGGCTGTACAGCTTGCAGCAACTATATACTCTGCCTCAGCAGTGGATGTTGAAACAGCTGCTTGCTTTTTGCTTTGCCAAGACACTAAGCAACTGCCTAGGAATTGATACCCTCCTGAAGTGGACTTCCTTGTTGTGTTGCATCCAGCAAAGTCACTATCTGAGAAACCTGAAAGCTTGATATTTCCATCAGCTGGATACCAGATACCAAGTATGGGAGCACCTTTTAGGTATCTGAATATCCTTTTTACAACAATAAGGTTTGACTTTCTAGGGGCTGATTAGGATCTTGCACAGACACATGTTGTAAACATGATGTCTGGCCTAGATGCAGTCAGGTACAATAAAGACCCAATCATGCTTCTATAAAGAGTTTGATCAACCAAATCATCCTTTTCATCAGACATGACTATTTTTGTGGTTGCTATGGGTGTACTACATGGCTTACAATCATCCATCTCAAATTTCTTTAAAAGTTCTTTGGCATATTTGCCTTGATGGATGAAAGTACCATTTTGCAGTTACCTTACTTGGAGACCAAGAAAGCACTAGAGTTCACCCATTGCACTCATTTCAAACTCAGCTGTCATGAGTTGTCTGAACTCTTCACACATTTTAGAACATGTGCTTCCAAAAATGATGTCATCCACACAAATCTGGACAATCATCAAGTCTTTCCCTCTCCATTTTGAAAACAATGTTTTATCAATTTTACCTCTTGTGAACCCAATGGAAAGAAGAAAGGTGGAAAGAGTTTCATACCAGGCTCTAGGTGCTTGTTTCAAGCCATACAAAGCTTTATTTAGCTTGTACACATGATTTGGATTAAATGGATCCTCAAAGCCTGGAGGTTGACAAACATATACCTCTTCTTGAATTTTACCATAGAGGAATGCACATTTAATGTCCATTTGAAACACCTTTATGTTGTGGTTGACAGCAAAGGCCAAGAATTATTTGATAGCTTCTAATCTTGCTACAGGGGCAAAATTTTCATCATAGTCAATGCCCTCTTCCTGTCTGAACCTGTTAGGAAACTTTATTTGTAAGTATTGAAGAAAATCACAATCAACTAGATCTATGAAGAGATAACAGTCCTGAAGATCACAACAAGAAGAAGAAGATCAGATAGGACAACTGGAATGCACAGCATCTATTTTAAAGAATCACAAGTTGATCAAGAGCTGAATTGGATTATCAGAGAAGGTCATTTCTGATAGATCTGATGATATTTCTGATGAAATATCACCAGTTTCTGACGATTCTGATCATCAGGTTTTCTGATGATTTGTTCAGCAGAATTTCTGATGAAGTGGTTTATCAGAAATTCTGATGAATACCCCACTTGTCTGAAATCAGCTCTATCCTACCACAATAACCGAAGCAACTTGACATTATTGGATATCATGATTACAAAGGAAACTTGACTATTGGATTCAATGAATATGTCAAATGGCTACTTTTTGCAGGACTTATTGCATGAATAAACTATTGTTTATTCATGTACCCAGCCTTCTATAAATAGAAGGCTCAACCAGCAGAAGTCAATTGAGTTTGAAGCTTAGCATTCACACATACTACAAAACTCCATTGCCCTCTCACCCACAGAATTCAAGATTCATTTGTATTAGATAATAATCTTACAATCACCTTGTAAACCATTTTGTTTCAAAGTGATATAAACTTGATAATTCTGTAGGTCTTGTTTCTGAAAGTCTGATTTCCATTTCCGCACATCTTTTTCACATCTACTGAAATCACTTGCCATATTACGTGAAAAGAAGTTGTTCAGGCCATACTGGGTCCAACAATTGGTATCAGAGCAGATTGAATAAACTATTTTCAAACGATCAATCGCTCATCTTCTTTTCTCTAAATATGGCCAGCTTTCAATCCTGGAATAATGCTTTTAACATTGGTTCTATGTCCAAACCTCCGACTCTGGTCGGAGAGGAATACCCCCAATGGAAAATCAAGATGGTCAATTTCCTTAATGGTCATGACCGAGCTCTGTTTCAATCCAATGAAAGTGGTCCACGTATACCAATGACTGAAATACCAGCTATTCCAGCAACTGACCAATCACCTGCTATCCCTGCCTCCCGAGCTCCCAAAAGTGAAATACTTTGGAGTGAGGAAGACAAGGAAAAGGTGGCTGGGGATGAAAGGGCAAAGTCACTTTTAATAATGGCCATCCCCAATGACATATTTTCACAAGTTGATGCATGTGCATCAGCCAAGGAAATATGGGATCAGTTGGAAAATCTTTGTGAAGGAGGAGAAATGATGAGAAGAAACAAGAGAACAAACAATGTCTCGTCTTATGAGAGGTTTAAAAGTTTTCTAAATGAAAGATTAAATGATACATATCAAAGATTCACAAAACTTTTAAACGAGCTAAAGAAATTTGGAATAACAAAGTCAAATGATGAAAGAAACATAAAATTTCTTGATGCTCTTCCTAGAGAATGGAGAAGTCTAACCATGACTTTATCCTCAACCTTAGAACTAGGAAACATGAGTCTCCATGACTTATACAGCATCTTGATCCCCAGAGAGGAAGAAATATTTGAAGAAACCATTCAAAGAGGGGGATCTTTAGCTCTTATCTCAAACTCACAAAGAACAACACCTGCCAATGATCCACAACCATCAAACAACCAAAATCTTGAAATTTCTGATACATCATCAAATTTTTCAGCCTTTGCTGAAGCAATAGCACTGCTCACCAAAACATTTGAGCAGGGGTTGAGGGGAGGAAGCCAGAGATACCAGAGAAGTGATATAGGGAGGATGGATGGAAGATCTAAAGAGGAGGTTAGATCTAAGGATAAAGGGAAGGCTGAAGTTGTGTGTTACAAGTGCAAGCATAGAGGTCACTATGCATCAGAATGCAAGACCAAGAAGCTCAAGGATGTTGCTTACTATGAGAAAAAGCTAGAAGAAGCAAAGAAGCAGCAACAAGTCAGCTTAATTGCAGGAACAGATACATGGTTATCTGATGATTCTTCTGATGATGAAGAAGAAGAATTGGCAATCTTGATCTTCAGAACAAAAGGTAAATTTAGACAATCTTGATCTTGAACACAAGCTAAACAAGCTCATCTCAGATTTTCTAAATCTGCAAGAAAAACATCAATCAGATATTAGAAAATCTGATGAGTTGCAAAGGACTATTAATAAAATCATTCTTGAAAATCAATTACTCATAGAAGAAAGTTTAGATCACAGAGCTAAAATTGAGTTCTATGAAAATGAAAGAAAAGATCTTTACAAGAAAATCAATGATAAAGAAATTAATGTAAAGAGGTTTTCAACAAGCCAAGGAATTCATAAATTTCATTGAGTCCACACCAAAGAACAAAGGAGAGGGTTTAGGATATATAAAATCAAAAGGAAATAAACCCATTGTCTTTGTAAAAGCAACTCATCAGATTTCTGATAAATTTTCATCAGAATCTGATTCTGAATCTTGCAAGTCAACCTGTTCTGAATACTCTTTTGAAAAACCAAACTTCAAAGCAAACATAAGTGAATGCAGTCAAGAATCTTTAAAGATTCCAGAAGCAGTTCACTCATCTTTTAAAAATTATCCACTCATTCCATCACAAGAAAGAATATCAGAAAATTCTGATAAATCTTGTATATGTGTTGACATACTGAAGCTTGTTCAACACCATCTTCAAAAGAAAAATGTAAAATCTGTTTATGGCTCAGCATATAACAGAATTTCTGATGAAAAATCAACAAGAGAAAATAACCTGTTTAAAATCTCATCAGAAAAAGTACCCAAGCAAGCCTGGGTACCAAAAACCCTCTAATCATTCCATTTCAGGACCATCATGTGCAGCAGATCTGGTACTGCGATTCAGGAAGCTCCAAGCACATGACTGGGGACAGGAGCTTACTCAGCAACTTTGTTCCAAAGCTGGGTAGAGTGGTAAATTTTGGAAATGGAGTAAAAGGGAGGATCATGGGATATGGATGCATAAGGTATGGATGTTTGACCATAGAGAAAGTAGCCTATGTTGAAGGCTTAAAGTATAATTTGCTGAGTTGTGGTCAATTCTATGACAAAGGTTTCAGGTAACCTTTTTACCAGAAAAATGCTTGTTAATAGGTATAGATGATAATAAAATCTATTTAAGTGGAAAAAGAATAAGAAAATCAATTTACTATTTTGATTTCAAAGAAGAAAGTGAACATCCAAAATTATGTTTATTTTCAAAAATCAACAAGGGTAGTAGTTGGTTATGGCACAAAAGGCTAGCTCACTTAAATTTCAAAAACCTAAGCAAACTAGCAAGCAAAGGTCAGGTAAAAGGATTACCTTTGATATCCTCAAAGAAGGATAAAATTTGTGAAGCATGTGAGATGGGAAAATCCAAAAGAAGCTCACATAAATCAATTTCTGAGTCTTCTATTTCACAAAATTTGGAACTTTTACACATGGATTTGTGTGGACCCATAAGTACAGAAAGTTTTTCTGGAAAGAAATACATACTAGTAATAGTAGATGATTTTTCCAGGTACACATGGGTAGAATTTTTTAGAAAGAAAAGTGAAACTCCTGATCTGATCATTAATTTTATCAAGAAAATTAAAAATCTGTTAAAACTAACAGTCAGAAGGATCAGATCAGACAATGGAACAGAGTTTAAGAATTCAAAAATTGAGAGCTTTCTTATGAGTAAAGGAATCTCTCATGATTTTTCTGCTCCAAGAATACCTCAACAGAATGGGGTGGTTGAAAGAAAAAATAGGACCTTGGTAGAAGCTGCCAGAACTATGCTTGCTTATGCTAAAATGCCCAGTCATTTTTGGGCAGAAGCTATAGCAAATGCATGTTTTACCCAAAACAGAACCCTTATCAACAAAAGGCACAACAAAACACCCTACAACATTATCAATGGAAGAATTCCAAGTGTTAAATTTTTGCATACATTTGGTTGTAGATGTTTTGTTTTCAATGATTTTGAAAGCCTTGAAAAATTTGACAGAAAAGCAGAAAAGGGTATTTTTCTTGGTTATTCTTTGTCCTCAAAAGCATATAGAATTTTTATTCTCAACACAAGGACAATCAAAGAAAGTCTGTATGTTTCATTTGATGACTCATCAGAAACAGAGGTTTCTGATGAATATATGAAAGAAATAAATTTTTCTGACAATCAAGAAAATTATGAACATCTCTTTGAAATGATAACTGAAGATTTCCTAGAACATGATAACTCTCTCAAAAACAAATCAATAGATTCTTCATGTACTAACCCTGCAGAACAAATGTGTAGTACATCAGAAACTCAGAATTCTGATACTTTACAAACAAATGAGGCACCTGTTCAGGGGGAAACTTCAAATCCATCAGAACCAACAACTTTTCACAACAAGTTAAGATTGATCAAAGGACATGTTCATTATGACATCATTGGCAACCCTGCAGATGGTGTGAGAACAAGATCTGCAACTGCACATGAGTGTGCATTTTCTGGGTTCTTAAGCAAGGTATAACCCAAATCTATCAAAGAAGCTCTAAGTGACCCAGACTGGATTCAAGCCATGCAAGAAGAGCTTGATCAGTTTGAAAGGAGCAAGGTATGGGATCTGGTACCCAAGCCAAAAGACAAATCTGTCATAGGCTCAAAATAGGTATTCAGGAATAAATCTGATGAGAATGGCATAATCACCAGGAACAAAGCAAGGTTAGTGGTCAAAGGTTATTGTCAACAAGAAGGTATTGATTATGATGAAACTTTTTCACCAGTAGCTAGATTAGAAGCTGTAAGAATTTTTCTTGCTTATGCTGCATCCAAGGATTTCAAAGTTTATCAAATGGATGTAAAATCAACTTTTCTGAATGGTAAAATTGATGAAGAAGTTTATGTGCAGCAACCAGAAGGCTTTGTTGATCCAAAATTTCAAAATCATGTTTACAGATTAAACAAAGCCTTGTATGGGTTGAAGCAAGCTCCTAGAGCCTGGTATGAAACCTTATCAAACTTCTTACTCAATTCTGGGTTTACCAAAGGTACTATTGACACCACACTTTTCCTCAAAACACATAAAGGTCATACTTTGCTGGTTCAGATATATGTTGATGACATTATATTTGGATCAACAAATTAAAAATTTTGTAACAAGTTTCAAAAGTTGATGACCAGCCACTTTAAAATGAGTATGATGGGTGAGTTAACCTTTTTCTTAGGGTTACAAGTTAAACAAAAAATTGATGGAATATTTTTAAGTCAATCAAAATATGTGAAAACAATTCTACAAAAATACTTACTTGAAAACTGACCTGTTTCAAAAACTCCCATGGCAACAGGGAACAAGTTAGATTCTGATAAAGATGGAATAAGTGTAGATATTAAAACCTATAGAGAGATGATAGGATCATTGCTATACTTAACTGCAAGCAGACCAGATATCATGTTTGCAACATGCTTTCTGGCCAGATATCAATGTGATCCTAAAGAATCCCATCTAAAGCTGTAAAAAGGGTTTTCAAATATCTAAAAGGCACATCAGAACTTGGTCTCTAGTATCCTAAGGATACAAACCTTGAATTAATTGCATACACAGATGCAAATTATGCAGGGTGTAAATTGACAGAAAAAGCACATCTGGTGCTTGTCAACTCTTGGGAGAAAAATTGGTATGTTGGGCAAGCAAGAAACAAAACTGTGTTGCCACATCAACAGCAGAATCAGAATATGTAGCAGCAGCAAGTTGTTGTTCACAAGTGATGTGGATGCAAACTCAACTAAAAGATTATGGAGTAACTCTGACAAAAATACCAATTCTTTGTGATTCAAAGAGTGCTATTGCAATAACAGAAAATCCAGTTCATCACTCAAGAACCAAACACATAGATGTCAGATATCACTTCATAAAAGATCATGTGGAGAAAGGTAACATAGAAATGTATTTTGTTCCAACTGAAAACCAAATTGCTGATATCTTTACAAAACCTCTTGATGAAAAGAGACAATTTTTTTATCAGCAAACTTGGCATGGTTAATTTAAATGATGAAGATTTTTCAGAAAACACAAGGACACAAATTGAAAACCAAATTGATGTACATCAAAGTTCTGATAATCAAAGAACAAATCAACTGGTTTCTAACAAAGAAATCCATCAATCTGATGGAACATCAGAAAATCTGATGAATCATCAATAAATGATGATTTATCAGAAAATCTGAAGAAATATCAGAATATCTGGTGAATTCACCAGAAATTCTGATATAAAATCAGAAACCATGTTGAAACATCAGAATGATTAGTAATCATCATAATCTTCCATCTTCATGCATATCCCACACATTGTATATATTCATATATGTGTATAATTTGTTTTTGTATTTCTTTTCTTTTTAATTAAAAAAACAAAAAGGGGAAAAGTAACATGCATTAAGATAAAATTCTATATAGCTGAGAAAATCAACCGTCTCTAGAATTTTTTTTCAGATTATTGAATTTTATTTATTCTGCCAATGCATGCAACGTCATTTTTTCCATAAGAAGCTTAAGAGACACGTAGGCACTAAAATAATTAGGAGCTATGAAAGTAGCCGCCTAGTTATTAAATGCTTACTCACACATGGGGCTTAGTAGACTGTCACATTCACTGCAACAGATATCGTCTTAATTGAGGAGATGAAAATAAAAACCTTTTGCTGTTAATATCATTTATGAGGAACTATCAATTTCATCTATAAATAGTAACAACCTGAAAAGGATTTGCTTCACACCAAAATCATCTCCTCAAAAGCTCTTCGACAGAATCTTCTTATCTTAAAATGGGTCGCCCAAAATTGATGAAAGCAACACAATTCCCTCTCCCACTTCATAGACTTCATAATCTTAGATTAAGATCTAACTTGGAAGGACCTGCATGGGAGGACTGGGTATATGTATAACATGATCATGCGAAGTCCCTTGGGTTTCGCTGTATCTACACATGTCATCATTTATCCAAAACTTCTTCAAGAGTTCTGGTGGAACTCTGAAATCATCTTTAGTGGTACTTCCATGTGGATAGAGAGTGAGGTTATGTGGGTCAAAATTACCCTAAAAGAGGAAACAATCAGAAATGTCCTCAAACTGGGTAATGATCATGAAATCAAATTCCTAGATAAGGCAGATGTGCAACAGACCTTGACAGAAATGGGCTATCATACATACAACTCGTCAAGGGCGGTTAGCAAATCTGGGTTTATACCACCTTTCCAGTTTTTGGTAACACAGCTCAGTGTCTGCTTCTCCAAGAAGATTGGACACTTCAACGAGCTATCCCATAGGATGATGGAAGTGATTCATGTTGTTGTACAGGAAAAACCTTACAACTATGCTAAGTTTCTCATGAGAGACCTAGTAGCAAACATTCACGACCGTCAACCTTTTCTGATCTACCCTCAATTCGTAACCAAGGTGATCACCAGTCAGCTGGACTTCGGAGGAGTGAGAAGCTGATATCCAAGGGCCGAGCTGGTACTTCAAGAAAACATAAGTGAGCCTACCCTGGTGCCATCAAAGAATCACACTGGTCGAATAACCAGTCTCTGGTTATATGTGAAGTGCATGTACAACGTGCTGGAGGAGGAGGAGGAGTAGTTGTTTTTTTTTTTTTTGTTTGTGTGTTCAATGTTTTTTTTATATATATTATGTTTGTCTTAATTCTTTCTTTTTCAACAAAAAAAAAAACAACAAAAATATGTCAATGGATCTAGGGGGAACTAACACAACATGTCTGATAAAAACAAGGAAAAACTGGTGAAATTCAAATGAAATCTGACAGGATTTAGTGAAACTCAGAAAATCTGATGATCAATCAGAAAATCTGGTAATTATTTAGAAAACCCATCAAGCCATAAGAATCTGTTCATTCACCAGAAAATTTTCAAAATAACCAGAGAATCTGATAATAGATCAGAAAATCAAAATTTTTATCAGAAAAATCTCTTGAAAGCCAGGAAGTCTGACAAATCATCAGAAAACATTGTCTTTAACCAGATTTAAAGAAACTTATGATCATCTAAATTTTTTGAAATAAGTTTCTTTTAAAATATTTTTTTTCCGAGGACTGGAACAAGCTGTATGAAAAATACTTCCTGTATATCAGAACAAAGGTGTGGAGTTCAGAACTGCTGAACAACAATGTAAGTAAAAATCTCGAAACTCTACTTATTCCCTCTCATCTAAAAAAAAACTGCTGATTCAATCTCTGAAAATGAATCAAATGCATTCTGATGATATATAAAGAAAAACCAAACCCCAAAAGTTTTACTCAAAGATTTTCTGATATATATCATCAAAAGGAAAACCTGGGAAGACACAAACTTAGAAAAGGTTTCTATTGGACCTTTTTGAAACAAAAGGGGTCCCACATGAAGAAAAGGTGCAAGTTAGACATTAGTGTTTATCCGCAAAATCATTGGAATCTCTAATTTTCTTTAAAAAAAAAAGATTTACATTAAATTAGAGATAAACCAAAGGTTTTCAAAAACGGTTGTTTCCTTAAAGGATTAAAACATCATTAAGGTGTCATTAACCACCTTGAATACAAACAACCCACGAAAAACACTCAAAAATCTCTGTCTCAATACACTATAAATACCTCATTCAAAAACAGAGACTTCCATCTTCAACCTTCAAAACTCAAAACCCTAAAACCCTTTTTTGAAACAGAGAATCCAAATTCTCAATGGCAGCTATCAACATCAACATACCACCAATCGAACACTCTGTTCCTTTCATCACCGAAGCTGAATTTCTTCCATTAAAGAGCAACAATGAAGCAACGAATGATAACATTGAAGAGTATGATATAAAGTGTCAAATTCTCGTTGAATTTCTAATCAGATGCCCAATAGCTCAAGATCTCACGAAGACCAGAGAGGTACCAGAAGAACTTATATAACAAGTTGTAAAAACTCTCAAAGTCTCAAATCAAGTCAAGCTAACAGCACATGTGTGGGGAAATATCTTTATTACAATCTCACCGGAGAAAATAAGGGAATGTTTGGAACTACCCTTAAACCAAAGCTATGAAGAAGCACCAGAAAAAGAAGATATGTTCTCACAACTTGATGCTGTAATGGGTTACAAGACAAAGATTTCAAAAATCAATGAATTCAAGAGAAACTTGTTACCTGCCTTTTGGCAAGTTTTAATGGAAATTCTGAACAAGTGTCTATCATCAAAGATTGGAGGTACAAATCAGATAAATATGAATATTCTAACAATCATGTTCAGCCTCATTAATGGGTTGAACATTGATTTTGGAGCAGAAATATTTAATCTGATCAGAAGATCAATTCTGACGAATACTGGGAGGATAGATTCACATCTACCTTTTCCCAGATTTCTGTCAATCATAATTTCGGATGCATTTTATGAAAGGAACCTAGAAATTCCAGCATCAGAAAATATGTGGAGTACAGAAATTATGAGACCCTGGACTACTGTAAGATCTTGGAAGTCAGATTATGATGTGCCTGTTCTGTCAGAAAAAGTGATGAATCTGATACCAGAAGATTCACCATACAGAGCAGAATACTTGAAGATGTTGAACAAAAGGCCAGAAAACAAAGAAGTTTTTGAAAGTGTGTCCCCCATGGAGCATGATGCACAAGAGTCAAGCACACCAAGAATGGAACAGCAGGGTGAATCAGATCCTCACCCAGCTGATAAAGATGTGAATATGAGTCCTGTGGCAGAAGAACATCATGCTGAAATCTCACATATGGGAGAAACAGGTGCACAACACTCTAAACTCAATATATTTCACAATTCTGAGAGTGATTCTGATGATTCAATTCAAGGAAATTATGAAATTTTACACAGAGGCACTGTTTCTACAAAACAAAATGTGAGTAAAACCAAAGACCCATTTTCTGAATCAGATTCTGAGGAGGAAAATGTGGTGGCAACAGGTGGAGATCAGTCTACTGATCAAGGAAACCTGGATGAGAAAACTAAGAGTTTCTCAACAACTCATGGAGAACCTGAAAGGGTTCAAGGATATGAGGAAAATCAGGACTTGAATATGTTTCAATTTTCTGGTGAGGATATAGAGAATTTGGAATATTCCAATCCTCTAAACCTCAGAACAGCAGAGAATGTGTTTTCTGCTGGTGTTAGAAGAAGAACATCGGTTGTTTCTCCTATTTACCAAGGACATCAATCTATGTCCCCTAAACAACTTCACAAGGAACTTGAAGACACAATTGCTACTGAGAAAACAGCCACAAAAGGAAAACTTGATCTGATACTGGAAGAAATCAGAAATCAAAAGTCAGATATCAAAGTTTTATCAGAAACTGTCAAAGCTGTGCAGAAGCAAACAGAAGACAATGCTGCAACCCTCAACAAACTGCAAAAGTCATTAGAAAACAGAGAGAGCTCATCAGAATTTGAGAAGGCTCTCAAAGAACTGCAAGATATCAAGAAAAAGATGGCTGAGGTTGCAACTGCAGGAGAAAGCTCAAGTTCAGGAAGAATTCTTGAAGAAATACAGTTCCTCAGAGCCAACAACAGCAGCATGGCTGAGGCTTTTGAGAAGCTGATGGTGGAATTAACTGCACAGAAAAATCAAGAAAATCTAGAGTATCAAAAAATGAAGAAACAAGAGGAAACAAATACTCAAACTCTTGCTAATGTTCATCTATTAGTAAAGAGGTTGCAGTATAATGTTGCCAGACTAACAAAAATTGATCTTCATGAACTGAAAGCCCCAATTCCACAAGAGAGACAAGCAGGAGAATCAGAAACTCCTCAACAACAACCAGAAACCATTCAACAAGATCAAATCAAACAAACAGAAACTTCAACAGCTCAAAAACAGAAGCAGCCCATGGGTCCACCTCCAGATAAACAAAAGTTACTCATGGGACCTCCACCAAACGTCCCAAAGCCAGACACATCAAGGGTCCAACAGAAAGAACATGTTCCAGTTCAGTCATCTTCTACAGCCATCACAGGAGAAACAGAGTTAAGCATAAAGATGGATACAAAAGAGAAGAGAAGAATGGAACATGAAGTGACCTCCTAAAAAAGGCCAAGAAAAGAGATGATAGAAGATTCGGATGGGAACATCAAAGAAATGGAAGTGCTGAAAGGTGATTTGCACACAATTATGTACCCTGAAGAACATCTAAAGAACTACTACTGGAAAGGTCCAGAAGACAACCCAAAAAGGCCACTCTCCCCATTGAGTAAAGGTATTGTTGAAATCAGAAACAATGGAGGCTGGGAAATTCTGCACAAACACATGACCAATTCAATAGTATCTATTGAAAGAATCAATACTTTGACCACTAGAGGAGGCATCTTAGGTAATGAAGGACAAAACAAGTATACCTTGATCAGGAAAGATAACAGTGAACAAAAGGTTACTGATGCAAATCTGGCTGATGATATTCACCCAATGGGCATAGTCAAAATGAAGAATATCATTGATAGAGAGAAAAGTAGTTCAGTTGTGATCAGAAGAGCCCTTGACAGCCTCAAAAGTGCAGGAGCAAAGTTATACAAAAGGGCTGCACTGGCAGACTTTGATCTATGTATCAATTTTGAGTACAACAACAAGGTATTAATACCTCCTCCCAACACCAGAATTCTAGCTGAAATTCCTTCTAAACTTGTGAGAACTGGAGCAATCTTTGATAAACCAGAAATGTGTGTAGTCTTTAAAGATGCTAATGATGAGAATGCTCTGTTCAGAATCAGTGAAATATGCAGGTATTCAAATCAAACTCTGAAATATATAAGGAACTACATGAATGAGAAGCAAGAGCAGCTCAAAAAGAAGGGAAAGAACAATGAGCAGCTGAGAAAAACAAATGAAGAATGCATTGAAAACTAGATGGAATCAAGAGGATGGTACAAAGAAATGTACAAGGAAACTCAAAAGACAATTGATCACAAGAAAAGGCTGAAACCAGGAGACAAATACAGAAGTGGAGTGAAGATCAATTAATGAATTGATTGAATTTCTGTTCTTAAACAATATTTTATTTTTGTCTGTTTTAGACATTGGATGGTTTGATTATGTCTTTGTTTCTAAAGTTAGTTGTTTGAACTTTTCTTTTCAAGAATTAGTTAAAGTTGTTTTAGATATAGATAGTTCTTTTTCTTACAATACTTAGGGGGGAACTGTTAGGAAACTTTATTTGTAAGTATTGAAGAAAATCACAATCAACTGGATCTATGAAGAGATAATAGTCCTGAAGATCACAACAAGAAGAAGAAGATCAAATAGGACAACTGGAATGCACAACATCTATTTCAAAGAATCACAAGTTGATCAAGAGCTAAATTGGATTATCAGAGAAGGTCATTTCTGATAGATCTGATGAAATATCATTAGTTTCTGACGATTCTGATCATCAGGTTTTCTGATGATTTGTTCACCAGAATTTCTGATGAAGTGGTTTATCAGAAATTCTGATGAATACCCCACTTGTCTGAAATTAGGTGTTGGATCTGAGTTTGTTTCTGATTGTATTTTCGTTTGAAATTAAGATGGAAATGAAAGAGTTGTGCAGCGGAATTAAGATGAAAAACAAACTTTGCATACAATCAAACGAGAGTAATACTTTAACCAAACATCTTTACACAATGAATCGAAAGATTGAATTTGTTTCAACAACGATTACAATGATTGATGAATGAATGCAAACTCCCCCTCAGCCAGAGCTCAGTAGTTTGTTCGTGCAAAGAACACGATGTTGCAAAAGAGCTAATAGAACAGTACAAAGTACTGAACTATTTATAGGCACTTGCAAACCACTGAGCATCTTTAGCTGACGTCACCATGAAAGTGACATCTAACCTCCTAACAAACTCTAACCTCTGATCTATACAAACACTGATGTACTAACAACTGCTATTACAATTTATTACATAAAAACACTTAAACAGCTGCTGCTTCCTTCCACTGCTGTGAACCCAGTAGTGCTTGTCCGGATCAGCAGTACTTGACTCAAGGCAGTAGATTGAATCAGCAGAGCTTTGGTCTTTCATCAGTCTTTGACATTTGGCAGTAGATGCAAGGCAGCAGTTGTAGGTCAGCACTTAGTAAGATCAGCAGATAGGAGGTCAGCAGATATGAAGCCACTTTCAAGGGGAGAGATTTGTATGAACCAACTGTAATCATCTGCTTATTCTGGATCCACTGCTCTGATCCAGTTTTGGCTTTAATTATCTGTTCCTCTGATAGGGTTCAATCCCAACAATCTCCCCCTAGAACAGATAATGCCAAAACTCTTCATTATTTGTGGAAATCTTTATTGCCTCATCAACAGTTCCCTTATCTGACCTTTAAATTGTAATTCAAAGTCTAGGGCATCTGTATCTTCATCATCCCTGCTAAGTGGAAGATCAAGGAGATCCTGCAAATCTTCAAGACTCAGGCCAAGAGCTTGTTCCCTTGATATTTTCTTCACTTCTCCACCAGACCTGAGCAAAGTCAATACGCAGGTCTGTTTGTCAGTTTCCCACTTTTGTATTTTTGAGCCTGGTGGGTTTCTTGGGAGATGTTTATTTGCAGAAGTATTTGGTGAGGCTGGCCTATTCATAGCTGGCTGAGCAGCACTTGCAGATTGTTCCAATTCAAGATCTTCTTTTATCATTACTTCCGTGCCTGCTTTTACAATGGCATCTCCAGCTAATAGATCTTGAATTGTTTCCATACTCAACTGGTTTTTGCTCCTTCTTTTGTAGATGGCAGCACCAGCTGGAGCAGTGGTTCTTTTGACTTGCAGCTTTGGTGGTCTTTTTGAGACCTCTGCTTTGGAATAGTCAGGCTTTTGTGGAACTCTTGGATCTTTCTTTCTAAGTTCCTCTAATCTTTTATAGGTTGCTCTGACTCTATCTTCTCCCCACTTTGTCACAGAGTTCTTTGACCCATAATCAGCTGCAATCAGCTCCTCTTTCATTCTCTTCAACTCTAACATCTTCTCAACTTCAAATTGTTTAAACTTTTCAGGAGGAGTCTGCTTGACCTTATTTTTAATCATTCCTTGAATCCTGGCTGCTTCTTTTTCAAGCTCAGGAATGGTCCAGTTTTTGTACATGTGTTTCTCCCCCTTGTATTTCTTGTAGGTCATGATGTTCTCAATGTAGTCTTTTCTCAAGGACTCATCTGCCCTTTCTGAAATTTTCTGACATACATTTTTAGCAAATCGCTCCATAGCATTGACCTGTGAGAGTAAAAACTGATAGTTTTGTTGAAATTCTCTATCAGATTTCCCTTTTCTGTTTTTTATTGCAATATCCTCTGCTTGTTTGGCCTTAAGTTTCAAGTATTCTTCAATATTGTTAGGCCTGGGATATCCTGCAATTGATGGCAAACTCCTTTTGGCTGGGTCATCTTCATAATAAAAAGATTTGATTTCTTCTCTGACTGCAATGAGTTCCAGAGGAAATGAGACACCAGCAGGAGGTAGTGATTGCATAATTTGAGCTGAATAGAGAGGTATGGGTTTTGGAATAGTGACAATTGACAGGGATTTTGAAGATGTTGGTGATGGAGATGTGTCATCATCTTTTAAAATTAGCCTTCTCCTTTTTGGTTTAGGAGAGACTGATGATGTTTGAGATGGAACAGTGGTAGTAGATTGAGTGACAGTGGTTTGTGTCTGACTAACAGTTGTTGAAACA
This sequence comes from Helianthus tuberosus, assembly GCA_030545235.1. NCBI lineage: Eukaryota > Viridiplantae > Streptophyta > Magnoliopsida > Asterales > Asteraceae > Helianthus > Helianthus tuberosus. The sequence continues at coordinate 28,396,841 of CM060392.1, forward strand.
ACTGGTGTTTCAACCACTGTTGCCATTACAGCAGATGTTATAACATCTGTTGTCTTCTGCTTTTTGTCAGCAGGTGGAAGTGGTGGTGAGATTGTTTTTGGTGGTGACAGTGGTGATGGTAATGTAGTAATTGTGGTGTGTGTTGAAGTAGTGTATGTTGAAGTGGGAACAGATGTTGAAACCACTGAAGTACCAGCAGTAGTTGATACAGCAGGAGTTACAACAGCTGTTTGAGTGGAGGTTTTATGCTGATGGCTTTTGGATGGTGGTTTTGGAGGCTTTGGAAATCTGGATGGGATGGACTTAGGTTTTCTTTTTGTCTTCAGATTTTTAGAATCTTTAGAACCAGAACAACCCTGCTCATACAGCTTCATGAAAGCTCTTTTCTCCTCATTCCACCTTGAAACATCCTTTGCCATTCTATCTCTTTTTACACTTGCTACTCCTTCATCAAGTGCTTCTTGAGTAGCATCAACCTTCTTACTACCATCTGGCACAGGAATTTTTCTGGTCATAGCATCCTTTTCAGGTTCAATGTAGAGACCATCATCTATTCCTTTCTTCTTCCACTCCTGAATCTTCTCCCCCTTTTTGGCATTATCATCTGGGAGTTGATCTATGAAAAGTACTGTTGGAGGAGCAGTGCCAGTGGTTTGCAGGATCTGAGTTTTGAGAGCCTTTAAATCAGCCTGAGTGTTTTTGAACCTTGACTCCATTGCATTTCTCAGCTGTTGGACATGTTTCTCATGTTGCTGATCTGCTAATTGTGCTTGTTGTTGGAGAAAAGGTTGAAACAAGTTCCAGAGCTCATTTGTAGCAGGTACCCTTTGTGGAGCAGGTGCTTGAGTTGGAACAGTAGTTGATTGTGCTTTTTGTACTTGTAACACCTGTTGTAGCATATCTTTGAGTTCTGCAACAGAGTTATCAAGTTTTCCAATACGATCCGTCAAATCCTGATATTTTAAATCATCACCCAATTTAATGGGATCATCTGATTTCCCACTAGCAGTGGTTTTATCAGTGGTTGAGGTAGGGAGTGTGCTCCAAACATCTACCACTGATGCCCCTTTTTCTTGGTACTGGGGTCTTCTTCCTTCAACACTTGACAACCTTTTGATGTTGCCAGTAGGATAAATAAATCCACTGGTGGTTGGCAGAGGTGCTATGTAAGGAATTGCCTCCAAGGAAGTCTTATTAATGAAACCACTGTCCAACTGTAAACCAGTGGGTTCAACAGTTGTAGTGGCTGCTTCACTTGGACTACCACCAAGAGTTACTTGTAACTCAAGGGGTCTAACCTCCTCAGGTTGTGTTGGTGGGTTAGCAAAGATTGATACATCAGACCCAGTCAGTTGTTGAGGTAAATTCTCATTGATAGGTGATTGAGAAGGACTGGTTAATGCCTGGTTCAAATCAATTGCATCCAACAGCAGTTTAGTTGGTGTGGGAATTGTGGATGTGAAAGGTGATGTAGAAGATGGATTTGCCCCGGGTATTGAGCTGTGGATGATAGAAACAAGTGTTTCCAGAGCATCATGATGTGGAGACCCTATTTGTACAACCTGTTCTTTTTGTGAAGAAGCAGGAGGAGTTTCGGTTATGGGTTGAGATATTTGTACCAACTGCTGTGAGGAAGAAGCAGCAGTGGTTTCTTGTGACTGTTGTGTTGTCACAGGCATTTGCTCTGGTATCTCATCCTCCAGAGTTGCCTTTTTGATGGGTTTGGGGGGTTTTTGTGTTTTTCTTTTTGTTTGCTTTTTGGTGATTTTAGGTGTGGGTTTCAAAACAGTTGTTCTGCTGTTTTGATCACCTTGAGCAGTGGGCTCAGCAGCAGATACCTGAGGAGCAGTTGTAACTGCTAAAATCTGCTCAGGCACCTCTGCTTGTGTTTTGCAAGGTGCTAACATTCTTGAAAAATTTTCAGTTGTTAAACTGTTTATTTGAGTAGAATCACCTTGGTTTATTACAGCTAAATCATCCTTACTGAATTTCTTTTCAAAATAGTAACTCAAAAACCTTGGAAACAGTAAGAATGATTTTGTTTCAACATTATTAACCAAATCTTTAAAGATTTCCCGAGAATAGTTAAAATTTTCTCCTTGAAGAATAGCATATCCCAGATTTTGAATCTTTAAAGGGATTTCATTGAAAGAAGTGGTTTTGTTTGAAACACATAGTAGGAGGGTATGAAATAAAAACCTGGTTGCAGAAGGAAAATAACCTTTTTCTAAGGTAATTTTCTTCATCATTGTGGCTTCATACCCTCTCTCAATGAAGTCAGTTTGTAACTCGTTTTTAGTGAAAGAAATTTTACCTTCCTGATCACCGAGTTGAAAGACCTCTGAAATGGATTGTGGCGTGATTTGGACAGCTTTACCCTTTATAGAAGAGTTTATGGTGGTTGTAGTGTCTCCTTGTTTTTCAAGGGTTGCATTCTTCCAGAACTCTCTTTGGGTGGCCAAATAGATTGATGCATCGACGGTAAACAAAGTTTTGTACTTTGATTTTGCCATGATGTCAATGATGGAATCGAAAACTCTGGTGGTTCCTGGTTTTGTGAGAAGACCCAGGAGATTGTGAGATGGTTTATATGGGATTTCAGTTGAGATTGCCTTTTGAGAGGCTGTTTTCGATGATGATTTGGATAAGGGTTTTGAAGATGACTTCGATTTTGTCATTTTGAAGATGAATGATCGAAGAAATTTGTGGAAGATGAGATGAAAAACTGTTTTGAGAAGAGAATTTTTAAGAATTCAATTCGACAGTAAAACCCTGTTTTGGTGGTGAATGGGGGATTTTATAGGGAAGAAAGTAAATGCTGAGGTGGCAGCCGTTACAAAAGGTCTGACCACTATGTACTGCCCACGTGACAACCCCTGGTGAAAGTGAAGGACAGTACTTTTATGAAAGTGACTAATGAAGGCAGTGGTATGAAAGCAGTGGATGATTTTCACTATCAGTGGATAGCATATCAGTGGATAATAAACTGCTTTTGAACAACAGAGTTTATCAAAAGAATGAGAGAACAGGGGTTGACTTTCAGCAGTGGACAGACATTAGAAGTAGAGCAGACTTTTGAACAATCAGTGGTTAGTGGCAGACTTTTAAGGATTTTAATGAAAAATATCATTTTTAGCTATTTTTAAGGATGGAGTTTTGATTTTCTGAAAACATTTTGTTGCTTTTATTCATAGAAAAACAAGATGATGCTTGTTATTCCATGTTCAGCATTCCAATTCTAGAGACCAAGCTTTCAAAAGTGGCTGTATCAAGTGCTTTTGTGAGCACATCTGCCAGCTGATCTTTAGTTGGAACATGATGCAGAGAAATCAAACCTTTTTCATAGCAATCCCTCACAAAGTGATGTCTGATGTCGATGTGTTTGGTAGTTGAATGGGAAACTGGATTTTTGATGATATTTTATGCTGCATGGCTATCCAACATGAGTGGTGTCTTTAAGGCAGTGATACCAAAATCCAGTAACTGATTTTGAAGCCACAGGAGTTGGGTTGTACAGCTTGCAGCAGCAATGTATTCAGCTTCAGTAGTGGATGTTGAAACAGCTGCTTGCTTTTTGCTTTGCCATGAGACTAAGCAATCACCTAGAAACTGGCACCCTCCTGATGTGGACTTCCTTGTAGTGTGACATCCAGCAAAGTCACTGTCTGAAAAACCTGAAAGCTTGATGTTCCCATTAGCTGGATACCAGATACCAAGTGTGGGAGCACCTTTTATGTATCTGAAGATCCTTTTTACAGCAATGAGATTTGATTTTCTGGGAGCTGATTGACTTCTTGCACAGACACATGTTGCAAACATGATGTCTGGTCTAGATGCAGTTATGTACAGTAAAGACCCAATCATGCTTCTATAAAGTGTTTGGTCAATCAGCTCATCCTTTTCATCAGACATGACAAGCTTATTTGTTGCCATGGGTGTGCTGCATGGTTTACAATCATTCATATCAAATTTGGTTAAAAGTTCTTTAGCATATTTGCTTTGATGAATGAAAGTTCCATTTTGCATTTGCTGTACTTGGAGACCAAGAAAGCATTGCAGCTCACCCATTGCACTCATTTCAAACTCAGCTGTCATGAGTTCTCTAAACTCTTCACATATTGAGTTACATGTGCTTCCAAAAATAATGTCATCCACATAAATCTGGACAATCATTAAATCCTTCCCTCTCCATTTTAAAAACAGTGTTTTATCAATGGTACCTCTTTTGAAACCATTTGAGAGTAGGAAGTTGGAAAGAGTTTCATACCAGGCCCTCGGTGCTTGTTTTAAGCCATACAAAGCTTTGTTTAGCCTGTAGACATGATCTGGATAAAATGGATCCTCAAAACCTGGAGGTTGACAAACATACACCTCTTCTTGAATTGTACCATAGAGGAAAGCACTTTTGATATCCATTTGAAACACCTTCATATTGTGGTTGACAGCAAAGGCCAGGAACAGTCTAATTGCTTCTAATCTTGCAACAGGGGCAAATGTTTCATCATAATCAATCCCCTCTTCCTGTCTGTAACCTTGAACCACAAGCCTGGCTTTATTCTTGACAACAATACCCCTTTCATCAGTTTTGTTCTTAAAGACCCACTTTGTGCCAATGGGACTAACCTCTTCTGGCAGTGGTACAAGCTCCCATACTTGTTGTCTTTTAAACTGTTGGAGCTCCTCTTGCATGGCTTCTACCCAGCTGTTGTCTTTCAGTGCCTCTTGGTACTTGACTGGCTGATGGAGTGATAGAAAACCAGCAAAAAGAAAAATGTTTTGGGTTTGGCTTCTTGTGAGCACCCCTTCATTTATGTTGCCAATAATTTGATCAGGTGGATGAGATCGCAAGAAGATTAAATCTCCTTGGTATGGTATGATGGCATTGGTTGGTGAAGGCTGCAAATGTGTATCATCTGAGCTAACCACTGCTGGGGACTTTGATGATCCAGCAGTGGCTTCAAAAGGTGGTGGAATAGGAGGTAATGAAGTGGACAACTGCTGACTTTTATCTACTGTTTGAGGACTTTTGTCAGCAGTGTTTGAGGATGTGGAAGCAGTGGTTGATGGGCTACTTTGGTCAACAACTGTTGAGGTAGCAGTGGTTGAGCTTTGACAACTGTTTTGAACAGCTGGTGCTTTTCCCTTTGTGGCAGACCTTTGAGGGATGATGATTTCATACCCATAGTCTGGTGTTGTATCCTCTGATGGACCTGCACTGTTAGTCTTGACAGCAGTATTTTCAAAAGTAAAATTTTCAAGATCAAACAGATCTGCAGGGTTTGCTGGGATTTTCATTGATGAAAGTTCATTGAATTTTACATTCAAAGTCTCCTCCACTGCCTTGGTCCGTGTATTGAACACTTTGTAGGCCTTAGCAGTGGTTGAGTATCCCAAATGATAACCACAATCAATTTTGGCTGCAAATTTTGAAATGGAATCTTTTAAGTTCAAAATGAAACATGGGCAGCCAAATACCTTGAAATATGAGATCAGTGGTTTGATTTTATACAGAATTTCATAAGCAGTCTTTTTGTGCCTAGGGTTTATTAAAACTCTGTTCTGGACATAGCAAGCAGTGTTTACTGCCTCTGCCCAGAAAGTTAGTGGCAAACCTGAATCTGCAAGCATGGTTCTGGCAGCCTCAATCAGGGTTCTGTTCTTCCTTTCCACTACCCCATTCTGCTCTGGTGTTCTAGGGATGCTGTACTGCCTTACAATCCCTTTCTTCACACAGAAGGCATCCAACTCCTTATTTTTAAATTCTGTGCCATTGTCACTCCTAAAGCTTTTCACTGGAAGGTCAAATTGCTTTTCAACCTGTGTTACAAAGTCTTGCAAAATGCCTGCAGTCTCATCTTTTGAGTGTAAAAAGAAAGTCCATGTAAACCTAGAAAAGTCATCAACAATAACCAAACAATATCTTTTCTTTTTGAGGCTCATGACTTGAACTGGGCCAAACAAATCCATGTGTAGCATCTGCAAACACTGAGTTGTTTTGGATTCTTCAATGGACTTAAAAGAACTTTTATGCTGTTTTCCTTTTAAACAGGAAATGCAATGTTCAGGACATGAAAACAATTTTTGTGGTAGGCCTCTCACCAACCCATTTTTTGAAATTTCTGTGATTGTCTTAAGATATGTGTGCCCCAGTCTTCTGTGCCAAAGTTCTGTCTCTTTGTTAGAGGCAGCTGAGAACAGACAGGCATCAGCTCTGGGACACTCTTTTGACATGTCAACAACATAAACATTGCCACTTCTTTGAGCAACAAGTTTAGTTTGACCAGTTTTGATTATTGCTTCAATCTTTTTGACCATTTCTGGTCCAACAATCCTACAACAGTCTTTTGTGAAGAATGACCCAAATCCCTTGTCACTCATTTGGGACACACTCAGAAGGTTGAATTTTAGATTGTCTATTAGATTGACATTTTCAAATTTTACTTTTCCAGACTGCACTGTACCAGACCCCAGAACTTTCCCTTTACTATTATTCCCAAAGGATATATCACCCCCACCATGGATTTTAAAGTCTTTGAGGAGGGCTTTACATCCTGTCATGTGCCTGGAGCCTCCACTATCTACATACCAAAGACTATCAAAGCATGCAGAAGCTCCCTTGGCAGCTGCCATCATTGCACAATCACATTGATGATCTTCTTCATCATCAGCTTTCACCTTCTTTTCACCAGCCTTTTCTTCTTTCTCTTCTTCTTTGTCCTCTACGGACCATGGATCTGTCATTGGTTCAATCAGGGTACCTGAACTTTCTCCAATCAGTAGTTCACCAGCCACAGCAGTAACCACTGCTTCAGTCACCTCATCCACTGTTTCAATACTCAGCTGTTCCTCCTCAGTTTCAACCCCCTCCTGTATTGACTCTAATGCCATCAAACAAAACTCATCATGAGAAGAATCATTAGAAGCATAGAGTGCAAAATTTTCATCACTAAGGTCTTCAGGCATACTGCTCCAGTCAACAAACCCTTGAGTGAAAAAACTTTGTTGATCTGGTTGTACTGCTGCTGGAGCAGTGGTTTGAGGTGCAACAGGTTGCACTTGTACCTGTGGAGCAGGGGTTTGAACATATTGGATCTGTGGAACAGTAGTTTGGACATAGTGCACTGGCACAGGGGCAGCAGCATAGTGAGCAGTGTTCACTTGAGCTGCAGGGGTATATTGGGTTTAGTGCACAGTGTTTTGACTTTGTGGTCTAGGATTAGAGCTAGGATGAGTAACTATTGGTCCAGTGTTTTGACTTCTGCATTCCCTAGCAAAGTGCCCTAACCTATTGCACTTGTAGCACTTGATTTTCAATTTATCCAACCCAACCCTTAGATTCCCATGCAAACCTGGGAATTTTCGCCCTGTTCTTTTGTAAAATTTGCTAGTTCTAACACTTAGCAAAGCCAGTTGGTGCAGGATGTCCATTTCCTCTAAATCAGTGGGATCGAAATGTTGTAAATCATTTAGTTCAAAGCTTAAATTGTCTGACATCTGGTTTTCGTTTGCAGTGAATGCATAACTAGCAGAGTGAGGATCAGGGTTGTTAAAATTTGCACCAGCAGTTATGTCAATGAAGTGATCATAACCCTGATCCTTACCACTGCTCCCAGATTCTTCTTGACCGAGAAGAGCAGTATTACCGAAAGTGTAATCATCAGTAACTTTTCCTGACTCTTGTAACCTCCTTTTCTGGTTCAACTCCCTTTCGTAGGTCAGGAGCCGACCATGGAGTTGGGTCAAGGTCAGATCCTTGAACTCAGGTGAGTTTCGGGTGACAAAAGCTATTGTGTCCCATTTTTCTGGCAGTGACCTGAGAAACCTGCTATTTTGAGTTGAGTTTGTAAATGTAGTGTTAACAAGCCTCAGTTCACTGATGAGACAGCTGAAACGCTCAAATTGTTGCGTTAGTGATTCACCTTTAACGTAGCAAAATGTTTCATACTGTTGGTTCAGGATTTCCCTATTGTTTTCTATGACTTCCTCGGTTCCCCCAAACTATTCCTTAAGTGCGTCCCATAACTCTTTGGCACTGTTACAGTGTAACAGTCCAGCATATATCTCATTGGGCAGCGCTGATGCTATGATGCTAAACGCTTTAGCATCTAGTTCGATCTTTTGAAAATCGGTTTCGGTATAATTTTCAACTGGTTTAGGAACGAACTTTTTAGCATCTTCAGCGCTCGGCACTGAAGGAACATGGGGACCATAAATGACATACCTCCAACAACCTGTGCTTTGTTGAGCGAGGATGTGACCCATCCTCCTCTGCCAGATGTTGTACTCATTTCTTTTTAACATAGGTGGTTTAAAAAGTGAGCCGATGTTGTTTTTATCATCTTGAGATTGTGACGTCATTCTTGTTGTTTTACAGACACTGAGAAATCAACTTTAATGGTGATTAATCCTTGCTCTGTTTTTCAACGGACGAACAAACGATCAGTATCAACTGTTATGAGCTGAACTATTTACGTCAAAATGATTGTTAGATCAAATTTGACTGTCCAAGCTCTGATACCAATTGTTGGATCTGAGTTTGTTTCTGATTGTATTTTCGTTTGAAATTAAGATGGAAATGAAAGAGTTGTGCAGTGGAATTAAGATGAAAAACAAACTTTGCATACAATCAAACGAGAGTAATACTTTAATCAAACATCTTTACACAATGAATCGAAAGATTGAATTTGTTTCAACAACGATTACAATTATTGATGAATGAATGCAAACTCCCCCTCAGCCAGAGCTCAGTAGTTTGTTCGTGCAAAGAAGACGATGTTGCAAAAGAGCTAATAGAACAGTACAAAGTACTGAACTATTTATAGGCACTTGCAAACCACTGAGCATCTTTAGCTGACGTCACCATGAAAGTGACATCTAACCTCCTAACAAACTCTAACCTCTGATCTATACAAACACTGATGTACTAACAACTGCTATTACAATTTATTACATAAAAACACTTAAACAGCTGCTGCTTCCTTCCACTGCTGTGAACCCAGCAGTGCTTGTCCGGATCAGCAGTACTTGACTCAAGGCAGTAGATTGAATCAGCAGAGCTTTGGTCTTTCATCAGTCTTTGACATTTGGCAGTAGATGCAAGGCAGCAGTTGTAGGTCAGCACTTAGTAAGATCAGCAGATAGGAGGTCAGCAGATATGAAGCCACTTTCAAGGGGAGAGATTTGTATGAACCAACTGTAATCATCTGCTTATTCTGGATCCACTGCTCTGATCCAGTTTTGGCTTTAATTATCTGGTCCTCTGATAGGGTTCAATCCCAACATTAGGTCTATCCTGCCACAATAACCGAAGCAACTTGACATTATTGGATATCATGATTACAAAGGCAACTTGACTATTGGATTCAATGAATATGTCAAATGGCTACTTTTTACAGGACTTATTGCATGAATAAACTATTGTTTATTCATGTACCCAGCCTTTTATAAATAGAAGGCTCAACCAGCAGAAGTCAATTGAGTTTGAAGCTTAGCATTCACACATACTACAAAACTCCATTGCCCTCTCACCCACAGAATTCAAGATTCATTTGTATTAGATAATAATCTTACAATCACCTTATAAATCATTTTGTTTCAAAGTGATATAAACTTGATAATTCTGTAGGTCTTGTTTCTGAAAGTCTGATTTCCATTTCCGCACATCTTTTTCACATCTACTGAAATCACTTGCCATATTACGTGAAAAGAAGTTGTTCAGGCCATACTGGGTCCAACAGAACCCTTGAACCACGAGCCTTTCTTTATTCTTGACAACAATACCCCTTTCATCAGTTTTGTTTTTGAAGACCCACTTTGTGCCAATAGGACTCACACCCTCTGGCAGTGGAACAAGCTCCCAAACATGTTGTCTTTTAAACTGTTAGAGCTCCTCTTGCATGGCTTCTACTCAGCTGTTGTCTTTTAGTGCCTCTTGGTACTTGACTGGCTGATGGAGTGATAGGAAACCAGCAAAAAGACAGATGTTTTGGGATTGGCTTCTTGTTAGCACCCCTTCACTGATGTTGCTAATGATTTGGTCAGGTGGATGAGACTTCAAGAAGATTAACTCTCCTTTGTATGGAACAATGTCATTTAAGGGTGAGGGCTACAGATGTGAATCATCTGAGCTAACCACTGTTGGTGACTTTGATGATCCAACAATGGCTTGAAATGAAGGTGGAGGAATAGGAGGAAGTGGTGTGAAAGCATGCTGATTTTTATCCACTGTTTGAGGACTTTTATTAACAGTTCTTGAGGATGTGGAAGCAGGGGTTAATGGGCTACTTTGGTCAACAACTGTTGAGGTAGCAGTGGTTGAGCTTTGACATCTGTTTTGATCATCTGCTGCTCTTCCAATTGATGCAGACTTTTGTTGTGGAATGATGACTTCATATCCATAGTCTGATGGAGGACTTTGAGATGGACCTGCACTGTTAGTCTTGACAGAAACATTTTCAAAGGTGAATTTATCAAGATCAAATAATTCTGCAGGATTTGCTGGGATTTTCATTGAAGAGAGTTCATTGAACTTCACATTCAAAGTCTCTTCCACTGTCTTAGTCCTAGTGTTGAACACTTTGTAGGCCTTAGCAGTGGTTGAGTATCCCAAATGATAACCACAATCAATTTTGGCTGCAAACTTTGAGATAGAATCTTTTAAGTTTAAAATGAAACATGGGCAGCCCAAAACTGTAAAATATGAGATCAGTGGTTTGATTTTATACAGAATTTCATAGGCAGTCTTTTGATGCCTGGGGTTTATTAAAACTCTGTTCTGGACAAAGCATGCAGTGTTTACAGCCTCTGCCCAGAAAGTTAATGGCAAACCTGAATCAGCAAGCATGGTCCTGGCAGCCTCAATCAAAGTTCTGTTCTTTCTTTCAACTACCCCATTTTGTTCTGGTGTTCTTGGAATGCTGTACTGCCTTACAATTCCTTTTGACACACAAAACTCATCCAACTCCCTATTTCTGAATTCTGTGCCATTGTCACTCCTGAAGATATTTACTGGCAAGTCAAACTGCTTTTCAACCTGTGTGACAAAGTCTTGCAGAATGCTTGCAGTCTCATCTTTGGAATGTAAGAAATAAGTCCATGTAAACCTAGAAAAGTCATCTATAATTACCAAGCAATATCTTTTCTTTTTAAGACTCATGACTTTAACTGGGCCAAACAGATCCATGTGAAGCATTTGCAAGCACTTAGTTGTTTTGGACTCTTCAATGGACTTAAAAGAGCTTTTATGTTGTTTTCCTTTTAGGCAGGAAACACAGTGCTTAGGACAGGTGAATAGTTTTTGAGGAAGACCTCTTACTAACCCCTGTTTTGATAAAGCAGTGATTGTCTTGAGATTTGTGTGCCCCAGTCTTCTGTGCCAAAGTTCTGTCTCTTTGTTAGAGGCAGCTGAGAATAGACAGGCATCAGTTCTTGGGGTTCTCTTTTGATAAATCAACTACATAAACATTGCCACTTCTTTGAGCAACAAGTTTAGTTATTCCATTTTTTATTATTTCTTCAATCTTTTCAACCATTTCTGCTCCAACAATCCTACAACATTCCTTAGTAAAGAAAGAACCATAACCTTTGTCACTCATTTAAGAGACACCAAGGAGGTTGAATTTTAGATTGTCTATCAGATTGACATTTTCAAACTTAACATTTCCAGACAGTACTGTACCAGAACCCATCACCTTCCCTTTACTATTATTACCAAAAGATATATCACCCCCTCCTTGAGTTTTGAATTCTTTGAGTAGGGCTCTACATCCAGTGATGTGCCTAGAGCCTCCACTATCTAGATACCAAAGACTATCTAAGCATGCATAAGCTCCCTTAGTTGCAGCCATCATGGCGCAATAACAGGTATGATCACTTTCTTCTTGAGTTTTCTCTTCTTTTTCACCTTCTTTCTTCTTTTCTTCTTCTTCTTCTTCTTCAGACCAGGGGTCAGACAGTGGTTCCAACAGGGGTTTTGAACTTTCTCCCAACAGTATTTCATCAGCAACAGCAGTAACCACTGCTTCAGCAATTTTGTCCACTGTTTCATCACTTGACTGTCCTTCTTCAGCTTCCAGCTCTTCTGGTATAGTCTCCAATGCTACAAAACAAATATCATCACTAGAAACATTATTTTGAGCATAGAGTGCAAAATTTTCATCTCCTAACTCTTCAAGTAAGCTGCTCCTGTCAACAAGGCCTTGGGTGAAAAAGCTTTGCTGATCTGGTTGAACCACTGCTGGTGTAGCTTGTTGAGGTGCAGCTTGTTGCACCTGAACCTGAGGAGCAGGGGCCTGGACATACTGTATTTGAAGAACAGTGGTTTGAACATAATGCACAGGAGCAGGGGTTGCAGGGTGTGCATAGTGAGCAGTGTTTATATGAGCAGCAGGGGCATATTGCACAGTGCTTTGGTTATTTTGTGGTCTAGGGTTTGAGCTAGGATGTGTAATAATTGGTCCATTGGTTTGACTCCTGCATTCCCTAGCAAAATGACCTAGCCTATTACACTTATAGCACTTAATCTTTGACTTATCCAGCCCCACTTTTAGATTCCCATGTAACCCTGGAAATTTTCTCCCTGTACTTTTGTAAAACTTGCTGGTTCTAACACTCAGCAATGCAAGTTGATGCAAAATGTCCATTTATTCTAAGTCAGTTGGATCAAAATGTTGCAAATCATTGAGTTCAAAGCACAGATTGTCAAAATTCTGGTTTTCACAACTAGCTATGAAAGCATAGTTGTTTGAGTAAGAATCAGAGTTGTTAAAGGCTCCACCAGCTGTTATATCAATATAATGATCATAACTCTGATCCTTACTACTACCAGATTCTTCTTGACCCAAAAGAGTTGTGCTGCCAAATGAATACTCATCTGCAACTTTTCCAGACTCTTGTAACTTCTTTTTCTGGTTTAACTCCCTTTCATAGGTCAGGAGTCTACCATGATGTTGGGTCAGGGTCAGATCTTTGAACTCAACAGAGTTTCTGGTTACAAAAGCAATTGTGTCCCACTTTTCAGGAAGTGATCTTAAAAACCTGCTGTTAACAATTGATTTAGGAAATTCAGTTTTAACAAGCTTAAGTTCACTTATGAGACAACTAAATCGCTCAAACTGTTGTGTTAATGTTTCACCCTTAATGTGACAAAAGGTTTCATACTGTTGGTTCAAAATTTCCCTGTTGCTTTCAATTACTTCTTCAGTTCCCCCAAATTGTTCTTTAAGTGCATCCCACAATTCCTTGGCACTGTTACAGTGTAACAGCCCAGCATAGATTTCATTGGGGAGTGCAGATGCAACGATGCTAAATGCCTTGGCATCCAGTTCAATTTTCTGAAAATCCTGATCAGTATAGTTCTCAATTTTCTTAGGTTCGAACTTCTTTGGATCCTCAGCACTCGGCACCACTGGAACATGTGGTCCAAAGATAACCGACTTCCAACATCCAGTATTCTGTTGAGCTAAGATGTGACCCATCCTTCGCTCCCAGATGTTGTACTCATTTCTCTTCAACATAGGTGGTTTGAAGAGAGAACCAATGTTATTGTTCATATCTTGTGATTGTGACGTCATTCTAGTTGTTTTATAGGCACTGATTAATCAACTTTGCTCGTGATTAAACCTTACTCTGTTTTTCAACGAAACGAACAATTAAAGAGTATCAACAATTTTGAGATGAACTTTTTACGTCACAATGATTGTTAGATCAAGTTTGACTGTCCAAGCTCTGATACCAATTGTTAGGATCTGAGTTTCTTATGATTGTGCTTGTTTGAATGTAATGAAAATGAATTAAGATAAAGTGCAGCGGAAATAAGATGGAACAAACTTTCAACACAATCAAATGAGAGAATTGCTTTCAACAAACATGTTTAACATGGAATCGAATGATTGTATTTATTACAAACTTCAATTACACTTGCATGAATGCATACAATCTCCCCCTCAGCCTGAGCTCACAGAGAATGTTCGTACAGAATGACTTGTGATGAAGAGAGCTAATAGAACAGTACAGGGTACTGTTCTATTTATAGTACAGAACAAACCACTGTGGCATCTTTGCTGACGTCACCATGAAAGTGACATCTAACCTCCTAACAAACTCAAACTACTGACCTATTACAATCAATAATTACAAACAACTGATTACAATATACAAAGCATAAACAAAACAACTGATCCTTCATTCCACTGCTTAGGCTCCAGCTGTGCTTTGGTCTTCAGTAGTACTTGAGACATAACAGTTAATTGAGCATCAACACTTAGTCTTCATCAGTCTTTTAGGTCAGCAGTAGTTAGGAAGGGCAGTACTTGAATCCATCAGATGTTAGAACCACTGTCAAGGGGAAATATCAAATACAAACATCTGTTTATTCTGGATCCACTGATCTGATCCAGTTTTGGCTTTAATCAACTGTTCCTCTGTAGGGTTTAATCCCAACAGCTGGAATCCTGAGGATGCATCCATAAAGGTTAGCATTTCATGACCGGTAGTTGCATCCACCATCGAGTCTATATGAGGCAGAGGGAATGGGTCTTTAGGACATGCTTTGTTCAAGTCTGTGTAATCTACACAAACTTTCCATTTCCCATTCTTCTTTTGAACCACGACCACATTTGCTAGCCACTTGGGAAATTTGACTTCCCTAATCATCTTGGACTTCAATAATCTTTCAACCTCTTCCTGAATAATTGCGTTTCGTTCAAGAGCAAACTTCCTTCTGTTTTGCTGAACAGGCTTGAAAGACATGTAAATTCCAAGCTTGTGAGTTATAATATCCTTGGAAATACCTGTCATATCCTCATGCTTCCATGTGAATGTTGACATCCTACATTTCAAAAAGTTAGTTAATTGATTTTCAATATCATGAGGGATATTGGCTCCTACGAGCACCGAGATATCTGGATTATCCTGATCCAGGATAATTTTCTTAACATCCTGCTCTGAAGCCTCCACGATATCCTGGGCTCGTATCTTTAATTGCTATCCTGCTTTGGGCTTGGTTGAGGATTTCATCGAGGAAGAATAACATTCTTTTGCCTCTTGTTGATCGCTTTCCACCTTGACAACCCCCCTAGGGGTAGGGATCTTGATACACTGATGATAGGTTGACGGCACAGCTTTCATATCATGGATCCATGGTCTGCCCAATATGATATTGTAACAGGATAAGGAGTCCATGACACAGAAACGTTGCATTGAGTTGACTCCCTCAACATATACTGGCAGCTTTATCTCTCCCACAGTATTCTTGGCCTCTCCATTGAACCCGACAAGTACAGTGGATTTTGAAGTGATCTCCATCGGGGAAATATTCATCCTTTTCAGTGTTTCCAGTTGAATAATGTTGACGGAGCTGCCATTATCCACCAGTATCCTGCGCACAAAATGATTAGCAATATATAAAGTTATTACCAAACCATCATGATAGGGATCCTGGACACTATCCAGGTCATCAATATCAAATGTTATCACTTTATCGGTTGTGAGTGTTGTCATCCTGGTCGGCTTATCTCCTCGTTCTGCCTTAGCCTCCTTTGCATGTCGTTTTGCCGCAGAATAAGAGGTTCCACATATGTCGGATCCTCCAGAAATAAAGTTAATTATCTTGGCATCCGCAGGAGGTGATGCTGCTCATTCAGGATCCTTTTCAATATCCTGACCCTTATTCTTTTTTATGCCCAGAAGATCCTTCAGGTATCCTTTGCTTAGTAGATAGCTTATTGTTATGGGTGAATTTCTACTCATATATCCTGAATAATATTCTGACTATGTTTCTTTTATTGTGATCAGGATACCGGATCAGGATATTGGTAACATCCTGATACAGTATCCTGGTAATGACTAATTAATTCACGTGCAGATTAATGAAGCAAGTTTATAACGTTCAAGTGGACTTCTTCTCCCTAAGACTCGGGCTAATCTGTTGGAATAGGAACGTTGAAGGTGGAAGACGTGGACTACAATGTTCACAAAGGGAATATTCGTTTTATCCCGGATTTCTAGGCTAGTTAGTTAGCTTTGCTTTACTATAAATAGGATTGATCGGATCAGATAAGAACACACACAATTTATCGTACACTCTTGCTCTCTAGCTGCAATCACTCACAACACACTCACACTTGTATTTAAATCGCATTGTAACACCTAGTCGATCCGTATTATATCCTGCATTGTATCCTGATATCTGAAGTAATAAGAAGAACAAGGCAGCTGCGATTGTCAGCTCCCAAGGTTTTGTGCCGGCGATCTAGATTGATCAAGGGCTTTTCTCGTACATCCTGTGTCACCCTTTACCTTTTTTGCTCATTGTTTGATTGTTGATACAGCTCGATATCCTGAGCCGTATCCTGAAAACTGTTTTTGTTAACAACTTAACCAACATATTTTTCACAAACACCTCTAGCACACTACCTCACTTAACTAATTTGATCACTTAATTGCTTCGGTAATTTTTGACCAAAACAATTTGGCGCCCGCCGTGGGGTAAGTGGTGCTATTTCTACTAAAAGCTTTTGCAAAATCATTACTTGGTTTTTTATTTTCGAAACTTTTGGCTATACTATTTTCAATGGCCTCAAGATCAAACATGAGCTCTTCTACCGTGTCTGCCACAACTTCTGCAACCGTTGGTTCGGTGCTTCCACCACCTCCGAGGATGCAAGCCTCTTCACAGCCTCAGGATCTTTCAAGAGGAACAGAAACTCATGTGGCTCGGGATGTTATCCCCATTCGGAATGTTCAAGGATCTGCTGTCTCAGGGGGTACTCCTATTTTGGCTTCTAATGATGAAATTTTGAATTTGTTTGGCAATATACAGGATCAGATAAAGCAGCAGCAGGAAACAAATCAAATGCTAATAAGAGAAATACAGCTCTTGAAGTCCGGTCCGAGTAGGCCTGCTGAGGATATTGTCACTCCCCTGCAGCCAAGAGCATTGAACTTCAGTTCAGCAGTGTACACCGAGGATAATAGGGGCAATATTGTGCCTAGTCATTCCCAGAATCATACTCCTGAGATACCCTCTTCATTTAGGGTGTCAACTAGGAGAAGTTCAGGATATGCTTCAGGATATGGCCAGAATCCTCAGACTGGTAACGTGTCTAATAATGCTAATGCCCTTGTTACTAACAGTCTTGGATCTTTGCAGGATGCAGGTATGACATCAACATTTTCTAGGGAGCTTCAGAAATTGAAGGACATGATATCCAGTGTACCTGGGGTGGTCCAGCCAATTCCAGAAGTGTCCCAGGACAGCCACAGGATATCCTGGTTTGTACATCCTATCTGTGATGCTGAAATCCCAAAAAGATTTCAAACCCCCCAACATGAAGCTCTATGACGGAACTATGGATCCTGAAGAGCATATTGCTCAGTATAGGGAAAGGATGGAAATTAATCCTATCCCTCCAGATCTCAAGGAAGCGTGCCTCTGCAAGGGTTTTGGTTCTACCTTAATAGGATCAGCCTTAAAGTGACTCTTGAATGTTCCACCTCATTCAATTACATCGTTTGCTCATTTAGTCAATTTGTTTAATAGTCAATTTTCTTGCAGTCGAAGTTTTGAAAAACTAACCAGTGATCTCTACAGGATAACTCAAGGACCTCAGGAATCCTTGAGGGATTATGTGAACAAGTTTAGCAGGGAATCTCTCGATATCCCACACCTTGATGTTGCAACAGCCGTGCAAGCATTCAAAATGGGTTTGCAAAAGGATTCCCAATTTTATCAGGATCTTGAAATGAATCCTTGCAGGAACCTGGATGAGGCTCGAAACAGGGCCTTGAGATACATTCGACTGGAAGATGATAAAAAGATGCAAGAGAGGATGAATTCATCCTCAACTTATGAATCAACTAACAGGAAGTCAGAGTCCTCATACAAACCATATCGCTCTAAGCCATATGGCAGGAATGAAGGCAAGAAAGTGAATGCTGTTGAAGACGAGGATCCTGAGGAGTATCCTAAGTTGTCAGAATATTGTTTTTCTGTTAATATACCTGAACTGATGTATGCTATGCAGGGCTTAGGAGACAAAGCAAGGTGGCCCAGGAAGAACCAACAAAAAGCTGATTGGAAGGATAAATCCAAGTGGTGTGCCTTCCATGAGGATTTTGGGCATGTTACGGAAGATTGCATTGCTCTGAGGAAGGAAATAATCTATCTCCTGAGCAAAGGATATCTGAAAGATCTTCTGGGAAGAAAGAAGAATAAGGGTCATGTCACACCCCGACCACGAAGAACAACAAATCGTGGCTGAAACATCGGGGAGTGTTGTAACAGAATCATTATTTCATAACACATGGATTGAAGTTCTTGTTTTATTGAATTAAATGTTTTACATTACATTGAAATTTGAAACAAAACATGACAATTAGACTTTTATTGTTATTAAGTCACTAAGGCCTCGTCCGTTCCTATGTGAGCATGCATCAATATCATCATCAAATATCACCAACTATGGTACCTGAAACACATGTGAAAATACGTTAGCATAAAAATGTCGGCGAGTACATAGGTTTTATGTGAGTATTAGATTCATGGCTCGTTTACATTTTTGAAAATCACTTGAATACCTTTGTTAATTAATAATTAGAAAACCAAGTTTTGTAAAATGTTTGGAATGTAAATTGAAATAACTATGTCAAAACAAATTTGTTTTATAAAACCTCGATACCATGAATCTTAACTCCAAAACATTTGTTTAAGTAAACCCAAATTTTAAATCGTTTTTGAAATAAAACTCGAATGTTTATGTTGTTAGAAAAAACCTTGTAATATAACTTTGTTTTGAATAACCTTGCCCAAGTGATCTAAATAACGCAACGATATATAAAGTGTTAAAAGCACTTATATATAGGAAGTACCAGCGGTGTATCCACCATGCTTTTAACACATTACCCCCGCCCCGTTACCTAATCACTTCCCTAACCCAACGGTTCAAACAGATTCAAACGGTTCACATAATTCAAACAGTTACAAACAGTTCACACAAATCAAATGGTTACAAACGGTTCACACAAATCAAACGGTTACAAACGGTTCACACAAATCAAATGGTTACAAACGGTTCACACAAATCAAACGGTTACAAATGGTTCACACAAATCAAACGGTTACCAACGGTTCAAAAGGTAAAACAATGTGCCAGCATGCTAAGGGAACATACATAGCAAAACTTAATGAAATTATGTACTATATATGTAATAATGAACATAACAAGCATATGATATAAAAACATGAAAAGCACGAAAGTAACAAGTAGGCACATGTGTTTCACCCCAAAACATTTGAAAACAGTAAAAGAGGGGACTATGTACTCACTTGAGGATGCTTAGAAGTCTTGAATAACAACCAAGCAAGCTAGAGGGATCACGGAAATCCAACGGCACCTAATATAGGTAACTATGTTAATAAACCGGACCTAAATCGGAGGATTGGACAAAATGAGGTTTCGTAAACCAAATGAGTGTAGGGACTCATGTAATATGGTTTAACAAAGCCTACATTCTAAAACGAAACCTAACCTAAGTGCTTACGACCCATTACGACTCGTTAAGGTAGCTTACGCCACTTTAACGCGTCGTTCACGTAAAACTCGTTCGGACCGCCTAACTAGTCCTATGACAAGTATTATATGCCTTAACATGTTTAATAATGTTTCCTAATCAGTTTAGATGCCAAAATTTATGTTTCATATGCTTAAAATGAATTTATGCGTAAAAAGGGCATTTTGGTCATTTTCCTAAGGCATATAAATTACCTATCATACAACTAACTAAACAAAGTGACCATAAGGTATAACCTCAAAAGGTTATTTCCTATACAACTATGGTCACAATAAATGCTTGGTCGAATCCTAATGATCGACCAAACGGGTCGGGTTCGAAAGTCTAAGCGGTTGTTTAGACCGCTTATCTTACGACCTTATATAAGCACTAAACCTAAAGTGATGAGCTAAACATGTTAAAACATGTTTAACGAAGTTAGAAAACAAGTTTGATATCAAGACAAAGGGTCTTGATACCCAAGAATAGTTTGGTTGCAAAAAACACAAGAATACGCATTTTGACCGAAACTATGACTCGTCACTACACCTAATCAACGTGGTAATCAGTAGGTATAGTCACAAGAGACTATAACCATCATGATTATGCTCACGTTACGAAGTTTAAACGAACTTCGTGTTGACCATAGACTGGTCAAAGCAGAAAGTCAAACACTGTTTGACTTTTACGCTTAAAACGCATAAAAACACGAAAGAATACTTACAAAGGGTCCAAGCTAGAAGAACTTGATCTAAATACTCATGTATGAAGCATAAAGATTCAACTTAGAGCATAAAATTAGATCAAGGTGTGAGGAAAATGGAATGAGAGCTTGGGTATTTATAGATTTCGAAGAACCGTTAGGATCGTTTCTCACAAATCGTGCTTTGATCTTGACCTTACAAGTGGGCACATGGTTTTCAAAACCATGTGAATACTTAAAACCATCAAATTCCAGCCCATAGAGTGCAAAACCTTGGGTTAAAACCATCAAAACCTCAAAAATGGACCAAGTTCAATGTATCTGTCAGAAATTTCAAAAATGGTCCCTGCACTTGTAAAACTTGATTTTTTTGGCACTTTTAAGCCCCGTTAACCCCATTGCAAGGCTCTAAAATAAAGTTAAAGTATAGGGAACTTGAAATGTGCTCAAAAATATATCGGATGTCGGTTCGTTTGGTCGTATGGTTGCGTTGTTCGGTTAATTACGACGGAAATCGTAACGAACGCAAAAACGATCCAAATTACGCGACGAATGGAATTTTATCATGCCAATCACTAAAATAAAATATTTTAATGATAACATAAATTTTTGGATGTCCGGATATATTCAGAACGTAAGATATGCGCGAAAATGCAAACTTATGCACTTTTTGACGCTTTTAGTCCTTATTGATCAAGAAAGTTTATTTTTGCGCACCAAACACCTAAAATCCTATTTCTAAGCTATGTAAAGGATATTTAGGGCATATTTAACTTATGATCAAGTTCCGGAATGTTCGTTACAGTACAAATCGGCATACTTTCGTAGTTTGTCAAAATTAGTCCCTGTAAGCGAATAAACTTGATTTCGGCATACCAAACTATCCAAAACTTATTTCTAAGTTATGTAAAGGTTATTTAAGGTATGTTAAGCCTATGTCACTGTTCCGGAGTGTTTGTTGCATTAAACTGGTTATATTTACGCATCAGATCGCGTATAACCTTCCAGAAAGCAATTTAAAGCTTGAAATCGAACATGAATTGATATGTGCAAACGATACACATATTTATACAAATACCAAGTATGAAATAAAATATTTCATTGATTTGGTATTTATTTGATGGTCGCAGAGGCACAGGTGTCACAGGTCAGGATACTGAGAAGGATCCTGAACGAGCAGTATCACCTCCTGCGGATTCCAAGATAATTAACTTTATTTCAGGAGGATCCGATATCTGTGGAACCTCTTATTCTGCAGCAAAAAGACATACAAAGGATGCTAAGGAAGAAAGGGGAGATAAACCAACCAAGATGACAACCCTCACGGCCGATAAAGTGATAACGTTTGACAGTGATGACGGGGATACTGTTCAGGATCCCCATCATGAAGGTTTGGTAATAACTTTATATGTTGCTAACCACTTTGTGCGTAGGATACTGGTGGATAATGGCAGCTCTGTTAACATTATTCAGCTAGAAACACTAAAGAGGATGAATGTTTCTCCGATGGATATCACTTCAAAATCTACTATACTTGTCGGGTTCAGTGGAGAGGCCAGAAATACTGTGGGAGAAATAAAGCTGCCAGTATATGGTGAAGGGGTCAACTCGATGCAACACTTCTGTGTCATGGATTCCTTATCCTGCTACAATATTATATTGGGTAGGTCATGGATCCATGATATGAAGGTTGTGCCATCGACCTATCATCAATGTATCAAGATCCCTACCCCTTGGGGGGTTGTCAAGGTGGAAAGTGATCAACAAGAAGCGAAGGAGTGTTATTCTTCTTCAATGAAATCCTCAAAGAAGCCCAAAGCAGGATAGCAATTAAAGATGCGAGCCCAGGATATCGTGGAGGCTACAGAGCAGGATGTTAAGAAAATTATCCTGGATCAGGATAATCCGGATATCTCGGTGCTCGTAGGAACCAATATCCCTCAGGATATTGAAAATCAATTGACTAACTTTTTGAAATGCTGGATGTCAACATTCGCATGGAAACATGAGGATATGACAGGTATTTCCAAGGATATTATAACTCACAAGCTCGGAATAGATAGGTCTTTCAAGCCTGTCCAGCAGAAACGAAGGAAGTTTGCTCCTGAACGGAACGCAATAATTCAGGAAGAGGTTGAAAGATTGTTGAAGAGCAAGATGATTAGGGAAGTTAAATTTCCCAAATGGCTAGCAAATGTAGTTGTGGTTCAAAAGAAAAATGGGAAATGGAGAGTTTGAGTAGATTACACAGACTTGAACAAAGCATGTCCTAAAGACCCATTCCCTCTGCCTCATATTGACTCAATGGTGGATGCTACTGCTGGTCACGAAATGTTAACCTTCATGGATGCATCCTCAGGATTCTAGCAGATCCAAATGGAACTTTTAGACTAGGAGGATACCGCTTTCATGACACCTACAGGTATTTATTGCTATACTGCCATGCCTTTCGGTTTGAAAAATGCAGGTGCAACATATCAAAGACTGGTGAACATGATGTTTAAAGACAAACTGGGGGACACCATGGAGGTATACATCGATGATATGGTGGTAAAATCCAAGAAGGCCGAGGATCATCTCCGGGATATTGAAGGGGCATTTGATATCCTGGATCAATATAATATGAAGCTGAATCCTGCCAAATGTCATTTCGGAGTGGGGGCAGGAAAGTTTTTGGGATACATGGTGACTAAAAGGGGGATCGAAGCAAGCCCTGAACAGATCAAAGCTATCTTGGATATCAAGTCACCTTCGAACATGAAAGATGTACAAAGATTAACAGGGCGAGTAGCAGCATTAAACAGGTTTATATTAAGATCCTCGGAAAAATGCAAGGAATTCTACGATATCCTGAAGAAGAATAGGAAATTCGAATGGGAAGAGAAGCATGAAGCAGCCTTGCAGGAATTGAAGCAGTATCTTTCAACTGCACCCCTGTTGATGAAACCCGAGGGTGGTGAACCATTATCCATGTATCTTGCAGTATCAGGGAATGCAGTAAGTGTTGTCCTGGTAAAGGATCACGAAGTAAAAGGTGAAAAGTACCAAGAGAAAAGAATGCTGAAGCTGACACCCTAGCAAACTTAGGATCTACTGTCAGGATACCGGTGGGAACTCAGATACCAATAGTGCACATCTTGTATCCTGCAATAGAACATTTCAAATCTCAGGATAAAGAAGTAGCATGTATCTAGGATCCTGGTGATGGATATTCTGAGAAGGATCCTGAATCCTAGATGAATCCAATTGTGAAGTATCTTCAAGAAGGAGATATCCCAAAGGATGCAAATCCTAAGGATTTTAGGATGAAGGTATCTCGTTTTACTATTATAAATAATATTTTGTATAAGAAATCCCATGCAGGTCCGTACCTAAGGTGCTTGGAAGATCCTGAAACCAAGGAGGTACTTCAGGATATACACGAAGGAGACTGTGCAACCATATTGGGGGCAGATCTCTGTTCTCAAAGGTGTTGAGAACAGGATATTACTGGCCGACCATGAGAAAGGATGCTGCGGAGTATGCTCGGAAATGCGATGCATGTCAAAGACACGGCAACATCCTGCATCAGCCTACAGAACCATTATATCCTATCGTATCCCCTTGGCCATTTATGAAATGGGGTATGAATATAGTGGGAAAGCTTCCAAAGTCTCCAGGAGGAAAGGTTTTTATGCTGTCAATGACATATTATTTCTCTAAGTGGGTTGAAGCTGAGGCATTTGTTCAAGTCAGAGACCAAGAAGTAGTATCATTCATAAAAAGGAATATCCTGACTAGGTTTGGTATACCAGCTGAGATAATTTGTGACAATGGCTCTCAGTTTATCAGTAAAAGGACCACTGATTTTTGCAAAAGTTGGGGAATTAAGATGATTACATCTACTCCGGTACATCCTTAAGAAAATGGGCAAGCAGAATCCTCGAACAAGATAATAGTCAACAATTTGAAGAAAAGGCTAGGAGCTAAGAAAGGAAGATGGGCAGAAGAATTACCCTTTTGTTTTATGGGCCGATAGAACAACAATGAAAAGTGCAACTGGGAAAACCCCATTTTCCATAGTATTTGGAGCAGAGGCAGTAATCCCGACAGAAATGGTGATACCTACAGGAAGATCCAACCTTCAGGATCCTGAGAGGAATCCTGAAGCCCTGTGTCAAGAATTCGATACTATTGATGAGACAAGGGATGCGGCAAAGTTGAGAATGGCAGCATACCAACAAAGGATATCCAGAGCATATAATAAGAATCTAAGGACGAGAAGGTTTCAAGTTGGAGATTGGGTGTTAAGGAAAGCTTTTCAGAACACTACTAATCCCGCAGATGGAAAATTAGCTCCGAAATGGGAAGGACCTTATGAGATTGAATCGGAATCTGGGAAAGGAGCATTCCGGCTTAAGAATATGGAGGGGGATATACTACCAAGATCCTGGAACGCTATACACCTCAAAGCCTATTTCAAGTGAGTTTAGGAATTAATTTCTAACTCAAGATGGTATGAATTCTATATCTTTTAAATATAATTCTTTTTTATTTTGAACCCAATACTGACTTAAGTATCAGAGGGGTGTTAGCCAGGCTAACACCTACCTTAGTTTAAGGTTGTTTTGCAGAATATGCTTCAGGATATACCTCCAGGATATATACACAGGATAATTCGAAAGATTAGAGGATTGGCCCCCCCTCTCACGATTAAGGGATCCTGATCCCTTCAAAGGTTTAAAGGTATTCACCTTTCTCTCGAATTGGGTTTAAACACCCCGCCTGGAGCGCAAGTTATCCAGGAATATTTCAAGATAGCGGGACCAGTTCATGTAAAAGTGGCTGACAATTTCGTTATCATTGGCTATATCCTGGATCCTAAAGGTATACGAGGATTGATCACCCTCTCTCACGAAAGGGTATTTTCATACTCTATAAGGTTTAAAGGTTTTCACCTTTCTAAGTCTTGGAGTTTATACACTCCCGCCTGTAGTGCACGAAAATTTGGGATTTTCCCCAGGATACTCAAGGGTTTATCCCCAGAATACCTATGGGTTTATCCCCAGAATTTTAAAGATTTATCTCCAGGTTTATCCCCTGTAATACTAAAGATATACAAACTGTTGCAATTGATGTCCAGAAAATTCCTAAGTATTCAAAGATATTATACACAGGGGACATTCCTACTAAGGCATAGTGAAAAGCTCAAAGGATCAAGCTTGGGCCTAGTTCACAAGGCATCCCAGACTGGGGACATCTTCGGTGGAAAGGTTGTAAGGGGATTAAAGTTTAAGAATAGGGTTGTACTCTATTTCTGGTATGATCTTTCCTTTTTTCCTTTTAACCTTATCTAAATTGTCTAAATTTTTGAAACTGCGTTTAACAAAAGACTGAATATAATATTTATGAGTATCCTGATCAGGATATGTTCTCAGGATATATTCTCAAGAAATATTCTCAGGATATACTTCAGGATATTCGGTTGGAATGTTTGAGATATGACATTTAGATTGAAAATTGAAACTATGTTCAAATCAAACGACAGTTATCAAAACAAGCTTTGCAAAATAAAAATGAACTAACATTTTTCTTTGAAAACTTTATCTTAATTGTTTAAGTTATAAGAACCCTATTTGACAAAAGTCTTAATAGGATATTTGCGAGTATCCTAATCAAGATATTTTCATGATATTTGGTTAGGACATTTGAAATATTACACTAAGTTTGGAACATTGAAACCGTATTCAAACTAAGCAATGCATAACAAGAATTGAAAAAGGACAACGATAGATAAGGTCATAAAAAGATTATATTATTAACATAGCAAAAATTTGTGCTTTTGGTTTCATCTCAAACCGAGATCCATCCACCAAAAGCACAATAAGTTCCTAGTCATATTTACATAACAGTTGAAGGTTTCATCTTAAACTGAGACCCATCCGCCTCCAACTGTTATATTGTTCAAAGTAAACCATAGTAATTGATGACCAAGGGCTTCATCCTGAAACTCAGGACCCATCCACCTTTGGTCACCATATTGTCTAAGTGCAGGAAATGTAAATTGTTTGAAAGACAGGAAATAGAAATTGTTCAACAACCACAACCAACAAACTTAAAAAAAGTGGGCTTCGGCCTAGGCATGAACATCCATCATCACCCACTTCGTTGCTTTCAAGGAGCAGCACCTTCTTCACCAGCAGCATTCCCTCCAGCATCCGCGCTGCCACCACCATCAGGATTCTTTTCAGCATCAGCCGCCTCCACCGCTGCCTTGGAAGCCTCTTCACCCACAGGTTTAGCAGGATACTCAACAGGACCCCCCCCCGAGATCTTTTAACTTCGCCTCCCAAGCACTTACATTCCAGGAGGGGCATTCAAAGCCCAAAGCCTTGGCTTCATAAGCCATCTTTTGCCTGGCTTGTAGGAGGGAAATTACAACTGACCACTTGAGACCTTCTCGGTAGGTAGTCATATCCTGTTCAAATTGAAGATGGGCAGCATCCAGCTTGGCTTGGGCGTCTTCATTGGCCTTGTTGATGGCAGCTTTAGCTTCTTGGGTCACAACTTTGAATTTATCTTCATAGTGTTGTGATGGTGGTCTCAGCTTTCCTCAGCTTCACTTCCAGCATTTTGTTTAGGCCACAACTTTCTTCATAGAGGCTCGTTAGGCATTCAAGACCCTGCAAAACAAAGAAACAGGTATTAACACACATTAACGAATATATAACCAGCATATGGTGCAGGATATAGGTTAAGGATATGAACCTGGTTAAGGAAGCTGGTCATAAAGCCACTGGATTCAAGGAATCCATGGTGTTTATAGGGGAACGTCTCGGACGATGCTGGAGAATCGGTTTCCTTTCTTTTGCGGGAACTTGAGGCGCACGGCTTGATAGCAGGAGAGCGCTTAGGAACAGCTGCTGGTTTAGAGCTGGATACAGGCTTAGAGGTGGAAGCAGGTTTGCTGGGTTCCATCTTCACCTGGACAGGAATAGGGTAACTGTCCAGTTCATCTAGGTCAAAGACTTCTGGAACTTTGGTTGGTGCTGCAAAACAGGGAAAATATCTAAGTCTTTACTTTTGTCTCTTATTTTATTAATTAAAAATATGCAAAGATTATGTGATTCTTACCAGACATATCTGATGAAGAGTATTGGCTTGAACTTGGAAGATGCTGTGTAAAGGAACTGTCACAATCAGGCAACTGGTAGACCTTGTTGATTCGCTCTTGGGATTCTTCAGTGGGAGGAGCCAACTCTTTGAAGTTTGCTGCATAAAAGACATCAGGATGTTAGTACAGGATGTACCATCAGGATATGTTTGGGGATATCTAAAGGCCCTAAACCCTACCGGAGGTTAACCATTTCACCGGAAGGCTTTTGCCCTCAGGAATGGAATCCCGTCTAACAAAGAAAAATTTTCGTTGCCACCCATCCTCATTTTTTGAAGCTTTGAGGATGAGGGGGTTACTAGAGGTTGAGAAAAGCAAGAAGCGACTATTGCCGTGGGATCGGAGACGGTAAGCAAGTGGAAGGTCTTCGATGCAAAGATCGGGGACGTGAAGGGTTTTGATCTGGTTAAGCATGATAAGTACTCTCCAGACCATAGGCATTGTTTGAGCAAAACAGAGGCCGGTAATTCAGAAAAACTCCATGATAAATTCCGGGAAGGGATATCGAAGACCAAGGGATAATGGGTATGACGAGAAACAGATCCACTCCTCGGAAGATACGTCGGAACGGATGCTCCGGTCGAATGGACGGATAATTGCCATGTCGGAGAAAGCACCGGAGGTTCTTAACGCGTTGATATCAGCGTTATCGAAGGTGCACACCTCCTTCTCTGGGTTTTTGAGCAGGTTCTGATTGACAAATGACGAGGAAGACTCGCCGGAATGAGAGCGTGTTTTGGTGGCCATCGGAAAATTTGGGTGAAGAAATTCTAAGAGATAAGAAGAGGGAAGTACCTGAGAATTCTGAGAAAGATGATCGTTTGTCAACAAGGAAGAGAGAAGATATAGGGGCCAAATGGATAGCCATCGAGTGAAAAACGCATTGGGAGTTGTAGCATGTCACTTCAACCGTCGTTTCAACTTAATGACCTCGATTCATGAGATAAGTTTTAAAATATTGTGACACCTGTGTCAATTCAATTGTCAAACAAATACCAAACTAATGAAATATTGTATTTCATACTTGGGACTTGTATAAATATGTGTATCATTTGCACATATCAATTCTTGTTCGATTTCAAGCTTTAAATCGCTTTCTGGAAGGTTATACGCGCACTGATGCGTAAATATAACCAGTTCAATGCAACAAATACTCTGGAACATCAACATATGCTTAACATACCTTAAATAACCTTTACATAACTTAGAAATAAGTTTTGAAGGCTTTGGTATGGCAAAAATCAAGTTAACTCTCTTACAGGGACTAAATTTGACAAACTGCGAAAGTATGCCAATTTGAACTGTAACGAACATTCCGGAACATGACCATAAGTTAAACACACCCTAAATATCCTTTACAGAGCTTAGAAATAGGCTTTGAGGGGTTCGGTGTGCTTAAATAAACTTTTTGGTCATTCAGGGACTAAAATCGTCAAAAAGTGCATAAGTTTGCATTTTCGCGCATATCTTACGTTCTGAATACATCCGGGCATCCAAAAATTTATGTAAGCACTAAAATATTTTATTTTAGTGTTTGGCATAAGAAAAATCCATTCGTCGTGTAATTTGGATCGTTTTTGCGTCCGTTACGACTCCCGTCGTAATTAACCGAACAACGCAATCGTACGGCCAAACGAATCGACATCCAAGATATTTTTGAGCACATTTTAAGTTCCCTATACTTTAACTTCATCTTAGAGCTTTGAAATGGGGTTAACGGTGATGGGATTTTAACATGTTTATCAAAGCAATTTCATCCATATGAAATAAAAACGCAACGGAATTAATATTTAAAACATGTTACTTTTAAGATATAAATTTCATTTATAAGCAAAATCCCAAAACCCGGATCCATATATGAAGATGCATACTATCAAACACAACCATAGGATGTTTAGAAAACTACCTTCTTGGAGTACAAGGATGATGAAACGGATGATGCTTCTTGAAATGGTTGTCCTCAAGAGTAGAAGACCTCAAGCTTGTATACCCCAAGCTTCCAACAAACACCTTGAGATTAGCTAGGATTTTAACACCAAAGATTAAAACCGAACATTTGAAAAACACCCTCTTATGACCGATTTTTAGAGAGCAAGAACACAAGTCTTCCATGGCTCATTTGGTCATCCAACTTATTTATAGTCTAAGAGAGAATATTGCCACCACCAACTCCCAATCAAAACACATGCAAGTATGACAACATGCAAGCCATTTCATTGGTCCTTCCAATCAAAACACATGCAAGTTATGACAACATGCAAGCCATTTCATTGGACCAAGAAGTCTTGGTTAGTCCACCCAATCACATCCTCTCTAACACATGCAAAAGCATGAATTATGATTGGATCAAGATCTCATCTTGGTAAGACAAAGGGGGGGGGGGGCACTTATTTATAAAAAAAATATTTCTTTTATAAAATTCAAGTCTTGGTTTATATATTTATAACTTTTATAAATATAACACTACATAAATGCAAGACTTTATACAATCTTTTAAAATGTTATTTAACCCATTAAATAACAAAATAAAATATTCTCTCAAAATAAATTATCCATATAATTTATTAGTTTCTCAAGTGTAATTATTTAGAACACCAATTTCTAAATATTGTAAGTGTTAATATTTATTTGTTTGATCATATCACAAATAAATAATATAAGTGTTTGTCTAGCTTGTTATTGGGTATGACTCGACTTGGATCATAACGTACTAGCCACATCAATTTAATATGGGTCTTGGGCATACAGAGTCCAACAATCTCCCACTTGCACAAGATACATAGAAGATTGATGCAAGTAGTAAATGACGCCTAACTACGGTTTACTACCCCCAATACGTATGACTATATTTGCCATTCAATAACATCATCCCTTTCAAGTCCCTTACTTGAACATGATTTAGGTGAATCTATCATTTATCCTTTCGTTTCAGATGTCATGTTAAATCCAGAGACATAGAGTGATCACTCTTTGTTGATTTAACTTTATCAGGCCTTAGACATCTTACTCTCAACGAATAAGAGGAACAAATCCCTTCTTGACTACATACGTCTCTCACAATCACCTTGTACCACACCTGAGTTTAGCCTTGTGTACTGCCTTATTACAGACAGCTAAGAACTAGGTCAATGTATAATACTTGGTGAATATCAAGACCCAATATGTATCTCAGGTCAGAGGATACTATGATATTCGCATTTACTCAAAATTTACTTATGATCAATCACAAGTGATTCCATGCAGTAATATTTGAGAGCGAGTCAGTCCAATATTTGTATCCCACAAATATCTATGAACTTTGGCAGCAACACTTTGCTCTATATTCATATCTAATGAATATCCACCAATCCAAATTCATAATAGTCTTACATTCATATTTGTTCCCACAATTATGATCGACTACGGACATTTAGAATAATTAACTTATTCACGGATTTAAACATGCTAATATGAAACGTAACTCAAAATACCATAAAAGAGTTAAAATAACAATTGTTTCAATGTCCAAATGCAAAATAGATCAAATCCAATCACTAGAATATCGAAGTCCTAAGGCACATGTATGACCCTCATGTTTTGCCCTGTCAAGGAGCTTCGTGAGTGGATCCGCAATGTTTTGATCTGTGTGAACTTGGCGGATACATATCTTTCCCTTTTCAACTTCATCCCTTATGTAGTTGAATCTCCGCTCGATATGTCTAGTCTTTTGGTGCGCACGAGGTTCCTTGATTTGAGCAATCGCACCCTCGTTATCACAAAAGATCTCTAGGGGGTCTTGAATGGTAGGGACCACCCCTAGGTCGGCTATGAATTTCTTCAACCATGCAGCTTCTTGGGCTGCCAATGAAGCGGCGATGTATTCTGATTCTGTAGTGGACAATGCTACCACGTCTTGTTTTGAGCTCTTCCAAGAGACTGCTCCTCCATTTAAAATGAAGACATACCCCGATTGTGATCGAGAATCACTTCGATCGTTTTGGAAACTCGCATCCGTGTAACCCTTTACAACGAGTTCCTTCTCACCAGATCCATATATTAAGAACATATCCTTAGTCCTCCTAAGATATTTCAATATGCTTTTAACAGCCATCCAATGACTGTTACCTGGATTCTGCTGGTATCTACTTGTCATGCTCAAGGCGCATGAGACGTCCGGTCTGGTGCATATCATTGCATAAATGATGGATCCTATAGCTGACGCATATGGGATTCTTTTCATTTTCTCTTGCTCATCCTTTGAGCTTGGACATTGAGATGTATTCAATATTGTCCCCTTTTGAATAGGTACAAAACCTCTCTTAGAGTTCTCCATTTGGAACCTATTCAAGACTTTGTCAATGTATGCACTTTGGTTTAAACCTATCAAGCGCCTTGATTTATCCCTATAGACCTTTATTCCCAGAATGTAGGCTACTTCACCAAGATCCTTAATGGAAAAACAACTTCCAAGCCAAGCTTTTACACCTTCCATGGTTGGAATGTCATTCCCAAATAGTAGAATGTCATCGACATACAGTACTAAGAAAGTGATGACGCTCCCACTAGCTTTCTTGTACACACAAGCTTCATCGCCGTTCTTGATGAATCCAAAATTCTTAATTTCTTCATTAAAACGGTGATTCCAACTTCTAGATGTTTGTTTCAATCCATAGATTGATTTCTTTAACTTGCATACTTTGTCAGGATGTTTTGGATCGACAAAACCTTCAGGCTGAACCATATAGACATCTTCATCAAGATATCCATTAAGAAAAGCCGTTTTGACATCCAATTTCCAGATCTCATAGTCATAATATGCAGCTATGGCAAATAATATCCTAATTGACTTTAGCATCGCCACAGGCGAGAAGGTCTCATCATAATCAATCCCTTGAGTTTGAGTGAAACCTTTTGCTACAAGTCTTGATTTGTAAGTATCCAAGTTACCATGCATATCTGTTTTCTTCTTGAAAACCCACTTACTTCCAACTACTTTGGAGTTGAGTGGTGGCACAACCAATTCCCAAACTTGGTTGTCATACATGGATTGCATCTCTATGTTCATGGCTTCAAGCCATTTGTCACAATCGGATTTTGACATTGCATCATGGTATGTGGTTGGTTCATCTGAATCTACCAGTAGCATCCATCCATGAAAAATCCATATCTTTCAGGTGGATTACTAATTCTACCAGATCTGCGAAAATTTTGTGTGTTCTGATCAACCTCTTGATCGTTTTCAACAACCTCTTGTTGAGTGCTAGTATCAACCAAACGTGTACCGTCTTGTGGTTCTTGATCCTCCTCAAGTTCCACTGTTCTACCACTAGTTCCTTCCATAAGGAATTTAGCTTCTAAGAACTTACCCTTTCGAGCAACAAATACCTTTTGCTCGGTTGGGTCGTAGAAATAGTATCCTATATCATCTTTAGGATATCCTACAAAGATACACTTAGTAGATCGGACTTCCAATTTATTTGGAGTGTATTGCTTAACATAAGCTTCAAAACCCCAAACCCTTAAGAATGATAATGATGGAGGGTTTCCATGCCATATTTCAAAAGGTGTCTTTTCCACTTTCTTGGTTGGGGCCATATTTAGTATGCGAACTGCGGAGAGCAAAGCGTAACCCCAAAATGATAGAGGTAATGTGCTTCTAGCCATCATTGATCGAACCATATCTAATAGAGTTCGATTTCTCCTTTCGGACACACCATTGTGTTGTGGTGTTCCTGGTGGAGTAAGTTGTGAGATAATCCCACAACTCCTAAGATGATCTTGAAAAGCATCACTAAGGTATTCACCTCCTCTATCGGTGCGAAGGACTTTGATTGTTTTCTTGAGTTGATTTTCAACTTCAGTTTTGAAGTCTTTGAACATTTCAAATGCTTCATCCTTGTGTCTTAGTAAG
Organism: Helianthus tuberosus; assembly: GCA_030545235.1. Taxonomy (NCBI): domain Eukaryota; kingdom Viridiplantae; phylum Streptophyta; class Magnoliopsida; order Asterales; family Asteraceae; genus Helianthus; species Helianthus tuberosus. The sequence goes on from CM060392.1 coordinate 28,430,135, forward strand.
TACACATAACCATAACGACTATAGTCGTCGATAAAGGTAATGAAGTATCTTTCACCATTCCTAGTCATCGGCTTAAAAGGACCACATACATCTGAATGTATGATACCTAGTAAGTCTTTAGCCCTTTCAAAAGTTCCACTAAAGGGTGTCTTGGTCATTTTGCCTTGTAAACAAGATTCGCATACATCAAATGAATTATCTTCATTTGTATTCAGAAGACCATTTCTTTGAAGTGTATGCATGCGATTCTTGCTTATATGTCCAAGGCGACAATGCCAAAGGTAGGAATCACTCAAATCCATTTTGAGTTTCTTGTTGGTTAATTGGTACATTGAGCTATCGTATGATGCGTTATCATGATCTAATTCATAAATACCATTTAAAAATATAGCTTTAAAATAAAACACATCATTCATAGAAACATAAATGTCTTGGTTAACAAATTCAAATTTAAAACCACATTGTCTTAAAAGGGAAACAGAAATTATGTTCCTAGTCAAACTAGGAGCATATAAAACATTCTTCAAAATAACTTCCAAACCACTTGGAAGCTCTAAAACGTAGTCTCCTTGAGCTTCGACTTCAACTTTTGCTCCGTTGCCCATAAAGAGACTAGTGTCTCCCTTCTTGTAATGTCTACTTCTTCTGAACCCCTGCAACGAATTGCAAATATGAGTTCCACATCCGGTATCTAGTACCCATGTGTTAGAAGAAATAACATTAAGCTCAACATGTATCATAAAGATAGTACCTGAGGTTTGCCCTGCATCCCTCTTGTTTTTCAACTCTTTGAGATAGGTCGGACAATTTCTCTTCCAATGTCCTATCTCACCACATTCAAAACATGGGTCGTTAGTAGCAACCTTTTGCTTCTTCTCCTTCGGTTTGGTGGGTTCTGCTTTAGCTTTTCCCTTTCCTTTTCCCTTGACGTGTCCCTTTCTTTTAGCATAGGTTGCTTTAGAGTCGGGGTGGGGCCTCTTCTTGTTGCCTCCTTCAATGATCGCTAGGACGGGTAAAGCCTTTTTGCCCATTCCTGCTTCGGCCGTTTTGAGCATTGTATGAAGCTCACCAATGCTCTTGTCCCATCCATTCATGTTGTAATTCATTACAAAGCTCTCAAATTTCTTTGTTAAAGAGTTGAGGATCAAATCCGTAGCCAACTCTTTAGAGACGGGACAATTTAGCCTTTCGAGGCGATCAATGTGGCTTTTCATCTTAAGGACATAAGATGATACCGATTGGGTTTCCTCCATTCGACATGTATGAAGCGCCCGAACAGTTTCGAAGCGTTCTACCCTTGCTTGTTGTAGGAACATTTCCTTTAACTGGGTAATCATGTCGTATGCCCCGTGGTGTTCAAAATCCTTTTGAATTTCGGGAATCATAGTTCCCAACATGAGGCATGAGGCTTGCATGGAGTCCTCGGTATACTTAACCCAATCGTTGTAGGCTTCCACATCTTCCACGTTAGGTTCATCGGGAATAGGATTGTCCAACACATAGGATATCTTCTCTTGCTTGAGAACGATTCTCAAGTTTCGAAACCTATCCATGAAGTTGTTATGGTTGAGACGATCCTTTTCAAGGATGGTTCTTAGTGATAGGTTTCGGACGATTTGGTTAGTCAGGTTTGCATTGTTAGCGGCCATCTACAAAATTTAACAAGTTCAATTTTAGTATTTTCGATATTATTATATTTTTATCATTAATACCCTTTTGTGTCTTAAAGACAATTAATAATTAAAATCTAGAATCCAACGTTACATTTAAATATTGGTTAGGTGACCTTTATCCCTCTATTTAAATTAACAAGGTAGTCAACGTTTGACAATTGCAACTCTTTGCAATTTCTAGTCATATGGGATCGGTTAAACATCTTTATGTTCATTTGGCATGTTTAATCCCATCAACACCTTTGTTCCCCATGCTTCGGTGACCCTAAGTTCATGGTTTCCAAATCAAGTCGTCCAACTTACACACACGTGTGAGTTTATACACATAAGTGGTTAGGTGACCTTTATCCCACAAACATGGTAAACCCACCTCGAACATACAAGTTCCCTCAAATGTGGTTAGGTGACCTTTATCCCACAATAAGAGTTCCCAAGTGTTTCGAGTGTTGTATAAAAGGATGGTGTTTGACTTGTTTTATTAAAAGGGTTTTGAATATTTCAAAATTCTAGTTTAGAAAATATTATGTACCATACATTTGCATGCATTCAAATCAATGGTACTTTAGTGAAAACAAATTTTCAAGGTTCTTTTTAATAAAACCCATTTTATTATAAAACCATTAATTTTTAATAAAACCTTTATTAAACATTTTAATGATTTTGTCAAGAACCAATTTTACGCTTGTTGTTGATTATTAGTTTGTTAAGTCATGCATATCTACATATCATCTAAACAACAAAATAAACAACCAAACAAGCACATCATTCACAACAATAGGTGCATAACCATAGCCAACTATTTTGACAACACTTGTTAGCCGAAACAAGTGTGCCAAAAGGTCTTTCCTAAGGGGTGAAAAATGACACAAGTGATGTGTCGTTGAACTCCCACTTGATCCCGCATCCAAATGCTTCAAGTCTCCTTCTTGTGTTGTGATTTCTCCACCTTATTTGAGCTTCCAAAAGTCTTTTATATTCAGCTCCAAACTCTTTTGGACTTTAAAATGTGTTTTGGTTATCGGGTTAAAATCCCGTTGAGAACGATGAAGTTCTTTGGACCGAATATTATGGTCCAAACCAAAACCGCATTTTTGTGTGCATCTTCTTTTACAAAATATATCCTAATACATTTTTTCTAGTAAAATAAAATGCACATAATCTATTTATTTTACATACCAAATGAAAATAAATAAATTAGATATCTTCTAATGGAAGAACAAAATAATAATTATTACAACCCATTTAAATAATAAATAACAACACAATCATTCAACACAAGGTCATGGCTAGGTCATATGCACCAAAATATATATCCAAATATATATATATATTAATTTCAAGAAGCATAAAAAAATGGTTCCCTTTTATAAACATTTTCGGCTATTTTCAAAAAACCGAAAAGGTAAGTTTTGTCCAAACAAACAAATCATCCATATGAAATAAATTTTTCAAGATTCTCTTATGCATGTAAGAAAATAATCTTGAAAAACAAAGGGTTAACCATGTTAAAATTTTCGGCCATAGGGTTTTATTCAAACCCGAAACCCGAAATTTTTAATCTATTGAAGCATGCACTCATATAAGCGGCTCTGATACCATTGATGTGATTTTAACATGTTTATCAAAGCAATTTCATCCATATGAAATAAAAATGCAGCGGAATTAATATTTAAAACATGTTACTTTTAAGATATAAATTTCATTTATAAGCAAAATCCCAAAACCCGGATCCATATATGAAGATGCATACTATCAAACACAACCATAGGATGTTTAGAAAACTACCTTCTTGGAGTACAAGGATGATGAAACAGATGATGCTTCTTGAAATGGTTGTCCTCAAGAGTAGAAGACCTCAAGCTTGTATACCCCAAGCTTCCAACAAACACCTTGAGATTAGCTAGGATTTTAACACCAAAGATTAAAACCGAACATTTGAAAAACACCCTCTTATGACTGATTTTTAGAGAGCAAGAACACAAGTCTTCCATGGCTCATTTGGTCATCCAGCTTATTTATAGTCTAAGAGAGAATATTGCCACCACCAACTCCCAATCAAAACACATGCAAGTATGACAACATGCAAGCCATTTCATTGGTCCTTCCAATCAAAACACATGCAAGTTATGACAACATGCAAGCCATTTCATTGGAACAAGAAGTCTTGGTTAGTCCACCCAATCACATCCTCTCTAACACATGCAAAAGCATGAATTATGATTGGATCAAGATCTCATCTTGGTAAGACAAAAGGGGGGGGGGGGGCCCACTTATTTATAAAAAAAATATTTCTTTTATAAAATTCAAGTCTTGGTTTATATATTTATAACTTTTATAAATATAACACTACATAAATGCAAGACTTTATACGACCTTTTAAAATGTTATTTAACCCATTAAATAACAAAATAAAATATTCTCTCAAAATAAATTATCCATATAATTTATTAGTTTCTCAAGTGTAATTATTTAGAACACCAATTTCTAAATATTGTAAGTGTTAATATTTATTTGTTTGATCATATCACAAATAAATAATATAAGTGTTTGTCTAGCTTGTTATTGGGTATGACTCGACTTGGATCATAACGTACTAGCCACATCAATTTAATATGTGTCCTGGGCATACAGAGTCCAACAAACGGGGCTTAAACGTGTCAAGTTTGGAGCTGCAGGGACCAAATGTGTCATTTCAGCAAAGTTGATGGCTTACGGACCGTAAGCCCTCAACCTTACGGTCCGTAAGGACCTCCCAGAACCTCAGAATGTGTTTAACAGCTGGTTACAGCTGTTAAGCACTCCCAAACCCAATGCCACATGTTAATCCCTGATGTTGGGGGGCCAATTTGGGTACCAAGGTGTTGCAACAAATGTAGGGATGAGATTGAAGCACGTTATTCAATAAACGATCTTAACGGTTCTAACATTCCTATAAATACCCAACCCATCCACTCACAAAACCCACAAATCTGATCTAAGAATGCTCTAAGTTGAAGCCATTGCTTCATACCTGAGCTACTTGGATCAAGATTAGCTTGCGGGGACCCTTTGTAAGTGTTCCTTCGTTCTTTTATCGCTTTTCGAGTCCGAAAGTCAAACTATGTTTGACTTTCTGCATTGACCAGTTTATGGTCAACACGAAGTTCGTTTGAACTTCCTAACGTGAGCGTAATCACGATGGTTATAGTCCCTAGTGGCTATACCTACTGATTACCATGTTATCTAGGCTCAGTGATGAGTCGTAGTTTCGGCCAAAATGCGTATTCTTGCGCATTTTGTAACCAAACTACTCTTAGGTATCAAAACCGTTTGTTTTGATACCAAACCTGTTTTCTAAACTTAGTTAAGCATGTTTTAACATGCTTAGCTCGTCACTTTTAGTTTAGTGCTTATATAGGGTCGTAAGGTAAGTGATCTAAACAATCGCTTATACTTTCGAACCCGACCCGTTTGGTCGATCATTAGGATCCGACCAAACACATTAGGTGACCATAGTATATAGGGAATAACCTTCCGAGGTTATACCTTATCGTCGCTTCGTTAAGTAGTTGTATGATAGGTAGTTTATATGCCTTAGGTAAATTACCAAAATACCCTTTTCATGTGTAATTGGTAATTAAGCATATGTAACCTAAACTTTCGTCACTTAACTGATTATGTAACCTAATTAAACATGTTAGGCATACAATACTTGTCATAGGACTAGTTAGGCGAACGCGTTTTACGCGAACGACGCGTTAAAGTAGCATAAGCTACCTAGACGGGTCGTAATGGGTCGTAAGCACTTAGGTTAGGTTTCATTGTAGTATTTAGGCTTTGTTAAACCATATTACATGAGTTCCCATACTCATTTGGTTTACGAGCCCTCATTCTATCCGATCCTCCGATTTAGGTCCGGTTTATTAATGTAGTTACCTATATTAGGTACCGTTTGATTCCGTGATCTTCTAGCATTGCTTGGTGGTTATCCTAGGACTATTGAGCAATCTCAAGTGAGTACATAGACCCCTCTTTTACCGTTTTCCAAACATTTTGGGGTGAAACACATGTGCCTACTCGTTACTTTCGTGCTTTTCATGTTTTCATATCATATGCTTGTTATGTTCAATAGTACACTTATAGTACATGATTTCATTGTGTTTTTGCTATGTATGTCCTTTGTTGCATACTTAGTAAATCGTTTTACATTACATTTTATGCTATGTATGTCCATTGTGTGCATACTTAGTACATTGTTTTACATTACATTTTATGCTATGTATGTCCATTGTGTGCATACTTAGTACATTTGTTATTCATCACATGCTTACATTTTGGTATGACATTTGGTTTGTTCAAATGGGACAATATACATTCATTAACATTGATCACGCCATTCGTTAGTAGGTAGTGGTACCATAGGAATTGACAACTCCCGTTCCTGACATCCTAGGTATGTTTGTGTGACAACTGTGCCTCCGTGACCATCAAAAAAATACCAAATCAATGAGATATTGTGTTTCATACTTGGGATTTGTAAAAATATGTGTATCATTTGCACATATCAATTCTTGTTCGATTTCAAGCTTTAAATCGCTTTCTGGAAGGTTATACGCGCACTGATGCGTAAATATAACCAGTTCAATGCAAAAAATACTCCGGAACATCAAAATATGCTTAACATACCTTAAATAACCTTTACATAACTTAGAAATAAGTTTTGAAGGCTTTGGTATGGCAAAATCAAGTTAAATCGCTTACAGGGACTAAAGTTGACAAACTGCGAAAGTATGCCAATTTGAACTGTAACAGACATTCCAGAACATGACCATAAGTTAAACACATCCTAAATATCCTTTACATAGCTCAGAAATAGTCTTTGAGGGGTTCGGTGTGCTAAAATAAACTTTTGGGTCATTCAGGGACTAAAAGCGTCAAAAAGTGCACAAGTTTGCATTTTCGCGCATAACTTACGTTCTGTATACATCCGGACATCCAAAAATTTATGTAAGCACTAAAATATTTTATTTTAGTGTTTGGCATAAGAAAAATCCATTTGTCACGCAATTTGGATCGTTTTTCGCGCTTATGCGCATTCCGTCGTAATTAAGCGAACATCGCGATCGTACGGCCAAACGAACCAACATCCGAGATATTCTTGAGCACATTTTAAGTTCCCTATACTTTAACTTCATTTTAGAGCTTTGAAATTGGGTTAACGGGGCTTAAACGTGTCAAAAATGCATCAAATAGCAAGTTTGGAGCTTCAGGGGCCTGTTCTGCCATTTTTGAAAGTATCAGACCTGCAAGGTCCTTACGGACCATAAGGTTCTAAGTCTTACGGTCCGTAAGCAGGGGTCAGACAGCAGAAACTTGTTTAAACAGCTGTTAACAGCTGTTACCCCATCCTAATCCCTTTTTGCACTTGCCTCTTCATGCTAATGAGGGACCAATTGATGTTCCATAACATTCCAACAAGTGTAAGGGTGAGATCAAAGCACGTTATTCAAGAAACGATCCTAACGGTTGTCCATTTACTATAAATACCCAACCCCATTCATTGCAAAACCCACAAATCTGATCTAAGAAGCTCTAAGTTGAAGCCATTGCTTCATACCTGAGCTACTTGGATCAAGATTAGCTTGCGGGGACCCTTTGTAAGTGTTCCTTCGTTCTTTTATCGCTTTTCGAGTCCGAAAGTCAAACTATGTTTGACTTTCTACGTTGACCAGTTTATGGTCAACATGAAGTTCGTTTGAACTTCCTAACGTGAGCGTAATCACGATGGTTATAGTCCCTAGTGGGTATACCTACTTATTACCACGTTATCTAGGCTCAGTGACGAGTCGTAGTTTCGGCCAAAATGCGTATTCTTGCGTATTTTGTAACCAAACTACTCTTAGGTATCAAAACCGTTTGTTTTGATACCAAACTTGTTTTCTAACTTAGGTAAGCATGTTTCAACATGCTTAGCTCGTCACTTTTAGTTTTGTGCTTGTCTAGGGTCGTAAGGGTAAGCGATCTAATCAATCGCTTATGCTTTCGAACCCGACCCGTTTGGTCGATCATTAGGATCCGACTAAACACATTAGGTGACCATAGTTGTATAGGGAATAACCTTCCAAGGTTATACCTTATGGTCACATCGTTTGAGTAGTTGCATGATAGGTAGTATATATGCCTTAGGTAAATTACCAAAATGCCCTTTTTACGCCAAAATTCATTTTAAGAATATGTAACATAACTTTTGGTATCTAAACTGATTTGGTAAACAATATTAGACATGTTAAGGCATATTTTACTTATCATAGGACTAGTTAGGCATTCAGAACGCGTTTCACACGAACGACGCGTTATAGTAGCATAAGTTACCTAAACGGGTCGTAATGGGTCGTAAGCACTTAGGTTAGGTTTCATTTTAGTAAGTAGGCTTTGTTAAACCATATTACATGAGTTCCCATACTCATTTGGTTTACGAGCCTTCATTCTATCCGATCCTCCGATATAGGTCCGGTTTATTAATGTAGATACCTATATTAGGTGTCGTTTGATTCTGTGATCTTCTAGCTTGCTTGGTTGTTATCCTAGGACTTCTAAGCAATCTCAAGTGAGTACATAGACCCCTCTTTTACCGTTTTCAAACTGTTTTGGGGTGAAACACATGTGCCTACTTGTTACTTTCATGCTTTCCTTTTTTCACATCATATACTTGCTATGTTCATTAGTACATTTATAGTACATGATTTCAAAACATTTCATGCTATGTATGTATGTCCATTGTGTGCATACTTAGTACATTGTTTTACATTACATTTCATGCTATGTATGTCCATTGTGTGCATACTTAGTACATTGTTTTACATTACATTTCATGCTATGTATGTCCATTGTGTGCATACTTAGTACATTGTTTTACGTTACATTTCATGCTATGTATGTCCATTGTGTGCATACTTAGTACATCGTTTTACATTACATTTCATGCTATGTATGTCCATTGTGTGCATACTTAGTACATTGTTTTACATTACATTTCATGCTATGTATGTCCATTGTGTGCATACTTAGTACATTGTTTTACATTACATTTTGTTGCATATGCTCATCCAGCATATGAACACATTATATTACATTATGTGAACCATTTGTATCTATTGAACCATGTGAACCATTTGACAATAGACATTTGACTATACCTAAACATTTCTACAATTGTTAAACATTACATCTTGATGGTTTGGTTTGAGTAAGTGATTTAAGTAACGAGGCGTGTGTAATATGATACAAGCATGGTGGATACGCCGCTGGTACTTCCTATATATAAGTGTTTGTATGATATTACATATCGTAGCGTTATTTGAATCATTTCAATTTAAGACATATAACATTTTATACAAATAACATACTTTTCACAAGACATTGTTTTACAAACAACTTATCTTATACAAACTCATTTTACATGGTTATTCATTTAACCATACATTATTCTCTTATTTATACATATCATCTAAACTTATTGTTTTTCAAATGATTTACAAAACAAATCAATTTACAAGGTTCATGACTAAACTTTATTAAACAACTCTTTCTAAACTTACAAGTCATGAAACCTATTTTCACAAAACCTATGTATCTCACAGGCATTTTTATGCTGACGTACCTATTTTCACATGTGTTTTCAGGAGTTGATGCATAGGACTTATCGAGACATACTTAGGCGGACATGTGCCTTAGTGACTTAAAACGAGACAAGAACTAGTTAATTTATGTTATGTACTCTTTATTTCTTGTTTAAAGACAATGTAACTCGCTTGTTTGATGAATAAAACGAAACTTTAATTTCCATGGTTGTGAAACAATTAATTCTGTTACAACACTCCCCGACGTTTCCGCCACGTTTCGTTGTCTCACGTGGTCGGGGTGTGACAGAAAAGTTGGTATCAGAGCCAATGGTTATAGGGAATTAGGTTATTAGTAATGCTTTGACCTAGACTATAACCTTTCTAGGACCCCAACACAAGTTATCTTGTGTTTAGATCTTAAAACATGCACGTCACCTATCCTTAGGTGATAACCACGACGAGAACATCAATTCCGAATCCGCTTTGAAAATTAATCATCTGTTTTTGGATGATTGATTACTAGGTTTTGAACCCTCTATTGTAAGGTTTTGAACCCTCTGTTATAAGGTTTTGAACCCCTTTGAGTTTTCAAAATCTCGTCAAAGTTTTGGGTCCTAAATAATGTGAACACGTGCAAACTGGAAGAGTGAATGCCTGTACCCTGAGTTTTCTATCTAAGGCTAGAGTGTTCGTACAAATCCACATAATCGGACCAGTCACTCTTACCTGGGAACTCTTGGGGTGAGTGTCAGCTTATAGGCGAGCATGTCTTTGCGATACATTATGAGGATCTAATTGCTTTGATTCAGCCTTTGTGTGTCGTTTGTTTGCTTCGTGGTTCAAACAAATGACCATCACCCATGATTTTGGTCGGTAATTGTAACATCCTATTCTTACCCAATGCCATTTCATTTGTTTTCTCTCTTGTTTCCCCTTTTAGAATGCCTCCACGATGCGAAAACCAGGTATCTATTGAAGAGCTGGCAGCTGTCATTACACAGCAAATGACTGCTGCAATCCCGAACATCGTTGCTCAATGTAACCAAGCCCTCAACAACAATAATGCCCCCTGCAACTTCAAGACGTTCAACTCGGCTAAGCCATCAAAGTTTTCTGGGTCTCAAGGAGCGACTGCACTTCTGCAATGGTTCGAGAGTTTAGAGAGCACCTTCAGACATGTTCAATGTCCAAACGATCGAAAGGTAGATTTCGCATCTAGTGTCTTTGAGAAACGAGCTTTGACATGGTGGAACGGTGTGATGAGAGATAGGGGCGCCGAAGTGGCACTGGCTCAAACATGGGAAGAACTTAGAGCACTGATGATGAAGGAATTATGTCCTCGTCACGAGATCAGGGCCTTGGAAAGGGAATTCGACGATCTTAAGCAAGACAGCGGTGAACATCGAGCATACACTGGTCGATATGAGGAGCTGAGCCTGTTGTGTCCTACCATGGTTACGCCTTTGGATAAGGCGATCGAAAAATACATTGATGGTCTCCCTGACTCAGTTCAGGACATTCTTACTGGTAGTAACCCCACTACGGTTAGGCAGACCATTGAGCTATCTGCTACCTTGACTAAATCTCAAATCAGGAAAGGTAAACTTTTCCGAAAAGATGATAAGAAACCAATCGAGGAATCAAAGACCATGGATGAACAGACTGGATCCCCTAAGAGGTCAAAGAAGCGAAAGGCTTCTCAGAACTTCGCCGTGGTCGCTCACAATGGTCAAGCCGTCCCCAACCAACCAGCTCAACCCCCTGCTAGGAAGCCATACAATGGAACTTCACCCTTGTGCAACCAATGTAACCTTCATCATCATGCTAGTGTGAAGTGCCGCGAATGCCAAATTTGTGGACTTAAAGGTCATACAGCAAAAGTTTGCCGAGCTGCAGTTGCACCAAATCATGCTGACAACAATCATGCTCAAGCTCGCTTTCCACCAGGTTCTTGCTACAATTGTGGCGAGATGGGTCATTTCCGAAGAAATTGCCCAAAGCTTGCTAATGCTAATCCAGCACAGGGATGAGCATCTGACCGACTAGAAGACAACACCGTTTAGAAATAATCATGTCTTATGTATTATTTTCTTTTGTTGTCAAGGTCCATGAAAACAGTTGTTATCATTGTTTATAAATAAATCTTTTATTTACATTGCAATGTATTTATGAGGTTGTATGTATAAACAACATATCCCTTACAATACCGACAATCAAGGAATCGTATTCCTTGAAAAGCAAACTACCCCCAAATATTTTTTTTCCATTTTTTTTTTGATCTCTTGCGTTTTCCACGAAAATCCTAAGTACCCGCTTCTTCCAAGGAAACGAAGTACAAGGCGCAAGTTACAACACTGGACGAATACCCAAAGTACCACTACAAATTCTTAATAGGGTACCTAAGGGTATTTCCGTAAATCCTAAAATTGTTGTGTTCCTTAATTCGAATATTACGTTTCTTTGAAAACAAAATCAATTTTTTGGGAGATCTTCCTATCTTTTCAGATAGATCCCAGAGGACATTGAAGTCCATCGACTGGTTTCCATATCCATTCTCAATCGATAACAAATTAATAACAAATTAATAATCAAGTTAAACAACTATGTGATTATGTGCTTATGTGTTCCCTTTTATGTTTTTGTGTAATCCAAGTTTTGTTATCCAAATCCTCGTAGAATCTTCCATATCTTCATATAAGGGATTCGTAGTAGGATATCCAAAGGTACTATATTAAATCCTCAATGGGCTTTTACGTAATAGTAAAGACCCTTGGATTTTATTGTACTATTCCATAATTAGACCCCTTGAGTGGTCTAGTTAAACAGATTGATCCAAAAATCTGGTTAGGAATATCATGTGATGAAATAGCTGAAAAGACTCCTCGGTGGTCTAATTAAAAGAGTTCATTTGTCGATCTAATTAAAAGGACCCTAGGATAGTCTAGTCACACTCATCACAGGTTTAATTTTTCTTCCCCTTCACATTACAAAACAAATTATGCGGACTGTGCAAGGAATTACGTAATTATGGATGCATACATAATTATGGAATTCAGTGCACAGAAACCACAACAAGTTTGGTCGTGTGTTTAGAGTTGACTCATTCCGTTCATTTTCGTTTCTGAAGAAATTGTGGAAAATGACTCATTCCGTTCATTTTCGTTCCTGAAGAAATTGTGGAAAATGACTCATTCCGTTCATTTTCGTTTCTGAAGAAATTGTGGAAAATGACTCATTCCGTTCATTTTCGTTCCTGAAGAAATTGTGGAAAATGACTCATTCCGTTCATTTTCGTTCTTGAAGAAATTGTGGAAAATGACTCATTCCGTTCATTTTCGTTTCTGAAGAAATTGTGGAAAATGACTCATTCCGTTCATTTTCGTTCCTGAAGAAATTGTGGAAAATGACTCATTCCGTTCATTTTCGTTTCTGAAGAAATTGTGGAAAATGACTCATTCCGTTCATTTTCGTTTCTGAAGAAATTGTGGAAAATGACTCATTCCGTTCATTTTCGTTTCTGAAGAAATTGTGGAAAATGACTCATTCCGTTCATTTTCGTTCCTGAAGAAATTGTGGAAAATGACTCATTCCGTTCATTTTTGTTTCTGAAGAAATTGTGGAAAACGACTCATTCTGTTCATTTTCATTTCTGAAGAAATTGTGGAAAATGACTCATTCCGTTCATTTTCGTTTCTGAAGGAATTATGGAAAATGACTCATTCCATTCATTGTCGTTTCTGAAAATTGTCCATCGAAGGGAAATGAATATCCCTGATTCTTCCTTCATTTCCATTTCTGAAAATGTCCGTTAAAGAGGAATATCAGGATATGCCTTATCCTTGATGGTTATTTAACACAAAGTCACAGACATGCTCCTACAAATAAATTTCGGGACGAAATTTCCTAAAGTAGGGGAGACTGTGACAACTGTGCCTCCGTGACCATCAAACAAATACCAAATCAATGAGATATTGTGTTTCATACTTGGGATTTGTAAAAATATGTGTATCATTTGCACATATCAATTCTTGTTCTATTTCAAGCTTTAAATCGCTTTCTGGAAGGTTATACGCGCACTGATGCGTAAATATAACCAGTTCAATGCAAAAAATACTCCGGAACATCAACATATGCTTAACATACCTTAAATAACCTTTACATAACTTAGAAATAAGTTTTGAAGGCTTTGGTATGGCAAAATCAAGTTAAATCGCTTACAGGGACTAAAGTTGACAAACTGTGAAAGTATGCCAATTTGAACTGTAACAGACATTCCGGAACATGACCATAAGTTAAACACACCCTAAATATCCTTTACATAGCTTAGAAATAGGCTTTGAGGGGTTCGGTGTGCTAAAATAAACTTTTGGGTCATTCAGGGACTAAAAGCGTCAAAAAGTGCACAAGTTTGCATTTTCGCGCATAACTTACGTTCTGTATACATCCGGACATCCAAAAATTTATGTAAGCACTAAAATATTTTATTTTAGTGTTTGGCATAAGAAAAATCCATTCGTCACGCAATTTGGATCGTTTTTCGCGCTTATGTGCATTCCGTCGTAATTAAGCGAACATCGCGATCGTACGGCCAAAAAAACTGACATCCGAGATATTCTTGAGCACATTTTAAGTTCCCTATACTTTAACTTCATTTTAGAGCTTTGAAATGGGGTTAACGGGGCTTAAACGTGTCAAAAATGCATCAAATAGCAAGTTTGGAGCTTCAGGGGCCTGTTCTGCCATTTTTGAAAGTATCAGACCTGCAAGGTCCTTACGGACCGTAAGGTTCTAAGTCTTACGGTCCGTAAGCAGGGGTCAGACAGCAGAAACTTGTTTAAACAGCTGTTAACAGCTGTTACCCCCTCCTAATCCCTTTTTGCACTTGCTTCTTCATGCTAATGAGGGGCCAATTGATGTTCCATAACATTCCAACAAGTGTAAGGGTGAGATCAAAGCACGTTATTCAAGAAACGATCCTAACGGTTGTCCATTTACTATAAATACCCAACCCCATTCATTGCAAAACCCACAAATCTGATCTAAGAAGCTCTAAGTTGAAGCCATTGCTTCATACCTAAGCTACTTGGATCAAGATTAGCTTGCGGGGACCCTTTGTAAGTGTTCCTTCGTTCTTTTATCGCTTTTCGAGTCCGAAAGTCAAACTATGTTTGACTTTCTACGTTGACCAGTTTATGGTCAACATGAAGTTCGTTTGAACTTCCTAACGTGAGCGTAATCACGATGGTTATAGTCCCTAGTGGCTATACCTACTTATTACCACGTTATCTAGGCTCAGTGACGAGTCGTAGTTTCGGCCAAAATGCGTATTCTTGCGTATTTTGTAACCAAACTACTCTTAGGTATCAAAACCGTTTGTTTTGATACCAAACTTGTTTTCTAACTTAGTTAAGCATGTTTCAACATGCTTAGCTCGTCACTTTTAGTTTTGTGCTTGTCTAGGGTCGTAAGGGTAAGCGATCTAATCAATCGCTTATGCTTTCGAACCCGACCCGTTTGGTCGATCATTAGGATCCGACTAAACACATTAGGTGACCATAGTTGTATAGGGAATAACCTTCCGAGGTTATACCTTATGGTCACATCGTTTGAGTAGTTGTATGATAGGTAGTATATATGCCTTAGGTAAATTACCAAAATGCCCTTTTTACGCCAAAATTCATTTTAAGCATATGTAACATAACTTTTGGTATCTAAACTGATTTGGTAAACAATATTAGACATGTTAAGGCATATTTTACTTATCATAGGACTAGTTAGGCATTCAGAACGCGTTTCACGCGAACGACGCGTTATAGTAGCATAAGTTACCTAAACGGGTCGTAATGGGTCGTAAGCACTTAGGTTAGGTTTCATTTTAGTAAGTAGGCTTTGTTAAACCATATTACATGAGTTCCCATACTCATTTGGTTTACGAGCCTTCATTCTATCCGATCCTCCGATATAGGTCCGGTTTATTAATGTAGATACCTATATTAGGTGCCGTTTGATTCTGTGATCTTCTAGCTTGCTTGGTGGTTATCCTAGGACTTCTAAGCAATCTCAAGTGAGTACATAGACCCCTCTTTTACCGTTTTCAAACTGTTTTGGGGTGAAACACATGTGCCTACTTGTTACTTTCATGCTTTCCTGTTTTCACATCATATACTTGCTATGTTCATTAGTACATTTATAGTACATGATTTCAAAACATTTCATGCTATGTATGTCCATTGTGTGCATACTTAGTACATTGTTTTACATTACATTTCATGCTATGTATGTCCATTGTGTGCATACTTAGTACATTGTTTTACGTTACATTTCATGCTATGTATGTCCATTGTGTGCATACTTAGTACATCGTTTTACATTACATTTCATGCTATGTATGTCCATTGTGTGCATACTTAGTACATTGTTTTACATTATATTTTGTTGCATATGCTCATCCAGCATATGAACACATTATATTACATTATGTGAACCATTTGTATCTATTGAACCATGTGAACCATTTGACAATAGACATTTGACTATACCTAAACATTTCTACAATTGTTAAACATTACATCTTGATGGTTTGGTTTGAGTAAGTGATTTAAGTAACGAGGCGTGTGTAATATGATACAAGCATGGTGGATACGCCGCTGGTACTTCATATATATAAGTGTTTGTATGATATTACATATCGTAGCGTTATTTGAATCATTTCAATTTAAGACATATAACATTTTATACAAATAACATACTTTTCACAAGACATTGTTTTACAAACAACTTATCTTATACAAACTCATTTTACATGGTTATTCATTTAACCATACATTATTCTCTTATTTATACATATCATCTGAAACTTATTGTTTTTCAAATGATTTACAAAACAAATCAATTTACAAGGTTCATGACTAAACTTTATTAAACAACTCTTTCTAAACTTACAAGTCATGAAACCTATTTTCACAAAACCTATGTATCTCACAGGCATTTTTATGCTGACGTACCTATTTTCACATGTGTTTTCAGGAGTTGATGCATAGGACTTTTCGAGACATACTTAGGCAGACATGTGCCTTAGTGACTTAAAACGAGACAAGAACTAGTTAATTTATGTTATGTACTCTTTATTTCTTGTTTAAAGACAATGTAACTCGCTTGTTTGATGAATAAAACGAAACTTTAATTTCCATGGTTGTGAAACAATTAATTCTGTTACAACACTCCCCAACGTTTCCGCCACGTTTCGTTGTCTCATGT
Organism: Helianthus tuberosus; assembly: GCA_030545235.1. NCBI lineage: Eukaryota > Viridiplantae > Streptophyta > Magnoliopsida > Asterales > Asteraceae > Helianthus > Helianthus tuberosus. The sequence goes on from CM060392.1 coordinate 28,446,666, forward strand.
GGTCGGGGTGTGACAGTTTGGATGGAAGGAATGACCGAATTCGATAAACATAACACAGATAGACCTTTAAATTTGTTTAGGGGTTTATTGCCACAGTCACAAGGCTTGAATGTATGCATTCTTACAATACCGCATAGATGTTTATATCAGTATAGCATGCATTTGTTCCACAAAACATAACTTTGATTTAAACCATGTTTTACTTCAATACCTGGTTTTTGTGCATTTTACATATGGTTTAGTTGATATATTTCACTTACCATACATGATATTTTGGATACACATTACATGATTTGCATTAGACATAAACATTTTGACATTGATATACAAAATTCATGAATTACATTAGACATAAACATTTTGACATTGATATACACAATTCATGAATTACATTAGACATAAACATTTTGACATTGATATACAAAATTCATGAATTACATTAGACATAAAAATTTTGACATTGATATACAAAATTCATGAATTACATTAGACATAAACATTAGACATGGTTTTCACACAAACATTTTGACATTTGATTATACATAAACATTTTACTTTGGTGGTTTGGTTTGAGTAAGTGATTTAAGTAACGAGGCATGTGTAATATGATGCAAGCATGGTGGATATGCCGCTGGTACTTCCTATATATAAGTGCTTGTATGGTATTACATATCGTAGCGTTATTTAAATTATTTCAATTTAGACATATAACATTTTATACAAATAACATACTTTTCACAATACATTGTTTTACAAACAACTTATCTGATATAAACTCATTTTACTTGGTTATTTACTTAACCAAGTATTATTCTTTTATACATATATATCACTTGGTTTATTTATCACTTTTCAAATGATTTACAAGACAAAGCAAATGACAAGGTTCATGACTAAACATTTTCTTAAACATAAGTCATGAATTCTATTTTCACAAAACCTATGTATCTCACAGGAATTTATATGCTGACGTACCAATTTTCACATGTGTTTCAGGATATGATGCTTAAGATTTATCAAGATACACTTAGGCGGACTTGGGCCTTAGCGACAATAAAAGATGCAAGACTAGTTATTTATGTTATGTTTCTTTGATTGTCAAGACATTGTAACTCTTTTAATCAATAAAACAATATTTCAATTTCCATGTGTTATGAAACAATGATTCTGTTACAACACTCCCCGATGTTTCCGCCACGTTTTGTTATTTTACGTGGTCGGGGTGTGACAAATATACCCGTTGGAATTGGTATACCACCATATATATTTTTGGGACAATTGTTATGGGTGACTTTCTACTCATATATCCTGAATAATATTCTGACTATGTTTCTTTTATTGTGATCAGGATACCGGATCAGGATATTGGTAACATCCTGATACAGTATCCTGGTAATGACTAATTAATTCACGTGCAGATTAATAAAGCAAGTTTATAACGTTCAAGTGGACTTCTTCTCCCTAAGACTCGGGCTAATCTATTGGATTAGGAACGTTGAAGCCGGAAGATGTGGACTACAACATTCACAAAGGGAATATTCGTTTTATCCCGGATTTGTAGGCTAGTTAGTTAGCTTTGCTTTACTATAAATAGGATTGATCGGATCAGATAAGAACACAAACAATTTATCGTACACTCTTGCTCTCTAGCTGCAATCACTCACAACACACTCACACTTGTTAGATCAAGTTTGACTGTCCAAGCTCTGATACCAATTGTTAGGATCTGAGTTTCTTATGATTGTGCGTGTTTGAATGTAATGAAAATGAATTAAGATAAAGTGCAGCGGAAATAAGATGGAACAAACTTTCAACACAATCAAATGAGAGAATTGCTTTCAACAAACATGTTTAACATGGAATCGAATGATTGTATTTATTACAAACTTCAATTACACTTGCATTAATGCATACAATCTCCCCCTCAGCCTGAGCTCACAGAGAATGTTCATACAGAATGACTTGTGATGAAGAGAGCTAATAGAACAGCACAGGGTACTGTTCTATTTATAGTACAGAACAAACCATTGTGGCATCTTTGCTGACGTCACCATGAAAGTGACATCTAACCTCCTAACAAACTCAAACTACTGACCTATTACAACCACTAATTACAAACAACTGATTACAATATACAAAGCATAAACAAAACAACTGATCCTTCATTCCACTGCTTAGGCTCTAGCAGTGCTTTGGTCTTCAGTAGTACTTGAGACATAACAGTTAATTGAGCATCAGCACTTAGTCTTCATCAGTTTTTTAGGTCAGCAGTAGTTAGGAAGGGCAGTACTTGAATCCATCAGATGTTAGAACCACTGTCAAGGGGAAATATCAAATATAAACATCTGCTTATTCTGGATCCAATGATCTGATCCAGTTTTGGCTTTAATCAACTGTTCCTCTGTAGGGTTCAATCCCAACAGCTGGATTCCTGAGGATGCATCCATAAAGGTTAGCATTTCATGACCGGTAGTTGCATCCACCATCGAGTCTATATGAGGTAGAGGGAATGGGTCTTTAGGACATGCTTTGTTCAAGTCTGTGTAATCTACACAAACTCTCCATTTCCCATTCTTCTTTTGAACCACGACCACATTTGCTAGCCACTTGGGAAATTTGACTTCCCTAATCATCTTGGACTTCAATAATCTTTAAACCTCTTCCTGAATAATTGTGTTTCGTTCAGGAGCAAACTTCCTTCTGTTTTGCTGATCAGGCTTGAAAGACGTGTCAATTCTAAGCTTGTGAGTTATAATATCCTTGGAAATACCTGTCATATCCTCATGCTTCCATGTGAATGTTGACATCCTGCATTTCAAAAAGTTAGTTAATTGATTTTCAATATCCTGAGGGATATTGGCTCCTACGAGCATCGAGATACCTGGATTATCCTGATCCAGGATAATTTTCATAACATCCTGCTCTGAAGCCTCCACGATATCCTGGGCTTGTATCTTTAATTACTATCCTGCTTTGGGCTTGGTTGAGGATTTCATCGAGGAAGAATAACATTCTTTTGCCTCTTGTTGATCGCTTTCCACCTTGACAACCCCCCAAGGGGTAGGGATCTTGATACACTGATGATAGGTTAACTGATATTCACTAATTTATACATATTTTAGTCCCCCATTTTATGCGTTTTCGGCCGTAAAACCGTCATTCGGATACTTAATCATGTATAATTTTGTTTACAGGCCTAAAACTGCATACCAGACAAGATGATAGTGAAAACGAGGACTTTCCGGACAAAACGACAAACCTACGAACATTCTGTAAAGAATCTGACCTGGGTGTTTGGCACGGTCGTGTAGTGAATAGAACGACCGTGCGGATCCAAAAATGCAATCCAGCCCGGCAATGAACGAGGGTGTAACCCGGAGTGCAAGCCTTATCGGAGTAGAACGATCGTGCGACCAGTGGAACTCCCGTGCAAACCCGATGATCAGTCCAAACCCGGAACTGCACCACCAGTGCAGTTGCACGTGCCACCCAAGCCCGGTAATGCACGAACGTGTCGTCCATGGAACGGTCGTGCGGCTACGAAGACTGGTCAAGATCTGTGATGTCATGCGGTATGGTGAACAGTAACTCCAATAATGCATAAAGTGAACGGTCGTGCCAATAAAGTGCACGACCGTGCGAGATCAAAAAGTTATAAAAAACATGCAGAAACATTCTGCTCATAACTCTTGAATTTTGGAGAGCAATTCAGGCGATTTTCAGGCTCCGGAGGCGTTAGCTTTCACCCGGATTCAAGCCACATTGTCCCGTTTAGCTCGATTACTATCCGGATTCTTAATCTAGTGCTTGTTTATGGTTTGGTTTTCTAATCTTTCCATAATTTTGTTAATCTTTCAAGCATTTAGATTAATGTTTATGTATCATTGTAGCCTTTGGGCAAAAACACAACAATCCCTTGCTTGATTATAACCATTAGTATGTTAATCTTTGTTTGTAATGACACTTGGAAGTATTTTCTATGTTAATCTTTGATGATTAGTTTGCAACCTTGTTATTGATATTGATTTCTTGATTATAAGTAATTTTGTTGGATGATTGGTATTTAGTTAGTTAAGATAGTTGAAAATGAAGCTTAATTAATCTTGTATTAGTAAACTTTAAACTTGGTTAACTAGTTTAGCTTGGTTAAAATGTGTGCACCATGATACTAGAAATGGTTAGTGGTTTAATAAAATGTAATTATTGTTAATCAAGAAAGCTTGCCGTCACGTAAGGACCTTAACGGGTTAAATGGTGTCGTTATAAATTCTTGCCATGATTTGTTAGCTTAGTTAGTAGTTTAGGCCAAAATTGCTATCTTGGTGAATTTATGTGCAAGATTTGTAAAATGAACTCGGTTGTGATTTAATCTAGTTTATGCTTGTCTCGGTGGTTGCATTGTGTTTATCAGTGTCGCTTTCCTTGTTTAAGTGAGGTTAGAAAACTCCTAACGGATGACTAACTTATTTTTAAGAGATTTTCATAGACATTTATCAATTGCACGTTAAAGAACAATTTTAGGTGGTTAAAGTGTGTTTATCGTTTTAACTTTCCGAATGAATGTCATGTTAGGATTCCCGAAAGGGATACTAATTGTCTCAAAATTGGAGAATTGATCAAATGCTTCTAGTGCCAAAACCGACTTAGTTGACATGCTTTGGTTGTGTATTAAGCAAGGCTATTTATCTATTTTCATATTTGAAATCTATTATGTTTTTATAAGTAGTTGTTTATGCTTACTTTAGTTTATTAAAAATCAAACAACTTATGTTTTTACCGGTAGTTTAGTGACAAAGGTCTAGTATTATTCCTCCGCCCATTTCCTTGGATCGATACTTGGTTCTTACCGATACTTTACTACATATATGACGGGGTACACTTGCCTCTTTCGTGTGTGTTTTGATGTTAAAGTAATAATCACTTTTATAAATATAAACCGAATCGTGTGTAATTTCATTATAAAAATATGTGTAGCCGCGCACACGTCAAGTTTTTTGCGCCGTTGCCGGGGAAATGGAGAGCTTTAGGAACGACCCGAGTCATTGTTTTATCGGTGTATATATTTGTTAATATTTGTGAATATTTTCTTGATTTTTTATTTGTTTATTTATTTGTTAATATTTCTTGCTTTTAATTCATTTATTCATTTTCGAGATTGTTTTTGTACACTTGTAAATTTGTGTTCCGTTTTTTTTTGTTCGATACGGATTTATTTATTCATTTATTCTGTGAGTTTTCGGCTCCGAAAAGTCATTTTTACACTAACCAATTCGATTATTTTTTATTGTTGTAATTTTTATAAATTTTCGGGCCCATTTTCGGATTTTTATAAAATTTTCAGCCCTTTGAAAATAATATTCTGTTTCTTTTAAAAAAAACAGCATTATTATATTAATAAAATATTCATTGTGTCAATTTTTCGTTTGCAGGTTGATGCTCTCAACACCCGCTCCCGATCCTGTTGAGCCGTCAGACGAACCCGAGCATGATCTGAGGAGACGTCTTCGTGCGATATCTCGTGCGGTTGGGCTACTGCTTGCAGCTGGTGAGCAGGAGCAGGTGGTACCCGCTGAAGCCGAGGGCTCAGGGGCAGCAGGAAACGCAATCATGGCAGACGACGAGCGACCTTTGAATGAATCAAATCAGCCCGGACGGGCAGGCCTGGAGCCGAGTATCCTACGACCTACTATAGATGCACCTGTTTTTGAAATTAAATCTAGTATTATTAATATGGTGCAGAATTCGGTGCAGTTTGACGGGCGTGAGCATGAGGATCCCGGACGACAAATAGCGGCTTTTCTCGAAGTTTGTTCCACGTTCAAGATTAGAGATGTTTCAGAGGATACTGTTCGGTTGAGGTTGTTTCCATTCTCATTGCGTGACAAAGGCAGAGCTTGGCTTATGTCACTTCCAGCTGGGTCCATCAGGACCTGGAATGAGCTGGCGGAGCTGTTTATGCAAAAATACTTTCCGCCTGAGAAGACAACCAAGTTAAGAAACCGGGTGGTGACCTTTCGCCAAGATGAGGGAGAGTCGTTGCACACGGCTTGGGAGAGATTTAAGGATCTGTTACTTGATGTTCCACATCATGGCTTCTCCAAGAGACAGCTGGTCTTGACATTCTATCAAGGGCTTAGCTACAATACGCAGGAGCGATTAGACATGAATGCAGGAGGCGATCTAGGAACGAAGACGCCGAATGAGGCTTATGATATCATTGAAAAAGCTGCGTTGAAATCTAGCTCGCGACGCGAAGGAGATAGAGGCCGGGCTACATCATCATCAGCACCCCGCGCAGGAGTTCATGCTGTAGACGACTATACGGCCATTACTGCACAAATCTCGGCTCTTGCATCAAAATTCGACAGGTCCCAGATGGTTGCGCAGGCTGGCTTGGGATGTGACCAGTGTGGAGTGTCACACGAGCCTGGTGCATGCTTTCAGGGAGTCGTGTATGAGGGCCACGAAGAAGTGGATTTTGTGAGTAATCAGGTGAGGCCACAGAACAACCCGTACAGCAACACCTATAATCCTGGATGGAGAAATCACCCGAATTTTGGGTTGCGAGCGAATACGGGTAATCAAAACCCATTGGGATTTACTCAGCGCGCTCCAGCGCCACCGCAGGGTCAGGGTCAGCAATTCCAGCAATACAACCAACCTTACCAGCACCGTCCATATTCATATCAGAATCAGGGCACTGGGAGTAGTTCCCAGCAGCAGGCCCCTCAGTCTAGTTCCAAGCTGGAGGACATGATGGCTCAGCTTCTTACTAGCTCCTCGAGTGCGAATCAGTTGGCTGAAAAACGCTACCAACAGAGCGAGGATCGTTTTCTTTCCCACGAGGGGGAAATGAGGAGTCACAAGGCCTCGATTCAGAATATCGAGAATCAGGTTGGTCAGCTGGCACAGATGATGTCTAAAAGACCCCCAGGTGGTCTTCCGGGCAATACAGAACCAAACCCAGGCGGTCATGTGAATGCGATAATGACCAGGAGTGGAAAGACTACCGGACCCGTCATATCGGACTCATCACCGATCACTGGAGCGGTCCCGACTGACACACCGAACGAGGTGCAAGCCAGGCTACGCCCAGCAAGTACAGCACAAGTCCAGGAGCCAGTCAAAGATTACACTCCCGCAGTACCTTATCCAGGCAGGCTGAAGAAACAGAAGAACGACAAACAATACGGTAAGTTCCTTGAGTTGTTTAAGCAACTACACATTAATATACCGTTTGTTGAAGCCTTGGCCCAGATGCCAAAGTATGCAAAATTCCTTAAGGACATCCTCTCGAATAAACAGAAGCTCGAGGATATATCATGTGTGGTGATGAATGAAACTTGTTCTGCCATTTTGCAAAACTGTCTGCCCACAAAAATGGGAGATCCGGGTAGTTTTACGCTTCCTTGTTTGATTGGAAACATGTCTGATAGCCATGCATTGGCTGATTTGGGAGCGAGTATCAACCTTATGCCTTATAAGGTTTTTACTAAACTGGATCTGGGTGAGCCGTCACCCACTAGAATGAGCATTCGGTTGGCAGATCGTTCAATCAAATATCCTCGTGGATTTGTTGAAAACATGCTTGTTAAAATCGATAAATTTGTTTTCCCCGTGGATTTTGTTATTCTTGACATGGACGAAGATTCAAGAGTACCTTTGATACTTGGATGCCCGTTCCTCAATACAGCGAGGACGATTATTGATGTGGCAGCTGGCCAAATCACGCTCCGAGTGAATGACGAGCCCGTGACCTTTGATATCAAAAGATCAATGCAGCATCCGCAAAGTCACCATGACATGCTTTACTATGTCGACATTTTCGATGCATGTGTGTGCTCTCATTTTCAAGGCACTGTTGACAAGATTGATTCGGACACACGTCTGTCGTGTGGGGACCTGATTGGCATTACGCAGGAGGGCCACGATTTTGAGCAACCAGTCTATCAGATTGGTGACGATGGTTCCCAGAGTCCGGAGCGGTTTCTAGAAATTGACCATGTAGAAGAAGAGAAAGCAAAACCTTCGATTGAAGATCCACCGTCTTTGGAGTTGAAAGAACTCCCGCCACATCTCGAGTACGCATTTCTGGACAAGGAGTGTCGCTTACCGGTTATAATTTCGGCATCCTTGGAAAAGGATGAGAAGAATCAGCTTCTCGAGGTTCTTAGACTTCATAAAAGAGCCATTGCATGGAAAATCATGGATATCAAAGGCATCGATCCTTCTTTTTGTATTCACAAGATTCTGATGGAAGACGAGTACAAACCGTGTGCACAGCATCAGAGGCGTTTAAATCCAAATATGCAGGACGTGGTGAAGAAAGAAGTGATTAAGTTGTTGGATGCCGGGATGATATATCCTATATCTGAGTCTGTGTGGGTGAGTCCAGTGCAGGTTGTACCCAAGAAAGGTGGTATGACTGTAGTCTCAAATGATAGGAATGAACTAATTCCTACCCGTACCGTCACTGGGTGGCGAGTTTGCATTGACTACCGCAAACTCAACGATGCTACTCGTAAGGATCACTTCCCGCTTCCATTCATCGATCAGATGTTGGAACGTCTGTCGGGGAAGTTGTATTACTGTTTCCTGGACGGGTTCTCTGGGTACTTCCAAATTCCTATGGCTCCTGAGGATCAGGAGAAGACTACCTTTACCTTCCCCTTCGGCACATTCGCCTACAGGCGTACGCCTTTTGGGTTGTGTAATGCACCAGTGACCTTCCAGAGATGCATGATATGATCGAGGATTCTATGGAGGTTTTCATGGATGATTTTTCGGTATTTGGGGATTCCTTCGATCATTGTTTGGAAAATTTGAAAAAGATGTTGAAGAGGTGTGAAGAGACGAATCTGGTCCAAAACTGGGAAAAGTGCCACTTTATGGTGAAAGAGGGCATAGTTCTGGGGCATAAGATTTCTCATGCTGGTATGGAAGTCGATCCAGCTAAAGTCGACGTTATTTCACGACTTCCGCCTCCCACCTCTGTGAGAGGGATACGGAGCTTTCTTGGTCATGCGGGGTTCTACAGGCGATTCATCAAGGATTTCTCAAAAATCGCTAGACCCATGACCCGTTTGTTAGAGAAAGACGCTCCGTTCGTATTTGGAGATGATTGCTTGAGGTTTTTTGACCTTCTCAAGCAAAAGTTGATTGAGGCCCCTATTTTGGTTGCACCTGACTGGAGTTTGCCATTTGAAATTATGTGCGACGCAAGCGATTACGCTATAGGGGTCGTTTTGGGACAGAAGAAGGAAAAGCACTTTCACCCGATCTATTATGCGAGCAAGACTCTTCACGACGCTCAGGAGCACTACACCACGACTGAAAAAGAGCTCTTGTCAGTTGTTTTCGCATTTGACAAATTTAGATCGTATTTGGTGCTCTCGAAAACCATTGTGTATACTGATCACGCAGCCATCAGATATCTTTTCAGCAAACAGGACGCAAAACCGCGTCTAATCAGATGGATCCTGTTGCTGCAGGAATTTGATATTGAAATTCAAGATAAAAAGAGTGCATTGAATGTAGCGGCTGACCATCTATCTCGGTTAGAGCATGGAGACATCGAGGACACGCGTTGGGATTCAATCAATGACCATTTCCCACACGAGTCGTTGATGGGTGTTGAGATATGCGATGATTCACCTTGGTTCGCCGACTTTGCGAACTATCTTGCTTGCGGGATTCTGATTAAAGGGTTGACTCACCAACAAAAGAGGAAATTCTTTTCGGATGTCAAGCACTACATTTGGGACGATCCTTTCTTATTTAGGGTGGGTGCTGATCAGGTGATCAGAAGATGTGTTTCAGGTAAAGAGGCGACCGATATTCTGCGTCATTGTCACGAGGGACCTACCGGAGGCCACCATGGAGCCAATTTCACCGCCAAGAAGGTGCTGGATTCCGGGTTTTATTGGCCGACTATTTTTCGTGACGCGCAGAGTTGGATAAAAGCGTGCGATGCCTGCCAGAGGGCGACAAATATATCGGCACGTGATGAAATGCCTCAGAACTGGATACAGGTATGTGAAGTCTTTGATATTTGGGGGATAGACTTCATGGGACCATTTCCCCCCTCACGAGGAAATAAATACATCCTGGTCGCAGTTGACTATGTATCAAAGTGGGCGGAGGCACAGGCCTTACCCACAAATGACGCCAGGGTGGTCGTGAGATTCTTGAAAAGTTTGTTCACCCAGTTTGGCGCTCCGAAAGCGCTTATCAGTGACAGAGGGACTCATTTCAGCAATACTCAGCTTGAAAAAGCTTTGTCCCGTTACGGTGTGCATCACCGTTTGTCCACGCCCTATCATCCGCAAACGAGCGGGCAGGTGGAAGTCACTAACCGTGGGCTAAAACGAATCCTTGAGCGGTCTATTGGTGCAAACCGCAAGGAGTGGTCGGACAAACTCGATGAGGCATTGTGGGCGTTCCGTACAGCTTACAAGACCCCTATTGGGACTACTCCCTTTAGGTTGGTATACGGAAAAGCGTGCCATTTACCGGTAGAGTTGGAGCATAAAGCTATATGGGCTTTAAAAACCGTGAATCTGGACTTAAAAACGGAGGTGAAGCCCGGTTTCTCTAGATTCATGAATTGGAGGAACTGCGACAGCAAGCTTATGAGAGCTCCGTCCTCTACAAAGAGTGCACAAAGAGATTACACGATAAACGCTTGAAGGACCACAAAGAATTCCAAGCGGGTGATCTTGTTCTTCTTTACAACTCACGATTGCGCTTATTTCCAGGGAAGCTTCATTCACGTTGGACAGGACCATACACAGTTAAAGAGGTATTTCCGTATGGTACTGTTGCAATAGAGAACGCAGATGGCGTTATATTCAAAGTAAATGGACATCGGTTGAAGCTGTACGTTGCCGGGCCGATAGAGTCGGCGGTGGAGGTCATCGAGCTCCAAACCCCGCACACATCATAAGTGTGGGGAGGAGAGAGTCTACGCTACTGACTCGCGGATAAAAAATGTAGCAAGAGAGTCTTTGACTCTTTAGGGGTAATATCGTCTTTTTATGTGTTTTTCTAGTTTTAGCGTAATTTAGGTATGTTTGGTAGTTTACGTTAGTTTGTACAATTTTTATACATACCGAGCGAAGGTTCTATGTTGCGATATGGTTAAAACAGTTTGCGTGTGAAAAAAATGGCGAAAAACGGCCAAAACAGTTGCTGGAAATGGCTTCTGCAGAAAAAACTCATCTGCAGCTGTTGCACGACTGTGCCGTGAGTCGCACGACCGTGCGTTTGCGGGCTGGCCTGCACTAGGAGTCGCACCCCCGGTGCATCTCCGAGAACAGCGTGGAGGGTTTGAACAATGTCGGTTATGCATGACCGTGCGACAGATCGCACGACCGTGCGAGAGGCAGGGGCAGTTTGGTCATTTGTACATTATAAAAACCCCCATCTGCTGCCATTTCCCTCATTTGCGAACCCTAACTGCAGACAGCCGTTCCAGAGCGATTTCGCCTCAAATCGCACGGTTTCTTCGCACGGTTTCACCCATCCCTTCGCACGGTATGTTCTCCATCTTCGATTTCCTGTTTCTTTTTTGTCTAGGGTAGATTTGTTTGATTCTTCAAGGCTTTTTAGGGTTCCCTTCATAAACACAAGCGAAACCCTAGCCCTTGCAAGAATCGTAAGTCTCATGAACAACCCGTTGATTCTCTGCCCCCTGTTTGCATAAAAACTTGTTGATTTTTGAAACATCTGACTGTTCAGAGTCGGGGTAAGAATCTGCAGAAAAAACTGGTCGCACGGACGTCCCTTGGGTGGAACGGTCGTGCCATGCCGGATGTTCACGATGAATTGTTGTGGTCTCGATGTTGCACGGTGGTGCAGTTGGTCGCACGACGTGCAGTCACGATTATTGCCGACCACAGATGTTGTTTCTCGGTCACGCACGACTGTGCAGTTGGAGGCACGCCCGTGCCAAACGCCCAGTACAGCGAGGCAGAACATTCATAACTTTGTGTTCTGCTGTTCCAAATTAATTTTTTTATGTTTCTCCTGTTCTTAATATCATTCCTCATTGCAGATAAATCATCCTTTCTTGCAATTCAATGAAAACAACGAGAGAGATGCCCTTTGTATCCCAAAACGTAACGAATTATGGAATAGGCGGGGGCAGTTTGGCATCCCCCGGAGGCTAGATTGGAATGTGATGAGAGATCTAAATCAGCGTGAAAGACTAGAAAACATGCTTACTATTCCGCTCTCGCGTCTTGTCTCTATCGACCGACCCATCTATCGTGAGCTAACGATAGAATTCTTCTCCACATACTCATACGAAAAGCCGAAAGCATATCAAAATCCAGACTTTCGCTATAGAGAGAGGATCACTTTCAGATTGGGGGGCATTGGCACCATTGGTCGGTGGGTAGATTGGGTCGGAGACTTGGGATTTACACGAATGAAGACATGGATTCCGAGTTCTTCACTGATGTGTTCACATTCCCAAGTGACGAAGCGCGGGCCGTGTTTTGGGCCCAAAATGCAGTCGGTGGCCCTTACGATCCTAGAATGTCTAAAGCTTCACGATTGAGAGACCCTTTGCATCGAGTGATGCATCATATATTCAGCCACACCATCTGCGGCCGTATGGACAGTTTGGGAACTGTCCAACGCCTGATCTGATATTTCTTTATGCGCTGGTTGATGGGGTACACATCAACCTAGCTGCGAGGATGGCGGAATATTTTGTGAAAATCTCAGGGAGAAAGCCTAACAGTCAGATTCACGGCGGTCAGTATGTGACCGAAATTGCCTACAATTTAGGGCTGATGACTGATGAGGTACTTGAGGGTCTTACTTTGGTGACAAATGGTGTATACGTTGATATTCGGTCGTTGAAGGCGATGGGGTTGATTGCTGAGTTGGATCACGGGGGTAGTTTGAAGGATTTGAACAACGAGGTCCGGCTGAGGAGGAAGATGAGGATGAGGAGATGCATGATGAGGAGCAGCAGCACGAGCAGCACAGACCACAGACACCACCACATTCACCGCAGCATCACGCATACCACCAGCACCAGGATTGGCCCGAGGGCATCCCGCCTTACCCTGAGTTTTACCAGCAGTTCCAACAAATGCAAGTTAACAAGGAGCAGCATGGGATTTATATATACCAGATCAGAGCTAGTCAAGACCAGATTAGAACTAGTCAAGACCAGATCAGGGCTAGTCAAGACCAGATCCGGGCGAACCAAGACAGCTTGTACCAGGGGGTGCAAGCTGGGTTCTCATACCTGTTCGGGGAGATGCATAATGCCTATCCCGACTACTTTCAGCATCCCCCACAGTTCCCATACGGGAACCCACCTGGTTATGGAGATGCGGGCACATCCTACACGAGAGATGATGCTGGTGACGATGATTAGGAGACGGTGGAGTTGATCGTTGGTGGTTTTTATTATTTCAGTACTTTATATTTCGGGTGTTCATTTTGGTTGTTATTTTAAACACCCCTGGTTATGTACTCTTTATTTTCAGACACTTTACTTTATGTCTTGTCTTTGTTTGGATTTTAGTACTTATATTTATGTAAATTATGGTTTATTTGGGTTTATTTTGTTTCTGTTCTGTTTTGCTGTACCTTGTGACATACTTGCAGATTTTGGATATCACATCTTGGACCGGAGCACGTCACAGATACAGCTTGGAAGTCTCGTTGCATCACAATCATCTTGAGGTGAGTATTATTCTCCTTTATCTCTATATTTCGGGTTTCGCATTGGGGACAATGCGAAGTTCAAGTGTGGGGAGGGGTTTAACTTTGTTAACTTTGTTTGTCCTGTTAAAAAAAATCAGAAAAATCACTCAAAAATATCTGTTTTTTTTTTATATATTTTTAGTAATAAACCGGTTGGTTGTGTTTTAGAAAGCTTCGGACATGATAAAAATCGACAAGCAAAATTAATTTTGAAAAAGAAAACCGGAAAGCGTGACAAACAAAGAAAGACTTGCATGATTGTTTTCACACTTTTACCCATTCCTTCCGTTACGTGAGCATAGTTGAGCCTTGAAATCGTTATATATTTGTTCATTTCGGAATAGGAGTGAGCCGGATGTCATGTGTAATTTAGAACTTGTCACTAGCATGCTTGTTAAGACCATGAACTTGCGGAATTGTGTAGAAGTGATAGAGGCACATAGATTACCCCTTTGTTGTTAGCCTTGTTCTTTGTATTGTGTTTCCCGTATACCTTACATTACCTTTAGGATGAACCATGTCGAGCCTTCCCGTTTACCTTTGTTTACCCAACATAATCGCCCACTTAGCCAAATTTAGCCTTTTGATGTTTTAAACCTTTTAGTGTTGAAACTCGGTCAAAATAATCGTTTAACTAGCGCTTGTTATAGTTTATTTTTCATTGTATAATTCCATTAGTTTTTATGCTAAAAAAAAAAAAACCCCTAAAATAGGGTGAAGTAGACAAAATTCGAGCAATTTTGAATGATAAAATGATGAAATCTTGTTTATGAGCTCGTTGTCGCATAAGTCGCCTTTTTAAGGCGTTTGTATGTATAGTTTTGTTGTATTGCGCTTGTTAAACGTAACTACCGAGTTTTAACCGTTTCGCCACTTTAAATTTCCATTTCCATACCCTTCGCCCAAGCCTAACGTTTAAACCCGTAAAGCCCTCTTGATTTGCACTTTTTCGCATGTTAGTTGGTGGAGACGAGATCTTATGACAAGCTTATGATATTACACATTTCGTTGACGAGGCATTGAGTGTTTGCACATACACATTTTATGTATGTTTCATAAATAAAACCGAGTGTGTGTGAACATTGTGAGTTGTGTGAAGATTAGCATGTTAAGTCAATTGAAAGTGAAGTCACGGCTTTTTGGTTATCTACATATATTTGCATATGCTTGTTTGGTTTGATTCATTTGATGTTGTCGTTCGAAAAACCGGCTAACCGTTTGTTGTTGTTTTAATAAATAGTTTGTAAATACTCGTTCTTGTTAGATTCTAGTTTCGTTGCATTTTAGTTTAGCTTGCTTGAGGATAAGCAAGGTTCAAGTGTGGGGAGATTTGATATTCACTAATTTATACATATTTTAGTCCCCCATTTTATCCCCATTTTATGCGTTTCCGGCCGTAAAACCGTCATTCGGATACTAATCATGTATACTTTTGTTTACAGGCCTAAAACTGCATACCAGACAAGATGATAGTGAAAACGAGGACTTTCCGGACGAAACGACAAAGCTGCGAACATTCTGTGAAGAATCTGACCTGGGCGTTTGGCACGGTCGTGCAGTGAATGGAACGACCGTGCGGATCCAAAAATGCAATCCAGCCCGGCAATGAACAAGGGTGCAACCCGGAGTGCAAGCCTTATCGGAGTAGAACGATCGTGCGACCAGTAGAACTCCCGTGCAAACCCGATGATCAGTCCAAACCCGGAACTGCACCACCAGTGCAGTTGCACGTGCCACCCAAGCCCGGTAATGCACGAACGTGCCGTCCATGGAACGGTCATGCGGCTACGAAGACTGGTCAAGATCTGTGATGTCATGCGGTATGGTGAATAGTAACTCCAATAATGCATAAAGTGAACGGTCGTGCCAATAAAGTGCACGACCGTGCGAGATCGAAAAGTTATAAAAAACATGCAGAAACATTCTGCTCGTAACTCTGGAATTTTGGAGAGCAATTCAGGCGATTTTCAGGCTCCGGAGGCGTTAGCTTTCACCCGGATTCAAGCCACATTGTCCCGTTTAGCTCGATTACTATCCGGATTCTTAATCTAGTGCTTGTTTATGGTTTGGTTTTCTAATCTTTCCATAATTTTGTTAATCTTTCAAGCATTTAGATTAATTTTTATGTATCATTGTAGCCTTTGGGCAAAAACACAACAATCCCTTGCTTGATTATAACCATTAGTATGTTAATCTTTGTTTGTAATGACACTTGGAAGTATTTTCTATGTTAATCTTTGATGATTAGTTTGCAACCTTGTTATTGATATTGATTTCTTGATTATAAGTAATTTTGTTGGATGATTGGTATTTGGTTAGTTAAGATAGTTGAAAATGAAGCTTAATTAATCTTGTATTAGTAAACTTTAAACTTGGTTAACTAGTTTAGCTTGGTTAAGATGTGTGCACCATGATACTAGAAATGGTTAGTGGTTTAATAAAATGTAATTATTGTTAATCAAGAAAGCTTGTCGTCACGTAAGGACCTTAACGGGTTAAATGGTGTCGTTATAAATTCTTGCCATGATTTGTTAGCTTAGTTAGTAGTTTAGGCCAAAATTGCTATCTTGGTGAATTTATGTGCAAGATTTGTAAAATGAACTCGGTTGTGATTTAATCTAGTTTATGCTTGTCTTGGTGGTTGCATTGTGTTTATCGGTGTTGCTTTCCTTGTTTAAGTGAGGTTAGAAAACTCCTAACGGATGACTAACTTATTTTTAAGAGATTTTCATAGACATTTATCAATTGCACTTTACAGAACAATTTTAGGTGGTTAAAGTGTGTTTACCGTTTTAACTTTCCGAATGATTGTCATGTTAGGATTCCCAAAAGGGATACTAATTGTCTCAAAATTGGAGAATTGATCAAATGCTTCTAGTGCCAAAACCGACTTAGTTGACATGCTTTGGTTGTGTATTAAGCAAGGCTATTTATCTATTTTCATATTTGAAATCTATTATGTTTTTATAAGTAGTTGTTTATGCTTACTTTAGTTTATTAAAAATCAAACAACTTATGTTTTTACCAGTAGTTTAGTGACAAAGGTCTAGTATTATTCCTCTGCCCATTTCCTTGGATCGATACTTGGTTCTTACCGATACTTTACTACATATATGACGGGGTACACTTGCCTCTTTCGTGTGTGTTTTGATGTTAAAGTAATAATCACTTTTATAAATTTAAAACCGAATCGTGTGTAATTTCATTATAAAAATATGTGTAGTCGCGCACACGTCATTAACGGCACAGCTTTCATATCATGGATCCATGGTCTGCCCAATATGATATTGTAACAGGATAAGGAGTCCATGACACAGAAACGTTGCATTGAGTTGACTCCCTCAACATATACTGGCAGCTTAATCTCTCCCACAGTATTCTTGGCCTCTCCACTAAACCCGACAAGTACAGTGGATTTTGAAGTGATCTCCATCGGGGAAATATTCATCCTTTTCAGCGTTTCCAGTTGAATAATGTTGACGGAGCTGCCATTATCCACCAGTATCCTGCGCACAAAATGATTAGCAATATATAAAGGGCCTGGTCAATTCGCACACGGCCTTTGTCTTTTTGCACACTCAAAGCGCCCCGCTATGGCCAAAGCGGGGCGCTTTGAGTGTGCAAAAAGACAAAAAGCATGGGCTGGATTTTGTGTTGTTTTTTTTTTGAAATAGGTGGGATGTGGGTTAGTTTGGTAGTGTTTTTTGGAGGAAAAAATTGTATTTGAGTTTTATAATACGTTTTTTTATAATTACGTTTTTTTACGTCATTATTTTTATAGAACGTGTATAATATAAGTGCGTCTTTATAAACTGTTAACCTTGTTTATTTTGTTAAATTAAACGAACACGTTAAATAAAATGTACAAAAAGCCATAAGAATTAAACGTAAACAATCCAAAACCAACGTGATGTAAATAGAAGATTAACTGCAATATATATATTTATATATATATCAGTTTGTACATACAAAACAAAAAGATACAACTGAGTACATAATACATAACAAATCACTATACAAACAAACTAAGGTACTAATCCTCGTGCGGTGGGGACGGTGGGAGGGGAAGTGGAGGCAACCCAGCGAGCTCTCGTAGAGCAACGAGCATCTCGACGATCCAGTCTATGCGTGCGTCCTGGCGTCTGAGGCGCCGGTCGAAGTCTCGAGCCACCTCACGCGCTACCGGAGGCAGGTCAGCGTAAACGTGCTGCGGGTACTGTGGCGGCTCAGGAGCTGGCTGAACTGGTGGTACCGGGATCTCCTCGACATGCTCCTCCTGAGCCGGATCCTCTAATACAGGCTGAGCCTGAGCCTGAGCCTGAGGCTGAGCCTGAGCCTGAGGCTGAGCCTGAGCCTGAGGCTGAGGCTGAGCCTGAGCCTCAGCCTCAGCCTGAGGCTGGCCCGGGAACTGATCGAGTCCCAGAGCCTGTAGCTGAGCCTGCCGAGCGGCCGCCTGAACATCAGGAGGGGCCAACACTCCAGGCCTCACCTCAATAACAACCGGGATGACCTCCGGCACCACCTCCGGCTGCCAAATCAGCACGTTTCCGCCCCTAAACCTCAGACCAACATCAAAGGTCCGGGTGATCTGCATGCTAGAAACTGACGCGCGGCCCAACCTGGTAGACGGGACCGGATCGGACAGCTCCGGATCATGCTCGGGCACGAGCCCGAGCGAGCGTGCGATGGCGGTGATGTATGAGCCAGTGTGCACGTACCCGCGGAGCTGCCGGTGGTATGCTGTGGCAAAGTAATCTGCCAGGCAGGCTGCTAGATCGCAGGGCTGGCGTCGCAGTAGGCAGTACAGAAAGAAAAGGTCACTGAGGTTGACCTTCTCCCTGCTGGCACCCCGCGGCACGATAGTTGCCGCGATAACATGGTGCAGGTATCGGAACAAGGGGTCTCTAATGGTGGTGGCCTTTTGCCAGGATTTCCCAAAGGGAACCCTGGAAATGGCCATCCAGAAACTGATAAGCGTCTGCCTGTCCATCATCCTAACCGCCTGCGTATATAAATCAGTATCAAGCTCGGGCTCAATGTACAAACCTGTATGGACAGCAAACTGCCGCACACTCATCTCAAACTCCTGACCGGCGAGACGGAATGTAACCTCGTGGACAGGAAAAGCCGGGTCCTCCACGTAATCCGCCGGATGCGGCGCGTATGTAAACGTGGAAAGAAACTCGACCGTAAGCTCAGGGTACGAGTCCTCCATCGCTATCTCAAATAGGCGCGACCAAGGAGTATCCAGTCCAACTATATCACGCGCCCGCACGGCCTCTCCCACGGTCTCCAGCAGGTCCCAGTCTATCCCTACGTGCGACCCAATCTCTATGGTGCGCAACCTAGCGCATCTCCCCCTCGCCCGTGACCCCTGCGGAAACTGCAGGTACGGACATGCCGGCTCTCCCTCCTCTCCCACATCTCCCTCAGCCTCCATATGCTCAATCTCGTCATCGGAGGAATCCATCCCTGCACGTTGACAAGATAATATTAAATATAAAATAATAAACAAATAATATTACTAAACAATTTAAATAATAAACAAATAATATTATTTAAACAATTTAAATAATAAACAAATAATATTAAATATAAAATAATAAACAAATAATATTATTTATAAAATTTAAATAATAAACAAATAATATTAAATATAAAATAATAAACAAATAATATTATTTATAAAATTTAAATAATAAACAAATAATATTAAATATAAAATAATAAACAAATAATATTATTTATAAAATTTAAATAATAAACAAATAATATTAAATATAAAATAATAAACAAATAATATTAAATATAAAATAATAAACAAATAATATTATTTATAAAATTTAAATAATAAACAAATAATATTAAATATAATTTAAATAATAAACAAACAATATTAAACAAATAATATTAAACAAATAATATTAAAAAAAAATAATAAACATGAACCAAAGCGCCGCGCTTTGGCCTCGGCGCGGCGCTTTGGTTATTCGTGATGAAGAACAGCCCCCCAGATCGTTCCATACGCCCAAATCAAATACAAATCAAACAAACTGAAACACATAACTTGAACCAAAACAATAAATGGCATTCGATCGTACCTTTTAGCGGTTGAAAGCTTGAAAACGTTGATGATCCGGCTCAAGTGTGTGTAAATCGCACCTTGTGTGTGTGTTTGTGTGTGGGGTTTAAATGGGGGAGAAGCTGCTCCGCTTTGGTTAAAACGATGGATCGAAGCGCCCCGCTATGGCCATAGCGCGGCGCTTTGAGGTCAAAGCGGGTCGCTTAGGTCAAAGCGGGGCGTTTAGGGCCTTTTTTTATTTTTTTAAAATTGTTTTTAATTCACAAACGCGTCGATAATAGTCTAAATTTTACGTTTTTTTCCATTATACATCATTTTTTATTATATATGGAATATACTGCAAGTTCCGGATCAAATCGGTTACGTGTGATGTCTTATTCCGTTATATCGTATCATTTTGGTTTGAAAGCACAAGTACTCCTGTGAGAGGTGTTATGTGTATCAGCTGCCTACCGTACATGAACATGACGTATTTTTTCATTAATTGTAGTATTATGATGTATATTGTCATTTTGGGTCGTACAAGTGCGTATTGAATCTGATTGGGTCGCGCAGGTGACATTCGGTTTTTAACGTGATGTAACGCGTATATTGAACAAACACAAACGTGATTATTATTAAACACATTTAACATACATCGTGAACATATGGGGTTACATTAAGGTCAGGGGCACGATACGTAAGCATTTCGTACGCGTTGATCTGATCCCTGTATAATGTATGCCAGGCTGCTGCGCGCTCTGTTCTGTTCGCTCTCCAGAGTGGGTTTGGGGGAGGCATTGGATAACAACCTCCAAGCTCTACATGTATGAAATGCCCATGGTCGACGAACACAACCGCAACCACCAGGTGAGGTTGCTCAGCTTCGTTTGGCCCGCCCAGCAGAGGGAAAATTGTATCGCTCCCACGCATGTTGAAGGTGTGAACAATCACACCGTATCGTTGGGCAATAAGAAACCCCGTCTCAGGCATCGTCATGTAATTTTCGATATCTGCTCGTCCCACCCCCTTGAAATCGATCCGTCTAAGCAGCGCATCATAATGTCCTATGTTTTCCGGATCGAAAAAACTGCCTCCAAAGCGATTCGTTCGTACGTAACTCCTTTATAAGTTGTTTCCGGATCATCAAATATGAATTTTGTTTCACTCCTAACCCAACAGCCACCGATCGAAACCCACAATGACCATCTGGTTTCACGTCCTTTATTCTAACGATGTATGGATGGATCACTTCGGGAATCTGAGATGCGTAGTTGCGGATCGCTATATCCGTCTTAGGACCGAGCTTGATCATCGGGAAATCAGGGTGTAGGTTGATCGTCTGAGGCTGTGACGGTGATATGTACGAGCTGTGACGGGGAAGATCGTCTGAGGCCTCGACCCAAGTTTCTCCCGACGGAATGTACGCGCTTTTTCTAGCGGCTTCAACCTTTCTTTCTTCCTGCGTTTTCAATGTTGGGCGACCACGATTTTTCTTCAGAACAGCAGGAGGTTTTTTGTTATTGTTCCCTGGATTGAGGATTTGCTGAAACTTTTCAAAGAAGCTCCTTTTCACTTGAGGGGGTGTTGGATCGATCTTTTGTTTCAATTTTTCAAATTCCGCGTCTACATCGATATCCTCTATGTTTTTCTTTGCAGGCTTGAAGTCAAGCTTCTTCCAGAACACGTCTATGTGTGTGATCCGGAGTTGCTGACCTGTGGATGAAAACAAATTAGGTGGCAAAATCATAACGAGAAAGGTCAAAGATATTAATTACCTTTATTTTCCAACTTTTCAAAACGACAGGCACATGGCAAACCACAGCTGGTAAAAAGTTGGCAACCACAGCTTGCACCGTAGGCTCTCAACCCGTCTTCCTTACGTTTTAGTTCCCTACTCAAAAGCTCAATCGCATATATTGAAACCTTTCTGAGAATATATGCAAGCATGGGCTGCTTCTTGTGGTGCGTCATCACTTTTCGGAGGCTTGTTTCAAAGCTACTACTAATCTCGGTGTATTGTCTATCAACAACATGATCAACATACAGTACAAGTTTATCCAGTGTGTTGCGATGACTTGGAAAGTGACTTTTTAGTGTTGCATGCATGCCCTCAACCCTGTTGGTCGTAGTTTGGTGAAAGTTGATAGTTTTGTTAATCCAGCATGATACAAACTTTTCACGGTACGGATCCAACCAGGATTTCTTCATATAATCAAAAACCTCTAAAATTAAAAAAAAACGTAAATAGTCAGTTTTTGTTATTATATAAAATTTGAACATAATTATGTAAGAAATACCTACATTCACGGTCATCTTCTTTCAGCTGTGCTTCAAGGTTTTCCAAGTTATACCTGTATATTTCCTCGGTCGTAGACTCGCACAATAACCAAAAACTACGTACGAATTCTTTCCAATCCTTGTCAGAGAATTTCTTCTTGCTGTTCTTATTAATATTTTGTTGAATATGGAACCGACAAAGATACTTATGCGCTTTTTGAAAAACTTGTTCACACGCGTTCATTAGCGCAAAATCCCTGTCTGTTAAAATCACGCGCGGTTCCATACATCCTACCAGCATAGACTTGATCCTCTGCAACACCCATAGGTAGTTCTCTGACTTCTCAGCGGAAATTACCGCACAAGCAGCCGTAAACGATTTGTTTGTCGACGTCATGCCTACGACCTGAACAAATGGCAGGTTGTACATGTTCGTTTTGTAGGTGGCGTCAATCATTAGCACATGCGGGAAGGCACACCACATAGTGAATGATCTTTCGTGAACAAAGAAGACATCTTCAACTTCGTTCGATATCTCATTCGTGCGCATGTAATAAGTGTAATTTTTTTCGAGAAGAATGCTTTCAAGTTTTTGCATCGGAGACTTACCGACATTTTTTTCGGCGTTGATCTTCTGAACAGCGTTGTGTATATCTTTCGGAATAAGCTTTCTAGCCGGATTGTTTTTTGTCAGCGTTCGCCAGATACTTTGGTTGGGAATGTCTTGCTCTGCCAGCTCCTTAACCAGTTTTTTATCCTCCGAAGAAAGCCTTCTCGCATACGCGTGACCCTCTAAGTTTTCAATAGGAGTGTGGTTATGCTTCGCCTTCGTCACCTCGATCCTCCAAACACTTCCGGATGATTCCGAAAACCCGATCATCTCGAACGGGCAGCCTATTTTCTTGCTACCCGTTTTCCTCTGTGTAGCTATACTCTTATGCTCCCCACCAAAAGTACATTGAAACCAAATCTTGTAATTCTCTCCTCTTTTATTCGACCTCTTAACCACAATGAGGTAACCGTTGTCTTTTGCCGTGTCTTGTACCCAACGCACCAACTCTTTACGTGACGAAAAGGTCTGCGTTGTATCAAACGAAAACTTAACCGGGTAACAGCCTTCCTCGTCAACAGACACATCCCCCGGCTCACCATCGTCACCGAGGTCCGAATATACTTGATGTTCAAAGTTGTGCTCGCCACCGTAACCGAAATTCGAATAACCTTGTAAGCTCTGTTGACAACCGTAACTGTCGTTTGGACCACACTCCTGCTGTACAAAGCTGTACTCGCCACCGTAACCGAAATTCGAATAACCTTGTTGTGCGTAAGGGTCCTCCACAGGGGTATTCAAATCCAGCGTCACCGTGTTATCACGATAACGAATGCCAGATACAACCTCTGCCTCCCTCAAGTTGGACGAGACCGGTTTCTCATACGAGTCAGAAATAGCGGTCCCCTCGTAAGAATCAGGAACAACTGTCTCGTCAGAATATTGACCGAAAATATAGTTGTTTAACCACGACATCGTTTTTTCAAGAGATGTAACTAATACAGCAAAACCGCGCGTTATTTTGAAGAAACACAACGGGTGGGGAATAAAGGCAATACAGACCTTTGATCTGAAATGAACTTAAGTTGTGTCTGCTATTTTTGATCTGAAATGAATGAATAGGGTTAACGACAGAGGTTGCTTTTAAAAGGTAAAGTGGGTGAAATTTGGGGTCGAAGCGCCGCGCTATGGCCAAAGCGCGGCGCTTAGGGTTAACGACAAACCTCATAATCAGCTTTATGTCTCTCAAACAGTAACTCATGTCTCAAACGTCAATCAAGTCACCTTTTGTCGATCTAAGCGCCGCGCAATGGCCAAAGCGCGGCGCTTTGAGGTGTGAAAATAATTTTGGCCGTGTGCAATTAGCAGGACCCTATATAAAGTTATTACCAAACCATCATGATAGGGATCCTGGACACTATCCAGGTCATCACTATCAAACGTTATCACTTTATCGGTTATGAGGGTTGTCATCCTGGTCGGCTTGTCTCCTCGTTCTGCCTTAACCTCCTTTGCATGTCGTTTTGCCGCAGAATAAGAGGTTCCACATATGTCGGATCCTCCCGAAATAAAGTGAATTATCTTGGCATCCGCAGGAGGTAATGCTGCTCGTTCAGGATCCTTTTCAATATCCTGGTCCTTATTCTTTTTTCTGCCCAGAAGATCCTTCAGGTATCCTTTGCTTAGTAGATAGCTTATTATTATGGGTGAATTTCTACTCATATATCCTGAATAATATTCTGACTATGTTTCTTTTATTGTGATCAGGATACCGGATCAGGATATTGGTAACATCCTGATACACTATCCTCGTTGTGCAGATTAATGAAGCAAGTTTATAACGTTCAAATGGACTTCTTCTCCCTAAAACTCGGGCTAATCTATTGGAATAGGAACGTTGAAGCCGGAAGACGTGGACTACAACGTTCACAAAGGGAATATTCGTTTTATCCCGAATTTTTAGGCTAGTTAGTTAGCTTTGCTTTACTATAAATAGGATTGATCGGATCAGATAAGAACACACACAATTTATCGTACACTCTTGCTCTCTAGCTGCAATCACTCACAACACACTCACACTTGTATTAAAATCGCATTGTAACACCTAGTCGATCCATATTATATCCTGCAATGTATCCTGATATTTGAAGTAATAAGAAGAACAAGGCAGCTGCGATTGTCAGCTCCCGAGGTTTTGTGCCGGCGATCTAGATTGATCAAGGGCTTTTCTCGTACATCCTGTGTCACCCTTTACCCTTTTTGCTCATTGTTTGATTGTTGATACAGCTCGATATCCTGAGCCGTATCCTGAAAACTATTTTTGTTAACAACTTAACCAGCATATTTTTCACAAACACCTCTAGCACACTACCTCACTTAACTAATTTGATCACTTAATTGCTTCGGTAATTTTTGACCAAAACACTTATCTCCTTCCTCAGGGCTATGCAATCTTCCGTGACATGTCCAAAATCCTCATGAAAGGCACACCATTTGGATTTATCCTTCCAATCGGCCTTTTGTTGGTTCTTTCTAAGCCACCTCGCTTTATCTCCCAAACCCTTCATAGCATACATTAGTTCAGGTACATTAACAGAAAAACAATATTCCGACAATTCAGGATACTCCTCAGGATCCTCATCCTCAACAACATTCACTTTCTTGCTGTCATTCCTGCCATATGGCTTAGAGCGATATGGTTTGTATGAGGATTCTGATTTCCTGTTAGTTGATTCATAGGTTGAGGATGAATTCATCCTCTCTTGCATCTTTTTGTCATCTTCCAGTCTGATATACCTCAAAGCCCTGTTTCGAGCTTCATCCAGGTTCCTGCAAGGATTCATTACACGATCCTGATAAAATTAGGAATCCTTTTGCAACCCCATTTTGAATGCCTGCACGGCTGTTGCAACATCAAGATGTGGGGTGTCCAAGGATTCCCTGCTAAACTTGTTCACATAATCCCTTAAGGATTCTTGAGGACTTTGAGTTATCCTGTAGAGATCACTGGTTAGTTTTTCAAAACTTCGACTGCAAGAAAATTGACTATTAAATAAGTTAACTAAGTGAGAAAATGATGTAATCGAATGAGGTGGAACGTTTAAGAGCCATTTTAAGGCTGATCCTGTTAGAGTAGAGCCAAAACCCTTGCAGAGGCATGCTTCCTTGAGATCCGGAGGGATAGGGTTAATTTCCATCCTTTCCCTATACTGAGCAATATGCTCTTTAGGATTCGTGGTTCCGTCATAGAGCTTCATGTTTGGGGTTTGAAATCTTTTCGGGATTTCAGCATCACAAATAGGATATGCAAACCGGGATATCCTGTGGCTATCCTGGGATACTTCTGGAATTGGCTGGACCACACCAGGTACGCTGGATATCATATCCTTCAGCTTCTGAAGCTCCCTAGAGAGTGCTGACGTCACACCTGTATCCTGCAAAGATCCAATATCGTTAGTAGCAAGAGTATTAGTATTATTGGACACGTTACCAGCCTGAGGATTCTGGCCATATCCTGGAGCATATCCTGAGCTTCTCATAGTTGACACCCTAACCGATGAGGGTATCTCAGGAGTATGAGTCTGGGAATGACTAGGTACAATATTGCCCCTCTTATCCTCGGTATATATTGCCGAACAGAAGTTCAATGCTCTGGGATGCAAGGGAGTGACAGTATCCTCAGCAGGCCTGCCTGAGCTGGATTTCAAGAGTTGTATCTCTCTTATCAGCATTTGGTTGGTTTCCTGCTGTTGCTTCATCTGATTCTATATACTACCAAACAAAGTTGGAATTTCATCATTAGAAGCCATAATAGGAGTTCTCCCTGAGGCAGCAGATCCATGGATATTCTGAGTAGGCATAATATCCCGAGTTGTTTGAGTTTCGGTCCTCCTTGGAGGAGCTTGAGGCTGAGATGAAGCTTGCATCCTTGGAGGTGGTGGAATCACCGAACCAATTGTTGCAGAGGTTGTAGCAGACATGGTAGAAGAGCTCATGTTTGATTTTGAGGCCATTGAAAACAGTTGTGCAAAAAGTTTTGAGAATAGAAAACCAAGTAATGATTTTAAGAAAGCTTTTAGTAGAAATAGCACCACTTGCCCCACGGTGGGCGCCAAATTGTTTTGGTCAAAAATTACCGAAGCAATTTAGTGATCAAATTAGTTAAGTGAGGTAATGTGCTAACAATGTGTGTTGAAAATATTCTGATTATATTGTTTATAAAAACAGTTTTCAGGATATAGCTCAGGATATCGAGCTATATCAACAATCAAACAATGAGCTAAAAAGTAAAGGGTGACACGAGATGTACGAGGAAAGCCCTTGATCAGTCTAGATCGCCGGCACACAACCTCGGGAGCTGACAATCGCAGTTGCCTTGTTCTTCTTATTACTTCAAACTTCAGGATACAGTGCAGGATATGATACGGATCAACTAAGTGTTACAATGAGATTCGAGTGTAAGTGTAAATGTTGGTGATTGCGAGTGATTGCAGCTAATAGAGAGCAGAAGTGTGCGTGAAAAAATTGTGTCTACCTATCAATCCGATCATTCCTTTATATAGTAAAAGAAATAACAAACTATCCTAAAAATAAGGGATGCTTCGAATATTCCCCTTTGAACGTTGGAGACCCCTTCTTTGCGGCTTTAACGTTCTCTACTCAACAGTTTAGTCCGAGTCTTCAGGAGAATCAGTCCACTTGAACGTTCCAGGTCTTGCCATGCTAATCTGCACGTGAACAATTAATAAGTACCAGGATACTGCATCAGGATGTTACCAATATCCTGATCCGGTATCCTGGTCACAAACAAAAGTAATAAAGCCAGGGTATAATTCAGGATATATGTTCGGAAAACCACCCATAACAATAATAATATTTTAACTTAAATTATATTTATCAATGATTTGGAATATTTGTTAAAATAATATATTTTAACTTGGTATATTATGTATTTCTACATATGTATTATCCCAAGTATGGGTGTACTTGTACTTTGTGTTTTCTTATACTTTGTGTATTCTTATACTTTTTTGTATTTTGCCAAGTATTGGTGGCGTATTCCGGTGTGTATTTGTACGTACGAGGATACGTATTTCATTGTATTTATTAAGTATTTTATACTTAATCTTGTATTTAATTTTCCGGAATATTTTTAATCAACTAAAAATCACCAATTTATATTCTTAAAATATATGTATTTTAAGAAAACTCTTATAAAAAATATCTATAAATCTTTCTTGGCAAAAATAATTATTCTTTCATATAAACCTCAAAATAATATATTTTCAAGATTAACTTAGAAAATATTTATATTTCTAATTTTCACCCAAAATAATATATTCTTGATTTGTTTAAGAAAATATATATTTTTCTTTACCCAAAATAATATATTTTCTATTTGACAAAATATGATATATTTTGCAATACTTGTAAAAGTCCATATTTTCCGTTTCTTTGGTTTCCAAAATACCGTTTGTCATACTTGTCAAAATATGAATTTAATTCCGGATTATATATATATATATATATATATATATTGGGAAAGGTTAACATACAAAAGTCCTTATCCTACTTCAGGTACGCGACGCGCTCAACCATCAGATCTGGGCAATAATCACGCACGGGAGCCCTAATAACGCATGGGAGCAGTTTTTGGGTGATAATCACGCATGGGAGGTGATAATCACGCATGGAGGTGATAATCACGCACGTTATAATGGTGAAAAAAATAATTACGCACGTTATAAATTCTGTCGCGTATGTTAATGTAGGTTAAGCCATTTTGTACATTATACTTTCTCTTTCTCTCTCTCTCTATATATATATATATATATTCATAGTCCATAGTCCTTGTCCGGTTTGTCCAATATTCGGGTATAGATTATATATTTATTTTCTTGGAATTTCGGTAATATTTTGTATTACAATTTTGGAATTTTGGTGTGTTATATTATTTTCAAGTTCCTAAAATAATATAACTAATACACATAATATACAAGTAACACACAAATTGTGACATCTAAATATATATTTTCCTAAATATATACTTAGTCACTTTTATTCATCAAAAATCAACCTCCAATACTTGTAATTTTTGTAACAAAAATTATGGCAAGTTTTTATATGAAAACCATGATCAAAACTTACTTGTAAACACTTGTTTAAAAATATTTTTCTAAGTGTTTAATTTCTACAAAAATTTTGTCATAGTTTTCCCTTAAAAATGGAGGTTTCCATGCTTTAAAAGCATATCATTTTCTCTTAAAATTCATCACCAATCATCAACAATTCAATCAAGACTTACCATGAGCCAAAAATATGAAATTTACACTATGTCATGAACTTGAAAGTTTGTAAGAATTTGTAGTAACTTCATATGTTATTTAGTAGGTTTAGTTACCCTTAAAAACATAGTTTATATTTTATAAAACTCATTCTTGTAATTTTTAGTTCTTTACAACTTATATGGTGATTTTCTAAAAACAATTCTTCTTGTATTCTTCTTGTTACCAACATTTTTCTAGTCTTGTTTTAACATTAAAACATGTTTAACTTCTTTAAAAACCATGATCATGTAAATCTTGTTAATAACTTTGGTTTCTTGAGAAGATTACTTTTGAAATCATCCATTTTCAAGACTTATAACATGTATCAATAATCGTCATATACTAAAACAACTTCATTTTGAAGTTCATGATTCACATAAGGGATGATCTTTACTAATTTCACAAGATTCGTCCTCATACTTGCTAGATCATGTGTTTAATCACAATCTAGCAAGCTTCTTATGATGATCAACATCATAAACACAAGAAATCAACAATCAAGTATCATACATACACTAAAACAACTTAGATTTTTATGTTATTAAGCTTTATGTGAATGATCATCTTCATGTTTCTTTGAGATTCTTATGATTAACAAGTTACATAATCTTTTAACCACTAAAATGAGAAGTAAAATCAAGTTGTGAGGAGCTTACTACTAGCTCTAATGGCTAGGGAAGAAACAAGATGAAAATGATGATGAAGAAGGTGGATAAAAGCTCTTGATGAAGGTCCTTCAATCTCTAAAGTTTCCAAGCTTCTTAACTAAGCTCCTTGCACCTCTAGATCACCTTAGATTGCTAGATAATTGATTGAAAATGGATGTATGTGTGTGTTGTGTGGTGGTCGTGAGCAAGAAGAAGAAGGAGATAAGAGAGTGTGAGTTTGTGAAGATGAAATCAGTAGGAGAATGACCTTGTGGTTATAAATAATAACTCTCCAACATCTCATGATCTAATGGTTCTTATGTTTCAAAAATAATCAACAAATCTATTAAACAATTGAAATAAAATCATGGGGTGGGTCCCCTTTTGGTGACCGTCGAATGGGGGGGGGTGCTAGTTAGGTTTCAAACTTGGTTAGTTAATTTAGTTGGAAGTTAAGTTGAAATATAATGGGATTTAGTTAGTGTTATATGCGTTATGTATTTACAGGATGCATTATGATGTTCGGTGACCATAAGTAGCTTCGTAACACTAAAACAATGTTTCTAGTGAAAATTTGGTGTTTCGGGTAGTGTCCGGTTGTTCGGTTGGTTACCACTTCGTTAAGGTGCTAAATTACGCAGTTTAGTGTGCTTTATGTTCCCTTTTATGACAGTTTTGATTCCCGACACTTAGGAAAGCATTCTAGACCATTAAACCATAATTCTGCATTATATTTTGTTATTAAAATGCTTATTTTTGCTGAAATGTGCAGAATTCTGCAGTTTTTGTGAGTTTTAGGAACTTTCCGGCACTTAAACTATCACTAGGAAGGCAGTTTTATGATCCTTACTTTCCTACACACTATACTAGTGTAAATCTTGGTTTCGGGCTCATTCTGTGTCTTAACATCATGTCTGTCTGAGTACTGAACTCCCGTCAGTACTTCTAGTTTGTCTAATAATTGTGCTGACTTTGTTTCGTGCACTAATTGAACCATATTGTGTTGCATGCAATAATGATAAGAAATCATGCAACATGTAATGC
This sequence comes from Helianthus tuberosus, assembly GCA_030545235.1. Classification (NCBI taxonomy): domain Eukaryota; kingdom Viridiplantae; phylum Streptophyta; class Magnoliopsida; order Asterales; family Asteraceae; genus Helianthus; species Helianthus tuberosus. Next base: position 28,477,302 of record CM060392.1, read on the forward strand.
ACTTGTATGTATGTAACAGTAATCAGAAAATCATTCATGTCATTAATCCAAATCAGGCACAGTCATTAAGATACAAAGTACTGTTTAACATTTTACGGATACACTGAAAATTGACAGTTATCACATTTAGGACATTGTTTGATTGGTTTCGAAATACGATGAAAACCAACTTATGTTTTAGCATTGTTTTCTTGTCCTAACACTGTTATCTAATATACGACATAGTTGTGCAATTAAATTACGCTAAATGCATGAGATTTTATACTAAAAATAGTGATTAGATTGTACGAAATGAACGATTATTTGTCATTTGTCACAGTTAAATCATAGCAGTGAACAAAGAATATAAAATATATATACAACATATAATAGTAAAGGGATAGTTGTATTTATTTTTTAAATAAAGATTGAGAAGTATATGATATTGGTTTATAAGTCGGTCAAATTACATATATACGTAGTTTTTGAGATGTTCTTTACAGTATAACGGATATATTGGTTTGTAATTAGGTTACAGGAAAACAAATATTTTGGTTTGTAATAAGGATAAATATATGATCATTCTGTAGGTATATATGAAACACTTATCACATCTAATCTCAACAATGATATATAACTGCAATGTAAGTTGTATGTGAATCCGATTACACTAAAACAACACATAACTTTGTTCATATGTAAAAAATTTATAGCAACACAACAACAATATACAAAACATACAGCATCTTAGTAACATACTTAAATGTAATAAACCATATCAATTTAACGTCAATGGTCTCAAGATGCGTCAAACAATTATAAGTTTGTGATAAGGCTGTAACATCTATTGTAAAAAAATAAAAAAAAACGTCATGAAAAGTTAAATCTTTATTCATACGTAGGTAGTTTATCAATAAATAAAAATAAAACCAAAGGTATAATAACCTTAAAAATTCAAGTTTTTTTCTCAATGTCATCCTTCATCAAATATGGATAATAATCAACTACTACATACGACGCCTGATGCGATGCACAACCATATCAACAATCAACACCTGTTCAGATTCATCGAAAGTATAGTAAACTGTGTCATCAACCTGGATGTCATTGAAGCACATGAAATCGGCCCATCCGGTTAACGCATAGCGATATCCCTCCCCATTTGTTCTCAGGTCTAACGCCTACCAAAACATCCCCGCGTTCCATTGTTCGAATAGTGATTGGTTTAACATACTCACCTAGTTTAGCCATCTTCCCAACAACATCAGGAAGCCTCTGTAGAAATTACAGATTAACAAAGATAAAATATCAGGTAAACAAAATGCAAATATGAATATATAATAAAATAAAAGCTATTGTTGTTTATGTCATAGAAATCTTACAAAACGATTATTAGCCATCCGAACAAACCCATAGATATGATTGTTTGGAATTATAACGTCTGGGAGAACAGCAGGGTCAATAACCGGTACGACATACTCAACAACAGTCGGCGGTGCATCTAGGATGACATCTTGAACAGCAGCAGTCGGCACAACATCTCCATTATGCTTTAAAGCATCAGCAGAAACCTCCACGTGTAATATAAAAAAACAAATTAATAACACATTAAGTACGGCTGGATAAATATTTCGATAATACTAATATACTAATAAGACAGGTTAATGAGTAACATACATCAACAAATGGGACGAACTCCTGAATAACATATGGTGATGTACCTGTCGAAGGACCGAATTGATCTGAAACTTCACCAATCAATGTCGACTTATCATCATAAAGAACAACATTGTCAAAATCAACAACATCTACGGTCGGATAAGTGAGTTGAACACAGTGTTGACCAAAAACAGTCAGCTCATAAAATTGATCATAGGGCTTTGTAAAAACCAAACAATTCCCAGCGTCCAACATGAATTCTTCTACAACAAAAGATCACCCTTTCTTAATGCCAATTTGCTCTGCAATTATTTCAATGTTTACATCAAACCTTCTTCTAGAAAGATATATAGCAGCATTCAGAGCAATCTTTGTATCAGTGTATTCTTTTGGAACAACGGAGTCGGGGATAACCTATTAATTAAATAAGGATAGATTAATATAATAATCAGTAGTACATAACAAATACAGGTAAATCAAGGTTTAATATGAAAGAAATATATCTAATCAGGATTGTGTAAAAGTACATACACAATATTCAAGATATGGTGATAGTAGGTTGGTTCAAAAAGAGTTACCAAAAAGTATGTTCCTACAACAAATACAAGACCAAGAATAGTGATTAGTCTAGTCAGGCAAAAGGGTTCAAGGGTTCCACTTTGCCTAACACAGGTCGTGGGGTCCCCACACGTTTGCAAGACGTGGAGAGAGGTTCACTAGTATTGTTGTTGTTCTCCTTGAATTCTGAACTGATAAGAAACCAGCCCAGAATGTAGTCGTTGGAGAAGTTGTATTATTTGAAGTGAAGAAGAGAAACAAGCATGGAGCTAGTTCTCGAGAGGGAGAAGAAGAATCAGAGAGTTAGGATAATCTCTGCTGATTCTGGAATGTGTTGCACGTTTTTCATGGCCTGCGTTTTATAGGGAAGGGTGTTTCTCAAAGGAGAAACCTTTGACTAGTGAATATGTGCTTGCAGTGAGGGACTTACCCTTTTGGGGGTTGAAGGGTTCGGACCTGCGGACAAAAGAAAGTTCCCTGTGCACATGTTTTCATTTGCGGCTGTGGGAGAGTTTACAAGTAATCAGTGAGGTGACTGATCACTGTACATGTTCTTTTTGCTGTTCACCATAGTTTTCGAGTTATGAACCTTTTAACTATTTAACCCTTTAAACTATTACATTAGTCATTTTGCAAGATCTGGGCTACCCCCGTCATCAGCCCCCCAAGTCAGAGGCTTTTGGGGTGGAAGCTCAAATGCTTCTGACTTTTAAACGTTGTTTTTTTATTGCTTTGAGGCTTCAAGGCTTGAATGGTTCATTGGTTGTTTAAATTCTGGTTTTAAATTTTGATGTGACAGTTGATTTGATTGACTGGACGGTTATTCAGGGGGTAGTTTCATTGAGCTTTGTGTGCTATAATAACCGTTCCCTCCTCATTCATTCTCCTCTTTACTTTACCATTACAAAACTTCTTTCTTTTCTCTTCCAAGTTTTCACTGAATCATCTTCCTTCATCCAGGTTAGTGTTCATTTCTTTCTTTTTCTTTTAATCATTTCTTATGGGTGCGAAGAAAGATTTATCGGTCACTTTTTCTTCTCTCACCCAAGAAGATGTAGAAGCTTTTTGTTTAGAGTGGGGTATAGGTTTTAAGTTTAAACCTGTTGCACCGGGTTGCGATAAATCCATCAATCAGTGTCCTTCCAGTTTGATTGCTATGTACTGTCGACACTTTGAGTTTTCGAATCTTCCTCATCCATTTTCTAGCTTTGTGTTGAATGTGTTAGAGTATTATCATGTGTCTTTCGGCCAAATCCATCCTCAGGGGTTGGCTAGGGTTTTACATTATGAGGTTTTATGCCGGTCCTTAGGGTTTGATCCGTCTCTTTTGTCATTCCGTCGATTCTTCCATTTGGCGAAGAATGGCGACTGGTTTACGTTTGAGACTACTAAAATTGATACATGCCTAGTTTATTCCATGGTTACCACTCTCGGTTCCTGGAAAGATCGTTTTTTCTAGGTCTCCGACTCGATTGTTCCCGTTAAGATGGTTTGGAGGCAACCATAGGCTATTCTCAACGAGCCTGAACCTTCCGAATCTGAACTGAATAGTTGTTTTCTTGATGCAATCCGGAAGTATCCTTCGAGGGTTCGACCGTTCCCTGAGCATTTACTAGTGTTATTGGGTATCAGTAAATTATGGGATAAATCAAACCAGGATCCCGTACTTATGAAGGACCATTAGGGTATGCACTTTTGTTTATTTTGCCCTTCTTATGTTTTTTCTGTTTATTGTTGTTTTTCGTTGATGTTTGTAGTTATGTCTGCGTTGGACTTTGTTAAGAGCGATGTCACATCGGACGTTCTTTTCACGGATGCTGAGGCTGCAGAGGGTGAGGATGCAGTTACTAGAGGTTCTGAGCAAAGGTTCGAAGGTTCTGGTTATGTGAGCGTTCCAAACATTAAGGGTTTCACAAAAGTCCCTGCTCCCAATGTTTCTACGCGTCGGTCGAACCGCCGTTTGTTAAAAGGTGCTGATCAGCCCTCTGGTTCAGAGGCTATTGATATCAGTGATGACATTGAGATGTCCATTGAGCAGGTTTCTAAAGGTGGTGTGGAGAAAGAGAAAGAGAAGGAGAAAGAGTTGGTAGTTGCTAAAAAGAAGAAGAAGTCGGTAAAAAAGGGTGTTGTGCCTGCTATCCAGGGTTCCTTAGGCAAAGGTGTTGAAAGCTTGGAAGGGTCCAATGCTGATGAAGTTTATGTTCCTAACTGGGGTGTGAAAGTTGGGGGCAGTTTCAAGGATCCTGCCATTTGTGCAGATGTATTAGCCAGCTTTGCTCCTCCATCCGTTAGGGATTCCATTGCTGAAATGGAGGGTGATACTATGATTTCAAGGATGATACTAAGTTCTTGCAACCTTTCTGCCCTGTTGGCTGAGGGTGTCAACCGTTTTCATAAAGGGATGCAGGAATATGAAGAACTCATGAAGAAGAAGGATAGAATGAAGGCTTCAATTGCTTCCATGAAGAAAGAGATTGATGGTTTTGCCAAAAAGGAAGAGGCTTGGGTGAAGAAGATCCATGAAGTTACGTCAAGGCATGAGGTGGAGGTTGAGGGTTTGAAGAAATAGTTGGAGGTTCTGAAAGTTCGAGAGGAAACCTCTTTGGAGGAGCAGGAGAGGTTGAAGGCTTCCGAGGTTCGGCTGGTTAACGACAATAGGTGGTTGATTGAACATGGCTTTCAGCAATTGGTCACCTTTCTTCTTCATTCCTTTGAATTCAACCAGGTTTTGGGTGCCGTGTATACTAAGTTATTGGCTCATGGAAGGCATCAAGGCCTTATTGCCAGGTACAAAGCTTGCGAGGCTGGTGAACCACAAGACAAATCTCCCCTCTTCCAACCACAGGCTCTTAAAGTCTTTCAGGATTCTGTTCGGGACATGGAGCATATGACTTGGCCTTTTGTGGGTGAGGTTTCCGAGTGTTTTGACAAGCCACTTTCTGTTTTACAGGGTTTAAAACCTCGTGGTCTGAATGAGGTTGTTTGCAAGAAAGTGCTGAAGTCCTTGTCTAAAAAACGCTCATGCTAGGGAGATAGTGAAGAAACCATGTCTGCTGGTGGTGAAGCCTCGAAGGAAGGAAGCCTTGAAGCCTCTGAAGCGGCTAGTAAGGGTCGAAAGAAGAAAAAGGAAAAGAAGTCAAAGGATGATGGAGCTGGGGTGTCGAAGCCTTCTAGTGCTGGTGATGCAAATTAAACTTTCTGAATTCTATTCGTAGCTATCTTAGCAAACTTGAACAATGTTATGTTATTATGTCTTTTGAACAATTTAGGTTTTGCAGAAACCCTTAAGGTTTCTGTTGATGGTTGTTAGCCCTGGTTGCAGTTTGAACAATTCGTAGGTTTTGATGGAAACCCTTATGGTTTCCTTTGTTGGTTAGCCTTGATGGCTATTTGGAACAATGTTTAGGTTGCATGGCCCCTAAGGCCTTTATGTTTATGCATGTTTAATGTTTTGTAATTTCATTGTTCATGTGTTGATGATAATTTGTCTTGTCGGTTTTATGTGTCTCTTTATCTAATATTCCTTAAGAAGTTTTAGTGTTGCAGTCACTTTAGCTTCAAGGCTTCACTAGATAAAGGGGCACATGTTGTCCATCCTTTTTTACTTAAAACAAATTTTGTTTTGTAAACCGTCTTCTAAGGTTTATAGAACATTTGGTGTATGCTGTTCAAACCCGTCTATGAGACAAGTTTGTTGAAAATTTTCTAAGTCTCATGGATTTGTATTGATATAGCAACTCACCCCTTATATAGGTCCTAACAACCCTTGAACCTATTGAGCGATGTGGCCTGGGAGCTCATCCCCTTACATGGCCCTTGCCATGGAGTTTTTTGCTAGGTTCTCAGCCTGATAGTAGGATAGAAAGACAAATTTGATAAAAACTTCATCATTCATTCAAGAGATATTGTGGTTTACAAAAGGGAAATGGAACAACTCTTGAAATACAAGCTAAACTTTCTTGACTAGACATGGAACCTTTTAAGGGTTTTGCCGTTCCAGTGCCTGGGAAGCCTTTTACCCTCCGCGTCGGCCAGTTTGTAGGATCCACCTTTGTGAGCTTCAAGGATTGTGTCACACCCCGTCCGCGTTAAAACAACGAAACCGCGGCGGAAACGTCGGGGAGTGGAGCATCAGAATTATTGTTTCACATCCATGGATTCAAAAGTTTCGTTTTATTAGATATTAAACATTAAACATTGTCTTGAAACATAACAAACAAGTTAATCATCGTCTATCATTTGTTATTTAGTCACTAAGGCCTCGTCCAGTCCTAAGTGAGCATGCATCCTACTTGCAATCAACATCATTCAACACCACCTGAAACATATGTAAAAATAAAGTTAGCAAAGAAATGCCGGCGAGCACATAGGTTTTGTGTGAGTGTCAGATTCATGGCTCGTTTACATGTTGAAATAACTCTTACAACTTCGTTAATCGACATTGGAAAACCTTGTTTTGTAAAACATTTTGTATTGTAAAATGAATAACCAAGTCAAAACAGATTGGTTATAGTTTATAAAACCTCGATGCCATGAATCTTAACTCAAAACATTTGTTTATGTAAACCCAAATCGTAAATCGTTCTCGTAATAAAATTCGTATGGTTTATATCGTTTAGTAAACATCGTTTGTGTGATATCATTTTAAAATCGTTCGTCCAAGTGAACTAAATAATGCCACGGAATGTAATATGATAAATATATATATATATATATATATAAGAAGTACCAGCGGCGTATCTACCATGCTTTTATCACATTACACCCGTCCCGTTATCTAAACACTGACCAAAACCAATCGTTCATTCAATTCGTTTAACTTGTTTAAATCGTTCAACTCGTCAATTGTTTCAATCGTTCAAAATCGTTCAATCGTTCTCGTTCAAATCGTTCTTGTTTATATCGTTCTCGTTTTAATTGTGAAAACTACTTTTCCTTCGTAACTCGTCCATCGTTCAACTCGTATTAACAAACCACCAAAGGGTAAGTTAACAATTAACAGTTTCAGTCGTTACCCACATAACCCCCATACATAACCATGGGTGCAGTCTGATAACGGGATTTGTCAGATCCTATGGTACCATAACCTAATACTGGTCAGCTTGATCAATGTTAATGAATGTTATTCGTTATGTAAATACGTCCAACAAGTTCGTTCACATAATCGAAATCGTTCTTGGTTAATATAAACCATAGTATTCATTTTAGAAAATCATCGTTAAAAGCATCGAAATCGTTTAACACATATGAATCACCCCAAAACAATTGAAAACAGTAAAATAGGGGAACTATGTAGTCACTTGAAGTGCAAAGTATACTCGATCTAATGAACTTAACGAAGCTCAGGCAAACCAAGGAAATCAAGTAGCACCTAGTAATCGGATCGCCTAGTTAAATAATCGACAGCTAAATCGGGAGATCGGGTAGAATGAGGTCTCGTAAACCAAATGAGTATCGGAACTCATGTAATATGGTTTAACAAAGCCTACATCCTAAATCGGAACCTATCCTAAGTGCTTTCGACCCGTTGCGACCCATTAAGGTAGCTTACGCTACGTTAATGCGTCGTTCGCGCTCGTTCGTGCAAAAGCGCGTTCGAGACGCCTAACTAGTCCTATGACAAGTATTATATGCCCTAACATGTTTAAATATGTTGCATAATCAGTTTAAGTGACAAAAGTTAAGTTACATATGCTTAAAATCCAATTATGCATGAAAAGGGCATTTTGGTCATTTACCTAAGGCATATAAACTACCTATCATACAACTAATTAAACTAAGTGGCCATAAGGTATAACCTCGGAAGGTTATTCCCTATACAACTATGGTCACTAAACATGCTTGGTCGGATCCTAACGATCGACCAAACGGGTCGGGTTCGAAAGTCTAAGCGGTGGTTAAGACCACTTATCTTACGACCCTATACAAGCACTAGACTAAAAGTGACGAGTTAAACATGTTGAAACATGTTTAACTAAGTTAGAAAACAAGTTTGATATCAAAACAAAGTGTTTTGATACCCGAAAATAGCTTCGATGCAAAATACGCATAAACACGTATTTTGACCGAAACTTTGACTCGTCACTTTGACTAATCAACGTGGTAATCAGTAGGTTTAGTCACACGGGACTATAACCATCGTGATTACGCTCACGTTGCAAAGTTCAAACGAACTTTGTGTTGACCAAACCGTGGTCAAAGCAGAAAGTCAAACACTGTTTGACTTTCATGCTTGAAAAACATAAACAAGCATGAAAGAGACTTACAAAGGGTCCAAGCTAGGATCAAGATCAAGAAAACTCAGGTATAAAGCTTCAACAAGTGAAAACCCCAACTTAGAGCTGATCTTGAATGAAATGAGCAAAGAACCCAATGAAAGACCCATGCTATTTATAGTAAGTTAGGATCAGTTGTATCATTACAAGTGTTTAGAAGGATCAATCTTGACCCTACACTTGTGCACATGGTTTTTAAATACAATGGGGACCCAAAACCAGCTCCAGGTATTGAGAATTTTACACAAAAGACCCTGGAGTTGGAGCCTGTTGCTGAAAATGAACTGGCTGAAAAATGGTCCCTGTCACGTGGCGCGCCAGGGAGTCCCTGGGCTGGCGCGTGGCTCGGGGGAGATCAGTTCTAAGTTTCCAGATTTGTCAAAACAGGTCCCTGCATGCATAAAACTTGATTTTTGGCATGTTTAAGCCATGTTAACCCCATTTCAAGGCTTTAAAATGAATTTAAAGTATAGGGAACTTAAATTATGTTTGAAAACATCTCGGATGTCGGTTCGTTTGGTCGTACAGTTGCGTTATTCGGTTAATTACGACGAAAACTCGAACGGACGCAAAAACGATCCAAATTTTAAGACGAATGGTATTTTTGCATTCCAATCACTAAAATAAAATATTTTAATGATCACAAAAATTTTTGGATGTCCGGATATGTTCAGAACGTAAGATATGCGTGTAAATGCAAACTTATGCACTTTTTGATGCTTTTAGTCCCTGTTGATCAAATAAGTTTATTTTTGCACACCAAACACCTCAAAGCCTATTTCTAAGCTATGTAAAGGGTATTTAGGGCATTTTTAACTTATGATCAAGTTCCAGAATGTTCGTTACCATACGAATCGGCATAGTTTCGTAGTTTGACACAAATAGTCCCTACGATCGAATAAACTTGTTTTCGACACACCAAACCATCCAAAACTTATTTCTAAGTTATGTAAAGGATATTTAAGGTATGTTAAGCTTATTTAACTATTCTGGAGTGTTTGTCGCGTTAAACTGATTACGTTTACGCATCAGTTTGCGTATAACTTTCTAGAAAGCGATTTAAAGCTTGAAATCGAACTTGAATCAAATCGTAAAATCATCAAACACAAATACACATATAATAACACCAAAACACATTGTTTTATTGATAGTTGATATTGTTTTACATCGTACATCATTTACAAAGCACAGTTGTCAAAGTCTCCCCTACTTTAGGAAATTTCGTCCCGAAATTTTAACTAGAGGAAACTTGTGAAAACAAATGTGGATATTTTGCTTTCATTTGGTCCTCACATTCCCAAGTAAAATCTGGGCCACGTTTGGACTCCCAGCAAACCTTGACCAGTCGTATTCGTTTGTTCTTCAACTGTTTGACTGCACAGTCCATTATCTCCACAGGTTTCTCAACAAAGTGCATCGTTTCATCAACTTGGATTTTGTCGAGTGGAATGTGAAGATCAGTATCGGCTAAACACTTTCGTAAATTGGACACGTGGAATGTTGGGTGAATATTCCCAAGCTCTGGAGGTAGCTCTAGTCGATAGGCAACCTTTACGATTCTTTCGACAATCTTAAATGGTCCAACATATCGTGGTGCAAGTTTTCCTTTCTTTCCAAATCTCACCACTCCCTTCCAAGGGGATACCTTGAGTAGGACATGGTCTCCGACTTGAAATTCCAAGGGCTTGCGTCACATATCCGCATAACTCTTTTGACGGCTTCTAGCAGTCAGAAGGTTATCGCGAATCTTCTTGATTTTATCTGTTGTTTCCAGAACGAGCTCGGGTCCAGTAAGCTGAGTTTCACCGATCTCATTACAACAGATAGGTGAACGAAATTTTCGACCGTATAAAGCTTCGAACAGTGCCATATTAATGCTAGCATGATAACTGTTGTTATAAGAGAATTCAATCAACGGCAGATGAGAATCCCAATTACCACCAAAGTCTATCACGCATGCTCTAAGCATATCCTCCAATGTTTGTATCGTTCTTCTTGGATTGTCCATCTGTGTGGGGATGATAAGCAGTGCTTAGATTTAGTTGGGTTCCCATAGCAGATTGCATGGTCTTCCAAAAATAAGATGAAAATTGAGCATCACGATCAGATATGATATCCAAAGGAACACCATGTCGAGATACAATCTCATCAACATAAATCTTGGCAAGTTTATTAGCAGTGTAGGTCCCCTTGACGTATGGATCTTCACAGAATTGTTAATCTAATCAAGAGTGCGGAATCCTCTTGATCAGAATATCACAGAAACAAGTAGAAGAACAGAATTCAATTTAAACCGGGTTTCTATTGATTATCAAACTGAAGTATTACAATCAATCAAACCCTAATTCGTCCAAGCTCTAAGCCTTTACGAACTTGCTAGAACTCTCACGAAATTACTCTCACAAACACTGTTTTGGCTGATTAACCTAAACCCTAAAGCCTAACCTTGTTTATATAACACAAGGTTTGCTACTTGGGCTAGGATAAACCTCATAGACTGCGAATTGGAGTAAGCCCAATTCGCCCCCATACACCCAATATGTGTGGGTTTGGTTAGCCCAAACATTACAACTCACTAATACAAAGCTAAACCCGCTAACCATTTATCATTTAACTAATTACAAGATATCCAAAGACCAAATCTAAGCTGTTGTCACAAACATGCACCAACAAACTCCCCCTTGACAATAGCTTCATAAAATGACTTTGTCTTCAGTCATCTTGCATTCTTCATGTAGTCTTGCACTGTCTTTGGTCTTTGGATAGCTTCAGCTTTAACAGCTTCTGTCAGCAACAGACTCCCCCTAAGCTGATGCATCCAATCACCAAATCTTCAACACGTTAGCACTTGAGTAAACTCCAGTTCAGCATTTGCACAGGAATCTTCAAACTCATCAACTTTGTCTGCAATGTAGAAAGGAGGTTCTACCATGCATCCAATCAAACTCTCATATCTTCACAGCAACTCATCACTTTAACTTCTCAGTAACACACTGCTTCAATCTGTATGCTATAAAACAAACATCTCGAGAAACCATAAGAATTTTTCAACAAAGTTAAATAAATTATTATTATTCAAGAGATTATATCACAGATTAAGCAATTTCAATTTCATCACCAACACGCAAAACTTTTTTAATCACATACCCTATAACCCACATGATTTAAAATTTTGAACTCACTTTCCAACACCGTCTCCCCCTATCAGTAACAATTCCTCCAAGAATAACAGTTTTCCGTACGTTAAGAATTTTTAACAGAAAAAGACACTATTTTTGGATTTTTATGTTTTCTGAAAGCAAGTAAATAACAAAACAAATAAACACTCTATTTTTGTGAGAATCACTGGTAAGAAGATCATATCAGCACAATCAAACTGTTTTCACACTATTAGATAATTCTTTATTTAATTTTTCGTGAAAAGCAGTCCAAGATGATTACCAGAATGTTTGTCCACTTAAACAAAATGCATGAACATTTCAAGTACCATTACCGTATGATACGTTAAGGTAATATTATTCTGATATACTAGTGTGTCCCACTTCAGGATGTACCCCCGCGATCAAGGTATGCACAAAGATTCATCGTAGTAGGTGAGCATACTGAATTCATCCGTTTTGTTTTTCAACGTTTAGATAATTGGTGATCAGGTCAGTACTTTCGTACAGCAAAGAGACCAAAATATCTAACGAGGGCTAAGACAAATACCATTTTTGGTACGATTTATGCATTTTGCACATTTGAATGACTCTCTATGAGAGCTTCTTCATTTATGGGATTTGGCATTTTTTGCTCTTTTAAGATATCCTGGTTGTGCCTAGGTCAGCATGTATCTGGATGCAGCAGAAGGACAACCCTGTGACAACCCTCATAATTCCATGTATTCCGTACAATTTATTAATGATAATTAATGTGCTTGACGACTGTGTGGAATTACTTAACTGCTTTCTGATATCTGTGTTATACTTACATGTATTTGTTAACATACTAGTAATGTACAGAAAAGTTACTAAATAGTCCGGTATGCCTTCCTGAGTGTAAAAAATTATAAACGTTGCAAAAATATATATGTAGGACGCTTTACGGATTAATTAAGCAGTTTAACGGAACAGTGTCGAACTGAACAACCGGACTCTACCCGGAACATAAAAATATTGACATTAACACTATTTTTCCTTTTCTGAGCCAGTTAGGGTCCCCGAATACACTAACACCCGGTACAATACATAACACACTAGTAACTAAATAAATCACCCAACTAAATTAACTAGTTGCTAACTAAATGGTTCTAACCCAACCCCATACCCCCCTTTTTGATCGAACTGGTTGCATGGGGACACCACCCCCATGATCCTTCTCATTATTATATTAGATATGGTTGGTGGATCATGAGACATTTTAACCATTGTGCAAACGAGAGTTAGAGGACTTTTATTTAAACTCATGGCCTATCATTCTCACATCAAACTCACCAACTTCCAACAACACTCTCTTTTTCTCTCCTTTGCTTGTTCAGCCGAGAACCATAACACACACACCAACACTTTTCAATTTAGATATTGCAATTTTGCATACAACCAAAGGTGAAGGATCGCATACGAGGAGACCCGGTGTTTACGGAATCGCAAGGACCTCTCTACGACGCTATTAACCACCCGTTTTTCGTCTAGTTTCTTCCCTAGTTACGAGCTAGTAGTAAGTGACTCTAAACACCCTATTGATCTTGTCTAAAGTGGTTAATAAGAGATTTGTCGGATAAAAATCATAAACACTCGAGAACAAAACTTAAAGTCTACTAAAAATGATGAACAAAGTGGTTAATGAGCAAATATTAGTGTAAAACTCTTGGATCTTGTTTTGTTATGATTCTTGGTTGATTATCTGATGTGTTGCTGGTTAATATTGATGTTTGATATTGTTATGATCACTAAACATGATTAACGGAATCAATCGAACACAAGTTAGTAAGTTAAAGGGGGAAAACAGAATCTGTCCAAGTTTTACAGCCAACTTCAGTTGGCTGTAAACAGGTCATAAACTCTACGAAAAACTGATATTTTGAGTCTAAAACGTGTTATTATGAAATACGGTTCTAATGGCACCGGAATCGTAATTTTTGGACTTCGTTTACTATTTTTAAAGCGTCATTTCGTAACAGCAGCTAGAGCTGCATTTTTCTGCTGAAAATATATGTTTTGTTTTCTATCATAACTTGGGTTCTGTGTAGAGTTGGATCATAAAAATTGTACTGTAGATGACCACTGATGTATTTGTAATTACCCCACTGGAATTTCGTAAATCGGACTTACGATAAATTTTTAATAAATTGTTCCGTGGACTGTGGTCAGAATAGATAAATCTGAGATCAGTCCGGAAAATGAATTTTTATAAAATATTGGTAATGAACTGGACCCCGATATTTTTACACAATAAAAATTCGAACGTTTAAGAAATTCTGTAAAAATTTGGGAATTTTTGGAATAATTTAACTATTTTATTAAAATGTCCGAAAACAGCCAGTTTTGAATATTAATGCTGAAATGACATAAGTTGTGATTTGCATGTCTAAATGTCAGGTAGGTTATCTGTGAATGATATAACATGTTATATGTGTTATGTGCATTATCGTATGTTTGTTTATGAGTGGGGAATGGATGGGAAACTTATATGGGTATAAACTGTTAAAGTAATGCATGTTATGTGAAAGGTACGTGTAGGAACTTTGTGCCCTATTTGAAACCACTAAACGACTAACTGGTAATCATACCAGGACGTGATTGACCAACCTTGATTGTTAGCTATTTGTGAGAGTCAAACCTAGCAACCGAGGTGAGTTCACACTTTTCTACAAAGCATGGTAAATTCCCGGTGGGAATGGGAATGGGTACAGGAATAGGGATTCCTCGTCCTTTGAGACGTGTTCAGGAATGTAAAATTCCTCGTCCTGTTGGGACGTATTAGACTTACTGGACTAGAACTCTATCAGCGAAGTCCCTCCCTTTTTGTATCGACTTAATCGCCGAGGCTATGGCGAGCGGGTCATTAGTTAATAGCGCTATTAGGTTTAACAAACCTCACACCGTGCTAGTTGGACGGGTGTGTACTAATGGACTATGGCACGTCGGTGGTGATAGAACACCGACGCTAGGGCACAATTGATTTTTGTTAGTAGTCGATATGATAAACGAGTCTGGTAGTTTAAAATACTGGGGTAGCTCCCCACGGCCAAAGTGCCGGGCTGGATAGCCAGGGAAGGTGGACATGGTATGGTTAACAAATAAATGTTTTCGAACTATGGGGTAACCCCCACGGCTGGATAGCTGAATGAGATTAAACTATGTTTTTGGAAACAACTCTAAAATGGACAACCAACCGTGAACTCACTCAACTTTGTTGTTGACTCGTTATCACATGCTTTGCAGGTCATTAGATGCTATGGAGCTTGCATATGGAGGTGGTCGTTGTGGGATGCGAACTGATATGTCCCGTACTTAATGAATAAACTTTATGAACTTATTAAACCTACGTTTTGGACTTAAAACTTATGAACTATGGACTTATCTTTTGAACTTATGTTTTGAACTTATGTTTTATGCTTCCGCTGATAACCTAAAATCGGTTTACTTCCTTTTGGTCACCAATCGTATTGTGTTTGGTTTTATTTACTTAATTATGTTGTTCAATATGATTGGTGGCTCGATCCTGGTCATGTCACGCCTCCAAGTAGTGACGCTCCGCATGGTGGATTTTGGGGGTGTGAGACAGATTGGTATCAGAGCCATTGGTTATAGTGAACTTGGTTTTAAAAAGGGAAATGTTTTTGATAAAACCAGACTATAACCAGTACAGTGCTCAACGATCCACAACGACGCTTCGCTCCACGTGCAAGACTCGACACCATAAGTGGTATGATTTATGTTATATTGTCGGTTAGATAATTCTCACTGTGCATTAGATAATGTGATAATTGTTATTTGAACCTTGTGTGCTTACTCTCTATTGTCGTCCCGCACTTTCACGACACTTTTCTCACTTACGTCGCTTCATTATGAAGATCATGAGCGGACGCGGAGGACGTATCAACCTCACTCAAGCCCAGTTGACGGCTTTGATCAATGAACGAGTCGCTGAGGCACTCGCAGCTAACCCTGCAGGAGGTATAACCTGCCATACCAACTCACCTTAGGACGTTTAGATCCTACCTTCGCAAACCAACCCTCGTGCTTAACCTTGTCTTTTATTCTCGCGCAACAGGTCAACATGCTCAAACTCCTGTGTGCACATTCAAAACCTTCATGGACTGCCGACCTACTACTTTCAGTGGCACAGAAGGAGCGGTAGGCCTTCTACACTGGTTTGAGAAGCTTGAGTCTGTCTTCGAGATGTGTGAATGCCCTGAGGATCGTAGGGTGAGGTATGCTACTGGTACTCTAGAAGGGGTAGCACTCACATGGTGGAACGCTCAGGTTCAGCTGCTGGGGTTGGTTGCTGCTAATGCCACCCCGTGGAACGGTTTCAAGGAACTGATCAAAGAGGAATACTGTAGTCGGGATGACATCCACAAACTGGAGGTGGAATTTTTCAATCTGAAGATGACGGGGTCTGAGATTGAGGCGTATACCAAGAGGTCGAATGAACTGGCCATCCTGTGCCCTACTATGGTGGACCCTCCCATCAAACGTATTGAGCTTTACCTCAAGGGCCTTGTACCCGAGATTCAGAGTCACGTGACTTCGGCTAACCTGGGTACCATTCAGCAAATTATCAAGTTGGCTCATCGTCTCACCGACCAGGCGGTGGAGCAAAACAGGCTACCCAAACGTATCAGTGCCACAGCTACTTCCGATGCACCTACCGACAACAAGCGAAAATGGGATGGGAACTCCGGAAAGGGTTCTACTTCAGTTCAGTCTCAGCAGCGAAAGACGGATGAGTACATGAGCCCCAGTCAGCAGTCTTCTGGGAATCAAGGTCAGGGTGGATACAAGGGAAATCACCCCAAATGTAATCGCTGTAACTTGCACCACAGTGGGCCATGTGGTAAAGGCAACTGTCATCGATGCAACAAGCCTGGTCACATGGCAAGGGATTGCAGGAGTCAGCATCCGGCGAACCAGAACCGGCAGCAACAGCAAGCCCCACCCAATCAACGCCAGCAGCGGCAACAACAAGGTAACAACAAAGGGTGCTTTCAATGTGGTGCTGAGGGCCATTTCAAGAAAGACTACCCCCAGCTAAATCAGAACCAGAACAACAACAATCAGGGGAATGGAAACGGCAATGGGGGAAACAACAATGGTAATGGGGCAAGAGGTCGTGCTTTCGTGATTGGTCAGGGTGACGCAAGGAACGATCCCAACGTTGTGATGGGTAAGTTTCTTCTGGACGACTTCTTTGTTACTGTTTTATTCGATTCGGGTGCCGATACTAGTTATGTGTCCTTAAAAGTTAACCAAATGCTTAAGCGCACTCCAACACTCCTGAACACCAAACACACGGTAGAACTAGCTAACGGTAAAAGTCTTGAAGCCACACGCATAGTTAAAGGTTGTAACCTCGTCTTAGCTGGTCAGACTTTCTCTATCGATCTTATTCCTATCACACTGGGTAGTTTCGACGTCGTTATTGGGATGGATTGTCTATCTCACCATCAAGCGGAGATTGTTTGCAAGGAGAAAATCGTCCGCATTCCTCGTTCTGGTGAAGAACCTCTCATGATTCATGGCGACAAGAGTGGTGCCATCGAAGGCATCATCTCTTTCCTTAAGGCCCAGAAGTGTTTGCGAAAGGGCCACACTGCCATTCTAGCACTCGTTACTGACACATCAACGGAAGAGAAGAGAATTGAGGACATCCCTATTGTACGTGACTTTCCCGAGGTATTTCCTGAGGAATTACCTGGTCTTCCGCCTCATCGCCAAGTCGAGTTTCAAATCGAGCTAGCTCCTGGGGCAGCACCAGTGGCTCGAGCACCACATCGTCTAGCTCCATCAGAACTTGAAGAACTGTCCACACAACTACAAGAACTCTTGGAGAAGGGTTTTATACGTCCTAGCTCTTCGCCCTGGGGAGCTCCAGTCTTGTTCGTAAAGAAGAAGGATGGTACTTTCAGAATGTGTATTGACTATCGCGAACTTAACAAGGTGACCGTGAAGAATCGTTATCCTCTCCCACGTATTGACGACTTGTTCGACCAGTTGCAAGGGTCGAGCTATTACTCCAAGATTGATTTGAGATCGGGATACCATCAGCTGAGGGTCCGAGATGAGGACGTCTCCAAAACAGCATTCAGTACTCGCTACGGCCATTACGAGTTTCTGGTTGTGCCATTCGGGCTGACGAATGCACCAGCGGTCTTCATGGATCTCATGACCCGAGTGTGCAAGCCTTACCTGGATAAGTTCGTTATTGTGTTCATCGACGATATCCTGATCTATTCTAAGAGTCAGGAGGAACACGAGCAGCATCTATGACTTATGCTGGAACTTCTTTGAAAAGAGCAGTTGTATGCCAAGTTTTCAAAATGTGACTTCTGGCTTCGCGAAGTCCACTTTCTAGGCCATGTGGTAAACAAGGATGGAATTCATGTGGATCCATCTAAGGTTGAATCGATCAAGAATTGGCCTGCACCCCGCACACCAACAGAAATCCGCCAATTCTTGGGTTTGGCCGGATATTACAGAAGGTTTATAAAAGATTTCTCCAAGATTGTGCAACCTCTCACTTCACTGACTCAGAAGGGTGTCATCTATCGTTGGGGTGATGCACAGGAGTCCGCATTTCAACACCTAAAGGATAGACTTTGTAGCGCGCCTATCCTCTCATTGCCTGAAGGCACAGATGATTTCGTGGTTTATTGTGACGCTACCATCCAAGGACTGGGTTGCGTACTGATGCAACGTGACAAGGTCATTGCCTACGCATCGCGCCAACTTAAAGTTCACGAAAGGAACTACACTACACATGACTTGGAGCTGGGAGCAGTTGTTTTCGCACTTAAGATATGGAGACATTACCTGTACGGTACCAAGTGCACCATTTACACCGATCACAGGAGTCTCGAGCATATCTTCAAGCAAAAGGAGTTAAACATGCGTCAACGCCGATGGGTTGAGCTCTTGAACGATTATGAATGCGCAATCAAGTATCATCCGGGCAAAGCCAATGTTGTGGCCGACGCCCTCAGTCGAAAGGATACCATACCTAGGCGTGTACGTGCTCTACAGCTTACCATCCAGTCTAACCTTCCCGCTCAGATTCGTGATGCTCAGGTTGAAGCATTGAAAGCAGAGAACATCAGGACTGAATCCCTACGAGGATCGAGGCAGCGGCTAGAACAAAAGGAAGACGGTGCCTAATATGTAAACGGACGCATCTGGGTTCCACTTTATGGCAACTTACGCGAGCTTGTGATGGATGAAGCACATAAGTCTCGTTATTCGGTACATCCTGGTTCGGATAAAATGTACCACGATCTTAAGACTACGTATTGGTGGCCTGGCATGAAAGCCCACATAGCAACCTACGTCAGTAAGTGCTTGACTTGTGCGAGAGTCAAGACTGAATATCAGAAACCATCAGGCCTACTTCAACAACCAGAGATCCCGAAATGGAAATGGGAGCAAATTTCCATGGATTTCGTTACTGGTCTGCCTAGATCTCAACGCGGAAATGATACCATTTGGGTGATCGTGGATCGATTGACTAAGTCTGCACACTTCTTGGCCATCAAGGAAACCGACAAGTTTTCTACTCTTGCAGACATTTACCTAAAGGAAGTGGTATCAAGGCACGGAGTGCCAACCTCCATCATTTCTGATCGTGACGCGCGTTTTACGTCTGAACTGTGGCAAGCAATGCACAAGTCTTTTGGCTCACGTTTAGATATGAGCACCGCTTATCACCCACAGACGGATGGGCAATCTGAACGCACCATCCAAACCCTTGAAGACATGCTTAGGGCATGTGTAATCGATTTTGGTAATGGCTGGGAAAAACACCTCCCGCTAGTGGAGTTCTCATATAACAACAGCTACCACACCAGCATCCAAGCTGCTCCGTTCGAGGCATTGTATGGACGCAAATGCCGATCACCTCTCTGTTGGGCAGAAGTTGGTGACAGCCAAATCACTGGCCCAGAACTTGTGGTAGATACCACCGAGAGAATTGATCAGATACGACAGCGAATGGCGGCAGCTCGTGACCGTCAGAAAAGCTATGCTGATAAGGGAAGAAAACCACTCGAGCTCCAGGTTGGGGATCGAGTGCTACTCAAAGTTTCACCTTGGAAAGGTGTAGTCCGCTTTGGCAAACGAGGCAAACTCAATCCGCGTTATGTCGGACCATTCGAAGTCATTGAGAAAATTGGCAAGGTAGCCTACAGGTTGAATCTACCCGAAAAACTCAGCGGAGTTCACAACGTATTCCACGTGTCAAATCTGAAGAAGTGTCTTTCAGATGAGACCCTCATAGTTCCTCTTAAGGAACTCACAATCGACGACCAGCTGCGATTCGTCGAGGAACCAGTAGAGATTACGGATCGAGATGTTAAGATCCTCAAGCATACCAGGATACCTCTGGTCCGAGTTCGTTGGAATGCTCGTCGTGGCCCAGAGTATACCTGGGAACGAGAAGACCAAATGAAACTCAAGTATCCCCAAGTGTTTAAGAAAAACGCAACCACTACTGAGGCTGAAGCTACTGCAGAATTTCGGGACGAAATTCCAAATCAACGGGGGGATGATGTGACACCCCAGGAAAATCAGGAAAACAACGCAACTTAACTAGCTTCCTCAGTAACCACGCGCTAAATTTCGGGACGAAATTCTCTTAACAGAGGGAGAATGTGACAACCCTCATAATTCCATGTATTCCGTACAATTTATTAATGATAATTAATGTGCTTGACGACTGTGTGGAATTACTTAACTGCTTTCTGATATCTTTGTTATACTTACATGTATTTGTTAACATACTAGTAATGTACAGAAAAGTTACTAAATAGTCCGGTATGCCTTCCTGAGTGTAAAAAATTATAAACGTTGCAAAAATATATATGTAGGACGCTTTACGGATTAATTAAGCAGTTTAACGGAACAGTGTCGAACCGAACAACCGGACTCTACCCGGAACATAAAAATATTGACATTAACACTATTTTTCCTTTTCTGAGCCAGTTAGGGTCCCCGAATACACTAACACCCGGTACAATACATAACACACTAGTAACTAAATAAATCACCCAACTAAATTAACTAGTTGCTAACTAAATGGTTCTAACCCAACCCCATACCCCCCTTTTTGATCGAACTGGTTGCATGGGGACACCACCCCCATGATCCTTCTCATTATTATATTAGATATGGTTGGTGGATCATGAGACATTTTAACCATTGTGCAAACGAGAGTTAGAGGACTTTTATTTAAACTCATGGCCTATCATTCTCACATCAAACTCACCAACTTCCAACAACACTCTCTTTTTCTCTCCTTTGCTTGTTCAGCAGAGAACCATAACACACACACCAACACTTTTCAATTTAGATATTTCAATTTTGCATACAACCAAAGGTGAAGGATCGCATACGAGGAGACCCGGTGTTTACGGAATCGCAAGGACCTCTCTACGACGCTATTAACCACCCGTTTTTCGTCTAGTTTCTTCCCTAGCCACGAGCTAGTAGTAAGTGACTCTAAACACCCTATTGATCTTGTCTAAAGTGGTTAATAAGAGATTTTTCGGATAAAAATCATAAACACTCGAGAACAAAACTTAAAGTCTACTAAAAATGATGAACAAAGTGGTTAATGAGCAAATATTAGTGTAAAACTCTTGGATCTTGTTTTGTTATGATTCTTGGTTGATTATCTGATGTGTTGCTGGTTAATATTGATGTTTGATATTGTTATGATCACTAAACATGATTAACGGAATTAATCGAACACAAGTTAGTAAGTTAAAGGGGGAAAACAGAATCTGTCCAAGTTTTACAGCCAACTTCAGTTGGCTGTAAACAGGTCATAAACTCTACGAAAAACTGATATTTTGAGTCTAAAACGTGTTATTATGAAATACGGTTCTAATGGCACCGGAATCGTAATTTTTGGACTTCGTTTACTATTTTTAAAGCGTCATTTCGTAACAGCAGCTAGAGCTGCATTTTTCTGCTGAAAATATATGTTTTGTTTTCTGTCATAACTTGGGTTCTGTGTAGAGTTGGATCATGAAACTTGTACTGTAGATGACCACTGATGTATTTGTAATTACTCCACTGGAATTTCGTAAATCGGACTTATGATGAATTTTTAATAAATTGTTCCGTGGACTGTGGTCAGAAATAGATAAATCTGAGATCAGTCTGGAAAATGAATTTTTATAAAATATTGGTAATGAACTGGACCCCGATATTTTTACACAATAAAATTTGGAACGTTTAAGACATTCTGTAAAAATTTGGGAATTTTTGGAATAATTTAACTATTTTATTAAAATGTCCGAAAACAGCCGGTTTTGAATATTAATGCTGAAATGACATAAGTTGTGATTTGCATGTCTAAATGTCGGGTAGGTTATCTGTGAATGATATAACATGTTATATGTGTTATGTGCATTATTGTATGTTTGTTTATGAGTGGGGAATGGATGGGAAACTTATATGGGTATAAACTGTTAAAGTAATGCATGTTATGTGATAGATACGTGTAGGAACTTTGTGCCCTATTTGAAACCACTAAACGACTAACTGGTAATCATACCAGGACGTGATTGACCAACCTTGATTGTTAGCTATTTGTGAGAGTCAAACCGAGCAACCGAGGTGAGTTCACACTTTTCTACAAAGCATGGTAAATTCCCGGTGGGAATGGGAATGGGTACAGGAATAGGGATTCCTCGTCCTTTGAGACGTGTTCAGGAATGTAAAATTCCTCGTCCTGTTGGGACGTATTAGACTTACTGGACTAGAACTCTATCATCGAAGTCCCTCCCTTTTTGTATCGACTTAATCGCCGAGGCTATGGCGAGCGGGTCATTAGTTAATAGCGCTATTAGGTTTAACAAACCTCACACCGTGCCAGTTGGACGGGTGTGTACTAATGGACTATGGCACGTCGGTGGTGATAGAACACCGACGCTAGGGCACAATTGATTTTTGTTAGTAGTCGATATGATAAACGAGTCTGGTAGTTTAAAATACTGGGGTAGCTCCCCACGGCCAAAGTGCCGGGCTGGATAGCCAGGGAAGGTGGACATGGGATGGTTAACAAATAAACGTTTTCGAACTATGGGGTAACCCCCACGGCTGGATAGCCGAATGAGATTAAACTATGTTTTTGGAAACAACTCTAAAATGGACAACCAACCGTGAACTCACTCAACTTTGTTGTTGACTCGTTATCACATGCTTTGCAGGTCATTAGAAGCTATGGAGCTTGCATATGGAGGTGGTCGTTGTGGGATGCGAACTGATATGTCCCGTACTTAATGAATAAACTTTATGAACTTATTAAACCTACGTTTTGGACTTAAAACTTATGAACTATGGACTTATGTTTTGAACTTATGTTTTGAACTTATGTTTTATGCTTCCGCTGATAACCTAAAATCGGTTTACTTCCTTTTGGTCACCAATCGTATTATGTTTGGTTTTATTTACTTAATTATGTTGTTCAATATGATTGGTGGCTCGATCCTGGTCATGTCACGCCTCCAAGCGGTGACGCTCCGCATGGTGGATTTTGGGGGTGTGACTCCCCAGATGAAATAACAGTATAAAGACCCAAAACCTCAGATTTTGGCAATCTATCAACGCAAGATTTAAGGTCATTAAACCATACACCACTGATGTGTTCCCCACTCATATTCAGTTCGTTTAGGTTTATATCACTTTGGTAAGTTTATTATTTCATGCTTTTGCCTACTGGTACATCATATGATGAAGCTGCTATCACACTTAAGCAATTTAATTCATTTTCAGTGTGACAGTCTAACTTGCTGATGTACTATCATTTCTTCTTTTTCTCACAGTGATAACTCATTTTTTATTTTCTATTTTTTTTATGTTTTTTATTTTTTTAATGTTTTTGTGTTTTTGATTTTTTTTTAAGAAAGCAGTAAACTATTTACAAAATTCTTATGAAAAACCAGTTATTCAGGATTCCTCATCCCGTTGAGTTCGACTAAATGTTCAAAGCGAGCCCTGTCAAAAGCTTTAGTATAAAGATCTGCCAGGTTATCTAGTGTGTCGGCTCAGCACTTTGAACTTCAATTTAAATCATTTAATATATATATATATATATATATATATATATATATCAACAGTCTCACATCCCTTGTCATGTGCCTAGAGCAGCCATTATCAACATACCATAAGTTGATAATCCTCCTTAGCAGCTCCTGCACACACCAACTAAGAAATTAGTTAGATTAGGGGACCCAAGCCTTAATGGTCTTGGGTCGTCCAAATTCACCAACCACTTGAACATCCATCCAATATCCATTACTCCTAACTGGATTCTTGGATCTCAGACCTGTTGATGGAATTTGATTTTGATTTCCACTAGGTCTTTGGTCCTGAGGGTTCCTATATGTGTTTGGACTATTTGACCTTTGGAAATTTTGATTTTGGTACCTTGAATTTTGATTCCAAGAAGCATTATTGTTGTAGTTTCTAAAGCCATTGTTATAAAAAGTTCGACCACCATTATTTTGGTATCGATTTTGATATTGACCTTGACTTCTGAAATTATTAGAATTATAATTGTTCATTCTTGGTGAACTGCTTCTAGGTCTCTCATATCTGCCTGGTGGAGATTTAGGCTGAAATCTTGGTTGATTTCTTTGAAAACGAGGAACTTGTGGAGTTCCTTTTTCAGCCTTATCTACACCAACAGCAACACCCTTTGGTTGCTTAGGAGCAGATTTCTTTGGAGAATTTGAGCCTTTCTCCTCACTATCACCTTTCTTCTCTGGTGATTTCCCTCTCTGTTTTTCACTAATTTGTGCTTCACTCTTTTTGTTAGGACAGCAGCTAGCTACATGTCCCTTTATGTGACACCTGAAGCACGATCTCCTTTTCAAAGACTTCTTAGTTGGAGTCTTTGAGGTAGATCCCTCATCAGATGGTGACGATGCCTTGGATGAATCTTGTTCAGTTTGCCTAATTTCAGATTTTTCTATGCTCTTATTTTTTGCAAACTCTACATTCGATTCATTTTCAATAACAGCGGTTTCGTTTTTCATATCACTACCTTGAACAAAATTAATCTTTTTAACAAAAGTTTGATTTTTGCTCTTAGGAGGTGAATTTTTCTTTTTCAAAGGTTCCCTGTTATTGTTCTTCTTAGCATCATCACTCTCAGACCCCTCACTTTGACTTGACGCGAAACTACTTGGTGTTATTGACATAAAGTATATTAGCTCATCTTCATCAAGCAGGAATGAATAATCATGACTAAGAGGAGGTGGGACTTCATTAAAGCCCTGGAAGCCCACACTGGTCTTGTCATTACTCTTCTTTAACCCACCCATCATGTGTTTCATAACAAAAGACGAATCTCTGAATTGACTCAATTTCTTTTCAAGTTCAACAATTTTGAGTTGTGCATCTGACAACTTTTTGCATTTTTCAGAAATCTCTTTTGTTTTCTCAGCCATCATGTCATGAGCTAACTCTATGACTTGAAGTTTTTCGTTTAGTTTGCAGGTTAAAGCTTCAATTTCAGCTTCATAACCTTTTATCTTCTTCAAGTATAAAGATTCGTTTCTTTTAGCAAAAAAAATTGATTCTTTTATGTTAGACATCTCACTTACCAGACTTTGGTTTTGTGTTGTCAACCTGTCAACCTCACCCTGTAGTTCACGACATCTTAAACACACAGAGTTAGACTTTACCTCTCCTGTTTGTTTGTCAAGGTTGGCCATGAGAGCCGCAAGTTGAGCTTTCACTCTTTTGTATTCAGCTTCCTTTTCTTCAGCTTCCTTTTCATGGTCAGACTTTTGCTTTTCTACTTCAGCATCTGTTGTCTGATCAACCTTCTTTTCTTCAGCTTTCTCCACTTGAGCTTCAGCATTCTCCACTTGAGCTTCAGCATCATTCACAGTAGTTTCAGCCTCATCAACTTGCACTATCTCTGCCATGAATGCCTGAGTGGCATGCTCATTATCTTCCAGATGAGCACTCCAATTATTTGACCCTTCTCGTGGTGTAGAGTTCACAGCTTTATTCCTTTTGACATCTTTATTTCCTTGATACCTCTTTTCTAATGCATCCCACATATCCTTTGAATTTGTGTACTTTTTGAAGGTATGCTTGATGCTATCAGGTAAAGACATCTTTATTGCAGCCAAGGCTCTCTTTTCAGCCTCATACATCTTTTTATCATCCTCTTGCATGTTCACATAGTCTGTTCTACGTGGTCTGCCCTCATAATCGTGTGTTGGGTTTGAGTACCCATCTACAATACAGATCCACATGCGTGCATCCTGAGATTCAAAGAAGGATTGGAAGCTGTCCTTCCATGTAAGATAATTCTCCACCTTCATCATCTTAGGTGCATTTAAATTCGTCATGTTCGACATTTTAACACAACAGACTGGTAAAACCGTACAAAATATCTCCGAAAACAGTGGTTACCAAATTACACCTTTAGAATCGTCTCAAAAAGACGAATCCAATGATATATAATGTCGAAAACCGAATTCGGGATTTTCCAGAGTTTTTTTTTCCCCTTAAAATGCAAGGAATTCAACGGTGCAGACGGTTCTGTCAAACGAGCTACAGATCAATTTCTATTTGCAAAACACTGAAATTTTATCGACGTTTGCCAACTAAGATTCCACCACTTTAATTAATTTCGCTGGTTTAATTATGCTGGGTCAATTTCGCAGGTCTAATTCGCTGAACAAATTCGCTGTTAATTTCGTCTGTTAATTTCGCCGGGTAACCAGTTCGCTATTACGACGACCAGTAAAGTGGCCGAAAACCGTAATAATTTCGCTGTGGAAAATTATACGGTTACCAAAGTCTCCTTTGGATTTTAACTTCGCAAACAAGTTCGCAGGTCTGTTAAATTCGCAGGTCCAGATAATTTCGCTGGTCTGTAAATTTGGAAACTTAATCTTTTTGAAATTCTGATTATTTTCCTGATTCTCCTAACAACTTCCTGCAAAATCGAAACAGCAAATCAGCAAACTTTTTACCCAAATTTGATGAACTTAATGAAGAAAACCAAGAACAGTTTTCGAATTTCAGCCAAATACTCGTTAAAAGCGACCGAATACTGTCCTGAAAACCCTAATTTTTTAGGTTTCTTAATTTTCGAAAATCCTCCTGTTTCTGCAGAACACAATTCTGAACCGAGCCTTCAAGAGCCTAATGCTCTGATACCAATTGTAGGTCCCCTTGACGTATGGATCTTCACAGAATTGTCAATCTAATCAAGAGTGCGGAATCCTCTTGATCAGAATATCACAGAAACAAGTAGAAGAACAGAATTTAATTCAAACCGGGTTTCTATTGATTATCAAACTGAAGTATTACAATCAATCAAACCCTAATTCGTCCAAGCTCTAAGCCTTTACGAACTTGCTAGAACTCTCACGAAATTACTCTCACAAACACTGTTTTGGCTGATTAACCTAAACCCTAAAGCCTAACCTTGTTTATATAACACAAGGTTTGCTACTTGGGCTAGGATAAACCTCATGGACTATGAATTGGAGTAAGCCCAATTCGCCCCCATACACCCAATATGTGTGGGTTTGGTTAGCCCAAACATTACAACTCACTAATACAAAGCTAAACCCGCTAACCGTTTATCATTTAACTAATTACAAGATATCCAAAGACCAAATCTAAGCTGTTGTCACAAACATGCACCAACAAGCAGATAGATCCTCGCGAATCGTTATAAAGTGAGCTGACTTCATTAATCGATCGATAACAACCCAAATAGCATCGTGACCTCTAGAGGTACGTTGTAACTTAGTGATGAGATCCATAGCAATGTTCTCCCACTTCCAAACCAGAATTTCTGGTTGTTCAAGCAAACCTGAAGGTCGTTGATGTTCAGCCTTGACTTTGAGATAAGTTAGGCATTTCGATACATACAAGGCAATATCCTTCTTCATACCAGGCCACCAGCACTGAGTACGAAGATCCTTGTACATTTTGTCAGCACCAGGATGGATAGAGTATCGAGACTTATGAGATTCGTCCATCACTAAAGTGCGAAGATCGTCTTGTTTCGGAACCTATAATCGATTCTTGAAATAGAGTAACCCATCGTCTTTCGTTTCGAGTTTGGGCTCAAGTTGAAGTGGTAGCTCATATTTCAATAAGCCTTTGGTTACACATGATCGTTGAGCTTGTAGGACACGAGTTTGATTATCGGATAGAGTTCGAACAGAATAAAGCTTGACTCGTTCCTTTCGACTTAGCGCATCGGCTACGACATTCGCCTTACCAGGATGGTAGCGAATTTCGTAATCGTAATCGTTCAAGAGTTCAACCCAGCGTCGTTGCCTCATGTTCAGCTCCTTCTGATTGAGAATGTGCAGGAGACTTTTGTGGTCTGTGAAAACCACACATTTCGTTCCATAAAGACAGTGTCTCCATATTTTGAGAGCAAAAACCACAGCACCTAACTCAAGATCATGAGTCGTGTAGTTCTTCTCGTGAACTTTCAATTGTCTTAACGCATACGCAATAACTTTACCTCGCTGCATAAGAACACAACCAAGGCCTAGACTCGACACATCACAATAGACAACGAAATCATCGTTTCCCTCGGGCAAAGATAGAACAGGAGCATCACAGAGTTTTCGTTTCAACGTTTGGAACACTTCTTCTTGTTTAGGTCCCCACTTAAAAGGCTTACTCTTTTGAGTCAAAGCAGTGAGTGGAACCGCGATCTTAGAGAAGTTCGAAATAAACCGTCGATAATATCCAGCAAGACCAAGAAAGGAACGAA
Source organism: Helianthus tuberosus (assembly GCA_030545235.1). NCBI lineage: Eukaryota > Viridiplantae > Streptophyta > Magnoliopsida > Asterales > Asteraceae > Helianthus > Helianthus tuberosus. Next base: position 28,505,744 of record CM060392.1, read on the forward strand.
CTTCTGTCGGTGGTGTATTCCAATCCTTAATAGCAGCTATTTTGGAAGGATCCACATGAATACCCTGCTTGTTAACAATATGACCCAAAAACTGAACTTCTTTAAGCCAGAATTCACACTTGGAGAATTTAGCAAAAAGTTGTTCTTTCTTCAGGAGTTCCAATGTTAGACGAAGGTGTTGTTCGTGATCGGCTCGAGACTTCGAATAAACAAGAATATCGTCGATGAATACTATGATGAACTTGTCTAAATAAGGTTTACAAACCCTATTCATTAAGTCCATGATGATAGTTGGGGCATTCGTCAAACCAAAAGGCATGACAGTGAACTCGTAGTGCCCATATCTCGTACAGAAAGCAGTTTTGGGAATGTCTTCTTCGAGTACACGAAGCTGATGATACCCAGAGCGCAGATCGATCTTGGAGAAACATGTAGCACCTTGCAGTTGATCAAAGAGATCATCGATTCGTGGTAAGGGATATCAATTCTTGATGGTAAGCTTGTTAAGCTCACGATAATCGATACACATTCGAAAAGATCCATTTTTCTTTTTCACAAACAGGACTGGAGCGCCCCAAGGTGAATAACTCGGTCGGATGAATCCTTTATCAGATAACTCTTGAAGCTGTTTAGATAACTCTTGCATCTCAGACGGTGCAAGACGATAAGGTGCTTTCGAAATTGGGTTCGCATTGGGTGCAAGATCAATATGAAACTCGACTTGACGAACTGGAGGCAAACCAGGCAGTTCATCAGGAAACACCTCGGGATAATCGCGGACAATCGGAATATCTTGAATACACTTGCTCTTGCCTTTCTCCTCGGTGACATGTGCCAGAAATGCCACATATCCTTTTCGTAAATAACTTTGAGCTTTCGTACACGACATGAGTTTCAATCCACCAGATGGTTTCTCGCCACGAACCTCTAGGACTTCACCAGACAATGAAGGAATGCGAACAATCTTATCAAAACAAACCACCTCAGCATGAAACTTAGTCAACCAATCCATCCCTACGATAATGTCGAAACTCCCAAGTTGCATCGGCACGAGGTCAATAGGAAAAAGATGGTTATCGAGGTTCAATTGACAATCACGAATAACGGAATTGAGTACAAGAGGTTTACCAGTAGCAACTTCGACAGATAAGGGTTTCCTAAGTTTAGTTCTAGGTATCGCAAGCAAAGGCTCAAATGATAACGAAACAAAACTTCTATCGGCACCAGAATCGAATAAAACAGATGCAGGTTGATTGTTAACAAGGAACGTACCATTAACAACCTCGTTGTCAGCTCGAGCTTCGTTAGCGTTCAGATTGTACGCTCGTCCAGGAACGGGATTCACATTTGCATTTGCATTCACTAACCTCGGGCAGTTGTTGCGGAAATGATCCATTTCACCGCAGTTGTAACACGAGCCAGGTGGGAATCTAGCAGCATTACCCTGTACATGTGCTGGATTCTGTGCAGCTTGATTTTGACCCAAACGACAGATGTTGATTAGATGCCCAAGTTTACCACAAGTAGTACACTGTTTACAGGCCTGTTGGGCAGCATGATGACCATTGCATCGAGCACAGTGAGGTGCGGTACCAGCATATTGTTTCTTCGCAGGAGGTTGTGTTGGTGGGTTCTGAGCATTCGGTGTAGTGACTGCAAAGTTCTGGGAAGCCTTGCGCTTCCTCGACTTCTTTGAAGACTCGCCTTTCTTACCCTTGCCCTTACCCTTGTCTTGAGCTGCATCAGCTGACTGCTTTTTGTCACCCTTGCAGGTCAGTTTATCTTTTCTGACTTGAGACTCAGTTAGAGTAGCAGCCAATTCAATCGCCTGACGCACAGTGGTAGGATTACTACCAGTGACAATATCTTGCACAGAATCGGGCAAACCATCGATGTACCTCTCAATAGCTTTCTCCAACGGGGTAACCATAGTAGGACACAACAAACTGAGCTCTTCATAACGATCCGTATATGCACGGTGTTCTCCCCCATCTTGTTTCAAATCGTCAAATTCTCGTTCCAAAGCTCGAATCTCGTGACGGGGACAAAACTCTTTCATCATGAGAGCTCGAAGCTCTTCCCATGTTTGTGCCTTTGCCACATCGGCACCCCTATCACACATCACACCATTCCACCATGTTAGAGCACGCTTCTCGAACACACTCGACGCAAACTCAACCTTACGCTCATTCGGACATTGCACATGTCTGAAAGTGTTTTCCAAACTCTCGAACCATTGTAGGAGCGCAGTTGCTCCTTAAGACCCAGAAAACTTCAATGGTTTAGCCGAATTGAAATTCTTGAAACTACACTGAGCATTATTGTTATTGTTGTTCGCTTGATTAATCTGAGTTACTAGGTTCAGAAGCACAGCTGCGATTTGCTGAGCGACAAGGGCTGCGATTGCAGCATCCTGTTTGGGATCACGTCTAGGTGGCATATTCTAAAAAGAACAAGGAAACATGGGAAACGAGTGAGATCGACAATTGGATAAACAAAAGAGGTATTGAAAACATCGACAAAACACAAGGAAGGTGATCACTTGTTCGTTACCTCGAACAAACAAACGATACACAGTGACTAATCAAAGTAAATGGATCAATATAATGTATCGCGAAGACATGCTTTAGCCTATAAGTGGACACTCACCCCAAGAGTTCCAAGGTAAGAGTGACTGGTCCGATTATGTGGATTTGTACGAACACTCTAGCCTTAGACAGAAAACCCGAGGTACAGGCATCCACTCTTCCAGATTGCACGTGTTCACACTATAAGACCCAAACTTTGACGAGATTTTGAAAATTCGGAAGGCACTAAGCCGAAAACAATCATCCGGAAAGGTGGGTGATTATTTTCAAAATCATTTTGGAAACTTAGAGGGTTCAAAACTTATAAGAAATCATCTAGGAATAGATGATTGATTTTCAAATTGGATTTGTTATTGTGTTCTCGTTGTGGTTATCACCTAAAGATAGGTGACGGTATTGTTTTAAAATCTAAACACAAGTAAACTTGCGTTAGGGTCCTAGAAAAGTTATAGTCTAGGTCAAAGCATTACTAATAACCTAATTCCCTATAACCATTGGCTCTGATACCAACTCTTCTGCAACACCCCGACCGCGTTAAAACAACGAAACCGCGGCGGAAACGTCGGGGAGTGGAGCAACAGAATTATTGTTTCACAACCATGGATTCAAAAGTTTCGTTTTATTAGATATTAAACATTAAACATTGTCTTGAAACATAACAAACAAGTTAATCATCGTCTATCATTTGTTATTTAGTCACTAAGGCCTCGTCCAGTCCTAAGTGAGCATGCATCCTACTTGCAATCAACATCATTCAACACCACCTGAAACATATGTAAAAATAAAGTCAGCAAAGAAATGCCGGCGAGCACATAGGTTTTGTGTGAGTGTCAGATTCATGGCTCGTTTACATGTTGAAATAACTCATATAACTTCGTTAATCGACATTGGAAAACCTTGTTTGTAAAACATTTGTATTGTAAAATGAATAACCAAGTCAAAACAGATTGGTTATAGTTTATAAAACCTCGATGCCATGAATCTTAACTCAAAACATTTGTTTATGTAAACCCAAATCGTAAATCGTTCTCGTAATAAAATTCGTATGGTTTATATCGTTTAGTAAACATTGTGTGATATCGTTTTAAAATTGTTCGTCCAAGTGAACTAAATAACGCCACGGAATGTAATATGATAAAAACACTTATATATAAGAAGTACCAGCGGCCAAAACCACTGACCAAAACCAATCGTTCGTTCAATTCGTTTAACTTGTTTAAATCGTTCAACTCGTTCAATCGATTCAATCGTTCAAAATCGTTCAATCGTTCTCGTTCAAATCGTTCTTGTTTAAATCGTTCTCGTTTTAATTGTGAAAACTACTTTTGGTCATCTCGTGGAATACATTCAAACCTTCGTAACTCGTCCATCGTTCAACTCGTATTAACAAACCACCAAAGGGTAAGTTAACAATTAACAGTTTCAGTCGTTACCCACATAACCCCCATACATAACCATGGGTGCAGTCCGATAACGGGATTTGTCAGATCCTATGGTACCATAACCTAATACTGGTCGGTTTGATCAATGTTAATGAATGTTATTCGTTATGTAAATACGTCCAACAAGTTCGTTCACATTATCGAAATCGTTCTTGTTTAATATAAACCATAGTATTCGTTTTAGAAAATCGTCGTTAAAAGCATTGAAATCGTTTAATACATATGAATCACCCCAAAACAATTGAAAACAGTAAAATAGGGGATCTATGTACTCACTTAAAGTGCAAAGTATCCTCGATCTAATGAACTTAACAAAGCTCAGGCAAACCAAGGAAATCAAGTAGCACCTAGTAATCGGATCGCCTAGTTAAATAATCGACACCTAAATCGGGAGATCGGGTAGAATGAGGTCTCGTAAACCAAATGAGTATCGAAACTCATGTGATATGGTTTAACAAAGCCTACATCCTAAATCGGAACCTATCCTAAGTGCTTTCGACCCGTTGCGACCCATTAAGGTAGCTTACGCTACGTTAATGCGTCGTTCACGTAAAAGCGCGTTCAAGACGCCTAACTCGTCCTATGACAAGTATTATATGCCCTAACATGTTTAAATATGTTGCATAATCATTTTAAGTGACAAAAGTTAAGTTACATATGCTTAAAATCCAATTATGCATGAAAAGGGCATTTTGGTCATTTACCTAAGGCATATAAACTACCTATCATACAACTAATTAAACTAAGTGGCCATAAGGTATAACCTCGGAAGGTTATTCCCTATACAATTATGGTCACTAAACATGCCTGGTCGGATCCTAACGATCGACCAAACGGTTCGGGTTTGAAAGTCTAACCGGTGGTTAAGACCGCTTATCTTACGACCCTATACAAGCACTAGACTAAAAGTGACGAGTTAAACATGTTGAAACATGTTTAACTAAGTTAGAAAACAATTTTGATATCAAAACAAAGTGTTTTGATACCCGAAAATAGCTTCGATGCAAAATACGCATAAACACGTATTTTGACCGAAACTTTGACTCGTCACTTTGACTAATCAACGTGGTAATCAGTAGGTTTAGTCACACGGGACTATAACCATCGTGATTACGCTCACGTTGCAAAGTTCAAACGAACTTTGTGTTGACCAAACCGTGGTCAAAGCAGAAAGTCAAACACTATTTGACTTTCATGCTTGAAAAACATAAACAAGCATTAAAGAGACTTACAAAGGGTCCAAGCTAGGATCAAGATCAAGAAAACTCAGGTATGAAGCTTCAACAAGTGAAAACCCCAACTTAGAGCTGATCTTGAATGAAATGAGCAAAGAACCCAATGAAAGACCCATGCTATTTATAGTAAGTTAGGATCAATTGGATCCTTACAAGTGTTTAGAAGGATCAATCTTGACCCTACACTTGTGCACATGGTTTTTAAATACAATGGGGACCCAAAACCAGCTCCAGGTATTGAGAATTTTACACAAAAGACCCTGGAATTGGAGCCTGTTGCTAAAAATGAACTGGCTGAAAAATGGTCCCTGTCACGTGGCGCGCCAGGGAGTCCCTGGGCTGCCGCGTGGCTCGGGGGAGATCAGTTCTAAGTTTCCAGATTTGTCAAAACAGGTCCCTGCATGCATAAAACTTGATTTTTGGCACGTTTAAGCCCCGTTAACCCCATTTCAAGGCTCTAAAATGAAGTTAAAGTATAGGGAACTTAAAATATGTTTGAAAACATCTCGGATGTCGGTTCGTTTGGTCGTACGGTTGCGTTATTCGGTTAATTACGATGAAAACTCGAACGGACGCAAAAACGATCCAAATTTTACGACGAATGGTATTTTTGCATTCCAATCACTAAAATAAAATATTTTAAAGATTACAAAAATTTTTGGATGTTCGGATATGTTCAGAACGTAAGATATGTGTGTAAATGCAAACTTATGCACTTTTTGACGCTTTTAGTCCCTGTTGATCAAATAAGTTTATTTTTGCGCACCAAACACCTCAAAGCCTATTTCTAAGCTATGTAAAGGGTATTTAGGGCATGTTTAACTTATGATCAAGTTCCGGAATGTTCGTTACCATACGAATCGGCATAGTTTCACAGCTTGACACAAATAGTCCCTGTGATCGAATAAACTTGTTTTCGACACACCAAACCATCCAAAACTTATTTCTAAGTTATGTAAAGGTTATTTAAGGTATGTTAAGCTTATTTCACTATTCTGGAGTGTTTTTCGCGTTAAACTGATTACGTTTACGCATCAGTTTGCGTATAACTTTCTAGAAAGCGATTTAAAGCTTGAAATCGAACTTGAATCAAATCGTAAAATCATCAAACACAAATACGCATATAATAACACCAAAACACATTGTTTTATTGATTGTTGATATTGTTTTACATTGTTTATCATTTACAAAGCACAGTTGTCACATATTGTGTATGGCCGTTCCCACTTTGGGCCAAGTTTTCCTTGGTTTTCTTTCTTGATGGCCTCATTGTTTCGAAGTACGAGATCCCCTGGCTTGAAACGTTCGTGCTTTACCCTCGTGTTGTAATAAGCTTCCATTTTTTGCTTATACTTGGCTTCTTGTATGGCGGCTTGGCCGTGGATTTATTCGAGGAGTTGCAAGTTCAACATGGTCTCTTTGTTGTTTGCTTCGAGGTCCATGTTGAGTGCTCTTTGAGTCACAACTCCTATTTCAGCTGGGATCAAAGCTTCTGATCCGAACACCAAGCTATAAGGTGTTCTTTTGTGGCTTGTTTTTTCCATCGTTCGTATTGCCCATAGAATATTTGGTAAGTTTTCGAGCCAATTGTTTTCATGTCTCCCCAATCGAGTCTGATTCCTTCAACGATGCTTCGATTTGTTCTTTCAACTTGGCCATTGGATTGCGGGTATGCAACTGAGCTGAACACCTGAATTATTCTGAATTCTTTGCACCAAGTGCTAAAAGGCTTCTCAGCGAATTGTTTCTCATTATCCGTGACCAATACTCCCGGCAGCCCGAAGCGACAAATGATGTTTTCCTATACAAAGTCAATGACTTGTTTGCCCATGATTTTTGCAAGTGGTTTGACTTCAGGACACTTGGTAAAGTAGTCTACAGCCAGCAATAAGAATTTTACCCCGCCCTTGGCCGGTGGGAATGGACCAACAATATCCATTCCCCATTTGTGGAATGGCCAGGCCGAAGAGATGGGAACAAGATCATGCTTGGGGCTTTTGGGCACTGGTGCGTGTATCTGGCAAGCTTCACATTTTCTTAACTACTCGGTGGTGTCTCGATATATGGAAGGCCAGAAGTACCCGAGATTCATTAGTTTTGCGACCACCGATCTTGGTCCGAAATGAGCTCCACATATCCCCTCGTGAACCTCTTTGATCAGATATTGGCTTTGTTCCGGGCCAACACATCTTAGTAGTGGTGCAAGGTAACCTTTCTTGTAGAGGACGTCCCCTTGCACCACATACTGCATGGATTTGATTCGAACCCTTTCAGCCTCCGTCTGGTCAACGGGTAATTCACCATTTTTGAGGAATTTTTCAATAGGAGTAATCCAATTGGGGCCTTCTTCAGTGATCACATCTTGAACCTCTAGCTCTTGAATTGAGGGACTTTTCAAGACTTCAACCAATACTTTCTTGGTAAGATGAGCAAATGTAAGAGAGGCAAGTTTGCTTAAGGCATCGGCTCTCTTGTTTTGAGATCGTGGGACTTGTTTGATCGTGCACGCTTGGAATGTGCTCATCAATTCTTTAGACTTTTCTCGATATTTATTCATATTGGGCTCTTTTGCTACATAGTTGTCGTTGACTTGACTTGAAATAAGCAGTGAGTCTGTGAAGACTTGAAGCTTTTTACAGATAGACGGGCGGGTTCCATAATTAATATTCCCTTTTTTGTTAATTGTGTAAGATTTAAACGTCTCCTCATTATATCCAAATTCATTTCTTTCCTTTGAATATAGGATAATGCGGAGTCGAGTTTGTTGATTCTCGGATACGAAGATATCAAATGGGCTACATCAAACTCGCATACCCCGTAATGCATGTGTGATCATGTGTGAAGTCTCAGGTAGACAGTTTCTATGGGGCGTAGGCCTCCCAAAAGGTAACGGAGGCGTGCAAAGGTTTCCTCGTATTCAACTTCATTGTTAGTGGTCTGAAATTCAAGTAGAATAGCATTTATAAATTCTAACCTTTCAGGGTTGATTAAAATGAGCCCAGTTCCTGACCCTTCAACGCTTGAAGCCCCATCGATAAAAAGCTTCTAGGCTTCAGGGTCAGAAGGTTCAGTGGTGGTTGTATTAACTTCCGTGGTGACTTGCTTTGGGACTTACACAATAAAGTCAGCCAAGACTTGGGCTTTGACAGATTTTCTTGGAACATAGGTGATTTTGTGTTCACTGAGTTCCACGGCCCATTTGGCTAATCGTCCTGAATTTTCTGGTTTTTCAAGCACACTTTTGATAGGTTGGTCGGTGACCACTTGTATTAGGTGTGCTTGAAAGTACCTTCGAAGCCTTCTAGCCGTTTGGACTAGGGCTAGAGCAAGTTTTGCCAAGGGAGGATACTTGATCTCTGCTAGTTTTAAAGTCTTACTGAAGAAGTAGACAGGTACCTGAACTTTGTCACGTTCGATGGTTAATAGCGCACTTATCGCTTCTTCAACAACTGAGAGGTAGACAGAGATCAGTTTTCCCGTTACTGGGGCTGCAATGGTTGGGAGTGAAGCTAAGTGTTGCTTCATATGGTTGAAAGCTTCTTCTGCTTCCTCAGTCCACTTGAAATCTTTTTTGTTGGCACACCCTTTAAGTGTTTTGAAAAAGGGTAGGGATTTCTCGGCCAGCTTTGAGGTAAAACGCTTCAAGGCTGCAAGCTTTCCATTCAGACTCTCCACTTCTTTTTTGTTTTGTGGAGATTTCGTTTCAAGAACGGCTTTGGCCTTGTTGGGGTTGGCTTTTATGCTTTGTTTCCCCACAATGTGCCCCAGAAACTTGCCTTCTTCAAACCCGAACGAACACTTCACAGGGTTGAGTTTCATGTTGATCTTTCTCAAATTTTGGAAGGTTTCTTGTATGTCGTCAAGCATTTGGTATTCCGTTTTGCTTTTGATCACCAAGTTGTCGACATATGCTTCCATATTTCTGCCAATTTGACTAGCAAAGGCTTTATCAACCAGGCGTTGATAGGTTGCACCTGCATTCCTTAGGCCAAAAAGCATCTTTTGATAGCAAAAGATACCTTTGTCTGTGTGAAAAGCGGTTTTCTCTTCGTCCTCTTCTTTCATAAGGATCTGATGGTAACCCTTATAAGCATCGAGGAAGCACTTAAAAGGGTAACTAGTGAGAGAGTCAACCTTGAGATCTATCTCTGGCAAGGGATAGCAATCTTTCGGGCATGCCTTGTTCAAGTCTTTGAAATCAATGCACATTCTCCAAGACTTGTCGGGTTTTCGAACCATAACCGGGTTGGCAACCCGGGATTGATATTTGACTTCCCGAAGGATCCCAGCTAGGACAAGCTTTTCAACTTCTTAGCATGCAGCTAGGCTTCGTTCAGGAGCTAGGCTTCGTTCAGGAGCTAGGCTCTGCTTTTTTTTTACAACAGGCTTGACGTCGGGTGGTATTTTCAGCTCATGTTTAGCAATGCTTCAAGGGATACCCGTCATGTCTTCCGGGCACCAAGCGAAGACATCACTATAGTGTATCAGCAGCTTCTCAAGATATGAAAGGGTTTCTTTGGAAAGGCTTGTATTAACCCTTATCCTTTTGTTTGGGATATTTGGGGTTTATGATCAGCCCTTGCTCGTCATCTTCATTTTTTGAACTTTCCCCTTCAACCATGTAAGCCTCTTGGGTAGGTTGAAGGGTTGCAATCACTCTCTCAGTGGGGAACTTTATGGTGCCTCGACCAACTGAAACAGCCATACCGAACACACATTGCCCTGGCCTTCCTATGATAACATCATAGCTGGAAGAAATGTTGATAACCACAAAAGTGAGTGGTTTGGTTCTTTCCATCCTGCCTTCACTAAAACAGACATCAAGGGTTAGTTGGCCCAAAGGCTTGAGGGGTATATCGGCGTTACCTTTTATAGAGGTCCCAGATGGTTGAAGCTTTGAGCGTTCTTCATTACTTAGATGATTGAAGAACTTCTCAAACATGATCTCGGTAGTTGCCTCTGTGTCAATGTAAGCTTTGCTCGTTTTCATCGTTCCCACAGTTGCTTCGACCACCAAAGGGTTCGAAAGTAGGTCCCCTTCTGGGGGTGGGAAGCAGACACATTGAAGCTCCCAAGCCTCCAAGGGTTGCCGTTTGTGGGAAGCTTTTTCATCGAAATCCACCATGTTTACTTCTTTGTTTTTTTCCTTCAGCTATCTTGTCCCTTACCCCTTTCACCAAATGGGCTAGTTCTCCGGACTTGACGGCTTCCTCAATTCTCTTCTTGAGTTGAAAGCAATCGTTGTTATGGTGGCCTTTTTTCTTCATGGAACTCACAAAATTGAGTGGAGTTTTCATTTATTTTGCTTTTTGGTAAAGGTCGAGGAGGTCGGAAGCTTTGTTTTACCTCTTCAGTAGCAAGGATCTCTTGTGGGGTTTTCGTTAGAGCTGTGAAGTTCACGGTCTTCTCCCTGCTTGGGGGGTTCCGGCCTTCAGGCCTTCGTTTCTCTGAGCTTTTGGGACGTCTATCATAGGAATTAAAATTCCCTTTCTTTCTAGTGGGGCTGTTGCCTCGCCAACTAGATCCCCTTTTTCTTTGCTCCTTAATGTCAACAGCTTCCTCCCCTCGAATGTGGGCTTCAGCCTTTTCGAGGGCTTCTTCAAGGGTTTTCGGTAGGCACTTGTTGAAGTCTCTTGTGAGGTACTTGGAGGTGATGGCGTTCATGAAGCCTGCCACCCTTATTTTTTCGTCAGCACCTACGTATGTTAACCTTTCTTTTTTGTACCTCTCAATGAATTCTCGGAGGCTTTCATCATCTATTTGTTTTATTTGGAAAATCACCATGGCATCCTTAACATACCTCCTTTGTTGTGAGAAGTTGGCCAGGAAGCCTTTGCTTAAATTGTCAAAGCTTCGAATGCTTCCACCAGGAAGTTCGTTAAACCATATCCTAGCAGATCCTACTAGAGTTTGCATGAACATGAGACAACATTCAGTGTTGGACCATTTTTCGATGCGAGCTGCACCGGTAAAGATTTGGAGGTGATCTTCTGGATCCTCGGTTCCGTCATATGTTTTTATGTGAGATGGCATTTTGATCTTTGTTTGGAAGTCATAATCGGCGATTTGTTGGGAAAAACATGAAAGGTTGCTAGGCTTGTAGGGTTTAGCAAGGTCTTCCTGTACCCTTGCATTATGACTTGTGGTTCCTTGGTGGGTACTTAACACTTGGTTGGTAAGTTGGGACCAAGGGAAGTGTGCCATCATTTGGGCCATCATCTGTGGCATCAGGTTGAAGCCTTGAAGGCTTTCAGCAGCAGCTGTGTGGTTTGTTCCCATGAGAGTGCTCATGGCTGCACTCCAAGCCAAAGGCAAGACTGCCAAGGCTTGTTCCCACGTAGTGGCAACAGGAGGGGGAACACTTGAAGCTGGTGACTGCCATAGTTGTTCAAGAGTGATTTCGTGTCTCAGAGGAGTGCCGGTTACAGCAGGTTGTGAAGTAAACAATGGGAAGGCCGTTGGACTTGGTCTTCCATAAGCGTGAGAGATAGGGTTGAATGGTTGGCTTGTCACACTCGGACCAGCTTCAAAGTGAGAAGTACTTGGCCGTGAGCCGGTGAAAGGAGGTGGTGGTGGACCAGGGGATAGTGAGGGTTCAGGCTCGTCATAGTCTAGCCTTATTCTCACTCCTTTTTCTCTTTCTTGGCACACATGTTGGTTGAGAAGAGATCTTAGTTGTAGAAAATGTTGAGCTACTCCCTCCGGTGTCAGATCGACACGTTCCAGAGTGTTCAAGATGGGGTTGGTGTTTGAAAAGATGCAAACTCTTGGAACATGGTTCCCTTTGGAGTACCTCCCGGGGCGGAGAGGGGTGTAGACGTAGACGGCGACATTTGGCTAGTGTTGGGTGTCGGAGTTCGTGACACTTGGTTAACTTCACCGGGAGATTCACTTTCCGACATGATGATTTTGGAGGAAATGGAGCTACACTACTGGTCTTTTGAAAAATAAGCGGCGTAGACCCATGGTGGGCGCCAATTTGTTGCTACAACAAATACAAGACTAAAGATAGTGATTAGTCTGGTCAGGAAAAAGGGTTCAAGGGTTCCACTTTGCCTAACGCAGGTCGTGGGGTCCCCCCACGTTTGCAAGACGTGGAGAGAGGTTCACTAGTATTGTTGTTGTTCTCCTTGAATTCTGAACTGATTAGAAACCAGCCCAGAATATAGTCGTTGGAGAAGTTTTATTATTTGAAGTGAAGAAGATAAACAAGCATGGAGCTAGTTCTCGAGAGGGAGAAGAAGAATCAGAGAGTTAGGATAATCTCTGCTGATTCCGGAATGTGTTGCATGTTTGTCATGGCCTGCGTTTTATAGGGAAAGGTGTTTCTCAAAGGAGAAACCTTTGACTAGTGAATATGTGCTTGTAGTGAGGGACTTACCCTTTTGGGGGTTGAAGGGTTCGGACCTGCGGACAAAAGAGAGTTCCCTGTGCACATGTTTTCTTTTGCGGTTGTGGGAGAGTTTACAAGTAATCAGTGAGGTCACTGATCACTGTACATGTTCTTTTTGCTGTTCACCATAGTTTCTGAGTTATGAACCTTTTAACCATTTAACCCTTTAAGCTATTACATGTTTTAGTCATTTTGCGAGATCTGGGCTACCCCGTCATCAAAGTCCATCAACGAAGTAAGAGATTTTGAAAGTAGCAACATCAACAGGGTTGAAGACTACCAAAGTATGTTCTTTTAAACATAGATCACTAACAACTTTGTTCCAATCATGAAGAAAGAATACTTGACCTTTTGATTTTTTAACTATGACCGTATAACATCGGACATCTGCAACTTGTAACATAACATCTTTAGGCGGCTGTTTACTACCCCACAATAATTCGCCAGCATAAGATCGAACACCCTAAAACAACAAAAACAGGAATAATTAGATAGATAATAAGTTATATTACAATCACAATACTCATAAGCATACGGAAAAGATGCGAACAATATTATTAAAATACAGTAACATTAATATATTTTAGTTTAAATATGGACTTACCAACATCACCTCATCCAATCTTGTCATAAGTTTACACCACGAAGGATATACCATACTGAAAATATACATATATATATATATCCGATGGAAGGGAGATCTACATTGAGACCAGCGGATCTGATCGTCTTTGTCTGGGCGGGAGGGAAACATGCTTGTGTGGATCTCACAGGAGTCTCCCCCTTAGCTGGTTTAAGGGAAAGCGGGTTTGTAGCAGGACAGGCTATAAGGAAAGCGGAATCTAAAAAGGTGGATAAACACGCTAAAGCATGTGCTGATAACCAACATGCATTTGTCCCCTTCGCCTTCGACACCTTTGGCTCCCTAGCTCCAGAAGCTATCCGTTTGTTGACTAGGGTCCAAAAGGTTGTCCACAGCAGTTGCTCATCAACAGGGAGGCAGGGGTTTGTCTTTAATAGGCTAGGGTTTGCTATTCAGAAAGGGGTAGCGGCGCAGCTTGTTGCTCGCTTACCTGCGATATTGATGTAACTCGGCCAGTTGTTTATATATAAATAGAGAAAGTTGAAACTTAAAAAAAAAATTTCTTTTAATGGATGTATTGAAACGGAATCGATGTTGAAAACCAAAAAAACGAATGAATAACATAAACCTAAACAAAACAACACAAAACAATTATTATAATATAGATCATATGGAACAAAAAAGCGAAAACAATCAACCAATTTGGATGACGATATATGGAAATTATGTTATTGATATCCTTTTTATTGTTACTGAAATCGATTATAATCCATTAAATTCATGACGATCTAATGATAACGTTATACACCCAAAATCAAATCGATTATAATCCATTAAATTGATGACGATATAATGATAATGTTATACACTCAAAATCAAACTATGAACAAAAATATATTACCTTGATGGAGACGATTGCATCGTGATAACCTAACAAACAAAAACAACAGATGCGAAAGAAAAAAAAAACAAATTAGTCGGATATTAAAACAAATCGATGAATGTTAAGTACTGAAAAAAACTTGCTGTTTAATTGAAAGTTATCGTAATCGAACCTTGATCTTAAGATCAATCCAACAGGATTGATGGTCGGTAGTGAGGAAGGGGAGAGCGAGTGAAGCGAAACCCAAAATTTTGTTATGTAATAACATCTCATACGGGTTATAAGGCATTTATACATATCCATTGACCTATATATTGCTAAACGGGTCCTCTTCTTGGGGATTGGATTTGGTTTGTGTAAAGAGGCTGAATAATGCCATGTGGCATACATAGCTTAAGAAAAATGCCATGTGTGATATAGTTGCTAGAAAAATGCCATGTAGCATCCTAGGTATGTCTTTTATTAGGTATGATAGATGATAGATAGATAGATTGCACCAACTCACACTAGGTTTTACCAAGCCTTTTAGGTGTTGACATCTTGACACGGTGAATTCTGTTAGTAACCCGTCTATAAATTCTTTACTCATACAATATTTTTTTTAACAAATTAGGAATTTAGGAGGGTAGGGGTGGTCATCACTCACTCACAACTTCCAATCAAGTTCCGCAATGTCATCAAGCATTTTTCCATCACTAGGGATGGATTTTAGTGGAAATGTTCATCACTCACCACCACACCCAACAATTTCCCTCACAATCAACAATTTCCCTCAAACAATCAAAACAATCACGCGTTAAAAATACAACGCGTTTTATGTTTGACGCGTGATACATTTGAGTGGCGGTGGTGTTTGGGATTCTATAACGAGTTATAATTCATCATCATGGGGTAACTTTCATCCACCCCGGGTCCCCTTAGGCCATGCGTAGTCATAACGCCCCTTTGTGGGCGTTATGCGACACGTGGTGCGCCACGTGTGCGGGTGGGCGTTATGGGGCGTTATGCATTTAAGCCCGTAGTCATAAAGCCCCCGCCTAATCATTACTCAATTATTAATTTCTAATTTTTTATAATTATTTTCTAAGTTTATAAAATTAAAATTCATTTCATTAAATTAAAAAAAACATTACACTAAAATAAAAAAAAAACATTACACTAAAAAAAAAAAAACGGTTCCACTAAAAAAAAAGTTGGACTAAAAAAATAAAAAAACGTTACACTAATTAACTCAAAACATAAAATCAGCCCAAAGCCCATATAAAAACAAAACACAACCTAGCCCAAAGCCCATAAATTAAAAACCCTAAAATTCTTCTTCTTCCTTGTCTTCCTTCTTCTTCTTTGATAGATACCTGCAACACAAACACAAACATAAAAACAGAGCATTAAATCTATGAGGGGAAAACCAGAAAAAAAAAATCAAACAAACCCACACATCACGCCGCTATAGACATCGCGCCACCCCCTCATTTTCGATTCATAGCGCCCCGCGTATTGGTGTGCCCGGCGTTTTGCCGGCGCCATGCTTGGGCATACCGCCCCACTACGCATTACCTTAGCGTTGACGACTCCCACTTTCCGTGATCGATTTAGGCTGTTATTTGTTTATTCAAAACATTTTTACATCTATTAAACTCTACTTTCAAGTAGCACATTATTTTACTAAGCACCGTTAAAAAAAGATTACTTTACTAAACGTTGTGGGTGGTACGTTTAGCAAATAACAATGCACAAAAAAAATTAAAAACGCACATTCTCATCCTAAAAGATAGAACATGTTGCAAAATTACCAATATGGTATAGCGTTGTTCATGGGACATGAACGAGCTTTATTCTAGTGTTTAAAAGATAAAGGATCCTCGTATTCTTGTCGGCCATGCAATGAAAAGGAGATTTATGCGTACATTCTAGCATTTCCGTATTGAGAAATTTTAGTTTAGATTAAGAAGAATCAAAATGAAATATCTCAATGATTGAATTTGAAAGATAATAGCAGTTAAGTGTTTAATTTGAAGAAAGTTAACTACTTTCCACTAAGTTGAAATGACTACTCATCAAACATACGACCAAATTATAATAGTTGAAGCAACTAGACGTACGTGACATGACTTAATGTCCTCAGTTTGTGGACTTTGAGGTAAACACAAAACAATTAATCAAAATGTTGCATTTCAATCTTAAAGTCCACTAACTAATACATAAAGTAGTCTCACTAGCTGGCTTAAAGAGAGTTGCATATTACACGCCCAATAAATGTCTTAGATTTGAATCTCGCTTCAACTGGTTTTATATCATAACCTTTTAAAGGTCATGTTCCCAACATTCCTAATAATGTTTGTTAGCTGACGGGTCCTATGAGTTTTTCGGTAATGGATTCTCATGTTAAAAAAGTTAAACAAAGTGGCTCAATCAACCGCAATATTCTTGTCTCGGTTTCAAATGCATGATTTTGAGATATAAACACTAAACTTCGCCACATGATAAATCATCTAAGAGGATAAACATGAACCCAAGTGCACCTTGTTAGGGGGGATAGTGCACGGTCCTCCCAACCGCCGGAGTGATCCCACTCCGGGAGCCGCTACCCGACCAAGCTAGCTCCGCGGTGAATTCCCCTTGCCGAGTTCTTATCCTGGGCGACATATGCCACTCCCAAGACTCGAACCCGGTACCTCTGGGAAGAGGTGGGTGTCGGTGGCCAACTGGGCTACCCCAGTTGTTAAAACATTAGATATTTGATTATTATATTGTATATACTGTCAAGAAATTTGGGTCTTGCATATACATACGTATAAATATAAAGTTTTAAAATTTCCTGTAATATATACATATAATACCAAGGTATAAGGATCCAATTACATAACTAATTGTATTAATTATCATGTTTATTCCTATAGCTTTGTTTATTCCTTTATACTAACAAAATAAATTTCTATTAGATTTATTGAACATAATATTTTGAAATAAAAAGGGTAATTCATCAAAAGAAAAAATATAATTTTCTGGATTCTTTTAGAACAATTTAATCTTGACAGGTTGACTCATTTTTGGTTATAACATATTTAGGACTCGATTCTTAATTTATCATATTTATTTATTAAAGAATCATAATAGATAATACAAAGTTTAGTGTTTCTAAATTTGATCCTTAATATATTAAGTAGTGAAGTATTATTCCTATATCATAATATATATATATATATATATATATATATAATTTTAAGGAATAAGTTGAACTATTAGATAAAAATCTTTAAGCCATTTCCTGTTGATATGTATGTGTTATATACATATATTTTAAATCATTTAGTTATACAATATCAAATGTTTTTGTACTTATTTTTATTCTATGTATGAAATATCGTTTGTTCCATTAATACAGGTTATAAAATATAAAAGATTATATATATATATAGAGAGAGAGAGAGAGAAAGTATAATGTACAAAAGGGCTTAACGTACGTTAACGTACGCGACAGAAATAGAACGTGCGTAATTATTATCCCATGCGTGATTATCACATTTTTTGATCAACTTAACTTTCGTAATTACGATCCCATGCGTGATTATCTCCCAAAAAAAACTGATCCCATGCGTGATTAACTGCTCCCATGCGTGATTAACTGGCTCCCATGCGTGATTAACTGATCCATGCGTGATTTTTGCCCTGATCCGATGGTTACGCGCGTCGCGTACATGAAGTACGATAAGGCTTTTTGTATGTTAACCTTTCCCTATATATATATATATATAGGATTAGGTTCAAGAGTGAACACTAGTGTATCTTGCGAACTGAGTGAACTAATCCTGGCCATACACGTATGCAAATCAATGGTCAGGATTTGATGATGAAATACACTAGTGTATTTTACGATTTGATGATGAAATCCTAGCCATACATGTGTGTAAATCAATGGCCAGGATTTGTTCACTCAGTTCGCAAATACACTTGCGTTCACTCTAAAACCCCACCATATATATATATATATATATATATATATATTTGCATACTTTTCATATAGATGAAAATGTACATGTGCTTATATGGATATAATATAATCATATGGAATAATATTTTCATAGAGTTATCATAAAAATTATGTTTTTAATTATTGTATCTAAACAATAAACATGTTTTAAGTATGCTAAAATATTATATTTTAACAAAAGTAATATAATTATATGTTTTGTCAAAACTTTGACAAATATATATATATATATCTTTAAGTCGAATAAAATTTCGGGTTATATCATAAATCATAAAACATACTACTTGTATCGAATAATATTTTATATTATGATATTTTAGTGACATCATACCTAAGGGTGTTATCTTATATATTTTGTAGGATCGTAATCGGACCTAATTGAGTCTTTCAGAAGAACTTTTACTGATTTGAACGGCGGAAACAGACAAATCAGATTCAATTCAGCGATAATACACTTTAAACTGTTGATTCTATTGATCTGGATAACGTTTACAATCGAGTCAACACTTCGGCAGCACTTCGTGGCTCACCGGAAGACAACACCTAGAACTATATCTGATTTCGCCCCAAATGACCCTATTTATAGAGTTTCTGATTTCGCTCCTAGCTACAATTCAACATCAGGAGCGGAATCAGCATTTAGCATCATGAGCGAAATCAACAACATACATCTATGAGCGAAATCAGCAACATATGAACTCTCGGGCGGAATCAGAACAATGAGGGGTTTCGCTCCAAATGACAACATGTCATTTGGAGCGGAATCACTTCCTAAAACAGATTTCTAGGATTCCGTGTCCCGTTCTATCCTAATCTATACAAGACTCGATACAAGACGTAGACGACAGACGGATGCACCAACAAACTCCCCCTCGGATGTTGACGGAGTCTTCAGTGTCGAGTCTTCGCATCTTCGGTCTTTATCAGTCTTTGTGCTTCTCTTTGAAGTATCTGACGCTGTAAGTATCCTCAATCTCGATCTTCTTTTCTCTTTTCATCACCAACATACTCCTTTCTTTAAGTATCTTCAGACTCCCCCTTTCGATATGCTGGGATCGCAGTATGGCTTGTTAAACTCAACGAGTCCTCAGGTATCGGAACCTGACTCTTTTTCAAACCTGTACATTCTCTACCACAAACATAAATTTTCTAATATTAAACTTTAACACACTCAGACACTACTTGTAAATATCACAAAAATGATCTAACATTTATAGTCTCTGATGAACCACTTGAAAGAATATCATTTTCTTTACTTATGATTACCACTTGTAACAAGACTTAAAATTCTTTCACACACAACACTCCCAAACCAGTTCGTCAAGTTTAGCACTTGGAATTTTGAAAATTAGCTCTCCAACACCAGTTGTCGAAAATCTTTTTGAATTTTTTTAAAAAATTATGCTAAAACTCACAAAAATCTTTTTGGGATTTTTGAATAATATGAAATGCAGTAACGAAATATTTACAGACACTATTTTTGTGAGTTTGTGTAAGAGGATCATATCAGTTTCTGAGACAAATCACCAACACCGTTAAGCTACATTTCATTTTAAGTTCTAAACAAGTCACCTAGATTGACGATATTGTTGTCCACTTAAACTCAATCTAAAAACTTTCGAAATGCTTACCGATACGTTAAGGTATATTAATATTGCACTAAATTCTTATGGACCCCACGATCTCAGCATATCCCCTCATCATGCAATACACTGACTCAAGTAATGCCTTTAAACTTTTATCAACTGTGATTTGTGCAAAAACAAAACAGAATGTTTAAACATTAACAATCAGGTCGATACTTCCGTATACGCAGAGAAAGTCCAATGTTTAAACAAAATAAAAAAAATAAAACAAGTTGAAGTTGTTTAGGCTTTAACCACCAGTTCGATACTCACGTATACGCAGAGGTGATCCAAAGCTTAAACGAAACACCAATGAAAATAAAGCAGAATGTTTAGACAACAACATCCAGGTCGATACTCACGTATACGCAGAGGATGTCCGATGCTTAAACAAAATAAAGAAATAAAACAAGTTTAAATCTTTGCAAAAAGAAATGCACAATCACAGCGACTTTTTAGCAAAGTTGTGAAAGTTCACAAACTTAACCAGTTTTATGTCTTTTGACAATCAGCGATTACCGAGCAGGCACACAATCAAGAAGGACAAAACTAAGTACTATACTTTCGATCATGTTTCCCACTAGAACTAGGCTTTTCATTTTAAGTTTGTATCGTTCTCGCAAATCTACTAGTCTAGCTGAGCCTACCGTCACATCTTTAGTGAGACCGTTTATCACATTTTATCTTTCCATTTCTTTAGCATGTCGTAATAGTCCACTGATGTACTATCATTTCCTCTTTTTCACAACCAAACTCATTTTTGATTTTATCATGTTTTTGTCTTTTTCAAATTTTCAAATGTTTTTGGATTTTCTGAAAAATTTTACTCCCCCTAAAATGCAAACACATTTTAGGAAATTTGAAAATAAACTATACAATAACGTGACAACTGATATCGAATTGCTTCAATTTGCCATCCACTTGGCATAAACAAACAGAACTCTCCCTCACAACAAACTATTTTCTCATTTAGATTTCAAAACACTTAAGTTTGTTTTAATCAAAAATGATTTTTCTGGAAAATAAGTTTGTTTTTACCACTTGTAGGGGCATGGTTCATCATATTGTCTTTCAACCACTTGTATGAAGATTACATCAAGTTCAAATTAATGACCTTGAGCAATCACTATATCAAAAACAAACTTCTGTATCACTTGTACAATGAACTTATCAAAGTAAATTTCAAGATAAATGCCGATACCTACTCTACACTTACCAAACTGGGAGTTCCGGCATAGTCCATCACCTGTATGCATTTAAACATTTTTTTTTTAAATTTCCACAAACAACAATTTTTATGAATGATGCCGATTCCTGATCCACGATTACAAACTTGGGATCTCCGGCAAGTCCAGAGACTTACTGTTCATAGTATGAGCCATCCCAGTCACAAACCAAGGATGGTTCAACTTTATCTTTCTTCGTCTTCTTCTCATAGAACTCTTTAACCCCTTTGACTTTTCGATCAATCATTTTACCAAAAATATGTTTCACAGTGGGGTTAAAAGCTTTTTCAACATAAAAAACCTTGTTATCATCATAAAATTGGTTTGATATCTCAACTTTACCAATTTTCTTCTTAAAATTTTCAGCACTCAATGGTGGAAAATTTTCATCATCCATCTGAATTACTGACTTTTCACCTTTTTCCTCAACTTGTGGCTCATCTGATTTTGTGGAATCAGATTCAATGCCAGAAGATAGCTCCTCTGATTTTGACCTATCAGAATCATCGCTAGAGCTACCACCAGACCCTTTAATAACCCATTTCTGGTTGTCAGATTGAGCTCTTTTCTTGTAAAACTTGTTTGAACATTCACCAATTTCAAATTTTGAATTTTTAAACAATTTAGTTCTGTCAATTGGTGGTTCAAACTCAACCACTTTTTCTTTTAGTTTACGTGATACTCCCTGTTTTGATTGTATTGCCTTTGAACACTCTCTGGCAATATGTCCAACTTTGTTGCATTGGAAACAGGTTCTCGTATCTTTCTTCTGCTCGGCCATCTTCTTCATGTCATCTTGCTTCTTTGCAAGGAATTCACTGTTTGACTGCCTCCAGAATTCTTTCTTTTCTTCCTCATCTGCTGAGGTACCTGAAACAAATGTCATCTTTGATTTAAAATCACGAACATATCTTTCATTTTTCTGTTTTTCTGTTGGAATAAAACCAAGACCTTTCTTTTTGAAATTACGGTTAGGGTTTGATTTCTTGTGAAAACCAGAACCAGAACTGTAACCTTTTTTCTTGTTTAATCTTTGTTGTACTCTTGAGGTGTAATGTTTAGGTTTACCATTAAGATTTAAATCTTTTATTTCAGAAATGTTAATTTCTGTAAGTTTAAAAACCTTTTTTATCAGTTCATTTTTGACACCTCTTATTGGAAATTCCTCATCAGAATATAATTTGTCGGAATCATTCAATGTATAAGCAACTTTGAATGTTTCGTCATTCAAATTAGATTTTGATAACATGAATTCTTTGTTGTAAACCCTTTTAACCGAAGAATTTGGACTGTTGCCTGTCGAACTCGAACTTTCAGAACCAGACTTTGACTCTGACTCTGACTTTGACTCTGAGTTTGACTCCAACTTTGACTCCTCAGTTTCATCTCTATCCAACACCTGATCGACGACTTTCTTTATTAACTCGGACTCATGATCAGTGTCAGATGATGTAAATGTCACATCAATATTTTCTGGCAAATTAACTTTAGACTCCGACTCCCACTGTAAATTTGTTGCCTTTTCAACTCTTTCTGAATTTGGATTTCTCGGAGAATATCCATTTTCAAGCGGGGGTGGACACTTGTTGTAACCGACATCTTGTTTCTTACCAGAATCCTACTTGTCAGTCTTTTTCTTTGTGTCATTCTTCTTCTTGTTCTTCTTATCTGGAGTCTTTTCTTCAGTCACTTTTTCATCATCATTCTTTTCTTCAGTTACTTCATCCTCTTCAAAAACCTTCATGCCTTCAACAGTTGGATAAATCCTGTCAATGACATAAGAAGTACATGAGTAACTTTTCAATAAACGGTTTACTCTTTCAGTTTCAATTCTTTTCAATTCCAGCTTCTGTTCTAGCACAGCACACTTCTCAATGTAGTTGTTCACCACTTTTTGCTTTATCATGAAAGCTCCTTGAAGTGTCTTCATTGCTGTTGCTTGTTCTTCACTTGTTTGGTTGTATTGATTCATGGCTTTGTTCAGAACATCATAAGATTCCTTCAAACTGTTCAAGTTGTAAATCAGTGTGCTGTTCTGCTTCTTTATAGCTTCACAGTTTTCACACTTAACCGGAATCTTTTTAGCATCAACTTCTTCATCAACTTTGAACTTTGGAACTTCAACCTTTACTTTCCTTTTGATCACTGGAACTTCTTCATCGTCACTACTAACTGGTGTCTTTACCTTTTTCTTTTTCTTCTTAGCTTTCTCATCTTCACTGTCACTCTCTGCCATCGTTTTGAAATGAGCTGCCAAACTTCTTGACCAATATTCACTATCATCATCACTATCCTCTTTAACTCGAGCAACAAAAGCTGTGTGAGCTATAGCTTGATCAGGAACATAATTATCCCATGTGAAATTTTCCCAGCTAAACCCTTCAGGTAACTTTTCGTCATCTTGATCTATTATCAAAGCACTACCATCAGCTCTTTTTGAAGAATCTTGATTAACCACACAAGCTCTCTTTCCAGAGTCTTCAATCATATTCCTTCCATGTGCAGTTTGTGCTTGATGTTGATGTTGTTGAAATGGTTGCTGAGCAAATTGATGGTAGATGGCTTTTCGGTAATAATCATTGTTGTTGTTAAAAGGATTCTGAGCTCCACTTGCTTCGCTATTGGTGCACTCCCTCTTGAAGTGACCCTTCTCCCTGCAACGAAAACAAGTGACTTTAGATTTGTCAAAACCTAAAGTAGAAACACCAGCCTCACGAAGATCATCTCTTCCAGTGATTTGCTTGAATTTCTCAGCTCTCCTCAACACGCTGGCCAAACACCATTTTATGTCCATCAGTTCCATCTCTTCAGCATCGATCTGGTCGTAATCTTCCTTTGTCAGCATTGGATTCCCGATTCGACCTGCAACAAAACTACCATAAGATTCCAAAACAGTTCCCAATAAAGACATGTGACTCTTAGCAATTTCTGCTGAATAATCTTCATCATTCTCCAGATTCAATACAATGTTGTATTGTAGCTTCTTTCCACTCTTTGTTGCTGAAATGTTTGGATCAAATGATGGATATGAAGAAAAACTTGTGTTGCTGTTTGATCCTTTTGATGAACTACCAGATGAATCTTTTGCATTGAAAGCAGTTTGGATTTTCGGTGACATGTTGGTGGATTTATCACTGATACCACCTTTGTAATAAAGACTAATGTCTTGTTCACCATCGAAATCTTTCATTCTTGAAACCTTTCTCTGTTCCATCTCCTGAGCTTCAATCTTTTCAATGAACTTGCTGAGTGTTAAACTGCTAAAACCTTTCTTGTTTCTAAGCATCATGAGATATGTACCCCAAATCTCGTGTGGCAAAGCATCAGAAAGCTTCTCGATCAACTCATCATTATCTTTCTTAATGCTCAATCTCTTCATGTTAGCTAGCAAATTGCAGTATATTTCTATTATCTGCCTTGTGCTTTCATTTTTCAATCCACGAAACAGATCGAACTCTTTCTTCAAAAGTGATTTCTTGTTCTTAACCATCTCTTGACTTCCATGAAACTTCGATCTTAATGCTTTCCAAATCGAGTAGGAAGTTCCATTATGTTGTAATAACACCAAGATGTCTTCTTTCACAGCTTGTTGCAATAAACTCAGCATCATTTTTTCATCTTTATATTTCTTTCTAGCATCAGCACTTAGATCTTTAATTGGAACCACCTCTTCATCATCATTCATCGGTCGAATGTATTTCGTCTCGATACATTCCCAAGCATCTAAGTAATTTGCTTGTACCCAGTTTTCAAACTTTTCTTCCCAACTTTTGTACTCTTCGATGTTCATGAGTTTAGGCGGCTTTTGCATAGTGCCCGTTTCATTCTCCAACATCGTGTTCTGTGCAATACTCATTGGGGTAACAGGGGTAGCGAACGTGTTATAAAATTCATCATCCATTTTTCAGATATCAAAAATTATCACAACAATCTTTTCGAGCGAAAACAGCGATTTAAGTAGAATCACTGTTTGGAGCGGAATCAACAAGTAATCAGGAGTGGAAACACAATATACTCAGGAGTGGAATCAACAATGTACTCAGGAGCGGAATCAACAATGTACTCAGGAGCGGAATCAACAATGTACTCAGGAGCGGAATCAAAGTTTCAAGCTGTTGGAGCGGAATCAGCCTTTTGGGGCTAATCTGGAGCGAAATCAGAATGTATCCTGGAGCGGAATCACGATGAAGTCATGTTTTACTTCGAAGGTTTACGAGCGAAATTAGCAAAATATTCAGTTTTAATTCGAATTAACTGCTGATACTTTCAAGGCTTTGTTAGATACTAATTCCGAGCAACATATACAAAAATCAGATCAATTCGACAACTTTTTCCCAGTCAATTTGCAAAGGACAGTGTAGAAAGTGTAGAAAAACAGAAATTTTCGGCTGAATTCGGCTGAATTGGCAAGAGCTCTTCCTCCTTAGCTCTGATACCACTTGTAGGATCGTAATCGGACCTAATTGAGTCTTTCAGAAGAACTTTTACTGATTTGAACGGCGGAAACAGACAAATCAGATTCAATTCAGCGATAATACACTTTAAACTGTTGATTCTATTGATCTGGATAACGTTTACAATCGATTCAACACTTCGGCAGCACTTCGTGGCTCACCGGAAGACAACACCTAGAACTATATCTGATTTCGCCCCAAATGACCCTATTTATAGAGTTTCTGATTTCGCTCCTAGCTACAATTCAACATCAGGAGCGGAATCAACTACATACATCTATGAGCGAAATCAGTAACATATGAACTCTCGGGCGGAATCAGAACAATGAGGGGTTTCGCTCCAAATGACAACATGTCATTTGGAGCGGAATCACTTCCTAAAACAGATTTCTAGGATTCCGTGTCCCGTTCTATCCTAATCTATACAAGACTCGATACAAGACGTAGACGACAGACGGATGCACCAACATATTTAATTAAGATATTGATATTGATATCAATATCATAATATTATTATAATTTACATTGAATTGTATCCACATAAATATATGGGCATGATATATATATCACAAAATTTAGATATATTATGAATATATCTCCTTTATGTATTTATAGCATAACATACTGTAAGATACAAATAGGGGTTACACGTACTGGGAATTTAAATGTCATAAAATTATTTAGGCGTAATACATGAATCGTATTATCTTAATATTTAAATTATGACAGTTTCGAAATATCATATCTGAATTGTGTTATCTTATATTAACATGGAAATATTAATATATCACCTATATATATATAGAAACGGGATCAGGAGAAAACGCTCAAAAGTGTGAGAGCGGTGAGAACGCTTCCTGGCCTATCACGTGTCACGCGGCATAGAGAAGGGCGGGGGGCTTTTTTGTCCTTTCATATTTCTTTTTTTAAACGCGTGTCACATCCCGTTTCCATTTTTTTGCATTTAATAAATACGCCTCGTTTTATTGTTTGTAGATCAGGATCATATTTAATATTTTGGCATTTTAATTATGTTTTGGCGTTTTTATTGTTTTTTAAATCAGGATGCATGTCTATGATGTAAAAAACATCAGTAAATTTCTTGATGTTTATTATATCAAGTAGGATACAGGTCTATAATTTGACAGACAATTATGGCGTTTTGAAAAGATAAATAAATTCAGTTTTCCATGTAGTGGTTTTTAATGTAATAAATGTTTGGCAATAATGTTACCGTCTCTTCATTTTACTGTTTAGCATTTAATGTTTCGTTCATTTTCATCGGTGAATTAGCGTTGATTTTTCAGTAATACCTTGTTTGGCGTTTTATAGCAAACATCGTGCTTTGCTAGCATCCGTTCTCTCAGTTTTCACACTATCAGTCGTTTTGGTGCTTTGGCGTTTTATATTAAAAAAAATTTAGTAGAGAATTAGATAAAAAAATCAGAGAATTTGATAACAAACAATAGAAACTAAAAAAAAATTATAATCTAATTTCTCTTCCAAATCTTCACTGTCATCAGCCTCTTTTACTTTAACCTTTTTGGCGTTTTGAACCTGTTTTGAATACCTTATGTAGATCCTTTTTTTCCTACATAACGGCCGTCTTCATTAAGGGGTAAAAGTCTTTTTTTTCTTCGTTTTTAATGAAAATTTGTCATCTCATTCAGCAAAAGCTTATAGATATACCCACCTCAGAGTAGAATCCATTCAGTGAAACTTCATTCAGAACAATACTCAATAAAGAAGAAATGACGTTCCGCATCTGTGGCTTTTTTAAGTATCTTTTTGGCGTTTTAAAGTAAATGGTTTGTTGGAAAGATGGCGTTTATTTTTTTGGTGGTGTGATCAGTTGATTGTGCAGAGACGTCTCTCTTATAGGATGTTTTTGGCGTGTAGTTTAGGCGGGATTTTTATTTATAATAAATGATATTAATAAAGTAGCCGTCTTTTCAGTTACTATAACAATCCTAAAACCGACACCCTCGATTATTTTTCCGACACTCTAATATATTTTAAAATATTCTAAAATGTCCCAAAATACACCTCATACGTGAATACGGGCCTCAAATATATTAAATAGTATTAAAAATAAATAAAAAAATTGAAATCTTGGGCTGAGGCGGGCCGCGTAGACCCACCCCAACTCTTACGCGGGCGGTTTCAAGGTTGAAACCTGATTTCGTTTGATTTCTTAAGTTCAGGCGGGCTGCGTAAGACCCCCCATTAGATTACGCGGGCCGCGAGAGTCCCAAAATGTGGCGCAGCTCTGGGCCGCCACCTGGCCCAACACATGTCGAGCCTACATAGTGATCCGGATGGGCTACAAGTTGACCGGAGGTCAACGCGGGCCGCGTAGCCCTTAGGCTATTCTTACGCGGGCCGCGAGAGAGTCAGGTTCAGCAACTATATAAGCAGGCCATCGGGTTTCATTTGTAATTCGCTCACAATCATTTCTCAATCTCAATTTCTGAATTATAGGCTTTATAAAGCGGGTATTATACCCCCTAATTAGCGAAGTTCTGCTTCGTTGTAAGTATTATAACCCCTGGATACGTATTAGATACGCTGTCCGATTGATCTAGGGTTCCGTAATGGCTGTCGTGGTTCTGCCCGACGTAGTCATTGGAATGCCGTCTCGGGGAGGGTATTGTTAATGTTAAAATGGGTTATTATACTAACGAGTATACATTTGTGTAAATTTTAGATTATCACCCGGAAACCCTTACGGAAAATCTAAGACAGCAATGTGAGTTGATCCACTTTTTGTTAAATGTTTTTACAAAACCTTAAATATTTTTCCATGCGAATAAAAGTTATTGAGTATTTGTAAGAATACAATTATGATGAGTATGTTGGAGTTTTGTATACAAAATTTGTTACCACCTGGTCAAGGAGTACATTTCCACAAGTCGGGTTCGACAGTACCATGGATGTTAATTGTGATGTCTTGTAAACAAATATAATTGCGGGATCGCCCTCAATACTGTACAATGGGATTTTTTTATTTAAACTTGATTAAACTGGGATTCACTCACCAGTATTTCCCACTGATAAATGTTTTTAAAACGCGTTTCAGGTAACAAACTGTGAAAGCCAAATAGAAGCCAGCTGGACAGCACTGAAGGCTTGGAAAAGTGGCAATAAAGTTACCTAAAAATAAAATAGATGTTTTTATTAAATAAATAGGATTTATTCCTATGAAAAATCATGTACTATGAACTTGGGTTTTAACCCATTTGTTTAATGTTATAAAATGTGGTATTTTACTCTGATCAATGTTTCCTAACTACGGTCCTGATGAAAAATTCCGCTGCCAAATTAGACAATACAAGATACCACCGAAACTGGTTCGCGGCCGCCTGTTCCCTGGGAATCAGGGATCGGGGGTTGCGACAGAAGGTGGTATCAGAGCTAAGCCACTGATTCAGCCACAGAGGTGTTCTGCTGACATCAAATTATAAAGTGTTAGGAAATAAATTACGGAAATACGTGCATAACTGTATTTATTTGTTATGTGTTATTTAACTATCTATTAGTTTACAGTATGAGCGACCAAGGACCATCTGACGCATACCGTCAATTGTCTGGTTCGCCTAGAAGCGAAGGCACCTCCTCTTCTCAGCCTGCCCTCTCAGGGTACTCTGCTGATACGGAAGAAGGAATCTTTGTGTTTAAGGCTCAGTCAGAGGAGCCATTTCCTCAGAAAAAGAGGGGATGGTTCAGTAGAGGGGCACACGAGCGTAGGAAGCGTATGAAAAAGTTGCAAGATCAGAGGGTATTAGCAGCAGCCAAGAGAGAGACAGATGCCTATGCCCAGGATATGATAAATAGGGGTATAGCTAACCTCCACATACTAGCAGCCATTGCAGCTGACCCAAATTTAGAGCAAATAATAGCACCCCAACCACAGCCACCAATCCCAGACCAACCCATGGAGATAGAAAACCCTGAAAACCAAGTGGAGATGCATGACTTCAATCCGGAAGAAATACCTAGGGTACCAGCACCAAACCCCCTAGACCCAAATTACGACCCCGGTTGGGACGACGTTAGGGACTACGTGCAACGTTACCCGATACATGAAGACACACCCATGCAGAACATAGGAGCCTACCCAGGTATGGACCCTTTAGATCCCTATTACCATGATGAATATATTAGGGAGATCTTAGAAGATCCTTACCAATTTCAGGCACTTTCACCCCCATACCAGGAACCCGCACCCCAGATTCCAAACCCAGTCCTAGAACCTGCACCCCCAATGAGTGCAGAAAACGTACAAGAACTTAGGACATTTGGTGAGGAAATTCTAGAAAGTAGTGAGAGAATGCGACAGGTGGGAGAGCGACTCGTATGGAAATACGATAAGCGCAATATGGATTTTTGGATGAATCCATATCCGTGACGTGATGGAAGAGATGGTAATAGTAATAATAATAATATAATAATAAAATAAAATATGTGTGTACGGATGCCTATTACTATTAGTGTAATTCTATTTCAGTTGCTATTGTAATTTTTATTTCAGTACTGGTATGTAATAGATGCATAATAGTATATGAATAGAGTAAAGTCGCAATGATCGACGCTTTTGACTAAAATGCGTGTCATGTGATTGACTATATTAATATTATTTTGTGATATTAATACGGGGTAAATGTTTAAAATTCAGATGGCCGACGAAGGAAATCAAGGAAATCTGAATAACGATAACCAGAGTAACATTAACGTGGTTAATGAGAATCCAAGCATCAATAACAATGGAAACCAAATGGATAATAGTGCCGTTCAACACATAGTGGCACAAGGAATTATAGATGCAATGCCATTCATTATTCAAACGATTCAAGAAGCGAATAATAAAAGTAAACATAGCAGTAAGCGACCAATTGAACTAGAACACAGCGTGAACAATGGCCCTGTACTTCAAGTGCCCATTCCCAAAAGAAGAAGAACCATGCCTTATGGTTGTTCTTATAAGGAATTCTGGTCCTGCAAACCAATAGAATTCTCGGGAAATGAAGGACCTATTGCATCTCTACGCTGGATAGAGAAGACTGAGGCTGTTTTAAAAATAAGCAAGTGTGCTGAAGAATACAAAATAATGTCTGCTTCTAATCTGTTTAAAAACTCAGCCTTAGAATGGTGGAACACTATCCTCCAGTCAAGAGGAAGTGATAGGGTATACAACATGGAATGGGAGGAATTTAAGAATATGGTAGAAAGGAAATTCTGCCCTCCCAATGAAAAGAAACAGATAGCTAATAAGTTTTTGAACCTTAGAATGACCGGGGTAGATAGTAAGGGTTATACTACTACATTATTTGAATATGCTAGAATAGTGCCAACCCTTGCATCACCTGAACCAGTATTAATCTCCCATTACATCTGGGGATTAATTGGAGAGATTAGACATGTAGTCAAGGCAGCTAGACCTCAAACTATAGAAGAAGCTGTAGAACTAGCAAATACCTTGACAGATGAATTAATCCATACCAAAGAAGAAGAACAGAGGAGAAACCTAACCCAAAGGCTTACTCAAGAATTCCGTTCTGGGAATTACAACCGTAGGAATATGGGTTCTACCTCTACACCTTTCTGCAAGGTCTGCAAGAAAAAGCATTCGGGAAAATGCTCCACTCTTTGCAATTTCTGCAAGATGCCAGGACACAAGGAAGAAGATTGCAGGAGAAAATCCAGTAATGGACTATGCTACAACTGTGGAGAAAAAGGCCACATTAAGACAAACTGTCTGAAATTGGCTCCAGCTGTGAACAACAGGAGCACTAAAAATGCTAGAGCATTTGTTCTGACTGCAGATGAAGCCAAGATGATTCCAGACGTGATAGTTGGTACGTTTTTAGTTAATGATGTCTTTGCTAAGGTATTATTTGACTCTGGTGAAAACCAAAGTTTTATTAATACTTCGTTTTGCAAACTTCTAAATCAGTCATTAACTAAACTACCACAAGAATGTCTAGTAGAGACAGCTAATGGAGAAACTGTTAGGATTTCTGAAATCTTGCATGGAGCAAGAATAGAAATTTTAAATCAAAAGTTTATGGCAAATCTTTATCCCATGAATCTGATGGGATTTGATGTTGTATTAGGAATGGATTGGTTAATAGCCAATAAAGCCAGTATATTATGTGATCAAAAGTCAATTCAAGTAAATTCACCAAAAGGTAAAACGATCACAATTAAAGGAGATAAATCATCTAGATCCACAAAATTTATCTCTGTGATGAAAACTGCAAGTTATATAAGAAAAGGTTCTATAGTGTATTTGATTTCCATAATCACTAATACTAAAGGAAAAGAACTAAAAGATATTCCAGTAGTGTCCCAGTTTTCAGATGTCTTTCCAGAAGAATTACCAGGATTACCACCAGACAGAGAAGTTGAATTCAGAATTCACCTACTGCCTGGAACAGCACCAATTGCCAAAGCACCATACCATTTGGCACCCGCAGAAATGCAAGAATTGAAGAAACAATTAGATGAATTGTTGGAAAAATGATTTATACAACCAAGTTCGTCGCCATGTGGAGCGCCAATATTGTTCGTTAAAAAGAAGGACGGATCAATGTGTATGTGCATTGATTACCGTGAATTAAACAAAGTCACGATTAAGAATCGGTACCCATTACCAAGAATCGATGATCTGTTTGATCAACTGCAAGGAGCTCGATTTTTCTCTAAAATCGATTTAAGGTCAGGATATCATCAATTAAAGGTACAGGAAGAGGACATTCCTAAGACTGCCTTCAGAACAAGGTATGGTCATTATGAATTTACTGTCATGCCATTTGGTTTAACCAATGCCCCAGCCGCATTTATGGACATGATGAACCGAATATGTAAGCCATATTTGGATAAATTCATAATTGTCTTCATAGATGATATTCTAATTTACTCTAAGAGTAAAGAGGATCATGCAAAGCATTTGCACGCACTTTTAAGTCTATTAAGAAAGGAAAAGCTTTATGCTAAATTTTCAAAGTGCGAGTTTTGGTTAGAACAGGTACAGTTTCTTGGACATTTAGTAAACCATGAAGGAATTCATGTGGATCCAACAAAAATCGAGGCGATTACTAAATGGAAAACCCCTGAGTCACCAACCGAGGTTAGAAGTTTCTTAGGATTAGCCGGTTATTATAGAAGATTCATTCGAGATTTTTCTAGAATAGCCATTCCTTTAACTAAGTTAACCTGTAAATCCATTAAGTTTGAATGGGGACCAAAACAAGAAGAAGTTTTTAGAATTCTTAAGCAAAGATTAACTAATACACCCATACTAGCATTACCAGAAGGAACTGAAGACTTTGTAGTCTATTGTGACGCTTCTAAATTAGGTTATGTATGTGTATTAATGCAACGCCAAAAGGTTATAGCTTATGCATCTAGACAACTTAAGAATCATGAAGAGAATTATTCAACCCATGATCTAGAACTAGGAGCTATAATTTTTTCCCTTAAAATTTGGAGACATTACCTTTATGGTAGTAAGTTTACCATATTCACTGATCATAAAAGTTTAAGGTATGTTTTCGGGAAAAAGGAGTTGAATATGAGACAAAGACGCTGGATGGAAATGCTTAGTGATTATGACTGTGATATCCAGTATCATGAAGGAAAAGCAAATGTAGTGGCAGATGCTTTAAGTTGAAAGTATCATGAAAAGCCAAAAAGGGTACGTTCTCTTAAATTAAATCTGCAAGTAGATTTAAATGATCAGATAAGAGAAGCACAAGAATCAGTAATCAAGGATGATGCTGAAAAACTAAAAGGTATGATTAAGGAATTAGAACAAGGAACAGATGAATTTGGAGATTCCATAAAAAGAGAATGTGGATACCTAAATTAGGAAACCTTCGTCATTGTATATTAGAAGAAGCCCATAAGTCTAAGTATACGATGCACCCAGGGAATGATAAAATGTACCAGGATTTAAGGAAAAATTTCTGGTGGATAGGAATGAAGAAGGATATAGCAGTCTATGTTTCTAAATGTTTAACTTGTTCACAAGTTAAAGCTGAACACCAGAAACCCTCAGGTTTGTTACAACAGTTAAAAATGCCAGTATGGAAATGGGAATTAATAACAATGGATTTTGTTACTAAATTACCCAAAACAAAGAAAGGAAATGATACAATCTGGGTGATTGTAGATAGGCTAACCAAGTCAGCTCATTTCCTACCAATGAAAGAAACTTTCGGTATGGAACAGCTAGCTAAATTATATGTAAATGAAATTGTTTCATTACATGGAATTCCTTTATCAATTGTTTCTGATAGGGATAGTCGATTTACCTCTCATTTTTGGTCAAGTTTCCAAAAGGAAATGGGAACCAAGTTAAATCTGAGCACAGCTTATCATCCTCAAACGGACGGACAAAGCGAAAGGACAATTCAGACAATGGAGGACATGATTAGAGCTTGTGTAATTGATTTCGGAGGTAATTGGGATGATCACTTACCTTTAATAGAATTTTCATATAATAATAGTTATCACACAAGTATTAATGTTGCACCATTCGAAGCACTTTATGGACGAAAGTGCCGAACCCCAGTCTGTTGGGCAGAAATTGGGGAAAAGCAACTATCTGGACCTGAGATAGTACAAGAAACAACCGACAAGGTCATTCAAGTCAAGAACGACTGAAAGCAGCACGTGATCGACAGAAGAGATATGCCGATAACCGACGAAAACCATTAGAATTTCAAGTAGGAGATAAAGTATTATTAAAAGTCTCTCCTTGGAAAGGAGTGGTAAGATTCATCAAACGAGGGAAGCTAAGTCCCAGGTATATTGGACCTTTTAAGATTATTAGAAGAATAGGACTTGTAGCCTATCAGCTATAACTGCCAGAGGAAATGGCAGGAATACATGATGTGTTTCATGTATCTAATCTCAAAAAGTGCTTAGCTGATGAATCATTAATAGTACCTCTTAAGGATATAGAGGTAAATGAACAACTCAGGTTTGTATAGAGGCCTCTACAGATCGAAGACATGAAAGTCAAGAATCTCAAACATAAGAGATTAGTTCTAGTCAAAGTAAAGTGGGACTCCAAAAGAGGACCTGAGTACACATGGGAGCTCGAGTCAGAAATGCAAAGGAAATATCCACACTTGTTCCAGTAGATCTCGAGGACGAGCTCTAAAACAAGGTGGGGAGGATATAACAATCCTAAAACCGACACCCTCGATTATTTTTCCGACACTCTAATATATTTTAAAATATTCTAAAATGTCCCAAAATACACCCCATACGTGAATACGGGCCTCAAATATATTAAATAGTATTAAAAATAAATAAAAAAATTGAAATCTTGGGCTGAGGCGGGCCGCGTAGACCCACCCCAACTCTTACGCGGGCGGTTTCAAGGTTGAAACCTGATTTCGTTTGATTTCTTAAGTTCAGGCGGGCCGCGTAAGACCCCCCATTAGTTTACGCGGGCCGCGAGAGTCCCAAAATGTGGCGCAGCCCTGGGCCGCCACCTGGCCCAACACATGTCGAGCCTACATAGTGATCCGGATGGGCTACAAGTTGACCGAGGTCAACGCGGGCCGCGTAGCCCTTAGGCTATTCTTACGCGGGCCGCGAGAGAGTCAGGTTCAGCAACTATATAAGCAGGCCATCGGGTTTCATTTGGAATTCGCTCACAATCATTTCTCAATCTCAATTTCTGAATTATAGGCTTTATAAAGCGGGTATTATACCCCCCTAATTAGCGAAGTTCTGCCCCGTTGTAAGTATTATAACCCCTGGATACGTATTAGATACGCTGCCCGATTGATCTAGGGTTCCGTAATGGCTGCCGTGGTTCTGCCTGACGTAGTCATTGGAATGTCGTCTCGGGGAGGGTATTGCTAATGTTAAAATGGGTTATTATACTAACGAGTATACATTTGTGTAAATTTTAGATTATCACCCGGAAACCCTTACGGAAAATCTAAGACAGCAATGTGAGTTGATCCACTTTTTGTTAACTGTTTTTACAAAACCTTAAATACTTTTCCATGCGAATAACAGTTATTGAGTATTTGTAAGAATACAATTATGATGAGTATGTTGGGGTTTTGTATACAAAATTTGTTACCACCTGGTTAAGGAGTAACATTTCCACAAGTCGGGTTCGACAGTACCATGGATGTTAATTGTGATGTCTTGTAAACAAATATAATTGCGGGATCGCCCTCAATACTGTACAATGGGATTTTTTTATTTAAACTTGATTAAACTGGGATTCACTCACCAGTATTTCCCACTGACAAATGTTTTTAAAACGCGTTTCAGGTAACAAACTGTGAAAGCCAAATAGAAGCCAGCTGGACAGCACTGAAGGCTTGGAAAAGCGGCAATAAAGTTACCTAAAAATAAAATAGATGTTTTTATTAAATAAATAGGATTTATTCCTATGAAAAATCATGTACTATGAACTTGGGTTTTAACCCATTTGTTTAATGTTATAAAATGTGGTATTTTACTCTGATCAATGTTTCCTAACTACGGTCCTGATGAAAAATTCCGCTGCCAAATTAGACAATACAAGATACCACCGAAACTGGTTCACGGCCGCCCGTTCCCTGGGAATCAGGGATCGGGGGTTGCGACAGTTACTGTGTGTATTTTTTACTGATTTTGTTCAGGTTTTTATGAGTTTTTATGGTCTTAGACATTCCATCTTCCAAGTTTGGCGTTTTTAATGGCTTTAAGTAGTTTTTGGCGTTTGTTTCCATTTTTAGCTTTTAATAATTCTTCTCTAAATTACTTTTATTATAGGTTGGGAGTTTTTGGCGTTTTACTTCATTATGGCGTTTCACAATAATTATGACTTTTGGCGTTTTATTAATATAATGTTATTTTTTTATTCTAAGTTGAAAAATACATAACAAATAACAGAAAAAAGAAAATTTAAAAAATAAAAATAGAAACAATTAATCTTTTCAAATCTTCACTGTCGTCAGTCTCTTTCTTCTTTGAAACATGTTCACTGGCGGTTTGGCTTTGTCATGCTTGTGTTTTTTTGGCCGTTTGGAAAGACAATATGACATGAGTTTTTTGTTTGAATATGTATCTTCAAACCACTCATCAGTGTCGTTTGTCTAATTCATGCCATTATAATATTCATCAATAACAAAACACAAAAACTGACATAAGTCTGACCCCATTATCTTTTTCTTGAAGTTTTGTCCATCTCATTCAGCAAAATGTTATTTGAGTCGCAGCACCTCAGGAAAGAATGCATTTTTCCGAAACTTCG
Organism: Helianthus tuberosus; assembly: GCA_030545235.1. NCBI lineage: Eukaryota > Viridiplantae > Streptophyta > Magnoliopsida > Asterales > Asteraceae > Helianthus > Helianthus tuberosus. The sequence continues at coordinate 28,542,436 of CM060392.1, forward strand.
CGTAGAACAATATTGAATATACAAGAAACCATTTTAGGCATTTTTGGCGTTTTTCTGAGGAAATAGTGTATCTGAAAGAAAAGTCCATTTTTTGGAAATTTTTGATATTTGAGAGATTTTTGCGTTTTCTAAGATGATTTGTATATAGTAAAATATGGCGTTTTTTTGAGTAAATGTGTTTGATGTTTTGGATTTTTTGGCGTTGTAAGATGAATGTTATATAGTAGAAATATGGCGTTTTCAGGTTGGGGGAGGTGTGTTCTTATGTATGAGAATGTTTTGTTTATATAGGGATGCGTTTTGGGCAGTAATAGCGTTTTATTCATTAGTTAGCGTTTTGGTATAGAAGTGTAAAGACCTTTTTACCCTTAATGAAGCGCGTCGACTCAATAGAATTCGTGTTATTTACGAAAACGCCACTGCGCCAATCTAGTCCATAGATTGTTTTGATCGGACGATCGATAAGCGTTCTCACCGTTCTCACACTTTTCATCATTTTCTCTAAATCCTGACCCTATATATATATATATATATATATAATTTTAAATATAGCATAACTGTAAGATACGGATATCGATTACACATAATGGGAATTTAAAGTTCGTTAAATGACATAAGAATCATAATAGACATATTAAGATTTATGTTTACAGAATAACACATAAGATATTAATTTCTTAACATAAATGGTTAAGATTTAGGTTTGGAAGAACAACTAAAGGGCTTAAACCGGTGGCATAGCTCTGATGCCACCTTCTGTCACAGCCCCGACCCCACCTTGGGAGCAGGAGCCGCGAGCAAGTCAGATGCTATCGGTGTTTATTAATTTGGCAGCGGAAAGTTTCATCAGGACCGTAGTTAGGAAATATTTTTATCATAGTTAAACACCAAAATGTTTAAAATAAATAAATAGGATAAAACCCAAGTTTTTGCTGATAATACCTTTATAATTAACAAGTGGGACAAAACCCGATTTCCATTTGTAATGTATTTATAGGGGTAAACCCTAATTATTGAAAACAATTCTCCTTTTTATTTAGGTAACTTTTATAGCCACTTTTCTAAGCCTTCAGTGCTCTCCAGCTGGCTTTTATTGGCTTTCATATTGTGTTACCTGAAACGCGTTTTAAAAACATTTTATCAGCAAAAAATACTGGTGAGTGCATCTCGGTTTAATCAAAACAGTTTTATCATTGTACAGTATTGAGGGCAACCCGCAATTACATTTGTTTATATCTACTCAATTACCACACACGGTACTGTCAATCCAGACATGCGGTCATGTTACTACTCACAGTGTAGTAACAAGTAATGTATACAAAACCCCAACATACCGACAATAATTGTAGAATACAAATACTCAATCACTGTTAGATATAATTTAAATAATTGAAGTTTTGGTAAAACACTTGGACTCATAAAAAAGAAGATGTACTCACATTTGTAGGCTTAGGTATTCCTACAGGCTTCCTGGTAATATTATAGCTTCCTGTTGTTTCTCCTGGTTATTATTTATTAAAATTAAACAATGCACATGTGTTAGTAAAATAACCCAAATTGTATTAACCGTACAACTCGAGACAAAATTCCAATGACTGAGTCAGGCAGAGCCTTGACTTGTATTACAGAATTATAGATCAATCAGGTGTAACATGAGACAGAATTCCAACGACTGAGTCAGGCAGAGCCTTGACATGCGTTACGGAATCTAAATCGATCGTGTAGGGTAATAGCAGGGTTATAGTACTTACAATGAGGCAGAGCTTCGCTCTATAGGGGGTATTAGGCTATAGTTTCAATCCACAGAGATTGAGAGAAAAGATTTGAGAATGAACGATTGAAATGGCTGATTTCTGCTCCTTATATAGCCTGATCGTAGGCGGGTCGCGGCCCGCGAAGCATTTCTCTTCATCTCTCGCGGCCCGCGAGAGACTAGAATAGGCCGTAGGGTTGGTGAGTCATCGGGTATAGTCTCGACACGTGTCCGGCAAAGCAAAGGCCTCGCACCCCGCGACGTATTCTGTTAACTGGGTCGCGGCCCGCGAGCGACCCAGGTTACTTGTTTTATTTGTTATTTATTAATATAAAGGTTATTCCGGCCCGTTTCTCACTTACGGGATGTATCTAGGAGGGTTTAGGGTCGTTTCGAAGGTTATTATATAGGTTGCATTAAGTCATTTTAGGTTATAACAAGTTATTTAGGTGTCAATGACTTATGTTTGATGATAAGACCACTAATTCATCGTTAATAAAACTCAACAAAGCTTATTTTGTGTTAATGAATTATTTTACCAACCCTTTTAGGTGTTGACATCTATGTTTGATACTTTGAATTCTGTTAGTAACCCGTCGATAAATTCTTTACCCATACAATATTATTTTTAACAATTTAGCGTTGACGACTCCCACTTTTCGTTATCGATTTAGGTTTTTATTTGTTTATTCGATACATTTTTACATCTATTAAATTTTACTTTCAAGTTGCACATTATTTTACTAAGCACCATTCAAAAAATTACTTTACTAAACGTTGTGGGTGGTACGTTTATAAAATCCAATCATTATTTAAAAAAAAAAGGTTATCGGATTTTATCACCCCAAACTATTGGCTATTGGTCACTGCCACCCCCAACTATCATTTTGACGTCCGACACCCTCAACTTAACGCTTAGTGTGTTCTGTCACCATGTCGTTAACTGATCACTAACTTTTGAATTTTTTGCTATACATTTGTGGTGTCCTAAGATCCCTAAAGCTTTCCTAACATCCCTATGACACGCCCAAAAGTATAGTAACGGGATCTAAAGTTAGTGATCCATTAACGATGTGGTAACAGAACACACTAAGTGTTAAGTTGGGGTGACGGACGTTAAAGTAATAGTTGAGGATGACAGCGGCTAGTAGTCAATAGTTTGAGGTGATAAAATCCAATATCCCTTATAAAAAGAATTAAAAAAAAAGAAAGATACAAGTAGATTTTATAAAATATTATTGTCGTACTCCTCTTAAAATATTATCAACTCAAAACTTATTATAATCAACTCGTCTGAAAAAGACCGCAGACTTTGAAGCAAGTGGGACATTTCATCTCTTTATATTCATCCAATCGCATCTCTCTCTCCGGCAAAAACAAGAACATGTATCCAACCTCCACCGGAGATCATTCCAACACCATCAATGCTAGCGGCAGCAACGGCGGAGGTGCAGGCATAGGCCTCGCTCGCTACCGCTCTGCACCGGTCTCCTTCTTAAACACCACCGTTGACTCCGTCATAAATGGAGAAAACGGTCAACAAAATACCGCCACTAACCACATGGTTAACGGTAACAGAACACCTACGCGCTTCTACTCACCTCCTGATACGACGTCGTCGCAGGTCTCGGAGCGGCCACAAACGACGTCATTTCGGTTAAATGAGTTTGCAACGGCTTTTAACGGCATGAAAGGTGCAAATCAGTCTCCGTCGCCGTTATTCCGGCATGGTAGCTCTCCGGCCGGTTTTCTTAACACTCTTGTGTCTTCTACTCCTGCCGGTATGTCCTCCAAACCCTATTTTTAAATTTAGATGATTTTTTTTTAAAGTTTTTTTTTTATTTTTTATTTATTTATGTATATATGTGTAGAACCCTACAAATATTATATTAATAATTGTTTCCAACTTGCATATTTTGATCCCAACACTGTTCATCACCTTTTTAATAATATGAAAATTACCACAATTTCCAAAAAGAGTTGAAAACTGAAAGTTTAGATGTTCACAAAATAATGTTAGCTTGTTAGGTTTATTTTATGTTCATCTAGTAAAACCCTAGTTCTTGTTGATGACGATGAAATTCTAACTACACAAAATCGATTATTTTAGAAACCTAAAGAATTAATTCAGCTTTAGATATAGAGGTGTAGCTGATTAAACGTCGATAAGTATATATCTTAATATTTGATGTAAAGATAATGACTAATAAACAAAATTAAAGATAAATAATAATAACTATAATGAATGGTACATTTGGCTAACAAAAACATAACGAATTTGATAAGCAAATAACAATGCACAAAACTTTTAAAAACGCACATTCTCATCTTAAAGGATAGAACATGTTGCAAAATCACCAATATTTGATAAGTATAACGTTGTTCATAGGGACATGAACGAGCTTTATTCTAGTGTTTAAAAGATAAAGGATCCTCGTATTCTTGTCGGTCATGCAATGAAAAGGAGATTTATGCGTGCATTCTAGCATTTCCAAATTGAGAAATTTAAGTTTAGATTAAGAAGAACCAAAATGAAATATCTCAATGATTGAATTTGAACAGTTTTGCTTACTGAATAAAGGATTGATAGCAGTTAGGGTGGAGGGTATAAGGAGCGGTGAGTGGTGCGGTGAGTTGGAGTCACCGATCGCTGACCACCCCCACCTGTTTGAGTTATGCGGTGAGTTGGAGAGAGTGAACAAAAATCGGTGATTGTTCATCGATGTGATTGAGAGGAGAGAAGAGAGGATCACTCAACCAATCAAGGTTTTTTTTTTTTTTTTTTTAATTGAGGGGTGTTTGACCATACCTAGTGATTGAGTGTAAAATGGGGAGTAAAATGGGAAGTTGACATGGCATAATATTATTGGATAGGATTTCACTCAAACACCCTAGGGTGATTGACCATACCCTCCACCCTTAAGTGTTTAATTAGAAGAAAGTTAACTACTTTCCACTAAGTTGAAATGACTACTCATCAAACATACCACCAAATTATAGTTGAAACAACTAGACGTACATGACTTAATGTGCTCAGTTTGTGGACTTTGAGGTTAAATAAGGGAAACACAAAACAATTAATCAAAATGTTGCATTTCAATCTTAAAGTCCACTGATTAAAACATAAAGTAGTCTCACTAGCTGGCTTAGGGGAGGGGTGGATATCACTTGCAAAAATCACAACATCTAATCAAGTTTCGTCATGTCATCAACCATTTTTTCATCACTCACAGTCTTTTTTAGTGACAATGGTCATCACTCACACCCCCTCACATCCATTTATCACATAACAAGCCATAACGCGTGAAATATATCACGGAAAAATTCCATCACTCATTGAATTTGATGGTGGCGGTGGTATGTTGACAACTTCCACGCGTGGAAGAAAGTTCATCACGGGAACAATCCCACCCCACTCCCCTTAAAGAGAGTTGCATATTACACGCCCAATACAAGGACACAACAAAACAATAGTATTTTTCTTGGCAAAGGTTTTTGGTTTGAATCTCGCTTCAACTGATTTCATGTCATAACCTTTTGAAGGTCACGTGTTTAACATACCTAATAATGTTTGTTAGCTGACGGGTCCTATGAGTTTTTCAATAATGGGTTCTCATGTTAAAAAGTTAAACAAAGTGGCTCAATCAACCGAAATATTCTTGTCTCAGTTTTAAATGCATGATTTTGAGATTTACACACTAAACTTCGCCACATGATAAATCATCTAAGAGGATAAACATGAACCCTAGCGCAGCCTTTATTCAACAACACAACTATAATTCTATCACTACACTCTTCCTTCATATAATCATATGTCCTTCTGATACTCAATAAATTTGTTGTTAATGAAGCTATTAATGTAACATTTTTGCTTTGCTCATATATGTTGCAAACCAATGTTGAAGATGTCCCGAAAGTGAGGATAACATACTTTGAATTATACAAAACTATGAAGAATACCAAGTTACCAACTACCTAAAATATCATCGTACGCCACCTACAAATGTGCGAAAGCCGTTGGATTTGACAGACTCAAGTCAAAATAATATTATTAACATAAAGTTGATTAAAGTTGCATGAAATTACCTTTTCACCTTTTACAAAAACCCTTTTTACCAACAATCTTTTTTTTTTTTCTTCTTTTGTCTATATTCACAAGAAAAATAAAAATGAATTCAGTGGTGATACAACTTTTGCGCTTTTTTTTAGGATGTGAGCATTCACATCCAATCCACTAAAAATATACATACATTCCACTAAAAAACAACTCCTATATCAATATATTTCCACTAAAAACAAATACTTTTTTTCTCTCCTTTTCAATATATATTACATTTTTCTCTCTCCTTCACTCACAACCACTTTCAATATATATTAAAAAATTATAGTGGATCAACAGTGATCCCCCAAATATACAGATGAACAGTAATATTTTCTCTCTCCTCCACTCACAACCACTTTTTATACTCTTTACATTTTAAAAACCCCACACTCACAATATGATGCCTTGGATGTGAATGCTCTGAACCTCTTTTAAAAGTATAATTTACCCTTTATTAATCGAAAATTTTGTTTTGTGAGAAAAAAAATACTATTCAATATTTGACAAACAATTAAGCTTGGTTTACAACTTCATACTGCATCCTTTTCTTGCTACATGTGACTATGCATCGAATCTTATATATCCATTAATCGTGCTTATATCCATGCTATTTCTTTTTTTTTTTTTTCTTAGTTTTAACTCGTTTAGGGGCTGTTTGTTTATTTTTTAATAAAACTCTTAATGATTCAGACCTCTTACTGGTTCAACACTTAATGGTTCGGACTGTTTGTTTCGCGAGCAGATGTTTAATTGGTCCGGACATTTGCCTCTAAATGGTTAAGCATTATATTGAGTCTGAATGGTTAAGACCTCTAATTTGAACTGGTTAGACATTTGTCTTTGAATTTATACTGGCTCTTAATGGTTTAGAACCCTTACTAGTTCAATACTTAATGATTCAAACCTCTTACTGATTCAACACTTAACCATTCAGAGTTTACCAAAAAGCCCCTTAGTTTTCAACCTCTTTATTTTTATCTTTTAGCTTTAGTTTTTCAACCTTTTTAGTTTTAGTTTTTCATTTTTAACTCTAACAATTTTCGACTTTCAACTTTAGCCTCTTATACTTTTCATCTTTCATAATTTTTTTCGTTTTAATTTTTGGTTTAAGTCTTGCGAGTAAACATATTGCAACGCGTGTTGGTGTTTCAACGTTTTTATGTCTATTTTTGGCGGTTTAATGGCCCCGTCACAACTCGCAGGTCGATCTTAAGCAGACTTAATTATTTTTTTCTATGTTTTACGTTTCGATCTTATTTTTGTAAGTTATTATGCCTTCAACACTTTCACTTTTACTTTTTGTTCGGTTTAACAGTTCTGTCATAAACATGGTCCTAAATACTAGTACATTCGATTAATATGTTAACATAATATATGTTTAAAATTATATTAAATATAATATATTATTTTCTGTTTTGGCTAGTTAGTATTAGGAAGATTCACATTAATTAAACAAGATTAAACAAGTTGGTACTAAGGACCAATAATACGATGTATGTGAGGGCAAGTGGGAGTAAATTAAATATTGTCCATTGGTTTAAAAAACGCCCATGGTTTCGCTTTTGGAATATATATATTTACGCTAACCGTGACGTTTGATTTTTAGTTGAATGAATTTTTGAGTCAATGTTTATATTATCTATGATTAATTTAGGTTATGTTATTACTTAGAATTAGTAACTGTCTTATAACATTAATAGAATATATTACTTGAACATTAAGTACGTGTTTATTATGTGTGTTTTGGGATAATTATTTTAGAACTATTTGTTTCATATATGGACTTAATTTGGACATGAGAATGAAATGGGCAATGAAATAATTCATTGCAATTATCATGTTTATTTGGCATGTTAAAATTTAATGTACTATATATAGAGAGAGGGGGTGGGGGGGGGGGGGGGTGTTATTGCATAAATTACGTATCCGATGCAGTATTAACATGAGATTTTGATTTTTTAACATACGAATTTAATTTTTTTTAACATGCGAACTTTTTTTTATAACATGTGATATTTGATTTTTCACAACATGCGATTTTCTTTTTTGATAACATAATGTGCGATTTTGACACCGTGTACGCAACGTACGTTAAGGCATATTGTACGATATACTTTATATATAAATATATATAGAAAGCGATTTGAACCGTCAAAAACATTTACCTCAAATATTAATGGAACATGATCTACTTATGAGTTATTCATCGAATGCAAAATAAACCTAATAAACCTGCAAAACATCCAAATGCGTAGTTAAGACCGAAACCTATACTAGTTGGTTAAAAAAAAACAATTTATCTGTTGTGAGTAGTAATTTGTTATGAATACATGTAATATTTCATATGAAATGGTAGCGTATGCGTATTGTTCTATAGGTTTGACAATCCATTACATACAATGACAATTAAGGTAACGTTATTACATTTTCAAGCGATTATCTGCTTGAGAATTTACAACTACTATAACAAATAAATAAACGGGAAGAAGTGCATAAAATGTGATGAACTATACTTCAATTGTTATCGTATGTTAATCCGTTATATTAAACGGTATGTTTGCTATATATTAATAAGGTAAATCTAGAAATTGTTTACCAAATAATGACAACTTTTAAATAACTTTTTTTTGAATGACAACTTTTTTTAATGCATATTATTCGCCAGACTTGAATTCAAAACATCCCCTTTCAAATCTAAATTTTTTAAAAGCTTGACATTTGTTAATTAACCGATATAATTAAATAACTAAGGATTACAAATTCTATCCTTTTATTAGTTTTCTATTCAACGTAATGTACTTTTTAAGAAACATCACAATTAAGTTTACTGGAAACAAATATATTTTTTAACTAATTTTGCATGTTTAGCTTCTTACCAACGATTATAACGGCACATGAACATAAAGAGATATTAATGATTCATTTATAAGTAAGATATTCTTATACACAAAGACCTGAAAAAAAAATACCAAGACAATGAACAAAATAACTTGATATTCTTAAAATTTAAATGTTAAATTTGTAGGAATCCGTTCCTGCAAAATAAATAAATTTTTTTTTATTATTAACTTGAATACAACTGAAATAGAGAAAGCTAAAATCTACTTCTGTTACAACTGAAAAATAGGAAAAACAAGAACTGAATTACAAAAAGAAACAAGTTCTTGGCTGAGGATCGTGTTAGACACGGATTTCTTAAAACAAATTTCGTGTCTCCCAGGAGAACACGTTTGTTTCCAGTATACAACAGCCGCAAGCAGTTGCACTGCCGGTCTTGACTCCAACCCGAAGGTGTACCTGAAGCTTGAATAAGATGAAGAATTTCAGAGAGAAGATTGTAAAATTGCTGGTGAATTCGGGATATTAGTTCTGCAATAGGATACTCCTATTTATAGTTGCAGGTCTTGAAGAAACTGAAAAATGAATTAAATGAGCGAATTAAGTTGCATTGAACGTCTTCAATGCACTTTAATTCGTTATTTAATTCACAGTCAAACGCATTAACTTCGTCAGTCTCGAATGCTGAAGTGTAACTGCACTGTCATAAATGCTGGAAGCTTCTCCGCGCGCGCGCGCGCAAGGCAGACTGGCGCGCGCGCAAGTCTGCAAGCTCATGCGCGCGTGCACCTTCTTGGCTCAATCCCATGCGCACCTGCGCGCATGCGCCACGTCACCTGTGAGCCTCTACGAGCACGCCACACAGTCGCGTCGTTTTGGCTCACTTTGGTGCGCCGTGCACGTCACTTCAGTGCCCATGCTCTATGCACCAGTGCGCGCCAACATGCCATGTGTACTCGGACCCACCAGGGTCATGCACCTGCATGCCACATCACCAACCACTTGGTCCTTGCAACCCTTGTGCTCCACCACGCGCACGCGGTCAAAAATACAAAGGCGGCTCTCAAGCGGCTCGCGGGGATGCGAGTGTGCGAAGTGCAAAGTGCGCCATCAAAGCGCCACATTGCGCCTCATCGCTCACGCCACGCGCGCGCGCGTGTGCGAGGGCAAACTAGTGAGTGCTTCTATGAAACAATAAGGATGGAGGGTTCCCAATAAGTTTTATCTCTTCTCCTATGTGGGACAAGGTGCTACTTTCACACTGTTTCCAGCATCAAACACCAAACTTTGAGCACGATATCTCATTCATCTTAGCTCCGTTTTGGACGTGGTTTAGTTCGTTGCGAAGCTCTTCCAACATAGAACACAAACCCACAAATAAATATATAAAACCCGCTTATTTTCTTATATTTATTTCTAGTCCAAAATAGGAAAAAAATATTTTCCTACATTTGTGAAAAATGCTATTTTCACAAATTTCCAACAAAATTTAAAATTTATTTATTTTATATAGTTATTTTTTATTTAAAAGATTTAACAGAAATTCATTATAAAATTTGCTTCATCTATGTAAAATACGATTAGGCATTAGGGTTATCACATTTCAGTATTTCACGGGTTCTTTAAAAAATAAAATAAAATAAATTAATTGCAATATTTATGTGACTAAAGAATGATAATTTAATAATATTTAAAGTAGTTTACTGACAGTAAACACCAAGCATAAATAATTTAATAATTAACATAAAATATTAGAAATTAATCTGTAGCAGCTGCAAGTTGCATTGCAAGTTGTAATTGTTTAGTTTGCAAGTTGATAGATTGGGAGAAGATTCAGTGCATCAATCATCATCATCATAACTCTTCGAACCTGACCAAACACATGTCTCCTGTTCTACCCCACCATCTTCCCACTCAAACATACGGTCGTCACACAACCTTTATTGTATTTCTTAATTCGTTAATTTTAGCTAAAAATATGTAAAGCTAGTAAATATTCGTTAGTTTAATGCTTATATTTTCATAAATATATAGCGAATAGTTTTTCATTAAACCGTAATTAAGTTGAATAGATAAGGTAAATATTAAATGAGCGATCCCTTTAACTTGTCTGGTTCTACTATGGTTGTTAGTCACTTAATTGTCTCATTTTGATTTTTAGAATTCAACTAAAAATCATATGTATCTTTTAAAAATCTCACATCTTATTCCTCAATTAATTTTATCTCAATTCAATAATTCAATAATAGTTTGTTATTTTTTTAATTATTTTCTCTCGTTCTTCCACTCATTACATACGTGAAAAAGGATTGAGGAATGAATAATGATCGATCTCTAAATATAGTGAATGATCGAGATGTTAGTTTTTAAACGGGTCATGGTATCTAGACACCCCCCAAAAATTAGTGTACATCCCTCAATATGAAGTGTATAGCACAATACGCTTCCTATAGGTTTAAAAGCAATAAATGCTAAACCGATAGGAACCGTATAGGCCAATACGCTTCCTATTCGCTTGCTGAAACCTGCTCCTCTCTGCCATGCAAGAAGTGCAGAGAGTTCAGACCTGAAAAGTACCGACAACTTTTGAAAACTGAGTTCAACAGGAGGCGTATTGGCCAATACGATTCCTTTACAGTTACCAGGAAGCGTATTCAACAATACGCTTCCCATAGGGTTTTGGTTGGTGGACCAATTAAATTAATAGGAAGCGTATAGGGCAATACGCTTCATATTGGTAAGAGCAATATGTGATGCGTGGAAAGGAAAATTCTTCTAGGGTCGTTTAGGGCAATACACTTCCTCTGGTCCCTAATCATTGACTAAAAAGCATCTGAAAAGTGACTGAAAAGCATCTGAAAAGTTGTTCAATAGGAAGCGTATAGATCAATACGCTTGGGCTCAGAGGAACCATATAGCCCAATACGCTTCATGTAGGGTTAGGGATGTGCAAATAAAAATGGGGATGTGTGGATACTGAAAGCGTTTTAAATTTCATCGTCATTTTAGGGTTTGGTTTGAGATAGGGAATAATATGTTAACCTTTCAAGGATCTATGTCTGGAAACCAGCTACATAATTGGTCTAGATGAACCCATTTAAACCACCTCCATTTGAGTCGCGATGGACCGGTCGAACAATATAAGGTGGTTACACCAAATTGCAATTTGTTTCTTCGAAACTCTAATACACCGATTAACTTACTACTTTAGATTCTATATTTTAGTTTTATATTTTGTTAAGATTGCAAATTTATACCAAAAGATAAACTAATCTTAAATAATATAATAATGAAACCCAACTATTACACGAGTTGAATAACAATATAAATCTAAAAAAATTAATGTGACCAACAAAAAAAACACCCTCTACACTAAAAAAAAACATAATTATTTATTTATTTTATTTTTTTTACTAACGATAATTGTTTCATTCCAATCACCAGGACAAAATATAAAATTTTTAAAATTTCAAATTATTTATAACAATATCTAGGAATTATTATTTTGTATTCATACTCTAACTCTAATGAATGCATGAATGCAATTGTATAGATGTAAGGGGGTCAAGATTAAGTTCTCAAATCAGTTTCGCAGGATCAAGCTCTTTTTCCCAAATATCTGAAGAAACTAATGTTACCAATCCCCTTGTGTTTTCCTCCTCCTCGTCACATAACAAAAGAGCTAAGAATGACATGAATGGTCTCAATATCATGGAGTCTGAGGTACCTAAATGTTTTTCTAACTCGTTAGTTATCGAATTATAACCATACATATTTACTAATTGATGGTTTAATCGCATGCGGTTCAGTTTAATTTTGGATTATCAGAATCTGGTCTTGATGCTGCCACAATGGACCTTCCTCATGATTCAGTCCCTTGTAAAATACGCGCCAAGCGTGGCTGCGCTACTCATCCTCGGAGCATTGCAGAAAGGGTAAGTCATGTCTACCTATGTCATAACGTGATTAGCTACTGTAAACGAATGATCTTTCAAAATACACTAATCATGTATAATATAATTATGTGCATTAAAACTTAACTATTGTTGGACTTCATTCGAATTTGCAGCGGATAAGTAAGAGTTTGGCACATCAGAATTCATGATAGTGAGCGATTTAGGAACTCAGATATGAACGTAATGAATGAGAACGATAGGAAACAAGTGAATGGACAGAAAAGTTTGTGGAAATAATCTGTCTTGGTACCGGACTTGGTTACCGGACAAGTCATACATATACATGAGATTATGGCGGTTAATCTTGGCGGCAAAAACTGCCAAACGACAGTTTAAACATTACCCGCTCATGTTCTAGATCCGCACATAATACTTGACCCATACCTAATACATAATTCGATTGTAGCATACTTAATACATAACCATAATAATAATAATAATAAAGTTTAATTAACTTGACTAACACCCTCCCGTAAACTTGATTATGGTTTCATCATGACACTCTTGTTGGCTTCATCGACCGCTTTTCGTGCTTCACTGAAGTTGAATCTGCGTCTTTTCTTGTGAATATTCCACGATCCATTCCAACTGTTTCCTGTGAACAAAGCATAATGCTCGGTTGCACTGTCATCCGGTGATAAATCAGCATCAGCACTTTTGCTTATTCTTGATCTTTCATATCCAGCCATGGAGTTTCCTTCTTGTTCCAGCATTTCCTTGTCTTGTGCCTTCTTCTGTACCGATTTGAACTTGTAATAGAATACTAGAACATCTAAATACATCGCATAGATAATTCTAATAAAATCTCCATCTTGATATTCGAAACCAAGATCTTTTGCTATTGCCGGCCATAAATTGTCAATTGTGACACTTTGATAGCCTCCATCCTTTTCGACCATAATGTACAAACTAAGTAAATTTATCTTCCTTCCATCATCCAACTGTGGGGGTATTGCTCGTGAAGTTATTTCCATTTTTTCTTTTAAGAACCAACCCACCATAGTTTCGAATTTCATCTCCAGATCATGCTTGTACTTAAACACGAAATCCCGATCGTCAATCATATCTAACAGGGCTTGACAGTCAGAGAATTCTTTGAATTCTAATGCCCTTATGATCATACGACTCCAATCAAATTCATGTTCATTCGAAACATTTAATGTTTCGAAGTATGAATTTAAATAATCTTGTTTATATTTTTCGTTCACATCGTTCAAGTTTAAGACTTTCTGTCTTTCTTTCAGCCCTAATTCTTCTTCTTTTGACAACCCAGAAACATCACTTATGGTGTTTAACACGGGTGGAGAAAACATCGGGTAGATCCTACAAGTATCACCACTTTTCTTGACGGTGAAACCTTGTAACGTTAATTGATTCATGCTTAGAACATTTCTGTTCAATTCGGGAGTATACAAAACACTTTGTATCTTTACAGTTTCGTTGTTAGATTTAACATCCACATTCCCTATACCCCGAATGAACAAGAAATCGTTTTCACCAGTTTTCGTATCAACACCAATTAAATGCTTAATCCTTTTAAAGACATTTATATTACCGGCGTAATGATGAGAGAACGAGTAACTGACATACCATATGTCATTCCACTGGCCACCATCATTTCACCCTGATCTCCTGCATCCATCCTTTGTGTTTGGATTCCGGCGTTAACCGCTTGATTAACCAATTGTGTTGCTTCGTCATTTTCTTTTGATTTACATGAATAAATCTGATGTCCTGGCCGGTGACAATAGAAACATAATTTCACCCTTCGTTTGTTTTTCACCCCTTCATGTTGTTCATCATCACAGTGTTGGCATGGTAGTGTTGTAGAGGAGATTCTGATTTCTGCAGGAATTCTTGATGTGGCTCTGATACCACTTTGTTGGACTTCATTCGAATTTGCAGCGGATAAGTAAGAGTTTGGCACATCAGAATTCATGATAGTGAGCGATTTAGGAACTCAGATATGAACGTAATGAATGAGAACGATAGGAAACAAGTGAATGGACAGAAAAGTTTGTGGAAATAATCTGTCTTGGTACCGGACTTGGTTACCGGACAAGTCATTTATATACATGAGATTATGGCGGTTAATCTTGGCGGCAAAAACTGCCAAACGACAGTTTAAACATTACCCGCTCATGTTCTAGATCCGCACATAATACTTGACCCATACCTAATACATAATTCGATTGTAGCATACTTAATACATAACCATAATAATAATAATAATAAAGTTTAATTAACTTGACTAACAACTATTATATCGACACACAAGTGTATATACATGCCTGTGTAATTGCATATTAATATTTATTTAAAGATATCTACCAATGCACTAATTTTGTAATTGTAATTGTGGTTTGTTGATGTAGGAAAGAAGAACAAGAATAAGTGGGAAATTGAAGAAGTTGCAAGATCTTGTTCCAAATATGGATAAGGTAACTATATATAATCTCTTCGGTTCATCTATATATTTCTTTTCATCAATTTCCTTGTGTTAATTACCTTATGGCTAAAATAAAAATATAATATACTTTCGGAACATATTCTCAATTCTCATTTCAATAATTTAGCTAAAAGTCATTTTTATTTGTAAATTTCGTTATTTGTTTAGAAACTCAAACATCCTATATATACCCCATTTTTATCTCTAGTCATTTTAATAATCTTCTTTATTGTTTTTTCTCTTTTTCCACTCACAATTATTTGGAAAAATGGATAGAAATCCCTAAAAATTGTCATTTTTATATGTATTTATGAAATTATTTTGGTGAAACTTGTTTTTGTAGCAAACAAGCTATTCAGACATGTTGGATTTGGCAGTACAACACATAAAAGGTCTTCAAACTCACGTTCAGGTCTGTAAATGCCCTCTTATCTCTTTTAAAGAATTACACACACATACTGGCGGAAGTAGAACTTTTTCCATCGGGTTGTTTTTTCGGTACTTGAATGTCTCTTCACTAATTCAACGTCAGAATTTTTGGTTTAGGTCGGGTCATGTAAATAATGATAACTTCGCGTTGCAACCGATAAACTAAGAGCTATAATGAGTTTTTTTTAGCTAATCATGACCCCAAAAATGCAATACGATACTTAAAAATCATTTAGAAAGAGCAACAGAAGTACTTAATCACATTCGATACTCATTTTTCTGTTTCACTTTATTTTTCAAATTAACATGTCCAAATTGATCTTTTCTACGTAAGTTCAAAATCTTGTAAGTCGGTGTTCAAAATTAGATGTTCAATCGAAAATTTGTTATATACGTTACTTATAAAAATGTGGCCTTAATTAACCCCGTACCCTATATACTACCGCGTATGCTCACACATATATATACGTATGATATATGTGTTTTTATAAAACATTCTTTATAGTTGAAATTAACCCCACGCCCTATATACTACCGCGTTTGCTCACACACATATATGCGTATGATATATGTGTTTTTATAAAACATTCTTTATATATAGCTGAAATAGTTCTCCAACATGACCTTGAATGTCATAATTCTTTTGTAGAGCCTTAAAAAGGAACTTCAAAATTGCTCTTGTGGATGCAAACCAGCAAATTGAAAATTGTTTGATACTTGAAGAAGGGAAGTCTTGTAGGGTTACGGTAACAATAGCTTGACGTTGATATTAACAATCCATAAGAGAACCTCAGTATACACATTGATCGAACCATATGAAGCGTACATTAAAAGAAAGCGAAATTATCTCAGGGTTCAGTTTAATGTACTTGTTTTTTTTTTTTGGGTATTTTTCAAGTACACATCTTGTTCATGTTCGGGACGAATACTGATGTAATTACAGGATTTTGATAAATGTTTGTGTATTTGTAAAATTTGCATTTAATTTTGAAGCCTCTGAAATAAATTTCAAATAAGCACTACTAGAAATTTGGCATTTTCTAACAAGCATTTCCGTCACAAATGTGTAGCAAACTGAGATTTGCTACACATTTGCAACAAAACCTTGATGTTGGAAAAAGCCTCGTCGGAAACTAATTACTACACATTTGCTACGCAAATTTTAACATAATTCCTACGAAAATATTGTGTCACAAATTTTGCTACGCATTTCCTACGCATTTCTTACTTGTAATGTTTTAATGCTTGCAACACATTTGCAACAAAACAGATCTTTGATTGTAACACATTTGTAACGAAACATTTAAAATAAAAAAAAAGCTAAAAGCATTCGGATCTTATTTTACTAAAAAAATGCAAAACAAAATCACTAGAAAATTATAAAACATGTTTTAAAATGCACAATAAAGCTAACCAACTTACAACATCCATAACGCAATATCGAGTATATCTAAACCACAAAACAAACTCTTAGCATGCATATGTGTTTAAAACGATACGAACTTATAGCTAATTACTAGAACGCCAATTCTCATGAAGTCTTGTAGCTCTCTTTTCACCGCTTCATTTATGTGTTGTTGAAGATCTTCTCTCGCTTTTCTCTCAATTTCAAGACGAGCCATAAGATCTTCTCTCGCCTTCGTCTCATTTTCAAGACGAGCTTGAATGTCTTCCAATTCTGTTCGCATAGCTTGAGCCTAAATATGTTAGGGCAAAGAGATTAGAAACTTAAAAAAATAATATGAAAGTCATGTTCATGTTCACATAGCTTGAGCCTCAACTAAAAAGAAAAACCGAACCCCGGGTATTTAAAAAAAACGGTTTTTTCAAGTATCATAACACAAACAAGATCATTAACCAGATAAACAAACAACTGAATCAAAAAGCCAGATAAAGAACTGAATCAAAAAGTGGTCTTGTTGTAAGTGAAACATCTTCCACTTTCCCATACTTTTTATGGTCAAACTGACCTATTCAGCAGCAGGAACAAACATCAGCAGCAGGAACAAACATTATCAAATATGTTTCATTCATCTATTATCCCTCGTTCAAATGATCACTTTCATAGCATAATCAAAAGCTTAATAGCAGCAAGAACAAACATTACCTCTTGCAAAGAAACAAAAAGGGCTGGCTTAGCTTTGAGAGGTTGGACATATCTAAAAAAGTTAGTTACCGACTTTTGAGTGGCAGGTTCTGTCCCATTGAGGACAGCTTAGGAGCCCATATAGCTACAGTGAAGGGCCGGGGAACTTTCCTGAACGTCTGGCCCATGTAAGAGGATATATGGCCCAATCATAAAGATCCGTAAACTAGAATAACAAAAGCCCCTAATGATGATAAGTGTTAGGTTTTCAACTTTTATAGTTCTCGACATTGTGTTGATAATAAAACCTTGACGGACACAAAAAAGAAGAGGATATTTTAGATATAAGGGTTACCATGATCGAGCATGTCTAGGAACATCAGGCTCAGCAAGCACATTAATTCCCCTTCTTTGATGATAACTGCACAAAAATAAAGAAATGCATATTAGAGACGTAATGGATACTCAAATAGATGTAAATCACAATTAAAGTTTACTTGCCTCACAATCTCAGCTGCAGCAGCCACTGTATAGCGTTCTGGTCTTGAATAAGCACCGTTCCACAGTTTTGGGAATGAAGGTATTTCCAAGAGGAAAGGTTGATGATCTACAATGTGCCAGTGCAGAACATTCTGCATTGAATCAAATAAAAAATTCATAATCATGTTTTCTGCTTTCAGATTCTCAAAACTTTTTGTTATCAAATACTAGGAATCGGACATCATTAATTATGAGTCAAACTCTATTAAGTCTAATAACTACAAGATATTAATAGCATATTTAGGGGTAAGCCGGAAGATAAGACTTACCAGCTTTGCATAGGCCATAGAATCAATAACTTTTTTAATCATTGGCAATGACTGATAATGCCGAGATGTATCTGCACCGTTGTCACCAAAATCTCAGTATAATCGTATTAGTAAACAATAATTATCCCAATAACGATGCTTATGACTTAACAATTACAGGTCTTGCAGCCAACTAGAGTTGGAAGCAATATGCATATGCTTTCACCTGATACCTCAGATTATGTGCCTAAGATAGAAAAAGTACGTTGCTGAATAAATGTAATGAAAATAGTAACACTAAAAACCGCCCCATTGACGCATTCCACCATTCGCAACCATATGACCACAAAAACTCAAATGAACTAACACTATCAAATAACAACCAACTATAAACTTAACTTATCTATGAGGGAGAAAAGAAGAAAGGAGCATCTTACCAATCAGGAGCCCTCGATATGAGAAACGTGGTCGATCAGTAATGCTTATTGGTATCTGACTAACTACAAGCTTTCTTGTGTTAAGGTTAAAATGGCACAATTGACTGAATTTCTGTCACACTATTATCAAAAGAATCAATAAATCAACACCATTAAATCCTTTTCAGATCTTGACAGAAATTCTAGATAACAGACGACTAACCTGCAGCGCGTGTAGAGCTCCATAAACCGTAGCCGCCTGCACAAACATTCATCCAATCAAAAAACATAATACACATGAAACTATCAAACTGTCACTGACACCAACCTCAATATGTGCATAATTTGGATTCCCTTTTGATTTAATATACAACTTGTATGACTCATTTACACCATACTGCAACTGCACACAACAAAACCACAACCGAATCATTAAAAAAATCGAAAACCTCCAACAAAATCCCCAAACAACAATACCTCATCGCCTTCCGAAAGAACAACAATATGAATCCCATGTAACCACACAGACTGATCAACTTTTCAAAAGTTGTACTCAACAACATTGTTTAATGTAACAACATCTAGCAACCTAGTGAATCCATCTTTGAGTATACCAGATTCATCCTTGTATTTACTCCCATCAGTTTTGAGATTAAAATCCCTACTTAAAATAAGAGTTTTGTTCCCATACTGAACTGATTTAGGCATAGGCCATATGTAAACATTCTTCTCATAATTATTATTACTACCACCAAACACAAAAATCAATTGAAACAGTACACCTAAAAATATAGTTAATCAGTCTATTATTATCGCAATACATATACGAACTATTATTATCGCAATACATATACAATTACAGTTATGTTATCAATGTACAATCAGATCAATAAACCCTAACTCAAACACATACACCACAAGAATTATCAAATTCAGACAGAATTTAATTCATTTACAGTCTCGAAACAGTAAATCAAACACGCGCGCACACGCAAGCAATAACTGAATTCACATAAAGCTCAATCGATTTACACAACGTACCTTCTCGATTGTTCCAAAAAACGAACTCTTCCTTCACAATAGATCTCTCGTTGCCACAGGAACCAGTAACGACTTCCGTTTACAGTAGATTAACAAACAGTAATGGAAAAAACGTCGGTTAGTGAAACTTAACTCAAAATGATGAAGAAAAACATCTATATGTGAAACTTAAATGCAGATTCAGTCAATATGAAGAATTAAAACATCCATAACTGAAATTTAAACGCAGTTTAAGAGAAAATGATGAAGAAAAACATGAAAAAGTGAAATGATACCATGTGAGAACGGGCGGATGATCGAGGTGCAGAGCCGGAAAGTGAATCGGCGGGAGGATTTTCCGACCAGGTCTGTTCGGCGACTTCCGTTCTGCGACTTCCGTTCGGCGAATTTGCTGAGGAGTTGGTCGGAGGAGGCTTTGGTGATGTGTTGGACGGTGGTTGTATGGTGGCGGTGCGATCGGAGTAGGTGGTGGCGGTGCGATCAGAGGAGGCGGAGTAGGGTTTAGATCTGAAAACTTTGAGGTGATGTGTTGGACGGTTATATGAAAAGGTGTTGAATAAATTCTTTTATTGATGTTAAGAAATATGGACGGTGATGTGTTGGACGGTTTTATCATCTGCTCGAAATATATCATATATATGAAATGTGAAAATATCTCAAAAAAAAAAAATGTGTGGCTGCACTTTTAAAATAATTGCAACACATTTTATAACAAAATTATGACAGAATTATATGTTTTTAGCGTTTGTCACTATTGTGTAGCAAATTTGTTTAAAAAATTGGGGTTTTTTTTGTTGTTATAAATGCGTTACAATTTTGTCAAAATTTGTGACGCATTTTTTTTCGTAGCAAAATGCCGTAGTAAATTGGCTACTTTTCTAGTAGTGAAGGAGAAAAGAGAAAAACCAACATATATTATTTATTTAAAAAAAAAATTACACTGTTGGTCCTTATGGTTTCTACCAAATTTCATTATAGGGTACTAATTGTTTTTTGTTGCAAAATTACACTTTTTTTGTTAATTTGTCACAATAGGGAACACATCCTTTTAAAATCTACTCCTAAAATCTATCTATCTTAAAATCCGTAAAATCCATCTATTGATTACTTTATGTGAACCTCAACCCATGCCATTTTTATAAGATTAAACACCTAGTGCCTGTATATTTTTTGGATTTGTTTCAACTGTATTATACATTTATACCATTATTTATATAGATCTCATTTATATACAGGTCAATATTAATTATAGTGATGGGTGTTACAAGCATAAAGAGAAACGAAATGAATTACTACATGTGATCTTAATATCATCAATCATAAAGAGAATTTACATGATATTTATTAAAGGAATTGTAGGTTATATTTATATATAAGCTTTAATATCTGTTAGGAGGTACGTATTATACGACTATATAAGCTTTAATATCTGTTAGGAGGTACGTATTATACAGTCGTATAATTCAATCTAATCCTAGATCATGATAGGGCGTAAGGGGTTAATGCTAAGGTTTGCAAAAGTTAACCATGTGTTAGTTAGCTTGATATATTTTAATGACATTTTATATAGTTTTGGTAATGGTTATGTTGTTGGGATTCCATGGTGATCACTTAAAATTTTATTTATTAAAACTCGGTTCAATAAATAACAGTCAATCAATTAAGCGAATTAATCAATAAAACGCAGCGGAAAAATAAACAAGTGATCAACAATATACGAAACCCGACATGATCCGATTACATGCAAATACGAGCACAGTGATTAGGATATCTAACTACTGATGAGAAAGATATACCTCGGTTAATAACTAACCGGTCGAGACACCGAGGTTCAACGAACACGTGCTAGTGACGAACGCGGATATAGCCCCGGGTAGCGGTGGTGTCCAGCAGCAACGGCGGAGCGGCGGCGGCGGTGACCGGTTCTGAGTATTTTGAGAGTTCTCTTGTGCAAAACTTCCAAACCATTAAAGCAAGTCCATACAACACTATATATAGAGTATGGAGGTGCATGCATGCTTGCCAAGTGGCGGACATGCATGCCCAAGTTGGACAAGTGGCGAGAAGTTCATGCATGTGCGACAAGTGGCGATGCAAGAGTGCATGCGCGACAAGGGGCGGGAAGTTCATGCATGTGCGACAAGTGGCGATGCAAGAGTGCATGCGCGACAAGTGGCGAGAAGTTCATGCATGTGCGACAAGTGATGATGCAAGAGTGCATGCGCGACAAGTGGCATAGTATGGGTGCATGTGCGACAAGTGGCGATTCAAGAGTGTGCTTGTCACACCCGGTACATGTACCCATCTCTCAGTTAATACCCGCAACAAGTTTATTTGTCACACCCCGATATTTCCACGTATTACCGGTGGGGGAGTATCGTGACGTGGTTGGTAACATTACAGTCAAACAACACAATATTTAATATGCACAGCGGAAGCAAAAGATAGATGTATTTCAACTTTAATAAATTGTAATATCAAGTATCACAACAGTTGAAAGTAATCCACAGGTGGATAAAAAATAAATAGGAAACATTGTTCAACAGTTTTGACATCCAAGCTTGTGAGACTTATTGTGGACGCTAGGAGAAAGCCAGCCTAGTTCGCGTAGTACCTGCACTTAACCTTTTGGGAAAATACGTCAGTTTACACTGGTAAATACAATCAACTGACTCATTTTTAAAAGTTTAATAAAATTGATTTGAATGCACGTGGCACAAACTCTTTATAACTTGGGATAATTATTTGTATATAATCTTGTAAAAGAATTACATGTTCCTTATGCGTTCAGTAGCCCGATCCGTAGACCGGGTTAAAGATCAATAGACACACCACATTATGTATTTTTGGCACTGACGGGTGTACGCCTACACCCCGTGCTTAGGTCGTGGCCATCTCGTAAGATGATGCCAAGGATATCCGGGACATGGTCATTAACCCCCCAAAGGCTTTAAGCAAACAAAACATTTCAAAACGGAACATATCAATGATTTAACCTCTATTCGATTAAAGATTCAATGTCCGACCAAGCGGTATTTTATATACCATAACCCAAGCCCGTATAGGGAAAATAAGTTAAAAGTATTTACCTGAGCTAAATATAATATTCAATCCCAGCCGTATCAAATCAGCAAGTACAGATAGCTTTTACCGGGTCTCCTATTCTGGAACGAAGGTTTATAATAACCTATTAGAATCCTAACGGGTCTTTAGTTAAGCTTAAGCTTAGACCGGTTAGTTTTAAGGAAAGATACGGTTCGAACGCGTGATTAAGCGAAGACCGGAATAGAATGTGATTTAGACCCGACAAGTTTGAAGACTTGTATAATATGGGTAATCTAAACACATTCTGTATTTTGAGATAAAAACGACAAGGTTTGACCCGTTTCGGCTAATTTATGTAAACTAGTTACATAAACCGAACCGAACGCGTAAGAAGCATAACGGGTAACCGTAAGAGTCATATACAGGTTTCCTAAGTCAATATGCTTTAATTATGTTGTGATATCAGTAGGATACCTTCCATTATGTCCAAAACGAGTTTAATCTTAATTTAAGCCCCGTAGGGGTATTTTGGTCATTTTAAAGATTATAAAAGAGATTAAATGAAACTCTGAGATTCGGGTCTGAATACATCAGTAAAATAACTTATTTTAACAGGTCATATCAGTTGGTAATAAGTCTTATATGACAAAATGGTTTTAAACATAAACTATGTGTTTAATACGCTTAAAAAGTCATTTTAAGCGATTTCCGGGTTATACAGGAAATCTGAGTTTTCTGACCAGGTTATAAAGTTCAAAATACTTTATTTATTATTTAAAATCAGTAGCAATTGGATTGGTGTCAAAATATTATGTAGAACTCATTTTATGAACAAAAGGGTATATTCGGTATTTACCGAATCAATGCCATAACCTTAGGTTATGAGCAGGTTAAAAATAATTAAAAATCTTTAAAAATCCCAAAATATTATATTACATCAGTGGGTAAAAGGTTTGGTGTCAAAAATTGGGTTTAGATAGGCTTTATGCTAATGACGCCGTTTAATTACTAAAAGGCGTTCTAATTACGCTAATGAGCATAACTCCTAATCTAGACCTCCAACTGATGTGAAAATTTAGGGACATGTTTATAAATCAGTAACAAAGATTATTGTTCTTTCACATATCCAAAATTCTCATTTTATGGTCAAAAGGGCATTATGGTCAACATTAAGCTATTAACGGAAACATGTAAACGAATCGGATAATTAATGAACCAACCACAGAGGGTTATACCAACATGTAGCCTGGTCCTAAGAAAGCTCTAAGGCATTTCCAAATCATACTAAATCGGGTCAGAACTGAAGTTAAAGCAAAAGTCAAAGTTTTGAGACTTTCGGTTCCGAACCGGGTCTAAACAGAAAATTGTCGGGTCGAACATGTCTAGACATGTTCTTATACTTATTACCAAGTTATATGAGTGGTAAAATAGGTTACATGCCTTCTACATTGCTAATTACATGTTAATTTGCAAATTAAGTTTCTGTTGACTTTTTCTAAACAACTTTGACCCGACATTTGATCTAGTTAGAGCGGGAATCAGAGGGTGCCCTTTTAAGGGTTTAATGCCCACATGATTACCAACTTATAACTACCTTCAATTCGACTAATCACTGGACCATTAATGATTAATCGCTAAGTCAACCGTTAACTATGACGGTTTGACTTTTAAGCTAAAACTAAGTAAAAACTCAATTAAGAAAGGTCAAAGGTACTTACCAAAGTCTAATGCACGACCAGGGATGCTTAGAGAAGGCCCTTGAGCTCCAGAGATGATCAGAAGATGAGTATGGGGTGAATGATCAAAGTTGCAACATGAGGGTCCTTTATATAGTGCTTAAATCTCATTAGATTGTTGACAAATCATGCTACCATTGATCCCTGATCATCAACATGTGTCCCTAAGGTCTAAAAGCATGTAGGGGTCGCCCATGGAGTGGAAAATATCTGTTTTAAGTCGGTTATTGCGCAAAAACAGGATGATGTCCCAACTTTCTGCATCTGGGGATCGGACGCGGCCCGCGTAAGCTTCTGTTAAGGCTTACGCGGCCCGCTTGAGACCTACTGTCAGGTAAGAACTTTTTCTAGTTTTTGCATCTTGTCTCTTGGCCCTTCGAAAGGTCACTCAACCTTATTTCTTGCATTATGAGGCCTCCAATTTGACATATAAGGGCTCCAAGACTTATACCCACTTTGCTAAGTCCTTGGCCACTTTGTTATTACCCGAAAAGTCATAAAATTCATCATTGACGCTTTTAACCCCTTGTATACGAATTTGGTCATAACTTTCTCATACGATAACGAAACTTGGTGAAATTTATATCGTGCCTTCTAGTGAGCATAATTAACAGTTACAAAGCTTCGGGTTTGCTAAAAGGTCACTCAGAGGTATATCTTAAACATGTTGACACATTTAACCCCTGTAGTTTGTAATCTCTCACTTTCTTTCATATCTAGCTTCGTATGATCCATGATTTATTCGTTCGAAGGTATGAGCATCATGTAGGGTTACTGTAAAGTATATTTATCCCTTGTTGACATTTTTGAACCCTTATATTCACATACTTTCCATGTTTGTCAACTTTAGTCCTTCTAAGTATTCTTTCACATGTTCAAGCTTATGACACGTGTCAATACATTATAGGACGTGAATTTTCGAGGTGTTACATCCTCACCCCCTTAAAAGAAATCTCGACCTCGAGATTTATTGAAACAAATGAGGCTACTTTTCTTTCATTGTGGATTCAACCTCCCATGTGTACTCGGGACCTCTACGGGCATCCCATTTAACCTTTACAATCGGTACATGCTTCCTTCGAAGCTTCTTAACCTGTCGATCCTCGATCGACACAGGTTTTTCAACAAACTTTAAGCTCTCTTCTATATGCACATATGTATGTGGTATGACTAGTGATTCATCAGCGAAACACTTCTTCAGATTGCAGATGTGGAATACATTGTGAATACCACTGAGCTCTTCAGGTAAGTTTAACTTATAGGCAACTGATCCGACACGTTCGATGACCTCGAATGGTCCTATGTATCTCGGGCTTAACTTTCCTTTCTTACCAAATCGCATCACTCCCTTCCAGGGTGATACTTTGAGTAACACTTTATCACCTACCTCGAAGTTAAAAGGTTTACGCTTTAGATCCGCGTAGCTTTTCTGCCTATCCTGTGACAAATGTGTTCTGTAATCATCGTGTAATGTAAAACAATGTCAGTTATCAATAAAACAATGTGCTTTAGTGTTATTATATGTGCAATTGTGTTTAATAATTTTACAATTTGATTCGATTCCGGTTTCAAGCTTTAAATCACTTTCTGGAAGGTTATACGCAAACCAGTGCATAAACGCAATCTGTTTAACGCGACGTACACTCCGGAACTGTGACGTAAGCCAAACATACCCTAAATATCCTTTACATAACTTAGAAATAAGTTTCGAAGGATTCGGTATGGCAAAAACATGTTTATTTGAACTAAAGGACTATTTACGATAAAACTGCGAAACGAACGTTGGTGACCGCCCGGATAATTTTTAGATCCCAAAAATATTCTGTTATGATTAAAAATTTATTTTTAATCAGGTCCATGTTGAAAAATAAATTAAAACGCCTAAAAACGTTATTTTTCAAGTTTAAGCGTGTACCGCGTGTTTCTGCGCGACACAGTGCTTCTACTGCGAAACGCGGACAACACAGCAAGTCTTGGCAACTGAAATTTATTTCAGTAATATTTTGGCAAGTTTATTTTTATAGAATAATAAAAATAATTTAGAACGCCATAAACCGGGATTTAAACGCTAGATAAAATACCTGGTATCCAGTTAAACACCCGTTTTAGCCTACTTATGGCTTATTTGTATAAAAAAATTTCACATGGAGCCCTCCCCCATACAACTTATGGTTATATATATATATATGGGGACTCCACCATTATATTTTGTCTAGATTTTATTGATTTGTTAATTTGATTTGATTGTGCATGTGCTTTTGAAAACATAAGGCCCCATGGATATTTAGTTTAGTGTATAAATAATCACTATCATCTTCACCTAATCCACAAAGAAAATTCCTCCTCCTTCTACAAAAACTACGGAAGTGACCTTCCCCATATATAATTCATGGCCATTATTGAAGGCCCCACCATAACCTTTAAGATTTCACTAAATCTTCTATAATCTTCGTTGGTGGATTTGGTGGGATTATTTAAGTACTAAATGGAGCACTAAAAATTAGAAAAATTGTGCCTATAAGAAACCATTATCTTCATCACCATTTCACAACACCACACTTCCTTCTCTCCACATAAAAGCTATGACCAAACATACCCACCACCACCATTTTACATCTTCATCTTCTTCATTAACAAGTGCCAATCAAAGCTTCAAAGTTGGTCCATGGAGGTTGCATCTTGAAGGGTTTTCAAAGGAGTTTGTTCAAGTCTTTTTCACCACCTTTTTCTCATCATCTTTGCACTAGATTCTACCCTAGCCTTGTGCTAGTAGTAAGTTCCTTGTGCACCCTTGTTCATCTTGTTTTTATGGCTAAAATTTGTAGTATGATACTTATGTTTAAAACACTAAAAATCTAGAACACAAAAAGGGGTTAAACAAAAAGATGAACATAAAGCTTTACTTGAAGTTGTTTAAAGATGAAATATGGTTGGTTTAGGGTTGGTTAAAGCATGCATAATGTTTGATGGTTGATTTCTTGATAAATCCGTTGTTAGAACATTTGTTGATACGTTTTAGTAACATCTAAACTCCAAAGAAACATGCTGAATTACATTTTCAGCCAACTTCAACAGGCTGTAAACAGATCATTATAAATCGAAAAACTAATTTTCTGAAGCCTAAATTATGTATTTTCGAAAAACAAATCTAATGGAACTGGAATCATAATTTTTAGACTTCGTTTACTATTTTTAAAGGACTGTTTTTGGACAGCAGCTCAAGCTGCGTTTTTACTGCAGAAAATGTGTGTTGTATTCGGAGTCATAACTTGAAACCTGAGAAGAATTAACTCTTAAAATTGGTACTGTATATGACCACTGATGTCGTAGTAATTCTCCCACTGGAATTTCATCAATCGGACTCACGATGAATTTTAAGTGAATTTTTCCGTAAACTGCAGTCAGAAAGTGATGAATCTGATTTCAGTCCGGTAAATGAATTTCTATAAAATATTGATAATGAACTGGACCCCGATATTTTTACACAATAAAATTTGGATGGTATTTGAAATTCTGTAAAAATTTGGGAATTTTTGGAGAAGGTTAACTATTTTATTAAATTGCTCAAAAACAGTCCAGTTTCATATATATTAAAACAGAAATGACATAAGTAGTATTTTGCATGTCAAAGTGTGGGTATTTGATTATTAAAATCATTCTTATTTAATTTAGGGCGGATAAACAATTTGAGGGATTGTGTTAACATCTAAAAACGCACCCGAAGGTGAGTACATAGATCCCCTCTTTTTACTGTTTTCGATTGTTTTGGGGTGATTCATATGTATCAAACGATTTCAATATTTCAACGATGGTTTCAAAACGATTGAGATGGTTTATACAAAACTAATAACGATTTTGATAATGTGAACGAACTTGTTGGTGGTAGTTACATAACGAATGACATTCATTAGCATTGATCAAGCCGACCAGTATTAGGTTATGGTACCATAGGATCCGACAAATCCCGTTATCAGACCGGACCCATGGTTATGTGTGGGTTAGGTGGGTAACGACTGAATCTGATGATTGTTAACTTACCCTTTGGAGGTTTGTTAATGCGAGAACGAGTTGAACGATGAACAAGTCACAAAGGTTTGAATGTTATTAGCGAGACGACCAAAAGTAGTTTTCACAATTAAAACGAGAACGATTTGAACGAGTGAATGAATTGAACGATTTGGAATGATTTAAACGAATGAACGATGTTCTATAACGAGAACGAGTTAAACTATATTACACAACGATGTTTACGAAACTATATAAACCATACAAATTTTATTACAAGAACGATTTATGATTTGGTTTACATAAACAAATGTTTTGGGTTAAGATTCATGGCATCGAGGTTTATAAATTATGACCAGTCTATTTTGACTTGGTTATTCATTTACAATACAAACATTTTACAAAACAAGGTTTTCTAATATCAATTTACGAAGTTGTACAAGTTGTTTCAACATACAAACGAGCCATGAATCTGATACTCACACAAAAACTATGTACTCGCCAGCATTTCTTTGCTGACTTTGTTTTTACATATGTTTCAGGTGATGTTGCTTAATGTTGATTGCGAATAGGATGCATGCTCACTTAGGACCGGACGAGGCCTTAGTGATTTAATAACGATGATAAACTATGTTTGAATTGCTTGTTTAACTTTAAGACAATGTTTAATATTAAATAAAACGAAACTCTTGTATCCATGGTTTGAAACAATAATTCTGTTACAACACTCCCCGACGTTTCCGCCACGATTTGTTGTTTTACGTGGTCGGGGTGTGACATATCCCTGGCAGCTTTCAGGCGATCACGAATCTGGACAATCTTGTCCGTCGTTTCAAAGACTATCTCTGGTCCTGACAGTTGGACATCTCCAACGTCCGCCCAACAAACGGGCGTTCTGCACTTTCTACCGTACAAGGCCTCGAAAGGCGCAGCTTTAATGCTCATATGGTAGCTATTGTTATATGAGAACTCGATCAGTGGCAGGTGGTTATCCCAACTACCACCTAAGTCAATCACACATGCACGAAGCATGTCTTCCAACGTTTGGATTGTACGCTCACTCTTGCCGTCCGTCTGAGGATGATAAGCCGTACTAAAATTTAAGCGCGTGCCCAAAGATTGTTGGAAACTTTTCCAAAAATGTGATGTGTATCTAGTATCTCTATCAGAGATAATAGACACTGGTACGCCATGTAGAGCTACAATCTTATCGACGTACAATTGGGCTAACATGTCGGAGCTATAGGTCTCCTTGATGGGTAGGAAATATGCTGACTTAGTCAGTCTATCTACTATTACCCATATCGTATCATTTCCCTTCCTTGTCTTTGGCAACTTGGTGATGAAATCCATCGTCACCATTTCCCACTTCCACGTGGGAAGTTCAGGCTATTGTAGCAAACCTGACGGCTTCTGATGTTCAGCTTTGACTTGCGCACACGTCAAACATTTAGCTACATAGGTAGCTATAGACTTTTTCATGCCTATCCACCAAAAGTTTGCTTTCAGATCCTGGTACATCTTATCAGCTCCAGGATGAACGGAGTATTTAGAACTGTGGGCTTCCTGGAGGATAACATCTCGAAGTCCTCCATAAACTGGAACCCATATTCGTCCATTCAATCTCAGAATTCCGTCCTTGCCAAGAGATAACTGCTCCTCGGTTACCCCTAACTTTTCGTTAGGATAGTTAGCTTCCAACACAGCTTCCTTCTGTGCAGCTAACAACCTTTCATTCAAACTATTCTTTATCTCAATGCTCTTGGCATTGATTCTGATGGGTTTCACCCTTTCCTTTCGACTCAAGGCATCGGCGACTACATTCGCCTTGCCAGGATGGTATCTTATCTCACAATCATAATCATTCAAAGTTTCCATCCAACGTCGTTGCCTCATGTTCAAATCTTTTTGGTTAAACAAGTGCTGGAGGCTCTTGTTATCAGAGTAGATCACACACTTGATACCATATAAATAGTGTCTCCATAGCTTCAGTGCAAATACAACGGCACCCAACTCCAAGTCATGGGTGGTGTAATTCTTTTCATGCACCTTTAATTGACGTGAAGCATAGGCAATAACCTTGCCTTTCTGCATAAGCACACACCCCATGCCAGTGTGTGATGCGTCGTAGTAAACCACGAATTCTTCAGTACCTTCAGGCAATGTCAGTACAGGAGCATTGCTCAACTTTTGCTTCAAAATATCAAAGGATTCTTGTTGCTTGGGTCCCCAGTTGAACTTAATATCCTTCCTAGTCAAGGAAGTTAGGGGTGCAGCAATCCTTGAAAAATTTTCAATAAAGCACCTGTAGTATCCTGCCAATCCCAAGAAACTGCGAATTTCTGTGGGCGTCTTTGGCTCTTGCCAATTCATGACAGCTTCAACTTTAGCGGGATCCACTTGGATACCACGCTCACTAACCATATGTCCAAGGAATTGGACTTCTCGAAGCCAGAATTCACATTTGGAGAATTTGGCATAGAGTTTCTCCTGCTGAAGTAGTGAAAGAATACATCGAAGATGTTTCTCATGGTCGACCTGATTCTTTGAATAAATGAGAATGTCGTCGATGAAAACGATGACGAATTTATCCAAGTGAGGCTTGCAGACGTGATTCATGAGATCCATGAATGCGGCAGGTGCATTAGTGAGCCCAAAAGGCATCACTAGGAACTCGTAGTGGCCATAACGAGTCCTAAATGCAGTCTTGTGTATGTCTTCATCTCTAACCTTCAGTTGGTGATAGTCTGACCTTAAGTCAATCTTAGAGAAGTAACTTGCCCCTTGAAATTGATCGAACAGATCGTCGATCCTGGGCAACGGATACCTATTCTTGATAGTGACCTTGTTAAGCTCACGGTAATCGATGCACAAACGCATCGATCCATCCTTCTTCTTGACAAATAAGATTGGTGCTCCCCAAGGAGACGAACTAGGTCTAACGAAACCCTTGGCTAGCAATTCGTCTAGTTGTGTCCTCAATTCCTTCATCTCTGTAGGTGCCAACCTATAAGGTGCTCTAGCAACAGGTGTTGCTCCAGGGATGATGTCGATTCTGAATTCCACTTGCCTATCTGGTGGTAAACCAGGTAGTTCTTTAGGAAAAACTTCAGGGTATTCAGAAATGACAGGAATATCCTCAATCTTAGGCTTCGGCTCATCAATAGTCACTTGTGCCATGTAGATGACACAACCCTTCTTCAAACACTTAGAGGCCTTGAGCATAGTCACTTGCTCAGGCAGTCCATACTGGGTATCTCCCTGGATGGTAAGTGATTCACCAGACGGAGTCTTGATCACCACTTGCTTCTTATTGCAGACAATCTGGGCCTGGTTATGAGATAACCAGTCCATACCCAAAACGATGTCGAAACCGGCTAACTTCAAAGGAAGTAGGGACAAAGGAAAAGAGTGGTTCTTAATGGATATGAAACATCCATCTAATATGGTTGAGGCGGTTTCTAAGGTGCCATCTGCTAATTCCACCTCATACCTCACACTTAGGGTTTTAACAGGTAAATTCAGCAATTTGCAAAACTTATTATCTACAAATGATTTATCAGCTCCTGAATCAAAAAGCACTCTCGCATACACATCGTTTATAAGGAAGGTACCTGTGATCACATTGTCATCCTGCACAGCTTCCTTTGCATCCATCCTGAAGACCCTAGCATTGGTCTTCTTTCCTTCATCGGCTTTCTTTGCATATTTCGGGCAATTTGTCTTAATGTGCCCTTTTTCGTTGCAACTATAGCACGTTGCGTCTTTCAGCTTCTTGCACTCTAGGGTTTTATGTTCCGTAGATTTGCAAATACCACAAGGCCTCTGCTGAGATTGGGATTTGGTGTCAAGTCTGCACCTCCCAAAGTGGTGCTTCTGACAAATCTTACACTTGGGCTTATCTCCAGATTGATGCCCATCCTTCCTAGAACCAGACCCTTTCTTGTGGTCATTGTTTCCTCGGTGCTTCTTATCTGACCTTCGTGAATTGTCATCTTCACGCTTCCTCTTCTCGGCATCTGTGTTCCTCAGCGATCTCTGTCTGACCGCGTCCAGTGTGAGGGACAAAGATATATCAGCTACAGATCTGAAAGTGGCTGGCCGAGAGGCTTTCACGCTTGCCTTAATCTCTGGGGCTAAACCCCCAATGAAACGAGCTATTCTTTTGGGTTCCGGGGTTACCAGATAAGGAACCAGCCTTGACATTGTATTAAAGCTCGTAAGGTAAGCTTGGCAATCTAGATTTTTCATTACCAAAGACAGAAAATCCGACTCAATCTTTTCCACCTCATGCTGAGGACAGTAATTCTCCCTGATGAGGGTAACAAACTGTTCCCATGTCATGTTGTACAGTGGAATTTTCCCAGTAGCTTGGATCAACGATCTCCACTAGGCTAAGGCCTCACCTTTAAACGATTGAGACACAAACTTTACTACATCCTTCTCAGCGCACCCGCTGATATCAACCACGGTGTCCATCTCATCCAACCATGTCATGCAGTCTATAGCTCCTTTCTCCCCAGTAAAATCCCTGGGTTTGCACGAAACAAAATATTTGTAGGAGCAACCCTTATCACGGGGTCCTAGATTCAGCACGATCCTTTGAGATGGAACACTTTGTTGATTTGAGGACTGACGATCGTCATCAACTTTCTTGGGTTCTTCCTTCTTAGAGGGAGGCTTGCTATGAGCCTCAGAATGAGTCTTAGGCTTTGAATGCGGTGCGGATAGGGTCCTACTCCGAGTCCCGCTATATTCCTGATACTGCCGCTCTATGGCTTTCGTAACAGTGTTGTCTATTAACGCTTGCAGTTCAGCACCCGCTATATTAATCCGGGCATCATTCTGATTCTCCCTTGGGTGACTATTAATTTCATCCGAGTCAGCCATTGTATCTTGAACTGTTACATAAGATATTGACAAAAAATTATTTGGGGGTTTATTATGGAATTGCCCCTTAGGGTAATTCATTAACCATGGTAAACATAGTCCATATTTGGTTAATTTGTTACTCACATTTATTTAGGATTTTACTATAACTTATCCTAATTATAACACAATAATAGTATTATTAGCACAAAAGGCCTAGTCACAGGGACATTTTTTTTTTAATTCATGAGCCATGATTTCAGAGAATCGGGGCATAAAGGTTTTGAACATAGTTCTTTTACCTTTTTCTGACAGGGAGTCGTAGACTACTACTGTCTTTTGTCTTATATGACAATGGGTATGGCCCGTAGGCACTACATCACTAATGGATGTTTAGTATTTGATCATCTTAATTGATGATTTAAACCCATGATTTATAGATCATAAGGTTAGAATAGGAATCTTTTGAAGAATCCTTATAAGAATGACGTGTGTGATTTTAACGAATCACGTCTGCCAGGAGCGTTAACATGTATACAGATGTTAACAGGGATTTGAATCTTTTAAGCAGGTCTTACCATCTTGGCCGAGTCTTATAATGACATACGGGCTAGGTTATACCGTTAAGATTCTTAATTAATATTTAATAGGCAGATTATTTATAAAAGGAATGATTTTGATTCATTTATTTCACATATAATTTATTTATGCATATAATGGCAAAAAATGAATTTATAAACTTAACATTCCATTAATTATAAAGAGGATTACACATCGCCCTAAACGGGACTTTTAATAGACAAATTACCCACGCAGGGGTTTAACTGAAATTACAAGTCCACGCAGGGACCAAATACTAGAATAGATGTCCACGTAGGGACTAAAACTAGAATAGATGTCCACGCATGGACTAAAAAGGCAAGTCCACGCAGGGACTATATATACAGATAAATGTCCACGCAGGGACTTGATTGAAATAGATAATACAACAACACATGTAGGGATTTAGTGATCCCTTTTCTTCTTCCCCTTTAGCAAGCCTGCTAAGCCCTTGAGGAAACCTTGTCGTTCCCTGCGATCTCTGTGAAAATCTCGCTCGACTTGGTCCAATCTTTGAAGAATTTCTTCCCGTTCTGGCGGGGAAAACCGTGGCGGCTGTGATGGTTGCCGAATTAGAGGTCTAGCAGGTATTTGATACCCATGAGTTGGGTACCCCACTCCCCAAGGGGCTCCATACGGTCCTTCCGGATGAAGGGTGTTGTAGTTGGCCGCTACCAAGTATGGGTCGGCTTCAGCGTAGTTATAGTTGGTGTGAGCCGGCTGCTCAAACGGGTTGTACGCCATTGAACCGGCGTATGCTGGAATCGGGTTATCAAAACCCATCGGTGGTGGCTGTGGTGCAACTGGTGCAGAAATCACCTCTGGAATTGGGTTTGAGGGCCCACCCATTTGTGGGTCTTCATGCAGCGGCGGGTAATGACTGCCACTGGACTGTCGAGGGGTGCTAAAGTGGAAATCCCCTGCTCGCGCAGACATACGTGCGCCCGTTCTCCTACGCCTTGGTGGTTCTGGAGGTGCTTGATGAACTGGCGGCGGTGGAGGCGGTGGCATGACAGCCACGAAACGTGAATCCCCAGAGGGATCCTGCTGCTGCTGCTGATGAGGTGATGAATGGTGAGAAGGTGTGAAGTACCATTCATGCTGGTTAAACCTCGCTTGATAACTGTCGGGACCACCGTAGGGTGATCCATGAAAAGATGAACCATCAGAGACCTCAATAGGGTGTGTGGGGGTTCCAGTCTGTGGTTCCATAGGGTCGGTGTCCTCATCCATATCCATGGCGTTATCGCTGGAAAAGTGATCCTCCGGTCCCAATGGGTTAAAACCCACTGGTTCTTGAATATAGTTTGCCGGGTTAAACCGGCCCTGGAAAACAGGAGTAGGGTTGCCAAAGGAATTATGCGAAAGGGATCATTGGAGAGGTATATAGGAAGGCTGAGGGTTATCGGGCTCGTTTTCTGACTGTGGCCCATAGGAGTTGCGGAAAGGAGGCGTCGAGCTATGCGAAACAGACCGTCTAGCGGGCTCCGTATAGTTTCTCCAGACTCCTTGCGGTTCGGCACTCGCAGTAGTAGAAGGAGCTCGCCTGTGCGAAGGCCCGGCCTCGTGATCATTGGGGGCGGTGATCGGCCCTTGCCTCTTCCTCCTCTTCTAAATCTTGGCGGCATATTTCCTGTTAACAATAAAAGATACAACCAGAAATATAAAGGACAAAGTTAAGATAAAAACAAAAACAAATTTGGATTATTCCTATGTTCTTTGTCTAGACTCGAAAATTTAGGAATGTGCAATTGTGTCATTGAGATTAAACACAAAAGGCTAGTGTTTAATTCACTCAATGTTGGCTCTGATACCAACCTGTCACACCCCGATATTTCCACGTATTACCGGTGGGCGCGGTGGGGGAGTATCGTGACGTGGTTGGTAACATTACAGTCAAACAACACAATATTTAATATGCACAGCGGAAGCAAAAGATAGATGTATTTCAACTTTAATAAATTGTAATATCAAGTATCACAACAGTTGAAAGTAATCCACAGGTGGATCAAAAATAAATAGGAAACATTGTTCAACAGTTTTGACATCCAAGCTTGCGAGACTTATTGTGGACGCTAGGAGAAAGCCAGCCTAGTTCGCGTAGTACCTGCACTTAACCTTTTGGGAAAATACGTCAGTTTACACTGGTAAATACAATCAACTGACTCATTTTTAAAAGTTTAATAAAATTGATTTGAATGCACGTGGCACAAACTCTTTATAACTTGGGATAATTATTTGTATATAATCTTGTAAAAGAATTACATGTTCCTTATGCATTCAGTAGCCCGATCCGTAGACCGGGTTAAAGATCAATAGACACACCACATTATGTATTTTTGGCACTGACGGGTGTACGCCTACACCCCGTGCTTAGGTCGTGGCCATCTCGTAAGATGATGCCAAGGATATCCGGGACATGGTCATTAACCCCCCAAAGGATTTAAGCAAACAAAACATTTCAAAACGGAGCATATCAATGATTTAACCTCTATTCGATTAAAGATTCAATGTCCGACCAAGCGGTATTTTATATACCATAACCCAAGCCCGTATAGGGAAAATAAGTTAAAAGTATTTACCTGAGCTAAATATAATATTCAATCCCAGCCGTATCAAATCAGCAAGTACAGATAGCTTTTACCGGGTCTCCTATTCTGGAACGAAGGTTTATAATAACCTATTAGAATCCTAACGGGTCTTTAGTTAAGCTTAAGCTTAGACCGGTTAGTTTTAAGAAAAGATACGGTTCGAACGCGTGATTAAGCGAAGACCGGAATAGAATGTGATTTAGACCCGACAAGTTTGAAGACTTGTATAATATGGGTAATCTAAACACATTCTGGATTTTGAGATAAAAACGACAAGGTTTGACCCGTTTCGGCTAATTTATGCAAACAAGTTACATAAACCGAACCGAACGCGTAAGAAGCGTAACGGGTAACCGTAAGAGTAATATACAGGTTTCCTAAGTCAATATGCTTTAATTATGTTGTGATATCAGTAGGATACCTTCCATTATGCCCAAAACGAGTTTAATCTTAATTTAAGCCCCGTAGGGGTATTTTGGTCATTTTAAAGATTATAAAAGAGATTAAATGAAACTCTGAGATTCGGGTCTGAATACATCAGTAAAATAACTTATTTTAACAGGTCATATCAGTTGGTAATAAGTCTTATATGACAAAATGGTTTTAAACATAAACTATGTGTTTAATACGCTTAAAAAGCCATTTTAAGCGATTTCCGGGTTATATAGGAAATCTGAGTTTTCTGACCAGGTTATAAAGTTCAAAATACTTTATTTATTATTTAAAATCAGTAGCAATTGGATTGGTGTCAAAATATTATGTAGAACTCATTTTATGAACAAAAGGGTATATTCGGTATTTACCGAATCAATGCCATAACCTTAGGTTATGAGCAGGTTAAAAATAATTAAAAATCTTTAAAAATCCCAAAATATTATATTACATCAGTGGGTAAAAGGTTTGGTGTCAAAGATTGGGTTTAGATAGGCTTTATATTAATCAAGCCGTTTAATTACTAAAAGGCGTTCTAATTACGCTAATGAGCATAACTCCTAATCTAGACCTCCAACTGATGTGAAAATTTAGGGACATGTTTATAAATCAGTAACAAAGATTATTGTTCTTTCACATATCCAAAATTCTCGTTTTATGGTCAAAAGGGCATTATGGTCAACATTAAGCTATTAACGGAAACATGTAAACGAATCGGATAATTAATGAACCAACCACAGAGGGTTATACCAACATGTAGCCTGGTCCTAAGGAAGCTCTAAGGCATTTCCAAATCATACTAAATCGGGTCAGAACTGAAGTCAAAGCAAAAGTCAAAGTTTTGAGACTTTCGGTTCCGAACCGGGTCTAAACAGAAAATTGTCGGGTCGAACATGTCTAGACATGTTCTTATACTTATTACCAAGTTATATGAGTGGTAAAATAGGTTACATGCCTTCTACATTGCTAATTACATGTTAATTTGCAAATTAAGTTTCTGTTGACTTTTTCTAAACAACTTTGACCCAACATTTGATCTAGTTAGAGCGGGAATCAGAGGGTGCCCTTTTAAGGGTTTAATGCCCACATGATTACCAACTTATAACTACCTTCAATTCGACTAATCACTGGACCATTAATGATTAATCTCTAAGTCAACCGTTAATTACGACGGTTTGACTTTTAAGCTAAAACTAAGTAAAAACTCAATTAAGAAAGGTCAAGGGTACTTACCAAAGTCTAATGCACGACCAGGGATGCTTAGAGAAGGCCCTTGAGCTCCAGAGATGATCAGAAGATGAGTATGGGGTGAATGATCAAAGTTGCAACATGAGGGTCCTTTATATAGTGCTTAAATCTCATTAGATTGTTGACAAATCATGCTACCATTGATCCCTGATCATCAACATGTGTCCCTAAGGTCTAAAAGCATGTAGGGGTCGCCCATGGAGTGGAAAATATCTGTTTTAAGTCAGTTATTGCGCAAAAACAGGCTGCTGTCCCAACTTTCAGCATCTGGGGATCGGACGCGGCCCGCGTAAGCTTCTGTTAAGGCTTACGCGGCCCGCTTGAGACCTACTGTCAGGTAAGAACTTTTTCTAGTTTTTGCATCTTGTCTCTTGGCCCTTCGAAAGGTCACTCAACCTTATTTCTTGCATTATGAGCCCTCCAATTTGACATATAAGGGCTCCAAGACTTATACCCACTTTGCTAAGTCCTTGGCCACTTTTTTATTACCCGAAAAGTCATAAACTTCATCGTTGACGCTTTTAACCCCTCGTATACGAATTTGGTCATAACTTTCTCATACGATAACGAAACTTGGTGAAATTTATATCGTGCCTTCTAGTGAGCATAATTAACCGTTACAAAGCTTTGGGTTTGCTAAAAGGTCACTCAGAGGTATATCTTAAACATGTTGACACATTTAACCCCTATAGTTTGTAATCCCTCACTTTCTTTCATATCTAGCTTCGTATGATCCATGATTTATTCGTTTGAAGGTATGAGCATCATGTAGGGTTACTGTAAAGTATATTTATCCCTTGTTGACATTTTTGAACCCTTATATTCACATACTTTCCATGTTTGTCAACTTTAGTCCTTCTAAGTGTTCTTTCACACGTTCAAGCTTATGACACGTGTCAATACATTATAGGACGTGAATTTTTGAGGTGTTACATTATTAATTAAGATAAACAATTATATTATTAATAATGAGTATTAATGATATAAACTGGCTCACGATCATAAATATAATTATGATTCGTTTCGCATATCGTTCGTAATTACCAGTTAAACCAGTTAAGTGGATTTTAGTTCGTTGCCCATGATGTAACTCTTACGGGTCATAACTCGATCGACCGCGTTAATTAATCGGACCGGTCCATTTTAGACACATGTATGGGTTAGCTTAGGAGCTTATTAGTTTAGGCATATTCACTAGGACAGCTTATTGAATTAATCAATGTAGACAAATAAAAAGTTGATCGCCCATGCTCAAGATAAATTTAGATCCATGTTGATGAACAAACGAGGATTGAACACGTTGATGAATAAAAAGTAACAATTACACTCTAATCAAATCAAAGAGTGTTCCTAAGTAATCTTAACAACCTGTTCGTTATGGAATATAGTTTGTAACATAAGAAAATCAATCACATATGAGCTTTGTT
The DNA here is from genome assembly GCA_030545235.1 of Helianthus tuberosus. Lineage (NCBI taxonomy): Eukaryota > Viridiplantae > Streptophyta > Magnoliopsida > Asterales > Asteraceae > Helianthus > Helianthus tuberosus. The sequence continues at coordinate 28,582,247 of CM060392.1, forward strand.
GAAGTTTTGAGATATTAAGATGTTCCATTCTATAAACAAACAATTACTTTAAGAGGAAGTCTATAATAGAAAATAACATGCAACTCTAGTAAGATCTACCATTGGGTTGCAAGTCGCTGAGTTTCAAATGAATATTTAAGAATAAGATAAAATTCAATGGAACCATTCACATGCTTGAAGCTTTGATTTACCCGACTGCTTATATCTCCATTTTATAATATTATTTGCCTTAGAAGTTATATACAACTACGACGTAACTATATTGATGTCAAACGAGCATCCCTAAATGATGATTTAGAAGAAAAGGTTTAAATAAAACAAAACAGAACAATTTAATATGTTATCACATGAGCATAAGAGTAAGGGTGTTGTGGTGGTGTCTAACTCGCAAGGGTGGTATGAGCAAGCCCCCGGGTTGACGCAGTTGCAAGTATCTCGGGTACACTGCCGCAAGGTTCCCGAGTAGATGAAGAGAGTAGTAGGGCAAGCAAGCTGTGGAACTCGCTCTATCAACAACCCAACCCAACCAAACCCGTACCAAAACCTCTGCCACCTTTTTCCCCATCAACAACCCTAGTTCACACCTCAACCCTATGTCGCAAAATGTGAATGCTTTATGTCTATTGCTTCCGTCAATCATTTTCATAATTGTCAATGTATCGACTCGTAGTTGATAGTGTAGGACAAGACGAGTTTGTAATGTTAGTGCCAGTTCGTACGAATGGCCAATTCGTACGGACTGGACATCATCTGTTTCAAAAGTGCCATTCGCTCATAAGTCCCAATCGTTCTCGATGGTACTTGCTTGTTCTTGTGCATGTCTTGTCATTCGCTCAAGTCTTGTCATTTGTATCTTTTGGTGGAACAGAGAGAAAACTCTGTCCATTTGGTTTAGTGGTTCTATAACTTCAAACATTGAATAGAAACCAGTTTCATTAGCTTGTTCTTATGCATGTCACCTTCATACTCGGATCTGCACGAGATATGGAGTCGTATTAGCCGGTCGGAGCATTTGGGAGTACCGAAACGGTTCTCACAAGTGGTATCAGAGCCTGGAGACCGGTTTCAAGGACTGAGAACACAAGATACAAGCACATTCAAGCTGACTTAGATCTGATTACATCATCTTTCTCATCTTATTTCTTCTACTCATCTTCTTCAAACTTGAAACGCAAAATTAACATTGAATTCACGAACAAAATTTTCGGATTTTTAGATATAATGTGCGAAATCATGTTTTAATCAATCCTTGAAAGAATCAGATTAAAATTCAAACTAAATCTTTGAAACTTCTTGAAAAACTATGAAAAACGTGACTTGAAGTTTCGCATTCGCCTAGTTGTTCATGACACTTTCGTACGAAAGTGCTTAAAAGTTAGTTTATTTGAAAGAATCATCACATTCGTACGAAACAGACGAGTCCAGTTCATACGAAAGAGCATTTAGTGATAGTCTGATCATACTTGTCACATTCGCACGAAGTGATATTTCTCTTTCGCACGAAAGGGATCATTATATAGTTTCAAAGTTGTTTGATCGTTTGTTGATTTTTGCAGGTGTTGATCATGGATCCTGAATTTTTAAATGCTTTTGCAACCGTGCCGGATTGGATGGCTCGGGCTTTAAGATTTGATAACGAACATGGAACATCATCTAAACCACCTAGGTTAATGAACTTAGACGATTATAAAAAATGGGAAGAGTGGTTTGCTGATTGGGTTCAAGGTTACCATATGGGGCGTTGGTATGCAATCTTAAGAGAATATAATGAACCTTTAGATGACAATGGTCAAAAGAAATCACTGATGGAATATAATGAACAAGAAAAAGAAAAATTCAAGAACGAAAAGAAAATGATAAGTTTTATACAACAATCAGTGAAAGACAGTATTCTATCATTGTTACAACACAATGGAACTGCTTATTCAATATGGAATGCATTAAAACATAAAGCTGAAGGAAATGAGCAGGTGATGAAAAGGAAGAGAGCGTTAATGAAGAAAGAATTTGAAAAGTTCACAATTGATAGAAAGATTATGTTACTTGATTAAAGAGTTGAAGTTGTTAGGGATTGAAAAGAATCGGGAAGATTTGATTGACAAACTCGTTGATGCAATTCCAAAAGAAAATGATTGGTCTACGTTTATCTTGATCATGAGAAACAATATGGAATACAAGACCATTAGTTTCAACAAGTTAATCCAAAAACTGGAAGCAAACGAGTTAGAATTGAGAAAAGTAGGAATGTTAAAGAATGAACAGCAAGATGTGAATTTGTACTACAAGAATGGGAGTTCATCAGATATTCAAAGTCCAAAAGTACAAACAACCTACAGTGTAGAAAGTTCATCTGGATTTTCTAGTTTTTCGACAAACAGTAATTCAAGCGGTAGTGGATTTGGAACATTTTCGAGCAATGAGTCTAATTTCTCAACTCCAAATTCAAAGTCTTCTCAGGGATCAAACACAAAACCAAAGAAATAGTTAAGCTCATGTGCTACAATGCAATGTCATAGTGAATCTGCAAAATGCTCAAGGACTGAATGAATCCACAGTGAAACAACAGATGGCATTTCTGGGATCAGTTCTTGAATCATATAACAGTCTTATTGCTAGAAAAATCAGAAATAATAATATGACAAAAGAGGATTATTGTCACACCCCAACCGATGGCAGAAACATCGGGATGAGACGAAAACAAATCGCTCAAAGCATCATAACACTAATTGTGACAATATAATTTAATCAAATTTCATAAATGCTAAAAATGTCATACAAGATTTCAAAACATAACCAAATTGTATCAAACATAATCCAAAACATTATCTAATCTAAGGTATGTTTCAAAGTTCACCCTAGCTTGATTCTTCGTCATCTTCTCTATCAACCTGCAATATGTATTAAAATATGGTCAACAATAATGTTGGCGAGTATACAAGTTTTGATACGTAGCATAATAAGCATAAAATGTTTAACGTGCTTATATCCAACATGAATAATGTATACAAGTTACAAATATGCTGGACTAGTGTAAACTATATGTCAAACCCAAGTTTCCAACGCAATCGTGACTTTCCTACATCGTCGCAACGAAGAGGAAGTTAACATGTTTTACTTAACAATACTATAACAACCCTCCTAAAATTTTCGATACCCTAAAAATAATTAAAATATCCCAATATGTCTTAGAACGCACCACGTATATGAAAACCGAGCCCAAAATACCATATATAATTAAAAATAAAATAAAAACAAGAAAATGGGGTCGCTCGTGGGGCGCGAAGACCCCCTTGAACTCCTGCACGGTCCGCGACAGCCAGGAGGTCAGACAAGCCCCTGAGCCGCCACGTAGCACCACTCGTGGCAAGCCTAGTGGCCGAGTCAGCCAAGCTAGGGCCTACCCTAGCTGGCCTTGCGGGTCGCGAAGCCCCTGGAGGACATCTACGCGGGGCGCGACAGAAGTCGAGGAGACACTATAAATAGAGGCCTTCAGCCTCAGTCTCAACTCGTTCATTTTCTCGATCTCTCTCTCAATATTCTGCATAGCTATTATAATCTCGGGCATAATACCCCTCTAAATAACGAAGTTCTGCCCCGTTGTAAGTATCATAACCCCGGTTACATATTAGATACGCTGCCCGATTGATCCAGGGTTCCGTAACGGCTGTCGTGGTTCTGCCCGACGTAGTCATTGGAATGTCGTCTCGGGGAGGGTATTGCTAATGTAAATATTGGGTTATTATACTAACGCGTGTGCATTTATGTATTTAATAGATAATCACCAGGAAATCCTTAAGAAAAACCCTAAGACAGCAATGTGAGTAATCTCATTTTTTGCAAATTGTTTTTACAAAACCTCATATGATGAACATTATATTAAACAGTGATTGAGTATTTGTATTCTACAATTATCGTCGGTATGTTGGGGTTTTGTATACAAAATTTGTTACTACATTGTGAGTAGTAACATGACCACAAGTCGGGTTGACAGTACCGTGGATGGTAATTAAAGTAGATGCAAACAAATGTAATTGCGCGACCGCCCTCAATACTGTACAATGGTTTTACTTAACTTGATTAAACTAGAATTCACTCACCAGTATTTCCCACTGACAAAATGTTTTTAAATGCGTTTCAGGTAACAAAATGTGAAAGCCAAATAGAAGCCAGCTGGACAGCACTGAAGGCTTGGAAAAGTGGCTATAAAGTTACCTAAAATAAAGAGATGTTTTATTTAAATAAAATAGTGTTTATCTCTATGAAAAATGTGTGTACTTGAAACTTGGGATTTTCCCATGTGTTTAATATATTAAAAGCGTGGTATTTTACTCTGATAAAATATTTCCTAACTACGTTCCTGATGTAATTTCCGCTGCCAAAATGATAAACACCGATACCACTGAAACTGGCCGCGACCGCCCGTTCCCGGGTAATTAGGGGACGCGGGTTACGACAGAAGGTGGTATCAGAGCTAAGCCGCTGATTCAGCCACATAAGTGTTCTGCTGACACCATGATATTATTCAATATGTTAGGAAATTTTCCACATAACTACGTGCATATTTGTATTTTATTGTTGTGTGTTATTTGACTATTTGTTAGTTTACAATATGAGCGATCAAGGACCCTCCGACGCCTGTTGTCAGTTGTCCAGCTCACCTAGGAGCGAAGGTACCTCTTCACAGCCTACCCTCTCAGGGTATTCAGCTGACAATGAAGATGGGATATTCGTGTTTAAGGCTCAGTCTGAAGAGCCATTCCCTCCTAAAAAGAGAGGATGGTTCAGTAGGGGAACACATGAACGTAGGAAGAGGATGGTTCAGTAGGGGAACGCAGGAACGTAGGAAGAGGATGAAAAAGTTACAACAACATCGAGTTTTAGCAGCCGCTAAGAGAGAAACAGATGCCCACACCCAAGATATGCTCAATAGGAGTCTAGCAAACTTTCATATTCTAGCAACTACAACTGCGGACCCTAACTTGGAGCAACTTATAGCACCCCAACCATTACCCTTGTTTCCCACCCAACCAATGGAGATTGAAGTCAACCCAGAAAATCAAATCCCAATGCCTAATTTTGACCCCACTGAGATACCTAGAGTACCAGCACCCAATCCCTTAGACCCAAACTATGACCCGTGGTTTGACGATCATAGGGATTATCAGCAACGCTACCCAATATCAGAAGAACCCATGCCAAACCTAGCAGCTTACCCAGGTCTGGACCCTCTAGATCCCTATTATGATAATGATGATTACATTAGGGAAATCCTAGAGAATCCATATCCTCAGGAAGAACCCATGCCACAGTACCCAGATCCAGTACCAGCACCTGTACCCCCGATGAGTGCAGAGAATGTGCAAGAACTCCAAACCTTTGGTGAGGAGATTTTAGAAAGTAGTGACATGATGAGGCAGATCGGAGAACGACTCGTCCGGAAGTACGACGAGCGTAATATGGAGTTCTGGATGAACCCATATCAGTGATGGTGGTAATAATAATAATAATAAAATAAATATATATATATATATATAATATGTGTGTATGTTTAAAAATATATATATATATATATGATAATATATATATCGTAGTATAGACCACTTCGTGGTTAGTGATGCATACTAGTATTGTATTCTTATTCCAGTTGTATTGTAATAATTATAAATGCATACTATAAAATAGAGTAAGTCGCAATGCTCGACGATTTTGATCAATATGCGTGTTGTGTGATTGATTAAATATTATCTTGTGATATTAATATGTGGCAAATGTTTAAAATTTAGATGGACAACGAAGTGAACCAGGAAAACCAGAATGACAATAACCCTAATAATGATAACCCGAACAACGATAATAATGGAAACCAAGTGGATAACAGTGACATCCAACACATAGTGGCACAAGGGATAATAGATGCAATGCCATATATTATCAAAACAGTTAGGGAAGCAGATAATAAAAGTAACAATGGTAGTAAGCGACCCACTGAACCTGAACACAGCGTAAATAATGGACCCATACTTCAAGTGCCCATTCCCAAAAGAAGAAGAACCATGTCTTATGGTTGTTCTTATAAAGAATTTTGGTCTTGTAAACCAATGGAATTCTCGGGCAATGAAGGGGGCATTGCAACTCTACGCTTGATAGAAAAGACTGAGGCTGTCTTAAAAATAAGCAAGTGTGCGGAAGAGGATAAGATAATGTTTGCTTCCAATCTATTTAAGAACTCAGCCTTAGAATGGTGGAACACTATCCTCCAGTCTAGGGGAAGTGATAGGGTTTACAATATGGAATGGGAGGAATTTAAGAACATGGTGGAAAGGAAATTCTGCCCTCCCAATGAAAAAGAACAGATCGCAAATAAGTTCCTAAACCTTAGAATGACTGGAGTAGATAGTAAGGGTTATACTACATTATTCTTTGAATATGCTAGAATAGTACCAACCCTTGCATCACCTGAACCAGTATTAATCTCCCGCTACATCTGGGGATTAATCAGTGAAATTAGGCATTTAGTCAAGGCAGCTAGACCTCAAACTATAGAAGAATCTGTAGAACTAGCAAACACCTTGACTGATGAATTAGTACGTACACGAGAAGAGGATCAGAGGAGAAACCTAGCTCAAAAGCTTTCCCAAGAATTCCGTTAAGGTAATTCCAACCGTGGGAAAAATGTAGGTTCTACCTCCGCACCTTACTGCAAGGCTTGCAAGAAGAAACATTCAGGAAGATGCTCCACTTACTGCAATTTCTGCAAAATACCAGGACACAAGGAAGAAGATTGTAGGAAGAAACCAAATAATGGAATGTGCTTCAACTGTGGAGAAAAGGGACACATCAAGCCAAACTGTCCAAAACTAGTTCCAGCCATGAACAACAAGACTACTAAAAATTCTAGAGCATTTGTTCTGACTGCAGAAGAAGCAAAGATGATTCCGGACGTGATTGCCGGTAAGTTTATAGTTAATGATGTTTTTGCTAAAGTATTATTTGACTCTGGTGCAAACCAAAGTTTTATTAATACTTCATTTTGCAAACTTCTCAATCAACCATTAACTAAACTCCCACAACAATGTCTCGTAGAAACAGCAAATGGGGAAACCCTTAAGATTTCTGAAATCTTGCAGGGAGCAAGAATAGAATTTTTAAATCAAAAATTTATTGCAAACCTTTACCCAATGAATCTGGCCAGATTTGATGTTGTATTAGGAATGGATTGGTTAATAGCCAATAAAGCCAGTATTTTATGTGATCAAAAGTCGATTCAAGTAAATTCACCAAGGGGTGAAAATATCACAATTAAAGGAGATAAGCCATCTAGATCCACGAAATTCATCTCTGTGATGAAAACAGCAAGTTATATAAGAAACGGATCATTAGTGTATTTGATTTCTATAATCACTAACACTAAAGGAAAAGAATTAAAAGATATCCCTGTAGTATCTCAATTTCCAGATGTGTTTCCAGAAGAATTGCCAGGACTACCTCCAGACAGAGAAGTTGAATTCAGAATTAATCTGCTACTAGGAACAACACCAATTGCCAAATCACCTTACCGTTTGGCACCCGCAGAAATGCAGGAACTGAAGAAACAGTTAGACTAATTGTTAGAAAAAGGATTCATACAGCCAAGCTCATAGTCATGGGGAGCACCGATCTTATTCATTAAAAAGAAAGACGGATCAATGCATATGTGCATTGACTACCGCGAATTGAATAAAGTCACGATCAATAATCGGTACCCATTGCCGAGAATCGATGATTTGTTTGATCAATTACAAGGAGCTCGATTTTTCTCTAAAATCGACTTATGATCAGGATATCATCAACTAAAGGTACAGGAAGAGGACATTCCTAAGACCGCTTTTAGAACGAGGTATGGCCATTATGAATTTACTGTCATGCCATTTGGTTTAACCAATGCCCCAGCCGCATCCATGGACATGATGAACCGAATATGTAAGCCATATTTGGATAAGTTCATAATTGTTTTTATAGATGATATTCTCATTTACTCTAAGAGTAAAGAGGAACATGCAAAGCATTTACACGCACTTTTAAGTTTATTAAGAAAAGAAAAGCTTTATGCAAAGTTTTCAAAGTGCGAGTTTTGGTTAGAACAGGTACAGTTTCTTGGACATTTAGTTAATCATGAAGGAATTCATGTGGATCCCACAAAGATCGAGGCGATTACCAAATGGAAAACCCCTGAGTCACCAACCGAGGTTAGAAGTTTCTTAGGATTGGCCGGTTATTATAGAAGGTTTATTTGAGATTTTTCTAGAATAGCCATTCCCTTAACTAAGCTAACCTGTAAATCTGTTAAATTTGAATGGGGACCAAAACAAGAAGAAGCCTTTAGAATTCTTAAGCAAAGATTAACCCACGCACCCATACTAGCGTTACCAGAAGGAACTGAAGACTTTATAGTCTATTGTGACGCTTCTAAGTTAGGTTATGGATGTGTGTTGATGCAATGTCAAAAGGTTATAGCCTATGCATCTAGAAAACTTAAGAATCATGAAGAGAATTATTCAACCCATGATTTGGAACTAGGAGCCATAATTTTTGCCCTTAAGATTTGGAGACATTACCTTTACGGCAGTAAGTTTACCATTTTCACTGACCATAAGAGTTTAAGGTATGTTTTTGGGCAAAAGGAATTGAATATGAGACAAAGACGCTGGATGGAGATACTTAGTTATTATGATTGTAATATCCAGTATCATGCAGGAAAGGCAAATGTACTGGCTGATGCTTTAAGTCGAAAGTGTCATGAAAAGCCAAAAAGAGTACGTTCTCTTAAATTAAATCTACAGATAGATTTAAATGAACATATTAGAAAGGCACAAGAATCAGTAATCAAGGATGATACTGAAAAGTTAAAAGGATTGATTAAGGAATTAGAACAAGGAACCGATGGAAATTGGAGATTCCATAAGAAAAGAATGTGGATACCCAACTTAGGAAACCTACGCCACCGTATATTAGAAGAAGCCCATAAGTCTAAGTATACGATGCATCCTGGAAGTGATAAAATGTATCAGGACTTAAGAAAGAATTTCTGGTGGATAGCAATGAAAAAAGATATAGCAGCATATGTTGCAAAGTGTTTAACCTGTTCACAAGTTAAAGCTGAACATAAAAAACCCTCAGGTTTGTTACAACAATTGGAAATGCCTGTATGGAAATGGGAATTAATAACAATGGACTTTGTTACCAAATTACCCAAAACAAGAAAAGGTAATGATACAATCTGGGTGATTGTAGACAGGCTAACTAAGTCAGCTCATTTCCTACCCATGAATGAAACTTTTAGTATGGAACAACTAGCTAAATTGTATGTAAATGAAATAGTTTCATTACATGGAATTCCTTTATCAATTGTGTTTGATAGAGATAGCCGTTTTACCTCTCATTTTTGGACAAGTTTCCAAAAAGCAATGGGAACCAAGTTGAATCTAAGCACAGCCTATCATCCTCAAACGGACAGACAAAGCGAAAGGACAATTCAGACAATTGAGGATATGCTTAGACCTTGTGTAATTGATTTCAGATGTAATTGGGATGATCACTTACCGTTAATAGATTTTTCTTACAATAACAGTTACCACACAAGTATCAATGCTGCACCATTCGAAGCACTTTATGGACGGAAGTGCCGAACGCCAGTCTGTTGATCAGAAATTGGAGAAAAGAAACTATCCGGACCTGAGGTAGTGCAAGAAACAACTAACAAGATCATTCAAGTCAAGGAATGATTGAAAGCAGCACGTGATCGATAGAAGAGTTATGCAGATAACAGACGAAAGCCATTGGAATTTCAGGTAGGAGACAAAGTGTTATTGAAAGTCTCTCCTTGGAAAGGAGTGGTAAGATTCATCAAAAGAGGAAAGTTAAGCCCCAGGTATGTTGGACCTTTTGAGATTATTAAAAGAATAGGACCTGTAGCCTATCAGCTACAACTGCCAGTGGAAATGGCAGGAATACATGATGTATTTCATGTATCTAATCTCAAGAAATGTTTAGCTGATGAATCACTGGTAGTACCTCTTAAGGACATAGAGGTAAATGAGCAGCTAAAATTTGTAGAAAGACCTCTACAAACTGAAGACAGGAAAGTCAAGAATCTCAAACACAAGATATTAGTTTTGGTCAAAGTAAAATGGGACTCCAAAAGAGGACCAGAGTACACTTGGGAGCTTGAATCAGAAATGCAACGGAAATACCCGCATCTATTCCAGTAGACCTCGGGGAAATGAGCCGATGGAAAAGGTACTCATGGTTCGTGATTTTTCTGCTGTCTTTCCTGACGATTTACCTGGTCTACCCCCGAGTCATGATATTGATTTTCGTATCGACCTCATTCCTGAAGCTAACCCTGTTGCTAAAGCCCCTTATCGCCTCGCTCCGTCCGAAATGCGTAAACTTTCGAGTCAACTCCAGGAATTACTTGATAAAGGCTTCATACGCCCTAGCACATCTCCATGGGGCGCACCTGTCCTTTTCATCAAAAAGAAGGAAGGATCATTCCGAATGTGTATCGACTATAGGGAACTCATTAAGCTTACTATCAAGAATCGCTATCCCTTACCTCGAATAGACGACTTGTTTGATCAATTGCAAGGCGTTACGTGTTTCTCTAAGATCGATCTACGCTCTGGTTATCATCAGTTACGAATTCAGGAGGAAGATATCCCTAAAGCCGCTGTTCGAACCCGTTACGGCCATTATGAATTCGTCGTTATGCCCTTTGGTCTTACCAACGCACCCGCGGTTTTCATGGATTTGATGAATCGCGTGTGTAAACCCTTTCTCAACCGCTTCGTCATCGTGTTTATCGATGATATCCTTATTTATTCGAAGTCGAAAGCCGAACATGTGCAACATCTTCGTTTGGTTCTCGAGCTACTCTAAGGGAATCGCCTCTACGCCAAGTTCTCCAAGTGCGAATTTTGGCTTGAGGAGGTTCAATTCCTCGGTCACATCGTCAATAGTCAAGGTATTCACGTCGATCCCACAAAGATTGAAGCAGTTAAGAGTTGGATTACACCAAAAACCCCGTCCGAAGTTCGCTCTTTTCTCGGATTGGCGGGTTACTACCATCGATTTATCGCTGATTTCTCTAAAATCATCGTCCCGCTTACCTCTCTGACGCATAAAGACAAGCCTTTTGTTTGGGGAACTGAACAACAGGAAGCCTTTCAAACTCTCAAGCGTATGCTTTGCGACGCTCCCGTACTCGCATTACCCGATGGAAACGACGACTTTGTAGTCTACTGCGATGCCTCTAACCTAGGTCTTGGTTGTGTCCTCTTGCAACGAGACAAGGTTACCGCGTACGCCACTCGTCAGCTCAAAATCCACGAGAAGAACTACACAACCCACAATCTCGAACTAGGTGCAGTTGTTTTTGCGTTAAAGATTTGGCGACACTACCTTTATGGTACCAAGTGTACGGTCTTCACCGACCATAAGAGCCTACAACATATCTTGAACCAGAAAGAGCTGAATATGCGCCAACGCAGATGGGTTGAACTTCTCAACGATTACGACTGTGAGATCCGTTACCACCTAGGCAAAGCGAATTTTGTTGACGACGCTCTTAGCCAATGAAGCTATTTATATAGCGTTCGTAATGTTCAAGCCCAGCACGACCTCGAAGCCCTAATTCGTGACGCACAGCACGCATGCTTCATTGAGAACACCTTGAAAGAGGAAATGAAGAACTGTGGTGCCGAAACCCAACTTGTCACCAAATCGAACGGTATCTATTACTATCTCGACCGCATCTGGATTCCAAGTCGCAATAAACTTCGGGAGATATTGTTGACCGAAGCCCACAAATCCCGATATTTCATTCATCCCGGTGCCGACAAGATGTACCAGGACCTTCGTCTTCAGTATTGGTGGCCTTGAATAAAGAAGGATATCCCCTCTATGTTTCGAAATGCCTGACTTGTTCGAAAGTCAAGGCTGAACAAGAACGACCCTCTGGCTTACTCATACAACCCGAGATCCCTATATGGAAATGGGAGAGTATAGCTATGGACTTCATTACGAAACTTCCGCGCACGCCATCAGGTCACGATAGCATTTGGGTTATCATTGACCATCTTACTAAATCTGCCCACTTTCTGCCAATACGAGAAGACATAAGGTTGAACGATTAGCACGAATCTATACCGACGAAGTCATTTGTTGACATGGGACACCTTGTGATATCATCTCTGACCGTGATGGTCGCTTTACCTCGCGCCTTTGGGAAACTTTTCAATCCACTCTCGATACTACTCTTAATATCAGTACCGCTTTTCAACCCCAGACCAACGGTCAGACTGAACGCACGATTCGCACCCTTGAAGACATGCTTCATTCGTGCGTTATAGATTTTGGTGGTAATTGGGATTCGCATTTACCTTTAGTCGAATTCTCGTACAACAACAGTTATCACTCTAGCATTCAAATGGCACCATTCGAGGCATTATATGGAAGAAAATGTCGATCGCCTATTGTATGGCACGAGATCGGAGATGCGCAAATTACTGGTCCTGAGTTATTGCAAGAAACGACTGACAAGATCTTCCAGATACGAGACAATCTTTTGAAAGCTCAGAGTCGTCAGAAGAGTTACGCCGATAAACGCCGCAAGCCCCTTGAGTTTGAAGTTGGCAATCACGTACTCCTAAAGGTTTCACCTTAGAAGGGGGTGATTCGATTCGGCAAGAAAGGAAAGCTAGTGCCTCGATACGTTGAACCCTTTAAGATTCTGGAAAGAATTGGCAAAGTGGCCTACAGACTCGAATTACCAGAGGAACTCAGCAACGTACATCCACCTTTCCACGTTTTGAACCTCAAAAAGTGCCTAGCCGAGCAGAATTTACATGTTCCTCTTGAGGATCTACAAGTGGACGAAACATTACACTTCATGGAAAAGCCAGTAGAGATCATGGACCGAGAGACCAAGAAACTCCGATGCTCACGCAGTCCTATAGTGAAGGTTCGCTGGGAAGGAAAACGTGGCGCCGAGTTCACTTGGGAACTCGAGAGTGATATGAAGGCTAAATATCCACAACTCTTTGTTACGCCTGCGCCTTAATTTCGGGACGAAATTCCCTAAAGTAGGGGAGGCTGTAACAACCCGACTTTCCGAAGTCAAAGTCAAAGTAAAGGTCAAGTTGTTATTTAGATCTGGCTTTTCTTACTTAAATATTGCTTGTACTCTCGGGATTCGATAAATAGTTAACGCTACAATTTATTATTATGTGAAGTAACAATGCGATAAACGTAAATGAACGCTATCGCATCGCAATCTTGTCGCAACTGTTGGTATTGTCTTGTGTGTTATTATGTGCTTTACTTGTGTGTGCCATGTATATGTTTTGGAATGTTATTCGCAAACACAATCGCAACTCTATCACAACGCAATCTCATCGCAACCTTGAAACGCATATTACTTTTATGCTTGTTAGGAGTTATGTTATTTGTGCAAATATTGTTTAATACTATCACATCGCTTACTCACAACTCGCTTAAAGGCAACGTAACGCTCAACGCACGAAACGAAAGTCAGAAAATCAACTCGCACGCGCCGTCGGATCGAATGACCAATCGATCGAATGATCATCCGACCGGATGACTATCCGATTGGATGGCCATCCGATCAACTGGCCATCCGACCCACGTAACTTTCCACCGCCTTTCACCCTCTCACCTATAAATACCCCCCTGTCACATCAATTATTCATTAATGTGACAGCCCTATCCGACCAGCACGCTCTCAAGCCTTTTTCTCTCGATTCCAAGCGATTCTTGTAAGTTTTCATTCTAAATCTTGTACTTCCATCATCAACACATACTTTCTCATCATCTTCTGCATCAAATCACTACTTTTCACCATGAAATCGCCTGATTTGGACTGCTTTAGAGTGACGTCATCACGGGTTCTTATGAACACTGAAGTATGACATCATCACATCAAAGTTTGTTCGGACCTAAAGGATTTCTACATGTTTTTACACTGATTTCGCCAAGATCTAAACACTTTTCAACTAAATCAAACTTTTCTTCAACATTCTTCACTTTATACTCAAAACCGGTGAGATCAAGACTCGTTCAGGCTCTCTACTCACACTCTAGTTGAGAACCGGTCTGAGGACGGATTTCCACCGAAGAAGACGACTGATTCACGGGTTGAACATCAAACTTCATCTTGAACAATTGAGTCTGATCGAATGGGGTGATTCCCATCCGATCGACTGACCTGGACTTGGTGCGGTTTCCGTTGTTTGACACGTCGTCATGCCGTCTCCGTTAAATCGCAAACTTTTAAACTCAACTGATTTTACAAAGCTTTCAAACGAAAAGGTTGCTTGATCGAATAACCATCCGATCGAATGACTATTCCACATGTGACTTGACTAGTAATTTCAATACTTAAACAATTTTACAAAACTCCAAAGAATATCAGCATTCACTCGAATAGCCATCCGATCGAATGGCCATCTGTCCGGATGACCATCCGACCAGATGACCATCCGACCGAATGACTTGAATTATACTACAACAAAAACTTCAAAAGTTCAAACATTTTACAAACACATTCCTCTAATCGAATGACCAGCCGACCGAATGGTTATCCGTCTGGATGGTCATCCGATCGACTCACCATCTGATCGTTCATCTAACGCACTGTTACACGCTGTTCAATGCTTATGCTATCGTTCTGTGATCAGGATAATCTCCCCGTGCTCCCTTCAATCCAAGATTGTGTTTATTTACTAAACACGAACTGTGAGTATAGTCGAACCCTTTTTCGCTTAACGCACTTTTGGGTGTTACATACGTTATCTATATTAAATCACATCAACACACAACGCAAACACTTTTATACGCTGACCGCCCTCGCATGTTATACGTGTTTTCGATGAATGCGTGTATGTTATGTTTACACAGTGATTGTTGTCTGACACCCTAGCAACGATAGTACTATAGTTTGGACTCAGCACCTGTCGTGGACAGGGGTTGTTAAGGGTTTTACTTCACATGGTCACGGTGGTGACAATGTGTTGCGCATTCTACACTCGCAGTCATGTCAGTTGCCACATTTCTACGTGTTACATGCTGGTTATGCGTAAATCGCTTTCGCTATACTATATACTATTAAACTTTTGTACTCACCTTTACACTATGTGTATTGACTTTATTTTAACGTATGTGACAGGCGTCTAGGATGCTATGCTTGTTGATCTTTTGTGGAATCAAGATAGGCAGTCTAGAAACTACATCAATTAGAAAATCTAGGTTGTCGGACTTGCTTTGTTTGAGAGAAACTCATTATCTGTAATAACTATTTGTCGAATATTTGTTGATTGGTATGGGACAATTGACCTTAAAAATATTGGTAACATTTAGTTGTTATGGATCTCTTGAGCAATCTGGTTTGCCTAGTGCCACGCCCCGATGTTTCTGCCATCGGTCAGGGTGTGACAGATTGGTATCAGAGCCATAACTATAGGGAATTAGGGAAGACACGACCTAGTCCGGGTCTGATGTCTTAGAGTCGACCTAGTCTATAGTCTAAGCACCAACAGATCGCCTTGTGTGAACCCAGTAGGGGTCCTGCCCGAGCTTACTCTCGAACTCGCTAAACTACATCTTCGTGCGAACACCGCATACTACAGCTTCGCGCGAGGAAAGCCTTTCCTAAGGCTGGATACTATTGCATTTCCTAAGGCAAGCACACAGACGAAATTTCGTCATTTCATCCACTACACATCGCGAATTAATCCGGAGAAGATTCTAGGGCTTGTATCTTCAACCGACAATTTCTCCTTCAATTCTTCTCCAAATCAGATGATTCCAAAGCCTAATCTTATTTATTCTTCGTGCTCTATAATTCCATATTGTTAATTTTTGTATTTGAAGACTTTAGGAATCCGAATTGAATTTTTGATGAAACTAGGGTTCTTGCGTTCTTGAAATTGTGGCTTTTGATCTTAGAGATATTTTTTTTGTGAAATTGACTTTAGGATCATGTTAGAATAGTTAGTGGAAATTTTGGGAATTTTTGGACTTCAATAAGAATTATGAAGGATTTTTAGTATTATTTTTATAATAAGAAATTATATAAAAAATGGAAATTCATCGAATAAAATTTCATGAAAACTGTTTTCTGATAATTTTGGAAGATAGTGATAACACGGAATTTTTATATAAGTTATATAAATTTTGGTGATAATCTAATAATAATATCTAATTAAATTATAAAATACAAGTTGGGTATTTTTAATAAATCAATGATTTTAAAATTTTGGATTTATATATATATATATATATATATATATATATATATATATTCATGTATTTTTTAATCAATAAGACCTTAAGAATTATCGTTATTAATTTGGCCAAATGTATATTTCTAATATAAGCATAAATATAAATATAAAAATACATAAGATGTTTTATTAGTACAATAAGTTAGTTATCAAGTTTTGGATTTGTTAATTTATAAGTCCAAGAATAGGTCTATATATATATATATATATATATATATAGGGGATGGATCATGAGAAAACCAAAAAAACTAACTAAAAAAGCCTAAAAACATACCAAAATTTTTTTTTACAATTTTTTATAAAAAAAATCGCTATTTTTTATGTATGAAAAACAAATTTCACAAAAAAAAAATGTTGTATTGCACATGTGCACTAATACGGATATAATGCACATGTGCAGTACACATATAATGCACATGTGCAGTACAAAAAAAATTATATATAAAAAGTAGCGATTTTTTATAAAAATTTGTAAAAAAAAAATTGGTATGTTTTTTAGCTTTTTTTTAGGCTTTTTAGTTAGTTTTCTAGTTTTCTCATTTAGATGTAGTTTTCTCATGATCCTCTCCATATATATATTGTGGTTAGGAATAAATGGTATAAATTCGCCTTACCCTACCCTTGATTATTTAAATTTAAGACTTATATAAATATATACATATGTTTATTCTCGTTGTAATCACAATTATTTATTCTTGACTATTAATATAACTTTATTTTCTTAGAATCATGATTTACAAATTTCGAAATACAAAAGTTCCCAAATCAAGAACTCGAAACACTAGACCCATTGTTATCGTTCTGTTCATTTAGAATCTTTGTTATATTTATTCTAGGATGATTTTGTCATTTGTCCAACCTCGTGTACTTGTGCGGTAATTCTCGTGGATTAACTCTTCCCAACCTGTGAGTAATCTCTTCCATTTTCCCCGTTTTAACTTTACAAATTTTGGCGTGCGTCATGTTATACACATTTTGATTTACTTAACATGCTTTGATCAAGTGTTGTTATGTGAATGTTTTATGTGTGCTCTTTCATTCTATATGCTATCTGATGTCAAGTCTATTGCATGCTATTGTGTCTTGTGGATCCACAACTGACTAGGTTCCCCACGACCATGGGTTGTAGCCCAATATCGCCAACAGTATTAGACTCGCTCTTCGGGGCTTGAGACTAATGCATGCTATTGTCATGAGTTTTATATTTAGTTGTTTTGTGTTGTTAGTTGATTGTGTATTCTTGTTTGGTATATATTGGATATATGGATATGTTATTGATATGAGACCATTTTCATATTAACCTTAAGGTGCATGTTAAAAATATATTTTTTAAATAAATATAAAACTGTTTTCTATAGTTGAGGGAATTGCTCATCAAGATATTTGTTGAACCAAAAATATATTTTTCTAACTTGGTGCAGGTATTTAAGGTCGATAAACAAGTGAGAGGACACGTAGCATGGGCCTTAGGAAATTAAATTGAATTCTTATGATATGTTTTGTTTATGAACAATTTTGATTATTATATGTTATGTGACAATTTAAATGGATATACTTTAAATATCATAACAATGATTAGTTGTCAAGAGCTATGGGCAATCAGTCTGCCCCGTACCAATCCGCTGCGGGTCAGAGTGTGACAAACAGATCCACATTGATGCCAATACAGCGGATCTTTTTACAAAAGCTGTCAGCAACTCTAGATTCAAGGTGCTTGTGGACCTTCTGAAAATGATATGATTCTCTAACTAAGCAGTTTAAAAAAATAAAAAAATGTGCGTTTGCTTTATTAGGTAGTTCTTTTCCATGAATATTGGGCATAAAGTATTCTTCTTTTGCACAAATTTAGGGTGAGAAAATTTTAGATCAATATGTGAAATGAAATAATTGTTCGTGTTAAAGGGTTTGACTGACACATGTAAGGTGCTGTAGTTGAAAAGACTAGGATCTACTGTGATATGTTGGTAGGCTTGACGCTCAAAGTGATATAAATATAACGAATTATATACCATGTGGGTAACATGTCATGGTGTATGATTTTATAGTCTTAAATCTTGCGTTGATAGAATGCTAACGTATGAGGTTTTGGGTCTTTATACTGTTTAGTCATCCGGGGATATCTTGGTTGTCCTTCTGTTGCATACATATATATGCAGACCTAGACACAGTCAGGATATCTTAAAAGAGCCAAAGAGGCCAAAAACCCTAAAGAAGAAAATCTTAAAATGAGAGAATTCCGTGTGCTTATAAAATAAAATCTATACCAAAAAGGTATTTGTCTAACCCTTGTTGGACACAAACATTTGTGACTTTGACTGTACGATGGTACATACTTGTCACCAATTGTCCGACGTTGTAAATCAAAGGATGCTTCCACTATGCTCACATGCTACGAGGAATTGTTGTGCATACCTTGATCGCGGGGGTATGCCATGGAATGGAACACACGGGTACTATAGTATAAAATTACCTCAAGCATATCACGAAGTTGAAAAATTGAAAGTTGTGCATTAAAGTTTAAGTGGACAAACATATTGGCAATCACTTAGACCAGTCTGAATAAGTTCGTACTGAAAAGTGTTCCTTGGGCTGCCTGAGAATGATTTGATCATGTAGCAATTCTGTGTCTATTTTTGTAAATACTTGTGTGTTTAATTGTATTTGTTTTCACAAAGTTCTTAGGTGGTTGGATTGTGATTTGATCATGTAGCAATTCTGTGTCTATTTTTGTAAATACTTGTGTGTTTAATTGTATTTGTTTTCACAAAGTTCTTAGGTGGTTGGATTGTGGAAGGTCAGAAAATTTTCAGCCAGTATTGAAAGAAATTAGAATTGGTCTAGATTAGAAGTACTAAGCCCACCATAAACTTGGTGGGCCAATCAAGTTCTTACAACTGGCCCAATAACAGTTTGCCAATTCGAAGGGACTGGGCTTATAATAGGCCCAACCCGTGATTGTGGTGTATATGATAAACATGCTTTTCGAAAACACTTTTATCTCGAAAAACCTTATCATTATCTCTCTCTTTCTCTCTCTCAAAAAACAGAAAGAACCCATCTTCTTCTTAAAACTTTGGTTGTTAAAGATCGACTGAGGTGATTATATATATGTTGACTGTGTTTTAGTCTTGGCAGGTATATAGGTGTGAACAAGTTGTCGGATTTAGGGTTTAACCACGGACTAAAATGTTGAACAATGATATTTGAGTCGAAATCATGTTGTTTAAGTGCTTTAGATCAGAGATTTTAGTTTTGATTGAGTCTTGATAATCAGTTGCAGGTCCATTAATGGTGGATTAGGGTTTTTGTCAAGATTGGAGAAGATGATACATGGGTTTTGAGGCAAAATATCTTTTTAGATATTTTGATTTTTCGAGGGATTTCGAATTGAAACCCTAAATTAGCTATTAGAAATCTCCAAAGCTGCTTAGTCGAAAATTCTTAGACCCTCGAAAACCCTTGTTTGAACCTTATTTAATTGAACCTCTGTATAAACTGTTAAATGGACTTTTCGAAAACACATGTGAACCTTGAAAACTGACTGGAAGCCTTGGACTCGAAAACATTCCTTAACTCGAAATCTCTTGGGGATTGACCAAAGTCATGGTCAATCTTTTGACCATTGTTGACTTGTTGACTTTCGTTGACTTAGTCAAAGGTTGACTGGTCAAAATTCATCATTTTCTTGGTCTCACTTGGTTCGTTTTGTGCAGATTATGGACGCGCAACCTAATTTAGACCTAAGACAAGGACATAACCAGGCGGGTTACTTATCAGATCCTCCTGAAAAATTCTGTGCTGAATTTAAATTTGTGATTGTTTGGTTGAACACTTGCAAGATCGCTCACGCGTTATGAGAAAACCCATTGATAGATGCTGATCTGATTCAAGCTTTCTGGAAGACCACATCAATTGATCGTAAAGGAGCAAATGGTGGAGGCGCAATTGAAGCAACCATTCAACAGAAGAAGATTATTATTTCTGAAGCCATTATCCAAGAATAAAATACTCGTTTATATGGTGTAATTTAAATAAAAAATATTAATGTACCAAAAAGTTATGACCGTTTAAAAATCAGGAGGGGGGGGGGGGGGTTAGCTTTTTAATAAGAGAATAAAATGTAACTACTAACTAATTATCTATAATTTTGTTAAGGACGAGGGATTAAAGTGTAATGTAGACGAGATGATTAAATTGATGGTATTTAATCACTTGACATGCTGTAGTTATTAAACATTCTAGGATAATGACTAAGTACGTTGTACTATATGACTTGTACACTAAGGCATCATCTACTTGTACCTTTTAATCCACACGTCAATATTGACCAAGATAACTAGCGAAACGTCGACAAAAATAAGTAGGTCGTCATGGTTCTATTCCCCATGGCTCTATTCCCCAAACCATGATGAATTTGATTGCTGGTCAAAATAATCACAAAAATAGTTTATAAGATATGACAAGAATACGTAAAAGAATTATAAGTTTGTTGTGGAGGGGGAAAAGTGTAACCAATTACCCATAATTATTTTAAAACTCAGGGATTTAAGTGTAATTGAATAAGGTGCTAAAATACAATATTGTTTAAAATAACCCTCGTTTAGGGGTGTATGTATAAATTGAGAGGGAAAACCGTTCTTATTTTTTTAGGATGCTACTCGTGCATTAGACCGAACGTAGTGGGACGTTTTTTGCCCGGAATCTCGCCCGAAAACGCCCGATCACGCCCCGGTGCCGCCCCCTAGGCGTTTTCCGGCGTTATTTGCGAAAAAATGGACGTTGGCGTGATTTGAAAAACGTCGGAACTTGATTTCTTTGCCCAATTGAACCTTGCCATGTGTGTATACTTAGTTTTAATTAAAAAACAAAAGAATTAGTTTTAATTAGAATGTGATTTAAAAAACAAAAGTTGCAGGTGGTTGTTTGGGTGAAAGGAAGAAGAAGATGATTTTTCATTTCAGCCCCTGCATTTTGATTGTATTTAAAAAAAAGGATTTAAACTTCAAAAGTCCTTAAAAAAAAGATTTTGCATTTCAGTCCCTAAAGTTTTAATTAGATTTTGGCAATGTATTTTTTTTTTTTACTTTTTTCTGGTTTTTTTTTTAATTTAGTATTGTATTTTTTTTATTTAATAAAGGGGAAATGGACTGTATCACCCTCAACTATGCAAAATTGGCCAATATCACGCTCAACTTTCAAGTTGGCTCCCACCACCCCCTACTCGACAAGTTGGTGTCACTGTCACCCCTTCGTTAAAAAAACACTAACTGAGTTAGTTTTTTAAGCCTATGTGGCATGCAGATGATGACTTGGAAGCATACGTGGACAAAGCCTCAATAAATACTCGTTTTCCCTCTCTAATCAGTTGCATTTCATCAAAACCCAGTTCACCAGTTCACTTCGATGTTGGCGATCAAACCCTAGTTCCTTGATCATCGACGATTGCAGGCAAAATTCAGACTCCCAAGAGGTAAGGTTTATGTTAGGGTTGATTGCATTGTGATTTTACACACTGATTCAACTTATGGAGCGTATAGATGTTATGCTTTGGTACGGTGGTTGTCTTGATTTCTCTTTTGATCAACCTCAGTATATTGATGGTTATTCTAAGTTAATCCAAATAGATTTTGATCATATCGCTTACTTTGAACTAGTTGATTATGCACTGGAAACCAACGAGTATGAAAGTAGGGATTTTTATATGTATGGGATGGATGCGGATAATGGGGATTTTAAACTGTTTTATGATGATAAAGATGTGTTGGAACTTGCAATGAAGGCTAAAAATTGGAGTGAACCGTTCATTGAAGTCTTTGTTCAACATAGCCCAATTATGTCTGAACATAAGACCCACCACTGTTCCCAACCCAGTAAACCACAGGCCCAGTCCAGTTGCCAGTCCAATACCCATCCCATTAAACCTAAGTCTAGTTCCCAGCCCATTAAACGACAAGCCCAACCCAAAAAACTAGTACCCAAGCCCAGAAAAAAAGTAGTGCACGTGAAAGTGGGTAGGGCATCTGGTAAATGTTTTACAACTCCTGAAGTCCCTAGATATGGAAGTACATCAGGTGTAGAACCATGTGTTAAACAGGTTGTTGAAGAACCAGTACACGAGGCTTCATGGGCATTTGATATAGATAAGGAAACAAAACTTAAAGAGGTTGTGAAAGAATCAGTAAAAGAGGTTGTACAGGAAGAAGTCATTGGTCAAGATAGTGATAAAGAAGCTGATTTAGAACATGACAGTGAAGACAGTGATTACAATGAAGAGTCCAGTTGTGATGATGAGGAGGATTGTTATTCTGATGAGGATGAGGTTTTGGAAGAATTGGTTGGCTTAGATTCAGACAGAGAAGATTTTGAATGGAAACAATCACAAGATGCAATTAAACAAGCTACCAAGGATGAAGAAGCAGCCACAAAGAAGATACTTGAAGAGTGTATCAAACATAATAAAAAAGAAGGTAATTTGCATGAATCTAATGATGCAGGTTGTGCACATGTAGAGGGATACAGTAGTTATGAAGAATCAGATGGTGATATTGCCACACCAGGTGATAGTGAAGAAGATGATGTTCGAGGTAAAAAGTTTAGGGAAACTGCTCCTAGTGTAAGTGTAGAAACTAACTGGAAGAAGTTTGTTTGGAAAGTTGGGACAAGGTTTGCTTCAAGGGATTCCTTTAAGGAGGCAATTAGAAGATATGATGTGTCTAATGGCAGGAATCTTTTCATAGCAAAGAGTGATAGCAAACAAGAAGGTCGTGTAGTAGTCAAGTGTGTAGCAGGGTGTCCTTTCTATCTATTTTGTTCAATGCACACAGGGAAAGAGTGTTACATGAAAAAAAGTGTGAAAACCCATCACACTTGCCAAAGAAACATCATAAAGAACAGGAAACTAACTGCTAAGTTTATAGGTGATGAGTTCCTACCTTTATTTAAGGCCAAACCACACTGGTCTGCTAAGGAAATCATAAATGCTGTCAGACAAAAGTACAAGGTGATTATAAGTAAGTGGTTGGCTTATAAGGCTAAGAAAAGTGCACATAAGAAGCTTCATGGATCAATGAGAGATCATTACAGTAAGATTGGTTCATATCTGAATGCATTAAGGAAAGCAAATCCATCATCAACTTTCAAGTTGGAAACTGCTCCACCAGGTTTCATTAATCTAGATCCAGAGGCCACATGTGAAGCATTCTTCAGACTGTTTGTATGTTTTGATGGTCTTAAAAAAGGGTTTCTAGCTGGATGCATGAAGGTGTTGTGCTTAGATGGGTGAAGCATCCTTGGAGGAATGTTGTTAACTGCTGTTGGGAGGGATGCTAATGACCAAATGTATCCTGTGGCTTGGGCAGTTGTTGAAGGAGAAAACAGTGGCAGTTGGGAATGGTTCATGCATGAGCTACTGCTATGTTTGGAAGTAAATGATGCTGGGCTTTCATGGACATTGATTTCTGACCAGCAAAAGGTTGTTACTCAATTCTGTCTTCCTAAATCAGTTGTTTAGTTATTCATTACTTATGTTTAAATGCTTTGGCAGGGTCTGTTAAATGTTGTTTCAATGATGTGGCCCAATGCAGAGCATAGAAACTGTGCAAGGCACATCTATGCCAATTGGCACAAATCATTCAAAGATGAGGAGCTGAAAGAGTTGTTTTGGAAATCAGCTAGGGCTTACTCTGAAAGTGACTATCTACAAGCAATTGAAGACATGAAAGCAATCAATCCTGATGCAGTAGAGGCCTTACTGAAGCAGAATCCCAAGTGGTTTAACAGGTGCTATTTGAACACCCACACCAAGTGTGATGTAATAGTAAACAACATGGCAGAAACCTTTAATGGTTTTATCATTAATGCAAGGTCAAAACACATAATTCATATGTTAGAGGATATAAGGATTCAGGTCATGAGTAGGTTAGTGACAAAAAGGACAGAAATGGCTGCCAGAGATGTCATCATATGCCCTAAAATCCAGGAAAAACTTGAATTTTCAAAAGCTGCTTCTTATAGATGTGAGGTGTATCCCTCATCATATCAAGTTTTTCAAGTAAGGGATTTTGATGATGTCTCTGTGGATCTAGAAAAGAGAAGCTGCATGATGTGTGCAAAATGCAACATATAAATTACATCAATTGTGGCATAAAACTAACCTTTTTTTAGTATTAATGTTGGAAAAAGTGTGCTTTTGTCTTCCTTTTGTATTTTCAGGATTAAATGAGCTCAAATTAACAAAAGAAGCAAAAAGACAGCAAAATCTAACATAAATACAAGAAAAGGAACAAACGTGACATGCCCGACCCCACGACAACATCTTCCCAAGCAAAACAAGAAGACAGAAGACTGAACACGCCCCGTGCTCAGTGAGCACGGGGGCGTGCCCAAGTGTCAGCAGAAAAGACAAAGTGGTAGAAGCTTCTATTGCCCACCACGGGGCCGTGGTCAACTATAAGATTCGCAGAATCTAGGCAAATCTTCATAGTACAGATATGCTTCTGCACACGGGGTCGTGCTCAGCGGACACGGGGGCGTGGTCAACTAATAAGACAAGCTGCATTAAATGAAGAAAGAAAAGGATGTGGACACGGGGTCGTGCCCACTGGACACGGGGCCGTGCCCGAGCTTCTGTCCAGCCTATAAATAGGAGTGCTTGGCTCAAGCTCAAACCATCCCTTGGCACACCACCTCTCTCACACTTCACCCACCACCCACCACCACCATAACACCATCATCCATTGTCCATCGTAGAGTGTGTGAGTCGTCTCGGGATCCAAGATTGATCGTAAGAGTTCTTGACAATCAAGGCCATGTTTGCCTAAGTCTCTTACATCACTTGGTGAAGACAAGTGTCTAGTGTAATACTTTTTATTTTTAATCTTTTCGCACTTTTTACTTGGTTTTGTATTAATGACTTTAATAACTAGTTTCTTATGTTGAAGGTGCTTCTTCCTTATCGTTTGTCCGTGGTGTCTTGGCATTATTTTACTGTCTATATAAAATAAAAGATTTTCACCATTCATATCTCCACGGTCTATATGGAGGTATGTTGGCTACCTGGTCGGGGGGTTAAGGGAACGGTTTGGTAAGAGTCTTGCCGTTGTTCAGCGTTTAGAGATCCTGCAAGGGACCTGGGTCAAATTTAGTAGGACCTCCTTCAATACTTAACGGTATTGGATGGCGGGGGTCCAAACTCTTTGATCCCCTCATAAGTTAAACTGCTATTAATACTATAACCCGGCTACTTAGGACTGTATCCTTGCTGACTCAGACTACTTAGTCGAGGGTAACGTCACCTTCAAAAGAGGGGCCTACCATAATTTGCATTAATAACTTAATTAATTATCTTTCAATAATCCGACCCTTTAGGATTGTATCCTTGCTGACTCAAACTACTGGGTTGAGGGTAACGTCACCTTCAAAAGAGGGGCCTACTACAATAACTAAGATAATCTCTTAAATAAGTGCAAAAGTGCGGAAATAATCAAATGTTACACTAAACACGAGTCGGAGCCAAGTGATTCATCTTGTCTATCTGTTTTTCTTTTATTTTTATTTTCAGCATTTTTAGTTAGTTTTTATTTTCTTAGTTTAAAACATTTTTCTAAACTTTTGATTTGATTAGACGTTGAGGATAAACCGGTACTAAAAGCTCTTGTGTCCTTGGACGACCTCGGTATCTTACCAACACTATACTACGCTCACGATGGGTGCACTTGCCCATATGTGTGTTTGGTGTTAGTAAATTTCGTGTTTTATAAATTTAAAACTTGACTAACGTGTAAAAAGGGCTTAAAATATACTTAAATCTATATACCACCACACACGCATCACTGCACATGTAGAAAATGGGATTTAAGGGGATATCCTTGTAAACATGTATGTGCTGTTGCTGGTTTTTTACATAAGAATGCTGAAGACTATGTTGATGTGTGTTATCACAAAGATACATACATGAAGGCTTATGAGTTCTCAATACCTCCATTGCCTAGTGAAAGGTATTGAACCAAGATCAATCAGCCAATGGATCCACCACCAATCAAATCTGCTCCTGGTAGGCCCAAGAAGAATAGGAAGAGGGATCCTCATGAAGATCCAAAAAGGCCTGGGAAACTCACAAAGCATGGGGTTATAATGAAATGTAGTAACTGTGGGGTTAGAGGTCACAACAAAAGAAAGTGCACTGAGAAAGGGAAAACAATTGAAGGTAAATGTTATTAAGTTTAAGTTTATTCTTTAGTTAATTACATGGCTTAAAGTTTGTGTCTCAGATGGTTCTGCTCCAAAGAGACAGAAGAAGTCAACTAAGAAGGCAACAAAGCAGTCCACTCAAGAGGCAACCCAGCAGTCCACTCAAGAGGCAACTCATAAATCTACTCAAAAGGGAACCAACAAGTCAAGTCAAAAGGGAAAGAGAAAGACCAATCAAGGCTAAAGTTATATGTGATCTTTTGTGTTTGTGGCACTGTTATGTATGACTTATTTAAGTAGGCAATGTTATGTATGACTCTAATATTTTGTCTAAAAACACCTTCTAGTAATGTGGGACCAGTTAAGTAGTCAATGTATGACTTTTTAGTGTTGTTTGACCTTTTCTGTGTTGTTTGACTTTTGTTGTTGATTGAGTTACACATTGGTGTACATATTCCATTATGGTCATTGTGTACACTTTAATAGGTTGACTCAAAAAAATGATGACCATGCTTTCTGTTTGGTATGTTTTGGTTTGGTGATTCTGCTGTTTGGTTTGGTGATTCTGCTGGTTGGTCAATTTTGCACCTAGTTATGCAGTTTGAGTCACTTGCAAGTGCAGTTGCACTTTGGTTCATATTTTGGCCAACTTATGCACCTAGTTACAGTTTGACTGTAGTTTGGTCAAACTTTGGGCAATTATGCACCTACTTACAGTTTGACTGTAGTTTGGTCAAACTTTGGCCACTTTTGCTTTACACAGTTTGTCAATTTTGGTTCAAACATTGGCCATTTTGGCTTCATATGCAGTTTGAATCACTTGCAAGTATGGTCAACATGTACATTAACTTAGATGTCCAGTTGAGTCAAAGTAACAAAACACTTCATTTCATAACAAGTGGGCACAAATGGTTACAAACACTAAATACCACAACAGTTCATTATCAATAAATACTAATTCCACAAATACAACAATATGGCAATTGCAATTAAAAAGGTTAGCACATATGGTTTCTTCGACTTCGTCTTTGTGTCAAATCTCATTGCTTTCAAGTTCTTGTTCTCTTCTATTAACAACATATTGTGTAATTCAAGGTTCTTTATCTTCAGGTCTTTAAACGTCACTTGAGTTGAGGTGCCGTATGAACGTTCAACGAACATTTTATCAACATCTTCTTTCCAGAGGAAGAATTTGCAATCCCCTCTCTACAAAGCACAACAACTATAAGGAAATTGCAATGGAATATCTACATAACACCAAATTGATATGCAAATTCAACATACAGGCCAGTGAGAACAACCGTAAAATTCTTCACCGTGTCTTTCACATTTAAGACCAGCTACTCGAAGAACAGCAACAATGTCGTGATGACAGTACACATTTCCATCCAAATCGACCTTGAAGACTTTAGGTTTTCGAATTAGACCAGAGGTAGAAGACGATGGCATGTTGACTGAATGTTTCAATGGGCAATTAGGGCAAGAACGGCTATGGGGAGGAGGTATTAGGGCAAGAACGGCGATGACCCTCTACCTGCAATTGATCTTCGTCTGCAATTGATGGGGAGAAGATGACTTTGTTTGGGAATTAGGGTTAAATGGTTAAATTGATGTTAAACAGATGATATATCAAGTTTCTGTCCACGTATTGTGACAACTTGTACATTTAACCCCGATCGTCGAGAAGAAGGACATTTGACTTTTATTATTATTACTATTACTATTATTATTATTATTAGTATTATTAGATAATAACCCACGACAGGATAAATGAACCGTTTAACCGATAACCTGAGTTAAACGTGAATAATTTAACACAGGTAACCGTTAATTATTAACCGTTAGATGAATACGACAACTAACGGGTTTGTGCACACGGGCCCAAGCCCAACCCAAGCCCCCCCTACACACTAAACCCTAGCCTATATAAACCATTTATACCCCTTCACCCCTCATTTCTTCAAAAACCCTAACACAAACCACACTCCTGCTTCCTCTCTCTCGTCCGACCGTAGGTGCCATCTTCCGGCAAAGGTCCGGCGTTGAAATACTGGCCACATTTAACCCACACCCATCTAATCCCGAGAAAGAGAGGAAATCGGAGAGAGGGGGAAGCCGGCGACGGCACGGCGGTGACCGGGGGGCTGCCAACGACTGATAAGACGACAATGATGATGGTGACGGCAGTGTGGCGTTTCTCCGGTGACCATGGGAGCTCCGGCGACGGACTGAGCTTTCCGGCAGAGCTCCGTTTAACCGCAAAGATGTAGCAGATGATGCAGGTATGCTTAATCTCTCTCTCATCTTCACATCTGCGTTTGATTGTTCCTCATTCTTACAAAATTTCGGTGCTGAATGGTTGCGAGTGGGCTACGACCGAAGTAATGACGGGACTGCGGTGAGGAAGAGGCGAAGATGATTGGGGATGGGTTACGACAATGGTGACGGTGGTGTTTTGGTTCAGGTCCGAACTGTTTTATACCCTTTTGTGCTTCTTGATTTTATTTATTATTGTGATAATTGGAATGAATTAGAGTGTACATTGTGCAAACAGTCTAATTTGGAAATTGATTGATTAGTGGAGCAATGGTTAAGGTACAAACAGTTATATGATCTGATGGTTTTGGGTCGATTAATTGTCTGAGATTGTGATTTTTATTGTAAAATGATAGTGTACAAGTGATTAGTCTTTTTGGTTTACAATGGTGGTTATAAGAGGTGATATTGCAACTGAGATAATGTGGCTGAGATGAGAATGGGATGATGCTAGGAAATAGTAGTGATTCATGGCCAGTAGTATGATTATTTGAAGTCCTATGTGATTTATTGATTATATCAGTAGTATGTTGTGGTTAATATTAGGGTCCATTGCAAATTCTAGCTAGAAACTCAAGTGTGTTGACCGTCTTGGGCCTGTTCAATTTAAAGGGCTTGTTGTTGGGTAATGAGATTTGAAGTGTTTCATGCTAAATGATAGTATATAAGGGTGTTCAAGATATACAAAAATATGAATCTGTTAATTAAGACTTTTGCATGATAGAGTGATTTTTGTGATAAAATGGCTGCATATGTTTCGGTTGAAATGTAGTGATTAAACAATATTAGATGATGGTTGATTGGATCCGTTTAGAAATATGAACATGATGAACAGTTTGAATATGTGATGAATATTTGAAAAACCTGCTGATTGATCTGATTTGAATTGAGTAGAATGTTGAAAACATGTTAGTGAATTTTGATTGGACAGTACATGCTCATGAAATCTGATTGGATAGTACAAAAGTGGGAGAATGTTCTAGAAGGCTTCCACCTGTGCTTGCATCAGTGATTGCGAGTCGAGACCGCGAGGTTGCGACTCGAGACCATTGAACGACTACTCTAGATCAAGCATGCACATTAGGGGACTCGAGACCAACTTGGTTGCGACTCGAGATCTCCTGATCTCGACTCGAGACCTGACTCGAGACCTCTACGGTTGCGACTCAAATGTTCACAACTCGAGACCAGCTGATTGCGACTTAGAGTCCAGAGGTTGCGACTCGAGACCTCATAGTCTCGAGTCGAGACTACCTAGTTTCGGCTAGACTACTTCACTTGGTTATTGGGCCGAACAAAATGGGTGTTATGGGCTGCGTACTAATGTTGTTGTTTGACTGTTGATGTCTAACTGATGTTGTTTAATTGTTCATGCGTTAGAATAGGCCCAATAACATGCATGCTGGTATGATACGTGTTACTGTACATTATGCAAAGTGTGTGTATTATATGAAATGTGAATTACGTGCTACGTGTTAGATACGTGTCATTTATACGAGACGTTACTTGCACACGAACCTAATAAATATGTATAACCATAATAGGGTATGGTTGACCAACCTAACACGAGTAAATTTACTACCGAGCAAAGCAAAGGTGAGTTCACTACTTTTTACTTAAAGCATGCGTTCCCGGTGGTTGGGAAACGGAACGAAACACTTTTCCTGGTTTGGGATCGCATACTATCTCCTTGTGCGGGATACGGTATTTCTATCTCCTTGTGTGGGATACGGGTAACAACGCTATCTCCTTGTGAGGGATACAAACTACTTTTCTCCCCTTATGCGGGACTCTTAGTTAATTATTGTTTATACGGTAATGCAACAAGCAACACTAAACGAAACTCTATCACTTAAGTCCCTACCATTTAATACCGATTAGTCGCCGGGGCCTGGCGAACGGGTTATTAGTTAATAGCGCTATTTAGGTGTAACCAGCCTCACACCGACCCTCGTTACTGGGAACGGGAGTGAACTAATGTACTATGGCAAACCGTCAATGATGATAGAACATTGACAAACGGGGCACTGCGGAAACGTACGGTTAAGTAAGTATTCGGTATTGGAAAAACAGTTTAGTCGCTTACCTATGGGGTAGCTCCCCATCGCATGTATAAACGGATAAATTAACTGGTTAAAACAAGTTTTTGGAATTAAAACTGAGAAACTACAAACACGTGAACTCGCCAACGTTATGTTGACACTCTACTGCATGCTTTGCAGGTTGCTCGCTAACAACTCTGGACGGACGCTGCAATCGGATGGAGTGCGTGGTTCGTGTAACACCTGTGCCTTCACGGCCATCAAACAAATACCAAACCAATGAAATATTATATTTCATACTTGGGATTTGTAAAAATATGTGTATCGTTTACACATATCAACTCTTGTTCAATTTCAAGCTTTAAATCGCTTTCTGGAAGGTTATACGCGCACCGATGCGTAAATATAACCAGTTTAATGCAACAAACACTCCGGAATAGTGACATAGGCTTAACATACCTTAAATAACCTTTACATAACTTAGAAATAAGTTTTAAAGGCTTTGGTATGGCAAAATCAAGTTAAATCGCTTACAGGGACTAAATTTGACAAACTGCAAAAGTATGCCAATTTGAACTGTAACAGACATTCCGGAGCATGACCATAAGTTAAACATACCATAAATATCCTTCACATAGCTTAGAAATAGGCTTTGAGGTGTTCGGTATGCTAAAATAAACTTTTGTGTCATTCAGGGACTAAAAGCGTCAAAAAGTGCACAAGTTTGCATTTTTACGCATAACTTATGTTCTGAATACATCCGGACATCCAAAAATTTATGTAAGCATGACTATATTATATTTTAGTGTTCGCCATAAGAAAAATCCATTCGTCGCGTCATTTGGATCGTTTTTCGCGCTTATGCGCATTCCGTCGTAATTAAGCGAACATCGCGTTCGTACGGCTAAACGAACCGACATCCAAGATATTTTTGAACACATTTTAAGTTCCCTATACTTTAACTTCATTTTAGAGCTTTGAAATGGGGTTAACGGGCCTTAAACGTGTCAAAAATGACCTTATTGCATAACAGGGACTAAAATGGTAATTCTGCCAAACTTGTATGGCTACGATGCGTAGCCATATTTGCCCTACGATGCGTAGGGGGTCTGCAGACCAGATGCAGAGTACTTAAACAGCCTGTTTGCACATGTTTAAACCACAACCACACATTCTCCTTTGCCTAGTCATGAAGATAAGGATCATTCTTAGCTACCATGAGTTTCCGACAAGTGTACGCCTTGGATCATGGCACGTTTTCCATCAAACGATCTCAACGGTGGACCGAATACTATAAATACCCCATGCCCCCCATTGCATAACTCACTAGAATTCTGATTTGAGGAGCTCTAAGTTGAAACCTTTGTTTCATACCTGAGATTCTTGAATCGGGATTAGCATTCGGGGACCCTGGGTTAGTATTCTTTCGTTCTTTTCCTTATTTTATTGCTTTTCGAGTCAGAAAGTCAAACTTTGTTTGACTTTCAGCGTTGACCAGCTTATGGTCAATGCGAAGTTCGTTTGAACTTCGCAACGTGATTGTAATCACGATGGTTATAGTCCCTTGGGACTATGCCTACTGATTACCACGTTGTCTAGGGTCGTAGGGTAAGCGATCTAATAAATCGCTTATACCTCGAACCCGACCCATTTGGTCGATCATTAGGATCTGACCAAATACATTAGGTGACCATAGTAGGTAGGGAATAACCTTCCGAGGTTATACCCTATGGTCACATCGTTTAAGTAGTTGTATGATAAGTAGTTTATATGCCTTAGGTAAATTACCAGAATACCCTTTTCATGTATAATTGGTAATTAAGCATATGTAACCTAAACTTTTGTCACATAACTGATTATGTAACATGTTTAGGCATATAACACTTGTCGTAGAACTAGTTAGGCGGTCCGAACGCGTTTCACGCGAACGACGCGTTAAAGTAGCATAAGCTACCTAAACGGGTCGTAATGGGTCGTAGACACTTAGGTTAAGTTTCATTTAGTATGTAGGCTTTGATTAACCATATCACATGAGTTCCTACACTCATTTGGTTTACAAACCCTCATGCTACCCAGTCTTCCGATTTAGGTCCGGTTTATTAATGTAGTTACCTATATTAGGTGCCGTTTGATATTCCGCGATCTCTAGCATTGCTTGGTGGTTATCTTAGGACTTCTGAGCAATCTCAAGTGAGTACATAGACCCCTCTTTTACTGTTTTCCAAACTGTTTTGGGGTGGAACACATGTGCCTACTTGTTACTTTCGTGCTTTCCATTGTTTTTACATCATATACTTGCTATGCTCATTAGTACACTATTAGTACATGATTTCATTACATTTTCTACTTTGTATGATGACTTTGCATACTTAGTACATCATTTTACATTGCATCTCTGTTGCATATGTTCCAGTAACATATGGACACATTGTTTTACAGCTCTACCTTGTATGTTTACACTAGCATACTAGGTACATTATCTTCATCACATGCTTACATTTTGGTATGACATTTGGTTTGTTTAAATGATACAATGTACATTCATTAACACCGATCATGCCGCTCGGTAGTAGGTAGTGGTACCATAGGACTTGACAAATCCCGTTCCGGACATCCCAGGGAAAGGGGATGAAAGGAATGACCGAATCCGAATACATATTCTCTTGATAACTCACTTTTACATAGTTATCCGTCTGTCTCAAGGCTTGGATGTATGAATTTTCACAATACCGCATAAATGTTCATATTCAGTATAGCATGCATATATCTTACAAAACATAACTTTGATTTAAACCAAGTTTTACTTCAATACTTTGTTTTGTACATTTTTACTTATGGTTTAAGTAATCTAAATTTTACTTACCATACATATCATTTTGGTTATACATTACTTGACTACTTTTAGATTATAAACATTTGACATGGATATTTGACATAGACATTTTGACATGATTTACATCTTGACATGAACACTTTGATAGTTTGGTTTGGTTTGATTAAGTGATTAAGTAACGATGCGTGTGTAATATGATACAAGCATGGTGGATACGCCGCTGGTACTTCCTATATATAAGTGTTTGTATGGTATTACATGTCGTAACGTTATTTGAATCATTTCAGTTTGATACATAGAACATTTCATACAAATAACATACTTTTCACAAGACATTGATTTATAAACAACTTATCTTATGCAAACATATTTTACTTGGTTATTCATTTAACCTTACATTTATTTATACTTATCATCTGATCTTATCGTTTTTCAAATGATTTAAAAGACAAAGCAAATAACAAGGTTCATGACTAAACATTTTCTCAAACATAAGTCATGAATCTTATTTTCACAAAACCTATGTATCTCACAGGCATTTTTATGCTGACGTACCTATTTTCACATGTGTTTTTCAGGAGCTGTTGCATAAGATGATCAAGATACACATAGGCAGACTTGGGCTTTAGTGACAATAAAAGATGCAAGACTAGTTAATTATGTTGTAATTCCTTGTTTGTTAAGACATTGTAACACTTTTAATCAATAAAACGAAACTTTAATATCCATGGTTGTGAAACATTAATTCTGTTACAACAATCCCCGATGTTTCCGCCACGTTTTGTATGTTCTACGTGGTCGGGGTGTGACAGTTCGTAAGTAACATGATGATAAATTTGTGGTTTCAATTATGATGCGTTTTCTTTCCCTTTCCGCTGTGAACTAAAACTATGTTTTGAAAAATTTAAATTAGGTCACTAATTATGCTAATGTTTATAACAATAACTAATCCGTTCAAAATAATTAGTGGCTAAGATCCTGGTCGTCACATGCCTAGCGGTAATACTCCGCGTGTGGATTTTGAGGGTGTGACAGATTGGTATCAGAGCCATTGGTTATAGCGAACTAGGTTTTAAATATAAAATATTTTTGGATGGGAAATAAAATATTTTTATATGAAAACCAGACTATAACCGTTCTTTAGTTGAAACCACAACGACACCACACTCCGGATTGCAAGGTTCGTCCACCTCAGATACTCACCTGGTAATGGTAGGTTATCGGCATTTACTTGTACATTACTTATGTGTGTGAACATGTATGTGTGTATTCGTACAATTAGCATATATGTGTTAGTATGTATGTGTGTATATTTGGTATTCAACATGGTGGAACATACGAAGGCTGGGCTGGCGTGATACGTGTTAAGCAGGAGCGAGCCCTCCTAAACCTGATTCGAAACCATGAAACACTAAGAGCAAGGAACCAGTTATTCCGAGCCCTCGTCCACGTATTTCCCAACATCATCCCGGAACTACGAATCGACGCAAAGGATGTATACTCGATAGACCTGCTCAGGAAAGGCCTACTACGGACCACATAGAAAGTTACATGAACGAATCGACGAAGGGGAGCCACCCCTAGATATATTAGAAGGAACGATGACGCCATTCGCATCCTTTTTACCTGCGTGTCTCTTTTTCCCGACTTAAGTGGTGAAACTTGTTCCCTCACCTGACTGATCACCTGGATTCTTGAAGCACTTTAGTAAGCCTACACTTTCAGGACTTCTGTTTGCACATCCCGAACACAAGAAGCACGTGCGGTGTTTGCTTCTCATTACAGTGCCAGCAATCGTATCACCTTATCCTATCGATCACGGAACTGTCCCCCCCCCTAATTCCTCGTTACATGGTTAATCCTTGTTCAAGTTCAACCTTATAACTTAGCACGCCTCAAAACTCAGCAAATTGACACCTTTCTTACAAATCGGCAAATGTGGGGGTGTGACGCGCCGAAGACACAAACCAGTCGACCCACCGACGAGCGCGGTAACCTAGAAGCTTACCTTATCATTTGTTTTCCAGAACCGTTATTCTTTGACGACTTCTCTGATTCTGTGAATCCTTTCACCAGCTTTCGTACGAATCCGCGTTTACTGCTCAGGATGGTATCCCCACTTCTACCGTTTCTTTATCACGATATCCACGTTTCTTCATACGGGAACCTTGATTTCTCTCCAGATTAATGAATTCAGTAAGATCGACCTTTAGTCGACAAATTTCATAAACCCTGAAAATTGGCAACATTTACCTCAATCGTTCTTTTTCGAAAGCTCGTTTCCGCAGTTTCACCTCAAACCCCCCCCCCCACGACGCAAGTGCTACTTCAAACTCATTCGCACAACTTAGACTAATCCACTCGAACTTGATTCCCTACCGATCTGAGAAACCACATCCTGCTAGACGTCTCAGTAGACCCTAAAACCTACAGACCCGCGTGATGGTCATCCCTCTCTAGCTGCTTCTTATGGTGCTAACCACATCGACGAAACACTCCTTATCGACAAGCGACGTTCTTTAATTCTAACTGCATACAACGTGTGCATGACCAGCTACCTCGTCGACACCAGATGAATCCTTATTTGCCGATCCCAAAGCCCTCATGTTTTGCCTCAAGTTTGAACACATCGATTGCGACTATCCTTCTTGCAAATTCTCGCTACTTGCGTTATGTTTCACGGATTCCATGATCCTTATCCTACTCTACCCTGCACAAATCTCCATTTGGACGAATTACTCCCTACGAATGTTACTCGTTGGAGCAACGAGCCAAGGATACCCCGGGGTAACGGGTATCGCAAGCACTGTTCATCGAACTCGATACGATCAACACCTAGTTACGACACTCGGATTTATTCCATCCTGTCAAAATTCGACACTTGTTTCTTTCGACGTCGTCCGAACCTATTTCGAAAACCAGTGGGAATCAGGACGACCCCTCCGCTTTACCCTGATACTTCTACGACTCAAGCCGCCTTGCGCTAAGTTCTCAACGCGTGACTTTTAACGTCGCGAAGTCCGCCTCTCTCGATCGCATACGCAATCCCTCACGATTTAGACTCGAAGGAGTATCACCTAGCATTAGAGAGATGCCCAGTAATCCGCAACTCAAGCAATTGGAAGATAATCAATGAGGTGCTTCTATCTTATTCCATCCTGTCCAAGGCATTGATGAAATATCTGCTAGTAACGGCACATGACCAAAGAAACCAACAAGTTTTCGAATTTGCAACCATCTACGTGACATAAGTAGATGCTGGGCACGAAGTGCCAACTTCTATCAGTTTTGATCGAAACCCACGTATTGCATCCGATTCGTCGCAGGCTGTGCACAAGGACCTTTGGCTCACGGTTAGGCATGAGCACCGCTTATCGCCCGCAAACTGATGGTCAGGCCAAACGCACCATCCAAACACCCAAAGGCATGCTGAGAACATGTGTCATCGTCCTTGGATACGAGTGACACTTCCTTTTTGTAGAATTCTCTTCCAAACAACTGCTACCACACTAGCATTAGGCAGCACCATTGGAGGCATTGCACGAACGCAAATGCCAGTCACCCCTATGTTGGGCAGAAGCCAAATTTCCGGCTCAGAACTTGCACTTGACACAACGGGTAGGATTGCCCAGAATAGACAACACATGGCGGCAGCTCCAGACCGTCAGAAAGACTACGCGGATAAACGTAGGGAACCTCTAGAATTCCTAGTCGAAGACTGGGTTCTACTTAAAGTTTCACCCTGGATGGGTATAGTACGTTTTGGCTAGCGGGACGAACTTAATCCACGATATGTTGGACCATTCGAATATACCGAAGGGATCGGTAAGGTAGCCTCGCAGACTAAATCTGCCTGAAGAGCTGAGTGCGGTACACAATGTCTTTCACCTGCCTAACCTGAAGAAAGTGTCTGTCAGATGAAACACTCATCATTCCCTTTAAGGAGCTAACTTTTGACGATCACCTACACTTTATTGAGGAACCGATTGAGATCACTAATCGAGAAGTCAAAACCCTCAAACGTAGCCAGATACCTATCATACGAGTTCGTTGAAACTCACGATGTGGCCCAGAGTTTACCTGGGAACGGGAAAAACCAGCTGATGAGCACGTATCCCCAGTTGTCTGCAAACATTACTTCCAGCACTGAAGCTACAACTGAATTTCTAGAAGAAATTTCAAGCCAACAAGGGGATGATGTGACACCCCACGAAAACGTTTAAACAAACTAGCTTGTCAGTGGCTGCGCGCTAAATTTCGGGACGAAATTTCTTGAACTTGGGGATAATGTGACACTTCGGGTTTCCCTGTACGTTTCTTGGATGTTTTAGCTAAGTTTGCGAAAATTCATACTGTGTGAGATACGTATGACTTTGTGAATCTAATGCTATGAGAATTTACGTGCTACATGACTGTATTTGCTACGTGGGTTGCATGTTCGTTCTGTGGATCTTGTGCTACGTGATTTTTCGTGCTATGTGATTTTATGTGCTATGTGGCTTGCATGATTCGTTCCGTGGACTTTCGTGAAACTGCTTGCATCTCTACGAATGGTAATGGAGTCTATGTATACATATAGAGCGGAGTATATGACTTTTGCTTAAATTTCGAGGACGAAATTCATGTAACATGGGGAGAATGTGACAACTTGTACATTTAACCCCGATCGTCGAGAAGAAGGACATTTGACTTTTATTATTATTACTATTACTATTATTATTATTATTATTAGTATTATTAGATAATAACCCACGACAGGATAAATGAACCGTCTAACCGATAACCTGAGTTAAACGTGAATAATTTAACACAGGTAACCGTTAATTATTAACCGTTAGATGAATACGACAACTAACGGGTTTGTGCACACGGGCCCAAGCCCAACCCAAGCCCCCCTACACACTAAACCCTAGCCTATATAAACCATTTATAACCCTTCACCCCTCATTTCTTCAAAAACCCTAACACACACACACACACACAAACCACACTCCTGCTTCCTCTCTCTCGTCCGACCGTAGGTGCCATCTTCCGGCAAAGGTCCGGCGTTGAAATACTGGCCACATTTAACCCACACCCATCTAATCCCGAGAAAGAGAGGAAATCAGAGAGAGGGGGAAGCCGGCGACGGCACGGCGGTGACCGGGGGGCTGCCAACGACTGATAAGACGACAATGATGATGGTGACGGCAGTGTGGCGTTTCTCCGGTGACCATGGGAGCTCCGGCGACGGACTGAGCTTTCCGGCAGAGCTCCGTTTAACCGCAAAGATGTAGCAGATGATGCAGGTATGCTTAATATCTCTCTCATCTTCACATCTGCGTTTGATTGTTCCTCATTCTTACAAAATTTCGGCGCTGAATGGTTGCGAGTGGGCTACGACCGAAGTAATGACGGGACTGCGGTGAGGAAGAGGCGAAGATGATTGGGGATGGGTTACGACAATGGTGACGGTGGTGTTTTGGTTCAGGTCCGAACTGTTTTATACCCTTTTGTGCTTCTTGATTTTATTTATTATTGTGATAATTGGAATGAATTAGAGTGTACATTGTGCAAACAATCTAATTTGGAAATTGATTGATTAGTGGAGCAATGGTTAAGGTACAAACAGTTATATGATCTGATGGTTTTGGGTCGATTAATTGTCTGAGATTGTGATTTTTATTGTAAAATGATAGTGTACAAGTGATTAGTCTTTTTGGTTTACAATGGTGGTTATAAGAGGTGATATTGCAACTGAGATAATGTGGCTGAGATGAGAATGGGATGATGCTAGGAAATAGTAGTGATTCATGGCCAGTAGTATGATTATTTGAAGTCCTATGTGATTTATTGATTATATCAGTAGTATGTTGTGGTTAATATTAGGGTCCATTGCAAATTCTAGCTAGAAACTCAAGTGTGTTGACCGTCTTGTGCCTGTTCAATTTAAAGGGCTTGTTGTTGGGTAATGAGATTTGAAGTGTTTCATGCTAAATGATAGTATATAAGGGTGTTCAAGATATACAAAAATATGAATCTGTTAATTAAGACTTTTGCATGATAGAGTGATTTTTGTGATAAAATGGCTGCATATGTTTCGGTTGAAATGTAGTGATTAAACAATATTAGATGATGGTTGATTGGATCCGTTTAGAAATATGAACATGATGAACAGTTTGAATATGTGATGAATATTTGAAAAACCTGTTGATTGATCTGATTTGATTTGAGTAGAATGTTGAAAACATGTTAGTGAATTTTGATTGGACAGTACATGCTCATGAAATCTGATTGGATAGTACAAAAGTGGGAGAATGTTCTAGAAGGCTTCCACCTGTGCTTGCATCAGTGATTGCGAGTCGAGACCGCGAGGTTGCGACTCGAGACCATTGAACGACTACTCTAGATCAAGCATGCACATTAGGGGACTCGAGACCAACTTGGTTGCGACTCGAGATCTCCTGATCTCGACTCGAGACCTGACTCGAGACCTCTACGGTTGCGACTCAAATGTTCACAACTCGAGACCAGCTGATTGCGACTTAGAGTCCAGAGGTTGCGACTCGAGACCTCATAGTCTCGAGTCGAGACTACCTAGTTTCGGCTAGACTACTTCACTTGGTTATTGGGCCGAACAAAATGGGTGTTATGGGCTGCGTACTAATGTTGTTGTTTGACTGTTGATGTCTAACTGATGTTGTTTAATTGTTCATGCGTTAGAATAGGCCCAATAACATGCATGCTGGTATGATACGTGTTACTGTACATTATGCAAAGTGTGTGTATTATATGAAATGTGAATTACGTGCTACGTGTTAGATACGTGTCATTTATACGAGACGTTACTTGCACACGAACCTAATAAATATGTATAACCATAATAGGGTATGGTTGACCAACCTAACACGAGTAAATTTACTACCGAGCAAAGCAAAGGTGAGTTCACTACTTTTTACTTAAAGCATGCGTTCCCGGTGGTTGGGAAACGGAACGAAACACTTTTCCTGGTTTGGGATCGCATACTATCTCCTTGTGCGGGATACGGTATTTCTATCTCCTTGTGTGGGATACGGGTAACAACGCTATCTCCTTGTGAGGGATACAAACTACTTTTCTCCCCTTATGCGGGACTCTTAGTTAATTATTGTTTATACGGTAATGCAACAAGCAACACTAAACGAAACTCTATCACTTAAGTCCCTACCATTTAATACCGATTAGTCGCCGGGGCCTGGCGAACGGGTTATTAGTTAATAGCGCTATTTAGGTGTAACCAGCCTCACACCGACCCTTGTTACTGGGAACGGGAGTGAACTAATGTACTCTGGAAAACCGTCAATGATGATAGAACATTGACAAACGGGGCACTGCGGAAACGTACGGTTAAGTAAGTATTCGGTATTGGAAAAACAGTTTAGTCGCTTACCTATGGGGTAGCTCCCCATCGCATGTATAAACGGATAAATTAACTGGTTAAAACAAGTTTTTGGAATTAAAACTGAGAAACTACAAACACGTGAACTCGCCAACGTTATGTTGACACTCTACTGCATGCTTTGCAGGTTGCTCGCTAACAACTCTGGACGGACGCTGCAATCGGATGGAGTGTGTGGTTCGTAAGTAACATGATGATAAATTTGTGGTTTCAATTATGATGCGTTTTCTTTCCCTTTCCGCTGTGAACTTAAACTATGTTTTGAAAAATTTAAATTAGGTCACTAATTATGCTAATGTTTATAACAATAACTAATCCGTTCAAAATAATTAGTGGCTAAGATCCTGGTCGTCACATGCCTCGCGGTAATACTCCGCGTGTGGATTTTGAGGGTGTGACAGATTGGTATCAGAGCCATTGGTTATAGCGAACTAGGTTTTAAATATAAAATATTTTTGGATGGGAAATAAAATATTTTTATATGAAAACCAGACTATAACCGTTCTTTAGTTGAAACCACAACGACACCACACTCCGGATTGCAAGGTTCGTCCACCTCAGATACTCACCTGGTAATGGTAGGTTATCGGCATTTACTTGTACATTACTTATGTGTGTGAACATGTATGTGTGTATTCGTACAATTAGCATATATGTGTTAGTATGTATGTGTGTATATTTGGTATTCAACATGGTGGAACATACGAAGGCTGGGCTGGCGTGATACGTGTTAAGCAGGAGCGAGCCCTCCTAAACCTGATTCAAAACCATGAAACACTAAGAGCAAGGAACCAGTTATTCCGAGCCCTCGTCCACGTATTTCCCAACATCATCCCGGAACTACGAATCGACGCAAAGGATGTATACTCGATAGACCTGCTCAGGAAAGGCCTACTACGGACCACATAGAAAGTTACATGAACGAATCGACGAAGGGGAGCCACCCTTAGATATATTAGAAGGAACGACGACGCCATTCGCATCCTTTTTACCTGCGTGTCTCTTTTTCCCGACTTAAGTGGTGAAACTTGTTCCCTCACCCGACTGATCACCTGGATTCTTGAAGCACTTTAGTAAGCCTACACTTTCAGGACTTCTGTTTGCACATCCCGAACACAAGAAGCACGTGCGGTGTTTGCTTCTCATTACAGTGCCAGCAATCGTATCACCTTATCCTATCGATCACGGAACTGTCCCCCCCCCCTAATTCCTCGTTACATGGTTAATCCTTGTTCAAGTTCAACCTTATAACTTAGCACGCCTCAAAACTCAGCAAATTGACACCTTTCTTACAAATCGGCAAATGTGGGGGCGTGACGCGCCGAAGACACAAACCAGTCGACCCACCGACGAGCGCGGTAACCTAGAAGCTTACCTTATCATTTGTTTTCCAGAACCGTTATTCTTTGACGACTTCTCTGATTCTGTGAATCCTTTCACCAGCTTTCGTACGAATCCGCGTTTACTGCTCAGGATGGTATCCCCACTTCTACCGTTTCTTTATCACGATATCCACGTTTCTTCATACGGGAACCTTGATTTCTCTCCAGATTAATGAATTCAGTAAGATCGACCTTTAGTCGACAAATTTCATAAACCCTGAAAATTGGCAACATTTACCTCAATCGTTCTTTTTCGAAAGCTCGTTTCCGCAGTTTCACCTCAACCCCCCCCCCCCACGACGCAAGAGCTACTTCAAACTCATTCGCACAACTTAGACTAATCCACTCGAACTTGATTCCCTACCGATCTGAGAAACCACATCCTGCTAGACGTCTCAGTAGACCCTAAAACCTACAGACCCGCGTGATGGTCATCCCTCTCTAGCTGCTTCTTATGGTGCTAACCACATCGACGAAACACTCCTTATCGACAAGCGACGTTCTTTAATTCTAACTGCATACAACGTGTGCATGACCAGCTACCTCGTCGACACCAGATGAATCCTTATTTGCCGATCCCAAAGCCCTCATGTTTTGCCTCAAGTTTGAACGCATCGATTGCGACTATCCTTCTTGCAAATTCTCGCTACTTGCGTTATGTTTCACGGATTCCATGATCCTTATCCTACTCTACCCTGCACAAATCTCCGTTTGGACGAATTACTCCCTACGAATGTTACTCGTTGGAGCAACGAGCCAAGGATACCCCGGGGTAACGGGTATCGCAAGCACTGTTCATCGAACTCGATACGATCAACACCTAGTTACGACACTCGGATTTATTCCATCCTGTCAAAATTCGACACTTGTTTCTTTCGACGTCGTCCGAACCTATTTCGAAAACCAGTGGGAATCAGGACGACCCCTCCGCTTTACCCTGATACTTCTACGACTCAAGCCGCCTTGCGCTAAGTTCTCAACGCGCGACTTTTAACGTCGCGAAGTCCGCCTCTCTCGATCGCATACGCAATCCCTCACGATTTAGACTCGAAGGAGTATCACCTGGCATTAGAGAGATGCCCAGTAATCCGCAACTCAAGCAATTGGAAGATAATCAATGAGGTGCTTCTATCTTATTCCATCCTGTCCAAGGCATTGATGAAATATCTGCTAGTAACGGCACACGACCAAAGAAACAAACAAGTTTTCGAATTTGCAACCATCTACGTGACATAAGTAGATGCTGGGCACGGAGTGCCAACTTCTATCAGTTTTGATCGAAACCCACGTATTGCATCCGATTCGTCGCAGGCTGTGCACAAGGACCTTTGGCTCACGGTTAGGCATGAGCACCGCTTATCGCCCGCAAACTGATGGTCAGGCCAAACGCACCATCCAAACACCCAAAGGCATGCTGAGAACATGTGTCATCGTCCTTGGATACGAGTGACACTTCCCTTTTGTAGAATTCTCTTCCAAACAACTGCTACCACACTAGCATTAGGCAGCACCATTGGAGGCATTGCACGAACGCAAATGCCAGTCACCCCTATGTTGGGCAGAAGCCAAATTTCCGGCTCAGAACTTGCACTTGACACAACGGGTAGGATTGCCCAGAATAGACAACACATGGCGGCAGCTCCAGACCGTCAGAAAGACTACGCGGATAAACGTAGGGAACCTCTAGAATTCCTAGTCGGAGACTGGGTTCTACTTAAAGTTTCACCCTGGATGGGTATAGTACGTTTTGGCTAGCGGGACGAACTTAATCCACGATATGTTGGACCATTCGAATATACCGAAGGGATCGGTAAGGTAGCCTCGCAGACTAAATCTGCCTGAAGAGCTGAGTGCGGTACACAATGTCTTTCACCTGCCTAACCTGAAGAAAGTGTCTGTCAGATGAAACACTCATCATTCCCTTTAAGGAGCTAACTTTTGACGATCACCTACACTTTATTGAGGAACCGATTGAGATCACTAATCGAGAAGTCAAAACCCTCAAACGTAGCCAGATACCTATCATACGAGTTCGTTGAAACTCACGATGTGGCCCAGAGTTTACCTGGGAACGGGAAAAACCAGCTGATGAGCACGTATCCCCAGTTTTCTGCAAACATTACTTCCAGCACTGAAGCTACAACTGAATTTCTAGAAGAAATTTCAAGCCAACAAGGGGATGATGTGACACCCCACGAAAACGTTTAAACAAACTAGCTTGTCAGTGGCTGCGCGCTAAATTTCGGGACGAAATTTCTTGAACTTGGGGATAATGTGACACTTCGGGTTTCCCTGTACGTTTCTTGGATGTTTTAGCTAAGTTTGTGAAAATTCGTACTGTGTGAGATACGTATGACTTTGTGAATCTAATGCTATGAGAATTTACGTGCTACATGACTGTATTTGCTACGTGGGTTGCATGTTCGTTCTGTGGATCTTGTGCTACGTGATTTTTCGTGCTATG
Source organism: Helianthus tuberosus (assembly GCA_030545235.1). Taxonomy (NCBI): domain Eukaryota; kingdom Viridiplantae; phylum Streptophyta; class Magnoliopsida; order Asterales; family Asteraceae; genus Helianthus; species Helianthus tuberosus. Next base: position 28,627,229 of record CM060392.1, read on the forward strand.
TGATTTTATGTGCTATGTGGCTTGCATGATTCGTTCCGTGGACTTTCGTGAAACTGCTTGCATCTCTACGAATGGTAATGGAGTCTATGTATACATATAGAGCGGAGTATATGACTTTTGCTTAAATTTCGAGGACGAAATTCATGTAACATGGGGAGAATGTGACAACTTGTACATTTAACCCCGATCGTCGAGAAGAAGGACATTTGACTTTTATTATTATTACTATTACTATTATTATTATTATTATTAGTATTATTAGATAATAACCCACGACAGGATAAATGAACCGTTTAACCGATAACCTGAGTTAAACGTGAATAATTTAACACAGGTAACCGTTAATTATTAACCGTTAGATGAATACGACAACTAACGGGTTTGTGCACACGGGCCCAAGCCCAACCCAAGCCCCCCCTACACACTAAACCCTAGCCTATATAAACCATTTATACCCCTTCACCCCTCATTTCTTCAAAAACCCTAACACACACACACACACAAACCACACTCCTGCTTCCTCTCTCTCGTCCGACCGTAGGTGCCATCTTCCGGCAAAGGTCCGGCGTTGAAATACTGGCCACATTTAACCCACACCCATCTAATCCCGAGAAAGAGAGGAAATCGGAGAGAGGGGGAAGCCGGCGACGGCACGGCGGTGACCGGGGGGCTGCCAACGACTGATAAGACGACAATGATGATGGTGACGGCAGTGTGGCGTTTCTCCGGTGACCAGGGGAGCTCCGGCGACGGACTGAGCTTTCCGGCAGAGCTCCGTTTAACCGCAAAGATGTAGCAGATGATGCAGGTATGCTTAATCTCTCTCTCATCTTCACATCTGCGTTTGATTGTTCCTCATTCTTACAAAATTTCGGCGCTGAATGGTTGCGAGTGGGCTACGACCGAAGTAATGACGGGACTGCGGTGAGGAAGAGGCGAAGATGATTGGGGATGGGTTACGACAATGGTGACGGTGGTGTTTTGGTTCAGGTCCGAACTGTTTTATACCCTTTTGTGCTTCTTGATTTTATTTATTATTGTGATAATTGGAATGAATTAGAGTGTACATTGTGCAAACAATCTAATTTGGAAATTGATTGATTAGTGGAGCAATGGTTAAGGTACAAACAGTTATATGATCTGATGGTTTTGGGTCGATTAATTGTCTGAGATTGTGATTTTTATTGTAAAATGATAGTGTACAAGTGATTAGTCTTTTCGGTTTACAATGGTGGTTATAAGAGGTGATATTGCAACTGAGATAATGTGGCTGAGATGAGAATGGGATGATGCTAGGAAATAGTAGTGATTCATGGCCAGTAGTATGATTATTTGAAGTCCTATGTGATTTATTGATTATATCAGTAGTATGTTGTGGTTAATATTAGGGTCCATTGCAAATTCTAGCTAGAAACTCAAGTGTGTTGACTGTCTTGTGCCTGTTCAATTTAAAGGGCTTGTTGTTGGGTAATGAGATTTGAAGTGTTTCATGCTAAATGATAGTATATAAGGGTGTTCAAGATATACAAAAATATGAATCTGTTAATTAAGACTTTTGCATGATAGAGTGATTTTTGTGATAAAATGGCTGCATATGTTTCGGTTGAAATGTAGTGATTAAACAATATTAGATGATGGTTGATTGGATCCGTTTAGAAATATGAACATGATGAACAGTTTGAATATGTGATGAATATTTGAAAAACCTGCTGATTGATCTGATTTGAATTGAGTAGAATGTTGAAAACATGTTAGTGAATTTTGATTGGACAGTACATGCTCATGAAATCTGATTGGATAGTACAAAAGTGGGAGAATGTTCTAGAAGGCTTCCACCTGTGCTTGCATCAGTGATTGCGAGTCGAGACCGCGAGGTTGCGACTCGAGACCATTGAACGACTACTCTAGATCAAGCATGCACATTAGGGGACTCGAGACCAACTTGGTTGCGACTCGAGATCTCCTGATCTCGACTCGAGACCTGACTCGAGACCTCTACGGTTGCGACTCAAATGTTCACAACTCGAGACCAGCTGATTGCGACTTAGAGTCCAGAGGTTGCGACTCGAGACCTCATAGTCTCGAGTCGAGACTACCTAGTTTCGGCTAGACTACTTCACTTGGTTATTGGGCCGAACAAAATGGGTGTTATGGGCTGCGTACTAATGTTGTTGTTTGACTGTTGATGTCTAACTGATGTTGTTTAATTGTTCATGCGTTAGAATAGGCCCAATAACATGCATGCTGGTATGATACGTGTTACTGTACATTATGCAAAGTGTGTGTATTATATGAAATGTGAATTACGTGCTACGTGTTAGATACGTGTCATTTATACGAGACGTTACTTGCACACGAACCTAATAAATATGTATAACCATAATAGGGTATGGTTGACCAACCTAACACGAGTAAATTTACTACCGAGCAAAGCAAAGGTGAGTTCACTACTTTTTACTTAAAGCATGCGTTCCCGGTGGTTGGGAAACGGAACGAAACACTTTTCCTGGTTTGGGATCGCATACTATCTCCTTGTGCGGGATACGGTATTTCTATCTCCTTGTGTGGGATACGGGTAACAACGCTATCTCCTTGTGAGGGATACAAACTACTTTTCTCCCCTTATGCGGGACTCTTAGTTAATTATTGTTTATACGGTAATGCAACAAGCAACACTAAACGAAACTCTATCACTTAAGTCCCTACCATTTAATACCGATTAGTCGCCGGGGCCTGGCGAACGGGTTATTAGTTAATAGCGCTATTTAGGTGTAACCAGCCTCACACCGACCCTTGTTACTGGGAACGGGAGTGAACTAATGTACTCTGGCAAACCGTCAATGATGATAGAACATTGACAAACGGGGCACTGCGGAAACGTACGGTTAAGTAAGTATTCGGTATTGGAAAAACAGTTTAGTCGCTTACCTATGGGGTAGCTCCCCATCGCATGTATAAACGGATAAATTAACTGGTTAAAACAAGTTTTTGGAATTAAAACTGAGAAACTACAAACACGTGAACTCGCCAACGTTATGTTGACACTCTACTGCATGCTTTGCAGGTTGCTCGCTAACAACTCTGGACGGACGTTGCAATCGGATGGAGTGCGTGGTTCGTAAGTAACATGATGATAAATTTGTGGTTTCAATTATGATGCGTTTTCTTTCCCTTTCCGCTATGAACTTAAACTATGTTTTGAAAAATTTAAATTAGGTCACTAATTATGCTAATGTTTATAACAATAACTAATCCGTTCAAAATAATTAGTGGCTAAGATCCTGGTCGTCACATGCCTCGCGGTAATACTCCGCGTGTGGATTTTGAGGGTGTGACACGTATGCTTCCAAGTCATCATCTAAATGCCACATAGGCTTAAAAAACTAACTCAGTTAGTGTTTTTTTAACGAAGGGGTGACAGTGACACCAACTTGTCGAGTAGGGGGTGGTGGGAGCCAACTTGAAAGTTGAGCGTGATATTGGCCAATTTTGCACAGTTAAGGGTGATACAGTCCATTTCCCCTTTAATAAAGTATTTTGAGTTTTTAATTAAAAAAATAATTGTGTAATAATTGGAAGGGGCGTTATTGGACATTATTCCCACTACGACACTTTTGCAATAACGCCCAATAATGCCCCCATGCTGACTGGACTGACACATGGCAGAAAACGCCCCATGGTGGGGGCATTATTGAGCTAACCACTACGCATGGTCTTATAATATTAAATCCAACAAACACCAATGATCTCTTGGTCTAGTGGTTAAGGGAGGTGGGAAGCTTTGCTTCTTTTGTAGGTCATGGGTTCAAATTCAGGCAATGAATTTTAATACTAACTTAGTGATACTAAGACCGCCCGTAATGGGGCGTGATTTATAAAAAAAAATCGAAGAAAACGCCCGAAAAAGCCGAGAAGCCGCTACACCCCGGCGTGTTTCGGCGTGATTTTGGGCAAATTTGGTTTTGGCGTTCTTTGAATCACGCTATTTGGGCAATTTGTTGGCCAATCAGATAAGGCCATGTGGTTTAGAGAGATGGAGATGGAATTTTTGGGTTGGGTCCGCCGGAATTGTTGCCGGAAAAGCTGGAATGCAGGAAACGAAGAAGAAGATGGAATGCAGGAAAAGGTTTTAAAAGTTTAGTTTTGACAACTTTGGTCCCTGTGGTTTAGATATAGTTTTAAATTTAACTTTTGAACTTTTGAATTTTGGTCCTTGTGGTTTAGATATGTAATGTTTTCTATTTAACTTTTGAATTTTTTTTAAGAATGTAATGTTTTTTATTTAAATGAAATTTAATTAGTTTTAATTAAAATTTTTAATAATTGTGTAATGATTGACGGGACATTATTGGGCATTATCCCACTACGCCCTTTTTTGTAAAAACGCCCAATAATGCCTCTTTACTGACTGGACTGGCACATGGCGGAAAACGCCCAAAGGTAGGGGCATTATTCACTAAACCACTACGCATGGTCTAACATATTAATTTACTAACCCGATTAATCGTGATTATTGCAACAACAACAAACCTTTATCAATCAAATCAATCATCTTCCTGGCTCTATTCCCCAAACCATGGACGGAAGAGAACCGCAGAGCTCAACGGCAGCAGCCGCACGGTACACACTACCTCCGTCACGACTAGCATCCGAAGACATACTCTTCTGTATCGATGTTGATCCGGAATCGCTCGTTGAAATGAAGAACACTAGCGTCAGCGGTAGACCTTTTACCAGATTGGAGTCAATCAAGCAAGCAATTCTTCTCTTCATCAACGCTAAGCTCGCCATTAATCCTGATCATCGCTTCGCCTATTTTGCTCTCGGAAAATCGCCCTTTTGGGTATTTCTTTTTCTTTAATTTTTTTATTTGTGTAGGGTTTGGATTTCCTTTGATTAGGTTTTTGAATGTGAATTTAGTAGGTGAATCTTTAGGGCAAAAGGTTATTATGTGTAGTGGAAACCTTAATTTTGAAAGTGTATGATGTTGGTGGCTCTGTTTAGTGAAGACTTGACCTAATGGTTATGTACTCTGCAGTTAGTCATTAAGGAATATGTATGGGGATTTAATGGTTTAAGAACAATGGTTAGTTGTGTGCAAAGAGGGATATGAGAATTGGGTGATTTGAGATAAAATTGCACAGATTGTGAAAGAAAAATTATAAACTTATAAAGTAAACAAGTTAAAGTGATGAATGGGTTGAATCGGACCTCGCTATGTTGCGGTTGGCTTGATGTGTTTTGCAGTTTGCACTACGTGGGCATGCTTTAAGGCTCGTTTTGATTCTATTGTATTTCACGGAATTACAGCTTTACTGAATTAATCTATGTGCTTGGAAGAAGAGATGCATGGGTCATATAACAATGTATTTTGTTAAGTAAATAAGATCGGTTGCTAGGCATCGTTAGGGAATGCTAAGAAGTCACACTCTGTAGCTAGTTAGGTTATAGTAAACAAGTGGAAAGGGAAAAGAAATAGATATCTTATAGGTAAGCGTTGGTGTTGTGTGAGATTCTCCTCTTTGGTCAATCAAAAGCTAAATATCACGGATTCACGGTCATAAGCTTCTAATATAAGTATATGACTATCCTTGATTAATCCTTAAGGTCTTGTATTCCATTAAAAGTAATTCACCTTCTCTTATCTGCTATATCAGTAGGCTTGATATTATGAGGATACATCCAACAATATGTTACTACAACCTGTATGGAGCGTCACATTTTTTTATCCAGTATACTTTATTTTACCTATCGGTTTTAGAATTAAGAAAAAGATTTGTTGATAATCTGGGCATAAGAAGTTTAGGTCAAACAACAAACCATAAGGCACTTAAGTAAATGAGTCCCAAATATTGACAAAAAGGATATTCATGCGGAATCAGTGGTTAAAAACAATGCTTGTTAAGACAAAATGGGTCGGTGGAGTGGTTTGAGAAAAGTATCTGAAAATTGGGTGATTGGGATAAAATACACAAATTGTGAAAGAAAACAAAATAAACAAGATTAAGTGATGAATTTGTTGAATCAGACCTCTCTATGATGCAGTTGTCTTGATGTGTTATGCACTACATGGGCATACTTAAATGCCCATCTTGATTCTCTCATATTTACAGATTTACAACTTCACTGAAACTAATCTATGTTCTCGGAAAAAGAGATATATGGGTCATGTAACGCCATATTTTAGTAAGTAAATGAGATCAGTTGTTGGACATCGTTAGAGAATACAAAGAAATCACACTCTGTATCTGAAGAGATCAATACCAAATGAGAAATTAGGTTACATTAACGACTAGAAAAGGAAAACACACTATTGGCTCCAAGCATTCTATCTTTTACATGCTGTTGGATGATAATTTGAGAAAGTTCCCTAACTGTCGATATAAATGAATCAATTATTAAAGTCTAATCATTTGTGATCTCTCCTGTATAATTGAAGCTTAAGAAGGAGTTTAGCAGTGACGTTGACTCAGCACTTGCTGCATTTCGAGGCATCACCGTTGATTCTTCTTCTGCTGGTCACGCAGATCTTACACATCTCTTTAGAGTGGCAAATCATGAAGCTAAAAAATCTCGTGCACAAAACCGTATACTAAGGGTGGTGAGTATATCCATATGATTATCATTTGACGACGCATATATTCACTTTGTTCACTATCATTCCACTTTATTCTCGCACTAGCCGCTGCATTGTATAGTTTTGCTATCTCCCACTATATAATTCGAATGCCTATTTAGTTATTTACCTAATCCTGTTTAACATACGGTTAACCATTGTGTTTGCTTGTTGTTCCCAGATCCTACTCTACTGCAGATCATCAGTAGCACCACAACACCAATGGCCCGCAACCCAAAAGCTTTTCACATTAGATGTGATTTACCTTCACGATAAGCCCGGGCCCGACAATTGTCCACAGAAGGTGTATGATGGTCTGGTGGATGCCCTTGAGCAGGTCAGTGAATACGAGGCTTACATATTTGAAAGCGGTCAGGGCCTGACACGTGTCCTCTTCCGCCACATGTGTCTGCTTTTATCACACCCTCAACAACGGTGTGTCCAAGATGATATCGATATTCCCAAATCTCTTACAAAGAAGTCACTTGCAGTGGATCTGGTCCCTGCTGATCAGGAATGTGTTCCTGTGTCCAGTCAGTGACTTGCTTTGTATACAAAAATAATGTAAGAATCCTTAGTTTTGTTGCGGATTTAAGACTATTAATGTTGTAGAAAATAATGGCTCTTGTGCTGTTTTTGTTGGTTTGGATTCATGTATTCAGTTTCTATCTTTTGTTATCACAAGTGATGATGTTGGTGTTCATCAGAGTTGGAAAGACGAGTGGGTCGGGTGGGTAACAGGCTAAAAGTTAACTTGAAAATATCTGTTCATTTAATTTTTCTTTTATTAATAGTTGATATGAATTTTTAAGCCTTAATAATGATATATACTGTATACATTTGAATATAGTAGATTAATTTTTTAATTTAAAAAGATTATGCAAAAGTTGCATGCATTGAAGAACTAAATATACCCCTTGCATGTTAGGAGTGTGAACGAATCGAATAAAGGTGAACAAGTAGGTTCATGTTCGTTAGTTTAGCTTTAACAAAACAAACGATCGAACACAAACAATTAACAAACGTGGTTTTCTTGTTTGTATTTGTTAAGAAAATGAACATCTTTGCTTATTTCCCTTCATTAATAGTGTAAACGAACGGTTCACGAACATGACCGAGCAAACATAACCAAACATAGATTAAGCATAACCAAGATAACACTAATTAAAAGCACATGTGAACATCAGTTTGTTCGACTTACAAAACAATATAATTACTAGACAAATGAACGAAAACCAACAAACATCAGTTTGTTCGACTTACAAAACAATATAATTACTAGACGAATGAACGTAAACTAACAAAAATAAATGAACAAACATTAACGGATTTATATGAACAAACATTCATGATAATAAAATAAAAAACAAGAGGGCGTCTATGTGCATTCATAAAACTAAATGAACAAAAAGAATTGCTCATGTTCCATAAACAAATTCTTGACGAGCAATTCAGGGAAAAAATCATTGAACGCTCGATTTGTTTGTTGTAGGCCTACAACATGTAAAAAGGAATCACACTTGCAAGAATACAAAACTTGTATAAACCTTCAGAGCTATTGCCGCCATCATTACTTTCGTCACCATGACAATTAAGTTCGATGTTTAAATATGCTCTAAAACCAGATTGACTTCTTGGTTCCAAAAAGTATACATGATTGATTTGTTGTTTTGACAAAAACAGAGTGAAATCGGACTATTAACATCCACTTGAAAACTGTCATTTTGGGTCTCTTTCAATATCTGTAATAGTTTGCCGTCAAACTAAATTGAAAAAAAAAAAAAAATAGTGCAAGTAATAGATGTGCACGCCTGTAAAACTAACAGAATTTAGAAACAAAACCATCACAAAACCTTTGTTGCTTATCCACTAGCATTATCCAGAACCAGAAAAACCTTTAACATCTCAACAGAGTCAACTCACTGGCTATTAAATTGCCTCGTCTTTTGGGTCCTCAATGTGAACCAGATCCTCATAGGAAACGGGCACACGGATTCTTTCATGAACAGGTCGTTTCTGAGTCTGTTTTTCTTCGATTCCATCTTTTTGCACTCCAGCCTCTGCCTCTGCTGCGTCACCCCCTACTTTTGGACATATCAGTTTGTTCTGGTTTGGTGCTTTCCTTAAATCCGGTTGTTTAAATTGCTTCTGCAAATATAAAAGACAGAAACCAGTGTAAGCAGCGGCGGACCCAGGATTTTTTTCCAACGGGGTCCAATTTTTTCGGTGTTTAAAATTTTCATAGCAAAACGTTAAAATTTTCGGGTCGGTTCTCGTTCGGGTCGGGTCAGAGCAAGGTTTGAATAAAATTTAAAAAAAAACAAAAAAAACAAGCTATATAAGAATTGAACCCATGACCTCTTGCTGGTAAAGAGGGGGATTTACCACTACACCAGCTTTCCTTTTCTTTCTATGGTGTCCACCTAATAGTATTTATGGGGTCCTTAAAAAATTTCATATACCGAATCTACTTTTTTTTAAAAACATTGGGGTCCGGGGAACCCGACCCACTTTATGTGGGTCCGCCCCTGAGTGTAAGCTGGATTTGAACCTGAAACCTCTGGTGCTTACAACTGTGCCACTCGTTGAAGGTTATCATCATTTATTACTTAGGTAATTGAAAAGATAAGAGATTACACGAGCAATGCAATTTTAGTTAACGTGTAAAGATAAGTTATTAACGCACCTCAAACTCCTTCCCTTTTTTCATAATCTCCTTAAAAGCATTTGGGTCGCGGGTTTTCAGAATGTTCCATAAAATCCCACCACCAAATTTTAAGCGACTTCCATCAGCGGTTTTCTGACCGCCACAAGCTTGAATTGCATCCACCTGTTACCATTTCATCATCATCAAGCAATCCAAGATATAATAACAAAATAAGCATTCTACTATCACATAAACAATCTCATTCTAATGTTGAATTCAAGATACACAAATTGAAGCCGATCACACATAATCATAAATAATCATTAATCAACAAACAGGATGAATTTAATGAAGTACAAATGTTTCTTGAGAGTGCAACAAGTTTCGTTTTAATTTATGTGTGATGGACTGGAATACTGGACTGTGATTGTTTCTTTTAATTGGTGTGTAATACGTGTATAAATGTTTCTGTTTTCATACCAAGTGATGAAACTGCAATAGGAAATTATGAAGTAATACACATCCAGAGAAAATGTCAGCTCAAGAATCCAGACTCAAATTGACATAAATGGCTTCTGCAAGACAAATCTGCGATTGTAGGTAAACAATATTGAGCATCAGAGACTAGAAAACAAAAGTATTCTACAAGGATTGATTTTGAACACCACTGCAGTTCTAAGATGTTCCTCTCACCTTCAACAACAAACAATAAATGGTCGTTTTTCTTCGCTTCCGAATATCCAATAGGCAAGATTGTGCAAGAAGTTACAGCTCACAAACGAGAAGGCTCTAGAATATAAAACAATAAACTAGAAAAGAAAAAAACAAAACTAACCTGGTTTGTATACAATATTTGAATATTGGACAAAAACTATAAAAGCTCTGTAAGTGTGATGTTATTAAACAATATTTCCTTATCATTTATATGATTTTTTTTTTTTTTTGGTTTTGGCACTAATGTGTTGCTTCTAAGCCTCGATGCATTTCTCCATATATCATCACACAAAACGTGTTTCTTATGGATGGGTCAATATAGGTTGTGTTCAACTATAAAGACTTAACAAGTCAAATAGAGACTAGCTAAAAGAAAAAAGGTCAATCGGGATAAAAGTCACCAAAGATGTATTTTCAATGCATACAAGGATAGAACCTCCTAAAAACATATTGTCTATAGATTTAGATTATTACTGAAATGAACATTTTGATTGATATATTCATTCTACTCGTAAATAATGCTAAAACACTTAACGGTGTATTAATGATTTTCCAACAAAAAATTAAAGATAAAATACCTCTTTCACAAGATCACTCAGAGCAGCCACACCCAAACAGCCCACTGCAGTCCAGATGAGGTAAGACTTCCGTTCTTTCAAGTGCCTACACGTATCTAAAACAAATCTGCAAATGACATACAAGCCATCAACTTTGGATTAGATTTAGCTCAATCAATATAACTTGTGACAGGTGAAACGATTCAAAAGTGGAAGTATGAGAAAATATACCTGTTAATATCTTTGACATCAGAACCTGATCCACCCTTCTTTTTCTTATTTTTCTTCTTCTTATTCTTACGTTTACGGTTTTTAGTTTCAGATTCTTGACCTGCAGAATCACCAACCATGCTGCTGCTTTGTGCCAACTCAACTTGATGATTGTTCCCAACCAGCTCTCCTTCTTCTACGTCGACCATATCAACGTCTTCCATATCTTTAACATTCTCAGCATCGAATATGGAATCGAGCAAACTCTCTTCTCCCTCCATGAATAAAACAAAGCTGCAAGATATCAAGAACACAAAACAATTATCGAACATCAGCAGAAGATACATAAACGTCTTATATCTTTACTTAAGATGGAAAAATGTCTTCTTGATACAACAATATATGCTTCTTAACAAAGTGTTTGGCTTCACAAGTCTTAAGTAAACACTTTACGACAAGTGCTACGTCTTATGGTAGTACAGCAGCGTGGTATCAACAACAACAGGATCCACAAAAAGCTGCACATTAACCATCTAAATACCCTACAGAACAATCCCATTGAAAATTCAACCAAGCCGGCAACACTGGCAAGCAAGATTCACAACTAATCTGCCTAAGAAAATAACAAATCATACAATATCTCCTAAAATAACACCACATGTATTACATGAAAGTTTCTAAAATGAACTTATGGGAAATTAAGATTCTACATGATTCTAAGAAAACAAAAAAGCATTGGTAATGGTAGCTGCTTCAATCCTCAACTGGTCATTATTAGGGCATGTATAGCATATACTGACTACATTCATAAAACTCATTGACACAAAACGTCGAACACCTGGTGTGCAACCCTATTTCTCCTCAATAACTAGATTCATATATGTATTATCTCTAACCCATATTACAACAAAACAAATATGTGATTTCGAACAAGCAAAAAGTAGAATTGTTACCAATAGAACCAAGAATTGATGTAATAGTAATATGCCCAAATTAAACAACAAGAAACCCAGTACCCAATTCAGATTTCTTGAATGATTGGCTAGTCTAGAAAACAATAAGAATACAAATAAAATACGCGTACTATGAAGAGAGACGAACCAGTGATCAAAACCTCGACGTCGAGAAGCCAATCGACAGCGCCGCTAACGAAAATTTTGCAAGCTCGTAATGTATATCTATGGCATATAAAAAATAACGGAAAAATCTCTTATTTTATATTTTGAGAAAAATGCCAGTCCATCTGTTTATCCATTTTTCACCTTTAGTCCTTAACTTTCTAAAATTACAGCTATAGTCCCTAACTTTTGCAATTTCGTTCCGGATAGTATCTGATGCGGATGAAGGTTAGTTTTTAATGTTAAGTGAATGTGAAATTACAAAATTACCCTTACTATAAAAAATCACAATAAAATATTAAAAAAATCTAATTATTTTAAAAAAAAAAGTAGGCCCTACCTTTTTCCCATCCCTAAACCACCCCCACCCCATCTCCTCTTTCTCTCTTCCTTTTTCTTTGTTTGCAACAATCAAACCACCACCACCACCATACCACCACATCCATAAATTAACTCCGCCCCTAACTAAAATAGGTAACTAAAATAAGGCACGACTTTTATGGAGGAAACAATATTGATATCAAGCAAAGCAAAGGTTTATAGATCGAAACAAACAATCAACTCAGGAACACAACACGGTGACCCATTTACGTTTTCGCAGGGACATTAGGTGTGAGGCGGTTGTTTGATCTGTGTGCTATAGCACTAGTGGTAATCCTGTGTTTGGTTGGGATCTGCCATAGGTTGTTGCTCAGACAGCAACCAACCATGAGACCTCACAACACTCACGCACCCAACTGTGTATGACTGTACGTATGAAAAGTAGTTGATCAATTAGGGAGGAGGGGGTGGTGATCACTCATCACTCACAACATCTAATCAAGTTCCGTCATATCATCAACCATTATTCCATCACTCACAACCTTTTTTAGTGAAAATGGTCATCACTCACAACACCTAACAACACGCAACACTCACAACACTCACAACCTTTTCAAACGGTCATCACATCACGCGTGAAGTTTATCACGCAAATTAAGTTTAACGCGTGGAAATTGAGGGGTGGGGGTGGTGTGTTCGTTGTTATCACGCGTGAAGAAATCCATCACGGAGGAAATCTCCTCCCACCCCGCCTGCCCTTAGAAGGATAAAATAAAATGTTGACATCAGCTTTGCATACAAATTGAATTTGCTGATGTCACTATAGTTCAATTGTTGTATTGTGACGGTTGCTATACATAAATGGCTTTGAGATATAGTGGTGGTGGCGGTTTGATTGTTTCGGACAAAGAAAGAGGAAGAGAGAAAGGTGAAGGGGGGGGGGGGTGGATAGGAAAAAGGTGGGGCCCACTTTTCTTTAAAATAATAAATTAGATTTTTTTTAATATTTTATGTGATTTTTAATAGTAAGGGTAGTTTTGTAATTTCACATCCACTTAACATCAAAAACTAACATTTATCCACACCAGGGACTATCCGGGAACGAAATTGCAAAAAGTTGGGGACTATAGCTGTACTTTTAGAAAGTTAGGGACTAAAGGTGAAAATGGACAAACCACAGGGACTATTCGGGCATTTCATTTAAACAAAGAAAAATAACTTTCATTCAATCCTGAGACAAATTTTATATTTTATTTGGTTGTGTTTTTATACTTTTAAGGTATTTCAATTTAACAAAGAAAAATAACTTTCCATGGACAAATTTTATATTTTATTTGGTTGTGTTTTTATACTTTTAAGGTATTTCATTTAAACAAAGACAAATAACTTTCATCCAATCCAGACAATTATCTTACGTTGTGCATAAGTTTGGAATAGTGGTATACTTTTTTTTTTTTTTTTGCTTTCTTAAATACCAGTTTCAAATGTTGACATACCACATCGACAATTCTATGTACAAGCAATTGAGGAGACTTTCCGCAAACTAAGAGAGTACAACATCAAACTCAATCCAAAAATTGTTCGTTTGGTGTCGAAGAAGGAAAATTTGTAGGGTTAGTAGTCACCAGAGATGCTTTCAAAGCCAACCCCGAAAAAGTAATGACGATAACAAATATGCCTTTGCCCAGAACCCTCAAGGAAGCTCAGGCACTAAATGGTAGGCCGGTTGCTATCAACAGGTTCTTGGCAAAGCACACAAAACGATCCTTACCTTTCATTAGGATGTTGAAAGACTGCTTGAATAAAAACAACTTCAAGTGGACAACGGAAGCAGAAGAAGCTCCCCATGAGATGAAGCATTTAATAGTGAACCTTCCAACATTGACAACTCCGCACCCCGATGAGACATTAAAAATGTACCTTTCAGCGGCACACCACTGTACTTATGGCTGAACTTAATGGGGTTCAAACCCTTATTTATTACATTAGAAGAGTTCTAACGGGGCCGGAAACTCGATATCTCGCTCTGGAAAATTGGTGTTGGCCTTGGTACACGCCTCTCGGTGCCTCAGGCGATATTTCCAAGGGCATAAAGTGCAAATTCTCACAAATTATCATTTGCAACAAATTCTGCATAGATCAGAGATATTAGGTAGATTGGCTAAATAGGCAATCGAACTTGAGGCTTTAGATATTTAATATCAAAAGAGAACAACAATAAAAGGTCAGGTTATAGCAGATTTTCTGGCAGAAATCCCTGAAGGAGAATGCATTTAGGACCCCGTTATTTGTTAGAGTAAATAAGACCGTTGATATATGAGAATAACATGTTAGGACTGTTTGCTAATGTTTTGATAGTACATGGGGTCATTGTGTAAAGAAAAATAGGGTTTTATGCTTTTGGGTGGCGTAATTAAGTTCCTGCGTAACTATAATTACGCAGGAAAGCTGCATGTATATATATGTTTTGCCACACTAGGGTTTCCAAGCTTCTTGGTCTAGTGTGTGTGTAATCTTCATGCATTCCATTTGGTGTTTTGATTCTTATGCTTAACCCGTATATCTAGGGTGTTTAGTGTGTTAAATCATATGGTATTCTATATGTTTGTTGGTTGATTCACAGTTGTTTTCAAGATTATTCATGTTCATCTTGTTTTCTTAGTTCTTATCATTCAAAGACCTAATCAATAAGTGTTTGTGTGAATATTCAATCAATATCAATGTGATCCGTAGTGTTTGGGTTCTATAATTTGGTATCAGAATTGATTGTTTGTTTTAGAGATTTTCAAAGTTTTGAAGGTTTTTCAAAGTTTTTCAAGTTTTTTCAAAAAGTTTGGGAAAAATGGCTTGATTTGGTGTGTTTAATGCTTAGGAAGTTGTACATCAGTGTTTAGGTTTCATTTTGGGTCATTTATATACAAGATAGCATGGTTTTTGGGTGATTAGTGGGTCTCGGTTCATGTTAAAACCCTGGTGAGCATAATTCTTCATCTTTCAGCGTAGAACATTCATCAGCCAACGTAATTGTTCATCTGGCATTTTTATACCAGCGTATTTGTGAAGTCAGCGTATTTATCCAAAGGCGACTTTGGGGTTAGTAATATAGTCTTCTAGTGTTTTGTATTGTTACCGGCGTCGTAATTTTGATTCATCATTTTTCTGCGTATTTAACATTTACGTTAGTCCAAGCTGCGCAAATCAACACAAATCACCAATATCTAGCGTATTTAAGAACCCATCGAATTTGATCTCTCGGATAATTGGTAAACCAGCGTAATTGTGCCCAGTAACATTAAAACATGCGTAATTAACCTGCTGTTAACAATTCAAGCTTAAAATCAAATCAAAATGCCGATTAATCAGTTAACCCCAATTGCTCAAGTTGAACTCAAGACCGGAACCGCAACTCGTCCACCAAAACTCAAGGGATCTCTTGATTTTAGTAGTTGGAAAAACTGAATTAAATCATTTTCCGAGTATACAGATATAACAACCCTCCTAAAATATTTAGAACGTCCCTATACGTCCTAAAATACATCCCGTATAGATAAAATTGCCCTAAATACCTTTAATTATATAAAAATAAAATAAAAACAAAATTTAGTGGTTCCTCGCGGGGCGCGACACACCCTTGGATGTCTGTCGCGGGGCGCGAGAGAAGAGACTAGTGGCGCAGCCCGGTGCCGCCACGTGTCGCCACTTGTCGAACCTACACCGGTGACTGCTCAAGCCTAGGCCCTACCCGACCTAGCTCGCGGTGTGCGACGTCCCCTGTTGTTTCTTTCGCGGGCCGCGAGGAAGTGCTGTATCAGGACTATAAATAGGATCGATCGGCAGTTCATTTCCGTCGTTCAAAAGTTTCAATTCTCTCTCAATTTCTCTATAGTATAAGTAATTCCCGGGCATAATACCCCCTAATTAGCGAAGCTCTGCCTCGTTGTAAGTATTTTAACCCCCGGTTACGTATTAGATACGCTGCCCGATTGATCTAGTGCTCCGTAACGGCTGTCGAGGCTCTGCCCGACGTAGTCGTTGGAGTTCTGTCTTGGGGAGGGTATAATTAATGTAAATTGGGTTATTATACTAACGCGTGTGCATTGTTTAATTAATAGATTATAACCAGGAAGTCACAAGGAAAATACCTAAATTAGCAATGTGAGTAATCTCCTTTTTGTGAAACCTTTTTGTAACTGTTTTACAAAACCTCAATTGTTTTTACATTATGATTAACAGTGATTGAGTATTTGTAATTCTACAATTATTGTCGGTATGTTGGGGTTTTGTATACAAAATTTGTTACTACACTGTGAGTAGTAACATGACCACAAGTCAGGATTGACAGTGCCGTGAGTGGTAATTAAAGTAAGAATTGGAAACAAATATAATTGCGAGATCGCCCTCAATACTGTAAAATGATAAAACATGTTTTGATTAAACTGGGATTCACTCACCAGTATTTCCACTGACAAATGTTTTTAAAACGCGTTTCAGGTAACAAAATGTGAAAGCCAAATAGAAGCCAGCTGGACAGCACTGAAGGCTTGGAAAAATGTGGCTATAAAAGTTACCTAAATAAAGAAGATGTTTTATTTCAATAAAATAGGGTTTATCCCTATAAATAATGTTGTAATATAAACTTGGGTTTTACCCATGTGTTTATTATTATAAAAATGTGGTATTTTACTTTGATAAAATATTTCCTAACTACGGTCCTAATGAAAATTCCGCTGCTAAAATGATAAACACCGATACCACTGATATTGGCTCGCGACCGCCCATTCCCAGGACGTAGGGGCCGGGGGTTGCGACAGAGAGAAAAATCCACTAAGATAGATAATCCAATAACTACTGATGCATACTAGTATTGTATTTTAAATTTCAGTTGTGATTTGTATTAGATGCATAATATATATAATAGAGTAAATGTCGCAATGCACGACGATTTTGATCAATATGCTTGTTGTGTGATTGTTTGCTTTAAACATTGCTCTGTGATATTAATACTTGGTAATTGTTTATAATCCAGATGGACAACGCAACATATCAGGAAAACCAGAATAACGATAATAATGGCAACCAGATAAATAATAGTGCTATCCAACATATTGTAGCACAAGGAATTATAGATGCTATGCCATATATCATTAAGACTGTTAAGGAAGCAGAAAATAAATCTGCAAATGGAAGTAAACGTCAACACACTGAACCAAGTCATAGTGTGAATGATAATAACAGACCATTACTTCAATTGCCTATTCCAAAAAGAAGAAGAACCATGTCTTATGGTTGTTCTTACAAAGAATTCTGGTCCTGTAAACCAATAGAATTCTCGGGCAATGAAGGAGCCATTGCAGCTCTACGCTGGTTAGAAAAGACTGAGGCAGTCTTAAAAATAAGCAAATGTGCAGAGGAAGACAAAATCATGTTTGCTTCCAATCTGTTTAAGAATGCTGCTTTGGAATGGTGGAACACTATTCTCCAGTCTAGGGGAAGTGATAGAGTCTAAAATATGGGATGGACTGAGTTTAAGACTATGGTTGAAAGGAAATTATGTCCTCCCAATGAAAAGGAACAGATAGCTAATAAGTTCCTAAATCATAGAATGACTAGAGTAGACTGTAAGGGTTACACTACTGTATTCTTCGAATATGCTAGAATAGTGCCAACCCTAGCTTCACCAGAACCAGTACTAATCTCCCGTTACATCTGGGGATTAATCAGTGAAATTAGACATGTAGTCAAGGCAGCAAGATCGCAAACTATATAAGAAGCTGTAGAACTAGCAAATACCTTGACTGATGAACTAGTACTTACGCAAGAAGAGAACCAGAGAAAGAACCTAGCTCAGAAACTTACCCAGGAATTTCGCAACGGAAATTCTAACCGTGGGAAGAATGTAGGTATAACAACCCTCCTAAAATATTTCCGACACCCCTAATATATTTAGAATGTCCCTACACGTCTTAAAATGCACCACGTATACAAAAACCAAGCCCATAATACCTTATATAATTAAAAATAAAATAAAAACAAGAATTCAGTGTCGCTCGCGGGCCGCGAAGACCCCCTAAGGATCTTACACGGGGCGCGACAGCTAGTCACCAGGGCGCATCCCGGTGCTGCCATGTGTCAAACGCGTGTCGAAGCTAGATCAGTGACTGGGCCAGGCTAGGGCCTACCCAGCCTATGTCACGGGCCGCGAAGCCCTTGGCTGTTTCCTACGCGGGCCGCGAGGAAGTCCTGACCAGCTCCTATAAATTGGGAGCATCGGCTGTTCATTCCGATCGCTCACACACAAACTTTCTCTCCCAATTCTGAATAGTATACACTATATTCGGGCATAATACCCCCTAAATAACGAAGTTCTGCCTCGTTGTAAGTATTTTAACCCCCGGTTACGTATTAGATACGCTGCTCGATTGATCTAAGGTTCCGTAACGGCTGTCGGGGTTCTGCCCGACGTAGTCGTTGGAATTTTGTCTCGGGGAGGGTATTACTAATGTAAATTTTGGGTTATTATACTAACACGTGTGCATTATGTAATTAATAGATAATCACAAGGAAAACCCTAAGACAGCAATGTGAGTTTATCCTCTTTTTATAAGTGCTTTTCATAAATTGTTTTTACAAAACCTCAAATATTTTACATTATATTAAACAGTGATTGAGTATTTGTATTCTACAATTATCATCGGTATGTTGGGGTTTTGTATAAAAAATTTGTTACTACACTGTGAGTAGTAACATGACCACAAGTCGGGTCGACAGTACCGTGGGTGGTAATTAAAGTAGATGGAAACAAATGTAATTGGGCGACCGCCCTCAATACTGTAAAATGGTTTTACCTGTCTTGATTAAACTGGGATTCACTCACCAGTATTTCCCACTAACAAAATGTTTTAAATGTGCTTCAGGTAACAAAATGTGAAAGCCAAATAGAAGCCAGTTGGACAGCACTGAAGGCTTGGAAAAGTAGCTATAAAAGTTACCTAAATAAAGAGATGTTTTTATTTAAATAAGATAGGGTTTATCCCTATGAAAATGTGTGTATTTGAAACTTGGGATTTTCCCATGTGTTTAATATTATAAAAGTGTGGTATTTTACTCCGATAAAATATTTCCTAACTACGGTCCTGATATAAATTCCGCTGCCAAACTGATAAACACCGATACCACTGAAACTGGCTGCGGCCGCTCGTTCCCGGGTAGTTAGGGGACGGGGTTTGCGACAGAAGGTGGTATCAGAGCTAAGCCACTGATTTAGCCACAGAAGTGTTCTGCTGACACCAAAATTTATCCAATATGTTAGGAAATAATCTACGGGATTTTGTGCATATCTATATATTATTGTTGTGTGTTATTTGACTATTTGTTAGTTTACAGTATGAGCGACCAAGGTCCTTCAGACGCTTACCGTCAGTTGTCCAGCTCACCTAGGGACGAAGGCACCTCTTCACAGCCTACCCTCTCAGGGTATTCGGCTGACAACGAAGATGGGATATTCGTGTTCAAAGCCCAATCTGAAGAGCCATTCCCTCCCAAGAAGAGAGGATGGTTCAGCAGAGGAGCGCATGAACGTAGAAAAAGGATGAAAAAGTTACAACAGCAGCGTGCTTTAGCAGCCGCTAAGAGAGAAACAGATGCCCACACTTAGGATATGCTCAACAGGAGTCTAGCAGATTTTCATATATTAGCAACTACAGCTGCATACCCTAATCTAGAGCAACTCATAGCACCCCAGCCCTTACCACTGTTTCCCACACAACCAATGGAAATTGAAGCCAACCCAGAAAACCAAATCCCAATGCCTGACATTGATCCAGCTGAGATACCTAGAATACCAGCACCCCGTCCTTCAGACCCAGACTACGACCCGTGGTTTGACGACCATAGGGATTACCAGCAACGCTACCCAATACCAGAAGACGAACCCATGCCAAACCTAGCAGCTTACCCAGACTTGGACCCTCTAGATCCCTACTATGATAATGACCAATACATCAGGGAAATTCTAGAAAATCCTTACCCTTACCAAGAACCCATGCCTCAATTCCCAAACCCATTACCAGCCCCTGCACCACCCATGAGCGCTGAAAATGTGCAAGAGCTCCGAACCTTTGGTGAGGAGATTTTAGAAGGAAGTGAGAGAATGAGGCAGATAGGAGAGCGACTCGTCTGGAAGTATGACGAGCGTAATATCAGGGACGGATCTTAGTGGACTAGTGGCAGGGCCACGGCCCTGGCAAGTTTTTCGGCCGTAGTGCTAATTTTCCGCATTTCGATCGAAATTTTGTATATATACTATGTTCGGCCCTGGCAAGTTTTTCGGCCGTAGTGCTAATTTTAGTGCCCGTGTCTTTCGGCCCTGGCAGGTTCAACGGGCAAGATCCGCCACTGCGTAATATGGAGTTCTGAATGAACCCATACCAGTAGTAATAATAATAATAATAATAATAATAATAAAAAAAATAATAATAATATATAATATGTGTGTATGTTTGAAAAAAAAATCTAGATAATAGCTATGGATGCATAATAGTATTGTAATTTTAAATTTCAGTTCCAGTTTGTACTAGAAGCCTAA
This sequence comes from Helianthus tuberosus, assembly GCA_030545235.1. Classification (NCBI taxonomy): domain Eukaryota; kingdom Viridiplantae; phylum Streptophyta; class Magnoliopsida; order Asterales; family Asteraceae; genus Helianthus; species Helianthus tuberosus. The sequence continues at coordinate 28,647,996 of CM060392.1, forward strand.
TATATAAAATAGAGTAAGTCGCAATGCTCAACGATTTTGATCAATATGCGTGTTGTGTGATCGTTTGCATTAAATATTATTTTGTGATATTAATATGTGGTAAATGTTTAAAATTCAGATGGATAACGAAGTGAACCAGGAAAACAAGAATAACGATAACCAGAATAACAATAATAATGGAAACCAAGTGGATAACAGTGCCATCCAACACATAGTAGCACAAGGAATTATAGACGCAATGCCATATATTATCCAAACGGTTAGGGAAGCTGATAATAAAAGTAACAATGGCAGTAAACGACCTACTGAACCAGAAAACAGTGTAAACAATGGACCCATACTTCAAGTGCCCATTCTTAAAAGAAGAAGAACCACGTCTTATGGTTGTTCTTATAAAGAATTCCGGTCTTGTAAACCAATGGAATTCTCGGGCAATGAAGGGGCCGTTGCAGCTCTACGCTGGATAGAAAAGACTGAGGCAGTCTTGAAAATAAGTAAGTGCGCGGAAGAGGATAAGATAATGTTTGCTTCCAATCTGTTTAAAAACTCAGCCTTAGAATGGTGGAACACTGTCCTCCAGTCTAGGGGAAGTGACCGAGTCTACAATATGGAATGGGAGGAATTTAAAAACATGATGGAAAGGAAATTCTGCCCTCCCAATGAAAAGGAACAGATAGCAAATAAGTTCCTAAACCTTAGAATGACTGGAGTGGATAGTAAAGGTTACACTACGCTATTCTTCGAATATGCTAGGATAGTACCAACCCTTGCATCACTAGAACCTGTATTAATCTCCCGCTGCATATGGGGATTAATCAGTGAGATTAGGCATGTAGTCAATGAGGCTAAACCTCAAACTATAGAAGAAGCTGTAGAATTAACAAACACCTTGACTGATGAGTTAGTACGTACGCGAGAAGAGGATCAGAGGAGGAACCTAGCTCAAAGGCTTACCCAGGAATTCCGCTATGGAAATTCTAACCGTGGGAAAAATGTAGGTTCTACCTCTACACCTTACTGTAAAGTTTGCAAGAAGAAGCATTCAGGAAGATGCTCCACTTACTGTAATTTCTGCAAGATACCAGGACACAAGGAGGAAGATTGTAGAAAGAAACCTAGAAATGGAGTATGCTTCAACTGTGGAGAAAAAGGGCACATCAAGCCACACTGTCCGAAACTAGCTCCAGCTATGAACAACAAAAACACTAAAAATGCTAGAGCATTTGTTCTGACCGCGAAAAAAGCTAAGATGATCCCGGACGTGATAGCCGGTACGTTTTTAGTTAATGATGTTTTTGCTAAAGTATTATTTGACTCTGGTGCAAACCAAAGTTTTATTAATACTTCATTTTGCAAACTTCTCAATCAACCATTAACTAAACTCCCACAAGAATGTCTAGTAGAGACCGCAAATGGGGAAACCATCAAGATTACCGAAATCTTACAGGAAGCAAGAATCAAATTTTTAAATCAAAAGTTTATTGCAAACCTTTATACAATGAATCTGGCAGGATTTGATGTTGTATTAGGAATGGATTGGTTAGTAGCTAATAAAGCCAGTATTCTATGTAATCAAAAGCCAATTCAAGTAAATTCACCAAGGGGTGAAAAGATCACGATTAATGGAGATAACTAGATCCACAAAATTCATCTCTGTGATGAAAACAACCAGTTACATAAGAAAAGGATCATTAGTGTATTTGATTTCTATAATCACTAACACTAAAGGAAAGGAATTAAAAGATATCCCTGTAGTATCTCAATTTCCAGATGTGTTTTCAGAAGAATTACCAGGACTACCACCAGACAGGGAAGTTGAATTCAGAATCCATCTGCTATCAGGAACAGCACCAATTGCCAAAGGACCCTATCGCTTGGCACCAGCAGAAATGCAAGAGTTAAAGAAACAGTTAGACGAACTGTTAGAGAAAGGATTCATACAACCAAGTTCATCGCCATGGGGAGCACCGATCTTATTTGTCAAAAAGAAAGACGGGTCGATGCGAATGTGCATTGATTACCGTGAATTGAACAAAGTCACGATTAAAAATCGGTATCCATTACTAAGGATCGATGATTTATTTGATCAATTGCAAGGAGCTCGATTTTTCTCTAAGATCGATTTACGCTCAGGATATCATCAGTTAAAGGTACAGGAAGAGGACATTCCTAAGACCGCTTTCAGAACAAGGTATGACCATTATGAATTTACTGTCATGCCATTCGGTTTAACCAATGCCCCAGCTGCATTTATGGACATGATGAACAGAATATGTAAGCCATATTTGGATAAATTCATAATTGTCTTTATAGATGATATTCTCATTTACTCTAAAAATAAAGAGGAACATGCAGCGCATCTGCATGCACTTCTAAGTTTATTGAGAAAAGAAAAGCTTTATGCAAAGTTTTCGAAATGAGAGTTTTGGTTAGAACAAGTACAGTTTCTTGGACATTTAGTCAACCATGAAGGAATTCATGTGGATCCCACAAAGATTGAGGCAATTACTAAATGGAAAACCCCTGAGTCACCAATAGAGGTTAGAAGTTTCTTAGGATTGGCCGGTTATTATAGAAGATTTATTCAAGATTTTTCTAGAATAGCCATTCCCTTAACGAAGTTCTGCCTCGTTGTAAGTATTTTAACCCCCGGTTACGTATTAGATACGCTGCCCGATTGATCTAAGGTTCCGTAACGGCTGTCGGGGTTCTGCCTGACGTAGTCGTTGGAATTTTGTCTCGGGGAGGGTATTACTAATGTAAATATTGGGTTATTATACTAACACGTGTGCATTATGTAATTAATAGATAATCACCAGGAAATCCTAAAGGAAAACCCTAAGACAGCAATGTGAGTTTATCCTCTTTTTATAAATGCTTTTCATAAATTGTTTTTACAAAACCTCAAATGTTTTACATTATATTAAACAGTGATTGAGTATTTGTATTCTACAATTATCGTCGGTATGTTGGGGTTTTGTATACAAAATTTGTTACTACACTGTGAGTAGTAACATGACCACAAGTCGGGTCGACAGTACCGTGGGTGGTAATTAAAGTAGATGGAAATAAATGTAATTGCGCGACCGCCCTCAATACTGTAAAACGGTTTTACCTGTCTTGATTAAACTGAGATTCACTCACCAGTATTTCCCACTGACAAAATGTTTTAAACGCGTTTCAGGTAACAAAATGTGAAAGCCAAATAGAAGCCAGCTGGACAGCACTGAAGGCTTGGAAAAGTGGCTATAAAAGTTACCTAAATAAAAAGATGTTTTTATTTAAATAAGATAGGGTTTATCCCTATGAAAATGTGTGTATTTGAAACTTGGGATTTTCTCATGTGTTTAATATTATAAAAGTGTGGTATTTTACTCTGATAAAATATTTCCTAACTACGGTCCTGATATAAATTCCGCTGCCAAACTGATAAACACCGATACCACTGAAACTGGCCACGGCCGCCCGTTCCCGGGTAGTTAGGGGACGGGGGTTGTGACAGTAGGTTCTACTTCTGCACCTTATTGTAAGGCTTGCAAGAAGAAGCATTTAGGAAGATGCTCCACCTACTGCAATTTCTGCAAAATTCCAGGACATAAAGAGGAAGACTGTAGGAAGAAACCCAGTAACGGAGTATGCTTCAATTGTGGAGAAAAGGGACATATCAAGCCGAACTGTCAGAAACTAGCTCTAGCCATGAACAACAAGACTACTAAGAATGCTAGGGCATTTGTTCTGACAGCCGAAGAAGCAAAGATAATTCCGGATGTGATTGCCGGTACATTTTTAGTTAATGATATTTTTGCTAAAGTATTATTTGACTCTGGTGCGAACCAAAGTTTTATTAATACTTCATTTTGCAAAAGTCTCAATCAACCATTAACTAAACTACAACAAGAATGTCTAGTAGAAACAGCAAATGGGGAATCCATTAAGATCACTGAAATCTTGCAGGGAGCAAGAATAGAAATTTTAAACCATAATTTTATTGCTAACCTTTATCCAATGAATCTGTCTGGATTTGATATCGTATTAGGAATGGATTGGTTAGTAGCCAATAAAGCCAGTATTCTATATGATCAAATGTCAATCCAAATAAGTTCACCAAAGGGTGAAAAGATCACAATTAAAGGAGATAAGCCAACTAGATCCACGAAATTCATCTCTGTGATGAAAACAACCAGTTATGCAAGAAAAGGATCACTAGTGTATATGATTTCCATAATCATTAACACTAAAGGAAAAGAATTGAAAGATATTCCCGTAGTATCTCAATTCTCAGACGTTTTCCCAGAATAACTACCAGGACTACCGCCAGATAGGGAAGTTGAATTCATAATTCGTCTGCTACCAGGGACAGCACTAATTGCCAAAGCACCTTATCGTTTGGCGCCAGCAGAGATGCAAGAACTGAAGAAACAATTGGACGAACTTCTGGAGAAAGGATTCATACAGCCAAGTTCATCACCTTGGGGAGCACCGATCTTGTTCGTCAAAAAGAAAGATAGGTCAATGCGTATGTGCTTTGATTACCGAGAATTAAACAAAGTCACGATTAAAATTCGGTACCCATTACCGAGAATCGATGATCTGTTTGATCAATTGCAAGGAGCTCGATTCTTTTCTAAGATCGATTTATGTTGAGGATATCATCAACTGAAAGTTCAGGAAGAGGACATTCCTAAAACTGCCTTTAGGACAAGGTATGGCCATTATGAATTTACTGTCATGCCATTTGGTTTAACCAATGCCCCAGCCGCATTTATGGACATGATGAATAGAATATGTAAGCCATATCTAGATAATTCATAATTGTCTTTATAGATGATATTCTCATTTACTCTAAGAGTAAAGAGGAACATGCAGCACATTTGCATGCACTTCTAAATTTGCTGAGAAAAGAAAAGCTTTATGCTAAATTTTTAAAATGTGAATTTTGGTTAGAAGAAGTGCAATTCCTTGGACATTTAGTTAATCATGAAGGGATTCATGTGGATTCCACAAAGATTGAGGCGATTAATAAATGGAAAGTCCCTGAATCACCAACGGAGGTAAGAAGTTTTCTCGGACTAGCAGGTTATTATAGAAGGTTTATCAGAGATTTCTCTAGAATAGCCATTCCCTTAACCAAATTAACCTGTAAATCTGTTAAGTTTGAATGTGGACCAAAACAGGAAGAAGCCTTTAGAATTCTCAAGCACAGATTAACCAACGCACCCATACTAGCGTTACCAGAAGGAACTGAAGACTTTGAAGTCTATTGTGACGCTTCTAAGTTAGGTTATGGATATGTGTTGATGCAACGTCAAAAAGTTATAGCCTATGCCTTTAGACAACTTAAGAATCATGAAGAAAATTACTCGACCCATGATTTAGAGTTAGGAGCTATAATTTTTGCCCTTAAGATTTGGAGACACTATTTATATGGAAATAAATTTGTTGTATTCACTGATCATAAGAGTTTAAGGTATATTTTTGGGCAAAAAGAGTTGAATATGAGACAGAGACGCTGGATGGAATTTCTTAGTGATTATGATTGTAATATCCAGTATCATGCAGGAAAGGATAATACAGTAGCTGATGCTTTAAGTCAAAAGTATCATGAAAAGCCAAGAAAAGTACGTTCTCTTAAATTAAATATGCAGATAGATTTAAATGAGCAAATGGGAGAAATATAAGAATCAGTAATCAAGGACGATACTGAGAAATTGAAAGGAATGATTAAGGAAATTAGAACAAGGAACAGATGGAATTTAGAGATTCCATAAGAAAAGGATTTGGATACCCAAACTAGGAAACCTACGTCACTGAATATTAGAAGAAGCCCATAAGTCTAAGTATACGATACATCCTAGAAGTGATAAAATGTATCAAGACTTAAGAAAGAATTTCTGGTGGATAGGAATGAAAAAGGATATAGCAGCTTATGTTACCAAGTGTCTAACATGTTCATAGGTTAAAGCTGAGCATCAGAAACCCTCAAGCTTGTTGCAGCAGTTAGAAATACCTGTTTGGAAATGGGAATTAATAACAATGGACTTTGTTACTAAATTACCCAAGACACAAAAAGGTAATGATACAATTTGGGTAATTATAGACAGATTATCCAAGTCTGCTCATTTCTTACCAATGAAGGAAACTTTCAGTACGGAATAGTTAGCCAAGTTGTATGTAAATGAAATAGTTTCATTACATGGTATTCCTTTATCTATTGTTTCTGATAGAGATAGCCGTTTTACTTCTCATTTTTGGACTAGTTTCCAAAAAGCAATGGGAACCAAGTTAAATCTAAGCACCGCTTATCATCCTCAAATGGATGGACAAAGCGAAAGGACAATTCAGACAATGGAAGATATGCTTAGAGCTTGTGTAATTGATTTCGGAGGAAATTGGAACGACCATTTACCATTAATAGAATTTTCTTACAATAACAGCTATCATACCAGTATTAATGCTGCACCATTTGAAGCACTTTATGGACGAAAGTGCCGAACCCCAGTCTGTTGGGCATAAATTGGAGAAAAGAAGCTGTCTGGACTAGAAATAGTACAAGAAACAACAGACAAAATTATTCAAGTCAAGGAAAGACTAAAAGTAGCACGCGATCGACAAAAGAGTTATGCTGATAACAGGCGAAAGTCGTTGGAATTTCAAGTAGGAGATAAGGTATTATTAAAAGTTTCTCCTTGGAAAGGAGTAGTCAGATTCATCAAAAGGGGAAAGCTAAGCCCCAGGTATGTTAGACCTTTTGAGATTATTAGAAAAATAGGACCTGTAGCTTACCAACTACAACTGTCAGAGGAAATGGCAGGAATACATGATGTACTTCATGTATGTAATCTCAAAAAGTGCTTAGCTGATGAATCATTAGTGGTACCTCTTAAGGATATAGAGGTAAATGAGAAACTTAAGTTTGTAGAAAAACCTCTACAAATTAAAGACAGGAAATTCAAGAATTTCAAACATAAGAGATTAGTTCTGGTCAAAGTGAAATGGGATTCCAAGAGAGGACCAGAAACACGTGGGAGCTTGAATCAGAGATGCAGAAGAAATACCCACACCTGTTCCAGTAGACCTCGAGGACGAGTTCTAAAACAAGGTGGGGAGGATATAACAACCCTCCTAAAATATTTAGAACGTCCCTATATGTCCTAAAATACATCCCGTATACGTAAAATGGCCCTAAATACCTTTAATTATATAAAAATAAAATAAAATAAAAACAAAATTTAATGGTTCCTCGCGGGGCGCGACACACCCTTGAGTGTCTGTCGCGGGGCGCGAGAGAAGAGACTAGTGGCGCAGCCCGGTGCCGCCACGTGTCACCACTTGTCGAACCTACACCGGTGACTGCTCAAGCCTAGGCCCTACCCGACCTAGCTCGCGGGGCGCGACGGCCCCTGTTGTTTCTTTCGCGGGCCGCGAGGAAGTGTTATATCAGCACTATAAATAGGATCGATCGGCAGTTCATTTCCATCGTTCAAAAGTTTCAGTTCTCTCTCAATTTCTCTATAGTATAAGTAATTCCCGGGCATAATACCCCCCTAATTAGCGAAGTTCTGCCTTGTTGTAAGTGTTTTAACCCCTGGTTACGTATTAGATACGCTGCCCGATTGATCTAGTGCTCCGTAACGGCTGTCGAGGCTCTGCCCGACGTAGTCGTTGGAGTTCTGTCTCGGGGAGGGTATAACTAATGTAAATTGGATTATTATACTAACGCGTATACATTGTTTAATTAATAGATTATAACCAGGAAGTCACAAGGAAAATACCTAAATTAGCAATGTGAGTAATCTCCTTTTTGTGAAACCTTTTTGTAACTGTTTTTACAAAACCTCAATTATTTTTACATTATGATTAACAGTGATTGAGTATTTGTAATTCTACAATTATCGTCGGTATGTTGGGGTTTTGTATACAAAATTTGTTACTACACTGTGAGTAGTAACATGACCACAAGTTAGGATTGACAGTGTCGTGGGTGGTAATTAAAGTAAGAATTGGAAACAAATATAATTGCGAGATCGCCCTCAATACTGTAAAATGATAAAACCTGTTTTGATTAAACTGGGATTCACTCACCAGTATTTCCACTGACAAATGTTTTTAAAACAGGTAACAAAATGTGAAAGCCAAATAGAAGACAGCTGGACAACACTGAAGGCTTGGAAAAATGTGGCTATAAAAGTTACCTAAATAAAGAAGATGTACTATTTCAATAAAATAGGGTTTATCCCTATAAATAATGTTGTAATATAAACTTGGGTTTTACCCATGTGTTTATTATTATAAAAATGTGGTATTTTACTTGGATAAAATATTTCCTAACTACGGTCCTAATGAAAATTCCGCTGCCAAAATGATAAACACCGATACCACTGATACTGGCTCGCGACCGCCCGTTCCTACGAGGTAGGGGCCGGGGGTTGCGACAATAGACTATACCTAAGGGATTTCAGTTAGTGTTGGACCACACGTCTCCGTAAGAACCACAGACAAAATTCAAGTGATCAATCATGATCCCTCTACCTACACTGACGAAGACAAGGCATTGATCCAACGTGACGAAGACATGGCCTTGTCAACAGATGACTACAATATGTTCGAAGAATATACTACTACACATGATCTCTGGAATGCCCTCATCCACTACTACGAGGGTAATGAAGAAATGATCCAGAACAAGATGGACATGGTCTAAAAGGAGTACGACATGTTTGGAAGCATTCGTGGCGAAAGTTTATCCGATCACATTAGTCATTTCTTGAACATCCTGACAAAGATGAAGAAGGCCGGAAATCACGTTGCTAACCGTGCTGCTATCAATAAGCTTTTAGACTCGCTTCCGAAAGAGTGGAGTTTATAGTGCATGATGATCAAGAAAGATTTTCCGAACAATCAAAATCTAACCACCTTATCTGATCTGATCAACATGCTGAAATCGTTCGAATTGGACATAGTCAAGAGAGAAATGAATCAAGTTGGATATTCTCCAAAGTCTGCGCAAGCCGTTGCTCTTAAGAACATGGTTTTCTAGCCCTGATCACTTATGCCGGTTCAAGCTCACAAGCTGCGAATGTCTCAAGCTCCAACAACACTCCATTGAACTCTAGAAAGGCTCCACAATCAAATGAGAAAGCAATTGTGGTCGGAGATAAGCAAGCTCTCAAAATCTCAACTGAACACGTTGCTTTATTTAATACCTTCATGAGCAACTACGAAGCCCTCATGGTCTAAGAATTGAAAAGAGATATTTTCACTGCTGAAGACATGTATCAGGTCGATCCTAATGACATGGAAGAGATGGATTTGAAGTGGCAAATGGCTATGATCACGTTAAGGTTGAAGAAATTTCAAGATAAGACTAGAAAGAGACTCTCCTTAGGTAAAGTTGGTTTTGACAAATCTAAACTTCGCTGCTACAACTACAAGAATCTAGGTCACTTTAAAAGAGATTGTCCCCTTCTCAAGAATGAAAATCCTGAAGCTGCTCATGTTTGAAGGCCGATCGCGATCGAAGGAAATGATGTTGGGTACCAACGAAGGTCCAAAGGCTTTGGTCTTCAAAGATTATAACTGGGCTGAAGAGATTGATGAAGCCAAATCAGACGTCAACAAAGCCCTCATGGCAAAGATTGCAACCAGATCGACTCCCCTTCTCTCAAGATTCCTTAGTAACAAATCTGTAGGAATTCCAAAGGGAGTTGAAGATATGGATACCAGACAGAAGGGAATGTTTAACGACACCAAATTTGCAACTGACAAAGGAAAGGGAGTAGCTAGAGAAGCTCAAAAAAAGAAGAGGGATTCAGAAGCCGGAAGTAGTGGAGAGGCAAAGAAAGAGAATACTCCTGCAGAAGCCATGAAAGTGGAATCTAGCAAGGAGAAAGAAGATAAATACTTGGTAAACAACATACCCCATGAGTTCAAGATAAAACTTTGCTCTCTATAATGTGTCAGTGTCGTGACTCATTATAAATCCATCCACCGTGCCTTAATTAGGGAAAAAGAAAAGGTTTTACAATTCAACAAAGAATATAAACTAAATGAAGCTACATATAAGAGAAAACTGAATCAAATCTAATTGAAATGCATACCTTAAAAGAATTTGTTCACAGAAAAGATTTTCTCATAAACGATCTAACAAAAAAATTAGAGAAAGCCAGAAATAAGAACAACAGATTACAAATTGTTAGGATCTGAGTTTCTTTAGATTGTGTTGTTTAACTAAATGAAAGATGAATCAGAGAATAACTTGCAGCGGAAATGAAAGTAAACTTTATAACACAATCACAGGAGAATAGTTTTCAGCAAATATGATTTCATTAATCGAATGATTGTATGAATTACAAGATTCAACTATGCATGCATGCAACACTAAACTCCCCCTCAGCATGAGCTCACAGTTAGTTCGTACAAGATGATGGTGAAAAAGAGCTAATAGAACAATACAAGTACTATTCTATTTATAGTACAATCCTAACCACTGAGCATCTAATGCTGATGTCACCTAGACAGTGACATCTAACAGACTAACAATCTCTAAACACTGATCTATACAAAACACTGATACAATAAACAACTGATACATAAACACTGATGTTGCTTTCCACTGTTGTTGCCTAAGCACTGATGTTGCAGATCAGTGCTTTCTTCAATGGGTGATCAGGCCTTGAGTCAGCAGTGCTTAGTCTTCATCAGTACTTTGAGAAACAACAGTTGTTAGGACTTCAGTCTTTATAATCAATAGCTCTTTGAATAACAGATGTTGAGGGGATCAGAACTTAGATTCATCAGCTGATAGAGAAACACTGTCATTGGAGGGAACTTAGGACATGCACTGCTTATTGGTGATCAACTGTTGAGAACCAGTTTTGGCTTTCAGTATCATCTATTCTTATGGGTTTGATTTCATGGGCCAACAATCTCCCCCTAGAACAGATGATGCCAAAACACTTCCTTATTCTTGAACTTTATTCTCTCATCAGTTTTTCCCTAACTTGCCCTTTGAATTGCAGCTCAAAGTTGAGGGAATCTTCATCATCTTCATCCCTGCAAAGTTGAAGTTCTAAAAGATCTAAGAGGTTAGCTACATTCAGACTTAATGCATCCTCTCTTGAAATATGTTCAACTCTTCCATTGGACTTGAGCAAAGTCAATACATGGGTCTTTTTATCAGACTTCCACTTTAGTATTTTTGAGTTCAATGCATTTCTTGGGTGAGATTTTATTTGTGATGAGTTTGGTGATGGAGGTCTGCTCATTAACCTTTTGACTGTTTCTTGTTGCTTTTGTGAAGCAGGATCCACTCCAATCATTTCCTTGATGGTCTCTTTCATGATTTTCGCTTCTCTCTTTGCATCTTCCTCATCTATCTGCTTCTGTCTTTTTCTTTGTTCTAAGACATGGGTGGATAAGTCAGATGATGTGAATAGTGTTTTCAGAGAGAGGGTCTCTGCTTTGGCTCATCAGTGGTTTTACCTTTGTATGCTGGTTTCTTTGGTGCTGTAGGATCTGTTTCTCTTAGTTTCTCCAGCTTATCATAATTTAGATCAATGTACTGCCTAGACCACTTTGATATAGCCTTTGCTGATCCATACTTAGCTACAACCAACTCAGCTCTCTTCCTCTTGTATCCTAAAGTAAGTTCTACACTAGATTTCTTGAATTTGTTCCAGTTTGGTGCAGACTTTTTTATCTGAGGATCATCTTTACTCTTTCAATTCTGTTTACTTCTGCTTTGAGAGCAGTGAGTGGCCAGTCTTTAAACTGTTCTACCTTGGCAAGGCAAAATTTGTCTCTCATAATAAGCTCTAAGAGATCTCTCCTTAGCTTCTTTTAAAGATCAGGATTTGGTGGCAGGTTTGACATCTCTTTGCTTAAGTCTCTTGCATAGTCTTCCAGTTTCCTGACTTTAATAAGCCCATGCTGCATTCAACTTGAGATGTTGTTATCACCTTGCCCTTTACCCTTATGTTTTGCAATATATTCAGCTTGCTTGGCTTTGAGTTTCAGATAATCATCCATGTTCTTTGGAGGTCTGAAGCCATGAAGGGATGGGAAGGTTCTTTTGGATGGATCATCCTCTGTATAGAATTGCTTCATTTCATCTTTCAATGCATGCAATTCCAGAGGATAATTTACTGCCAATCGAATGGATCTTGAAGGATCTTCCCCTTCAAGTGTTCGTGGTTGAACAAGTGGATTGGATGTTGGTGATGATTAGGGGTGTTCAAAAAATCTGAATCCGAAACCGAATCCGAAATATCCGAAAACCCGTATCCGAAATATCCGAAATTTCGGATATCCGAATTTTCTGATATCCGAAAATCGGATAATCCGAAAGTTCGGATTCGGATTCGGATGTTAATTTTCAAAATTTTCAGATAATCGGATTATCCGAATCCGAAACTTAAAAAACAAAAAAAAAAGAAATATATTGATGTATTATATGTGCACTACGACAATAAGGCCCATTACCCATTTAACTTTAGGATACCCTAACCTAAAATATCACAGTAGACACCATTGAAACATTCAACGCCACCCCTTTCTCCCACCTTCAATCTCTCCATCTCCCACCTTTCATCTCCGGTCAACGCTTCCAACAATCAATCACCACCCTTCGCCGCTTCCAACCACCTCATCCACCCTTCTTCCACTCAGATAAGATCATCATTCAAGCAAAAACCCGATATCAAAACATACCGTCAAGAAGAGTGCCGGTCTTCAAAATCCGATCGGTAGGATCGTCACACATTCTGTCAGAGCCGGTCTTCAATTTCTGGTCGGTATCTTCCGATTCTCTTGCCTATGAAGACGATTGCTGCTAAAGAACCAAAATCGGCATCAAAAGCTACCAAATCTCACAAGAAATCAAAAATTATTTAGTTAAATATGTGCTAGTAGACATTGTTTTGATTATTTGTTTATGATATTTTTATAGTTTATATGTTTAGATGTGTTCAACTTTGAGAATGAAACGGCTTGTTTATGATTCCTTATGTTTTCTAAAGATTATTGTGTTAAAATATTTAATGTTTATTGATTTGTTTGCAAATTGTGCTTAATTTCACCCTTTTCTATTGTCAAATGTGAACTTGAATCTTTGTTGATTGTTTTATGACTTCAGTTTTGCTAAATGTTTGAATGCTAGTGTATTGTCATCCTAAATTCGGATATCCGTTTGGATATCCGAATCCGAATCCGAAATTTCGGATATCCAAAAATCGGATATCCGAAATTTCGGATTCGGATATCAATATTCACTATCCGAAATTTTCGGATATCCGATTTTCGGGTATCCGAAAAGCGGATTATCCGATCTTGAACACCCCTAGTGATGATGGAGGATTGAATGGTTCAGGGTTGGTTTGAAAGAAAGGTGAAGATGATAGAGGAGTAGGTGCAGGTATGTCATCATCATTCACTTGAAACTTTCTTTTTCTTGAATAAACATTTTTAGGAGAAGGAGTTTTTGTTGCAGAGTTGGAAATAGGAATGAAGATTGCTTGGGAAGGAAATTGGGAAGTCATGGATTGACTAACAACTATTGAAACAACTGGTGTCTCAACCGCTGCTGTCTTAACAACTGTTGAAGTGTCAACATTTGTTGCATTGGTGGATGGCATTGGTGAGGATGGTTTTGTTTTCTGCCTTTTAGAAGGTTGGTTTTGTGGTGTTGGTGTTGGTTTAGGTATCTTTTCTGAGCCAGCAGTGGTTTTGAGACCATCAGTGGTTTGTTTTTCAGGTGTTTGGTTTTGTGGTTTTGGTTTTGAGAATGTGGCAAGTGGTGGTTTATTGTGTTTGAATGATTTCTTCCTGTTGGAAGTGCCAAGATCATTTGTTTTGATTTCCCAATCTTTCATTGCCTTTTGTTCCTTCTTCCAATTCCTTTCCTTTGTTTCATTCTGATTTTGAACAGTCTTTTTGTTTGTAGCCACTTCATCTGCTTGAATGTTTAGGGTTTCATCAATTCCCTTTTTTTCTTTTCTTTGGCAGATGTTTCATCAGTGGTTGCAGAAGACTTCTTCTCAGGTTCTGACTTGTGAGTTGGCTTTTGCCTTGGAGTAGGTCTGCCAAATTTCTTCATGTCATGTTTCTCCCCCTTTTTGGCATCATCTTGATCATCATCATCTCTAAAGATAGGTGCAGGGGCAGTGCCAGTTATTTTTCTCAAGCCCTCTTTGATAGCTTTGATTTCAGCCTGAGTGTCTTTATACCTTGCTTCAACCATATTTCTGATCAGTGCCATTTGTGTATTATGTTGAATTTCCGCAAGTTCCCTTTGAGCAGTGATAATGGGCTGGACTGAGTTCCAGAGCTCTTGGGATAATTGTTGATGTGTTGGTTGACTTTTGGAAGCTTCTACCAAAGTTTGTATTGATTGATTCATGGTGAGAACAGTGGTTTCAATGGAAGATAACCTCTCCGTCAAATCTTCGTATTTTAAACCATCACCCAAATGAATGGGATCATCTGATTTCCCACCAGTGGTGGTTGTATCAGCTTTTAAACCAGGAGGAGTCTCCAATGGTTCATCAACTGATGCCCCTTTTTCTTGGTACTGGGGACTTCCCTCTGCAGTGGTTACCTTGGAAATCTCACCAGTGGTTAACTTGAACACACCAGTGGATACCTTGATAGCATCAACAGTGGTTGCCTTCAAGGGAGTCTTACTTATGAAACTACTGTCCAAATGTAGAGCAGTGGATCCAACATCTGTAGTAGCTGCTCCACTTGAACTACCAACAGGAATTTCATGAAATTCCAGTGGTGTATCCTCCTCAGCTGTTTATGGGATAACCAATTGAGGTGGTTCAGACACAGCCATTGTTGAAGTTGTAATCTCTTTAATGTGTGATTGAGAGGGGCTGTTTAGAGTCTGAAGCTCAATGGCATCAAACAGAGGTACAAGGGATGGTGGAAGTTGAGATGAGGGTATTGGTGTTGAAAGAGAATTTGCCCAGGGAGAAGGGCTGTTAAGCATACTCTCAATTGAGGGTAATACTTCATATTGAGGTGTCCATGTGGTTACAACATGTTCCTTTTATGAAGAAGCATGAGGAGTTGAGGCTTTGGGTGGAGATCTTTCCATCTGTTGTGAGGAAGTAGCAACAGTAGTTGTTGGTGACATTTGTGTTGTCACTGGGTTAACTTCTGGGATCTCATCTTCCAGAAGACCCTTTTTGGTGGGTTTGGTGGGTTTTGAGGATTTCTTTTTGGTCTTTTTGGAGGCTTTTGGTGGGGGTTGTACATCAGTGGTTGTGCTGTTGTGTTCACCAATAGAAGTGGGCTCAGCAGCTGAAGTCTGAGGAGCAGATGTGGACTCATCCAAAATTTGCTCAGACCCCCCTGCTTGTGTTTTGGAACCTTTTGACTCTTTAGCCATGAGGCGAGTAAAAGTTTCAGCAGACAAGCTGTTTATTTGAAAAGGAGCACATTGTACAAGTACTTGTGCATTTTCTTTTGGTATTTTCTGTTGCAAATAATAACTCAAAAACCTTGGAAACAATAAGAAATCCGGTGGCTTCTTTTATTTAATATTTTTCACATTTTTGACCAAATCATTAAAAATTTCTTGGGAGTAATTGAAATCAGTTTTTGACATGATAGCATACCCCAAGTATTTTATTTTCAGAGGAATTTCATTAAAAGCAGTTGTTTTATTAGACATACAGGTGAGCAGGGTATGGAACATGAATTTCATGGGAGGTGGAAATTCTCCCTTTTGCATAGTAGCTTTTGTCAATTGTCCTGCATACCCTCTTTCGATCAAATCAGTTTGATACTCATCCTTAGGGAAAGAGGTTTTACCTGCTTGGTCGTTCATCTGAAAGACTTCTGATATGGTCTGTGGTGTGATTGGGACCAAAATTCCACCTACTTCCGATGAGATTGCCCATGGTTTTTTATCTTGAATTTCAAGTTTGGTATGTGCCCAGAAATCTCGTAGGGTATCTTGGTAAATGGGAGCATTGCAAGTCAACAAAGTTTTGTACCTTGATGATGAAAGGGCGTCAATGATGGAACGGAAATCTGTATTTTTTCTTGATTTTTCAAGTGTGTAGAGGCAGTTGTGTGGGTGTTTGATGATGAGAGCCATGGTGATTGTGAAAAATCGCGAATGGAAGAGAAAGGATGAATGTGAGATGGAAACCGCTTTTGAAGAATTTTTGAATTCGATACGGCAGTGAACACTCTGTTTGGGGTTTTATCAGGGTTTTATGTGAGTGAAAAAGTGAATGTTGACGTGGCAGCAGTTTCAAAGATCGGACGGCTAAGATCTGACCACATGGCAACCTCTGATGGAAAAGTGGGAGACAGTTGTTAGGAAACCACTGATGGACAATATCAGTGGTTGAGAACAATGAATAATGAGAACAGTGGCTGATTTTAACTATCAGTGGATAGATATCAGTGGTTGAAGCACTGATGTTTGATCAACAGTGGTCAACAAGGAATATGAAGAAACAGAGGTTGTCTTTCAGCAGTGGATGAATTTTCAACAATCAGATGTTTGAACCAATCAGTGGATATGGACAAAATTTAAGGATTAATGAAAATTTTCATTTTAACTATTTTTAAGGATGGATTTTTGATTTTCTGAAAACATTTTAATGCTTTTTATTCATAGAAAAACAAGATTTTGCTTGTTATTCCATGTTAAGCATGCCAATTTTAGAGATCAAGCTTTCAAAGATGGATGTGTCTAATGCTTTTGTTAGCACATCTACCAACTGATCCTTAGTTGGAACATGATGCAGAGAGATCAAACCTTTTTCATAGCAATCCCTCACAAAGTGATGTCTGATGTCAATGTGCTTGCTGGTTGAATGAGAGACTGGATTTTTAATGATATTTTCAGCTTCTTGACTATCCAACATGAGAGGTGTCTTTAAAGCAGTTATACCAAAATCCAGCAGTTGATTTTGAAGCCACAACAGTTGGGCTGTACAGCTTGGAGCAGCAATGTATTCTGCTTCAACAATGGATGTAGAAACAACTGCTTGCTTTTTGCTTTGCCATGATACTAAGCAATCACCTAGAAATTGGCACCCCCTGATGTAGACTTCCTGGTTGTATTGCATCCAGCAAAATCACTGTCTGAAAAACCTGAAAGCTTAACATTCCCATTAGCAAGGTACCAGATACCAAGTGTGGGAGCACTTTTTAAGTATCTGAATATCCTTTTACAGTAATGAGGTTAGACTTCCTAGGTGCTGATTGGGATCTTGCACAAACACATGTTGCAAACATGATGTCGGGCCTAGATGCAATTAGGTACAATAAAGACCCAATCATGCTTCTATATAATGTTTGATCAACCAAATCATCCTTTTCATCAGACATGACCAGCTTTGTGGTTGCCATGGGTGTACTACATGGTTTGCAATCATTCATCTCAAATTTGTTTAAAAGCTCTTTTGCATATTTGCTTTGATGAATGAAAGTGCCATTTTGCAGTTGCTTAACTTGGAGGCCAAGAAAGCACTATAGTTCACCCATTGCACTCATCTCAAACTCAGCTGTCATGAGTTGTCTGAACTCTTCACATGTTTTATTACATGTGCTTCCAAAAATGATGCCATCCACATAAATTTGGACAATCATCAAGTCTTTTCCTCTCCATTTTAAAAACAATGTTATATCAATTTTACCTCTTGTGAAACCAATAGAGATTAGAAAAGTGGAAAGAGTTTCATACCAGGCCCTTGGTGCTTGTTTTAGGCCATATAAAGCTTTGTTTAACTTGTAGGCATGATTTGGATTAAATGGATCCTCAAAACCAGGAGGTTGACAAACATATACCTCTTCTTGTATTTTACCATAGAGGAATGCACACTTGATATCCATTTGAAACACCTTGATGTTGTGGTTGACAGCAAAGGCTAAGAACAGTCTGATAGCTTCTAATCTTGCTACAGGGGCAAAAGTTTCATCATAGTTAATGCCCTCTTCTTGTCTAAAGCCTTGAACCACAAGCCTAGCTTTGTTTTTGACAACAATACCCCTTTCATCAGTTTTGTTTTTGAAGACCCACTTTGTGCCAATAGGGCTTACATCCTCTGGCAGTGGTACAAGTTCCCATACTTGTTGTCTCTTAAACTGTTGGAGCTCTTCTTGCATAGCTTCTACCCAACTGTTGTCTTTCAGTGCCTCTTGGTACTTGACTGGTTGATGGAGTGATAGAAAGCCAGCAAAAAGACAAATGTTTTGGGATTGACTTCTGGTGAGAACCCCTTCATTGATGTTGCCAATAATTTGATCTGGTGGATGAGATTTTAGGAAGATCAGATCTCCCTTGTATGGAACAATGGCATTAAAGGGTGAAGGCTGCAGATGAGAATCATCTGAGCTAACATCTGTTGGTGACTTTGATGATCCAACATCTGTTTGAAATGGAGATGGAGGGATAGGAGGAATGGGTGTGGCACAAAGTTGATTTTTATCCACTGTTGGTAGATTTTTATCAACAGTGGTTGTGGATGATGTGTAGGAAGAGGTTGAAGGAATACTTTGATCAACAATTGTTGATGCAGCAGTGGTTGAGCTTTGACACCTATTTTGAACAACTGCTGCTCTAGTGGTGGATGTGAATTTGTGTTGTGGAATTACAACTTCATATCCATAATCTTGTGATGGAGATTGTGGTGTACCTGCAGGGTTAGTCTTGATAGACACATCTTCAAAAGTAAATTTATCAAGATCAAACAATTCATCAGGGTTTGCTGGGATTTTCAGTGATGAAAGTTCATTGAACTTTACATTCAAAGTCTCTTCCACACACCTAGTCCTTGTGTTAAACACTTTGTAGGCCTTGGCAGTGGTTGAGTATCCCAAGTGATAACCACAATCTACTTTGGTTGCAAATTTTGAAATTGAATCTTTTATAAAACATGGGCAGCCAAAGATTTTGAAGTATGAGATCAGTGGTTTGATCTTGAACAGAGTTTCATAGGCAGTCTTTTGATGCCTGGGGTTGATCAAAACCCTGTTCTGCATATAGCAAGCAGTGTTTACAACCTCAGCCCAAAAAGTTAAGGGTAAACCTTGTCACACCCCGACCACGTAAAACAACAAATCGTGGCGGAAACGTCGGGGAGTGTTGTAACAGAATTATTGTTCCACAACCATGGTAATTAAAAGTTATGTTTTATTCAACAAACAGAGAGTTACATTGTCTTAAAACAACTGAAACGGAGAGTTCATCACATAATTTAACTAGTTCCATCTTTATTTTTAAGTCTCTAAGGCACAGGTCCGCCCTAGTGTGTCACGAACATCCTAAGCAACAGCTCCTGAAAACACATGTGAAAATAGGCACGTCAGCATAAAAATGCCTGTGAGATACATAGGTTTTATGAAAATAGGATTCATGACTTGAGTTTAAAGAAATGTTTAATAAAAGTTAGTCATGAACCTTGTAAATTGTTTTGTTAACCAAAGTCTTGTGAAAAATATATAGTTTGTGTAAAATGTATAAGTTCAAATTGAATGATCTAAATAACGCTATGACATGTAGTACAATACAAGCACTTATATATAGGAAATACCAGCGGCGTATCCACCATGTTTGTATCATGCTACACACATCTCGTTACTTAAGTCACTTAAACAAACCACCAATGTATAAAGTCCATGTTTATACCAATAGTCAAAAAGTCCTTGTATAAACCATGTCAATTGTTAAAAGTCCAAATGTAGTCAAGTAATGTGTAACAAATGTTATGTATGGTAAGTAAAGTGTAGTCACATAAACCAAATGTAAAAATGCACAAAACAAGGTATTTTGAATATATCAAAAAGTTATGTTTTGCAAAGTAATTGCATGTTTTACTGATACAAACACTTATGGCTAACCAATCCATACCCACAATAATGTCGAAGCTTCCAAGTTGCATGGGCGTGAGGTCAATAGGAAAAAGATGGTCATTAAGGTTCAATTGGCAATTGCGAAGAACAGAATCAAGAACAACGGGATTACCACTCGCAACTTCTACTGTCAAAGGCTTACCTAGTTTCGTTCTAGACAGACGAAGCAATGGCTCAAAAGATAACGACACAAAACTCTTATCGGCACCAGAATCAAAAAGAACAGATGCGGGTTGATTATTGACAAAGAACGTACCGTTAACCACTTCATTGTCTGCCTGCGCCTCTTGTGCATTTATGTTGAAGACTCGACCTCGAGCCTGAGCCTGAGCTGGATTTGCATTCACCAATCTTGGACATTGATTACGGCAGTGGGTCAGATCCCCACAGTTATAACAAGAACCTGGTGGGTAGTGAGGTCGTGCTGCTTGACCTTGTTGTTGAGCAAGAGGCTGAGCAACTTGTTGAGCCGGGTTCTGAGCTGCCCGATTCTGATTAGCAGGAATGCGGCATGTAGCAGCAAGATGACCAGGTCTTCCACAGTTGGTACATTGACGACACTGGAGGTGTGGCTGATGATGACCGTTACACCTGTTGCACAAAGGTGCATTGCCTTGATAAGGTTTCTTGGCAAGTGATTGCGCAGGCTGATTTGGTGCAGCTTGAGCCTGTGCAGTAACGGCGTAGTTTTGGGAAGCCTTTCGCTTCCTAGAACCCTTCGAGAAACCAGAATCCTTACCCTTCTTATTTTTACCTTTCTTGCTATCCTCTTTGTCAGACGCTTGCTTCTTACCTTTCTCCCCCTTTCTGTGCAACTTACCCTTCCGAATCTGCGACTCAGTCAATGTCGCTGCTAACTCGATCGCCTGACGGACTGTGGTAGGGTTACTACCAGTAACGATGTCTTGCACTGAGTCAGGTAGACCATCGATGTATCTTTCGATAGCCTTATCGAGTGGGGTAACCATTGTTGGGCATAACAAACTCAGCTCCTCATATCTATCAGTATACGCCCGGTGCTCGCCACTATCCTGTTTCAAGTCATCGAACTCCCTTTCCAAAGCTCGTAGTTCATGACGAGGACAAAACTCCCTCATCATAAGAGTCCTAAGTTCAGCCCATGTTTGTGCTAGAGCAACTTCTGCACCACGGTCTCTCATAACCCCGTTCCACCATGTAAGCGCCCTCTTCTGAAACACACTGGAAGCAAACTCGACTTTGCGATTATCAGGACACTGAACATGACGGAAAGTATTCTCAATGCTCTCGAACCATTGAAGAAGCCCAGTTGCTCCCTCAGAACCACTAAACTTGAGTGGTTTAGCCGAATTAAAACTCTTGAAGTTACAAGGAGCATTGTTGTTGTTGTTGGCTTGGTTCCATTGAGCAATAAGATTTGGGAATGCAGCAGCCATGTGCTGTGCGATGATTTCTGCCAGTTCAGCATTTGGTAGCGGGTTTTCACGTCGAGGAGGCATTCTAAAAGAGGAAACATGAAAGGAACGAGTGAGATGATTAGATGAAAAGAATGAGATGAAACAAAAATCGACAAAAGCAAAGATGGTGGTCATTCGTCCGTATCACAAGCAAACAAACGACACACAGTGACTAATCAAAGTAAATGGGTAAAAAATAATGCTTCGCGAAGACATGCTCGCCTATAAGTGAACACTCACCCCAAGAGTTCCCAGGTAAGAGTGACTGGTCCGATTATGTGGATTTGTACGAACACTCTAGCCTTAGACAGAAAACCCAGGGTACAGGCATTCACCCTTCCAGTTTGCACGTGTTCACACTATTTAGAACCCAAAACTTTGACGAGATTTTGAAAACTTTAAAGGCGTAAAGCCTAAAAATAAATCATCTAAGGATAGATGATTGATTTTCAAATGGAATTGAGATTTGTATACTTGTTTTGGTAATCACCTAAGGATAGGTGAAGTGCATGTTTTAAAATCTAAACACAAGATAACTTGTGTTGGGGTCCTAGAAAGTTATAGTCTAGGTCAAAATTTTACTAATAACCTAATTCCCAATAACCATTGGCTCTGATACCAACTCTTCTGTCACACCCCGACCACGTAAAACAACAAATCGTGGCGGAAACGTCGGGGAGTGTTGTAACAGAATTATTGTTCCACAACCATGGTAATTAAAAGTTATGTTTTATTCAACAAACAGAGAGTTACATTGTCTTAAAACAACTGAAACGAAGAGTTCATCACATAATTTAACTAGTTCCAGCTTTATTTTGAAGTCTCTAAGGCACAGGTCCGCCCTAGTGTGTCACGAACATCCTAAGCAACAGCTCCTGAAAACACATGTGAAAATAGGTACGTCAGCATAAAAATGCCTGTGAGATACATAGGTTTTATGAAAATAGGATTCATGACTTGAGTTTAAAGAAATGTTTAATAAAAGTTAGTCATGAACCTTGTAAATTGTTTTGTTAACCAAAGTCTTATGAAAAATATATAGTTTGTGTAAAATGTATAAGTTCAAATTGAACGATCTAAATAACGCTATGACATGTAGTACAATACAAGCACTTATATATAGGAAATACCAGCGGCGTATCCACCATGCTTGTATCATGCTACACACATCTTGTTACTTAAGTCACTTAAACAAACCACCAATGTATAAAGTCCATGTTTATACCAATAGTCAAAAAGTCCTTGTATAAACCATGTCAATTGTTAAAAGTCCAAATGTAGTCAAGTAATGTGTAACAAATGTTATGTATGGTAAGTAAAGTGTAGTCACATAAACCAAATGTAAAAATGCACAAAACAAGGTATTTTGAATATATCAAAAAGTTATGTTTTGCAAAGTAATTGCATGTTTTACTGATACAAACACTTATGTGGTAAGTTAACGCATACATTCAAGCCTTGAGACAGACGGATAACCCTAAGTCAAGGTTATCAAAAGAAATGTTTTCGGATTCGGTCATTCCATCCATCCAAACAAACCTAGGATTTTAGGAACGGGATTTGTCAAGTCCTATGGTACCATTACTTACTACCGAGCGGCGTAGCTAATGTTAATGAATGTGTTTTAGTCCCGTTGTACAAACCAAATGTTATACCAAATGTAAACATGTTATATGAAAACAATGTACTAAGAATGCTAAGTTAACATACAAAGCAGAAAAGTCATGTAAATCAATATACTAAGTATGCCAAGTAAACATACATAGCAAAACAATGTAATGTAAATCATGTACTATAAGTGTACTAATGAACATAACAAGCATATGATATAAATCATGAAAAGAATAAAAGTAACAAGTAGGCACATGTGTTTCACCCCAAAATGTTGAAAAACAGTAAAAGAGGGGTCTATGTACTCACTGTAGTGCGTCTTGAATCGAATCTCAAACTCTGTCCGCTACACGACAACCTACAACGTACTAATGTCTATTAGACGAGCGGGCCGTGCCTTGGCTTAGAGTTTAGTATTTTGAGTCACGTTTCTTATATTGTTCCGCGTGATAATTATTTGTCAAAATAGTTAGTGTTTTAACTTAATCATATGTCATGTTGGGATATTTGTCCGTTCCATGTTCTAGTAAACTCTTGTCTAGAAAATATTTACTAAGTGTTGGAGTTTCGGAAAATTTTGTCATGGTCTCCTTTGTAAATGGAGGTGTCCATGCTTAAAAGCATATCATTTTCTTTTACATATATTCCGTAGATCGTTCTCAAATAACCAACCCGACATTTAGACATGCAAAGCATTACTTATGTTGTTTCAGCTTTATTAATCAAAACTGGACTGTTTTCGAAGATTTTTATAAAATAGTTAACTTATTCCAAAAATTCCCAAATTTTTACAGAACGTCTCACATGAACCAGATATTATTGTGTAAAAATCTCGGGATCAAATTCATCACCAATATTTTATAAAAATTCATTTTTCAGACTGCAATCAGATTCATCCTTTTCTGATTGCAGTCCACGGAATAATTTATTAAAAATTCTTTGTAAGTTCTATTTACGAAATTCCAGTGGGATAATTACAAATACTTCAGTTGTCATCTACTGTATAAATTCCATGAGTTGATTCAACATAGATTTCCAGTTATGACTAAAAACATATCACTCATTTTCAGCAGCAAAAATGCAGCTTGAGCTGCTGTTACAAAATGACCCTTTAAAAATAGTAAACGACCTCGAAAAATTACGATTCCAGTGCCATTTGATCAGTTTTTCGAAAATACACAATTTAGCCTTCAGAAAATCAGTTTTTCGAGTTATTAAGGTCTGTTTACAGCCTGTTGAAGTCGGCTGGAAATGTACATCAGCATGTTATTTTATGGTTTAAATGTTACTAAATCGTATTAACAAGTGTCCTAACAACGGGTTTATCAAGAAATCAACGATCAATCATCATGTATGTTTTTAACCAACCCTAAACCAACAAGTTTTCATCTTCATAACTCATCCTTATGTGAACTTTTATGTAAGATTTTATGTAGAGTTACATGTTCATCTTTTTTTTATTGTTTCTTGTTCTTGTGATCTAGATAACAACATCAAACTACATATCATAACTATGAACAAGATGAAACAAGGTATAAGAAACTTACTACTAGCATAAGGCTAGGGTAGAAATTCTAGTGTGAAGATGATGAGAAACTTGAATCACTTGAGAACACCTTGAGTTCACCTCTAGATCTTCACACTAACTTAAAAATGGCTAGAAATGGACATGAACATGAAGAACAAAGCTTGCAAGAAGATGAAGATGAAGAGAGGAGAGATGGGATGGTTAAGGGAGAGAGGAGAGAGGAGGATTTTGAGTGGAGTGTGATCTATGGAAAATTGTGAAGATATATGTAGGAGATTGTGAAGAGACATGGACATGGCATGCAAGGACAAGTGTTAAACAAAGTCTTGAAAGAAATATTTTGCAAGATATTGAATTATTTGGTGGGGCCACATGTATTACAACCGAAAATATCAAGGGGGAAGGGGGTAGAGTGTAAGTTTTTATATAAACATGTCATATGTAGGCTAAAACGGGTGTTTAACTGGATACCGGGTATTTTATCTAGCGTTTAAAATCCCGGTTTATGGCATTCTAAATTATTTTTATTATTCTACAAAAATAAACCTGCCAAAATATTACTGAAATAAATTTCAGTTGCCGAGATTTGGCTGCGTTGTCTGCGTTTTGCTGTAGAAGCACTGTGTTGCGTAGAAACACACGGTACGCGCTTAAACTTGAAAAATAACGTTTTTAGGTGTTTTAATTTATTTTTCAACAAGAACCTGATTAAAATAAGATTTTAATCATAACAGAATATTTTAAGGCTTCAGATATTATCCGGGCAGTCACCAACGTTAGTTTCGCAGTTTTGTCGTAAATAGTCCTTTAGTTCAAATAAACATGTTTTTGCCATACCGAATCCTTCGAAACTTATTTCTAAGTTATGTAAAGGATATTTAGGGTATGTTTGGCTTACGTCACAG
The DNA here is from genome assembly GCA_030545235.1 of Helianthus tuberosus. NCBI lineage: Eukaryota > Viridiplantae > Streptophyta > Magnoliopsida > Asterales > Asteraceae > Helianthus > Helianthus tuberosus. The sequence continues at coordinate 28,673,351 of CM060392.1, forward strand.
TTCTGGAGTGTACGTCGCGTTAAACTGATTGCGTTTATGTACCAGTTTTGCGTATAACCCTCCAGAAAGTGATTTAAAGCTTGAAATCGGAATCGATTCAAATTGTAAAGTCATCAAACACAATAACACATATAATAACACCAAAGCACATAGTTTTATTGATAATCCACATTGTTTTACATTATACGATGCTTACAGAACACAGTTGTCACAAACCTGAATCTGCAAGCATTGTTCTGGCAGCTTCAATCAAAGTTTTGTTTTTCCTCTCAACTACCCCATTTTGCTCTGGTGTTCTTGGGATGCTGTACTGCCTTACAATCCCTTTTGACACACAGAACTCATCCAACTCCTTGTTTCTAAACTCTGTTCCATTGTCACTCCTAAAGATTTTTACTGGCAAGTCAAATTGCTTTTCAACCTGTTTGATAAAGTCTTGCAAAATGCCTGCAGTCTCATCTTTAGAATGTAAAAAGTAAGTCCGTGTAAACCTAGAAAAATCATCTACAATAACCAAACGGTATCTTTTCTTTTTCAAGCTCATGATTTTTACTGGGCCAAACAAATCCATGTGCAGCATTTGCAAACACTTGGTTGTTTTGGACTCTTCAAATGGACTTGTATGAGCTTTTATGTTGTTTGCCTTTTAAACAAGAAACACAATGCTCAGAACAAGTAAACAATTTTTATGGAAGACCTCTTACAAGGCCTTGTTTTGATAAAGTAGTGATTGTCGTGAGATTTGTGTGCCCTAGTCTTTTGTGCCATAATTCTGTCTCTTTGTTAGAGGCAGCTGAGAACAGACAGGCATCAGTCATTGGGCTCTCTTTTGACAAATCAACTTCATATACATTGCCACTCCTTTGAGCAACAAGTTGTGTTTTTTCCTTTGGCTACTATTTCTTCAATCTTTTTTACCATTTCTGGACCAACAATCTTGCAACTCTCCTTAGTAAAGAATGACCCATAGCCTTTGTCACTCATTTGTGAGACACTAAGGAGGTTGAACATTAGATTGTCAATAAGATTGACATTTTCCATCTTGATTTTTCCTGACTGAACTGTTCCAGACCCCAACACCTTTCCCTTAGAATTGTTACCAAAAGATATATCACCCCCTCCATGATTTTTGAATTCTTTGAGTAGGGCTCTAGATCCAGTCATGTGCCTGGAGCCTCCACTATCTACATACCAAATACTATCTAAGCATGCAGAAGCTCCCTGCACATCAAGTAAACAATTAGTTCAGGAAGGTCTCCAAAGCCAATAAGGCTTTGGATGGGGTTACAACAGAATCAGTCTCAAGTCCAGGAACATGGACAGTGGTTAGCTCAGGGGTTTGAAGTTTTTGAACCATATTTCTCTAACCACGGTTGTGGACTATTTCCTATCAAATGTTGAAATCCAAAAGGATGCCTTTTCACTTTTGGTTTAGAAGGTCTTTTGTAAGCCTCATAAACATGTGGGACCCTTCGGTATGGAGGTTGACCTTTTCCTCTTTGGAATTGGTTTGCAGGAGGTGCATCTGTCACTTGAACATCTCTGGGAGCAGAGTTTTGGTTCAACTGTTTTGTAATAGCTGTTTGGATAGGCACAAATGGTTGTTGTTTCTTGATAGATGATTTTGATGAACTCACATGTGCTTTTGATGTGTACTCTTTTCTTTTAACCTCAAAAGTTCTGAGGTACACACACTCATGAGTAAGATGATTGGTTTTTCCACAGATGGTGCAACTTTGTGCAGGCTCAATTATGCTTGTTTTGTTAATGTCATAAGCTTTTAAGTGAAAACAATCCTTTGTGGAATGATTTTTCTTTTCACAAAAGTCACATAACAAATTTTTAACCTTTTCTCTTTTCTTCCTCTTTTCAACTTCCTTTGCAACAGAGTTTTGAACCACTGTTGGGATGTCTTTAAGAGGAATGACCTTGGCCTTAGGTGCTTTCACACCTTCAATTGTGGAAAAATCCATTGGTTTGAAATTCTCAAGGATGTCACACTCATCTGACCAGGTGGGTTTGAATTGATATTTTTCAATCTCCTCAAAGGTTGATGACCCCTCTGGTTTTTCCAAAATGATTTTGTTACCATTTTTATCAGTTATTTTAATTTCTTGACCATCCTTGTTTGTTGGTATTATCTCAACAGAACCAGACTCATTTACAGCAGTGTTTTCAACTTGGTCATTTTTCCTGAAACCTGTGCCAAATTTTACATTGCTTTTGATCTATTTCTCTAACATCAGCTCATACCCTTTGGAGGATTCCACCCATTTTTCACAAGTGATTTGGGTGGATTCCAACTCCTTTTTCCAGGCTTGATATTTTTCTATCATGGCTTGGAGTTGGTCCTTGGTTATGCTGTGTTCATGTTTAAGACTGCAGATCTCATTATCTTTTTCCAACAATTTGTTTTTCAGTTCTTTAACAGACTTTTCAAATTGTACTTCATCTTTTAAAATTTTATCCCTAAGGTTTTCATTCACCTCTTTAACATTTGCAAATGCTATGTTGCATTTGTCTGAACATAGGTTTTTAAAGACCTGAGGTGATACCTTAGCTGCAACCATCATGGCACAATCACAGACATTTTCACAAGCACTGGTGTTCTTCTCCACTTCATTAACACACCATGGGTCAGCAAGAGGTCCTAACAGTGGTTCAGGTTCTTTCTCTAACAGCTGTTCATCAACAACAACAGTAACCACTGCTCCAGCAACTTCATCCACTGTTTCAGCACTGGATTCCACCTCTTCAGTTTCCAGCCCTTCTGGAATTGACTCTAATGCTGCAAAACAAAATTAATCACAAGGAGTATCATTCTTAGCAAATAGAGCAAAATTTTCATCAGATAACTCATCAGGCATGCTATTCCAATCAACATAGCCTTGGGTAAAGAAGCTTTGCTGACTGGCCTCTGCTGGAGCAAATGTTTGTGCAGCATGTTGTGGTGCAGGTTGTTGCACTTGGACCTGAGAGACTGGGGCTTGGACATACTGAATTTGTGGAACAGAGGTTTGAACATATTGCACTGGAACAGTTGTTACAGGGTGTGCATAATGAGTAGTGTTTACATGAGCAGCAGGGGTATATTGGGAATAGTGCACAATGTTTTGTGTGTTTTGAGGTCTAGGGCTAAGATGTGTGATGATTGGTCCATTATTTTGACTTCTACATTCTCTAGCAAAGTGTCCTAGCCTATTACACTTGTAGCACTTAATTTTTTATTTATCCAACCCCACTTTTAAGTTCCCATGTAACCCTGGAAATTTTCTTCCTGTTCTCTTATAAAACTTGCTGTTTCTTACACTCAGCAGTGCCAGTTGGTGCAAAATATCCATTTCCTCCAGATCAGTGGGATCAAAGCGCTGGAGGTCATTGAGCTCAAAGGATAAGTTGTCAGAATTCTGGTTTTCTCCACTTGCTATAAAAGCATAGTTGGGTGAGTAAGAATCAGAGTTGTTAAAAGCTCCACCAGTAGTTATGTCAATGTAATGATCATAACTCTGATCCTTACTACCACCAGATTCTTCTTGACCCAGAAGTGCTGTGTTACCAAAGGTGTAAACATCAGCAACCTTCCCAGATTCTTGTAACTTCTTTTACTGGTTCAACTCTCTCTCATAAGTGAGGAGTCGACCATGAAGTTGGGTCAGACTTAATTCTTTCAATCCAACAGAGTTTCTAGTGACGAAAGCAATTGTGTCCCATTTGTCAGGTAGTTATCTTAGAAACCTACTATTTAGATTTGATTTAGCAAATTCAACATTAACAAGTTTAAGTTCACTAATGAGACAACTAAAGCGTTCAAACTTTTGTGTTAGTGATTCTCCTTTGACATGACAAAATGTCTCATACTGTTGATTCAAAACCTCCCTGTTATTTTCGATAACCTCTTATGTTCTACCGAACTGCTCTTTCAGTGCATCCCACAGCTCTTTGGCACTGTTACAATGTAACAGTCTAGCATAAATGTTATTTGGAAGAGCTGAAGCCACTATGCTAAAAGCCTTTGCATCTAATTCAATTTTTTGAAAATCTTGTTTTGAGTAATTTTCAAGGCTTTTAGGCACTTGGCCTTTGGGATCTTCAGTACTAGGCACCATTGGAACGTGTGGTCCAAAGATGACTGACTTCCAGCAGCCGGTGTTTTGCTGAGCCAACACATGGCCCATTCTACGTTGCCAGATATTGTACTCGGATCTGACAAGCATATGTAGCTTGAATAGTGTTCCGGTGTTGTGAGGGTCGTGTGATTGTGATGTCATCTTGGTTGATTTTACAAAAGTTTTTGAATAGTCAACTTTGTTCGTGATTACCTTTTACTCTGTTTTTTCAACTGATACGAACAACTTAAGTATTAATGGATTTGAGCTAAACTTTTATGTCAAATTAATTGTTAGATCGAATTTGACTGTCCTAAGCTCTGATACCAATTGTTAGGATCTGAGTTTCTTTAGATTGTGTTGTTTAACTAAATGAAAGATGAATCAGAGAATAACTTGCAGCAGAAATGAAAGTAAACTTTATAACACAATCACAGGAGAATAGTTTTCAGCAAACATGATTTCATTAATCGAATGATTGTATGAATTACAAGATTCAACTATGCATGCATGCAACACTAAACTCCCCCTCAGCCTGAGCTCACAGTTAGTTCGTACAAGATGATGGTGAAAAAGAGCTAATAGAACAGTACATATACTGTTCTATTTATAGTACAATCCTAACCACTGAGCATCTAATGCTGACGTCACCTAGACAGTGACATCTAACAGACTAACAACCTCTAAACACTGATCTATACAAAACACTGATACAATAAACAACTGATACATAAACACTGATGTTGCTTTCCACTGTTGTTACCTAAGCACTGATGTTGTAGATCAGTGCTTTCTTCAATGGGTGATCAGGCCTTGAGTCAGCAGTGCTTAGTCTTCATCAGTACTTTGAGAAACAGCAGTTGTTAGGACTTCAGTCTTTATAATCAACAACTCTTTGAATAACAGATGTTGAGGGGATCAGTACTTAGATTCATCAGCTAATAGAAAAACACTGTCATTGGAGGGAACTTAGGACATGCACTGCTTATTGGTGATCAACTATTGCGAACCAATTTTGGCTTTCAGTATCATCTGTTCTTCTAGGTTTGATTTCATGGGCCAACACAAATTATAATCGACAAATGGAATGTTAGAAAAAGGCACTGGTGGATATTAAAAATTGTCAAAGACCGACATTTGTTAAGGACGACAATGGTTACAAAGATAAACTAGGAATTGAAAGAAATTTTTTTCCTCCACCACATAGTAAAAATTATGTACCAAAGCCCACTTCTCATCCTAACAATGACTTAATTGACAAAATGATCAAGTTGTTGAAAAATATAATTCTAAAATTGATAAAGATACTAATCATTTTGAAAGAAATGCATATTTGAATGTGCAGGTGGAAGAGGTGGAAGATGATGGTTGTGGTGAGAAGAAATATAGGTCTAGGTTTTTCAGGCAACAGTTACTCTACTGTGAATTGGTTTGCCTAGACGACAATAAGACTAACAAAACTTTTATTCAGGATGAATGTAATAATTTAACTAGGATTGATGACTGTATTAAACCTAGTCTAAATATTTAGGGTGACTGTACCAGGCTTAAGCCTAAATCTTTAACTTCTAACATGAGAATGAAGTGGTTAATTGCTTTGATTTACATTTTGCATTTTGTGATGATAATGCTATGCGTGAGCCTCTTGTGTTTGTACCAAAATTAAAACATAAAAGGTTCAGTAAATTTCTCACTGAGGAAATTCCAGAATTTGTACCATCACAAACAGGTACATTAGAAGCATCCACAACATCATTTCAAAAACCTTTTCGAGAACATATGAACACGCATTTTCATCACAACTGTCAGAACTATTTCCAAATTTCTCAAATAAATATCAATTATCTCGGGTAAAATATCTCTTGGGTCAGTTACCAAAGTTGTTTTGACAACAATATTTATAGCTTTTCCAACATCCTCTAGAGATTTTGTATAATTGTTAATAATCAGAGGTGGACATTTATTATACCCGAGACCCTGATTTCCTCGATCATATATATCTTCCCATGTTTCTTCAACTTTCCTAAGTGGTTTGGGGATGATATGATCAAGTATGTGTGATGTCGTCGCATAACTTTTAAATTTCTGATAAACTCTTTCAGATTTAATTTTAACCTTTTCAATTTCTTGTTTTAGCAATGAAATTTTATCAAGATATTTATAAATTGCATTTTGTTTTGCTAAAACAGTTGATTTTAAAATCTCATTTGTCCTTTCCCCCTTTCTAATTTGTTCAGTAAAACCTTTTTCAGCACTTTGCAATTTGGTATGTGTTTGTTGAATAGTTTGCAGATCAACCAACATATTTTGAGTATACTCTTTCAACTTTCAATAATCTACATCCTTTTCAATGCATTTCTCACATGGAAGATAATTTGTGAGTTTTATGTTAGATTCAATTTCAGACTCAGATTCAGTAGTTACCTCTTTTAGCTAAGACATCATAGCAATTTGATCTATTTCTTCCACTAATTCTGTAGAACTCTCTAATAAACTCACCAACTCATCAATGATTTCTTCTTGGTCAAATTTGATTTCTCCGAGTGGCGCATCTTTTGAGAAAAATCCTGCAAAATATTCAAAAAAAAATCAGTCGAGAATATTGATTTAAACAAATTGTTTTGAGATATTCTGAAATTTTTCCCATCTTTAACATCAAATGTCGGTTCTGATTATGTTTTTTGCAATGCTAAAAGTTGTTGTTTCTTCTTTAGATTCAATGATCACATCTTCTTTGATTTCTGCCATAAGAGCAATTCTTTCTGTCTTTTGAACCACCGTATTCCAGTTAAATCCCTCATCTTCTTGAAAAACCATTATTTTTTTTTTCTTTTGGTGTTGAATTTAAAAAAGACAAGTTTCAATAGGAATGACTCTTGAAGATAATGAATTTAGACTTTGGTTCTATGATTGTGGACGATGTTGATAAGCTCTTTCATAGTAATCACTCTTTCCAAATGGATTGTAGTTTCCTTCAACTTTCTTATTGGTGCACTCCCTCTTGAAATGCCATCTTTCACCACAATTAATACATGTGACTTTTGACTTGTTGAATCCCAACTTAGAATTTGTATCACCTAGATTATTTCTTCAAGAAATTTCCATGAACCTCTAAGCCCTTCTCATAATACTTTCCATACACCAACAGATATCAGTCAGTTCCATTTCCTTTGGATCAATCTGGTCGCAATCTTCTCTTACCAGATTGTAATTCCCAATTCCACTGGCAACTAGACTTTCGTACGATTGCAACACCGAAGCAAGTAGTGCTACATGTTCTTTGACACTGGGTATAGTGATTTTTGTAGGTTGGTGAGATTCACGGATATGTCGCACTAAAGATTTTCTTTACTTTAGCTTTGTGATGTTTGTTGGTTCTGTTTAGATTGAAAATTTTGTCTTTGTTGAGTAAATGTTCTAGAATTTCCTCCATAACCAGATTGTTGACCTTGACTATATGAAGAAAAACTTCCCATACTATTCCCAGCAAAAGCATTCCCAACTGAACTATTTTCTTCGATAGGTATAGCGGAATGTGTATACCCACCTGTTCAATTTGGTATGAAAATGTATTATATTGTTTTGAACTTCCAACATCTACACTGAAGGCTATTTGAATTTTCGGATTCACAACTTCTGCATTCATATAATATAGCCCAATATCTTGCGATGCTGAGTGAGCTTTAATTATGACTCTCTTTCATAAATCTAGATCATGTGCTTCAAGTTTTTCAATGAACCGCTTATTGTCAATGACGAGTATTCTCTTGCCTTTTATTTTAGTATCATCATAAACATTTTTCTAGTCTTCATCTAGTAAAGCATCTGCCAATTTTTCAACTTGATCTTCTTGGTTTGGTTTAATCCCATGTCGCCTCATTTCTGCTATTAGATGACGAAATCTTTCAATAAGTTGTTGAAAACTTTCTCCCCTAATAAATGTAAAGATGTCAAACTCCTTTTTGATCAGGACGACTTTGCTCTTTCTCATTGCTGGATTTCCACGATACTTATTATACAAGGTCATCCATAGTGAATTGTTGTTTCATGATGTTACAGAAGATGAAAAATATCATCTTTTAACGATTGCTGTAGTAAGTTGTACACCTCCTTCTCTTTTTCATAATAATCTCTTTGAGTTGCTGGAATTTGAGAAATCTTGATTTTTTCACCATGTTTATCTTGGGGTACCACGTATTCATCCTCAATTGCCATCCAGGCTTCCAAATGATTAGCATGAACATATGTTTCGAATCTTCCACTCCAACTTGGATAATCTTCCATTCTCATCAACTTTGGAGGCTTGTTTGTTGTCCGCATCATATTGTCAAGATTGAGATTCTGTGCAATACCAGACGGAGAATTTCCAGCTTCAAAAGAACTCATATTTCCTGATTCTGTATTGTATAAATCTTCAAACACTTAATAGTTTTCACAAAAACTAAACAAGCGTATGACTAGTCTGTGTGTAGGACTAAGTCAACGCGTAGGACTAATTCTGGTTAACACTCTCCTACGTTTATCCTTAAGCGTATGAGTCTTGTGCTTCTGCTCCTGTGAGCGGATAACTCTTGCGTTGGGCTTCCTACGTGAGCATGACTCATGCGCTCAACAACATTTTGGCATGAATTTTTTCATTTTGAAGTTGTTTTTTAGATGAATTTTGGTGTGATTTTCTGATATGATGTACAAAAATGCAAAAGAAAATGTTTGAGATGAAATTTGGAGCTTTTAAACTGAAGAAACTATTCAAAAGATGAAATAGCAAGCTTTTTGCCCCAAATCTTCACTTCTAAGCAAGAACATAAGTAGATATCCTCTCCATATCTTTGATACCACTTGTAGGAACGATTTTCTTCTACACACGACGTGATAGAACGTTGGTTTTGTGCAAATGATATCTATGACATTTATAATGGGACAGAATTCAATTACAAATGTTGTGTATTGCTCAGGTTTTCAAATACAACTTTCTGTATAAATTTGGGAAGAAATTCATTACAGCTTGTCTCGTTAACAAAAGCTCTCCAATCTAACGTTATGAGCTCATGTGCACCACCACCTATATTTATAAGCGCATGACCTCCTAGCGCAAGACTCCTGCGTGCGGATCACTCATACGTGCATAGGACTCCTACGTATGTATGAGTCCTTTACATTTCCATTTCCATTTCAAAACTCAAACTAACTTAAAGACACTACTACCCTATAAACAAAATGACACGTACAAAAGACGCAGACATTAGACATAAAGTGTACTAACATTCACTCTTAGACTGATCATCAACATCCTCCACCATCCCCTTAACAATTCAGGGTGGAAGAATGAATTCAACACTATGAACATCAAGTTTGGAAGAAGACTTACTACACTAATATGTGCTTGTTTTGTGTTCATTGAACTCAGGCCTTGATGTTGCTGGTTTATTGTGGTATCACGTGGGAGCTTTCTCAAATTTCCTTTAAACTGAGTCATTCCTCTATTAATTGTCTCACGAGTGCTTCATGGGACTTGTCTCTTACTTCATTCTCCTTCTTTGATTCCTTCATCATGTTCATGATTACATCCAACTTAGAACTCATAGAATCATCACTACCTTAGGATCCACTTTGTAGATTGTAGTAGAGCTGGGCTAGTCCTAAGAGTTCAAGTGCCCTGTCTGAAGCCAAAAATACATGCTCCTTAAGCCTTAACGAAATATATAATGTACACTATTTTTTTAAACAATGAATAAAGTTATAGCAATAAACAATGCATTATTATAAGAATTTGTAGAATAATAATAAATAGGAATGTTTTTCTAGAAAAAAAATATATAAGAATTTGTGACAAACTGATGCGTAGTCGAGTGTTATATTTATTAGGTGTATATTTTAAGCCCCTTTAACACTTATTTAGCCAAGTTTTAAATTTATAAAACACGATATTTACTAACACTAGACACACATATGGGCAAGTGCACCCATCGTGAGCGTAGTATAGTGTTGGTAAGATACCGAGGTCGTCCAAGGACACAAGAGCTTTTAGTACCGGTTTATCCTCAACGTCTAATCAAAATAAAAAGTTTAGAAAAATGTTTTTAAACTAAGAAAAATAAAAACTAACTAAAATGCTGAAAATAAAAATAAAAGAAAAACAGATAGACAAGATGAATCACTTGGTTCCGACTCGTATCTAGTATAACCTTTGATTATTTCCGCACTTTTGCACATAATTAAGAGATTATCTTAGTTATTGTAGTAGGCCCCTCTTTTGAAGGTGACGTTACCCTCACCCCAGTAGTTTGAGTCAGCAAGGATACAATCCTAAAAGGGTGGATTATTGGAAGATAATTAATTAAGTTATTAATGCAATATTATGGTAGGCCCCGCTTTTGGCGGTGACGTTACCCTCGGCTAAGTAGTCTGAGTCAGCAGGGATACAGTCCTAAATAGCCGGGTTATAGTATTAATAGTAGTTAACTTATGAGGGGATCAAAGAGTTTGGACCCCCGCCATCCAATACCGTGAAGCATTGAAGGAGGTCCTACTAAATTTGACCCAGGTCCATTGCAGGACCTCTAAACGCTGAACAATGGCAAGACCTTTACCAAACCGTTCCCTTAACCCCCGACCAGGTAGCCAACATACCTCCATATAGACCGTGGAGATATGAATGGTGAAAATCTTTTATTTTATATAGACAGTAAAATAATGCCAAGACACCACGGACAAACGATAAGGAAAGATCACCTTCAACATAAGTAACTAGTTATTAAAGTCATTAATACAAAACCAAATAAAAAGTGTAAAAGATTAGAAATAAAAAGTATTATAATAGACACTTTGTCTTCACCAAGTGATGTAAGAGACTTAGGCAAACATGGCCTTGATTGTCAAGAACTCTTACGATCAATCTTGGATCCCGAGACGACTCACACACTCTACGATGGACAATGGATGATGGTGGTGGATGATGGTGTTATGGTGGTGGTGGGTGGTGGGTGAAGTGTGAGAGAGGTGGTGTGCCAAGGGATGAGTTGAAATGAAACCAAGCACTCCTATTTATAGGCTGAACAGAAGGCTGGGCACGGCCCCGTGTCCGCTGGGCACGCCCCCGTGCCTGTCTGACACTCTCTCTCTTCATTAATTGTAATTCGCAATTACAATTAATGCGCCTGCTGTACTTTCGCCACGCCCCCGTGCTCACTGGACACGGCCCGTGGTAGGCAATAGAAGCTTCTATAGATTTGTCTTTTCTGCTGCTTCTTGGGCACGGCCCCGTGCTGGCTGAGCACGGGGCGTGTTCAGTCTTCTGCCTTCTCTATTTTGCTTGGGAAGATGCCGTTGAGGGGTCGGGCAGTCCACTTATGTTCCTTTTCTTGTATTTATGTTAGATTTAGCTGTCTTTTTGCTTCTTTTGTGAATTTGAGCTCATTTAATCCTGAAAATACAAAAGGAAGACAAAAACACTCTTTTTCCAACATTAGTACTTAAAAAGGGTTAGTTTTATGTCTCATTTGATGTAATTTATATGTTGCATTTTACACACATCAAATACCCCCACACTTGAACTTTTGCTTGTCCTCAAGCAAAACTCTTTAATATGTGGCTTACACTCCCAAATGGAATGGGTAGAAGAGAAGGTTTTGGGCTTGTCGTAGAGTGTCGGGATTTCCAAGATTCTTTATGTAGTTTTATTTTTATTTATTTACAATCCTATTCGTCATGATTTATTTAGAACGTTTCATAGGAGAAATTACTTATTTGGGCATAACATGCCTTTTTAAAATTCCATTTATATACAAGTTCACATACCTCACGGGAGAAATCACTCACACTCGGCCGAAGGTGTATTTTTAGTGAATCACTCGAGAGCGGCATGGAACTTACTCCTACCATAGGCTTGCCAAGCAATCAATCCTCCTCCTTTTTAACTTTTATACCTTTGTAAATATCAAGAGGACTTTGTGGGTGAAGGGTTAGGCTTGGGTTAAAGGTAGGTGGTTGGGTTAGTGGTTAGTGGTTAGTAGAAAAAGGGTGAAAAAGCGTAACAAGTGTCGGTTTTCGTAGGATTTTCTATTTTTTTTTTCTGATGAAGCTTTTATTCAAACAAAGTTATTTTTTTTTTGATGAACTTGTTTGTTTATTTTCTTTTGCTTCATCATCAACACATTTTTTTTTTAATCATACGAAAAACCGAACTTGTTACTAAAACAAAGGGTTAAAAATGAAAAAGGTTTTGGTGGGTAAAAGGGGTGTTTGGTTTGGGTTATGAAATGAAAAGGTTTAGGCTCAAAGGGGCTAACTAGGGGGATTTTTTGGGTAGGTGGTAAAAAAAAGAAAAATAATGGTGTAGAAGAAAAAAAAAAAGGGTTAGTCCTAATGCCTCTATCATTTACTTACTCGGGTTTAAGTTGATAAGGACCGGGAATGTATCGTCATGGCAAGTTCTAGAGTCGTAAGAACCAAGCGGCTATTCACACAAGAAACGAAAAATGAGCATTTAGTCTAAAGATGTAAATTTGTATGCTCAATAAAGGCTCAAAACTCACTTTTGTGGGAATGGGTTTTTTATGTGATCAAGTATATATAATCAAATTTTAACTAAGTTTGCTATGCCTTTTCATAATTTTCTTATGTTGGTTCTTTTTATCACGACGCTATCGGTTGTAAATTTGTAAAAATATAACCTTTTTGAGAACTTGAATTTCCCGAGTTAAACCTAAACAAGTAAAAAAAATGAAATTTTTGAAAAATTTTTGGGGTGATTAGCGGTTCCAATAGAGTTTTGTGTAAGGCTTGTATTTAGGACTTGCAAAATTTCAAGGTTTTAGCATCCCCCCCACACTTAAATTACACATTGTCCTCAATGTGTCCCAAAAATAAATTTTTAGGTTGATTGAAAGTGTAAAAAGGTGTTAAAAGCAAAAATTTTGTGTTACTGGCAACCTGGACACGACCCCGTGTTGAGTGGACACGACCCCGTGTTCAGGTGCCAGTAACGAGAACTTACAGAAGGTGAACACGGGGGCGTGTTGGCTGGACACGACCCCGTGTCTGTCAAGGTGTGCAGAATCTAAACAAACAGCAGTTTCTGGGGAATGGGCACGGGGGCGTGTCGGCTGGACACGACCCCGTGTGGACAGTCTGCAAATTCGAAAAACAGGTTTCTTTCTTCGTTTTTCCAAGTCCCGGCTTTAAGAGTACTAATGCTTAGTACTTTAAGCCTCGAATGTACCTGCTTACCCAATAAACACTCCACCAAAACATAGCAAACATCCTACTTTTACCAAAGTTAACATCCATGTCAAAGTAAAAAAAATGCAGAAAATAAAAGAAGTTAGGAAAAGTAAATTGTTCAACATTTGGCACGCAGGCCATCAATTGTTCAAGATTAAAAAGGGTTAACCTGGGTAGTCATCAATCAACCGCTTCCTCCTCTGCTCCTCCCGCCTACTCCATAGCATCGTCATCATCATCATCGTCATCATCCCCTCCATGGCGTGCAATGTGGTCTCGTATGTATCCAACATCGTCTTGGATCTCGGATAGGTTTCTCTCTATAGCTCCGACCCGGTGGTAGGTGTTGCTCGCCATGTTATAGGTGTTCCTAGTACACATAAGGTTTTCCTGCAACAAATCATGCAAACTTTGAAAGTTAGGAAAACCGCCTCCCGAGGAGGATGATTGGCCCGGATCACCGTGGGGTGGTTATTGGTACTGATGATGTTGCGGAGCTGGGAGGACAAGCGCTTCTTGCGGGTTCCATGCATGACCTTGCATCCTTTGGAAGGTTACCGTCCCGTCTTCTGCCTCATAAATCAGGTTCATTGAGCGGCATATGTTGATATCCACCGTACCCGACCATGGGCTCCTCTCAAATGCCCTAGGTATGTGGGCGAAGTGCTTGAAGAGACGGTACACCCATCCCCCAAAGAAAATGGGCGTCGGTGCATTAGCAAGGTGGTTGTGATGCATGTTTCGGAGCATGAGGAACGGAACATCTAGCGGCCTGCGGTTGTGAATGCAGTGGAGGACAACCAAATCTCTTAACCCAACGACGCCACTACTGTCATGCCTTTGGCTAAGAGAGTAGCCGAGGAGCCTATGAATGTATCTGTATAGCGGATCCCTCAGCTTTGTACTCTTAGTGCTGCTTGGATTGTAGAACCCTTCTCCAATCTAAGCCCACATGGCTTGGCGTTCGTTGTCACCTACCTCTCTCATTCCCCCAGTATTTTCTTCGTTTCCCGCATCCTCTTCCGCATACAACCCGATAATCGACCCAAATTGTGCCATAGAGATCGAAGACTTCGTTCCGCCACATCGGAAAGCTACCCCGTCATTGTCGAACGGGTCGCACCTCGAGTTGAATGTGAAAGTGCTATAGAATTCCAACGTGCATTCGTGGACGGAACGGAGTCGAGTTGTTAGGGCGACTCTGAGTGGTCCCGTAACAATGTTGTTGAAACGGTCAATTTGATTCACCATGGTTAGCAATTCCGTGCAAGCTTTCCTTGGGTATTACTCCGGCCTTGTTTGAAGAATTTCGTATCGAGCTCTTGCATCGAGCTCATTGGCGTTAAATCTTGTGAACTTCCTGCCCATCTGCAAGAATACACCAAAAGTTAGCACGAAACAGAAATATTTTCGGACAAAACTGCAAACAGTGGGCTGGACACGACCCCGTGTCCAGGGGTCTGTTACTCAAAAATCCCATTTTTCGACCCGGTTTCGAAATCTTGAAAATTTTTGGTCCAATAGGTGCGGTTTCCCCCGAAAATGAAACCCTAAGTGCCGTTTTTCCCAAAATATCCCGTTTACCCTATCAATTTTATCTTTTTCGGTTAAAGAACAAGGGTTTGGGGTTTTTATGAGAAATCGGGTGAATCTATGAACAATATAAGTGTATCTACTTCCCTTAACACTAATCTAACTAAATGCAGACAGATCTAAACAAAAATTTGAGGTTCGATCCGGATGATCTTCAAGAACCCTAGATTTTTCCCCAAATTTTTGGTGTTTTAACTACATGCAAGTAACTAATCTAACTACTAAAAGTGATAGAATCATACCTTGATGTTGTTAGAGCGATAGGAGACGTTGAAATTCTGCGAAAAATCGCCTGAAACCAGAGCTTTTTCGGGGAAACGGGGCGTGTGGAATGAAGTAACTGTTTTGAAAAAGGGGATTTATCCCGACTGCAGCGCGGACACGGCCCCGTGTCCAGTTGACACGGCCTCGTGCCGAGCAAGTTTTTTTTTTTTTTTTTTTAGTGCTCGTGTGAGTGCCCTCCTTTTCCCATAAGCTATGGTTAGAAAACTTACCGCTTTATTTTGTTGTCTCAATCGTTCATAACTTACCAGGCATGATGTTTTTATTCCTCCACCGTTTGAAGTGAGATCTCTTCTTCTTCATCCTCAATGAATCCTTGATAGAGTTTCAGCCGTTGGCCATTGACTTTAAATGGAGGTCCATTTCGAGATTTAATTTCTACTGCACCGTGTGGAAAAATATGGGTGATGGAAAAAGGTCCTGACCACCTAGACTTTAATTTACCAGGAAACAATTGAAGTCGTGAATTAAACAAAAGAACTAAATCTCCTACCCGAAATTCATTAGGTTTAATATGTTTGTCATGCAAATTTTTCATTCGTTCCTTATAAATTTCAGAGTTTGAGTATGCATAATTCCTAAGCTCGTCTAATTCATTTAATTGACAAAATCGATTTTTACCAGCAAATTCTAAATCTAAGTTTACATTTTTGATTGCCCAGTAGGCTTTGTGTGCAATTTCTACTGGTAAATGACAACTTTTTCCATAAACTAGCTTATATGGGGTTGTACCTATTGTTGTTTTATAAGCAGTTCAAAAAGCCCATAAAGCATCATCTAATTTATCAGCCCATTCTTTTTTATTTATCCCTACAGTTTTTTCAAGTATTCGTTTTAAACCTCTATTAGTCACTTCGGCTTGTCCTGTGACAACTCAAGTTTCCGACTTTCACTTTTGTATTTATTTCACGTTGACTGTGACTGTTTAGTTGCTTGATTGTTTGACTTGTATCTGTATTACTATATAAGAGATTATCAATTGATATGCTATGTGTTTTATATAAGGTGTTTGAGTTGTGAACCTGTAAACTTAAACTGTTAAGACGTGAACAACTGACATCACGATGAAACAAGTTTGTTTCGTCATTCCTATCTCGACGAAACTGGTGTTTCGCCGAAGCCCAGTTTCACCAAAGCCCATTAGGGCCCAGTTCACTTGTACGCATATAATTACACGGAACCGTCTCATTCGTCACAGGTTAACAAAAAATAGAAACCCTAGAGCGCCCCTCTTCTGTGTGACGGCTGTTTGGAACTCTCGAAGCCCCCTTAGCTTATTCATCATTCTTTTCATCTCGGTTAGTGTGTATTATACAGAACCGATTACTTGTTATTGAATTAAATATTCGGTTTGATGAATGCTTTTAGTTGCAGCCCATGTGTGTGTTGTCAGGATATGTTTCTCATGATTCATTTGTTTATTGTTTGTATATATATGTTGTCATATTGAAAGATAAAGAACACTTTATAGAATTGTCGGTTGGATTGATAAGATTCATGGTTAGTAACATGGGTTACTTATTAAAAATCATGATAGGTGGGACAAATCGGTGGTCAATGGGTGGGGATATGTGAACCGCCTATTTTATTATAATGATGTTTGTTAGTATTGATAATTCCTTAAAAGTCCAAACGGTGGTTGATGTTTAAGGTCCAATCGGCTTATGTTATTGGAGGTCCAATGAGGATTGGAGGTGATTGCTAGTTGTCGGCCATTAGGGCCTTTAGTTTTTGAGGCATTGTTATTATTGCTGAAACTGTTATGTATTTCGACGAATCAGAAGTACCGGCGAAACACATTAAATTGATGAAACCGACATGGCGAAACACAATGTGTTTCGCCGAGACTAGTTTGACGAAACATGGGTGATTCGTCGGAGGGGCTCAAGGCGAATGGTGGGTGTTTCGTCGACTGGGATTTATTGTTTGGTAATTTGTTTCTGTTGTACTTAACTGAGCTAGTCAACTGCTGTTATGTATAAAAGCAACACTTGTATGATTACAAATACGTGCAATGTGATACTCTGTGTTATTAATGCGATGTTCATGATGATGATGTTTACGTGCAAACAACTTGAATGCAAACTGATTATGTATACGTGCATACTTTAGGACGTGATTGATTAACCGTGAGCACATACTTAGCATACCGAGCGAAACAAGGTGAGTTCACACTTCTACCAAGGCATGGAATTCCCGGGGTTGGGAATGGGTTGATTGATCAATTATGTTAAATAGTTATCGGAATTACATACCATAGGCCTCGGGAGTGGAAGGTCAATGGTATATACTACTAGACTAGTGATACACATACTTCTCTTCGCAAACATGCCTGGAATGGCCGCGAACTATACTAGAACGATCTTCGCAAACATGCCTGGAATGGCCGCGAACTATACTTTAATCTTCGCAAACATGCCTGGAATGGCCGCGAACTATACTTTAATCTTCGCAAACATGCCTGGAGGGCCGCGATACAAATATAACTAGTCTAGAAAACATGGGAAACCCCCACTAAACTTCGCAAACATGCCTTGAGGGCCGCGATGCTATTACATACGATACACGATTACTAATCGAACATACGATTTACGAAATGAACATTATAACTAAATAACCAACTGTGAACTCGCTCAACTAGTTGTTGACTCTCTGTTACATGCCTTGCAGGACCATAGGTACTTTTGGAGCTTGCACGGGAGGCACAGTCGTTGTGGACATGGATCGTGATTGTGTTGTTAAACATTATGACATTTTTGTACTTAAACTTATGTTGGGTTTTACATTAATGCTTCCGCTACACACTTGTTCATATTTGGTTTTGGAAACACCTATCGTATTGATGAATGACTTTTACTATATACTTTTGTTCAATATGATTGGTGGCTTGATCCTGGTCATGTCACGCCTCCAAGCGGTGGTACTCCGCGTGTGGATTCTGGGGGTGTGACAGATTGGTATCAGAGCCATTGGTTATAGAGAACTCGGTTTTAATAAGGGAAAATGTTTTTATTAAAACCAGACTATAACCAGAACAGTGCTCAACGATCCACAACGACGCCTCGCTCCACGTGCAAGACTCAAAATTTTAGGTAATATGGTACATGTTTTATTGCCTACTTGCTATAATTGCATAGAACTTTGCTCAGGGTATGCTTAGATTAACGTAACACTATTGCATGAGAACATTTGTGTGCTTACTCTCTTCTGTCCTCGCACTACTCGCGAACCTCTCTCACTTATGTCATATTTGTTATGAAGATCATGTCTGGACGTATCAACATGACACAAGCCCAACTGACGGCTCTCATTAACGAGCGAGTTGCTGCGGCACTTGCAGCCGCACAAGCAGGAGGTCAGCACGCTCAGCCACCTGTTTGCACCTTCAAAACTTTCATGGACTGTCGTCCTACTACTTTTAGTGGCACGGAGGGAGCAGTTGGACTCCTCCATTGGTTTGAAAAGCTCGAGTCCGTATTTGAAATGTGTGAATGCCCTGAGGCTCGCAGGGTGAAGTACGCCACTGGTACTCTAGAAGGCATTGCGCTGACTTGGTGGAATGCGCAAGTTCAGATATTAGGGTTGGCTGTTGCTAACGCCACACCCTGGAATGATTTCAAGGAGTTGATCAAAGAGGAATACTGTAGCCGAGATGATATTCATAAGCTGGAGGTAGAATTTTACCACTTGAAAATGACGGGGTCAGAAATTGAAGCGTACACCAGAAGATCGAATGAGTTGGCTATTCTGTGTCCTACTATGGTGGACCCTCCCATTAAGCGTATCGAACTGTATCTCAATGGGCTGGTGCCGGAGATTCAAAGTCATGTAACCTCAGCAAATCTGGGCACCATTCAGCAAATCGTCAAGTTGGCTCATCGCCTCACCGATCAGGCAGTGGAACAGAACAGGCTGCCTAAACGCATCAGCGCTACTACTACCGCTACCACTCCAGTTACTCCTGCTACTCCCAGTGACAACAAACGGAAATGGGAAGGGGGTTCCAGCAAGGGTTCAGCTACTGTACAGTCTCAAGCACAGCAACAGCGCAAGACTAGTGATTACCAGAGTCCGAGTCAGCAATCGTCTGGTGGTCAGGGGCAGAGTGGATATCGGGGAACTCATCCACTGTGTAACAGGTGTAACAAACACCACAGTGGTCAGTGTCATAAAGTCCGCTGTCAGAGATGTCTAAGGGTAGGTCATGAAGCTAAAGATTGCAGGAGCTCAAGGCCTGCGAATCAGAACCAGCAACAACAGCCATCAGTTCCACGAAACCAGTCACAGCAACAACAGCAAGGAAATAAGACATGCTTTCAGTGTGGGGCTGAGGGTCACTTCAAGCGGAACTGCCCCCAGTTAAACCAGAATCAGAATAACAACAACAATACTCCGGGCAATGGGAACAACAACGGGGGAAACAACAACGACAACGGTGCTAGGGGTCGTGTATTTGTGATTGGTCAGGGTGATGCGAGGAACGATCCTAACGTGGTTATGGGTAAGTTTCTTCTCGACGACTTTTATGTTACTGTATTATTTGATTCGGGTGCGGATACCAGTTATATGTCTCTGAAAGTTAGTCAAATGCTTAAGCGCGCACCAACACTTTTGAACACCAAACATGTCGTAGAGTTAGCTAACGGTAAAAGTCTAGAGGCCACACACATAGTTCAAGGTTGTAATCTTATCCTCGCTGGTCAGACTTTCTCTATCGATCTCATTCCTATAACTCTGAGTAGCTTTGATATCGTCATTGGCATGGATTGGTTATCCCAACAGCAAGCAGAGATCCTATGCAAGGAGAAGATCATTCGTATTCCTCGTTCTGGCAAAGAACCTCTCGAAGTTCAAGGCGATAAGAGTGGTGTCGTGAGTGGCATCATCTCCTTCTTGAAGGCTCAGAAGTGTCTGCGAAAGGGCCACGTAGCTATTTTAGCACTCGTTACTGATACATCGCAGAAAGAGAAGAAGATTGAGGATATTCCTGTAGTACGCGACTTTCCTCAAGTATTTCCTGAAGAGTTACCAGGGTTACCGCCTCATCGCCAGGTCGAATTTCAGATCGAGCTAGCTCCAGGAGCAGCACCTATAGCTCGAGCACCTTATCGCTTAGCTCCAAATGAACTGGAAGAACTGTCTAAGCAACTGCAAGAACTCTTGGAAAAGGGTTTCATACGTCCTAGCTCTTCGCCCTGGGGAGCTCCAGTATTATTTGTGAAGAAGAAAGACGGTACTTTTCGTATGTGCATAGATTACCGCGAACTAAACAAGGTGACCGTGAAGAATCGTTATCCACTTCCACGCATCGACGACTTATTCGACCAGTTGCAAGGGTCGAGCTATTACTCGAAGATTGACCTGAGATCAGGTTACCATCAATTGAGAGTCCGAGATGAGGACGTCTCCAAAACAGCATTCAGAACTCGCTACGGTCATTACGAGTTTCTAGTCATGCCATTCGGGCTAACGAACGCGCCTGCGGTTTTCATGGATCTTATGAACAGGGTGTGCAAACCTTATCTTGACAAGTTTGTTATTGTTTTCATCGACGACATCCTGATTTATTCGAAGAATCGGGAGGAACATGAGCAGCATTTACGACTTATTCTGGAACTCTTACGAACGGAACAGCTATACGCTAAGTTTTCGAAATGCGACTTCTGGCTTCGTGAAGTCCACTTTCTAGGCCACGTGGTAAACACGGATGGGATTCATGTCGATCCATCCAAGATAGATTCGATCAAGAACTGGCCTGCACCTCGCACACCGACAGAGATACGCCAATTCTTGGGTTTGGCGGGTTATTACAGACGTTTTATCAAAGACTTCTCAAAGATTGCACAGCCGCTTACATTACTGACACAGAAAGGTGTTGCTTACCGTTGGAGTGATACACAGGAAACAGCGTTTCAGCACTTAAAGGATAGACTCTGTAGCGCACCTATCCTCTCATTGCCTGAAGGCACGGACGATTTTGTAGTTTACTGCGACGCATCCATCCAAGGTCTTGGATGTGTATTGATGCAACGGGATAAAGTCATTGCTTATGCTTCACGCCAACTTAAGATTCATGAACGGAATTACACTACACACGATTTAGAGCTGGGAGCTGTTGTTTTTGCGCTCAAGATATGGCGACATTATCTGTATGGCACCAAGTGCACCATCTACACCGATCACAGGAGCCTCGAATATATTTTCAAGCAGAAAGAATTGAACATGCGACAACGTCGATGGGTCGAGTTACTGAACGATTACGAATGTGCTATAAAGTACCATCCGGGCAAAGCCAATGTGGTGGCCGACGCCCTCAGTCGAAAAGATACTACACCTAGGCGTGTACGAGCATTGCAACTCACTATCCAGTCTAGTCTTCCTTCACAGATACGAGATGCTCAGGTAGAAGCATTGAAACCAGAAAACGTCAGGTCTGAAGCCCTACGCGGCTCAAGGCAAAGGTTAGAACAAAGGGCAGACGGCGCCTATTATGTAACCGGACGCATCTGGGTCCCATTCTATGGCAACTTACGCGAGCTTGTAATGGATGAAGCTCATAAGTCTCGCTACTCAGTACATCCTGGTTCGGATAAGATGTACCACGACCTTAGAACTACATACTGGTGGCCTAGCATGAGAGCTCACATAGCCACTTACGTTAGCAAGTGTTTGACTTGTGCGCGAGTCAAAGCGGAATATCAGAAACCATCAGGCCCACTCCAACAACCTGAGATACCACAATGGAAATGGGAGCAAATTTCCATGGATTTTGTTACTGGCCTGCCTAGATCTCAGCGCGGAAATGATACTATTTGGGTGATCGTGGATCGACTCACAAAGTCTGCTCACTTCTTGGCTATCAAGGAAACGGATAAGTTCTCCACTCTAGCAGACGTATACCTTAAGGAAGTTGTCTCGAGGCACGGGGTGCCCACATCTATTATCTCTGATCGTGACGCACGTTTTACTTCAGAACTGTGGCAAGCAATGCACAAATCTTTTGGCTCTCGTTTAGACATGAGCACAGCTTATCATCCTCAGACCGATGGGCAGTCTGAGCGCACTATTCAAACTCTAGAAGACATGCTTCGGGCGTGCGTAATTGACTTTGGCAAGGGCTGGGAAAAGCATCTGCCACTTGTGGAATTTTCATACAACAACAGCTACCACACCAGCATAAAAGCTGCTCCGTTTGAGGCATTGTACGGGCGTAAATGCCGATCACCTCTTTGTTGGGCAGAGGTGGGTGACAGTCAGATCACAGGTCCAGAAATGGTAGTTGATACTACTGAAAAGATTGCTCAAATACGACAACGCATGGCGGCAGCTCGTGACCGTCAGAAAGTATACGCCGATAAAGACAGGAAACTACTCGAGTTCCAGGTTGGGGATCGAGCACTACTCAAAGTTTCACCCTGGAAGGGTGTTGTTCGTTTTGGCAAACGAGGCAAACTCAATCCACGATACGTTGGGCCATTTGAAGTCATTGAGAAGATAGGCAAGGTGGCCTACAGACTGAACTTACCAGCTGAACTCAGTGCAGTTCATAACGTGTTTCATGTGTCGAATCTGAAGAAGTGGCAGTCAGATGAGACCTTCATAGTTCCTTTGAAGGAGCTCACTATCGACGAACGGTTGCATTTCGTCGAGAAACCAGTTGAAATCACGGACCGGGATGTTAAGGTCCTCAAGAACACTAGAATACCTCTTGTACGAGTTCGTTGGAACTCCCGTCGCGGCCAAGAGTTTACCTGGGAGCGCGAAGATCAAATGGAACTCAAATATCCCCAGTTGTTCGAAAACAATGCAACTATTACTGAGGCTGAAGCTACTACGGAATTTCGGAACGAAATTCCAACTCAACGGGGGAATGATGTGATACCCCAGGAAAACCAGTAAACGATACAACTTACTTAGCTTCCTCAGTAACCGCATGCTAAATTTCGGGACGAAATTTCTTTCAAGTTGGGGATAATGTGACAACTCAAGTTTCCGACTTTCACTTTTGTATTTATTTCACGTTGACTGTGACTGTTTAGTTGCTTGATTGTTTGACTTGTATCTGTATTACTATATAAGAGATTATCAATTGATATGCTATGTGTTTTATATAAGGTGTTTGAGTTGTGAACCTGTAAACTTAAACTGTTAAGACGTGAACAACTGACATCACGATGAAACAAGTTTGTTTCGTCATTCCTATCTCGACGAAACTGGTGTTTCGCCGAAGCCCAGTTTCACCAAAGCCCATTAGGGCCCAGTTCACTTGTACGCATATAATTACACGGAACCGTCTCATTCGTCACAGGTTAACAAAAAATAGAAACCCTAGAGCGCCCCTCTTCTGTGTGACGGCTGTTTGGAACTCTCGAAGCCCCCTTAGCTTATTCATCATTCTTTTCATCTCGGTTAGTGTGTATTATACAGAACCGATTACTTGTTATTGAATTAAATATTCGGTTTGATGAATGCTTTTAGTTGCAGCCCATGTGTGTGTTGTCAGGATATGTTTCTCATGATTCATTTGTTTATTGTTTGTATATATATGTTGTCATATTGAAAGATAAAGAACACTTTATAGAATTGTCGGTTGGATTGATAAGATTCATGGTTAGTAACATGGGTTACTTATTAAAAATCATGATAGGTGGGACAAATCGGTGGTCAATGGGTGGGGATATGTGAACCGCCTATTTTATTATAATGATGTTTGTTAGTATTGATAATTCCTTAAAAGTCCAAACGGTGGTTGATGTTTAAGGTCCAATCGGCTTATGTTATTGGAGGTCCAATGAGGATTGGAGGTGATTGCTAGTTGTCGGCCATTAGGGCCTTTAGTTTTTGAGGCATTGTTATTATTGCTGAAACTGTTATGTATTTCGACGAATCAGAAGTACCGGCGAAACACATTAAATTGATGAAACCGACATGGCGAAACACAATGTGTTTCGCCGAGACTAGTTTGACGAAACATGGGTGATTCGTCGGAGGGGCTCAAGGCGAATGGTGGGTGTTTCGTCGACTGGGATTTATTGTTTGGTAATTTGTTTCTGTTGTACTTAACTGAGCTAGTCAACTGCTGTTATGTATAAAAGCAACACTTGTATGATTACAAATACGTGCAATGTGATACTCTGTGTTATTAATGCGATGTTCATGATGATGATGTTTACGTGCAAACAACTTGAATGCAAACTGATTATGTATACGTGCATACTTTAGGACGTGATTGATTAACCGTGAGCACATACTTAGCATACCGAGCGAAACAAGGTGAGTTCACACTTCTACCAAGGCATGGAATTCCCGGGGTTGGGAATGGGTTGATTGATCAATTATGTTAAATAGTTATCGGAATTACATACCATAGGCCTCGGGAGTGGAAGGTCAATGGTATATACTACTAGACTAGTGATACACATACTTCTCTTCGCAAACATGCCTGGAATGGCCGCGAACTATACTAGAACGATCTTCGCAAACATGCCTGGAATGGCCGCGAACTATACTTTAATCTTCGCAAACATGCCTGGAATGGCCGCGAACTATACTTTAATCTTCGCAAACATGCCTGGAGGGCCGCGATACAAATATAACTAGTCTAGAAAACATGGGAAACCCCCACTAAACTTCGCAAACATGCCTTGAGGGCCGCGATGCTATTACATACGATACACGATTACTAATCGAACATACGATTTACGAAATGAACATTATAACTAAATAACCAACTGTGAACTCGCTCAACTAGTTGTTGACTCTCTGTTACATGCCTTGCAGGACCATAGGTACTTTTGGAGCTTGCACGGGAGGCACAGTCGTTGTGGACATGGATCGTGATTGTGTTGTTAAACATTATGACATTTTTGTACTTAAACTTATGTTGGGTTTTACATTAATGCTTCCGCTACACACTTGTTCATATTTGGTTTTGGAAACACCTATCGTATTGATGAATGACTTTTACTATATACTTTTGTTCAATATGATTGGTGGCTTGATCCTGGTCATGTCACGCCTCCAAGCGGTGGTACTCCGCGTGTGGATTCTGGGGGTGTGACATGTCCGTTGGTTTGAGGGTGATATGCTGTTGAGACCCGGTGATAGACCCCATATCTTGTTAAAAAAAATTCGAGTTGATGGTTGCAAAAATGGGTACCTCTATCACTTATTAAAGCTTTTGGTGTGCCAAAACGAGAGAATAATTTTTTCAGAAATTTTACCACGACTCTTCCATCATTTGTTGGAAGTGCCTCGGCCTCGGCCCATTTAGACAAGTAATCTACTGCCACAAGTATATATTTGTTTCCTTTCGATGGTGGGAAAGGTCCCATAAAGTCGAGTCCCCACACTTCAAAAATTTCACAAACAAGAATGCCATTTTGTGGCATTTCGTTTTTGGAAGAAATATTACCTGTTCTTTGGCAAGCATCACATGTTTTTACAAGACTTTGGGCGTCTTTGTAAATGGCTGGCCAATAAAATCCTGAATCGAATACCTTTCGTGCGGTACTAGCAGCACCATGATGTCCTCCGTATGGACCTTCATGACAATGGCGGAGAATTCTCCGTGCTTCACTACCATGCACGCATCGTCGGACGAGTTGGTCGGCACACATTTTGAAAAGATATGGATCTTCCCAAAAGTAGTGTTTCACATTGGCAAAGAATTTTTTTCTTTGATGATGTGGCCACCCTTTTGCGACTATACCGCTAGCTAGGTAGTTAGCATAGTCGGCGTACCATGGTTCTTCCTTGTATTCCACCATTTCCAGGGACTCAGTTGGAAATTTTTCGTTGATTTGCTCGTCCCTGGTTGCTTCTAAAGCTGGGTCTTCTAAACGCGAAAGATGATCTGCAGCGGTGTTTTCTGCTCCTCTTTTGTCCTTGATTTCAATGTCAAATTCTTAGAGGAGTAGAATCCACCGAATCAAACGTGGTTTTGCATCTTGCTTTTTGAAGAGATATCGGATGGCTGCATGATCTGTATAAACTATAGTTTTAGAAAGAACAAGATAAGAGTGAAATTTATCAAAAGCAAATACCACAGCTAGTAACTCTTTTTCAGTTGTTGTGTAATTTTCTTGTGCATCATTAAGTGTTTTACTAGCATAATAAATTGGGTGGAAATGCTTTTCTTTTCTTTGTCCCAAGACAGCTCCAACTGCAAAGTCACTAGCATCACACATGATTTCGAAAGGAAATTTCCAATCAGGCGCTATCATGATAGGTGCATTGACTAACATTTCTTTTAAGGTGAGAAATGCTTGATTGCAATCATTGTCAAAGATGAAATGAGCATCTTTTTCAAGTAATTTTGTTAGAGGTCTAGAAATTTTAGAAAAGTCTTTGATAAACCGCCTATAGAATCCGGCATGCCCTAGGAAACTTCTGATAGCTCGTACGGAGGATGGAGGTGGTAATCTAGAAATGGTATCTATTTTGGCTCGATCCACCTCCATTCCTTCGCTTGAGATCTTGTGACCGAGTACTATTCCCTCTGTTACCATGAAATGGCATTTTTCCCAATTAAGGGCGAGGTTAGTTTCCTCACATCGGGATAGCATTCGTTCAAGGTTATCGAGGCATTGGTCATATGAATCCCCAAAGATAGAAAAGTCATCCATGAAGACTTCCATTGTCTTTTCTATCATGTCATGGAAGATGGCTACCATGCAACGTTGGAATGTTGCTGGGGCATTACATAGACCAAACGGCATGCGTCGATAAGCAAAAGTTCCATAGGGACATGTGAAAGTTGTCTTTTCTTGGTCTTCGGGTGCTATCGGGATTTGAAAGTAACCTGAAAAACCATCCAAGAAACAATAAAATTTATGACCGGATAATCTTTCTAACATTTGATCAATGAAGGGTAAAGGAAAGTGATCCTTTCTTGTTGCTTCATTTAATCGTCTATAATCTATACATACTCTCCATCCTGTGACGGTTCTTGTTGGTATTAATTCATTTTTCTCGTTAGTTATTACCGTCATACCTCCTTTCTTTGGAACTACTTGGACGGGACTCACCCAAGGACTATCAGAGATAGGATAGATAAGTCCGGCGTCAAGTAGTTTGATGACTTCGTTTTTAACCACTTCTTGAACATTTGGATTTACTCGACGTTGTGGTTGTATGACCGATTTGTAGTCATCATTCATCAGAATTTTGTGTGTGCACATAGAAGGACTAATTCCTTTTATGTCTACAAGTTTCCAAGCTATTGCGTTTTTGTGTTTTTTCAAAAGATTAATTAATTTTTCCTTTTCTAAGTTATCTAATTTAGACGAAATAATTACAGGTAAATTACCATCTTTGTCTAGAAAAGCATATTCCAAACCTTTTGGAAGTTCTTTGAGCTCAAGTGGTGGGTCTTTGGGAGACTCCTTATTTGGTTGCTCATTTCGATCAAGAACTTTAAAAGTTTGTTCTCTGGCGACCTCTTCTTCAACAAAGTGGTCAATCTCTTCACTTGTATCGGGTGGTTCATCTTCATCTTCAATTAGGGGGTCATTATTGCCGAAAGGATATTTCATTGACCGTTCAAGATCGACACTTCTTTTAAATGCCCCTAATTGAAGAGGTAGATTGTTGAACTTCCGGTTTTTCAAAGCTTCGTGAGTTTTTACAAATGGCCGCCCCAACACTAGAGGAGCGTCATCGAGGATGACAAAGTCGGTTGGGATTACCATTTGATTTGTTTGAACCAAGACATCTTCAACTATACCGATTGATTTTATTACTTTCCGATTGGATAGAAAAATGGGTATTTGAAGTGGAGAAAAATCACTAATACTTAATTTTTCGAAAATGTAGTTAGGCATTATGTTAACACAAAGATCTTTATCGATTGTGACATTACTAATAAACGAATTTTGAAAGAAACACGGAACCGGTGTAATGTTAATTTCAAATGGGTCTTCTTTTATTAGTGAGGTTTGATCATTAGTTAACTTAACACTTACCGTTTCGTCAATTTTAGTGTTAGTGTTTAACTCTTTTAAAAACTTAGCATGAGTGGGTACTAAACAATGATTTTCAAAAGAAGGTGACAAGAGATTAATTTCTTCAAAATTAGACTCTTCTTGAATTTTAACGTTGTTGGACTCACCTTTTTCGTTGTTTAACTCATGTGTCGGTTTTTCACTTATTTGTTCTTCCATTTTTACACTTTCGGTTATCTCTTCCTTTTTTAACTCTTCTCTTGCGCGGGACTCCTCTTCCCTTGCGCGAGCTTCTTTTATACATCGATCGATAACTCTAATGTGTTCTAATATCCTATCGGTCACTTCGGTTATAGAAAAAGAGTCGGTATTTTCTAAGCTTGAATCCGGTTGTTCGATCCTTTGTTCCTCATAATACCCATATGAAGTAGATGGTTCACACCATTGTTCTTCATTGTAAGTATATGATGGATAAGGGTCGTAATTTTGTTCTTCGTAATACTCATATGAGGTGGGTTGTTCATGCCATGATTCCTCATAATAAGCATATGAAGGTGGTGGCTCATATCTTGGTTCCTCAAAGTATGAGTAAGAAGGCTCATACCTTGGTTCATCAAAATATGAGTATGAGGGAGGAGGTTCATACCTTTGGTCTTCATAGGATGTGTATGAAGTTGATGGCTCGTACCTGGGCTCCTCATAGTAGGTGTATGAATTGGATGGTTGATATGAGTGATTATTTTGAACCGAGCGTGTGTTACGACAATTAGTGCAATAATTACCCCTATAATCATCCTCCTCATAGGTGTAGTTGTAACCTCCTGAGTATTGATCCATAAGAATCACTCAGCAGACCACAACCGAGTCTCGAGATCAGAAAATAAAAATAAAAACGGAAACAGAAGGCTGGACACGGCCCCGTGTTCAGTGGACACGGCCCCGTGTTCAGAATCTGTATCTGGGCGTTTTAATTAAATTTACTGATTTCGTTGAGCACGGGGCGTGTTCAGTGAACACGGCCCGTGTTCAAGCTACTGTTACTAGGTGTTTATGAAAAAATCTGCAGCACGGCCCCGTGTTCAGTGAGCACGGCCCCGTGTACAGGTTACTGTAAATGCAAATCTAAACTAAAATGCAGAAAAATGTGCGCGCTTTTAAAAAGGTTTTGAAAACTGATTAGGCCGTCGATTTTAAGCTTTCTTAAAATCCTTGTGTCCCTGGCAACGGCGCCAAAAACTTGATGCGTAGTCGAGTGTTATATTTATTAGGTGTATATTTTAAGCCCCTTTAACACTTATTTAGCCAAGTTTTAAATTTATAAAACACGATATTTACTAACACTAGACACACATATGGGCAAGTGCACCCATCGTGAGCGTAGTATAGTGTTGGTAAGATACCGAGGTCGTCCAAGGACACAAGAGCTTTTAGTACCGGTTTATCCTCAACGTCTAATCAAAATAAAAAGTTTAGAAAAATGTTTTTAAACTAAGAAAAATAAAAACTAACTAAAATGCTGAAAATAAAAATAAAAGAAAAACAGATAGACAAGATGAATCACTTGGTTCCGACTCGTATCTAGTATAACCTTTGATTATTTCCGCACTTTTGCACATAATTAAGAGATTATCTTAGTTATTGTAGTAGGCCCCTCTTTTGAAGGTGACGTTACCCTCACCCCAGTAGTTTGAGTCAGCAAGGATACAATCCTAAAAGGGTGGATTATTGGAAGATAATTAATTAAGTTATTAATGCAATATTATGGTAGGCCCCGCTTTTGGCGGTGACGTTACCCTCGGCTAAGTAGTCTGAGTCAGCAGGGATACAGTCCTAAATAGCCGGGTTATAGTATTAATAGTAGTTAACTTATGAGGGGATCAAAGAGTTTGGACCCCCGCCATCCAATACCGTGAAGCATTGAAGGAGGTCCTACTAAATTTGACCCAGGTCCATTGCAGGACCTCTAAACGCTGAACAATGGCAAGACCTTTACCAAACCGTTCCCTTAACCCCCGACCAGGTAGCCAACATACCTCCATATAGACCGTGGAGATATGAATGGTGAAAATCTTTTATTTTATATAGACAGTAAAATAATGCCAAGACACTACGGACAAACGATAAGGAAAGATCACCTTCAACATAAGTAACTAGTTATTAAAGTCATTAATACAAAACCAAATAAAAAGTGCAAAAGATTAGAAATAAAAAGTATTATAATAGACACTTTGTCTTCACCAAGTGATGTAAGAGACTTAGGCAAACTTGGCCTTGATTGTCAAGAACTCTTACGATCAATCTTGGATCCCGAGACGACTCACACACTCTACGATGGACAATGGATGATGGTGGTGGATGATGGTGTTATGGTGGTGGTGGGTGGTGGGTGAAGTGTGAGAGAGGTGGTGTGCCAAGGGATGAGTTGAAATGAAACCAAGCACTCCTATTTATAGGCTGAACAGAAGGCTGGGCACGGCCCCGTGTCCGCTGGGCACGCCCCCGTGCCTGTCTGACACTCTCTCTCTTCATTAATTGTAATTCGCAATTACAATTAATGCGCCTGCTGTACTTTCGCCACGCCCCCGTGCTCACTGGACACGGCCCGTGGTAGGCAATAGAAGCTTCTATAGATTTGTCTTTTCTGCTGCTTCTTGGGCACGGCCCCGTGCTGGCTGAGCACGGGGCGTGTTCAGTCTTCTGCCTTCTCTATTTTGCTTGGGAAGATGCCGTTGAGGGGTCGGGCAGTCCACTTATGTTCCTTTTCTTGTATTTATGTTAGATTTAGCTGTCTTTTTGCTTCTTTTGTGAATTTGAGCTCATTTAATCCTGAAAATACAAAAGGAAGACAAAAACACTCTTTTTCCAACATTAGTACTTAAAAAGGGTTAGTTTTATGCCTCATTTGATGTAATTTATATGTTGCATTTTACACACATCAAATACCCCCACACTTGAACTTTTGCTTGTCCTCAAGCAAAACTCTTTAATATGTGGCTTACACTCCTAAATGGAATGGGTAGAAGAGAAGGTTTTGGGCTTGTCGTAGAGTGTCGGGATTTCCAAGATTCTTTATGTAGTTTTATTTTTATTTATTTACAATCCTATTCGTCATGATTTATTTAGAACGTTTCATAGGAGAAATTACTTATTTGGGCATAACATGCCTTTTTAAAATTCCATTTATATACAAGTTCACATACCTCACGGGAGAAATCACTCACACTCGGCCGAAGGTGTATTTTTAGTGAATCACTCGAGAGCGGCATGGAACTTACTCCTACCATAGGCTTGCCAAGCAATCAATCCTCCTCCTTTTTAACTTTTATACCTTTGTAAATATCAAGAGGACTTTGTGGGTGAAGGGTTAGGCTTGGGTTAAAGGTAGGTGGTTGGGTTAGTGGTTAGTGGTTAGTAGAAAAAGGGTGAAAAAGCGTAACAAGTGTCGGTTTTCGTAGGATTTTCTATTTTTTTTTTCTGATGAAGCTTTTATTCAAACAAAGTTATTTTTTTTTTGATGAACTTGTTTGTTTATTTTCTTTTGCTTCATCATCAACACATTTTTTTTTTAATCATACGAAAAACCGAACTTGTTACTAAAACAAAGGGTTAAAAATGAAAAAGGTTTTGGTGGGTAAAAGGGGTGTTTGGTTTGGGTTATGAAATGAAAAGGTTTAGGCTCAAAGGGGCTAACTAGGGGGATTTTTTGGGTAGGTGGTAAAAAAAAGAAAAATAATGGTGTAGAAGAAAAAAAAAAAGGGTTAGTCCTAATGCCTCTATCATTTACTTACTCGGGTTTAAGTTGATAAGGACCGGGAATGTATCGTCATGGCAAGTTCTAGAGTCGTAAGAACCAAGCGGCTATTCACACAAGAAACGAAAAATGAGCATTTAGTCTAAAGATGTAAATTTGTATGCTCAATAAAGGCTCAAAACTCACTTTTGTGGGAATGGGTTTTTTATGTGATCAAGTATATATAATCAAATTTTAACTAAGTTTGCTATGCCTTTTCATAATTTTCTTATGTTGGTTCTTTTTATCACGACGCTATCGGTTGTAAATTTGTAAAAATATAACCTTTTTGAGAACTTGAATTTCCCGAGTTAAACCTAAACAAGTAAAAAAAATGAAATTTTTGAAAAATTTTTGGGGTGATTAGCGGTTCCAATAGAGTTTTGTGTAAGGCTTGTATTTAGGACTTGCAAAATTTCAAGGTTTTAGCATCCCCCCCACACTTAAATTACACATTGTCCTCAATGTGTCCCAAAAATAAATTTTTAGGTTGATTGAAAGTGTAAAAAGGTGTTAAAAGCAAAAATTTTGTGTTACTGGCAACCTGGACACGACCCCGTGTTGAGTGGACACGACCCCGTGTTCAGGTGCCAGTAACGAGAACTTACAGAAGGTGAACACGGGGGCGTGTTGGCTGGACACGACCCCGTGTCTGTCAAGGTGTGCAGAATCTAAACAAACAGCAGTTTCTGGGGAATGGGCACGGGGGCGTGTCGGCTGGACACGACCCCGTGTGGACAGTCTGCAAATTCGAAAAACAGGTTTCTTTCTTCGTTTTTCCAAGTCCCGGCTTTAAGAGTACTAATGCTTAGTACTTTAAGCCTCGAATGTACCTGCTTACCCAATAAACACTCCACCAAAACATAGCAAACATCCTACTTTTACCAAAGTTAACATCCATGTCAAAGTAAAAAAAATGCAGAAAATAAAAGAAGTTAGGAAAAGTAAATTGTTCAACATTTGGCACGCAGGCCATCAATTGTTCAAGATTAAAAAGGGTTAACCTGGGTAGTCATCAATCAACCGCTTCCTCCTCTGCTCCTCCCGCCTACTCCATAGCATCGTCATCATCATCATCGTCATCATCCCCTCCATGGCGTGCAATGTGGTCTCGTATGTATCCAACATCGTCTTGGATCTCGGATAGGTTTCTCTCTATAGCTCCGACCCGGTGGTAGGTGTTGCTCGCCATGTTATAGGTGTTCCTAGTACACATAAGGTTTTCCTGCAACAAATCATGCAAACTTTGAAAGTTAGGAAAACCGCCTCCCGAGGAGGATGATTGGCCCGGATCACCGTGGGGTGGTTATTGGTACTGATGATGTTGCGGAGCTGGGAGGACAAGCGCTTCTTGCGGGTTCCATGCATGACCTTGCATCCTTTGGAAGGTTACCGTCCCGTCTTCTGCCTCATAAATCAGGTTCATTGAGCGGCATATGTTGATATCCACCGTACCCGACCATGGGCTCCTCTCAAATGCCCTAGGTATGTGGGCGAAGTGCTTGAAGAGACGGTACACCCATCCCCCAAAGAAAATGGGCGTCGGTGCATTAGCAAGGTGGTTGTGATGCATGTTTCGGAGCATGAGGAACGGAACATCTAGCGGCCTGCGGTTGTGAATGCAGTGGAGGACAACCAAATCTCTTAACCCAACGACGCCACTACTGTCATGCCTTTGGCTAAGAGAGTAGCCGAGGAGCCTATGAATGTATCTGTATAGCGGATCCCTCAGCTTTGTACTCTTAGTGCTGCTTGGATTGTAGAACCCTTCTCCAATCTAAGCCCACATGGCTTGGCGTTCGTTGTCACCTACCTCTCTCATTCCCCCAGTATTTTCTTCGTTTCCCGCATCCTCTTCCGCATACAACCCGATAATCGACCCAAATTGTGCCATAGAGATCGAAGACTTCGTTCCGCCACATCGGAAAGCTACCCCGTCATTGTCGAACGGGTCGCACCTCGAGTTGAATGTGAAAGTGCTATAGAATTCCAACGTGCATTCGTGGACGGAACGGAGTCGAGTTGTTAGGGCGACTCTGAGTGGTCCCGTAACAATGTTGTTGAAACGGTCAATTTGATTCACCATGGTTAGCAATTCCGTGCAAGCTTTCCTTGGGTATTACTCCGGCCTTGTTTGAAGAATTTCGTATCGAGCTCTTGCATCGAGCTCATTGGCGTTAAATCTTGTGAACTTCCTGCCCATCTGCAAGAATACACCAAAAGTTAGCACGAAACAGAAATATTTTCGGACAAAACTGCAAACAGTGGGCTGGACACGACCCCGTGTCCAGGGGTCTGTTACTCAAAAATCCCATTTTTCGACCCGGTTTCGAAATCTTGAAAATTTTTGGTCCAATAGGTGCGGTTTCCCCCGAAAATGAAACCCTAAGTGCCGTTTTTCCCAAAATATCCCGTTTACCCTATCAATTTTATCTTTTTCGGTTAAAGAACAAGGGTTTGGGGTTTTTATGAGAAATCGGGTGAATCTATGAACAATATAAGTGTATCTACTTCCCTTAACACTAATCTAACTAAATGCAGACAGATCTAAACAAAAATTTGAGGTTCGATCCGGATGATCTTCAAGAACCCTAGATTTTTCCCCAAATTTTTGGTGTTTTAACTACATGCAAGTAACTAATCTAACTACTAAAAGTGATAGAATCATACCTTGATGTTGTTAGAGCGATAGGAGACGTTGAAATTCTGCGAAAAATCGCCTGAAACCAGAGCTTTTTCGGGGAAACGGGGCGTGTGGAATGAAGTAACTGTTTTGAAAAAGGGGATTTATCCCGACTGCAGCGCGGACACGGCCCCGTGTCCAGTTGACACGGCCTCGTGCCGAGCAAGTTTTTTTTTTTTTTTTTTAGTGCTCGTGTGAGTGCCCTCCTTTTCCCATAAGCTATGGTTAGAAAACTTACCGCTTTATTTTGTTGTCTCAATCGTTCGTAACTTACCAGGCATGATGTTTTTATTCCTCCACCGTTTGAAGTGAGATCTCTTCTTCTTCATCCTCAATGAATCCTTGATAGAGTTTCAGCCGTTGGCCATTGACTTTAAATGGAGGTCCATTTCGAGATTTAATTTCTACTGCACCGTGTGGAAAAATATGGGTGATGGAAAAAGGTCCTGACCACCTAGACTTTAATTTACCAGGAAACAATTGAAGTCGTGAATTAAACAAAAGAACTAAATCTCCTACCCGAAATTCATTAGGTTTAATATGTTTGTCATGCAAATTTTTCATTCGTTCCTTATAAATTTCAGAGTTTGAGTATGCATAATTCCTAAGCTCGTCTAATTCATTTAATTGACAAAATCGATTTTTACCAGTAAATTCTAAATCTAAGTTTACATTTTTGATTGCCCAGTAGGCTTTGTGTGCAATTTCTACTGGTAAATGACAACTTTTTCCATAAACTAGCTTATATGGGGTTGTACCTATTGTTGTTTTATAAGCAGTTCAAAAAGCCCATAAAGCATCATCTAATTTATCAGCCCATTCTTTTTTATTTATCCCTACAGTTTTTTCAAGTATTCGTTTTAAACCTCTATTAGTCACTTCGGCTTGTCCTGTGACAACTCAAGTTTCCGACTTTCACTTTTGTATTTATTTCACGTTGACTGTGACTGTTTAGTTGCTTGATTGTTTGACTTGTATCTGTATTACTATATAAGAGATTATCAATTGATATGCTATGTGTTTTATATAAGGTGTTTGAGTTGTGAACCTGTAAACTTAAACTGTTAAGACGTGAACAACTGACATCACGATGAAACAAGTTTGTTTCGTCATTCCTATCTCGACGAAACTGGTGTTTCGCCGAAGCCCAGTTTCACCAAAGCCCATTAGGGCCCAGTTCACTTGTACGCATATAATTACACGGAACCGTCTCATTCGTCACAGGTTAACAAAAAATAGAAACCCTAGAGCGCCCCTCTTCTGTGTGACGGCTGTTTGGAACTCTCGAAGCCCCCTTAGCTTATTCATCATTCTTTTCATCTCGGTTAGTGTGTATTATACAGAACCGATTACTTGTTATTGAATTAAATATTCGGTTTGATGAATGCTTTTAGTTGCAGCCCATGTGTGTGTTGTCAGGATATGTTTCTCATGATTCATTTGTTTATTGTTTGTATATATATGTTGTCATATTGAAAGATAAAGAACACTTTATAGAATTGTCGGTTGGATTGATAAGATTCATGGTTAGTAACATGGGTTACTTATTAAAAATCATGATAGGTGGGACAAATCGGTGGTCAATGGGTGGGGATATGTGAACCGCCTATTTTATTATAATGATGTTTGTTAGTATTGATAATTCCTTAAAAGTCCAAACGGTGGTTGATGTTTAAGGTCCAATCGGCTTATGTTATTGGAGGTCCAATGAGGATTGGAGGTGATTGCTAGTTGTCGGCCATTAGGGCCTTTAGTTTTTGAGGCATTGTTATTATTGCTGAAACTGTTATGTATTTCGACGAATCAGAAGTACCGGCGAAACACATTAAATTGATGAAACCGACATGGCGAAACACAATGTGTTTCGCCGAGACTAGTTTGACGAAACATGGGTGATTCGTCGGAGGGGCTCAAGGCGAATGGTGGGTGTTTCGTCGACTGGGATTTATTGTTTGGTAATTTGTTTCTGTTGTACTTAACTGAGCTAGTCAACTGCTGTTATGTATAAAAGCAACACTTGTATGATTACAAATACGTGCAATGTGATACTCTGTGTTATTAATGCGATGTTCATGATGATGATGTTTACGTGCAAACAACTTGAATGCAAACTGATTATGTATACGTGCATACTTTAGGACGTGATTGATTAACCGTGAGCACATACTTAGCATACCGAGCGAAACAAGGTGAGTTCACACTTCTACCAAGGCATGGAATTCCCGGGGTTGGGAATGGGTTGATTGATCAATTATGTTAAATAGTTATCGGAATTACATACCATAGGCCTCGGGAGTGGAAGGTCAATGGTATATACTACTAGACTAGTGATACACATACTTCTCTTCGCAAACATGCCTGGAATGGCCGCGAACTATACTAGAACGATCTTCGCAAACATGCCTGGAATGGCCGCGAACTATACTTTAATCTTCGCAAACATGCCTGGAATGGCCGCGAACTATACTTTAATCTTCGCAAACATGCCTGGAATGGCCGCGAACTATACTTTAATCTTCGCAAACATGCCTGGAGGGCCGCGATACAAATATAACTAGTCTAGAAAACATGGGAAACCCCCACTAAACTTCGCAAACATGCCTTGAGGGCCGCGATGCGATTACATACGATACACGATTACTAATCGAACATACGATTTACGAAATGAACATTATAACTAAATAACCAACTGTGAACTCGCTCAACTAGTTGTTGACTCTCTGTTACATGCCTTGCAGGACCATAGGTACTTTTGGAGCTTGCACGGGAGGCACAGTCGTTGTGGACATGGATCGTGATTGTGTTGTTAAACATTATGACATTTTTGTACTTAAACTTATGTTGGGTTTTACATTAATGCTTCCGCTACACACTTGTTCATATTTGGTTTTGGAAACACCTATCGTATTGATGAATGACTTTTACTATATACTTTTGTTCAATATGATTGGTGGCTTGATCCTGGTCATGTCACGCCTCCAAGCGGTGGTACTCCGCGTGTGGATTCTGGGGGTGTGACAGATTGGTATCAGAGCCATTGGTTATAGAGAACTCGGTTTTAATAA
Source organism: Helianthus tuberosus (assembly GCA_030545235.1). Taxonomy (NCBI): domain Eukaryota; kingdom Viridiplantae; phylum Streptophyta; class Magnoliopsida; order Asterales; family Asteraceae; genus Helianthus; species Helianthus tuberosus. The sequence continues at coordinate 28,711,036 of CM060392.1, forward strand.
GGGAAAATGTTTTTATTAAAACCAGACTATAACCAGAACAGTGCTCAACGATCCACAACGACGCCTCGCTCCACGTGCAAGACTCAACATTTTAGGTAATATGGTACATGTTTTATTGCCTACTTGCTATAATTGCATAGAACTTTGCTCAGGGTATGCTTAGATTAACGTAACACTATTGCATGAGAACATTTGTGTGCTTACTCTCTTCTGTCCTCGCACTACTCGCGAACCTCTCTCACTTATGTCATATTTGTTATGAAGATCATGTCTGGACGTATCAACATGACACAAGCCCAACTGACGGCTCTCATTAACGAGCGAGTTGCTGCGGCACTTGCAGCCGCACAAGCAGGAGGTCAGCACGCTCAGCCACCTGTTTGCACCTTCAAAACTTTCATGGACTGTCGTCCTACTACTTTTAGTGGCACGGAGGGAGCAGTTGGACTCCTCCATTGGTTTGAAAAGCTCGAGTCCGTATTTGAAATGTGTGAATGCCCTGAGGCTCGCAGGGTGAAGTACGCCACTGGTACTCTAGAAGGCATTGCGCTGACTTGGTGGAATGCGCAAGTTCAGATATTAGGGTTGGCTGTTGCTAACGCCACACCCTGGAATGATTTCAAGGAGTTGATCAAAGAGGAATACTGTAGCCGAGATGATATTCATAAGCTGGAGGTAGAATTTTACCACTTGAAAATGACGGGGTCAGAAATTGAAGCGTACACCAGAAGATCGAATAAGTTGGCTATTCTGTGTCCTACTATGGTGGACCCTCCCATTAAGCGTATCGAACTGTATCTCAATGGTCTGGTGCCGGAGATTCAAAGTCATGTAACCTCAGCAAATCTGGGCACCATTCAGCAAATCTGGGCACCATTCAGCAAATCGTCAAGTTGGCTCATCGCCTCACCGATCAGGCAGTGGAACAGAACAGGCTGCCTAAACGCATCAGCGCTACTACTACCGCTACCACTCCAGTTACTCCTGCTACTCCCAGTGACAACAAACGGAAATGGGAAGGGGGTTCCAGCAAGGGTTCAGCTACTGTACAGTCTCAAGCACAGCAACAGCGCAAGACTAGTGATTACCAGAGTCCGAGTCAGCAATCGTCTGGTGGTCAGGGGCAGAGTGGATATCGGGGAACTCATCCACTGTGTAACAGGTGTAACAAACACCACAGTGGTCAGTGTCATAAAGTCCGCTGTCAGAGATGTCTAAGGGTAGGTCATGAAGCTAAAGATTGCAGGAGCTCAAGGCCTGCGAATCAGAACCAGCAACAACAGCCATCAGTTCCACGAAACCAGTCACAGCAACAACAGCAAGGAAATAAGACATGCTTTCAGTGTGGGGCTGAGGGTCACTTCAAGCGGAACTGCCCCCAGTTAAACCAGAATCAGAATAACAACAACAATACTCCGGGCAATGGGAACAACAACGGGGGAAACAACAACGACAACGGTGCTAGGGGTCGTGTATTTGTGATTGGTCAGGGTGATGCGAGGAACGATCCTAACGTGGTTATGGGTAAGTTTCTTCTCGACGACTTTTATGTTACTGTATTATTTGATTCGGGTGCGGATACCAGTTATATGTCTCTGAAAGTTAGTCAAATGCTTAAGCGCGCACCAACACTTTTGAACACCAAACATGTCGTAGAGTTAGCTAACGGTAAAAGTCTAGAGGCCACACACATAGTTCAAGGTTGTAATCTTATCCTCGCTGGTCAGACTTTCTCTATCGATCTCATTCCTATAACTCTGAGTAGCTTTGATATCGTCATTGGCATGGATTGGTTATCCCAACAGCAAGCAGAGATCCTATGCAAGGAGAAGATCATTCGTATTCCTCGTTCTGGCAAAGAACCTCTCGAAGTTCAAGGCGATAAGAGTGGTGTCGTGAGTGGCATCATCTCCTTCTTGAAGGCTCAGAAGTGTCTGCGAAAGGGCCACGTAGCTATTTTAGCACTCGTTACTGATACATCGCAGAAAGAGAAGAAGATTGAGGATATTCCTGTAGTACGCGACTTTCCTCAAGTATTTCCTGAAGAGTTACCAGGGTTACCGCCTCATCGCCAGGTCGAATTTCAGATCGAGCTAGCTCCAGGAGCAGCACCTATAGCTCGAGCACCTTATCGCTTAGCTCCAAATGAACTGGAAGAACTGTCTAAGCAACTGCAAGAACTCTTGGAAAAGGGTTTCATACGTCCTAGCTCTTCGCCCTGGGGAGCTCCAGTATTATTTGTGAAGAAGAAAGACGGTACTTTTCGTATGTGCATAGATTACCGCGAACTAAACAAGGTGACCGTGAAGAATCGTTATCCACTTCCACGCATCGACGACTTATTCGACCAGTTGCAAGGGTCGAGCTATTACTCGAAGATTGACCTGAGATCAGGTTACCATCAATTGAGAGTCCGAGATGAGGACGTCTCCAAAACAGCATTCAGAACTCGCTACGGTCATTACGAGTTTCTAGTCATGCCATTCGGGCTAACGAACGCGCCTGCGGTTTTCATGGATCTTATGAACAGGGTGTGCAAACCTTATCTTGACAAGTTTGTTATTGTTTTCATCGACGACATCCTGATTTATTCGAAGAATCGGGAGGAACATGAGCAGCATTTACGACTTATTCTGGAACTCTTACGAACGGAACAGCTATACGCTAAGTTTTCGAAATGCGACTTCTGGCTTCGTGAAGTCCACTTTCTAGGCCACGTGGTAAACACGGATGGGATTCATGTCGATCCATCCAAGATAGATTCGATCAAGAACTGGCCTGCACCTCGCACACCGACAGAGATACGCCAATTCTTGGGTTTGGCGGGTTATTACAGACGTTTTATCAAAGACTTCTCAAAGATTGCACAGCCGCTTACATTACTGACACAGAAAGGTGTTGCTTACCGTTGGAGTGATACACAGGAAACAGCGTTTCAGCACTTAAAGGATAGACTCTGTAGCGCACCTATCCTCTCATTGCCTGAAGGCACGGACGATTTTGTAGTTTACTGCGACGCATCCATCCAAGGTCTTGGATGTGTATTGATGCAACGGGATAAAGTCATTGCTTATGCTTCACGCCAACTTAAGATTCATGAACGGAATTACACTACACACGATTTAGAGCTGGGAGCTGTTGTTTTTGCGCTCAAGATATGGCGACATTATCTGTATGGCACCAAGTGCACCATCTACACCGATCACAGGAGCCTCGAATATATTTTCAAGCAGAAAGAATTGAACATGCGACAACGTCGATGGGTCGAGTTACTGAACGATTACGAATGTGCTATAAAGTACCATCCGGGCAAAGCCAATGTGGTGGCCGACGCCCTCAGTCGAAAAGATACTACACCTAGGCGTGTACGAGCATTGCAACTCACTATCCAGTCTAGTCTTCCTTCACAGATACGAGATGCTCAGGTAGAAGCATTGAAACCAGAAAACGTCAGGTCTGAAGCCCTACGCGGCTCAAGGCAAAGGTTAGAACAAAGGGCAGACGGCGCCTATTATGTAACCGGACGCATCTGGGTCCCATTCTATGGCAACTTACGCGAGCTTGTAATGGATGAAGCTCATAAGTCTCGCTACTCAGTACATCCTGGTTCGGATAAGATGTACCACGACCTTAGAACTACATACTGGTGGCCTAGCATGAGAGCTCACATAGCCACTTACGTTAGCAAGTGTTTGACTTGTGCGCGAGTCAAAGCGGAATATCAGAAACCATCAGGCCCACTCCAACAACCTGAGATACCACAATGGAAATGGGAGCAAATTTCCATGGATTTTGTTACTGGCCTGCCTAGATCTCAGCGCGGAAATGATACTATTTGGGTGATCGTGGATCGACTCACAAAGTCTGCTCACTTCTTGGCTATCAAGGAAACGGATAAGTTCTCCACTCTAGCAGACGTATACCTTAAGGAAGTTGTCTCGAGGCACGGGGTGCCCACATCTATTATCTCTGATCGTGACGCACGTTTTACTTCAGAACTGTGGCAAGCAATGCACAAATCTTTTGGCTCTCGTTTAGACATGAGCACAGCTTATCATCCTCAGACCGATGGGCAGTCTGAGCGCACTATTCAAACTCTAGAAGACATGCTTCGGGCGTGCGTAATTGACTTTGGCAAGGGCTGGGAAAAGCATCTGCCACTTGTGGAATTTTCATACAACAACAGCTACCACACCAGCATAAAAGCTGCTCCGTTTGAGGCATTGTACGGGCGTAAATGCCGATCACCTCTTTGTTGGGCAGAGGTGGGTGACAGTCAGATCACAGGTCCAGAAATGGTAGTTGATACTACTGAAAAGATTGCTCAAATACGACAACGCATGGCGGCAGCTCGTGACCGTCAGAAAGTATACGCCGATAAAGACAGGAAACTACTCGAGTTCCAGGTTGGGGATCGAGCACTACTCAAAGTTTCACCCTGGAAGGGTGTTGTTCGTTTTGGCAAACGAGGCAAACTCAATCCACGATACGTTGGGCCATTTGAAGTCATTGAGAAGATAGGCAAGGTGGCCTACAGACTGAACTTACCAGCTGAACTCAGTGCAGTTCATAACGTGTTTCATGTGTCGAATCTGAAGAAGTGGCAGTCAGATGAGACCTTCATAGTTCCTTTGAAGGAGCTCACTATCGACGAACGGTTGCATTTCGTCGAGAAACCAGTTGAAATCACGGACCGGGATGTTAAGGTCCTCAAGAACACTAGAATACCTCTTGTACGAGTTCGTTGGAACTCCCGTCGCGGCCCAGAGTTTACCTGGGAGCGCGAAGATCAAATGGAACTCAAATATCCCCAGTTGTTCGAAAACAATGCAACTATTACTGAGGCTGAAGCTACTATGGAATTTCGGAACGAAATTCCAACTCAACGGGGGAATGATGTGATACCCCAGGAAAACCAGTAAACGATACAACTTACTTAGCTTCCTCAGTAACCGCATGCTAAATTTCGGGACGAAATTTCTTTCAAGTTGGGGATAATGTGACAACTCAAGTTTCCGACTTTCACTTTTGTATTTATTTCACGTTGACTGTGACTGTTTAGTTGCTTGATTGTTTGACTTGTATCTGTATTACTATATAAGAGATTATCAATTGATATGCTATGTGTTTTATATAAGGTGTTTGAGTTGTGAACCTGTAAACTTAAACTGTTAAGACGTGAACAACTGACATCACGATGAAACAAGTTTGTTTCGTCATTCCTATCTCGACGAAACTGGTGTTTCGCCGAAGCCCAGTTTCACCAAAGCCCATTAGGGCCCAGTTCACTTGTACGCATATAATTACACGGAACCGTCTCATTCGTCACAGGTTAACAAAAAATAGAAACCCTAGAGCGCCCCTCTTCTGTGTGACGGCTGTTTGGAACTCTCGAAGCCCCCTTAGCTTATTCATCATTCTTTTCATCTCGGTTAGTGTGTATTATACAGAACCGATTACTTGTTATTGAATTAAATATTCGGTTTGATGAATGCTTTTAGTTGCAGCCCATGTGTGTGTTGTCAGGATATGTTTCTCATGATTCATTTGTTTATTGTTTGTATATATATGTTGTCATATTGAAAGATAAAGAACACTTTATAGAATTGTCGGTTGGATTGATAAGATTCATGGTTAGTAACATGGGTTACTTATTAAAAATCATGATAGGTGGGACAAATCGGTGGTCAATGGGTGGGGATATGTGAACCGCCTATTTTATTATAATGATGTTTGTTAGTATTGATAATTCCTTAAAAGTCCAAACGGTGGTTGATGTTTAAGGTCCAATCGGCTTATGTTATTGGAGGTCCAATGAGGATTGGAGGTGATTGCTAGTTGTCGGCCATTAGGGCCTTTAGTTTTTGAGGCATTGTTATTATTGCTGAAACTGTTATGTATTTCGACGAATCAGAAGTACCGGCGAAACACATTAAATTGATGAAACCGACATGGCGAAACACAATGTGTTTCGCCGAGACTAGTTTGACGAAACATGGGTGATTCGTCGGAGGGGCTCAAGGCGAATGGTGGGTGTTTCGTCGACTGGGATTTATTGTTTGGTAATTTGTTTCTGTTGTACTTAACTGAGCTAGTCAACTGCTGTTATGTATAAAAGCAACACTTGTATGATTACAAATACGTGCAATGTGATACTCTGTGTTATTAATGCGATGTTCATGATGATGATGTTTACGTGCAAACAACTTGAATGCAAACTGATTATGTATACGTGCATACTTTAGGACGTGATTGATTAACCGTGAGCACATACTTAGCATACCGAGCGAAACAAGGTGAGTTCACACTTCTACCAAGGCATGGAATTCCCGGGGTTGGGAATGGGTTGATTGATCAATTATGTTAAATAGTTATCGGAATTACATACCATAGGCCTCGGGAGTGGAAGGTCAATGGTATATACTACTAGACTAGTGATACACATACTTCTCTTCGCAAACATGCCTGGAATGGCCGCGAACTATACTAGAACGATCTTCGCAAACATGCCTGGAATGGCCGCGAACTATACTTTAATCTTCGCAAACATGCCTGGAATGGCCGCGAACTATACTTTAATCTTCGCAAACATGCCTGGAATGGCCGCGAACTATACTTTAATCTTCGCAAACATGCCTGGAGGGCCGCGATACAAATATAACTAGTCTAGAAAACATGGGAAACCCCCACTAAACTTCGCAAACATGCCTTGAGGGCCGCGATGCTATTACATACGATACACGATTACTAATCGAACATACGATTTACGAAATGAACATTATAACTAAATAACCAACTGTGAACTCGCTCAACTAGTTGTTGACTCTCTGTTACATGCCTTGCAGGACCATAGGTACTTTTGGAGCTTGCACGGGAGGCACAGTCGTTGTGGACATGGATCGTGATTGTGTTGTTAAACATTATGACATTTTTGTACTTAAACTTATGTTGGGTTTTACATTAATGCTTCCGCTACACACTTGTTCATATTTGGTTTTGGAAACACCTATCGTATTGATGAATGACTTTTACTATATACTTTTGTTCAATATGATTGGTGGCTTGATCCTGGTCATGTCACGCCTCCAAGCGGTGGTACTCCGCGTGTGGATTCTGGGGGTGTGACATGTCCGTTGGTTTGAGGGTGATATGTTGTTGAGACCCGGTGATAGACCCCATATCTTGTTAAAAAAAATTCGAGTTGATGGTTGCAAAAATGGGTACCTCTATCACTTATTAAAGCTTTTGGTGTGCCAAAACGAGAGAATAATTTTTTCAGAAATTTTACCACGACTCTTCCATCATTTGTTGGAAGTGCCTCGGCCTCGGCCCATTTAGACAAGTAATCTACTGCCACAAGTATATATTTGTTTCCTTTCGATGGTGGGAAAGGTCCCATAAAGTCGAGTCCCCACACTTCAAAAATTTCACAAACAAGAATGCCATTTTGTGGCATTTCGTTTTTGGAAGAAATATTACCTGTTCTTTGGCAAGCATCACATGTTTTTACAAGACTTTGGGCGTCTTTGTAAATGGCTGGCCAATAAAATCCTGAATCGAATACCTTTCGTGCGGTACTAGCAGCACCATGATGTCCTCCGTATGGACCTTCATGACAATGGCGGAGAATTCTCCGTGCTTCACTACCATGCACGCATCGTCGGACGAGTTGGTCGGCACACATTTTGAAAAGATATGGATCTTCCCAAAAGTAGTGTTTCACATTGGCAAAGAATTTTTTTCTTTGATGATGTGGCCACCCTTTTGCGACTATACCGCTAGCTAGGTAGTTAGCATAGTCGGCGTACCATGGTTCTTCCTTGTATTCCACCATTTCCAGGGACTCAGTTGGAAATTTTTCGTTGATTTGCTCGTCCCTGGTTGCTTCCAAAGCTGGGTCTTCTAAACGCGAAAGATGATCTGCAGCGGTGTTTTCTGCTCCTCTTTTGTCCTTGATTTCAATGTCAAATTCTTAGAGGAGTAGAATCCACCGAATCAAACGTGGTTTTGCATCTTGCTTTTTGAAGAGATATCGGATGGCTGCATGATCTGTATAAACTATAGTTTTAGAAAGAACAAGATAAGAGTGAAATTTATCAAAAGCAAATACCACAGCTAGTAACTCTTTTTCAGTTGTTGTGTAATTTTCTTGTGCATCATTAAGTGTTTTACTAGCATAATAAATTGGGTGGAAATGCTTTTCTTTTCTTTGTCCCAAGACAGCTCCAACTGCAAAGTCACTAGCATCACACATGATTTCGAAAGGAAATTTCCAATCAGGCGCTATCATGATAGGTGCATTGACTAACATTTCTTTTAAGGTGAGAAATGCTTGATTGCAATCATTGTCAAAGATGAAATGAGCATCTTTTTCAAGTAATTTTGTTAGAGGTCTAGAAATTTTAGAAAAGTCTTTGATAAACCGCCTATAGAATCCGGCATGCCCTAGGAAACTTCTGATAGCTCGTACGGAGGATGGAGGTGGTAATCTAGAAATGGTATCTATTTTGGCTCGATCCACCTCCATTCCTTCGCTTGAGATCTTGTGACCGAGTACTATTCCCTCTGTTACCATGAAATGGCATTTTTCCCAATTAAGGGCGAGGTTAGTTTCCTCACATCGGGATAGCATTCGTTCAAGGTTATCGAGGCATTGGTCATATGAATCCCCAAAGATAGAAAAGTCATCCATGAAGACTTCCATTGTCTTTTCTATCATGTCATGGAAGATGGCTACCATGCAACGTTGGAATGTTGCTGGGGCATTACATAGACCAAACGGCATGCGTCGATAAGCAAAAGTTCCATAGGGACATGTGAAAGTTGTCTTTTCTTGGTCTTCGGGTGCTATCGGGATTTGAAAGTAACCTGAAAAACCATCCAAGAAACAATAAAATTTATGACCGGATAATCTTTCTAACATTTGATCAATGAAGGGTAAAGGAAAGTGATCCTTTCTTGTTGCTTCATTTAATCGTCTATAATCTATACATACTCTCCATCCTGTGACGGTTCTTGTTGGTATTAATTCATTTTTCTCGTTAGTTATTACCGTCATACCTCCTTTCTTTGGAACTACTTGGACGGGACTCACCCAAGGACTATCAGAGATAGGATAGATAAGTCCGGCGTCAAGTAGTTTGATGACTTCGTTTTTAACCACTTCTTGAACATTTGGATTTACTCGACGTTGTGGTTGTATGACCGATTTGTAGTCATCATTCATCAGAATTTTGTGTGTGCACATAGAAGGACTAATTCCTTTTATGTCTACAAGTTTCCAAGCTATTGCGTTTTTGTGTTTTTTCAAAAGATTAATTAATTTTTCCTTTTCTAAGTTATCTAATTTAGACGAAATAATTACAGGTAAATTACCATCTTTGTCTAGAAAAGCATATTCCAAACCTTTTGGAAGTTCTTTGAGCTCAAGTGGTGGGTCTTTGGGAGACTCCTTATTTGGTTGCTCATTTCGATCAAGAACTTTAAAAGTTTGTTCTCTGGCGACCTCTTCTTCAACAAAGTGGTCAATCTCTTCACTTGTATCGGGTGGTTCATCTTCATCTTCAATTAGGGGGTCATTATTGCCGAAAGGATATTTCATTGACCGTTCAAGATCGACACTTCTTTTAAATGCCCCTAATTGAAGAGGTAGATTGTTGAACTTCCGGTTTTTCAAAGCTTCGTGAGTTTTTACAAATGGCCGCCCCAACACTAGAGGAGCGTCATCGAGGATGACAAAGTCGGTTGGGATTACCATTTGATTTGTTTGAACCAAGACATCTTCAACTATACCGATTGATTTTATTACTTTCCGATTGGATAGAAAAATGGGTATTTGAAGTGGAGAAAAATCACTAATACTTAATTTTTCGAAAATGTAGTTAGGCATTATGTTAACACAAAGATCTTTATCGATTGTGACATTACTAATAAACGAATTTTGAAAGAAACACGGAACCGGTGTAATGTTAATTTCAAATGGGTCTTCTTTTATTAGTGAGGTTTGATCATTAGTTAACTTAACACTTACCGTTTCGTCAATTTTAGTGTTAGTGTTTAACTCTTTTAAAAACTTAGCATGAGTGGGTACTAAACAATGATTTTCAAAAGAAGGTGACAAGAGATTAATTTCTTCAAAATTAGACTCTTCTTGAATTTTAACGTTGTTGGACTCACCTTTTTCGTTGTTTAACTCATGTGTCGGTTTTTCACTTATTTGTTCTTCCATTTTTACACTTTCGGTTATCTCTTCCTTTTTTAACTCTTCTCTTGCGCGGGACTCCTCTTCCCTTGCGCGAGCTTCTTTTATACATCGATCGATAACTCTAATGTGTTCTAATATCCTATCGGTCACTTCGGTTATAGAAAAAGAGTCGGTATTTTCTAAGCTTGAATCCGGTTGTTCGATCCTTTGTTCCTCATAATACCCATATGAAGTAGATGGTTCACACCATTGTTCTTCATTGTAAGTATATGATGGATAAGGGTCGTAATTTTGTTCTTCGTAATACTCATATGAGGTGGGTTGTTCATGCCATGATTCCTCATAATAAGCATATGAAGGTGGTGGCTCATATCTTGGTTCCTCAAAGTATGAGTAAGAAGGCTCATACCTTGGTTCATCAAAATATGAGTATGAGGGAGGAGGTTCATACCTTTGGTCTTCATAGGATGTGTATGAAGTTGATGGCTCGTACCTGGGCTCCTCATAGTAGGTGTATGAATTGGATGGTTGATATGAGTGATTATTTTGAACCGAGCGTGTGTTACGACAATTAGTGCAATAATTACCCCTATAATCATCCTCCTCATAGGTGTAGTTGTAACCTCCTGAGTATTGATCCATAAGAATCACTCAGCAGACCACAACCGAGTCTCGAGATCAGAAAATAAAAATAAAAACGGAAACAGAAGGCTGGACACGGCCCCGTGTTCAGTGGACACGGCCCCGTGTTCAGAATCTGTATCTGGGCGTTTTAATTAAATTTACTGATTTCGTTGAGCACGGGGCGTGTTCAGTGAACACGGCCCGTGTTCAAGCTACTGTTACTAGGTGTTTATGAAAAAATCTGCAGCACAGCCCCGTGTTCAGTGAGCACGGCCCCGTGTACAGGTTACTGTAAATGCAAATCTAAACTAAAATGCAGAAAAATGTGCGCGCTTTTAAAAAGGTTTTGAAAACTGATTAGGCCGTCGATTTTAAGCTTTCTTAAAATCCTTGTGTCCCTGGCAACGGCGCCAAAAACTTGATGCGTAGTCGAGTGTTATATTTATTAGGTGTATATTTTAAGCCCCTTTAACACTTATTTAGCCAAGTTTTAAATTTATAAAACACGATATTTACTAACACTAGACACACATATGGGCAAGTGCACCCATCGTGAGCGTAGTATAGTGTTGGTAAGATACCGAGGTCGTCCAAGGACACAAGAGCTTTTAGTACCGGTTTATCCTCAACGTCTAATCAAAATAAAAAGTTTAGAAAAATGTTTTTAAACTAAGAAAAATAAAAACTAACTAAAATGCTGAAAATAAAAATAAAAGAAAAACAGATAGACAAGATGAATCACTTGGTTCCGACTCGTATCTAGTATAACCTTTGATTATTTCCGCACTTTTGCACATAATTAAGAGATTATCTTAGTTATTGTAGTAGGCCCCTCTTTTGAAGGTGACGTTACCCTCACCCCAGTAGTTTGAGTCAGCAAGGATACAATCCTAAAAGGGTGGATTATTGGAAGATAATTAATTAAGTTATTAATGCAATATTATGGTAGGCCCCGCTTTTGGCGGTGACGTTACCCTCGGCTAAGTAGTCTGAGTCAGCAGGGATACAGTCCTAAATAGCCGGGTTATAGTATTAATAGTAGTTAACTTATGAGGGGATCAAAGAGTTTGGACCCCCGCCATCCAATACCGTGAAGCATTGAAGGAGGTCCTACTAAATTTGACCCAGGTCCATTGCAGGACCTCTAAACGCTGAACAATGGCAAGACCTTTACCAAACCGTTCCCTTAACCCCCGACCAGGTAGCCAACATACCTCCATATAGACCGTGGAGATATGAATGGTGAAAATCTTTTATTTTATATAGACAGTAAAATAATGCCAAGACACCACGGACAAACGATAAGGAAAGATCACCTTCAACATAAGTAACTAGTTATTAAAGTCATTAATACAAAACCAAATAAAAAGTGCAAAAGATTAGAAATAAAAAGTATTATAATAGACACTTTGTCTTCACCAAGTGATGTAAGAGACTTAGGCAAACATGGCCTTGATTGTCAAGAACTCTTACGATCAATCTTGGATCCCGAGACGACTCACACACTCTACGATGGACAATGGATGATGGTGGTGGATGATGGTGTTATGGTGGTGGTGGGTGGTGGGTGAAGTGTGAGAGAGGTGGTGTGCCAAGGGATGAGTTGAAATGAAACCAAGCACTCCTATTTATAGGCTGAACAGAAGGCTGGGCACGGCCCCGTGTCCGCTGGGCACGCCCCCGTGCCTGTCTGACACTCTCTCTCTTCATTAATTGTAATTCGCAATTACAATTAATGCGCCTGCTGTACTTTCGCCACGCCCCCGTGCTCACTGGACACGGCCCATGGTGGGCAATAGAAGCTTCTATAGATTTGTCTTTTCTGCTGCTTCTTGGGCACGGCCCCGTGCTGGCTGAGCACGGGGCGTGTTCAGTCTTCTGCCTTCTCTATTTTGCTTGGGAAGATGCCGTTGAGGGGTCGGGCAGTCCACTTATTTTCCTTTTCTTGTATTTATGTTAGATTTAGCTGTCTTTTTGCTTCTTTTGTGAATTTGAGCTCATTTAATCCTGAAAATATAAAAGGAAGACAAAAACACTCTTTTTCCAACATTAGTACTTAAAAAGGGTTAGTTTTATGCCTCATTTGATGTAATTTATATGTTGCATTTTACACACATCACAAACCAAATAAAATAAAAGCGAAAAATTATTAAAGAATATTCAATTAGGCATCCATATGTTTTATTATAACTAGTTTTACTTGACGTCACGCGTTGCGGCGAAACCGAGCAAATGATAATGTAAAACAAACGTGATTTGAAAATAAAACATATTGTTTAGAAAGCAAACCATTAGAACGGTTTAGTTTAATATCGTACAATTTTATAATACCAAATAAATACTTTATTTTGGCGACAACTTCGTTTTTAACAAAACTTATAATGTAATGTCAGGGAAAAATCAAGCACAACTACGTACTTAAGTTTTTAGAAAAAAAAGTTATAAACGTAAATTATTAGAGAAGTGTCAAATTAATCGATAAATTAATATATGTTCTAAACAAAGAAAAGGGAATTATTAAAAATGGCAAAGGAAATATATGGTTTTAAAAAGGTAAAAAAATATTAAATATATATTATTAAAGGAAATATAATAATAAACTATTATAATATATTAAATAAAAAATAATAAAAAACTATATATTATTATAAAAACAAAGTTACTATTTATCGTCCTTTATCAACAATATATATATAATATGTAATTGAAAATAAAGCATATTGTTTAGAAAGCTAAACCATTAGAACGGTTTATGTTTATCATCATACCATTTTATAATACCAAAATTTTGAGTATAACTTCGTTTTTAACAAAACTTATAAGGGAATGTCAGGGAAAAAATAAAGCACAACTACGTACTTAAGGTTATAACAAAAAGTTGTAAACGTAAATTATTAGAGAAGTATCAAATTAATCGATAAATAATATATGTTCTATACAAAGAAAAAGAGAATTATTAAAAATGATAAAGGAAATATATGGTTTTAAAAAGGTAAAAAATATTAAAAATATATTATTAAAAGTAAATATAATAATAAATTATTATAATATATTAAAAAAAATAATAAAAAGTTATATATTATTATTAAAATAAAGTTACTATTAATCGTAGTTCATTAACAATATATATATAATATATATATATAGGGTCAGGATTTAGAGAAAACGCTCAAAAGTGTGAGAACGGAGAGAACGCTTATGGATTGTCCGATCAAAACAATCTATGGACTAGATTGACGCGGTGACATTTTAGTAAATAACACCAATTTTATTACGTGGACGCGCGTCATTAAGGGTAAAAAAAAGTAAAAAACTATTCCTCACATAAAACGCCAAATAAATACAAAACGCCAATTTTATCACTGGGTGCTTTTTTCTGTGTTTTTATTTAAGCTCTCTGACTACAAAAACGCTATAAAATATGAAACACCATTATATATAACGCCAAACTTTACATCCGAATAAATGTTATTTACATTTTGTGTTATAAAAATAACATCCCGCCTAACCTACACGCCAAAAAAATTCTATAAATAGAAATGCCTCACCACCTTACGTTTATCACAACAAAAAAACACAAAAAAAAAAAAACACACACACACACAGTGGTTGCTAAAAAAATTACAACTCAATGTAAAACGCCAAAAAATGCAACGACAGCAAACATCTTTTTGTTTGATCCTCAGTAAAGTTCTGCATGAAGCTTCATTTAATGATTTTTTACGCGAGTGAAGAAAAGATTTTGCTGCATGAGATGAACAAAATTGAAAAAAAGAGGGACTGATGACACCCATATGTCATACTGTCATCTTTGTTCCTGAAGAAGGTTTGGATGATAAGAAGATACCTATACCAGTGGCAGATAGCATCCACTCACAGGAGGTCGCTCTATGACTCAAACATCAACAAAGACAATTCAACACATGAACAAAGAAAATAAACAACGCCAAACCCAAAACGCCATTTATTTGTCACATTTCTTGTAGTTTCAAAAGAAAAAAGAGACTCATGACACTGAAGATTTAAAATAATAAATTGCTTCTACTTTGTTTTTTTTTTTTTTACTTTTTTTTATTTTTATTTGTCTATTGTTTGTTTTGTAATGTCAGTTAATAAACAACAAAATAATATTAATGCTATAACGAAAAATATAATAAAACGCCAAAATTAGAAAATACGTATAAAACACCATAATGCCATACAAAAGCCCCCCAATAAACTACCAAACTATAATAAAATTAATTTGAACAACTAATATTATAAAAAAAGAGTGAAAAAATGTGCAAAAGAATATAAAACAAAAGAAGTCCAATAGTTATCTAACCGCCATTGGAAAACAAAACGCCATAATTACAGCCGTCAAAAAGATTTGACGAGTTACACCATTAAAACAATTGAGTCTTAAAACAAAACACGGTAAACTGTAAAAAACAGTAAAATGAAACGACGGAAAACATAATTACTAACATTTATTATATTAAATTTATTTATCTTTTTCAAAACGCCATAATTACCTGACATACGCGGAAAAAAAAGTCAATATAAAAGAAGACCATCAAAACCCAAGTTCAAACACGCCAAAAAAACTAAAACGCCACATATTCTCCAAAACGCCAAAAAATTTAAAAAATGGCTAAGGTTATTGCATGGAGGTTTGAAAGGAAAGAAAAAAGATTCATCATAAAGTTCGCTGACAGGAGAAGGGTTAAGGTAAGAACAATAAAAGCCATGATGGGAATGAATGAAAATATTCAAAAGGATATCCTGGCCCTTGGGGTTCCAAGAGACAACGATTGTGAAAGAACAAGAACTGTAATAAGAAGACTGGAGAGAAAGTTTCCAGCAGAAGATAATGAAGATGATGATGATATTGAAGATACACAAATACCAAAACTTAGGAGTTGGGTATTGCATGAGGAAGAAGGAACACTTGAAGTAACTTATGAAAACGGGGTGCAATATTCAAGACCAATGGAAGAAATGTTGAAGACAGGGTTGCTATCTATCATTGAACAACTCTGTGATTTAACACCTTCAAACGATCCAAAATCCAAGGATGCAGTAATATTCTTGAATAGGCTGCAGCAAAGAAGAGACGAGCTAATGGCGTTATACGCAAAAATGAAATTTGATGATGAAGAATCTGAAGAAAGTGAAGAACAAAGCGATGGGTACATCTCCGATGTAATCCCACCTACGGAAGACTATTAGATTATTTTGATTTTTGACTTATTGTAATTTTTTGAAATATTAATCTTTGGTAATGAATTATTAACAAAAAGATACAAAACGCCAAAAAAAACATGGAAAAAACCATAACGCCAAAATATTAACTATGTGACACAAAAAGAATTACCTCAACGAGAAGAAATCTGAGAAAAAAACAATAAACGCCAAAAAATTAATAAATCTACAAAACGCCAAAATTATCTTGCACGCAAAAAATAAAGAAGCTTCTCAAACGCGAAAACCGTGAAAGGAGAAGAATACTAAAAAGACAAAAAAACCCCTCGGTCCCTGATCAAGCCCCATGCCACGTGTTCGGTCAGGATGCGTTCTCACCGTTCTCACACTTTTTGTCGTTTTCTCCTGATCCCGTTTCTATATATATAATATATATATAATAGTTTTTCAATTTTTTTTATTTAAAACAAAATTAACAGGTCAGCCCAATCTACACAATCAACACCTAATATAATGAAACTAGGGTTTCTATATGAAACATGAAATAAATCGACGCCATATTGATATTGCTCTAGAACTCAAAAGTAAGATTGCACTAGACTTCACTTCTTCTCCCCATAAAAAGTACACTAAAAAAATCACTTCTTCTTCATCCAAGGTGGCTCCGAAAATGTATATAACATATAGATTCTTTTAAATGTGCCCCGAAAAACACGTCTCCAGACCGGTAGTCCTCCCCACCCAATCCTAGGGCCACCCATGGATTGTAGTTCCTTGACAAATTTCCTTCTCTATTGTTATACCCTTGCTTACCTCCTTGGTTCCTATATTGACAACCTTAATACAGTAAACCTCCTTTAATTACCCATTAAAAGTTGGGATTTAATTGGTTTAAGGAATTATTGTACTTGAAATTAGGAAGGTTTTGCATTGTGGGTGGTGTATCGACATGGTTTCGATTGCTTCCCCCGAACGGTTGTTTCGATTCTCCATGTTCATCATATTAGTGTTTTTAGTTATGTTTATACTACGGTATTTTATTTGTAGCATGTATATGGTGTTTTATTTTGCAGGAAACAAATGGTTCTATTATGCAATGTTTATATATAACAGGTACTTGGTTTTTTTATTTGGATGTTAACAATGTGTAAATGGTGTTTTATTTTATAGGTAACAAATGGTACAAGGTGTTTTATTTTGAAGATACATGGTGTTTTATTTTGCAAGAATTATCTAATTTACTCTTAGTCCCTTTATCCTAACTATTAAGAATTGTCACAAGTCATACTCTTTTGGCCTCTCATACTTTAAAAAATAGACTTTGTAGCCAGATCCTGATATATATATATATATAGGGTCAGGATTTAGAGAAAACGGTGAAAAGTGTGAGAACGAAGATAACGATTATGGATCGTCAGATCAAAACAATCTATGGACTAGATGACGCGGTGGCGTTTTCGTAAATAACATCACTTTTATTAGTGTGGCGCGCTTCATTAAGGGTAAAAAAAGTCTTTTGACTTCTCAACACAAAACGCCAAACTCGTGAATAAAACGCCCTTAAAAATCCCGCCTTAACCTACGTAGCACACATCATCCTAATCTAACGCCATTAGATATAAAACGCCAAACTTTGTTTTTAACCGTTAAAGCTGAACAAACATTAACTGAAACGACGGAACTTAATTACTAGCATTTATTATAATAAAAATCGCGCCTAAAATACGCGCCAAAAACTTCCTATATAAACAACTTCTCAGACCTACTAATAACCACACCAAAACCCAAACGCCATATTTTCCTATATACCATTCATCTTAGAAACACCAAAAAATCCAAATATCAAAGATTCCAATCCACGTTTCTTTGAGATACACTATTTTCTCAATAAACTTTCGCTCGATGTGATGGGCAAAATCCTCAATATAAACGGCAAAACATACAAAAACCACAAAATTGCAAAAACGTCATTTCATGGAGATTCAGTTTTGTTCTCAATAAAGTTTAGCTGAACGGGGTGGACAACATTGTTAGACATCTTTCTTGACTGAAGATTAACAATGTTATCCATCTCGTTTAGCAAAACATTATTGAGTTTAGCATGACCAAAATTAGAGGTTTATGGTAGTTTTATTTAGTGGCGTTGTTTTTTTTTTGGCGTTTGATTTGCTTGTCCGATCTTGTATTGTTTGTTATGTAACTTCGAAGTAACATGTTATGAACAAATAGGTCAAAAAAAAAGATGGAAAAAAATGATATATAAATGATGTAAAATGCCAAACTGAGATCTGTGTGTGTTCTGTAAGAATGAAAAATACAAAACGCCAAACTACTCTTCACTGGATCTCGAAGACCTTTTCGATCTTCTTTTAATTACGGCATGTTTGCATGTCGATGCGTAGTGTCCATAGCCTTTGCAGTTCTGACACTGTCTTTATTTGGCCCCGGGTTTCAACTTTGATTTCTTTTTCTCGATTGCTATCTCCTGTTTAGATTTCAGGCGCTTCCGAGAACCAGAACCTTTGGATTTATACCCAACAGGGACTCTTATTGGATTCTTGTCGTTTTTATATTGATCGGTTATCTCGGCAAATCTATCCCTAGTACTAGCGGGAGGAGCAACAATCTACATATCTTGAACCTTCTTCATATAAGATTGAACATGATCCTTGTATAAGGATAGCTCCTCTTTATTACCAGATAAACGGTTCAAAGTATATTCCGTTGAAAAAATAATATCTCGCATCATACTTTGCACATCGGGATCAAGCTCGGTCATATATTCACGACTAATTGAGTATCCGGGATAGCAGTTTGGGGAAGCCTCTTTGCGCCATCTATTCAAAATGTATTGTTTTGAAAATTCCCTAATGTCCATACTTCTCAAAACATAGAATATATGTCTACATAGCAAACCAAACTGCTCAAAACGCCTGCATGAGCAACTGCATGTGCAATCAGACTTATGGTACATTGCCTGAAAAATGCCAAAAATGATATCTCTATAACGCCATACAGAGAATGTTTGTCTAAAAAATAAAAATAAAAACACAACTTGATATGATAAAACGCCATGCACAGAAAACGCCATATAAAAAACAAAACAACATTGTTTACCTTAATAAGGATGTACAAGGCTGCTGGAAGTCATTTATGTAAAACTTAACAAACCCATCGGGCTGATCTTCGTAACGTTGATTTATGCAATCCGCAATTCCAATTAGCTCAGCTTGAACGTCACAAAAAATATTTTTTGTGTATATGTCAGCAGCTCAGCCTTCCAACACTTGGTAACTACTCTTCAACTGGGGGTCGTTTGTATCGAGATTCATGATCATTTTTCTGGTGCGTGTGACGCTGTGCTTCTATTGCAGTTTCATAATGAGTCATGAACTCAACAAGAGTAGCTTTTGAATTGCACACTTGACCAAAACAAATGATTCTCACTCTCCGACCTTGATGTCGTTCGCATAAGTCCCGACAGCTCTTCCATTCTATAGTATGCAGGGATCCAAGATTCCCTGAGTGCAAAAATATTAGATAGCCAGTCATTATCTGCTAAATTGAACTCTTTGATAACCACTTCCCATTTTGATTCAAACTCTTCAGGTGTGAGAATATCCGTCCACACAACACCACAAATACGTTCTTTGAAATTGGTGGAATTGCATAGCCTAACACCAACCTATGTATAACACGAAAACGCCATGCATAAAAAAACATATATATTACACAAAGCCAAAACTTAATTAAAAAAATAGTAACAAGGTACAGAACGCCATGTAATTTTTTCGCATGTTGTATGAATTCATAAACTGGTAAAATTGCATGTTACTAAAACATGGAAGTTAGGAGTTCAATACATCGCACATTAAACTGGCAAAATCGCATGTTACTAAAACATGTTCCTATGCGAAGTGTTCCTTTTTGCAATAATTTTTTATTTCTTGGTGTGTAGGTATAAGATGGTGTTTGTACCGCTTACTGGGATAGATAACCACTGTCGAAATGTAACCCTTGGAGTTGGGTTGTTGGCATCGGAGAGCATTGAGTCTTATAATGGCTTCTCCATTCCTTTGTAAATTCATTTGGACGTCAGCTAAAGGTTGTAGTGACAGACCAGGACCCTGTAATGTAACAGGCTATCGAGGGTGCTTTTACTATCAGCAGACATAGATTATACATGTGGCACATAATGAAAAAAATGGCAAACAAGGTTCACTATGCTATATTGTGTGTCATTACCATTTTTTATTTACATTATATGTCGCACCCCGACCGCGTAAAACAACAAATCATGGCGGAATCGTCGGGGAGTGTTGTAACAGAATCATTGTTTCATAACACACGGAAATTTGAAGTTTCGTTTTATTAAATATTAAACATTTACATTGTCTGAAAAACTTAAACAAACAAGTGAAACATAGTCTATCATTGTTATTAAGTCACTAAGGCCTCGTCTAGTCCTATGTGAGCATGCATCCTAGCAATCAACATCATTCAACAACACCTGAAACATATGTAAAAACAAAGTCAGCAAAGAAATGCTGGCGAGCACATAGGTTTATGAGAGTGTTGGATTCATGGCTAGTTTATATGTTGCAATACCTAATTAAAAACCCTGTTTTGAAAAAGTGTATAGTATTGCAACATAATTAACCAACTCAAATCAAGTTGGTTATAATTTGTAAAATCTCGTAGCCATGCTTCTTAACCCCAAAACATTTGTTTAATTAAATCAAATTGTAAAATATCTCGTAAAAATTTGTTAATAAAACTCGTATGGTTTATATTATTCAGAAAACATCATTGTGTGACATCGTTTCAAAATCGTTTACCCAAGTGAACTAAATAACGCCACGGTATGTAATATGATGAAAACACTTATATATAAGAAGTACCAGCGGCGTATCTACCATGTTTTCATCACATTACACCCGTCCCGTTATCTAAACACTAACCAAAAACCAATCGTTTAACTCGTTAAAATCGCTTTGGTCGTTTAAATCATTCTCGTTTTAAATTGTGAAAACTACTTTTGGTCACATCGCTAATAACATCCAAACCTTCGCGACTCGCCTATCTCGAAACTCGCATTAATAAACCACCAAAGGGTAAATTAACAATAACAGATTCAGTCGTTACCCACCTAACCCAGACATAACCATGGGTGCAGTCTGATAACGGGATTTGTCAGATCCTATGGTACCATAACCTAATACTGGTCGGTTTGGCCAAAACTAATGAATGTTATTCGTTATGTAATTACAACCAACAAGTTTATCCACATTATCGAAATCGTTATTAATTTAATATAAACCATTTTAATCATTTTCGAAACCATCGTTAAAAACATCGAAATCATTTAACACATATGAATCACCCCAAAACAATCGAAAACAGTAAAACAGGGGAACTATGTTCAAATTGCTCAGGTATGAAGTGCTAGACCCCAACTTAGAGCTATTTGAATCAGATTGTGAGGAAAGAATGAAAATGAGTTGGGTATTTATAGAAAACCCACAACCGTTAGGATCATTCCTTGCAAAACGTGCTTCGATCTTGACCCTCCATGTGGGCACATGGTATTGTAATACAAGGGGCACACTAAAAACCATCAAAACTAGCCCAAAGTATCCCAAATCAGCTGCTAAAACCATCAAAAACAGGCTGGAAAGCCAGATTCAATGTTTCTGTCTGATGGGCTCTCACGGGCCGCGTGATAAATAAGCTTGACTTACGCGGGCCGCCTAAGCAAGTTTGACAGATTTACACATTTAGTCCCTGCAGCCCAAAAACTTGTATTTTGATGCATATTTGACACTTTTAAGCCCCGTTAACCTCATTTCAAATCTCTAAAATGAATTTAAAGTATAGGGAACTTAAATTATGCTAAAAAACATCACGGATGTCAGTTCGTTTGCTCGTACGGTTGCGTTGTTCGGTTAATTACGACGGAAGTCGCAACGAACGCAAAAACGATCCAAATTAAGCGACGAATGGAATTTTATCATGCCAATCACTAAAATAAAATATTTTAATGACTACATAAATTTTTGGATGTCCGGATATATTCAGAACGTAAGATATGCGCGAAAATGCAAACTTATGCACTTTTTGACGCTTTTAGTCCCTGTTGATAAAATAAGTTTATTTTTGCGCACCAAACACCTCAAAGCCTATTTCTAAGCTATGTAAAGGATATTTAGGGCATTTTTAACTTATGATCATGTTCTGGAATGTTCGTTACAGTACGAATCGGCATACTTTCGCAGTTTGTCGAAATTAGTCCCTGTAAGCGAATAAACTTGATTTCGACACACCAAACCCTCCAAAACTTATTTCTAAGTTATGTAAAGGTTATTTAAGGTATGTTAAGCCTATGTCACTGTTCCGGAGTGTTTGTCGCATTAAACTGATTACGTTTACGCACCAGTTCGCGTATAACTTTCCAGAAAGCGATTTAGAGCTCGAAATCGAACGAGAATTGATATGTGCAAATGATACACATATTTAAACAAATCCCAAGTATGAAACAGAACATTTCATTGATTTGGTATTTGTTTGATGGCCGTGGAGGCACAGATGTCACAGTCTCCCCTACTTCAGGAAATTTCGTCCCGAAATTTAATTAGAGGAAACTTGTGAGAGCTCGAAACAAGAAGTCGAAAAGATAAGACAATACTGGTTAGGGTTCTGAACTTCTAGTAACTTTAATAACATTATTCTTGCAATGTAAGAGGGACACTTATATACAAGTATATGAAGCGCCATTGGTGCGTCCACCGTACCTCCATTACATTGTTCACGTTTCGTTATAGTTGCCACTATAGGTTCTTACACATGATAAATCTTACTGGTGTTCCTGTGCACTGAATTTCATAATTATGTACGCGTCCATAATTACGTAATTCCTTGCATAGTCCGCACAGTGCATTTTATAATGTGTGGGGAAAACCAAATGAACAAACATGTGATGAGCGTGACTAGACCATCCTAGGGTCCTTTTTAATTAGATCAATAAATGATCTCTTTAAATAGACCACCAAGGAGTCTTTTCAGCTATATCATCACATGCCATTCTTAACCAGATTCTTAATCAATCTTTTTAACCAGACCACTCAAGGGGTCTCTTTCGAATCTTGGAATGGTACTATATAATCCAAGGGTCTTAACTATTACGTAGAAGCCCATTAAGGATTTAAGGTAGTACCTTTTGAATTATCCTACTATGAATCCCTCATATGAAGATATGGAAGATTCTACGAGGATTTGGATAACGAAAATCGAATCACACAAAAACATAAAAGAAAACACATAAACACATAATTGCATAATTGTTTAACTTGACCTTTAATTTGTTGTCTTTGGACACGGGTATTTAAAGCACACCAGGAATCCAATCCGTGGATTTCATTTGGCACTTTAAACATCTTCAAGAATCTAACTATAAAGATAGGAAGATCTTAATAGGAATTCGGCTTGTCCTTATTGAATTGTAATGTACGTATTAAGGCGTACAAGGAATCCAATCAAGGGCTCCGATTTGAGCGATAAACTTCCACAAGGATCTAATTGTGAAGATAAGAAGATCCCATATGGATTTTGGAATTCGAAGAGCGGGAGACGCTTCGAAACCTTGCACTAGACATGCTTAAGTCGATACACGAGGTGGAATGCTCATGAAGTTGAGTGCTAGATATGCCAAGGCGACATATGAAGCATAATTTGGAGGTTGGGTAATACGAGCAGAATGTTCTTCGAAAACTATGCATGGGGTTCTTTTAGAAATATGTTTAATGTTTTTGAAATCTTACATAATACTTTTGAAATCATAAAGTAGGTGTATTAGGTAAGTATATTTATAAAATGTTTTAAAATCATGCGAGATAAATTTTGAAATTACGTATAAGGATTTTGAAAATATGGATAATGCTTTTGAAATCATGCACTTGATACATTAAGTAAATATACCGTGTTAAAATCGTTTTCAAACTATATGAAATATTTTGAAATCATGAAGGTTGTTTTAAAAACCTATACTATGTATGTTGTTATGAAAACCAGAATGAAATGATATGAGATTGAAAGAAGGTATCCTTAGTTATCTAACCAAGGATTTAAAGTGATTACTCAAAATGTCACTTATTTTCTGTACTTCTTTTCTTAGAATGAAACGAGCACTTAGAATTTTCGAGGAAATCATGAGCGGTCACATGAACGAGAGAACTACAAATATGGTTCTTTGGTGTAGGTATCGTAGGGGCATGCCATACACATATGCAACTATATTTGTACATCAGAATTGTGAACAATGATTTATTTATAAACAAAACCGATTGTTTTCAGAGTTCAAGAAAAACAAAAGAAACATAAGCATAAGATTCGGATTATTCAAAGCAGCAACATCTTCTAATCAGCCAAATGCTCATCCGTGGGTCAGATTTGCATTGACAAACTTTGGGCATTTATTCCAGAGATGACCCATCTCACCATAGATGTAGCAAGTACCAGGCGGAAAACGAGCTCGTGCTGGATCTGCTTGAGCAGCAGTAGGATCTGCAACAGTTTTATTTTGGATCGCAAAATGACATGTTTTGACCAAATGTCCCCATCGTCCATAGTGGGTACATTTAAAACATGGTGTTTGAACTGGATGATGACCATTGCATTGATTGTACAAGGGAGCAGTTCCCAAGTACGGCTTCTTGGCTGGTGGTGCTGCCACCTGGCTAGGTTCTGCTTGATTTGGTGCCACGGCTGCGGGATCCTTTGAAGCTTTACGTTTCTTCGATTTTGGTGAAGGCTTGGCTTCTGCTTCCTGTGGTGATTCTTGGGTAGCTTCATCCTGGAGACGAGACATGGCAATGGCTAATTCAACAGTCTTCAGGATTACTTCACCTATTCGCTCGGCAAATTTGGTAGCCTGCTCGTACATCTGAGTGTCGTGGCGATGAGGAGACATCTTAAAGGAAATGAAAGACATAGGAGAAAACAAGTGAAATGTTATCGGTTAATCAAAGCAGAATGATAACGTATAAAAATTGAGATCATTTGTTTGTTACCTAAGGCAAACAAATGAGATGGTGACTAATCAAAGTAAGCGGGTCATATTAATGTATCGCGAAGACATGCTTTAGCCTATAAGTGGACACTCACCCCAAGAGTTCCCAGGTAAGAGTGACTGGTCCGATTATGTGGATTTGTACGAACACTCTAGCCTTAGACAGAAAACTTAGAGTACATGCATCCACTCTTCCAGATTGCACGTGTTCACATAATAAGACCCATACTTTGACGAGATTTTGGAAACTTAGAGGGTTCAAAACCATATAATAAATCATCCTAGAACAGATGATTGGTTTTCAAAGCGGATTAGAAATTTGTGTTCTTGTTGTGGTTGTCACCTAAGGATAAGTGACGGTATTGTTTTAAGATCTAAACACAAGAATCTTGTGTTAGGGTCCTAGGAAGGTTATAGACTAGGTCAAAGCATTACTAATAACCTAATTCCCTATAACCATGAGCTCTGATACCAACTTTTCTGTCACACCCCCACCGCGTAAAACAACAAATCGCGGCGGAATCGTCGGGGAGTGTAGTAACAGAATCATTGTTTCATAACACACGGAAATTTAAAGTTTCGTTTTTTTAAATATTAAACATTTACATTGTCTGAAAAACTTAAACAAACAAGTTAAACATAGTCTATCATTGTTATTAAGTCACTAAGGCCTCGTCCAGTCCTATGTGAGCATGCATCCTAGCAATCAACATCATTCAACAACACCTAAAACATATGTAAAAACAAAGTCAGCAAAGAAATGCTGGCGAACACATAGGTTTATGAGAGTGTCGGATTCATGGCTAGTTTATATGTTGCAATACCTAATTAAAAACCCTGTTTTGAAAAAGTGTATAGTATTGCAACATAATTAACCAACTCAAATCAAGTTGGTTATAATTTGTAAAATCTCGTAGCCATGCTTCTTAACCCCAAAACATTTGTTTAATTAATTCAAATTGTAAAATATCTCGTAAAAAATTGTTAATAAAACTCGTATGGTTTATATTATTCAGAAAACATCATTGTGTGACATCGTTTCAAAATCGTTTACCCAAGTGAACTAAATAACGCCACGGTATGTAATATGATGAAAACACTTATATATAAGAAGTACCAGCGGCGTATCTGCCATGTTTTCATCACATTACACCCGTCCCGTTATCTAAACACTAACCAAAAACCAATCGTTTATCCAAATCGTTTAACTCGTTAAAATCGATTTGGTCGTTTAAATCATTCTCGTTTTAAATTGTGAAAACTACTTTTGGTCGCCTCGCTAATAACATCCAAACCTTCGCGACTCGCCTATCTCGAAACTCGCATTAATAAACCACCAAAGGGTAAATTAACAATAACAGATTCAGTCATTACCCACCTAACCCAGACATAACCATGGGTGCAGTCTGATAACGGGATTTGTCAGATCCTTCGGACGTTCCACTCCGTCTCTAAACCTCGCCATATTACGCGTTTTACCTGAAAACATACAAACACTCGCAAATAACCAATTCCAAGCATATAGTTATGTAAATCAAGCTAAACCACATAGAATAAACACTTAAATACTCGTGTTTCACACTCTCCATCACATCCCCACACTTACCTTTGATTGTCCTCAAGAAAACCGTTACGGAACTACTCACCATAGTGACAACACCTCTAAACCCCTAAACCAATGCAACAAATTAAGTCCCAAGTCATACCCGTTCCATAGACTGACACAATCGAGATTGACAGTCCGACAAGCAATTGATGCAATTTCTAAAACACAAGACTTGTTTATTCAAAACTAACATGCTTAGGATTAGAACACATGCTACACGCCCCTCACAATGAACTCTCCTCTCGGTTTAAAAACTGAACTAGCGTGTAATGTGCTAGTATGTATAACACTCAAAACCAAACATGCAATCCTGTAATCATATGCTTGTATAACAATCATACCTCCACTGTATCGTATAACACGGCACGCATCAAAAGGACTTTTGGTTTTGGGCTTAGGCTAAGGGTAGGAAATTTTTTGGCTTATATTTATATTTTTATGTGGCGAACAAACAAACGACCAAACCGTGACAACTTTATTTGCAAACACATAATGACTAACACATTTGGGTTGGTTTCTACCCAAAACAATATAACATTATTCACGGAACTTTTTTTTTCTTTTTCTATTTTCTATTTTTTTTCTTTCTTTTTTTTTTCTTTTCAATTATTCATAATTTGTCGTTCACGGTCGGTATCAAACAACTCACATTAGGTGGACAAACGAAAGGGTAAATAGGCTCAACCAGACTACTAGGGGTAATGATTAGGTAAACATAAAACAATCAAACACGAAGGGTGTAAGATTTATCCTAATGCCTTTATCATGTACGTGCACATATTAAATCACAATCTCAGCATGCATCAAATCATACAAGTTCTAACACAGAATAACATGCGGCCTGCTCTCAACAAATGAATTCAATATGTAAATCATTCTATCATTCTACAGGCTCAAAATTCTCACCAAAGAAAAGGTAAAAGGCTGCCGACACGTAGCATATGCAATCTAAAGCATGTTACCCCTAAATAGACATCTCTTCTCAATTCTTTTAATTAAAAACACTTGTCGGACCTACTCTCATGAAACTTAAAGGAACAACCATGACAAGGGACTATGTTAGTTTACTACCAGCAAGGAACCCATTAGTGATTGAAACGTTCGGTTTTCGTATCCATTTAGTTCACTTAAGGCGATGAAATTCTTTAAAATTTTTAAAATTTTCAATTTTTTCGCTTTTCATCGTTTTCAATCATTTTTCAACCTCTTTCAAACTCTGTCCCAAGCCTTTCCCTTCCCGGGTTCCCATATCCCCACACTTGGGTGACATTGTCCCCAATGTATAGTGCTTTTCAAAAAACAGAACCCGGGAATAACAACCAAACCATCCCATAAGCGGCCAATCCCTAACACAAATAAATAAAACACATTCCCTAACACATAGAGTTTAACACCACCAAAAACACTAATAGAAATGCAATAATAAAAAGTGGAACAGACTCCCCTGGTTAAAAGCGTAGAATCCTCATGCGTCATGTTCCACCACGACCGTATAGCATTTCCTTCGCAGCCGTGTCCACAAGTACTCGGGTCAATCTCTACAATTAGTGTGCAGATCATCCCCGTCCAAATGGAGATTGAGTATGGACGGTTTTGACTGAACTCTAATCCGTGCATAGTCCGCAACTGCAACTAGAACGTATCGGGACTTCACCAACCATCCCCACACTTGGACCACTGCATCCGTAGAGATTCATACCTAGTAACCTGCAAAACATACTCACACAAAAACAAAACAAATATACACTACTCTACATTCTCGGGCTGCCTCCCGAGAGCGCTAAGTTTATAGGTCTTCAGCCAGACCATACCTGATATACCCTCATGGTGGTCGAGTGGAACATTTAGCTACCGAGTTTCCTGCATATGCTCGGTAATTGACATTCCAAATTCCTATCTGCTCTCTTGTGCCAACCATATTTGTTGAATCATTACGGAACCAGTGAAATCCACATTTTCCTGCCGAATTTCCACGGTGTGTTCGATAATTGACATGTCGAATCTTCACCTTCTTTCTTATCATGACTACGCCTGTTGGATCATTGTATAGCCACTTCCATATACCATGTCCGAGGTCTTCTCTACTCACCTTTCTCTTATTCCCACTCGAGCCATCATCCCTGACTTTGTTAGTTGGAGTAATCAAAATATGCTGCGGTTCAGAATAAACTTTAATTACATCAGTCTCTAGCTCTTCAGCAGGTGCTAAGTCTTCATGTAGGATCAAACATACAACTTCAAGTCTAGGAAGACTTTCAACCTCTTCTTCATCTTCAACAAATGCAGGAATGGATATGGTATTATCCTTCACAACCTTCAATGTTGCAATTTGTTCGTCTATTCGATTCGATCGTTGGACCATAGCCTCAGTTCTCGACCTGCTCTCTAGTGCCATCTCCAGCATAATATCCATGATTTCATCAAGTTTAGAATTTTGGTGTTTACCTTGACAATCATTTTGACTTTCGTAATGCTGATCTGAACCCCCTTGGTAATTACCATGATTAAACCATTGATTTCGCATATTAAAATCATTGTATCTTGACTCAGGGTAGTCATGGTAACGACCATTATAATCTTCTTGGTATCTTGAGAAAGGCACCACCTCAGATTCGTAATAATCATAATCCAAATTTTGCTCATACGTGTAGTTGACATTTGACTGAGAGTCTCCCTGGTATGAAGGTGCCTTGTACCCAGACATCAATTTTTCTTTCCAAAACACTGGGTCTGTCCAAAACACTAGGCAATCTTCATGTATGTGAATTTTCCCACAACAAGGGCATGACTGATCAGCTCTATCCATGATCCAAAGATTTCACTTCCTGCACAAACAACTAAAATACCCGTGTAAAAAACTAAAATAGAAAAAAAAAACTAAAAACTATAAGAAATATTTTTGGATTTTTTTTTGTTTTTTCTAACTTTTTTTATTATTTTTTTTAAAGAAAAACAACTTACTAAACACTAAGCGCACCGATTCCCCGGCAACGGCGCCATTTTGATCGATGTCGTAAGGTCGGTCAAAAATATATACGTGTATTTGACATTTGACTGAGAGTCTCCCTGGTATGAAGGTGCCTTGTACCCAGACATCAATTTTTCTTTCCAAAACACTAGGTCTGTCCAAAACACTAGGCAATCTTCATGTATGTGAATTTTCCCACAACAAAGGCATGACTGATCAGCTCTATCCATGATCCAAAGATTTCACTTCCTTCACAAACAACTAAAATACCCGTGTAGAAAACTAAAATAGAAAAAAAAAAAGAACTAAAAACTATAAGAAATATTTTTGGATTTTTTTGTTTTTTCTAACTTTTTTTTTATTTTTTTTAAAGAAAAACAACTTACTAAACACTAAGCGCACCGATTCCCCAGCAACGGCGCCATTTTGATCGATGTCGTAAGGTCGGTCAAAAATATAATAAAAAAATGTCCTATTCACCTTTTACTAGTAAAGGGCAAGTAGGGTGTCGAGTCCACGGGGAATCAATGGAAAGTGTAAAAGTTCGTTGCTTTATGACTAATATCTAAATTATAACCTAATTGCTTTTTGCAGTTTGAGAGTAATTATGAAAACGAATGTAAAGATGTATTTGTAAACAATAATGAGAAAATGGACCAATCTCCGGGTTTTCAGATTATGCGTAAAATCAGGTTACTTAGTTACTACTAGTTAGAAATCACATAGACATGATTTGTAAAACTTGTTTTGATAAATAATTAGCGGACAAAATATTTGATTGCAATGATCCACGATCGAAACCGAAGGATTGATGCAAATGAATAGTAATCCGGTTAATCACCAATTTTAGATTTCATAAACATAATCAAGTTCAATGATTAAAGGTTTAAAACAATGACATCCTAGAATTTAATCCCGGTTGTTGATGAACAAACCAAATAATTGATGAACAAGAATGATTACGATAATAAAAAATTGTTTAATCAAACAAGAAACAATAGGAACGACTAACCGAAAGTTTAATCGAATCCTAATCCAAACAGTTGTAAACAATAAGCAAGCCCAATGTTTCACACATAAACCCTAGTCCCGGAGACGGTCACGGGACGACTAGCCGCTCATGATGTTCGAACAACCTTCAAAAGCTTGAAAGAATGATGAAATCATGATCGAATCCGTATGTTGTGCGGAAGAATCGATGCTGAATGATGATGTTGATTGATCCAGTTCCAGCTAAAAAGCAATCGAGTGCGGCTGCTAAAAAAATCGTGATGTGGCCTCCCCAAAAGTCGATGATGAAGCCCAATATTGATTATGTTCAGTGGTGATCAAAGCCCAAAAAAATAAAGGTCCTCCATCCTTCCTGATAAATGATGTATGAAGAGATTATGGAAGCCCAAAACTGTTTGCAATTGCTGCCAATGATCGATGATGGAGGCCCCACTCAAAAATTCAATTCTAATGATGATGTTTTGTTATTGATGTTGTTGAGTAATTATAAGAGCCTCAAAAGTCAATCAAAGTTTCTGCCAATAATTCGATGGACTCATCAGCCTTTATTTTTTATGTTGAAAAGTCATAATAGTCCATTATGTTGTCAGCCCAAACAATTTCCATATATCGGCCCACCTTTTGCATTAGGGTTAAAACCTTTAAAAATCCATCTCCACAACATCACGTGCATCTCTTGAACCGTAGGCCCCATAGTCCAAAACGTAAACCCCACGCGCAAGTGTCTGTTTATTTTTGTGAAGCCATGCACACACCAACCGTAAGCCTTGTTACCAATCCGTAGACCTCAACTACATGCCTCTGTTTCCTTTTGTATGCATTGATAAAATCCATGTGATAATTGTTTCCCCCAATGCCCAAGTCTACACATATTGCTCTGAAATTGTCTTTTATGAACCATCTTTATGATAGAAAATATAATAATCACCCCAAGATCTCCAACTCAAATATGTAAATGCATGATGTGATTTTGACTCCTTCTGCACGTGATCCCCCAAAGAATCCATGTGATTATTTATTGTTATATATTCAAACTATTTATGGACCCGCACACGTCCCGTACATCGTCGTTCGCCTTGTTTATCAACTTCGGACGTTCCACTCCGTCTCTAAACCTCGCCATATTACGCGTTTTACCCGAAAACATACAAACACTCGCAAATAACCAATTCCAAGCATATAGTTATGAAAATCAAGCTAAACCACATAGAATAAACACTTAAATACCCGTGTTTCACACTCTCCATCACTTACGACCCATTACGACTCGTTTAGGTAGCTTACGCTACTTTAACGCGTCGTTCACGTAAAACGCGTTTGGACCGCCTAACTAGTCCTATGACAAGTATTATATGCCTTAACATGTCTAATAATGTTACCTAATCAGTTTAGATATAAAAATTTAGGTTACATATGCTTAAAATGAATTTATGCGTAAAAAGGGCGTTTCGGTCATTTTCCTAAGGCATATAAATTACCTATCATACAACTAACTAAACGAAGTGACCATAAGGTATAACCTCGAAAGGTTATTCCCTATACAACTATGGTCACAAAATATGTTTGGTCGGATCCTAATGAACCACCAAACGGGTCGGGTTCGAAAGTCTAAGCGGTTGTTTAGACCGCTTATCTTACGACCCTATATAAGCACTAAACTAAAAGTGACGAGTTAAACATGTTAAAACATGTTTAACGAAGTTAGAAAACAAGTTTGATATCAAAACAAAAGGGTTTTGATACCCAAGAATAGTTTGGTTGCAAAATACGCAAGAACGCGCATTTTGACCGAAACTCTGACTTGTTACTACACCTAATCAACGTGGTAATCAGTAGGTATAGTCACTAGGGACTATAACCATCGTGATTACGCTCACGTTGCAAAGTTCAAACGAACTTTGTGTTGACCAAAGACTGGTCAAAGCAGAAAGTCAAACACTGTTTGACTTTCGTGCTAAAAACGCATAAAAGCATGAAAGAATACTTACAAAGGAGGAAATCTTGATTCAAATTGCTCAGGTATGAAGTGCTAGACCCCAACTTAGAGCTATTTGAATCAGATTGTGAGGAAAGAATGAAAATGAGTTGGGTATTTATAGAAAACCCACAACCGTTAGGATCGTTCCTCGCAAAACATGCTTCGATCTTGACCCTCCATGTGGGCACATGGTATTGTAATACAAGGGGCACACTAAA
Organism: Helianthus tuberosus; assembly: GCA_030545235.1. Taxonomy (NCBI): domain Eukaryota; kingdom Viridiplantae; phylum Streptophyta; class Magnoliopsida; order Asterales; family Asteraceae; genus Helianthus; species Helianthus tuberosus. The sequence goes on from CM060392.1 coordinate 28,743,893, forward strand.
AACCATCAAAACTAGCCCAAAGTATCCCAAATCAGCTGCTAAAACCATCAAAAACAGGCTGGAAAGCCAGATTCAATGTTTCTGTCTGATGGGCTCTTGGGGGCCACGTAAGAAATAAGCTTGGCTTACGCGGGCCGCCTAAGCAAGTTTGGCAGAATTACACATTTAGTCCCTGCAGCCCAAAAACTTGTATTTTGATGCATATTTGACACTTTTAAGCCACGTTAACCTCATTTCAAAGCTCTAAAATGAAGTTAAAGTATAGGGAACTTAAATTATGCTCAAAAACATCTCAGATGTCGGTTCGTTTGGTCGTACGGTTGCGGTGTTCGGTTAATTACGACGGAAGTCGTAACGAACGCAAAAACGATCCAAATTAAGCGACGAATGGAATTTTATCATGCCAATCACTAAAATAAAATATTTTAATGACTACATAAATTTTTGGATGTCCGGATATATTCAGAACATAAGATATGCGCGAAAATGCAAACTTATGCACTTTTTGACGCTTTTAGTCCCTGTTGATCAAATAAGTTTATTTTTGCGCACCAAACACCTCAAAGCCTATTTCTAAGCTATGTGAAGGATATTTAGGGAATGTTTAACTTATGATCATGTTTTGGAATGTTTGTTACAGTACGAAGCGGCATACTTTCGCAGTTTGTCGAAATTAGTCCCTATAAGCGAATAAACTTGATTTCGACACACCAAACCCTCCAAAACTTATTTCTAATTTATGTAAAGGTTATTTAAGTTATGGTAAGCCTATGTCACTGTTCCGGAGTGTTTTTCGCATTAAACTGATTACGTTTACGCACCAGTTCGCGTATAACTTTCCAGAAAGCGATTTAGAGCTCGAAATCGAACGAGAATTGATATGTGCAAATGATACACATATTTAAACAAATACCAAGTATGAAACACAACATTTCATTGATTTGGTATTTGTTTGATGGCCGTGGAGGCACAGATGTCACATTATATATCCATTACATGTTGATAAGAAAAGCATTTTTTGAGTGTAGGTTGGATACGAGTTGTGCAATAATGAGGATTTTAAAAGGAAAATGTGTGATATTGTATGGACAGATTCCATTGAGCCAAAAGTATTTGAGAGAGAGTGGAAGTTGCTGATGATTGAGTTTGGTCTTACTAAAAATAAATGGATTGATGATACGTTTGTGATGAGATCCATGTGGATTCCGCCTTTTTATCGGCATGAGCCAATGTCTGGACTTATGCGAACAACTCCAAGATCAGAGAGTGAGAACCATTTTTTTTGCCAGGTGGCGAATTAACGACTCACTCTTGTAGAGTTTATGAATCATTTTGACGGTTCAATGTGTCACACCCCCAAATTCCACAAGCGGAGTATCACCGCTGGGAGCGTGACATGACCAGGATCAAGCCACCAATCATATTGAACAATGTATTAAAGTAAATATAAAACCAACCACAATATAATTGGTGTCCAAAAGAAATTAACTAAGTTCAAGTTATCAGCGGAAGCATAAGTTTAAAACCAAAACATAAGTTATAAGTTCATAAAGTTTAACATGGAACTCAACAGTCCATGTCCCACAACGACCTCTTCTTCTCGTGTAAGCTCTAAGTAAACACCTAACGACCTGCAAGGCATATAGTAACGAATCAACAACAAAGTTGAGCGAGTTCACAGTTGGTGTTCATTTTAAAGTTGTTCTAAAAACCATAAGTTATCTCGAAAACCATGAGTTAACCATTTCCTTGTTTCCAAAACCTTAAACAGTGAGGGCTACCCCATGTTAACCACTAGACCCATTACCATATCGACCACTGACTGAAGACATGTTATGTGCCCTATGTCAATGTCTATCATCATTGACTAAGTGCCCAGATCCATTAGTCCACTCATGTCATCTGCGGCACGGTGTGAGGCTTGTTAAACCTAATAGCGCTATTTAACTAATGACTCGTTCGCCATTGGCCCGTCGATTAAGTCGATATAAAAATGAGGGACTTCATGCTAGAGTTTTGCCTAGTAAGTTAAAGGTTGTCCTACCCAAGGAGGACCGAGGTACATATTCTACCCAAGGAGAATATGTAGGTTTCATTTTAGTTCCTTAACCCATTCCCATACCACCGGGAATCCCATGCCTTGTAGAAAGTGTGAACTCACCTTAGGTTAGCTCGGTAGATACACAAAAAGGTCAATCAAGCTGCTAGTGGTCAACCACGTCCTAACATGGTTACCATACAAGTCAGGTCTAAGTTCAAGTAGTGCACATAAGTTTACACATAAGCTAACAGGTTATGAACACATAACAATCATGGCAAACACGTAGAATCATGACAACTAGTCAAACAGTAGCATACAGTTCACATGAACATAACCCAAACTTGTGCGACTCGAGTGATTGGGCTGTTATGGTTGTGCAGGCCCAATCCTCTTGTGCGATCCGAAAGATAAAGCCCAATAAACATCCGACCCAACCTGTTGTGCGTCCAGCACAATCTTGTGCGACTCACAACGGGTTGTGCGACTGAAACAAACCCGACCCAATAACATGCAATACAAAACCCATACGGCCCAAACATGCAAACAGACAATCAACTTGTGCGATCCAATATACTTGTACGATTGGGTTTTGGGCTGCTCGGCCCAACAACATATCACAACTTAACATTTTGAGCGGCCCAACATCTTGTGCGATCAGCACAACCTTGTGCGATCCACAAGATGTTGTGCGATTGAACTTAAAGGGGTTATACGGTGTGCCTTAACCGTTGTACCCTATGACTTGTGCGACTGGCTTGTGCGACCAGTCCCTTGTGTGCTTGGCCTTGTGCAACTGAACTAGCTTGTGCGACTAGATCTTGTGTGATTAGTTATAATATTCCAAAAATTATGCAAATTAGTTACAACCATTGAACAGTTTCCAATTTACACGTTCAATCAATCAATCAAGGAATTTCCATTCAACTCTCATGAACCCTAGTTTATTATCAAATCATGAAGATCAACCTTTGCATAATATTCGATTACAAGATCAATGATTTTGAAATTACCATTCACACTTTATGCTAAGACCTTTAAATTAAACAACACCCGGGTCGAGATTAACAGCCAAATAATATGCATTTGGTCCTAGATCTAATCAAAATCATCGCACAATCCATTGACAAGAACAGTTTCATTGCATACATAAATATATGAAAATCGAACACCTATTCCAGAATCAAACATCAAACAACATAACTACTAGCATGAAATCCTAGCTTCCATACAATTCGTAACATCAAAATCATAACAATCATCAAAGATGTAATACTAACCGAAGTGTGTAAAATAAGATGATCTTGATCAAGATAGTAGTCTTTGGTGGAAGGGAATGATGCCGTCGAACAAGAGGAAGGAGAAGAGAGAACTAGGGTTTGTGTGTATTTCTTGTGCTTGCTAAATTATGAGAAGCAACCCTACTATGGGTGCGTGCATACGTATAAGAGGATAAGGGGAATGGGCTGAACCCTTACTTGGGTTGCCCTTAGTCTCGAGTGCAAGTATAGTGGGCCGAGAGGAATGAATGGATAGAAGCATAATGTGCGGCACAAAGGTGTTGTGTGATCCGAATTAAATTGTGCGGTTAGGTTTGTGTTGTGCGACTACATTACATATATGCATACATTACACACCTCCACGTAACATAATAAACATAACGTTCCATTAACATCAACACGTCACATAATCACCTAATCATTCAAGCATGATACATCAAAGTACAGTGAAAGGTTTGAAATACGAGTTGTCACATCATCCCCAAGTTGAAAAAAATTTCATCCTGAAATTTAGCACGTAGTTACTGAGGAAGCTAGTTAGGTTGTGTGGTTTCCTGGTTTTCCTGGGGTGTCACATCCTTCCCACGTTGGTTTGGAATTTCATCCCGAAATTCTGCAGTAGCTTTAGCCTCAGTAGTGGTTTCGCTTTTCTCGAACAATTGGGGATACTTGTGTTTCATTTGGTCTTCTCGTTCCCAGGTGAACTCTGGGCCACGACGGGAGTTCCAACGAACTCGAACAATGGGTATTCTGGTACGTTTGAGAACCTTAATGTCTCGGCCTGTAATCTCTACTGGTTCCTCGATGAATCGCAGCTGATCGTCGATAGTGGGCTCCTTGAGAGGAACTAGGAGGGTCTCATCTGACAGACACTTCTTCAGATTTGACACATGGAATACGTTGTGAACTCCACTGAGTTCTTCAGGTAAATTCAATCTATACGCCACTTTGCCAATTCTCTCAGTGATTTCGAAAGGTCCAACATAACGTGGATTTAGTTTGCCTCGCTTGCCAAAATGAACTACACCTTTCCAAGGTGAAACTTTAAGTAGCACCCGATACCCAACCTGGAACTCGAGTGTTTTCCTGCGCTTATCAGCATAGCTTTTCTGACGGTTACGAGCTGCCGCTACTCGTGGTCAGGTTTGGGCAATCTTTTCCATCGTGTAGGGGGCAAATCCTAGGCCAGCAATTTGGTTGTCGCCAACTTTTGTCCAGTATAGAGGTGGTCGGTGTTTCCGTCCACACAAAGCTTCAAACAGAGCAGCCTGGATGCTAGTGTGGTGTCCATTGTTGTACGATAACTCTACCAAAGGTAGGTGTCTTTTCCTGCCGTTACCAAAATTGATTACACATGCTCGAAGCATGTCTTCAAGAGTCTGGATGGTGCATTCAGTCTGCCCATCCGTCTGTAGATGATATGCTGTGCTCATGTCTAGACGCGAGCTAAGGGATTTGTGCATCGCCTGCCACAAATCAGAGGTAAAACAAGGATCTCGATCAGAAATGATGGAGGTTGGCACCTCGTGCCTCGAAACTACTTCCTTCAGGTAGATGTCTACTAGGGTAGAGAACTTGTCCGTTTCTTTAATAGTCAGGAAGTGTGCAGACTTGGTTAGTCGATCCACTATCACCCAAATGGTATCGTTTCCTCGTTGAGATCTAGGTAAGCCAGTAACGAAGTCCATGGAAATTTGCTCCCATTTCCATGTCGGGATCTCTGGTTGTTGAAATAGGCCTGATGGCCTCTGGTATTCGACCTTGACCCTAGCACAGGTCAAACATTTACTGACATAAGTTGCTATGTTAGCTTCCATGTGGGGCCACCAGTATGTAGCTTTGAGATCGTGGTACATCTTATCAGAACCAGGATGTACTGAGTAACGAGACTTGTGAGCTTCATCCATCACAAGCTCACGTAGATTACCATAAAATGGAACCCAGATGCACCCTGCTAAGTAGTAAGCACCGTCTTCCTTTAGTTCCAATCGTTTCTCCAACCCTCGCAGTGACTCAGCCCTGATGTTCTCTTCTTTCAATGCTTCAACCTGAGCATCACGAATTTGGGCAGGAAGACTAGAGTGAATGGTAAGCTGTAACGCACGTACACGCTTAGGTTTGGTTTCCTTTTGACTGAGGGCGTCAGCCACCACATTAGCTTTGCCTGGAAGGTACTTGATTGCACATTCGTAGTCTTAAGGAGTTCGACCCATCGACGCTGTCGCATGTTCAACTCCTTCTGATCGAAGATATGCTGGAGACTCTTATGATCAGTGTAAATGGTGCACTTGGTACCGTACAAGGAATGTCTCCATATCTTAAGAGCAAACACCACTGCTCCCAACTCCAAGTCGTGAGTAGTGTAGTTCTTTTCATGAACTTTAAGTTGGCGTGATGCGTAAGCAATGGCTTTCTCACGTTGCATCAAAACACAACCAAGTCCTTGGATTGACGCGTCACAATAAACTACAAAATCATCTGTGCGTTCAGGCAACAAGATTATAGGTGTGCTACAAAGCTTCAACTTCAGCTGCTGAAATGCGGATTCCTGAGCATCACCCAAAGGTAGGTGACACCCTTCTGAGTAAGAACAGTAAGAGGCTGTGCAATCTTTGAGAAATCCTTGATAAACCTTCTGTAGTAACCCGCCAAACCCAAGAATTGACGGATTTCAGTTGGTGTACGAGGTGCAGGCCAATTCCTGATTGAGTCAACCTTGGATGGATCAACGTGAATCCCATCCTGATTAACCACGTGGCCTAGAAAATGGACTTCACGGAGCCAAAAGTCGCATTTCGAAAACTTAGCATAAAGTTGTTCGGTTCGTAGGAGTTCCAAAATGAGTCACAGATGACGCTCGTGTTCCTCCTAACTCTTGGAATAGATCAGGATGTCGTCGATGAACACAATAACGAACTTATCCAGATAGGGTTTGCACACTCGATTCATAAGGTCCATGAAGACCGCATGAGCGTTTGTTAGCCCAAAATGTAACACCTGTGTCATTTCAACCATCAAACAAATGCCAAACCAATGAAATATTGTATTTCATACTTTGGACTTGTATAAATATGTGTATCTTTTGCACATATCAACTCTTGTTCGATTTCAAACTCTAAATCGCTTTCTGGAAGGTTATACGCGCACTAATGCGTAAATATAACCAGTTTAATGCAACAAACACTCCGGAATAGTGAAATAGGTTTAACATACCTTAAATAACCTTTACATAACTTAGATATAAGTTTTGGAAGGTTTGGTGTGGTGAAATCAAAGTTATATCGTTTACAGGGACTAAAGTTGACAAACTGCGAAAGTATGCCAATTTGAACTGTAACAGACATTCCGGAACATGACCATAAGTTAAACACACCTTAAATATCCTTTACATAGCTTAGAAATAGGCTTTGAGGGGTTCGGTGTGCTAAAATAAACTTCTGGGTCATTCAGGGACTAAAAGTGTCAAAAAGTGCACAAGTTTGCATTTTCGCGCATAACTTACGTTCTGAATACATCCGGACATCCAAAAATTTATGTGAGCATGACTATATTATATTTTAGTGTTCGCCATAAGAAAAATCCATTCGTCGCGTCATTTGGATCGTTTTTCGCGCTTATGCGCATTCCGTCGTAATTAAGCGAACATCGCGTTCGTACGGCTAAACGAACCGACATCCGAGATATTTTTGAACACATTTTAAGTTCCCTATACTTTAACTTCATTTTAGAGCTTTGAAATGGGGTTAACGGGCCTTAAACGTGTCGGAAAAGGCATAATTACACTACAGGGACCAATATTGCAATTCTGCCAAACTTGGAGGCTTACGGACCGTAAGCCTTACCTTACGGTCCGTAAGGGGTCTGCAGAACAGATAAGATCAAACAGTCAGCGGATTACACCTGTTTTAACCACAACCACACCTTTCCCACTTGCCTAATCAGCTGATAAGCATCATTTTTAGGCACCATAACTTTCCGACACTTGTACGGATACGATTAAGGCACGATATTCGACAAACGATCTTAACGGTTACCCGAAAACTATAAATACCCCACCCCCCATTGCTTAAAAACCACTAGAATTCTGATTTTAGAAACTCTAAGTTGAAACCATTGTTTTATACCTGAGATTCTTGAATCGGGATTAGCATTCGGGGACCCTGGGTAAGTATTCTTTCGTTCTTTTCCTTATTTTATTGCTTTTCGAGTCAGAAAGTCAAACTTTGTTTGACTTTCAGCGTTGACCAGTAATGGTCAATGCGAAGTTCGTTTGAACTTCGCAACGTGAGTGTAATCACGTTAGTCATAGTCCCTTGGGACTATGCCCACTGATTACCACGTTGTCTAGGGTCGTAGGGTAGGCGATCTAATAAATCGCCTATACCTTCGAACCCGACCCAGTTTGGTCGATCATTAGGATCCGACCAAATACATTAGGTGACCCTAGTATAGGGCATAACCTTCCGAGGTTATACCCTATGGTCACATCGTTTAAGTAGTTGTATGATAGGTAGTTTATATGCCTTAGGTAAATTACCAGAATACCCTTTTCATGTATAATTGGTAATTAAGCATATGTAACCTAAATTTTTGTCACATAACTGATTATGTAACATGTTTAGGCATATAACACTTGTCATAGGACTAGTTAGGCGGTCCGAACGCGTTTCACGCGAACGACGCGTTAAAGTAGCATAAGCTACCTAAACGGGTCGTAATGGGTCGTAAATATTTAGGTTAAGTTTCATTTAGTATGTAGGCTTTGTTAAACCATATCATATGAGTTCCTACACTCATTTGGTTTACAGACCCTCCTGCTACCCAGTCTTCCGATTTAGGTCCGGGTTATTTATGTAGTTACCTATATTAGGTACCGTTTGATTTCCGGGACTCCTCTAGCTTACTTGGTAGTTGTTCAAGACTCCTAAGCACTCTCAGGCGAGTACATTATTCCCCTATTTTACTGTTTTCTAAACTGTTTTGGGGTGAAGCATGTGTACCTATCTGTTATTTTCATGATTCCAAAAGTATAATTGATTATACATGTTATTACTTATCATATGACAAACTGAATGATTAATTATAGTTTAAACATTGATTTCTCAAAGAACATAAAATAAATTGTTGAATTGTACTTATTTTATGTTCACCAGACCGATTGTTAGTATGATATAGCGCTATAGGATTTGACACCCCATTCCTGTTGGCATGGAATGTCTGAAACCAATTTGTTGCTCCATCCAAATAGGAATTGCCTTTGTGGTATTTCTATAGTCTCAAAGGTGTATCTTGATGCACTAGGTCTGAATGAATTCTTAAATCACACTATTAAAGTATAGTTGAATATACTCTCATGTGTGGTATTGTACAAAACCAACATACATATATTTATTACATCTAAAGCATATTTTGATATGTTATTTATGAAACCAAAATATAGTTTAAATATGTTATTTATCACATCTAAAGCATATTTTGATATGTTATATATGAAACCAAAACATAGTTTAATATGTTACTTACAAATCCAAAGTATACTTTTAATATGCTACTATAAGGTTATTTGTTTAATCTTACATTTATTTATACAAATCACATTGAATACATATTACATGATTTACATTAGACATGAACATTTTACATCTTGATGGTTTGGTTTGAATAAGTGATTAAGTAACGATGCGTGTGTAATATGATACAAGCATGGTGGATACGCCGCTGGTACTTCCTATATATAAGTGTTTGTATGGTATTACATATATCGCAGCGTTATTTGAATCATTTTAGTTTGATACATATAAACATTTTATACAAATAACATACTTTTCACAAGACATTTATTTACAAACAACTTATCTTATACAAACTCATATTACATGGTTATTCATTTAATCATGCATTATTTTCTTATTATACATATCATCTGAACTCATTTATTGTATTTCAAATAATTTACTAAAACAAATGTTTTTGGGTTAAGAGTCATGGCTACGAGGTTTTACAAATTATAACCCGCTTGATTTGAGTTGGTTAATTAAGTTGCAATATTATACTCTTTTCAAAACAAGGTTTTTAAATAAAGTATTGCAACGTCTAAACTAGCCATGATTTCGACACTCCTACAAAACCAATGTATTCGCCAGCATTTCTTTGCTGACCTCGTTTTTACACATGTTTCAGGTACTGCTTTGCAATGATTGTTGATACATGCTACATTTAGGATGGACTCGTGCCTTAGCGACTTAAAACGAGACAACAACTAGTTAACTTATGTTATGTACCCTTTGTTTCTTGTTTAAACAATGTAAACTCTCATAATTGATTATTAAAACGAAACTTTAATTGCCATGGATTTGAAACGATTAATTCTGTTACAACACTCCCCGACATTTCCGCCACGTTTTGTATGTTCTACGTGGTCGGGGTGTGACAGAAAAGATGGTATCAGAGCCAATGGTTATAGGGAATTAGGTTATTAGTAATGCTTTGACCTAGTCTATAACCTTCTTAGGACCCTAACGCGAGTTTACTTGCGTTTAGTCATAAAACAATACCGTCACCTATCCTTAGGCGACGACCACAACAAGAACATAAATTTCTATCCCGCTTTGAAAACTAATCATCTGTTCAAGGATGATTGATTACAAGGTTTTGAACCCTTTATTGTAAGGTTTTGAACCCTCTGTTATATGGTTTTGAACCCCTTTGAGTTTTCAAAACTCTCGTCAAGGTTTTGGGTTTTTAATAATGTGAACACGTGCAAACTGGAAGGGTGAATGCCTGTATTCTGGGTTTTCTGTCTAGGCAAGCACTTCGTATACATCTCATCAGACGCGAGACCAGTTGTGCTTACCTGGGAATTCTTGGGATGAGTGTTCACTTATAGGCGAGCATGTCTTCGCGATACATTATATTGACCCGCTTACTTTGATTAGTCGCTCTCTCATTTGTTTGCCTTTGGTAACAAACAAATGGTCACAATCTACATGCCTTGTCATTTTCTTTTGACTATCTTCCGCTTGTTTCCTCCTATGCCTTTCGTTATCTTCAAGATGCTTCTTCATCGCAACAACAATGTCCGAGCCAAGTGCTGCAATTACCCAGCGAATAGGCGTCGTACTCCGGAGGACCGTTGACTTAGCTATCACCATGACTCGCCTCAGGGATGAAGCTGTATAAGGGAACTGCTCCTTGGTGCAATCAATGCCATCGTCATTATTCAAATCAAATACCCTGTTACAAATGTACCCACGGTGGACGATGGAGACATTTGGTTAACATGTGTCGCTTTGCTGTTCAAAGCAAAGCAGTTGAAAACCCTGTTGCTGCTTAACCTTCAAGTTCTGCTTCATATGTCGCCTTGGCATATCTAGCGTCTCAACCTCATGAATTTTCTACCTTGTGTATCGACTTAAACACGCCTAGTGCAAAGTGTCGAATCACCTTTCGTTACACAAATTCCAAAATCCATGAAGGATCTTTCTATCTTTATAATCAGATCCTTGTGGATGAATATCACTCAAATCGGAGCCCTTAATTGAATTCTTTGTATGATTCAATACGTACATTACGATTCAATAAGGACAAAGCCGAATTCTTATTAAGATCTTTCTATCTTCATAGTTAGATTCTTGCTAATGATTAAAGTAACAAATGAAATCCACGGATTGGATTCCTGGTGTGCTTTAATTATCCATGCTCAAAGACAACAAATTAAAGAATCAAGTTAACTAATTTTTGTGCTTATGTCTTTTCTTATATGTTTTGTGTTTTATGTGATCCATCCAAATCCTCGTAAAATCTTTCATATCTCATACGAGAGATTCATAATAGGATATCCAAAGTTACTATCTTAAATCCTTAATGGACTTCTACGTTGTAGTCAAGTCCCTTGGATTTTAAAGTACTATTCTATAATTAGATCCCTTAAGTGGTCTATTTAAGGAGATCGTACGATGGTTTAGTTAATAAGATCATATGTTGATCTAGTTAAAAAGATCATTCGTTGATCAAATTAAAAGGACCCTTTGGTGGTCTAGTCGAGTCATTTCATGTTTATTCAATTGATTTTTCCTCTACGCATTCTGAAATGAACTGTGCGGACTGTGCAAGGAATTAAGTAATTATGGAGGCCTACATAATTATGGAATTCAGTGCACAGAAACCACAGAAAGTTTTGTCATGTGTTAAGACCAACAGTGGCAAGAGTAATGATACGGGAGAAGTCTTGGACTTCGACCAATGTCATTTATTCTCACACTACCAAATTCTGATCTCAATCATACACACAGTTTCCTATGATGAGTCTTCACGGGAACTGTTCTCCTGTCTATAGTTCAAAACTCCATGTTTTGTTACTACAATGACCTCAATTTGAGGGTTGACATCTTTGCTAAGAATCCTAACATGGCCCAGAGTTTTACTTAAGGGCTCAATGGATTTGTCTGAAGGCAAAACCGTCACAGCTGTCTCCACAAGTTTCCTCTAAAACTAAATTTCGGGACGAAATTTCCTAAAGTAGGGGAGACTGTAACACCTGTGTCATTTCAACCATCAAACAAATGCCAAACCAATGAAATATTGTATTTCATACTTTGGACTTGTATAAATATGTGTATCTTTTGCACATATCAACTCTTGTTCGATTTCAAACTCTAAATCGCTTTCTGGAAGGTTATACGCGCACTAATGCGTAAATATAACCAGTTTAATGCAACAAACACTCCGGAATAGTGAAATAGGTTTAACATACCTTAAATAACCTTTACATAACTTAGATATAAGTTTTGGAAGGTTTGGTGTGGTGAAATCAAAGTTATATCGTTTACAGGGACTAAAGTTGACAAACTGCGAAAGTATGCCAATTTGAACTGTAACAGACATTCCGGAACATGACCATAAGTTAAACACACCTTAAATATCCTTTACATAGCTTAGAAATAGGCTTTGAGGGGTTCGGTGTGCTAAAATAAACTTCTGGGTCATTCAGGGACTAAAAGTGTCAAAAAGTGCACAAGTTTGCATTTTCGCGCATAACTTACGTTCTGAATACATCCGGACATCCAAAAATTTATGTGAGCATGACTATATTATATTTTAGTGTTCGCCATAAGAAAAATCCATTCGTCGCGTCATTTGGATCGTTTTTCGCGCTTATGCGCATTCCGTCGTAATTAAGCGAACATCGCGTTCGTACGGCTAAACGAACCGACATACGAGATATTTTTGAACACATTTTAAGTTCCCTATACTTTAACTTCATTTTAGAGCTTTGAAATGGGGTTAACGGGCCTTAAACGTGTCGGAAAAGGCATAATTACACTACAGGGACCAATATTGCAATTCTGCCAAACTTGGAGGCTTACGGACCGTAAGCCTTACCTTACGGTCCGTAAGGGGTCTGCAGAACAGATAAGATCGAACAGTCAGCGGATTACACCTGTTTTAACCACAACCACACCTTTCCCACTTGCCTAATCAGCTGATAAGCATCATTTTTAGGCACCATAACTTTCCGACACTTGTACGGATACGATTAAGGCACGATATTCGACAAACGATCTTAACGGTTACCCGAAAACTATAAATACCCCACCCCCCATTGCTTAAAAACCACTAGAATTCTGATTTTAGAAACTCTAAGTTGAAACCATTGTTTCATACCTGAGATTCTTGAATCGGGATTAGCATTCGGGGACCCTGGGTAAGTATTCTTTCGTTCTTTTCCTTATTTTATTGCTTTTCGAGTCAGAAAGTCAAACTTTGTTTGACTTTCAGCGTTGACCAGTAATGGTCAATGCGAAGTTCGTTTGAACTTCGCAACGTGAGTGTAATCACGTTAGTCATAGTCCCTTGGGACTATGCCCACTGATTACCACGTTGTCTAGGGTCGTAGGGTAGGCGATCTAATAAATCGCCTATACCTTCGAACCCGACCCAGTTTGGTCGATCATTAGGATCCGACCAAATACATTAGGTGACCCTAGTATAGGGCATAACCTTCCGAGGTTATACCCTATGGTCACATCGTTTAAGTAGTTGTATGATAGGTAGTTTATATGCCTTAGGTAAATTACCAGAATACCCTTTTCATGTATAATTGGTAATTAAGCATATGTAACCTAAATTTTTGTCACATAACTGATTATGTAACATGTTTAGGCATATAACACTTGTCATAGGACTAGTTAGGCGGTCCGAACGCGTTTCACGCGAACGACGCGTTAAAGTAGCATAAGCTACCTAAACGGGTCGTAATGGGTCGTAAATATTTAGGTTAAGTTTCATTTAGTATGTAGGCTTTGTTAAACCATATCATATGAGTTCCTACACTCATTTGGTTTACAGACCCTCCTGCTACCCAGTCTTCCGATTTAGGTCCGGGTTATTTATGTAGTTACCTATATTAGGTACCGTTTGATTTCCGGGACTCCTCTAGCTTACTTGGTAGTTGTTCAAGACTCCTAAGCACTCTCAGGCGAGTACATTATTCCCCTATTTTACTGTTTTCTAAACTGTTTTGGGGTGAAGCATGTGTACCTATCTGTTATTTTCATGATTCCAAAAGTATAATTGATTATACATGTTATTACTTATCATATGACAAACTGAATGATTAATTATAGTTTAAACATTGATTTCTCAAAGAACATAAAATAAATTGTTGAATTGTACTTATTTTATGTTCACCAGACCGATTGTTAGTATGATATAGCGCTATAGGATTTGACACCCCATTCCTGTTGGCATGGAATGTCTGAAACCAATTTGTTGCTCCATCCAAATAGGAATTGCCTTTGTGGTATTTCTATAGTCTCAAAGGTGTATCTTGATGCACTAGGTCTGAATGAATTCTTAAATCACACTATTAAAGTATAGTTGAATATACTCTCATGTGTGGTATTGTACAAAACCAACATACATATATTTATTACATCTAAAGCATATTTTGATATGTTATTTATGAAACCAAAATATAGTTTAAATATGTTATTTATCACATCTAAAGCATATTTTGATATGTTATATATGAAACCAAAACATAGTTTAATATGTTACTTACAAATCCAAAGTATACTTTTAATATGCTACTATAAGGTTATTTGTTTAATCTTACATTTATTTATACAAATCACATTGAATACATATTACATGATTTACATTAGACATGAACATTTTACATCTTGATGGTTTGGTTTGAATAAGTGATTAAGTAACGATGCGTGTGTAATATGATACAAGCATGGTGGATACGCCGCTGGTACTTCCTATATATAAGTGTTTGTATGGTATTACATATATCGCAGCGTTATTTGAATCATTTTAGTTTGATACATATAAACATTTTATACAAATAACATACTTTTCACAAGACATTTATTTACAAACAACTTATCTTATACAAACTCATATTACATGGTTATTCATTTAATCATGCATTATTTTCTTATTATACATATCATCTGAACTCATTTATTGTATTTCAAATAATTTACTAAAACAAATGTTTTTGGGTTAAGAGTCATGGCTACGAGGTTTTACAAATTATAACCCGCTTGATTTGAGTTGGTTAATTAAGTTGCAATATTATACTCTTTTCAAAACAAGGTTTTTAAATAAAGTATTGCAACGTCTAAACTAGCCATGATTTCGACACTCCTACAAAACCAATGTATTCGCCAGCATTTCTTTGCTGACCTCGTTTTTACACATGTTTCAGGTACTGCTTTCCAATGATTGTTGATACATGCTACATTTAGGATGGACTCGTGCCTTAGCGACTTAAAACGAGACAACAACTAGTTAACTTATGTTATGTACCCTTTGTTTCTTGTTTAAACAATGTAAACTCTCATAATTGATTATTAAAACGAAACTTTAATTGCCATGGATTTGAAACGATTAATTCTGTTACAACACTCCCCGACATTTCCGCCACGTTTTGTATGTTCTACGTGGTCGGGGTGTGACACAAAAGGCATGACCAGGAACTCATAGTGTCCGTAACGAGTCCTGAATGCTGTCTTGGAGATGTCCTCGTCTCGGATTCTCAGCTGATGATAGCCCGATCTCAGATCAATGCACATTCGAAAAGTACCGTCTTTCTTCTTCATAAACAAGACTAGAGCTCCCCAGGGCGAAGAGCTAGGACGAATGAAACCCCTGTCCAGAAGCTCTTGTAGTTGCGCGGATAATTCTTCTAACTCTGATGGGGCTAAACAGTAAGGTGCACGAGCTATAGGTGCTGCTCCAGGAGCTAGCTCGATTTGAAACTCGACCTGACGATGGGGCGGAAGGCAAGGTAATCCCTCAGAGAATACCTCAGGAAAGTCGCGTACAGTCGGGATATCTTCTATCTTCTTTTCCTTCATTGAGGTGTCTGTAACAAGAGCTAGAATAGCAGTGTGGCCTTTTCGCAAATACTTCTAGGCCTTAAGGAAAGAGATGATGCTCACAACATCACCACTCTTATCGCCACGAGTTACGAGGGGTTCCTTACCAGAACGAGGAATGCGGACGAATTTCCCCTTGCAAAGGATCTCTGCTCGATGTTGGGATAACCAATCCATCCTAATGACGACGTCGAAGCTACTAAGAACGATGGGAATAAGGTCGATAGAGAAGGCCTGACCAGCTAAAACGACATTACAACCCTTAACTATATGTGTGGCCTCAAGACTTTTACCGTTTGCTAGTTCTACAACATGCTTGGTGTTTAAGGGAATTGGGGTACGCTTAAGCATCTGACTAACTTTTAAGGACACATAACTAGTATCGGCACCCAAATCGAATAAAACAGAAACAAAGAAATCATCCAGAAGAAACTTACCCGTCACGACGTTGGGATCGTTCCTTGCATTGCCCTGACCAATCACAAAAGCACACCCCCTGGCACCATTGCCATCATTGTTACCCCTATTGTTGTTTCCATTTCCCTGGTTGTTGTTGTTCTGATTCAGCTGTGGGCAGTTCCTTTTGAAGTGACCCTCAGCTCCACACTGAAAGCACCCCATATTGTTACCCTGTTGTCATTGCTGCTGTTGGTTCTGTGGAGCTTGTTGCTGCTGATGACGATTCTGACTCGCAGGATATGGTCTCCTGCAATCCCTAGCCCCATGCCCTTTCTTATTGCACCGTTGACAACATTTCCTTACACATGACCCGCTGTGGTGCCGTTGGCACTTGTTGCACTTCGGCTTATTCCCTAGGTATCCAACCTAATTTTGGTCGTTCAGCCTACGCTGCTTGAGTTTCTTTTGTGAATCTTGTTGTTGCACAGAGCTAGAACCCTCACCTTGGAAATTATTCCATATACGCTTACTGCTACTAAAGGCATTTGTAGTAGTAAAGTTACGCTTGGGCAGTTTGCCCTCTTCCACCGCCTGATGGGTGAGTTGGTGCGCCAAACGGATGACTTGCTGGATCATGGTGGGATTGGCCGTAATTACTGAACCTTGAATTTCTGAAACTAAGCCTCTAAGGTATAGCTCGATTCGTTTATAGATAGGCTGTGACAAGTTAGGACATAAGGCCACCAAGTCGTTGGACCTTTTTGTGTACGCCTTGATCTCTGATCCTTCCATCTTCAAACCATAATATTCCACTTCAAGTTTTAGAATGTCGTCCTTGTGACATAATTCTTCCTTGATCAAATCCTTGAAGTCGCTCCAGGGGGTGGCGTTTGCGTCCGCCAACCCGAGCATCTGAACTTGTGTGTTCCACCAGGAAAACGCTTTCCCTTGTAAGGTGCTAACAGCGTACTCTACTCGTTTGCTGGTAGGGCTCTCACTTTCTTCGAATGCAGATTCGATCCTTTGGATCCAGTGTAGGAGACCTATCACTCCTTCGGTGCCGTCGAATGTGTGAGGTTTACATTCCAAGAACGCCTTGAAGGTGCCAAATTGGGTGTGTGGGGGTTGGCCCCCTGATTTCACCACCACGTTCTCCTCCGTGTCCACTCATGATCTTCACATTCAATGAGTACAAATGAGAATGAGGATGTAGGAGTGTGAAAAGGATGACAGAAGAGAGTGAGCACATAAGGTTTCAGACATCCAGGTGCATGTCAAGAGGGTACATTAAAGCTAATAAGCAATATTCCACTATGTTAACCAAGCATACCATAATCAATACACTACGTAAACTAACAGGCAGTCAATACAAACACAAACCACATCACCTATAGTGTTGAGTCTTGCACGTGGAGCGAAGCGTCGTTGTGGACGTTGAGCACTATACAGGTTATAGTCTGGTTTTGTCAAAAATCTTTTCCCTTTTTAAAACCAAGTTCACTATAACCAATGGCTCTGATACCAATCTGTCACACCGCCAAATTCCACAAGCGGAGTATCACCGCTGGGAGCGTGACATGACCAGGATCAAGCCACCAATCATATTGAACAATGTATTAAAGTAAATATAAAACCAACCACAATATAATTGGTGTCCAAAAGAAATTAACCAAGTTCAAGTTATCAGCGGAAGCATAAGTTTAAAACCAAAACATAAGTTATAAGTTCATAAAGTTTAACATGGAACTCAACAGTCCATGTCCCACAATGACCTCTCTTTCTCGTGCAAGCTCCAAGTAAACACCTAACGACCTGCAAGGCATATAGTAACGAATCAACAACAAAGTTGAGCGAGTTCACAGTTGGTGTTCATTTTAAAGTTGTTCCAAAAACCATAAGTAATCTCGAAAACTATGAGTTAACCATTTCCTTGTTTCCCAAACCATAAACAGTGGGGGCTACCCCATGTTAACCACTAGACCCGTTACCATATCGACCACTGACTGAAGACATGTTTATGTGCCCTGCGTCAATGTCTATCATCATTGACTAAGTGCCCAGATCCATTAGTCCACTCCCGTCCTCTACGGCACGGTGTGAGGCTTGTCAAACCTAATAGCGCTATTTAACTAATGACCCGTTTGCCATTGGCCCGGCGATTAAGTCGATATAAAAATGAGGGACTTCATGATAGAGTTTTGTCTAGTAAGTTAAAGGTTGTCCTACCCAAGGAGGACCGAGGTACATATTCTACCCAATGAGAATATGTAGGTTTCATTTTAGTTCCTTAACCCATTCCCATACCACCGGGAATCCCATGCCTTGTAGAAAGTGTGAACTCACCTTAGGTTAGCTCGGCAGATACACAAAAAGGTCAATCAAGCTGCCAGAGATCAACCACGTCCTAACATGGTTACCATACAAGTCAGGTCTAGGTTCAAGTAGTGCACATAAGTTTACACATAAGCTAACAGGTTACGAACACATAACAATCATGGCAAACACGTAGAATCATGGCAACTAGTCAAACAGTAGCATACAGTTCACATGAACATAACCCAAACTTGTGCGACTTGAGTGATTGGGCTGTTATGGTTGTGCAGGCCCAATCCTCTTGTGCGATCCGAAAGATAAAGCCCAATAAACATCCGGCCCAACCTGTTGTGCGTCCAGCACAATCTTGTGCGACTCACAACGGGTTGTACGACTGAAACAAACCCGACCCAATAACATGCAATACAAAACCCATACGGCCCAAACAATGCAAACAGACAATCAACTTGTGCGATCCAATATACTTGTGCGATTGGGTTTTGGGCTGCTCGGCCCAACAGCATATCACAACTTAAAATTTTGAGTGGCCCAACATCTTGTGCGATGAGCACAACCTTGTGCGATCCACAAGATGTTGTGCGATTGAACTTAAAGGGGTTATACGGTGTGCCTTAACTGTTGTACCCTATGACTTGTGCGACCAGTCCCTTGTGCGCTTGGCCTTGTGCGAATGAACTAGCTTGTGCGACTAGATCTTGTGCGATTAGTTATAATATTCCAAAAATCATGCAAATTAGTTACAACCATTCAACAGTTTCCAATTTACACGTTCAATCAATCAATCAAGGAATTTCCATTCAACTCTCATGAACCCTAGTTTATTATCAAATCATGAACATCAACCTTTGCATAATATTCGATTACCAGATCAATGATTTTGAAATTACCATTCACACTTTATGCTAAGACCTTTAAATTAAACAACATCCAGATCGAGATTAACAGCCAAATAATATGCATTCGGTCCTAGATCTAATCAAAATCATCACACAATCCATTGACAAGAACAGTTTCATTGCATACATAAATATATAAAAATCGAACACCTATTCCCGAATCAAACATCAAACAACATAACTACTAGCATGAAACCCTAGCTTCCATACAATTCGTAACATCAAAATTATAACAATCATCAAAGATGTAATACTAACCGAAGTGTGTAAAATAAGATGAGCTTGATCAAGATAGGAGTCTTTGGTTGAGGGGAATGATGCCGTCGAACAAGAGGAAGGAGAAGAGAGAACTAGGGTTTGTGTGTATTTCTTGTGCTTGCTAAATTATGAGAAGCAACCCTACTAATGGGTGCGTGCATATGTATAAGAGGATAAGGGGAGTGGGCCGAACCCTTACTTGGGCTGCCCTTGGTCTCGAGTGCAAGTATAGTGGGCCGAGAGGAGTGAATGGATAGAAGCATAATGTGCGGCCCAAAGGTGTTGTGTGATCCGAATTAAATTGTGCGGTTAGGTTTGTGTTGTGTGACTACATTACATATATACATACATTACACACCTCCACGTAACATAATAAACATAACGTTCCATTAACATCAACGCGTCATATAATCACTTAATCATTCAAGCATGATACATCAGAGTACAGTGAAAGGTATGAAATACGAGTTGTCACACAATGGATGTCCAAAGGTTCAATCATAGAAAGAATGATCATATATAAAGATATACTGAACCTGACGATTGGAGCAAAAACTACTCTGGAAGCAGATGTTGCTAAAGTCCACACCAGGTCTATATTCTTCGATCAGCAGACAGAGATATATGGAACTATTACTGAGTGTCTGCCGATGGAGACAAAAATCAAGGGTGGCCAGTTAAGGATATCAATGAAAGACTTTAAAGCTCATGGAGAAGGTTTTTTTAGAGGTAATACACAAAATATTTTTTACTTATGGAAAATACATACGTTTTACAACATGCGATTTTGATGAACTACCATGCGATTTTAAGTTTTTTCCAAGAAACTCTTTTTTACAAAATGCGATTTTTGTTAACCACCCATGTTATTTTATGTTTTTGATTTTCTTTTTGTTTTCTGTAGGTGTGTTTCAAGAAACTTGAAGAAGATGTAACTGCGCAATGTAGTTGTCTGGGTTTCGAATAGTACGGGCGGCTCTGTAAACACATCTTTTTTTCTTTTCAAGATGTTTGGAGTTAAAGAAATATCAAACAAATACGTTATGAAGAGATGGACGAAAGATGTTGTTCCGAATGAATTAAACTCCACGTTTGATATAAAGGTTGATGCAAAGGATGAGCAATACAAGGCTAAACAGATTGCTCATGAAATCATGTATACATGGGAGTATCTAGTTAACAATTTGATTACTGACCTTGATCAACTCGTTCTAGTTAGGGATCAAATGAAGGAAATTAAAGAAAAAGTGGACCAGAGTCGCATAACCAAGCCGATTGATCCGAAGTATGACCGGTTCTCAAAGTTAATTGGTTATCAACAACCAGCAACTGATGCACCCGTCGTGGCTCACATAAAAGGATCAAATCAAAGAAGGAACAAATGATTAGTCGCAAAGGGAAGAGAACAAGGACCTGTAGTGTAAGCAATGGAAAAGGTCATGATATTCGGACTTGTAAGGTACTGAAAGGTAAAAAGCAAAAGAACATGAAGGGAGTCCAGATTGACAAAGATCCCGGCCATGAAGTTGATGGAGTGGAAGATGATTTCTAAGATGATAGTGGAGAGAGTGATGATGATAGTGAAGAAGATGTTTGGGAAGAGGTTTCAGAAGATGAAGATTAAAAAAACGTGCGATTTGCACGTTTGTACATGCGATTTTATGTGTTAAACATGCGATTTTATATACATGAGGTTTTTATTATTGGAACATGCGATTTTATGTGTTTCCATGTTATGACATGCGATTTTATATACATGAGGTTTTTATTATTGGAACATGCGATTTTATGTGTTTCCATGTTATGGCATGTGATTTTTACTAAGTTTTATGTGTTACCAACATGCAATTTTTATAAATTTAAGTGTTGCGATTTCTATAATACAGTTACAAGATCATAAGCATACAAAATAAGCATAATATTTAAGTTAATCACAGTTAAAAGTGTTCAAAATAACAACCATCAAAAGTTATCAAAACAACCATAGTTTCAACATAGCATTGATAACCTAGTTTCTTGCAGCAAAGATCTTGTCACGCTCACTCGAGCTAAACTCCATCTTTTCTTTCACTGTAGACAGAGCATCCTTCAGAAAAGAGAAGACCAAGTCAACAACTCGAGACTGTTCCTTAATGTGCTCCAACGCAGTGTTTTTGAAGTTCGACGGTGGTTGTTCAAGGAGTTGTTGCCACATGTCTTGATTTTTCTTTATCCCGGCAAGAAACTTTCCCTACACATCAAGAATCAGGTGAGAAGAGCTGACATCGGTACTCATTTCTGTCAACGTGTGAGTTAACAATAGTTCTTTGATTGCAGTGTTCTTTAATTCCTCAGAATCAGAACTCATTTTTTTGTTTTGATGTGCGATTTTTTTGTGTTTTTGTGTGTGTTGTTTTGGTGTCTTAATTTGGAAGTTGGTTATCTCTGAGCATCATATATTAAAAGAGTAAATTTATTAGTTAGATGGGGTGGTAAATTATGTACTTATGTTACAAGTGATCATTACAAGTCACATTATAGTCACATAGATACTAATTCTTCTTTTTCTTTATATAGAGGTTTTAATATTAATAATTATAATGTTTACTTCACAATTTTATAGTGTTTTATGTGAATTTATTTTTATTACTTTATTTTTTTTTAATTTTAATAATTCTACAACCCTTTTTTTTCTTGTTGTGCACTTTCATCAATGTGGATAGGTATATCAAAGTTATCATCATCATCATCATCATCATCATCAATTTCTACAAAATTGCATGTTACTTAAAAACAGACTTCACATATTATAAGAAACCACACTAATATTTTCACATCTATTTCGCATGTTATAAGAAACTACACACAATAGTTTACATGTATTTCGCATGTTTGTAAAACGCTGTTTTTCAAAGCACAGATATATGCAATGTATAATTACAATTCGCATATTACAATAATCCAAACATAATTTTTTACAGCTATTTTCCCATATTATAAGAATGATAACCAAGACATAACCTATAGTTTCAAATGTATTTTCGCATGTTGTAAAGCATGTTGTAAAACCCTGTTTTCAAAGCACAGAAATATGCAACGTATAATCAGAATTCACATTTTACAACAATCAATAACCTGGATTCATCTTCTTTGGTTGTGGTTGATCGACGTCCGATGAAATCGCATCGGAAAGGAAGAATGGAGGTCGGGGAAGAAGAATGTAAGGTTTTTGAATTTGATTTAGGGTTTGATTTTGAAGTATCATCGCTCAATTACAGGGATTTATGATCTCGCAATGACGATTTTAACCTTCTCGATATGATATAAATATATTAATTTGATTAATTTAATTAATTTAATTATATAAATTAGTTTCGCCCGCGTTTCATCAATGGAAGATCGTACGGCTTTGGGCATCGCGTACAAATTGTATGATAAAAGTCATTGTACGTTGACCGGCCCCTCTCTCTCTCTCTCTCTATCTATATATATATATATAGGGTCGTGTGAGAATCACTAGGCTAATTGAGAAACTTGAAAACATTTTGGACCACACATTTTCCTCAAGGAAAAATGCAAAAAAAAAAAAAAAATTGCAATTTTTTTTATTTTTTGAAAAATCGTAGTTTTTTCTGCTAGGTTTTTTTTAGGGATATATACACATATGTATATTGTCAATCTTTTAATTATACATATATGTATATGCGTGTTTAAAATTAAAAAAATAAGTATTGTACATCTATGTTTGACGGGAATGATTTAGTTTTAGCTTTAGGGTTTAGCTTTAGTGTTTAGCATTATTATTTAGGCTTTAGCTTTAGGGTTTAGTTTTTAGGTTTTAGCATAGGTTTTAGCCTTAGGGTTTAGGGTTTATAGTTTTTTGTTAGTGTTCGACGAGCCAGTTCTAATACAGCTGGAATGAGCTCAATTGGAGTTCGTTTAACCTATTTTCCTACACTTCTTAAGTTAAGAATATTTATTTTTCATAATATACACATATGTATAGTTTAAAAAATGACTATATATATATGTTTATAATTTAAAATTGACAATATATGTATATGAAAAAAACCCTTTTAAAAACGTGCGATTAAAAGTAAAACAAATATTTTTTTCACTTGAGGAAATTGTATGGTCTAGAATGATTTTTAAGTTTCTCAAATAAGATGCTCTTTTTTTAGAATCCCTACCATATATGTGTGTGTGTGTATATATATATATATGGATTATGTGAGAAACGCTAGGGTAATTGAGAAACACCAGAACCATTATGAACCACAAAATTTTCGTTAGCAAAAAATGAAAAAAAAATGTTTGTTTGTTTTGAATTATACACATGTATATATTGTCAATCTTTAATTATACATATGTGTATATACGTGTTTGAAATTGAAAAATAAGTATTAGACATATATGTTTGATAAAAAATTGTACATGTATGTATATAAAGGAAGATTATGGTTCTGAACATATTTTTTTCTAGTGTATATATATGTTAATACGTGTTTAAAATTGGAACATAAGTATTGTACATATTTGTTTGAGAATATACACATATGTATAATTTAAAAATTGACAATGTACACGTGTGTACATAAAATTTTTTACAATATACACATGTGTATAACTAAAAAAAATCTCTTAAAAATGTGCGATAAACAGTAAAATAAATTAGCATAGAGAAAATATGTGATTCAAAATGTTTCTCACCTTTCTTAATTAACATGTGTTTCTCTTAGGATGCCTACCACATACATACATACATACATACATACATACACACATATATAGGGGAAGGTTCAAATGAAAACCACTAGTTATTGTGAAAACTCGAAAACTAATTAAAAACCACAAAAAAGAAGGGGGGGGGGGGGGGGAGACTTTTAATGAAGGAGGGGTAAAATTGGAAAAAAAAATATGTAACTTTTCAAACATTTCCCATTTCTCCATACGTTATCATTTTAAAACAAAAATGGCACCATAAGATCACAAATTTTTGTATCTTTCATTCAAGTATATTCGAGCATATTTTTTATGACATAAAAAAAGATTTATGGTGTCGTCTTGTTTTCAATACTATTATTATAGTAGTGCACATGTGCAATATAACATGTACTACAATTGCATTACATGCTTAAAATTAGCTTTTTGAGTATAGTTTAGCTTTTAGGGTTAGTTTTTTTTGGAGGTTTATGATTAGGATTAGGTTTTTGGGTGTGGGGGGAAGGGGGGTTTAGGTTTTTGGGGGGTGGGGGTGGGGGGTTTAGGTTTTTTTCGGGTTTATGTTTAGGGTTTAGTTTTAGGTTTTCGGGAGGGTGGGGGGTGGGGGGTTTAGGTTTTTTTGGGGGGGGGGGGGGTGGGGGGTTAGGCTTTTGGGGGGGTGGGGGGTTAGGCTTTTGGTGGGAGGGTAAATTTAGGTTTTTGGGGGGTGGGGGTGGGGGGTTTAGGTTTTTGGGGGGTGTCGGTGGGGGGTGGGTTAAGTGGTTTAGGCTTTCCGTTTTAGGGTTTAGTTTTAGGTTTTCGGGAGGGTGGGGGGTGGGGGGTTTAGGTTTTTGGGGGGTGGGGGGTTAGGCTTTTGGTGGGAGGGTGAATTTAGGTTTTTGGGGGGTGGGGGTGGGGGGTTTAGGTTTTTGGGGGGTGTCGGTGGGGGGTGGGTTAAGTGGTTTAGGCTTTCCGTATTAGTGTACTACATGTGTGCAGTACAACCAAAAAAAAAAAAAAAATTTTTTTTTTTTTTTTTTTTTTTGAAATTTTTTTTTCATATATAAAAACCAGCGAAATTTATAAAAAAATTGAAAAAAAAAAATAAAAAAATTTTTGTGTGTTTTTTAGGCTTTTTTTAGTTAGTTTTCGAGTTTTCGCGTTAAAAGTGGTTTTCATTTGAACCATCCCCCACATATATATACCTACATATATATATATGTGTGTGTGTGCGTGTGTTAAGGTTGCTCTGCAAAGAACCATTAACCTAAGAAGTCTAAGGGGCTGTTTGGTAGCCTCTGAATGGTCATTAAGAGGCTATCTTTTAATGGAACCATTAAGAATTTTACCAATGAGAAGGTAGAAGAAGGTGACATGTGATGATTTACCATTCAGATGTTACCTCTTAACCATTCAGACTTGAGGTTACCTCTTATTCATTCAGAGGTTTTAAACCATTAAGAGGTAGCATCTGAATGGTCATTAAGAGGCTACCAAACAGCCCCTAAGAAGAAATAAGGTGAGGATACGTGACATTGATTAAAATAAATTAGTGTAATTGTGTCCATAATGCAAATAAGGAAAAAAATCTTTCAGTTATGTCTTGTCAATTTTGAATAAAAAAGTATGTCACTATTCATGTTTTTTTTAATTTTGAAGATTAACAATATACACAAGTGTATATATCCAGAAAAATTCGGACAGAATTTGCTTTTTCAAAAGAAATTGTATTTTTTTTTACACTTTTAAAAAAGAAATAAATAAAATATAGTATGTTAAAAACATTAATTAATTAAAGTTAAAAGAGGAACACACATGATTATGTGTGTGGTGTCCACTAGAATTGATACCAACGGTTGATAATATTTATAAATAGAATATATACAAACTAAAAGAAAGATGGGAAACATTAGATTGGTATGTTCTTTGCGTTGTTGGATATTGATTGAATGACTGGGTTTGGCCATTTGTTGAATCTAGCAACACTATTATTGCACATTTTAAAAAGGTAAAAAATAGTAAGAAAAACGACCGACCCTTTTGATTTGATCAAACAAAGTTAAAAGAAAAAAATAGTTGATGTAAAACGACACGGCTTGTTGTCCCTTTTAAAATTGAAAAACCAAAATAAATATAGAAAATGAGAATCAACTTGGTTAAACTTAGGATGAATATTGTGTCAGGGCAAAAAAAAAAAAAAAACATGCTAAGGGCGTCGGTCATAATACATTAAGATCATGCAAAACTAAACAAGTTAAACGGGTTAGCAGCAAGTTCTAAAATGACTGAATTACGGTTGTAAACAAGTTGAATGGGTTGATAAGTTATAAAAGTGTGATAATTAAAGTTGTAAATAGGTTAAACAGTGTTCTTGATTAATATAAAAATTACATATTTTTATTTTTGTAATTCTAGTTTTAAACCATATAAACAGATTGACGTGTTTAGTTTTAGTATAATCCAAGCATGAATTTACTTAAGCTCAAAACTAGTTTCAATGTAAAACATTATCTTCATTTTGTTATGTGAAAAAAGAATGGAAGTTGTGAAATAAAATTCCATTGTAATAAACGAAAAAAGAATGGAAGTTGTGAAATATTTAAAATTCCATTGTATAATAAGCTTAAGAGGGCGTTTGTTTCGCAGGTATTTAATGAAGTTTAAGTAAATTGAAATTTGAATTACATCTCTTAAGATGTTTGGTTCACAGAATTTGATGGAATTAGAATCTCACTTCCAATCTTTATGTGTTTGGTTGACAATGGAATTGTCAGGGCAAAAAAAAATAAATCATGCTAAGGGCGTCGGTCATAATACATTAAGATCATGCAAAAACTAAACAAGTTAAACGGGTTAGCAGCAAGTTCTAAAATGACTGAATTACGGTTGTAAACAAGTTGAATGTGTTGATAAGTTATAAAAGTGTGATAATTAAAGTTGTAAATAGGTTAAACAGTGTTCTTGATTAATATAAAAATTACATATTTTTATTTTTGTAATTCTAGTTTTAAACCATATAAACAGATTGACGTGTTTAGTTTTAGTATAATCCAAGCATGAATTTACTTAAGCTCAAAAACTAGTTTCAGTGTAAAACATTATCTTCATTTTGTTATGTGAAAAAAGAATGGAAGTTGTGAAATAAAATTCCATTGTAATAAACGAAAAAAGAATGGAAGTTGTGAAATATTTAAAATTCCATTGTATAATAAGCTTAAGGGGGCGTTTGTTTCGCAGGTATTTAATGAAATTTAAGTAAATTGAAATTTGAATTACATCTCTTAAGATGTTTGGTTCACAGAATTTGATGGAATTAGAATCTCACTTCCAATCTTTATGTGTTTGGTTGACAATGGAATTGGAATTAGGCATAAATTCCTTCAAATTCCTTTAACTAAAGGAATTCAATATCCTTCCTATATGTGAAGGAATTAAAGTAAATTTATTGGAATCTTCGATCATTTCGACCCGCACCGTTTCAACCCGTACCGTTTCGATCCGAACCGTTTCGACCCGCACTGGTTTCGATCCGATCCGTTTCGACCTGTACCGTTTCGATCCGAACCGTTTCGAGCCGTTCCGTTTCGACGCGAACAGTTTCGACTCGTACCGTTTCGACCCAAACCGTTTTGAATCGAACCATTTCGACTTGTACCGTTACGAGATGAACCGTTTCGATCCGAACCGTTTCGACACATACCGTTTCGACCAGTACCATTTCGAATCGAACCGCTTCGACCCGAACCGTTTCGACCCATACCGTTTCAACCCGAACTGGTGGTTGTGGGTGCCGGGGTGATGTATTCCAATTCATTTGACAACCAAACACAACAAAAATGAAATTGAGATTCCAATTCCAACAATTTCCAATTTCAATTGAAATGTTTAAATTCCAAATCCAAATCATTCCGCGAACCAAACGCCCCC
Source organism: Helianthus tuberosus (assembly GCA_030545235.1). Taxonomy (NCBI): domain Eukaryota; kingdom Viridiplantae; phylum Streptophyta; class Magnoliopsida; order Asterales; family Asteraceae; genus Helianthus; species Helianthus tuberosus. Next base: position 28,772,097 of record CM060392.1, read on the forward strand.
TTAAACAATAACAATCATACCTAGTAAATCTTATAAATAGTAAGTTAATGGTAGGGTATGAAAACAATAAGATGTAAACAAACCTTACCTCTATTCATAAAGACAGAGAAACTCACTCTAAAAAGACTCCGAGCTCTATAACAAACAACACTGAAAAATAATAATAGAAAGCTATCCAAGACAAAAGAAGTGAAAGTGTAACATGATAAAACCACCCAATAATAAACTTTAGGTTTTGTATTAATGTCTCATAATTAAATTTCATAATTAATGTTCTACCTGAATGAGGAATAGTCCTATTTATAGCCGAAGGGTGAAGGAGGGAGGAGAGGCCTTGCCAGCTGCCACCGGGCGCCAGCTGTCCGACCAAGGGGAATATCCTCTTGGTCTCCTCTGTTACACTCAGAGTAGTGGGTGACGTGGCGCGCCGTCATTCGTCCAGGTAAGGGAATTGTATCAGCAGCTGTCGGCCTGTCCTAGGATCGTGTTGCAGGTCCGGGTGGCGTCCAGTCATTGGTGACACGTGTTGTCCTTTTTGTCTGAAGGAGCATCTTTGGTGTCGCTTATAATATCTTCCAGAAGCTTCTAGAAGCTTCTGGATATTCTTCGCTGATGCGGACGCCATGTAGGATAAAAGTGGTGTGGTCTCTTCCATGTGTGTATGGAATTGAGACCATACCTCTTCAAGTCCCCCACAGTCCAGTGTGCCTTCTAGTTGAGTTTATCGTCTAGGAGGGATTCTGGACTCATAAGGTGTGTGGTTTTGTTGTTCGATTTCATTTGAATTTTGCATCTTACCGCGCGTTTTCTTTGGCGTGTCCGTTTGGTTTGAAATGGCGTGCAATGCTTGGTGATGGCATGCGAGTTTGAGCCGAAACGGCGCGTGGCGCTGGGAGATGATCTCTAAAACTTGAGTCAAAATAGCGCATTGCGCATGAAGGTGACTGCAAAATTGAGTCAAAATAGCGCATGGCGCATGAAGATGATTTTGCCAAATTGAGCCAAAATGACTCATGGCACGTGAAGGTGACTTTGCAAAATTGAGTCAAAATGGCCCATAGCGCGTGAAGGTGACTTCAATTTTTGAGCAAAAAATGGCTCATGGCGCATGAAGATGACTTTGCAAAATTGAGCCAAAATGGCGCATGGCGCATCATGGTGACTTCAATTTTTGAGCAAAAAATGGCTCATGGCGCATGAAGATGACTTTGCAAAATTAAGCCAAAATGGCGCATGACGCATTATGGTGACTTGAATTTTTGAGCCAAAATGGCGTATGACGTATGAAGATTTACGTGGAGGTTTTTTCTAAGGGAAGTTTCTGATTCTCTGTCCTTGTGTAGATGGTGACATCTGATGTGCCTGATGTTCCGTCTGAGGTGGTTGTCTTGTCGGAGACGTGAACAGTTGCTTTTTCAGAATTGTCAGGCACGTTTTTCACCGTTTGTCAGGCGCGTGGCGGCCACGCGCCCTAAAGGGGAAGCGAGTACTCTTCTCTCTCCTGACGTGTCATTATCTGACTGGACGTCCCTCTGTCTTCCTGACGGTTCTTTACCCATCGCATTAAATGTGATGGTATAAATATCGAGCGGTTACCACCATACTCCTACTTTCTTCTCTATTTTCAAAATTTGAACTCCATCTTTTTCTCTCCAAATCTTCTATCAAGTTCCTCTTTCCTCATCTTTAAGCATGACCAGATCAGGCGGTTATTAGTTGGAGGGAGGACGAACTCAACAATCTGGTTCAGAACTTTGCTTTATCTTCTGATTGGGGCGTCCAGTTTCCAACACCCAACTCCACTGCTCTTGATGCCCCTCCGGGATACATGACGTTGTATGCTGATTTCTTCTGGGAAGGAAACTTTCGCCTCCCGATGTCAAAGTTCATAGGAGAAGTGTTGATTGGCTATGGTTTGAATATCTCTCAAATAAATGCACTGGGTTTGCCCCGGCTTACCCATTTCGAGTTTATTTGCCGTGCTAATCGCGTTGAGCCAACATTTGAGAAATTCAAAACTTTTTATTTTGTAACTTACACCGGTGGTTTCTACTCATTTAACTCTCGTATCGGTGGTGTGAAACACTACTGTAGCCGAGATCCACCCAAGAGCCTGCATGATTGGAAGCAGAAGTTTTTCTATATTCACCGTGGTGTTATTCCTGTAGATATGCATTACCGTCTTGAGAGTGAGGGCATTCCTCGGGTGAATGTGTCGATAGATTTTACTGAGCAGGAATGGTATACTGTTCTGACCCGAAAAGTTACTTCGATTATTCAGCTCGAGTAAAGGGCTCTGGTGGCGGCTAGGATGAGCATGCTGTGGGCTCCTCAAAACCCTAGGGGCTTTTCGGTTTATGGATATAAAGGAAAAGGTACTGCTATTTGTCTGTTGCTTTCTTGTATGTTTTTCCTTGTTTGTCTCCTCATATTCCCTTGTATGCTTGCAAGCAGGGTATAGTCTAATGGATGTTTTTGATCCCAAATCCGGTGGTGCTATGGTTGTAGCTTCGTTGCCTGCGGGTAGACCCTCTATGGCTTGATCAGATAAGGGATAATTTTTTTGCATCCTTCCAATGAGAGTTTGGCGAACTATGCTAACACCCGTTCTAGGTGATGATGGTGATGATGGTGAAAATGACATTTATTTTGACGTTAATCCCACTCGAGAGGAGCCTATTCTCATTTCAAGTGAGGAGTCTGATGATGCCTCATTCCAATTAATACGCCGTTCATCCCGTGCAGGTCCACAACGGGGACCTTCTGAAGAGCCTGCTGCTGATGACATTGATACTCCCTGTTGTGGATCTACAGGCTGGGGATACTAAACAAGTGGAGACTAGGAAGAAGAAGAAAGAGGATAATACTGGGGATAAGAAAGGCTGAGGAGGCCGGTTGCTGAGACACCTTGTAAGCGTCCTTCTAACTCCTCTTTTTTGGACTATGTTGTCGTGTCTGACACACTATCTGGTTTAGAACCAGTAAGAGACAGTCTCGTGATCCTGACGATGACTCCACTTTAACTGAAATGATGAAGAAAAGAAAGTTGCTTGAAGACCAAAAGAAAGAGCTTGAATGCGCAAGCTGCTGCTGCATTGGCTGAGGAAAAATCCAAGTTACAGAAGGAGACTACTGCTGCACCATCGGAGTCAGAGATTGACTTAGGTGTGTTTAGCGAGAAGACCGGTAATCGCTTGGAAAAGATATTCAAGTCTGCTTCTAGTTCTCGGGTTATGATTTCTTCCGTTGTGTATGTTTTGTCTTTGCAGATTTTTCCTCTTTTGACTGTTTATGCTTTATTGCAGCTGCTTCCAAACCTGGTCGTTCTCGTTCTAAGATTGATATTTCCAAGATTACACCCCACACTTCTCCTCCGTCCAAACCCCTTGATTTATCCCCTCCTCACCCGGACTCGAAGGGGGAAGGGGAAGGAGGATGGTGTTGAGGCTGAGCAGGTGGAAAAGGTGGTGGAGGATGCTGCTGCTGGTGCTAGGAGGGATGAGGCCCATGCTGAAGGTGTTTGAAACTGAGGTTGAGTCAAGTGAAGCTACTCCCCAAGGCACCATTTATACTAAGCGCGTGCGGAGTTTCCGGAGGAGGTGGTGCATCTGGCACTCATCAAAGTCCGAAATTTCATCGTGTTCAGGGTGGGTCATAGACTACCCATAACCCTGCTTGTGATGATTTTTCCCCATGCCTCCTCACTGGACTTTGACTGAAGGCTCCAGGATGAACGACCTCTCTAAACTGCCGTGATTTTTATTCTCTGTCCCTCCCCCCTACTGAGAGACTTTTCCAGAAAAAACCGCCACCGTATGGATCTTTTGGATGACCATATCCACGCCGATGTGAACTTCTACGCCACCACCCAATAGATTGTTAGGGAGTGGCAGGCGATGGGGGAAGACACACTAGAATTTAAACCTGCCAAGAAAGAACTTGCTGAGGAGAGGGAAGCATTCAATGCTGAGAAGAAGGGCTTATTATGGAGGGTTGCTGACAGTATAACAACCCTCCTAAAATATTTCCGACACTCTTAAAATATTTGGAACATTCCTATACGTTCTAAAATATACCCCGTATGCGAGAAACGGCCTTAAATACCTTTAATTTAATAAAAACGAAATTTAAAGGTCGCTCGCGGGGCGCGACGCCCTTCACTGACCGAGTCGAGGGCCGCGACAGCTAAACCACCAGGCGGAACCCTAGCGTGCCACGTGGCATCATCGTGTCAACCCTACACTTGTGACCAGACAAAGCTATGCCTTAGATCCCCTAGCTCGCGGGCCGCGAAGAAGTAAGCCAAGGCTTATGCGGGGCACGAGAAACCATCGATCAGACCCTATAAATTGGGAACATCGGTCTTCAGTCCAACCCGCTCACAATTCATAATTCTCTCAATTTCTGTAGTGTAGAAATTATACCGGGTATTATACCCACTAAAATAGCGAAGCTCTGCCTCGTTGTAAGTATTTTAACCCCCGGTTACGTATTAGATACGCTGCCCGATTGATCTAGTGCTCCGTAACGGCTGTCGAGGCTCTGCCTGACGTAGTCGTTGGAGTTCTGTCTTGGGGAGGGTATAACTAATGTAAATTGGGTTATTATACTAACGCGTGTGCATTGTTTAACTAATAGATTATAACCAGGAAGTCACAAAGGAAAAACCTAAAATAGCAATGTGAGTTTATCCTCTTTTTGTAAACCTTTTTGTGAGTAATCCTCTTTTTGTAAACTGTTTTTGTAAACTGTTTTTGTAAAACCTTAATTGTTTTAAAATATAATTAGCAGTGATTGAGTTTTTGTAATTCTTCAATTACTGCCGGTATGTTGGGGTTTTGTATACAAAATGTGGAACACGTTACTTTTGGACAACGAGATAGCCAATGAGTAATATGACCCACCAGTCAGGATTGACAATACTGAATGAGTAATTGTGTAGATATAAACATTGTAATCGCTCTCAATACTGTGAAATGATAAAACCTGTTTTGATTAAACTGGGATTCACTCACCAGTATTTCTCACTGACAAATGTTTTTTAAACGCGTTTCAGGTAACAAAATGTGAAAGCCAAATAGAAGCCAGCTGGACAACACTGAAGGCTTGGAAAATGTGGCTATAAAAGTTACCTAGATAAAGAAGATGTTTTATTTAAATAAATTAGGGTTTATCCCTCTAAACATGTTTGTAATGGAAACTTGGGTTTTACCCATGTGTTTATTATTATAAAAATATGGTATTTTACTCTGATAAAATATTTCCTAACTACGGTCCTAATGTAAATTCCGCTGCCAAAATGATAAATACCGATACCACTAAATCTAAGCTCGCGGCCGCCCGTTCCCAGGAGATAGGGGTCGGGGGTTGCGACAGAGAGTGGTATCAGAGCTATAGCCACTGATTTGAGCCATAAAAGTGTTTTGCTGACATTGAAATTGTCAATTTTGTTAGGAAATAATCTATGCCATTATGTGCATACGTGTATATTATTGTTTTGCTATTTGACAATATGTTAGTTTACAGTATGAGTGATCAAGGACCATCGGACGCCTATCGTTAATTGTCTAGTTCTCCTATAGATGAAGGAACTTCTTCCCAGCCGACCCTCTCGGGGTATTCAGCTGACACAGAGGAAGGGATCTTTATATTCATAGCGCAATCCGAGGAGCCATTCCCTACCAAAAAGAGAGGATGGTTCAGTCGGGGAGCTCACGAGCGTAGGAAAAGAATGAGAAAGTTACAGCAACAGCGAGCTTTAGCAGCTGCGAATAGGGAGATGAACACCCAAACTCAAGATATACTCAATAGGAGATTAGCCAACTTCCACATACTAGCTACCACAGCCGCAGATCCAAACTTAGAACAACTCATAGCACCACAACCACTACCTTTGTTCCCAACACAACCCATGGAAATAGAACCAAACCCAGGAGACCAGATTCCGTTACCTGCCTTCGACCCAGCTGAAATCCCTAGAGTCTCAACACCCCATCCTCCAAATTATGACCCATGGTTTGACGACCATAGAGATTACCCAGAACTCCATCCACAAGAGGAACCCATGCAAAACCCAGTAGCACCCTACCCAAACCTTGACCCTTTAGATCCATACTAGGATAACGACCAATATATCAGGGAGATCTTAGAAAACCCATACCCGTATGAAGAACCAATTCCATAGTACCCTGACCCAATACCAGCACCCGCACCACCCATGAGCACTGAGAATGTGCAAGAACTTCGCACCTTTGGTGAGGAGTTATTAGATGAAAGTGAAAAGATAAGACAAATAGGGGAGAGGCTCGTTTGGAACTACGACGAGCGTAACATGTAATATTGGATGAACCCCTATCAGTAATAATAATAGTAATAATAATAATATATAGATATAGATGTGTGTGACTTGAAAAAATATATAATATATAATATATCCACTAAAATAGATAATCTAATAACTACTGATGCATACTAGTATTGTATTTTAATTTCCAGTTGTGGTTTGTAATATATGCATATCTATAAAATAGAGTAAATGTCACAATGCACGATGATTTTGATCAATGTATTGTTGTGTGATTATTGGCATTAAATATTGCTCCGAGATATTAATACTTGGTAATTGTTTGTAAATCCAGATGGCCAACGCAGCAAATCTGGAAAACCAGAATAATGATAATCAGATAAATAATAGTGTCATTCGACACATAGTAACCCAAGGAATTAGAGATGCTATGCCAGCTATCATCCAAAACGTTAGGGAAGCGGAAAATAATAAAAGTAATAGTGGAAGTGAGCGATCACATACTGAACCCAGTCACAGCGTGAACAATGGACCATTACTTCAAGTGCCCATTCCAAAAAGAAGAAGGACCATGTCTTATGGTTGTTCTTACAAAGAATTCTGGTCTTGTAAACCAATAGAATTCTCGGGCAATGAAGGAGCCATTACAGCTCTACGCTGGATAGAAAAGACTGAGACAGTCTTAAAAATAAGCAAATGTGCAGAAGAAGACAAAATCATGTTTGCTTCCAATATGTTTAAGAATGTTGCTTTAGAATGGTGGAACACTATTCTCCAGTCTAGGGGAAGTGAAAGAGTCTACAATATGGAATGGACTGAGTTTAAGAATATGGTTGAAAGGAAATTCTGTCCTCCAAATGAAAAGGAACAGATAGCCAATAAATTCTTAAACCTTAGAATGACTAGAGTAGACTGTAAGGGTTACACTACTGTATTCTTCGAATATGCTAGAATAGTGCCAACCCTAGCTTCACCAGAACCAGTATTAATCTCCCGTTACATCTGGGGATTAATCAGTGAGATTAGACATGTAGTCAAGGTAGCTAGATCACAAACCATAGAAGAAGCTGTAGAACTAGCAAATACCTTGACAGATGAACTAGTACGTACGCAAGAAGAAAACCAGAGAAAGAACCTAGTTCAAAAGCTTACCCAAGAATTTTGCTATGGAAATTCCAATCATGGGAAAAATGTAGGTTCTACTTCTACTCCTTACTACAAATATTGCAAAAGAAAGCATTCTGGAAGATGCTCTATATACTACAATTTCTGCAAAATATCTGGACACAGGGAAGAAGACTGCAGGAAGAAACTTAACAATAAGATATGCTACAATTGTGGAGAAAATGGACATATTAAGCCAAACTGTCCGAAACTAGCTCCAGCCATGAACAACAAGACTACTAAAAATGCTAGAGCATTTGTTCTGACAGCTGAAGAAGCAAAGATGATTCCGGATGTGATTGCCGGTACGTTTTTAGTTAATGATGTTTATGCTAAAGTATTATTTGACTCTGGTGCGAACCAAAGTTTTATTGATACTTAATTTTGCAAAATTCTCAATCAACCATTAACTAAACTCCAACAAGAATGTCTAGTAGAGACAGCAAATGGAGAAACCATTAAGATTTCTGAAATCTTGCAGGGAGCAAGAATAGAAATTTTAAACCATAAGTTTATTGCTAATCTCTACCCAATGAATCTGGGTGGATTTGATGTTGTATTAGGAATGGATTGGTTAGTAGCCAATAAAGCCAGTATTCTATGTGATCAAAAGTCAATCCAAATAAGTTCACCAAAGGGTGAAAAGATCACAATTAAAGGAAATAAGCCCTCTAGATCCACGAAATTCATCTCTATGATGAAAACTGCCAGTTGTGCAAGGAAAGGATCACTAGTGTATATGATTTCCATAATCATTAACACTAAAGGAAAATAATTGAAAGATATTCCCGTAGTGTCTCAATTCTCAGATGTATTTCCAGAAGAATTACCAGGACTACCGCCGGACAGGGAAGTTGAATTCAAAATTCATCTGCTACCAGGAATAGCACCGATTGCCAAAGCACCTTACCGGTTGGCACCAGCAGAGATTCAAGAACTGAAGAGACAGTTGGACGAACTTCTGGAGAAAGGATTCGTATAGCCAAGTTCATCACCATGGGGAGCACCAATCTTGTTTGTCAAGAAGAAAGACGGATCAATGCGTATGTGCATTGATTATCGAGAGTTGAACAAGCTCACGATTAAAAATCGGTGCCCATTACCGAGAATCGATGATCTGTTTGATCAACTACAAGGAGCTCGATTCTTTTCTAAGATCGATTTACGTTCAGGATATCATCAATTAAAGGTACAGGAATAGGACATTCCTAAGATCGCCTGCAGAACAAGGTATGGCCATTATGAATTTGTTGTCATGCCATTTGATCTAACCAATGCCCCAGCCGCATTTATGGACATGATGAACCAAATATGTAAGCCATATTTGGATAAATTCATAATTGTCTTTATAGATGATATTCTAATTTACTCTAAGAGTAAAGAGGAACATGCAACGCATCTGCATGCACTCCTAAATTTGCTGAGAAAAGAAAAGCTTTATGCTAAATTTTCAAAATGTGAATTTTGGTTACAAGAAGTGCAATTCCTTGGACATTTAGTCAATCATGAAGGGATTTATTTGGATTCCACAAAAATTGAGGCGATTACTAAATGGAAAGTCCCTGAATGACCAACAGATGTTAGAAGTTTTCTTGGACTAGCCGGTTATTATAGACGGTTTATCCGAGATTTTTCTAGAATAGCCATTCCCTTAACGAAGCTAACCTGTAAATCTGTTAAGTTTGAATGGGGACCAAAACAAGAGGAAGCCTTTAGAATTCTTAAGCAAAGATTAACCAACGCACCCATACTAGCGTTACCAGAAGGAACCGAAGACTTTGAAGTCTATTGTGACGCTTCTAAGTTAGGTTATGGATGTGTGTTGATGCAACGTCAAAAGGTTATAGCCTATGCATCTAGACAACTTAAGAATCATGAAGAAAATTATTCAACCCATGATTTAGAATTAGGAGCCATAATTTTTTCCCTTAAGATTTGGAGACACTATTTATATGGAAATAAATTTGTTGTCTTCACTGATCATAAGAGTTGAAGGTACATTTTTGGGAAAAAAGAGTTGAATATGAGACAGAGACGTTGGATGGAATTTCTTAGTGATTATGTTTGTAATATCCAGTATCATGCAGGAAAGGCTTAATGTCACACCCCTTTCTGCGGCGGAAGCACGAGGTGTGATCATGAAAGGTTCTCATTGCATACGAAGAGTAAACATGCTACATGCTCGTAAAATAACATTCAAATACCATAATTTGAAAACATACGTTAGCGTTTACATCGCTAAGTCGCATAAAGCATTGTCTTAAAAGTTTACAACTTTATTCAAAATTAAACACAAGCGACATCCACGAGCATAAGCTAGACCACGCGCATATCCATCCTAGTTACCTGAAATACATGTGAGTTTTTGGAAAAACGTCAACATAAAGTTGGTGTGAATTCATGCAGTTTTGTATTTCATGTTTGTATACTTTGTATGAAAACATAGTTTGTGAGTAAATCAAGTTTTCATATGTAAATCCAGTTTCATGTGTACACCACGTACATCTGTATAATTCAAATTCTTCTTGAGTACCCCACGTGCTCAAGTTTAATTCTCATTCTCTTGAGTACCCCACGTACTTCAAGTATAATTCAATCTTCTTGAGTACCCCACGTACTTCAAGTTATATATCAATTTTGTATGGTATGAATTTTATGTAAATACAGTATTTCTGTAATTATCAGATTGTTAATGGGTTGCAAAGCCATTAACATGTGGCACGACATAGGAAGTCACCAAACCTAAGGCATTTAATTGGTATATTCTGAGACACAAAAACACTACTCGATTCTCGCCCCGACCGAGTGTGAGGCTGCCAGGCACCTGTTAGATCTAACCTTTTGTTCTGCGGTCTAGGTATATTGTTGATTAATGGTGCTTCTGTACCCTATTCGTGACACTATTTCTCATAACGCCTCCTACTTGGTTCTCGTTCTCACCAAGCGCGTTTCTTGTTATCGTTTCTCATTGCGCCTTATACTTGGTTCTTGTCTCACCAAATGCGCTTCTCATACTCTTATATTTCGTCACACTTGGTTCTCGTTCTCACCAAGTGTACTTCTTGTATTTTATATTTCGTCACACTTGGTTCTCGTTCTCACCAAGTGTACTTCTTGTATTTATATCATACCATTTATAAATATTGTACTTTTGTACATGTATTTCACCCCCGAAGTTATAAAAACTGAAAACAGTTAAAGAGAAAAGGGGGAGCATGAACTCACAACTTTGCGTTCCTAGCGTCGTAAACTCCACCGGATTTGCTTAATTAACGTCGTAACCTATACGCGTTTTCTTAACGTTAGTCACTAGACTTGCGTCGCACAAGTTCAGTCACTCTCTTGTATATTTTCTTGTGTTAAAAATATTCTTATATTTTTAACTACGTATCTTACTTATTTTATTTTCTCCAAAAATAAATATAAGTCTTTTGTGTTTTGCACTTTGCACCCGAATTATGTTTCTTGTATGTTGTATGTGTATTTTTTTTTTATGTTTATACTCCTCATGAGCATTTAGTGTATTCTTAAGTCTTAATACACTAGCACGTATAACACATACTTTATACACTTAGCACAAAAATTGGTGATAAAATAATATATATTTTTCTCTCACAAAAATATATACTTATTATCCATTTTTACTCTTGAAGAAATCCTCATTTCTTATCATCAAAAATCAGGGAAACCTTAGTAATACACTTAAACACATTTTTAGGGAATAAGTTTCTCAAAAACTTATATTTTTCTAAGTGTCAAAATTTATAAAAATTTTGACAGAGTTTCCCCTAAAAATGGAGGTTTCCCACGTTTTCAAAACGTGTGTTTATTTTCTTTTAAATCATCATCAATCATCAATAATCATCAACCATACTTATCAACAATAATCACTAATTTCATGAACTTGAATATTTACAAAAATGTGTAGTAACTTACTAGCACATTTAGTAAGTCTTGTTATCTTTAAAAATAAGTTTAATTTCTTAAAAACTTTATTTTTAAAGAATATGAAGTTTTACAACTTCTAGTCGGTTTTTACGAAAATTATTTCTTTGTTAAAACCTTTGTTACACAAGTACCCACACTCTTGTTTGTTCACAAAAACCACTTTTGTTTGTGTAAGATTCGGTTTAGAACATGTGATTTCTTTCGATGCTTGGTCTTTTGAAAATACCACTTGTAGATACATAGATCTACTAGTTTTAAACACCTTTGTACAAGTTAAAACATTTTTACACAAGTTCATGGTTTATGTGTGGTAGGGTTTCACCTTTTAACCCTTGTTACTTCTAAAATAGCTTTATGTTAAGATCCATGATCTTACCAAACCGGGTTAAACGATGATTCGAGCTACCATAACATAGATCGGGTCCAAACAATCATACATTTCAAATACTACAACATTTACACAACATATATGCTATTAACCACTATTTTATGTGTTTTTAGTAGACTTTTGTGCATCATCTTGCATGTTAACGAGTTTTATCCGATAAAAATCCTTTTAACCACTTTAGAATAGTTTAAATACGAGTTCTAAGTGTTATACCTCTAGCTCAAGGCTAGGGAAGGATCTATGCGCAAAAGAGGTGGATAAAAGCAAAGTAGAGAGGTCCTTCGCGTTCCGCTTGCTCCAAGCTTCCTAATACGTGATCCTTGTTGCTTGAATGATCTTGGAATGGCAAGAATCAAACTTGAAAAATTGATGGATGGATGTGTGTGTGTGGCCGTGAGCTTGAGAGAGCAAGAGAGAGAGTTCTTGTTGAGTGTTGTGAAGTGTAAGTGTTAAGTGTGCTAACCTTTGATCTTATAGGCAATCTTAGTGTGCATTAACCAAAGGTTCATGTGTAGGCTAGATCTTATACACATGATTAAAATAATTACACAAGGACAAGGTATGTCCCCCTAAGGGGATGGTTTCGGTTGAGAGGGGGGGGGGGGGGTCCTTGGTTGGTTTGTAACTAGATAATTAGGATAAAGGTTAGGTTAAGTAGGTTAGTTAAGTGTTTAACCCCGTTACTAATGTGAAGCGTGTTATGACGGGTGTTAGGGTAATCAGGGACCCTAACTAGCTCAGAAAAGATAAATAATGTTATTAACAATATTTTCATGTTCCGGGTATTGTCCGGTTGTTCGGTTAGACACTGATTCGTTAAAGTGCTAAATTACACTTCTTAGTGTCTTTTAAGTACCTTTCTTGTACCCTTTCAATTCCCGTCACTTAGGGAAATATTCTGGATAATAAAACGACATTTCTGCATAATATTTATATGTTCAAATGCTGAATTATTGCTGATTTGTATAAATTCTGCACTTAAAGTGCGTTTCGGGTGCTTTTTAGTGCTTATTTTTGCTTTCGTATTGCATATACATTAACCCTTGTATGTACTCTTGGGTTTTAATGCATTCTTGTTGTCGGACCTACACCTAGGCTCCAATTTTATTGTCTGACTGCTTTCTGCAGTTCAGTCGACACAGTGTGTCTTACCGGTGAGTTTACTATTGACGCAACGCTCTCGTTTATGCATAAAGCAATATTTTGTAGTATACAACATGCATGAATTCACTTGTTTAATCATGTGTTCAGCCATTGCTGACAATTAAACTCATAATTGCAGTCATTAAGCAATAATTATAGTGTACGGAAATTACCGGTTTGTGCCAGTTGTCACAGTCTCCCCCCGTTAAAAGAATTTCGTCCCGAAATTCAGGCTGAACTAACTCTCGCCGGAGTCTTCTTGAATAGGTGGGGATACTTTTTCTTGAACTGGTCTTCACGTTCCCATGTGTACTCGGGTCCGTGTTTAGAGCTCCAACGTACTTTGACAAGTTTCACACTGCTCCTCCTGGTCTTGTTGACTTTCCAGTCAGTAACCTCAACGGGTTGTTCTGTAAATCGGAGGGCTTCATCAATATGCACTTCATCCAACGGGATGGTCACGTTTTCTTGCGTTGGACTCTTCTTCAGGTTGGATACATGAAACGTATCATGTACTCCATTAAGTTCTGCCGGTAACTCCAACTTGTATGCCACGGTACCAATTCTTCTCAATATTCTGAATGGTCCGATGTATCGTGGATTCAACTTTCCACGCTTTCCAAATCTGACTACGCCCTTCCATGGTGAGACTTTTAACAACACTTTGTCTCCCACCTTGAAATCTACCGATTTTCTATTTGGATCCGCGTAGCTCTTTTGTCGCTCTCGAGCCGCCCTAATGCGCTCTCGGATCTGCGCGATCTTATCGGTTGTCTCTTGTACAAGTTCAGGACCAACCATACGTTTATCTCCGGCATCTGCCCAACATAAGGGCGATCGGCATTTGCGGCCATACAGAGCTTCGAACGGCGCGGCTTTTATGCTCGTATGATAACTGTTATTGTAGGAAAACTCAACTAAAGGTAGATGAGTATCCCAGCTGCCGCCTAGGTCCATGACACATGCGCGAAGCATATCTTCTAACGTTTGTATAGTCCGTTCGCTCTGGCCGTCTGTTTGTGGATGGAATGCCGTGCTCAGATCTAACTGAGATCCAAAGGCTTCCTGAAATGATTGCCAGATTCTTGAGACAAAGCGTCCATCTCTGTCTGAAATGATTGAGATTGGCACTCCATGACGTGCCACAATTTCTCTTAAGTATATCTCTGCCAGCTTTCCAGTGCTATCCTTCTCTCGGATTGGTAGGAAATGCGCAGACTTTGTTAATCGATCAACTATTACCCATATCATATCGTGCCCTCTCGGGGTCCTGGGTAATTTCGTTATGAAGTCCATCGAGATTTGTTCCCACTTCCACACGGGAATCTCTGGTTGTTGTAGTAGGCCGGACGGTTTCTGATATTCGGCCTTAACCTTCGCACAGGTTAGGCATTTTCCAACATAAACAGCAACGTCGCTTTTAAGTCTCGGCCACCAGTAGTATTCCTTCAAGTCTTGATACATTTTGTCCGATCCTGGGTGGATCGAATATCTCGATTTGTGGGCTTCATTAAGGATGACTTCTCGTATGCCACCATAGAGTGGAACCCAAATACGCTTCTTAAAGTACAAGGCTCCCTCTTCGTTTGGCACCATGTATTTCAGCATACCTCGTAGGTATTCAGCTTTACGGTTCTCTTCTTCAAGAGCTTCTTGTTGTGCATCTCGAATGCGTGCTGTGAGGTTCATTCGAATCGTCATTTCCAGTGCTCGAACCCTTAGGGTCTTAACCCTTTCTTTTCGGCTCAACGCGTCTGCTACAACGTTCGCCTTTCCAGGATGGTACTTAATCTCACAGTTATAATCATTCAGCAGCTCGACCCAACGTCGCTGGCGCATATTCAATTCCTTCTGATCAAATATGTGTTGTAAGCTTTTGTGATCTGTGAAGATTGTACATTGAGTACCATATAAATAATGTCGCTAAATCTTCAAGGCGAATACCACTGCGCCCAGCTCTAGGTCGTGAGTGGTATAGTTTCTCTCATGAACCTTCAGTTGTCTTGAAGCATAAGCGATGACTTTTTGGCGTTGCATGAGCACGCAACCCAAGCCTTGTCGTGAGGCGTCGCAGTATACCACGAAGTCTTCAGTGCCTTCGGGTAATGATAGTATCGGTGCATCGCAGAGCTTGTTCTTAAGTAGCTGAAAGGCTTCTTCTTGTTTGTGACCCCAGTCGTATTTCATGTCCTTCTGTGTAAGGGTCGTTAGCGGTTGAGCTATTTTTGAGAAATTCTCGATGAATCGCCGGTAATAGCCCGCTAAACCCAAAAATTGACGAACTTCAGTTGGGGTCTTGGGAGCTTCCCAATTCTTTATTGCTTCTATCTTGGACGGGTCTACATGAATGCCTTTCTCATTCACTACGTGACCAAGAAATTGTACTTCGCGAATCCAGAATTCGCATTTCGAGAACTTTGCATAAAGCTTCTCTTTCTTCAGTAGTTCCAAGATGGTTCTGAGATGTTGCTCGTGCTCCTCTTTCGTTCGCGAGTAAATCAGGATATCATCGATAAATACAATCACGAATTTATCGAGATATGGTTTGCACACGCGGTTCATTAGGTCCATAAAGACCGCTGGCGCGTTCGTTAATCCAAACGGCATCACAAGAAATTCGTAGTGCCCATATCGCGTTCTGAATGCAGTCTTTGGCACGCTTTCATCTTGGATTCTCAGCTGATGGTATCCAGATCGAAGGTCGATCTTGGAATAGTAGCTTGATCCTTGCAATTGATCAAACAAGTCATCAATCCTCGGTAGCGGATACCGATTCTTGATTGTGAGCTTGTTCAGTTCCCTGTAATCGATACACATCCGCAGTGTTCCATCCTTCTTCTTCACGAACAATACTGGAGCTCCCCAGGGTGAGAAGCTTGGCCTTATGAATCCTTTATCCAACAACTCCTGGAGCTGTGTAGATAATTCTTGCATTTCGGATGGTGCAAGTCGATAGGGTGCCTTGGCTACAGGAGCAGCTCCTGGAACCAAGTCTATACGGAATTCGACTTGTCGTTGCGGAGGTAGTCCTGGCAGGTCTTCCGGGAACACATCAGGAAATTCCTTCACCACAGGAATGTCTTCGAGTTTTGGCTCCACAGCCTTCTTTTCTATAACGTGTGCTAGGAAAGCGACACATCCTTTCCTCAAGCACTTCTGTGCCTTCATACAACTGATGATTCGAAGAGGCGCGTCTCGTTTTTCTCCATGCACGATGAGAGTTTCACCATTCGCTAAAGGGACGCGAATGATTTTCTCATGGCAAATAACTTCAGCTTTGTTCTTGGACAACCAGTCTATTCCGACTACTACATCGAAGCTTCCCAATTGAATAGGTAAGAGATCGATGCTAAAATTCCGTTCGCCAAGTTCTAGTGTGCAGCCTCTAACAACTTCGCTTGATTCAACGAGTTTACCATTGGCTAGTTCTATGGAATAAGGAATTTCTAATCTACTAGATTCTATTCCGAGTATGCGTTTAAATTCCACAGACATGAAGCTATAATCGGCGCCAGTGTCGAATAATATGGATGCAAAGTGATTGTTAATGAGAAACGTACCGGTGACCACGTTAGGGTCCTCGCGTGCGTCTCTTGCTCCAATCACAAATGCTCGAGCCGGAGCGTTGTTTCTCTCTGGGCAGTTCTTCATGAAATGATCATTGCTTCCACATTTGAAGCATCCTTGGTTCTGCCCTTTCCCGTTACCATTCTTGTTAACAGCACCGTTTCCATTTCGATTCTTTCCTCTTCCCCAACAGTCTTCTGTTTGATGACCCAATTTTCCACATTTGTCGCACCTTGAAATGCGACAAGCTCCATCATGATGATACTTACATTTTTGGCATCTAGGCATGGAGCCTTGGTATGCTTTGGTTGTATGGGTTTTCATCTCCTGGGACGTGTTAGCGTCACGCTTCTTGCTGAAACCCTTGTTGTTACGAGTTGCTTGATTCAAGTTTGCATGTTTCCTTTTCTTGTTACCAGACGACTCAGCATGCGTCTCGGCATTTTCTGTTGGGTTCAGTGAGAGCTTCTTCATACGAACACAATCTTCAGTCAGGCTGACAGCCAGAGTTACAGCCTCGGTGATTGTTTGTGGTTTGGCCGATGTCACCATGCCACGAAACTCTGAGGCCAGTCCCCCAAATGTAGCGTTCCACACGCTTAAATTCAGGAGTCACCATGTAGGGAAGCACTCTTGACAGATCGTGGAACCTTCGAGTGTAACCATTGATGTCAGCACCTTCCATAGTCAAGTGCCAGAACTCTGTCTCCAGCCTTTGGAGTTCGGCACGAGAGCAGTACTTCTCTCTCATCCTTTCCTTCAGTTCCTCCCAAGTTAGGCCATAAGCGGCATCATCACCCAAGGTTTGGGCTTGTAGGTTCCACCAAGTCAGAGCTTCATCGACGAATAACCCAGTAGCAAAAGTGACTTGTTGATCCGCGGTACACTTGCTCATGCGGAAAGTAGCTTCAGTCTTCTCCGTCCAGCGCACAAATGCTACTGCACCTCCTGTGCCGTCATAGTTCATCGGCTTGCAGTCGAGGAACTGCTTGAAAGTGCAGCCTGGAATTGATTCAACCAATTCACATGTGAGCAGTCGAAGAAATAATGAAACAAGGACCGTTCATAAACTTCCTCATGCTTAGCACAGTGTCTTAAGGTTACCTTGAGCTGCATTGCCTCCAGACGAATCTCCATTCCCATTACGCCTAGCGTTGCTTGGTCCTCCACTGTCTTGAGTTCGGTTCGCCTCGTACTGGGCGATAGCAGCGGAGATCCTTTCCTCCAGTAGAGCGTTCAGCTCTTCAGTAGTTCTTGGCAGTGGGGGAGGCGGAGGTTGATCGTCATTGCGAGCATTCACAGCTTTCCTGGGTGCCATGTTCTGACAGAACATAACACAGCAGGGTTAGACATTGGTTTGATATCGTCACACTAGACAGTAGTATCATATATTCACAGGTATATATACCACATAAGTGACATCAAACAATTATTACTCTAGCAGAGTACTTATTAGGCTTGTACTGAGGGAATCTATACGTGACAAGACTTGCTGTGATTTCTGTGCACTGAATTCCATAATTACGTATGCATCCATAATTACGTAACTCCTTGCACAGTCCGCACAGTTCGTTTCATCCTCGTATTTCTCCCTTCAGATGGGCCATCGCTTTCAGGTAAAGTCACGTATACTTGTGACATTCTACCTCTAGTATATGCTAATTATCACACATAATTGCAAGTAGTTTCTAGTCAACGACAAGTGCTACTCAAGTGCACTCTAAGTCTTGTAGTGTCTTATGTAGACAGTTTCAGGCAGTGGATGTCGCGGGACGTTTTATGCAATGAAAACTCTTTGAAAATTGTTTTCGTGAATGGATCCTAGAGATTGTAGACTAGACTCGAGAAGGAATCCTGGTTCACTACAATCGCAGCTCTGATACCAATCTGTCACACCCCTTTCTGCGGCGGAAGCACGAGGTGTGATCATGAAAGGTTCTCATTGCATACGAAGAGTAAACATGCTACATGCTCGTAAAATAACATTCAAATACCATAATTTGAAAACATACGTTAGCGTTTACATCGCTAAGTCGCATAAAGCATTGTCTTAAAAGTTTACAACTTTATTCAAAATTAAACACAAGCGACATCCACGAGCATAAGCTAGACCACGCGCATATCCATCCTAGTTACCTGAAATACATGTGAGTTTTTGGAAAAACGTCAACATAAAGTTGGTGTGAATTCATGCAGTTTTGTATTTCATGTTTGTATACTTTGTATGAAAACATAGTTTGTGAGTAAATCAAGTTTTCATATGTAAATCCAGTTTCATGTGTACACCACGTACATCTGTATAATTCAAATTCTTCTTGAGTACCCCACGTGCTCAAGTTTAATTCTCATTCTCTTGAGTACCCCACGTACTTCAAGTATAATTCAATCTTCTTGAGTACCCCACGTACTTCAAGTTATATATCAATTTTGTATGGTATGAATTTTATGTAAATACAGTATTTCTGTAATTATCAGATTGTTAATGGGTTGCAAAGCCATTAACATGTGGCACGACATAGGAAGTCACCAAACCTAAGGCATTTAATTGGTATATTCTGAGACACAAAAACACTACTCGATTCTCGCCCCGACCGAGTGTGAGGCTGCCAGGCACCTGTTAGATCTAACCTTTTGTTCTGCGGTCTAGGTATATTGTTGATTAATGGTGCTTCTGTACCCTATTCGTGACACTATTTCTCATAACGCCTCCTACTTGGTTCTCGTTCTCACCAAGCGCGTTTCTTGTTATCGTTTCTCATTGCGCCTTATACTTGGTTCTTGTCTCACCAAATGCGCTTCTCATACTCTTATATTTCGTCACACTTGGTTCTCGTTCTCACCAAGTGTACTTCTTGTATTTTATATTTCGTCACACTTGGTTCTCGTTCTCACCAAGTGTACTTCTTGTATTTATATCATACCATTTATAAATATTGTACTTTTGTACATGTATTTCACCCCCGAAGTTATAAAAACTGAAAACAGTTAAAGAGAAAAGGGGGAGCATGAACTCACAACTTTGCGTTCCTAGCGTCGTAAACTCCACCGGATTTGCTTAATTAACGTCGTAACCTATACGCGTTTTCTTAACGTTAGTCACTAGACTTGCGTCGCACAAGTTCAGTCACTCTCTTGTATATTTTCTTGTGTTAAAAATATTCTTATATTTTTAACTACGTATCTTACTTATTTTATTTTCTCCAAAAATAAATATAAGTCTTTTGTGTTTTGCACTTTGCACCCGAATTATGTTTCTTGTATGTTGTATGTGTATTTTTTTTTATGTTTATACTCCTCATGAGCATTTAGTGTATTCTTAAGTCTTAATACACTAGCACGTATAACACATACTTTATACACTTAGCACAAAAATTGGTGATAAAATAATATATATTTTTCTCTCACAAAAATATATACTTATTATCCATTTTTACTCTTGAAGAAATCCTCATTTCTTATCATCAAAAATCAGGGAAACCTTAGTAATACACTTAAACACATTTTTAGGGAATAAGTTTCTCAAAAACTTATATTTTTCTAAGTGTCAAAATTTATAAAAATTTTGACAGAGTTTCCCCTAAAAATGGAGGTTTCCCACGTTTTCAAAACGTGTGTTTATTTTCTTTTAAATCATCATCAATCATCAATAATCATCAACCATACTTATCAACAATAATCACTAATTTCATGAACTTGAATATTTACAAAAATGTGTAGTAACTTACTAGCACATTTAGTAAGTCTTGTTATCTTTAAAAATAAGTTTAATTTCTTAAAAACTTTATTTTTAAAGAATATGAAGTTTTACAACTTCTAGTCGGTTTTTACGAAAATTATTTCTTTGTTAAAACCTTTGTTACACAAGTACCCACACTCTTGTTTGTTCACAAAAACCACTTTTGTTTGTGTAAGATTCGGTTTAGAACATGTGATTTCTTTCGATGCTTGGTCTTTTGAAAATACCACTTGTAGATACATAGATCTACTAGTTTTAAACACCTTTGTACAAGTTAAAACATTTTTACACAAGTTCATGGTTTATGTGTGGTAGGGTTTCACCTTTTAACCCTTGTTACTTCTAAAATAGCTTTATGTTAAGATCCATGATCTTACCAAACCGGGTTAAACGATGATTCGAGCTACCATAACATAGATCGGGTCCAAACAATCATACATTTCAAATACTACAACATTTACACAACATATATGCTATTAACCACTATTTTATGTGTTTTTAGTAGACTTTTGTGCATCATCTTGCATGTTAACGAGTTTTATCCGATAAAAATCCTTTTAACCACTTTAGAATAGTTTAAATACGAGTTCTAAGTGTTATACCTCTAGCTCAAGGCTAGGGAAGGATCTATGCGCAAAAGAGGTGGATAAAAGCAAAGTAGAGAGGTCCTTCGCGTTCCGCTTGCTCCAAGCTTCCTAATACGTGATCCTTGTTGCTTGAATGATCTTGGAATGGCAAGAATCAAACTTGAAAAATTGATGGATGGATGTGTGTGTGTGGCCGTGAGCTTGAGAGAGCAAGAGAGAGAGTTCTTGTTGAGTGTTGTGAAGTGTAAGTGTTAAGTGTGCTAACCTTTGATCTTATAGGCAATCTTAGTGTGCATTAACCAAAGGTTCATGTGTAGGCTAGATCTTATACACATGATTAAAATAATTACACAAGGACAAGGTATGTCCCCCTAAGGGGATGGTTTCGGTTGAGAGGGGGGGGGGGTCCTTGGTTGGTTTGTAACTAGATAATTAGGATAAAGGTTAGGTTAAGTAGGTTAGTTAAGTGTTTAACCCCGTTACTAATGTGAAGCGTGTTATGACGGGTGTTAGGGTAATCAGGGACCCTAACTAGCTCAGAAAAGATAAATAATGTTATTAACAATATTTTCATGTTCCGGGTATTGTCCGGTTGTTCGGTTAGACACTGATTCGTTAAAGTGCTAAATTACACTTCTTAGTGTCTTTTAAGTACCTTTCTTGTACCCTTTCAATTCCCGTCACTTAGGGAAATATTCTGGATAATAAAACGACATTTCTGCATAATATTTATATGTTCAAATGCTGAATTATTGCTGATTTGTATAAATTCTGCACTTAAAGTGCGTTTCGGGTGCTTTTTAGTGCTTATTTTTGCTTTCGTATTGCATATACATTAACCCTTGTATGTACTCTTGGGTTTTAATGCATTCTTGTTGTCGGACCTACACCTAGGCTCCAATTTTATTGTCTGACTGCTTTCTGCAGTTCAGTCGACACAGTGTGTCTTACCGGTGAGTTTACTATTGACGCAACGCTCTCGTTTATGCATAAAGCAATATTTTGTAGTATACAACATGCATGAATTCACTTGTTTAATCATGTGTTCAGCCATTGCTGACAATTAAACTCATAATTGCAGTCATTAAGCAATAATTATAGTGTACGGAAATTACCGGTTTGTGCCAGTTGTCACAGTCTCCCCCCGTTAAAAGAATTTCGTCCCGAAATTCAGGCTGAACTAACTCTCGCCGGAGTCTTCTTGAATAGGTGGGGATACTTTTTCTTGAACTGGTCTTCACGTTCCCATGTGTACTCGGGTCCGTGTTTAGAGCTCCAACGTACTTTGACAAGTTTCACACTGCTCCTCCTGGTCTTGTTGACTTTCCAGTCAGTAACCTCAACGGGTTGTTCTGTAAATCGGAGGGCTTCATCAATATGCACTTCATCCAACGGGATGGTCACGTTTTCTTGCGTTGGACTCTTCTTCAGGTTGGATACATGAAACGTATCATGTACTCCATTAAGTTCTGCCGGTAACTCCAACTTGTATGCCACGGTACCAATTCTTCTCAATATTCTGAATGGTCCGATGTATCGTGGATTCAACTTTCCACGCTTTCCAAATCTGACTACGCCCTTCCATGGTGAGACTTTTAACAACACTTTGTCTCCCACCTTGAAATCTACCGATTTTCTATTTGGATCCGCGTAGCTCTTTTGTCGCTCTCGAGCCGCCCTAATGCGCTCTCGGATCTGCGCGATCTTATCGGTTGTCTCTTGTACAAGTTCAGGACCAACCATACGTTTATCTCCGGCATCTGCCCAACATAAGGGCGATCGGCATTTGCGGCCATACAGAGCTTCGAACGGCGCGGCTTTTATGCTCGTATGATAACTGTTATTGTAGGAAAACTCAACTAAAGGTAGATGAGTATCCCAGCTGCCGCCTAGGTCCATGACACATGCGCGAAGCATATCTTCTAACGTTTGTATAGTCCGTTCGCTCTGGCCGTCTGTTTGTGGATGGAATGCCGTGCTCAGATCTAACTGAGATCCAAAGGCTTCCTGAAATGATTGCCAGATTCTTGAGACAAAGCGTCCATCTCTGTCTGAAATGATTGAGATTGGCACTCCATGACGTGCCACAATTTCTCTTAAGTATATCTCTGCCAGCTTTCCAGTGCTATCCTTCTCTCGGATTGGTAGGAAATGCGCAGACTTTGTTAATCGATCAACTATTACCCATATCATATCGTGCCCTCTCGGGGTCCTGGGTAATTTCGTTATGAAGTCCATCGAGATTTGTTCCCACTTCCACACGGGAATCTCTGGTTGTTGTAGTAGGCCGGACGGTTTCTGATATTCGGCCTTAACCTTCGCACAGGTTAGGCATTTTCCAACATAAACAGCAACGTCGCTTTTAAGTCTCGGCCACCAGTAGTATTCCTTCAAGTCTTGATACATTTTGTCCGATCCTGGGTGGATCGAATATCTCGATTTGTGGGCTTCATTAAGGATGACTTCTCGTATGCCACCATAGAGTGGAACCCAAATACGCTTCTTAAAGTACAAGGCTCCCTCTTCGTTTGGCACCATGTATTTCAGCATACCTCGTAGGTATTCAGCTTTACGGTTCTCTTCTTCAAGAGCTTCTTGTTGTGCATCTCGAATGCGTGCTGTGAGGTTCGTTCGAATCGTCATTTCCAGTGCTCGAACCCTTAGGGTCTTAACCCTTTCTTTTCGGCTCAACGCGTCTGCTACAACGTTCGCCTTTCCAGGATGGTACTTAATCTCACAGTTATAATCATTCAGCAGCTCGACCCAACGTCGCTGGCGCATATTCAATTCCTTCTGATCAAATATGTGTTGTAAGCTTTTGTGATCTGTGAAGATTGTACATTGAGTACCATATAAATAATGTCGCTAAATCTTCAAGGCGAATACCACTGCGCCCAGCTCTAGGTCGTGAGTGGTATAGTTTCTCTCATGAACCTTCAGTTGTCTTGAAGCATAAGCGATGACTTTTTGGCGTTGCATGAGCACGCAACCCAAGCCTTGTCGTGAGGCGTCGCAGTATACCACGAAGTCTTCAGTGCCTTCGGGTAATGATAGTATCGGTGCATCGCAGAGCTTGTTCTTAAGTAGCTGAAAGGCTTCTTCTTGTTTGTGACCCCAGTCGTATTTCATGTCCTTCTGTGTAAGGGTCGTTAGCGGTTGAGCTATTTTTGAGAAATTCTCGATGAATCGCCGGTAATAGCCCGCTAAACCCAAAAATTGACGAACTTCAGTTGGGGTCTTGGGAGCTTCCCAATTCTTTATTGCTTCTATCTTGGACGGGTCTACATGAATGCCTTTCTCATTCACTACGTGACCAAGAAATTGTACTTCGCGAATCCAGAATTCGCATTTCGAGAACTTTGCATAAAGCTTCTCTTTCTTCAGTAGTTCCAAGATGGTTCTGAGATGTTGCTCGTGCTCCTCTTTCGTTCGCGAGTAAATCAGGATATCATCGATAAATACAATCACGAATTTATCGAGATATGGTTTGCACACGCGGTTCATTAGGTCCATAAAGACCGCTGGCGCGTTCGTTAATCCAAACGGCATCACAAGAAATTCGTAGTGCCCATATCGCGTTCTGAATGCAGTCTTTGGCACGCTTTCATCTTGGATTCTCAGCTGATGGTATCCAGATCGAAGGTCGATCTTGGAATAGTAGCTTGATCCTTGCAATTGATCAAACAAGTCATCAATCCTCGGTAGCGGATACCGATTCTTGATTGTGAGCTTGTTCAGTTCCCTGTAATCGATACACATCCGCAGTGTTCCATCCTTCTTCTTCACGAACAATACTGGAGCTCCCCAGGGTGAGAAGCTTGGCCTTATGAATCCTTTATCCAACAACTCCTGGAGCTGTGTAGATAATTCTTGCATTTCGGATGGTGCAAGTCGATAGGGTGCCTTGGCTACAGGAGCAGCTCCTGGAACCAAGTCTATACGGAATTCGACTTGTCGTTGCGGAGGTAGTCCTGGCAGGTCTTCCGGGAACACATCAGGAAATTCCTTCACCACAGGAATGTCTTCGAGTTTCGGCTCCACAGCCTTCTTTTCTATAACGTGTGCTAGGAAAGCGACACATCCTTTCCTCAAGCACTTCTGTGCCTTCATACAACTGATGATTCGAAGAGGCACGTCTCGTTTTTCTCCATGCACGATGAGAGTTTCACCATTCGCTAAAGGGACGCGAATGATTTTCTCATGGCAAATAACTTCAGCTTTGTTCTTGGACAACCAGTCTATTCCGACTACTACATCGAAGCTTCCCAATTGAATAGGTAAGAGATCGATGCTAAAATTCCGTTCGCCAAGTTCTAGTGTGCAGCCTCTAACAACTTCGCTTGATTCAACGAGTTTACCATTGGCTAGTTCTATGGAATAAGGAATTTCTAATCTACTAGATTCTATTCCGAGTATGCGTTTAAATTCCACAGACATGAAGCTATAATCGGCGCCAGTGTCGAATAATATGGATGCAAAGTGATTGTTAATGAGAAACGTACCGGTGACCACGTTAGGGTCCTCGCGTGCGTCTCTTGCTCCAATCACAAATGCTCGAGCCGGAGCGTTGTTTCTCTCTGGGCAGTTCTTCATGAAATGATCATTGCTTCCACATTTGAAGCATCCTTGGTTCTGCCCTTTCCCGTTACCATTCTTGTTAACAGCACCGTTTCCATTTCGATTCTTTCCTCTTCCCCAACAGTCTTCTGTTTGATGACCCAATTTTCCACATTTGTCGCACCTTGAAATGCGACAAGCTCCATCATGATGATACTTACATTTTTGGCATCTAGGCATGGAGCCTTGGTATGCTTTGGTTGTATGGGTTTTCATCTCCTGGGACGTGTTAGCGTCACGCTTCTTGCTGAAACCCTTGTTGTTACGAGTTGCTTGATTCAAGTTTGCATGTTTCCTTTTCTTGTTACCAGACGACTCAGCATGCGTCTCGGCATTTTCTGTTGGGTTCAGTGAGAGCTTCTTCATACGAACACAATCTTCAGTCAGGCTGACAGCCAGAGTTACAGCCTCGGTGATTGTTTGTGGTTTGGCCGATGTCACCATGCCACGAAACTCTGAGGCCAGTCCCCCAAATGTAGCGTTCCACACGCTTAAATTCAGGAGTCACCATGTAGGGAAGCACTCTTGACAGATCGTGGAACCTTCGAGTGTAACCATTGATGTCAGCACCTTCCATAGTCAAGTGCCAGAACTCTGTCTCCAGCCTTTGGAGTTCGGCACGAGAGCAGTACTTCTCTCTCATCCTTTCCTTCAGTTCCTCCCAAGTTAGGCCATAAGCGGCATCATCACCCAAGGTTTGGGCTTGTAGGTTCCACCAAGTCAGAGCTTCATCGACGAATAACCCAGTAGCAAAAGTGACTTGTTGATCCGCGGTACACTTGCTCATGCGGAAAGTAGCTTCAGTCTTCTCCGTCCAGCGCACAAATGCTACTGCACCTCCTGTGCCGTCATAGTTCATCGGCTTGCAGTCGAGGAACTGCTTGAAAGTGCAGCCTGGAATTGATTCAACCAATTCACATGTGAGCAGTCGAAGAAATAATGAAACAAGGACCGTTCATAAACTTCCTCATGCTTAGCACAGTGTCTTAAGGTTACCTTGAGCTGCATTGCCTCCAGACGAATCTCCATTCCCATTACGCCTAGCGTTGCTTGGTCCTCCACTGTCTTGAGTTCGGTTCGCCTCGTACTGGGCGATAGCAGCGGAGATCCTTTCCTCCAGTAGAGCGTTCAGCTCTTCAGTAGTTCTTGGCAGTGGGGGAGGCGGAGGTTGATCGTCATTGCGAGCATTCACAGCTTTCCTGGGTGCCATGTTCTGACAGAACATAACACAGCAGGGTTAGACATTGGTTTGATATCGTCACACTAGACAGTAGTATCATATATTCACAGGTATATATACCACATAAGTGACATCAAACAATTATTACTCTAGCAGAGTACTTATTAGGCTTGTACTGAGGGAATCTATACGTGACAAGACTTGCTGTGATTTCTGTGCACTGAATTCCATAATTACGTATGCATCCATAATTACGTAACTCCTTGCACAGTCCGCACAGTTCGTTTCATCCTCGTATTTCTCCCTT
Organism: Helianthus tuberosus; assembly: GCA_030545235.1. Lineage (NCBI taxonomy): Eukaryota > Viridiplantae > Streptophyta > Magnoliopsida > Asterales > Asteraceae > Helianthus > Helianthus tuberosus. The sequence goes on from CM060392.1 coordinate 28,799,038, forward strand.
CAGATGGGCCATCGCTTTCAGGTAAAGTCACGTATACTTGTGACATTCTACCTCTAGTATATGCTAATTATCACACATAATTGCAAGTAGTTTCTAGTCAACGACAAGTGCTACTCAAGTGCACTCTAAGTCTTGTAGTGTCTTATGTAGACAGTTTCAGGCAGTGGATGTCGCGGGACGTTTTATGCAATGAAAACTCTTTGAAAATTGTTTTCGTGAATGGATCCTAGAGATTGTAGACTAGACTCGAGAAGGAATCCTGGTTCACTACAATCGCAGCTCTGATACCAATCTGTCACACCCCTTTCTGCGGCGGAAGCACGAGGTGTGATCATGAAAGGTTCTCATTGCATACGAAGAGTAAACATGCTACATGCTCGTAAAATAACATTCAAATACCATAATTTGAAAACATACGTTAGCGTTTACATCGCTAAGTCGCATAAAGCATTGTCTTAAAAGTTTACAACTTTATTCAAAATTAAACACAAGCGACATCCACGAGCATAAGCTAGACCACGCGCATATCCATCCTAGTTACCTGAAATACATGTGAGTTTTTGGAAAAACGTCAACATAAAGTTGGTGTGAATTCATGCAGTTTTGTATTTCATGTTTGTATACTTTGTATGAAAACATAGTTTGTGAGTAAATCAAGTTTTCATATGTAAATCCAGTTTCATGTGTACACCACGTACATCTGTATAATTCAAATTCTTCTTGAGTACCCCACGTGCTCAAGTTTAATTCTCATTCTCTTGAGTACCCCACGTACTTCAAGTATAATTCAATCTTCTTGAGTACCCCACGTACTTCAAGTTATATATCAATTTTGTATGGTATGAATTTTATGTAAATACAGTATTTCTGTAATTATCAGATTGTTAATGGGTTGCAAAGCCATTAACATGTGGCACGACATAGGAAGTCACCAAACCTAAGGCATTTAATTTAGAATAGTTTAAATACGAGTTCTAAGTGTTATACCTCTAGCTCAAGGCTAGGGAAGGATCTATGCGCAAAAGAGGTGGATAAAAGCAAAGTAGAGAGGTCCTTCGCGTTCCTCTTGCTCCAAGCTTCCTAATACGTGATCCTTGTTGCTTGAATGATCTTGGAATGGCAAGAATCAAACTTGAAAAATTGATGGATGGATGTGTGTGTGTTGCCGTGAGCTTGAGAGAGCAAGAGAGAGAGTTCTTGTTGAGTGTTGTGAAGTGTAAGTGTTAAGTGTGCTAACCTTTGATCTTATAGGCAATCTTAGTGTGCATTAACCAAAGGTTCATGTGTAGGCTAGATCTTATACACATGATTAAAATAATTACACAAGGACAAGGTATGTCCCCCTAAGGGGATGGTTTCGGTTGAGAGGGGGGGGGGGGGTCCTTGGTTGGTTTGTAACTAGATAATTAGGATAAAGGTTAGGTTAAGTAGGTTAGTTAAGTGTTTAACCCCGTTACTAATGTGAAGCGTGTTATGACGGGTGTTAGGGTAATCAGGGACCCTAACTAGCTCAGAAAAGATAAATAATGTTATTAACAATATTTTCATGTTCCGGGTATTGTCCGGTTGTTCGGTTAGACACTGATTCGTTAAAGTGCTAAATTACACTTCTTAGTGTCTTTTAAGTACCTTTCTTGTACCCTTTCAATTCCCGTCACTTAGGGAAATATTCTGGATAATAAAACGACATTTCTGCATAATATTTATATGTTCAAATGCTGAATTATTGCTGATTTGTATAAATTCTGCACTTAAAGTGCGTTTCGGGTGCTTTTTAGTGCTTATTTTTGCTTTCGTATTGCATATACATTAACCCTTGTATGTACTCTTGGGTTTTAATGCATTCTTGTTGTCGGACCTACACCTAGGCTCCAATTTTATTGTCTGACTGCTTTCTGCAGTTCAGTCGACACAGTGTGTCTTACCGGTGAGTTTACTATTGACGCAACGCTCTCGTTTATGCATAAAGCAATATTCTGTAGTATACAACATGCATGAATTCACTTGTTTAATCATGTGTTCAGCCATTGCTGACAATTAAACTCATAATTGCAGTCATTAAGCAATAATTATAGTGTACGGAAATTACCGGTTTGTGCCAGTTGTCACACTTAATGTAGTAGCTGATGCTTTAAGTCGAAAGTATCATGAAGAGCCAAGAAAAGTACGTTCTCTTACATTAAATCTGTAGATAGATATAAATGAACAAATTAGAGCCGTACAAGAATCAGTAATCAAGGACGATACTAAAAAATTGAAAAGAATGATTAAGGAACTAGAACAAGGTACATATGGGATTTGGAGATTCCATAAGAAAAGGATGTGGATACCCAAACTAGGAAACCTACGCCACCAAATATTAGAAGAAGCCCATAAGTCTAAGTATACGATGCATCCTGGAAGTGATAAGATGTATCAAGATTTAAGAAAGAATTTCTGGTGGATAGGAATGAAAAAGGATATAACAGCTTATGTTGCTAAGTGTCTAACCTGTTCACAGGTTAAAGCTGAGCATCAGAAACCCTCAGGCTTGTTGCAACAGTTAGAAATGCCTGTTTGGAAATAGGAATTGATAACAATGGATTTTGTTACCAAATTACCCAAGACACGAAAAGGTAATGATACAATCTGGGTGATTGTAGATAGGTTAACAAAGTCTGCTCATTTCTTACCGATGAAGGAAACCTTCTGTATAGAACAGTTAGCCAAGTTATATGTAAATGAAATAGTTTCATTACATGGAATTCCTTTATCTATTGTGTCTGATAGAGATAGCCGTTTTACTTCTCATTTTTGGACAAGTTTCCAAAAATCAATGGGAACCAAGTTAAATCTAAGCACCGCTTATCATCCTCAAACGGATGGACAAAGCGAAAGGACAATTCAGACGATGGAAGATATGCTTAGAGCTTGTGTAATTGATTTCGGAGGAAATTGGGACGATCATCTACCATTAATAGAATTTTCCTATAATAACAGCTATCATACCAGTATTAATGCTGCACCTTTCGAAGCACTTTATGGACGAAAGTGCCGAACTCCAGTCTGTTGGGCAGAAATTGGAGAAAAACAATTGTCTGGACCTGAAATCGTACAAGAAACTACGGACAAGATTATTCAAGTCAAGGAAAGACTAAAAGCAGCACGTGATCGACAAAAGAGTTATGCTGATAACAGACGAAAGCCATTGGAATTTCAAGTAGGAGATAAGGTTTTATTAAAAGTTTCTCCTTGGAAAGGAGTGGTAAGATTCATCAAAAGAGGAAAGCTAAGTCCCAGGTACGTTGGACCTTTTGAGATTATTAAAAGAATAGGATCAGTAGCTTATCAGCTACAACTGCCAGAGGAAATGGCAGGAATATATAATGTATTTCATGTATGTAATCTCAAAAAGTGCTTAGCCGATGAATCATTAATGGTACCTCTTAAGGATATAGAGGTAAATGAGAAGCTTAAGTTTGTAGAGAAGCCTCTACAGATTAAAGACAGGAAAATCAAGAATCCCAAACACAAGAGATTAGTTCTGGTCAAAGTAAAATGGGATTCCAAGAGAGGACCAAAGTATACTTGGGAGCTTGAATCAGAGATGCAAAGGAAATACCCACACCTGTTTCAGTAGACCTCGAGGACGAGCTCTAAAACAAGGTGGGGAGGATATAACAACCCTCCTAAAATATTTCCGACACTCTTAAAATATTTGGAACATCCCTATACGTTCTAAAATATACCCCGTATACGAGAAACGACCTTAAATACCTTTAATTTCATAAAAATTAAATAAAAACAAAATTTAAAGGTCGCTCGCGGGGCACGACGCCCTTCACTGACCGAGTCGCGGACCGCGACAGCTAAACAACCAGGCGGAACCCTAGCGTGCCACGTGGCATCATCGTGTCAACCCTACACTTGTGACCAGACAAAGCTATGCCCTAGATCCCCTAGCACGCGGGCCGCGAAGAAGTAAGCCAAGGCTTATGCGGGGCGCGAGAAACCATCGACCAGACCTTATAAATTGGGAACATCGGCCTTCAGTCCAACCCGCTCACAATTCACAATTCTCTCTCAATTTCTGTAGCGTAGAAATTATACCGAGTATTATACCCACTAAAATAGCAAAGCTCTGCCTCATTGTAAGTATTTTAACCCCCGGTTACGTATTAGATACGATGCCCGATTGATCTAGTGCTCCGTAACGGCTGTTGAGGCTCTGCCCGACGTAGTCATTGGAGTTCTGTCTCGGGGAGGGTATAACTAATGTAAATTGGGTTATTATACTAACGCGTGTTCATTTTTTAATTAATAGATTATAACAAAGAAGTCACAAAGGAAAAACCTAAAATAGCAATGTGACTTTATCCTCTTTTTGTAAACCTTTTTGTGAGTAATCCTCTTTTTTGTAAACTGTTTTTGTAAAACCTTAATTGTTTTAAAATATAATTAGCAGTGATTGAGTCTTTGTATTTCTTCAATTACTGCCGGTATGTTGGGGTTTTGTATACAAAATGTGGAACACGTTACTATTGGACAACGAGATAGCCAATGAGTAATATGACCCACCAGTCAGGATTGACAGTACTGAATGAGTAATTGTGTATATATAAACATTGTAATCGCTCTCAATACTGTGAAATGATAAAACTTGTTTTGATTAAACTGGGATTCACTCACCAGTATTTCCCACTGACAAAATGTTTTTAAACGCGTTTCAGGTAACAAAATGCGAAAGCCAAATAGAAGCCAACTGGACAGCACTAAAGGCTTGGAAAATGTGGCTATAAAAGTTACCTAAATAAAGAAGATGTTTTATTTAAATAAATTAGGGTTTATCCCTATAAACATGTTTGTAATGGAAACTTGGGTTTTACCCATGTGTTTATTATTATAAAAATGTGGTATTTTACTCTGATAAAATATTTCCTAACTACGGTCCTGATATAAATTCCGCTGCCAAAATGATAAATATCGATACCACTAAATCTGAGCTCGCGGCCGCCTGTTCCCAGGAGATAGGGGTCGGGGTTGTGACAGAGAGTGAAGATAAACTTGCTAAAGAAAAACAGTTTAATGTTGATCGGCAAAAAGAGTGGGAGACAGCTTGTGAACGGACTAACCGGGAAATGAAATCCGCTCGGTGACGAGATTGTGAGGTTGAATGGTGAGAAAACCAAACTGAGTGATGAACATGAACAGGCTGTTGCCTTGTATAAAAAAAGAGAGAATGAATATATCCAACGTATTGCAAAGTTGGAAAAGATTGGTGCTGAGAAAACTATGGAGAGCAAAGCCTCCGAGATTTTGGCTGAAGAGGATAACGCTGATTGCAAGTGGTTACTTGCGCGAGCGTTCCCTTGGTATGTTTTCTTGTTGCTTTGCTTTTTCTTTACGTCTGTTCTGATGTCGTGCATCTTTTCTTCTTGCCTTTGCAGATTGTTGATCGAATAGTCAAATCTGATGAATTGGCAACCTACATGTTTGAGCTTGGAGGTGCTGCTTATAATAAGGATGGGTATAGTGAGGGTAGGGTGGCGGCTGCAATTAATGAAAAGGAGTATCATTTTGATTTATACAAAGAAGATTGCACCGCTGCTTACGCCGCCAAGCGTCGAGAATATGAGTTTCTTGAATTCGCTATTGTCAAAGCTGTTGGAAAGTTATCCAGAAAGACTGATGTTGTTGAAACTCTCAAAAAGGCGCTTGGTGAACAGGATGTGGAGGTTGGGGATGCTAGTACCAGCCACCAAGTTTAATTGACGATTTCCGGCTTGTATACCGTGTATGGGCCTGTCGGCCTAGTAATCTTTGAACAATTTCCTACCTGTTATGTCTGTGAGCAATTTACTGCTTTGCTTCTGTGGTTTTTGATACATTCATCACAATTTTGATATATATGATGCTAACCTTTAGGTTGCTAGTTTGTTTATGTGAATTTTATTTTAGTTACAATATGTGCATATGTTCGATTGCTTTGATTAGGTATCGCGAATGAATGATGGTTGTGACAGGTTATAGTGTGTTGGTCACTTTGGCTTTACACTTTGTTGTGTTAAGCTCGAATGACTTTTCAATGTTCATTCTGTCGTTATGTGCGTAGTTTATTCGCGTGTACGAACTGATCGTTTAACAGGTTATTGTGTTTTGATGACCCGGCTGTGCTCAGCCTTGGAGGTCTTCAATGTTTATTTTACCTTGTCTACGATGTTTTCGTGTATAAGTGGTCACGAAGTAATAATTGGCTGACAGGTTTTGATTGTGTATACTTGACCTGGCTGTGCACTTAGTCATGATGAGCCTTGGAGGTCTACAATGTTTTCTGTCGTTAAGCCATTGATGTTTTCATGTATGCCCAAAGTAATATATGCAGTTGTAATAAAAATTCACAGAAGATAAGATAACCAACACTTCTTGTATTAAAGATGACTGTGTTGGGTGCATGGCCATACATTAAAGGGAAAAATAAAGATCATCGGCCAATTACATATAACATTTCCTTAGCTGTTGGGCGTTCTAGGTTCTGGGCACTTCTTTGTTGTTGAGCGTGTGTAGCTTGTACGCTCGTTTCCCAAGGACCTTGTCCATGACGTAGGGCCCCTCCCATTTTGGAGCCAGTTTGACCGGTCTTTCGGCATTAGATGCCTCGTTGTTTCTCAAGACGTAGTCCCCAGGGTTGAAAGTGCAGACTCTAACCTTGCTGTTGTAGTATTTCTACAGCTTGGTTTTGTACTTTGCTTCATTTATTGCTGCCATTTCTCTTCTTTCCTCTAAAAGGTCCAGATCTAACCTTCTTGCTCTTCATTGTTGATGGCGTTCATTGATAGCATCCTTGGGGATGGCAAGCCGATTTCCGCAGGTATCACTGCTTCAGACCCATATACGAGACTGAATGGTGTCTCCCCATTACTTGTCTTTGGCATTGTTCTGTGGGCCCATAAGATGCTGGGTAATTTATCAACCCATCCTCTTCGCTATGTACCAAGCCTTGATTTTCTGCCATCAACGATGCTCTTGTTCACTGCCTCCACTTGCCCATTTCCTTGTGGGTGTGCCACCGAGGGAAAGGTATGTTCGATGTTCAGCTCTTTGAACCAATTCTAGAGGTCTTCAGCAGCGAGTTTGTTCCATTGTCGGTTATGATTCACAGAGTTAGGCCAAAACGACAGATTATTTGCTCACAAATGAACCTTTGAACCACTGTAGATGTGGTTGATGCTATTGCTTTCGCTTCCACCCATTTGGTAAAATAGTCTACAGCGACTATGATGAACTTTACTGCTCCCGAGGCTACAGGGAAGGGACCAACCATGTCTATTCCCCACTGTTGAAACGGCCATGCCGTTGTGACGGGAACCAGCTCGTTCTTTGGGCGCATGGTTTTTGGAGCGTGTCTCTGACATCCACTTCACTTCCTCAAGATCTTGACTGCATCTAAGCGCATTTCCGGCCAGTAATAGCCTGCGTTCATTACCTTTGCTACTACCATTCTTGGACCTGCGTAAATGCCATAGATTCCCTCGTGTACTTCACGAATTAAGTAATTGGCATCTTCTGGATCTACGCAACGTAGCAATGGTCCAAGGTATGATTTCCTGTATAGGATGCCATCGGACATTTGGTAGTGCTCTGATTTGTACTGTATTTTTCTTGCTTCTGCCTTGTTCTCGGGCAAGATTCCAGATTGGAGGTACATGATTATTGGAGTCATCCAAGATGTTGATCTTAGTTGGATTGCGTTGACTTGCCTTAATGGTACTGATGGGTTGCTTAGGACTTCGACGCGCACGTCTTTAGCCAGGTGTTGAAAACTGGTCGATGCAAGTTTACTTAGTGCGTCTGTGGGTTTGTTCTCGCTTCTCTTGATGTGATGTACCTTGAAGGAGGCGAAGCTCTGAAGCAGGGCTTTTGCTTGCTCTAAGTACAATGCCATGACATCTCCATTTGCGTCATACTGCCAGTTGATCAGGCCGGCTACGAGCATTGAATCGACGTGTGCTTCTATGTGTTTGACCCCCATTTTGATTGTCAACTGTAATCCAGCCAGGAAAGCTTCATATTCGGTGTCATTGTTCGTACTTTTAAAATCCAGTCGGATGGCGTAGGTGAATTCATGTTTTTCTGGGCTTACCAACCTTAGGCCTGCCCCTGCTCCATCTTCGTTGGATGCGCCATCTGTATACAACAGCCATGGCTCTTCGGAGTGTTGTGTTTCTGCTTTCTCCATTGCTTTGCATTCTCTATCTTTATCGTCAGGTACTTCTATGAGGAAATCAGCTAGCACATGACCTTTGATTGCTGGCCTTGGTCTAAAAACCACGTTGTGGCCTCCCAATTTGATGGCCCACTTTGCTAATCTTCCTGATATCTCCGGTCTTGCTAGGATGTTTCCGATATTGTAATTTGTCAGGACTTGAATAACATGGTTGGCAAAATACCTGTGCAACCGTCTTGATGCATGGATCAGTGCTAAGACCAGCTTTTCCATGATGGCATACCTTGTTTCTGGTGTCTGTACGCCTTGTCGATTAACCAAAAGAACTGCCCCCACTGCTTTTTCTTATGCTGACAGGTACATGACCAATGGCTCGTCTTTCATTGGGGTTGTTAGATTTGGCAAGCAGATCAGACAGTCTTTCATTTCTCTGAACACATGTTCTGCTTCTGGAGTCCAAAGGAACTGGTTTTTCTTTACAAAGTTGCGGAGGGTTTTGATAAATGGTAACGATTTCGCTGCATGATTGGCAAGGAAACGATTCAACGCTGCTAAACGTCCAGCCAATTTCTGCATTTCTTTTATCGTCGATGGGGAAGGCATTTTCTCTATTGCTTGCACTTTCTCGAGATTGACCTTGAACCCATCTTTGGTGACGATGAAACCCAGGAATTTCCCTTCCTCCATTCCGAAGGAACACTTTGCTGAATTTAACTTAATATTTACCCCTCGCAGCGTGTCGAATGTTTTCTGAATGTTTACCAGCATCAGATCTTCCTCCTTACTCATGATGACTAAGTCATCCTTGTAAACTTCGATGTACTTCCCGATGGCATCACTAAATGTTTCGTTCATTAACCTCTGATACGTTGCTCCCGCGTTCTATAATCTAAAGGGCATTTTTGTGTAACAATACAGCCCTGTTAGCGTGCGGAATGCAGTCTTGTCTTCGTCCTGGATTGCCATCTGCACTTGATGGTATCCTTTGTAACAGTCGAGAAAGCATTTCAATCGGAAGGACGCCAGTGAATCGATCTTTTCATCTATCTCGGGTAAATCGTAACAATCGCGCGGGCAAGCTTTGTTCAAATCTTTGTAATCCACGCACATTCTCTATCCACCATTTCCTTTCGGGTCCATTACTGGGCTGGCTACCCAGGTTTGGTATCTTACTTCTCTGATAATGCCAGCATTCCGCAGCTCCGTGATTTGTTCTTGCATGGCTTCATATTTTATGTCTCCTAGGTGACGTTTGGTGTGCACCACTGGTTTGGCGTTTTCAGCGACGTTCAACCTGTGTTCTACTATATGTCATGGAACGCCAACCATATCGGCCGGTGTCCAGGTGAGCACGCCCATATTCTTGAACAACAATTTTTTGAGCGATGCACGCGTGAGTTCTGACATCGCTGGACCCAAAGTGATTGTTTGCTCTGGGTATTCTCTGTTTAAGATCCACTTCGCTAGTTCTGCATGCGGAGTGGGCTTACTTGTCTTTGTAGGGCGCACTTCGTCGGTTACGAGAACCTCTTTACTTTCATAGATTATGGCTATACCTGTTTCTGTTGGGAAACCAACTACGGAGTGTGGTCCTGAACAGATCATGCTGAAATCACCTTGGGACTCTCTCCCCAAAAGGATATCGTGTTTTGAATTTACTGGCAAAACCATGAACATGACTTCTTCCGTCCTTGAATTCTTCCCATCTGAGAGTAGCACCGGGAAAGAGATCTGGCCAAGAGGAAAAACGGCTTCGTTGCAGAAACCAGTGAGTGGATAATCCACTGGCTCTAAGCGCGCTTTATTTTCTTGGTCCATTTGATTGAAACATTGTTCGTAAATGATGTCCGCGGTGCTCCCAGGATCTATAAAAATGTAATCAGTCTGGTAAAGACCAAATACACCAGGAATGACTATAGGTCTTCTTTCTCTTGGACCGCCTCATACTACTGGAAAGACAACTTACCTCTCGCGCCAGGAGTAATCCTGGGTGCGCTTGTTGTAGTTTTTCCTCGGTCTCCTCTGACCTCCTTGGATCATGTGTGTTTCCAGCTTTCGAAGTTTTTTGTTATCTGGACCCTGTTCCCTTCTTTGGATTTGTCGATTGTCTCTTTTTCCTCCCTTGACCAAGTGGGTGAGCTTGCCACCTTTCAGAGCTCGTTCTATCTCTTGCCTCAAACTAATACTGTCATCTATCAGATGGTCGGTATCTTTATGGAATTCACAAAAGATATTTGGGTCTTGCCCTGTGACAACCGTCAATTTTCCATATATCCATACAATAATTAAACAGTAAATTGTATCTCAATGACTATGCCTGATTTGAATTAATAACATGAATGATTTCTGATTATTATCATGTACATAAAAGTGCATTACATGTTGCATGATTTCATATCATTATTGCATGCAACACATTATGATTCAATTAGTGCACGAAACAAAGTTAGCACAGTTATCAGACAAACTAGAAGTACTGGCGGGAGTTCAGTACTCAGGCAGACATGATGTTAAGGCACACAATAAGCCCGAAACCAAGAGTTACACTATTATAGTGTATAGGAAAGTAGGGATCATAAAACTGTCTTCCTAGAGATAGTTTAAGTGCCGGAAAGTGACTAAAACTTACAAAAACTGCAAAATTCTGCATTTTCAGCAAAAATCAGCATTCTAACACTAAAATATTATGCAGAATTATGGTTTAAAGGTCCAGAATACCTTCCTTAGTGTCGGGAATCAAAACTGTCATAAAAGGGAACATAAAGCACACTAAACTACGTAATTTAGCACCTTAATGAACCGGTAGCCAACCGAACAACCGGACACTACCCGAAACACCAAATTTTCACTAGAAGCACTGTTTTAACATTTCCGAGCTAGTTATGGTCACCGAACATCATAATACATCTTATAATCCCTAAACACTTATAACACTAAACATTTTACTTAGAAACTAACTAACTTAACCAACTAACATTTGAATCTCAACTATACCCCCCCTCATTTTGACGGTCACCATGGGTGGACCCAGCCATGGATTTTGTTGAATTGTTTAATTGATTTGTTCTTGGCTTTAGAAACATATTACCCACAATATTTTGAAAATGTTGGAGAACTTGTTTATATTAACCACAAGACCACCATAACTCTCATTTCACCACATCACAACTTCACCCTTCTCTCCCTTCTCCCTTGCTCATGGCCGTAACCCACCACCCACACTCTCACCATCTTCACTCCAATATCATACAATCCAAGGTGATTCTAAGGTTATAGGAGCTAAGTTAAGGAGCTTGGAGGCATTGGAGCTTGAAGGACCTTCACCATAAGCTTTTATTCACCTTGTTCATAATCTTCTTCATCCTTGATTCTTTCCTAGCCCTTGTGCTAGTTTTAAACCTCTTGTAACTTGATTTTACTTCTCATTTTGATAGTTAAAAGATTATGTAAGTTGTTAAACATAAGAATCATGAAGAAACAAGAAGATAATCTTTCACATAAAGCTTACTAACATAAGAATCTATGTTGATTTAGTGTATGTATGATGCTTGATTGTTGATTTCTTGTGATTATGATGTTGATCATTATAAGAAGCTTGCTAGATTGTGATTAAACACATGATCTAGCAAGTGAGAGGATGAATCTTGTGAAAATCAAAATGATCATCCTTTATGTGGAACATGAACTTGAAAATGAAGATGTTTTTTGTGTATAATGATGATGGATACATGTTATAAGTCTTGTAAATGGACGATTACAAAACTAATTTTCTCAAGAAACCAGAGTTATTTACAAGATTTACATAACCATGATTTTTAAAGAAACTAATCATGTTTTTAGTGTTAAATCAAGGATAGAAACATGTTGCTAACAAGAAAAATACAAGAAGTAATATTTTTAGAAAATCTTCATACAAGTTCTAAAAGACTAAATTTCACAAGAAAGGGATTTACAAACAAATGACCATATTTTTAAGGGTAACTAAACTTACTTAACAACATATTAAGTTACTACAAACTTTTACAAAATTTCAAGTTCATGATGTTGTGTAAATTGCATGATTTTGGCTCGTGGTAAGTTTTGATTGTTTTGTTGATGATTGATGATGATTTTAAAAGAAAGTGATATGCTTTTAAAGCATGGAAACCTCCATTTTTAAGGGGAAACTATGGCAAAAATTTTGTAGAATTTAAACACTTAGAAAAATATTTTTTTGACAAGTGCTTACAAGTAAATTTTAATCAAGGTTTTCATATAAAAATTTGCCATAATTTTTGTTACAAAAATTACAAATATCGGAGGTTGATTTTTGATAAATAAAAGTGACTAAGTATATATTTAGAGAAATATATATATATTTAGATGTCACATTTGTGTGTTACTTGTATATTATGTGTATTAGTTATATTATTTTAGGAACTTGAAAATAATATAACACACCAAAATACCAAAATTGTAATACAAAACAGGAAAATTGGATTTAATTAATCCCAACTTGTTCAATTTGGTCGATAATAATTCCAACTCAGTTATTCACCGATAATAATCCGAGCATTCAAGCCGCACCGTTCGAAGCTCTTTATGGCCGCAAGTGCCGCTCACCGTTGTGTTGGGCAGATGCTGGAGATAGACAGATGGTTGGTCCCTAACTGGTTCAAGAAATGACCGACAAGATCATGCAGATCCGGGAGCGCATCAAGGCAGCTCGTGATCGACAAAAGAGCTACGCAAATCAAAGACGGAAACCTTTGGAATTCGAAGTAGGAGACATGGTTTTGTTGGAGGTCTTACCTTGGAAAGGTGTAGCACGATTTGGTAAACGTGGCAAGTTAAATCCACGTTACATTGGGCCATTCAAGATATTGGAAAGGGTTGGTACCGTCGCGTAAAAACTAGAATTACCAGAAGAACTAAACGGTGTTCTGTTGGTGCATGCGTCTGTCGACTTCGTCTTGTATCGAGTCTTGTATTGTATTAGATAGATCAGGGCACGCAAAACGAGAAAAGTGTATTTGTGGGTATTTCGTACGAAATTACACCTAGGTAATTTCGTATGAAATTAGATGGTAATTTCGCACGAAATTAGATTTCGTGTGAAACTAATTTCGCTTGGACTATTCCGTGCGAAATTACCTTGCCTATAAATACTAGGTGTGCCAAGTCATTTGTAACTTTCCGGTTTGAGAGCCGAAGTGCTGCCGAAGTGTCTACTCGCTGTAAATCTTTGTCAAATTAATCAATAGACAGTTTAAAGTGAATATCTAGCTGAATTGAACTTGATACGTTTGTCTCCGCCTCTCGTATTGAGCAAAACTCTTCTGATCGACTCGTTTGGGTCAGAAAACGATCCTACAAGTGGTATCAGAGCTCAGGAGGAAGAGTTCTTACCAATTCAGCTGCAAAATCTGATTTCTACACCTTCTTTTCAAAATTAATCAAAATTTCACGGTCAAAATGTCTTGAATTTCACATTTTATACGCGCAATAGTGTTTTAACAAACCCTTGAAAGTTTCAGACTTAAAATCGGACAAAAACCTAATCAATTTTGGCAAAAACAGCTCGAGATGATGACATCAGCAGTATTTCGTACGAAATAAGCCTTATTTCGCACCAGATTGTAATTTCGTTTGAGAGTTCCACACGAAATTAGTTATTTCGCATCAAGTTGGTATTTCGTTTGAGTATTTCACACGAAATCACCTATTTCGTTTGAAAGAGTGTTATTTCGCACGAAATCAGTGATTTCGCACAGGATTGGTATTTCGTTTAAACAGGGTAAATTCGCACCAAAGAGTTATTTCATTTGAAATAGACTGTTTGTGAATTTTTGAAAACCGAATCATGGAAGAGGAATTTTACGATGCCTTTGCTACTCCGATTAGTATTGTCCAACACACAATGTTAGAAAATGAAACGGGTACCATGCAAAAACCGCCAAAGCTCATGAACATCGAGGAGTATAAAGGATGGGAAGAATGATTTGAGAATTGGGTACAAGCAAATTACTTGGATGCTTGGGAATATGTTGAAACGAAATATGTTAGACCAATGACTGATGATGAGGAGATTATTGCAATTAAAGATCTAAGTGCAGAAGAGAAAAAGAAATACAAAGATGAAAAGATGATGACGAGTTTATTGCATCAAGCTGTTAAGGAAGATATCTTGGTTTTATTGCAACACAATGGAATGGCATATTCAATCTGGAAAGCATTAAAATCAAAGTTTGTTGGAAGTAAAGAGATGATTAAGAATAAAAAATCACTTTTGAAAAAAGAATTCGATTTATTTCGTGGTTTGAGAACTGAGAGCACCAAGCAGATCATTGAAAGATACTGCAATTTGTTAGTCAACATGAAGAGAGTGAGCATCACAAAAGATAATGAAGAATTGATTGAAAAACTGGCTGATGCATTGCCACATGAAACTTGGGGCACATATCTCATGATGTTGAGAAATAAGAAAGATTTTAGCAATTTGACACTGAGTAAGTTCATTGAAAAACTTGAAGCTCAGGAAATGGAACAAAGAAAGATTTCAAGAATGAAAGATTTTGATGGAGAACAAGATATCGGTCTTTATTACAAAGGAGGTATTAGTGATAAGACCAACATGTCACCAAAAGTTGAGACTGCATTCAATGCTAAGAGTTCGTCTGGAGGTTCATCTAAAGGATCAAACAGCAAAACAATTTTTTCTTCATATCCATCATTTGATCCAAACTTGTCAACAACAAAGAATGGCAAGATGATTCAATGCAACATTGTATTAAACCTTGAAAATGATCAAAAATTTTCGGAAGAGGTTGCAAAAAGTCACATGTCTTTGTTGGGAACTGTGCTGGAATCATATGGAAGTCTAGTAGCAGGAAAGATCGGGAATCCAATGTTGACAAAAGAGGATTACGGTCAGATTGATGCTGAGGAGATGGAATTGATGGATATAAAGTGGTGTTTGGCGAGTGTTTTGAGAAGAGCCGAAAAGTTTAAACAAATTACGGGAAGAGATGATTTCCGTGATGCAAATGTTTCTACTTTAGGTTTTGATAAATCTAAAGTTACTTGTTTTCATTGCAGGGAAAAAGGACACTTCAAGAGAGAGTGCACAAATCGCGAAGCAAGTGGAGCTCAAAATCCGTTCAACAACAATGATTATTATCGGAAAGCAATCTATCATCAAGTTGCTCAACAATCACATCAACAACAACCACAAACTGCTCATGCCAGGAAGGAGATTGAAGAATCATCAAAGAGAGCCTGTATGGTGAATCAAGAAGATAAAAAATCTTCAAAAGGATTCAGTTGGGACAAATATGTTTCAGCTAATAGCAAAGCATGTCTGATAAATCAAGATGATGAAAAATTATCAGAAGGTTTTAGCTGGAAAAATTTCAGTTGGGATGACTATGATCCTAACAAAATTCCAAATCACAAAGCTTGTGTTGCTCGAGTTGCTGAAGACAGTGATAATGATGATGATTATTATGCAAGAAGAATGGAAGAGCACTTAAGAATGCTAGAGGAGAGTGACAGTGATGATGAAAAAGCTAAAAAGAAAAAGAAGAAAGTTAAAAAACCTGTCAGCAGTGATGATGAATAAGTTCCTGTGATAAGGAAGAAAATAAAAGACATTCCAGTTTTTAAAGTTGAAGCAGAAGTTGATGCACAAAAGATTCCTGTGAAATGTGAGAATTGTGAAGCAGTGAAAAAGCAAAACACTACTTTGATTCACAACATGAACAGATTGAAAGAATCCTATGATGTTCTTAACAAGTTAATGAATCTGTACAATCAAACAAGCAGTGAACAAGCAACAGCTATGAAGACACTTCAAGGAGCTTTCATGACAAAGCAGAAAGTTGTCAACAATTACATTGAGAAATGTGTTGTGTTGGAACAAAAACTGGAAACCCAGAGAATAGAAACAGAAAGAGTTAATAGATTGTTAAAAAGTTACTCATGTACTTCTTATGTTATTGACAGGATTTATCCAACCGTTGAAGGCATGAAGGCATTTGATGAAGAGGAAGTATCTGAAGACAAGAGCTCTGAAAAGAAGGATACTGAAATGAAAGATTCTGGTAAGAAACATTGTACCAGTTACAACAAGTGTCCACTTCCGCTTGAAAATGGATATTCTCCACGAAATCCAAATTCAGAAAGAGTCAAAAAGGCAACCAATTTACAGTGGGAGTCTGAGTCTTCAGAAAATTTGCCAGACAACATCGATGTCACTTTCACATCATCTGACACTGATCATGAGTCCGAATTAATAAAGAAAGTGGTCGATCAGGTGTTGGATAACAATGAAACCGAGGAGTCAAAGTCGGAGTCAAATTCAGAATCAAAGTCTGAAACGCCAAGTCCAACTGTCAAAAAGAGCAAACGGGTTTATAATAAAGAGTTTCTGTTATCAAAATCTAATTTGAATGATGAAACATTCAAAATAGCCTATACTTTGAATGATTCTGACAAATTATATTCTGATGAAGAATTTCCAATAAGAGGTGTTAAAACTGAAATGATAAAAAAGGTTTTCAAATTAACAGAAATTAATATTTCTGAAATAAAAGATGTAATTTTTTCTGAAAATCCAAGACCTTACACCTCAAGAGTTCAACAAAGATTAAACAAGAAAAAGGGTTACAGTTCTGGTTTTCAAAAGAAACCAAACCATAATGGTAATTTCAAAAGAAAAGGATTAGGATTTATTCCACCGAAAAATCATAAAAATGAAAAAACTTATAAACCAAAAACTGTTTTTGTTTCAGGAATATCAACTGAAGAAGAAAAAGAGAAATTGTTCAGAAAGCAAACAAACAAAGAATTCCTTGCAAAGAAGCAAGAGGAAATGAAGAAGGAAGTAGTTCAGATAAAGGAGATAAGAATATGTTTTCAATGCAAAATAGTTGGTCACATTGCCAGGAATTGTCCAAAGGCAATCCAAACGAAACAGAGAGTCTCTGAAAAACTGAAAGAAAAGATTGTTGAGAATGAACCACCAACCAAACCATTTAAAGTTTTCAAAAATTCAAAGTTTGAGGTTGGTGAGTGTTCAAAAGGTTTTTACAAAAGAAAAGCAAATCTTGACAACCAAAAATGGGTTGTTAAGAAATCTGATGATAGTTCTAGCAATGATTCTGATTCATCAAAATCAGAGGAGCTATTTTCAGGCGATGAATCTGATTCCATAAAGTCAGAGGAGCCAAGTGTTGAGTTAAAATTGGAAACATCGGTTCCTCCAATGGATGATGTCAATTTTCCACCATTGAGGGCTGAGAATTTTAAACAAAAAATTGGTAAAATTGAGATTTCGAATCAATTTTTTTCTGAAAAGGAAGAATTTGATGTGGAAAAATCCTTTAGTCCCAAAGTTCAAAATATTTTTGGAAAAATGGTTGATGGGAAGGTCAAAGGGGTAAAGGAATTTTATGAGAAGAAAATGAAGAAACCAGGTAAAGATGGGTCATCCCAGGTTTGTGACTGGGATGGAACCTATTATGATTGAAAACCAGGACTTGCAGGAGCTCCCAGGTTGGTAAGAGTGGAGCAGGAATCGGCATCTTTCTTGAGAAATTCACTTTGGTGATATTTCGACCTACAAGTGGTAGTTGTTCTTAAAATTGTTATATTTTGATTTACAAATGGTATGGTTGGTAAATGAACCTACAAGTGGTTGAAGAAGGTTTTCACCTTCAAGAGGTAAATCAAGGTCATTAAGTTGAACTTGATTTAACTTTCATTCAAGTGGTTGATAAAACAAAGTGATGAATGAATCCCCATTCTTACAAGTGATAAAATCAACAAAACTAATTTTCCTGAAAAACCATTTGATTAAAACAAACTTAAGTGTTTTGAAATCATTATGGGAAAATAGTTTGTTGTAAGGGGGAGTTCTGATTGTTTATGTCAAGTGGATGGCGATTTGAAGTAATTCACAACAGTTGTCACTTTACTTGTATAGTTTGTTTTCAAAATTTTTGTTTAATGATTTTGAATTTTAGGGGGAGTAAGAAATTTCAGAAAATCCAAAAACATTAGAAAATTTAAAAAAGTAAAAAACATGATAAAATCAAAAATGAGTTTTGTTGAGAAAAGAGGAAATGATAGTACATCAGTGGACGATCACAGCATGCTAAAGAATTGGAAAGTTAAAATGTGATAAACGGTCTCACTGATGATGTGCCAGTAGGTTTTTACACATTTAGTAGATTGTGTCGAGATATAAACCTAAATTTCAAACTTGCTTATATCGTGGGGAACATCTCTCGGATATATGGGTAACCCCCGAAATCTTGTTTGAAAGGTCACTCTTTCTGAGATACTAGGTCTTTATACTCAGTGATATCTGGGGTATTATCCCGGGACTTCTGATTTTGCGGAAGCAATGGCCTAGTCCCCGTATAATACTTTTCTGCTTGCTTGAAATATAGCACTACCCTCAGCATAAAAAATGATGAAACATTGCAAAATGCTAATCATGTGCTGTTGAAGAAAAGATTCTCTAAAGGGAACACACCTAAAAGTCGAAGCCATCATCTCTCTGATTTTGCAGAAGCAATAGCCTGAGTTCTCATGGCCCTTGCATTTAACCCTTTACAGATATCATCTAGGTATACCCACCTGTAAGACTGAATAGTGGGATCTGGATACGGGAGTATATTCTGAGGTGGGACAAGCGAATAAGTTCAAGTGCTTAAAACACTAATCTCGTATCTCGAATCAGTTGAACTCTGTGTGAAAATTTAAGTGGATCAGTATACTGACAATCTAAGTGAATCGTTTAGAACTTAAAATGTTTAAAGCTTAACGGTGTTGGTGATTTGTCTCAAAAACTGATATGATCCTCTTACACAAACTCACAAAAATATTGTCTGTAAATATTTCTTTACTGCATTTCTTTATATACAAAAATTCCAAAAAGATTTTAGTGTGTTTTAGCATAATTTTTGAAATTACAAAAAGATTTTCGACAACTGATATTGGAGAGCTGATTTTCAAAATTCCGAGTGCTAAACATGATGAACAGGTTTGGGAGAGTGTGTATGAAGAAAGGTTTACAAGTGGTTTTCAGAGAATAAATAAGTTCTGAATGTTTGCCTACAAGTGGTCATCAGAAATTTTTAAAAGATAAATCATTCTATTTCTGCTTGAGATTTCTAAATTTGTCAAAGTTTAAATTTGAGAAATTTACTTTGAGGTAGAGAATGTGTAGGTTAGCTAGATTCTGATACCTGAGTTGATTGAGAGTCAGGTCACGATCTTGGAACAAGAATTATTCCAGACTGCGATCCCAGCTTATCGAAAGGGGGAGTCTGAAGACAGCCAAGTTCTGATCCTGGAATTGAAATCCTGAGGTTCACGCAATCTGATGATACTAATGAACTTAAGGAATCAAGAGATCTGATCAAGAGAATTAGAGTGAGATAGGAGCCAGGTCGAGAACATGGAGATGAAAAGAGACAGAGATTGAGGATATTTTATATTGTTAGATACTTTGGAAGAGTTCGAGAAGATTGATAAAGACTGAAGATTGAAGACTCGACACTGAAGACTTCGTCAACATTCGAGGGGGAGTCTGTTGGTGCATGCGTCTGTCGACTTCATCTTGTATCGAGTCTTGTATTGTATTAGATAGATCAGGGCACGCAAAACGAGAAAAGTGTATTTGTGGGTATTTCGCACGAAATTACACCTAGGTAATTTCGTACGAAATTAGATGGTAATTTCGCACGAAATTAGATTTCGTGTGAAACTAATTTCGCTTGGACTATTCCGTGCGAAATTACCTTGCCTATAAATACTAGGCGTGCCAAGTCATTTGTAACTTTCCGGTTTGAGAGCCGAAGTGCTGCCGAAGTGTCTACTCACTGTAAATCTTTGTCAAATCAATCAATAGACAGTTTAAAGTGAATATCTAGCTGAATTGAACTTGATACGTTTGTTTCCGCCTCTCGTATTGAGCAAAAACTCTTCTGATCGACTCGTTTGGGTCAGAAAACGATCCTACATGTTCATGATACGTTTCATGTATCAAACCTGAAGAAAAGCCCAACTCAGGAGACAGTTATCATCCTTGTGGATGAAGTGCATATCGACAACACTCTCCAATTCACTTAGGAACCTGTAGAAGTTACGGACTGGAAAGTTAACAAGACTCGGAGAAGTCGTGTTAAGCTTGTCAAGGTTCGCTGGAATTCACGTCATGGCCCAGAGTTCACCTGGGAGCGTGAAGATTGAATGAAATCAAAGTATCCACACTTGTTCCCTAACTCCCCTGCGATTGATAACGCAGCTTAAAATTTCAGGACGAAATTTTATTAACGGGGGGAGAATGTGATAACCGTCAATTTTCCATGTATCCGTACAATAATTAAACAGTAAATTGTATCTCAATGACTGTGCTTGATTTGAATTAATGACATGAATGATTTCTGATTATTGTCATATACATACAAGTGCATTACACGTTGCATGATTTCATATCATTATTGCATGCAACACATTATGATTCAATTAGTGCTCGAAACAAAGTTAGCACAGTTATCAGACAAACTAGAAGTACTGGCGGGAGTTCAGTACTCAGGCAGACATGATGTTAAGGCACAGAATGAGCCCGAAACCAAGAGTTACACTAGTATAGTGTGTAGGAAAGTAGGGATCATAAAACTGCCTTCCTAGAGATAGTTTAAGTGACGGAAAGTGCCTAAAACTTACAAAAACTGCAGAATTCTGCATTTTCAGCAAAGATCAGCGTTCTAACACTAAAATATAATGCAGAATTATGGTTTAAAGATCCAGAATACCTTTCTTAGTGTCGGGAATCAAAGCTGTCATAAAAGGGAACATAAAGCATACTAAACTGCGTAATTTAGCACTTTAACGGACCGGTAACCAACCGAACAACCGGACACTACCCGAAACACCAAATTTTCACTAGAAGCATCGTTTTAACATTTCCGAGCTAGTTATGGTCACCGAACGTCATAATACATCTTATAATCCCTAAACACTTATAACACTAAACATTTTACTTAGAAACTAACTAACTTAACCAACTAACATTTGAATCTCAACTATACCCCCCCCCCTCATTTTGATGGTCACCATGGGTGGACCCAGCCATGGATTTTGTTGAATTGTTTAATTGATTTGTTCTTGGCTTTAGAAACATATTACCCACAAGATTTTGAAAATGTTGGAGAACTTGTTTATATTAACCACAAGACCACCATAACTCTCATTTCACCACATCACAACTTCTCCCTTCTCTCCCTTCTCCCTTGCTCACGGCCGTAACCCACCACCCACACTCTCACCATCTTCACTCCAATATCATACAATCCAAGGTGATTCTAAGGTGATAGGAGCTAAGTTAAGGAGCTTGGAGGCATTGGAGCTTGAAGGACCTTCACCATAAGCTTTTATCCACCTTGTTCATCATCTTCTTCATCATTGATTCTTTCCTAGCCCTTGTGCTAGTAGTAAGCCTCTTGTAACTTGATTTTACTTCTCATTTTGATGGTTAAAAGATTATGTAAGTTGTTAAACATAAGAATCATGAAGAAACAAGAAGATAATCTTTCACATAAAGCTTACTAACATAAGAATCTATGTTGATTTAGTGTATGTTTGATGCTTGATTGTTGATTTCTTTTGATTATGATGTTGATCATCCTAAGAAGCTTGCTAGATTGTGATTAAACACATGATCTAGCATGTGAGAGGATAAATCTTGTGAAAATCAAAATGAGCATCCTTTATGTGGAAAATGAAGATGTTTTTGTGTATAATGATGATGGATACATGTTATAAGTCTTGTAAATGGATGATTACAAAACTAATTTTGTCAATAAACCAGAGTTATTTACAAGATTTACATAACCATGATTTTTAAAGAAACTAATCATGTTTTTAGTGTTAAATCAAGGATAGAAACATGTTGCTAACAAGAAAAATACAAGAAGAAATATTTTTAGAAAATCTTCATACAAGTTCTAAAAGACTAAATTTCACAAGAAAGGGATTTACAAACAAATGACCATATTTTTAAGGGTAACTAAACTTACTTAACAACATATTAAGTTACTACAAACTTTTACAAAATTTCAAGTTCATGATGTAGTGTAAATTGCATGATTTTGGCTCATGGTAAGTTTTGATTGTTTTGTTGATGATTGATGATGATTTTTAAAGAAAATGTTATGCTTTTAAAGCATGGAAACCTCCATTTTTAAGGGGAAACTATGGCAAACTTTTTGTAGAATTTAAACACTTAGAAAAATATTTTTTTGACAAGTGTTTACAAGTAAATTTTAATCAAGGTTTTCATATAAAAATTTGCCATAATTTTTGTTATAAAAGTTACAAATATCGGAGGTTGATTTTTGATAAAAAAAAAGTGACTAAGTATATATTTAGGGAAATATATATTTAGATGTCACATTTGTGTGTTACTTGTATATTATGTGTATTAGTTATATTATTTTAGGAACTTGAAAATAATATAACACACCAAAATACCAAAATTGTAATACAAAATGTTACCAAGAATTCCAAGAAAACAAATATATAATTTATACCCGAATATTGGACAAACCGAACAAGGACTATGGGCTATATATATATATATATAGGGTAAGGTTCATGCGAGAACCACCTTTATTGCGAGAACCGCGAGAACCAATGTGAACACAACCTAAAATAGCTAAATAAACCTAAAAAAAACCTAACCCCCACCCCCCCCCCCCCAAAAAAAAAAACCTAAATCCCCCCCACCCCCCCCCCCCCAAAAAAAAAACCTAACCCCCCCCCCCAAGCTAAAATGCTAAAAACTAAACCCCCAAAAAACCTAAAAAAATCAAAAAAAAAATCTAATTTTTTTTATTTTTTATGTTAATATCGCTACTTTTAGTAGCCAAAAAAAAAAAATTTTTTTAAATTTTTTTTTTTTTTTGCTACGAAAAGTAGCGATTTTTTTTATAAAAAATATTAAAAAAAAATTTGTGTTATTTTTAGCTATTTTTAGGCATTTTTGGTTGTGTTCACATTGGTTCTCGCGGTTCTCGCAATAAGGGGTGGTTCCCAACGGATCTTTGTCCTATATATATTCCGGAATTAAAACCATATATGTTTTGACAAATGAGTTAAACGGTATTTTGGAAACCGGAGAAACGGGGAAAATATGGTTTTTACAAGTATTACAAGATATATCATATTTTATCAAGTAGAAAATATATTATTTTTGAGTGGAGAAAAATATATATATTTTCTTGAACAATTTGAAGATATATTATTTTTGGAGAAAATATATATTTTCTTAAACAAATTAAGAATATATTATTTTGGGTGAAAAATAGAATTATAAATATTTTCTAAGTTAATCTTGAAAATATATTATTTTTGAGGTTTATATAAAAATATAATTATTTTTGCCAAGGAGGATTTATGGATAATTTTCAATAAAAGTTTTCTTAAAATACATATATTTTAAGAATACAAAATGGTGATTTTTAGTTGATTAAAAATAAAATTCCAGAAAGTTTAATACAAAGATTAAGTATAAAATACTTAATGAATACAAGAAAATACGTATTCTCGTACGTACAAATACACACCGGAATACGCCTCCAATACTTGGAAAAATACATTAGTAAAAAATACACAAATACAAGTACACCCATACTTGGGAGAATACATATGTATAAATACCTATTATACCAAGTTAAAGTGTATCATTTTAACAAATATTCTAAATAATTGATAAATATAATTTAAGTTAAAATATTATTATTTTAACCAATAATTATATACTTTGGAATAATTCAATGAACATCCAACATATAACTCAAAGGACATTAAGTCATAACAACTAAGACTAAGAGTCGTTACACGACCTAGCCGTCTAATAAAACGTAACACGTGTGTAAGTAGTTGCATGACTTCAGGACAGGACCTTTGAGTTACATCGGACCGCAGAACGCAAGATTGTGAGTTCATGTCCCCTTTTTCTTTAACTGTTTTCGGTTTTGTAACTTCGGGGGTGAAATGCATGTTTACAAATATTTTAATGATTTCAAATGGTATGGTTAGCTAAGGAATGAACTGTTAGATCATGTGAATGGGTAGCCACACACTTAAGACCATTAATCCTCGTATAACGACCGAGGGACATGAGTGATAGATCTATTTGTGTGTTGCGAGCCGCACCCCTGGGCCGGAAGTGGCCGAAGGTGGTGACTATGTCTTCCAGCCGGAAGCCCGGTACAAAATCTGCTAGGTTTGAGCCTTCCTGCACCATTGCACACATATTAATGACCTTACAAATCATTAATCGATCTGTTCATAGACACTTTCATACTAGTTTACAAATACATACTCACAAATGTTCACAAGGTTACTCGTGCACACATACAAAACACATGGACTCGCTCAACTTTTGTTGATGTTTTTAAACTGCATGTATTTCAGGAAATTGATATGGATCTGGCGGGCGTTTCAAAGTTTACAAGTTGTGTTTACAAGAAGTGATGTCATCCCGTTTTGAAGGGTTTGAATTGTGTATTCTATCTTTGATAGGATACATGAATCAAAGCCTTGTTTTACTTATGTCTTTCGTCAAAGTCCTTTATAGAACTTAAAACATTTGGTTGGGTTGTATGATTAAACTTGAAGTCTTTGGTTGGTACAAAAACGATGTGGTTTGTAATATTTTGAATCGTATTAATGGATGAACATCATGGTTTTAATCATATAGTTGTTTGTTATAATTGAATGCAATGATATTAAGCAAGTCACACATCATATGCTTCCACAAAAGTCAGGGTGTGACAGTTTGGTATCAGAGCTTCGATTGTAGTGAACTAGGATTCCTTCTCAAGTCTAGACTACAATCATTAGGGCTCTCTCACGAAAATATTTTCACAAAATATTTTTCATTGCATTTATAAAACGCCAAGATCCATGGAACAAACATTTTACAAAGAAAAGATAAGAAACACGAGCAAGGACCACTAGCCAATGGTTTGGTTTGCATGGGGTAGACTTGTTAAGTTAGAAAAGTCCCACGTAGGAATGACGTGAATACATGATTAAGTGATGCATGTCTTTGTTTACATACACCGAGTGATAGTGGTTAATATATGTGCACATGTCATGATTGTTATGTTACAGGTACCTATGTCGTCGTCTGAGAGCGGATTGTCTGACGCTCATGATCCTATGGCCATCATTTTTGACGATGAGGTAGCTCCAGAGCTGGAGGTCTTTACATCAGATACCGAGGGTGATCCAGATATGTTGTCCGACGACGAGGATGATTTTCAGCCCTTTGCCTTACCGGACTTTGGAGATGACGCACCTATTGCTGATGGCATTCCTGTTGAGGACATTTTTGATTTCCATGCTCCTATCCACGACCACCTCATCATCGGTCACCCTGATGGTGAGCATATTGTTGCACCTATCCTTGATGTTGTTCCCCTAGTGGTCATTCCTCCATAGGATTGGCCCTTCGATGATCTTTTTGATGATGATGTCGATTTGTTTTTGGATGGTCCCCCAGCAGATGCTCAGGGTGATGGGGAGGTTGACGATGTTGTTTTGCTAGATGTACCCCCTCCTATCATACCTGTTATTGAGATATCTTCAGACTCTAGCTCGCACTCCGTTGCAGACTTCTTTGAGTCTGTGACTTTGCCGGCCCTGCAGGCTGCAGGACTTCAGCTCTACGCCACGGATCTAGAGGATGATGATGCGATGTCGGCTGCTCCATCATCCCCTGCTCGAGTCCCTACACCCCCTCACGTCCCAGAGCATATTCCTGATCCATACCCTGTTCCTTTTAGCATACCCGATATTGCACCACTTATCCCAGAGCCGATTCCTGCACCACTTGATCTCCCACTTGTTGATCCCTATGTACCACAGCCCGCACCTGTTGACGTTGCTCACCCACCTCCTGTTGTGACCGATACTCATCATACTGATCTCCCGATCGTATTTCTAAAGGAGATCCCAGCTCCCCGACCAGGGGAAGGCACCTCGGGACATCCCCCGAGTTTTGATCCGTTTGCTACAGCTGACTTTCCTCCTATCCCTCACTTTACACCATCCGCACCAGCATCACTTGATGAGCCCTTCAGGTGGTTCCCACCCTACTCTATGCCTATCTCCGACCCTTATCATCCCTCGCATCACGTTGGGTACACTCGTGATGAGTTACTTTTGTCACTCCAGTTATAGTTCGAGATTTTGAGCTGTAGTGTTCTCTAGCTGGAGTTCGGTGAGGGTGCCAGACGGTCGCCCTGTCCCTTTCATCCTACTTTTATCCCACCATCCTCATCATCAGCTCCTTTTGTACCTCCACCTGCTGCTCCCGCACCTATTCCAGGTTTTGATGCCTGCTTTCTCACCATTGAGCAGCAGATTAGCTTTTTGATTCACCGTGTTTATGAGCTCGAGGAGGAGCTCGCTAATGTCCGCAGTTTGCTCTTCTTCCCTCCTCCTCCTCCTCCTCCGCCATCAGCATCGTAAGTTTTTGGTCTTACGCAGGTACACTACTTTTGGTGAGAACGCTACAATTGAGCCGAGATTATGAAGATATGAAGACCATGTTTTGATAATTACTTTTGTATATTGACAGACTTATCTGACAGGGGTAGGGTGACCCTATGTCTCTTTTGATTTGATACAATTTTAAAAACGATGTAACTTGTGATTGGTTATTAATGAAAGCTCAATAGTCGTGTTCTCATTAAATACATTGTTGGTTTACATGCTCATGCTATGATTATGTTATTGTGCGACTGTTTATTGTGATGATTGCTTACGTTATATATGTACATACGACTCCTAGACAATTATTTATTTATTTAACGAATAAGGCCTGACCTACCCGATCTTCTTACTAGAATAACAATGCCACCTTGAAGAAACACCAATAACGACAACCCACTGCCAAGGACTGAAGCAGAGCTGCAAGAGCCCATCTCACAAGCTATTGCCCAGCACGAGGCCATCCGCTCCGAACATAGCAGTGGTACCTCTGGAAATAACCCCCCAATCAGTAATGTTTAGTCACCTAAGACACATTACAACTCATTTGGATATTTCCAATTGTGCTTTGCCAATGCTTACTGTGAATTGTGTTGCTTGTGTTACAGGCTGTACCTACAAACAATTCTTAGACTGCAAGCCCCTTAATTTTGATGGCACTGGGGGTGCTGTCGCTTTCCTACGCTGGGTAGAGAAAACTGACTCTGTTTTGAGGATGAGCAAATGTGCTCCGGAACAAAGAGTTACGTATATTTCTGGGTTGTTTCTAGACGGAGCGCTTTCGTGGTGGAACCTTCAAGTCTAGACATTGGGTGAAGCTGCTGCATACGCATTAACATGGGATGAACTGATAGAGTTAATGTGCAAAAAGTACTGCTCTCGAGCCGAGATTCAGAAGTTGGAAACGGAATTCTGGAACTTGAAAATGGATGGTCCAAAGGTAGTACTGTATATTCTGCGATTCCATGATTTGTCGAGAGTTGTTCCTTACCTGGTGGAGCCAGAATTTAAAAGGATTGAGCGTTTTATCTGGGGATTGGCACCTCAGATTCTGAGTATGGTGACAGCTTCCAAGCCTCCGACTATCTCTGACGATATTGATTTAAGTGTGGCACTTACCGAGGAAGCAGTTCGGTTGGGAAAGTTTTCGATCTCTGAGACGAAAAAGAAGGAGACTCATGTGGAGTCATCAGGTGATAACAAGAGGAAGTTCACTAGCTTTAAGAAGAGCACTCGAGTGAACAACAACAATGCCAACAAGCGTAAGGATACCAACCAGCCAGCTGAGGCACGAGCTGGCGCTGCAAACGCTGAACCCAAGGGAAAAGGATAGATGGGTACCCTACACAAGTGTGATGTCTTCCAATTTCACCATGCTGGTCGGTGCAGATATGGAAAATGTAAAACTTGTGGGAAAGCCGGGCATTCTAAGGAGACGTGTTGGTATGGAGCAGGACGTGGGAATGGAGGGCATGGTGGTAATGGTAATGGTAATGGTAATCGTGGCGGGAATGGAAATCAGCATGGTAATCAGAATCGGTGTGGAAACGGGAATCAAGCGGGAAATGGAAACCATGGAGGAAACAACAATAACAACAACCAGGGCGGTAATGGGAATGGACGTGGCCAAGGATGTTTTGGCTGCGGTGATTTGGCGCACTTCAAGAAGGATTGCCCAAAGAACAATCAAGCTCGTGGAAGGGTGTTTAACATTGGCGCCAGGGAAGCACGCCATGATCCAAATGTGGTTACTAGTACGTTCCCTCTTAACCAACAATATGCATCTGTGTTGTTTGATACTGGAGCCGATTTTAGCTCCGTGTCCATAGACATTAAGAATATACTTGGTTTAGTTGCGAGTAAGCTAGACGTCCCATATTCGATAGAACTGATTAATGGAAAGTTAGTAGAGGCGAATGAGGTAGTTAAGGGTTGTACTTTGGAACTTGGAGAGCACGAATTTTCTATAGATCTTCTACCAGTTGACTTAGGAAGCTTTGACGTCGTGGTCGGGATGGATTGGTTGTCTAGCAACCGTGCGGAGATAGTTGCCATGAGAAGATCATTCGCATTCCAATGGCGAATGAGGAGACGATCGTGATTCATGGAGAGAAGCATGATACGCCCTTGCGGATCATCAATTGTATGAAAGCACAGAAGTGTTTACATAAAGGATGTGTTGCCTTCCTAGCTCATGATGTGGATAAGAAAGCCGAAGAGCCGAAGCTTGAAGATATCCCAGTGGTGAAGGATTATCCTGAGGTCTTCCCCGAAGACTTGCCAGGGTTACCCCCGCAAAGATAAGTCGAATTTCACATTGACCTGGTTCCAGGCGCCGCGCCTGTAGCCAAGGCACCTTATCGACTTGCGCCATCCGAGATGCAAGAGTTATCCACGCAGCTTCAGGAATTATTGGTCAAAGGATTCGTAAGGCCGAGCTTCTCGCCTTGGGGAGCTCCGGTGTTGTTTGTTAAGAAGAAAGATGGTAGCTTTCGAATGTGTATCGACTACCGGGAGCTGAATAAGTTAACTATCAAGAATCGGTATCTATTACCGAGGATTGATGACTTGTTCGATCAATTGCAAGGATCGAGCTACTACTCCAAGATTGATCTTCGATCGGGCTATCATTAGCTGCGGATTCAAGAGGAGACTATATCGAAGACTGCGTTCAGGACTCGTTATGGATCCTATGAGTTTCTTGTGATGCCGTTCGGATTGACTAACGCGCCAGCAGTATTTATGGACTTGATGAATCATGTATGTATGCCATGTCTTGATAAATTCATGATTGTATTTATCGATGATATTCTGATTTATTCACGGACGAAGGAAGAGCATGAGCAACATCTCAGAGCCATTCTGGAACTACTAAAGAAGGAGAAGCTCTACACTAAGTTCTCAAAATGCAAGTTTTGGATTCGCGAAGTACAGTTCCTTGGTCATGTGGTAAACGAGAAGGGTATACATGTGGATCCCACAAAGATTGAAGCAATAAAGAACTGGGAAACTCCCAAGACACCGACTGAGATTCGACAATTTTTGGGATTAGCAGGCTATTACCGCAGGTTCATCGAAAATTTCTCCAAGATAGCTCAACCCATGACTTCCCTTACTCAGAAGGACAAGAAGTATGACTGGGGAGACAAGCAAGAAGAAGCCTTTCAACTACTCAAGAACAAGCTATGTGATGCACCGATACTATCCTTACCCGAAGGCACTGAAGACTTCGTGATATATTGCGACGCCTCGCGTCAGGGACTGGGTTGCGTGCTCATGCAACGCCAAAAAGTCATCGCTTATGCTTCACGCCAACTGAAAGTACATGATAAGAATTATACCACTCACGACCTGGAGCTAGGCGCAGTGGTATTTGCCTTGAAGACTTGGCGACATTATCTGTATGGTACTCGATGTACTATCTTTATGGATCACAAGAGTCTGCAGCACATATTTGATCAAAAAGAGCTTAATATGCGCAGCGACGATGGGTTGAGTTGCTAAATGATTATGACTGCGAGATCAAGTATCATCCTGGAAAGGCAAACGTGGTAGCAGACGCCTTAAGTCGAAAGGAAAGGGTTAAGCGCATAAGGGTTCGAGCTTTAGAAATGACTATTCAGACGAATCTCACTTCACGCATTCGTGACGCGTAACAAGAAGCTCTTAAGAAGGAGAATCCTAAGGCTGAATATCTCCGAGGAATGGAGAAGAAGTTAGTACCGAATGAGGAAGGAACCTTATACTTCATGGGACGCATTTGGGTTCCGCTCTATAGCGGTATTCGGGAAGTTATCTTTGACGAAGCTCATAAGTCGAGGTACTCGATCCACCCAGGATCGGACAAGATGTACCAAGATCTGAAAGATTATTACTGGTGGCCGAAGCTCAAGAGCGACATAGCTATTTATGTTGGGAGATGCCTAACATGTGCTAAGGTTAAGGCCGAGTATCAGAAACCTTCAGGTCTTTTGCAACAACCTGAAATACCCATGTGGTAGTGGGAGCAAATTTCTATAGACTTCATAACAAAATTACCCAGGACTCCTAGAGGACACGATATGATATGGGTAATAGTGGATCGATTGACAAAGTTTGCACACTTCCTACCGATTCGAGAGAAAGATAACCCTGGAAAGCTAGCTGAGCTTTACCTCAAGGAGATAGTAGCACGCCATTGTTGGGATTGAACCCTACCAGAGGAACAGATAATAAAATCCAAAACCAGATCACGACAGTGGATTCACAATAAGCAGCTGTTTACATTAGGCTTTCCCCTTGAAAGTGATTATAACAACTGATGGCGCTCTATCCACTGTCCGTATACAACTGTTGCTACCCTTTCAACTGCTGATAAAGCCCTGAAGAAGTAAACACTGTTGGTTCTATCTACTGATGACAAAGCACTGCTCACTCAAGGACTGATCAACTTTGAGGAAAGCACTGATGGAAGAAGATAGCAGTAGTTTAGTGTATCACTTGTCTTATGTAGAATCAGTGGTAAACATTAGCAGTGTTTGTATAGGAATAGTTGTTACAGGTTGTTAGGCTGTTAGACATCGCTTTCATGGTGACGTCAGCTGAGATGCCTCAGTAGTTTTGGTTTGCCTATAAATGGAGCAGTACCCTGTACTGTTACATTTGATCGTCTTGAGTGAGTTCTTCTCCTCAATTCAATCCTTTCATCTTGTGCAACCAACCATGAAGTATCAGGCTGAGGGGGAGTTTAGTTTGTAAGCTTGCATTGTAATCTTTTGCTTTGAATTGTAATCTTTCGACTTATTGTGAAGCAAATGTTTATCAAAACTATTTCTCTGTTTGTTTGTGTTTACAAAGTTTGTTGTTCATTTCCGCTGCACTTTACATTGTTCCATATTCATTCATAGTTTAAATCACACAAACAAACACAATCATGAGAGACTCCGATCCTAACAATTGGTATCAGAGCCTGGACAGTCAAATTTGATTTAACAATCATTTTGACATAAATAGTTCAACTCATAATCGTTGATACTAAGGTTGTTTGTATTTTGTTGAAAAACAGAGTAACGAGAGATCACGCTCAAAGTGACTACTCAAAGGCTCTGTAAAATAACCAAGATGTCATAGGACGCACAAGCTTCACATAACAATCGATATCATACATAAATCACCTACAGGTTTCAGATCTGAAAATATATCTGATAACTGTGGTAAAATTATTTACGAAAAATTGATTTCAATTGATGTTTTGAAGTTCGTGTTGTTTCCATCATGTTTGTTGCTAAAGTGTGTACCTCATGTCAACAAAGCCTATGTTTGAATAAATAACATTAGTGTTTTTTTGTTAAACATATAAAGAGGGATATTAAAACTTTAGTTACCAGATCTTATGTGTTGAAAAACAGGTTGGGAATCCTGTTGAAAAGGACCAAATCAACTTTGTTATAAACATATTAAGAAAATCAGGTGTTGAAATAGTCCAATTCATATGTAATGGGAGATTTAACATATGCATGAACAAAATATCAGATCTCTCAAAACATTACTGCAAAGTGATTCTGGATTAAGTATTTCTTCAATAAAGACCTCCCAGTAAGTATTTCATTACTTATGAATGGGAAGGGTAAAAAGGGAAGAAGGAAAATCACAAAAACTCAAAAAGTGTGTTTATCTCAAAACTTTTGAAGTCAAAAGTAAAGAGTATAAACTCAAAACACTTAAGAGTTCAAATTTGGGGTAAAGATGGTCATTAAGCAATTGTATGCATTCATTGGGTCAGGAAAGTTCAAGTGACAATAGTATCTCCAGTGAATGAACTTACAAGAGGACTAGACAAATTTTCAGAATCATCACATGGTTACAAAGTCTATAACAGGGTTTTCAAAAACTCCTGTGATCATGTGTCCTCATTTTTGTTGTCAATCAATCAACAAGAAAAGGGTACCAAACAGTGGTCAAAATGTATTTACAATTGTTGTCAAACCACTGACCATTTTCATAAACTTGAGATTGATATGATTAGGAGCTTTAGTGGAAAATTATACCAGATCCTTGTGGTGCTGTTTTTAGAAAATCCTTTAATTTTTTTTAAAAAGGATTTTCTCAAATAAAACAGGATATATTATTCTTTATTTTTTTTCTTTTAAGAATAATATATTTTGAACTTTTTACTTGTTTTTTATAGTAAAAGTTTCAATCTCCTGTCAGGATATATAACCTTTATTTTTGTTGGTAATATTATCCTCAAAATGGATCAAAAGGAAATGGTATATATGTCAAGGTCATGTCAAACTCAAGTTTGTTTTTACACTGAGCAAAAGATTGATTGTTAACAGATCTTAAAATACTTGGGTACTCATGTTTTAATTCAAATATTATAACAAGAATGAGTAGCCTTAGTAAAAAGTGTACATTATCTGGGGTACTAAACCACTGTCAGGGAGTTGAAAAAGCTTCAAAATGTGTAAATGACATGTGGTAAAACCTTGAATGAAAATTCCTGTAAAAGTTGCTAACATAATGAGCCTTTAAATCATTACCATTACATTACCCCTAACCACTGTTTTGTTCAAACATCTGCTTCCTAAATATTGTCCACTGCTGAAAGTCAACCACTGACCTTTCATTTTCTTGGCAAGCACTGATGCTCAAAATCAGTGTCTTATCCACTTATATGCTATCCACTGATAGTGAAAATCATCCACTGCTCACAAAATTATTACCGTTGTCACCACTGATATTTGTTTCATCAGTGGTTCTCTAAAACAACTGTCCTCCATTATTCATCTTATCATCAGAGGTTGACACGTGATCAGTTTTTAGCCATCGGATCTTTGTAACCGCTGCCACATCAGCACTTACTTTTTCCCTAAATAAAACCCTGATCAAAACCCCCAAACAGGGTTTTACACTGTCGAATTAAATTCCAAAAATTCTCTTCTCAAAGCAGTTTCCAATCTCCATTTCAAATCATTCTTCGTCTTTCTTCGTCATTCCAGCCTCCATTTCATCAAAATGACGAAATCAAAATCAAAATCATCATCATCTTCCAAAGAGGTCGCTCAAACGACCGCGGAATCCATTGAAATCCCATACAAATCCCCTCACAATTACTTGGGTCTACTCACAAAACCCACCAACAATCACACCTTCGATTCAATCATTGATATTCTCTCAGCATCAAAGTACAAAACTTTGTTAATTGCTGATGCTCCAATTTATCAACAGACCCAGAGAGAGTTTTGGAAAAATGCTACCCTTGAAAAACAAGGCGAGACCGTCATTGCCATCAACTCCTCTATACAGGGTAAAGCAATTCAAATTACTCCACTATCAATTTCAGAAGTCTTTAAGCTCGATGATCAGAAAGGTAAAACTTCTTTTTCTAAAACCGAGTTGAAAACTGATTTCTTGAAAAGGGGTTATGCAGAACAACCAAAAAAGGACACCTTACAAAAGGGTTTCTTTCCTTCTGCACCTAGGTTTTTATTCCACACACTTTTGATGTGTGTTTCAAATTAAACAACTGCTTTTAACGAAATATCATTAAAGATTCAATGTCTGTGTTATGCTATTTTAAATAATGAAAATTATAATTATTCCCAGGAGATCTTTGATGATTTGGTGAAAAATGTTGATAGCAAAGCATTTTTACTTTTTCCAAGGTTTCTAAGCTACAATTTTAAACAAAAATTTGGAAAAGAAAATGAAAATTTGCTCAAACAAGGTTTTATTTTCAAATAAAAGGTTTAACACCTGAAACATTTTCTAGAATGATGGCACCTATAAAAACAAAAGCAGAGATGCCTGAGCAGAATTTAGCAGCTACCACTGCTCCTCAGGCATCTACTATTGAGCCCACTGCTCCAGGTGATCATAGCAGCACAACCACTGCTTTGAAACCCACACCTGTCATTACCAAAAAGACCAAAAAGAAATCATACAAAAAGCCCACCAAACCCTCTAAAAAGGCAACTCTGGAAGATGAGATCCCATAGTTAATGCCAGTGACAACACAATTGTCACCACAAACCACTGCTGCTACTTCCTCACAGCAGTTGGTAGAAAGATCTCCACCATTGCCTCAAACTCCTCCTGCATCCTCACAAAAGGATCAGGTTGTAAACACAGGGACCCCACAATATGAAGCTCTGGACCCAATCGGATCCATCTTCCTCAGTCCTGATCCCAAGGACATGTCTCTTTCAACGCCCATACCCTCACCAATCACATTACCATAATCCATAATACCCTTGTTGCATGCAGTTGCTATAGCTCAGACACAAACCAGTTCCTCTCTATCACCTATCACTGAGAGTATACTCCCACAAGTAACTGGGTCTGATGCTACTACCCCTGCTATCCCAGCAACAACTGAGGAGGTTACACCCCTTGAGTTACAAGTAACTCTTGGTGGTAGTTCAAGTGGAGCAGCAACTACAAGTGATGGATCAATAGATCTGCATTTGGACAGTTGTTTCATTAGTAAGACTCCCTTGAAGGCAATTTCTTCTATAGCACCTCTGGTAACCACCAGTGAGTTTGTTTTAACCACTGGTACCCTTAAAAGGTTATCAAGTGTTGAAGAGAGAAGACCCCAGAACCAAGAACAAGGGGCATCAATGGGTGATTTTTGGGACTCAGTTCCTAAGTCACACATTGGTACAACCACTGCTGGTGGGGAATCAGATGATCCCATTAACGTGGGTGATGATCTAAAATATCAGGAATTGACGGGCATAGTTGAAAAACTTGAAACATCAGTTGTTGAAATAAAAGATATGGTACAACAGCTGTTAAAAGCTCAAAAAGCACAATCCACTGCTATTCCAGCTCAAGCACCTGCACAACCTGCACCTGCTGCAAATGAGTTATGGAACTTATTCTAACCTCTGCTTGAAAAACAAAAACAAATGGTTGATTAGCAACATGCAATACATGTACAAATGCTGACAAACATGGTGGAATCAAGATTCAAAGATACTCAAGCAGACATCAAGGCTATAAAGGCCAGCATCCAAAGCACCACTGGAAAAGTTCCCCCTACTATCCTCTTCATGGATAACCCCCTTCCAGATAATGCCAAAAAGGGGGAGAAAATCAAGCAGTTGAAGAAGAAGGGAATTGAGGATGGTGTTTACATTGAACCAGAAAAAGAAAAACAGACATCTAAACCTCAAACCACAAAATCTCAAACTTCTATCCAAACAGCTGATATGTCAGTGGTTTCAAAAACTGCTTGTCAAACAGTTGCCATGTCTTCAACACACACCACTACAACACACACTACCACTGCCCTACCATCACAATCTAAAACTACATCACAACTCATCAAATTACCACCTGCTCAAAAGCAGAAGACATCTACTGACACATCAGTAGTTGTAATGTTAACAGAGGTTGAAACACCAGTTGTTTCAACAACTGTTTGTCAGACATCTTCCACCACTGTTCTCAACATTCCTACATCACAACCAAAACCCCCTTCTCCAAAAGGGTTTTACTCCAGAAAAAGAAAAATAACTCAGGCAGATGAAGACAAACATGATGTTGGTGCATGCGTCTGTCGACTTCGTCTTGTATCGAGTCTAGGATTAGAATTGTTAGATCAGGGTGTGTTCTATGAGAAAATAGGAGGTTTTAAGGTGTGTTTAAGGTGATTTCGCTTGAAGTATGTGATTTAGCTTGAAATGACATTTGACAGTTTCAAGCGAAATCAAGTCTGTTGATTTCGCTTGAACTGACACCATGTCATCTTCAAGCGAAACCCCATATCTATAAATAGCTCTCAAGCGGATTCAGTTGTAACAGTTCTGGATTTGGATACCGAGGTGCTGCCGGTTTATTCTGTGATTGTAATCAGTGTTATATCAATCAGAAAGTTGTTTAAAGTGATTTGCAAGCTGTTTCGAAGTCTATTTCTCTGTTTCCGCCTTTGAAATAGATTAAAACTCCTCTGAATGACTCGTTCGGGTCACGAAAACGATCCTACAATTGGTATCAGAGCTCCCCCTCACAACAAACTATTTTCCCATTGATTTCAAAACACTTAAGTTTGTTTTAATCAGATGGTTTTTCCGGAAAATAAGTTGTGTTGATTTTATAAAACCATTTGTAGGTTAGGGGTTTGATTCATCACATTGTTTTTTAACCACTTGTAGGAAAATGCAAGTACAACTTAATGTCCTTGATTTACCACTTGTCAGTGAAAACCTTCTCAATCACTAGCAGGTTCACTTGTCAACCATAACCACTTGTAAATCAAAATATAACAAAATAATGATATCACCAGTAGATTTTACCAACCAAACCTTTCAAGAATGATGCCAATTCCTGCTCCACTCTTACCAACCTGGGAGCTCCGGCAAGTCATACTTCTCACATATGAAAAACTGACATCCAAGCTTCACCAAACTTGGATATTTCTTCATCACCTGCACTTGGGTAAAATGTTGCTTTCTTTGTTTCATAAAATTCTTTTACCCCTTTGACTTTACCCTCAACCATTTTCCCGAAAATCTTTTTAACTTTTCCATTAAATGCTTTCTCAACATCAAATTCATTCTTTTCAGAATAAAACTGATTCGAGATCTCAACTTTCCCAACCTTCTGTTTAAAGTTTTCAGCCCTCAATGGTGGAAAATGAACGTCATCCATTGGAGGTACTGATGTTTCCAGTTTTAGATCAACTTGTGGCTCGTCTGACTTTATGGAATCAGATTCATCACCAGATTTTACATCACAATTTTTAACAACCCACATTTGGTTGTCCTTAGCTCTCTTTTTATAAAAATGAGTCTTTGAGCATTCACCAACTTCATATGTTGAATTTTCAAAAATTTTGAATTTTTCAGTTGGTGGCTCATTTTTCTCACCTTTGAGTTTCTTAGAGACTTCCTGTTTTGTCTTTGATGTTTGAGAACAGTTCCATGCAATGTGACCAGCTTCATTGCACTTGAAACAGGTTCTAGTCTCTTTTCTGTGAAAAACTTTAGTTCCTATTCTCTTCTTTTCAGCAAGAAACTCCTGGTTTGATTGTCTCCAAAAAGGTTTCTTCTGTTCTTCCTCTGCACTTCCTTCTGAAACAAATGTCATTTTTTATTTAAAATCTCGAACATATTTTTCATTTTTATAATTTTCTGGTGGAATAAAACCTAAACCTTTCTTTTTGAAATTACCGTTATGGTTTGGTTTCTTTTGAAAACCAGAACCAGAACTGTAAACTTTTTTCTTCTTTAACCGTTGTTGAACTCTAGAAGTGTACTTTTTAGGTTTTTCATTAAGATTTACATCTTTTATTTCAGAAATATTAATTTCTATCATTTTGAAAACCTTTTTGATCTTAGCAAAATTAACACTTCTTATTGGAAATTCCTTATCAGAATATAATTTGTCTGAATCAATCAATGTATATGCCACTATGATTACTTCGTCATTCAAATTAGATTTTGATAACAGGAATTCTTTATTGTAAACCCGTTTAATCGACGACTTTGAACTGTTGACCGACGAACTCGAACTTTTGACGGACGAACTTGAACACCCAGACTTGCACTTTAACTCCGACTCCTCATCTGTATCCAACACCTGATCGACCACCTTTTTTATTAACTCGGACTCATGATCAGTGTCAGATGATGTAAAAACGACGTCAATGTTTTCTGGTAATTCATCGGTTAAGTCGGACTTTAACTTTATATTGACTGCTTTTTCGACTTGCTCCTCATTCGGTTTTCTAGGCGAATACCCTTCCCAAATCGGAGGCGGACATTTGTTATAACTAGCACTCTGTTTCTTACCAGTATTATTCTTCTTTGGCTTCTCATCTTTAAATGCTTCAAAACCTGCAACAGTTGGATAAATTCGATCAATGAGATAATCAGAACTAGAATAACTTTGCAATAAACGTCTAATTCTCTCATTTTCAATCTTTTCTGTCTCCAATTCCTGCTGCAACTTGGCACATTCCTCAATGTAATGATTTATCGCCTTCTGCTTTGTCATCATCACAACATTCATCATAGTCAATGCATCTTCTCTTTCAGAATTAGTCTTTTGTAGACCAGTTACTGTTCTGTTTAACACATCATAAGATTCTTTCACGTAGTTAAGATTGAACAACAATTGTTCTTTCATCTTTTCTAACTCAACCAATTTCTCATCTTTTTCAGCACATTGCTTTCATGATTCTGAACACTTTAAGCAAGGTTTGATGACTTCCACAATCTTTTCAACTTTGATGACCTTCTCAACCTCAATCACTGTTTCAGATTCAGTCACCTTCTCAGCTTTAACTTCTTCATTTTGAATAGTCTCTTCTTTTTTATCAACACTTTCACTCTTCATTTTCTTTTGTTCTTTTGCAGCACGTCTCTCCTTCAACTTCTCCAAGCGATCTGCAAAATAAAATTGAAAACTTTCAGGAGATAGATGTGTTTTTGCAACATTAATATGTCTTTCTTCCTCATCATCACCACTGTCATCAGTTTGTGATTCATCAAAATCTATTGTTTTCTCATAATTATCATCTGAAAAACTAGAATCAGATTGTGTTTGATCAAAATTTAATGTCTTTTCAGAGCTGTCATCTGAAGAAACAGAATTAGATGATGTTTGATCAAGAACAGTTGCTTCTTCTGAACTTTCATCGGATGACACAGATTCTTCTTTTTTATTCTTCTCATGAACACCAATCGCTTTCATCCATTCGGTAAACAAATTAGGTTCTTGAACTATCTTTGCAATGAAAGCTTTAAAATTCCCATTCTCATCCGCAAACTGATCCCAGCTGAAACCCTCAGGTAATTTTTCATCATCTTGATTTATTAAACATGCTTTACTATCAGCTGAAATATATTTGTTCCAATTGAATCCTGAAGCCATTTTCTCATCATCTTGATCAATGATACCAGAATAAGCTTTCTTGTTAGCATCTTCTATCATTTTTCCATGAGCAATTTGAGTTTCCTTTTGTTGATATGATTGATGAGCAACTTGTTGATATATTGCTTTTCGATAGTAGTCATCTTTTCCAAATGGATTCTTTGCTCCACTAGCTTCCTGATTCTTGCATTCTCTTTTGAAATGACCTTTCTCCCTGCATCGAAAACAAGTAACTTTAGATTTATCAAAACCCAAAGTAGATACATGTGCATCCAGAAAATCATTTCTCCCTGTGATCATTTTAAACTTTTCTGCTCTTCTCAAAACACTAGCTAAACACCATTTGATGTCCATGAGCTCCATTTCTTCAGCGTCTATCTGATCGTAATCCTCTTTTGTCAACATAGGATTTCTGATCCTTCCTGCAACCAAACCTTCATAGGATTGTAGCACAGTTGCAAGTAACGCCATATGATCTTTTGCAATTTCTTCAGAAAAACTTTGACCATCTGGAAGGTTCAATGCAATGTTGCACTGTATCACACAACCATTTCCACTTTTTGAACTTTGAGAATAAAATCTTGAAGTTGAACTCTTTGGATTAACACTTGGAAATGAAGAGAATCCACTGCTGCTGTTTGGACTTTGTTCAACATTTTCTGATGAATTTCCAGCACTAAATGTAGTTTGAATTTTCGGACTCTTTTCAATCTCTTGAACACTACCTTTGTAATACATTTTCACATCTTGTTGACCACTTGGATTATTCATCCTCGCAATCTTTTGCTGTTCAAGATCTTGACCCTCAATCTTCTCGATAAACTGAGATATAGTTAAACCATCATAAACTCCGGTGTTCTTTAAGATCATCAAAAATGTACCCCACTCTTTCTGAGGTAAAGCATCATCTAATTTGTCGACCCATTCCTCTCGGTCTTTGGTTATGCTTAACAACGACATAGAACGCACTAAGTGGCAGTATCTTTCAATCAGTTTCTTTGTATCTTCCCCTGGCAGACTTGTGAATAGATCAAATTCTTTCTTAAGCAGTGCCTTTTTACTCTTAATCATATTCTCACTTCCCTCAAATTTGATCTTAAGAGCATCCCAAATTGATTTTGAAGTTTTGTCATGTTGAAGCAGTATAAAGATGTCTTCTTTAATAGCTTGCTGAAGTAGACTTATCATCATCTTTTCAGCCCTGTACATGTCTCGTTCTTTATCATTGAATTCAGAAATTTCTTTCTCAACTTGCAGATCAGTACATGGTAGCACATATTTCTTCAGAATACATTCCCAAGATCTCAAATGGTTTGCTTGAACCCAGTTCTCAAACCGATCTTTCCATCCGTAATACTCATCTATGCTCATTAGCTTTTGAGTAGTTCCAGTTTCATTTTCTAAGTTCATGTTTTGAGCAATGGTAGCTGGAGTAGTCGGGGATGTTGCAAACGCGTTATAAAATTCTTCACTCATGATTCCGTAAAATTTTTCTCAATCCAGACAATTTCAAGCGAGATACCACCTTCAAGCGAAATAACCTGCAAACAAACTTCAAGCGAAATCAAAAATTAATTTTCAAGTAAAATGTCAATTCAAGCGAAATACTCAATTGAAGCGAAATCAGATTTGTAATTTCAAGCGAAATCAAATGAATAACCTTCTCAAGCGAAAACAGGTATATTTCAAGCGAAACCTGATATTTTCAAGCGAAACCTTATATTTCACTTGAAATGGCAACAATTTTTCAAGCGAAATTTGATGATTCGTTCAAGCGGAATCTGGTTTTTAGTCCATTTTTATCAGATTTAGTCCAAATTTTAAGCTGAAATTCTCAAGGGTTTGTTAAAACACTGTTTCGCTTGTGTTGTGAAAAATTCAGGCCATTTTAACTGTGAAAAGTTGTTCAATTTATAAAAGAAGGTGTAGAAGTAAGAAATCGGGATGAAATCAAGCTGAAAACTGCAGAACTCCTCCTCCTGAGCTCTGATACCAATTGTAGGATCGTTGTCGTGACCCGAACGAGTCGTTCAGAGGAGTTTTAATCTATTTCAAAGGCGGAAACAGAGAAATAGACTTCAAAACAGCTTGCAAATCACTTTAAACAACTTTCTGATTGATATAACATTGATTACAATCACAGGATAAACCGGCAGCACCTCGGTATCCAAATCCA
Source organism: Helianthus tuberosus (assembly GCA_030545235.1). NCBI lineage: Eukaryota > Viridiplantae > Streptophyta > Magnoliopsida > Asterales > Asteraceae > Helianthus > Helianthus tuberosus. The sequence continues at coordinate 28,840,836 of CM060392.1, forward strand.
GAACTGTTACAACTGAATCCGCTTGAGAGCTATTTATAGATATGGGGTTTCGCTTGAAGATGACCTAAGTTCCTTTTTCCTTAACTAATTCTTAGGCTGATTGTTGAATATTTAAGAAGCAAGGATGGAAGAAATCAAGGTTTCTATTTTTATGTAAAAGGTTCATATGCTTACTCCTTTCTCCTAACACTGTTGTAAGGATGTTTGATTTGCTGTTGGTAGGTTTAAATTTGTTCTTCGGACAGGAAGCTTAGTCTGATTACTCTCTTTGTATCTTATACTAAGATTCATTAGACTATATTTCTTTGATAAAACCCATCTGTTGAAATTTGTATTCCATGCCCGTCAGATGTTTGCATAAATGTCTCATATAGCTAATTTGTGATTTTGAGAGTGTTGGATTGATTATGTAGTTTAGAGTTGTTTATTTTAAATGGTTTGAATGTTGGTCCCACAAAAACATGCTCTATCATCTTGATCAATAATGGCGAAGATGTTTGTTGTGAAATTCTTGAGTCAGGTGTAGTTTTGAAGCCTATTTCATATTTATTGTACCATGTCTTATGATTTGAAACCGATTGCAACCGTTTATACCCATCCCGAACCATTTTAAAATCATACGGTACTTATGGTCTTACTTAATCTAGGCTATACATATGGATGTGTTACCAACTTTAAATAGATAATTTGATATGGCGATGAAAATTTCATGAATGACAAGTATGTTCTTGCTAATTTACACCCTTACAATGTATTTTCTTTGAATTCACACTATGGCCAGAATGGTTTAATATCTAAGACTATATTTGCTTCCAGATGTGGTTTGAAACTTGCTTGCACCCTCTTATATGTAAGTATTTATATTCATTTTCATGTTCTAATTAAATACTAAATTATAACTTTTCCCTTACTGGTTTCGTAGAGAATGGTACAACAGAAAAGCAAGCAAAACAGTAAAAGAATGCTTGGCAAGGTATTTGTTTTTCAAGCCATCTAAATTCCAAGTTCACAAAATACTTTGTCGCTTTTGCAACAATTACTTTGTATGTAACAGATTAATCAATTTCTCTAAACTATATATACAATCATAAATTTCGGCCTACAACAAAGAATACAACATCTTTGGCATTCGAATGAAGCGTTAGCAACGTACCATGTTTTGTCATCAACAACAAAAATCGGACTTCCTAGAATAGAAGTTAATAAAGGTAAAAACTTGAGTACAAAAAAATAACATAACAAAGATTATGATGCTAAAAAAAAGTATAATATAATGTCACCGACTTTGCTTTATAAAAGCTAACAAACACATAATACGTCATGTTACATGTTATCTGTTTGCAATGTGCCCGCGCCGCAACGCGCGCGGGTCTAATTACTAGTTGTTTCAAAATAAAAACAACTAGATAAGACATCTGTCAGTAAATCAAATAAAAAAATCATCTGGATCAAATTTAAACAGTATTGTTTATACATAGGCCACCCTTATTCTCACATACCCTATATCTTATTTTCACACCCCCTATTGTATACGGGCCGTATACAATTATGCGGCCCGTATAGAATGTTTTTTAATAGGAAAATGCGCAGGGAATGTTTTTATTTTATTTTATTATATACGGCCCGTATATAGTTATACGAGCCGTATACATGTGTATACGATTTGTAAAACGTATACGGCTCAATGGATTTATTTTTGTGGGGTTTTTGATGTTACCACATGTATACGGGCCGTATATAATGGTGTTTTTTTCAAGTATCACGTTTTTTCCCGTAAAAACACAATCATTCTAGGGTTTCTAAACTTTTCATCACCTTTAACAATGTCGATAAACGTTGATCGGAACACGCCGCTTAAATCAGAGCACAGGTAGAGTAACGTTACCGATCAGTCCGTTGATGGAAACCTTAGCGATCGCAGAGATCTTCGTGTTGGTTATTTATTGATTCCGATTAACTACCAAGGGTGATTATGGATTGGTTACAAAAACCACTAGCAGAAGAACCCGACACGTCTTCTATGATGATCCGAAACATTCCGAATAACTAGCAGAAGAACCCGACACAAACACGTTCTCCACAGTTTGTTATTCAAATCTCTATCCGGTCATCTTTCCAAACTACAACACACGATAACTTTAAACTTTATATTGTGTGATTTGACCAGGAAATGATTGGAGGTGATTGCTACTTTTAATAAACGGATTGTTGGACTTCTTGTTCCAAATTCAAGCCTAAATTCATCTTTTTTACTATTTTCTTCGATTTCAACAAATCTTTTCCTTTTTCTTCAATTTCTAGAACATTCTCCATAACATGAAGATGTGTCGGGTTCTTCTAGTAGTGGTATTTTAATGAAGTATTGAAGATTGAATGTGCAAACCGCAACCGTTTTTTACTACGAAAACGGTGGCTATGCGAAATACAAACTGCAATCGTTTGTGACTATGGGAAACACAAGTTTTCTTTTTGAGCTTGATAGATGTCCGTTATCTCAGTTGAGGTGTGCATTGTTTAAAATGCAGCTGTAGTACCGGGATAACTGGACCCAGACACATGTCACATAGTTTGTCAGTGAACAAAAGATATAGATGTAGGAATATAACTAGATGTTACGCGTAGCTTCATTAAACCAAGAACAAAGCCTATTTCAAAAAACATGTAGATGAAGTCAAATGTGATCAAACTTGGACATCAGACGTAAATCTTGAAGCAAATATGTGGTTCCCAATTGGTTACAGAAACCCCTAGCAGAAGAACCCAACACGTCTTCTATCTAGTCTAAAACTTGAAAATGGATATGATCGTGTCAAGATCGTTATCTATCATGTTATCGACCAACTGCTTGAAATATCTTTCGTTTCTCATGTTAGGGAAAATGTTCTCAAAATTGAAGGAAAAGGAAACAGATGCGGTTTGCATATTCAATCTTCATTGCTTCATTAAAATTACAACACACGATAAGTTTACACTTTATAGTGTGTGATTTGACCAGTTGTCAAATTCATACTTAATGGTCTCTCTAAAATACTTGGAAAATTGCATCAACTCTCCTATATCAACATACTCTTCTCCAGACGCTTAGTTAACTTTCAGATTCAGATTCAGGAAGCAGATGATTTGTTAAAAGACATGGTCAATGTAGTAAAATGTGAGCTTTTACACCAACCATATCGAGATACTTTGTGTTAGTTTGATTTGAATTTTGAAAGTTTGAAAGATGTATTCGATGGATGTCCGTTATCTCAACGCTTATCCTTACATTACTGATCTGGAATTGGACAACCATAACCGTTTTAGTGCTTCTCAATCAGATATTTCATAGAGAACAAGTTCACAGCAGAATGAAATTTTATTGAAAACTTGTAAATTCTCCACTCACCGTGAAATCGAACAGTTTCTGTGTCGAACAGTGTTCTCAAAACAAGGATCGTTCTAATAGATTAAAGAGAATAAACCATTTTTTTACCATTTTTTACCCATAGTATACGAGCCGTATAATATTATACGGCCCGTATACAATCATCGTATACATTGTATACGATCTAGTAAAATTTTTTTCACTTTGTGTATACGGCCCGTATTCATATGGTAAAAAATGGTTTATTCTCTTTAATCTATTAGAACGATCCAAAAAACGAAAGGGATTTCTAGCAGTTGGTATTAAACCAATCATTTGTTGATGTATATAACAGAGTAACCCTCACTCTCAGTTATATCTATAGAGAGAGTTGGGTTTTCAACAAATCTTTGTGAAGTTATTCGGAATGTGTATTTTCAGTTATTTTTGTTGATCCACAAATTCCAACAAATTGTGTCTAATGCATGGATCTTCGAATGCGGTGTGTACGTTAAATAATGTTGTGTTGTAGTTAAATAGATTCTTTCACTCAAAGTTAATATTCACTGTGGTGGTTGCAAGCATAAAGTTAGAAAAATACTCAAGAAGATTGAAGGTACCAGTACCTAGAGAGAGAGAAAGTCCACCTCACTCGGTTTCAAAACCGCAATCTTCTGTGACTATGGGAAACACAAGTTTTCTTTTTGAGCTTGATGGATGTCCGTTATCTTAGTTGAGGCGTGCATTGTTTAAATCTGAATATAACTAGATGTTACGTGTAACTTCATTAAACCAAGAACAAAGCCTATTTCAAAACACATGTAGACGAAAATAATAAAACAAGCAGGCATTGATTTTGCCAAGATTGAAGGAAAGAATCTGGCCATAAGCGTTGTGGATTCTCAGCGTTATTCGAATGTAAGTGGATCGAGTGATACGCTTATCTATTCTGGTCAATGATTCTCTTGCAATGATTCTCTTGTTAAGCTTTTGAACCAACCGAAATCCACAAATGTACCATCCATATGGACACTTGCAATGATTCTCTTGTTAAGCTTCTGAACCAACCGAAATCTACAAATTCCAACAGTTTCTTCGTATATTCCGTCCGGTTTCAAAGCCGGTTGAGGATTACGAGTGTTATAGACTCGTTCAAAGCCGTTTAATGAAACCGAAGCTGTTATTTCTGTTGTTCAGTACTTCCGAGACGATTCAAGTGAGTCCTATGAAAACAAAGATCGTTCTAATAGATTAAAGAGAATAAACCATTTTTTACCATTTTTTTACCCATAGTATACGAGCCGTATAATATTATTCGGCCCATATACAAGCATCGTATACATTGTATACGATCGGGTAAATTTTTTTTCATTTGGTGTATACGGCCGTATAACAGTATACGGGCCCGTATTCATAGGGTAAAAAATGGTAAAAATCTCTTTAATCTATTAGAACGATCCAAAAAACGAAGAACAAAGCCTATTTTCAAAACACTGGTAGATGAAGTCAAATGTGATCAAACTTAGACATCAGACTAGTGAAGTTAATTCAAATGAAATTATAACATCACCGAAGCTACAGAATTCTCAGCATCCTTAACCTTCGACCTCTCATTTCCTTTTGCAAAAAAAGTTGCATCAGGAAGCTCAACTTGAACGAACGATATGTATCTTCTATCATGCGACGGACCCAATTCTTGCTCAACTCTTGTGGGCCCGTATCATACAGTGCTGTATCTTGCAAGTTAAATCCACAATCAACGTAAACAAACCATCCATGTATCTTGCAAGTTAAATCCACAATCAACGTATACAGGTGCAAGAGAATGGTGAGTTATTTCAGTTATTTCTGTTGATCCACAAATTCCATCAAATTGTGTCTAATGCAAGGATCTTCGTGCATTGTTTAAATAAGAATCAGGTTCTCAAGACAAGGATCGTTCTAATAGATTAAAGAGAATAAACCCTCGTTTCTTCATCTTCATCTTCAAGAACAATGATGAACAGATGATGTTTTTTTTCGCAGAACCGTGGTGGATTGCGGTGGTTTGGGTCTAGGGTTGTCAAAGAGAGAAAAGGAGGGGGAGAGAGTCTGATACAATCATTTTTTACCCATGTTGGAAGGATTGTAGTTATAGAACCCGACAAACCAACAAAATCTGAATACTTCAAACATTCTAAACCCTAACTGTGTATGTGCTTGTGTTGTAGAAACCAGTGATGAATTTGTGTATCTGAATCAGGTTCTCAAACAAACACTACTAAAGAATGGACCCAACAGTGAAATTAGCGAATCTGGAAGTGATAATGGTTTATTCTCTTTAATCTATTAGAACGATCCAAAAACGAAAGGGATTTCGAGCAGTTGGTATTAAACCAATCATTTGTTGATCCACAAATTCCAACAAATTGTGTCTAATGCAAGGATCTTCGAATGCGGTGTGTACGTTAATTTACAACTGAACGTTCATTACAACTGAACATTCATTACAACTGAACGTTCATTACTGATCTGGAATTGGAGAACCGTTGTATATCTGAATCAGGTTCTCAAACAAACACTACTAAAGAAGAGTTGGTATTGAACCAAGAATACTTCAAACATTCTAAACCCTACCTGGAAACAAGCCAACAAATTCCTGATAGTGAAAAACATCAGCAACCATTTTTTTCTTTTCCTTCAAAATTCGAGAACATTCTCCCTGTGTATGTGCTTGTGTTGTAGAAACCGGTGATGAATTTGTGTACACAACTGAACGTTCATTACTGATCTGAAATTGGAGAACCGTTGTTTATCTGAATCAGGTTCTCAAACAAACACTACTAAAGATGAGTTGGTATTGAACCAACATTTCCTTCAAACATTCTAAACCCTACTTGGAAACCGGTGTATGTGCTTGTGCTGTAGAAACCGGTGGTGAATTTGCGTACACAACTGAAGGTTCAGTGCACGAAAAGTTTCTTACGAAATGTACGTGACAAAACAAGTATGTTGGGAATTAAACACATGTACGTGACAAAACAAGGATCATTCTAATAGATTAAAGAGAATAAACCAAGTACAAATCATCTGCTTTCTGAATCTGAATGTTAACTTTGACTCATAAACCCTTAAATCCCAACGCTTCTCTAAAAAAATTTGTTTCTTTCCTTTTCATGAGGTAAAACCGGTTTCAACATCAAGGGTTGTTTTCACCCTGTGTGAGCATTGGAAGCCCGACAAACAGTCTTGCAATTATTTCTTCAATCAAGACCGCATTGTTAATTTTAATGATGATTCGAAACATTCCGAATAACTAGCAGAAGAACCCGACACATCTTCTATGATGATTCGAAACATTCACGAACCACAATGGACTCGGACTCATACTACTCACCCTCCCCTGAGGAAAAGTTTTCCCGACGACTCAAGATAAAACAATGGATTCAGACTCATTGTTGCGAATTTGGTTTCTTCGGTACAGGCTGATGAAACCGAAGCTGTTAGTTCAGTTGTTCAGTACTTTCGAGACGATTCAAGTGAGTCCTATGAAGCAAGTGTATGTCTATTCAATTGAGAGGGAAACACAAGTTTTCTTTTTGAGTTTGATGGATGTCCGTTATCTCAACACTTCTCCTTACAACTCTCATCAAACGCCTCACTGTTCCTTTTATTATGTAAATATTAAATAAAAAATAACACCAGGCCCGTAACCCCGTGTTGACAGCTTCCGTTTTATTACAGTCATACGACACGACTTTTTGTTCTTCAATCTTTGTTACTTGCTAATGTTTTATTTTTTTCTACTTTTAGAAATGTTTGACCACCTCACCACTGTAAAATGTCTCGTGTGATTGGCACCTTAAATCCCTTAAATACTTTGAGAAAAATCTAATTTTCAAAATATACGGGCCGTATAACAGTATACGGCCCGTATACAGCATTCGTATACATTGTATACAACCAGGCAACTTATTTACACATGGTGTATACAGGCCGTATAATGTTATACGGCCCGTATGGAATTAAAAAACTGACAAAGTCTGCTGGCACAGACTTTGTTACTTGTTTAAATTCTATACGGGCCGTATAACATTATACGGCTCGTATACACCATGTGTAAATAAGTTTTTTCCATGTGTTAATATTAGGACCCTATACATAATGATAATAACCGTTAATAGACATGATATAAGGTTTTAATTTAGTTTAAAAGTTTACACAAAGAATAAATATGGTATCAATCTGTCTTTGTCATCACCATCGATATCTTTATGTTATTGCCTTGTCACCATAGCCTCACCAATTTGTCTTGCCCCTATGTCATTTTCACTTTTCACCATGGATGTCATCGACGTATGAAGTTTGAGAATTTCAGTTCGTTTTGGGTTTTGGTTAGTTATAAAAAGGACCATCAATGGAATTTCAGCAAGCCCCAGAACTGGTGCCTTGGTGGGCTAAGGGCTCCGTGCATGCAGGTTGGGCTGCCATGGGGCTACCTTTTGGCCAATGGGTGCCGCGTACAGAGTACCCGGCATTGCTTAAGTTGGACGTTCAAGAAAAAAAAAGGACCATCAATCTATTTTTAGGCATCGAATTCAAAGTTTCGGCCCCTTTGATAAATAGAAACGTTTAGCTAATAACTGTCCTTCTTTATTGCTAATTAATAGTATAGTTTCATGTTTTTTATTATGTAATGGATCAATAAAACAATTAAATTTATTTGTATATATTTAACAGATAAATAAAAATTTCATTTATATATTTACAAAGTTTACACTTGTTTAGTTAACAAATTATCTAAAAAAATAGAGATAATTTTGGAAGACCCTACTAGAATGGTCTTAAAAAAAATTATTATAAGGCTCACATTTAGGCTTCTCGGTGTCCATTGATGTGCTTCTAGTAGTTTAACTAGTACTAACTAAATTAACCTTAAACTAAACACTAAGTGATACTCTAGACTCTCTAAAAAACTAAACTACCCATCGACAAGTTAACCAATCAAAACTAGGATAGCTAAAGTAAGTCTGGATATCGAACCCACGAGACTCTATTGAAAATGTACACTAGACTCGGTTACTTATCTACATAACTTGATTTAATTGTTTTTATGTTTTGAGGGGGTTTCTAACAATCCTAATGCAATTAATTAAAAGATTATCAAAACGAACTCAGCCAAGAACTCTAACTGCAGGTGAAATCAGTTGATGGTAAAAGCACTACCTAGGTCAGGAATCCTACACATTAATGATAAGTTTTCTCTCGGCAATGGAACTATTGTGAAACCGGGATGTGGATATACTAAACTCAGAGGATAACTTAAGGACCCTCGACCTTTCTCAAGGTGTAACCTAAAAGTTGTTAAATTACCGGTTATGTTGATTCCGTCTCTTGCTTCCCAACTCTAATAGTGAGGTACCAGCTAGACAATCTACCTCACAGCGTGAAAGTCTCAATATACTAAAAGTGCAAGGGATAACTATAGGAACTCTGATCAGACTCAGTAGGCAAGGAATGGCAGGAAAACTAGGGAAACCTTCTCACAAAGCCTTTACAACCAAAACAAACCGACAATCTCTCACCTCACGGCTATTAAGATTGGCTGAATACTTAGACCAACTCAATTCACAATTATCACTCCTACGGATTACTACGTATAGCAAACCACTCAACAATCAAGAACACACAATAAATGATCTAGTATGAACCTATAATTGAAAGACATTCAACAAAGCATATGTGGAGATAATAATCATGCAAGCTAAATACGTGTGTTAGTTTCTGGAAAACTGTTTTCCTCATAACTTCTTCGTTTCAACTCCGTTTTCTTCTCTGGTTTCGCTTAGGTCTTCGTAATTCAATTCTCTATCATCTCATATTTTTAGATATCCATTTCCATTCTATGAGAATCCTTCACTAAGCCCAAACATTCTCTTGTGTGCTCGTTTCTTTAACGTTTTAGCTCGTTTTTGCTCCATCTACACACGAACACCTATAAAACCACATATAACTATGTACAAGCCAAAAATATAAAAACCAATACAAAATAACTAAAATAATGTACAAAATACAAGGGAAAGATATGTGTTTCACACCTCATCAAATATCCCCACACTTTCGTTTCAAAAGTTGGTTTCAATTTGGTTTCATTATTGCACTTAACTTTAAAATATAATAACGTGTTAACCGCAACTATAGGTATGCGTGTCAATTTAAACCCAAACACCGGTTTGCAGGCCCCTTAACATGTAAATTGAATTCAAGTGGGTCAATCAACCTAGTGTCTCACACTACGGAAGCCACAGTTCATCCTAATCTCGCCCCAAGCTTATGAAACAAAAGGAATAATCATTGGACTCTTCATAACCGCCTTATGCCAAAACCAAAAGAATTTAACATCAACATTTTTTCTCTTTTTTCAGATGGAATTACAATGAGCAACTAGACAATTTTAAACCTAACCTAGAGGTTGTTTCAATCAGAGTCACCATCCCCAATAGCGACAATATGAGCTTCAGCATTTTTTTATTTTTTCTCTAACTTAACCTAGAGGGAGTTTTGACCAGAGTCACCACCCCCAAGGAAAATTCCATAGGCCTCGTTATTTTTATCTAACTCATTTTTTTTTATTTTGATGGATCACATTTTTTTTCTTTTGATAAAAAATTCTTTTAACTTATAACGGCATTTCTTATACTATTTTCGGCGGTTTCGGTTTCCCCATTTCTCCTAAGTGAGAACCCACAAGGTATCCTAATATTATTAAATGTATTAGCTCAAAGGAAACCTATCTACCGGTTGGGCCTACCCACAAATCCCAAGTCAGGCACGTTTTCGACCATTTTTCTTCTAATACATATAATATTTGAAACCAGACACCTGACTTTACCTATCATTTTCCATATTTATATTCTAATACATAAAATATTTGAAAGTAAAATTCTTTTGAAAGATCCTATGAACAGATAAATCTTTTGGATTGTGAGAGGATGAAAATGAGTAAATCTTTTAGAAAATCTTTGAGTAGATGATCTTTTTGTTTGTTTGCGAAGATTGAAGATTGTAATTTCTGAGTTTATTGCTCTGGTAAGTGTAAGCTCTCTTTGGCTGGGGTATTTATAGTGTTTTGTAACAGTGGTGATAATGTGGCTAATGGTTACTTTTTGAGTGACGTGGCAATTGTTCATTTGTTAAGGCAAAGCTCTGTTTATCAAAGCTCTATTTAACATGGATTCGGTCCCACTGAGAAAACCCTTTGATGAAGTTATGAAAGGTCTGTTTTGCCAAAGGTCTATTTTGCCAAAGGTCTATTTTGCCAAAGGTCTACTTTGAAACCTCTATTTCGTATCATCATACATTTGGTTGTAAAACACTGTTAGGATCCGAGTTTGAACTGTTGTGAATGTTTAAGATGATTAATGAAGGAAGATAAACAAATATGGAAATAATGCAGCGGAAGAATAAACTTTAAATCACAACAACGGAAGATTTGCTTTAATCATGATACTTTAATAGAAAGATTGTAAATACAATAGTTCACGTATGCATGAATTACAAACTCCCCCTCAGCCTAATCACTCTGATTTGTTTGTACAAAATGTCAAGGAGAAGTGATCAATAGAACAGCACATGCACTATTCTATTTATAGTACAACTCAAACCACTAAGGAATCTAAGCTGACGTCACCTAAATCAAGAAGCACCACATTATTTTGAGAACAAACTAGCAACCGTTTTCGAAGAGGGACCAAGAAACTAATCTTCTCTATTCTAAACAACAACTATCAAGACTCAGTTTTTAACTAGTAGTCAACCGAGAAATCAACTTCATCACGTCAATACTTGATTAAAAACAGAAACACACTTGACAAAACTCCATCACACACGAGCTTTTTCACGCACAAGATTTAGGTTTACGAAGAAAATAGGAAATTTTTACTCCTCCTTTTTCTTTGTAAACTTTCAAAGTCCAAGTCACTTCACCTTCGTATCTCTTCGAATGCCCGATAAAAGTCTCAAATTGTCTGAAATCTCTAGTACAGACCAAATTCGTACACCGAGAATCTAGAAACTAAATATAACTCGAAGATTCCGAATATAACCCATAAATTCAGAATTTTAACCAACAAATTCGGAGAATTTTTTTTTTGAATTGATATATACAACTGGGTTAACGCGAGACCTTGAGAGCTCAGGTTAGTACCACCGTACAGACAAAGAGATGAAGGCTCGACTTTGAGAGTGGTGTTCCATATTTGGAACCTTTTACTGCAATTGTCATATCTTACGATATTTTCAATTATAATGCAGTTTTTTAGGGTTTAAAGCAAAGTATTCTACAAGTTCTAGGCCATTTCTTACGCAAAATCAGAAGAACTTGTATAATACCCCAGATATCAACTAGTTATAAAGACCTAGTATCTCAGAATCTGGCAACCTCTCAAACGAAATTACGATACCAAGACCATATATCTGAGAGATGTTGACCACTAATTAAGAAGTTTCATTATCTTTGTATCTCAAAAACAATTTAATAAATGTGTGAAGCCTACTGACATATCGTTAGTACGACTGTTTAAAAACTTTTAAACTTAACATTTCTTTAGCATGTTGTGACAGTCCACTGATGTACTATCATTTTCTCTTTTTCACACAAAAACTCATTTGTTGTCTTTTTATATGTTTTTTTTTTCAAATTTTCATATGTTTTTTTATTTTTCCTAAACTATTTCTCCCCCTAAAATCAAAAACATATTTTTGGATTTTTGAATTTAAAGAAAGAAGCAAAAACAAAAACTTGACTTTCCGGTGAGGTCTACTTTAGATCTTCATCCATCACGGTTTCACTCTTTTTATCCCCGCCCGATGACAAATCTTTTATACCATTTAATTTTAAAAGATATTAAAATTTTGTTTTCTCAAATGGTTTTGTGTAAAGATCAGCCTTTTATTCATCAGTGTTGATTTTCTCAACTCGTATCAACTTTTTCTCGAAACAATCTCGAATAAAGTGATAGCGGATCTCAATATGTTTAGTTTTTGAGTGATGAACCAGATTTGGGTCTCTGTGCACCCTTAGCAGCCCAATCTTCAATGGCTCGAGCCATTTGGGCCTCCGTGCACTGTTATTGATCCCAACGACAATTTTGGAGCTAAATCATTAGAGGGATTCTTCGTGGGTTATGCTAGTCCCCTGAAACGTGTTTATTTACCAAGCATTAACCGAGTGATGCAGGCTTAGAATGTGGATTACCAATGTTATACAACTCCTACTCAAGAACCGGGAGATTCTTAGTTGTTCAACTACGAAGGTCTCTGGAGTTCGTTCAACCTGCCCGCAGAACCATCAGAGGAGGAACTTGCAATGCTTTATCAGCATCAACAAGCGTTTTCACAAGAACAAGTTCCGAGACTAATTGTTGTCACACCGACACAATCTGGTACACACGATGTTGAAGCAGGTCCGAGTACTCAACCAGTAGAACCATGATTAAAAATGGTTCTAGTTTACCCTAAAAAATCCATATGATTAATCAAGTGGTAGATGAGGAACTGAACCTAAAAGGTCCTCTTCACACAACACCAATTCAATTATATGAAACATAAACCAACAAATAAATCATAGACCAAAAGTTTCATTAATATAATGTTTCAACAAAATCATATCTTTTAAATGAAAAACCACAACTGAATCTATCAATAACTTAATGGGTTAAAGATTCAATCCCAAAAACCTAAGTTAAACAAGCTTCAAAAGTATCAATTATAAACCCTACACCCGGAAGAGATCATAGGTGAGATTAGCCAGCCGCTTATGGTCTTCATTGGATCTTCAATTGATGTTCTGGATCCGATTACATGAAAGAATTGAATGGATTGAGGTTGAGGTTCGGAACTCCAAAAATCATCCTTGGGAGTGGAAACGGCTAGGGTTGATGATAAATGCATTTGGGGGATGTTTGACCTTAAATAGGGTGAAAAATATGGAAATTCGCAAGTCATATCTATTGTCAGTGCTAGGTGGCGCCAAAATCAGCACTTGGTGGTGCTGATTTACGAATTGCTGCTGTTGTGGGCTGAAATCGGAACCAAGTGGTACCGATTACTACTAATCTTCTCCTTTTTCGCGTTTTGAACTTCCAAAATGTATGTATGCTTCTAATACTCTATAATGCTACCTGAAAACCTTTCGTTAAGCTCCATAAGCCATCCATTAAGCTTTGGGTACCTGAAAATCAAAACTAACTCAAAGTAAGTTGTTTTCAAACACACTATCATGTAAAACTACATAGTTAAACACTTTAAAACACAGTTAAATACCCTCTCATCACACTACCTGATACATTGCAACTTTGAGGAACATCAGTAGGTTTATCACTTATCAAACTTAACAACCTTGTAAATTGATCACTAGTCAACAAGTAACACGAACATCAGTGTTATCATCAGAACTACTATTACTAACAATTGCCTTCTTCCCTTGATTTCCTATTGGTTTCATCCAAAAGGGATATCCAATAAGTTCAAAATATTTTTCCATTGTATGATATGTCTTATTTCAATGAGTACATTTCAAGATTGAATTTGACATCTTATATATTGTCACACCCCGACCGCGTAAAACAACAAATCGCGGCGGAAACATCGGGGCGTGTTGCGACAGAATTAATTGTTTCAAATCCATGGCAATTGAAGTTTCATTTTATTGATTACAAGTGTTACAATGTCTTAACAAACAAAGAAATACAACATAATTAACTAGTCTTGCATCTTTTATTGTCACTAAAGCCCAAGTCTGCCTATGTGTATCTTGATCATCTTATGCAACAGCTCCTGAAAAACACATGTGAAAATAGGTACGTCAGCATAAAAATGCCTGTGAGATACATAGGTTTTGTGAAAATAGGTTTCATGACTTATGTTTGAGAAAATGTTTAGTCATGAACCTTGTTATTTGCTTTGCTTTGTAAATCATTTGAAAATCGATAAGATCAGATGATAAGTATAAATAAATGTAAGGTTAAATGAATAACCAAGTAAAATATGTTTGCATAAGATAAGATGTTTATAAATCAATGTCTTGTGAAAAGTATGTTATTTGTATAAAATGTTCTATGTCTCAAACTGAAATGATTCAAATAACGCTATGATATGTAATACCATACAAACACTTATATATAGGAAGTACCAGCGGCGTATCCACCATGCTTGTATCATATTACACACGCATCGTTACTTAATCACTTAATCAAACCAAACCAAACAATGTAAAATGTCTATGTTTAAATATCCATGTCAAATGTCTATGTCAAATATCCATGTCAAATGTCTATGTCAAATATCCATGTCAAATGTCTATGTCAAATATCCATGTATGGCAAGTGAAATGTCTCAACTAAACCATATGCACAAAAACAAAGTATTGAAGTAAAACTTGGTTTAAATCAAAGTTATGTTTTGTGGAAAATACATGATCAAATGTCAATCATGTTAAAATGTCTATGTCAAAATGTCTATGTCAAAATGTCATGTAAAACGATGTACTAAGTAATGCACACAATGGCAATACATAGCATGAAATGTAATGAAATCATGTACTATAATGTACTAACGAACATAGCATGTATATGATGTGAAAACAGGAAAGCATGAAAGTAACAAGTAGGCACATGTGTTCCACCCCAAAACAGTTTGGAAAACAGTAAAAGAGGGGTCTATGTACTCACTTGAGATTGCTCAGTAGTCCTTGAGTAACAACCAAACAATGCTAGAGATCGCGGATATCAAACGGCACCTACTATAGGTAACTACATTAATAAACCGGACCTAAATCGGAAGACTGGGTAGCATGAGGGTTTGTAAACCAAATGAGTGTAGGAACTCATATGATATGGTTAATCAAAGCCTACATACTAAATGAAACTTAACCTAAGTGTCTACGACCCATTACGACCCGTTTAGGTAGCTTATGCTACTTTAACGCGTCGTTCGCGTGAAACGCGTTCGGACCGTCTAACTAGTCCTATGACAAGTGTTATATGCCTAAACATGTTACATAATCAGTTATGTGACAAAAGTTTGGGTTACATATACTTAATTACCAATTATACATGAAAAGGGTATTCTGGTAATTTACCTAAGGCATATAAACTACTTATCATACAACTACTTAAACGAAGCGACCATAAGGTATAACCTCGGAAGGTTATTCCCTACCTACTATGGTCACCTAATGTGTTTGGTCGGATCCTAATGATCGACCAAATGGGTCGGGTTCGAGGTATAAGCGATTTATCAGATCGCTTACCCTACGACCCTAGACAACGTGGTAATCAGTGGGCATAGTCCCAAGGGACTATGACCAACGTGATTACACTCACGTTGCGAAGTTCAAAAGAACTTCGCATTGACCATTACTGGTCAACGCTGAAAGTCAAACAAAGTTTGACTTTCTGACTCGAAAAGCAGTAAAATAAGGAAAAGAACGAAAGAATACTTACGAAGGGTCCCCGAATGTTAATCCCGATTCAAGAATCTCAGGTATGAAACAATGGTTTCAACTTAGAGGTTCTCAAATCAGAATTCTAGTGATTTTAGCAATGGGGGGTATGGGGTATTTATAGGAATACCCGAACCGTTAAGATCGTTTCATGGAAAACGTGCCTTAATCCCATCCGTACATGTGTTGCAAAGTTATGGTGTTTAGGTGTTTAAATTCCATCCATACATGTGTTGCAAAGTTATGGTGTTTAGGTGTTTAAATTCCATCCATACATGCGTTGCAAAGTTATGGTGCCTAAATTCCATCCTTATCCGCTGACTAAGCAAGTTTAGAATGTGTGGTTGTGAATTAAACAACGGCTAATACATTGAATCTGGTCCCGAATGCGAAAAACTGAGTTTCTGCATGTTTTCTGTCCAGCATAGGCAGTCGCGTAGCGCTACTGCATAGGCCCTTAGGGCTCGCGCTACGCCACTGCCCCTCTGTTTCAGAAATGTTTCCAAAATGGCAGTTTTGGTCCCTGTTGTGTTTTAAGGCCTTTTTCGATGCGTTTGAACCCCGTTAACCTCATTTCAAGGCTCTAAAATGAAGTTAAAGTATAGGGAACTCAAAACATGCTCAAAAATATGCCGGAGGTTGGTTCGTTTGGCCGTACGAACGCGATGTTCGCTTATTTACGACGGAATGCGCACAAGCGCGAAAAACGATCCAAATGACGCGACGAATGGATTTTTCTTATGGCGAACACTAAAATATAATATAGTCATGCTTACATAAATTTTTGGATGTCCGGATGTATTCAGAACGTAAGTTATGCGCGAAAATGCAAACTTGTGCACTTTTTGACACTTTTAGTCCCTGAATGACCCAAAAGTTTATTTTAGCACACCGAACACCTCAAAGCCTATTTCTAAGACATGTGAAGGGTACTTATGGTATGTTTAACTTATGGTCATGCTCCGGAATGTCTGTTACAGTTCAAATTGGCATACTTTCACAGTTTGTCAACTTTAGTCCCTGTAAGCGATATAACTTTGATTTCACCACATCAAACCTTCCAAAACTTGTATCTAAGTTATGTAAAGGTTATTTAAGGTATGTTAAACCTATTTCACTATTCCGGAGTGTTTGTTGTATTAAACTGGTTATATTTACGCATTAGTGCGCGTATAACCTTCCAGAAAGCGATTTAGAGTTTGAAATCGAACAAGAGTTGATATGTGCAAAAGATACACATATTTATATAAGTCCAAAGTATGAAATACAATATTTCATTGGTTTGGCATTTGTTTGATGGTTGAAATGACACAGGTGTTACAGTCTCCCCTACTTTAGGAAATTTCGTCCCGAAATTTAGTTTTAGAGGAAACTTGTGGAGACAGCTGTGACGGTTTTGCCTTCAGACAAATCCATTGAGCCCTTAAGTAAAACTCTGGGCCATGTTAGGATTCTTAGCAAAGATGTCAACCCTCAAATTGAAGTCATTGTAGTAACAAAACATGGAGTTTTGAACTATAGACAGGAGAACAGTTCCCGTGAAGAATTATCATAGGAAACTTGTGTGTGCTTGAAATCAGAATTGGGTAGTGTGAGAATAAATGACATTGGTCAAAGTCCAAGACTTCTCCCGTATCATTACTCTTGCCACTGTTGGTCTTAACACATGACAAAACTTCCTGTGGTTCCTATGCACTGAATTCCATAATTATGTAGGCCTCCATAATTACTTAGTTCCTTGCACAGTCCGCACAGTTCATTTCATAATGCGTATGGGGAAAAATCAAACGAATAATCCTGTGGTGAATTAATCTTGACTGCAATAGAGTCTCTTTAACTAGGTCACCAAAGGATTAGATTAAAGAACAATCTCTTGATTTAGACCACCCGAGGGCCTATTTAACTACATAAATACATGACATATTTAACTAGATTGTCGAACCAATCTATTTAACTTAGATCGACGTAGGATCTCTTTAACTAAACTATCCACGGGGGAAAATTTAACCACATCGACGTAGGATGTATTTAACTAGATTGTCGGACCAATCTATTTAACTTAGATCGACGTAGGATCTCTTTAACTAAACTATCCACGGGGAAAATTTAACCACATCGACGTAGGATGTATTTAACTAGATTGTCGGACCAATCTATTTAACTTAGATCGACGTAGGATCTCTTTAACTAACTACCTACGGGGAATATTTAACTACACCGACGTAGGATGTATTTAACTTTAGATCGACGTAGGATCTCTTTAACTCAACTATCTAAGAGAAACATTTAACTACACCGACGTAGGATGTATTTAACTTTAGATCGACGGAGGATCTATTTAAATTTAGATCGACGGAGGATCTATTTAACTTTACTACATAAGAGAAACATTTAACTACACCGACGTAGGATGTATTTAACTTTAGATCGACGGAGGATCTATTTAACTTTACTACATAAGAGAAACATTTAACTACACCGACGTAGGATGTATTTAACTTTAGATCGATGGAGGATCTATTTAACTTTTCAACACATGTTTCCCTTAAACTTTGGAATAGTACTTTATAATCCAAGGGACTTAACTACAACGTGGAAGTCCATTAAGGATTTAAGATAGTACCTTTTTGAATATCCTACTATGAATCCTTCATATGAGATATGGAAGATTCTACGAGGATTTGGATGGATCACATAAAACACATAACACATAAGAAAACACATAAGCACAAAAATTAGTTAACTTGATTCTTTAATTTGTTGTCTTTGAGCATGGATAATTAAAGCACACCAGGAATCCAATCCGTGGATTTCATTTGGTACTTTAATCATTTTCAAGAATCTATCTATGAAGATAGAAAGCTCTTAATAAGAATTCGGCTTTGTCCTTATTGAATCATAACGTACGTATTGAATCATACAAAGAATTCAATTAAGGGCTCCGATTAATGATACCCGTCCACAAGGATCTAATTATGAGGATAGAAAGATCCTACATGGATTTTGGAGTTTGTGTAACGAGAGTGTTCCGACACCTTGCACTAGGCGTGCTTACGTCGATACACAAGGTAGAAAGTTCATGAGGTTGAGGCGCCAGATATGCCAAGCGACATATGAAGCAGAGTTTGAAGGTTGAGCAGCAGCAGGATTTGTAACAGCTTTGCTTTAGATTACAAAGCGGCACATGTTAACCAAATGTCTCCATCGTCCACCGTGGGTACATTTGAAACAAGGTATTTGATTTGAATAATGACGATGGCATTGATTGCACCAAGGAGCAGTTCCCTTATACAGCTTCATCCCTGAGGCGAGTCATGGTGATAGCTAAGTCAACGGTCCTCTGGAGTACGACGCCTATTCGCTGGGTAATTGCAGCACCTGGTTCGGACATTGTTGTTGCGATGAAGAAGCATCTTGAAGATAACGAAAGGCATAGGAGGGAACAAGAGAAAGATAGTCAAAAGAAAATGACAAGGCATGTAGATTGTGACCATTTGTTTGTTACCAAAGGCAAACAAATGAGACAGTGACTAATCAAAGTAAGCGGGTCAATATAATGTATCGCGAAGACATGCTCGCCTATAAGTGAACACTCATCCCAAGAATTCCCAGGTAAGCACAACTGGTCTCGCGTCTGATGAGATGTATACGAAGTGCTTGCCTAGACAGAAATCCCAGAATACAGGCATTCACCCTTCCAGTTTGCACGTGTTCACATTATTTAAAACCCAAAACCTTGACGAGATTTTGAAAATTCAAAGGGGTTCAAAACCATGTAACAGAGGGTTCAAAACCTTACAATAGAGGGTTCAAAACCTTGTAATTAATCATCCTAGAACAGATGATTAGTTTTCAAAGCGGTTTTGAAATTTATGTTCTTGTTGTGGTCGTCGCCTAAGGATAGGTGACGGTATTGTTTTATGACTAAACGCAAGTAAACTCGCGTTAGGGTCCTAAGAAGGTTATAGACTAGGTCGAAGCATTACTAATAACCTAATTCCCTATAACCATTGGCTCTGATACCATCTTTCTGTCACACCCCGACCGCGTAAAACAACAAATCGCGGCGGAAACATCGGGGCGTGTTGCGACAGAATTAATTGTTTCAAATCCATGGCAATTGAAGTTTCATTTTATTGATTACAAGTGTTACAATGTCTTAACAAACAAAGAAATACAACATAATTAACTAGTCTTGCATCTTTTATTGTCACTAAAGCCCAAGTCTGCCTATGTGTATCTTGATCATCTTATGCAACAGCTCCTGAAAAACACATGTGAAAATAGGTACGTCAGCATAAAAATGCCTGTGAGATACATAGGTTTTGTGAAAATAGGTTTCATGACTTATGTTTGAGAAAATGTTTAGTCATGAACCTTGTTATTTGCTTTGCTTTGTAAATCATTTGAAAATCGATAAGATCAGATGATAAGTATAAATAAATGTAAGGTTAAATGAATAACCAAGTAAAATATGTTTGCATAAGATAAGATGTTTATAAATCAATGTCTTGTGAAAAGTATGTTATTTGTATAAAATGTTCTATGTCTCAAACTGAAATGATTCAAATAACGCTATGATATGTAATACCATACAAACACTTATATATAGGAAGTACCAGCGGCGTATCCACCATGCTTGTATCATATTACACACGCATCGTTACTTAATCACTTAATCAAACCAAACCAAACAATGTAAAATGTCTATGTTTAAATATCCATGTCAAATGTCTATGTCAAATATCCATGTCAAATGTCTATGTCAAATATCCATGTCAAATGTCTATGTCAAATATCCATGTATGGCAAGTGAAATGTCTCAACTAAACCATATGCACAAAAACAAAGTATTGAAGTAAAACTTGGTTTAAATCAAAGTTATGTTTTGTGGAAAATACATGATCAAATGTCAATCATGTTAAAATGTCTATGTCAAAATGTCTATGTCAAAATGTCATGTAAAACGATGTACTAAGTAATGCACACAATGGCAATACATAGCATGAAATGTAATGAAATCATGTACTATAATGTACTAACGAACATAGCATGTATATGATGTGAAAACAGGAAAGCATGAAAGTAACAAGTAGGCACATGTGTTCCACCCCAAAACAGTTTGGAAAACAGTAAAAGAGGGGTCTATGTACTCACTTGAGATTGCTCAGTAGTCCTTGAGTAACAACCAAACAATGCTAGAGATCGCGGATATCAAACGGCACCTACTATAGGTAACTACATTAATAAACCGGACCTAAATCGGAAGACTGGGTAGCATGAGGGTTTGTAAACCAAATGAGTGTAGGAACTCATATGATATGGTTAATCAAAGCCTACATACTAAATGAAACTTAACCTAAGTGTCTACGACCCGTTTAGGTAGCTTATGCTACTTTAACGCGTCGTTCGCGTGAAACGCGTTCGGACCGTCTAACTAGTCCTATGACAAGTGTTATATGCCTAAACATGTTACATAATCAGTTATGTGACAAAAGTTTGGGTTACATATACTTAATTACCAATTATACATGAAAAGGGTATTCTGGTAATTTACCTAAGGCATATAAACTACTTATCATACAACTACTTAAACGAAGCGACCATAAGGTATAACCTCGGAAGGTTATTCCCTACCTACTATGGTCACCTAATGTGTTTGGTCGGATCCTAATGATCGACCAAATGGGTCGGGTTCGAGGTATAAGCGATTTATCAGATCGCTTACCCTACGACCCTAGACAACGTGGTAATCAGTGGGCATAGTCCCAAGGGACTATGACCAACGTGATTACACTCACGTTGCGAAGTTCAAAAGAACTTCGCATTGACCATTACTGGTCAACGCTGAAAGTCAAACAAAGTTTGACTTTCTGACTCGAAAAGCAGTAAAATAAGGAAAAGAACGAAAGAATACTTACGAAGGGTCCCCGAATGTTAATCCCGATTCAAGAATCTCAGGTATGAAACAATGGTTTCAACTTAGAGGTTCTCAAATCAGAATTCTAGTGATTTTAGCAATGGGGGGTATGGGGTATTTATAGGAATACCCGAACCGTTAAGATCGTTTCATGGAAAACGTGCCTTAATCCCATCCGTACATGTGTTGCAAAGTTATGGTGTTTAGGTGTTTAAATTCCATCCATACATGTGTTGCAAAGTTATGGTGTTTAGGTGTTTAAATTCCATCCATACATGCGTTGCAAAGTTATGGTGCCTAAATTCCATCCTTATCCGCTGACTAAGCAAGTTTAGAATGTGTGGTTGTGAATTAAACAACGGCTAATACATTGAATCTGGTCCCGAATGCGAAAAACTGAGTTTCTGCATGTTTTCTGTCCAGCATAGGCAGTCGCGTAGCGCTACTGCATAGGCCCTTAGGGCTCGCGCTACGCCACTGCCCCTCTGTTTCAGAAATGTTTCCAAAATGGCAGTTTTGGTCCCTGTTGTGTTTTAAGGCCTTTTTCGATGCGTTTGAACCCCGTTAACCTCATTTCAAGGCTCTAAAATGAAGTTAAAGTATAGGGAACTCAAAACATGCTCAAAAATATGCCGGAGGTTGGTTCGTTTGGCCGTACGAACGCGATGTTCGCTTATTTACGACGGAATGCGCACAAGCGCGAAAAACGATCCAAATGACGCGACGAATGGATTTTTCTTATGGCGAACACTAAAATATAATATAGTCATGCTTACATAAATTTTTGGATGTCCGGATGTATTCAGAACGTAAGTTATGCGCGAAAATGCAAACTTGTGCACTTTTTGACACTTTTAGTCCCTGAATGACCCAAAAGTTTATTTTAGCACACCGAACACCTCAAAGCCTATTTCTAAGACATGTGAAGGGTACTTATGGTATGTTTAACTTATGGTCATGCTCCGGAATGTCTGTTACAGTTCAAATTGGCATACTTTCACAGTTTGTCAACTTTAGTCCCTGTAAGCGATATAACTTTGATTTCACCACATCAAACCTTCCAAAACTTGTATCTAAGTTATGTAAAGGTTATTTAAGGTATGTTAAACCTATTTCACTATTCCGGAGTGTTTGTTGTATTAAACTGGTTATATTTACGCATTAGTGCGCGTATAACCTTCCAGAAAGCGATTTAGAGTTTGAAATCGAACAAGAGTTGATATGTGCAAAAGATACACATATTTATATAAGTCCAAAGTATGAAATACAATATTTCATTGGTTTGGCATTTGTTTGATGGTTGAAATGACACAGGTGTTACATATATCCTTTTACCAGAATATGAAAACTGATTTGATTTAGCTGTAAAAGCAATAGTTTATCCTTTCTTGTTTCCACTACTTGACATCCTATGTGACTTTTCTCTTGAAACTATTGCAAAAGCTTCCTTAAAAGAAGGTAATGTTTCTTTTATTAAGAAACTAGTTCTCGCATTTTGGTATACACTATCCAAACCCATTAGAAATTGTATTAGCTTAATCATATGAATAAAATTGAATCCTTGTGTAGCATTACAAGTGCAAGGAGGCAATTGTAGTATTTGATCTACATGTTTCCACATAACATTCAACTTATGATAATACTCTGACACACAGGTGATCCATTTTGACTAAAAGATCAAACGCAACAGAGCCATCCACTTTATCATATGTTTTCTTTAACTCAGTCCGAACATCACAAGCAAGTTTAGAAAACACATGACCCATATACAAATCATCACTGATAGAATTAAGAATCCAAGTAAGCACTATGGAATTGCATCCATCCCTCCACTAACTAGATAACACAACATTGTCCTCACATTTCACACAAGTTTTATCAGTAACCCCCCCCCCCCTGTTTTTAACATGTAAAACAAGTTACATAGCTATTATGATCACACAATATAATTTTCAGACCCTTTTAACTTCACATAAACAATAGTTAGATTACTAGAATCAGATCCATGCAAAGATATTGGATCACTGGCATCTAACTTACTAACCATAGTTTCACTAGGATCATCACCCTAGTAACACTTTGTTTTAACCAGATAGCAAAAACAAGAACATAAAATGAAATCTCAACAAGAACATACATGACGAAGCCACAACAGGGGCCCAAACGTTGGTTCATCACTCAAAAGGTGCCAACGCAGGTCTTATCGTGGGAGCCTCCTAGACACGAACAAAATATCAAACAATATATGCAATACACACACAAACAGGAACTTGTCCTGAACAACTCCGGTACCCCTAACCCGAGAAAGTATGCTTAATGCAAGAAAAATAGCAAGATAAAGGAAAGATCTCACCGAGGAAGCGTTTAACTCCTATAGCTTCCAAGACCTGGAACCTTCACTCAGGGTTACAGGATCATGGATAAGAACAAAAACGTCCAACTATCACCAGAGATCAAACCCTAAGATAGGGTTTCTTGCACTAAGAACAATAGATTAGGGTTCCATACACCACCACTGGATGAAACTTCTTCCAATACCAGATCTAAAAGAACAAATATCACCGCAGATTATTCGTACACATAAAACCCTAAATCTTCATATCTAACCTTAGATCTTCACAAGATCACCAAATTCAAACCCCAAGAACTAATCAAAGCTCAGATGCAATGTCACAAACATGATAATCAACTCAGATTAATCACATATCATGAGCAAATACCCAAACCAAGATTTATTTGACCCTAAACTTTACAATTTGTTTATGAACACAAAACCTAAATCTCTAAACGACAATACGAGATTATCTTAGAGATAATTTCCAGACAAACAAGAAAGCTTAATAACTCTACGATCACATAGAATGAGCAAACCCTAGTCGCCTCACTTAGAGAGAAAAAGTATGAAAAATATCTAAGAATCAGACAAATAATCTAAGGTTGCAATCTTTCATATCAGCTCAAAATCCACGTGAGTCCACAAGCCCATTCTATATTAGCAGCACAATCAACCTTGATGGATGCGTCGGGCCTTGTCCTGTCCCAGATCTGAATCCGCTAACCATCATCCCAAAGCCTTTAGCCATTCCAAGCCCATTCCACATCCCAGTCACCTACAACACTTAACCAATTCATTAGTGACATTTTATTAATATTTAAGGTATATAAAAATGATAAGGTACTAATTTGTTATATAAAAATGTTGACTAATCTTTTATATTAGTCTTATAACATTTTAACACCTTCTTCTTCAAGCAGTTGAACAAGTTGATTAAACTATTAGCAAAATGAAATTGCAACTCAAATGGTTAGGACCAAAGACCTAAAGGATATTTAAAATTGCATTTTTAAACTCCTCTAAAAGAATATTGATGATAGTTTTATCGGTATACAAACCGTATACTCTTCATAATCCTTTTGTCTCTTATAACTAATTACTAGGTTAGAACCCCGTGTATTACACGGGTTGAATAAATGTAATTTTATATATTAAATAACAAAAAGTTATATTTTTATAAACCCCGTATATTGTACGGGTTAAATAAATGTAAGTTTATATATCAAATAATAAAAAAAATTATATCTTTAAAAACCATGTGTATTACACAGATTAAATAAATATAATTTTGTATACTAAATACTAAATACGCCGTATCTTTAAAAAACCCGTGTATAATCGGGTTGAATAAATCTACCGAATAATAAAAAAATTATATCCTTAAAAACCTCGTATATTACACATGTTGATTAAACCAATGAACTACGTAAATAAGGTTTCGGGGACGAAACCTCTTTAAGGGGGTAGACTTGTAACACCCCAAAAACGGGTTTGGAAATCAAACCACGTTAATATTAAAAGACGGATAAAATACCATTAATGGTAAAATTAACCCGGTGAATATTAGGACTTAAACAAATAATCCTAATATTAATTAAAAAGGAAAATAAATGCTTGAGGAAATAAAGTTACGAAAGGCCCGAGTTAACGGGACTTAAAAATAAAACGGGTTATAACTTCCCCGAACCCACCAAGTAACTAGGAATATCAACCTAGTTAAATATGTGCCTTAAAATAAAGAAGGAAACTTGGGTAATAACCCTTATGATAAGGTTACAAACTAGAGGGGCCAAAAGAGGAAGATTTAAAACTTGATTTTTATTTAATTAAAACACTACACACACACTAGTGGGTGTGTGTGTGAAATTGATCAGAAGAAGGGCCAGGAGCTCAAACCCTAGCTCATCTCAATTTCACCAAATCGAAGGGCAGAACTAGCTCAAATCAGATGCATGAACACAAATTCGTGATCACCTAGTCGTGGGGATTACAAGGTATGTCGAATTTTATGATTTGGTGATACTTTGAGATTATGATGAACAATCATAATCGAAATTCTGGAATAAATGCTGAATCTATGAGTGTTATTGTGATAAAATCTTGGTTTAGAAACAAACCCTAGTAGAAAACTTGATGAATTGTTGTCAAAACTAGGGATTTGATAATTACCATATTATGTGCTAAGTGGGTTTTATGTTAATATGATGAACACTCAGATTAGAATGTAAAATTGATGAAATTTGAGGATATGAAGCAAGTTCTAGATGTAGTTCATGAACACTAGACATAAGGATGTGATTTTGATGTTGAAGATATGGTTAAAAGTTAACCATAAACTTGATAAAAGAAGAATACAAATTATGCACATTAGGTGTTTGTTAAAATGCCTAAATGAGAACTAAAGTGTTGAAATTAGAGTGAAAACGCGTATTTGAATGATATGGCAATTATGCGTAATATGAAGTGATAAGGGTTCTAAACATCATGTCGATTTAGACTTAATATTGTAAACCATGTGATTGAAAATAGTTAACTTTGATAAGCTAAGTTAACTAATCATGAAGTCGAATAGTAGCTTCGGCGTAGAAATAAGTGAGGTGGAATAGTCATGATTTTTATGACTAATTTAACCGCCTTGTAAATGATTGAAAATAGTTTGATGCCTAACGAGCTAGGTGGAGGCTTGGGAAAGGAAGCGGGTCAAACAAATCAAGAATGGAGGAAAAGCATAATTCAGATGCAAGGTAAGTATATCTTACACTAGTCATATATTTTAGAATATCTTTTTGTCGTGATTAATTACGAAAAAGACAATTATGACGTAAGCCATAGTAGGCCAAAAAGTGTTAAGAAATGATTTATAAGTAAAAAATACTATACGGTATAAACCGAAGCGAGTCTTGTAGACGAGATGGTACTAAATAACATCTCGCAAAGATAAACGGTCACTTAGACCAAACGGGTCGAATGGTGAAAATATCACCATTTGAAAATATCGACTAATGAATATTGTCGAGTTGTGTGTTCACAGGAGTAAATACGGAAGGATAACTTGTATCGCTATTAAGTAGCGAGTATTAAAGCAAGGTATAAAAAAATGGTCAATATAATGATCCGAGTCAGGTATGTATAATGATTCAGCTCATTGTTTAGAACTCGAGATTCTATAAGTGTTAGACAAGGTCAAAATGATTATTCGGTTATCTTTTAGGTAAACCGAATAATTTGAGTCATAAACATGGTGTTTTAGAAACATAATGGTTTCTAAACAAAATCATAGTTAAAAGGGTCGGATTTTAAGTCAAACAAGTATTTAAAAGTCACTCGTCGTAAAAGAAAGACTAAAATTAACCAAAACGCTCTTGTGAGCTAAATCGAGCTAACGACCCTTAAAGGTTGTTTGGAAATGAGTGTTACAAGCAAATAGATACTTAGAATAAGTACAAAAAGCAAAAGAGGTAATTCTTTGGTCAAAAGACTTTATATGTGTCTTTGCCGTAAAATGATAATCCGAGGGGTAAAACTCGGAACATATAAATATCCACATTAAATCCAACGCACATATAGTTGTGGTGGAAGATTATTTGATAAGAAATGTAGGAATAAGATGCTAGAAATGAATGAAAGCGATTTCAAGTTTTAAAGTGCTTAAATACCCTTAACGGGTCAAAATAAGCATATGAGCGAAAACGGGTTTAAATTGTGTAATAAACCTATGATTAGAACCTAATATGGTAGATAACCTTAATTTGAAGAAATTTATGTGATATAAAGATCAAACAAATATGTTTGTTTGATAAAATGCATAAACGGGTTAAAATTCGATAAAAAGGTAACGAGTCGAAGGCTTAGAAGTCTCAAAATTTATTATGTTGAATGTTGGATTTTAACTCCATATGATGGAGAATTAAATAACGGACGCGTAGGAAAAAGAATTGGGTAAAACGGATTAAAAACGAGAGAGTTATGCTCGTTTCCGTGAAATCGGGTCATGCTGGGAATATGCAACAACTGTTTAAGCAACAATCTGTGAAAAGGGGCCTAGGCGTAGCGCGACGCCCCTAGGCGTAGCGTGACGCCCCCTAATTCCGGAAAATTGTTAAATTTTGTTTGTTTAACCCATGTAACTTGTTTAAACTTATTATTTAACTATCAAAACTAACTTTTAAGTTGGTTTTGATCATAGGTGATCGCCAAGAGTGCCCGGATGAAGATCAAGCTCGATGAAGAACCGAACACATGATAACGAAGCTTCCGCATTAAACTTTGTTTTGATTTCATAATATGAATTATGGAAACACTTAAGATTGGTATTATGAATGTTTCTAATTTGTGTGAACATTCTTGATGGAAAAGTTTTTATTAAGTCGTATTTTATTTTATATAAAATGCATATTTTATTGATATATTAACATTAAATTAGAATGGGTCTTACAAGTTGGTAATCAGAGCCCAAGGTTGAAGGATAAAGTGTTTGGTTCGAGGCTTGATCGCAAATCCGGTAAGTGCATGTATGTTAATGGTTTAGCGTGTTAAGGTGTTGTAAACAACACATAGGGTTATCGTGTAATACACGTTACCCCAATCAAACGATTGATGCAGTTGACGAAATTTCGCGCGTTGACGCGTATAGTAAAAAAAAAGCCTTGTATTATAATACGGGCGATTATTGAAGGTGACACTACTAACCTTTGTTAATGTGTTAATTTAAGGACACTCGCGCCTGAAGATGACGAGAGTTGAACGAATTGCGGATATGACAAAGGAACGGTCCGAAGTATGACAAGAGGAGCATACTCATCAAGGACCTAAATCGCGTAACGGTCGCGAACAAGGCTAATGGCAAGAGAACCCCGTTAGGGCAAGCATTACCAGGTGCACATTTTAAATTAATTGCACAAATAGTAATATGCAACAAATATGTAGAAATTGAAAGTTGCATATGTAGATTAAAAACTTGGAAAAACCCGAATAGAAAATGTATTCGGGATATTGTTTCCAAGAGAAACAAATAGAGGCATTACTTACATAGGGCGTGATGTGAAAACTATAAAAAGGTCATGCGTGTCATGTGTTAATCGCTTACTCTGGCCAAGTAAGTAGTGGTATATGATACCATGAACTTCTTATAGCGGACACATTTACATCCGATGTAGTAAGGACGGGGTGAATGGGACAAATTAAAAAGTACCCAAATGAAACAAATGAACAAAATAGTTGATAATAATGTAAACGCACAGCCGGGTGACGGAAGCGTATTACATTAGGATAATGAGCCCGAGAGAAGGGACAAGGATTAATGTAAATGATGATATAAATGAATGATCAAAAGAAAATTCACGAAAATAAGTCATCTTGGACGAAAGGGCCATGGTGAACAAAATGGACAAGTAAAACCAAAGTATAGATGATCCGCAGGGTCATAAAAACAAAGGTGTTGCTCACACAAAAAAGATAATCAAGGTTGTTAACTTTAGTCGTAGTAAAGAAAGGATAACGATGATACTCGTCACTCATAATTAATAAGGCTGCCAATGGTGGTCACGTAAAGAATAAAAGACATGGTCGAAGAAAAGCGACGGATTTCGCTAAGATGACCAAGTAAATCGAAATGAAGTCTTAATGCATACCGGAAGGGGTGCAATGATAACGATTTCAGTAAAACACCCGGTTGATGGGTAAGGAATTAAACGCATGCGTAGACTGAGAAACAGGAACGCGTATGGAAAGTCAAAAAGACTCGGGTTTTGGGTCATGACTAAAGGACGATAAGATACTGCAAATAGAGATTTTGATAAATTGCGTTCAACTATTTCAAAGCTGAACGGGTCGAACAAAGACTGAAGTTTGACATTCATAAGTGATGAATTTTCACACGAACAAGTCAAACAAATTTAATAAAGGATGACACTTGCTAAAGTAAGTAAGCGTGAATCGAATAAATAAAAGTGCGAAATATTAATAAACATATGTAAAGGAGTTATAGGCGTTAAAAACATTAAAATAAAAGAACCCGGGTAATGGGACATAAAGAAGTATAGGTAAGAACCGGGTAAGGTAAGTGTAGGGCAAACCAACGTGTAATTGACGTTAGAAGTCAAGAAGTCGGAAAGATAATTCGAAAGAAAATAATGTAGCCTTAGACTACGGTCAAGGTCAAACGAAATCCAAAAAGTAATGGTGAATAATTCTAAACATAAAAAGGGGTGCCTTAACGCCATATGCGTATATAAACGTATACATATTTGAATAAAGACTAGAATAAAAGATGATCTACGGGATCATCATAACCTACGGGATATTAATTAGTGTAAAGGTCTACGAGGCCAAAATGACCCATGGGTCATGAATTGAAGCAAATGGATCATAAGGGCCTCGCCTTAAAGAGATGAAAGCTTAAGGAAATAGCCTACGAGGCTAAGTGGAGGAACCTACGGGTCAATAGTGTAAGGTGAGGGAACTTGTTACGATTCCCCGCGAAAACGAGAACGGAAAACAATAAATTATGGGTTGTCAATTTCCTTGATATGAGTAATTGACATAGTTAAAGAGAAAAACGTTAAACTAAAATTCAGTTTTAGTAAGAAATAACGTTTTAACAAATATGAATACTATAAGACGAATTCGGAAATAACAAATATCAAAGAGTATGGGTCTTAACATCGATAGGTGCGAGACGATACATTCGAAAAGAAGAAGTATGATAAAGAAACGATTGAATTAAACTTAAACGTGACGTGACACGCTCACGGACAAGAAAAGAAATATAGAAAATGATCCCGTTGTAACATGAGTTACGGGGTATGAAGTGACGGCGACTAATTAGCCTAGCCGGTAAAACTATTCAAAGTTAAGAAAGCGTCATAACAAATACAAACGCTTGTTAATATAACACAAGCGTGGGATAGACCTGTTAAAAGACTAACGAGACTAAGTGGTCAAGTGACAACTCAGTCAATAAAGATAAAGGGTTTTAAGCTGTAAGTAACGGCCCGCGAGGCCTTACACATGAAAGACGTACGCGTCAGTATACATGAAAACTTTTGACCAAAGGAAACGGGAGCCTTGAAAACGAAACTAGGTTCGTTTGATTAAACCAATGAACTACGTAAATAAGGTTTCGGGGACGAAACCTCTTTAAGGGGGTAGACTTGTAACACCCCAAAAACGGGTTTGGAAATCAAACCACGTTAATATTAAAAGACGGATAAAATACCATTAATGGTAAAATTAACCCGGTGAATATTATGACTTAAACAAATAATCCTAATATTAATTAAAAAGGAAAATAAATGCTTGAGGAAATAAAGTTACGAAAGGCCCGAGTTAACGGGACTTAAAAATAAAACGGGTTATAACTTCCCTGAACCCACCAAGTAACTAGGAATATCAACCTAGTTAAATATGTGCCTTAAAATAAAGAAGGAAACTTGGGTAATAACCCTTATGATAAGGTTACAAACTAGAGGGGCCAAAAGAGGAAGATTTAAAACTTGATCTTTATTTAATTAAAACACTACACACACACTAGTGTGTGTGTGTGTGAAATCGATCAGAAGAAGGGCCAGGAGCTCAAACCCTAGCTCATCTCAATTTCACCAAATCGAAGGGCAGAACTAGCTCAAATCAGATGCATGAACACAAATTCGTGATCACCTAGTCGTGGGGATTACAAGGTATGTCGAATTTTATGATTTGGTGATACTTTGAGATTATGATGAACAATCATAATCGAAATTCTGGAATAAATGTTGAATCTATGAGTGTTATTGTGATAAAATCTTGGTTTAGAAACAAACCCTAGTAGAAAACTTGATGAATTGTTGTCAAAACTAGGGATTTGATAATTACCCTATTATGTGCTAAGTGGGTTTTATGTTAATATGATGAACACTCAGATTAGAATGTAAAATTGATGAAATTTGAGGATATGAAGCAAGTTCTAGATGTAGTTCATGAACACTAGACATAAGGATGTGATTTTGATGTTGAAGATATGGTTAAAAGTTAACCATAAACTTGATAAAAGAAGAATACAAATTATGCACATTAGGTGTTTGTTAAAATGCCTAAATGAGAACTAAAGTGTTGAAATTAGAGTGAAAACGCGTATTTGAATGATATGGCAATTATGCGTAATATGAAGTGATAAGGGTTCTAAACATCATGTCGATTTAGACTTAATATTGTAAACCATGTGATTGAAAATAGTTAACTTTGATAAGCTAAGTTAACTAATCATGAAGTCGAATAGTAGCTTCGGCGTAGAAAATAAGTGAGGTGGAATAGTCGTGATTTTTATGACTAATTTAACCGCTGTCACACCCCGACCACGTAAAGCAACTAGACGTGGCGGAAACGTCGGGGAGTGTTGTAACAGAATCATTGTTTCATAACCATGGAATAAATAAATTCTGTTTTATTGAATAAATGAACTCATTGTTTTAATACAATCAAATAAGTACAACTATGATCTTCCAAGTTTTAAAGTTGCTAAGGCACGAGTCCATCCTAAATGTAGCATGTATCAAGTACCTGAAACATGTGTAAAAATAGGTACGTCAGCATAAAAATGCCTGTGAGATACATAGGTTTTGTGAAAATAGGATTCATGACTTGTAAGTTTAAGAAAATGTTTAATAAAGTTTAGTCATGAACCTCGTAAATTGATTTGTTTTGTAAATCGTTTGAAAAACAATATGATCAGATGATATGTATAAATAAGAGAATAATGTATGGTTAAATGAATAACCATATAAAATGAGTTTGTATAAGATAAGTTGTTGTAAAACAATGTCTTATGAAAAGTATGTTATTTGTATAAAATGTTATATGACTTAAATTGAAATGATTCAAATAACGCTACGATATGTAATACCATACAAACACTTATATATAGGAAGTACCAGCGGCGTATCCACCATGCTTGTATCATATTACACACGCCTCGTTACTTAAGTCACTTACTCAAACCAAACCACCAATATAGAATGTTCATGTTTACCAATAGTCCAATGTTATTGTATAACTCAAGTTGAATGTAAACCATGTAATGTGTAAGCAAAAGTTATGTATGGTAAGTAAAATGAGACTACTTAAACCATAAGCAAAAATGTACAAAACAAAGTGTTTGAATAAATCAGAAGTTATGCTTTATAAAATAATGTAAGGTTAAACGAATAACCTTATAGTAGCATATTAAAAGTATACTTTGGATTTATAAATAACATGTTAAACTATGTTTTGGTTTCATAAATAACATATCAAAATATGTCTTGGGTTTCATAAATAACATATCAAAATATGCTTTGGATGATTAACAAAATATATATTGTTTTTGTACAATACCACACATGAGAGTATATCAAACTACACTTTTGGGAGTATATCAAAATATACTTTAAATGTGTGATTTAAGAATTCATTCAGACCTAGTGCATCAAAATACACCTTTGAGACTATAGGGATACCACAAAGGCAATCCCTATTTGGATGGAGAAACAAATTGGTTTCAGACATTCCATGACAACAGGAATGGGGTGTCTAATCCTATAGCGCTATATCATACTAACAATCGGTCTGGTGAACATAAAATAAGTACAATTCAACATTTTTATTTTATGTTCTTTGAGAAATCAATGTTTAAACCATAGATAGTCATTTAGTTTGTCAAATGATAAGCAATAACATGTATAATCAATTATACTTTGAAATTATGAAAATAACAGATAGGTACACATGCTTCACCCCAAAACAGTTTGAAAACGGTAAAAGAGGGGTCTATGTACTCACTTGAGATTGCTCAGAAGTCCTAAGATAACCACCAAGCAATGCTAGAGATCACGGAATCAAACGGCACCTAATATAGGTAACTATGTTAATAAACCGGACCTATATCGGAGGATCTGATAGAATGAGGGCTCGTAAACCAAATGAGTATGGGAACTCATGTAGTATGGTTTAACAAGGCCTACATACTAAATGAAACCTAGCCTAAGTGCTTACGACCCATTACGACCCGTTTAGGTAGCTTATGCTACTTTAACGCGTCGTTCGCGTGAAACGCGTTCGGACCGCCTAACTAGTCCTATGACAAGTAGAATATGCCTTAACATGTTTAATATTGTTGATAAATCAGTTTAGAGGTCATAGGTTATGTTACATATGTTTAAAATGAATTTTGGCATCAAAGGGGTATTTTGGTAATTTACCTAAGGCATATAAACTACCTATCATACAACTACTTAAACGAAGCGACCATAAGGTATAACCTCGGAAGGTTATTCCCTATATACTATGGTCACCTAATGTGTTTGGTCGGATCCTAATGATCGACCAAATGGGTCGGGTTCGAAGGTATAAGCGATTTATTAGATCGCTTACCCTTACGACCCTAGACAACGTGGTAATCAGTAGGCATAGTCACAAAGGACTATAACCATCGTGATTACAATCACGTTGCGAAGTTCAAACGAACTTCGCATTGTCCATAAACTGGTCAACGCAGAAAGTCAAACAAAGTTTGACTTTCGGACTCGAAAAGCAATAAAAGAACGAAGGAATACTTACGAAGGGTCCCCGAATGCTAATCTAGATCAAAATAGCTCAGGTATGAAACAAAGGTTTCAACTTAGAGCACAATTGATCAGATTCTAGTGAGAAATGAAGTTGGGGTATGTGGGTATTTATAGTTTTTCCCGAACCGTTAGGATCGTTTCTTGGAAAACGTGATTTAGTCTTGTGCGTACACTTGTCAAAATGTTGTGGTAACTAAAAATGATCCCCCCATGAGCTGAAAGGGCAAGTTAGAATGTGTGGTTGTGAATTAATCAGCTGAAATCTGCTGATTAGATGATCTTATCTATTCTGGGAGCCTGATGCGGCCCGCTTCAGGATCAGACAAAACTCAGGCGGGCCGCCTGGCCTTGTCTGATCAGCAACATGTTTCAGAAATTACAGTTTTGGTCCCTGCACGTGTTTAAGCCATTTCCGACACTTCTAAGGCCCGTAGAGCCAACTTTAAGGCCCTAAAATGATGCCTAAACATTGTGGACATGAAACATGCTCAAAGATATGCCGGATGTTGGTTCGTTTGGTCGTACGATCGCGATATTCGCTTAATTACGACGGAATGCGCATAAGCGCGAAAAACGATCCAAAATGCGTGACGAATGGATTTTTCTCAAGCCAAACACTAAAATAAATTATTTTAGTCCTTACATAAATTTTTGGATGTCCGGATGTATTCAAAACGTAAGTTATGCGCGAAAGTGCAAACTTGTGCACTTTTTGACGCTTTTAGTCCCTGAAAGACCCAAAAGTTTATTTTAGCACACCGAACCCCTCAAAGCCTATTTCTAAGCTATGTGAAGGATATTTATGGTATGTTTAACTTATGGTCATGTTCCGGAATGTTTGTTACAGTTCAAATTGGCATACTTTCGCAGTTTGTCAAGTTTAGTCCCTGTAAGCGAATTAACTTGTTTTTGCCATACCAAAGCCTTTAAAACTTATTTCTAAGTTATGTAAAGGTTATTTAAGGTATGTTAAGCCTATTTCACTATTCCGGAGTGTTCGTTGGATTAAACTGGTTATATTTACGCATCAGAGCGCGTATAACCCTCCAGAAAGCGATTTAAAGCTTAAAATCGAACAAGAGTTGATATGTGTAAACAATACACATATTTTTACAAATCCCAAGTATGAAATACAATATTTCATTGGTTTGGCATTTGTTTGATGGTTGAAGTGACACAGGTGTCACAGTCTCCCCTACTTTAGGAAATTTCGTCCCGAAATTTAATTCTAGAGGAAACTTGAGAAGACAGCTGTGACGGTTTCGCCTTCTAGTAGATCCATTGAACCCTTAAGTAAAACTCTGGTCCATGTTAGGAATCTTAGCGAATTTGTTAACCCTCAAAGTGAATTCCTTGTAATAGTAAAACATGGAATTTTTGAACTACGGACAGAAGAACGTTTCTTATGAAGACTTATCATAGGAAACTTGGTGTGTGATTGAGATCAGAATTGGGGAGTGTGAGAATAAATGACATTGGTCGAGGTCCAAGACTTCTCCCGTATCATTATTCTTGTTACTATAAGTCTTAACACATGACAAAGCTTCCTGTGGTTTCTGTGCACTGAATTTCATAATTATGTAGGCCTCCATAATTACGTAATTCCTTGCACAGTCCGCACAGTTCATTTCAGAATGCGTAGAGGAAAAATCAATTGAATAAACATGAAGCGACTCGACTAGATCACCAAAGGATCTTTTTAACTAAATCAACGAACGATCTTTTTAACTAGATCAACACATGATCTTCTCAACTAGACCGTCGTACGATCTCCTTAAATAGACCACTTAAGGGATCTTTTTTAATTATATCATCACATGATATTTCTAATCAGATTTTCAAAATCAACCTGTTTAACCAGACCACCCAAGGGGTCCAATTATAGAATAGTACTTTAAAACCCAAGGGACTTGACTACAACGTAGAAGTCCATTAAGGATTTAAGATAGTAACTTTGGATATCCTTCTATGAATCCCTCATATGAGATATGGAAGATTCTACGAGGATTTTGGATGGATCACATACAACCACAAACATATAAGAAAACACATAAGCACAAAATTAGTTAACTTGATTCTTTAATTTGTTGTCTTTGAGCATGGATAATTAAAGCACACTAGGAATCCAATCCATGGATTTCATTTGGCACTTTAATCGTTTTCAAGGATCCATCTATAAAGATAGAAGGATTTTCAATAAGAGTTTGGCTTTGTTTCTTAAAGGAAACGAGTGTTTAAGGTTCTTAGGGAGATCACAAGTGATCATAAAATGACAGAACCACACGAGTAGTTTGTATTTGGGTTGACATCATAAGGTTGCATCAATCATTCATATAAACGCATAAATTTTGCAGAAATAAGAACAACAAATCTTTATTTATGTAACAACCGAATGGTCTTGAAGTGTCAAAAGATAACAACCAAGGAATTACAAAACACTAATTGTTCACTGCTGCATCATTGTTCATGTTTGCCTCATTGATGTTAAATGCTCGTCCTCGCGCTGGAGGTGCGTTAACAAGTCTTGGGCAATTGTTCCTGTAGTGGGTAAGGTCACCACAGTTATAACATGACCCCGGAGGGAACCGTGCTTGAACAGCAGCAGGGTTTGCAGCAGCTTGATTTGCATAACGACAAACATTGATCAAATGTCCCAACCGCCCACAGTGGGTACATTTGTGACACTGCTCTTGCTCTAGATGATGACGGTTGCACTTGTTGCACAAAGGTGCGGTACCAACATAGTTTTGCCTTTTGCGAGGTTGTGCTTGCTGGTTTGGTGCAACCTGTTTGTCTTGAGCAGTTACAGCGTAGTTTTGAGAGGCTTTGCGCTTCTTCTTCTTGGACACCTCAGCATGTTCTTCTTTTGGTTCCACTTGAGCAGTCTTGTCAGATGGTCTTGGGTCGCCCTTCCGAAACAGCTTATGCTTCCTGATATGGGATTCAGTTAGAGTAGCAGACAATTCAATGGCTTGTCTGACAGTAGTAGGGTTGCTGCCAGTAACAATATCCTGAATTACGTCAGGAAGGCCATCAATGTATTTCTCAATCGCCTTATCCAAAGGCGTAACCA
The DNA here is from genome assembly GCA_030545235.1 of Helianthus tuberosus. NCBI lineage: Eukaryota > Viridiplantae > Streptophyta > Magnoliopsida > Asterales > Asteraceae > Helianthus > Helianthus tuberosus. Next base: position 28,878,562 of record CM060392.1, read on the forward strand.
TAGTAGGGCATAACAAGCTTAATTCCTCATAGCGGTCAGTATAGGCTCGATGTTCCCCACTGTCTTGCTTTAAATCATCAAATTCCCTTTCTAGAGCCCTTAGCTCATGACGAGGACAGAATTCCTTCATAATAAGAGCCCTAAGCTCAGCCCAAGTCTGTGCTAATGCAACCTCAGCACCGCGGTCTCTCATAACCCCGTTCCACCATGTGAGAGCCCTCTTCTGAAACACACTCGAAGAAAACTCGACCTTGCGATTGTCAGGACACTGCACGTGGCAGAAAGTATTCTCAATGCTCTCGAACCATTGAAGAAGCCCAGTCGCTCCCTCAGAACCACTAAACTTGAGTGGTTTAGCCGAGTTAAAAGTCTTGAAATTGCATGGAGCATTGTTGTTGTTGTTGGCTTGGTTCCATTGAGCAAAGAGGTTTGGGAATTGAGCAGCCATCTGCTGCACAATGATTTCTGCCAGTTCGGCAGTCGCTATCTGGTTTTCGCGTCGAGGAGGCATTCTAAAAGAGGAAACATGAAAGGAAATGAGTGAGAGAATTAGACGAAAAGAATGAGATGAAACAAATCTGATGAAAGCAAGGATAGTGGTCATTTGTTCGCATTACAAAGCAAACAAACTACACACAGTGACTAATCAAAGTAAATGGGTCAAAAATAATGTATCGCGAAGACATGCTCGCCTATAAGTGAACACTCATCCCAAGAATTCCCAGGTAAGCACAACTGGTCTCGCGTCTGATGAGATATATACGAAGTGCTTGCCTAGACAGAAAAACCCAGAATACAGGCATTCACCCTTCCAGTTTGCACGTGTTCACATTATTTAAAACCCAAAACCTTGACGAGATTTTGAAAACTCAAAGGGGTTCAAAACCATATAACAGAGGGTTCAAAACCTTACAATGGAGGGTTCAAAACCTAGTAATCAATCATCCTAGAACAGATGATTAGTTTTCAAAGCGGTTTTGAAATTTATGTTCTTGTTGTGGTCGTCGCCTAAGGATAGGTGACGGTATTGTTTTATGACTAAACGCAAGTAAACTCGCGTTAGGGTCCTAGAAAGGTTATAGACTAGGTCAAAGCATTACTAATAACCTAATTCCCTATAACCATTGGCTCTGATACCAACTTTTCTGTCACACCCCGACCACGTAAAGCAACTAGACGTGGCGGAAACGTCGGGGAGTGTTGTAACAGAATCATTGTTTCATAACCATGGAATAAATAAATTCTGTTTTATTGAATAAATGAACTCATTGTTTTAATACAATCAAATAAGTACAACTATGATCTTACAAGTTTTAAAGTTGCTAAGGCACGAGTCCATCCTAAATGTAGCATGTATCAACAATCATTGCAAACCAGTACCTGAAACATGTGTAAAAATAGGTACGTCAGCATAAAAATGCCTGTGAGATACATAGGTTTTGTGAAAATAGGATTCATGACTTGTAAGTTTAAGAAAATGTTTAATAAAGTTTAGTCATGAACCTCGTAAATTGATTTGTTTTGTAAATCGTTTGAAAAACAATATGATCAGATGATATGTATAAATAAGAGAATAATGTATGGTTAAATGAATAACCATATAAAATGAGTTTGTATAAGATAAGTTGTTGTAAAACAATGTCTTATGAAAAGTATGTTATTTGTATAAAATGTTATATGACTTAAATTGAAATGATTCAAATAACGCTACGATATGTAATACCATACAAACACTTATATATAGGAAGTACCAGCGGCGTATCCACCATGCTTGTATCATATTACACACGCCTCGTTACTTAAGTCACTTACTCAAACCAAACCACCAATATAGAATGTTCATGTTTACCAATAGTCCAATGTTATTGTATAACTCAAGTTGAATGTAAACCATGTAATGTGTAAGCAAAAGTTATGTATGGTAAGTAAAATGAGACTACTTAAACCATAAGCAAAAATGTACAAAACAAAGTGTTTGAATAAATCAGAAGTTATGCTTTATAAAATAATGTAAGGTTAAACGAATAACCTTATAGTAGCATATTAAAAGTATACTTTGGATTTATAAATAACATGTTAAACTATGTTTTGGTTTCATAAATAACATATCAAAATATGTCTTGGGTTTCATAAATAACATATCAAAATATGCTTTGGATGATTAACAAAATATATATTGTTTTTGTACAATACCACACATGAGAGTATATCAAACTACACTTTTGGGAGTATATCAAAATATACTTTAAATGTGTGATTTAAGAATTCATTCAGACCTAGTGCATCAAAATACACCTTTGAGACTATAGGGATACCACAAAGGCAATCCCTATTTGGATGGAGAAACAAATTGGTTTCAGACATTCCATGACAACAGGAATGGGGTGTCTAATCCTATAGCGCTATATCATACTAACAATCGGTCTGGTGAACATAAAATAAGTACAATTCAACATTTTTATTTTATGTTCTTTGAGAAATCAATGTTTAAACCATAGATAGTCATTTAGTTTGTCAAATGATAAGCAATAACATGTATAATCAATTATACTTTGAAATTATGAAAATAACAGATAGGTACACATGCTTCACCCCAAAACAGTTTGAAAACGGTAAAAGAGGGGTCTATGTACTCACTTGAGATTGCTCAGAAGTCCTAAGATAACCACCAAGCAATGCTAGAGATCACGGAATCAAACGGCACCTAATATAGGTAACTATGTTAATAAACCGGACCTATATCGGAGGATCGGATAGAATGAGGGCTCGTAAACCAAATGAGTATGGGAACTCATGTAGTATGGTTTAACAAGGCCTACATACTAAATGAAACCTAGCCTAAGTGCTTACGACCCATTACGACCCGTTTAGGTAGCTTATGCTACTTTAACGCGTCGTTCGCGTGAAACGCGTTCGGACCGCCTAACTAGTCCTATGACAAGTAGAATATGCCTTAACATGTTTAATATTGTTGATAAATCAGTTTAGAGGTAATAGGTTATGTTACATATGTTTAAAATGAATTTTGGCATCAAAGGGGTATTTTGGTAATTTACCTAAGGCATATAAACTACCTATCATACAACTACTTAAACGAAGCGACCATAAGGTATAACCTCGGAAGGTTATTCCCTATATACTATGGTCACCTAATGTGTTTGGTCGGATCCTAATGATCGACCAAATGGGTCGAGTTCGAAGGTATAAGCGATTTATTAGATCGCTTACCCTTACGACCCTAGACAACGTGGTAATCAGTAGGCATAGTCACAAAAGACTATAACCATCGTGATTACAATCACGTTGCGAAGTTCAAACGAACTTCGCATTGTCCATAAACTGGTCAACGCAGAAAGTCAAACAAAGTTTGACTTTCGGACTCGAAAAGCAATAAAAGAACGAAGGAATACTTACGAAGGGTCCCCGAATGCTAATCTAGATCAAAATAGCTCAGGTATGAAACAAAGGTTTCAACTTAGAGCACAATTGATCAGATTCTAGTGAGAAATGAAGTTGGGGTATGTGGGTATTTATAGTTTTTCCCGAACCGTTAGGATCGTTTCTTGGAAAACGTGATTTAGTCTTGTGCGTACACTTGTCAAAATGTTGTGGTAACTAAAAATGATCCCCCCATGAGCTGAAAGGGCAAGTTAGAATGTGTGGTTGTGAATTAATCAGCTGAAATCTGCTGATTAGATGATCTTATCTATTCTGGGAGCCTGATGCGGCCCGCTTCAGGATCAGACAAAACTCAGGCGGGCCGCCTGGCCTTGTCTGATCAGCAACATGTTTCAGAAATTACAGTTTTGGTCCCTGCACGTGTTTAAGCCATTTCCGACACTTCTAAGGCCCGTAGAGCCAACTTTAAGGCCCTAAAATGATGCCTAAACATTGTGGACATGAAACATGCTCAAAGATATGCCGGATGTTGGTTCGTTTGGTCGTATGATCGCGATATTCGCTTAATTACGACGGAATGCGCATAAGCGCGAAAAACGATCCAAAATGCGTGACGAATGGATTTTTCTCAAGCCAAACACTAAAATAAATTATTTTAGTCCTTACATAAATTTTTGGATGTCCGGATGTATTCAAAACGTAAGTTATGCGCGAAAGTGCAAACTTGTGCACTTTTTGACGCTTTTAGTCCCTGAAAGACCCAAAAGTTTATTTTAGCACACCGAACCCCTCAAAGCCTATTTCTAAGCTATGTGAAGGATATTTATGGTATGTTTAACTTATGGTCATGTTCCGGAATGTTTGTTACAGTTCAAATTGGCATACTTTCGCAGTTTGTCAAGTTTAGTCCCTGTAAGCGAATTAACTTGTTTTTGCCATACCAAAGCCTTTAAAACTTATTTCTAAGTTATGTAAAGGTTATTTAAGGTATGTTAAGCCTATTTCACTATTCCGGAGTGTTCGTTGGATTAAACTGGTTATATTTACGCATCAGAGCGCGTATAACCCTCCAGAAAGCGATTTAAAGCTTAAAATCGAACAAGAGTTGATATGTGCAAACAATACACATATTTTTACAAATCCCAAGTATGAAATACAATATTTCATTGGTTTGGCATTTCTTTGATGGTTGAAGTGACACAGGTGTCACAGTCTCCCCTACTTTAGGAAATTTCGTCCCGAAATTTAATTCTAGAGGAAACTTGAGAAGACAGCTGTGACGGTTTCGCCTTCTAGTAGATCCATTGAACCCTTAAGTAAAACTCTGGTCCATGTTAGGAATCTTAGCGAATTTGTTAACCCTCAAAGTGAATTCCTTGTAATAGTAAAACATGGAATTTTTGAACTACGGACAGAAGAACGTTTCTTATGAAGACTTATCATAGGAAACTTGGTGTGTGATTGAGATCAGAATTGGGGAGTGTGAGAATAAATGACATTGGTCGAGGTCCAAGACTTCTCCCGTATCATTATTCTTGTTACTATAAGTCTTAACACATGACAAAGCTTCCTGTGGTTTCTGTGCACTGAATTTCATAATTATGTAGGCCTCCATAATTACGTAATTCCTTGCACAGTCCGCACAGTTCATTTCAGAATGCGTAGAGGAAAAATCAATTGAATAAACATGAAGCGACTCGACTAGATCACCAAAGGATCTTTTTAACTAAATCAACGAACGATCTTTTTAACTAGATCAACACATGATCTTCTCAACTAGACCGTCGTACGATCTCCTTAAATAGACCACTTAAGGGATCTTTTTTAATTATATCATCACATGATATTTCTAATCAGATTTTCAAAATCAACCTGTTTAACCAGACCACCCAAGGGGTCCAATTATAGAATAGTACTTTAAAACCCAAGGGACTTGACTACAACGTAGAAGTCCATTAAGGATTTAAGATAGTAAGTTTGGATATCCTTCTATGAATCCCTCATATGAGATATGGAAGATTCTACGAGGATTTTGGATGGATCACATACAACCACAAACATATAAGAAAACACATAAGCACAAAATTAGTTAACTTGATTCTTTAATTTGTTGTCTTTGAGCATGGATAATTAAAGCACACTAGGAATCCAATCCATGGATTTCATTTGGCACTTTAATCGTTTTCAAGGATCCATCTATAAAGATAGAAGGATTTTCAATAAGAGTTTGGCTTTGTTTCTTAAAGGAAACGAGTGTTTAAGGTTCTTAGGGAGATCACAAGTGATCATAAAATGACAGAACCACACGAGTAGTTTGTATTTGGGTTGACATCATAAGGTTGCATCAATCATTCATATAAACGCATAAATTTTGCAGAAATAAGAACAACAAATCTTTATTTATGTAACAACCGAATGGTCTTGAAGTGTCAAAAGATAACAACCAAGGAATTACAAAACACTAATTGTTCACTGCTGCATCATTGTTCATGTTTGCCTCATTGATGTTAAATGCTCGTCCTCGCGCTGGAGGTGCGTTAACAAGTCTTGGGCAATTGTTCCTGTAGTGGGTAAGGTCACCACAGTTATAACATGACCCCGGAGGGAACCGTGCTTGAACAGCAGCAGGGTTTGCAGCAGCTTGATTTGCATAACGACAAACATTGATCAAATGTCCCAACCGCCCACAGTGGGTACATTTGTGACACTGCTCTTGCTCTAGATGATGACGGTTGCACTTGTTGCACAAAGGTGCGGTACCAACATAGTTTTGCCTTTTGCGAGGTTGTGCTTGCTGGTTTGGTGCAACCTGTTTGTCTTGAGCAGTTACAGCGTAGTTTTGAGAGGCTTTGCGCTTCTTCTTCTTGGACACCTCAGCATGTTCTTCTTTTGGTTCCACTTGAGCAGTCTTGTCAGATGGTCTTGGGTCGCCCTTCCGAAACAGCTTATGCTTCCTGATATGGGATTCAGTTAGAGTAGCAGACAATTCAATGGCTTGTCTGACAGTAGTAGGGTTGCTGCCAGTAACGATATCCTGAATTACGTCAGGAAGACCATCAATGTATTTCTCAATCGCCTTATCCAAAGGCGTAACCATAGTAGGGCATAACAAGCTTAATTCCTCATAGCGGTCAGTATAGGCTCGATGTTCCCCACTGTCTTGCTTTAAATCATCAAATTCCCTTTCTAGAGCCCTTAGCTCATGACGAGGACAGAATTCCTTCATCATAAGAGCCCTAAGCTCAGCCCAAGTCTGTGCTAATGCAACCTCAGCACCGCGGTCTCTCATAACCCCGTTCCACCATGTGAGAGCCCTCTTCTGAAACACACTCGAAGAAAACTCGACCTTGCGATTGTCAGGACACTGCACGTGGCGGAAAGTATTCTCAATGCTCTCGAACCATTGAAGAAGCCCAGTCGCTCCCTCAGAACCACTAAACTTGAGTGGTTTAGCCGAGTTAAAAGTCTTGAAATTGCATGGAGCATTGTTGTTGTTGTTGGCTTGGTTCCATTGAGCAAAGAGGTTTGGGAATTGAGCAGCCATCTGCTGCGCAATGATTTCTGCCAGTTCGGCAGTCGCTATCTGGTTTTCGCGTCGAGGAGGCATTCTAAAAGAGGAAACATGAAAGGAAACGAGTGAGAGAATTAGACGAAAAGAATGAGATGAAACAAATCTGATGAAAGCAAGGATAGTGGTCATTTGTTCGCATTACAAAGCAAACAAACTACACACAGTGACTAATCAAAGTAAATGGGTCAAAAATAATGTATCGCGAAGACATGCTCGCCTATAAGTGAACACTCATCCCAAGAATTCCCAGGTAAGCACAACTGGTCTCGCGTCTGATGAGATATATACGAAGTGCTTGCCTAGACAGAAAAACCCAGAATACAGGCATTCACCCTTCCAGTTTGCACGTGTTCACATTATTTAAAACCCAAAACCTTGACGAGATTTTGAAAACTCAAAGGGGTTCAAAACCATATAACAGAGGGTTCAAAACCTTACAATGGAGGGTTCAAAACCTAGTAATCAATCATCCTAGAACAGATGATTAGTTTTCAAAGCGGTTTTGAAATTTATGTTCTTGTTGTGGTCGTCGCCTAAGGATAGGTGACGGTATTGTTTTATGACTAAACGCAAGTAAACTCGCGTTAGGGTCCTAGAAAGGTTATAGACTAGGTCAACGCATTACTAATAACCTAATTCCCTATAACCATTGGCTCTGATACCAACTTTTCTGTCACACCCCGACCACGTAAAGCAACTAGACGTGGCAGAAATGTCGGGGAGTGTTGTAACAGAATCATTGTTTCATAACCATGAAATAAATAAATTCTGTTTTATTGAATAAATGAACTCATTGTTTTAATACAATCAAATAAGTACAACTATGATCTTCCAAGTTTTAAAGTTGATAAGGCACGAGTCCATCCTAAATGTAGCATGTATCAACAATCATTGCAAAGCAGTACCTGAAACATGTGTAAAAATAGGTACGTCAGCATAAAAATGCATGTGAGATACATAGGTTTTGTGAAAATAGGATTCATGACTTGTAAGTTTAAGAAAATGTTTAATAAAGTTTAGTCATGAACCTCGTAAATTGATTTGTTTTGTAAATCGTTTGAAAAACAATATGATCAGATGATATGTATAAATAAGAGAATAATGTATGGTTAAATGAATAACCATATAAAATGAGTTTGTATAAGATAAGTTGTTGTAAAACAATGTCTTATGAAAAGTATGTTATTTGTATAAAATGTTATATGACTTAAATTGAAATGATTCAAATAACGCTACGATATGTAATACCATACAAACACTTATATATAGGAAGTACCAGCGACGTATCCACCATGCTTGTATCATATTACACACGCCTCGTTACTTAAGTCACTTACTCAAACCAAACCACCAATATAGAATGTTCATGTTTACCAATAGTCCAATGTTATTGTATAACTCAAGTTGAATGTAAACCATGTAATGTGTAAGCAAAAGTTATGTATGGTAAGTAAAATGAGACTACTTAAACCATAAGCAAAAATGTACAAAACAAAGTGTTTGAATAAATCAGAAGTTATGCTTTATAAAATAATGTAAGGTTAAACGAATAACCTTATAGTAGCATATTAAAAGTATACTTTGGATTTATAAATAACATGTTAAACTATGTTTTGGTTTCATAAATAACATATCAAAATATGTCTTGGGTTTCATAAATAACATATCAAAATATGCTTTGGATGATTAACAAAATATATGTTGTTTTTGTACAATACCACACATGAGAGTATATCAAACTACACTTTTGGGAGTATATCAAAATATACTTTAAATGTGTGATTTAAGAATTCATTCAGACCTAGTGCATCAAAATACACCTTTGAGACTATAGGGATACCACAAAGGCAATCCCTATTTGGATGGAGAAACAAATTGGTTTCAGACATTCCATGACAACAGGAATGGGGTGTCTAATCCTATAGCGCTATATCATACTAACAATCGGTCTGGTGAACATAAAATAAGTACAATTCAACATTTTTATTTTATGTTCTTTGAGAAATCAATGTTTAAACCATAGATAGTCATTTAGTTTGTCAAATGATAAGCAATAACATGTATAATCAATTATACTTTGAAATTATGAAAATAACAGATAGGTACACATGCTTCACCCCAAAACAGTTTGAAAACGGTAAAAGAGGGGTCTATGCACTCACTTGAGATTGCTCAGAAGTCCTAAGATAACCACCAAGCAATGCTAGAGATCACGGAATCAAACGGCACCTAATATAGGTAACTATGTTAATAAACCGGACCTATATCGGAGGATCGGATAGAATGAGGGCTCGTAAACCAAATGAGTATGGGAACTCATGTAGTATGGTTTAACAAGGCCTACATACTAAATGAAACCTAGCCTAAGTGCTTACGACCCATTACGACCCGTTTAGGTAGCTTATGCTACTTTAACGCGTCGTTCGCGTGAAACGCGTTCGGACCGCCTAACTAGTCCTATGACAAGTAGAATATGCCTTAACATGTTTAATATTGTTGATAAATCAGTTTAGAGGTCATAGGTTATGTTACATATGTTTAAAATGAATTTTGGCATCAAAGGGGTATTTTGGTAATTTACCTAAGGCATATAAACTACCTATCATACAACTACTTAAATGAAGCGACCATAAGGTATAACCTCGGAAGGTTATTCCCTATATACTATGGTCACCTAATGTGTTTGGTCGGATCCTAATGATCGACCAAATGGGTCGGGTTCGAAGGTATAAGCGATTTATTAGATCGCTTACCCTTACGACCCTAGACAACGTGGTAATCAGTAGGCATAGTCACAAAGGACTATAACCATCGTGATTACAATCACGTTGCGAAGTTCAAACGAACTTCGCATTGACCATAAACTGGTCAACGCAGAAAGTCAAACAAAGTTTGACTTTCGGACTCGAAAAGCAATAAAAGAACGAAGGAATACTTACGAAGGGTCCCCGAATGCTAATCTAGATCAAAATAGCTCAGGTATGAAACAAAGGTTTCAACTTAGAGCACAATTGATCAGATTCTAGTGAGAAATGAAGTTGGGGTATGTGGGTATTTATAGTTTTTCCCGAACCGTTAGGATCGTTTCTTGGAAAACGTGATTTAGTCTTGTGCGTACACTTGTCAAAATGTTGTGGTAACTAAAAATGATCCCCCCATGAGCTGAAAGGGCAAGTTAGAATGTGTGGTTGTGAATTAATCAGCTGAAATCTGCTGATTAGATGATCTTATCTGTTCTGGGAGCCTGATGCGGCCCGCTTCAGGATCAGACAAAACTCAGGCGGGCCGCCTGGCCTTGTCTGATCAGCAACATGTTTAAGAAATTACAGTTTTGGTCCCTGCACGTGTTTAAGCCATTTCCGACACTTCTAAGGCCCGTAGAGCCAACTTTAAGGCCCTAAAATGATGCCTAAACATTGTGGACATGAAACATGCTCAAAGATATGCCGGATGTTGGTTCGTTTGGTTCGTTTAGTCCCTGTAAGCGAATTAACTTGTTTTTGCCATACCAAAGCCTTTAAAACTTATTTCTAAGTTATGTAAAGGTTATTTAAGGTATGTTAAGCCTATTTCACTATTCCGGAGTGTTCGTTGGATTAAACTGGTTATATTTATGCATCAGAGCGCGTATAACCCTCCAGAAAGCGATTTAAAGCTTAAAATCGAACAAGAGTTGATATGTGCAAACAATACACATATTTTTACAAATTCCAAGTATGAAATACAATATTTCATTGGTTTGGAATTTGTTTGATGGTTGAAGTGACACAGGTGTCACAGTCTTCCCTACTTTAGGAAATTTCGTCCCGAAATTTAATTCTAGAGGAAACTTGAGAAGACAGCTGTGACGGTTTCGCCTTCTAGTAGATCCATTGAACCCTTAAGTAAAACTCTGGTCCATGTTAGGAATCTTAGCGAATTTGTTAACCCTCAAAGTGAATTCCTTGTAATAGTAAAACATGGAATTTTTGAACTACGGACAGAAGAACGTTTCTTATGAAGACTTATCATAGGAAACTTGGTGTGTGATTGAGATCAGAATTGGGGAGTGTGAGAATAAATGACATTGGTCGAGGTCCAAGACTTCTCCCGTATCATTATTCTTGTTACTATAAGTCTTAACACATGACAAAGCTTCCTGTGGTTTCTGTGCACTGAATTTCATAATTATGTAGGCCTCCATAATTACGTAATTCCTTGCACAGTCCGCACAGTTCATTTCAGAATGCGTAGAGGAAAAATCAATTGAATAAACATGAAGCGACTCGACTAGATCACCAAAGGATCTTTTTAACTAAATCAACGAACGATCTTTTTAACTAGATCAACACATGATCTTCTCAACTAGACCGTCATACGATCTCCTTAAATAGACCACTTAATGATTCAGCTCATTGTTTAGAACTCGAGATTCTATAAGTGTTAGACAAGGTCAAAATGAATATTCGGTTATCTTTTAGGTAAACCGAATAATTTGAGTCATAAACATGGTGTTTTAGAAACATAATGGTTTCTAAACAAAATCATAGTTAAAAGGGTCGGAATTTAAGTCAAACAAGTATTTAAAAGTCCCTCGTCGTAAAAGAAAGACTAAAATTGACCAAAACGCCCTTGTGAGCTAAATCGAGCTAACGACCCTTAAAGGTTGTTCGGAAATGAGTGTTACAAGCAAATAGATACTTAGAATAAGTACAAAAAGCAAAAGAGGTAATTCTTTGGTCAAAAGACTTTATATGTGTCTTTGCCGTAAAATGATAATCCGAGGGGTAAAACTCAGAACATATAAATATCCACATTAAATCCAACGCACATATAGTTGTGGTGGAAGATTGCTTGATAAGAAATGTAGGAATAAGATGCTAGAAATGAATGAAAGCGATTTCAAGCTTTAAAGTGCTTAAATACCCTTAACGGGTCAAAATAAGCATACGAGCGAAAACGGGTTTAAATTGTGTAATAAACTTGTGATTAGAACCTAATATGGTAGATAACCTTAATTTGAAGAAATTTATGTGATATAAAGATCAAACAAATATGTTTGTTTGATAAAATGCATAAACGGGTTAAAATTCGATAAAAAGGTAACGAGTCGAAGGCTTAGAAGTCTCAAAATTTATTATGTTGAATGTTGGATTTTAACTCCATATGATGGAGAATTAAATAACGGACGCGTAGGAAAAAGAATCGGGTAAAACGGATTAAAAACGAGAGAGTTATGCTCGTTTCCGTGAAATCTGTGAAAAAGGGGCCTAGGCATAGCGCGACGCCCCTAGGCGTAGCGTGACGCCCCCTAATTCCGGAAAATTGTTAAATTTTGTTTGTTTAACCCATGTAACTTGTTTAAACTTATTATTTAACTATCAAAACTAACTTTTAAGTTGGTTTTGATCATAGGTGATCGCCAAGAGTGCCCGGATGAAGATCAAGCTCTATGAAGAACCGAACACATGATAACGAAGCTTCTGCATTAAACTTTGTTTTGATTTCATAATGTGAATTATGGAAACACTTAAGATTGGTATTATGAATGTTTCTAATTTGTGTGAACATTCTTGATGGAAAAGTTTTTATTAAGTCGTATTTTATTTTATATAAAATGCATATTTTATTGATATATTAACATTAAATTAGAATGGGTCTTACATCGAAGTTTGCAAACCCTTACAAGTTATGTCCTTAGCCCTAACTCAATTAATTTTTTGTGGTTAAATCTGACCAAATGGATCCCACATGAGGGTATTTTGGTCATTTTACTCTCAATGGGGTCCATTTGGTTAGATTTAACCACAAAAATACTCTCATGTGGTCAGATTTAACCACAAAAATTAACTGGGTTAGGGCTAAAGGACATAACTTGTAAGGGTTTGCAAACATCGAGTACGTTTTCTGTAATTATTGAACACAAAGGACACAGTTGGCAATAAGTGACATACATAAAGGACGATTTTTGTAATTTACTCATAAAAAAATCATATCCTTAAAAACCTCCATGTATTACACATGTTGAATAAATCTAATTTTACATAGCAAATAATAAAAAAGTTATATCTTTAAAAACTTCGTGTATTACACGGGTTATATAAATGTAACTTTGAATAGTAAATAATAAAAAAATTATTTTTAAAAACCCCGCATTTTACACGAGTTGAATAAATATAATTTTGTATACCAAATAATAAAAAAGTTATATTTTTAATAAATTAGGATAACATTTAATAATAATTTATTATTTATATATTTAATAAAGAGAGTTATTTGTTTTAAAAATATATTAAATTAACAATTTAGATTTGAGAATAATATTTTATTAATGTATAATAATATTTTAAAAATATTAATTTATTATTTATTTATTTAGTTAATATAAGATAAGTATAGATTTGAGCAATGAATGACACGTGTTCAAAAATTGATTTATTTTATTATAGTAGATAGATTGGTAAGCTTCTTTTATATTGTATAATATTTATAGGGTCAAGTTATTCTACAAATGCTTCTAATTGTAAGAAGTGTAAGAAGGATTTATAGAGTGACAAGTGTCCAATAACCTAAAACTAAACCCACTACATCACCACCAAAAACCTAAACACCCACCCCACCACCACCCAAAAACCTACCCCCCCCCCCAAAAAAAAAAAAAACAAAAAAAAAAAACTCTACCTCACCAAAAAAAACCCCAAAAAACCTAACCCCCCCCCCCCCCCCCCCCAAAAAAAAAAAAAAAAACCTAAAAAAAATTATAAAAAAACTAAACACCCACCCCCACCACCACCCAAAAACCTAAACCCCAACCCCCCACCCCCTCGGCAAAAAAAAAAAAAAAATTTTTTTTTTTTTTGGGTGGGGGGGGGGGGGGGTGGGGGTTTTTGGTGGTGGTGGATGTTTAAGGTTTTTTTTTTTTAGTGGGTTTTTTTTGTGTAGTGAGTTTTTTTAGGTTATTGGACACTTGTCACTCTATAAATCCTTCTTACACTTCTTACAATTAGGATCCTTTGTATTTGATCCTAATCCAATATTTATATATTCTATATATATTGGAAGATAGCCATATGACGTTAGTCAATTCTAACAACTCTTAATAATTCATGTCCGATAAACCGGACGACCTTTTAATGTCGGCTAGATGAAAACAGAAGCCTTTTTATATTATAACTATAAACAACCTTTAGGATAATAAGGGATAAATACGTGTGCGGTCATGCACTCATGATTCTCTTATCTTTTCTGTGTTCAAAAATGTCAATTCCTATTGATTTTATTTGTCACTGACACCATGCGTAGGGGCAATATTCACCTTTGGGCGTTTTGCGTCATGTGGCAGCCCAGTCAGTAATTGGACATTATTGGGCGTTTTCTAAAATGGGTGTAGTGGAGATGTGGGGATTGTGGGACATTATGCTTGTAATAAAATAAAATAAAATAAAACATTTAAAAAATCTTGTTGGCCAAATAATAGAAGCGGAAATATGATTGGACAACAAAAACCCCCATTAGGCGTGATTTAAAAAACACCTCAACAACAAAACTGTCAAACACGCCCATGCGTAGTGGCTACGAGGCGAGATTGGGCGTTATTCGTCACAAAAAAAGCCCCTTTGAACAACCACTACGGGTGGTCTAAGATCATTCTCTAGCTTTTATGTGAAACATCTTCAACAGAAAAGTAAATTTTATGACGTTTATATGGTAGTCATGAACGGAGAGGTCACGGACCATCCATAGTGAGTTGATTTTGGGTGATTTTGAGCTACCGTACCGATTAAATCTCCGTACCAACTATTTGACGTTTTGGGATTGGTACTTTTGGTTTAGTACCGGTATTTTATCGATTTATACCTTGAAATCTCGTATGACTTTTAAAAAATGCTTAAAAGTGTCTCGTTAGTTTAGTTTATATGTTTGCTTTATTTTTTGGTCTTACTTTTATAATGTATACATAATTCAAGTTGTATAAACTTATATTTTATGTATAATAATAAAGTTGTAAAAGATTTGTGACATTATTAGAAATATATAAACTATCTTTTGCAATAGTGTACAAGCAACCACCACTAGTAGGTCCCACAACGACGTTACAAAATATAAAAATATCTTTTGCAATTAGCGGACTGTAATTACCCACAACTCAACGTCAAGAAAAAAGAAACTCATTTATGTTCGAGCATGCTTCACTGTACCCCATCAACTTTACTTTATAACAATTTAGTCCTTCGTATGACGTCTTACATGACCATAGCTTATTAAACATCTAATCAAATATTTAGCGGACAGTAATTGCCCACAATTCTAACACCTTGGCTCCTACCGGATACATAACATCTAATCAAATATTTAAGAGTTTAAGAGTTTTGATAACTATTTTTATATTTTATATTTATGCATATAGTTGATTATTAAAAAGAAAATAGATATATTCTTACTCATCACGTTGATTTGCATATGCTTTTGATTAGTTAATAAAAAAATATTTATTGTGAAAAAAAGTTTTGTTCTTTTTTTTTATTGAAAAGTATTTAATTTAGTTATTTTTCAATTTTATTAAGGTTTTAACAAAGTGGTTTATGATGGTTTCTGAGGTATGCGAACTCATGTTACTTGAGTAATTTTAAAGTTTGTTTAAAAATATATATATTCGGAATGAATTCTTGTAATCATTGTATTTGTTATTTTTTTTTAACTTTACAACCTATGAAACCATTATTAGGAATCCAGGATTTTAAAAGGAAAATAAAAAATTACCGTCCGTCTCCCCGGATTCTAAATTGCCGCAAACAACTCTCACTTTTTGCTTTTTCAATTTTCATTGAACATACATTATATTTTTTTAAATAAATTGTATTTTTATAAATTCAAATATAACGTCATATATATACACACATATATAGGATTCCAATTAAGGAAAAACTTCTACGAGTTGTGAGAACTTAGAGAACTCTTCTCGTGCGAGTTTTGCCCTCTTTTTTGTCACACCCCTAAATTAAAATGTAACAAAAACGATCGTAAAAATTAAAAAAATAATAATAAATTTCGAAGTCATGACATCAGTTTTTTACAACAGTTACGATTGTTGTAAATGAAAAAAAAAACTAGGTTTTTTTAAAAGTTTATTTTTTTAGGATTTTTGGTAAAAAAAGAATTGGAAAAACATTTTTTAAGTCTGAGTTCTCTAAGTTCTCACAACTCGTATGAGTTTTCATTTTACACACACTCACTTCTAAAATCTACTACCAATAGGGTGGTGCTCCATTGACAAAAACAAAGTCTTTAAACACCACTTTGATGAGTATAAACACATGTACTACTATCACATGGATTAAAAGAAATATATCGTTCAAAAAAATTCTAAAATCTACTCTAACAATCTATCTATTGTCCATTTTATAAGACTTATATCCACACCACTTTAATGAGTATAGTCTTATTCTATTTAAATTCCATTAGTTAAGTTTTCATTAAAAGTTAAATTTAAATGAAAAAAATATAAAATTCATAATAACATTATATATTTTTTCATATACAGTATTAAAAAAAAATCATACTTTTACCATAATTTACGACGGAAAAATATTCTTTTTCCCAAAAAATAAAGTTGTTCATGGAATATTCATGGTGTCCCACGCTATCATCTTTCACTTTAATACAAGGGACCAATCTGTCATACATCAATAAATAAGACCCTTCACAATAATAAACTCCCTTCTTGTACAACACGCATTGAGTGCTTGTACATTTAGCCGCCACACTAACCTTCACAGCAGAGCTGTGATTGGGTGCAGCAGTGTCCATACATCTATATATAGTACACCCTACAGAATCAATCCTGTGAACAACATAACAGAATATTCTCCCTACAATCAAAATGAATCGTTACCTGATCACTCTATTTGCTCTATCGATCGTTACAGCAGTGAACGGCCGTGATCTGCTAGATGATTTTATTCGGTTGCCGTCGGAGAAAGTTGGCTCGTCGGATGATGACTCTGTTGGTACCCGATGGGCCGTCTTGATTGCCGGGTCTAACGGTTACTGGAACTATAGGCATCAGGTGATTATTACTAAAAACCGTATCAAATTTTTGATTTTAAATTGTTATATTATGAGATTATCTATGTGTACACGCTATCTAGACACCACTTATGATAGTCATACAGTGATTAAACGGGCCATATTGTGGTCATACGGCTGTATGATAGTGTGAAAATTCACATATGATTTTTCTTTACTTTTTCTTGGATGGCTATGAGGGCTTAACCAAAATTTTATGCGGGCGATCGAGATTTTAGCGTATAAATAACACTAGATTTTTTTTATGGAGGATGGTTGACCCCATGGTTATACCATCGGTCCGCCCCTGCTCGTACGATCAGGATGATTTGTTTGGCTAAAAAAGAAATGCCTGACGTGACAACTGACAAAGTCATATGGTCCATGTGACCATTTTGCCCTTTCATACAAACCATATGACCATTTTCACTGGCCCGTACATAAGGTACGATGACACAAAGGTGGTTGACGTTACCACTAACAAAGTCATATGATCTATATAACAATTTTTCATCATGTCATACCGCCAGTATGATAAGTCACCTGCTGTATAATTTAGGAAATCTAATTTGTTTGTTTTAGGTGAAATCCCATCTAATTTGACATAATAAATAAAGAAACCTAGATTTTTTTTAAGGTTTTAGACATGGATGACGTCATTTGTTTTATGAATATTATGTTAAATTATTTATTATTCTAGCTAAAATCCATTCAATAATTCATGGTTTGGTTTGTTTAACGATTTTTTGTTGTTTACAGGCAGATGTATGTCATGCATATCAAATCTTGAAATCTGGTGGTGTTAAAGAGGAAAATATCGTCGTATTTATGTACGATGACATCGCGTATAACTGGATGAATCCGAGGCAAGGAGTTGTTATTAACAGCCCAGATGGTGATGATGTGTATCATGGAGTGCCAAAGGTTTGTGTTTCATCATCAAAACAAAACAAACTAATATTGTAAAATTGTTCTGTTTGTGCATATTAAGAATGAATTTTGTTTCTTGAAACAGGATTACACTGGGAATGAGGTTAATGTTGACAACTTTTTTGCTGTTTTGCTTGGAGACAAAACCAAAGTCAAAGGTGGGAGCGGGAAGGTTGTGGATAGCGGTCCAAATGATCGAATCTTCGTTTACTACACGGATCATGGTGGTCCTGGTGTGCTTGGTTAGTGACTGACTTATTTAAAATTAATATAAACTATAAAAAAAAAAATTGATTTATTAAAATTATTGAATAAATATAATGGATGTAACTATTTGATCTTCTAGTTTTAACAACTTGAAGATTTGGATTCAGAGTTCATACAACTGATGCATATGGTAATTTTGTAAATGTTATCAGGGATGCCAACATATCCTTATCTGTATGCAAATGATCTTAATGAGGTCTTGAAACAAAAGCATGCTTCTGGAACATACAAAAGCTTGGTAATTTTTATAGATTTTTGTTTTTCTTTTGAATACGTGACCAATTTTATCCTGCGCCCCTGATTGAACGGTCTCTCTATATACACGTATGCTAATCTAAACTTTGTATATGTTATCTCCAGGTATTTTACCTTGAAGCTTGTGAGGCAGGAAGCATATTTGAGGGTCTACTTCCTGAAGGATTAAATATCTATGCAACCACAGCCTCTGGCCCAGATGAGAGCAGCTGGGGTACTTATTGCCCCGGGGAGTATCCTAGCCCGCCACTTGAGTACGACACATGTTTGGGTGACTTGTACAGTGTTGCTTGGATGGAAGATTGGTATGTTAAATTACAATAATACCCTTGACTGTTTTTTAAAGAACAGCTGATTGATAACAGAGTCTATTAGTTGTTTTTAATCGATACGTATTCTTTTTTGCAGCGATGTACACAACCTGCGAACAGAAACCATCAAGCAGCAGTACAAACTGGTAACATTTACAGACCAACTTAACGTTTTATAGACTTATAGTACCGTTTTTGGCAAAATAATAACTTTGTCATTGGTCATTTGATTTCTGTAGGTTAAGGAAAGAACCTCAAATGAAAACTCTTATTATGGATCTCATGTGATGCAATATGGAGACCTGCAACTAAACAAAGATAATCTTTACACATATATGGGTACGAACCCTGCAAACGAAAACCTCACTTTTATTGAAGAAAACTCCCTATCACCATCACCGAAAGCTGTTAACCAGCGTGACGCTGATCTTCTACATTTCTGGCATAAGGTTTGTCATTAGCACATTACAAAACTCATGAAAATTGATTAAAATACGTGTTGACTAGTTAACCGACCCACATAACTTGCTTGTTTCGACAGTACCAAAAGGCTCCAGAAGGTTCAGATAAGAAAACTGAAGCTCAAAAGGCGTTTGTTGAAGCCATGTCCCATAGAATGCACATAGATAGCAGCATCAAACTCATCGGCAAGCTTTTGTTTGGATTGGAGAAGGGTCCCGAGGTGCTAAACACCGTTCGATCTGCCGGGAAACCTGTAGTTGATGACTGGACCTGCCTTAAAACATTTGTAAGCCTTCAAATCTTCGTTATTATACTAAAAACTTATAACATAGACCCTTAAAATATAACTCAACTGTTTGTATATATTCTTTTTTATGTACAGGTGAGGACATTTGAGACCCACTGTGGATCCTTATCGCAATACGGCATGAAACACATGCGGTCCATTGCTAACTTGTGCAACTCTGGAGTCACAAACGAGCAGATGGCTGATGCATCATCACAAGCATGCACCACATTCCCCTCAAACCCATGGAGTTCACTTAGCAACGGTTTCACAGCATAAGGCTCTTCATTCATCAAAGATCGTGGGCCCGTAATTTGTCAAACTATCGTATCTTCATGGTTTCCGAACCAGTCTTTCAGCAATATATAGCATCATTGTATATAAAGCCTGAAGCTTCTCCTCATAGTATTTAGGTCCATGAAACTTATTATATATGTATATTGTCTGCATGTAATGCTATAATCAATGATATGCAAATCATATACCCGCGTTTGTATATTATATATCAAGTGCACTATGTATCTCAGTTAAAACAATACGTACAACTGTTTATGTTATTTTCAAACTTCTATGCTTAAAATTAGTTCTAAACCAAAAAATACATCTGACTTTCTTATAGTTTGACTTGCAACATTTATACTTTCAGTTATGATAATCTCAATAACCCAAAAATTTATGAGCAACAAGAGACAAAGGTTCCAAACTCCCCGGAGAAAATTTCCTCGCAAACAAATAACAGATCGAAGAAGGTTCTCCGTTATAAACACACTTTTGCATGTGAAGTTTCTTCATGAACTCCTCCGTTATATCGGACCTACCAAACGTAGCAGGGTGGGGCCCACCTCTAGACCAATCGACCCAAGTCAAGCTCCGGTTTGCTATTAAATCAGGAGCTTGAATTGTCAACAGGGTTGGGAAATAATGTTCGTCCACGTAACAAGCTGGCCTGCAAAACGCTTCGAATTTGGGATAATAAGTTGTATCGGAGACGATGACTGATGCGAGATTCCGGTGAACTTCAAACCATTGGGATCCTTTCCTCCATTGTGAGATGTTGACTTGTGGCAACATGTTGTGGTTGTAGCGTCCTCTACCAACAGGACCCGGGTCATCAAAGGCCCCCATGAAGCTGTGTTTGGAGTTGGTAATGTAATGATAGGTTAAAGTGAAGTTGTAGAGTGGAATGCATGATTCGGATACAAGAACAAAGTATTCATTGGAGAAATCAAGAAGGGCATTTGCAAGTAGTCGTCTCTCTGCGTCACACATACTCATTCGACCCCATTGTGCTACCTGCCCAGTCAAATCCGTATAAAAATGACAAATTCAGTTAAAAATGAAGTGGTTATTCATTTACAACAATTTGATCAACTATAAGTGAATAAAGATTATGAATGAAAACGGGTCAAATCCTCTTAACAATACAAACGGGCTATCTTAGTTTAAAACTTATAAGGCATAAAGGCGCTGCCTTAGAAGCGCATTCCCCATCACCTCACGCCTGAAGCACGGTTTTCAAAACCAAGGTAGCTATGCATATAAAACAATCTGATCAACCAGATGTTATTCAACATAATAAATGAAAACGGATCAAATCCGATTAATAATAAGTGGTTATGCATGTATAGTAATGTGATCAACTGTATGTAAATCAAGATTATAACTGAAAACGGGTCAAATCCGCTTAATAATAAGTGGTTATGCATATATAACAATGTGATCAACTGTATGTGAATCAAGATAATATCTGAAAACGGGTCATAATAAGTGGTTATGCATATCTAACAATGTGATCAACTGCATGTGAGTCAAGATTATAACTGAAAATGTGTCAAATCACCTTAATAATGAAGTGGTTATCTTGATTTCAAAAGACATGAGGCATATATAACAATGTGATCAACAATAAGGTACCTGACTCGGAATTTGTCTCCCGTAAAAAACAGATTCGGGAGGAAATTTAGCTTCATATGAAGGAAGTGAATGAATGTAAACTGAATATAACCCCTCATGACCCTTAAAGAACCTCTCCCACAAAGGAGCCAATGGCAATGGCCCTTTAGTCAAGAACATAAAAGCAATCTTTGGGATTCTTACAAATGGATAACTCTTCAATTGTGGCACAAAAGAAGCCCTCCAAAAGAGTTCTTCATCACTCATTGCATGCAACAAACTGGAAGGAGGTTTGATCCAATGATCAAGATTTGTCTTTTGTTGTTCTTGAACACATGGTTTTAAAACCGGAATCGATGAAACTAATGTGGTTGTAACTTCGGTTTTCCGAATCATGTATATAACAAACAAGCAGATTGAAAAACATAACACCAGAAACAAGAACAGCAGTTGAATCAGTCTTGGTGGTAAAACCTTAGACTGGTTTGGTTTGCTTGCAGTTGGGTCTTTACCTTCCTCCATTGATGACCAATAATCACAAATTGTATCTTGATAACACAAAATGATCACAACTTTTTTGTGGGTATGTTGAATTACAGCTCCTTAGATACTTTAACACCCTTTTTGAAGCCTGAAATGATATAACAATATTCAAATTTTCTGTGGGGGAGTGTTGACCTTGGTCAAGTCAACTAAAAATCAAGACTTTTGGAGAAAGACCATAAAGCACGTAATTGGAGTCTTGAAAATTCTCTAACGAACCATAAATATGAAGACTTTTCTAGGAAACCACCACCAAATTAAACAGGAAATCAACAAGTTATTGGGATCCTTATTTTTCCATAAAAATAGAAAAATAATGATAAAATGAGACAAGTAATTTTGTTTTGGGTGTAATAATTTTTGAATTAGTAGTTTTGAAATTTACCAACTTTTAAAACACCTCTTTTGGAACCGTACCCAATTTGGAAAGAACTCCTTCTGACCGAACTAAACTGACCATTTTTCTAAAAGAACTCGTTCTACTCGAACTTATTTTGACCCGTTACTAGCCCGACCAAACCTGAACAATCTTGTTAACAAAAAAGTGCAGATTTACAAAACAAAACAAAAATCAGCCTAGAGAAAACAGAGCAAACTCATATGGGGTTTGGTTTTTGCAAAGAAGAAAGAAAACCAAAAGTTTTAGAAACATTAAAAGTAGCGATACATTCGAGGCTCATAAGTCATATTCAAATATGAAACTGAACAAGAACATACCATAATGAGGGTCTGATTTGTTTGCAATGAAATTGTATGATTAAAGGAGTCGTGAGTTATAAAAAGAAGACACGAGTCCACAAAGGCGGGGAGGGGAGATATCGAGGAATATATATTATAATATCAGACAAGCGGAAGAAGTTGTGAAGAGGGCGGAGAGATCCAAGGAATAATGCTGTCTGTCGCCATCTGAGGTTTCAACAATAATTCCGCACACTACATGCGACTTGCCCTTATTTTTTTGGGGGTAAAAAATCATTTAAATCCTCTTTGGTTGGGCAGTTTATACTTTGTGCCATTTATGTTTACGTTTTATGGAATTTAATGATGGTTTGACCAAATATTCAAAGTGAGTTTAATGTTTAAGATTCATAATCAAGCGTTTACTTAGGTGGTGTTTGTTTTTGAAGAGGTAAAAGGTCTGCAGTCTGCGGACCACATCTGCAGGCATCTGCAGGAGAAGAGGTGGACCAAATGTCTGCAGTCTGCAAGGAGAAGAGGGTTTGTTTTTTTACATAAAAACCTCTTCAACACACACACAACACACATTGCAGACCTTCTCCTCTCTCTTGTCTCTCTCTGCCTTCATCTACCACCACCACAACCATCCGCCACCACCACGTCGGCTACCACCACCGCCATCAACACCGCCATCAAAACCCACCACCACCGCCGATCTCTCTCTCTCTCTTCTTTCCCTCTCTCTCTCTCCTGTCGCCCCCCCCCCCCCCCTCTCTCTCTCTTCGTTCCACCACCGCCATCAAACCCACCACCACCACCGATCCCTCTCTCTTCTTTCCCTCTCTCTCTCTCTCTCCTGCCGCCCCCTCTATCTTTACGGTCTCTCTAAAAAAAACCCTAAATTCATACCTGGAGATGTGCGGGAGACAGTGGAGTTCTCGAGGTGGTGGGGGTGCGGCTGGAGATGTGCGGGAGACGTCGGAGGTGGCAGCGGTCTGTGGAGGTGGCGCCGTGCGGCGGTCAGTGGAGCAGGAGAAGGGTGGAGGAGGAGAAGGGTTCTCTGTGTTTTCAAAATGTGGAGGAGAAGAGGTTGTGCAGACCTTAGAAGACATTGATTCATGTCTGTATGAAGAAGAGGTCTCGCAGACCTTTTTTAATGAAAGGTCTGCGAGAAAACAAACAAGCTGCAGGCCCTTATGTCTGCGCGTGGTCTGCGCGGCGCAGACATAAGAGGTTCTGAAGTGCTTCTAGCAAAAAACAAACACCACCTTAGGCTATACGGTATGGGGATCGGCTTTGGACCGTCCCCTACCGTCGCCGATCCTACCTCCATGCTGCCCCCCCCCCCCCCCCCAACGTCGCGTCCTCTCCGTCTTCTTCTTGACGTCCAGGACGATGCAATATGGTGGGCCCCCTTTGTTTGTTTGTTTGTGTTAGTGATTTGTACATTAGGCATTACTACTTGTACATAATTTTGTGGGGTAGGATCATCTAGGACCATCCTCCCATACCCTCTAGTTTAGTGGGATGGACCATCCTTGGGAGGACTATGACGTGGCGCCTACGTGGCGGATCATCCTCCCTTGGAGGACCATCACCATACCCTCTAGCCTTAGGGGTAGGGGTGGTTATCACTCACCACCAATTTATCACTCACAACTTCCCATTAAGTTCCGCCGCGTCATCGAGCTTTATTTCATCACTCACAACCTTTTTTATTGGAAATGTCCATCACTCACCACCACACCCAACAATTTCCCCCCAACCAACAATTTCCCTCACACCCGTTAAACCATAACGCGGCAAACTTTTAACAGGATTTCAAGTCCACGCGTTAAAACATTAGGGTGGCGGTGGTTTGTTCCCTTCTTCCACGCATTGAACTTTCCTATCACGTACAAAAAACCAACCGCCCCGGGTGGCCTTATACTTAAGTTTTTTTTTTTTTTTTTGAAAAAATACTTCATTAAAACAAACCTCTGACCCAAACTGGCAAAAGGCCAATACAAAACAACACCCCTGACCCAAACGGGCAAATGGACAACTACAACATATACATAGGGTATTTACACCACTCCTTCAAACTAATACATTTACATGACGATCTATTTTTAAACCATCCAAAACATCTCAACGTAATCTCTATCAATATTTCTTGCGAACTTCTTGTGATCTGATTGAATACCAGCTCGTTCCTGCTTTTCCAAATACACCAACACGAGATGATAACCAACCCTCTAATAATCTTCTTCATTTTTTCCCTCCCTGAGTAGAATTGCGAATATCCATTAAATCTTTGAATTCGAATGCAAATATTGGAGGGATATTGCACCAAGCACTAATAGTTGCCCATACCCGAATAGCTATATAACATGCAGTAAACAAATGATCCACTGTTTCCTCGTACTTGTCGCAAAAAGGACACAAAACCGAAGAAATATCCACGTTCCTCTTCTCAAATTAACTCTGGTAGCAAGTCTGTCCATGTTACCTCTCCAAGCCATAACATTACACTTGATTGGAACCCATTTACTCCATTCGAAATTAGGGAGTTGTAACACCCGTCTCATTATTATCTATAATACTATAAAAATGAGAAGTGATGTACAAAAATGTAATTTTGCCATATGTACAAGTTTTGAATCAGTATGTACAAATAAATCTAAGCAGGTAGAATAGGAAGTGGAACAATTTTTTAAGACACTAAAAGGGCAATATAGTAATTTTACCCATCATAAATGGAGAATTTGATTCCCCATCATAAATGTATTGTCAACCCCTTCATAGCCTTCGACTGACTGATGCTCTCCTTCACCTCCTCACAATCAAGTCATGCATTGAATATCTCGTCTCTTCCTTCCCCTAACGGATCAAAACCCTAACAATTCATAAACTTCGTCTCATCGGCTCCTATCTGTAATTATTTCAGTTCTTTCCCCCAACAGAGAATGGGTTGAAGGTGATTGTAATTGTGACGGTGGAGGTGGTGGGTTGAAGGTGATTGATTGGAAATTCCCGGTTTCAAGCTTCAACTTTCAACGTTTAACAAGTCTCACCTGCCGTGCTGTGTGTGTGAAACCACCGTGATTGATTGATTGGAATATTCTACGATCCGACAGACACCAAATCTTCCTGACGGTAAACTGCATTCTCAATTGATCGATTGTTTGTTCGTTTGTGTACTCATCAGTGCCAAACGCCCAAACTTAGTGCTTGATTGATGTAGCTTCTTCGGCTAGGAAGAACCCATCGGCACTTTCACGTCCAGTAAGTGTTTGATGAAATGTCTCAGTCAGTAAGTGTTTTAAAAGGCTCTTGTATCTGTCTTTTTAGTCATTTGTTTAATGATTCTTGTTGAGATTAGTCATTCTGAAGTGATATTATTGATGGGTATGTAAGAAATCCTGGAGATACGTTCCTATTTTCAAATATTGTTGGTAAATTAACCCACATTGAGATCTTTATTTGTTGTGAATCGTTAGGTGATGGAAGGAACCTTCTTGCTTTCTTGTTACGGTGATATATTGAAGGAACACATATAAATTGTTTGTAATGTTATTGGTTTGTTTACGAGTTGATTGGTGTTATATGCAGTTGGGGAATCATTGCATCTGTTTGAGGAATAAAACTACTAGGCAATGCAAAAGATGGTAAATTGAAGTCTCTTCTTTATTTCTTTATTTGTTTTTCTTTCTTTTTTGAATTATTTAGGTTATAGTTGTTTATATTTAGTTGTCAGATTGTTACTTGTTTAATTTGAATATGGAGTTTATATGTATAGCACTATTGTATCTTTCATTTTCTATAGCATTACAAAATGATTTTTTTTGTAGATAGGGTGTGCTAAATTTGACTATTAAAGTTATATAGCTTGAAAAATATCAGTCACATTGTTCTATAATTCTATTGTCCACAATTGTAAAGGGTATTCGGTTATTGATTGATCATATTTTACATTTTCAGTGCACGATTGAGGGTTTGCGCATGACTTTTCAACCTCAGCCTCAAGTTTCAATTGGTATGGGTGTGAACAATGAACTATATACACAGGTACTTATTTGATATATTGTTTATATGCTCACTTATTTTTTTTTCTTTCTCATTTGCAATGCTTATGTCTTTTTGTCATGTTTTTAGGTTGAAATAGATGGGGATGTGTGGGGTAAGGGAGTTGGGATGACATGGGATGAAGCTAAGATGCAGGTACATATCTGTTCTATATTATCATAATAACGTTTTTTTTTTGGCTTAAATGATTTAGGAGGTCTTATTCAATTAATCCTAGGGGTGTTATAAACTGTTAAACCGACTGTACTAACCAAACCGAAGCAAGTCTGTCGGTTTGAGATCCACATGGTTCGGTCCGCAATAGAACTTGGAACAAGCTGTTTAATAAAACCGGACGTTTACCCTTTATTATTAGTATTTTTTCATTTTTGGAATATGCAAATTTAATGTTTTTACTTTATTCTTCAGGCTGCAGAAGCTGCTTTTCAAAATCTGAAAGCAAAGATTGGCCAATTCTCTCAAAAACGTCAACTTTCTTCTAGGTCCGTTCTTATAGAAATGTAAACCCAAAATATTTGAAAAGGTTGGCATCTTGAAGAATCATATTAACAGATGCAGGTATGGGTGGAACTTCCTTTATTACTGGTCGCCTAATGGAATTAAAGATTGGCTGGATGGCATAGATAAAAAGAGTTGTTATAATGCTGGTCTGGGCGGCTACAGTTGGTATTTATTATGGGCATATTCTGCTGTGGTTGCAAATTGTATAGGCTGTCGTCTTAAGCGGAAAATAATAGCCCATATTGGAGTGTTCCGCTTGTTTGTGAAGGCCATGCTAAGGGTGTGTAATCTGCTGATTAAGTCCCAGCTGCACCGCTTGGGCTTAGGTACTCATATACAATTGACAGCCCACTACGTGGTCACCTAATATAATTGCTTCTACTCATTTTAACATGTTTTGTTTTTGTAAAAATTATTCTAATTCTTTCCGCGTTGATCATGTCGGATGTTGACGAAATACCTAGCGCTCACACGCTCGATCTTTTGAGATGGTGTGATGGCCCACCACCGATTCTTCATCTAAATTTGAATAATTATTTGCACTCTTTTGAGTTCAATGTTGATCACAACAGTTGGAGGGCTTCAGTACATCAGTACCAGAAGGGCAAAACACAATACGCTCATTACCGACAAACCGATCATCTATTAGCAGAGTCAGGGTGGCATTGCAGCTTCTGTTTCCGAAAAATTACAGATTTTGTATTCAAGATGAAAGCTTACAGCCACACGGATCGAGTCAGGTTCTCACACTTTCTTGACCCAAAAAGGATTCAGAATGTAATATGCTTCCCGAAGAGCACACGTTTAAGGATATCATAGCGAAAATGGGTCCAATTTCTCATTCTTATTCAGCAGTCCATCTTCCATCATATCTATTAAAAAATGCAGATGAATACAGGTATCTTTTGCCCGGTAATTGCATCCGTGAAGCGGGTTAAATTTTGGTTTAATGTAGCTTTTCATGATATAAACATAGTTTAAGTACTTATTTACCAAAAGACTATAGGTTGTGTTTTTTTTTTTAATTAAGGAGTGGTTAAGTTGTACATTTTTTTCCTCCTATAATATACATATGGAGAGTTTTGAAATCTTGTTGAGTTGTTTCAAATGTTTCTTTACCTGCTGCTCTGACTTGTACTGTACAAGCTTGGTGAGTGGCTGAGTGGACAATATCTATGGATGAACATTTAGTGGTAAGCATGTTTTCCTGGTCAACTGGTGTATGGTGTTGATTGAAAGGTAAGTGCGCAAACAAAGAAAGGTGGGTGCCTTTGGGATTTTTCCATTGAATTATAATATTTTTTTTGTGTGATGATGGGTGGTGGACTTAGGAAAGACTTGTGTACAACTATACAGGTGTGTTTTTGAATTTTCACCACAAAATAAACTTTTTGTCTGGTTTGTGTATTCATTAGATAGATTTCGATAATTCGATGTAGATAGTCTTTTATAGGCTCAAAGAAATGGTCTTAAATTGATGATCGTCGGTTTCATTTCGCACCAAACACCTCCCATTTGACTATTTGAGTGATGTAATTTTCCCTCAACACCTTTTAAATGCCATATGATTTGAGTGATATATTCCCTCAACACCTTTTAAATGCCATATGATATGGAAGATGATCGGTTACTAACCTCATGCTGGTTAAGTCCATTTTAAAGACTTAAGATTATTAGTTTTCCTATCCAAAAAGTAATTAAGTCTTCAGAGTGTTTCGTTAAAGTCGATCAAATTATTGGGATTTACATGTATTAAGGGTAACTGTATCGTCTCTTCAAGCTGGCATTGAAGCCATTAACCTTACCAAAACCCCTTGACTCCCTGCGCCGTCCTTGTATTCCAAACACTTTGTACGCCAGAATGTATATAGAATGTAGCATGCTATCGTTTAACTAACATTTTAACGCTTGAATTATGTTCTCACTCCTTATTGGCGAATCCACAGCAACGCACGGGTTTCCCACTAGTATGTTATTAATAGAAAATACACATCTTTAAAACCAAAATACTTCGATTCATTAAAAGATACGAAATAGAAGTTTTAATAGTGTCAACTTACTAGTTAACTACTAACTAGTTTAACATCCCAAAAATCATAACTTAAGTGATTACAACTTGAAACATTGTTTTCAACAAGGTTAAACAAGCGCAGAAGCTTCAAAAGATAGTGTTCGGTTCTTGAATTGTAGCTTGATCGTCATCCGGAGCATGATCAACATCACCTAAGGTCAAAACCACATCAATTTGTTAGTTTTGACAACATAAAATCAAGTATACATAAGTTCTATTGCCAAACAACGAAAACAAACAAAAATTTCAGCAATTGGGTCTGTCGCGCCCCGCGACGGCCCCTTTGCTATCCTTAGCGACCCGCGACCGTCGTCGCGCTACGCGATGATGAACCAGGCTCGGTGTCGCGTGACGTGACACCCTATTTTTCGCAGTATGTTGCTTGTTTTGAGCTGCAGATTTCCAGCTCTTAAATTTGGCACAATTCTAACTTCAAACATTCATAACTTTTGACCCGAAAATCCGTTTTAGGTGATTCTTTTTTCTATGCGTTCGTAATAAAATTACCAACACGTCTATTATAATCATTGTGTCAAAACAGAATGTACGGGCTGGAAGTCTATAAATGCATAATGTATTTATTTGACCCGTTTAGATTTTGCACTAAATTAATCACTAACAAGTTTTACGACCACATGGCGTATTTGTCCCAACATCCGGGGCTTACGATCACCGGCGTCTCATTACCAAATCTATGGTTTCGCGCTCTTGTGATCCTTCATCGCCAAATGCTATTCGAAACAAACTTTTACTACATACTAAACAATTATTCGACCCGTTTGGCTCATTTATAGAAATCTTCCATTTCTAATGATTACCAAACGTTTCTCTAAGCTAATTTGATTCGTTTAAATTAGATAGTGATCATTATCACTCCAACTAATACAATTTTTACTCTAGAACACAACTAAGAGCAAATTCAATATCAAATTTGCATAATGTAACGAAACAAGTTACATACCTTCAAAGTACACCCTTCAAACGCGCGTCACCACCGGCTTGTCCACTTGACGTTCCGGTTTCCTTTCCTATAGAGTTCACCGCAACCGTTTAGAACTCTTTTTCTATCATATAACGCATAGTTCACGAACTAGTACAAGTATGCGTTTTTGTTCAAATTTCGACATTTAGCCTTCTTTTAGGCATTTTTACAAACACTTTAAGGGCAGAATTTTACACAATTCATTATCAAGTTCATAACTTGTTATATAGCCAAAATTAACATCAATCGGACAATTTCATATAAATTTTAACATCTATAAATCAGAAATTACTTCATAAAAATCAGATTACACTAGAACAACAACCAAAATCCTAGTGTTTATCAAGTTCCCATAAAACCCTCTAATCACCTTCATTGGTGTTCATGGAATTCACAGGAATTAAGCATGATTTCAACATATAATTGTCTAGGGTTCACTCCTAGACACAATATTATTCCTATTCCATCGATATAACATTCATGCAACAACTAATTTCGAATTCTCTAAGTTCACCCAGAAATTCAAATAGAGATTTCCTATAAAATTCACATACCTTATGACCCCCTACAGTGGAGATCACCAATCTAAGCTCAGATTTCGTTTTGGAACTGATTTGTGCCTTCAATTTGTGAGATTTGTGTGATCTAGGGTTTGATGGGGGTTCTTGGTCGCCCCCTGTGTTGTATTCGATCCAGACACACACTCAAAGTGTGTGTTTGGTGTTTTTATTTTGTTTTTAATAAGTTAAGTTTCAAACTTAACAACTTTAGTCCCCCATCTATTGTCAGGTTTTTATCTTAGGTGTTTTAATCCACTAGCATGTCACTACAAGGCTTTTCCTCTAACTAGGTTATTTTGTTCCTAGTTAATTCATTTTGTTTATTTACCAACATCGTATTTATAATAACAAATTTATATTTTCGGGGTGTTACAAGTCCACCCCCCTTAAAATGGTTTCGTCCACGAAACCGGAATACATGTCGAATAATGTTGGGTAGAGACGTCGCATTTCCTCTTCGGATTCCCATGTAGTATCCGACCCTTTTCTGTGCTCCCACTTGATCTTCACTTGATCAATTCTCTTATTCCGCAATTTCTTAACCTTCCGATCTAGAATCTCAATTGGCCTTACCGCATAGTTAAGGCTATTATCCACCTCGATATCATCGTAGTGGATATAAGCCGTTTCCTCCGCTAGACATTTTCATAGTTGTGACACATGAAACGTGCCATGGATCCCACTTCGTCTGGTAATTCAAGTCGATACACTACCTTGCCAACCCGTTCAATGATTTTAAATGGCCCGATAAACCTCGGGCTTAGTTTCCCTCTTTTCCATGGGGAAACTTTTAACATAACCATGTCACCTACGTGAAATTCAATCGGTCTCCGTCTTTTGTCGGCATAAGACTTTTGTCTGTCTTGGGCCGCTTTCAAATGAGCTCGTACCACGTCAATTTTCTCATTAGTGGCTTGGACTACATCTTTATGGGTCAGTTCACGGGGACCCACTTCACCCCAGCATACCGGGGTTCTACATTTTCTACCATATAGCATCTTATACGGAGCCATGCCGATACTGCCATGATAACTGTTGTTATAAGAAAATTCTGCTAATGGCAAATACACATCCCAACTGCCCCCGAAATCGACAATACACGCTCTCAGCATGTCTTCTAGTGCATGTATCGTTCTCTCACTCTGTCCATCCGTCTGAGGATGGTATGCGGTGCTGATAAAAAGTTTTGTTCCCATCTGATCTTGGAAAGCTCGCCAGAATTGTGAAGTAAACCGGGTATCCCTGTCAGACACGATGGATACCGGTACTCCGTGGCGTGCTACTATCTCGTTTGTATACACCTCCGACATCTTTTCTGACGTATAAATCTCACGTATAGGAATAAAGTGAGCACTTTTCGTCAGTCTATCAACAACCACCCATATAGTGTCAAATCCTCGGTTCGTCTTTGGTAGTTTAGTCAACAGGTCCATGGTGATATGTTCCCATTTCCAAACTGGAATATCCAATGGCTTAAGTTTACCATAAGGTCTTTGGTGTTCAGCCTTGACTTGTAAACAGGTCAAGCACTTTTCCACATACTTAGCCACATCCCTTTTTATTACGGGCCACCAGTAATTATGTTTCAAGTCGTTATACATCTTGGTCGCTCCCAGATGGATGGAGTAACGGCTTTTGTGTGCTTCGTCGAGTAGAAGCTTTTTCACATGAATTAGGAATCCATATTCTGCCAAACCGGGTTTTCAACCCATTGTTATTTTCCGTTAACTCTTCCAACTGGCCCACAATTCTTTCTCTTTTCCCGTTTACCTCTTTTATTGCTTCGGCTTGTGCTTCTCGGATTCGTTCAAGTAAACCCGAAGTTACAACAAGCTGCATCGACCGCACTCGTATTGGAACATAATCTGTTTTCCTGCTCAAAGCATCTGCCACAACATTGGCTTTCCCGGGGTGATAATGTATCTCGCAGTCATAGTCCTTCACCGTTTCTAACCATCGCCTTTGCCGCATATTTAACTCCTTCTGATCGAAGAAGTATTTTAAGCTCTTGTGGTCAATAAATATGGTGCACTTTACTCCATACAAATAGTGCCTCCATATTTTTAGTGCAAACACCACCGCTGCCAATTCGAGATCGTGTGTGGGATATTTCTTTTCATGCACCTTTAATTGCCTCGAGGCATAAGCTATCACTTTGCCTCGTTGCATCAAAACACATCCAAGCCCCGAATGTGACGCATCCGAGTAGACTACCAAGTCTTCGACTCCGTCCGACAACATTAACACCGGAGCGTGTGTTAACTTCTCCGTTAGCGTTTGGAACGCCTTTTCCTGTTCGTCATCCCATATGAATCTTTCCTCCTTTCGGGTTAATTTAGTTAGCGGTGAAGTAAACTTGGAGAAATCTTGAATGAATCTCCTGTAGTATCCAGCAAGCCCTAAGAAGCTTCTAATTTCTGAAGGATTCTTCGGAGGACTCCATTTCGACACTGCCTCTATCTTTGACGGATCTACCAAAATTCCATCGGCACTTATGATGTGGCCGAGGAATTGTACCTCTTGTAACCAAAAGGCACACTTCGAAAATTTCGCATACAACTTCTCTCGTCTGAGTGTCTCTAACACCTCCTGTAAATGATGTGCATGATCCGCCTCATTTTTCGAATACACTAGAATGTCGTCGATAAATACGATTACCGACTTATCTAACATTGGCTTGCAAACCCGGTTCATGAGGTCCATGAAAGCCGCGGGCGCATTCGTCAATCCGAAAGACATCACGAGGAACTCGTAATGTCCGTACCGCGTACGGAAAGCCGTCTTCGGCACATCTTCTTCTTTGACCCTTAACTGATGGTATCCCGACCTAAGGTCAATTTTCGAGAACCAATTCACGCCTTGGAGTTGGTCGAATAAATCATCTATTCTCGGAAGCGGGTATCGGTTCTTTACCGTGAGTTTATTTAACTCCCGGTAATCGATACACATTCGCATGCTCCCGTCCTTCTTTTTCACGAACAATACCGGTGCGCCCCAATGAGACACACTCGGCCTTATAAACCCTTTATTGAGCAAGTCTTGAATCTGCGACACTAGTTCTTGTAATTCCGATGGCTTGAGTCGGTACGGCGCCTTAGCTACGGGTTTCGCGCCCGGAACCAATTCGATTCCGAACTCTACCTCCCGTTCGGGCGGTATTCCCGGTAAGTCTTCCGGAAACACTTCTTCGAAATCACGTACCACCGGTACGTCTCCAATCTTTGGTGGTTCTTTTTCGGGTTCATTTGCGTATATCATAAACGCTCTACATCCATGCCTCATGAGCTTGTAGGCTTTCAACATCGAGCATATCATAGAGTTGCCTCCTTTCTCGCCATAAATTGTAACGTGTTTTCCGCTTGGAGAGGTTAACTTTATCTCCTTACGGAAACACACGACCTTTGCGTGGTGTCGGGATAGCCAATCCATCCCAACCACCACTTGGAATTCTCCCATTGACATTGGGATTAGATCTATCGAGTATTCTTCGTCATCAATACTCAATTTACAGCCTTGACAGACATCACACACTATGAAACTTTTGTTATCCCCTATTTCAACTTTTAAGGGCACTGATAATTTTGTCAATACAAATGAAGGATGTCGAATAAATCCATGTGAAATAAAGGATTTATTTACACCCGTATCAAATAATACATGTACAGGAATCAAGTTTATTGCGAATATACCTGAGACCACATCGGGTTCTGTTTTCGCTTCAGCCGCTGTTAGTTGGAAGGACCTGGCCTTCGCCTTCGGAGTTTCTGTTGGAGATTCTTTGGTGTCCTTCTTTCCAACCAAGTCCGGACATTCGGACTTCTTATGGCCCGGTTGGTAACACTTGTAGCATACAGAGACCTTTCCCGGACATAATGACGTGGTGTGCCCCGTCTTCCCGCATATGGGACACGGTTTGTCTTTAAAACAACACTCACCCTTGTGCCCTTTCCTGCAAACTTTGCAACTCGGTGATCCACCCTTCGCATCCGTCTTCTTTACCAACTCAGTCATTCGATCCTTCCTTGCAGGGCTCGGATTAACATCCACTGCCCTTCGTTCACCTCGTTCGATTTGCTTTTTAAGTTCAATTTCCCTTTCCCGGTCCGTATTTATAATCTCGTTGAGCGTCTCATACTTGGAAGGAGTCATGAACTCTCGATATTCAGCACTTAACATATTATAATAATAATATATTTTCTGCTCCTAGGTAGTCACTAGCTCATCGCAGAACCACAGCTTATCCACGAATATACCCGTGATTTTATCAATTGTTTAACCCTTTTGCCTTAACTGGATGAACTCCTCCTTGATTCTATTGATGACCGCCTTGGGACTGTGATGTTTAAGGAATGGTACCTTAAACTCGTCCCATGTCATGACCCTTGCCGCTTCGGCTCCAATCTCTTTCTTTTTGTTATCCCACCAGTTGGCTTGACCCCTCAACTGACCCGTTCCGTAAGCCACAAAATCGTTCACGTCACAGTGGGTCCTCTCAAATACCCCTTCAACATCGCTTAGCCATCTTTGACATATTATCGGGTCAACCTCCCCGTTGTAGATTGGCGGTTTACACGCCATAAACTCCTTGTATGAACAACCCTTACGTTCTCTGGATTTTTCTTTCATAAAGTTGACATTGTCTTCCAACCTTTTAACTCGTTCTTCAACTAACGATAGCACTGTATTTTGAATTTTGTCTATGAAACCGGATAGACTACCCTCAATTGCCTTCCCCACTTCTTCGGCAATTACCTCTTTCATTTGTTCGGTGACTGTCGGCACCGGATCATTGTCACCCCTTTCTGTCATCTTGAAACTGAAATGTTTACATCAATTATTAAACATTTCATTTATAACATATACTTTATTTGCTTCGGTTTAGCCAAGTTCATAACTTGCTTTGACCGTTCTCATTTAGTGCAATTTCCGGGTTTGAGTGTGTTAACACGCTCTTCCCATGCACATTAATTCACATCCCTTTTTTCTCACATATAATAAGATCTACTAAAATAATTAATTCTTACCGGATGATTGATCAAGCTTGAACCGAACACACTTTGTTGACAACCTTGAGCTCTGATTACCAACTTGTAACACCCGTCTCATTATTATATGTTATTAATAGAAAATACACATCTTTAAAACCAAAATACTTCAATTCATTAAAAGATACGAAATAGAAGTTTTTATAGTGTCAACTTACAAGTTAACTACTAACTAGTTTAACATCCCAAAAATCATAACTTAAGTGATTACAACTTGAAACATTGTTTTCACCAAGGTTAAACAAGCGCGGAAGCTTCAAAAGATAGTGTTCGTTTCTTGAATTGTAGCTTGATCGTCATCCGGAGCATGATCAACATCACCTAAGGTCAAAACCACATCAATTTGTTAGTTTTGACAACATAAAATCAAGTATACATAAGTTCTATTGCCAAACAACGAAAACAAACAAAAATTTCAGCAATTGGGTCTGTCGCGCCCCGCGACGACCCCTTTGCTATCCTTCGCGGCCTGATCGGTGCATTTTAAGAACACTTTATTTAATATTAGTTATGGTTAAAATGCATTGATAATAATATATAATATGGTTGTTGATGTAGTTTTATTATCATTCGGGTTGAGTAGAAAGCGAGCTAAAACGATTATGTTACTAGTTAACGGTCCAAGATCATGTAATTTATTATTATGACTATGAACCTTAATGACATAAATTCAAATTGTTATGGACATTAAATAAAAATGAAAACAAACAATTCAAGAATTAGTAAAAACAAAGAATGTGTCGTGATGTCCTAACAATTTAATTTAATGATCATTTAATGTATATAAATTACATAATTCATGAAACTCAATATATGGAGCTTACTAGTATATAT
Organism: Helianthus tuberosus; assembly: GCA_030545235.1. Classification (NCBI taxonomy): domain Eukaryota; kingdom Viridiplantae; phylum Streptophyta; class Magnoliopsida; order Asterales; family Asteraceae; genus Helianthus; species Helianthus tuberosus. Next base: position 28,915,262 of record CM060392.1, read on the forward strand.
TGGGCCTAAAAGCCACGCATGGGCTGAATGTGTTTTTGACGGTAGAGAATTGGGGAACAACTACTTGAAGTGCAAGGAATTAATAAAGAGAGGAGGTATTATATTATAGAGAGGGGGATGTGAACAGCGGATTTTCGAGAAGTGAGGGACGAATTTCAAGGATAACCATTCAGCTTTCATTCTTTCATTCAAGCCAAGCTATAATGTCCAACCAACTCGGGATGACAACTGATGCGGTAGAGACAAGCATGCGCGGCTAAGCTTCTCGTGACTTCTACCCGGATGAACTTTTACATTGTTTTGCATTGCATTGAACTTTGTTTACGGATTATTGTAACTGGTACAGCTTGACCACTTGTGTTGGATTATTGGTAAACGTTTCTTGTGTTTGAATTACTTGTCGTTTATTAAGCGTATTGGCAACTTTCTTGCGTTGTTAGCAGGTTAGTAAATTGGTGGGTAATTGATACAATCAAACGGGTTATTAGGTTGCATAGTGAATCTTAAAAACTATCCCTATTAACTAATTTTTTTTTTTTTTAAAGATAACTCTAAAATTTTTATATATATTGTTAGAGCAAATTACAAATCATGGGTTGGTAGACGGGCAACAAGCTGCGCCGCCACCCCTTTTGAATTGCTAGAGCAAATTACAAATCATGGCCTCGGAATTAATGAATTAACTAATCAAATTCATTAATTCCGAGGCCATGTCTATGTGGTGTTTTGAATCGGTAAACAGGTTTTTATGTTAAACGGGTAATTGGGATTCCGGGTGGAGGTTACTTTTTCTCATATTTATTACAACTCTATTAATTAGTTCTTTTGTTTTTACAATCAAATTCATCAAACCCCCAAGTTAGATAGTTTAGTTCTTAGTTAAAAACGCGACACTGACCACAAATTCCCCGTGGATACGATACCCTACTTACGCTATCTACGTAGCTTATTTAGGTTTTTGATTGACCCTTACGACAGTCATCACGGCCCGCGACGATGAACTTGGCTCGGTGTCGCGTGACGCGACACCCTATTTTTCGCAGTATGTTGCTTGTTTTGAGCTGCAGGTTTCCAGCTCTTAAATTTGGCACAATTCTAACTTCAAACATTCATAACTTTTGACCCGAAAGTCTGTTTTAGGTGATTCTTTTTCCTATGCGTTCGTAATAAAATTACCAACACGTCTATTATAATCATTGTGTCAAAATAGAATGTACGGACTGGAAGTCTATAAATGCATAATGTATTTATTTGACCCGTTTAGATTTTGCACTAAATTAATCACTAACAAGTTTTACGACCACATGGCGTATTTGTCCCAACATCCGGGGCTTACGATCACCGGCGTCTCATTACCAAATCTATGGTTTCGCGCTCTTGTGATCCATCACCGCCAAATGTTATTCGAAACATACTTTTACTACATACTAAACAATTATTCGACCCGTTTGGCTCATTTATGGAAATCTTCCATTTCTAATGATTACCAAACGTTTCTCTAAGCTAATTTGATTCGTTTAAATTAGATAGTGATCATTATCACTCCAACTAATACAATTTTTACTCTAGAACACAACTAAGAGCAAATTCAATATCAAATTTGCATAATGTAACAAAACAATTTACATACCTTCAAAGCACACCCTTCAAACGCGCGTCACCACCGGCTTGTCCGCTTGACGTTCCGGTTTCCTTTCATATAGAGTTCAACCGCAACCGTTTAGAACTCTTTTTCTATCATATAACGCATAGTTCACCAACTAGTACAAGTATGCGTTTTTGTTCAAATTTCAACATTTAGCCTTCTCTTAGGCATTTTTACAAACACTTTAAGCGTAAAATTTTACACAATTCATTATCAAGTTCATAACTTGTTATATAGCCAAAATTAACATCAATCGGACAATTTCATATAAATTTTAACATCTATAAATCAGAAATTACTTCATAAAAATCAGATTACACTAGAACAACAACCAAAATCCTAGTGTTTATCAAGTTCCTACAAAACCCTCTAATCACCTTCATTGGTGTTCATGGAATTCACAGGAATTAAGCATGATTTCAACATATAATTGGAATATTATTCCTATTCCATCCATATAACATTCATGCAACAACTAATTTCGAATTCTCTAAGTTCACCCAGAAATTCAAATAGAGATTTCCTATAAAATTCGCATACCTTATGACCCCCTTACAGTGGAGATCACCAATCTAAGCTCGGATTTCATTTTGGAACTGATTTGTGCCTTCAATTTGTGAGATTTGTGTGATCTAGGGTTTGATGGGGGTTCTTGGTCGCTCCCTGTGTTCTATTCGATCCAGACACACACTCAAAGTGTGTGTTTGGTTTTTTTATTTTGTTTTTAATAAGTTAAGTTTCAAACTTAACAACTTTAATCCCCCATCTATTGTCAGGTTTTTATCTTAGGTGTTTTAACCCACTAACATGTCACTACAAGGCTTTTCCTCTAACTAGGTTATTTTGTTCCTAGTTAATTCATTTTGTTTATTTACCAACATCGTATTTATAATAACAAATTTATATTTTCGGGGTGTTACAGGAGTTGATTGTTTCTCCTATCTTTAATTATAGTCTTTTTCACCGAATTCACAGGATGCCCACGCAATGCGGCGGGAGCGACACACCGCATTCCTATACTCATTTTTGGTAGTTTTCTTATTCATATAATATTTATTGTACCATCATTGTGATAGAAATTCATAAAAAACGAAGTAATCGGGTATTCCATTTCGTTGTGTTATGCATGGTTTGGTCGGTTCGGTTATTATCCTCGACCGAAGCCGAAACCAAGTTTATCGGTTAGTCTATTTTATTAACCTATTGGTTTTCAGTTAATCACTTCGGTTTATTCGGTTAGATTGACGGTTTTTTGTTTGGTTCATTTAATTTCAGTTAATAGTAAAAACCAAACTTGGGCTAAAACTTTTGCTTAGAAATATATGAAATTGAGATATAAATACATGAAAGGAAATTATAAATATATGAAATGGAGATATAAAATATGAAATACATATACCGGAGGTATAAAAGGCTAGAAGTATATGAAAATGTGAATGATTTGGTTTGGTTCAGCTAATTTTGGTTAAACGAGAGTACAAAAAATTGATAACTGGTTTTGGGTTAATTTGATTTTCAGTTTCCAGTTAATTCAGTTTTTTGTTGATTTCGGTTCGGTTTCGTCTGTTTTTGGTTTGATTAAGGTTAACGATTTAGTTATTGCTCACTGATAACCGGTTTTGGTTAATAACCAATAATAGTGCGCGATGCGGCGAGAAACATAAACATTGCCACGATGTGCATTATTCGGTTGGTTAGATTATTATACTCAACCAAAATCGAGGTCATCGATTAGTCTATTTGATTAACCAATCCATTTTTAGTTAATCGATTTGGTTTATTCAATTAGATTGACGGTTTCTGGTTTGATTCATTTAATTTCGGTTAATAGCCAAAACCAAACTTGGGCTAATACTTTTCATTAGAAATACATGAAATTTAGATGTAAATACATGAAATGGAGGTATAAATACATAGAATGAGGGTATAAATATAATATACATGAACTGATTAAAAGATATATAGGTACATGAAATGGAGGTATAAATATATATATATGATATAAAATGAGGGTACAAAAAATATATTAACGTACCAAAAAATTAAGATCGTTTAAAAATAGGGGGAGTTAGTTTTCTATAAGGGGATAAATCGTAACTACTAACTAATTATCTATAATTTTGTTAAAGATGAGAGATTAAAGTGTAATCTAGATGAGAGAATTTAATTGACGGTATTTAATCACATGACATTCTGTAGCTATTAAACATTATGGGATAATGACTAAGTACGTTGGGCTTTAATCACTTGTACACTAAGGCATCATCTATTTGTACATTTTAATCCACACGTGAATACTGAACAAGATAACTATCGAAACGTCGACAAAAATGAGTAGGTCGTCACAGTACTTTTGGATTTTTTTAAACATTATAGTTTATAAGATATGGCAAAAATGCGTAAAAGAATTATAAGTTTGTTGTGGAGAGGGAAAAGTGTAACTAAATTACGTATAATTGTGTTAAAATTTAGGAATTTAAGTGTAATAAAATGGGGACTAAAATATAATTATTATTTAAAAGACCAATTTACCCTCATTTTATGGGTGTATTTATAAATTAAAAGAGAAAAAGTTCTTATTTTTTTAGTATCTTAAAATGTCTCTCCCCCATTCATTATAATATAGTATAGATGTTTATATTAGACCACATGGTGTGGAGAGGCTTGAAGATGGGACATTACGACACGTGGACCACGTGTCAGAATATGACGTGGTGCTAAAACGGACAGTGTGAGAGTGGCGTGGTTAGTGGTGTTTTTATAAATATATAGACATCAACCAATTAAACACACCCAAAATCCACCCACCAATCAAGAGCCTCCACAAAACCATGCTCACACTGTGTGGTCTTAGGGGGAAGGGACACCTAAGGGTAATACTCTTGCTCCGACCAATCAAAACCCAAGATGTCAAATTCTTAGAAATTACCCTTAAGCCACAAAACACTGGCGGTGTCTTACCCTTGCCATAAACTATTTTTTTTTAATAAAGTCAAATGCCCCAACCAATCAAAACCCACCAATCCTAAGGTCAACGCCCTCCTCAAACAACAACATTGTTTAACGTGTACTCCTTAAGGCAAATCCAACCCGTCAGTCCTACCCTTGTGGGTGGCGCCGGTGTTGTGGCACCACATCGAACCCGGGGAGGGTACCCACATGGGTGCCTCATACCCCCTTATGGGTGTGCATTGGTTATAGCCTATACGTATTTTTTGTGACCAAAAGGTGCATAACTAGACTTAGATTCCGGTAACAGTGCTAGATATGATTCGTCATGCTTAGAATGTTTATGATGATCATATGAAGGTGTTATTCTTCTTCCTGAGTTAAAACTTGGGTTGCCAACATCAAAATGGGCAGTTGGAAGGGATCTTGAGGCCTAAGGCACGGGAACCACCTTATGACGATCAAGTTAGCATATTTCTCTTGGATCTAGATGTTTATTTATAGATAGGTGTAAAAATATATGTGTATATATATACACACATGTACGTACATGTGTGTGCTTAAGTTGAGAGATAAGTGAAAACAAAAACCTTTATCTAGCGGCGTTTATTTTTCTTTTCTAATGAACGTGGTGGGTTTAGCCCAAATGCACAAATCATTATCAAGCGCACTTAGTTATTAATATGTCTAAGCCCTGATTAAAGATATTGTCTACACTAAACATGAGTCATTTGTTGTCAGTTAATTTGGTTAACCAAATTATTAACATGTTTTAATGATCTTACAATGTTCCAGTGATTATATAATTGTGCTCGGTTTATGTAAACTGTAGCGTTTATAGATTGGATCGGACAATTTAAATGCTTATGTGTTTTTTCCTGAAAGTTATAATATTACAAAATGATTTCCCATCAAGGGTTTTGTATGAGTTTTGCTTTTGATATACTTTCATATCCTGTTTTTGTCGTTTCAGTGAGTACCAAAACTCACCTGGCATGAATAGTGTGTTCGCATTGCCTACCAACGTTTTCTGACATAGTTTGTATCGTATCGCGACGCGGCGAATACGATGATGTGATGTGATGTGATATGAAATGTAAAAGTATATCCTGGGATCGCTAGACTTTATAAGACTCGGTTATATTAAAATTGAGTCTAATGCACGTAAATAAATATGTAAACAGTGATTAAGTTATATGGAATTACCGGTTATGTTGCCATTTGTAACACATAACAACTTAAATTTGAAAAGACATAAATATGAAGATATAAACAAGTTCCATTATATTTTCATGAATGTATATGTATAAATATACAGAAAAGTAAAGAATCATTTTGTTAGGGGAGTGTGGGTGGTCACTAGTGATGAAATTCCATCACTCACAAACATCCAATCATGTTCCGCCATGTCAGCAACCATTATTCTATCACTCACAAGCATTCTTTAGTGGCGGTGGTCATCACTAGTGATGGGATTCCAATGTACATGTATTAATACACAATGTACAAGTCATACACATACATTCAACAATTCTTCAACGCGTGATATTATCAACGCGTTAAAGTTTCACGAGTGATGGGAATAGGTGGCGACGGTGTTCTATACTTTTTCACGCGTGATGTATGGCTATAACGCTCCCCACCCCAGTCACTACTAGAAAAGTGCCTACTTTGTGACAGCCAAATTTGTAGCAAATTTGTAGAAAATTGGTCTTATCTACAGATTTGCTACAAAAATTTTCGTGCAAAATATGCTTGTCGAAAATCAGGTTAGCTACAAAATTCTGACAAAATTTCTCACAAATTTTCGACAAAAATTTATCGTCACAAGCATTGCCACAAAATACCTACAAACCGGTTTTTAATGTTTTTCCTACAATTCTTCCACAATTATGCCTATTTTTGTATTTTATTTTATGATATTTTACTTTTAAAATTAATAACACTAATGAGAAAAATTATCCATAATCATTACTAATTATTTTTATTTTACGACAAAATTCCTACAAAATTATAAAACTTTCTCTTAACAGTTTGCTACAAATTTCCTACAAATAAAAAATATAGTTTTTAATTTTGCGACAAATTTCCTACAACTTAAAAAATGTTTTTTTTAAGTTTTGTGACAAAATTTCTACAAACCAAAAAAAACACAAACTTAAAGGTTACCACAAAATTCCTACAAACAAAAAAAAAACAAAATTTAAAGGTTATGACAAAATTCCTACAAACAAAAAAAAAACAAAATTTAAATGTTACGACAAAATTCCTACAAACCTAGGAAAAAATCCTGCAGCTGTTTGCTACAGATTTGTGACAAACTTTAACAAATTAAAGAAATTAAATAAAACCATTTTTATGCAAAAAAATGCAGCAAAATTACTATTATATTCCAAAAATAATTGCAGGAAAATTCTAAAACATTCTAAAAATATTAAAACAACATTCCGAAACATTCCAAACATTCCAAAAATTTTAAAATATTCCAAAACGCACAAAAAATCCTAATTAAAAGCATTCAAAACTAATCCGATCTTTAACATTCTAATACTTAACAAGACGAGAGCTTTTACTTATTTCCGATGTTTTTGAGCTTTTCTTCCATAGCTTTTTGCCATGCCGCTTGGGCGGCCCGCTCTTTTTCGCGCTCTTCTTGAAACTGTTCGAAACGGGATTCTATTTTTTGTCGGGCCTCGCGTTCTTTTTCTAATTCCGCCTGAACTTTTTGAAGCTGAAAGTTGTACAAAAAGATATAATTAATACGTATTAACAAAAACATATGGTCAAAATTCACATATCATTTAACAATACGATATTCAAATATTGTATTATTATTTATAAGTGATTCTCTCTGATGCAGGCTCTCCAGGAGAGGGAGAACACAAAATCATGTCGTTTTCAAACCATTCAGCAAAATGGTGATCTCTGAGAAGGGACACTGGCTCATCTGGATACAATTGTGGCGCCACTTCATCAAACTTGTCGATGTAAGGGTAAACTTCTTCACAATTTAAAAGAACATAGGTGTGCGCCTTTTTTAGTTCTTCTTTACTCATGCGTCTCCGCTTTCCACCCTTTTGATATAATCGCCTTGATGGAACGACAAACACGCTCAGTTGTGAGCCTCCACCCAAAGAGCTAGGATGTTGTGGCGTGAAATTCCGCGGCTCTCGATTATGGCGTGTCTCAATCGACGGGTCAAAGTATAGAGAACAATAAGTTGCAACTTCATTCACTAGGTGTTCCCTCACAATTGAACCCTCGATCTTTGATTTGTTTCTAATCCTTCTTTTCATATAGCCAAGTTTTCTACGTTTAGAAATCGTTGAGAATATGTTAGGAATGGTTGACCGAATTTTAAAACAAATTTTAAGATTAAAACAGTGTTATTACCTCTCGTATTGATACATCCATCTGTATTGCACTGGACCACCGAGAAGAGCTTCATTAGCTAGATGTATGACAAGGTGCTCCATGGAATCAAAGAAACCAGGAGGGAATACTTTCTCTAACTTGCATATCGTTTGAACGATGTCACGCTTCATGTTAACCAAATCATCTACATGCAACGTTCTCGAGCATAAGACACGAAAGAACATGCATAACTCTGTTACAGCCTCGTATGTATCTTTTGAGACAAAACCTCTGATAGCAAGTGGAAGCAACCGCTGCATAAACACATGACAGTCAGACTTTTGAAGCTATGAAAACTGTTGACTTTCATGTTCACACAACTCCCTATGTTTGATGCATACCCGTCTGGAAATTTAAGTTTTTTCAACCAAACACATACTTTTTTAACGTCATCTTTTTTCAGAGTGTAATCTCCCCTATCTTTAGTCATATTCCCATTTTTATCACATTTGGGGTTTAAAAGAGGTCGATGACAAATTTGCTCCATGTCTTGCCTTGCCTTCATATTGTCTTTAGTATAGCCGGTGCCCATAATTGTGTTAAACAAATTTTCAAATACGTTTTTCTCGATATGCATCACGTCAAGGTTGTGCCGAATCAGCAACTTACCCCAATATGGAAGTTCCCAAAAGATGCTTCTCTTTACCCAATTATGTGTAATCCCAAAACCAAGCGGTTTTCTACATTTTTCAATACCACATGGTTTAACATCATAAACAATGGGCAAATCTTTTATATCCTGCCATATTTCCTCTCCAGTTGGCTCTGGAATATCTCTTTCGCCCGAAACCGTTTTGTTTTTCCGAAAGTTAATCTTATCTTTCCGAAAAGCATGATTTGTGGGAAGATGTTGTCTGTGGCAGTCAAACCAACACGGTTTCCCTCCAAAATGAAGTTGGAAAGATCCTGATTTATTTGAGCAATATGGGCAAGCTAACTTACCATGCGTGCTCCATCCAGATAACATTGCATAAGCAGGAAAGTCACTAACCGTCCATAGCAGTGCGGCCTTTATTTGAAAATTGTTACATCCATGGGCATCATAAGTCTCAATGCCATATGTGAACAACATTTTCAGCTCATCTACCAAAGGTTGTAGAAAAAACATCGATATTTTGTGTGGGATTATTTGGACCAGGAATGAGCAAAGGCATTTGTACATATTTCTCTTTCAAAGCCAACCAAGGAGGTAGGTTGTAAACTGTGATAAACACTGGCCAACATGAATACGATGTCCCGCTTGTATTATTTGGACAAAATCCATCGGTGCACAACCCGAGACGAATATTGCGTGTCTCTTTTGCAAAATCAGGAAAGACGGAGTTAAAATGGTGCCAGGCTCGACCTTCACTAGGATGACTCATCTTTTCTGATAGACTACGATCCGCATGCCAAGTCAAATGTTGAGCGGTCTTTTTTTTAATAAAACAATCTTTGAAGTCTTGGTCCAATAGGCATGTAGTACATCACCAACTTAGGCACCTTCTTCCCTCTTTCCTTGTATCTGATTTCATTACATACTATACAACGATCAAGATCAGAATGCTGTCCATAAAACAACATGCAATGGTTTTGGCACACATGAATTTGTTGTGATGGCAACTCTAGCAGCTTCAACATCTTCTTAGTCTCATAAAAGTTCACAGGAAGCTTGTTATCATCAGGTATAATGTATTTGATTATGGGAAGTAGTTTATCAAATGTTGAGTCGGAAACATTACAATCTGATTTCCAATTCAATAATCTGGTGGTGACAGAAAGTGTGCTAGCGTCTTTAGTCCCTTCCCATAAAGGCTCATTGGCTTGCTCTAACATGTGGTAGAATGCTTGCGCTTTTTTATTTGGATCTTGGTGCATGCATTCCATAAGCATTTGATCAAATTCGGTATATTCACCAAGATCTTCATCGACATCTTGACCCACATGTTGAGACGGTTTGGGGTTTGAGCATTGCCCTACATCCATCGGCTCATCAGATTCGCCATGCGCGTACCATACGAGGTAATCTTTCATAAATCCTTGTGAAGTTAGATGAAAATCAACAACGCCTCTCGTCTTGTAGAAACGGTTTTTGCATGCTTTACACGGGCATCTAATTAGTAACTTTCGAACCCCCTTTACAGTTTCCCCTTCAATGTTCATTGCGTTTTTGTATGCAAAATCCAAGAAATAATCAACACATTGTTGAAATTGCGAATTTATAGTACCGTCTTTATTGGTTCTCATCCCGTACATCCATTCTCTTTTTGACGACATTGTTATTGATCTATAACTAAATTCCACAAGTGTTAGAGCTTAACAGAGTAACATCACACATACATGCACATATACTTATGAGTAGCATCTATTATATCTATTTTCTATATAATATATCTATTAACTCCTAGTTTCCTAGTTAATGAATTATAGGCAGCTTGGGCCTGGTACATATATATTTCATATTGGGCTCCTTTACAATGATCTGGGGAAGATGGTTTCCGCCTGGATAGTTTTGAACATTTCTTCAAAATTATCAAGTCATGTGGACTTTGCTGTATTTGGAGTTATTAAATTTGGATTTGCATTATTGGGCTGATTATAGCTTACAAATATGGATATGAATGCTATAGGGAATGGTATAATATATCACTATTTTTGCTTGTATGCTTATATACGGATTACGACTTATAATATGCTTATATATAGGTTATGACTTATAATTATATATTCTTATGTTCCCATTAAAAAATAACTGATTTTGACTTAATCTTGACCGTTTGATCGAGTTGAGATGAGATCTCAGCCGTGTAAATTAGCCCAAATGTTCTAGAAGCAGCAGTTTTTCAGCGGTTGTAATTTGTAACCTCTGTTAAGCTCCTGATTTTGAGGGATGAACGTGGGTAACCATAATCTCTATTTTTTATTTGGTGTTTTGTTCCCCCTTAATCTTTGAGTATCGCCAGAATTCAATTGCCTTCAGAAGACACTGCCGTCTTACCAGTGCTACTGCATCGCTCTGATCTCCGATTATGATCACTCTATTGTTGCCGACATTTGGTAAATCAAAAGCGGCTACATGTACTCTTGACCATGATCAGGGTCACGCTGACGCTCCGGTTATAGGTTAGGCTACTGGAATAGTCGATTCTTTTAACACGCTGTTTGTTGATTACTATTATCAGGTTTATGGTAATTTAATAAAGTTGTTTATATGTTATTTTTTCCCCAATTTTGCTTATTGTTCGTATAGGTAAAGTTTCAATGCAGGTGCATGTTCTGGCTAGCTAGTCGATTCTAAAGGGGGACTAGCTATTTTTAAGATCATCTGGGTTATATTTATTTATTGTTTTTATGCCTACACTTGATACCATGATGACAAATGATAGCATTTTCTGTTCTATGGGTGGTAGCAAGCTTATGAGTTATGACTGCTGGATAGGACTGGCAAGCGGGTTGGGTCGGGTCAGAACGGGTCGTGGGTCAGAATGTTTATGGTTGAAATGGGTCAAATTTAAAATAAAAGGTTGTTTTGGACTGTATGCTGTACCAGATATTGAGTTATGACTATTGGACAAACCACTCTTATGCTGAGTGAATTTTTACTATACCTGAATGAGATCTTACAAGCCAACATTTCATGGGTTTGATTAGACTGTATTCTGTACCAGGCTACCCATATTTCATGTATTTTCATTTGGATATTGATAAGTAGCATTTGAGCATAAGCCAATATAACATGGTAAAAAGCTTTTCGTTGATCAATAATCACCAATTATTTGGAAACTTTTTGACCAAATCCTTTATAATTTTCTATCACTTCCACATATTTTACAACTGAATAAAACATAATCATTTATGCATAACTTAAGCTTTTCCTATCCATTGATATGATCAGAAGTTCATAAAACAAAGTAACATGTTCTTGCTTCTCTATAGCTGAATATTTTTCATCACACAAATTCGTATATCTTTTGGAGACAGGGATGATGGTGGGTTCAACATCGAATAAAGAATATTCTTTGTAAGTTAATAAATATTTTCTACCATGGTATTGCTCCCTCATGGTTTTATTGTCACATTTGTTTAAACCAGTGGTAATGGGTCAAAACTACTGTTGTTAATACCGAGCATAGTGCCTGCTATAGTGTTTAGCGTGGCGATGCAGCAATAGGTCGCAATCCGATACTCAAAGACAGCTGCGCACAGCCTAGCTTCTGTTTACTAACCGAATTCTGTTTTATTATGTCAAGTTATTATACACAAGACCCTAAGACGGCAGCTCACACTTCAACATTAATCACTTAATCAGATATGTTCTCGAATCTTAGCTCACACTTCCGTTTTAAAATTTATTTTTTCTACACGGGACCCTAAAGATTGCAGCTCACAGCCCCGCACTATGTAGTTTCCTTCTTGAATTTTACTTCCTTTTCAGTTTACATCCCCACTTCCATTTTAAATTTTAAGGTTATCTACACGAGACCAAAGACTTCAACCAACGCTAGTGTCGTATGTTATTCGAATCTTAAAATTTTGGTCTGTGAAGCTCACGTCCTTGCACTATGATGTTTTGTTGTCGACAAGGCTGGTTTTGGGGCTGGGCGTGTCGGGCTGGTTTTGGGGCATACAAAATAGGATAACTTTATTAAATTCTACTTTCCTAACATCTAACTAACTCCCTTTCTGAACAAAAAGCCTAGTATACTAATCAAACATATCATGCCTCTAATAACCTGAAAGGCGCTGGAACAAAGAAACAGGAAGGAAAAGAAGTGGTAGAAGTGATTCTAAATAAACAAGAAAACAAAAATTTTCAACTACCAATGTGTATGAACAACAACATATGCTTAAAAAACCAAATTATACTCGTTCACACTTACCTCCTTGCTTGCCCCAAAGATGCCTTTCTTGTGCCGCCGGAATCCGCCGTCTGGAGCGCAGCCGCCGACTGGAATCGTCGTCGTCGCCTACTCTACTGGTTCGATTTCTTTGGTTGGATTTTAGGGCTGGAATTTGGTGAATTTGGTGAGAAGCGAGAAAGGGAAGCAAGAGCCAAGGTATAAGCGGGAACATTTGTGACAACTCGTATTTCAAACCTCCCTTTGTACCTTGATGTAACCAGTGAGAACGTTATGTTATTATTGAACTTGGTTGATTAATTGAAGGTTATGTTTGATATGTGTTTATGTGTAACGAATGTATGTATATAAACGAACCGATCGCACAACACAACCCGATCGCACAAGCCCATTCGGGCTACACTCCTTGCATCCGAACCAAGGGCAGCCCATGATGGGTTCGGCCCACTTCTTTACGCACATAACCCATGAGGTGGGTGTATACTCCTCATTTGTTGCAAAACAAGAACATACACAAACCCTACTGTCTCTTTCTCTCCTCTCGAAGCCGACGGCAAACAACACCCCTCTCCATCGAAGCTTTTGATTCGGATCACTCTCATCTTACCTTTAATTGGTTAGTGTTTTACGATTTATGTTTTATTGAATGATGTTATGATTCCATGATTTGATTAAATGGTTAGGGTTGTATGTATGATGAACAATGATGTTTATGTGATGATGTTTATGTGAATCGGATGTCATAATATTAATCTAAGAACCGATTGGATGCAAGTAATCGGCTGTTAAATATTATGTTCGAATGATTTGTTACGATGGCATGTTGAGGGTATGCTAGAACTAGGAATCATCGACCTGATAATACGATTGAGGGTTTTGATAAGTTGTTGTTCATGATTATGATTAATTAGGGTTTATGTGAATTAGTGGAAACAACCTTGTTTTGATCGAATAAAGGTTAAATGGAAACTGTTTGATTGTTTTGACCACACATATGGAAACTGTTAAATAGTGTAACTGAATTTCATAAGTTTAGGGAATTTGGTAGCAAATCGCACAAGATCAGATCTTATCACACAAGCTTTCTGATCGTACAAGTTGTCGGTCGCACAAGATCGGGTCACACAAGACCTGATCTGATCGCACAAGGTGCATCGCACAAGCCGGGTACAATCACATTAAGCATCGGGTACAATCAGTTTATGCATGATCGCACAAGACCTTGTGGATCGCACAAGACAGTGCCGATCGCACAAGGCTTGGGCCACACACGAACACTTGGGCTGTTGGGCCTCAAAGCCCAATCCCAATCGCACAAGGACTGGTCAGTCGCACAAGACCATCCGGACCGCACAAGACTTGTGTTTATTTATTTGGGCCGTTTACATACTGGACTGCTTATGTTTATTGGGCTGGGTATCTTGGGCTTCAATGGGTGAATCGCACAAGGCTGTTAGACTTGTGCGAACCCAATCTTTTGAATCATACAAGTATGAGTATGTTATGCACTTGACTGTTAATGTGTTGCCATGATCAATACGTGTTCGTAATCTGTTAACTTATGTGTAAACGTATGTGCACTACTTGAACCTACACCTGACTTGTATGGTAACCATGTTAGGACGTGGTTGACCACATATAGCTCAAGTAACCTTTTCGTGTATCTGCCAAGCAAACCAAGGTGAGTTCACACTCTTTCCAAGGCATGGGGTTCCCAAGGGTTGGGAATGGGTTAATGATTTAAACGGTAACTACAACCATCCTCCATGGGTAGGATGCCAAGATTACACACTGGACCAAACCTCTATCATGAAGTCTCTCATTTATATCGACTTAATCGCCGAGGCCTATGGCGAGCGGGTCATTAGTTAATAGCGCTATTAGGTTTAACAAACCTCACACCGTGCCAGTCGGACGGGCGTGTATTAATGGACTATGGGCAAAGGGTCAATGCTGATAGACATTGACTTAGGGCACCACTTACATTTTTGTAGTAGTCGATACACACGGTCTAGTAACACATGGGAAGCCCCCACTAATCTTCGCAAACATGTCAGGGTGACCGCGATACGAATTAATACGATACATGGTTTACAAACGAACATATGATTTACGAAACGAATGCTATAACTAAACAACCAACTGTGAACTCGCTCAACTTTGTTGTTGACTCGTTGTTACATGCCTTGCAGGTCGTTAGGTACTCATGGAGCTTGCACAGGGAGGCGCGGTCGTTGTGGGACATGGCAGTGTGTGCCATGCTAGAATCATTACTTATTTCGTACTTAATACTTATATTGGGTTTTACAATTATGCTTCCGCTAAACACTTAACTACGTTTTGATTTGAAACACTTTTCATATTGTGTGGTTGAATTTTACCTATTAATTGTTATGTTCAATATGATTGGTGGCTTGATCCTGGCCAGTCACGCCTCCAAGCGGTCATACTCCGCATGTGGATTTTGGGGGTGTGACAGATTGGTATCAGAGCCATTGGTTATAGTGAACTTGGTTTTAATAAGGGAAAAAGTTTTTATTAAAACCAGACTATAACCTGTACAGTGCTCAACGATCCACAACGACGCTTCGCTCCACGTGCAAGACTCGACATACTAGGTGATATGGTTTATGTTTACATTGCCTACTTTCTAGATTACATAGAACTTTGCTCATGGTATGTTTAGATAAACGTAACAACTATTGTTTGAAAACACGTGTGTGCTTACTCTCTTTTGTCATCGCACTTTTGCGAACCCCTCTCACTCCTGTTTCCCTTGATATGAAGATCATGGCTGGACGCGTTAACATGACTCAAGCCCAGTTGATGGCTCTGATTAACCAACAAGTTGCTGCGGCACTTGCAGCCGCCCAAGCAGGAGGTATACCCTGCAGTCGCAACTCACTCTAGGATCTTTAGATCCTACACTCCTAACCCAACTCTTGTGTTTAACCTTGTCCTATCCTTGTTACACAACAGGCCAGCATGCTCAGCCGCCTGCGTGCACGTTCAAAACTTTCATGGACTGTCATCCTAGTACTTTCAGTGGCACTGAAGGGGCCGTTGGACTCCTCCACTGGTTCGAGAAGCTCGAGTCGGTCTTCGAAATGTGTGAATGCCCTGAGGCTCGTAGGGTGAAGTATGCCACTGGTACTCTCGAAGGCGTTGCGTTGACTTGGTGGAACGCACAAGTCCAAATGTTGGGGCTGGTAGCTGCCAATGCCACTCCATGGAACGACTTTAAGGAACTGATCAAGCGGGAATACTGTAGTCGTGATGACATCCACAAGTTGGAAGTAGAGTTCTTTAACCTGAAGATGACAGGGTCAGAGATAGAGGCGTATACGAAAAGGTCAAACGAGCTGGCCATCTTGTGTCCAACTATGGTGGAACCTCCCATCAAGCGTATCGAGCTGTATCTCAGGGGTCTTGTACCAGAAATTCAAAGCCATGTGACTTCGGCTAACCTTGCTACCATCCAGGATGTTACTCGTCTTGCTCATCATCTCACAGACCAAGCAGTGGAACAAAACAGGCTGCCTAAGCGCATCGGTGCTACTACTGCTACCACTTCTGCTACTCCCAGTGACAACAAGCGAAAATGGGATGGAGCCTCCAGCAAGGGTTCGACTTCAGTTCAGTCCCAGGCACAACAGCGAAGGACTGACGACTATCAGAGCCCTGTTCAGCAATCTGCTGGTAGTCAAGGGCAGGGTGGATATCGAGGAAACCTTCCAAAGTGCAACAAATGCAGCAGACACCACAATGGTCAGTGCAACAAGGGTCATTGTTAGCGGTGTCTCAAGATGGGTCATGAAGCTAAGGATTACAGGAGCTCACGACCTGCGAATCAGAACCATCAACAACAACCAACAGCTCCACAGAACCAGCAGCCACAGCGAGGCAACAGGGGATGCTTTCAATGTGGTGCTGAAGGCCACTTTAAGCAGGACTGCCCTCAGTTAAACCAGAATCAGAATAACAACAACAACAATAGTCAGGGCAATGGGAACAACAACGGGGGAAACAATGATGGAAACAATGGTGCTAGGGGTCGAGTGTTCGTGCTGGGTCAGGGAGACGCAAGGAATGATCCTAACGTAGTGATGGGTAAGTTCCTTCTCGACGACTTTTATGTTACTGTTTTATTTGATTCGGGTGCCGATACCAGTTATGTGTCTCTAAAAGTTAGGAAAATGTTACAACACACACCAACTCCCTTAAACACCAAGCATGTCGTAGAGTTAGCAAACGGTAAGAGTGTAGAAGCCACACACATAGTTAAGGGTTGTAATCTCGTCTTAGCTGGTCAGACTTTCTCCATCAATCTCATTCCTTTAGTCTTGGGGAGTTTCGACATCGTCATTGGTATGGATTGGTTATCGCAACAGCAAGCAGAGATCCTGTGCAAGGAAAAGATCGTTCGTATTCCTCGTTCTGGTAAAGAACCTCTCATGATTCAAGGTGACAAGAGTGGTGCTGTTGTGGGCATCATCTCTTTCCTAAAGGCCCAGAAGTGTTTGCGAAAGGGCCACATCGCTATCTTAGCACTTGTTACTGACGCATCAATGAAGGAGAAGAAGATAGAGGATATTCCAGTTGTACGCGAATTTCCTCAAGTGTTTCCTGAAGATTTACCTGGGCTACCGCCTCATCGCCAGGTCGAATTTCAAATCGAGCTAGCTCCTGGAGCAGCGCCCATAGCTCGAGCACCTTATCGCTTAGCTCCAACCGAACTGGAAGAACTGTCCAAACAATTGCAAGAACTCTTGGATAAGGGTTTCATTCGTCCTAGCTCTTCGCCCTGGGGAGCTCCCGTGTTGTTTGTGAAGAAGAAAGACGGTACCTTCCGTATGTGCATAGATTACCGCGAACTAAACAAGGTGACCGTAAAGAATCGCTATCCTCTTCCACGTATTGATGACCTATTCGACCAACTGCAAGGGTCGAGCTACTATTCAAAGATTGACTTAAGGTCAGGCTACCATCAGCTGAGAGTCCGGGACGAGGACATCTCTAAGACAGCGTTCAAGACTCGGTATGGACATTACGAGTTTCTGGTTATGCCTTTCGGATTAACAAACGCACCTGCGGTCTTCATGGACCTTATGAACAGGGTGTGCAAGCCTTACTTGGATAAGTTCGTGATTGTATTCATCGACGACATTTTGATCTACTCCAAGAGTCAGGAGGAACACGAGCAGCATTTGCGACTTATCTTGGAACTCTTACGTACAGAGCAACTCTATGCAAAGTTCTCGAAATGTGACTTCTGGCTTCGTGAAGTCCATTTCCTAGGCCACATGGTAAACAAGGATGGGATACACGTTGATCCATCCAAGGTAGACTCGATTAAGAACTGGCCTGCACCCCGTACACAAACAAAAATCCGCCAATTCTTGGGTTTGGCGGGCTACTATAGAAGGTTCATCAAGGACTTCTCCAAGATTGCACAACCCCTCACCTCACTAACTCAGAAAGGCGTTATCTATCGTTGGGGTAATGCACAAGAATCGGCGTTTCAGCACTTAAAGGATAGACTCTGTAGTGCACCTATTCTCTCATTGCCAGAGGGCACATACGATTTTGTGGTCTATTGCGACGCATCCATTCAGGGTCTTGGATGTGTATTGATGCAACGGGATAAAGTTATTGCTTATGCTTCGCGCCAACTTAAGATTCACGAAAGGAATTACACTACACACGATTTGGAGCTGGGAGCTGTTGTCTTCGCGCTCAAGATATGGAGACATTACCTGTACGGTACCAAGTGCACCATTTACACCGATCACAGGAGTCTCGAGCATATCTTCAAGCAAAAGGAGTTGAACATGCGACAACGTCGACGGGTAGAGCTATTGAATGATTACGAATGTGCCATCAAGTACCATCCGGGCAAGGCAAATGTTGTGGTTGACGCCCTCAGTCGAAAAGATACCACACCTAGGCGTGTGCGAGCATTACAACTCACCATCCAGTCTAGTCTTCCTACACAGATACGAGATGCTCAGGAATAGCATTGAAACCAGAAAACGTCAGGGCTGAAGCTCTACGCGGCTCAAGGCAACGATTAGAACAAAAGGAAGACGGTGCCTATTACGTAACAGGACGCATTTGGGTCCCACACTATGGAAACTTACGCGAACTGGTGATGGATGAAGCACATAAGTCACGTTATTCAGTACATCCTGGTTCGGATAAGATGTACCATGACTTGAAAACTACGTATTGGTGGCCTAGCATGAAAGCTCACATAGCAACTTACGTTAGCAAGTGTTTGATTTGTGCGAGAGTCAAGACTGAACATCAGAAACCATCAGGCCTACTCCAACAGCCAGAAATACCACAATGGAAATGGGAGCAAATTTCCATGGATTTCGTTACTGGCCTGCCTAGATCTCAACGTGGAAATGATACTATTTGGGTGATCGTGGATCGACTCACAAAGTCTGCACACTTCTTGGCTATCAAGGAAACGGATAAGTTCTCCACTCTGGCAGACGTTTATCTTAAGGAAGTTGTCTCGAGGCATGGGGTGCCAACCTCTATTATCTCTGATCGTGATGCACGTTTTACTTCAGAACTGTGGCAAGCAATGCACAAATCTTTTGGCTCTCGTTTAGACATGAGCACAGCTTATCACCCACAAACGGATGGGCAGTCTGAACGCACCATCCAAACTCTTGAAGACGTGCTTCGTGCATGTGTAATCGATTTTGGCAACGACTGGGAAAAACTTCTCCCTCTAGTGGAGTTTTCGTACAACAACAGTTACCACACCAGCATCCAAGCCGCTCCGTTGGAGGCATTGTACGGGCGTAAATTCCGATCACCTCTTTGTTGGGCAGAGGTTGGCGACAGCCAGATCACTTGCCCAGAACTTGTGGTAGACACAACAGAAACGATTGCTCAGATACGGCAACGAATGGCGGCAACTCGCGACCGTCAGAAAGCTTACGCGAATAAGCGCAGGAAACCACTCGAGTTCCAGGTTGGGGATCGAGTGCTACTCAAAGTCTCACCTTGGAAAGGTGTTGTTCGTTTTGGCAAACGAGGCAAACTTAACCCACGATACGTTGGACCTTTCGAAATCATAGAGAAAATAGGCAAGGTAGCCTACAAACTAAACCTACCAACAGAACTCAGTGGAGTTCACAACGTTTTCCACGTGTCAAATCTGAAGAAGTGTCTGTCAGATGAGACCCTTATAGTTCCTTTGAAGGAGCTCACTATAGACGATCAGTTGCGATTCGTCGAGGAACCAGTTGAAATCACGGACCGAGACGTTAAGGTCCTCAAGCACACCAGAATACCTCTTGTTCGAGTTCGTTGGAACTCCCGTCGTGGCCCAGAGTTCACCTGGGAATGAGAAGATCAAATGAAACTCAAGTATCCCCAGTTGTTCGGGAACAATGCAACTACTACTGAGGCTGAAGCTACTGCGGAATTTCGGGACGAAATTCCAAATCAACGGGGGGATGATGTGACACCCCAGGAAAACCAGTAAACCACGCAAATTTAACTAGCTTCCTCAGTGAGTACGTACCAAATTTCGGGACGAAATTTCTTTCAACTTGGGGATAATGTGACAACTCGTATTTCAAACCTCTCTTTGTACCTTGATGTAACCAGTGAGAACGTTATGTGATTATATGAACTTGGTTGATTAATTGAATGTTATGTTTGATATGTGTTTATGTGTAACGAATGTATGTATATAAACGAACCGATCGCACAAGCCCATTCGGGCTACACTCCTTGCATCCGAACCAAGGGCAGCCCATGATGGGTTCGGCCCACTTCTTTACGCACATAACCCATGAGGTGGGTGTATACTCCTCATTTATTGCAAAACAAGAACATACACAAACCCTACTCTCTCTTTCTCTCCTCTCGAAGCCGACGACAAACAACACCCCTCTCCATCGAAGCTTTTGATTCGGATCACTCTCATCTTACCTTTAATTGGTTAGTGTTTTACGATTTATGTTTTATTGAATGACGTTATGATTCCATGATTTGATTAAATGGTTAGGGTTGTATGTATGATGAACAATGATGTTTATGTGATAATGTTTATGTGATGATGTTTATGTGAATCGGATGTCATAATATTAATCTAAGAACCGATTGGATGCAAGTAATCGGCTGTTAAATATTATGTTCGAATGATTTGTTAAGATGGCATGTTGAGGGTATGCTAGAACTAGGAATCATCGACCTGATAATACGATTGAGGGTTTTGATAAGTTGTTGTTCATGATTATGATTAATTAGGGTTTATGTGAATTAGTGGAAACAACCTTGTTTTGATCGAATAAAGGTTAAATGGAAACTGTTTGATTGTTTTGACCACACATATGGAAACTGTTAAATAGTGTAACTGAATTTCATAAGTTTAGGGAATTTGGTAGTAAATCGCACAAGATCAGATCTTATCACACAAGCTTTCTGATCGTACAAGTTGTCGGTCGCACAAGATTGGGTCACACAAGACCTGATCTGATCGCACAAGGTGCATCGCACAAGCCGGGTACAATCACATTAAGCATCGGGTATAATCAGTTTATGCATGATCGCACAAGACCTTGTGGATCGCACAAGACAGTGCCGATCGCACAAGGCTTGGGCCACACACGAACACTTGGGCTGTTGGGCCTCAAAGCCCAATCCCAATCGCACAAGGACTGGTCAGTCGCACAAGACCATCCGGACCGCACAAGACTTGTGTTTATTTATTTGGGCCGTTTACATACTGGACTGCTTATGTTTATTGGGCTGGGTATCTTGGGCTTCAATGGGTGAATCGCACAAGGCTGTTAGACTTGTGCGAGCCCAATCTTTTGAATCGTACAAGTATGAGTATGTTATGCACTTGACTGTTAATGTGTTGCCATGATCAATACGTGTTCGTAATCTGTTAACTTATGTGTAAACGTATGTGCACTACTTGAACCTAGACCTGACTTGTATGGTAACCATGTTAGGACGTGGTTGACCACATATAGCTCAAGTAACCTTTTCGTGTATCTGCCGAGCAAACCAAGGTGAGTTCACACTCTTTCCAAGGCATGGGGTTCCCAAGGGTTGGGAATGGGTTAATGATTTAAACGGTAACTACAACCATCCTCCGTGGGTAGGATGCCAAGATTACACACTGGACCAAACCTCTATCATGAAGTCCCTCATTTATATCGACTTAATCGCCGAGGCCTATGGCGAGCGGGTCATTAGTTAATAGCGCTATTAGGTTTAACAAACCTCACACCGTGCCAGTCGGACGGGCGTGTACTAATGGACTATGGGCAAAGGGTCAATGCTGATAGACATTGACTTAGGGCACCACTTACATTTTCGTAGTAGTCGATACACACGGTCTAGTAACACATGGGAAGCCCCCACTAATCTTCGCAAACATGTCAGGGTGACCGCGATACGAATTAATACGATACATGGTTTACAAACGAACATATGATTTACGAAACGAATGCTATAACTAAACAACCAACTGTGAACTCGCTCAACTTTGTTGTTGACTCGTTGTTACATGCCTTGCAGGTCGTTAGGTACTCATGGAGCTTGCACAGGGAGGCGCGGTCGTTGTGGGACATGGCAGTGTGTGCCATGCTAGAATCATTACTTATTTCGTACTTAATACTTATATTGGGTTTTACAATTATGCTTCCGCTAAACACTTAACTACGTTTTGATTTGAAACACCTTTCATATTGTGTGGTTGAATTTTACCTATTACTTGTTATGTTCAATATGATTGGTGGCTTGATCCTGGTCAGTCACGCCTCCAAGCGGTCATACTCCGCATGTGGATTTTGGGGGTGTGACAACATTTTTATCTGTGGGCTTTAAAAGTGGGTCCATATCCCCAAGAATCCGATCTAATGGTTGGGGCATGATCCCATAAAGGTTGGGTGATCCAATGGTTGGGGCATGATCCCATAAAAACATATATTATTATTATTATTATTATTATTATTATTATTATTATTATTATATGCACAATTTGTTGGGGAATAGTTTTTATCTGAAAAATTATTTTACAAAAAACATATATTATTATTATTATTATTATTATTATTATATGCACAATTTGTTGGGGAATAGTTTTTATCTGAAAATTAGGACGAATTTTACAAAAAAATTATTTTCTAAGGCAATTTACAAAAAAAATAATTTTTTATCGACCCCAGCCAGGGGCTCTGCCCCTTGGACCCTGCTCCCAGGGGCGCTGCCCCCGGACCCCCGTCAAGGGGGCAACCCCCGTACATTTCGAATTATAATAACTCAAACAAGCGTGCACTCCCACACCTCCTAACTTGCTTGATGTGTATTATTATTCGCTTTGATCTCAAGTCACTCCCGATTACACTAAAATATCTAACACAGTCATGTTCTATTATTTTTTTTGTACGTTATTATTATTGTTAGAATCCTATCATGTTGCATGTATGGTATAGTATAGCATTTTATCATATAGTATCAAGTCGTACAGTATATGTATAGCATAGGTATCATATCCCATTGTGTTATCTAATACAACATGGTATAGTTTCATGTATATATTGGTATCGTATGGTATAGTAAGGGTACTAAACATGTCGTGTTTGCAGGTTGATGGTTTCAACCCGAAATCGGGTTATACGCGAACCTCTTCGAAGAATTATAGTTTTGGATGTTAAACATCTTATGGTATGGTATCATATAATATCGCATCGTGTTGTATAGTATATGATAGTTTGATATAGTCTAGTATAATAAAGTCTAATATGGTATATACTATGGTATGGTATACGATAGTATAGTCTAATATAGTATAATGTAGTATAGTATAATATCATAGCGTATCGTATAGTATAGGTATTAGTATATATAGACATATAATCATCAGTGTTGTAAAAATCGCGATTAGGCGGCGATTAGTCAATGATTAAGCGCTAGTCGGCCGGTAACTGAGTAATTTTTCCTTAATCAGTCCATTAATCGCTAGTCGGGCCTAGTTGGACCTAGTCGGCCAGCCAAAAATCGGTGATTCCTGCCAGATTCTGGCAAAAAGCCTGTATATTCCGGTCAAAACCTCTTAGTTCCGGCCAGTTTTCAACCAAAACATGTAAATTCCAACAATTAATCTTGTATAATTAAAAAAATTAGTTGAGTAAGAGTTAAAACCTAGCTACTTAAAATATTTACCTTTAAAAATGTGTATATGTATACATAAAAGTGAAAATTACATATAAAAACCCGATTCGATTAATCCCGATTAATTCCGAGTAATCCCGAGTAGTCGCTAGTCCCCACCTCACCAGTCGACTAGCGACTAACGAGTTCTCCAACCTTGATAATAATAGATATATACACAACCATTTTCTATTATGTAACCATATTCATTTTGATATTATTATTATTTTCTATAATATAGTATTGTAATGTATCGTATCGTACAACATCAGCATAACATAGCATAGCACATCAGCATAGTATACTATATTGTATAGCATGGTACGATATGGTATAGTATGGTACGGTACGGTATGGTACGATACGGTACGGCATGGTATGGTATAGTATGGTATGATATGGTATGGTACGGTGCGGTATGGTATGGTACGGTACGGTATGGTATGGTACGGTACGGTATGGTACGGTACGATATAGTATGGTATGATATGGTATCGTATAGTATACTATAGGATCGCATCGTACAATATAGTATCGTATAATATAGTGTTGTGGCATATTGTATAGTATAGGATCGTATAGTAAAGTATAGTGTTGTGTTGTATAGTATAGGATCGTATCACATTGTACAATATAGTATCGTGTACAGTATAGTATACTATATCGTATAGTATGGTACGGTACGGTATGGTACGATATGGTACGGTATGGTATGGTACGGTACGGTATGGTACGATACGATACGGTATGGTACGGTATGGTATGGTATGGTACGGTATCGTATAGTATACAGTAGTGTCGTATTGTGTTGTGTTGTGTAGTATAGGATCATATAGTATAGTGTCGTGTTGTGTAGTATAGTATTGTAACGCATTGTATGGTATTGTATGGTATAGTATAGTATAGTATAGTATAGTATAGTATAGTATAGGATAGTATGATATAGTATATGGTATAGTATGGTATAGTATAGTATATAGCATAGCATAGTATAGTATAGGATAGTATAGGATTCTATGGTATCGTACAATATAATATAGTATGATGTATCATATAGTATGGCATGGTATATCAACATTTTATTTTTTAAAAGTAAATCTTTTAGCAAGTCTGTAAGTGTTAGTTTACTACAAATTTACGAGTTATTTAACATTTTATTATTTAAAATTATTTATTTTCTAAAATTGTAGTAAATGGTGTTAGTTTGTAGGAAATCTGTAGGAAATTTGTAGCAAGTGGGAACAATTTGCTACAAATTTTTGACAAATGTAACATTTTATTTTTAAATTTTTTTTTTTCTAAATTTGATAAGTAACAAATAAATTAACTTTTTTTGTAGGAAATCTGTAGTAAATGGTGTTAGTTTGCTACAAATTTATGACAAATTTAACATTTTTATTTTTAAAATTATTTATTTTGTTAAAATTTATAAATAAAAAATAAATAACGGTTTTTGTAGGAAACTTGTAGCAAGTGAGATCAGTTTGCTACAAATTTTTGACAACTTTAACATTTTATTTTTTTAAATTATTTTTTTTTCTAAATTGATAAGTAACAAATAAATTAACTTTTTTTTGTAGGAAATCTGTAGTAAATGGTGTTAGTTTGCTACAAATTTACGACAAATTTAACATTTTTATTTTTAAAATTATTTATTTTGTTAAAATTTATAAATAAAAAATAAATAACGGTTTTTGTAGGAAATTTGTAGCAAGTGGGATCAGTTTGCTACAAATTTTTGACAACTTTAACATTTTATTTTTTTTAAATTAATTTTTTCTAAATTGATAAGTAACAAATAAATTAACTTTTTTTTGTAGGAAATCTGTAGTAACTGGTGTTAGTTTGCTACAAATTTTCGACAAATTTGACATTTTATTTTTAAAATTTTTTATTTTTTCTAAAATTGATAAATAAAAAATAAATTAACTTTGTTTGTAGGAAATCTGTAGTAAATGGTATTAGTTTGCTACAAATTTTCGACAAATTTGACATTTTATTTTTAAAAATTATTTATTTTTCTAAAATTGATAAATAACAAATAAAATAACTTTGTTTTGTAGGAAATCTGTAGTAAATGGTGTAGGTTTGCTACAAATTTTCGACAAACTTGACATTTTATTTTAAAATTATTTATTTTTCTAAAAATGAATAATTACCAATAAATTAACTTCTTTTTTGTAGGAAATCCGTAGCAACTAATGTCAATTTGCTACGAGTTTCCTACAAATTAAATTTTTTTATTAAATTATTTACTTTTCAAAAATTAAGAAATGAAAAATAGATTAACTTTTTTTTGTCGAAAATATGTAGCAAACGGTATCAATTTGTCACAACTTTCCGACAAATTTTCAAATTTTATTATTTTTATTATTTATTCTGTTGTAGTTACAAATTATAAAAACTTTTAATTTATTTTGTCTGAATTTTGTCGAAAAACTAATAAATGTTGTGACGAAATTGCTACAAATGTTTGTTGTGTGGAAATTTTGTTGGAAAATTGTAAAAATGTTTTGGGTTTTTTTTTTGGTTAGAAAACTGTAGAAAATTTGTAACAAAATTTGAGTTGTGGGAAATTTGTGGGAAACTTTTATAGGAAAATATGTAGTTTTCTAGTAGTGAGTGTCCTTAGCATAATAAAATTAGTGACTCCTTTTTGTATAGGTATTTCATTTAGCCCATTAAGCCAGTTGACCTAGATAGAGTCTATCTTTGTTGTCTTGATTTTCTTTGTTATTATTGCAATTCTATTTTTTCTCATAATAAAACCTAGTTGTATTCTCTGTATTTCATTGTCAATATGCATGGTATCATAGCTCTATTTTATCCATGTTTATTAATTTGAATATGAAAGAGTTTGTAACAAGCACTAGTTTTGCGGATAGATGTAAGACTATACGGTATGGGGTCGTCCTCCTCCGTCCTCGGTCCGGCGCCGCTCCAACACCCCCCCCCCCCGGCTTCGTCCTTGGCGTCGGGTATGGGACGATGAGGACGCTCCACAAGAAGACAAAAACAAGGCCTCTCCCTCACTCACACACCTATACATACAATATATACATATACATTTTAGGTCCATCACCTCATTTCCATACCTCCATCCTCTTTGCCCCATCCTCACACCCATCCTACGTGGCGGATCATCCTTCAAGGGAGGACCATCACCATACCGTATAGCCTAAGTGTTTAAGTGTGAAAACTTCGGAAAACTCTCGGCCGCAACAAGGTATTCAACTTTTTATATTTTTTTTCCGCAGTGAACTTAGTAGGTGGTTAGTTGGATTCTATTTATATGGAATTTCATAGTAAATGGTTCGTAATTTGAATTCCACTAAAAGTCAAGATACAAAATGTTACGAACCTATCAACATGATCCGTAAAGTCGGCCATGCACACGTTCAACATCTTTAATTTCATAAGTTTAATTTAATTGTTTTGTTTAAGTAGTGGGTAGTTAGTCTTGATAGTGGTAAGAGTGGATGGTCCATGATCATCCTATATCTCTACATATCACGTTTCCTATTTCTTCATTGTGTTTGTAAGTAATAGAATATTATTGTAATTATTGTAATTATTAGTTTCCGTTTATACGAGATTCTAGAATGATCCCCTTTGTATTATTTAAACCCTTGAATGTTAATGAGAAGATCAAGGTTGATAATTATATCTTCCGATATGGTATCAGAGCTTAACCCTCACCCACCATCCCTCCCCTGCCGTCACCACCACAGCACCACTGCTGTTTTTTGCAAGACACATTGGGTTGTGAACACATGACCAGCCAGCGATGTTATATTAACTGCCGTGCCTTTCAGGTCATCGACCACCTCTCTCCTCGAACCACCACACCTACGTCATCCTCTTCGGAGGCTGACAAAGACAAAACCTCAAAACCTACGGATGATCTCTGGTCTAGGCTCGATGCCATTGTAAAACAATGGATCTACGGGACTATTTCTAACGATCTCCTCAATACCATTGTCATCCCCAATATGTCGGCCTATGATGCTTGGTCGGCTATTTGAGGGTCTCTTTCATGACAAAAAAAACTCTCGTGCCACATATCTCATGAAGAAATTTGCCACCACTCGTTTAGATGGTTTTCCCAATATGTCCGCATATTGTCAAGCCATCAAGTCCCTTGCTGACCAACTTGCTAATGTCAGTGCCCCACTTGATAATAAACACCTAGTCCTACACCTCCTTGCTGGTCTCACGGATCAGTACGAAGGCATATCCAC
Source organism: Helianthus tuberosus (assembly GCA_030545235.1). Taxonomy (NCBI): domain Eukaryota; kingdom Viridiplantae; phylum Streptophyta; class Magnoliopsida; order Asterales; family Asteraceae; genus Helianthus; species Helianthus tuberosus. The sequence continues at coordinate 28,943,542 of CM060392.1, forward strand.
CATCCTCTAACAAAAAGAACCCACCCCTTCTTTCTATGAAGCACGCTCACAACTGTGCATGATAGAAAGTTAAAAAGCCGAGAAAGCCTTGTATGCCGCAAACTTAGCCAATCAAGCCCTGACTACCACCACCTCTAAAATCCCAACCCAAACCACCACCCACCCGACCAACCAAACCGAACCCAACCTTAATCCCACTCGCGGCCGAGGCCGGTCACGGGGACGTGGCCGTGGCAGGTCCTCTTGGTCTCGGGGCTACAACCCTGGTCGTGGTCAACCCTACGGTGCGTGGACCTCCCTTACTACCTACACTTGGACCATTCCAAACCCGAACCCGAACACCAACTCCTCTTCACCACCACCCTGGCTCTCCTGGTTCACGGCTCCATCACCTCCTTGCCCTTACCCCACCACCGCATACTAATCCCAACTAAGGCATTCTCAGCCCACGTCCTCATCAGGGTCACCAGGCAACATACTCACCCACTGACATCCAACAAGCTCTTTACACCATGTCCCTAAACCCACCGGATTATCAGCATGGAGTCATGGACACGGATGCAACCATCAGCATGGATCCCAATTCAGGTAACTTTGGTACTATTTTTAATAATTGTGTGAATGAAGATATTATTGTTGGTGATGGAAAATCCATCCCGGTACATGGACATGGACCACAAACCTTCCCCTCATCATATCCACCATTTGTTTTAAACCGTGTCCTTTATGCCCCTAAACTAATTAGAAAACTAATTTCAGTACGTCAATTCACTAGAGATAATTCTGTATCTGTGGAATTTGACCCGTTTGGTTTTCTTGTGAAGGACTACAAGATCCGGATTCCTATAATCCGGTGCGACAACAGCGGTGATCTCTACACCTTCTCCAAGGACTCTCACTGCTTCTCTACCTCCACCACTGCTTCTCAGTCCTCCACCCTATTATGGCATCAACGCCTTGGCCACCCTGGCCCGACACTACTTCAGTCTTTGAAAAATTCTAATTCCATTGTTTTTAAGACATTAAATAAGAATGTTTGTGAACCTTGTGTTTTTGGCAAGAGCACTAGGCTTCCCTTTTATTCATCTCATAATAATACATTGCAACCATTTGATATTGTGCATAGTGATGTTTGGACCTCCCCGGTCTTAAGCTCAGGAGGTCACCCTTATTACGTATTATTTTAGATAATTATACAAACTTCTTATGGACACTTCCTATCTCAAACAAATCACAAGTCTTTGCCATATTTGAAATCTTTACCAAACTTGTCCACACCCAATTTAACCGCACTATTAAAACCTTTCAATGTGACAACGGAAAAGAATATGTTAATACGTCATTTAAACAATTTTTTGATCAAAATGGGATTCTTTTCCGTCTTTCTTGCCCCTATACCTCGTCACAAAATGGAAAAGCAGAATGCAAAATCCGCTCCATTAATAACATCATAAGAACCCTACTTGCCCAATCCTCATTGCCCACAAATTTCTGGCACCATGCCCTTGACACCTCCACCTACCTAATCAACGTTATTCCCTCTAAAACTCACCACTTCAAAACACCTACCCAACTGCTTTACCACCAGATACCGACATACGACCACTTACGCGTATTCGGTTGCCTTTGCTACCCACTTAAACCATCCACCACTATTAACAAACTTGAACACCGCTCTTACCTGTGTGTTTTCCTCGGGTATCCCACCTCCCATCATGGTTATAAATGCTACAACATACAATCCAAAACCATCACCATATCCCGTCACGTCCTCTTTGACGAGTCAACCTTCCCATTCACCAACCTCACTCACACCTCTCCATCCAAATCCTACACCTTCCTCACTGACCCTCTACCTCCGTCCCTATGGCCTTCGGTCTCCTTTCCTTCCGCCCCTTTTCCTTCGGACCATCCGCAGTATAACACTTCCCCACCCTTCCCTTCTTCGGCCAGCCCAACACCACCTCAGCCCACTTACCTCGCACTTCACCATCCGAACCTACTACCACACCACCTTCGGCCCACCCGTTTAACTCCCTCCCCCGGCCCACTCAACAACACCGGCCCATCCCTCCCCCTCACAGCCTCAACCTATCCTCACCTATTCCCGACGCCGCCCGGTTACACCCGCGGCCCCACCTCCACATCCTAATACCACCACCACCACCACCACAGTCTCCTCGGCCCATTCACCCACAATCGGCCCCACTCAACCGGCCTCACCATTCCCAGTCCAACCGACCCACACACGCACCATGCGTACTCGGGCTATGGATGGAATTGTCAAACCTAAACAACTCTTCAACCTTCACACCACTAACATCGTCCCTGTTCCCAACAACCCGTCCCTGGCCTTGTCTGGCATACTACCATGACCAATGAGTTTCACGCACTTATTAATAATAATACTTGGGAATTGGTTCCACGCCAACCACATATGAACATTATTAGAAGCATGTGGTTACTTAAACACAAATTCAGGTCCGATGGCACACTTGAACGGTATAAAGCCCAGTTAGTTTGTGATGGGCGTTCTCAGCAGGTTGGTATTGATTGTGGGGATACCTTCAGTCCAGTGGTTAAACCAGCAACCATTCGTACTGTCTTGACTATTGCACTGTCAAAGTCATGGTCGGTTCACCAACTAGACGTTACTAATGCTTTTCTTCATGGGAATCTCCATGAAATCGTGTATATGCACCAACCAATGGGTTTTCGAGATAAACAATTCCCAAATCACGTTTGTCGGTTGAAGAAGTCTCTCAATGGTTTGAAACAAGCCCCTAGAGCCTGGTATCAACGATTCACCGACTATGTTCTTACTTTGGGATTTGTTCAGAGTGGTTGTGATGCGTCCTTGTTCATCCTACATCATAATGGCAACACTGCCTATCTTTATCTTTACGTAGATGACATCATTCTGGTAACCTCTTCTACATCTCTTCGTCAGCATCTTATGACTTATCTTTCAAAAGAAATTGCAATGAAGGATCGCGATGCATTAAGTTTTTTTCTTGGGATCTCTGTTAACCGGACTCAGGACACTATGTTCTTATCTCAGCAAACCTATGCCAGTGACATTATAGAGCGCGCGGGTATGTCTTCATGTAAACCTGCAGCCACTCTAGTTGATATGAACTCCAAACTCAGTGCAATATCAGGTACCGATATTGACAATCCTACACTTTATAGAAGTTTGGCAGGGGCGCTGCAATACCTCACTTTCACTCGGCCCGACATTAGCTATGAGGTGCAACAGGTATGTATGCATATGCACGCGCCCAAAACTGATCACTGGAATGCTCTCAAGCGTGTCATCCGGTATTTCCAAGGCACAGTCTCTTATGGCCTAACCTTGTCACCTCACCGAGGTCCCGCACTTCTTGCTTACACTGATGCCGACTGGGCTGGTTGCCCAGACACTCGTCGCTCCACAAGTGGTTATTGTGTTTACTTAGGAGACAACCTTGTTTCCTGGTCTTCTAAACGGCAGCCAACTATCTCCCGTTCTAGTGCCGAGGCAGAATACAGAGGAGTGCTAATGTTGTTGCTGAAATATGCTGGCTTCGCAATCTACTCCTGGATTACATCGACCTCTGTCTAAGGCCACTATTGTTTACTGTGACAATGTGAGTGCAATTTATCTCTCTGGCAATCCTGTTCAACATCAGAGAACGAAACACATTGAACTTGACATGCACTTCGTGCGCGAACAAGTTCAGCGCGGTCAAGTCCGTGTTCTCCACGTCCCTTCTCGTTACCAAGTTGCTGATATTTTCACAAAAGGATTACCGCGCATTCTGTTTGAAGACTTCCGCTCCAGTCTCAGCATACGGTCACCTCCCGTTTCGACTGCGGGGGTGTAATAGAATATTATTGTAATTATTGTAATTATTAGTTTCCGTTTATACGAGATTCTAGAATGATCTCCTTTGTTTTATTTAAACCCTTGAATGTTAATGAGAAGATCAAGGTTGATAATTATCTCTTCCAATACTAAGCCTATTTAATGGGTTGCTATATTTGATTTTAGCAAGAAGAAAATTGATATAAAATGTCTTATTCTTTACTTTATTTCTTGGGAGTGTTTCTCTACTAAAAAAAGCTACCATCTTGGAGATTGATTCATCTCGAATCAAATCAAATCAAATCAAATCATACCACAAAACTTGACAAAATAAAACTTCTTTGGTGCTCCCAGAGCCCCAGATGAACATTCCAACCTTTGCTTGATTCCGAATCCACAAGAAACTCATAATTTTGACCTCTTCAATAATCTTTTCACAAAGGCTCAATCAACTTCTAGGTTTCGTTTTTTCTGTGATGATAAATTCTCAATGGTTATTCTTATAGTATTGTGACTTGTTAGGATAGTAAAGTTTGTGGGCTTTTTTTATATTGGGTTTCTCATTTAGCTCATTAAGCTAGTTAACCTAGATAACTTGTCTATTTATTGTCTTGATTGTCTTTGTGTTTTATTGTAACTAGTTGATTTTCCGCTCGCGCGTTGCGGCAGGGACCCAATGTCTGCAAAACGCGTGTCAGCAACGGCAAACAGATACCGAATATCAAAACATAAATAAAAATGACGTGGTAAGGATAGTCACTCCGTCCAAAAAAACGATTTTAAATAACCTAATATATAATAATAGGATCCACACGTCCTACAAGTTGGAAATTCGATTGTTTTCAAATCGGTTATTACGGTGCTAACACGTTAAAATATGGATGAGCTCGGTACCGGTAATGACATCGAAAGTACCGGTCCGGAAAATCATCAAAATTATGTATCGACACCGAAAATGCTCGGTACAATACGGTATGGTATTTGAAGGTAAAAATCAATAAATACAGATATGGTGGTAGACCAGTGTCGGACCGAAAGTAACGATTCTGAAAACGCCAAAAGGTGGGTACCAACTTGGTACCGAAAATGATTTGGTATAGTAAATTTGGTACTGATACGATACCGGTTTGATTATAGGATTTGACACGATTTGCTCATCAATAATCTAAATATCCAAGTTAATTTTACATGCTACAATTCATCCCCATTCAAACGAAATACAGTTTACTTACTGTGTGTATGAAAAGTAATCTAGAAGGTGCAATTAGTTGCATTGATACGTTGCTACAGAATTTGATGAGCTCGGTACCAACCGGTACCGAAAATACCGTTACCGAAATCCCCAAAAGCGGGCACCGGTACGACAACGGTATTTGAGGGTAAAACCGGTGAATACCGGTGCCGAACCGGTACCGAAAATACACCCGGTTTAGTAAATTTGATACCGGTCTTCGGTACCGAAAATACACCCGGTTTAGTAAATTTGATACCGGTACCCTTACCCGTACCCGTACCCGATACTATTTGCTCATAATATGGCACAAATTACTGTTCATTAATTTTTAATATATAGAGAATTCTCTTTTCCCTATTAATAAAACTCTAGTCTTATTATCATTGTAAATTTACAATTTACACATTCACCAATCAAAATATACTAAAAATGATTCATGAATAAAGTCTAAGCAGACCTTTATAATGTCTTAAGAATAGCAACACACTTGATTCATTCAAATTCAATCCACTATACTATGGGCATCTCCAGCTTCTACCCGGGCCACCATAATAAAATATAGGATCAGCAACATAATCTATAAGATATGATATATCGTAGCAACGATACTCATCTACATTCACTTGGGTCCATTCAGGCATTATCAAAGGCCCTGAGTTTTGTTCAACCCGCATTCGTGCCATGGTCCCGCACTCATCATACATTGCCGGGGGCATTTCACCGTTGCCCATATACGTGGCCGTGTGGGGATGCTTACCCTTCACCATTGAGCTGTAGACCTCGCCACCCCACTTGACCATGATCCCTTGGTACTTTAACAACACAAACAGTTCACTCGGCCAGTACCCTATGTCGATAGACTCCCCATAATTCACCCACCAGTTGTTTGTTTCCGGGTCCTTATAAATGTGAACTATGATCTGGTAGGGAAGACCATAAGGCTTAGAGATGGGATAAATGGCTGCACCAAGCGCTATTTTATGGTTCACTTGAACGAACCCGGGACATGTGAGGTCAAAGCACCCTGTTGTTCTTGAACCATCAGCCTGCAAATGGTTAAAAAACCTTTAACCTTTAATTCAAACTGCACTCATGATCAGTTGCTTGTGAGCCACAAGAGACCGGAGCTTAAACGAACATATTATTTATGTAATTTTATTTAAAACAGTAGATACATATTTGCATAATAACTAATATTATATGTAAAAGTATGATAAAAAGTAATTTAATTATTTATTTTATGTTATGTATAAAAATTCTTATAAATATATAAATAAATAACAAATAATAAACAAGGTATGCTCTAGTTTTAAAAAATTCTCACAAGTCAAGTTAAACGAGTTAAACTCGAACTCTCTTAGGTCAAACAAGACTAGTACGAGTTTAGACAAGTTCAGCATCAGTTCAACTCGTTTACGTCTCTAATTCTAAGTGATAATATAATAAATTTATAATATTGTTTTGAAATTTTCTATATCAAACAACTTTTTCTATATCCAAATTTTCAAACAAATAAAAAGTTGGAATGGATGAGGGTAAGTTAGTTACCGTCCAATAAACATACAAACGAGTTTCATGATCGTTGTAAACGCTTGGATTTACCTAAAAACACATCGACAATATATATAATACATGTGTTAGAAGAAAAATTTTGTTGGCGTAACATGGTGATCTTTAACACGAGTACACATACACACGTGTTAATCTAACTTGATCGCTTTAAAACAAATAATTGTATAATCAAAGATTGTTCGACGAGATATATAAATTAAGATTGATGGACTTACTGCCCAGCCGGTTTCAACAAGTTCAAAATCGCGAAGACCACCATTTTGGATAACGACACGAGAGGTACTATACTCATCTTCCTTCTCAACGTAAGGAGTCCATACTTTCGTGTCGGCTTTGGCGCCTGAATAACTGTATCCCTCTGTATATACCTCAGAAACCTACTCAACCAAAATATACTATATCAAATCACATATTCAATTTCAACCTTTCTAAATGTTAAATTATAAATTATCAAGTCTTTTATTTATTAATTATCAAATATGTTGTATATGACTCTTTAATGAGAAAAAGAAAACATGCATGCATGTGAATTCATAGGTACGTCATAACTAATATAATATGATCTTGATGATTGCTAATAAGAATGAAGGTCGGTCGCTTCGAAATTTGGAAAAGGATAATATTGTATTTTCAGTGGAAAACCAGAATGACTTAAAAGCCTTTATTAAATTAAATAGTAACATATTATATTATGAGGTTTAGAATCAAAATACAAAGCTCATAAAAATAAGATCTGTATAAAAGCTTCTAAAAATAAACCTACTACCAAAAAAAAAACAAAAATAAAGAAAAACCTAAACACCCACCACCACCCAAAAACCTCCCCCCCCCCCCTCAATTACCCACCCAAAAAAAAAAAAAAATTTGCCGAGAGGGGGGTTAGGTTTTTGGGTGGTGGTAGGGTGGAAGTGGGTGTTTAGTTTTTTTTTTTTTTTTGAGGGGTTTAGGTTTTTTTTTAGGTTTTTGGGGTGAGGGTTTAGGTTTTTGGGTGTTGGTGGGGTGGGAGTGGGTGTTTAGGTTTGTTTTTTTTTTTTTTTTTTTTTGGGGGGGGGGGGGGGGTGGGGGGGGGGGGGTTAGGTTTTTGGGTGGTGGTGAGGATGGGTGTTTAGGTTTTAGGTGGTGGTGTAATGGGTTTAAGTTTTAGATTCTTGGACACTTATCACTGTATAATGACTTCTTACACTTCTTATTTTTAACAGTTTTTGTAGAATAACTTAACCCATATTATAATTTTCATATTCATTGAAGAATACTCATTCACATATTTATGATATACACGATTTATTTTTCGGTAATCAACCTTTTCTCATGTGATACACTGTCGCATATCAAATTTCCACTTAGTATAGATACATTTGATAGCATACACTTTGCTGTCATTCCTTTAATATATAAGCGAGTCCAAGTTGTGTATCACACATTTCATCGTGTAACGACGACGGAAATAACAACAAATACTTTTATTTTGTATTTAAGGGTACATAATTATTCTAACATACAAACAAGGCACACATATATACATACATACATAATTAGAGTCAGGTTCACTTACAAATAGCCTTATTATACTGAGCGTGTGAATTGAAGAATTAAAAAATAGGGTAAAAATAAAAATATACGATGACACAACCATAAATATCGTCAACTTTATATAATTAGAGTAATTATCATAAATACTGTCGTTATAAGGCTCGATAGTAATGTTGTAATTACTCTAGAGTAATTATGTAACTAATAGCTATACATAATAATTACTAAGGTTATAAAAAGTAATTACGCCGGTTATATGCAGAGTAGAACATTTATTATATATAACTAAAGTAATTATAAACATATGTTTGAGTTGTAGAGAAAGGATTCCATACAAGACAAATCTTTCGTACGAAGTCTACACGATATGAAGAGGAGGACAAATGGCATTGGCTTGAAGGGTAATTTAGTCATTTCTCACTTGAAACAACTTCTCCTCATTGATTTTCAAACGGCTATAACCTTTTTCATACGTTAATATTAAAAAAAAAATACACTGTATTTTCATACGTTAATATTTTTTTTAATAAATTACACTGTATTAACGAACATTTCATTCTCTTTAATTCGAGCAGCTTATACTACAGTTTTCTTAAAAAATTACAGGATTTTGAATAAATATTAGTCCATTACGTGATTTTGAATACCCAGCACATGACTACGTGATTTTGAATACCCAGCACATGACTACGTGATTTTGAATACCCAGAACATGACTACGTGATTTTGAATACACATTCAACATAAATCATTACGTGATTACACTTTCAATATAAATCCATTACTTGATTACACATTCAATATGATTTGTTATAACTAATATTATTATAATTATGCTTATAACGTAATCACGCAGTGTGTTTCACATAAAATACTATAATGAAATCACGTAATTACAAAATTAGGATTGTCATAAGGAATTTCTTAAGTGGGAATTAATGCTAGCCAATAGGTCAAAATTAAGATTATTAAAATTAAATTTCCTTTTCTATAATAGTATAGAATATAGAGTCAAGTAGATGTGTGTTAGATGAAGTGCGCTTTTACACATTACTTAGGTAGGATATGAGCACGTATCATTGCATGAATAATAACGATGATTCGGACATTGTTAATTCTAAGCAAAGAGTAGACTATGATTAATTTGGTGTAAATTAGAACTGAGTAACATTTTTCATTAAAAAAAATTCTCAAAACCATGTGTTCTAATTTTCGTTCTTTTTTGTCGGGAAGTACGAGGAGTAGTAGAAGCAACATATAGAAAGTTAAGAGACTCTATGGAATAATAAAGGATAAACTACACGTTTTCTTTTTCATCTTGACATCTTTTTCAGGCAGTGTCCTTTTCAACGAATTTTGACATGTTTTACCCTTTATAGGCAAAATTGTTGCACGTTACGTCATTTGACCCTAACCTAGTTAGTTTTTTTTTTGTCAAGTATGGTCATTGTCTTGCACATGAGGGCATTCTTGTTATTTCATTACTCCAGGGACTATTGTATAAATAAGTTATACTTACTGATTATTTTGTAGAAAAAATAAAAAAGATAAATAAATTCCCCCCTCTCTCTCCTCTCTTTTTTCTCTCTCTCTCTATCAAACATCTGAACTCTTCTCTCTCTCTCTCTCTCTCTCTCTCTCTCTCTCTCTCTCTCTTCTCTGTCTTCTCTCTCTAATCTCTCTCTATAACACAAGATCTCAGGAGTTCGGCTGTGGAGGAGTTGTTCTGAGTGGTGGCGGGTAGTTGTGGGCGATGCCACAGGGTGACAATGATGATGATGTTGGGCGGTTGGGTGGACGGTGGTGCTTAAGGGTTTGGTTGGGGGTGGGGCGGCGATGGAGGTTCGTTGAAACTCTAACCACTCAACAAATCTCATCAATTTCATCTTCAGGTTATCTGAAACATAAATGTTTTCTTAATTTCAGTTAGGTAATTGAAGTGTGGTGTTTGTAATGGGCTACTCGAAATTTGGAGAATTTGGCATCGATTGATGCTCAGTTGAGGCTTTTGGTTCCTGGGAAAGTATCTGAGGATGATAAGCTTATTGAGTATGGTGCTTTGCTTTTGGATAAGTTTCTTGGCATTCTTCAGGATTTACATACATGGGAAAGAGGTTAAGGAAGCGGTATGATTACTCGAATTCTTGTTCGGTTTTGGTGGTAGATATGTGGGCGGCGGCAGACGGTTGTGGTGGGAGGCGGTGATGGATGATGGCTGAGAAGGGTGACGGATGTTTGTGGTAGTGGAAGGTGGGAGATGGTAGATGGTGGTGGTGGTGGTAGATAAAGGCTGGGATAGAGAATGCAGGTGGTGCCATGGTAGTGTGGTGGTGATGTTATAGAAAGAGGTGGAGATAGGAGTGGATTTGTGACGTGGTGGTGGTGATGTGTGGTGGTGAGGGTGGGTGACGGAGGTGGTAGTGTTGGTGGTGATGTGTGGTGGGGTTGTAAAGAGAGATTGAAGAGAGAGAGGGAGAGAGAGAGAGAAAAAAAAAAACTGGTTGAGGTGGGTTTTATATAACAAAAAAATATTTTGTTTATTAGAAATAGAGTAAAATATTTAAATAAAGTAAAAAAGAAAAGAAAAATAAAAAGACTAAAATACCCTTGTGTAACCAGATTTAACAAGAAATCTAACTGAGTTAGGGCTAAATGACAAGACGTGTAACAATTTTCCCTATAAAGGGCAAAACCCGTCAAGGTTCATTGAAAAGGACACCGTTTGAAAAAGAGTATCAAGATAAAGGACAAAACTTGTAATTTTTCCAATAATAAATACTTTTGACATTATTGGCTAGTAAGAGTAACCCAATAGTTGATGCCACGAGGAATGAATATGGGAAATATTGGCAACATGGCAAGTACATGAAAGGAGAATTTGATGGGTTTTAAGGTCTTTTATAGAAAATCCATAAAGATCAACCTTGACAAAACATTTGTCACATTGGTGAAAAGATGAATAAAAATAAGTTTTGATGTTTGGAGTGACAAGCACGTTATTTAGGTATAAGTAATAGTAAAGGTCGGGCAAGAAAGTGTGGCATGTTTGGGCAATAGGTATCATGGATGCATCACCAACAAGAAAAGTTGGAATAGTGCTAGTAGTAAAATAGGATTTAAGGTTACATGCATCCGCTTATGAAAACAGAGGATGACAAGAGGGTGGGCACGAACCCCAAATGCACGCATGCTATAATCTAGACTAATATGGTTTTGTCAAAGAAAATGAAGTATCTATGATGAACTTATATATAACTTTGGCCCAAATACTTATTCGTCCTTAATTGTTATAACTAAGTTCACTTCTTATTTGTTGAGTGTATTTAATAGATAATGGAAATTTCTTGGGTCTTGTTGAAATGTTGGAAGAGTTTGATCCGGTTATCAAAGAGCATGTTAGGTGGATCACTGGTGATAATATTCATGTGCATTATCTTGGACAGAAGATCCAAAATGAGATAATAGTTACGCTTGCTGATGAAGTTAAAAAAGAACTCATCAAGAACATAAAAGAAGCAAAGTACTACTCAATCATACTAAATTATACCCCTGATTCAAGTCACCAAAAACATATGACTATAATAGTGAGGTATGTAAAGTTCTCATCTAATTCTGTTATTGTTGAGGAGTCATTTTTGGGGTTTTTGAATTCTAATGATACCACTGGGAAAGGAGTATTTGATGTTACTTATGCGGAGTTACAATATCTTGGTCTTGAAATTGATGGCATGAGTGACCAAGGCTTTGACAATGGGGCAAAATATGAAAGGGTCACGCCTTTAAGAGAAAATCCAAGAGCATTTTACACTCCTTGCGGTAGCCATTCACTTTACCTTACATTATGTGATATGGCTTATAGTTGTGTTAAATGAAAGAGTTTTTTTTTTTGGACACATCCAACATATTTATACTATTTTTGCAAATTCTTTCAATCATTGGCAAATTTTGAAAGACAATGTGAAAACTTGGAGTCTAAAGGCATTGTCTCAAACTCGCTGGAAAGTCGTTTTGAGAGTTTTACGGTATATCAGTCATTCGAATACTATATTTTGTCATTTTGTTAATTGCATTGTTTATTGAATGTTATATTTTTGTCAACAATTATATGAAAAACTAGTTTATATTATATATTTCGTTAAGGCCTAAGGCACGTATTTTTTAGCTTGAATAGGGTACACGAATTCTCAACTTCGGCCCTGACTTTGAGATTGTGGACGTGGGTGGTGGAACCAAACATCTTTAGTCTACAGGTCATCATAAGGTTTTATTATTTATCGAGTACAATTAGGGTGTGTAACTCATTTTTTCTTAAAGGAAACTCAGATTCTATATTTATCGATTACAATTAGGGTGTGTAACACATATGAATACTGAGTGACAAGGCAGTCATAGGTAGTTGGTAGTCCTCAAGCACCTGTCCTAGTGGTTAAGGGGTCTACCCCACAGGTAAAAGGTTAGAAGTTCAGATCCTACAGATTATACGTGTGATGTCTTTATCCTAGAAAATCTAAAAATTGTATTTAAAATTAAAAAAATAGGCAGTGAGCATGTCGGTTACGGTGATAATCAACAGTTGTATTAATGAAACTCAGAAAATATTAAATAACAAATATAACCAATGAAAGTGAGTTAAAGTTTGACACAAACCGAATGGTTCGCCAAGGAGTTTGTTGTGTTCTCCAATGTTGTCTCTTGATACCTTGGTTCACTAGGTTTCTTTCTCCCATAGACATGACCATTATTGTTTATAACATTCTTTTGAATTCTTCGTATAGGTATTGTTCCTTTAGGACAACTTCCACTTTTTTGCCATATTTGTGATGTTGTCGTTGTTGCAGTACCTTTCTTTTTTGTACCATCAAGCTTTTCTTTCATCATAGTCTCATTGCTCTTCAAAACTTTTGTAGGTGACATCTAATGAAATGCCGATGATACTTTTAGTTAATGGAAGTCTACTTTCAATGTTTGTCAAACAAATTGTAACTTTCTAGTTTGTGTTTCTAGCATTGTCCTTGTATGCATTACTTGTTTACAACTTTACATTGTACCATGGTTGCAGAAGTCATTAGGTGCTCCTAGGTCGGTCGACTAGAGAGATGCGAGTACTCGAACATAATAAATTATAAAGAAATTAGTCAGGTCCAACTGTACAAACTGCTTTGACAGTAAGACATCTATTTTCAAGACAATTTTCTTTTCTAGCTTTAAATTGTTTACTCTCTTTTCTTTTTTACTTTTGTGTTTACTATTTCAATTTCATATTTGTAACTTTAACTGCTTGATTTTCCGACCCCGCGTTGCGCGGGGATCCAATGTCTGCAAAACGCGTGTCGACAACGACAAGCAGATACCGAATATCAAAACATAGATAAAAAATGATATAGTAACGATAGTTACTCCGTCCTAAAAACGATTTTAAATAATCTAATATATAATAGTAGGACCCACACGTCCTACATGTTGGAAATTCGGTTGTTTTCAATTCAGTTATAACGTTACTAACACGTTAAAAAATGGATGAGCTTGGTACCGGTAATGGCACCGAAAGTACCGATCCCGAAAATAATCGAGATTAGGTACTGACACCGAAAATGCTCGGTACTATACGGTATGGTATTTGAAGGTAAAAATAAGTAAATACAGGTATGGTGCTAGACCGGTGTCGAACCGAAAGTAACGATTCTGAAAACGCCAAAAGGTGGGTACCAAATTGGTACCGAAAATGATTTGGTATAGTAAATTTGGTACCGATACGATACCGGTTTGATTACACGATTTGATACCATTTGCTCATCAATAATTTAAATATCCAAGTTAATTTTACATGTTACAATTCATTTATTACAGAAAAAGACAAAAAAGAAAACAAAAGAAGTTGTGTATATAAAACCTCATTCAAACGAAATACAAATTACTTACCACGTGTATGAAAAGCAATCTAAACGGTGCAATTACTTGCGTTGCTACGTGGCATGAGCTCAATACTTAGTACGACACTGGTACGGTACCAGTATTTGAGGGTAAAACCGGTACAAAAAATGTCAAAAGTCGGTACTGAATCAGTACCGAAAATGTACCCGGTTTGGTAAATGGTACCAGTACCGATACCATTTACTTATCCATATGTGTGTTACTATTCATTCAGTTATGTTTTAAATATATAGGTAATATGAATTATTAATTAAACTCGGTATTTTATGCTAAATATTGTAAACTAACAACGAATAAAGATAAGAATCCATAAGAAAGGAGGAATACAAACCTGGATAATATGATTCCTTAAAGTCGGATGGTTAAAAGCCGGTTGTTTGTAGATGTCAACACAATCAATTACGTCTCCATCTTCGCTCTATATATATACACAATGTGTGTGCTTAATTATATTCAAAATAATACTCATACAAACACTTGTGAAATCTTAAAAAAAACGAACATTGTATTATCATACTTCTAAATATGTATCCTCTTAAAAGCAATTTAAAGAACTATATGGTATTTTGATTTTAAAAATAGATGATGTGATCTTTAAATTATACCAAAGTCATTTAAAGTACTTAAAAAATGATACAAAAGGTTTAGAACTTACCAAAATGCTTTTAACTTTATTATGGTTTGTGGAATATGTTGTTTTTGTGGTGGTAGTCTCATTCAAAGAGTTGCTTCTTAATGTAGACTTGTCCTCCACTCCACCACAAGTTATGGAGTAACAAAAGCATATTCCAAATGACAAAAGTACCCTCCACTTTACTCCCATTTACTATATGTGTTTGAGAGAGTGAGTGGTATAAAGTAAAATGAACAAAAGACCAAGAGAGTGGAGTTATAAAGTAAAATGAACAAAATTATAAAGTGGTGTTATGTATAGTTATGCATGACTCACCTTCTAAATCATCCAATTGACATTCTTATTTTTGAAATTTATATCTTTAGTGTTGTAATTGACATTCTTACTTTTGGAATTTATATCTTTAGTGTTGTATGTAACTCACCATGAAAATCATCATATTCATTAATGTTTAGTGTTAGATATATCAACACTACAAGGAGGAGCGACTCAACCATTTTGAAGGCTCAAAGTGAAATAAAAAACTGAGGCCCCTTTTCCCTTTTTTATTTGTCCTTTCGGTTTTTATTTAGCATGAAAATTACTAAGAATTGTTGTAAAACAATGGTCTACTAGCAATCCATATACAACTATACTAAACATGAGAGAACAAGACTATAGAGAATAAGCGAATAGGAATTCTTGTTCATTAAGATGTATACACCATATACAAATGCCACTATATAGACACACACATTAATACAAAGAAATCAAACAGGTAGGAGTTATGTATGTGGAGAGTCATCATTATGATACATTCATAACACTCCCCCTTGAGTATCCACATACCTTTAATACGCTTGGTGATATTGCCTCGTTAAAAACCTTGTTAGGAAAACCAAATGGGACAAAACCATAGCTAAGGGAAAAAAAAAGTGCAGTGCGTATCGTCTAACCCTAGTACTTCTAGATTATGTATGTTGCCTCATTAAAAACCTTACTAAGAAAACCAAATGGGACAAAATTTAGTCAAAGGAAAAAGAGTGCAACTTGAATAAGTCTCCCCCTCATTTTAACATGTATCCTTTAAGTGACGTGTGTCCATCTTCCTTGAAAGTCGAATAAAGCTTTTGTAGCGAATGATTTGTCGCTTGATCCCTTAATGTGCAATCCTATATGTTGAGCAATGTTGTATGATCTTCTAACGAGACTTTAGGTGCCTCCTTCCAAAAATTATCTTATGTCCACGACTGTGTTTTGTTACATTCTGGCATCTACAAGACTAACTAAACTTGTTTTGATGGGTTAGTAAAATATAATCAAATTTCGTTTATACATGAAATACTTTTTTGAACTCATTCCAATGTCTCTTCGTTTGGCACAGGTTATATCATGACAATAAGCTCAAGTGAAAGATATTATAACCATACATAGCTAGCAAAACATATTAATGCACTTATGCATTTAACGATGGTACTTCTAGAATGAGAATCTCTACTTTGGTAGGAGATGATAATAGGCATTTCTTATAACAAATGACTTAACAACCTTTAACATACTTTAAGGTTCAACTATGTCCATACTAAAATATCCAAACATCATCTTCTAGATGTATTTGAGGGATTAGTAAAATATAATTACATATATACTCGAACTGCAGTTCGAGTAATAATTAGACCGTGCCAACACTATACCAAAATAGGCTTTTAGCCACACATTTCCCAAAATACCCATGCCACACTTTTGATTAAATGTATGGCTAAAGGCCATTTCTAACACTTGAAAAACTTCCAACCCACTTTTCGCCACACATTTTACGTTTTCATGTGACCATTGTATAATAGCTCAAAACTTTTAGCAACACTTCAAGAAAAAACTGTGACATTTATTAGTCATATGTAAAAAGTGTGGTAAAATGTAATCTACGGCCATAGTATTTGTTGCATGTGACCAAAAACATATCTTTTCGAAACCTTACTTAGCCACAATTTAAGAAAAACTGTGTTATTTATTAGTCACATGTAAAAAGTGTGGCCAAATGTGACCTACGACTAAAATAGTTTTTTATGGTGTGGCTAAAAGCTCCTGCAAAATGGCCATTTATATTAGTTCGTGTGACAAAAAGTAGGTTTTATTAGCCATATATAAATTTTTATGTGTGGCAAAAAGTATGATTCAGCTCTATCCTTTTTACTATGCCTACTCATCCATCCGCTTCATCGACTTCACCTACCATTCTCAATTTCTGAAATTAAGAAATTAGGAACCCTAAGTTTATGGACGAAACGATGTAAAATCTCTGTGTCTCCAAGGCCAGCGATTCAGGCAACGATTTCAATTGCTAAGAACCTGAAGATGGATTATGTAGATATGACATCGATGAATTCTGTAAAGATAACGACGTCGCATTCCGACAACGGATTCTCTTTTGAGGTACACTGTTATTCTGTAGGTTAATGAGATATAATAAAGTCATTATGCTGTTTCTTGATATCGTAGTTTATTGTCACACCGAAAGAGGAATAGAGCATGGAGTCTCGCATAACACAAGCTATGAGTTCTCGTCTTCAACATTTCAAATACCAAACTGAGTATGCTTTCTTACCCCTTTCTCCTTATCTTTCTTATATCATCGTATTCCAATATTTTTCTTTCCTACTCATATTTTCTCCTTTAATTGAGCTAATCTAGTTGAACAGATTGGGGTTGGAAATATGTACCGATTACTGATGTAGTTCTTGTTGTTTCTTGATATCGTAGTTTCTTGTGATAATAAAGTTATATGCTTGTGATGTGTACTTGTTTATGTTGAAAATTGATCAAATACAAGTATGGCATGTGGGGTTTTTGTGGCAAATGCATACTGGTTCATCGGTTAGTAACATTTGTTGTGTTTTGAGGCATTCGTGTTTAAATATTTTCGTTTAAATTTCGTAGAATTATCATGAATTTAAGGCATCTTTTTGGAACACTTAACACTTAGCTCTTGTTTGGGTCAAATTGATTATTCATACTTTCTTTCTTGTAATGTTTTGGTGAGGTAAATTATTTTGCAAATAAAAGAATTGTGTTCTGATTTTTGGAATAGGTGTTTATGGGCTTCGAATTATGCCACTGTGATCTCTTTGTATTCTGATAATATGGTTGATGACATTGAACTTAGTTTGTATATGTAAGGTAATTTTGGTTTTAATTTAATGATCAACAATGATAGGTCTTTGTTGTTCTATAATGAGCTAATGTGTTAACTTTTTTTAACAAATAGGGGGCCACTTTTATTTCTTAACAAAACATCTCTAGCCAGGAGCTGGAGAATGATATAGTACACCATCACCATATTCACCTATCCAACTATTACATTAATTCCACCACTAAACCAATTCTCCATTGTAATATAATTATTCAATTTAGCTTTGTACTTCAGCCACAAAAGGGTGCCCTCCTTGATTTCATCCAATCTATTATTGTTTGAGATGTTAGTTCCCCTCAATATCTTCTCCTTTGTTGAGGTCCAGATCTTCCACATTGTTGTTATAGTGCCACCTTCTATTTCTTTTTTGGCAGCCTTAAGTCACTTGTAGCTGTGAGGATTTTGCTTGACTGGTGTGCAGGTCGAAAGGATATTTATATTAAGCCATACTCCAATCAGCCACCATATGGTTATTGCCATTAAACATGACACAGGAATATGGTCCACCGTTTCTTGTACGTACCTGCAACAAGGGCAGAGAGTGATTTGAATCTGAACTCTTTTTGCCAATTCAACCCGGGTTGGAAGTCTTCCTGCGGTACTTTTTCAGACAAAGGTATTAACCTTTGGAGGCTCCCACCCACACCACTTCATGACGAAACCATCAAGTTGCAGGTTGTTCATCACATATAATTTTTTCCTCTCCATCTTTTCCAAAAATATAACCCATTATCTGAAGCCCAACCCCATGTGTCATTGCCTTCTTCTCGGTTCCTGAGCAAACCGTACTGTTGCATAAACTCATTCCAAGCTAATTTGTTAAATAGGGTAACTAATTAATTACTTAGAATAAATTATTATAGTTTGTGGACCTTAGAGTTAGTGCAATGGCTGATTCCGTTTAGATTATGATGGTGGGTATGGAGTCTTATGTGTGAGAAGAAAGTGTATATATGGTACCCCAATTACTCTTGTAGGTTTGATAGGTAGCTCATATTAGTCTTTGATTTTTCTTTGTCTTGTATTAGTAGTACCTAACCAAAAATGTGTGTTATGTTCTTTAAAGTTGTGTGCCAACAAGTAATAATTTTTTTTATGTATTACTAATATCAGTACAATTTAGTTACATGAGTTAAAAATTAGAAAACTAATATATGTCTAATATAGTAAAATAAAAGGGTCTTAGTTATTTTGGTTTTTGTAATGGGCAGTGAAAAGAACCATGCAAGGAGACTGGATTTGCGCCACTATGCTCCTAGGCCTCGGGTATGTAACTTTAAGCCAAAAGGTTGGTTCTGTCATGCTGGGTTCTGTCGCACCCACAACTACGCCAATTGTTGGTCCTGCTTTAGATGTCATGCAGTCACAAGCTAAAATATAGAACTTAGCAGTACCGTTTGTGACCCATTATGCATGGTTAATTTCAGCCATGTCATACAGGTCAAGTAAAAGGTTTAACTAAAAAGAGAGTACCCAAGGGCTATTTTCTATTTTCTAATGCACGCAGACTATTAAGTCATTTTATCAAAGATATATTTGTAATAATTAAGGCATAAATTATTTACAGTTTAGAGTTTATGCATTTAACACGCTAAAAGTCAAACATAGTCACAATCAAGCCATATCTATGAGGTTTTACCATATTGGCTAATTACAGAGAAACTTGTTTAAAATTTGGGAAATTAGCTTCAACATTTTTTCTATATAATTGCAGATATTAAGTCAAAACCAGGTTGGGTTGGCAAGCATGGGATATAATTTGCCACAACCAGCTTATCTTTAGGAAAGATAACTTCAACTTTGTGAATTTTTTTATATTTTTATGATTTTTTTATACTTTTATGAAATATGGACATTGTAGGATGTGTCCAGCAATAAGAAAGGGCATAGAAAACTGCCATTCAAGCGCTTATCAATGCCTCAGCCACCCAAACTCTTCTTTGGTCTCTCAAGTATGACTATTTGATCCTAATCATTATGTAGAAGTGGCATTTTCTACCCGGATTGATCATTTAAATCCCATTTTTCCATCATCATAAATAACCAACATATTTTTCTATAAAATTGCAGATATTAAGCTTTGTCACGACAACATGACATAACCCATATGATGAGAGGCATTCTCATCAACCAGCTAACTAGTTGCAGGCTGTAGGTCACGCGTGTTAGAAAGTTCCACAGAGTTGCTGCTACATGCTGCTTCGTTGCGAATGCTTTTAGGATTGGGTCTTAGGTGTTTTTTTTTTGTCATTGTATGAATAGTATATACATATATAAATTGTTTCTATGTTTCGAGTCTTTGGTCCCTTATAAGGTTTAAAGAAATTAAACATGTAATCCCTTCTTTTTAAATCGAGTCTTTGGTCCCTTATAAGGTTCAAAGAAATTAAACATTTAATCCCTTCTTTTTGAAAAATTGCTTAAATTTCGGCTCGTTTCCTTTCCTAACTATGTTTTTTGTTGTGTAAATCTTAGAAATTATACATGTGGCTTTATGCCTTTACACAATACACGAAAACTTTTAAAAAATTATTTTCCCTCTGAGTTATTTCTCTTCAAAATATTTCATTTTAAAACTTTCCCCTAAATGGCAGTCTTAGTTTAAAAATTGCATTATTTAAAATAAAGATACAAATATTTTTAATAGATGCCTAGACATCATTACTGTAAATTGCGATTATAGTGAACTTTTAAAAGTAGAATGTTCATAGAACATGGCTATTTAATCAAACTTATATCCCTCTTTATGCGAATATCTCGAGTTGTACAACACTCGTTTCGACTATTTAGTCCATACGTATTTTGTCAACTTCATATAATACGTTCTTGAGGTTTTGACATCACTAATGCTTCTAGCATTATCAATCCATAAGGGAATTATTTCCATCTTATCCAAATATGCATGTGCTTTCACTCTTTAGAAGTTTTGCTACATAAATTTGCGCATTTAACACATAGATATGTATATCATATGCAAAAATGTCATAAACACTTGCTTTTATCTCCAAAATCCATATTGTACCATGTGTGAACACTATTTATTGAGATATCTCAATCACCAGGTACAAGTTTTCTACGTATGATTCTTGGTGCACAAGTATTACATCGTTAAGATGTGTCAATTAACCTTTTAAGCACTCAATTGCTTTAGAAACTCATCAGGATTTCCAATTATATCCAACATGTAAAATAATCATAACCTATTCAAATCAGAATATGTATAGAATGATCACATTGTTCTCAAGAACTTACTTTACATGACCTACATAATTTAATCATTCGGGACTTTGATGTAAACTCTCAGTATCAAGTGATACATAACATTCATAAGACGGATATCAATTCTCTCTTTATATTACCAGACTAATAAAATATTGGAAAGTCAATGCATCCATCATTGGAGAATACGTTTCCTCATAATCAATTATAGGTCTTTGTGAAAATTCTTGTGCCACCAATTTTGACTTATATCACTTAATTTTATTTTCACATGATTCCCGTAAAAGACACATTTGTATCCAACATATTTTACAACTTCAGTTGTATGGATTGTTATTCCAGAAACTTTCCATTTCATTAGAGAACTAAACTCTGCCTTATTTGCATCTTTCTATTTTGGCCAATCATTTCTTAATATTCATTCATACGCAGATCTTAAATCTTGATCCTCATCATTTAATCATTTTATGCGCTACATTATATACAAAAGTATAACGACTTCGATTTTTATTTCGATTCCATACATATTTTAGACATGATACAACTTATCGAGATCTCTTTATTTTCAGGTACCTGAGGTTCTTCTTAAACCATTATGTCTATTGTCTCTTTAGGAGATCTTATTATTATAACCTCGATTTGACCATCTTAATTACTTGCTCCAATTTTCGAGGAATTTTATTATTGGAATCAACTAGTCTACCACGCTTTAGGTGTGCAATAGACTCATTACAAAAATATGTGGTTGTCCTCTTGGGACACAAATATAACTGGAGCATAAGCAGTTGATTATGTGACTTACTTAGTCACTCTATTTAGGTCAGTGAACTTGTTTGGTAATTTATTCTTTAATATTGGTAAATGAATTATATTTTAAACTTCTAGTTCATAGTTTATAGTCTGAGGATCAAGATGACATGATAATTCATTTCACTTTTCACTTTCCAACTGCTTGTTATCTCCCCCTAATGTTGGGAACATTCATTCACTAAAGTGAAAACCAATTAGCCATAAACAAATTTCTCACTAATGGATTTAAGTATTCAATCATAGACGATTATTTATACCCAACATATTCTCCAACTTTTTAGAAGTCCCATCTTTGTGCAGTGTGGTGGATGAGTTTCAATATATGTCGCACAACCAAAATCTTTGATGAGACATCTTTGGTTCCTGACCAAAAACCAACTGTATGGGGAGAACTATAACTTATTGGCTTGATGTGAATTGATGGTACTATATATAAAATTACATGTACCTTAATGAACTTTTGCTCCTCTCATGATCATTGGTTTTGTAACCAATAGTAGACGTTTAGTGACCATCTCAACAATAACACTTATTCCAATGATCGTTAATAACTTAGGAATCAAATTCACTATTATCAAATAAATATACTAATCTGGATTAATATGCTTGCTATCACATTAGCTAAGCCACAATCACACAAGCTTCAGGTTGTGGATTTGATAACCATTTAGACGATACATCGTTTTAAAAAACTAAATGATATCATGTTGGGATATGCATATCCTTTAATTGCTTCCAGAATATTTAGGTATACACACCCTCGTTTATTTTGCAAATATATAATTTCCCTTGAGAGCAAACATTACATGCTAATTATTATCTTGAAGAATCTTCCAGTTCCTTCCAGATCTTCAATATGTTTCACATCATCAATGACTCGGGATGGTCTGACTGGTCATGCCATTGAATTAAATAATCACGATCCATAAACTTCTGGTTTACGATCGTATATGTTTTAGTTGCAATCGTGTTTGTTCAATACACGATAGGAAGTATGAGAGAATAATGTAATATTATTTCAACATTCATGGTATAACATGTTTCCCATGTTTTATGTTCGTATAATCACTCCCTAAGTGTGCCACTTTTTGTGGTTGATTTCAATATTAACATGGTTGATCTCATTATCAACATGAGGATCATTACAATTTCATCATTTACCATGATCATGACCTTTATAACGATCATTATATCCTCACATTCACTTTTATGGAATGGATTATAACCACACAACTTTCATAGTGCTATCATTAAAATTGCCTTTGTTATGTACATGATCTCGACCTTTCACTAATCTGTCATCGTATTTGCCTTCGGAAATGGCTTAGAGCCACACAACCTTCATTCTGGTTGTTTCAAACCTTATATATTCTTTAGTAATATTGCTACTTTATGAGCATATTTGAGGTTTGACAAATGGAAATTTTTTTATTCAACCAATATAAATAATCTTTTCATCGCATAACCTCAACTGGAAAAAGTTATATGACTGAGACATTAGGATTTATAGGTCCAAACTCTTACAAGCTTTGATAAGTTTATAATATACTTTAGGTTGCTGGTCCCGTTGATACAGGATCTGATCGTAAGGAACAAGATGAATCGATATCGTCTAATGTGCGGAATCCATTATGACGAATCACAGATTTGTTCAACACAGAATTCAACGTTTAAACACTTGTCTGTTCTTTCTATTGAGTGTTCTGAAAGTCACAAAGATCCGGTAGAAATACAGACTATCCGTGCGTATCAAAAGTTCTAACATAGTTGCACCGGACCTCCTATTTATAGACAACCTCAGGAAACTAAGAAGTGTTGTACGTACGGGTGGGCTATCTGTGCGTATGACTCACCCGTGCGTATGACTTATCCGTGCGTATGACTTATCCGTGCGGATAAGTCATCCGTGCGTATTACCATCCGTACGGGTGAACTTGTTACAACCAACACTTTTACATTCAAAACCTATTCCCGAGTTGTCATGCTAACTACATACATATATACAAATTACAAAAACACAGAATACAAAATATGACTACATGCTGACGGAAGCTACAGACGTTATGTACTAACAGACTCCCCCTCGGATGTAGCTGTAGTACCTTCCAGCATAGTCTTCAATTCCTTCTGCTACGTCTTCGTTCACGCGCTTTCTCCCTTCTTTTCTGTGCCTTTTCCTCCAACATTCTTTTTCGTTTTTGTCTTCCTTCAGTCATCCACCAATTTCTGTATACAGGATCTCCATCACGCTTCCGTTCCCATTTTGGAATTTTGTTTTCTTCAGATTCAATTGGTGTTTGATCTGTTGGAGGAACAATTCCCAATTTACGTTTTCCCAACTCAGCAGCTCTTTCAGCAATCTTTTTGGAACGTTGTTCACGCTTGTATACTTTCAAGAACTCGTCAATCTCTAGATCTCTCCATTTTGTCTTCCAGTATCTTCCAGAGTTGATGTCTTTTGCGTAACAAACATCCACAACTTTTTGATATTGCATAGCTTGCTCTCTGTCAGGCCTCTCATAAACTATCTTGTTGTAGAACAGACAATCTATATCTTTCTTTGAGCAATTTACAAGCCACATAGGATCTAACACACAGATCCTTCTTGCTTCTCCAGTGGACTTGTTATGTAATGAGATTATTGCTTCAGCTGTAGATTGATTGTACAACCACCCTTCAAACTCTTCGTGGAAATCTTGCTCCATTGCCCGTAAAGGCATGTTCTTCAAGCAACTAGGAGGCTTGACATCCAGAGTAATATCTTTTTCACCACTTTCTAAGATTCTGACAATTTGTTGTGGAAAGTGTGGTTTCCAATCAGGATACCTTTTCTCAGCCTGCAGCTTCACATAACTCCATAACTTTTGATCATGTTGCTTCACATCTAACCCATGGTAAAATTCTTTGATGTTCTTTGTTTTTACCAATTCATCTATATCCCAACATGGCAGAGTTTTGATATCAGCCAAGAACTCAAAATATTGTACTCCCTGTTCTCTTCTGATTGCATAAACTTTTAAGTCTTCCAAATATCCCCAAGAGAGAATGTCACCCCAAGAGAGATCTTTGTCATGTGTGAAGAATTGAAGTGCCCGAAGTTTCTTTCTCTCTTTTGGCATGACTTTGTACCATTTCTTTCTTTCTTTAGCAAGATTTTCTCTCGGTATGGTATCTGGAATTCCTTCTGTAGACACTTTCTCTACTATCACGCAGATTTCTCGGAATGAAACCAGCTAGAACTGCCTTTCTTTTTCTGATTGGTTTCTTTGGATTCTCAGGATCATAAGTTGAATCTTCTTCATCTGACCCTTTCCTTTTCTTTGGAGACTTTTTCTTTAACTGAGCTTTTCCTTTGCCAAGAGTGATTGGATCAAGTTCAGATTCTGATATAGTGGTCTCAGAATCATCATCACTTGATAAATCTTGAACGACACCTTCTTGATCTTTAACACCTTTAGCAGCATCCTCATTCTTCTTTAAGAAACTTTTCAGAGATTGTGATAACAATTCAGCTCCTTCTTTAATAACTTTTGATGGTTCCAAAACCTTTTCATCTATCAACTTTTGCTGCGGAACTCCAGAAGGCCCTGCAAAACAAATGTTGACAAATTTATAAAAGATTTTTCAATATAAAATTCTAATTTCCTTAAGACTCCCCCTTTCACAATACCCTTTTCTGCTTTCTTCGGAATAGAACCTACAGGGGACGTCTTTGGAGTTCTCTTTCTCTTCCCATCCTTGATACACCACCATCTTGTATCTTTCTTATAGAACAAGCTCATCCTGTCATCTTCATTATCAGAATTACTATCTTCATGTCTCCATGCATCATTTTCTGGAGCTACATAGTTCGGATTTGAAATTCTGCAGATCATTCTTTTTACTCTTGGATTTGGACCCTTGATCAACCTGTTGATTGTGTCTGGTGACATATGCCTCAATCCCAAAATGTCGTTACTTCTCTTTTCTAAACCTTCAAACTGATCATCTATCAATATCTGGACAAACCTAGGATACATAAGGAACCTCTTGCTTCCATCCTTTACATTCTCCTTCATGTAATCAAAAATTACTTGAGAAACATTGTACGGTCTGTTCAGGACAAGACAAGCAATGATATTCATGATATAATCTTGAGTTTCATCATATCCACCCTTTCTGTGTGACAATGCATGAAGAACACAATGAGCCATGAATTTGTAAGCGTGACTGAAACTTGTTTTCTGCATCTTTCCATTTACACTTCCAGCAAAACCCATTCTACACCATATCCCTTTTACAAGACGTTCAGAAACAATGGTTGGGTCGCTATCAGCGTCTCCTAAATTCAACACTCTCCTTACATCACCAACTATCACTTTCATCTCCAAATCTATATCTTTTCCATTCTCATCCTTCTTTGATACTGCAGAATGAATAGTTTTATCACTCTCTTCATATCTTGCAGCACTCCAAAATCGTTTCACATGAGATTCATATGCTACAGTCTTATCAGTTAAAGCCTTAGAGATTCTGCTTTCTCTCAAGAATTTCGCAACATCTTGAACTATTGTGTTTTCGGTAAACTCTTTATCCAACACACAATAAATATTATGAGATTTATCCCAATCCTGCAGAAATTTTATTCATTTGAGAAATATTTTTGGGATCTCAAAATATTCTAACAAAGAAAAACTTTCTATGCTTTGTGAAAGATTATCCATATGGATTGTCAATTGAAGGGTTATCCGCACGGTTTGACACTTAAAGGGTTATCCGTGCGCATGACTTATCCGTGCGGATGACTTATCCGTGCGGATGAGTTCTCCGTGCGGATAAGTTATCCGTGCGGACAACTTGTCTATGCCCCGGATTGCCATCCGTGCGTACAACATGACATTGCCCTGGATTGTCATCCGTGCGTACAACATGTCTTTGCCCCGGATTGTCATCCGTGCGTATAAGTTATCCGTGCGGATACAAATCACAGATGAAGAACAGTCTTTAAACATCAAAAATTTTCTAAGGCAAAACCTAAAATTGAACACAGATCTACACAGAGGATGTCAACGCGATCAAAACCCTATGTTCAATGTAGTCTGAAACGTCCTATTCACAGTTTAATTTCACATAAACCTAGCCTACACTTCGTACCGTCCAAACATCAGATCTACAAGATTTAAACATGTTATAACAAAAATTAAACCGGTAAAACTCTAGATCTAATCATTCCGAACAAAACCCTATGATTTATTCATGACAAAACAGACTAACACAAGCTAGATCTAAGATAAGAGCTCCGAAAGAAACGATACGATATGAACAGTTATCAAACAACGGATTATAACAGATTTGAGTTAGAAACACATACCTTTGCCATTGCTAATGTTGTGCAAACCTACGAAAACAAAGATCCGTGCAAAGAATTCCGAAATCAGAAAGTTGAAGTGCGAGTGAGAAAGAAAGAGTATTGTGCGTGCGGATAACATTGACTGACTCTTTGACCCTCTATATATACTGTCAACAGACCCGTATTGTCACCCGTGCGGATTACCATCCGTGCGTATGGCTATCCGACCGGATGAACATCCGAATGAGATACATTTTAACCTTTTTAATGGAAACTTTGAATTTTCTCAAATTTTGTCAGATTTTAGAAATCCATTTAAGTTGCTTGGTTCAAATTAATGACCCAAGGTACTTAATTTGTCGACCAAGTCCAACTTAATGACCTTGGTTGACCTGAAACAAAACATACTGACTTTTGGAATTTTTGTTCAATCATTTTTCTGAAAAATTACAAGTATCAACTTAATGAACTTGTGTTTGACATTTTAATTATAGATTGGTTATGATTAGCTCCAGACACATCTTCCATCCCAGAAACTTCCTGCATCTTCTATCAACTTTCGAATCCGAAGATCAACTCTCCACTTTGGTTTGTCAGAAAATAAAGCAGAAAAATAAAATCTTTTTGGGATTTTTAATGAAGCAATTAGACTAGAAATGAAAAACAGAATATAAGAATAGTAATTGTAAACTATTTACAAACATATTTTTGGTGAGCGTGTTAGGGAATCATATCAGCTTCCGACAAGTTACAAGTACCATTGCTTGATTTCATGCCAACCATTAAACAATTCACTTAGATTGTCGATATGCTGATCCATTTAAATTCTTACACACATTTCACTCTGTTCAGGATACTGATTTAGTATTTTAGAGACTTAAACTTATACGCGTGTCCCACCTCTTGAATATACTCCCGTATCCAGATCTCGATATTCAGTCTTACAGGTAATTATAGCACAAATGATATCTGTAGGGGTTAATAATTTATGAAAAATCATGAGAGCTCAGGTCAGAACTACCGTTCAGCAGAGAGATCATGACTCAACCTTTGGGTGTGTCCCCTTTAGAGGATCTTTTTTTACAACAGCATTGCTAAGCAATTTTATTGTCTTATCATATATGCTGAGGGTGATGCTATGTTTCAAGCATTTGCAGAAAGTATTATTCGAGGACTAGGTCAGAACTACCGTTCAGCAGAAGTCCTGGAATAATACCCCAGATATCACTGAGAATAAAAACCTAGTATATCAGAAAAAGAGATCTTTCAAACGAGATTTCAGGGGTTACCTATATATCCAAGTAGTGTTCCCCACGAAATAAGTAAGTAAGATTTTAGGTTTATATCCCGAACAGACTTACTAAATGTGTAAAAACCTATCGGCACATCATCAGTGAGACTGTTTAACGCATTTAAACTTTCCATTTCTTTAGCGTACTGTAACTGTCTAGCTGATGTACTATCATTTTCCCTTTTTACACAAACTCTTTTTGAAATTTTATCATGTTTTTGAGTTTTTGATCATTTTCAAATGTTTTTGGATTTTCGAATTTTTTATTGTTTTTGAATTTTCTGAAAATAAACTACTATCTCCCCCTAAAAACCAAAACAAGTAAAAATTCGACAAACCATTGCAGATTGTTTTTCAACATCATCTACAGTGGTACCTTCATCAACGCCAACGATTTCCTCAGCATCCGATAGTAGCTTCATCCCATTAAGTTTCAAAAGATATTTAAAACGTGTTTTGTCAAATGCTTTGGTATGTAAGTCAGCTTTTTGTTCATCGGTGTGGATTTTCTCTATTCGTATCAACTTCTTCTCGAAACAGTCTCGGATGAAGTGATGACGAATTTCAATGTGTTTCGTTTTAGCGTGATGAACAGGATTTTTTGTTATGTTTATAGCTGCCTCATTATCAACAAAGATAGGGGAGTTAAGAAATTGCAAACCGTAGTCTCGCATCTGTTGCTGAATCCACAAGATCTGAGAGCAGCAGCTGCTAGCAGATACATATTCAGCTTCACAAGTGGATAAAGCGACACCCCGCTGTTGTTGATTTAGCATTCACTTTGCAGCAACCGAAATCAGAATCAGAATATCCTTCGAGCGTGAAATCGCCAACTTTTGGATACCACAACCCCAGAGATGGAGTTCCTTTCAGGTAGCGTAGAATCCTTTTCACAATTATCATGTGTGAAGCTCTAGGATTTGACTGAAATCGAGCTGCGAGACAGGTTGGGTACATAATATCCGGTCTTGATGCCGTCAAGTACATTAACGAGCCGATCATGGAGCGATACAATGTTTCATCTACCTTCTCTTCGGTGAGATCAGGGTTTATCCCATGGTTTGTCGCTAATGGGGTGGACATTGGTGACATTCCTGACATCCCGAATTTCTCCAGAACATCATGAACGTATTTTGTTTGATGTATGAAAGTTCCCTCGGGAAGTTGATCAACTTGAAGTCCCAAGAAGAACTTCATCTCACCCATTGAAGACATTTTAAACTTCTGCTTCATAACTTGTTCAAAATCTTTGCAGAGTTGTTCATTTGTAGACCCGAAAATTATGTCGTCCACATAAATTTGGACTATCAGAAGATGTCCGTCGACTTCTTTTGTGAACAGAGTGGCGTCTATCTTTCCTCGAATGAAGTGGTTGGCTAACAGATGTTGAGACAATGTCTCATACCAGGCTCTCGGGGCCTGATGTAAGCCGTACAACGCCTTATCAAGGAGATAAACTTTGTCTTTGTGAATTGGGTCGGTGAAGCCCGGTGGCTGTCCGACATAAACCTCCTCTTTCACCTTGCCGTAGAGAAACGCAGACTTCACATCTAGCTGAAAAACTTTAAATCCTTTCCACGATGCAAATGCAAGGAAGATTCTGATTGCTTCAAGTCTTGCAACATGGGCATATACTTCAGTGAAATCTATCCCCTCCTGCTGACTGAAGCCTTGGACAACGAGTCGAGCTTTGTTTCGAATGATAACTCCTCGATCATCCCTCTTGCATTTAAACACCCATTTGGTATTAATCTTCCGGTGACCATCGGGCAAATCTACTAGCTTCCACACACCTAACTTCTCGAATTGGCTTAGCTCCTCCTGCATTGCAGTTACCCACGAATCTTCAGTAAGCGCCTCTTTGTACGTCCTTGGTTCTATCTGCGAGATAAAGCAACTTAATGAAAATTCAGTTTGTAAAGGAGCAACTTTTGTATAAAAACATGTAAATCCTTGATCAAGCTGTCTTCGAGTGCGGACGCCTGATTGTAGTTCTCCAATTATCAGTTCCTCTGGATGATAAGAAAGCGTTCTTGGCATCACCTCGCCTGAAACATCTACTTCGCTCTCCAAATTTGTGACGTTTTGATTAGCAACTTGTTCACTGACTGGAATAGTTTGATTTGAAAACTGGATTAGCTCCCCCTCAGAGTCTGAATCATCATGATCGAATATTGGTCTGTTTTCAGATTCTTGATTAACATTCTCTACCGTCTGATTTTCTTGAGCAACATCATTTTCAATATCGTCATGTTCTCCAGCATTGCTTGGACCCACCTCATCATCATTTGAAGCTTGTCGTTTTCGATAAGTTTCTGCTGGAAATCTTTCATCTGAATCTTCATACTCTCTCAGAATATCCAACTCATCAAAGAACTCTGGTTCTTCCTCCATGTTGAAGGACTCCCACAAAGTATCATAATTGAAACGCCATGAGTCGCCAGGATTCTGTGGAGGCATTGTATGACCTTGACATTCAACATTTTGAGCTTCAATAATCCGCTTCAGACTTGGAACGAAGACTCGTCGTAACGGACTTGAATAACCTATGAATATTCCTTCGATACTCTTTGGACCAAACTTTCCAAAAGGCTCTAGAACAGTACAGGGTGACCCGAAAGGTTCAAGATACTTCAAATTCGGTTTTCGGTTATTGATCAACTCAAAGCATGTTTTGTTGAATTTATTGACAGTGAGAACTCTGTTGAGCGTATAACATGCGGCGGAAACTGCTTCTGCCCAGAAATTTATCGGTAACTTTGAATCAGCAAGCATTGTTCTGGCCGTTTCGATCAGCGTCCTGTTTTTACGTTCTGCGACTCCATTCTGTTGCGGAGTGTACGGAGCACTAAACTCATGAAAGATACCTCTTTCATCACAATATTCTTCCATCTTGTTGTTCTTGAACTCAGTACCATTATCACTTCTAATTCTTCTGATACGCCTTTGGTACAAATTTTCAATCTTTCTGAATAACCCCCTTAAACTATCAAACGTTTCTTCTTTCGACTTCAAGAATGATACCCATGAAAATCTGGAATAATCATCAGTAACCACAAGACAATAAAGTTCTCCTGTAATACTTTTGACATTCACAGGACCAAATAAATCCATGTGAAGTCTCTCCAAAGGTCTTGAGACTGAATTGACTTGCTTTTTGGGGTGTGACTTTTTCTTTTGCTTGCCTTTCATGCAACTAATGCACTCTTTTTCTAGATGGAAACCTTTAATATGAACTCCCAGAACCAAATCATTATGCACCAGATGATTCATTTTACGAAGATGAATGTGGCCCATCTTACGATGCCACAACTTTGATTCTTTCTCCGTTGCTCTAGAAACAAAACAGTGTGCTTGACCCGTTGTTGTAGATGCTACACTCATGTCTAAAACATACAGATCATTCACTCTAGGAGCTCTCATGATAATCCATTCTTCAGGAATAACAAATCCTGGTTTCAAAATCAAACACTCTTTGTCTGTGAAGTGAGTAGTATACATCCGGTCACAAATCTGCGAAATACTTAGCAGATTATTTTCCAGCTCAGCAATGTAATTAACTCTTTCAAACGTGACGATCCTATTGGATAACGTTCCTTCACCAACAATTCTACCACCTTGGTTACCAGCGAACCCTACATAACCTCCATTGATATTTCTGACATCATACAGCAGCGCTGTCTTTCTTGTCATGTGCCGAGAAGCTCCACTATCCATAATCCAACGTGAAACGGATCTCGGAAGCTCCTGCACATATCAAAAGCATTTACTGAGATTTTGATGCTACCCAAGCCTCTTTTGACTCGGGTAACTGGATATTAATGTGAGTTTTTGTAGTGTAAAGTGGCGGAAAGTTTTTATCATTCATTTTTAGGCTTTCAGCAGTCCCAACTTCAACCTCTTTGAATAATAAAAATTCATCTTTTTGAGGTTGAGCAGTTGGTTGGTTTTTCTTCACCACATACTTCTTTTCAGAAGTCGATTTTTGTTTCTCATAAAACTCCAAAGGTACATACATCTTCTTGGTTGAAGATGATGATTTTTTAGTTTCAGACACCTTTGGTGAATCTGCTTTCTTTTCAACAACTTTTGGCTTCCATGTTTGTTGAGGTGATGCAACCCGTTGATAGAATTTATTATTTTTAGATGTCGAATTCTTAACAGGTTCAGTTTTGATCTTGGTGTTTTCATTTTTCAAAACATTTTTCTCAACAATCAATGAAGCCTTTCCTTTCACAACATCTCTCTTGATAGAATTCTTCACAGTTTCAGTCTTAGGCTTCAAGTTGGTACACTTTCGTGCAATATGTCCAACTTGATTACATTTGAAGCATGTTCGGGTGTCAACTACCCGCCTTGAGCCTTCAGACTGAGGCTGTGAGGCCTTCTTTTCAAAGAACTCTTTGTTTGTTTTTGAAAAAATTTCAGACTCCTCATCAGAAAGTGAACTTGAACTGTTCACAAACATCTTTTTCACAGCAAACTTCTTGTTCTGAACATTCTTTTTCTGATAATTCTTACCACTCTGATATCCTCCCGACCATTTATTCTGATTGTTGTTAGAAAAACGTGGTGGAATAACAGGTTTCTTATAGTAAGCTTTATCTTTATCAAAACTCATTTGTCTCTTTGTCTGTTTCAAACCGTCTACTTCAGACAAATCAATTTCAACCAATTTGAAAACATTTTTCAATTTGTTCACATTAACATTCTCCAGAGGAAACTCAAAGTCTGAATACAACTTATCAGAACCAGACATCTTGTACATCACAAGACCCGGTTCATCATCTAAGTTGTTTTTAGATTTTGGTTTCGGAATGTAATTGTTCAGAAAACATTCTTCATCTTCAGTCAAATCACTATCCAGGACACTTTCAGCCATGCCTTTAATGATCTCAGTTTGAACACTATCATCAGATGATGATGAGGAAAATGTCACATCAATTGATTCTGGCAGTTTTATCTCATTTGTTTCAACTTCATCATTAACCAACCCTGATTGCTTCTTTGAAAAATTGTTTAGAACAGGTGGCGGAACTTGATGAAACCCCACCCCAGTTCCATCACAGTATACATCTTCGCCAGCTATGTTTTTCCCAATGGGTTTCGGAACAATGTGTTGCAAAACAAAGCTTGCAGAGTTGTAACTGTTCAGTTTCAAATTAATACGCTCATTCTCAATTTTAGCTTCTTCAAATTGAAGCTTCAATTTCGCAATTTCATCAAGTTGTTGATTGATTAACTCTTCTTTTACTCTAAGAACCCCTGATAGTTGAAGATTTTCTTTCGTTGTTTTACCATTTCTGTCATCAGAAACTTTAACCGTTCGCTTTAGCTTCTCAAAATTTTCAGAAATTTTACGATTTTCAAGAATCAACTTTTCGTTTTCTTTTCTTATTCTTTCTATGTCATTTTTATCATTTTCAATTTTCTCAGCTAATTCTTTTGATCTATCATTCGAAGCTTTCAGCATTTTGTCAGGGTTTAAGATTTGATTTTCAACACCTTTGACTCTACTAGTCAACTCTTCAACCTTCTTACCATTGAGGTAAGTGATTGTACTATAAACTTTGCACTCTTTCATGCAATTTTTGCAGTCATTTTCAGATTTAACTTTCTTACCTGACTCAAGTATATCATTTGAACTGACCTTGTTTTTGGACTCAGTTCCAGAACCAAAAACTACCTCAAGTTCTTTTGCTGTAAGAATTTTTTCAGCCATCTTCCTCAAGTTTTCAGCCGTTAACTCTTGTGATGTATTAATGATCCCATCATCAGCATTCTTTGACTTTGGCTTCTGTTCTGCTTCTTTGACTTTTTCTTCTTTCTCTACTAGTTTCTCATCACCACCTCCCCACCATTCTCTTTGTCTAGCTTCTTCTTCCTCGGCAAATTGTTGGGTGAGAGCATCAACACTAATGGAATCTGGGTCAACTGCAATGTTTCCTTGTGGATCAAGATAACATTCTCTGTCGGCATCCCATCTTTTTGCTCTTTTAGCTTCTTTGTATGTGTTATAAATTCTGCTCATCCTGGTTTGGGCTTTCATTCTTCGGTTGACGAACTTTTCTTCTTCATTTCTATTGTCTTTAAAAGGAACAATCTTCGTCACGAATGCATAACCCACTGCATCTTCCTCTGGTAACAGTTCACTCCAATCAAAACCTTCATCATCATGAATCACAGCAAGAGCTCTAGATTTCTCTTTGTTGTCTTCAACCTGCTTCAATCTAGGTGGCTCAGATTTATTCTGGTGATAAATTGCTTTCTTGTAGTAATCATCTCTGAAAGGGTTCTCCGACTCATCAGCATATGCGTTTCTGCATTCTCGTTTGAAGTGACCTTTCTGCTTACATTTGAAGCACATCACCTTGGACTTATCAAACCCCAGCTTGGTAGATGCACCACCAATTGTCTTCCTGCCGGTAATTTCCATGAAACGTTGTGCTCGACGAACAGCACTGGCCATAGCCCAACGAATATCGATCAACTCCATTTCCTCGGGATCAATCTGATCATAATCTTCCTTCGTCAGATTGGTATTACCTATCTTCCCAGCTACTAACCCTTCATACGACTCCAACACAGATGCTAGAAAGATCATCTGCTGTTTAGCCGACTCCTCATCAAAATTCTGAGCATTCTTCAAATCCACCGCAATGTTGCATTGAAATACGTTCTTTGGAACAGATTGTTGTTGACTTGAAGAATTTGAAGAAGATCCCTGGCTTGGAATATTCGATGAAAAACCTCCATGAAAACCATTGTTTGAACTTGGACTTTCTTTACTTGAAGGGTTTGAATTTTCAGCAGAGAAAGCAGTTCTTGGAGAAACATTCTTGGGAATCATACTCTTTGGATAGTACAGCTCCATGTTTTGTTGGTATGATGAATGATTTACTTTGTGTGTTTTCTTTATCTCCAATTCATGACTCTCTAGTCTTTCAATCAGCAAGTCAACGGTCAGATCTTCAGCTTTGATTGTATTCTTCAACATCAATGCATAGTACTGCCAATCCATCTCCTCTGGTAGTGAATCGAACAGTTTGTCAACTAGCTCCTCTTGAGAATAGAGAATTCCGTGTCTTGCCAATTCCAACTTTAGGTGTCCAAATCTCTCAATCATTTTACAAACAGATTCATTTTTTAAGCATCCAAACAAATCAAACTCTTTTCTCAACAGTTTCTTTTTGTTTTTGACTATTTCAGCACTTCCTACACATTTTATTTTTAACTTTTCCCATAGATCTTTTGCGTTTGTGTATTCAATTAGTGAAATAATGTCGTCTCTTACGGACTGATGAATCAAGGCCACACACTTTTGTTCAGCAACAAAGTTTTCTATTTCTTCAGTCTCTTCCAGATTCTCACAATCTTGTCTACCACTTTTGAAACCGTTCTTTAAGCTTTTCCAGCTTGGATATGCAAATGCTTTCAGCCACTCATCAAATCTTTTTGCCCACCGATTATACTCTTCAATTGCCATTAGCTTTGGTGGTTTGTTATAGGTACCATATGCGCTTTCAACACTTAGGGCATCGGACAAAGTTTTCTTCGGGTTCGGATTATCATTTGAATGGTTGGAAGTATCGTCTCCGGAGTTACCCGCGAAAGCATACATCTCACTGAAGGGATTCATGAATTCTTCCATTTTCAAATACCTGAAACAATTTTCAAACACTTAGACAATTTTTACAAATTCTAAAAATTTCAAACACTTGAACCGGATAATAATCCGTCCGAGTAGTTATCCGGACGAATGACAGAGGTTATCCGCACGGATAATGATCAAACACTTGAACCGGATAATGATCCGTCCGAGTAGTTATCCGGACGAATGACAGAGGTTATCCGCACGGATAATGATCCGCTCGGATGGTTGTACGTATGAATATCTTTGACCTTTTGACTTTTCAGGTTATCCGCACGGGTTGTAATCCGTGCGTGTAACAATGATGATGTCAGCAAACAACTTGTAGTAACTAACTAATCCAATCCATTTGGACAGCTGTCCGCACGAGTGAATGACGTCATCAAATACGAACAGCTAAACATGGTTTTTGATGAATTTGATCTAGTTTTAGGTTGAATCTGATTATGAAACTAAGTAGGATTATACTTTGAATGATTGCGAATCAATTGATATCAATTTTATCAAATTTTAACCGTAGATTCTTGCTCAATTTTAAGTTTTTCTGATTTTATGGTGACGAATGAAGAACGAATGCAAAAACTAAGTAGAAGTAGAAGAAATCTGTCAAATTTCCGGTGAAATTTGAATCAAATCGGCAACAGATGTCAAATCTCCGGTGAAATTTGACTTTGATCGACGAATAAAGCTTGAATTCCGGTGAATTCGGTGTTGTTGATCTCGATTCAGCTCCCTGGATGCTCTGATACCACTTGCTGGTCCCGTTGATACAGGATCTGATCGTAAGGAACAAGATGAATCGATATCGTCTAATGTGCGGAATCCATTATGACGAATCACAGATTTGTTCAACACAGAATTCAACATTTAAACACTTGTCTGTTCTTTCTATTGAGTGTTCTGAAAGTCACAAAGATCCGGTAGAAATACATACTATCTGTGCGTATCAAAAGTTCTAACATAGTTGCACCGGACCTCCTATTTATAGACAACCTCAGGAAACTAAGAAGTGTTGTACGTACGGGTGGGCTATCCGTGCGTATGACTCACCCGTGCGTATGACTTATCCGTGCATATGACTTATCCGTGCGGATAAGTCATCCGTGCGTATTACCATCCGTACGGGTGAACTTGTTACAACCAACACTTTTACATTCAAAACCTATTCCCGAGTTGTCATGCTAACTACATACATATATACAAATTACAAAAACACAGAATACAAAATATGACTACATGCTGACGGAAGCTACACGTTATGTACTAACATAGGTAATTTGACACTTCGAGTGTCATACTATAAATGAATCTTGATCACAATTCAATTGTGTTTATAACTTGTGAGCATACACACCTTTGCTCATTTTGATGTTCTTATCAAAACTGCTAATATATGAAACACAATGTATACATAAAATTACAAATGCATGACTTTGTAACACGTCACCAAAATTATAATAAAAGATAATTGTATATAAACCATTTGAGACAATGAAGTTATCTTTAGAACCACTATTAAAATATTATAAAGGTTTATATAAACATGGCTAGATACAATTTAACTCAATTTAAATAGTTGAGCCATTATAGGCTATTATTTTATGAACTAGAATGGCAACAAAGTGTCACACTTTTTTTTTTGAATATCGGAATGAATAATCATAATAATAATAGAGATGATTGATGCTTAATGTAACTAATCATAGTGGAAGGTTCAAATGAGAAGAAAAATTTTGTAAGAATAAAAAGAATAAGTTTTAAACCAATAGAAATGCTTCATTTTACTTCATTTAATATGTGTATTTAATGTTATTAATAAGGGCATACAAGTAAATTTCTAATTGTAATTAATTAGCTAACTAATTAAACTTGTAACTCACTTTTAAATATACTCTTTCAAGATAAAATAATTTAGGGTGAAGGATAATTTTCGACATGTGTAGGATAAATTCTTAAATGTGTATGATAAATTTAGATATGTGTAGGGTAAATTTTGGTAAGTGTAAGATATATGTAGGATAAATCTATAGACCTTTATAAAGCATTTCCCATGTCTAGAAATGTAATTTCACCTAACTTTTTTAAGATGGCATATGAAAAGCCAGTTAAAATTCCTATTTTTTTCCCATTTTCTCCCATTATTGCCCCTCCCCTCTAACACACCGGCCTCCCCGTGAAAACCCTACCACATGTCTTCACTCTTCAATTGCAGATGAAGCGTCTGGACTTCCAGCAGTTTCCATCGCCCCCTCTGCTCTATAATAACTATACAGGCTATAGAGAAAAATTGAGAGTTGGAGAGACAGAGAGATGGAGCCACAGATGGAGAACAGGAGAATATGAGGGATCCAGTCGGTGGTTCCGACGACCGTTCTACGGCGGCATAGCCACCACCACTACGACAACATCAGAAGCCGATTTTGTTGTTTTTTCCATTCTCGGTTCCCTTTGCTCGGTGCTCCGATTTCAGGTCAGTAGGGTTCCACCATTTGGTTTCGATTAAGGTTGTTGTTGATCGTTGTTTCCGAATTAATATTGCTTATATTTATGATAATTGATCTGAAATTGTTTTACAATTAGGGTTAGGGCTCTTAACTTCTACTCTTTTAGTATGAATTCTTTTTTCTGGCTAATTTCAAATCTGGCCGGATTAATTTGAAGGCAAAATGTATGATTTTCGATTTTGGTTTTGGTTTTGGTTTTGGTTTTGGTTTTGGTTTGGGAATCGATTGCCACCATTGTTCATCTGATTATTATTTTTTTTTTCAGGACAGAGCTTGGATTGCGGCAGCATCAGGTATCCATATGTCGAGAAAGTGAAACTATGGTACCATGTGCATAATCATGTGTACTTTCTGTCTTCTCTTTATCTTGTTTTGATATTGGTGTGTATGATCAGATTTTTGGATCTATTTTTGGAGTTGCCGCTGGATTTGTTGTGGGAAGGAAGGACCAATGGTTCATTAAATGCATTCCATGTCCTGGTCATTTAAAGGACGGTGCGTCATACGGGCATCTTGTAGGTAGACTTCTAAGTCCCATCGCTAATCTTAATTGCGGTCTCTTTGCTTTACTTGGAGCAGCCTCGTTTCTTGGTGGCACCATGAGAATGACGGTTTCTCTATGCGTTAAATTTATCTCTCTTGTGTAGAAAGTTGTCTTAGCGGTTTTTGTTCTAGATTTTTGTTTGGTTGACGAAGACGGGTTGGTTGTTGGATGTTCTTAGCGGTCATGAAGGTCCAGTTCACGGATTGATGTTTTCTCCTACAAATGTAAGTAGTTTATGCTTCATTCTTGTATTTAACTTTGCATAAAGGTCACTGTTTCTATTAACTTTGCTGTTACATATTTTCTTATAATACTTCTTTTCTAAATTATAATCCATAAAGCAGTCAGGAGGACTGGTTCCTACCTTAGAAATATTATAGATAGTTTTGGTAATAATAATATGACTATGGTTGCTTTAATTTGCTGCACAAGAACACACGACACTCTCTAAGATTGTATCTGATTAAACTTGGTGTTTGAATCGTTGCTAAAAGCTAAAAAAAATTTTACAAAGAAGAAGACAACTGAGCCAACCAGAGGTCAAAACGGTTGAAACATATTGAAATCTCTAGAACTGTTGTACACGTGTACTGCGGAACATTAGTAACATCGATTATCAGAATTGCTCCTGTTTATAGTAGGACAGTGGATGTGATTGGTTTTCACTGATCTTTCCGTTGTATATGTTTGGAAAACTTATTAAAGGCATCCCTCTTTTTCTATAAAGCAATTTGGAGAATAGACTCCCTGAGTGTTCTGACGCAATTAAGATTATATTATATATTTGTCTTTAAAATTTAGGGACTATATGTTATATTACTACTAATGAGTAATGAAGGAAAGTAATGGAAAAATATTACGAGGAGATTATATTCGGAGGAGCAGTGGTTTTAGGAGATGTATGAGTTTGCTACATCATTTTGTGATTTTGGTATGCATGAGTTTGCTACAGCCAATCAGAGATGCATTTTTTCCTTCATTTCTGTTTACTTAATCGATTACTTTGTGTGATATGTGTATTCCTTCATTTCTGTTTACTTAATCGATTACTATGTGTGATGTTGTGTGATATTTTTCTTGACCCTCATCAACGATTAACAGGTGGGCAGTTAGAGAAGGTGTGTTGGTCCACAATTAACCGGACTTTCAAGAAGATGGATGAGATGGTGGCTGCGCTGCATAAGCACGATTCCTTCACTTCCAACTCTGAATTGGAAATCGACTGTTCTCTCTGTCAAAGACGCCCACGTACGTCGGATCCCTCGCCGTCTACATTGGATCTGAACGCCACCCTTTATAACTGAAGTTATGTTTTTTTCTAAATTTTGTTACGCTAATATGATGATTACCTCCTAATTCACTTAGTCAACCAACCGGGTTGAGTTGTTAGCCAAGAAATTACAGAGACGTGTTACCCTTGCTTTTATATTGTCAAATCGTTACCCTTGCTTTTATATTGTCAAATTTGATCTGTTTTCCTACAACAATAAAACGTAAGTACAGCTCATCCTTTTGTATTCCATAGTTTTATAGCAGCTCTATATATATTTCTATAGTTAACAGTTCTGTATTTATTTTAAAAAGCAATATTACCATTTATTGAGAAAGATGGGGTTGATGGTCATGATCCTAATCAAGAAGTGAATGTTGAGAAGAGAAGGTAATTTTTTTACAAATGTTTAACATTCTTTATGTATATTATTTTTTCTTCACTTGTGATGCTCTTATTTTTTTAACAGGTGATGATCAACCAATCGATAGATTTTAGGCGTGTATACGAAATAAATTTTACCATGCAATTGCCATAGATGGAAGTGGATCTGGTGATTGGATTTATGATGGTGCTGGTGATTAAGATCAGCAATTGCATGTTTTTACGAACCTGAATGTTATGCTCACCAACTGTTCGAGAAATGTCCTCACACAAGATCTTCAGCTGAAAATTATTATACAGGTTACATGCCCCTTTGGTTTTAGTGAGTTTGATTTATCTGATATTGTGAATGATTCTTTTGTTAGAGAGCTTGCTAACCATGACCTTTTCGCCTGGAATTGCACCGACGACAAATTTGATACGTAATTTAATATTCCATTTGATATTGATTATTTTTCGGTAAGTTGATTTTAACCTCATTGGACTCTTGTAGAGTCTTGTGGATCTTGCTGGCAGTGAGCGTGCATCTCAAACGTATGCTGCAGGTGCCCGATTGAAGGAAGGCAACAACATAAACAGAAGCCTACTCACTTTGACAAATGTGATTAGAAAGTTGAGGTATTGGATGAAAATGATGTTATCAAATTTTAGATGAAATCTTCTAAACTAAAGGAGACTACCCCTTTCTTGTTTTTTTTTAACAATTTCGGCATTCTACATTTAATACCAACATTTTGTTTTGCCAGAATGTATATAGAACTTATATACATATACAACTTATATATGGTTTTTTATCGTTTTAAGGTTTGAATTATATTATCGCCCCTTATTATCGACTCCGCCGCAACGCGCGGGTTCCCTACTAGTTTTAAAATGTGTAGGATAAAATATTTTTTGCTTTATTAATGAGAGATAATATAATTAATGGAAGGAGTTATAAACTATTTATTGGTTTACCATTATGTCCTTTCTTCTTTTTCTTCTCATATTAAATTTCTTCTCAAATGAACCTTCCCCACTAATCATATATGCAAAAGTTATTTTACCTTTAAAACATGTGTTATAATGAAAAACGTAAATGAAAATAATACATAAAAGTGTTGAAAGAATATAATGAAGTGGCATAGATGTAAAACTTATCTAAATTGCTACAGGACAAACTTTTTATTAATTATATAAATTAATAGGGAATGTCAACTGCCGCTCTAAATAATTTCTTTATAGCTCTTTATAGCTAATTTAAATTTTGAAGTATACCAATTAGTTACCATCCCGTTTCTTCTTAACCCCTCTTCAATTTCTTTGGTGGTTTCAGAAAGCAATCGGCCAAACACAAAAGCATAATTTTAGATCATGTATATCAAATTATCATTTCCAATGAGATTTCAACCGGTGAAGTATATGGCCGATTAAATACATAGAAAATCAGGTTTCTTCGACAAATATTAATGAGATATATGCAAATTAACTTGTTTTCAAGCAAAGTTTATTAGGCTTATCATCTTAAATACAAATGCTTAGTTGAAATCAAAATGTCAAAATAATTCTTAATACAAACAAATAATTTATGGGCGTGTTGATGATCATATTGATCAGTTACTAGCAAATGTACATACTATATATAACATTTAAACTTACTAGCAAATGTACATACTATATATAACATTTAACTTTCATTGATTTATAATAGATGACTAATGGATTATGGCTACTTAACCTATGCAAGATTTTCATTGAGCCCATATAAGAACAACCAAAATAAAAATATACATAAAAAAGAGAAAAAAAAACAGGCAAACAAATTTTAGATATACATACATGTAGGTCAACAGAAGAGTAGATGAACAATAAACATTGTTGCCAAAAACTATGTACCGGCCAAATTGCATAAGCCACAAAGTAATCTTAAGTACTTGATTTCAAAATAAAACAATGAATATAAATAACGATAAAAATTAAACCATACAGGAGCCATAACTGTGCAAGTAATGAAATCAAAATATTCATCTACATTGCACACATTTTGCATTAATGAGATTTAGAATAATTTTTGTAATAAATTCGTAACAAATGAATTCTATCAAAATATCTATAAGTATTTCTTTTCAAAATTAAACAATGAATATAAACTTTATGCATGCCAAAATAGTAACTTAATAAAATATCTCAAAAGATCACATTAACCGTACTAATTGATAGCATAATAAAATCACCACACATAAAACACATGAATAAAATAATTAAATCTATACCATTTGCGTAACCAAATCAAATACCATTAAAGTTTCATGTTATGCAATGAAAAGAGATAACTAGTTTAAATCCCAAAA
Organism: Helianthus tuberosus; assembly: GCA_030545235.1. NCBI lineage: Eukaryota > Viridiplantae > Streptophyta > Magnoliopsida > Asterales > Asteraceae > Helianthus > Helianthus tuberosus. The sequence continues at coordinate 28,986,791 of CM060392.1, forward strand.
CACAGACAATGAAAACAAACCACACCATTTGTTTATAATATAAAAATTAGGGCAGAAACACTTTAACCATCCATGTCCTTTTCAAGTTAAATACCCAGGTTGCCTAAATGGATGCTCTAAGAGATAAGTCATGATGCGTCAGTTATTGTTATAACCATCATTGGAATAAGTGTTATTGTTATTTATTTATTTATTTATTTTGAAAACAAATCAAGTATAATTTATTTTTCGGTCATTTTCTCCTCAGTTACTTTCATGCCATCAAAATATTCACAAAACTAGATCCAAATTTTCTAGTTATGATTATATACAAAAACAATAAAATGAAGACAAAACATGAAGCCATGAAGTCAAAGGTGAAAGACTGCAGATCAATTGTTTCTACTCTTAATTTCACTTTTCATGGATACAATAAATCATTACGACTAACTCTACAAATTCACATTTTTTTTAAATTGTGTCCACTAGTCACAACAAAACTTCATAACCTTATTCAAGATGTCTAAAATAATAAAAAAAAAAGTACTAAGTAGAAATATGAGCTTTGTTCATTGTTACCTGAATGGATGAAGGAAAACCAAATCATGGATATGAAGATTCAAATCATGGATATGAAGTTCTTGCAGCAACTCGTGCTGATAACGTGTTGTAAAACAATGGTCTACTAGCAATCCATATACAACTATATTGAACATGAGAGAACAAGACTATAGAGAATAAGTGAATAGGAATTCTTGTTCATTAAGATGTATACACCATATACAAATGCCACTATATAGGCACACACATTAATACAAAGAAATCAAAGAGATAGGAGTTATGTATGTGGAGAGTCATCATTATGATACATTCATAACAAGAATAACTTATATATGAAACTTATATAACATCTAATGAATTTATAAATTAACTGCTTTTTGTTAAATAAGGTTGTCAAAATATGATACTATCAAACTTATAGCTACATAAAAAGCACGAGGAATCCATGAGTATTACTTTGGACAATATTAGGGTGCACGGGGCATCGCGTGATGAATCAAGTTCCACGCGTTTTACAACCTGAAACACCGCCGACGCCCCTTTTTCCACGCATGGAGTTTAAAACGCGTTGCCATGATCACGCGTTGATTTTGTTACCGTTGGTGATGAGAGTCGTTGTGTATGTGACCGTTGGGAGGAGTTTTATAAAAAAACCTTATGTCCATTTTTTGTATATGCATTCAATCTTCAAACTCAAAAAAAATACAATCCTTTTCACCTACAAAAATACAATCTTGCATAATTTTAAAAATGGAATTTCCAACCGATTCCTTTCCGCTAGACACCGATAGCTCTACGTCTTCCGACAAAGACATGCTTGAATTTTTCGAGAAGGCGTATAACGAACTTGAAGATTTGAGTCGCCCAAAGAAGAAAATGGTGGATCATGATCGTATACATGCCAACGAAGTGTTAATGAAGGATTATTTTATGGAGAATCCGGTCTACAATGACGAAACGTTTAGAGATCGGTTTCATTTACCAAAAGATTTATTTTTAAAGATTGTAGGAGACATCAAAGCTAGCGAAGAATGGTTTCAAGAACGTTACGACGGGAGGGGCAAACGAAGTTTCACGCCGATACAAATAATGCACATCCGCCAACTAGCGACAGGTTATCCTCCCGATCAATTTGATGATTACTTAGCTATGTCGGACAGAACTTCACGTGAATGTTTGCAATTATTTTGTAACACGGTCATTAAATTGTATGCAAAAGAGTTTCTACGTAAACCGACGAGACATGACATCGCAAGTATTTAAGCCGCGCATGAGGCTAGATGGCATTTTCCAGGGATGCTCGGTAGCATCGATTGTACACATATCGAATGGAGAAATTGTCCAAAAGAGTTGCAAGGGGCGTATGTAGGGGTGCTAAACGGGTCGTGTTCGCGGGTTGGCGGGTTCAACCCGACCCGAACCCGAAAATTTTACACGAACCCGAACCCGAACCGAACCTGAAAATCGTATCATACATATGAACCCGAACACGACCGAAGTTTTATGGGTTGACCCGAACACGACCCGTTTAACCCGAGTTTTTTTAATTTTTTTTTCTGAAATTTATATATTAAAATTACAATTTACTTAAAAACACAAATGTATATAATAATCATATTTAAATTGTAAAATCAATGTTAATTTCTTTTTTTAAGTTATAATCATGGCATAAAATACACACCCCATTTAATTTATAACATAAAATATATTGTAAAAAATATAATATAGTATAAATGTGTTAAACGGGTCAACCTGCCAACCCGACCAGGTTGACCCAAACCCGACCCGTTAACCTAAACGGGTTTGCGGGTTCAACCTGAAACTGACCCGAACCTGTTTAGACTAAACCTAAACCCGCAAATTTCGTGTTAGGTTCGTGTCGGGTTTTCGGGTCGTGTCAGAAATTCACACCCCTAGGCGTATGTCAGGGGTGATGTCAAAAGACCAAACATCATACTTGAAGCGGTGACGTTGAATGCTTTATGGTTTTGGCATTCATATTTTGGTGTTCCTGGTTCAAACAACGATATTAATGTTTTGTACACATCGTCGTTGTTTCAAAGCATGACAAATGGTACTGCACCCTTCTGTCCAATTTTTGTTAACAGAAAATATTACAGACGAGGCTATCTTCTTGTGGATGGTATCTACCCATAATGGTCTGTTTTTATGAAAGCTCCTTCATTTCCTGTCGAGGTTAAAGAAAAGACGTTCAAGAAGTTGCAAGAATCGGCAAGAAAAGAAGTTGAGAGGACTTTTGGTGTTTTAAAGGGTAGATGGGGCATACTAAATTGACTTATTCGTGCAATGAATAAAAAACAATCCATAGCATAGTATATGCATATATCATATTGCACAATATGCTAATAAAAGAAGATGGACGTGCAATAGCTCTAGATTGGGTGTCGGATCCTCCCACACAAGCTCCAGTTCCCGAAAATGTCCAACAAGACTTGCGCAATGAAGAAATTCACTTTCGGTTAGTGTTCCTGGTTCAAACAACGATATTAATGTTTTGTACACATCGTCGTTGTTTCAAAGCATGACAAATGGTACTGCACCCTTCTGTCCAATTTTTGTTAACAGAAAATATTACAGACGAGGCTATCTTCTTGTGGATGGTATCTACCCATAATGGTCTGTTTTTATGAAAGCTCTTTCATTTCCTGTCGAGGTTAAAGAAAAGACGTTCAAGAAGTTGCAAGAATCGGCAAGAAAAGAAGTTGAGAGGACTTTTGGTGTTTTAAAGGGTAGATGGGGCATACTAAATTGACTTATTCGTGCAATGAATAAAAAACAATCCATAGCATAGTATATGCATATATCATATTGCACAATATGCTAATAAAAGAAGATGGACGTGCAATAGCTCTAGATTGGGTGTCGGATCCTCCCACACAAGCTCCAGTTCCCGAAAATGTCCAACAAGACTTGCGCAATGAAGAAATTCACTTTCGGTTAAGATATGATTTAGTTAAACTTGTAGTTCTTTAGGTTTGGAATTTCCGGATTCGGATGAGGAGTAGGTTTTCTTTATGTAACTTTTTATTTTTATATGTTTATTTTTAAGTTGTAACCTAAAATATGTCTAGAAATATTGTTTTTTATTTAAAAGAAATTTATAATTTATAATTTTATTGTTTTATTTTTAATGTATAATTAAAAAAAGCCATCATTAGTGATGCGCACCCCTAGTAAAATCCATCACTAGTGATGGAATCAAGCTCAATGACGTGGCGGACAATGATTGGGTGTAGAGAGTGATGGAAAATCATCACAAGTGGAGCACCCCTACTGTCACGACCCCCGACCCATACCTCGGTTCGGGCGCCGCGAGGCAGTCAGCAGTGGTATCGGTGTTTATAAATTTCGCAGCGGAAAAATCATTAGGACCGGGTGTCAGGAAAAATTATCAAAGTTTTCAAAACACCAAATTTCCTTTTCATAACTGTGGGGTAAAACCCATATTTACATAAAGGAATTTCACTGGGAAATTCTTGATTACAGAAAACACGTTTATTTTAGGTTTACATAGCCATTTATTTAAGCTGAAGTGCTTCACGGCACTTTTTTTCACTTCACAGTAAATAACCTGAAACGTGTTTTAAAAACATTTGGTCAGCGAAAAATACTAGTGAGTTCATTCAGTTGTTCAAAAATACATTTGTTATAATTACAGTATCAAGAGTTTTTACATTTGCTTATATCTATCAATTACTCAAGTCAGTATTTGTCACGTGGGCAGTTACAATGACTGTGGTCATATCACTATTGATCATTCTTTCAACTAGTGACGTTGGACTAGTAATGTATACAAAACCCCACATACTGGCAGAAATTTCAGATTACAAAGACTTAATCACTGTAAGTATAACTGAAAACATTTAGGGTTTTGCAAAGCATTTTGATAAAAAGAATGAATGACTCACATTGCAGATTTAAGTTGACGGGGTATTGGCCTACTGGTTTAATGTTTGTATACCTACTTAAATACACAATGCACGCGTATTAGTGTATTAACTCAATTCAACTTTAACGATAATCACGAGATCAAAACCCACAACGAATGACAAAGTATAGCCGGGTACCGGCAACACTTAAACATCCATTGGATCGGTTTCTATCAATCGGATACAGTACTGTAACAGTGATTAGAGTTATTACCCTGATAACGGGGCAGGTTTTGGGGTTTAGGGGCCTCGGCAAAGAAACAGCAGCACGAGAAGGAAGAAATGTCGATTTTCAAAGATCGAATTGTGCAACTGAACCTGTCCCACTCAATACATTACAAACCCGTCTTTTCTGATACGAAATCCTATACAATCACCTATGACTCAATACATTGACAACTATAGATATAATTGACGAAGGCAATACACATAATGCATTCATAGACTCCCCCTTGGATATCGCCGCAGTCAATCTTTGCTTTGTCGTAGGCAATCTTCCTTTTCTTCAGAGTCTTCAAAATTTTTGACAATTTTTGTATCATAGACTCCCCCTTTCTGTAGACTCCCTCTTTACATTCATTCATTTTCTTTCATTTGACAATTCAGTGGTTCCACGATCTTTTCCTGGTCTTTGAGCTTTCTTTCCATTTGACATTGTTTATCAAGCTCCCCCTATCAATCAGCTTTATGTTATGAAATTCTTACTTTAAAAATTAAACTTCATTTAAGAAAACTTTCCAAATGACTAATCATCATACATGACTTTTAAGCACAATTAGCTTCATTAACCCTCACAGATAATCCAGTTCAAATTAATGACCTTGATTATCCAATTATCTACCAAGTTCAAATTAATGACCTTCGTTGACAATTTCAAACAACTTCAAATTTTTATTTTCAAATTCAAGTTTCAAATTAATGAACTTCTGATTTTTTTCAAGACATGTTCAGCATATTTAGATTTTGAAATTTAGCTTCCCAACATCGGTTGTCGAAACATAAGATGAATCAAAATATTTTTGAATTTTACAAAATTTTATGCTAAAACACTCCTAAAATCTTTTTGTGGTTTATCTGTAATGAAATAAAATAACAACTATGTATAACATATTTATAGACGTATTTTTGTGAGTTGTGTTAGAGGATCATATCAGCTTTTGACAAATCACAAACACCGTTGATCTATTTAAACTTTAAGTTCTAAACAGTTCACTTAGATTGTCAGTATACTGATCCACTTAAATTTTCACACAAACTTCAATTGATTCAAGATACGAGATTAATGTCTTAGGAACTATTTTAATCGCGTGTCCCACCTCAGAATATACTCTCGTATCAAGATTCACTAGATTCAGTCTTCCAGGTGAATATACCTAAATGATATCTGTCTCAGGGTTAGTGCGAGGCCTTGAGAGCTCAGGTTAGAACCACCGTTCAGACAAAGAGATGAAGGCTCAACTTAAGGTGTGTTCCACTTAGGAATCTTTTGAACTGCACTTGATATACTTTTGATATTTTCAATTTTTATGCAGTTTAGGGGTTTAAGCACAAAAGTATTCTACAAGATCTAGGCCATTGCTGGTGTAAAATCAGATGATCTTGTATAATACCCTAGATATCAATAAGTATAAAGACCTAATATCTCAGAATCAGGCAATCTCTTCAGTTGATGATATCCGGAGCGTAAATCAATCTTAGAGAAATATCGGGCTCCTTGGAGTTGATCAAATAGATCATCAATCCTAGGTAATGGGTATCAATTTTTAATAGTCACCTTATTTAAGTCTCTATAATCGATATATATTCGCATCGATCCATCCTTTTTCTTTACAAACAACATAGGTGCTCCCCAAGGGGATGAACTTGGTTGTATGAATCCTTTTTCTAGCAATTAATCTAATTGCTTCTTTAATTCCAGCATCTTCGTTGGTGTTAAACAGTAAAGTGCTTTAGTAATGGGTGCAGTTCCAGGGATCAGATGAATTCTGAACTCTACTTCTCTTTCCGGCAGTAGTCCAGGTAGATCTTCTGGACAAACATCAGGGTGTTTTGATACTACCGAAATTTCCTCCAGTTCTGAAACGCCCAAAATTTACTCATTCGACTAACAACATAAAATTCTTACAATTTTACAAAATTTTGACATGACCCGTTCGTATTAAGAACTTTTCTCCCTGCTTTTAACAATACCATTTTAATTAATACTACGACACTTTCCAACATAACAAAAGTTAAGACCATATAAGGTTCGCCATGAACATTTTGTACAAACTACACAAAAGTTTGGGATCCAAACTTCTTACTAACATACTAGACACTTATTAATTAACATTTACTACACAAAATGGTAAGTTGACCCATCAAAATAAACAACTTGGACCGGAAGCGCATAAGGTCGACGTTGCGTGTGTGTTCGGTCCGAGCGCGCCACATCTAAACTTGAGATTTACCTATCATTCATAACAACAAAACATTTGTTAGTCGTAATACATAACCACTCAAATTCTTTTATTACCTCTCTTCATTCGACCCATTAACATGACATATTTCCTTTCAACATGTTTACTTCCATTCGGAAACGTCCAACATACTACTTTCCGACTCATTTATAATGAGTCACTACATACCATGCATTTCAACAAACGTACATCATTTGACCCGTTATGAACAAGTCAATATATAAACATTCCAAGAATCATTCCACTTATCATTTCAACCCATTTAGACGGGTCGTTTCACATTCACTACAACATAACTTTTAAAAACCTTTTTTCAATATAAACTCTTGCATCTAATCAATCTTGATCCATAACGGAAATTTGCACGAATCGTATTATCAAATAATATTATTCATAAATCTACTAGTAGAGTAAATAAAGTTCATAAGAACTTACCGCGATCTTGAGATGTTTGTGCCTTCGAGTGACTTGCGCCTTCTTCCTTCTTCGTGCCTATATGTCATAATCTCATGCTTTAGCTTTCATAAACATTACTTTCACAATCCTTGTAGTACGTTATGGCGTCTACTAATCACATACGTCATTATCATAAAGAAGTTGCATCAACTTATCAAGTATTCATGTAAAAACCATAACTAAACTCACTTAGGCATTTCGTCGAACACATTGTGTGCGTATCACTAGTTTAGCACAATGTACAAGCATCTTAAGCACAATTTCCATAGTTCACTCATTGATTAACATAAACTTCCTACTATTTTGAAATCTACCATTCTAATCATGAGCACATAGTTCTAAATCAATTACTCCTAACAATTTCACCAACATCAACCTAATTAGCATGTAGAACTTCACAAATTCTTAACCATCTTTTGACATGCAAATGGGTTTTGCCCTAAACTATGCTCATATTCAAGATTTAGCATTTCTTGATGTTTTAACAATCATAGCAACCATTATTCATACCAATTTATGCATTACATTCACGAATTTTACTAAACCCACAAAATCAAATATCACCAAATCAAGAAATTATACTTACTTGTGGTTAAAAACACTTAGTACATCAAAATTCCTAGCTCATGCATTCGATTCCTTGCTAATTTCACCTTTAATTGATGGAAATTTTAGAGACTTAGGGTTTTAAGAGGGAAGGAGTTCCCTGGCCCTTCTCTCGATCGCACACCAGACTCAAAGTCTGGTTTCTCTTTTTTTTTATCAAATTTTATAACATAATTACACATCTAGTCCCTCATCTTTTTCAAACATATCTCTTTACCTCATATTTATATACTAGCTTTGCGAAACCTTAATGCATATTAAGGTTTTTGATTGTTAAATGCAATAAATCTTAATAATGGTAAAATTTCATGTTTACCATTTCTTTTCGCTAAAGTATTGCGATTAAACATTATAATATGTCATACGAAATTTGGGGTGTTACAAGTCTACCCCCCTTAAAGATGGTTTCGTCCCCGAAACCAGAATACATACCGAATAACTCTGGGTAGTGCTTTCGCATATCATCCTCCGCTTCCCATGTGAGATCCGACCCCTTCCGATGTTGCCATTGAACCAACACTTGTCGAATGGATTTGTTGCAGAGTTGCTTCACTTTAAAATCTTTTATTACGACGGGCCTTTCAACATAATTCAACCTCTCATCCACTTCAATATCATCCAAAGGCACATATGTCGTGTCATCCGCGAGGCACTTTCGCAGTTGCGACACATGAAAAGTGTTGTGAATTCCTTCCAACACAGGTGGTAGTTCTAGTTGGTACGCTACCGACCCAACCCGAGTGAGTATTTTGAATGGTCCAATGTATCGAGGACCCAATTTTCCGCGTTTGCGAAAATGAATTATCCCCTTCCATGGAGAGACTTTCAATAAAACATAATCTCCCACCTGGAATTCAATTGGTCGCCTTCGCCGATCCGCATACGACTTTTGTCTATCTTGCGCTGCTTTTATCCTTGATCTAACCATATTAATCTTTTCATTCATCTTGGCTACTACTTCTCTTGACGCGAGTTCTCGTTGACCCACTTCCCCCAACAAACCGGAGTCCTACATTTCCTTCCATAGAGCATTTCATAGGGGGCCATTTTTATGCTGTTATGATAACTATTATTATATGAAAACTCTACCAAAGGTAGATGATCATCCCAGCTTCCTCCGAAATCCATAACACACGCCCTTAGCATATCAACTAATGTTTGGATAGTTCGTTCCGACTGACCATCGGTTTGTGGATGGTAGGCGGTGCTTATATGTAACTGGGTCCCCAATTCTTCGTGAAACTTCCTCCAGTAACGAGATGTGAATCGGGTATCTCGGTCGGACACTATGGACACCGGAACCCCATGTCGAGATATAATCTCATTCGTATAAACTTCCGCCATCTTTTCCGAATTATAGGTTTCCCGAATGGGTAAGAAATGTGCGCTTTTGGTTAGTCGGTCAACGACTACCCAAATAGCATCGTGCCCCTTTCTTGTCTTAGGAAGTTTAGTCACCAGGTCCATTGTTACATGTTCCCACTTCCACACCGGTATCTCCAGCGGTTGCAACTTTCCATACGGCCTTTGGTGTTCGTCCTTTAGTTGAGAACATGTCAAACACTTAGCAACATACTTGACAATGTCTCTTTTCATTCCCGGCCACCAATAATTCATCCTCAAGTCTCGATACATCTTTGTAGCTCCCGGATGAACGGAGTATCGAGACTTGTGAGCCTCATTCAATAGTAATTCTTTCACATCACATTCCCGAGGTATCCAGATTCGGTCATACCTCGTTTTCATACCATTTGCATTCTCTTCCAATTCATGAATAAATCCTTTCGTCCTTTCTTTCTTCGAGTCATTAGCATTTAAAGATTTTGTTTGAGCTTCTCGAATTTCATCAAGGAGTTTAGGAGTGACTACCATCTTCATAGATTTTACCCGAAGCGGGGGCGGGTACTCCTTTCGACTTAGAGCGTCCGCCACTACATTAGCCTTCCTAGGATGGTAATGAATGTCACAATCGTAATCCTTAATGAGCTCCAACCATCTTCGTTGCCTCATATTAAGATCTTTCTGCTCGAAAAAATATTTGAGACTTTTATGATCCGAGTAAATAGTACATTTCACCCCATATAGGTAGTGCCTCCATATCTTCAAGGCAAATACGACCGCCGCCAATTCTAGATCATGAGTTGGGTAATTGTTTTCATGCTGCTTGAGTTGTCTTGAAGCATAAGCAACGACTTTACCCTTTTGCATTAACACGCAACCTAAACCTTGGTGAGAGGCGTCAGTATACACCACCAAATCATCCGTTCCATCCGGTAATGTCAACACTGGGGACTTTGAGAGCTTTTCCTTTAAAGTCTGAAACGCTTTTTCTTGTTCTTTGCCCCATATAAACTTTTCACTCTTCTTTGTTAACTTCGTCATAGGCAAGGCTATCTTGGAGAAATCTTGGATAAATCTCCTGTAGTACCCAGCCAAGCCTAGAAAACTTTTTATTTCGCTTGGATTCTTCGGGGGTACCCAATTCATTACCGCATCTACTTTGGATGGGTCCACATGGACACCATCCGCATCGATTATACGACCCAAAAACTGTACCTCTCTAAGCCAAAAGGCACACTTTGAGAACTTTGCATATAACTTTTCCTTGCGAAGCGTTTCCAATACATCACGTAAGTGGGAAGCATGCTCTGCTTCACTTCGGGAGTATATTAGTATATCGTCAATAAAAACGATTACATACTTATCAAGCATAGGTCGGCACACCCGATTCATTAAATCCATAAACGCAGCCGGTGCGTTCGTTAGCCCAAAGGACATTACTAAAAACTCGTAATGTCCGTACCGCGTTCGAAACGCAGTCTTCGGCACATCTTCTTCTCGTACACGCAGTTGGTGGTAACCCGACCGCAAATCGATTTTCGAAAACCAACTTGCCCCTTGAAGTTGGTCAAATAGGTCATCAATTCTGGGCAACGGGTAATGATTCTTCACCGTTAACTTGTTCAACTCTCGATAGTCGATGCACATTCGCATCGAACCATCTTTCTTCTTCACGAATAATACGGGCGCTCCCCATGGTGAAACAATTGGTTTAATAAAACCCTTATCGAGCAATTCTTGAAGTTGCATCATCAATTCTTTCATTTCGGTCGGGGCCAACCGATAAGGAGCTTTAGCTACCGGTTTTGCATCCGGGTTAAGCTCTATCTTGAATTCTACTTCCCGTTCGGGGGGAAGCCCCGGTAAATCTTCCGGATATTCGTTCACTACATTCACATCTTCAAGCTTTGGAACACCTCGATTGGTGTCAATCACGTAAGATAGATACGCCTTACCTCCGTTCTTCACATGTTTGACAGCTTTGATTATAGAACACAATTTCGACTTGATGACCCTATCTCCTTGAACACTTACCCGTTTTCCCCCCCGAGTTACTACATGAACGACTTTCTTTTCACATTGAATTTCAGCGTGGTTTTGGGCTAGCCAATCCATTCCTACAACTACTTTAAATTCCCCCATGTACATCGGGACAAGATCTATACTAAATTCCTCATCTTCGATCAAAATCTTACATTTTCTACAAATATCATGTAACAAATAGCTTTTACTATCAGCAACTTCCACTTCTAAGGGTACTAACATCTTTTCAAGCTTAAACGATGGATGAACTAACAATTCATTAGAAATGAACGATCTACTAGCCCCGGAATCAAATAAAACATTCATAGGCATAGAATTAACCAAGAATATACCTGAAACCACATCCGGGCTAGTCTTAGCTTCATCCGAGGTTAACTGGAACATCCTCCCGCGAGCCTTGGAAGACTCATCCTTCTTTCCATCTTTCGTTGCCCCTTGTTGGAGTTTCGGACATTCTGCTTTAATGTGCCCCGTTTGATTACAATTGTAACACGCTTTTGAGTTTTCGGGGCACCTATAATACGGATGTCCCTCTTGCCCACATTTGTAGCATCCTTTCTTTCCCAACAAACATTCACCCGAATGATGTTTCCCACATGTCTTGCAAGTCGGAATCCCACTACTTGTCTTCCCTTTCCTGTTTTGATCTTGATATTTTGCCTTTTTCGATGGGTTTGAGTTGGTAGGCTTCTCCGCCACCCTTTTCTCTCCCCGTTCAACCTGCCTTCTTAACTCGATCTCCCTATCTCTTGCCCAGTCGATTAATTCATTCAACGTTGCACACTTGGAGGGATTTACGAACTCCCGATATTCGGCCTTTAACATAGCATGATAACGTATGATTTTCAACCTCTCAGTCCCCGCTATCTCCCCACAAAATTTCACCTTGTCGAGGAACTTATTCGGTATTTCATCAATCGTTTCATCTTTTTGTCGAAGGCGTAAGAAGTCTTCTTGAATCTTATCAATTGCGGATTGTGGGCTATGATATTTCAGAAATGGCTCCTTGAACTCTTGCCGTGTTAATGTTTGTACTTTGTTATCCCCCAATTCGTTCGAATGTGCGTCCTACCAATCCTTTGCTTGGAGTTGTAGGAGACCCGTAGCAAACATCACTTGATCCTCCACTTCACATCTACTCCTTACAAACACAGCCTCGGTGCTTGAAATCCATCTTTGACAGGCTATCGGATCAATTTCTCCTTTATATGGCAAGGGGTTACATGCCATAAATTCCTTATACGTGCACCTTCGAGTGCTCTTCTTCGTTTGCAATTCGTTGATCATTTCCTTCAATTCCTCCACCTTGGACGTTACTAAGGTATCAACTACCCCCAATACTTGCCCTTCAACTTCTTGAGCTAGTCGGGGAATGCTAGCCTCAATTGCCTTCTTTACTTCTTCCGAAATCATAGTCTTTAGTTGTTCTTGTTGTGTCGCTTCATCATCATTCGTATCCGCCATCTACACATAAACATCATTCTTTATTTTAAACATTCATTCATCCTTTCTATCATATAACCATGCTAGTAATACGTAGCTCTCATTCTTTCTAATACGTAAAAGAAATTACTCGCGACTAAATCATACTTAAACTTTCTTTGGAAACTCAATGTTTCCGACAACCAACATCATAGTATTCTTTCATACATATACCTTAGAGTCACTTTTCTTAACCTTTAGGATCTCATTATAATGTTCTTAATACGTTCCATATGAATAAAATAATAAACATATCAACATATTTCAAAATGGCTGAAAATGGCCTCCACCGTAAGCTACGGTGGCTACCGTAGCTTACGGTGGCCTCTTTTCCTTTACGCTACTGGGCTACTGCCTTACGGTGGCCATTCTTTTTCCCAGGTGTTACCGTAAGCTACGGTACCACCGTAGCTTACGGTGACGCCCATCGTACAATGGCTGATTTTTTCATGTTTTTACCCCTTTTTTGACCCGTTCTAACCCCCAAACTGATCCGATTCATCCCACATCTTTCCACAACATCCCGTAACCATTCCATAACATTCTGTAACTAAATTATTCGTAATGCAAAAATTTCAACTTTTAAAATACTTATTTGCTTTGCGCCGCGGATCGAACACACACTTCTCACGAGCTTTCTGTTTGAGTTCAAGCACTTGATGCTTAAATCCCTCAAACCTAGGCTCTGATACCAACTTGAAACGCCAAAAATTTACTCATTCGACTAACAACATAAAATTCTTACAATTTTACAAAATTTTGACATGACCCGTTCGTATTAAGAACTTTTCTCCCTGCTTTTAACAATACCATTTTAATTAATACTAGGACACTTTCTAACATAACAAAAGTTAAGACCATATAAGGTTCGCCATGAACATTTTGTACAAACTACACAAAAGTTTGGGATCCAAACTTCTTACTAACATACTAGACACTTACTAATTAACATTTACTACACAAAATGGTAAGTTGACCCATCAAAATAAACAACTTGGACCGGAAGCGCATAAGGTCGACGTTGCGTGTGTGTTCGGTCCGAGCGCGCCACATCTAAACTTGAGATTTACCTATCATTCATAACAACAAAACATTTGTTAGTCATAATACATAACCACTCAAATTCTTTTATTACCTCTCTTCATTCGACCCATTAACATGACATATTTCCTTTCAACATGTTTACTTCCATTCGGAAACGTCCAACATACTACTTTCCGACTCATTTATAATGAGTCACTACATACCATGCATTTCAACAAACGTACATCATTTGACCCGTTATGAACAAGTCAATATATAAACATTCCAAGAATCATTCCACTTATCATTTCAACCCATTTAGACGGGTCGTTTCACATTCACTACAACATAACTTTTAAAAACCTTTTTTCAATATAAACTCTTGCATCTAATCAATCTTGATCCATAACGGAAATTTGCACGAATCGTATTATCAAATAATATTATTCATAAATCTACTAGTAGAGTAAATAAAGTTCATAAGAACTTACCGCGATCTTGAGATGCTTGTGCCTTCGAGTGACTTGCGCCTTCTTCCTTCTTCGTGCCTATATGTCATAATCTCATGCTTTAGCTTTCATAAACATTACTTTCACAATCCTTGTAGTACGTTATGGCGTCTACTAATCACATACGTCATTATCATAAAGAAGTTGCATCAACTTATCAAGTATTCATGTAAAAACCATAATTAAACTCTCTTAGGCATTTCGTCGAACACATTGTGTGCGTATCACTAGTTTAGCACAATGTACAAGCATCTTAAGCACAATTTCCATAGTTCACTCATTGATTAACATAAACTTCCTACTATTTTGAAATCTACCATTCTAATCATGAGCACATAGTTCTAAATCAATTACTCCTAACAATTTCACCAACATCAACCTAATTAGCATGTAGAACTTCACAAATTCTTAACCATCTTTTGACATGCAAATGGGTTTTGCCCTAAACTATGCTCATATTCAAGATTTAGCATTTCTTGATGTTTTAACAATCATAGCAACCATTATTCATACCAATTTATGCATTACATTCACGAATTTTACTAAACCCACAAAATCAAATATCACCAAATCAAGAAATTATACTTACTTGTGGTTAAAAACACTTAGTACATCAAAATTCCTAGCTCATGCATTCGATTCCTTGCTAATTTCACCTTTAATTGATGGAAATTTTAGAGACTTGGGGTTTTGAGAGGGAAGGAGTTCCCTGGCCCTTCTCTTGATCGCACACCAGACTCAAAGTCTGGTTTCTCTTTTTTTTTAATCAAATTTTATAACATAATTACACATCTAGTCCCTCATCTTTTTAAAACATATCTCTTTACCTCATATTTATATACTAGCTTTGCTAAACCTTAATGCATATTAAGGTTTTCGATTGTTAAATGCAATAAATCTTAATAATGGTAAAATTTCATGTTTACCATTTCTTTTCACTAAAGTATTGCGATTAAACATTATAATATGTCATACGAAATTTGGGGTGTTACAAGTTCCTTGCCTCTAGTGTTAATGATCATGAAGATCATATACACTATGCCTTGTTTCCGTGCATAGTTTGCAACTTCCATTATTGAGATGAACTTTGTTGGCTTGGTTGGCTTGTCTCCTCATATCAGGATCATCTCTCCTTTTGGCGTACGAATCTCAACAGAATTCTGATCGCATAGGATTCAAGCATGGTTGGCTACTAACCAATCCATTCCTAATACTGCATCGAATCCGGCTAGGTTCATAGGTAGCAGATTGCAGTGAACTTATATCCTAATAGTTCTATCTTCCCTTTTTGAAGTACGTCGCGTTTGTCGGTGGGGTTTCCTTCTGTCGTTTCTATCGTACAAGCTTGACTAAGCTTAGTTAATGGTTGATTATGGGCTTGACAAAATGCAGTATTTATAAAATTTTAGTTTGTACCAGAGTCACATAATACTTTAGCGTAGATGTCATGAATAAAAAACGTACCGGTGATTACGTCGGGAATCATAGTTGCCTCTTGTGTTGTAAGCGTAAAGGCTCGTGCGTTCTTCTTGTTGGCTCCGTCTGTCGCTTTCACTTTGTTATCAGGTGCCTTTGTCAGTTTTGGGAAATTTGGTTTAATGTGACATGCTTCTCCGCAATTGAAACAGATAGTAGTTTTCCTTCTACATTCTTCTTCTTTGTGTCCAGGTGTTTTGCAGAAACTGCAGTACCTAGAACACCTCCTTAAATGCCTTCTTTTACAAAGTTTACAGAAAGGCAATGCAAAAGACTGCCCGCCTCCTCTCCTGTAAGTATTACCTGAGCGAAAACCTTGGGTAATTTTCTGAGCCAACTCTTTCTTCTTGTTTTCTTCTCTTGTGCGGATCAATCAGCCAGTCAAGGTATTAGCTAATTCGACTATTTTCTCAATAGTCTAAGGTCTAGCAGCCTTGACTATGTCACGGATCTCAATAATTAGTCCCCAAATATAGCGAGAAATTAGTATGGATTTTGGCGAGGCCAGAGTTGGTACCATTCTAGCGTATTCAAAGAATTTTTTCGTATAATCACGACACTTCACATCGACCATTCTATGATTTAGGAATATGTTTGCCATTTGTTCCTTTTAATAAGGGGGACAAAATTTCCTTTCTGTCATGTCCTTAAATTCTCCCTAACTCATGGTATAACCGTTGGGCTTTTGCAAGTTAATGAACGTAAACGCGTTAAAGCAACAACAACAAGTATTAAGCAAATGCAAGGACAATCGGGATATCCACAAATAGCAAATAAGTTTGTATCACATTGTATCATATGTTTCATCCCAAACATAATGTAAAAAGGGACTATGAACTCACCTTGATTGCGGGTAAGTCCAAACACGTATGTAATTGTAACACCCCGAAAACGGGTTTAGTAATCAAACCCCGTTAATACTAAAAGACGGGTAAAATACCATGAATGGTAAAAATCAACCCGGTAAATGTAAGAGGCCCGAGTTAACGGGACTTAAAATAAAACGGGTTAGGTAACACCTCAAAAATATATAGGTTTCGTATATATATTGAATATCGGTTATGAAAAAGATGAAATAACTAGGAAGTAAATAACCTAGTTAATTACGAGTCTTATAGTAATAAAGAAGTTGGTTAAAATACACTCAATGTAACATTGGGTAAATTAGAGGGGCCATAAGGGACAACCTAGAAACAAGTTTTAATTAAATAAAACTCTCATCACCAAAACACACACCTTGAGTGTGTGTTCTGGTCGACATTTTCCACAGGAGCAAAGGAACTCCTTTGTTCAACCCTAACTTGTCTAAATCCAAGAAATTGAGAGGCCAAATCAGTCCCAAATCGAAATCCAAGCTCGTATTAGTGATCACCTAAGTGAAGGGATCACAAGGTATGTTAAATTTCATCTTCTAGTTACATCTTGAAATGTTGATGAACATATGAGATTCGAAATTTGTGTTGCATGAATGTTGTTTGGATGAAATTAGAATGAAATAGTGTCTAGAGATAAACCCTGGTCATTAGATTATTGAAATTATGCTCAATGCTTGAGAATTCCATAATCACCATTGAAGGTGTTAAGTGGGTGATGTAGAAGTATGAAGACACTAGGATTATGATAGTTGTACTAGTGTAATTTGAACTCTATAAAGCAATTTCAGGTTTGTTGAGGTTAAAATTGATGTGAAATTGCCAAATTGATGTTAACCATGGTAAAGATAACTAGTTATGAACTAGTTAGTAAATATGTAAAATTATGCACACTAGGTGTTTGTTAAAATGCCTAAATGAAAACTAAAGTGCTGAAATTGTAAATGAAATGCGAGATTTCCAAACTCGATTTATCCCGTATGATATGGGGTAATATGAATTCTAAGCATGATGTTGATTTAATTTAAATGGTATTTGTCATATGGATAACGGTAGTTAACTTTTAGAAAGTTAAACAAACCAATGATGAAGTCGAATGGTAGATTCGACATAAAAAAATTGTAAGACGGAATAGTCGTAGCTAATAATGACTAAACTAACCATCTTACGGATTATGATGATAGTTTGACTCATGACAAGCTAGATGGAGGCTTGAGAGGAAGCGGGTCAAACGAAACAAGAAAGAAGAAAAGACGTAACTTGGATACAAGGTAAGTTAAACTTACACCCCCTTTTTAATTACTATACACTTACTAGCGAAAATTGATCGTGAATAATGTTAAATAATTGAAATACGATGTTCCGGCATGATACAATGCAAGTCGGAATGAATAAAAAGTTAGGAAATCATGAATTATGGTAAAAGGGGTAAAAAGGTAAATTAGTCATGTAATGACGAACAAATAAAAACGGTTTTGAGTAAAACGAGTTTAAGGGAAAACCGGGATAGGTTTAAAGGGGATGAAATGGTAACTAAATACCATCTCATACGGATAAATGGTCAATTAGGCTAAATGGGTCAAATGGTGTTGTTACACCATTTGACAACTTCATTTGACAATTGGTTGTGGAGTGTTGTAATCACAGGAAACAACATAAACGTGCGTTGCTTTAACTAGAAAGATTTAAAGCAAAAAGTTATGTAAACGGGTTAATACCTTGACCCGAGCCAGGTACGCATAAGTAAGCTTTTAGTTAAACATATAATTTATGGTCAAATATTTAACGAAAGTCCTTCGTCGTAAAGTGAGGGACTAAAGTGGACCAAAACATCCTTGAAGGGTATATTGGGTAAACGACCCATAGGGGTTGTTTAGGAACTTCCATTAAGATTATGGTATCATTAGATATGAATAAAAGTTACAGGGATACACATTCATGGGTCAAATGCATAAAAATGGTCATTTGCGTAAAATGACCAACCGATGGGTAAATTTTGGATAATAGGTTAGTTATGCTAAATCCACCATAAAAATAGTTGTGGTGGAACATAAGCAGATGTGTAGATGTGGCCTTACGAAGTATGAAAAGAAAAGAGTTAGTTTTAGACTAAAATGCATAAAAGATCCCCTGAACGGGTCAAAATGAATTACGCGCGTAACTTGGGTGTTTGCCGTGTAATTCACAAAACTTATGAATCCAAGATAGTTATTTTGAGTTAAATACCTTGGTTTATGATATACGAATAACTAGAAACACGTTTGGAGGTCTTAAATACAAACGGGTCAACATGTGGATTTTGAATAATAAACCGAATGCTTAGACGTCCCGGATTTTATTAGTTTGAAGGTCGGATTTAAACTGCACAAGATGGAAAATCAAATTTCGATCATGTAGGAAGAAACGGGAGATCAAACGGATATGCGGATTGAAAGATACGAAAGTTTTCGTGTAAAAAACGGCAAAAATGGGAGGGTCTGATACAGGGGCCACCGTAACTTACGGTGCCCACCGTAAGTTACGGTGGGGCTGAAATCATTACGCCAGATACCTACTGCCTTACGGTGAGGGCATTTTAAATCAGGGGCCACCGTAACTTACGGTGCCCACCGTAAGTTACGGTGGAGGCCAGATTCGAGTCCTTGTTTCTGGGATCAAGAGATTAATGTTGGGATTTCCGGATTTTTCTTTAATTCGATTATTCGACCCATTTTCCTTGTGATACTAGTTATTTAATTATCAAAACTGACTTTTAAGTTGGTTTTGAACATAGGTGAATGTCGAGAGCCCCGGATGAAGATCAAGCGTCGAGCAAGAACCGAACACGCGTTAAATGAAGCTTCCGCAAGTTGTTTCGTCGTTATTCTAATACGACGAATTAATTCACATTATGTTGTATCTTTTTAAATTGTAAAAGTATTTTAATAAACCCGTATTTTCATTGTAATTGTGACCGCGATTACATGATTATGGACTTAAATTTTATGAAAAACGTAAAATATTACCAAGAGTGTTACAGTAATTGTAAGAGTTTTTGGGAACAAGATTTCCACGTCACTCTAATAGATTGAACATGCAACAATATAGAATTTGTATCAATAAAAGTGTTTAATTGTTTTTGAACGGAAATCCTAAATCTATAGAATTTAATAAGGTTTGGATAAACGGTGATTATGTGGTTTGGATAACCTAATAGAGAACTCGGAAAATGAGTATGATATAAAGGAATTATTTATAAGAACATTTTCAATTAACATAAATTGCAAAATTATACAATTGATTTAATATAAACATTTGTAATAATAAATCAAATACAATTAACTAGTATAATTAAATAACATAGTTAAATAATTGATTATAACCAAAATATTTACAAGTGATATTATTAATTTATAAAAACTATAAATTAATTTAGATGGCTAAATATATATTTAAAATGGTATATGATAAATATATTGCTTAAAAGATTAAATATGATAATTATATAACTAATTATCAAAATAATTATATTAAAACAGAATAATTAAAACTAATAATTTTAATTATTGAACTTGAATATTACTGATCTAAAATAAATATTATAGCCCTGGATTCATTTTAAATAATTAAAATGAATTAATTTGTTTAAATTATCAATGAATAAGTTTATATAAGTTTAATTATCTAAATAATTAAATATAATAAAAATTCAGATTCTAAGTTTATATAAACTCAGTAATAAGTCTAAAATAATTTTGGATATATAGTTATATAATTTAATTACACTAAATTAAATTATATTCATCAGTATTAAAACTGATTTAATTATATAAATATCAAAATTATATAAAGTATCAGTAACAATATTATTTTTGTAAAGTTTATCACTTAAAATAATTATCATAAAAATTTCAGTATTTATTTCTTGAAAATTGATTTATTATGAATTATTTAATAATAAACTGTTTTAATATCATAAAAATTAGTTTTATAAATAAATTGACTAACTTTATATTTTTAATAAAAGTAACAGTGTCTAATAATGTTATAAAATTATTGAAATGTTAAAAGTATTAAAAATAAAAGGAATAAAAAGGTTTGGTTGTCCCCGGATTCGAACCCGGGTCAACCAATTAAACACACACAGACACAACCACTGGGCTAACCAGTGGTTTGTGTTATATTTTAAATTAAATAAAATATAAGTAATAATAAAAATCAGTCATCTTCAACCTTAGAACAGTCAAAGTCAACAAAGAGTCAAACAGAAAAGTCAACGAGTCTAATTCGATCGGGAAACTACGTTTCGGACTAAATTAAACCTATGGAAATGATATCCAACCATTAAAGAGTTAATTGAAGAAGTAAAAACTAACCGGTATCGGTCGGAGATGTAAAATGGTGAAAATCCGGCGACGGGTTCGTTTTTTCGGCGGAGTTCCGATCGGGTTTCGTCAAAAACAATGTGTTTAAGTATTCTAATGGGTGTGGAAGATTTGTAAGAGTTCAGGGAGTCTTATATACACCAAATTATTTGATCAAAACGACACAAAATTAGTGGATTAGTTCCACTTATAAGACCTTTTTTTTTAAATATATCCTGGTTATAATGCGTTCTAAGTGCGAATTGTTTAAGGAAAAGAATTATAATCATAATGGGTTAGGTTAAAAGTGATGAAGAAAGTGGAAAAATTCGATTTTGGTCGGATTTGGTGGGTTTTGGTCGAGATCCGCGACCTGTTGTTCTTTATATATATATATACAGATCTGTTTTAATGAGTATATATAATATAATCTATTTTATAAGGTAGACCAGTTGGTTTGTGCGCGTGCTTTGTTTGCGGGAAGGCGCGGGTTCGAGTCCCGTCCTTGTCCGGTTCAATGGAATTAAAACCTTTTTAATTTCTGAATTTAATTAATAATTATAATAATCCTAATAAGTGTATAAAAGAATTAAAAACTATAATCTATCAGCTCCTATTAGGAGGATAAACTGGTTAAGACGTTACGGTTCTAAACGAGAGATCACGACCCCTTTTTGACAGATTTTTGAAATATTTACACTTTGGCCCCTGAAGTTTCAGTTTTTACAAAAATAGTCCCTGTAGTTTCAAAAAGTTGCATAAACAGTCCCTATACTTTCATAAAAAGTACATAATTGGTCCCTGAAGTTTCGAAAATTGACACAAATAGTCCCGGTACTGTTCAGTTAAGTATGCTAACTGAGTTAACGTTTAAAGAAGGAAACCTTTATAAAAGGACTAACACAGTTAGGGTTTTCAGTTTATATAAGTTTAAAAATAACAGGTTTTGGTCCCTACAGTTTAAGTTTAAGAAAATGACCATTTGAACCCTAGACTTTTTAAAATAAATTATATATATTTATTTCTTTTATAAAATATGTTTCAAAAATTACAAAGAGAACCCTAAACTTGTAGTTTGCAATAATTGCACTTTTAGCCCTTGTATTTATATAATTTCAAAAATGACAATTTAGCCCCTAAAATAGTACTTTCAAATAATGACGGTTTTAGCCGTTGAACTTAAAAGTTAAATTTTCAAGTAAGTTTTAAAGAATGACAAATAGGCCCTTCAACTAGTAACAGATACTTGTGTGAAAACCAAGGTGGTTACACCCGATCTTCGTATTATCCATCAAAGCAATGATGTTTTTCCATATGCCGTTAATATTTTTATTATACGGAACCGAACTCCAACAATTCCTTCTAGAGTGAATAGATACAATAACTTTCCTCCATAGCCCTTTAAGATCGGTTTTGTATCTCCAAAACCATTTGGATAGAAGCGCTATGTTCACATCCGAAAGATTGGAGATTCCGATCCCACCCATCTCGATGGGTAACGACACACGATTCCAAGCGACCCATGGGATTTTAAAAACTTCGCTGCTACTACCCCACAGGAATCTCCTAATTATCTTTTCCAAACCTTTTACCACACCCACAGGAGATTTGAAAAGCGAGAGAAAATAATTAGGAATACTTTCGAGGACAGACTTAATAAGGGTCAACCTACCACCGATAGAGAGAACCGAGGCTTTCCACAGCGCGAGCCTAGACTCGAAGATATCAAACACCACTTTCCAACTATCAATTTTATGCATCTTCGCTCCAACTAAGGTCCCGAGGTGAATAAACGGAATCTCGCCAGCTTTACAACAAAAGGAATCCGCCACCCTTTTCACTTCAGAAGATTCAACACCAACACCAAAGAGGAGAGATTTATTCAAATTGATTTTGAGGCCAACACAAAAATAAAAACACCTCAGCAGCTTCAGCACTACTTTCAAGTTATTATCGGTCCATTCTCCGAGAAAAATACAATCGTCTGCATACAAAAGATGTGAAAGAATCGAACCGTTATTTGGAAGATTAATACCTTTCAAAGCTCCCAAATCAACCGATTTACGAATCATACTTGAAAAAGCCTCCATTACTAATAAAAACAAGAAAGGGGAGATAGGGTCCCCTTGTTTCATACCCTTAAAGCAGTTAACTCGAACGTCGGAGACCCGTTAACCAGAACCGCCGTTCGAGCAGAGGATAAGATCCCATAAACCCACCGGCACCACCGAGACGGAAAACCCAGTTGTGACATCACCGAAATAACAAAATCCCAGTTGACGTTATCGTAAGCTTTTACGAAATCGATTTTGAAGATAAAAGCTTTATATTTGACCTTCTTCATCCAAGCGATGACCTCGTTCAGGATTAATGGCCCATCCAAAATCATCCTATCTTTCAAAAACGCCGTTTGGGTATCCGAAACGATCGATCCGATAACCTTTTTGAGTCTATTAGCTAACACTTTGGACACCACCTTATTTAAAATACCCACAAGGGTGATAGGCCGGTTGTAAGACCCTTACTATTATTTTACGATTTTCGTATAGTTTAAGACCATAATCCTGTAATTACGGTTACAATTACTATGAAAAATACGGGTTATTAAAAACTTTTACAATTTAAAGTAATACAACATAAAGTGATTTAATTCATCATTTAAGAATAACGACGAAACAACTTGCGGAAGCTTCATTTTCGTGTGTTCGGTCCTTTGACATCGCTTGATCTCCATCCGGGTACACTTGATATCACCTATGATCAAAACCAACATAAAAGTTAGTTTTGATAACTTAAATATAAGTTTAAACAATCTCTACACATCAAATAATCAACAAAATAATTATTTCCAACTTTGATGTCTCTCGCGTGTCGCGCGAGACTCATCTCAATGTGTCGCGTGTCGCGACGTCTGCCGCGTGTCGCGCCCAAAACGACGTTACCCGTCCCGTGGCGCGGGGGAGACCCTTTTCCGGCGATTCCAAGTCTGGGAGCTGCATATCTGCCCAGCTATGGTTTTAGTAAAAAAAAACGAAATTTAAAAGGGCATAACTTTCATTCTACTTACCCGTTTTGCGTAATTCTTTTTTCCTACGCGTCCGTAATTTAATTACGGACCCGTTTATCTTCTTGTTCACATCAAATTCAGATTTATAAGCTTAAGGCTTATAAATCCCTTTTTATGATTATTCGACCCGTTTAGAGAATTTGAACTTATAAGTTTATATTTCACTCATTCTTTTCACCCATCCTTTTTCCCACATTTGTATTATCTACTTACATTCCACCACAACTATTCTTGTGGTGGACTTAGTATATTTGAACAATTTGTTTCGGATTCTACACTTCGGTTGGTTGTTTTATGGAAAAGACCCATTACTAGGCATTTGACCCAAAAAGGCCTGTGTTTAATACCTTTATACTTATTAAAAGCTCACCTAATTATAATACATATTCCTAAACGACCTCTAAGGGTCGTTGCCCAATTTACCCTTCAATGGCGTTTTGGTCAACTTTAGTCCCTTCTTTTACGACAAAGGACTTTAACTAATTATTTAACCAAAAATTGCACTTTTAACTATAAGTCTATATATGCGTACCTGGCCTGGGTCAACAAATAGACCCGATTTATACCTCGCTTTAATCATCACACAATCTATGGCGACGCAATTATCCAATTTGCTAATCGCTCCTGTCAATATAAGACTTGACAACCACATTAGTCGCTATTGTCAAATGGCGTTGTCACCACCATTCGACCTGTTTGGCATATATGCCCAATATTACCCCTTTTTACCATTCATTATGGTTTTAATCACTTTCGCTTATTCCGACCCATTTCAATTTACTTCGGAACATCACATTTCAAATATTAGCTTATCATTTTCATAACCTTTATAATCATTACGCATTCTAAAAAAAAGGGTGTAAGATTCACTTACCTTGCATCCATGCCACGTTTTTCTTTCCATACTCGCTCCGTTTGACCCGCTTCATCCACAAGCTTCCACTTAGCTTGTTAAGCGTCAAACTATTATCCAATGTTCACAAGGTGGTTAGATTAACCATAATTTAATATGATCTTCCACCTTACACATTTCTATTCATTCATCCGAACACTTAATATAATCACGTTTTACACACAACCAAATAGACCGCGATTTCATTTAGGCATTTCATATCACTGAAAATGGGTTGTTTTTGGTGACTTGTTTAACCTGTTTACAAGTTTTCAAAAATTATGAATTGTTATGTGGCGTACCTCTTGGAGGGTTAGGCCTTGTGTTAAAATTTCAAGATCTAACTCTTTACCAAAAATTCGTAAAAATTCATTTACTAAGCTGCAATCAGATTCGTCACTTCTGACTGCAGCTTACGGAAAAATTCATTTAAAATTCCTCGTTTATCCGATTGACGAAATTCCAATTGGCAATTCTTTTAATCACTTAAAACTATCTACAGTAAAAATTTGAGATCATAACTAAATTCCTAAATTGAGTTATGACATTCGTAATGGGCTGCAAATTCTGCCAGAAAACGCAGCTTGAACCTTCGATACGGAAAAATTCATAAAACGCTCAATTTTGGTCGAAAAAATGCGATTCCAGTGGGGTTTTAAAGATATTTCCTGGAATTACATTTTAGACTCAAGAAACACATGTTTTTGTCAAGTTCATGTTACAGCCTATACAAGTCGGCTGTAAATTCTGATCAGGAGCTGTTCGAATTCAGCTTTCAATTAAAGCATGTTTTTGACATCATAACACTATTTTTTAGCAATCAAAACCCTAAAAACATCTCATACATAAATTTACCATCAACAAAATCTGAATTTACTTGAGCTAAGCATGATTTCAACATATACTTGTCTAGGGTTTACTCCTAAACACTACAATGTTCCTATTTCATCCATATAACAAGCATGCATCAACAATTTTTGAATTCTCTTGGTTTACTCAGAAATTCAACTAGAGATTTCTCATGAAATTTACATACCTTGTGACTCCTTTTTCAGTGGAGATCACTAATTCGTACTCAGATTTTGATTTGGGATTGATTTGGACCTTCAATTTGAGAAATTTTGTAGATTAGGGTTAGCTTGAAGAACCTTGTTCGTCGCCCCCTGTTGTCTGCGACCAGAACACACACCATGTGTGTGTTTTGGGTTTTTAAGTTTTAATTAATAAAAACCATTTTCAATTTTGTCACTTTTGGCCCCTCAACTTTTCCCAAGTTTCATTTAGGGTGTTTTAACCAAGTTTCCTTATTACTACAACACTTGTGATTAACTAGGTTATTTATTCCTAGTTATTTCATCTCATTTATATCCGACATTAAATTTATAATATAAAGATTTATATTTTCGGGTACGACCCGGTTTATTTTAAGTCCCGTTATCTCGGGCTGTTTATAAACTTTTATTTCTTCAAAAGTTTTCGTTCAACTTTTATTTAATATTAGGTTTATTTGTTTAAATCCTAATATTTACCACCACTAACGGTATTTTACCCGTTCATAAATGTTAACGTGGTTTGATTACCAAACCCGTTTTCGGAGTGTTACAAGTCTACCACCCTTAAAGAAGTTTCGTCCCCGAAACCTTATTTACGTATTTCTTTTAATTTAGACTAAACGAACCTAGTTTCATTTTCAAGACATTCACTCGTTCTTTTCGATCTAACGTTTTCATTTACATTGACGCGTACGTCTTTCATGTGTAAGGCCTCGCGGGCCGTTATTTTTAGCTTAGATGCATTATCCTTATTGACCGAGTTGTCACTTGACCACTTAGTCTCATCAATCTGTTAACATGTTTATCCCGCGCTTGTCTTATGTTGACAAGCGCTTTGTATTTGTCATGACATTTTCCTATCTTTAAATAGTTTTACCGGCTAGACTAATTAGTCGCCGTCACTTCATACCCCGTCATCCGGGTATACCATTTTGCCATCTCCGGCCTTATGTGTGTTTAAGATTTTCTAAATTCCCTCATACTACTTATGTTTGTTAGAACGCTGCTTTTGTCTAAACTTTTTCTTGAGCGTAAACGTGTCATGACACGTTTAAGTTTATCTCGACTTTCTTTATCATGCTCCTTCTTTTCGAATGTATCGCCTTGCATCTATCAGCATTAAGACCTACATCCTTCGATATTAATCTCTCCCGAGTTCGTCTCATAATACTCATATTTGTTAAGACGTTATTTCTTACTTAAAGCTGAATTTTAGTTTAACGTTCTTCTTTTAACTTATGTCAATTGTTCACATCGAGGACATTGACAACTAATAATTCATTCTCTTTCCGTTCTCGTTTTACACGGGGAATCTTAACCAATTCCCTCGTTTTATACTATTGACCCATAGGTTCTTTCACTTAGTCCCGTAGACTATCTCTTTAGATTTCCACCTTTTTAAGGTGAGACCCTACAATTCGTTTCTTTCTATTTGTGACCCAAAGGTCTTTTTGGTCCTGTAGACCTTAACATTACTTATAATCCCACAGGTTATGATGATCCCGTAGATCATACCTTATTCGAGTTTTATTCAAATGTATATATGTTTATATATGTATATGGCGTCAAAGCAGTTACCCGGGTTCTTTATCTTAGTGTTTTTAACATTCTTGTTTCGCTAGTTTGTGTTTTTCCTATCTTCATTCCTTTACGACCCATCACATAGGTTCATTAATATTTCGCGCTTCCATTGTTCGGTTTGCGCTTACTTGCACTACTAAGCTTTTATACTTTATTTATCTTGTTTGACTTATTCGTGTGAGATTTCATTACTCCTGAACGTCAAACTTCATTCTTTATTCGACCCGTTCAACTTTAAAATAGTTGAACGTAGTTATCAAAATTTCTGTTTTGCAAATTCTCATCGTCTTTTAGTCATGACTCTTAATCCGAGTCCTTTGACTTTCTATTTCGCGTTCCCGTCTCTTGGTTTACGCATACTTGCAAAATCCTACCCATCTATCGGGTATCTTTACCGAAGTTATCATCAAGTAACCATTCTTATATGGTTTTAGACGTCACTTTAATTTATTTGGTCGTCTTAGCGAAATTCATCGTTTTTATCCAGTCGAGTCCTCTATTCTTTATTCTACCCCTTTGACTTGTCTGTGTGAATTTCATCACTTATGACAGTCAAACTTTATCCCCTATGTCTTAGCATTCACATTAGTTGGTTCGTATTTTCATTTACTTTAATCTTTGTCCCTTCTCTCGGGCTCGTTATTCTAACGCAATACGCTACCTGTCATCCGACTTGCGTTTACGTTTACTATCAAACATCTTACTTGTTTGACTCATTTGGGTACCATTTAAGTTCGTCCCATTCACCCCGTCCTCACTACATCGGACGTAAATGTGTCCGCTACAAGAAGTTCATGGTATCATATGCCACTACTTACTTGGCCAGAGTAAGCGATCAACACATGATACACATGACCTTTTTGTAGTTTTCACATCACACCCCATGTAAGTAACGCCCCTATTTATTTGATATCTCTGATTTCATTTAGTAAAACTTTATTTAATTGCAAAACAACAATCATTAGTTTTACTAGTTTTACATTTGAACATATAAAATGTTTTTTTTCCTATCGAACTATTATATAATCACATTTGTTAATGTGATCGCTACTTTTCTCAATAGCATTATATTGAAAGTTTTCCACTTGGATAATTACCCCCCGTCCAAGTTTCCATATGAACTAATCCTTTTATTTCTTTGTTATTCATCATCGTGAATAACACATGTTTCTATTAAACTTCTCTTGGAAACATCATCCTGAATAGATATCTTATTCAGGTTTTATTAGATATATGCAACCGTCTTTCCCTACGTGTTTGTTGCATATTACTACTTGTGCAATTAAATTTAAAAGTGTGTACCTGATAATGCTTGCCCTTAATGGGCTTTCCATGCATTTGACTTTGTTCGCGATCGTCACGCGATTTAGGTCCTTGATGAGTATGTTCTGCTTGTCATACCTCAGACCGTTCCACCGTCATATCCACAATTCGTTCAACTCTCGTCATCTTCAGATGCGAGTATCCTTCAACTAAACATTTACAAAAGTTAGTAATTTCAACATTAATAAATGCACGTATTGTAATACAAGGTTTTTTACTGCACGTGATTTCGTTAACTATACTAATCATTTTCATTGGTGTAACGTGTATTACACGATACCTTATGTGTTGTTCACAACACTTTAATCATACCGGACCATTAACATACTTGTACTTACCGGATCTGCGATCAAGCCTCGAACCGAACACTTTACCCTTCAACCATGAGCTCTGATTACCAACTTGTAAGACCCTTACTATTATTTTACGATTTTCGTATAGTTTAAGACCATAATCCTGTAATTACGGTTACAATTACTATGAAAAATACGGGTTATTAAAAACTTTTACAATTTAAAGTAATACAACATAAAGTGATTTAATTCATCATTTAAGAATAACAACGAAACAACTTGCGGAAGCTTCATTTTCGTGTGTTCAGTCCTTTGACATCGCTTGATCTCCATCCGGGTACACTTGATATCACCTATGATCAAAACCAACATAAAAGTTAGTTTTGATAACTTAAATATAAGTTTAAACAAGCTCTACACATCAAATAATCAACAAAATAATTATTTCCAACTTTGATGTCTCTCGCGTGTCGCGCGAGACTCATCTCAATGTGTCGCGTGTCGCGCCCGAAACGACGTAACCCGTCGCGTGGCGCGGGGGAGACTCTTTTCCAGCGATTCCAAGTCTGGGAGCTGCATATATGCCCAGCTATGGTTTTAGTAAAAAAAACGAAATTTAAAAGAGCATAACTTTCATTCTACTTACCCGTTTTGCGTGATTCTTTTTTCCTACGCGTCCGTAATTTAATTACGGACCCGTTTATCTTCTTGTTCACATCAAATTCAGATTTATAAGCTTAAGGCTTATAAATCCCTTTTAATGATTATTCGACCCGTTTAGAGAATTTGAACTTATAAGTTTATATTTCACTCATTCTTTTCACCCATCCTTTTTCCCACATTTGTATTATCTACTTACATTCCACCACAACTATTCTTGTGGTGGACTTAGTATATTTGAACAATTTGTTTCGGATTCTACACTTCGGTTGGTTGTTTTACGGAAAAGACCCATTACTAGGCATTTGACCCAAAAAGGCCTGTGTTTAATACCTTTATACTTATTAAAAGCTCACCTAATTATAATACATATTCCTAAACGACCTCTAAGGGTCGTTGCCCAATTTACCCTTCAAGGGCGTTTTGGTCAACTTTAGTCCCTTCTTTTACGACAAAGGACTTTAACTAATTATTTAACCAAAAATTGCACTTTTAACTATAAGTCTATATATGCGTACCTGGCCCGGGTCAACAAATAGACCCGATTTATACCTCGTTTTAATCATCACACAATCTATGGCGACGCAATTATCTGATTTGCTAATCGCTCCTGTCAATATAAGACTTGACAACCACATTAGTCGCTATTGTCAAATGACATTGTCACCACCATTCGACCTTTTTGGCATATATGCCCAATATTACCCCTTTTTACCATTCATTATGGTTTTCATCACTTTCGCTTATTCCGGCCCATTTCAATTTACTTCGGAATATCACATTTCAAATATTAGCTTATCATTTTCATAACCTTTATAATCATTACGCATTCTAAAAAAAAGGGTGTAAGATTCACTTACCTTGCATCCATGCCACGTTTTTCTTTCCATACTCGCTTCGTTTGACCCGCTTCATCCACAAGCTTCCACTTAGCTTGTTAAGCGCCAAACTATTATCCAATGTTCACAAGGTGGTTAGATTAACCATAATTTAATATGATATTCCACCTTACACATTTCTATGCATTCATCCGAACACTTAATATAATCACGTTTTACACACAACCAAATAGACCGCGATTTCATTTAGGCATTTCATATCACTGAAAATGGGCTGTTTTTTGGTGACTTGTTTAACCTGTTTACAAGTCTTCAAAAATTATGATTTTTTTATGTGGCGTACCTCTTGGAGGGTTAGGCCTTGTGTTAAAATTTCAAGATCTAACTTTTTACCAAAAATTTGTAAAAATTCATTTACTAAGCTGCAATCAGATTCATCACTTCTGACTGCAGCTTACGGAAAAATTCATTTAAAATTCCTCGTTTATCCGATTAACGAAATTCCAATTGGAGATTCTTTTAATCACTTAAAACTATCTACAGTAAAAATTTGATATCATAACTAAATTCCTAAATTGAGTTATGACATTCGTAATGGGCTGCAAATTCTGCCAGAAAACGCAGCTTGAACCTTCGATACGGAAAAATTCATAAAACGCTCAATTTTCGTCGAAAAAATGCGATTCCAGTGGGGTTTTAAATATATTTCCTGGAATTACATTTTAGACTCAAGAAACACATGTTTTTGTCACGTTTTGTCCATGTTACAGCCTATACAAGTCGGCTGTAAATTCTGATCTGGAGTTGTTCGAATTCTGCTTTCAATTAAAGCATGTTTTTGACATCATAACACTATTTTTTAGCAATCAAAACCTAAAAACATCTCATACATGAATTTACCATCAATAAAATCTGAATTTACTTGAGCTAAGCATGATTTCAACATATACTTGTCTAGGGTTTACTCCTAAACACTATAATGTTCCTATTTCATCCATATAACAAGCATGCATCAACAATTTTTGAATTCTCTAGGTTTACTCAGAAATTCAACTAGAGATTTCTCATGAAATTTACATACCTTGTGACTCCTTTTTCAGTGGAGATCACTAATTCGTACTCAGATTTTGATTTGGGATTGATTTGGACCTTCAATTTGAGAAATTTTGTAGATTAGGGTTAGCTTGAAGAACCTTGTTCGTCGCCCCCTGTTGTCTGCGACCAGAACACACACCATGTGTGTGTTTTGGGTTTTTAAGTTTTAATTAATAAAAACCATTTTCAATTTTGTCACTTTTGGCCCCTCAACTTTTCCCAAGTTTCATTTAGGGTGTTTTAACCAAGTTTCCTTATTACTACAACACTTGTGATTAACTAGGTTATTTATTCCTAGTTATTTCATCTCATTTATATCCGACATTAAATTTATAATATAAAGGTTTATATTTTCGGGTACGACCCGGTTTATTTTAATTCCCGTTATCTCGGGTTGTTTATAAACTTTTATTTCTTCAAAAGTTTTCGTTCAGCTTTTATTTAATATTAGGTTTATTTGTTTAAATCCTAATATTTACCGGGTTAATTTCACCACTAACGGTATTTTACACGTTCATAAATGTTAACGTGGTTTGATTACCAAACCCTTTTTCGGGGTGTTACACCGGTAATCACTTAAACCTTCCGGGTCTTTAGTTTTAGGGATAATAGTAATGAAAGAAGAAGAACAACCCCTCGAAAAAGAACCTTCTTCAAAAAATCTGTCAAAAATGTCAATAAAATCAGCTTCAAATAAACCCTAGAACCTTTTGATGAACTTCATATTAAACCCGTCCGGACCCGGAGATTTATCACTACCGCACTCGAAGACCGCCTATTTAATTTCTTCTCTAGAAAACTTCTCAATAAGGGAGTTGGCCTCTTCGACAGAGAGGGTGTTACTGAAAGAACAATCCAAACTGGGGCGGACCGGCATTTCCTCCTTATATTTATCTCTAAAAAAATCATGAACCGCTTTTTTTAAAATAGAAGGCTTAGTAACCCAAACACCACCTATCAGAAGACCAGGAATACTATTAATCACTTTCCTTTTGTTGACCAAACCGTGAAAGTAAGCAGTGTTATCATCCCCTTCCATAGCCCAACGGGTCCTGGCTCTTTGTTTGATATCCTTGGATTTCAGGTCTTCTAGAAACTGAATTTTTCTTTTACATTCCAGCCTAACCCACTCTTCTTCATCGGTTAAATCTCTTTCTTCCATAATCATGTCCAGCTCGTCGAGTTCCTCTTTAGCTTTTGTTTCCTCCTCACCTTCTTTTGATCTTAGCTCGTCTCTCTAAATCCTAATTTTCTCTCTTAGGATTTTGAGTTTATTGAGAAGTCTTTGGTCAGGGGGCCCGGAAAACCTGAAATCAGACAAAGCATCCTCCACAACCTTCCCAAATTCTGGCCTTTCCAACCACGAACTGAAAAACCTGAACGGCTTCGGGCCGAAGTTCAGATTATTAATCGAAACCAAGCTAGGGCTATGGTCCAAAAACCCGCGTGGCATAACTCTAACACATGCCTCTGGCCATTTGTTTTGGAAATTGTTACAAACCAACACTCGATCTATTTTACTAAACTTCCTGCCATTAACCCCTTTCAACATATAAGTAAATTTGGACACCTTCAATTCATATTCACAGAGACCAGCCTCGAAAATAAATTCATTGAATTCTCTAGCACACTGAGGCTTGAATTTAGAATTTTTTCTCTCTTCCGGACCTCTAACAACATTAAAGCCTCCAGCCAGAAACCAAAAACCAGACCGAGAATTCATAATACTAAGAATTCTATTCCATAACTCTCTTTTACCCACCTGAGTCTGCGAAGCATAAACGTTCATAAAATTAAACAAATCACTACTACCCTTCAAATTACCTAAAAGGAGGAGAAATTCGGGTCCGAAACTGACAAAACAAGAGAAAAAATCCCCTTCTCCCACACACAAAGTAAACCACCAGATCTGCCGGAGGGATCGACCACAGCTTTTTCCCAATTCGAGTTACCCCAAAACGAAGAAACATCCGCGTCCGAAATACCTGGTCTCCCAGTCTCTTGAAACATTAACAACTGGACCTTCTCTGCTCTTCTAAGATTCCTAATCCAACTCGCCTTTTTATCGACTCCAAAACCTCTAATATTGATAGAAATCGTATTCATTTATGGACAACATTAATACCTTCAGATCTGATGACTTCGTTTACTTTGTCAGCTAACCCCTCCAAATTAACTCCCACCAGATTACCGAATTTAATAGTTTCTTGAACTTCGTCTTCGATCGAAACCTGTGGAGAGTCTTGAACAACATCGATTCCTTCCCCAGATGCCGACGCCCCACCTTCCACTGAGGATTTAACGGAATCCATTTTCTGAGAGCCTTCCGGTGAAATATTCAGATTAAATTCCAAGTTCTGAGAACCACCTATTTCATTCTCTTTCACCAGCGGACCTGAATTAAGATCAATAAAATTTGGGTCATTCTGTTCATCAAGCTGAAAGAGATCCTCCCCTCTTCTTCTTTTCTTGGGCCTAGGAGAAGTTTGGGCTACAAGATTAACCCAGTTATCTTTAAAAGAAGTCTCACTCTCACCTCTAACTGATTTATCATTATCCGAACTGCCTTCATTAAACACACGTGGAGCAACAGCCGAAACAATCCTTGGAGACTGGACCCCACCCCCATGCATCGAGGGATTATCATTCTCTCTCCTATTAACTTCAGTCTCGTAAAACTGATCAGCCTTTTCATCTTCCAAATTAGCATTCCCACCGTTCCCCTGAGAAGCAACCTCCGGAATCTCCATGTTTCCCCCAGTTCCGACGAGACCCCTTCCGAAACCTTGTCTTCATCAAGAAAATCCGGTATCCATTGGTTATTCTCTTCTATAACCCATACTTTATACCTTTTATCTTGCCAACGAAGACTAAGAGCACCGTTAATACGGTTACCAGAACCGAGAAGAATCCCCAACCGGTCATACGTAAGATCACCGTCCGACTCTAAAAACTGAGAAGAGTGAACAACTTTACCGTATTTGCTACCTATGGCATCAAAGACTCCTCTGGATACAAGGTGCGGTGGAACGCCGGTAATACTTACCCATGCAAGACGTTCGAATGGCAAGGATTGACCCAGCCAAGGGTTAAGGCTCGAAAACCACTTAATCCATATCTCCTTATCCTCAAGAAACCTATTCACGATATCACCATTTTCAAAGGAAACTAACACCGAGAGACCTCCAAGGTATTGAAGACTGGCCTTCTTGAAACCGGCTTTTGAAAGAGACATTTTAAGAAACCTTAGTTCCGTAAAGCCCCGAGTTCTACCGACCACAGCTTTTCCGATCATATTAGATAAGGAAAAAATGGAAGGGTCAATGACCACCACGTCCTCCTCTTCGACTGCATGAGACTTATTAGTGAGAATATCTAAAAAGGATACTCCAGGCTTAACAGGATTACACTCCCTAACCTTTGGTTTATCCCCCACAAGACCGCCTGCAGCCGGTCTACTACCTCCACCTTTCCCAGAAGACTTCAAACCCCCATTTTCTCTAGAAAATAAAGCAACATTGATAACTAACTTGTTACCTCCCAACTTCATATTCGACATACTGGCCATGAGCTCGTCCACATCCCTGACTCCTTTAAAGCTAACAAAGCCGAACGTTCTACCCTCCTTATCTTTCTTTTTAGCTATAAAAGCCCCTGCGATCTCACCGAAAGACCTAAAAGCATCAGCCAAATCCCAAGGCCTGCATCCCTGAGGGATGTTAGAAACAAAGAACTTTGTTGTATCGGACTTGTTAAAAGCGGGCTCCCCTCTTTCTCTGCGTTTGTTTTTTTGCACCTCACACCCCTCATCTACTCCCTCCATGGATGGAACACCCTACACCCGGAAAGCGAATGGAAGATTTGGACAGCCCGGATAGAGAGAAAGGATAAGAAAGAAACCACTGTACAACTATGGCACAGGAACCTCAGACGCTATCCAAGAGACCTCACCTTCGTCGAGCCACCGGCGTATAGGAGCCCAGAGAGCGGAAAACAAGAAACAAAGCAGAAACCGGACCCGAGAAGCGAATGGATAAGACAGGAGACGAGTTAGAATGGAGGTCAAGCTCAAAACTAAGCGGCCTCACACGCTAACCCGGCAGACGGCTTATCGTCGAGCCTCCGGCGGCCGGAATGTGAAAAGGCAAGAGAGAAGAATGATTGGGACAACTTTTGCAAATGGATCTGACAATTAATAATAATAATAATAGTACTAGTACTAGTAGTAGTAGGAGCAGCAGTAGTAGTAGCAGCAGTGCTGGCAGCAGCAGCAGCAGCAGCAGTAGTAGTAGTAGTATTTTTTACATATTTCCCCTTCCTAAGTAGGTTTATTACATGTTTACCCAATCATAAAATTCAGTTACATATTTCCCTTTCTTAAACCATATATATTACATATTTCCACTTCTTAAATCACATATATTATATATTTCACCTTTTCATTAAGATTACTCTTTTTAAATTACCATTTTACCCTAGATGAACTTATTAAGTGAACATATTTCCCTTTTCTAATACCATCAATTACATATTTCCCTAATTCCTCTAGCGACCAAACTAGTAGTCGGAATTTTGTGGCCGACTTTGCAATTGATTGTGTTGCGACTGGTTTTCGATCGACCCGTATTGCGACCGACTTTCAATTGCCTATTTTGTGACCGACTCGACTGTTCGTTTTGCAATAGTACTTCGGTCGCAATTTAGTCGCAAATTTTACAATAATTTTGTTAGAAAAACTTGTCATGTTTTTAAAATCTTTATTAAGGTTTGGACTAAAATGGCAAGATGAAAAGTTTATTATGAAAATGCCAAAAATATCCCTGGTTAAAATTGGGGTATTTAGATGGAGTTAGACAATGTGATCAAAATGACAACAAAATAGAAAACTAAGGGACCCAGAGGACAAAAAAAAAAATTTGATGTAAAACGATAATTTGAGACAAATCTCAGAGACTAAAATGACAATTTACTTTAAATATTAAATATACCTACTTAGGAAGAGATATTTTTAAAAAGAGTTAATTACATAGTTAGTCCCTGTGGTTTGCACAAAATAACAAGCTTAGGTACTAATAGTTTAAAATCACCTTCTAGGGTATTAACTTTTCATTTTGTAACGTTTGGAGGTATTAACTTCTAAGGTAATAACATAGGTAGTCCCTGTGGTTTGCACAAAATAACATACTTAGGTACTAACAAAATGTGATTTTAAGCCTACAAATAAGCTTAATACCCTCAAACGTTACAAAATGAAAAGTTAATACCCTAGAATGTTATCAGAAACTATTAGTACCTAAGCTTGTTATTTTGTGCAAACCACAGGGACTAACTATGTAATTAACTCTTTTAAAAATCCCATAAAAATAATAATCTATACTTTCTATAAAAGGAGTAAACGCAATGACATAAGAAAAACTGATGTGACAGCCATAGAGGCTGTCCAACAATGTCTTTCTTATGTCATTATTGCATCATAAAGATTAATATATAAAATCACTTTAAATTTGATTTAAATCTCTGCCCATATTAAAAAACCTGGCCATATTATTATTGCATCACTTTAAAATCAAAACTCTGCCCATATTCATCTATACAAAACCTCTGGCAGATTCAAAATTCAAAATTGTGGCTCCAGATTCAAAATTCAAACCATATATTCAAATTATATATATATATATATATATATATATATATAGGGAGGAGCTCATGCGAGAACCACCATTATTGTGAGAACCGCGAGAACCAATGTGAACACAACCTAAAATAGCTAAAAAACCTAAAAAAATCTAACCCCCACCCCTCCCCCCCCCCCAAAAAAAACCTAAACCCCCCAACCCCCCCCCCCCCAAAAAAAAAACCTAACCCCCCCCCCCCTCCAAAAAAAAAACCTAAACCCCCCCCCCCCCACCCCCCCCCCCAAGCTAAAATGCTAAAAACTAAACCCCCAAAAAACCTAAAAAAATCTAAAAAAAATCTAAAAAAATCAAAAAAAAAATCTAAATTTTTTTTTTAATATTTTTTATGTTAAAATCGCTACTTTTAGAAGCAAAAAAAAATATATATTTTTTTTTTGGCTTCGAAAAGTAGCGATTTTTTTATAAAAATATTTAAAAAAAAATTGTGTGATTTTTAGCTATTTTTAGGCATTTTTGGTTGTGTTCACATTGGTTCTCGCGGTTCTCGCAATAAGAGGTGGTTCTCGCATGATCTTCTCCCTATATATATATATATATATATATATAGCATATATGAATCTGGCTTCACATTCAAATTTTGTCGCAACCCCCGATCCCTTATCTGTCCCGGGAACGGGCGGACGCGAACTCAGATTTTCGGTGGTATCAGTTGGTTACTTTGGCAGCGGAAATTTCATCAGGACCGTAGTTAGGAAATATTTATCAGAGTAAAACCACCATATTTGATATTAATAATCACATGGGTAAAACCCAAGTTTCTTATTACAATACATTTATAGGGATGAACCCTAGTTTATTGAATTTAAAACATCGTCTTTTAGGTAACTTTTATAGTCACATTTTTTCCAAGCCTTCAGTGCTCTCCAGCTGGATTTTTACTAATTGGCTGTCACATTGTGTTACCTGAAACGCGTTTTAAAAACATTTGTCAGTGGGAAAATACTGGTGAGTGAATCCCAGTTTAATCAAGAAACATTTTATCAATTAAAACAGTATTGAGAGCGATCACATTGTTTATTTCTACACAATTACTCATTCAGTACTGTCAATCCTGACTTGTGGGTCATATTACACATTGGCTAACTCGTTGTCCAATGGTAACGTACTGTCGTCCCGACTTACTACTCATAGTGTAGTAAATTTTGTATACAAAACCCCAACATCCCGGCAGTAATTGAAGAACTACAAAGACTCAATCACCGCTTAATCACAATGTAAAACATTTAAGGTTTTGTAAAATATTACAAAAAGGTTAACAAAAAGAGGATAAACTCACATTGCTATCTTAGACTTCGCGTAAGGGTTTCCTGGGATTAATCTATAATTTACACAATTGTACATAGATTAGTATAATAACCCTTTGAAAATATTAATGATACCCTCCCCGAGACGGTATTCCAACAATTACGTCGGGCAGAACCACGACAGTTGTTACGGAACCCTAAATCAATCGGGCAGCGTATCTATTACGAAACTGGGGTTATAATACTTACAACGGAGCAGAACCTCGCTAATTAGGGGGTATAATACCAGCTTTATAAAGCCTATATTCAGAAATTGTGATTGAGAAATGAAAACGGGACGAACTGAATTGAAATCTGATGCGTTCTATTTATAGGTGCTGAAACTGGGTCTCACGCGGCCCGCGTAACACATAAGCGGGGCTTACGCGGCCCGCGTCGTAGCCCGGGCAGGGTTTAGGTGATCCGGGTCATCGCCTAGACTTGCCACGATGATGACACGTGTCATCACCAGGCTGCGCCACTATCTCGATCTCACACGGCCCGCGTAAGCTTAGGGGGGGATCTTACGCGGCCCGCCTAAACTAAAGAAACCAACAAAATCAGTTTCCAACCTTGATACCGCCCGCGTAAGGGTTGGGGTGGGTCCTACGCGGCCCGCCTCAACTTAAAAATCAGGTTTTTATTTTATTTTTAATGCTATACTGTATTTCGGGTTCGGTTTTCACATACGGGGTGTATTTAAAGACATATTGAGACATTTTAAAATATACTAGGGTGTCGGAAATATTATGAGGGTGTCGGTTTATTGAGGATTGTTACATCCTCCCCACCTTGTTTTAGAGCTCGTCCTCGAGATCTACTGGAACAAGTGCGGATATTTCTTTTGCATTTCAGATTCAAGCTCCCATGTGTACTCAGGTCCTCTTTTGGAGTCCCACTTCACTTTGACCAGAACTAATCTCTTGTACTTGAGATTCTTGACTTTCCTATCTTCAATCTGTAGAGGCATTTCTACAAACTTAAGTTGTTCATTTACCTCTATATCTTTAAGAGGTAGTATCAGTGATTCATCAGCTAAACACTTTTTGAGATTAGATACATGAAATACATCATGGATTCCTGCCATTTCCTCTGGCAATTGTAGCTGATAGGCTACAGGTCCTATTCTTCTAATAATCTCAAAAGGTCCAATATATCTGGGACTTAGCTTTCCCCTTTTGATGAATCTTACCACTCCTTTCCAAGGAGAGACTTTTAATAATATTTTATCTCCTACTTGAAATTCCAAGGGTTTGCGTCTGTTATCAGCATAGCTCTTTTGTCGATCACGTGCTGCTTTCAGTCGTTCCTTGACTTGAATGATCTTGTCGGTTGTTTCTTGCACTATCTCAGGTCCAGATAGTTGTTTTTCCCCAATTTCTGCCCAACGGACTTGGGTTCGGCACTTTCGTCCATAAAGTACTTCGAATGGTGCAGCATTGATACTTGTGTGATAACTATTATTATAAGAAAATTCTATTAAAGGTAAGTGATCGTCCCAATTACCTCCGAAATCAATTACACAAGCTCTAAGCATGTCTTCCATTGTCTGAATTGTTCTTTCACTTTGTCCATCCGTTTGAGGATGATAAGCCGTGCTTAGATTTAACTTGGTTCCCATTGCCTTTTGGAAACTTGACCAAAAATGAGAGGTAAATCGACTATCTCTATCAGAAACAATTGATAAAGGAATTCCATGTAATGAAACAATTTCATTTACATATAATTTAGCTAGTCGTTCCATACTGAAAGTTTCCTTCATTGGTAGAAAATGAGCTGACTTGGTTAGCCTATCTAATCACCCAGATTGTATCATTTCCTTTCTTTGTTTTGGGTAATTTAGTAACAAAATCCATTGTTATTAATTCCCATTTCCACACTGGCATTTCTAACTGTTGTAGAAATCCCGAGGGTTTCTGGTGTTCAGCTTTGACTTGTGAACAGGTTAAACATTTAGAAACATAGGCTGTTATGTCCTTTTTCATTCCTATCCACCAGAAATTCTTTCTTAAATCCTGGTACATTTTATCATTTCCTGGATTCATCGTATATTTAGACTTATGGGCTTCTTCTAATATACGATGACGTAGGTTTCCTAATTTAGGTATCCACATTCTCTTTTTTATGGAATCTCCAAATTCCATCTGTTCCTTGTTCTAATTCTTTTAGCATACCTTTTAATTTTTCAGTATCATCCTTGATTACTGATTCTTGTGCTTCTCTTATCTGATCATTTAAATCTACTTGTAGATTTAATTTAAGAGAACGTACCCTTTTTGGCTTTTCATTATACTTTCGGCTTAAAGCATCTGCCACTTCATTTGCTTTTCCTTCATGATACTTGATATCACAGTCATAGTCACTAAGCATCTCCATCCAGCGTCTTTGTCTCATATTCAATTCCTTTTGCTTGAAAACATACCTTAAACTCTTATGATCGGTGAATATGGTAAACTTACTACCATAAAGGTAATGTCTCCAAATTTTAAGAGCAAAAATTATAGCTCCTAATTCTAGATCATGGGTTGAATAATTCTCTTCATGATTCTTAAGTTTTCTAGATGCGTAAGCTATAACCTTTTTACGTTGCATTAATATACATCCATAACCTAATTTAGAAGCGTCACAATAGACTACAAAGTCTTCAGTTCCTTCTGGTAACGCTAATATGGGTGTATGGGTTAATCTTTGCTTAATGATTCTAAATGCTTCTTCTTGTTTTAATCCCCATTCAAACTTAACAGATTTACAGGTTAATTTAGTTAAAGGGATGGCTATTCTAGAAAAATCTTGAATAAATCTTCTATAATAACCGGCCAATCCTAGGAAACTTCTAATCTCGGTTGGTGATTCAGGGGTTTTCCATTTAGTAATTGCCTCGATCTTGGTGGGATCTACATGAATTCCTTCATGATTGACTAGGTGTCCGAGAAATTGTACCTGCTCTAACCAAAATTCGCACTTTGAAAATTTAGCATAAAGCTTTTCTTTTCTTAATAAACTTAAAAGTGCGTGCAAATGTTTTGCATGATCCTCTTTATTCTTAGAATAAATGTGAATATCATCTATGAAGACAATTATGAATTTATCCAAATATGGCTTACATACTCGGTTCATCATGTCCATAAATGCGGTTGGGGCATTGGTTAAACCAAATGGCATGACAGTAAATTCATAATGGCCATACCTTGTTCTGAATGCGGTTTTAGGAATATCCTCTTCCTGTACCTTTAATTGATGATATCCTGACCTTAAATCGATTTTAGAGAAAAATCGAGCTCCTTGTAGTTGATCGAACAGATCATCGATTCTCGGTAATGGGTACCGATTCTTAATCGTAACCTTGTTTAATTCACGGTAGTCAATGCACATACGCATCGATCCGTCTTTCTTTTTAACAAACAGTATCGGCGCTCCCCATGGCGACGAACTTGGTTATATAAATCCTTTCTCTAGCATTTCATCTAATTGTTTCTTTAATTCTTGCATTACTGCAGGTGCCAAACGGTAAGGTGCTTTGGCAATCGGTGTTATTCCTGGTATTAAATGGATTCTGAATTCAACTTCCCTATCTGGAGGTTGCCCTGGAAATTCTTCTGGAAATACATCTGAAAACTGAGATACTACTGGAATATCTTTTAAATCCTTTTCTTTAGTGTTAGTGATTATGGAAATCAAATACACTATAGAACCTTTTCTTATATATCTTGCAGTTTTCATCACAGAGATAAATTTTGTGGATCTATATGGTTTATCTCCTTTAATTGTGATCGTTTTATCTTTTGGTGAATTTACTTGAATTGACTTTTGATCACATAAAATACTGGCTTTATTGGCTATTAACCAATCCATTCCTAGAACAATATCGAATCCTGCCAGATTCATGGGGTAAAGATTTGCATTAAATTTCTGATTTAAAATTTCTATTCTTGCTCCCTGCAAGATTTCAGAAATCCTAACGGTTTCTCCATTAGCTGTCTCTGCTAAGCATTCTTGTGGTAGTTTAGTTAATGACTGATTTAGAAATTTGCAAAATGATGTATTAATATAATAAAACTTTGGTTTGCACCAGAGTCAAATAATACTTTAGCAAAGACATCATTAACTAAAAACGTACCAGCTATGACATCGGGAATCATTTTGGCTTCATCTGCAGTCAGAACAAATGCTCTAGCATTTTGAGTATTCTTGTTGTTTGTAGCTGGAGCTAATTTTGGGCAATTAGGCTTAATATGACCTTGTTCTCCACAGTTATAACATATCCTGTTGTTAGCTTTCTTCCTGCAGTTTTCTTCCTTGTGTCCCGATATTTTGCAAAAGTTACAGTATATGGAGCATCTTCCTGAATGCTTTCTTTTGCAATTCTTACAGTAAGGTGTAGAGGTAGAACCTATATTTTTCCCACGATTAAAATTTCCAGAACGAAATTCTTGTGTGAGCTTCTGGGTTAGGTTCCTCCTTTGATCCTCTTCTCGGGTACGGACTAATTCATCTGTCAAGGTATTTGCTAGTTCTACAGCTTCTTCTATAGTTTGAGGTCTAGCTGCCTTGACTACGTGTCTTATTTCTCCAATTAATCCCCAGATATAACGGGAGATAAATATTGGTTTAGGTGAAGCAAGAGTTGGCACTATTCTAGCATATTCGAAGAATAATTTAGTGTATCCCTTACTATCCACACCAGTCATCCTAAGGTTTAGGAATTTGTTTGCTATCTGTTCCTTCTCATTGGGTGGGCAGAATTTCCTTTCTACCTTGTCCTTAAATTCTTCCCATTCCATATTGTAGGTTTTATCGCTTCCTCTTGATTGGAGGATAGTGTTCCACCATTCTAGTGCTGAATTTTTAAACAGATTAGAAGCAAACAATATCTTATCTTCTTCAGCACACTTGCTTATTCTTAAGACTGCCTCAGTCTTCTCTATCCAGCGTAGGGTTGCAATGGCCCCTTCGTTGCCCGAGAATTTCATTGGTTTACAAGACCAGAATTCTTTATAAGAACAACCGTAAGACACGGTTCTTCTCTTTTTGGGAATGGGCACTTGCAGTACCGGTCCATTGTTCACGCTGTTTTCTGGTTCGATGGGTCGCTTACTGCTATGCTTACTTTTATTATTCGCTTCTTGAATCGTTTGAATAATAAATGGCATTGCATCTATGATTCCTTGTGCCACTATATGTTGAACGGCACTATTATCCA
The DNA here is from genome assembly GCA_030545235.1 of Helianthus tuberosus. Classification (NCBI taxonomy): domain Eukaryota; kingdom Viridiplantae; phylum Streptophyta; class Magnoliopsida; order Asterales; family Asteraceae; genus Helianthus; species Helianthus tuberosus. Next base: position 29,030,872 of record CM060392.1, read on the forward strand.
TTTGGTTTCCATTGTTATTGATGCTTGGATTCTCATTAACCACGTTAATGTTACTCTGGTTATCATTATTCAGATTTCCTTCCCCGGCCATCTGAATTTTAAACATTTACCAACCATTAATAGAGAAATTAAATAGTTTAAGTAACAACCACATAATACACATATTAGTCAAAAACGTCGTGCATTGCGACTTTACTCTTTTTGCTATAGTAGGCGTCAAATACACACTAAACCCGAAATTAAAAATTACAATACTACTATGCCTTGTTAACCACAGAGTGGTATATACTACGATAGATTTATTATTATTACACATATATTTTATTTATTTTATTATTATTACCAACTTTATCATCTCCTTCATGGGTATGGATTTCCTCTGAAATCCATCTGGCGCTCATCGTATTTCCATACGAGTTGCTCTCCTACATACCTCATCCTTTCGCTACTTTCTATGATTTCCTCTCCAAAATTTCGGAGTTCTTGTAAATTCTCTGCACTCATTGGGGGTGCAGGTGCTGGTATTGGCTCTGGGTACTGAGGTACTGGATTTTCCTGAGGGTATGGATTCTCCAAAATATCCCTAATGTATTCATCGTTGTTAAAATAGGGATCTAGAGGGTCCAAACTTGGATATGCTGCTAAATTCGGCAAAGGTTCTTCGTTTAAGTGATAGCGTGGCACATAATCCCTAAGATCATCAAACCATGGATCATAATTTGGATCTAGAGGATTAGGGGCTGGTATCCTAGGTATCTCCTCAGGGTTAAGATCAGGCATTTCTACCTCCATTGGTTGAGTAGGAAACAAAGGTAAGGGTTGTGGGGCTACTAGTTGTTCCAGACTTGGGTCAGCAGCAGTTGTAGCTAGGATATGGAAATTGGCTAGGCTTCTATTAAGCATATCCTGTGTATGGGCATCTGTTTTTCGCTTAACGGCTGCTAAGGCTCTTTGCTGTTGCAACTTTCGCATTCTTTTCCTACGTGCAAATGCTTCCTTACTGAACCATCCTCTTTTCTTATGAGGGAATGGCTCTTCTGACTGAGCTTTAAAGGCAAACATCCCTTCTTCCTGATCAGCAGAATACCCAGAAAGGGCAGGCTGTGAAGAGGTACCTTCACTCCTAGGTGAATCAGACAATTGACGACACATGTCTGAGGGTCCTTGATCACTCATACTGTAAACTAACAAATAGTCAAATAACACAAAACACATAATCACATAAATTATTTCCTAACACAAAATTTAGAATTTAAGTGTCAGCAGAACACTTCTTTGGCTTAGACCAGTGGCTAGGCTCTAATACCACCTTCTGTCGCAACCCCCGATCCCTTATCTGTCCCGGGAACAGGCGAACGCGAACTCAGATTTTCGGTGGTATCAGTTGGTTACTTTGGCAGCGGAAATTTCATCTGGACCGTAGTTAGGAAATATTTATCAGAGTAAAACCACCATATTTGATATTAATAATCACATGGGTAAAACCCAAGTTTCTTATTACAATCCATTTATAGGGATGAACCCTAGTTTATTGAATTTAAAACATCGTCTTTTAGGTAACTTTTATAGCCACATTTTTCCCAAGCCTTCAGTGCTCTCCAGCTGGCTTTTTACTAATTGGTTGTCACATTGTGTTACCTGAAACGCGTTTTAAAAACATTTGTCAGTGGAAAATACTGGTGAGTGAATCCCAGTTTAATCAAGAAACATTTTATCAATTAAAACAGTATTGAGAGCGATCACATTGTTTATTTCTACACAATTACTCATTCAGTACTGTCAATCCTGACTTGTGGGTCATATTACACATTGGCTAACTCGTTGTCCAATGGTAACGTACTGTCGTCCCGACTTACTACTCACAGTGTAGTAAATTTTGTATACAAAACCCCAACATACCGGCAGTAATTGAAGAACTACAAAGACTCAATCACCGCTTAATCACATTGTAAAACATTTAAGGTTTTGTAAAATATTACAAAAAGGTTAACAAAAAGAGGATAAACTCACATTGCTATCTTAGACTTCGCGTAAGGGTTTCCTGGGATTAATCTATAATTTACACAATTGTACATAGATTAGTATAATAACCCTTTGAAAATATTAATGATATCCTCCCCGAGACGGTATTCCAACAACTACGTCAGGCAGAACCACGACAGTTGTTACGGAACCCTAAATCAATCGGGCAGCGTATCTATTACGAAACTGGGGTTATAATACTTACAACGGAGTAGAACCTCGCTAATTAGGGGGTATAATACCAGCTTTATAAAGCCTATATTCAGAAATTGTGATTGAGAAATGAAAACGGGACGAACTGAATTGAAATCTGATGCGTTCTATTTATAGGTGCTGAAACTGGGTCTCACGCGGCCCGCGTAACACATAAGCGGGGCTTACGCGGCCCGCGTCGTAGACCGGGTAGGGTTTAGGTGATCCGGGTCATCGCCTAGACTTGCCACGATGATGACACGTGTCATCACCAGGCTGCGCCACTATCTCGATCTCACACGGCCCGCGTAAGCTTAGGGGGGGATCTTACGCGGCCCGCCTAAACTAAAGAAACCAACGAAATCAGTTTCCAACCTTGATACTGCCCGCGTAAGGGTTGGGGTGGGTCCTACGCGGCCCGCCTCAACTTAAAAATCAGGTTTTAATTTTATTTTTAATGCTATACTGTATTTCGGGCTCGGTTTTCACATACGGGGTGTATTTAAAGACATATTGAGACATTTTAAAATATACTAGGGTGTCTGAAATATTATGAGGGTGTCGGTTTATTGAGGATTGTTACAAATTTCAATTTATCTTTCTCACTCATATCCGCGAGCATATATCTCTCTCTAAAATGCATAGCTCTCATGATTCAGCCGGTTAATCTCCGATTACAGATCTTTGTTCGAACATTTGTTGATTCTGTTTACACATCATGGTTCCAGTATCATAGTTCCAACATCGTCGTTCCATTGAAGCTTCCCATCACACATCAACGTTTCAACATCGTTGTTGCAATATCATTGTTGCAACATCGTTGAAAGTGGCATGTGCTACCTTCTTTGATGCGAGAGTTGCATGTTAGGTTTGTGGCTTATTTTTTTTAACTGTGGTTATACTAATTTAAATTGATTATGAAGAAAAGTGTTGATAATGTTGATAATTTTTATTAACAGTCACATTTTAGAAAGATAAAATTTTATTGAAATATGCATAAAATTTTTATTAACAGTCACATTTTAGAAAGATAAAAATCAGAACACCAGCCACCACTGCCACCGGACCACCTCCAGAATCAGCCACAACCAACCCATCGCCTCCACAACCCTTTCTTCTGTCAACAACAACCCCAACCTGCTGACCACCACACCCCCCAACTGCCGACAACCACCAACCCCACCGCACCACCCTCATCTAACCACCAACAACCCCAACTCCGTAGATTTTGCGTCCCACCATCAAATGAAACCCTAGATGCCAGATTTGAGATGTATTTTTGCTAGGAATCGTACCAGGATATTGAGGTCGCGAGCAGGCGTATCACACGAATCGGTGAGAGAATTGTTAACGTTACCGGCTCCGGACCACTTTAGAGTGACGGATCTGAGATTATTTATTCGAACAGGAAGTGCCTAAATGGTTGAATAATAAGTTCGAAAGGCAGAGGATGAGGAAATTGTGGAAAAGAGCGTATCCGAAGATGAAACGATTGGCTAATCAGTACAACAAATCTGGATGTGTTCATGGAAAATTGGAAAGCATGGACGTGTTCATGGAAAGCAGGCTAATCAGTATCTGTTAATTTGAAATGTACAGTAGTTAATTTAGGGTTCATTGGTTAGTTACGTTTGAAGTTGATTACTTTCAGTTTCAGTTCTGCAATGTACATATGAAGTACCTGATCAAATCAAACTTCTAAATGCACATTCTCATATGGTTTCTTTTTGAATGCTTATTTTAATCCGGTTTTGTTTGATCATCATTGACAAAAGTCGATTGTTCGGGTGGTTTTATAAACATTATCATTCCAACAATACCATTGCAGCAAAGGGGTTTTTGGCGGTGGCGGTGGGAGATGGCAGTGGTGGTGATGGTGGTGGGTGGTCTAAGTGATAGATAGATAACATTTTTAGTTTATATATTTAGTTCTTTCAGGTGAAATTACAAGAATGCCCTCATGTGCCTTGCACATGATTAGATTTAACAAAAAAATCTAACTGGATTAGGGCTAAATGTGACACATGTGCTTGTAATCATTGTAAACAGTTCAGTTATCAATAAAACAATGTTATTTAATCCCAAATGTTTGTTTGTTTATGTTTAACATCTTTCATGTTTTGATTTTCGTTCAATTTTAAACTCTACATCGCTTTCTGGAGAGTTATACGCAAACTGGTGCGTAAACATAATCAGTTAACGTGACAAACACTCCAGAACATCAACATATGCTTAACATACCTTAAATAACCTCTACATAACTTAGAAATAAGTTTTGAAGGCTTTGGTATGGCAAAAATCAAGTTTAATCGCTTACAGGGACTAAATTCGACAAACTGCGAAAGTATGACGATTCGTACTGGAACAGACATTCCGGAACATGACCATAAGTTAAACATACCATAAATATCCTTTACATAGCTTAGAAATAGGCTTTGAGGGGTTCGGTGTGCTAAAATAAACTTTTGGGTCATTCAGGGACTAAAAGTGTCAAAAAGTGCACAAGTTTGCATTTTCGCGCATAACTTACATTCTGAATACATCCGGACATCCAAAAATTTATGTAATCATTAAAATATTTTATTTTAGTGATTGGCATGAGAAAAATCCATTCGTCGCGCAATTTGGATCGTTTTTGCGTCCGTTACGACTTCCGTCGTAATTAACCGAACAACGCAATTGTACGGCCAAAGGAACCGACATCCGACATATTTTTGAGCACATTTTAAGTTCCCTATACTTTAACTTCATTTTAGAGCCTTGAAATGGGGTTAACGGGGCTTAAACGTGCAAGAAATGCATTAAAATGCATGATTCTCAAATGCAGGGGCTAAACTGTCAACTTTTGAAAGTTGCTGGTCTGCAGACCACATACGGTCCGTAAGGGATGAACCATACGGTCCGTAAGGCATCCCCAGACCAGCAGAAAGCTGTTTCCAGCCTGTTTCCAGCCTATTCCAACTCATAACCCACATGCAAATGGTATTTCTGAAACTATGGGCTTAATCTAGGGGCTCCAATGGTTTTGTAAAACCACGGGTGCACATGTACGGACAAGATCAAAGCACGTTATTCGACGAACGATCTTAACGGTCCTAAGAAATCTATAAATACCCCTCAAGTTCACAACTCAAAACCCACACCTTTGAATCTGAATTTGTTCTCTAAGTTGATGTGTTTATCACTTCATACCTGAGAATATTCGGATCAATACTTCCATTCTTGGACCCGTTGAAAGTCCTCTTTCGTTCTTTTAGCGTTTTCTGCGTTGACCAGTTTATGGTCAACACGAAGTTCGGTTGAACTTCGCGATGTGAGCGTAATCACGATGGTTATAGTCCCTTATGACTATACCTACTGATTACCACGTTATCTAGGCTCAGTGACGAGTCGTAGTTTCGGCCAAAATGCGAATTCTTGCGTATTTTGTAACCAAACTACTTTTAGGTATCAAAACCGTTTGTTTTGATACCAAACCTGTTTTTCTAACCTCGTTAAACATGTTCTAACATGTTTAGCTCGTCACTTATAGTTTTAATGCTTATATAGGGTCGTAAGGTAAGCGATCTAAACAATCGCTTACACTTTCGAACCCGACCCGTTCGGTCGATCATTAGGATCCGACCAAACACATTAGGTGACCATAGTTGTATAGGGAATAACCTTCCGAGGTTATACCTTATGGTCACGACGTTTGGTTAGTTGTATGATAGGTAGTTTATATGCCTTAGGTAAATTACCAAAATGCCCTTTTTACGCCAAAATTCATTTTTAAGCATATGTAACATAATCTTTGATATCTAAACTGATTTGGCAATAATATTAGACATGTTAAGGCATATTTTACTTATCATAGGACTAGTAAGGCGTTCCGAACGCGTTTTACGCGAACGACACGTTAAAGTAGCATAAGCTACCTAAACGGGTTGTAATGGGTCGTAAGCACTTAGGTTAGGTTTCATTTTAGTATGTAGGCTTTGTTAAACCATATTGCATGAGTTCCCATACTCGTTTGGTTTACAAACCCTCATTCTATCCGATCCTCCGATTTAGGTCCGGTTTATTAACATAGTTACCTATATTAGGTGCCGTTTGATTTCCGTGATCTCTAGCATCGTGTGGTTGTTACTCAAGGACTTCTAGTCAATCTCAAGTGAGTACATAGACCCCTCTTTTACTGTTTTCAAACTGTTTTGGGGTGAAACACATGTGCCTACTTGTTACTTTCGTGTTTTCCATGTTTTCATATCATATGCTTTTTATGTTCATTAGTACACATATAGTACATGATTTCATACATGTTTTGCTATGTATGTTCACTTAGCATGCTAGCACATTGTTTTACATTACATCTTATGCTATGTATGTTCATTTAGTGCATACCTAGTACATTGTTTTACATTACATTTATGTTGCATATGTTCACTCAGCATATGGACACATCGTTTTACATTTCACGCTATGTATGTTCTTTAGCATACTTAGTGCATTGTTTTCACATCACATGTTTACATTTGGTATAACATTTGGTTGTTTAACGAAACTAATACATTCATTAACACCGATCATGCCGCTCGGTAATAGGTAGTGGTACCATAGGACTTGACAACTCCCATTCCTGAAATCCTGGGTTTGTTTGGACGTAAGGAATGACCGGATCCGAAAACATTTTTGATAACCTTTACTTTAAGGTTATCCTACTGTCTCAAGGCTTGGATGTAGACGTTTAACTTACCACATAAGTGTTTGTATCAATAAAGCATGCAGTTATTTTGCAAAACATGACTTTTGATTATTCAAAATACTTTGTTTTGTACATTTTACTTGTGGTTTGAATAGTCTCATTTTACTTACCATACATAACATTGTTTACACATTACATGATTTACATTTGACAATAAACATTTGACCATACATAAACATTTCTACAATTGTTAAACATTACATCTTGGTGGTTTGTTTGGGTAAGTGATTTATATAACGAGGCGACGTGTAATACGATAAAAACATGGTGGATACGCCGCTGGTACTTCCTATATATAAGTGCTTTTATGGTATTACATATCGTAGCGTTATCTAAACCATTTCAGTTTAGACATATTACATATACAACACATTTTCACATAAACATCGTTTTACAAATAACTTAACTTATACAGACTCATTTTACTTGGTTATTCACTTAACCATACCTTATTCTTTTATATATGTATATCATCTGATTTATTCATCGCTTTTCAAATAATTTATGAAAGAAAACACTCAACAAAATTCAAGACTACTTTTTATTAAACAGTTTCTTTAAACTCAAGTCATGAATCTTATTTTCACAAAACCTATGTATCTCACAGGCATTTTTATGTTGACGTACCTATTTTCACATGTGTTTTCAGGAGCTGTTGCATAGGATGTTCGAGACACACTTAGGCGGACATGTGCCTTAGTGACTTAAAACGAAGCAAGAACTAGTTAAATTATGTTATGTACTCTTTGTTTCTTGTTTTAAGACAATGTAACTCTCTTGTTTGATAAATAAAACGTAACTTTAATTTCCATGGTTGTGAAACAATTGATTCTGTTACAACACTCCCTGACGTTTCCGCCACGTTTTGTTGTTTTACGTTGTCGGGTTGTGACAGAAAAGTTGGTATCAGAGCCAATGGTTATAGGGAATTAGGTTATTAGTAATGCTTTGACCTAGACTATAACTTTCTAAGACCCTAACGCAAGAATATTTGCGTTTAGATTTTTAAAACAAAAACCGTCACCTATCCTTAGGTGATAACTACAACGAGAACATCAATTCCGAATCCGCTTTGAAAATTAATCATCTATTCTTGGATGATTGATTACTAGGTTTTGAACCCTCTGTTATAAGGTTTTGAACCCCTTTGAATTTTCAATATCTCGTCAAAGTTTTGGGTCCTAAATAGTGTGAACACGTGCAAACTGGAAGGGTGAATGCCTGTACCCTGGGTTTTCTGTCTAAGGCTAGAGTGTTCGTACAAATCCACATAATCGGACCAGTCACTCTTACCTGGGAACTCTTGGGGTGAGTGTTCACTTATAGGCGAGCATGTCTTCGCGATACATTATTTTTGACCCATTTACTTTGATTAGTCACAATGTGTCGTTTGTTTGCCTTGTGGTAACGAACAAATGACCACCATCTTTGCTTTTGTCAATTTTTGTATCATCTCATTCTTTTCATCCAATCATCTCACTCATTTCCTTTCATGTTTCCTCTTTTAGAATGCCTCCTCGACGCGACAATCAGATAGCGAATGCCGAACTGGCAGAAATCATCGCGCAGCAAATGGCTGCTGCTTTCCTAAATCTTATTGCTCAACTGAACCAAGACAACAACAACAATAATGCTCCATGCAATTTCAAGAGTTTCAATTCGGCTAAGCCACTCAAGTTTAGTGGTTCTGAAGGAGCAACTGGGCTCCTACAATGGTTCGAGAGCACTGAGAGTACGTTTCGTCACGTTCACTGTCCTGATAATCGCAAGGTCGAGTTTGCTTCCAGTGTGTTTCTGAAGAGGGCTCTTACATGGTGGAACGGAGTTATGAGAGACCGTGGTGCTGAGGTTGCTTTAGCACAGACTTGGGCTGAACTTAGGGCCCTTATGATGAAGGAGTTCTGTCCTCGTCATGAATTGAGGGCTTTAGAAAGGGAATTTGATGATTTGAAGCAAGATAGTGGTGAGCATCGGGCTTACACTGATAGGTATGAAGAATTGAGTCTGCTTTGCCCGACCATGGTTACCCCACTCGACAAAGATATCGAAAGGTATATTGATGGCTTACCTGACTCCATACAAGACATCGTCACTGGAAATAACCCTACCATAGTTCGTCAAGCAATCGAGTTAGCTGCGACATTGACTGAGTCGCAGGTCCGAAAGGGTAAGCTACACAAGAAGGGTGACAAGGATAAAAAACAGTTGTCTGTAAAGGGTGAGAACAAGAAAGGTAAGGAAGCTGGATCTACAAAGAAGTCTAAGAAGCGCAAGGCTTCCCAAAACTTCATTGTTACAGCGCAGGCCAACCAAACTGCTCCAAATCAGGCCGCGCAAACACCTGCCAAGAAACCATACCTTGGCAATTCACCTCTGTGCAACAGATGTAATGGTCATCACCAGCCGCACATTCAGTGTCGTCAGTGTACAAATTGTGGAAGGACTGGCCATTTTGTTGCCACCTGTCGTCTTCCTGCTAATCAGAATTGGGCAGCTCAAAACCCAGCTCAGCAAGCTGCACAGCCTCCTGCGCAGCAACAAGCTCAGGCTGCACGACCTCATTTTCCTCCTGGTTCGTCCTACAATTGTGGGGATCTGACCCACTACAGAAACCGGTGTCCAAGACTAGCTAACGCAAATCCAAATCAGAATCAGGCTCAGGCTCGAGGTCGAGTCTTCAACATGAATGCACAAGAGGCGCAAGCAGAAAATAATGTGGTCAACGGTACGTTCTTTATTAATAATCAGCCTACATCTGTTCTTTTTTATTCGGGTGCCGATAAGAGTTTTGTGTCATTATCTTTTGAGCCATTGCTTCGCATGTCTAGAACGAAACTAGGAAAACCCTTGACAGTAGAAGTTGCTAGTGGTGAACCCATTGTTCTTAATTATGTTCTTCGCAACTGCCAGTTGAACCTTAACAACCATCTTTTTCCTATCGACCTCACGCCAATGCAACTTGGAAGCTTCGACGTTATAGTGGGTATGGATTGGTTAGCCAAGCATCATGCAGAGGTAGTTTGTTTTGAGAAGATTGTTCGTGTACCGCTTTCGACAGGTGAGATCCTACAAGTTCATGGTGAGAAACCTACTGGTAGTCTCAAACTCATGTCTTGTTTTAAAGCTCGGAAGTATCTGCGAAAGAACTATGTGGCCTTTTTGGCACATGTTGTGGCAGATAAGGGCAAAGGTAAGTCTATTCAAGATATCCCTGTTGTTCGGGATTATCCTGAAGTATTTCCTGAAGAGTTACCTGGTTTACCCCCAGCATGCCAAGTCAAGTTCCGTATTGATCTCGTACCTGGTGCAAATCCCATTGCCAGATCCCCATATCGTCTTGCACCGTCTGAGATGCAAGAGTTGTCTAAGCAGCTTCAAGAGCTCTCTGACAAAGGTTTTATCCGTCCTAGCTTTTCACCTTGGGGTGCTCCTGTTCTTTTTGTCAAGAAGAAGGATGGATCTTTTAGGATGTGTATCGATTATCGTGAGCTTAACAAGCTTACCATCAAAAATCGATATCCCCTACCTCGCATTGATGATCTCTTTGATCAGTTACAAGGAGCTTCTTATTTTTCAAAGATTGATCTACGTTCTGGGTATCATCAACTTCGTGTGCATGAAGAAGATATTCCCAAGACTGCTTTCCGCACTCGTTATGGGCATTATGAGTTCACAGTTATGCCATTCGGTTTGACAAATGCTCCTGCTGTTTTCATGGACTTAATGAATAGGGTATGCAAACCTTATTTAGATAAGTTCATCATCGTTTTCATTGATGACATCTTGATATAGTCTAAGACGCAAGCTGGTCATGAGCAACATCTTTGTCTCACTCTGGAACTCCTGAAGAAAGAACAACTTTTCGCCAAGTTCTCCAAGTGTGAATTTTGGCTTAAGGAAGTTCAATTTTTGGGGCATATCGTCAACGAACAAGGTATTCATGTAGATCCCTCCAAGATCAGTGCGATTAAGGATTGGGATACGCCTAATACTCCTACTGAAGTTCGTTCTTTTCTTGGACTGGTGGGTTATTATCGCCGCTTCATTGAAAATTTCTCGAAGATCGCAGTTCCTCTAACTGCTCTAACTCAGAAGAACAAACCCTTTGATTGGGGATCCAAACAAGAGGAAGCTTTTCAGAACTTGAAGCAGAAGCTTTGTGATGCGCCTATTCTATCATTGCCTGAAGGTAATGACGATTTTGTCGTGTATTGTGATGCATCAAACTTGGGTCTTGGCTGTGTTCTCATGCAAAGGAACAAAGTCATAGCATATGCATCGAGGCAGTTGAAGATACATGAGAAAAACTACACCACTCATGATCTTGAGTTAGGTGCAGTTGTTTTCGCTCTCAAGATCTGGAGACACTATCTGTATGGTACCAAATGTGTGGTTTTCACTTACCACAAAAGTCTTCAGCATATCTTTAATCAGAAAGAACTCAACATGAGGCAACGACGTTGGGTTGAGCTTCTAAACGACTATGACTGCGAAATTCGCTACCATCCTGGTAAGGCGAACGTAGTGGCTGACGCTTTGAGTCGTAAAGAACATGTCAAGCTTCATTGTGTTCGTGTTCAATCTGACATTCAAGCTCGATCTGATATCCAAACCCGCATCTCTCAGGCTCAACACACTTGTGTCTCACAAGGTTTGATGGGTAAGGAGTTACCCTATCATATTACACCTAATCTTGAACTGAAGGACAATGGATCGTATTACTTCATGGACCGTTTATGGGTCCCAAGCCAAGATGATCTTCGCACCTTGCTTATGGATGAAGCCCATAAGTCTCGTTATTCTATTCATCCTGGCTCAGATAAAATGTATAAGGATCTTTGTATTCAGTATTGGTGGCCTGGTATGAAGAAAGACATTGCCTTATATGTATCAAAATGCCTTACTTGTCTTAAGGTTAAGGCTGAACATCAACGTCCTTCTGGTTTATTGGAGCAACCAGAGATTCCAGTTTGGAAGTGGGAAAACATTGCTATGGATCTTATTACCAAACTTCCGCGCACAAAGAGAGGTCATGATGCCATCTGGGTAGTTGTTGATCGTCTTACAAAATCAGCACACTTCTTGCCGATCCGCGAGGATCTATCTGCTGACAAACTTGCTAAAATCTATGTGGATGAAATTGTATCTCGACATGGTGTTCCTTTGAACATCATTTCTGACAGAGATGCTCGCTTCACTTCTCATTTTTGGAGAACCATGCAATCTGCTATGGGGACCCAACTTAATCTGAGCACAGCTTATCATCCGCAAACGGATGGTCAATCTGAAAGAACAATCCAGACTCTGGAGGATATGCTTAGAGCTTGTGTGATCGATTTTGGTGGTAGTTGGGATTCACATCTTCCGTTAATTGAATTCTCCTACAACAACAGTTATCACTCCAGCATCAACATGGCTCCTTTCGAAGCTCTCTATGGTCGAAAATGTCGTTCACCAGTCTGCTGGAATGAGATCGGTGAGGCTCAGCTTACTGGACCTGACCTCATTTTAGAGACAACTGATAAGGTTAAGAAAGTTCGTGATAACCTTCAGACAGCTAGAAGCCGTCAAAAGAGTTACGCGGACCAACGATGCAAGCCCTTGGAATTTCAAGTCAGTGATCGCGTATTACTTAAGGTCACACCTTGGAAAGGTGTGATCAGATTTGGAAAGAAAGGAAAACTTGCACCTAGATACGTTGGACCATTCAAGATCGTCGAAAGAATCGGTAAGGTTGCCTACAGACTTGAGTTACCTCCTGAACTTGGAAATGTTCATCCAACCTTTCACGTGTCCAATCTCAAGAAGTGTTTAGCTGATGAGAACCTCCACGTACCACTCGATGAGATTCGTGTTGATAACACGATGCATTTTGTTGAGAAACCAGTGGAAATCATGGACCGTATAGTCAAATGGCTCAAACGCAAGCGCATTCCATTGGTCAAAGTTCGCTGGGAATCTAAACGTGGACCAGAATTTACTTGGGAACGTGAAGATCAAATGAAGGCGAAATACCCACATCTTTTCTCATAAGCTTCCTCTAAATAAATTCCGGGACGAAATTTCCACAAGTAGGGGAGACTGTGACACCTGTGCTTATAATCATTGTAAACAGTTCAGTTATCAATAAAACAATGTTATTTAATCCCAAATGTTTGTTTGTTTATGTTTAACATCTTTCATGTTTTGATTTTCGTTCAATTTTAAACTCTACATCGCTTTCTGGAGAGTTATACGCAAACTGGTGCGTAAACGTAATCAGTTAACGCGAAAAACACTCCAGAACATCAACATATGCTTAACATACCTTAAATATCCTCTACATAACTTAGAAATAAGTTTTGAAGGCTTTGGTATGGCAAAAATCAAGTTTAATCGCTTACAGGGACTAAATTCAACAAACTGCGAAAGTATGACGATTCGTACTGGAACAGACATTCCGGAACATGACCATAAGTTAAACATACCATAAATATCCTTTACATAGCTTATAAATAGGCTTTGAGGGGTTCGGTGTGCTAAAATAAACTTTTGGGTCATTCAGGGACTAAAAGCGTCAAAAAGTGCACAAGTTTGCATTTTCGCGCATAACTTACATTCTAAATACATCCGGACATCAAAAAATTTATGTAATAATTAAAATATTTTATTTTAGTGATTGGCATGAGAAAAATCCATTCGTCGCGCAATTTGGATCGTTTTTGCGTCCGTTACGACTTCCGTCGTAATTAACCGAACAACGCAATTGTACGGCCAAACGAACCGACATCCGACATATTTTTGAGCAAATTTTAAATTCCCTATACTTTAACTTCATTTTAGAGCCTTGAAATGGGGTTAACGGGGCTTAAACGTGCAAGAAATGCATTAAAATGCATGATTCTCAAGTGCAGGGGCTAAACTGTCAACTTTTGAAAGTTGCTGGTCTGCAGACCACATACGGTCCGTAAGGGATGGACCATACGGTCCGTAAGGCATCCCCAGACCAGCAGAAAGCTGTTTCCAGCCTATTCCAACTCATAACCCACATGCAAATGGTATTTCTGAAACTATGGGCTTAATCTCGGGGCTCCAATGGTTTTGTAAAACCATGGGTGCACATGTACGGACAAGATCAAAGCTTCAGCTTTTAACTTTCTAACTTGTGTTCGATTGGTTCCGTTAACATGTTTAGTGATCACAACAACATCAAAGATCAATATTAACCAACAAATCATCAGATAATCAACAAGAATCATAACAACATCATATTAACATCACTTCATCACTAGACTAGTTTATGTTCAAGACTTGTTTAAGGTTCTTTAGAGTTTCTTATCATTTTGATCACTACACATCTTTAACCACCTAAACATGATGTAAGAAGCAAAGATCTAAGTTCTTAACACTAGTTCAAGACTAGGGAAGTTCAAGAGTAGAAATGTGGTGGATAAAAGAAGATGGGAGTGGTCCTTCAACTTCCGAACACACCAAGCTTCGTTGTATGACCCGTAGCACCTTTGTATACTTGTAGATTGGATGGGAATGAACAAATGATGATGGTGATGGTGGCTCTTGAGTTCAGCCGAAACAAAGAAAGAAGGGAGGAGAAGATGAGTTGTTGTTTTGTGGGTGAAAGGCAATTGTGATTATGATCTTCAAGTTGTTACATATATCCATACTTATGTGTTAACCTTTGGTTAATGTGTTTCATGGTCCACCAACAAGATCCAATATTATATTAGAACAAAATCAATTGTGTAAGGCCTTGGTGGCCGTGAGGTAGGGGGGGGGGTATAGGTGTAGCTTCCAACCATCTAGTTTGTTTAAGGTTAAATTCCAAGTATATAGTTAGTTAGGTTAATCACTAGATATTTTAGTGGGTGTTATGGTGTACGGGAACCATAACTAGTTTAGAAAAATAAAAGCAATGCTTCTAGCATTATTTTGGTGTTTCGGGTAATGTCCGGTTGTTTGGTTTGATACCGGTTCGTTAAAGTGCTTAATTAATCCGTAAAGTGTCCTACATATATATTTTTGTAACGTTTTTAATTTTCAACACTCAGGAAAGCATACCGGACTATTTAGTAACTTTTTTGTACACTACTAGTATGTTAACATGCACATGTAAGTATAACACAGAAATCGGAAGGCAGTTTAATGATTCAGCACAGTCATCAAGCACTTTATTTATCATTAATAAATTGTACGGATACAAGGAATTATGAGGGTTGTCACATTCTCCCCCTGTTAAGAGAATTTCGTCCCGAAATTTAGCACCTGGTTACTGAGGAAGCTAGTTAAGTTGCGTGGTTTTCCTGATTTTCCTGGGGTGTCACATCATCCCCCCGTTGATTTGGAATTTCGTCCCGAAATTCTGCAGTAGCTTCAGCCTCAGTAGTGGTTGCACTTTTCTTAAACAGCTGGGGGTACTTGAGTTTCATTTGGTCTTCTCGTTCCCAGGTATACTCTGGGCCACGACGGGAATCCCAACGAACTCGGACGAGAGGTATCCTGGTGTGCTTGAGAATTTTAACATCTCGATCAGTAATCTCTACTGGTTCCTCGACGAATCGCAGCTGGTCGTCGATAGTGAGCTCCTTTAAGGGAACTATGAGGGTCTCATCTGACAGACACTTCTTCAGATTCGACACATGGAAAACATTATGAACTCCGCTGAGTTCTTCAGGTACACTCACCCCAACAGAACGACAACGCATAGAAATTGCGATCATTTGTTTGTTACCTAAGGCAAACAAATGAGACGGTGATTAATCAAAGTAAACGGGTCATATTAATGTATCACTGAAGACATGCTCGCCTATAAATGAACACTCACCCCAAGAGTTCCCAGGTAAGAGTGACTGGTCCGATACTGCGGATTTATACGAACACTCTAGCCTTAGACAGAAAACTCAGGGTACAGGCATTCACCCTTCCAGTTTGCACGTGTTCACATTATAAGACCCCAAACTTTGACGAGATTTTGAAAACTTAGAAGGTTCAAAACCTTACAATAAATCATCCTAGAACAGATTATTGGTTTTCAAAGCGGATTCGAAATTTGTGTTCTTGTTGTGGTTGTCACCTAAGGATAAGTGACGGTATTGTTTTAAGATCTAAACACAAGGATCTTGTTTTAGGGTCCTAGTAAGGTTATAGTCTAGGTCAAAGCATTACTAATAACCTAATTCCCTATAACCATGAGCTCTGATACCAACTTTTCTGTCACACCCCGACCGCGTAAAACAACAAATCGAGGGTGGAATCGTCGGGGAGTGTTGTAACAGAATCATTGTTTCAAAACACACGGAAGTTTGAAGTTTCGTTTTATTAAACATTAAATATTTACATCGTCTGGGAATCTAAATAAACAAGTTAAACATAGTCTATCATTGTTATTAAGTCACTAAGGCCTCGTCCAGTCCTATGTGAGCATGCATCCTAGCAATCAACATCATTCAACAACACCTGAAACATATGTGAAAACAAAGTCAGCAAAGAAATGCTGGCGAGTACATAGGTTTTTGAGAGTGTCGGATTCATGGCTAGTTTACATGTTGCAATACTTAATTAAAAACCTTGTTTTGAAAAGTATTGTATTGCGACATAATTAACCAACTCAAATCAAGTTGGTTATAATTTATAAAATCTCGTAGCCATGATTCTTAACCCAAAACATTTATTTAATAAATCTCGTTAATAAAACTCGTTAATAAATCTCGTTAATAAAACTTGTTAAAAAATCTCGTTAATAAAACTTGTATGGTTTATATTATTTCGAAAACCTCGTTTGTGTGACATCGTCTCAAATCGTTTACCCAAGTGAACTAAATAACGCCACGATATGTAATACGATGAAAACATATATATATAGGAAGTACCAGCGGCGTATCCACCATGCTTTCATCACATTACACCCGTCCCGTTATCTAAACACTAACCAAAAACCAATCGTTTAATTCGTTAAAAATCGCTTTAGTCGTTTAAATCATTCTCGTTTTAAATCGTGAAAACTACTTTTGATTGTCTCGCTAATAACATCCAAACCTTCGTGACTCGACTAACTCGCCTATCGCTTCTCGCATTAATAAACCACCAAAGGGTAAATTAACAATCACAGATTCAGTCGTTACCTACCTAACCCACACATAACCATGGGCGCAGTCTGATAACGGGATTTGTCAGATCCTATGGTACCATAACCTAATACTGGTCGGTTCGGCCAAAACTAATGGATATTATTCGTTATGTAAATAAAACCAACAAGTTTGTTTACTTTATCGATCGTTATTAATTTAATATAAACCATTTTAATCGTTTTTGAAACCATTGTTATAATATCGAAAATCGTTTTAAAAACCATCGTTAAAACCTTGAAAACATTTAGCACATATGAATCACCCCAAAACAATTGAAAACAGTAAAATAGGGGAACTATGTACTCACCTGAGAATGCTTAGAGGTCTTGAACAACAACCAAGCAAAGCTAGAGGGAGCACGGAATTAATCGGCAACCTAATAACTATATAAATAAACCGGGCCTAAGTCGGAAGATCGGATAGGATGAGGTTTTGTAAACCAAATGAGTATTGGAACTCATATGACATGGTTTAACAAAGTCTACATTCCAACTCGGAACCTAACCTAAGTGCTTTCGACCCATCGCGACCCATTAAGGTAGCTTACGCTACTTTAACGCGTCGTGCGCGCAAATGCGCGTTCGAGACGTCTAACTAGTCCTATGATAAGTATTATATGCCAAAACATGTTTAAATATGTTACATAATCAGTTACGTGACAAAAGTTTAGGTTACATATGCTTAATTACCAATTACGCATGAAAAGGGCATTTTGGTAATTTACCTAAGGCATATAAACTACCTATCATACAACTACTTAAACTAGGTGACCATAAGGTATAACCTCGGAAGGTTATTCCCTATGCAACTATGGTCACTAAACATGTTTGGTCGGATCCTAATGATCAACCAAACGGGTCGTGTTCGAAAGTCTAATCGGGTGTTTAGTCCGCTTGACTTACGACTCTACACAAGCACTAAACAAAAAGTGACGAGCTAAACATGCTAAAACATGTTTAGTTAAGTTAAAAAACAGGTTTGGTATCAAAACAAACGGTTTTGATACCCAAAAGTAGTTTGGTTACAAAATACGCAAGAATACGCATTTTGGCCGAAACTACGACTCGTCACTACACCTAGATAACGTGGTAATCAGTAGGTATAGTCACTAGGGACTATAACCATCGTGATTACGCTCACGTTATGAAGTTCAAACGAACTTCGCATTGACCATAAACTGGTCAAGGCAGAAAGTCAAACGCAGTTTGACTTTCAGACTCGAAAAGCGATAAAAGAACGAAAGAATACTTACAAAAGGTCCCCGCAAGCTATGATCTGATTTACTCTCAGGTATGAAGCATAAACTTCAACTTAGAGAGCCAAAATCAGATCATTGTGGGTTTTTCAAGTGAAAGGAGATGGGTATATATAGGAAAACTAGGACCGTTAGGATCGTTCATCGTAAAACGAGCTTCGATCTCATCCGTACACATGTGCCCATGGTTTTGTGAAACCATGGGAGCCCATAGTTTCATTAAAACCATGTACAAATGAGGGGAACAACTGGAACAAGCTGGAATTTAGATTTTTCATTTTGGTCCCTTCCTAAGATAACTATGGCAGAATGACAATTTTGGTCCCTGAACTTCAGAATCTTGCATTTCGGCTTATTTTTGACACGTTTAAGCCCCGTTAACCTCATTTCAAGGCTCTAAAATGAAGTTAAAGTATAGGGAACTCAAAACATGCTAAAAAATATCTCGGATGTCGGTTCGTTTGGTCGTACGGTTGCTTTGTTCGGTTAATTACGACGAAAGTCGTAACGAACGCAAAAACGATCCAAATTACGCGACGAATGGAATTTTATCATGCCAATCACTAAAATAAAATATTTTAATGATTACATAAAGTTTTGGATGTCCGGATGTATTCAGAACGTAAGATATGCGCGAAAATGCAAACTTATGCACTTTTGACGCTTTTAGTCCCTGAATGACCAAAAAGTTTATTTTAGCACACCGAACCCCTCAAAGCCTATTTCTAAGCTATGTAAAGGATATTTAGGGTATGTTTAACTTATGGTCATGTTCCGGAATGCTCGTTACCGTACAAATCGGCATACTTTCGCAGTTTGTCAAATTAGTCCCTGTAAGCGAATAAACTTGATTTCGCCAAACCAAACCCTCAAAAACTTATTTCTAAGTTATGTAAAGGTTACTTAAGGTATGTTAAGCCTATTTCCTATTCTGTAGTGTTCGTTGCATTAAACTGGTTATATTTGTGCATCAGTGCGCGTATAACCTTCCAGAAAGCGGTTTAAAGCTTGAAATCGAACAAGAATTTATATGTGCAAAAGATACACATATTTATACAAATCCCAAGTATGAAATACAATATTTCATTGATTTGGTATTTGTTCGATGCCCGTGGAGGCACAGATGTCACACATCGACTTTCAGTTTTTTATGTATATTTCCATCCATTATAATTTTAACTAGGATATGTATTAGCAGTTTATTATTCAGGTTAAACCGTTTTTATAGTTGTCGACCATGTTCTCCTACAAAACCGATAACATCAAGTGTTGTATTAATGGTTAATAAAGCTTTTCTTTCTTGATGGAAATAACAAATTAATTATAGTACACGAATGGGGTGATGTTGCTCAGATAAACGTAAGGGGAAAGAAGATGCATGGTTTTTTTCCTATCATCTTTACACAAGGCATCGTAGGTGCAAGCTATATTGAAACTATAGTTTCACCACATGTTTAGTTATGGTTTTGTATTTAGTTGTTTATTGTTATCTTTGTGTTATATACATACTATTATGTTTGTGGTTGTTTTTGTGGTTGGTATATTTTTGTATATGGAGAATCACTTTTTGAAATTGATGTGTTATTTTAATTGGTCTATTATGTTTAGAATATGTTTGCTGTGTAATATTTTATGCCAATAAATATAATCTACGTTTGATTGTCATTGTTAGTTTTTTTAACACTTTCGTAAACATCTAACTTTCAGAGATCTCATCTAACTTCATTTAATGGTGTTATTAATTGCTACGTTAATCAATTTACAAATAATTACTTCAATATTTTAAATTGTGTGAATTAGATCTAAGATTTTAATTTAGTATGTATGACATTTCGATGTTTGACAATACAAGAATAGTTGTAGTTACTAATCGCAATCGCATAAAAAGTCATCATTATCTTAAATATGGAGATAGTTATTGATGTTCTTAATAGTTGGGTAAGAAGTCATTATGATATTAAAAGGTAATGCCTTAAGGAAAGAGGTAATGCCTACGACAGCACCACTCTTGTCGCCACGAATCACGAGGGGTTCTTTACCAGAACGAGGGATGCAGACGATTTTCTCCTTGCAAACAATCTCCGCTTGATGATGAGATAGCCAATCCATCCCAATGACAATGTCAAAACTACCAAGTACGATAAGAACAAGATCGATAGAGAAGGTCTAACTAGCTAAGACGAGGTTACAACCTTTAACTATGTGTGTGGCTTCAAGACTTTCACCATTAGCTAGTTCTATAACATGTTTGGTGTTTTAAGGGTAATGGGGTACGCTTAAGCAGCTGACTAACTCTTAGGAACATATATCTAACATCTGCACCCGAATCAACTAAAATAGAAACAACGAAATTGTCTGGTAGGAACTTACTCGCCACAACGTTGGGGTTGTTTCCGTCTTCCTCTTGTCCATTCAGGAACTCATGCTTACCAGTCCTGCGGTTATCCTTATTGTCTCCGTTATTGTTCCCGTTGCCCTGGTTGCCGCTGTTGTCACGATTCTGTCTCATCTGCGGACAGTTCCTATTGAAGTGACTCTCAGCACCGCACTGGTATCATCTCTCATTACCCTGCTGGTGTTGCCGTTGGTTCCGGTTTGCAGGATATGGGCTCCTACAGTCTCTAGCCATATGTCCCAACTTCTTGCATCGCTGGCAACACGATTCCGCACATGGCCCGCTGTGGTGCCGTTGGCACTTGCGGCATCTCGGTTTATTCCCTAGGTATCCCCCCTGATTTTGGTAGTTCAGCCCGAGTTTCCTGTGCGGTTCCCATCGTATAGAGCTAGGACCCTCACCTTGGTGATCACCCCAAATATGCTTGTTGCTATTAAGAGCGTTTGCATTGGAAACGTTACGCTTGGGCAACTTGCCCTCTTCCACCGCCTGATCGGTGAGTTGGTGCGCCAAACGAACTACTTGCTGGATTGTGGGAAGGTTGGCCGCACTCACAGACCCTTGGATTTCCGGGACTAAGCCTCTGAGGTATAGCTTGATTCGTCTAGATATTGGTTGTGACATGTTAGGACATAAGGCAGCCAAGTCGTTGGACCTCTTTGTGTATGCCTCAATCTCTGATCCTTCCATCTTCAAACCATAATACTCTATTTCCAATTCCAGAATGTCTTCCAGGTGGCAGAATTCTTCCTTAATCCAATCCTTGAAGTCGCTCCAGAGGATGGCATTCGCGTCTGCCAACCCGAGCATCTGAACTTGTGCGTTCCACCAAGAATACGCTTTCCCTTGCAACATGCCAGTAGCATACTCTACTCGTTTGCTGGCAGGGCTTTCACTTTCTTCGAATGTATATTCGATTCTTCAGATCCAGTGTAGAAGGCCGATTGCCCCTCCAGTGCCGTCGAAAGTGGGAGGTTTGCATTCTAGGAACGCCTTGAAGGTGTCCATGCGTGTTTGAGGGTGCACGGGTTGACTCCCTGATTGGATTGCTAAGGCTTCAGCAATCCGTTCATTAATCAAGGCCGTCAGCTGACCCTGGGTCAAGTCGAGACGTCCACTCATGATCTTCACATCGAAGGAACACACGTAAGAAAGGTGTCGAAATGTGCGAAAGTGTGGAGTGACAGAAGAGAGTAAGCACACAAGGTTCAAATAGCAGTTATCATATTAACTAATGCATACCATGAACAATGTACCATGTAACTAACAAGTAGGTAATATAAACATAAACCATATCACCTAGGATGTTGAGTCTTGCACGTGGAGCGAAGCGTCGTTGTGGATCGTTGAGCACTGTGCCGGTTATAGTCTGGTTTTATCAAAAACTTTTCCCTTTTTAAAACCAAGTTCACTATAACCAATGGCTCTGATACCAATCTGTCACACCCCCAAAATCCACCATGCGGAGTACCACCGCTTAGAGGCGTGACGTGACCAGGATCGAGCCACCAATCATATTGAACAACACAATTAAGTAAATAAAACCAACCACAATACGATTGGTGACCTTAGGTTAACAGCGGAAGCATAAAACGTAAGACTAAGATATAAGTTCACAGTTCATAAGTTTAAAGTCCAAAACATAGGTTTAATAAGTTCATAACGTTTAATTATTAAGTATGGGACATAACAGTCCGCATCCCACAACGACTTCTTCCTCGTGCAAGCTCCGTATGCATTTAACGACCTGTAAGGCATGTAACAACGAGTCAACAACAAAGTTGAGTGAGTTCACGTTTGTTGTTTAGTTTTAAGTTATTTCTGAAAAACGTGGTTTGACTTTCGTTGGCTTATTTGCCGTGGGGGTTACCCCGTAGTTGAAAGTATGTTTAACCAGTTCCTTTTCATTACCCAAACCATATCCATAATTTGTGGGGGCTTCCCCATGTGAACTACTAGACGGTATGATATCGACTACTAACGAAAGTAAGTTGTGCCCTAAGTCAATGTCTATCAGCATTAACCCTTTGCCATAGTCCATTAGTACACGCCCGTTCGAACGACACGGTGTGAGGTTTGTTAAACCTAATAGCGCTATTAACTAATGACCCGCTCGCCATCGGCCTTGGCGATTAAGTCGATATAAAATGAGGGACTTATGATAGAGTTTTGTCTAGTAAGTTTTAAGGTTGTTGTCCAACCCAAGGAGGACGAACGTACGTAGTTCTCCCAAAGAGAATACGCAGGATTAACATTGGCATCCAACCCAAGGAGGATGGCCGTACATATCCTACCTAAGTAAGATATGTAGATTCCGTTTTAATTCTTTAACCCATTCCCAAACCACCAGGAATCCCATGCCTTAGAAAGTGTGTGAACTCACCTCGGTTTGCTCAGTTAGATTCTCAAATATAGCTAACAGTCAAGGTTGGTCAATCACGTCCTAATATGATTACCAGTTAGTCATTTAGTGGTTTCAAATAGAGCACAAAGTTCCTACACGTATCTACTACATAACATGCATTCACTTTAATAGTTCATGCTCATATAAACATTCCACCTATAGCTACTCAAGAACAAGCATACGATATTGCACATATCACTTTTATTGACATACAACATGTTAGATCATTCACAGATAACATTCCCGACATTTAGACACGCAAATTACTACTTATGTCGTTTCAGCTTTTATATTCAAAACTGGGCTGTTTTCGAGGATTTTAATAAAATAGTTAA
This sequence comes from Helianthus tuberosus, assembly GCA_030545235.1. Classification (NCBI taxonomy): domain Eukaryota; kingdom Viridiplantae; phylum Streptophyta; class Magnoliopsida; order Asterales; family Asteraceae; genus Helianthus; species Helianthus tuberosus. The sequence goes on from CM060392.1 coordinate 29,054,340, forward strand.
CTTGTTCCAAAAATTCCCAAATTTTTACAAAATGTCTTAAACTATCCAAATATTATTGTGTAAAAATATCGGGGTCCAGTTCATTACCAATATTTTATAAAAAATCATTTTCCGGACTGAAATCAGATGTATCTTTTTCTGACTGCAGTCCACAGAATAATTTATTTAAAATTCATCGAGAGTCCGATTTACAAAATTGCAGTGACAGAATTACAAATACATCGGTGGTCATCTACAGTACAAGTTTCATGATCTAACTTTACACAGAACTCAAGTTATGACAGAAAACAGAACGCATATTTTCAGCAGAAAAAATGCAGCTCTAGCTGCTGTTACAAAATGACACTTTAAAAATAGTAAACGGAGTCCAAAAATTATGATTCCAATGCCATTAGAACCCTATTTCATAATAAATAAATCTAGACTTCAGAAAATACATTTTTCGTTAAGTTACAGCCCTGTTACGGCCAACTGAAGTTGGCTGTAATCACCAAACAACCTACTGTTTCAGCTTTTAACTTTCTAACTTGTGTTCGATTGGTTCCGTTAACATGTTTAGTGATCACAACAACATCAAAGATCAATATTAACCAACAAATCATCAGATAATCAACAAGATTCATAACAACATCATATTAACATCACTTCATCACTAGACTAGTTTATGTTCAAGACTTGTTTAAGGTTCTTTAGAGTTTCTTATCATTTTGATCACTACACATCTTTAACCACCTAAACATGATGTAAGAAGCAAAGATCTAAGTTCTTAACACTAGTTCAAGACTAGGGAAGTTCAAGAGTAGAAATGTGGTGGATAAAAGAAGATGGGAGTGATCCTTCAACTTCCGAACACACCAAGCTTCGTTGTATGACCCGTAGCACCTTTGTATACTTGTAGATTGGATGGGAATGAACAAATGATGATGGTGATGGTGGCTCTTGAGTTCAGCCGAAACAAAGAAAGAAGGGAGGAGAAGATGAGTTGTTGTTTTGTGGGTGAAAGGCAATTGTGATTATGATCTTCAAGTTGTTACATATATCCATACTTATGTGTTAACCTTTGGTTAATGTGTTTCATGGTCCACCTACAAGATCCAATATTATATTAGAACAAAATCAATTGTGTAAGGCCTTGGTGGCCGTGAGGTAGGGGGGGGGGGGTATAGGTGTAGCTTCCAACCATCTAGTTTGTTTAAGGTTAAATTCCAAGTATATAGTTAGTTAGGTTAATCCCTAGATATTTTAGTGGGTGTTATGGTGTACGGGAACCATAACTAGTTTAGAAAAATAAAAGCAATGCTTCTAGCATTATTTTGGTGTTTCGGGTAATGTCCGGTTGTTTGGTTTGATACCGGTTCGTTAAAGTGCTTAATTAATCCGTAAAGTGTCCTACATATATATTTTTGTAACGTTTTTAATTTTCAACACTCAGGAAAGCATACCGGACTATTTAGTAACTTTTTTGTACACTACTAGTATGTTAACATGCACATGTAAGTATAACACAGAAATCGGAAGGCAGTTTAATGATTCAGCACAGTCATCAAGCACTTTATTTATCATTAATAAATTGTACGGATACAAGGAATTATGAGGGTTGTCACATTCTCCCCCTGTTAAGAGAATTTCGTCCCGAAATTTAGCACCTGGTTACTGAGGAAGCTAGTTAAGTTGCGTGGTTTTCCTGATTTTCCTGGGGTGTCACATCATCCCCCCGTTGATTTGGAATTTCGTCCCGAAATTCTGCAGTAGCTTCAGCCTCAGTAGTGGTTGCACTTTTCTTAAACAGCTGGGGGTACTTGAGTTTCATTTGGTCTTCTCGTTCCCAGGTATACTCTGGGCCACGACGGGAATCCCAACGAACTCGGACGAGAGGTATCCTGGTGTGCTTGAGAATTTTAACATCTCGATCAGTAATCTCTACTGGTTCCTCGACGAATCGCAGCTGGTCGTCGATAGTGAGCTCCTTTAAGGGAACTATGAGGGTCTCATCTGACAGACACTTCTTCAGATTCGACACATGGAAAACATTATGAACTCCGCTGAGTTCTTCAGGTAGATTCAACCTGTAGGCGACCTTGCCAATTTTCTCAATGATTTCAAACGGTCCGACATAGCGCGAATTGAGCTTGCCTCGTTTGCCAAAACGGACTATGCCTTTCCAAGGCGAGACTTTGAGTAGCACTCGATCCCCAACCTGGAACTCGAGTGGTTTCCTTCGCTTATTGGCATAGCTTTTCTGACGGTCACGAGCTGCCGCCATTCGTTGTCGTATCTGAGCAATTCTCTCGGTGGTATCTACCACAAGTTCTGGGCCAGTGATTTGGCTGTCACCAACTTCTGCCCAACAGAGAGGTGATCGGCATTTGTGTCCGTACAATGCCTCGAACGGAGCGGCCTGGATGCTGGTGTGGTAGCTGTTGTTATACGAAAACTCCACTAGCGGGAGGTGCTTTTCCCAGCCATTACCAAAATCGATTACACATGCCCTAAGCATGTCTTCAAGGGTTTGGATGGTGCGTTCAGATTGCGCATCCGTCTGTGGGTGATAAGCGGTGCTCATATCTAAACGTGAGCCAAAAGATTTGTGCATAGCTTGCCACAGTTCAGAAGTAAAACGCGTGTCATGATCAGAAATGATGGAGGTTGGCACTCCGTGCCTTGATACTGCTTCCTTTAGGTAGATGTCTGCTAAAGTAGAAATCTTGTCGGTTTCCTTGATAGCCAAGAAGTGTGCAGACTTAGTCAATCGATCCACGATCACCCAAATGGTATCATTTCCACGTTGAGATCTAGGCAGGCCAGTAACAAAATCCATGGAAATTTTCTCCCATTTCCATTTAGGTATCTCTGGTTGTTGGAGTAGGCCTGATGGTTTCTGATATTCGGTTTTGACTCTCGCACAAGTCAAACATTTGCTAACGTAGGTTGCTATGTGGGCTTTCATGCCAGGCCACCAATACGTAGTCTTGAGGTCGTGGTACATTTTATCCGAACCAGGATGTACCGAATAACGAGACTTGTGCGCTTCATCCATCACAAGCTCGCGTAAGTTTCCATAAAGTGGAACCCAGATGCGTTCGTTAACATAGTAGGCACCGTCTTCCTCTCGTTCTAGCCGCTGCATCGATCCTCGTAAGGACTCAGCCCTGATGTTCTCTGCTTTCAATGCTTCAACCTGAGCATCACGAATCTGAGCGGGAAGGTTGGATTGGATGGTAAGCTGTAAAGCACGTACATGCTTAGGTATAGTATCCTTTCGACTGAGGGCGTCAGCCACAACATTGGCTTTGCCCGGATGGTAATTGATCGCGCATTCGTAATCATTTAAGAGCTCGACCCATCGGCGTTGTCGCATGTTTAATTCCTTTTGCTTGAAGATATGCTCGAGACTCCTGTGATCGGTGTAAATAGTGCACTTGGTACCGTACAGGTAATGTCTCCATATCTTAAGTGCGAAAACAACTGCTCCCAATTCCAAGTCGTGTGTAGTGTAGTTCCTTTCGTGAACCTTAAGTTGGCGTGATGCGTAGGCAATGACCTTGTCACGTTGCATCAACACGCAACCAAGTCCTTGGATGGAAGCGTCGCAATAAACCACAAAATCATCTGTGCCTTCAGGCAATGAGAGGATAGGCGCGCTACAAAGTCTATCTTTCAAGTGTTGAAATGCGGACTCCTGTGCATCACCCCAACGATAGGTGACACCCTTCTGAGTCAGTGAAGTGAGAGGTTGTGCCATCTTTGAGAAATCCTTGATAAACCTTCTGTAATATCCTGCCAAACCCAAGAATTAGCGGATTTCTGTTGGTGTGCGGGGTGCAAGCCAGTTCTTGATCGAGTCTACCTTGAATGGATCAACATGAATCCCATCCTTGTTTACCACATGGCCTAGAAAGTGGACTTCGCGAAGCCAGAAGTCACATTTTGATAACTTGGCATACAACTACTCTTTTCGAAGAAGTTCCAGCATAAGTCGTAGATGCTGCTCGTGTTCCTCCTGACTCTTCGAATAGATCAGGATGTCGTCGATGAACACTATGACAAACTTATCCAGGTAAGGCTTGCACACTTGGTTCATGAGATCCATGAAGACCGCAGGTGCATTCGTTAATCCGAAAGGCATAACTAGAAACTCGTAATGGCCGTAACGAGTTCTGAATGCTGTTTTGGAGACGTCCTCATCTCGGACTCTCAGTTGATGGTAACCTGATCTCAAATCATTCTTAGAGTAATAGCTCGACCCTTGCAACTGGTCGAACAAGTCGTCAATACGTGGAAGGGGATAACGACTCTTCACAGTCACCTAGTTAAGTTCGCGATAGTCAATACACATTCTGAAAGTACCGTCTTTCTTCTTCACGAATAGTACTGGAGCTCCCCAGGGCGAAGTGCTAGGACGTATAAAACCCTTTTCCAAGAGTTCTTGTAATTGCGTGGACAGTTCTTCTAGTTCTGTTGGAGCTAGACGATAAGGTGCTCGAGCTATTGGTGCTGCTCCAGGAGTTAGCTCAATTTGAAACTCGACTTGTCGATGAGGCGGAAGACCAGGTAATTCCTCAGGAAATACCTCAGGAAAGTCACGTACAACAGGTATGTCTTCAATTCTCTTCTCTTCCGTTGACGTGTTAGTAACGAGTGTTAGAATGGCAGTGTGGCCCTTTCGCAACCACTTCTGGGCCTTAAGGAAAGAGGTAATGCCTACGACAGCACCACTCTTGTCGCCACGAATCACGAGGGGTTCTTTACCAGAACGAGGGATGCGGACGATTTTCTCCTTGCAAACAATCTCCGCTTGATGATGAGATAGCCAATCCATCCCAATGACAACGTCAAAACTACCAAGTACGATAAGAACAAGATCGATAGAGAAGGTCTAACTAGCTAAGACGAGGTTACAACCTTTAACTATGTGTGTGGCTTCAAGACTTTCACCATTAGCTAGTTCTACAACATGTTTGGTGTTTTAAGGGTAATGGGGTATGCTTAAGCACCTGACTAACTCTTAGGAACATATATCTAACATCTGCACCCGAATCAACTAAAATAGAAACAAGGAAATTGTCTGGTAGGAACTTACCCACCACAACGTTGGGGTTGTTTCCTTCTTCCTCTTGTCCATTCAGGAACTCATGCTTACCAGTCCTGCGGTTATCCTTATTGTCTCCGTTATTGTTCCCGTTGCCCCTGGTTGCCGCTGTTGTCACAATTCTGTCTCATCTGCGGACAGTTCCTCTTGAAGTGACTCTCAACACCGCACTGGTAACATCTCTCATTACCCTGCTGGTGTTGCCGTTGGTTCCGGTTTGCAGGATATGGGCTCCTACAGTCTCTAGCCATATGTCCCAACTTCTTGCATCGCTGGCAACACGATTCCGCACATGACCCGCTGTGGTGCCGTTGGCACTTGCGGCATCTCGGTTTATTCCCTAGGTATCCCCCCTGATTTTGGTAGTTCAGCCCGAGTTTCCTGTGCGGTTCCCGTGGTATAGAGCTAGGACCCTCACCTTGGTGATCACCCCTGTAAAACCCGAGAGGATCTTTCAATGATATCAAGTTTAACTTGTGTAAGTGCGGAATCCAAACACAAGCGGATTCAAGAAAACAATAAAGTAAAATAAACACAATAAGCAAATCGAAAAACTATCTTGCATTCACCTTAGAACGATGACTGATACAAGACATGCAAAAGATCTCGAGTGGCCTCTCCCTTCTAACCAAGTGATCAACCCTCTAAACATCATAAGGGTTTGCTTATATACTACCTAACATGGTTCGAGACTATCCTAGGCCCACTCGAGATCACACCAAAACCCAATACTTATATCCGACCCAAAACAACTAGTTAAACATTTAAAGATCAACCCTAAACTTTAGTATCTCTCAATGTATAAACCTCAAGGTTCCAACAATCTCCCCCTAGGTTTATGCATAGAGAGTCTTGAAACTTCAACTATCACGAGCACCACCCAAACGATCTTTGAGCCCACCAAAACCTTTTGTGCGAATATGTATGGCTGAAACAACAGCACCAGTCCATGCTTTTGTAATTTCTTCATATTTTTCAGTAGCTCTAATTTGATGACGAGCTAACACTTCCAGATCTTCATAAGCAAGATTCAACAAATCAACTTGATCCACCAAGCGAAAATTCACATCATCATCACAAACAATTACTGCTTGCCCTAGACGCTCATCATAAGCCCAAAAATGCAAGGACTTCAAAGCACCTTTTGGAATCTTTCTCACCAAAGGAATCACCTTTTCCTTATCAGTTACTGGCCAGTGCACAATCTTCATTCGCTTGTTTGTATATGGATCTCTAACGCCTTTAGCTGGTTTAATAATGGACTCTGCAGTATGCATAGAAGGAAAACCACGAAGAACCTCCCTCTTCAATCTCTCGTAAAACAAATAACCACGACCTCCAGGCTTGTCATCCACATAAGGTGAATTAGACAAGTTTGTCAAATCAATCTTTGTGAAAGACTGGAACTGAGCTGGATTTTTGTACCATTCTACAGGTCCAACTTTCCTCTTTATCCACCATCTTCGACGATCATGATCAAAACCCCAGCTAACTACACCAGATCTATTTCCAACTTTATCATAGAGAGTTTCACCAACATCCATTAAATGATGAGTTACGTGAGCATCATCATCATCTGGATTAAGATTCTTGTTCTTCAGAATAACAAACTCCCTTTTCTTTTTGATTCTCTCAGCCTTTTCTTTGTCTGCAACTGGATCAGTAACTCTTTTGAAATATTGTTCCATAGCTGCACTTCTCTCAGCATCATCCTTTTCAAAGGCTTTTCTTCTGTTTTCTACATCAGTCGGATCAGAAAACTCTTGTCCAAACTTCTTTTCCAACTTTCCACGTAAATCATAAACCATAGTAAACAGCAAACTGGCATCTCCTTGAAGCTGTTCAATTTGTTGATTCTTTTGCACTACAGTATCTTCAAATTGGATGATCTTGGCTTCTTTATGAATTGAATCTTGCTCAACCACAATTAACCGTTTCTTCATTTCTCTCATACTAATGAAATCATCATCATCTCTTGAATCATCATCAAATGGCATTCTAAACGGCTCTTCAGGTCTCTTACCACTTGAACTGCTAGGCACATCAAGAACGACTCTAGAAGGACCTGCAGATTCAGAAACACCAAGTGGCATTGTCTCAACAACAGTATCAGTATCAACATTTGTAACCTGAACATCTGCAGTGGTGGTCTCCAAAACATTTCTTTGAGTGTCAGTGTTGAACTCAAAGATATCTTCAGTAGTGGTGGTGGTGTCAGTGACATTCTTCTCAAAATCGAAATCATACAATCCATCATCATCTTCGGCTATGTTCATAGATTGATCTTTGTTTTGTTCAACATACATTCCGAGTCGAGGATCCCTCCTTTTCCGTTTCAAAGGCAATGAATCAGGATCCTTTAGGTTCTCGCTAGGCTCTTCATTTGATACTGTAAGATTGGAAGGAGGATTTCCCATCTTATTAGTCACAGACTTTAACAACAAACCCAAACTCTCAGCAGTAATCACAGACGGAATAGTAGAAACAGCAACCTCAGCTTCTTTTTCAGGAGGAAGCTCTTCATCATCTCCTGAATCACACAAAATCTCTATGCCCTCATCGTCAGAGTTAATTGTTAATATCTCTGTCTCAGGCTCATTATCAACAGCACCCTGAACATCATGCTCTTCAGCAACCATTGCATTGACTGGAACATGTTGTACTATTACCGGATCAGCAGCTACGTCTTCAGTCTCTGCAAACTGACCAAATTTCTCTAATGGAATACGTCCCTCAAATTTATTTTCTGTACCGTTCTTGGTAGTGAGAGCACCAAAACAAGAAGGACCCATAGGTTTTAGCTCCAAGGTATCACCGGATCGCGTCAAATCAGAATAGCGAGCATTGAAAATCATCTGCAAAAACCTTGGATACATAATAAATTTATCCTTTCGAACTCCAGTAACATTTCTCTTCATCCCTTCAAAAATATACTTCGAGAAGTTGAACGGCTCATTCGTAATAAGTGCAATGAAAGCAGCCATTTGAGTAATGTTCAGTTGATCTGTTCCCCCTCGATTTTCTGTCATACACAAGATAAACATGTGTGCCAACAAACGCCAATACGGGTGCAGAAACTTCTTAACGAGTGACGGATATTTTCCTTCATAGCTCAAACGAGGTAAAGTAGCCTCTATAGTATCACTTGGAAGCTCAATTGGATCAGATTCAGTATCACCAAACTGAAGAACTTCTCTTATCATTTGCTCAGTAATGACGATCTTCTTCTTCTGAATCTCAGCTTCTATCATTCCCTTTCCGTCAGCTCCTTGTGCTTCAAATCTTGCTGTCTTCCAAAAATCTTGAACAAGACTTTCATAAACAATAGGATTATCTCTTAGTGCATGAACAAGTCGGCAGCTATTCAACCCTTTAATCAGCGATGTATACAATCTCTTGTGCTTCTCTGGAGGAGCAGCTAAGTATCCAGCTTGATTATGCGTAGAAATAAACTTTAGATCCATATCTACACAACAGAAACATTAATCCCATAAGAATTTCTTACTTGATGAAGTTTATTAACAAGACAAATCTGGTCAACATTCAACAGGCTGATCATCGATCAACAACTCAGATTGCAAAAGTCAGCAATGATGTTTCAAGTCACTCGAGACCATAATGTTTCAAGTCGAGACCATAAGGTTTCGAGTCGAGACCTAAGTCGAGACAAAAGAATCACCCTAGACTACTGTGTTTTTGACTCGAGACCAATATGACACCGACTCGAGACAGAAGAGATTGCGACTCGCAAACACAGATCTCGAGTCCCTAAAAATTTTTCTTCAATCTGAGTCGAGATCTCCCAAACACCTTTTGATCTGTTAAAATTTGGATCAAAATCCAAAAACACTTTCAAAATCCTTTGAAGACCAAAACATGTTCAAATTTAGGGTTCATGAGCGTCTTCAAACATTCATATGATGTTCAAACTATCTTCATCAAATCTTCAATAAATCCTACAAAACTCCAACTAAAACATCATCAAGTTCATCAAATTACCTTCAACCACAAGTCGAGACCAGAGTAATTGTCGGTAAAACAAAGAAGTCGTCGGAGAGTGAGAGAGAGTTTTGAAAGTGACAATGATTTGTTTCGAGTGCACAGTGGGCTCTCAAGTCGAGATCCCTTTAAATATCCCAAATCTGTGGGCCGGGCCTTTAATGATATGGGCCGAGACCACAGTCTCGATTCGAGACCACTCATCAGTTTGAAACTTGGATTTATTAAATAAATATATTTTTCAATTATTTCAGCAATCCAATTTAAAAATCAATATTTTCTTATACAACCCTTCAACTTCCTGAGCATGTTTTATTAGACCAAAACCTACAAACATAAAATTAAATAATATCGAAATATTATTTACAAAAATAAAATAAGGAAATATCATAATTTGCTCAGGGATCAAATCACGGGTTTCGGGCTTGACTACACTTATCAACACTGATCTACTACTGAATGATCTAGACGATTGCCAGTATATTTGTCCACCTAAACTCATCTCCCTAGACCTTTTCCATATAACTGCCTGTAAAAAATTTTATCATGTTTTGATTTCTTAACAATGAACACCCAGACAAATACTAATCATATCCCGGAAATATAAACAGCACACTCTATCATGCAAGTAGCTTCCCTACCACATATTTCACAAGTCCAATCCAGATCTCTGAAATCTTAACTGGGAATAGATTGAGAAAAGAACAGAATAGATCTTAAGCAGAGATGGTATAATATACAGATCAAATGAGTTTTTCTCAGTTTGATATAGGTTTCTTGGGTTTCTTTTGGGCACTTGAGGGCCTCTTTCGGGTGTATAAATGATCTACAGAGCGACAACATACAGCTAGGTCAGCATGTATCTGGATGCAGAAGAAGCTGACGTTGCCTAGCACCTCCAGGTCAGCATATATCTGGATGCAGCAGAGGAGATACACGACTTTTTCAGAGAATATTTCAGAGTCAGACCAAAATTGTGTGTATCGGGACAACATACAAACATTCAAATAGAAATGAGCTAATCCCAAGTGATTTTCTTTCCTGAGGTCATGTACTAATTTAGTTCTGAACAGAACAGCCGATGTTTCCAGTCTTTAAGGATAGAGCCTACCAACACATCGTTCTAGAGTCAAACTATTTCGATACTGGTCTTACATGAGTCAGCCCTCGACCATAATGTGAAAATTCATTTCATTTCCCAGTCATGCAATGTTTCTTTTTGGATTTTTAAATTTTTGATGTTTTTGTATTTTTCAAAATTTTTCAATGTTTTTGTATTTTTCAAAATTTCTCCCCCTAAATTTGTGCAAAAATAAAAACTACCTTAAAATAGAAAACTTTATGAACAAATTTACTTAAACACAAACAACCATGCTCAGTCGGTATACCGGATCATTTTCAGAAAATCAACAAGCACTTTGAATTTTGAGCTGCTGACAGGTTTGGTAAACAAATCGGCAGCATTTGCATCTGTGTCGATTTGCTCGAGTTTAATAAGACCTCTGTCAAAGCAGTCTCTAATGAAATGAACTTTTATGTCTATGTGCTTGGTTTTGGAGTGAAAAACAGGATTTTTAACAATTTGTATTGCAGCATCATTATCGCAGTAAATAGTAGTATTGAGATAAGTCAAACCGTAGTCCTGCAATTGATGTTGCATCCACACCACTTGAGAGCAAGATGCAGAGGCGACAACGTACTCAGCTTCAGCTGTAGAAATCGCCACCGTTTGTTGTTTCTTGCATTGCCAAGAAATGAGCCTGTCACCCAGAAATTGACATCCAGCTGATGTAGATTTCCTGTCACTATCAGTACCTCCAAAGTTGCTATCAGAAAACGCAAACAATTCAAAATTGGAATCCCTCGGATACCACAGACCAAACCGAGGTCGGCCTTTAAGGTACCGAATGATTCGTTTAACAGCAGTAAGATGAGAAGTTTTAGGATTAGCCTGATATCTTGCGCAGTTGCAGACATCAAACATGATATCCGGACGGCTAGCTGTCAGATACATCAACGACCCGATAATAGACCTATACTGACGTTGATCAACAGAAGATCCTTCTTCATCTTCAGTCAATAACGGTATCTCTGCCATTGGTGTTTCAGCTGATTTTGCATCTGAAAGCTTGAATTTTGCTAGCACATCATCCACATACTTCCCTTGATGAATAAGAATGCCTTGAGAATTCTGTTTGACTTGTAGACCCAAAAACAGTGTCATTTCTCCGAGAGCACTCATCTCAAACTTCTTTTTCATAACTCTCTCAAACTCCTTGCAAAGCTCCTCACTTGTAGATCCGAAGATAATATCATCGACATAAATTTGAACCAAGATCTGATCCTTGCCCACTTTCTTGATAAACAGAGTCTGGTCTATCGTGCCACGTGTGTACCCATGATCCAAAAGATGTTCAGTTAGTGTAGCATACCAAGCTCGTGGTGCTTGGTGTAATCCATACAATGCCTTGTCTAGCTTGTAGGCATATTCTGGATGATCTGGATGCACAAAACCCGGTGGCTGCTCAACAAAGATTTCTTCCCTCACATCTCCATATAGAAACGCTGTCTTGACATCTATCTGATACACAGTGAACCCCATATATGACGCGTAGGCTAAGAAGATCCGGATGGCTTCAAGTCGGGCAACCGGAGCATATACTTCATCATAATCCAGACCCTCTATTTGTTGAAAACCCTGAACCACCAGTCTTGCTTTATTTCGAACAATAACCCCTGCAGAGTCTTGCTTGTTTCTGAACACCCATCTAGTTCCAAGTTTGCGCTTTCCCTTTGGTAACTTGACAAGTTTCCATACTCCAAGCTTCTCAAACTGGTTCAGCTCTTCATACATAGCATCTACCCAGCCTGGTTCCTGCAAAGCTATATCAACAGTTTTAGGTTCTATTTGTGAGATGTAGCAAGAATATAAACATGTATTGATGGTTCCTGATTGGCTCCTGGTTAAAACTCCTGCATTTACAGGACCAATCACATTCTCTATAGGGTGATTGCGTTGGACACTTGTAGGTATTGCCATGTCAGGTACGGTCACGTCTTCAGTAGAAGCATTTTGATTATCATCAGTGGTGTTGCTAGACTCCCCCTCATTAGATGCTGCAGTATGATGAACTAATGGAGTTGTAACGATGCAATCTTCAGGAATGGATTCAGGAAATAGTGCAGATCCTGAACCACTAGGTACAACACCACTTGATGAAACACCTTCAGGGGATTGATGGGACATTTGCTGAGGCGTAGGATGCCGAGTGAAAACCATTCCCGGTGGGTCAATGGTATGATTTCTTGATCTTCCTTCAGCTTGTTCTTCTTCTTCTTTAGTATCACCAAAAGACAGCGGTTGTTTTGGAGTAGACACACCTGCAACTGTAGGGACACTTGACAAAATGTTAAACGATTTAAATAATTCAGCATAATCATATAGCCAATCTGGTCCAACTCTAGCGTCCGTAGCATTTTCTTCGAGCCATTCAATGTTGCACGACTCGACGACCTTTTTAGTTACCTTGTTGTATACTCTATAGGCTGAACCTTTAGCATATCCAACAAAGTAACACTCGTCCCCTTTGACTTCAAACTTTCCATTAGCGTCCATAAGTAGTAACACACATGGACAACCAAAGATGCAAAAGTGTGAAACCGAAGGTTTACGTCCTTCCAGAATCTCATAAGGAGTTTTCATATGTCGTTTGTTTACTAAAGCATGATTCTGGACGTAACAAGCCGTGCTAACAGCTTCAGCCCAAAAGAAACTAGGAAGCTTCGAATCAGCCAGCATAGTACGCGCAGCCTCTATAAGAGTGCGATTTCGTCTTTCTGCTACTCCATTTTGTTGTGGAGTTCGAGGTGCACTGTACTGTTGTTCAATTCCCTTTTCAGCACAAAATGTGTCCATGGTGACATTTTTGAATTCCGTCCCATTGTCTGATCGAATAGCCTTTACATTCGTACTGGCTTGATTTTCCACCAGAGTAATGAATTGTTTGATCAAACCCGCAGCCTCATTCTTGTGACTTAGAAAGTACACCCAGGTGTAGCATGAGAAATCATCGACTATCACGAGACAATAAGCCTTCTTGCCAATACTTAACACATTCACCGGACCAAAGAGATCCATGTGAAGTAATTCAAGCACAGCTTTGGTTGAGGGTGTAGACTTAGATTTATGAGGCTTTCGATGTGCTTTTCCCTTTGCACAAGCAACACACTTTTCTACCAACATAAAGTCTTTGATTGGTAGATCACGGACCAGTTGACCTTTGGCAAGTCGATTCAAATTCTTCATATTCACATGTCCAAGGCGACGATGCCACAATAAACCATCATGTTCTGATATCTTCGAAAATAGACAAGTAATTTCTTCACACGGCTTCTTGTTCATATCAATGACATAAGCATTTCCCCGTCTCTCAGCTGTCATCAAAAACCAATCTTCAGGAATGACAATCCCTGGTTTCAATACGTAGCATCCTTTCTTTGTAAAATGAACTGAATTTCCTCGATCACAAATTTGTGAAATGCTCAGCAGATTGTGTTTCAGTTCTGGGACATAATTCACATTTTCGAAGCTTAAAACGCCGTTTTTCACTGTTCCCTTCAACGTGATTCTTCCAGATTCTCCTCCCGCAAAAGAGACATATCCACCGTCAAATTCTTTTACATTGACCAGTTGAGACAAGTCTCCCGTCATATGCCTGGAACAGCCACTATCCATGTACCAGAGGCGCACGGTAGTCCTCCACAGCTGTTCCTGCACGATTAGCGGGATCAGTTAGATTTAGGAACCCAGCCCATAGTGGATCTGGGTTTCCCTTGTGCATCAAAGTAAGTCACTCTCTGCCATACCAAATTGTGTTTATTTAAAAATTTCGAAGGATTTTTAACGGCAGAATTTTGATGAGATGTATGAGACGAATTGGAATGCTTGGCCTTAGCTTTAGGTTTCCAATGCTTATTTGACCATTGAGAATTGTAGTTACCAAACGCTTTATATTGATCTTTTTGAAAATCCTTTTGTTGATTTTGATTTCTACGTTTGGCTGCATTCCAATCTTGATCAGAAGGCTTAGCCTTACGATAGTTATTCCTCATTGTCTTAGACTTTTCAGTCGTCACTGAATCTGAATAACAATATCGGTTTGACTTGACTTTCTGATTTTGTGCATATTTATTTTTAGACTGCACACTTGGGAGATGAACACAGTTTCTGGCGATGTGTCCGGCAACTCCACAATTGAAACATGTTTGACGTTTCAATCTGTGGAAGTTTTGATGCTTCATAGCAGACATGTATCCGTTGGGTTTAGAAGAATGAGCTTGATTTATGTTTCTTGCTTGGTTAACTTGTGCCTTTTCTGAGCATTTAGGTACCTGTTGATCAGAACTAGCACTGGCACAAGTAGGAGACTCAGATGGATTAGATTTATCGTTATCAGAATCATTTTGAAAAGATGTTTCAGATTCAGTTTTAATTTTCTTTTCAGAAACCTTTTCTTGTAATTTTTCATTCAAAATAACCACTTCTTCCTGTTGAAAATCAGATTCAGTTTTAATCTCGGAAGATGTTGAAACTTCATCAACACATATTTCATCAACACATGTATCATCTGAGTTTGATAAGGGTTCCTTTTCATCCTCGGTTTTCAATGGGGTCCCACTAGGTTCAACATTAGGGACTTCCACTGAGACCGATTCAGAAGAAGAATCAGAACATGGTTGATTCTCTTGAGAAGAAGTTTCAGTGGTTTCACTGAATGCGTCCTGAGGGACCTCACCTGTCACGTTGTCAACAGCTGAAGAGTTAGAAACATTAGAATCACAATTTTTAGCTACTGAAAAACATCCATCATCACGCACATTATTCAAAGTTTCATCACAAGCATTCACAGTTTTGCCCAAAACATCAGGCCCAAAAGAAGACGAAACATAACTATGAAACGAGTTCAAAAACGATTGTCCAAACACACAACCAGAATCAGTTTTATCAAAAGTAGGTTTAGAAACATCAGAATCTAAAGGTGGTTCATTCCCAAACATATCTCCCCATCTTACTTCAGGTACTTCATCTGCACATGATGACGAAACGTTAGGATCAAAAGTACCCTTGGACACAAAACAAACTGGTTGAACCACCTGTTTTTCAACAGGTCTGACATTTACTGATGGCTTATAGTTTTTGGGACCATAAGTCATTTTGCTTTCATTCATCATCTCCTCCTCAGTCATAGGTAAGTAAGTATAATTGTCATTATAAGGAGGAGGAGCCTGATTAAAACCCAATCCCAACCCTTTCCTTTTCTGGTATGCTAGCTATTGATCACACAGGTTTTTGACTAATTTGCTGGAAGAATCAAATTTTTTTAATATTTAGCTCATTTATTTGATATCTATCTCTGATATCCTCCAGTTCTTTAGTCACATTGCATAGTTTTTCTTGAACAATGAAGAGTTGGGTTGTTTTTACACTAACATCATCCTTGAGTTGGATGATGTCTTTTCGCTGAGCTTCGATTTTCTCCTTATAGAGTTTTTCATTATTAGCCAAAGTGAAATTTTTCCTTTTAATGTCATTATAATCTTCGATTAGCTCAGCGTTGTGTATTCTATAGGCTTCAACTCGTTCTCTACATTCAGGAGTACAGAAAACAGAAATTACCTCTTCTTTGGTGAGACCTTTGACTGGAGCTGAAAGAATCTGAGTCATGAAAGCAAGATTTTCAGCTGAAATCTCCTCCTCAGGTGCTGAAGTCTCATCCTCAGGTGCTGAAACTTGATCATCTGTGGCCATGAAAGCAATGTTGTTTGAATCAGCTTGATTCTCTGGAGCTGAGATGTTCAGTCGCTCAATTTCCGAATTCCAATCAAAGTGGGAATCAGGCTGAACCACCAAGGCTTGAGCTAATCCCAGAGGTTGAGGACTTCCACTGGCAGCAGCATCAGCAGACATATTCGATGTGGTCACAAGAGCTCTCTCTCGATTGGGTGTAGCAGGTGTAGCAGGTTGGGCTGGAGTTTGTTCACTATTGACCCTAGGTTTGGTACAGTTTCTTGCCAAATGACCTGGTTCATGACAATTGTAGCAGCGAAACTCAAATGGCATTTTTGTGGGTCCAGTAAAGGTAAGACCTTGCCATTTCTTTCTCCCGGTTTTATTCACAAAATTTTTGGCTCTAAATGCTGCCATAGCCATCTGCCAGGTTATATCCATTTCTTCTACATCTTCGGGATGAATTTGATCTAAGTCATCCATAGAAAACTTAGGAAGATTAAGTTTACCAGCAACAAAAGCATTCAAGCAATTTATGACAGAAGCAGCTATATCAAGATTTTCCTTTGACTGTTGCAAGAAGAAAGCAATCATCTCGTTTTTAGCAGTGAGAGTTGACGATGTAGCAGCAGTAGCATTAGCAAAAGGTGGTGCAGCAGCAGCAGCAGGTGCTGGAGTTCCAGAGTAGTAAACATTTGGTGAGGTAGGAGCAGCTTTAGCAGAAGCAGAGTTGCTGAACATTTGAAAACCAGCGTGAGACACAAAAGCAGTATTATTGCTTGATGTCGAGGGTGTTGCAGTGAATCCAGCAGCCAACATGCTATTCTTGTAATTTGTTTCTCTTTGTTTATCATCTAGCTCGCAAGCCTTAATGTGAGAAATCATTTCAGATAAGCTACATCTTGCTAGATCCTTGGTTTTCTTGATCATTGCGACGTGATGATCCCAACTTTTTGGTAAAGCATTTAGAAGCTGTCTATTAGATGAAGCATTTGACGTGTGCATTTCCTCCATCTGCATTTGAGTAACTAACTTAACGAATCTCTGAATTTGATTATCAACAGTCTCTCCAAATATATGATTAAAATTGTTGAAACTTTGACTCAGCAGATTTCTACGACTCTCTTTCATATCTTCATTGCCTTCATAGACATCTATTAATGATTCCCACAATTCCTTAGCAGATTTGCAAGTGCGAAAACCAATAGCAATGTCTGGTTCCAATGCCATGGTCAGGTAAGAAAATGCCATATCATCTTCCTCAACAATTTTAAAATCTTCTTCAGTATACCGATCAACAGGCTTTTTCACTTTCACACCAGCATCAGTAGGACTGTCCATCATAATTTCTCTTGGGCCTCTTAGAATACTTTGCCAGATTTTTGCATCTTTGACCTTAACATGTTTTTCGAAACGCCACTTCCACTCAGGGAACTCATTTCCATCTAACAACCGGGGAACACAAGTGGTGGTTCCAATGATGGAATCCAATTCTTGATGCTTAGTCATAGCTGCCAGGTCAACATTTTGATTACTTGAAGTCATGGTTACTCAATAAATTAATTAATTTAGTGATTAATTAATTATTTAAGTTTAAGAGTCCAAGAGTCCAAAGTCTGAATGACGTTGCAAGTGTCGTTGCGAGTCGAGACTGGATCAGTAAGTGTGTACAATCCTGAGTCGAGACAGTTGTTTCGAGTAAACTGAATTCTGAGTCGAAACCGATGTTGCGAGTCAAGACAAGAACAATTAAAACTGGAAGCCGGTCGAGACAAATGGTTTCGAGTTAAAGATGTCAACTCGAGACCACAGCAGTTGCGAGTCGAGACAAGAACACTATTTCCACTCGAGACGGATGAAATAAGCACTCGAGACTGATGATCTTGAGTCGAGACTAAGCTGAATGTGAGTCAAGACCCTGCAAAACAAACCTGTGAGATAAACGTAACTGTGATTCCTGATTTTCAGCAGCTTCCAAAAATTCAAAGATATGAGATCTTTGAATCTTTTATCCTCAACAAACTTCCGTTAATTCAGCAAACACCTTAGACAACGAATCACAATCCAAAATCAGCAACTTTAATCAATATTTGCGAAGAACAGTTTGAATCCAAACACAATAATGATACTGAAATTCTGTAAAACACTAGCAAACAAGATCAGTAACAATTAATGCCTTCTTGAATCCAATGATATCAAAACCGAACCAAGACTTGGTTTCTTGGCTCTGATACCAATTGTAAAACCCGAGAAGATCTTTCAATGATATCAAGTTTAACTTGTGTAAGTGCGGAATCCAAACACAAGCGGATTCAAGAAAACAATAAAGTAAAATAAACACAATAAGCAAATCGAAAAACTATCTTGAGTTCACCTTAGAACGATGACTGATACAAGACATGCAAAAGATCTAGAGTGGCCTCTCCCTTCTAACCAAGTGATCAACCCTCTAAACATCATAAGGGTTTGCTTATATACCACCTAACATGGATCAAGACTATCCTAGGCCCACTCGAGATCACACCAAAACCCAATACTTATATCCGACCCAAAACAACTAGTTAAACATTTAAAGATAAACCCTAAACTTTAGTATCTCTCAATGTATAAACCTCAAGGTTCCAACAACCCCAAATATGCTTGTTGCTATTAAGAGCATTTGCATTGGAAATGTTACGCTTGGGCAACTTGCCCTCTTCTACCGCCTGATCGGTGAGTTGGTGCGCCAAACGAACTACTTGCTGGATTGTGGGAAGGTTGGCCGCACTCACAGACCCTTGGATTTCCGGGACTAAGCCTCTGAGGTATAGCTTGATTCGTCTAGATATGGGTTGTGACATGTTAGGACATAAGGCAGCCAAGTCGTTGGACCTCTTTGTGTATGCCTCAATCTCTGATCCTTCCATCTTCAAACCATAATACTCTATTTCCAATTCCAGAATGTCGTCCAGGTGGCAGAATTCTTCCTTAATCCAATCCTTGAAGTCGCTCCAGAGAATGGCATTCGCGTCTGCCAACCCGAGCATCTGAACTTGTGCGTTCCACCAAGAATACGCTTTCCCTTGCAACATGCCAGTAGCATACTCTACTCGTTTGCTGGCAGGGCTTTCACTTTCTTCGAATGTATATTCGATTCTTCGGATCCAGTGTAGAAGGCCGATTGCCCCTCCAGTGCCGTCGAAAGTGGGAGGTTTGCATTCTAGGAACGCCTTGAAGGTGCCCATGCGTGTTTGAGGGTGCACGGGTTGACTCCCTGATTGGATTGCTAAGGCTTCAGCAATCCGTTCGTTAATCAAGGCCGTCAGCTGACCCTGGGTCAAGTCGAGACGTCCACTCATGATCTTCACATCGAAGGAACACACGTAAGAAAGGTGTCGAAATGTGCGTAAGTGTGGAGTGACAGAAAAGAGTAAGCACACAAGGTTCAAATAGCAGTTATCACATTAACTAATGCATACCATGAACAATGTACCATGTAACTAACAAGTAGGTAATATAAACATAAACCATATCACCTAGGATGTTGAGTCTTGCACGTGGATTGAAGCGTCGTTGTGGATCGTTGAGCACTGTGCCGGTTATAGTCTGGTTTTATCAAAAACTTTTCCCTTTTTAAAACCAAGTTCACTATAACCAATGGCTCTGATACCAATCTGTCACACCCCCAAAATCCACCATGCGGAGTACCACCGCTTGGAGGCGTGACATGACCAGGATCGAGCCACCAATCATATTGAACAACACAATTAAGTAAATAAAACCAACCACAATACGATTGGTGACCTTAGGTTAACAGCGGAAGCATAAAACGTAAGACTAAGACATAAGTTCACAGTTCATAAGTTTAAAGTCCAAAACGTAGGTTTAATAAGTTCATAACGTTTAATTATTAAGTACGGGACATAACAGTCCGCATCCCACAACGACTTCTTCCTCGTGCAAGCTCCGTATGCATTTAACGACCTGTAAGGCATGTAACAACGAGTCAACAACAAAGTTGAGTGAGTTCACGTTTGGTTGTTTAGTTTTAAGTTATTTCTGAAAAACGTGGTTTGACTTTCGTTGGCTTATTTGCCGGGGGGGTTACCCCGTAGTTGAAAGTATGTTTAACCAGTTCCTTTTCATTACCCAAACCATATCCATAATTTGTGGGGGCTTCCCCATGTGAACTACTAGACGGTATGATATCGACTACTAACGAAAGTAAGTTGTGCCCTAAGTCAATGTCTATCAGCATTGACCCTTTGCCATAATCCATTAGTACACGCTCGTTCGAATGACACGGTGTGAGGTTTGTTAAACCAAATAGCGCTATTAACTAATGACCCGCTCGCCATCGGCCTCGGCGATTAAGTCGATATAAAATGAGGGACTTATGATAGAGTTTTGTCTAGTAAGTTTTAAGGTTGTTGTCCAACCCAAGGAGGACGAACGTACGTAGTTCTCCCAAAGAGAATACGCAGGATTAACATTGGCATCCAACCCAAGGAGGATGGCCGTACATATCCTACCTAAGTAAGATATGTAGATTCCGTTTTAATTCTTTAACCCATTCCCAAACCACCGGGAATCCCATGCCTTAGAAAGTGTGTGAACTCACCTCGGTTTGCTCGGTTAGATTCTCAAATATAGCTAACAGTCAAGGTTGGTCAATCACGTCCTAATATGATTACCAGTTAGTCATTTAGTGGTTTCAAATAGAGCACAAAGTTCCTACACGTATCTACTACATAACATGCATTCACTTTAATAGTTCACGCTCATATAAACATTCCACCTATAGCTACTCAAGAACAAGCATACGATATTGCACATATCACTTTTATTGACATACAACATGTTAGATCATTCACAGATAACATTCCCGACATTTAGACACGCAAATTACTACTTATGTCGTTTCAGCTTTTATATTCAAAACTGGGCTGTTTTCGAGGATTTTAATAAAATAGTTAACTTGTTCCAAAAATTCCCAAATTTTTACAGAATGTCTTAAACTATCCAAGTATTATTGTGTAAAAATATCGGGGTCCAGTTCATTACCAACATTTTATAAAAAATCATTTTCCGGACTGAAATCAGATTTATCTTTTTCTGACTGCAGTCCACGGAATAATTTATTTAAAATTCATCGAGGGTCCGATTTACAAAATTCCAGTGAGAGAATTTCAAATACATCGGTGGTCATCTATAGTACAAGTTTCATGATCTAACTTTACACAGAACTCAAGTTATGACAGAAAACAGAACGCATATTTTCAGCAGAAAAAATGCAGCTCTAGCTGCTGTTACAAAATGACACTTTAAAAATAGTAAACGGAGTCCAAAAATTATGATTCCAGTGCCATTAGAACCGTATTTCATAATACATAAATCTAGACTTCAGAAAATACATTTTTCGTTAAGTTACAGTCCTGTTACAGCCAACTGAAGTTGGCTGTAATCACCAAACAGCCTACTGTTTCAGCTTTTAACTTTCTAACTTGTGTTCGATTGGTTCCGTTAACATGTTTAGTGATCACAACAACATCAAACATCAATATTAACCAACAAATCATCAGATAATCAACAAGAATCATAACAACATCATATTAACATCACTTCATCACTAGACTAGTTTATGTTCAAGACTTGTTTAAGGTTCTTTAGAGTTTCTTATCATTTTGATCACTACACATCTTTAACCACCTAAACATGATGTAAGAAGCAAAGATCTAAGTTCTTACCACTAGTTCAAGACTAGGGAAGTTCAAGAGTAGAAATGTGGTGGATAAAAGAAGATGGGAGTGGTCCTTCAACTTCCGAACACACCAAGCTTCGTTGTATGACCCGTAGCACCTTTGTATACTTGTAGATTGGATGGGAATGAACAAATGATGATGGTGATGGTGGCTCTTGAGTTCAGCCGAAACAAAGAAAGAAGGGAGGAGAAGATGAGTTATTGTTTTGTGGGTGAAAGGCAATTGTGATTATGATCTTCAAGTTGTTACATATATCCATACTTATGTGTTAACCTTTGGTTAATGTGTTTCATGGTCCACCAACAAGATCCAATATTATATTAGAACAAAATCAATTGTGTAAGGCCTTGGTGGCCGTGAGGTAGGTGGGGGGGGGGGGGGGGGTATTGGGGTAGCTTCCAACCATCTAGTTTGTTTAATGTTAAATTCCAAGTATATAGTTAGTTAGGTTAATCACTAGATATTTTAGTGGGTGTTATGGTGTACGGGAACCATAACTAGTTTAGAAAAATAAAAGCAATGCTTCTAGCATTATTTTGGTGTTTCGGGTAATGTCCGGTTGTTCGGTTTGATACCGGTTCGTTAAAGTGCTTAATTAATCCGTAAAGTGTCCTACATATATATTTTTTAACGTTTTTAATTTTCAACACTCAGGAAAGCATACCGGACTATTTAGTAACTTTTCTGTACACTACTAGTATGTTAACAAGCACATGTAAGTATAACACAGAAATCGGAAGGCAGTTTAATGATTCAGCACAGTCATCAAGCACTTTATTTATCATTAATAAATTGTACGGATATAAGGAATTATGAGGGTTGTCACAACCCGGACCGCGGACGGGTAAACTACTAGTCTTCCGGCAAAGGCAGTTATACGATGCAAGGCTGTGTCTAAAGATTGGTTAGCCTATCTTTCAACCCTTGAGTTTGCTAAGAATAATTGTCATTTCAGAAAATAATTTCTCTTGACAAATCATCATGTACGATTCGTTATGTTGATGTTGAATCTCCTAGATGTGTTTTAGGCACTAATCTTCACACCCTTCGATTGTCATCCATGTAATGTGATATTTCTAGCAAGTTTGGATGGCATGGTATGGGCTTGCCTATGTAATACTGGTGAATTGGTTGTTTGGAATCCACTAACTCGTGTGTTCAAGATGCTGAAAAATTCTAATTCTCAGGAATTTTACAATATGGATGATGCTAGTCTTGGGTTTTGTGTTGACTCTGCTGGTGATTACAAAATTGTGCACATTAAACGCACTCATTTCTGGTTGACTGTTAACATTTATTCATTTAGTGAAGTTTCATGGTCAACTCCAAGGTTCTTAATTTATAGTCCATATGATATTGCTATCTATAGTTGGTCTGTTGGGTCATTTTATGGAAATAGTTTGTATTTTGTATTGACCAAATTCTGGTGTATGGGTAACACAGCAGTTCTTCGTTTGGATGTTGAGTCGAAGGTAGTATAAAATCTAGGATACCCAGATATATTGCGTGTGGAATCTATAGGTCAGTTGGTGACTATACAAGATGAACTTCATATGTTGGTTAGTATTCGAATGTGTAGTGTAGATGTTCAATTGTGGCGTCTACAAAATGATATTTGGTCGAAAGTGGTGTCTTTTGTACCCTGTGTGTTTATGCCATTGATGATAGGGTCATCTGTGCACTACATTGATGGAAATAACAAATTAATTATAGTACATGAATGGGGTGATGTTGATCAGATAAACATAAGGGGAAAGAAGATGAATGGTTTTTTTCCTGTCATTTTTACACAAGCCATCGCAGGTGCAAGCTATATTGAAACTATAGTTTCACCACATGTTTAGTTATGGTTTTGTATTTAGTTGTTTATTGTTATCTTTATGTTATATACATACTATTATGTTTGTGGTTGGTATATTTTTGTATATGGATAATCAATTTTCGAAATTAATGTGTTATTTTTAATTGGTCTATTATGTTTAGAATATGTTTGGTGTGTAATATTTTATCCCAATAAATATAATCTACGTTTGGTTGTCATTGGTAGTTTTTTTAATACTTTCGTAAACAATTAACTTTCATAGATATCATCTAACTTCATATAATGGTGTTATTAATTGCTATGTTAATCAATTTACAAATAATTATTCAATATTTTAAATTGTGCGAATTAGATATAAGATTTTAATTTAGTATGTATGACAATTCGATGTATGACAATTCAAGAATAGTTGTAGTTACTAATCACAATCGCATAAAAAGTCATCATTATCTTAAATATGGAGACAGTTATTGATGTTCTTAATAGTTGGGTAAGAAGTCATTGTGATATTAAAATATGCAGCGAGTTTGGATGGTGTTAATCATATATACCCGGACCGCGGACGGGTAAACTACTAGTTGGAGATATAAGGGAGCAGACGGAAAAAAAAGGGAAACATCACGGCTGTTTTGGTTAGGGTGCGACAAGAGGAGAAAGAAAAAAAGAGAAAGCCGATTGGTTTGAGGGTTCAAGTGGTGATCAAGATTCAAGTCCGGGTTTGCAAATATTTAGCGTTCAGTTTTAATAACTTTGTGTTTTTTTAAACTTGATACCATGACTTATTTGTTATTCAATACTTGTTTCTTTTTCTTAACTATGATTCTTGGCTAGTTATTTTTCTACCTGGGTTTGTGATAATTATTCGTGTCAATTAGTAATTTGTCGGCTTTTGGTAATTTTGTGATGGATAAATATTAAAGTAAGAGACCTAAATATTTTTTACTAGATGTGTGTGCATACTTTATTCTAATTTATTATCTTATAAACGTTCCCCGTGTGTCTTTGTGAATGTCTTTCATGTATAGATGCATGTTAGGTTACTTATTGTGTGTTTGTAACTAGTTTATGGTTTACTGAGCTGGTATTCCATAGGAACTTTGTTTGATAATTTAGAAGAGTTTAGTGTTCTACCTATTCTTGAGACCGGAAGGAGATAGATAGTTGGGACTGTCTTTGGTGCTAGGTATTTAGGTGCAGTGAGACCGGGAGGAGATCTGTCTAAGTGCCCTAGTATTATTTGTTTTCCTAAGTCTTGTCAAGAGTTTTTAGGTTACCCCGTACACTCTAGGGTGTATTGTGATTAGTGAGACCAGGAGGAGATCTAGTTTTTGGGTACTTTAGTATTTGTGGAGAGACCGGGAGGTGCTCCAACACATACAAGTGAGCTTTATTTGACCTTTAGACCTTAGGAGAAGTTTATGAGACCGGGAGGAGATTCAACCCGGTCTTTAGTTTTAGAGTGTCGTATTATTAGAACCTGGTTCCATCATAGTTACATTGCTAAGAGAAAACCGATAGTCACGAATAGGATTCCAAACCTGGGTAGTACTTTCTCATCCTTGATTTCACCTTAGTAGCCTTTAGCCTACGTCTAGGTAGTCTAGTTCTTCTTAGTTAATTCCTTTATTTTAGTTATTAAAACCCCAAAATTCAATCAAATAAAATAAACCAGTTAAGTAATTAGTTGAGTCAGAGTCTAGTTAGCGTCGCTAGTGTCTCGTGGGTTCGATACTCGGACTTCATTAGGCTTTACTACGTACGATAGGTACACTTGCCTGTCAGTGGTCTAGCATTTAGAGAGTCTTAGTTTATAAATTTAAAACTAGGGTGTCTAGATTAGGTTAGTTTTTTTTATAGACCGCATTCAGCACATCAAGTTTTTGGCGCCATTGCCGGGGACACTTAGGCGATTGCGTTATTAGCTTTGACTAATCTTATTTATTTAATTGGTTTTATTTGTAATTTGAGTCTTATTGAGTCTTAGAGTTTGTGTCTAGTAGTAGTGTGTCGAGTCAATATTTTTGTAAATATTTTTTATTAGTTAGTTTGTTTTTTTTTCTTTCCTTTTTCTACTTTGTGTTGTTTTTGCTACTCTCTTCATGGTAGGTTATCATAGCGAGTACCCTCCCTATGTTTGGGCGTTCGTGGAATCATGTCAAATATTCACTCAGATAACGACAACAGCATAGGACCAAGGAGATCCGAGGTTTCCCGAAATGTTCACCATTCTTGAGCGAATCATCGAGACACTGAGTCAAATGATTAAGGAAAGCATGAATCAGCATGTGGATCTAAGGTGTCAACACTGTGGTGGACCGCACTGGTATGAAGATTGTCCGGTTTACATGAATCAGAATAAAAATCAAAGTACAATACGATTTACATGGGATGATTACTATGATTATCATATTGACTTTGATACATTTTAACCAGCCAACGATCCATACATCTTTAATTGCAGCCCATCATGATCAAAAAGTGGCCCACTTAAATTGAGTTGCACACACTATAATTTATATCTTTTCTTTGTTGTAACTATTGTTCTTTTTTTCTTTTCTCCTTCGTTGACAGCCATCAACCTCCAAAGACCATGTATTGTTTTTTCTTTTCTTCTCATCACTTCATTTAGTAAGCTTGAACCAGGTCATTGCAGGATCAATACATTAAACAAGGCAAGAACCTTACCAAACCATTCCCCTAACCCCCGACCAGGTAGTCAAAATGCTTTTATATAGACCGTAAAAACATGAATGATGTAATCTTTTACTTTATATAGACAGTAAAGTAACGCCAAGACACCACGGAAAAATGAGAGGAACAATTCACCTTCAACATAAGAAACTAGTTATTAAAGTCATTAATACAAAACCAAATAAAAAGTGCCGAAAGATTAAAAATCAAAAGTAATACCTAAAAGACTTGTCTTCACCAAGTGATGTAAGAGGCATAACAAAACATGGCCTTTGATTGGCAAGAACCTTTACTATCAATCTTGGATCCCGAGACTGCTACACACACTCTAAAGATGGATGACGGATGATGGTGGTGGGTATTGGTGTTGTGGTGGTGGAGTGGTGGGAAAGTGGGAGAGTAGTGGTTTGCCAAGGGATGCCTTTGAAGTGAACCAAACACCTCTATTTATATCTTGCACAGTGCTCTAGCCACGGCCCCGTGTCCAGCGGGCAGGCCCCCGTGGCCAGCCTTTTCTCTTCCTTCATTAAATGCAAGTGTTAGCAGAGGGTCCCACACGGCCCCGTGTCCAGTGGGCATGGCTCCGTGGTCAACATCATATCTGTACTATCAAGATTTTGCAAGATTCTGCGTATCTTTGCGTTGACCACGCCCCATGCTGAGCTGGGTACGCCCCCGTGGTAGGTGTAGAAGCTTCTACAGGTTTGTCTTTTCTGCAGGAACCTGACCATGCCCCAGTGCTCGGCTGGGCACGGCCCCGTGGTCAGTCTTCTGCTTCTTGTTTTTGCTTTGGGGATGCTGCTGAGGGGTCGGGCATGTCACATTTATTCCTTTTCTTTGTATTTATGTTGGTTTTGGCTGTATATTTGTTCCTTTTGTTTGTTTAAGCTCATTTGATCCTGTAAATTCAAAAGGAAGACAAAAACACACTTTTTCCAACATTAGTACTAAAAAGGGTTAGTTTTACGCCTCTTTTGATGTAATATGTATGTTACATTTTGCACACATCAAGGTGCATTGGATAATCGACAAGTTTTCAGAGTGTGGGCTTCGTTCTCTTGGAGTTTCTTGCCAGGTGATTCAAATGTTTCAACACAAGCTCGATGGTTAACATCCTAAATTTGGTTAAAAAAGTTTAATCATTTTTTTGGTTTTAGGAAGTGCTGGCTAGAAAGAAAGAGAGCATGGGTTAACTGTGGAGTTCGTCGAGCTTCTTCCTTTATTCAACCCTCCACAACATGATAGTTCTGAAACGATCAACAGACTAGCAGAGCTTTATATCTTACATTAAAGATCTTGCATTGATATATGTGGACGTTGTGACCTCCAATGGTTCTTGGTATCCATCCTCGATAATACTCGATCCTTAGTTCTTGCAAATCTTGTGATGGGAAAAAACGCGAAACCCGGTCACAAACGGTAAACATAAACGCGAAAGCAAACTTCGTTTGACCAAGAATTTTCCCAAACTTGAATGAACCTGTGAGGATGCCAACAAATAGGGTATACCAACTACAATCTAAACAACCCGAAAACAATAATCACAAGACAACAAATTTTAGCGTGGAAAACCTCTCAAAAACGAGAGTAAAAATCACGGGACTACTAGAGCCGCTTCAAATCCACTGTCACCAGTTTAGAGCAATACAAAGTCTTCCCTAGGTATACTAGAAGCATACAATATCAACAACTTCAAGCATATGGAATCAAAAACAAAGACAAAAGAAGGAATATCACCAAAAATCTGCAGCAGGGAATAGAGGATGAAAAGCTCGACTTCCAGAGGTGATTAACACAAACCCATCTTTGGATAAGGTCGCCCTGATGTTGTGATGACTGTGTCCAAAAATCGGAAAGATCCAACGGTTCAATCTCCAGGAAATCGACGACCCCTGCAGCTGGGTATGAAAGTGACGAATTTCTTCTTCTTTTTGTGTGAGAGCTTTTTGAGTGTGTTTTTTCTGCAATTGTGGAGTGTTACCTGCTGAAACCCTTGCCCACTTCTTTTTTCCATACACAAAAATAAGAATGGGCCATAAAAAGGATTGATGAGCTTCCTCATTGGCCCAAAAAACCCAACATCTTGTGATTCAAACAAGACTTTCATTTGTATAAGCCATTGATCATAGTTTTTGGCCGGTCAGTTTCGGTAAATATGTTTGAATATCGGTATTCATCTCCTTGTTATTTTTTATATGTGTTCTTGATGTTTATCGTGTCTAGCGTTTACTCCATTGATCGTATGAGGAATGGTGCTCTGACATCAGTGTATTTGAAAAAAAAATAAGATTTTGAATGAATAAATGCCGTTATGTATATATAGCAAGGAACTGGCTCGAGAGTTATCATCAAACCGGTGCAACCGGCTCGAGAGTTATCATCAAACCGGTGAAACCATTGTCAAGTTGTCATATTTCCTCAAGTTTGTAATTAAATACATTGTTGTTAGTGTAAATACGTATACATACCTAGCTTAGTTATTTTGATTTGTATCTTTTATAAAACAATATATAATTCTTTTTACTTTGACTTTTAGTTATTTTGGATCCGGCCTTCAATAATTAATATTAAAAACTTTTTCGAGCCCGGAAAGCAGTTCGGGTGATAATCTAGTATGTGTATATATATATATATATATAGGAAAAAGATCCGTTAGGAACCACCCTTTATTGCGAGAACCGCGAGAACCAGTTTGAACACAAACAGTAATACCTAAAAAAATCTAAAAAACACCCCAATTTTTTTTTATATTTTTACTATTTTTTTTGGAAAAATCGCTATATTTTGTTTATAAAAAAAATTTCAAAAAAAAAAAAATCCGAGTAACAGTTATCAATGCACGTGCATTTGTATCATTTCTTTGTCAAATTCCGTATTTCATTACAAATATTAGACAATTGCACTTTTATTTACACTATCACGTGTAATACACTACTTTTTACGTTAACAATATTAAAAATGCACATGTGCATCTATATGTATCAACATGAAATAAGATGTGTAGGTACACTACTTTCTCTTTCATCTATCATTCCATCCATAATAGAGAAACATGCACATGTGCATTTTTGTCATTTCTTTGACAAATTCCGTAATTCATTACATACCCTCCCGGTTCTTCCCCCGATTTTCTTTGATCGACGGGTGACAATAACGAAACAATCTGCGTCTGCTATTTCTTGTATCTGTTTCTTTAGTTCATCTAAAGAGTTGAAAACCTGTAACATCGACAATAATAACAATAATAATAATAATAATAATAATAATAATAATAATAATAATAATAATAATAAAATAATAACAATAATAATAGTAATAATAATAATAATAATAATAATAATAATAATAATAATAATAATAATAATAATAATAACAACAATTAATCTATGTAACATAACAAAATAAAGTTGATACCTGCTTTTTTAAGTACGGATTGTCCGGGATGGGGGTGCCTCACCACCATATCTGCCATAACCACCATATCCATCATATCCACCAACGTCCAGATTGTTTTGATGAAAGTAAGGACTGCCCGGGGAAATGAATTGCTGATGACCACCGTCTCCACCGTATCCACCATATCCACCATATCCACTGTCTCCTCTGTATCCACCGTCTCCTCCGTATCCACCGTCTCCTCCGTATCCACCGTCTCCTCCGTAAGAATATTCACACACGTATCTATAATCCGGATACCCTTGTTGCGTCGAATAACTCGGTTGACCAGCATGGTATGAGTCATCTACAGGGGTTGTTTCATCAACAGGGGGATGCGTGTTGAAATCTAGAAACGGTCTGTTTTGTTTTCCTTGTATACTAGACACAACCTCCTCTTGCTCGTTTGAATCGGGAACACCAGACTCCTCCAAAATAGACGACCGTATCATCATTAGTAAATAATAAACTAAAACAACAAGTAATTAAAACATTTAAGCTAATAACTGTTACCGGAACGCTTTCGGGCACCCAGTTGTCGCTAGAATACTGCCCGAAGACATAGTTGTCGTCCCAGTATGATGACATTTCAACACTTCGGGATGATAAGAACACAAATGCAAACAACAAGAGTTTATTTCGAAGAAATAGTAGAAGAAACATAATGAAATGAATGTTGAATGCTCGGGTGGACCAACAATGCACTGTATGTTGCACTTTATATGAAATATATACGCCTCGTATAGCTCTAGACGCCCCATATTGCTTTATGTCACATGCCAGACACATAGTCAAATCAGTCTCTAAGACGCCTCGTATAGGCCTATACGAGGCCTCTTAGTACCCTCGTAATGCTCCCTCGTACAGGCCTAGACTCCCCGTCTGATGTGACGTTGTACGAGGTTCAGAGGTTGGTCAAAAAAAGTAACCCTAGACGCCTCGTATAGGCCTATACGAGGCGTCTAGTAGGGTGTGGAAATAGGGAGTTGGGTGTGGGAATATGTATACCCTTATAGAATTTTCTTCTCGTAGCTTTCTTTTTTCCATGATGAAATCAAAAAGCTAGTTTAGTTATATGGTGGATAAAGCATTTGGTCCAGATGTATTCTTTCTAAATTCGATAAACAATTCTAGCTACCATGGATAGATAGCTAGAAGTTCAACTGTTTAGCTTTGGTTCTCTAATTTTAGATTATAGATAAAATTAGTGGCTCACTTGTATCGGAACTCTCTCCCCTCTCTCTCGATCTCGATAACCTCTAAGTTGTTTTTTATGGTATAAGAGCGGCGATGATCAATGTAGTGAATTTTGTGTTAGTTGCTACTCCGGTTAACACTTTTTATACTTTGGCGGAACTTGTTTGTCATGATACTATCTTTAACCATAACAGCAACCATTATTTCAAAAGTTAGCGACAATCACCTATAGATAACATCTTTGGCTCATGTTAGTACATGTTTGTGACAACAGCTGAGCGCTCGTCTAAATCGAGTCATGGTGATTAGTTTTGTGTTTAGAATAATGAGATACTACATATGTAATATCATCCTATGTATGGAATGTCATACGTATGAGGACATACGCATGAGTGTTTATGCCTATGTAACGTATGTAACAATAACCTTTTGACAACTTTTGGAAAAAAACTTATGTTAGTGCATATATGTGTCACTAGCTTAGAGATCTTAATTAGATAATGTATGAGTCTTATTAGTATCATGTTTGTCATTGATTTAGAGTTTGGTAATAGATTCGTAAGTACTTACGCATGAACTAGCCTCATGTGCATGGGTTTATGTGTATGATGCACATGGCTTTATGTGTATGATATCATGCGCATGAAGTACCATCCGACGTTGCCAGATATTATACTCCAACCTGACAAGCATCCGTGGTTTGTACAGAGTAACAGTATTGTGTGGATCTTGTGAATTTTGAGACATATTTGATTGTTTACAAACAGTGTTTTTGTTTAAAATACTTTGAACATAAATAGTCACACCCCAACCGATGGTGGAAACATCGGGATGAGACGAACAAATTGCTCAAAACATCATAACACTATTTGACAATATAATTTAAATTCAAAATTCATAACATTGCTAAAAATGTCATACAAGAATTCAAACAAAGACAATATTGCTACACATAGTATCAAAATGACAAATTAATCTAGGTGTGTTTCTAAGTCCACCTAAATCTTGTTTCTTCTCATAACATCATCTCGTCTATCAACCTTCAACATGTATTAAAATATATCAACAAAAAGTGGGCGAGTATAAAAGTTTTCATACATAGCATAATATAGAATAAAAAAGTTTAAAGTCTCATATCCAACATGAATAATAATATGCAAGTTACTAATATGCTGAAACGGTGTACTATATGTTCAAACCCAAGTATACAACGCGTTAATTTTGCCTATCCCAAAGAATAATGGGAGGTTAACATGTTTAACTTAACAATGCCCCAAAACTAATGGGCGGTGCTTTAATCCTATAGCGCTATAATTGTTAAGGTAGGCTAGCAAAGTTAATGAGCATACATCGACACAAATAGTTTACATAGCATACAAGTCTAACAAGAATCATATAGTTTCATGTTAAGCATGGATAGAGATTAAAATAGTTTAAGTGTTGTGTGATTTGTATAACATACATGTTGCACCCAAAGTGTAAAAAGGAAACTGGGTTCGAGTATACTCATGGTTTTGCAAGCTTTCCACTTGGTAATCCCGCGAGAGTTGTTATTTGATTAGAGTGGAACACCGTGTCCTTCTACACGAAGAAACATAGGTGTGTGAGTATTGGATGTTAATGGAAGATTAAAGATTCGGAGTTTAAAATGTATGAAAATAGACATATGAGGAAAATAATCATCTAGTCATATAATACTTGTTTTGACACTATGAACCCAAAAGGGTTAGAATGTTTTCATGGGTCAAAATACCCATTAAAATCATAACAAGTTATTAAAGTCTTAGATGATGTAACTAAACATTTGACAAATGACCACTAGTTCATCATCAAAAGTTTGGTTACTTAGATAATATATAGGTTATATAGATATCATAATGTCACATAGGTCAAGCATGAGGTAGTAGGATAAATCCTCCATTTAGGAACCTCTTTTGTATTTCACATAAGTCATGCATGAAGTAGGAAAGACAAGTCTTCCATTTAGGAACCTCTTTGGTGTCCACCACTACACATGTTTTCATAGACAAAAAGGAGGGTCATGAACATACAATAAAGAATGAAATAACTACAACTAATCTAAGAAAAACATCAAGTGATGTGTGGATTTTCAAGTAGGATAGCCCAAGCTAACCTTATAATCACACAATCTTCAAGCTTTAAGCTTGTTCATCACTTGTGGGTTAAAACCCTATCAAAACAGAATGTTTATGAGGATTAAACCTCTGGATTTACATTTCACAACCTTGTTTTTTAGCCCAACTAACCATAGATTTTATTATGAGCATAAGGACATAGGAATGTGATGAGAAAACTCAAGTTCAAGCCAGTTTAACAAATGTTTAATCAAAACAGAAAGTTTATAGCACTTTGGAGCCTTATATGGTGATGTTCCAGCTTGGTTTTCCATGGAAAACTTGTGGAAACATACCTAAGGTTGTTCCAAGTGATTAGAAAGAAGAAACAAAGAAAAATAATGAGTAGAAGTGAACTTATGTGTCACACTCTGACTTTTGCGGAAGCGTGTACGTGTGACTAGATCAGTTTTCATTGCATTCGATTATAATAAACAACTACATGATTAAAATGATGTTCATCCATTCATAAAGTTTAAAAACATTACAAACACCAGTCATTTAAGTTTCAAACAACACAACCTCTAATTAAGTTACAACCCAACAAAAGTGGATGACATCTAAACTTGAAATTTACATCCGAAAACAACACCAACACCCAAGATCCATCTTATTTCCTGAAATACATGTAATTTTGAAAAGATCAACAAATTTGAGCAATTTCATGTGTTTTGTATGAGTTCCAATAGAGTTTTAAACATTTGAGTGATTCCTTTGAAAACATGTATGTAAGGCGTCTATGAACAGATCATTAAGGTTTTGCAAGGACATTAATATATGTGACGACATAGGGAGTACTCAACCCGAGTAGACGATTATTAGTGTCGAATCACCTCGACTGTGTCAAATCCCTTTGATTGTGTCAAATCCCCTTGACTGTATCAAATCACCTTGACTGTGTCAAATCACCTTGAGCGTTGTCGAATCACCTCGACTAGGACACAAAAGCACTCTTAGTGGTCACACAAGGACCATGAGTGGGGATCGGCCGTACCCGTTAGATCTAACCTTGGTCCATGATCTTTAGTAGAATTAATGGCATTCAGTTTCAGCCTATGCTCACATGATCTAATAGTTCATTTCATAGCCAAATCATACCCATGTTGACATGTATTTCACCCCCGAGAGTTATAAATCCGAAAACAGTTAAGAGAAAAGGTGGACATGAACTCACAAGTTTGCGTCCTGCTGTCTCGTATACTCAAAGGTCCTTCTACGGGTCGTACAACTACCTACACACGTGCCATGTTTTATTAGAAGTTTAGGTCGTGTAACGACTCTCAGTCTTATCCATTTATTAAGACTTATTTTGGAATTCTGGGTGTACTTTGAGTTACATCTTTGATGTACATTATATAATTACAAAGTATATAATTATTAGTTAAAATAATAATATTTTAACTTAAATTATATTTATCTAATTATTCGGAATATTGTTAAAATAATATATTTTAACTTGGTTTATTATGTATTCCCACATATGTATTTTCCCAAGTAAGGGTGTACTTGTACTTGTGTATTTTGCCAAGTATTGGTGGTGTATTCCGGTGTATAATTGTACATGGGAATACGTATTTTCTTGTATTTATTAAGTATTTTATACTTAACTTGTATTTAATATTCCAGAATATTATTTTTAGAGAACTAAATTTATATTCTTAAAATATTCATATTTTAAGAGAATTTTTATAGAAAAATATCTATAACTTTACTTGGCAAAAATAAATATACCCTCGTATATATCTCAAAAATAATATATATTTTTAAGATTAACTTTAGAAAATGTATATTCCTAAATTTCACCCCAGAATAATATATTCTTAACTTGTTTAAGAAAATATATATTTTTCTCCACTCAAAAATAATATATCTTTAAATTGTTTAAGAAAATATATATTTTTTCCACTAAAAAATAATATATTTTCTATTTGACAAAGTATGATATATTTTGTAACACTTGTAAAAATCCATATTTTCCGTTTCTTTGGTTTCCAAAATGCCGTTTGTCATACTTGTCGAGTCACGAATTTATTTCCAGAATATATATACTTATAGTCCATTTGTCCGTTCGTCCGTTTGTCCAATATTCGAGTATAAATTATATACTTATTTTCTTGCAATTTTTGGTAGTATTTTCATATTACAATTTTGGTATATTGGTGAGTTATATTATTTTCAAGTTCCTAAAATAATATAACTAATACACATAATATACAAGTAGCACACAATTTGTGATATCTAAATATATATTTTCCTAAATATATACTTAGTCATTTTTATTATAAAAAATCAACCTCCAATATTTGTAATAAAAATTATGGCAAATTTTTACATGAAAACCATTATCAAAATTTACTTGTAAACACTTGTTTAAAAATATTTTTCTAAGTGTTTAATTTCTACAAAAATTTTGCCATAGTTTCCTCTTGAAAATGGAGGTTTCCATGCTTAAAAGCATATCATTTTGTTTTAGAAATTTATCACCAATCATCAACAATTTACACATAACTTACCATATGCTTTAAATATGCAATTTCAATATATGTCATGAACTTGAAGTTTAATAAAAATGTGTAGTAATTTAACATGTTGTTTACTATGCTTAGTTACCTCTAAAAATATGGTTTATAGTTTATAAAACTCATTCTTGTGAATTTTGATTCTTCACAACTTGTATGATGATTTTTCAAAAATAATTCTTCTTGTATTTTTCTTGTTACCAACACTTTTCTAGCTTTGATTTAACCCTCAAAACATGTTTACTTTCTTTAAAAACCAAGTTCATGTTAAATCTTGTATTAAACTTTGGTTTCTTGAAAATATTATCTTTGATATCTCTTATTTTCAAGACTTATAACTTGTATCAATAATCATCATACATTGAAACAAGTTCTTCTTCAAGTTCATGTTTAACATAAAGGATGATCATCATGATTTTCTCAAGATTCATCCTTATACTTGCTAGATCATGTGTTTAATCATCATCTAGCAAGTCTTTTATGATGATCAACATCATAATCACAAGAAATCAACAAACAAGTTTCATACATACACTAAAACAACTTAGATTTTCATGTTATTAAGCTTTATGTTCAAGATCATCGTCATGTTTTGTTGAGTTTATTATGATTAACAAGTTACATAACACTTTAACCACTAAAATTAGAAGTAATAACAAGTTGTAAGGAGCTTACTACTAGCTCTAAGGCTAGGGAAGAAACAAGTATGAAGATGATGAAGATTGAAGTGGTTAATAGCTCCTTGATGAGGTCCTTCAACTTCCAAAGCTTCCCACCTTCTTCGATATACTTGTTACACCTTTAGATCACCTTAGAATGTATGAGAGTGAGTTGGAAATGGAGGTGCTAGTGAGGGGGTGTTGGGCCAAGAATAATGGAGGAAGAAGGGAAGGAGATGAAGTTGGTTTGTAGTGAAAATGAGAAGTGCCTCATGTCTTGTGGTCTTTTAAATAAACTTCCAACATTAAAATGTTCAAAGGTTAATATGTTCACTAATCATTCAACAACATCTAATAAAATATTTGAAAGAAATCAACTAGTGGGTCCCTTGTTGGAACCGTGAAATGGGGGGGGGGGGTGTTGTTGGGTTTCAAATATTAGTTAGGTAATTTAGTTAGATTCCAAGTGTAATGGTTAGTGTTTTAGGTATTTAAGGTTTTTAAGATGTGTTATAATGTTCGGTGACCATAACTAGCTTCGTAACACTAAAACAATGCTTCTAGTGAAATTTTGGTGTTTTGGGTAGTGTCCGGTTGTTCGGTTGGTTACCGGTTCGTTAAAGTGCTAAATTGCGCAGTTTAGTGTGCTTTATGTTGTCTTTTATGACAGTTTTGATTCCCGACACTTATCAAAGCATTATGGACCATTAAACCATAATTATGCATTATACTTAGATGTTAAAAAGTTGAATTTTGCTGATTTGTGCAGAATTCTGCAGTTTTTGTGTGTTTCGGGCACTTTTCGGCACTTAAATCATCACTAGGAAGGCAGTTTTATGATCCCTACACACTATTCTAGTGTAACTCTTGGTTTCGGGGCTTATTCTGTGTCTTAACATCATGTCTGTCTGAGTATTGAACTCCCGTCAGTACTTCTAGTTTGTCTGATAACTGTGCTAACTTTGTTCTGTGCACTAATTGAACCACATTGTGTTGCATGTAATAATGATAAACATTCTTGCAACATGTAATGCATTTGTATTTTTTGAAAGTAATCAGAAAGTCATTCATCTCATTAATTCATTCTTGCACAGTCATTAAAGCACAGATTACTGTTTATTATTGTATGGAATACATGGAAAAGTTCCAGTTGTCACATTCCCCCCCCCCCCCCCCCCCGTTAAAAGAATTTCGTCCCGAAATTCAAGCTGTGTTATCGGTTGCAGGGGAGTTATGAAATAGATGTGGATACTTAGACTTGATTTGGTCTTCATGTTCCCAAGTAAGTTCTGGGCCATGATGTGAATTCCACGAACTTTGACAAGTTTAAAATGACTTCTCCGTGTTTTGTGGACCTTACAGTCCGTAACCTTAACAGGTTCTTCGGTAAACTGGATTTTTTTATTGACGTGAATCTCGTCTGCGGGAATGACAACTATTTCTTGAGTCGGACTCTTCTCAAGATTAGACGCGTGAAACGTGTCATGGACACTACTAAGTTCTTCTGGAAGTTTTAGCTTTGAAAGCAACGGTTCCGATCCTTTCCAGGATCTCGAAAGGTCAATATACCGTGGGTTCAACTTCCCACGTTTTCCAAATCGTACCATGCCTTTCCAAGGCGAGACTTTCAATAAAACCATATCTCCAACCTCAAATTCCAACGGTTTCTGCCGCTTCTCGGTGTAGCTTTTATGTATATCACGTGCTAACTTGATACGATCACGTAACTGAACGATCTTGTCTGTAGTTTCCTAAACCAACTCGGGGCCAATAAACCGTTTATCTCCGGTCTCCGCCCAACACAACGGGGACCGACACTTACGTCCATATAGAGCTTCAAACGAGGCAGCCTAAATGCTGGTGTGATAACTATTATTGTAGGGAGACTCCACTAAAGGTAAGTGAGTATCCCAACTTCCACCAAAGTCCATCACACAAGCACATAGCATGTCTTCCAAGGTCTGTATCGTCCGTTTGAGGGTGAAAGGTTGTGCTAAGATTCAACTGTGAGCCAAACACTTGCTGGAATGATTGCCAGATTCTCGACACAAATCGACCAACCCCGTCGGATATGATAGAAATAGGCACTCCATGATGTGCCACAATCTCCCTGAGATATATTTCTGCTAATTTCTTCGTGCTAACTTTCTCACTGATCGGTATGAAATGCGCAGATTTTGTGAGTTGATCAATAATCACCCCAATCATATCGTGACCTCTTTGGGTTCTTGGTAGCTTGGTAATGAAATCCATTGATATTTGTTCCCACTTCCACATGGGAATCTCAGGTTGTTTCAGCAACCCTGATGGTTTCTAGTACTCCGCCTTAACTTTGGCACAAGTAAGACAGTTACCCACATTTGTAGCAATATCGGCTTTCATCTTGGGTTTCCAATAAAAGTCTTAGGACACCTATCAGATCCAGGATGGATAGAGTACTTTGACTCATTAGCTCCATCCAGAATAAGTGCGCGTAGATCGCCGAAGAATGGAACCCAAATTTGCTTCAGGAAGTACAATTTTTCCACCATCCTTGGGCAACGATTATGCTCCCATTCAGCGTAAGGCTTCAGCTTGTAGGTTCTCTGGTTTGAGCGCCTCTTGCTCAGCTTCACGAATCCGAGTAGCGGGATTTGTCTGTACGGTCATCTCTAAGGCTCGCATCCTTAGGGGTTTTGCGCACTCCTTGCGGCTCAAGGCGTCTGCTACAACGCTCGCCTTGTCCAGGTGTTACTTAATCTCACAGTCGTAATCATTCTACGGCTCGACCCATCGTTGTTGTCTCATGTTCAAATCCTTCTAATCGAAGATGTGCTACAAACCCTTGTTTCAATAAAGATCGTGCAAGATGCTCCATACAAGTAATGGCGCCAGATCTTCAACGCACATATCACAGCTCCTAACCCAAGGTCGTGTGTTGTATAGTTCTTCTCATGCACCTTTAATTGTCGTGACGCGTACGCGATGACTTTGTCCCGTTACATCAACACGCAACCAAGACCTTTTCGAGAAGCGTCACAATACCCTACAAATCCATTGGTACCGTCAGGTAAGGATAGAATCGGTGCGTCACTAAGCTTATCTTTCAACGTCTGAAAAGTTGTTTCTTGTTCCTCTCCCCAATCAATTTTTTATCCTTCTGGGTTAGGGATGTTAGTGGCTGGGCAATACTTGAAAAATTCTCTATGAATCGTCAGTAATAGCCTGCTAACCCCAGAAATTGACGTATCTCAGTTGGTGTCTTCGGGGCTTCCCAGTTCTTGATTACCTTTGTCACACCCCAACCGATGGCGGAAACATCGGGGCATGGCACTGAGCGAAACAGATTGTCCAGAAGTTTCCATAACAATTATCATTACCAATCAATTTAAAATAACATGTCCCATACCATGTCTCAAAAGGTAAACAAATTATTACAGACAAAATCTAGGCAAATAGTCTATTTCGACAACTCAGATTTTCAAATAGAGCAATTGTTTATTTGCTTCTAGAGACCCCTGATTCAATTTGTACAGACAACTATTTGTTGGCCTCTAGAGCCTTATTCTAGCTTCGATTTCCTACCAGATGTGCATCCTAAGCACCTGTCACATACGTTAAAATAAAGTCAATACATATAATGTAAAGGTGAGCATACAAGTTTGATAATAGCATATAGTTTGAATTCGTTTACGCATAACCAGCACGTACACATAGTGAAATGAAGCACGTTAGTTATCGACATAGATCCATTGATACCAATGACTGCGGGTTGACTGCCAGAGGCAGTTCGCAATACATGATTACCACCGTAATCCATGCAAGTAATTGTCCTTAATAACCCCTGCGAACAGGTGCTGAGTCCAAACTATAGTACTATCGTTGCTAAGGCAGGTAGACAGCATTCCATGTGTAAACATAACAAACAAGCATTCATAAGCCACGTATAACATGCATTAACGGTTAGCGTTCAAATAGTAGTGAGTAGTGTGTTTGATGTGATTTGAATAGTTGTAACGTATGTTACACCCAAAAGTGCATAAAGCAAAAAGGGATCGAGTATACTCACAGCGGTTGATGGATTGAAGGGAGCGCTTAGCGAGCAAAGTTAGCCTGAATGGATTGGTAGTATAATGATAAGTAATGCGTAAAACGGAAACATGTATGAGTGGATCGGACAGCTGGTCGATCGGTTGGTAGTCTGATCGGACGGCTGGCCGTGCGGTTGACAGTCCATTCGGACAGTTGTCCAGTCGGTCGGTAGTCCGATCGGATGGTTGTTCGAGTGGATTGTTTGTTACTTTGAGTAGGATGTGTTTGTGTATGATGGCTTGACTTTGAAGTTTTCGTTGTAGCATTTTGAAAATATTAAAGTATCTTTAATTTTCGGGTCGGTCGATCGGACGGTCGTTCGATCGGCCGGTAATCCGGTCAGTTAGTACTTCAGCGAAGAACAAGTTCTCAGCAAAATGGCACTCGATCGGACAGTAGTTCGATCGGGTGGCATTCCTAGTGCATTGAACATGTTGAAAATCGATCAAGTATTTAAAGCCAAGTATTTCATGATCCGAAGAGTAATCCAATCGGACGGTAGTCTGATCGGACAGCAGTTCGTTCAATACTTAAACTTCAAATAAGTTGACTAAGTGTGGGACCCATGTGCTAGTCGATCGGCTGGCCAGTCATTCGGCTGTCTGTCCGTTCGGCTGGTTGTCCATTCGGACAGCAGTCCGATCGGGCAGTACCCTGTCCTGGTCGGCCTGTTCGTCTAACACTTGGTTGTTTTATTTGTTTTTCGTTTTATCGAAGTATTTTGACAACGAGTCAAACAATAGAGACCTCGTCCTTACTTGGTTCTCCTGATCGGACAGGAATCACCCAAATTCGGTTGGTGAATGGTTCAGGATGGTGTTTAACGTTTAACCCGTAATCGGTGAACCTCGTGGATGGAATCCGGATCTTGAGCCACACAACCACCAGAATGAGTAGTAAGTCGGCACAAGCCCCGTTTCTATCGGTTTTGAAGGTATTAAGTGTAAAAGAGTTGAAAGAAAGTTGGAAAACCATCTTTCAATCCTTTTTTTGATATTTCGATTTCGATTGCGAGCGATGCGATACGATGGAGTTTCCTATTCAAGTTACTTTTAATCCCAACCACTCATATCTCGCACTATCCCTTCTCCACTAATTATCATATTTCGATTGTGATTCGAGTTCGATGTCGATTGAGTTCGATTGCATTTCGAGTTTCGATTTGCGTTTCGATTGAATATCACACATAACATAAATGATCATGCACAAGTAACACATAAGGCACGCACACACGTATGACAATAACTTCGAGTTGTGATTTGATGTCGATTCGATTAGCATAGTTTGATTATCGTTTAGTTAGCTTTATCGCATTGTTACTTCCTATAGTTCACAGTCGTAAGTCGATGAGATTGCGAGCAACATACGTCGATTATTGTAATTATTGACACTTACTCCACATAATACAACTAAATTAAACACATAAAAGAAATCTACTACAAGTCAAGTAGCGCGAAATCGGTCGTTGACTTTGACCTTGACTTTGACTTCTCGAAAACATGGGGTGTTACAGCCTCCCCTTGTTTAGGGAATTTTGTCCCGAAATTAGGCTGGAAGTTGTACAACACCGTGAATCACTTTGGAGAACTTTCTCTTTCTAGACTTTCTCTTTAAATAACTGCGGGTACTTCGCCTTCATGTCGCTTTCGAGTTCCCAAGTGAACTCTGCGCCTCGTTTGCCTTCCCATCGGACTTTCACAATAGGAATGCAAGAGCGCCTGAGTTGCTTGGTTTGGCGGCCCATGATTTCGACAGGCTTTCCCACGAAGTGTAATGTTTCGTTCACCTGAAGGTCATCGAGTGGAACATGTAAGTCGTGGTCGGCCAGGCACTTTCGGAGGTTTGACACGTGGAAAGTCGGGTGGACGTTACTAAGTTCCTCCGGTAGTTCGAGTCTGTAGGTGACTTTTCCGATCCTTTCCAGAATCTTAAAAGGTCCAACATATCGAGGCCCGAGCTTTCCTTTCTTGCCGAATCGGACCACACCCTTCCAAGGTGATACCTTTAGGAGTACGTAGTCACCAACGTCAAATTCAAGGGGCTTGCGTCGTCTATCGGCATAACTTTTCTGTCGATTCCGAGCTTTCGTTAGATTGTCTCGAATTTGGAAAATTTTGTCTGTCGTTTCTTGCAATAGCTCAGGACTGGTTAATTGTGAATGACCGATCTCATGCCACACAATAGGCGATCGACATCTTCTAACGTATAAAGCCTCGAATGGTGCCATTTGAATGCTGGAATGATAGCCGTTGTTATACGAGAATTCGACTAACGGCAGGTATTTATCCCAATTACCACCGAAGTCTATGACACACGAACAGAGCATGTCTTCAAGAGTACGGATCGTTCTTTCAGTCTGACCGTCGGTTTGAGGGTGGAAAGTGGTACTTAGATTGAGCGATGTACCGAGTGCCGTTTGAAACGTTTCCCACAGTCGCGAGGTAAACCGAGCATCACGATCAGAGATGATGTCGCGAGGCGTCCCATGATTACAAATGATCTCGTCGGTGTAGATTCGGGCTAATCGTTCTACCTTGTTGTCTTCTCGTATTGGCAAAAAGTGAGCTGATTTAGTCAAACGGTCAACCACAACCCAAATGCTGTCGTGACCTGATGACGTGTGCGGAAGCTTTGTTATGAAGTCCATAGCTATACTCTCCCACTTCCACATAGGGATCGGTGGTTGTTCGAGTAAGCCAGAGGGTCTTTGATGTTCAGCCTTGACTCTTGCACAGGTCAGGCATTTTCCAACATAGAGAGCAATATCCCTTTTCATACCTGGACACCAGTACTTATAGCGAAGATCCTGGTACATTTTTGTCGGCACCGGGATGAATAGAATACCGGGATTTGTGGGCTTCGTCCATAAGAATCTGTCGTAAATCGGTCCATTTAGGGATCCAAATTCGGTCCAGAAAGTGGAATATCCCATTCGACTTGCTTACAAGCTGGGCTCCATCGTGGTAGATTCGTTCCTTCTTCATAGTGCGTTCGTTAAAACAGGCATGCTGAGCTTC
This sequence comes from Helianthus tuberosus, assembly GCA_030545235.1. Lineage (NCBI taxonomy): Eukaryota > Viridiplantae > Streptophyta > Magnoliopsida > Asterales > Asteraceae > Helianthus > Helianthus tuberosus. The sequence goes on from CM060392.1 coordinate 29,097,502, forward strand.
GCGGATGAGGGTTTCGAGATCAAATTGGGCTTGAACATTACGAGTGCTAAGCAAATAACTCCGTCTGCTGAGTGCGTCGGCAACGACATTTGCTTTGCCTGGGTGATAACGAATCTCGCAGTCGTAATCGTTGAGAAGTTCTACCCATCGGCGTTGACGCATATTGAGTTCCTTCTGATTAAAGATATGTTGTAGGCTCCTATGATCAGTGAAGATCATACACTTGGTACCATACAGGTAGTGTCGCCAAATCTTTAACGCAAAAACAACTACGCCTAGCTCGAGATCATGGGTTGTATAGTTCTTCTCGTGGACTTTGAGCTGACGAGATGCGTAAGCTATAACCTTGTCCCGTTGCATGAGGACACAACCAAGACCAAGGTTGGAAGCATCACAATAGACAATGAAATCATCGTTTCCGTCGGGTAATGTGAGAACAGGAGCATTGCAAAGCATGAGCTTGAGGGTTCGAAAGGCAGACTCTTGTTTAGTTCCCCAAACAAAAGGTTTGTCTTTATGCGTGAGAGCAGTAAGTGGTACAGCGATCTTTGAGAATCCTTCGATAAATCGTCGATAATAGCCCGCTAGTCCTAGAAAAGAACGGACTTCAGACGGGTTCTTAGGTGTAATCCAACTCTTAACGGCTTCAATCTTTGCAGGATCGACGTGAATACCTTGATTATTTACGATGTGACCCAGAAACTGAACTTCCTCCAACCAGAATTCACACTTGGAGAACTTGGCATAGAGTTGGTTCCCCTGGAGTAGCTCGAGAACCAAACGTAGATGTTGTGCGTGTTCGGTTTTCGACTTGGAATAGATCAAGACATCGTCGATGAATACGATGACGAAACGGTCGAGATATGGTTTACACACGCGATTCATCAGATCCATGAAAATCGCGGGTGCGTTGGTTAAACCAAATGGCATAACAACGAATTCGTAGTGGCCGTATCGAGTGCGAAACGCTGTTTTGGGTATATCCTCCTCTTGAATGCGTAGTTGGTGATAGCCTGAGCGTAGGTCGATCTTCGAGAAACACGTAGCACCTTGTAGCTGATCAAACAGATCGTCAATGCGAGGTAGGGGATAGCGGTTCTTGATAGTTAACTTATTCAATTCCCGATAGTCGATGCACATCCTGAACGACCCATCCTTCTTTTTGACGAAAAGGACTGGCGCGCCCCAAGGAGAGGTGCTCGGGCGAATGAAGCCTTTCTCAAGTAATTCCTGGAGTTGGTTTGAAAGTTCATGCATTTTGGACGGCGCGAGTCGGTAGGGAGCTTTGGCAATAGGGTTGGCTCCAGGAATGAGGTCGATGCGAAAGTCGATATCACGACTTGGCGGTAGCCCGGGAAGATCCTCTGGAAAAACATTAGGAAATTCTCGAACCACAGGAACGTCTTTCACTTCCTTCTTCTCTTTCTTTTCCTTATCCGCTACTACAATGTTAGCCAAGAAAGCTCTGTATTCCTTGCGGAGATACTTACTAGCTTGGACACACGACATGAGCTTGAGACCTTTCGAAGTAGTTTCACCGTAGACGCACAATAGATCACCATTCACGAGCGAGAATCGAATCATCTTGTCGAAGCACACAACTTCAGCGTGGTTTTCGCGAAGAAAGTCCATGCCTACTATGACATCAAAACTTCTGAGTTGCATCGGAATAAGGTCGATTGGGAAGATGTGATTGTTGAGCTCAAGGGTACAATCACGAAGCATAGAATTTACGGTGACGGTTCTTCCGGTAGCGACTTCAACATCAAAAGTCGAGGAGAGTCGGGAGCGTTTACGACTAAGGAGTTTTTCGAATTCGAATGACACAAAGCAATTATCGGCTCCAGTATCAAATAAACACGAATCATAAATACCATTCACAAGGAACGTACCATTGACCACGTTGTTGTCGGCTTGGGCTTGACGCACGTTGATGTTGAAAGTTCGTGCGCGTGCTGCTTGTTACTGTAGCTGCTGGTGTTGCTGCTGTTGCTGAGGCTGCTGCTGCTGGGGCTCTTGCTTCACAACCCTGTTTGGGCACATGTTGGCGAAATGGTTAGGATCACCACATGCGAAGCAGGCTCTGGCGTTGACCGCGAGTGCCGGAGGAGCTTGTTGACCCTGAGGGGCGGTGAGTAGAGCTTGATGAGCAGGAGCTTATTGAGCACGGAAGTTGGTAGTGAAATGGCCGTACATATTGCAATGCGCACAAAAACGGCAAGCGATGGTAGTCGGGTGGTGGTAGGTACAAGTAGGGCAAAGCGGGTGTGGCCCAGTGTACGCACGCTTAGCAGGCGGTGCATTTGCCAAAGGCGCCGCTACTTGACGCTGTTGGGCTGGTACAGCTTGTATCGGTGCAGCAGTGATCGCACAGTTCTTGTTGCTAGAGCTGTTCTTTCTCTTGTTCTTCTTCTTGTTGCTCGATGAGGTGGTGGTTTCAGCAGTTGGTGCGGCGGTGGTAGCTTGATGCAGGTGTTTTGGAGCTTTATCCCAGACACCAGCCTTGACCCATTTGTCGTTGATTTCAGCGGCCAGTAGGTAAGTTTCTTCGGTCGTCTTTGTGACAACCCGCACTAAACCAGGTATCCGTACGACTTAATTAATGATTAATTACTGCTAAATTACTGTGCTTAACTGAAATTTGCTGATAAACTGCTACCTGCATACTGATACATGCACTTACTTGCATCATACTTTATTTGCTGTCACTACACTATTTACATACTGAACCCTAGTGGCAAACTTGATGCACAAAAAGCACAGTAGCACTAAACGGATACACATTGAACATGCTGATATAACCAGCATCAGGCAAACACTGCCTCTAAGGCCTGTTAAGAGCCTCAAATATTTGGCTACACTGGTAGTGAGTGTAGGGTTATAAGGGTTGTGGAACTGCGTCTCTAGGAATAAGATACACTGATTGGAGGTGCCTAAAACGTACTTTAAATACAAAATTCTGCGCTTTATTATAGAACTCAGCATTTTAAATTGCTAATACAGTGCAAAAACACTTCAGAACGGTCCCGTATATTTTCCTAAGTACCGGGAATAATTTATGTTACAAAAATATACATAAAGGACCTTTATCGACATAATTAAACATTTTAACGGAGCGGTACTTAATCGTATAACCGGACATTACCCGGGACACTAAATTTTTGGCAGACACTTTGTTTTACTATTTATGACTACTAATGATCCCCGTATGCCATAACACCCGCTAAAAATAAAACCTACTAACTTACCATCCCACACTTGAGTTATAACTTATGGTTAGACTTTAGTTGAAAATTTTCAACTATACCCCCCCCCCAACCGAATTCAGCCTCAAGGGGACCCACCCCCATACTCCATATCCCCTAACATGATTTAATCTTATTATTTTATGTTGATATTGCTTGTTGAAGTTGCTAACATATGTGGAGGTGATGTTATAAGTAAGGCCATGTCTTACAAGTATCTTTTCACAAGATTACACCCCACTTTCACTCTCTCCTCTCTCTTGATCGGCTGCCCACAACCGAGCACCCCATCACCACCCTAAACAACATCATCTTCTTCCTTTCATTGTCCATTCAAAGCCTAGAAGTCATCCATGGAAGGTGCAACTTGAAGGCATTACAAGGGAGCATTGTTCTTGCTTGATTCTACATCTTTTCTCATCATTTTGACACAAGATTCTTCCCTAGCTAGAGGCTAGTAGTAAGTTTCTTCATGCTTGATCTCATCTTGTTCGAAATTTATGGCATTTAACATGTAGTGTTGTTGTTTAAATCACTAAATCACAAGAATATAAGAAAAATGTGAAAACATGAGTTATGAACATTAAATCTACATAAAAGTTTACTTGTGTATGATTTATGAAGTGGAATCTTGTCGGTTTAAGGGTTGGTTAACACATACTTGATATTTAAAAGTCGTTTTCTTGTTTAACCCGCTAATCGGACATTTATGACGCGATTTAATAACATCGAAATCACAAAACAGCATGCTGAGTCACTGTTTCAGCCGCCTTTAACAGGCTGTAAACGTACCTTAAAAACTCGAAAAACAGAATTTCAAAAGCCTAAATCGTGTCATTTCGAAAAACGAAGAAAATGGCGCTGGAATCATATTTTTCTGATGTCGGTTACTATTTTAAAAATCTGTTTCCGTGACAGCAGCTAGGGCTGTTTGTTACTGCAGAAAATTGGGCTGTGTGTTTTCGATCACAACCTAAAACCTGAACCGAACCAGCCCCTGAAACTTTTATCAAAGATGAACACAGATGTATTTGTGACCCTCAAACTGGATTTTCGATAAACGGACTTACGGGGAATTTTTGACGAATTTTTCCGTAAACTGTGATCAGAATGTGACAAGTCTGATCACAGTTCGGTAAACGATTTTCTATAAATTTTTGGTAATGAACCGGACCCCGAAATTTTTACACAATAATTTGTGGGTCGTTTATGACGTTCCACAAAAATCTGGGAATTTTTGGAAAGGGTTAAGTATTTTATTTAATCGCCCGAAAACAGTCTAGTTTTCACATATTTAAACTGAAAATAACAATGGTAGTATTTTGCGTGTTAAAACGTAAAGGTTGATTGATGATGATCATGAGTTGATTTCAAAAAGAAAATGATACGCTTGAAAGCGTGGCCACCTCCAGTTACAGAGGAAACTCTAGCGAAATTTTCTAAAAACCTAACACTTAGAATTATTTACACAACAAGTGTTAGAACTATTTTCGACATATTTTCGAAACATAAATTTCGCCATGACATTATTTACTAAATATTCGGAGGTGGGATTTTCACAAGGTTTAACGTGATGAATATATATATTGTCACAACACTGTTTATGATTAGTTTGTGAAATACATAAATATTATTTTTAGAAGTAAAAATAATATTTACAAGCGTTAATGATCCCAAAACTTTGCGAACGCTTTCACCATAACTATATAAGTTACACTGGTAATTACATTACCACACGATTGATAAAACGTAACTTACGCACATGTATTGTATCCCCCATCCTTGGGAAGGAGTTTAGCTACCAAGTATATACAAAAAGTAAACACGAAATAGTTGTCTAACTATTTCCCAAAAACATAAACTATAAAGCTAAGGCACGGCCGTCCGTCTAATAGAATTAGCACTTGTAGGTCGTCGCGCAGCTTTCTGATTCAGGGATACTTGGTAGAGACGCCTCACAGTGAGTTCATGTCCCCCTTTTCTCTAACTGTTTTCAGTTTTCTTAACTGCGGGGGTGAAATACATGTTACTTTGTTTACAAGTACTAATATACACGGTATGAATAACGTAAGGAGGTTTAGATCATGTGAATGGGTAGTTAGAACACCGAGGGACTCGAGCGGTAGATCTATCTGGGTGTAGCGAGCCCAGCTCTAGGCCCAACAGAACGGACCTCTCGGAGGACCAACAGAACGGACCTGGAGTGACTTGGTACCCAACGCAAAAATCGGCTAGGGTGTAGTCTTCCTACTTGCATTTCACAACATGCTAATGGCCTTGCAAACCATTGGTGATCACAAGTCCTCTTACACTGCTACATACCAGGAAACTTTTATACTTACAAGTGTTTTACTTACTCACTTGCACATGAACTCGCTCAACATTATTGTTGATTTTTCAACTCACATGTATTTCAGGAAATTAAACGGATCTGGCACGGTATGGAACGTTTTCCGCTGCACTTGTCATGGAGTCATCAGGGTTTAGGGGATGTGTCTCTTTCCTGGACAAGACACAGTCCTTAAACCACGTTTATGTTATGTTTTAGTTTGTAATGTTGTTGAACAAGGTTATGGTTGTTGGTAACAACAATGGTACTGTATTTTGTTTTCAAAACTTAATGGATGACTTGCATGGTTTTTAATTCATATAGCTTGTTATGGTTAAGCTATGGTATTAAGAAGTCACACCAAAATTTACCACGCTTCCGCAAAGCCAGGGTGTGACAGCTTGGTATCAGAGCTCTGATCATAGCGAACTAGGATTCCTTCTCGAGTCTAGACTATGATCACTAGGGCTCTCACGAAAACATTTTTCTGCATACCACTTAAGTCCAGATCCACACTTTTTACAAACAAATGTTGAGCACATTTTATTTATTTATAGGCTCAGCTTGGAGGGCTGAGGATCGGTCTGGAGGATCGAGGTGATTAAGGTAGTTGAGCACGTTGGTTTATTATAGGATCGATCTGGAGGATCGAGGCTCGGTCTAGGTGACCGAGGTAGTGGGCTAGCAAGGCTAGGAAGAAAAGGCTCAGCTTGGAGGGCTGAGGATCGATTTGGAGGATCGAGGTTTGGTAAGTGAAGGATAGAGCAGTCTTGTATACTGGATGGTATTGGCTAGTAAGACTAGGAGGATTATGTGATGCCTTACTTGATGACTTATGTGATTACTTGATTTATGATTGACTAATTGTGCATGTTTGTGTATATGTTACAGACACATGGATTCTGCAGACACTGGTGGTTCAGGCACCACAGGCCCGAGGCCTATCGTTTCAGACGACATTGAGTCATCGGAGCACGAGGTTTACACGTCCGACTTCACTAGCACAGATGAGGACGACTTTCAGCCTTTTGCACTACCTGACGGTGCTGGCGAGCTCGCAGATGGTCCTATCGCAGGGGATCTACCCTTGGCACTGATCCCTGCTCCTATACCGCTGGCTGCGTACCCAGCTTATGATTTACCCATCGACGATGAGGAGGATGATATCGATATGTTTGATGAGGAGCCTTTCGAGGAGGATGCTCAGGGCGAGGCCCTTCCTGCTGCCGATCCCTTATTGATCGCAGACGCACCCGTCGCGGAGTCACCTGTTCACTCCCCAGTCGCGGACTCCTTTGAGTCTGTAGCTTCTGTACCCTCACATGCTCACAGTGTGCAGCACTTCTCTTATGGATTAGATCCCGATCATGCATCTTCTGTCGCCCCTATCCCCAGTTTCGCTTTTGACCATGATGATGAGGGGGATTCCGATCCTATCTTTCCCCCAGGGTTCGATCCTGACCGTGACTTAGAGTTTGTTCCGATGGACGAGTTGATGGAGGATCCAGCAGATCCTATTGACCCTTTCGATCCGGTTGATCCTGATTTCGATTTTGACATGGCGTTTGATGACTTTAAGCCTGCCATTGCTCCTGAGCAGGCAGCCGCTCTTGATCCTTTACCAGAGCATGACCCTGCGCATGCTGATGTACCTTTTGAGCCCATTGCTGATGATCACCACATAGATGTTCCTGTTGATCCCATTGGTCCCTTACCCATTGTTGCTGTACCAGTTGACCCCCCTTTCGAGCATTTGGCACCCGTTCACCCTGTTGTTGCTCCCATATTTGATCCCGTTCCCCTAGAGCCCGGACATGCACTGTTCGCGGCACATATGGATCCACCGGATGAGTCCGCACAGCACGGTTGGATACCGGCTGATGAGGATGTCCCACCATTCCCTCCACAGATTCCTGTTGCACCACATATTGACGTTTCATTTCAGGTTCCTATGTTTATACCTCCAGCAGGGCCTGGAGAGGGTTCTTCAGCTCACCCTGATGGGCATGTACCGATGCCCATGCCTTTCATGCCTCAGATTCCTTTTGTTCCACCCACTACAGCTCCTTTTGGTGTGGCACCCTTTGATCCCACACGTGAGCCACTGCTGTGGGCACCGTTTTCCCCTATGCCACCCACTGATCCATACCACAGGTTCCATGTGGGCCACACCATTGAGGATGTATTGATGTCGTTTGTATACCAGCATGAGTCGCATGAGCAGCGACTACAGGAGTTGGAGAGAGCCCATCTGCAGCCATGTCAGTGCCATGGCCGGGTACCCTCTCCGTTACAGCCGTTTCGACCTTTACCCCCTGACTATGCTGCTCATCTTACTACTTTGGAGCAGCAGATTGCTTCCATTATTCGCACACAGCAGGCGATGGAGGCGGACTGGTTACAGTTGCGCCGTTTGTTTTATACCCATTTTCCCCCTCCTCCACCACCATCTGCTTAGAGCTCATCGGTGCCACTTGGGTAGGCGAGGCGAGAAGGCGGCGATTGCTTTTTGACTGCACAACATTTTGGGGAGACTACGTTATGACTTGACTTTTGTTATGTACTTGATGTTGTATTGATACTGATGTAGCTTTTGACAGGGGTGATGTAGCCCCTAGTGATTGATGATTGTATGTATACACTTACGATGTGGTCTCATTTATATGGCAATCGCAGTTTTCTCACCATATTTGGATTCGCTTGATTACTTGCTTATACTTTATGACATGGGATGTTGTGTGATTGATATTTGTGATATGTGATAACATGAGATGTTATGTGATTATACTATTACTACCGTTATATACGTACACTATATTACGAACTGATTTACGTACTATAACAACGAAGCCTTACTATGGCCTAACCAACTTAAACCATCTTTTAGGAGATGCCGCCAAGACGCGAACCAAACATGCCAACAAATGAGGCAGAACTCCAGCAGATTATTGCTGCTGCCATAGCACAGTACGCAGCATCTCAGCCAGGAGCGAGCGGAAGTGTTAACCAAGGCAATAACAATCCACCTCACGGTAATACCACGCCATTCGAACCTACCATGAACTAGTTGGAGATTTTAGCGATGATGCTAATGCCAAACACATGTTTTAACATACGTGCAGGATGCACCTACAAGCAGTTCTTAGACTGCAAACCAGTTAACTTCGATGGCACAGGAGGTGCAGTTGCCTTTACCCGCTGGGCTGAGAAAACCGATTCTGTTTTACGCATGAGCAAGTGTGCAGGGGATCAGCAAGTCACATACATTTCAGGGCTGTTTCTAGATGGAGCCCTATCCTGGTGGAACCTACAAGTACAAACACTAGGCGAAGCTGCCGCCTACGCCCTGACTTGGGCCGAATTGAAAGAACTAATGCGCAAAAAGTACTGTTCACGCGCAGAAATTCAAAGGTTGGAGACTGAATTTTGGCACCTAAAGATGGATGGACCAAAGATTGCAGAATACGTCCAGAGGTTTCACGACTTATCTCAAGTGGTTCCTTACATGGTTACGCCAGAATACAAGCGAATCGAGCGCTTCATTTGGGGTTTGGCTCCCCAAATAATAAGCATGGTAACCTCCTCCAAACCAGCGACTATCACTGAAGCCATCGATTTGAGCGTGGCTCTCACCGAGGAGGCGATTCGTCTAAACAGGTTTGGTGATGTTAAGGCAAAGGAGAAAGAGACTCATGTTGAGTCGTCAGGAAGTAACAAAAGAAAGTTTTCGAACTTCAAACAAAGTGTTAGCGGTGATGGTAAGAGAGGAGCACCGAACACGCCAGCTCAGGGTACGACTGGCAGTGGAAGGAAAGGAAGGGGATATATGGGCACCCAGCCCAAGTGTAATGCCTGCCAGCGTCACCATTCCGGTCAATGTGGGCTAAAAACATGTGAAGCATGTGGGAAACGTGGACACTCGAAGGATACTTGTTGGGTCCCTGCCGGCCGCGGAGGCCAGGGAGGATATGGAAATAGGAATGATAACCGTGGTGGAAATGGAAACCGCCTACCAGGAAATTTTGGAGGAAACAGAAACCGAGGCAACAATGCAAACCAGGCTGGCAATGCCAACCAGAACAACACCCCAGCTGGAAATGGGGATGGAAACGGGCAGAGACTCGGATGCTATAACTGCGGGGAAATCGGGCATTTTAAGAAGAACTGCCCAACGTTGAATCAGGCCCGTGGTAGAGTGTTCCAACTAGAAGCCAGGGAAGCACGCCAAGATCCAAATGTTGTTACGGGTACGTTCCCTATCAATCAACGCTATGCATCCGTTTTATTTGATACTGGTGCCGATTATAGCTTCGTATCGTTAGAATTTAAGAATATGCTTGGGTTAGCTGCTAATAAGTTAGACATTCCCTACTCGATTGAATTAGCTAATGGAAAGTTAGTTGGAGCCGACGAAGTAATCAGAGGTTGTGTGATAGAATTGGGAGAACGCGAGTTTACTCTGGATCTACTACCAGTCCAATTGGGAAGCTTCGACGTGGTGGTAGGAATGGATTGGTTATCCGGAAACAAGGCTGAGATAGTATGTCACGAGAAAGTTGTTCGTATCCCAACTGATGATGGTGAGACAATTGTGGTTCACGGAGAGAAGCGTGACACACCGCTAAGATTTATCAGCTGCTTGAAAGCAAGGAAGTGTTTACAGAAAGGATGTGTTGCTTTTCTGGCACACATCGTAGACAAGAAGGCTGCTGAGCCAACAATCGAGGACATCCCTGTCGTAAGGGAGTATCCAGAAGTCTTCCCAGAAGACTTACCCGGACTGCCACCTCAGAGGCAAGTGGAGTTTCACATTGACTTAGTTCCAGGCGCCGCGCCTGTGGCTAAGGCACCGTACAGACTTGCTCCGTCTGAGATGCAGGAATTGTCGACACAACTTCAAGAGTTGTTAGACAAGGGTTTTATCCGACCAAGCTTCTCGCCTTGGGGAGCTCCGGTCTTGTTTGTTAAGAAGAAGGACGGAAGTTTCCGCATGTGTATTGACTACAGAGAATTGAACAAGCTGACGATCAAGAACAGGTATCCTCTGCCTAGAATCGACGATCTGTTCGATCAACTTCAAGGTTCAAGCTGTTACTCTAAGATCGATCTTCGATCTGGATACCATCAACTAAGGATACAGGGGGAAAGTATCCCGAAAACAGCCTTCCGAACTCGTTATGGACACTACGAGTTCCTCGTTATGCCATTTGGTTTGACAAACGCACCTGCAGTCTTTATGGACTTGATGAATAGGGTTTGCAAGCCATACTTAGACAAGTTCGTGATTGTATTCATCGACGACATCCTGATTTACTCGAAGACGAAGGCTGAACACGAACAACATCTTAGAACCATATTGGAGCTGCTAAAGCAAGAACAACTGTACGCCAAATTCTCCAAGTGCGAGTTTTGGCTACGCGAAGTCCAGTTTCTTGGACATGTGGTTAATGGGGATGGAATTCATGTTGATCCCACAAAGATCGAGGCAATCAAGAATTGGGAAACGCCTACAACGCCAACCGAGATTCGACAATTCTTGGGCTTGGCTGGCTACTATCGAAGGTTCATCGAGGATTTTTCGAAAATCGCTCAACCATTGACGCTCCTGACCCAGAAGGATAAGACGTTTGATTGGGGAATCAAACAGGACGAAGCGTTTCAGATATTGAAAGATAAGCTCTGCAACGCGCCAATCTTAGCTCTACCGGAAGGTACCGACGATTTTGTGGTATACTGCGACGCATCGCGTCAAGGATTGGGTTGTGTGTTGATGCAACGCCAAAAGGTCATTGCTTACGCATCACGCCAACTGAAAGTGCACGAAAAGAACTATACCACACACGATTTAGAGCTTGGCGCAGTGGTTTTTGCTTTAAAGATCTGGAGACACTACCTGTATGGTACGAAGTGCACAATTTTCACAGATCACAAGAGCCTACAACATATATTTAACCAGAAGGAGTTAAATATGAGGCAAAGACGATGGGTTGAATTGTTAAACGACTACGACTGCGAGATAAAGTATCATCCAGGGAAGGCGAATGTAGTCGCCGATGCCCTAAGTCGTAAAGAAAGAATCAAGCCCATAAGGGTTAGAGCTTTGGAAATGATTATACGAACCGATCTTTCCTTGCGCATTCGTGCTGCACAAAAGGAAGCTCTCAAGGAGGGAAACCTTGAGGAAGAATATCTCCGTGGAATGGAGAAGCTTTTGGTACCAAACGAGGAAGGAACGTTATGTTTTGAGAAAAGGATCTGGGTTCCTCTGTTTGGTGGATTAAGGGAAGTTATTTTCGATGAAGCGCACAAGTCACGGTACTCTATCCACCCTGGATCGGATAAGATGTACCAGGATCTCAAAAATTATTATTGGTGGCCTAGGATGAAAGGCGACGTTGCTGTTTACGTGAGCAAATGTTTAACGTGCGCTAAGGTCAAGGCGGAATACCAGAAGCCTTCGGGACTCCTGCAACAACCTGAGATTCCCAAGTGGAAATGGGAACAAATCTCAATGGATTTTGTTACGAAATTGCCAAGAACGCCAAGAGGCCATGATATGATTTGGGTAATAGTTGACCGCCTAACAAAATCCGCACACTTTCTGCCAATCAAGGAGAAAGACAGCACTAGTAAACTTGCGGAAATTTACTTGAGAGAGATCGTAGCACGTCATGTAGTACCTCTCTCGATCATCTCTATAGAGACGGAAGGTTTGTGTCAAGAATATGGCAATCCTTCCAAGAATCTTTTGGCTCACAATTGAATCTGAGCACCGCATTCCATCCGCAAACTGACGGCCAGAGCGAGCGAACGATACAAACTTTGGAAGACATGCTAAGGGCATGTGTTATGGATTTGGGAGGTAGCTGGGATAAACACTTACCTTTGGTCGAATTTTCATACAACAACAGCTACCACACCAGTATTGGTGTCGCGCCATTTGAAGCCCTATACGGACGCAAGTGCCGATCACCACTATGTTGGTCTGACGCAGGTGATAGGCAGCTTGCTGGTCCCGAAATCGTCCAAGAGACGACAGACAAGATCGCGCAAATTCTTAAACGCATCGAAGCCGCTCGCCACAGACAAAAGGCCTACGCGGATCCAAACCGGAAGCATGTGGACTTCCAAGTCGGAGAAATGGTGTTATTGAAAGTTTCACCCTGGAAGGGGGTGGCACGTTTTGGTAAGCGTGGGAAGTTAAATCCGCGCTACATCGGTCCTTTCAGAATTCTGGAAAGAATTGGAACTGTAGCATACAAGTTGGACCTACCTGCTGAACTGAATGGTGTTCACGATACATTTCATGTATCCAATTTAAAGAAAAGTCCAACTCAAGTTGACGTTGCCATTCCTACCGACGAGATTCATATTGACGACACGCTCCACTTCGTTGAAGAACCTGTCGAGGTCACAGACTGGAAAGTTAACAAGACCCGCCGGAGCAGTGTCAAACTCGTCAAAGTTCGTTGGAATGCCAGACATGGTCCTGAATTTACCTGGGAACGTGAGGACCGGATGAAAGAGAAATACCCCCACTTATTTCCTAAGAACTCTGCATCTACAAGCAGAACTTAAATTTCGGGACGAAATTTATTTAACGGGGGGAGAATGTGACAACCCGCACTAAACCAGGTATCCGTACGACTTAATTAATGATTAATTACTGCTAAATTACTGTGCTTAACTGAAATTTGCTGATAAACTGCTACCTGCATACTGATACATGCACTTACTTGCATCATACTTTATTTGCTGTCACTACACTATTTACATACTGAACCCTAGTGGCAAACTTGATGCACAAAAAGCACAGTAGCACTAAACGGATACACATTGAACATGCTGATATAACCAGCATCAGGCAAACACTGCCTCTAAGGCCTGTTAAGAGCCTCAAATATTTGGCTACACTGGTAGTGAGTGTAGGGTTATAAGGGTTGTGGAACTGCGTCTCTAGGAATAAGATACACTGATTGGAGGTGCCTAAAACGTACTTTAAATACAAAATTCTGCGCTTTATTATAGAACTCAGCATTTTAAATTGCTAATACAGTGCAAAAACACTTCAGAACGGTCCCGTATATTTTCCTAAGTACCGGGAATAATTTATGTTACAAAAATATACATAAAGGACCTTTATCGACATAATTAAACATTTTAACGGAGCGGTACTTAATCGTATAACCGGACATTACCCGGGACACTAAATTTTTGGCAGACACTTTGTTTTACTATTTATGACTACTAATGATCCCCGTATGCCATAACACCCGCTAAAAATAAAACCTACTAACTTACCATCCCACACTTGAGTTATAACTTATGGTTAGACTTTAGTTGAAAATTTTCAACTATACCCCCCCCCCCCAACCGAATTCAGCCTCAAGGGGACCCACCCCCATACTCCATATCCCCTAACATGATTTAATCTTATTATTTTATGTTGATATTGCTTGTTGAAGTTGCTAACATATGTGGAGGTGATGTTATAAGTAAGGCCATGTCTTACAAGTATCTTTTCACAAGATTACACCCCACTTTCACTCTCTCCTCTCTCTTGATCGGCTGCCCACAACCGAGCACCCCATCACCACCCTAAACAACATCATCTTCTTCCTTTCATTGTCCATTCAAAGCCTAGAAGTCATCCATGGAAGGTGCAACTTGAAGGCATTACAAGGGAGCATTGTTCTTGCTTGATTCTACATCTTTTCTCATCATTTTGACACAAGATTCTTCCCTAGCTAGAGGCTAGTAGTAAGTTTCTTCATGCTTGATCTCATCTTGTTCGAAATTTATGGCATTTAACATGTAGTGTTGTTGTTTAAATCACTAAATCACAAGAATATAAGAAAAATGTGAAAACATGAGTTATGAACATTAAATCTACATAAAAGTTTACTTGTGTATGATTTATGAAGTGGAATCTTGTCGGTTTAAGGGTTGGTTAACACATACTTGATATTTAAAAGTCGTTTTCTTGTTTAACCCGCTAATCGGACATTTATGACGCGATTTAATAACATCGAAATCACAAAACAGCATGCTGAGTCACTGTTTCAGCCGCCTTTAACAGGCTGTAAACGTACCTTAAAAACTCGAAAAACAGAATTTCAAAAGCCTAAATCGTGTCATTTCGAAAAACGAAGAAAATGGCGCTGGAATCATATTTTTCTGATGTCGGTTACTATTTTAAAAATCTGTTTCCGTGACAGCAGCTAGGGCTGTTTGTTACTGCAGAAAATTGGGCTGTGTGTTTTCGATCACAACCTAAAACCTGAACCGAACCAGCCCCTGAAACTTTTATCAAAGATGAACACAGATGTATTTGTGACCCTCAAACTGGATTTTCGATAAACGGACTTACGGGGAATTTTTGACGAATTTTTCCGTAAACTGTGATCAGAATGTGACAAGTCTGATCACAGTTAGGTAAACGATTTTCTATAAATTTTTGGTAATGAACCGGACCCCGAAATTTTTACACAATAATTTGTGGGTCGTTTATGACGTTCCATAAAAATCTGGGAATTTTTGGAAAGGGTTAAGTATTTTATTTAATCGCCCGAAAACAGTCTAGTTTTCACATATTTAAACTGAAAATAACAATGGTAGTATTTTGCGTGTTAAAACGTAAAGGTTGATTGATGATGATCATGAGTTGATTTCAAAAAGAAAATGATACGCTTGAAAGCGTGGCCACCTCCAGTTACAGAGGAAACTCTGGCGAAATTTTCTAAAAACCTAACACTTAGAATTATTTACACAACAAGTGTTAGAACTATTTTCGACATATTTTCGAAACATAAATTTCGCCATGACATTATTTACTAAATATTCGGAGGTGGGATTTTCACAAGGTTTAACGTGATGAATATATATATTGTCACAACACTGTTTATGATTAGTTTGTGAAATACATAAATATTATTTTTAGAAGTAAAAATAATATTTACAAGCGTTAATGATCCCAAAACTTTGCGAACGCTTTCACCATAACTATATAAGTTACACTGGTAATTACATTACCACACGATTGATAAAACGTAACTTACGCACATGTATTGTATCCCCCATCCTTGGGAAGGAGTTTAGCTACCAAGTATATACAAAAAGTAAACACGAAATAGTTGTCTAACTATTTCCCAAAAACATAAACTATAAAGCTAAGGCACGGCCGTCCGTCTAATAGAATTAGCACTTGTAGGTCGTCGCGCAGCTTTCTGATTCAGGGATACTTGGTAGAGACGCCTCACAGTGAGTTCATGTCCCCCTTTTCTCTAACTGTTTTCAGTTTTCTTAACTGCGGGGGTGAAATACATGTTACTTTGTTTACAAGTACTAATATACACGGTATGAATAACGTAAGGAGGTTTAGATCATGTGAATGGGTAGTTAGAACACCGAGGGACTCGAGCGGTAGATCTATCTGGGTGTAGCGAGCCCAGCTCTAGGCCCAACAGAACGGACCTCTCGGAGGACCAACAGAACGGACCTGGAGTGACTTGGTACCCAACGCAAAAATCGGCTAGGGTGTAGTCTTCCTACTTGCATTTCACAACATGCTAATGGCCTTGCAAACCATTGGTGATCACAAGTCCTCTTACACTGCTACATACCAGGAAACTTTTATACTTACAAGTGTTTTACTTACTCACTTGCACATGAACTCGCTCAACATTATTGTTGATTTTTCAACTCACATGTATTTCAGGAAATTAAACGGATCTGGCACGGTATGGAACGTTTTCCGCTGCACTTGTCATGGAGTCATCAGGGTTTAGGGGATGTGTCTCTTTCCTGGACAAGACACAGTCCTTAAACCACGTTTATGTTATGTTTTAGTTTGTAATGTTGTTGAACAAGGTTATGGTTGTTGGTTACAACAATGGTACTGTATTTTGTTTTCAAAACTTAATGGATGACTTGCATGGTTTTTAATTCATATAGCTTGTTATGGTTAAGCTATGGTATTAAGAAGTCACACCAAAATTTACCACGCTTCCGCAAAGCCAGGGTGTGACAGTCTTAGTCTTAGTCTCTTGCACGAAATCTGCGACATAGTCAGGCAAGGCTCGGATATACTTCTTGATCGCCATGTCTGAGGTTTTGAATTGGTCAGGACAGATGATGTTGAGCTGTTTGAAGCGAGCGGTGAGGGCAGCATTTTCACCTTCCTTCTGCTTTATGTGCCAGAATTCATCTTATAACTTTTGGCGCTCATGAGGAGGGCATAATTCTTCCAGCATGACCTCCTTGAGTTCATCCCACGACAAACCGTAGGCTGCATCGTTTCCCCGCTTGTTTTTCTCAGCCGTCCACCAGTCTAATGCGCGGGACTGGAAGACGCCGGTAGCATTCAGAGTGCGGAGTTCGTCTGGGCAACCACTCTGTCGTAGAGTGACCTCAATGGAATCAAACCATTGGAATAATGTAGTAGGACCTTCCTCGCCAATGAATTCCTTTGGCCCACAAGACTTGAACTGTTTGAAGTGGAAGGGAGCTTTGGTAGTAGCTTTAGGAGCTTCGGTTCTCGACTCCTCAGATGATTTGCTGACGTTCTCGTAGACGTCACTCACGGCTTTTGCTACTTGTTTAGCGATGATAGCAGCAAGACGTTTGTCTCTCGTTTCTTGACGAGAAAGTGGTGTGTGACGGGATCCAGATGACATTTTCTGCAATAGACATCGTCACAGGACTCAACACATCATAATCGAATCTCACCTCACACGTCTACTACTTACTAAAGCCTGCAATAGACATCGTCACAGGACTCAACACATCATAATCGAATCTCACCTCACACGTCTACTACTTACTAAAGCCTAGGAACACGCAATGTAACACGCATCACATAAACACATAGGCACATCATCACAGATTCATATAAACACAGAAACACATAAGAACGTAAGCACGTAGAGCACATAATCCACAAAAGCACATAAGCACGAATTCACAAGATGCAGTCAGAATACAGAAACCTATCCTTCACAGTCTGCGAGCGTTCGAATATAGCGATCGCATTTAATATATCGAGTCGGGTAGTATAAGTGTATAACGTAGCATAAAGTCGTCCGTAGTTCAGCGATTCGTTAACGTGCGGTAGTGTGTTGTCTGACTATCGGAAGCAAAAAGGCGTTAGATCGAAACCAGTGATACCTCAAAACGCTAACAAATAAACATAACCCACATAAATCATATAAAATTGACGAATCATCAGAGTCAGCAGTTGCGGGCTCAGAATTGAAACACATGAAAATCGAGAAATAGATCGTCTGCGGCTATTAGACATCGACTAACCAAAGTGGTTCGACTATTCACAAGGACTTGTTGTGCACACTTAACCTACCGGCAGTGCCTTTGCCTCAATTCTTGGGCATTGGGCACACATTCCGTTAGTCATATCGTGACTTCAGGTCGTTGGAGTCCGTCGAGGCTTTGGTGAGAATTTTGTAAAATTGGCAGAACAAGTCGTCAAGGTTAGGGTTTCACCCCTAGCTTAACAACTTCGCTCCTGTTTTGATAAAATAGAGGAGATTATTCATCAAAATACTGATTTCACTCCTGATTTGGCATAATTCTCCTCGTTTGTAGATGAAATACGGGTCGATTAGCAATTTCAGTCGAGAGTTTGCGGTTTTCACACCTAATCTTGACTTAGTTACTCTTTCATAGTTGAAAATTCGAGTGTAGTGATAGTGTAGTGTAAGCTAGAATAGCGAGAGATAGCAGTAAGCTCATACATAATCCCTAACGGATATGCACAAGTCGGTCTGTCGGTTCCTAACTATAGACTAGGTCTCTAAGACATCGACCCGGACTAGGTCGTGTCTTGCCTAATTCCCTATAGTTATGGCTCTGATACCAATCTGTCACACCCCAACCGATGGCGGAAACATCGGGGCATGACACTGAGCGAAACAGATTGTCCAGAAGTTTCCATAACAATTATCATTACCAATCAATTTAAATTAACATGTCCCATACCATGTCTCAAAAGGTAAAAAAATTATTTCAGACAAAATCTAGGCAAATAGTCTATTCCGATAACTCAGATTTTCAAATAGAGCAATTGTTTATCTGCTTCTAGAGACCCCTGATTCAATTTGTACAGACAACTATTTGTTGGCCTCTAGAGCCTTATTCTAGCTTCGATTTCCTACCAGATGTGCATCCTAAGCACCTGTTACATACGTTAAAATAAAGTCAATACATATAATGTAAAGGTGAGCATACAAGTTTGATAATAGCATATAGTTCGAATTCATTTACGCATAACCAGCACGTACACATAGTGAAATGAAGCATGTTAGTGATCGACATAGATCCATCGATACCAATGACTGCGGGTTGACTGCCAGAGGCAGTTCGCAATACATGATTACCACCGTAATCCATGCAAGTAATTGTCCTTAACAACCCCTGCGAACAGGTGCTGAGTCCAAACGCTAAGGCAGGTAGACAACATTCCATGTGTAAACATAACAAACAAGCATTCATAAGCCACGTATAACATGCATTAACGGTTAGCGTTCAAATAGTATTGAGTAGTGTGTTTGATGTGATTTGAATAGTTGTAACGTATGTAACACCCAAAAGTGCATCAAGCAAAAAGGGATCGAGTATACTCACAGCGGTTGATGGATTGAAGGGAGCGCTTAGCGAGCAAAGTTAGCCTGAATGGATTGGTAGTATAATGATAAGTAATGCGTAAAACGGAAACAAGTATGAGTGGATCGGATAGCTGGTTGATCGGTTGGTAGTCCGATCGGACGGCTGGCCGTGCGGTTGACAGTCCATTCTGACAGTTGTCCGGTCGGTCGGTAGTCCGATCGGATGGCTGTTCGAGTGGATTGTTTCTTCCTTTGAGTAGGATGTGTTTGTGTATGATGGCTTGACTTTGAAGTTTTCGTTGTAGCATTTTGAAAATATTGAAGTATCTTTACTTTTCGGGTCGGTCGATCGGATGGTCGTTCGATCGGCCGATAATCCGATCGGTTAGTACTTCAGCGAAGAACAAGTTCTCAGCAAAATGGCACTCGATCGGACAGTAGTTCGATCGGGTGGCATTCCTAGTGCATTGAACATGTTGAAAATCGATTAAGTATTTAAAGCCAAGTATCTCATGATCTGAAGAGTAATCCAATCGGACGGTAGTCCGATCGGACAACAGTTCGTTCAATACTTAAACTTCAAATAAGTTGACTAAGTGTGGGACCCATGTGCTAGCCGATCGGCTGGCCAGTCGTTCGGCTGTCTGTCCGTTCGGCTGGCTGTCCGTTCGGACAGCAGTCCGATCGGGCAGTACCCTGTCCTGGTCGGCATGTTCGTCTAACACTTGGTTGTTTTGTTTGTTTGTCGTTTTATCGAAGTATTTTGACAACGAGTCAAACAATAGAGACCTCGTCCTTACTTGGTTCTCCTGATCAGACAGGAATCACCCAAATTTGGTTGGTGAACGGTTCGGGACGCTGTTTAATGTTTAACCCGTAATCGGTGAACCTCGTGGATAGAATCCGGATCTTGAGCCACACAACCACCAGAATGAGTAGTAAGTCGGCACAAGCCCCGTTTCTATCGGTTTTGAAGGTATTGAGTGTAAAAGAGTTGAAAGAAAGTTGGAAAACCATCTTTCAATCCTTTTTACCGTGAATATATTTAGATCTATGAAAGATCTTTATTTGTTTATGTGGAAATCAGTTAGATCCAAGTTATTCTTGGTGGACTGAGGTCAAAACATGAAGTTCTTCAAGAACACATGATGACGTCATCCTGGAATACCTTGAATCTTGATGATTTCACGGTTAAAAGTTAAGATTTAAAAGATAGAAAGGTGTAGGAGTGCGTGTAGATCAAGAAAGTACAAGATTTAGGACGAGATCTTACCGGAATCGCGAGAAATCTGAAGAAAAGTAAGGAACACGAGCTGGTCGGACAGAGGGTTTCCAAAAGTGGAAATGATGACAATGACAGGGGTATTTATAGGCTTCCAAATGAGGAAAGTGTTGGCCGATCATCCAGGCAGCTCGATCGGACAGCCTGTCCTATCGGATGACAGTCCGATCGGCCGGCTGGTCGATCGGCTGATCGATCAGTTGCCTGACACCTGGACACTTTCAAGCGAAATCAGGACATCTATATATACCTTCTGAGCGAAATCATTTGTAACGCTCTTCATTCCGGTACCGAAGTGCTGCCGACGTGTCGTTTGATCTGTACTGCTTTTATAATCAATAAACAAGACGATTAATAGTGAAACAAGCTGTTTTCGAAGTCTGTTTCTTAGTATCCGCCTCTGAAACAGACAAGAACCCTTCTGATTGACTCGTTTGGGTCACAACTCGATCCTACAAGTGGTATCAGAGCTCAGGAAGAAGAGTTCTTGCCAAAACAGCCTCATTTTCTGACTTCTACACCTTCTTTTTGAAATTGAACAAGTTTTCACAGTCAAAAAGTTCTAAATTTCACATATTAAGTGCGAAATTGTGTTTTAAGTAATCCTTGAGAGTTTTGGACCTAAAATCAGATTAAAACTTCATCAAATTCTTAATTTCGCTTGAAAACAGATCGCAAAAATGACGTCAGCAGCATTTCAAGCGAAATCAGAAGGTTGATTTCGCTTGAAAAAGTGGTTCCGCTTGAAAATTTGTTCTTATTTCGCTTGAGTTCGTTATTTCGCTCGATAATAAACCTGATTTCACTTCAGGGGTGATTTCGCTTCAATAGTTGTTTCGCTTGAGGGGTTAATTTCGCTTCAAGTCTGATTTCGCTTCAGGACTTGATTCCGCTTGAGTGTGGTATTTCGCTTGAACTTGAGTTTTTGTGAAAAAATTTTCCGAAACATGGACGAGGATTTCTACAATGCATTCGCTACACCAATTGCACCTGTTACTGCTGCTGAAACCGTGTATAATGAGAATGAGACAGGAACTTATCAGAAACCGCCAAAGCTCATGTACATTGAAGATTTTCAAGGATGGAAAAATCGATTCGAGAACTGGGTGCAAGCTTACAAATTTGATGCATGGTGTTCATTGTTGAAAGATTATGAGAAACCAAAGAATGAACGGGGGATTGAAAAAGCTATTGTTGACTATTCAGAGGGTGACAAGTTGAAATTTACAAGTGAGAAAATGATGATAAGTATTCTTCAACAAGCAATAAAAGAACATATCTTTGTTTTGCTTCAACATAATGGTACAGCTAGATCAATTTGGGAGGCATTGATTCAGAAATTCAGAGGAAGTGCAGATATGATAAAAAACAAAAAGGCATTGTTGAAGAAATCATTTGGTATGTTTTCAGCTTTTGATCATGAAACAACTAAGCAGACTATTGATAGATACTGTCATTTGGTGTTGGAAATGGGAAGATTGGATATTAAGAAAGAGGATGATGAGTGGGTCGATAAACTAGCTGAAGTGTTACCACAGCATAAGTGGGGAACTTATTTGATGATTGTGAAACTCATGAGGAAGTCTGAGAGTATGAATTTAGCACAGTTCATTCAGAAAATTGAAGAGCAGGAATTGGATATTCAGAAAACTGCAATTATGACGAATCCAAATGCTCAACAAGAAGTCAGTTTGTATTACAGAGGGAACAAGTTTGAGGCTACCCCCAGCTCTAGTCCAAAGATTCAAACTGGCTTTAGTGCTGACAGCTCGTCTGGAACAAAGGGTAATAATGTGACACAAAGCGGTGGATCTTCATCTTCATATTCAAGTTTTGATCCAAATCATACAACATCAAGTACTCAAAGACAGAACTCAACAAATCTTCAATGCAATGTCACTTTGAACATTCAAAATGGTCAGGATTTGTCTCCAAAAATAGCCAAGCAACACATGGCATCACTCGTTGCTATGTTGGAATCTTATGAAGGTTTGATTGCTGGCAAGATTGGAAATCCAATGCTTATAAAAGAAGATTATGACCAAATTGATGCAGAAGAACTTGAGTTGATGGATGTGAAGTGGTGTTTAGCCAGTGCTTGTAGGAGGGCAGAAAAGTTTCAACAAATTACTGGTAGAGATGAGTTTCGAGGAATGGCTACTTCTCCATTAGGCTTTGACAAATCAAAAGTTACATGTTTCCGGTGTAAAGGAAAGGGACATTTTAAACGAGAGTGTAAAAACCAAGAAGGAACCGAGAATCAAGAAAAGAACAATTATTATCAGAAATCAATTTTCCATCAGATTGCTCAACAACCGCAAACTGCACCTGCTCGTGCTATTGAAGATGGAAAGAAGAAAGCTTTACTTATTCATCAAGATGATGAAAAAGTTGTAGAGGGATTTAGTTGGGACAAATACTTACCTGGTTCAGCTCTTGTTGCTAGAATTCTGCGTGAAGATGAAACTAGTCAGAAAAGAATTCCGATTTTTCCAGATATTGGAAGTGATATTGATACTGATGATGAAGAAGAACATCTTAATAAAGCTAGAAAAGGCTTAGATCCTAACAACTTTAATTTCTTTTTTGCAGATAAAATGGAAATGCTGAATCAGAAGAAGATTGCTAGATTGAGGAGAGAGCTGGAAGCAACAAAAATTCTCGCTGATGAAAAAGAAAAGACAGAAGCTGGAGAAGCTAGTGTTGAACCAGGAACTGAGAAAGTAGTTGAAAAAATAGTCGAAGTTGAGAAAATTGTTGAAGTAGAAAAAATTGTTGAAATAGAGAAAATCGTCGAAATAGAAAAAATTGTTGAAGTTGAGAAACTCGTTGAAGTTGAAAAGACTGTCGAGGTTGAAAAGATAGTTGAAAAAATGGTTGAAGTTGAAAAACCATGTTTGAAGTGTTTAGAATCTTGCAAAGTTTGTGAGGAGAAAGATAAGAAGATTGCTGATTTGGAAAAGATTAAAGAAGATTTACTGTCTGATGTGAAATATGTGAAGGAGTCATATGATGTGCTGAACAAAACAGTTGATAGTTTGAAAAGGACAAATTCAGAGATTGAAAATGCAATGACAAAAATGAGCGCAACATTAATGACAAAGCAAAGCATCATCTATGAGTACATCGAAGACTGTGCTAAACTGAAACAGGAGTTAGAACTTGAGAAGATTGAAAGTGAAAGGATTAAACGATTGTTGTTGAGTTATACAACATGTGATTATTTGATTGATCGTGTTTATCCTACTGTTGCAGGTCTTGAAGCATTCATGGAGAAAAAGACTGAAGATACTGATACTGGTAAGAAACAAAGTGTCAAGTATAACAGATGTCCGCCCCCGATCCATGAAAGTTATTCTCCCAGGAATCCTAACGAAGAGCGTTTAAAAAAGGTAGTCAACATCAAGTTAAAGTCTGAAATCATTGATGAATTACCAGACAATATTGAAGTTACATTCACAGCGTCTGACACTGATCATGAGTCTGAGTTATTAAAGAAAGTGGTCGATCAGGTGTTAGATATGGATGAAGAGTCAAAACTGGAGTCTAAGTATGAAAGTTCAAGTTCGTCAGAAAAGAGTCCGAGTTCAACGGTTAAAAGGGTTTACAATAAAGAATTCATGTTGTCAAAATCTAATTTGAATGATGGATTAATCAAAGTGGCTTATACTTTGAATGATTCAGACAAATTATATTCTGATGAGGAATTTCCAATAAGAAGTGTCAAAACTGAAATGATCAAACAGGTTTTCAAATTAACAGAAATTAATATTTCAGAAATAAAAGATTTAAATCTTAATGAAAAACCTAAAAAGTACACTTCAAGAGTTCAACAGAGATTGAACAAGAAAAAGGGTTACGGTTCTGGTTATGGTTCTCAAAAGAAACCAAACCATAACAGTAATTTCAAAAAGAAAGGTCTTGGTTTTAATTCTTCAGAAAATTATAAAAATGAGAAAAATTATAAACCAAAAACAACATTTGTTGCAGGAGGAAGTTCTGAAGATGAGCAGAAGAAACCATTCTGGAAACAGTCAAACCAAGAGTTTCTTGCTGAGGTAAAGAGGAATGTGAAGAAGTTTGCTCAAAGAGTTGACAGAAGAACTTGCTTTAAGTGCCAAAAAGTTGGACATATTGCTTGGAATTGCCAACAGTCCAATAACACAAAACAGGAAGTTACTTCTAACTCAAAACTGAAAGAAAAACTTGTCTTTGAGAAGAAACAATCAACTGAGAAATCGAAAGTGTTTGAAAATTCAACTTCCGAAGAAGGTGAAAGTTCAAAACGTTTTTACAAAAGAAGAGTTGATTTAAACAAACAAAAATGGGTTGTAAAATCTGAAAGAAGTTCTGATAATGAATCTGATTCCATAAAATCAGAGGAGTCATGTATTGAGAAAAAGGTTGATAATTCCGTTCCTGAGTTGAACGAGGAAAATTTTCCGCCATTGTCGAAAGATAATCTAAAATCAAAAGGTAGATTTGAGATATCAGGTCAATTCTTTGCTGATAAGAAAGAATTTGATGGTGAAAAGGCGTTTAATGGAAAAGTTAAACATATTTTCGGGAAGATGGTTGATGGGAAGGTTAAAAGTGCAAAAGATTTTTATAAATCAAATTGTTGGTGGGATAGGTGTGTACCAACATCACCCAAGGCTGGTCAGGCTTGGGTGACAGCATTTTCACCATAAATTCCTGACTTGTCGGAGCTCCCAGGTTTGTAAGAGTGGAGCAGGAATCGGCATCATTCTTGAATAGATTGGTTGATAAATCTGTAGGTGATATCTTTAAATTGTTATATGTTGATTTACAAATGGTATGGTTGGTGAGTGAACCTACAGGTGGTTGAAGAAGGTTTTCACTTACAAATGGTAAATCAAGGACATTAAATTGTACTTGTTTTTCCTACATATGATTGAGAAACAATGTGATGAACCCCAATTTTACAAGTTATAAAATCAACAAAACTTATTTTCCGGAAAAACCATTTGATTAAAACAAACTTAAGTGTTTTGAAATCACAATGGGAAAATAGTTTGTTGTGAGGGGGAGTTCTGATTGTTTATGCCAAGTGGATGGCGAATTGAAGTGATTTGATATAAGTTGTCATTTACTTGTACAGTTTCTTTTCAAATTTCCTAAAATGTGTTTGCATTTTAGGGGGACTAAGAAATTTTCAGAAAATCCAAAAACATTTGAAAATTTGAAAAAGGTCAAAAACATGATAAAATCAAAAATGAGTTTTGTTGTATAAAAGAGGAAATGATAGTACATCAGTGGACGATCACGGCATGCTAAAGAAATGGAAAGTTAAATAGTGATAAACGGTCTCACTGATGATATGCCAGTAGGTTTTTGCACATTTAGTAGATTGTGACGAGATATAAACCTAAAATTCAAACTTGCTTATTTCGTGGGTAACATCTCTCGGATATATGGGTAACCCCCGAAATCTTGTTTGAAAGATCCCTCTTTCTGAGATACTAGGTCTTTATACTTAGTGATATCTGGGGTATTATCCTGGGACTTCTGATAATGCGGAAGCAATGGCCTAGTCCCCGGAGAATACTTTACGCTTGCTTGAAATATAGCACCCCCCCCCCTCAGCATAAAAATGATGAAACATTGCAAAATGCAAATCATGTGCTGTTGTAAAAAAGATCCTCTAAAGGGGAAGTTCTCTCTGCTGAACGGAAGTTCTGACCTGAGCTCTCACGGTTTTCGCAATTTAACCCCTTACAGATATCATCTAGGTATACTCACCTGTAAAACTGAATATTGGGATCTGGATACAGGAGTATATTCTGAGATGGGACACGCGAATAAGTTTAAGTCTCTAAAACATTAATCTCGTATCTCGAAACAGTTGAACTTTGTGTGAGAATTTAAGTGGATCAGTATACTGACAATCTAAGTGAATCGTTTAGAACTTAATATGTTAAAAGCTTAACGGTGTTGGTGATTTGTCTCAAAAACTGATATGATCCTCTTATACAAGCTCACAAAAATATCGTATGTAAATATTTCTTTACTGCATTTCAATTCTGTTATGTCAAAAATCCAAAAAGATTTTTGGTGTGTTTTAGCATAATTTTTTTAAAAAATTCAAAAAGATTTTAGACGACTGATGTTGAAAAGCTGATTTTCAAAATTCCGAGTGCTAAACATGACGAACAGGTTTGGGAAAGTTTGTTTGAAGATGCTTGAAAAGAAAAATGATATACATCTAAGTGGTTCATCAGTGACTTATATGATAAATTTTGTATTTGATACTTGAAAATGTTGTGTTAAGTTTGTATCTTCATTTGGTTAGCAGGGTTTCTAAGTTTGTTATATCTTATCTTTTATGAAACTTATGTTTTGGGTAGAGGATTTGCAGGAGAGCCAGGTTGCGATGCTTAAACCTGAAAATAGCCAGACTACGATCACAGCACAAGTTGAGGGGGAGTCTGAATGACAAAAATCCAGGTTCTGATCCTGAGATTTCTGATGCTGATGAACTTAAGATATCAAGAGAAGCTGATAGGAGTAGAGCCAGGGTTTGTTACTAGGCAATACTAGAGAAAGAAGAAATTGGAGTAATGCAAGAGCCAGATCAAGATTCTGAAAGACCAAAGACTGATAAAGACTGAAGACGTTGAAGACTCGACACTTAAGACTCGTCAACATCCGAGGGGGAGTCTGTTGGTGCATACGTCTATCGACTTCGTCTTGTATCGAGTCTAGTATTAGAATTGTTAGATCAGGGTGCGTTGTACGAGAAAATAGGAGGTTTTAGGGTATGTTTAAGCTGATTTCGCTTGAATGACCTTATTTCGCTTGAAATGTCAATTGTCACTTTCAAGCAAAATCAAGTGTGTTGATTTCGCTTGAACTGACATGTCACACCCCCAAAATCCACATGCGGAGTATCACCGCTTGGAGGCGTGACTGACCAGGATCAAGCCACCAATCATATTGAACATATAAGTAAATACCAAAAATCATTCATCAATACGAAAGGTGTTTTCAAAACCAAACATCAACAAGTGTGTAGCGGAAGCATAAGTATGTAAACCCAATGTAAATAGTAAATTCAAATGTTTAGATAGATAACATGGCATCATCGATCCATGTCCCACAACGACCTGCTCCTCCCTGTGCAAGCTCCATATGTACCTAAGGTCCTGCAAGGCATGCAGCAGAGAGTCAACAACTAGTTGAGCGAGTTCACAGTTAATAGTTCAGTAATAGTATAGCGTGAGTAGTAGTATGTTCGTTCGTTACAAAGTATCGTACTATTTCCCATCGCGGCCCTCTAGGCAGGTGTGCGAAGATATTGGGGAATGTTTTCCCAAGTATTCTAGACTAGGTTTATTTGTATCGCGGCCTCCCCAGGCAGGTGTGCGAAGATTTGTAAATTTAGTTCGCGGCCATCATATGGCAGGTGTGCGAAGTCAGTCATAATATCGCGGCCAATCCTTGGCAGGTGTGCGAAGATCGTTCAATAAGTGTTACTAGTCTAGCAGTAGGTTCTAGCATCTATGTATGTACAGTAAATCATCAAATCCCCATTCCCACCCGGGAACCCCATGCCTTGGCTTGTGTGAACTCACCTTGGGTTTGCTCGGTATGCTAAGTATGTGCTCAAAGTAAAATCAATCACGTCCTAGAGTATGCACGTATACATAATCAGTTTGTGTTCAAGTTGTTCACGTATAACATGTAGCACGTATTCACAGTCGTATACAAGATGGTTACACTTAACAGCAGTTAAATATTTCAGTTGACACTTAACAGAATTAACTCAAGTTACTGTGCAGATTAACTGTTCGGCGAAACACACATAATGGCGAAACACATAAGTTGGCGAAACACACTTTCGGTGAAACACAAATTGACGAAACACATTCCGTTTCGTCGTGACCTCATTTGGCGAAACAGGATTCTAATTCGTCGATGACTCTGGGCGAAACACATTCTGTTTCGCCGAGAGTCCTGTTTCGTCGGATGTCTGTTTCGCAGACATCAGTTACAGCAGATGCGAATAACACATAAACCCTAATCATTCTAGCAGCCGTCATCAATAACAGAAATCATACGAAGATTAATGTGCATATCGAATCATCATAAATCAATCATCCAAGAGTCATTGTCAAGCATAAACCCTAGTTTATGTGTATAACATATCAACATACAACATCATATCATTGCACCCTATCAAGATACTAACTTGTATTCATAATCAGAACATAATAACAATATCCAGAACCGAGCACTCGATTGTATTAAGTTTCGCATAGCATTTTATATAAATCCTACTACATCATACATATCAAAATCTATAACATCATAATCATACTCTTATCACAGCAGTAACACACATCAATCATATACGCAAGCAAGAATCGTGATATAACAGAAACATGGAATCGACTAACAAACACACACTAACCGATTCAAGATGAAGAAACAAGGATTCGAGAGCTAGGTATGATGGTGAACAATGGTTGTTGCCGTCGCACAGAAGAGAGAGAGTTCTAGGGTTTTTCTGATTGCCTAACTTGTGAAACTGAACCCGTTTCACGTAAATATTTGCGAAATAACATTCTGGGCCGTACTGGGCCTTCGGCGAAACTGGGCTCGGCGAAACAGCCTGTTTCGTCGAGAAGGTGTTGACGAAACTGATCTGTTTCGTCGAGATCGATCTTGGCGAATCTCACTTGTGTTTCGTCGGATTCTTATATGGTTTAACAGTTTAAGTTTTTCAAATAGCATACATGTTACACAATCACACAAAACCATGCAAACACACTACATTTTATCATATCATAGCTATATAGTCAAAGTCAACGTGCATTAAATGCGAATAGAGAATGTCGGAATTACGGGTTGTCACATTATCCCCAACTTGAAAGAAATTTCGTCCCGAAATTTAGCATGCAGTTACTGAGGAAGCTAGTAGTGTGACGTTGTTTACCTGTATTGTATCGCGGCTCTCCGAGCAGGTTTGCGAAGATTACTGGTTTTCTTGGGGTGTCACATTATCCCCCCGTTGATTTGGAATTTCGTCCCGAAATTCTGCATTGGTAGCTTCAGCCTCAGTAGTAGTTGCTTGGTTTCCGAATAACTGGGGATATTTGAGTTCCATTTGATCTTCACGCTCCCAGGTGAACTCTGGGCCGCGGCGGGAGTTCCAACGAACTCGTACAAGAGGGATTCTCGTGTTCTTGAGGACCTTAACATCCCGGTCCGTGATTTCAACAGGTTCCTCGACGAAGTGCAACCGTTCGTCGATAGTGAGTTCCTTCAAGGGAACTATGTGGGTCTCATCTGACGTACACTTCTTCATATTCGACACGTGAAAGACGTTGTGAACTGCACTGAGTTCAGGTGGTAAGTTCAATCTGTAGGCCACTTTGCCTATTTTCTCTGTAACTTCGAAAGGTCCAACATATCGTGGATTTAGTTTTCCGCGTTTGCCAAAACGAACCACACCCTTCCAGGGTGAAACTTTGAGTAGCACTCGATCCCCAACTTGGAACTCGAGTGGTTTCCTGTCTAAGTCAGCGTATGCTTTCTGACGGTCGCGTGCTGCCGCCATGCGTTGTCGTATTTGTGCAATCTTTTCTGTAGTATCGACTACCATTTCTGGACCTGTGATCTGACTCTCACCCACCTCTGCCCAACAAAGAGGTGATCGGCATTTACGCCCGTACAATGCCTCGAATGGAGCAGCTTTAATGCTTGTGTGGTAGCTGTTGTTATACGAGAATTCCACAAGTGGCAGATGTTTTTCCCAACCATTGCCAAAGTCGATTACGCACGCTCGAAGCATGTCTTCTAGGGTTTGAATAGTGCGCTCAGACTGCCCATCTGTCTGAGGATGATAAGCTGTGCTCATGTCTAAACGAGAGCCAAAAGATTTGTGCATTGCTTGCCACAGTTCTGAAGTAAAACGTGCGTCACGATCAGAGATAATAGAGGTTGGCACCCCGTGCCTCGAAACCACTTCTTTTAAATAGATGTCTGCTAAGGTAGAGAACTTGTCTGTTTCTTTGATAGCTAAGAAGTGAGCAGACTTTGTGAGTTGATCCACGATCACCCAAATAGTATCATTTCCGCGCTGAGAGCTAGGTAAGCCTGTAACAAAATCCATGGAAATTTGTTCCCATTTCCATTGTGGTATCTCAGGTTGTTGAAGTGGACCTGATGGTTTCTGGTATTCGGCTTTGACTCTTGCACAAGTCAGGCACTTGCTAACGTATGTTGCTATGTGGGCCTTCATGCTAGGCCACCAGTATGTAGTTTTGATATCGTGGTACATTTTATCCGAACCTAGATGTACCGAGTAGCGAGACTTATGAGCTTCATCCATTACAAGCTCGCGCAGGTTACCATAAAGTGGGACCCAAATGCGTCCCGTTACGTAATAAGCACCATCTTCCTTCTGTTCTAAGCGTTGCCTTGAGCCACGTAGGGCTTCAGCCCTGACATTTTCTGGTTTCAATGCTTCTACCTGAGCATCTCGTATCTGAGAAGGAAGACTAGACTGTATAGTGAGTTGTAAAGCTCGCACGCGCTTAGGCGCGGTGTCCTTTCGACTGAGGGCGTCAGCCACAACGTTGGCTTTGCCTGGGTGATACCTGATTGAGCATTCGTAGTCATTTAACAGTTCAACCCATCGTCGCTGTCGCATATTCAGTTCTTTCTGTTTGAAGATATGTTCGAGGCTTCTGTGATCAGTGTAGATTGCGCACTTGGTACCATACAACTAATGTCGCCATATCTTAAGTGCAAAAACAACCGCTCCCAGCTCTAGATCGTGTGTCGTATAATTCCGTTCGTGAATCTTAAGTTGGCGCGAAGCATAAGCAATAACTTTATCCCTCTGCATCAATACACATCCAAGACCTTGGATAGATGCGTCGCAGTAGACTACGAAATCGTCCGTGCCTTCAGGCAGTGAGAGGATAGGTGCGCTACAGAGTCTATCCTTTAAGTGTTGAAATGCTGTTTCCTGTGCATTACTCCAACGGTAAACAACACCTTTCTGTGTCAGTAGTGTAAGCGGCTGAGCAATCTTTGAGAAGTCTTTGATGAACCTTCTGTAGTAACCCGCCAAACCCAAGAATTGGCGTATTTCAGTTGGTGTACGAGGCGCAGGCCAATTCTTGATCGAATCTACCTTGGATGGATCGACATGGATCCCATCCTTGTTTACCACGTGGCCTAAGAAATGGACTTCACGAAGCCAGAAGTCACATTTGGAAAACTTAGCGTATAGCTGTTCCGTTCGTAGAAGTTCCAGTATAAGTCGTAAGTGCTGCTCGTGTTCCTCCCGACTCTTTGAATAGATCAGGATGTCGTCGATGAAAACAATGACGAACTTGTCGAGATAGGGTTTGCACACCCTGTTCATAAGATCCATAAATACGGCAGGCGCGTTCGTTAGCCCGAATGGCATGACCATAAACTCGTAGTGGCCGTAGCGAGTTCTAAATGCTGTTTTAGAGACGTCCTCATCCCGGACTCTCAGCTGATGGTACCCTGACCTTAAGTCTATCTTGGAGTAGTAGCTCGACCCTTGCAGCTGGTCGAATAAATCATCTATGCGCGGAAGAGGGTAACGATTCTTGATCGTCACCTTGTTGAGTTCACGGTAGTCTATACACATCCTGAACGTACCGTCTTTCTTCTTTACGAATAACACTGGAGCTCCCCAGGGCGAAGAGCTAGGACGTATAAAACCCTTTTCCAAGAGTTCTTGTAGCTGCTTTGACAGTTCTTCTAATTCAGTTGGAGCTAGACGATAAGGTGCTCGAGCTATGGGTGCTGCTCCTGGAGCGAGCTCAATCTGAAATTCGACTTGACGATGAGGCGGTAACCCAGGTAATTCCTCAGGAAATACTTGAGGAAAATCGCGTACCACTGAAATATCCTCAATCTTCTTCTCTTTCTTCGATGTATCAGTGACGAGAGCTAAAACAGCTGTGTGACCCTTGCGCAAACACTTCTGAGCCTTCAAAAAGGAGATAATACCACTCACGACACCACTCTTGTCGCCTTGAACTTCGAGAGGTTCTTTGCCAGAACGAGGAATACGAATAACTTTTTCCTTGCATAAAATCTCCGCTTGTTGTTGAGATAACCAATCCATGCCAATGACGACGTCAAAGCTACCCAGGGTTATAGGTATGAGATCGATGGAGAAAGTCTGACCAGCGAGGATAAGATTACACCCTTTAACTATGTGTGTGGCTTCTAAACTTTTACCGTTAGCTAACTCTACGACATGCTTGGTGTTTAGGAGAGTTGGTGCACGTTTTAACATTTCACTAACTTTTAAAGACATGTAACTTGTATCCGCACCAGAATCAAATAGTACAGTAACATAAAAGTCGTCTAGAAGAAACTTACCCATAACTACGTTGGGATCATTCCTTGCATCACCCTGACCGATCACAAACATACGGCCTCTAGCACCATTGTTGTTGTTGTTCCCACCGTTGTTGTTGTTCCCGTTGCCCTGATTGTTGTTGTTGTTGTTGTTCTGGTTCTGGTTTAACTGAGGGCAATCCCGCTTGTAATGACCTTCAGCCCCACACTGGTAGCATCCCCTGTTTCCAAGCTGCTGCTGCTGAGGCTGGTTTCGTGGAGCAGGTGGTTGTTGTTGCTGGTTCTGATTTGCTGGCCGTGTGCTTCTACAATCCTTAGCCTCATGACCCATCTTGAGGCATCTTTGACATTGTTCCCTGCGACATCTTCCACTGTGGTGTTTGTTGCACCTACTACACCATGGGTGAACT
This sequence comes from Helianthus tuberosus, assembly GCA_030545235.1. Classification (NCBI taxonomy): domain Eukaryota; kingdom Viridiplantae; phylum Streptophyta; class Magnoliopsida; order Asterales; family Asteraceae; genus Helianthus; species Helianthus tuberosus. The sequence continues at coordinate 29,130,765 of CM060392.1, forward strand.
CCCCGATATCCACTCTGCCCTTGACTACCGGATGATTGCTGATTCGGACTCTGGTAATCATTCCTCTTGCGTTGCTGAGCTTGAGACTGAACAGTAGCTGAACCCTTGCTAGAATCCCCCTCCCATTTCCTCTTATTGTCGCTGGGAGTAGCAGGAGTAACTGAAGTGGTAGCGGTAGTAGTAGCATTGATGCGTTTAGGCAACCTGTTTTGCTCCACCGCCTGATCAGTGAGACGGTGAGCCAACTGAACAACCTGCTGGTAAGTGGCATGATTTGCTGAAGTCACATGACTTTGGATCTCTGGCACCAGACCCTTTAGATAAAGTTCGATACGTTTGTCCACCAGAGTAGGACACAGTAACGCAAGCTCATTCGATCTTTTGGTATACGCTTCAATCTCAGACCCCGTCATCTTGAGGTTGAAAAACTCGACTTCCAGCTTATGAATATCATCTCGACTGCAGTATTCTTCCTTGATCATCTCTTTGAAATTGTTCCATGGGGTGGCGTTAGCAGCAACCAACCCCAGTATTTGGACCTGAGCTTTCCACCAGGTGAGGGCTAAACCCTCGAGGGTACCGGTAGCATACTTCACCCTGCGTGCCTCAGGGCATTCACACATCTCAAACACGGACTCTATCTTTTTAAACCAGTGCAGGAGACCTACGGCTCCTTCAGTGCCGCTGAAAGTGGTTGGACGACAGTCCATGAAAGTCTTGAAAGTGCAAACAGGTGCTTGACCTGTTGTGCAAAAGAATTAGGACAGTTTAAACACGAGAGTTGATTTAGGAATGTAGGATCTAAGGATCCTAGTGTGAGTGGTAACTGCAGGGTATACCTCCTGCTTGTGCGGCTGCAACTGCCGCAGTAACTCGTTCGTTAATGAGGGCCGTCAACTGGTCCTGGGTCATGTTGATACGTCCAGACATGATCTTCATAGTAAAGATAACGTAAGTGAGATAGGTTCGCGAGTAGTGCGATGACAGAAGAGAGTGAGCACACAAGTAGTCTCAAGTAATAGCACATAATGGGTTCTGTAATCTAGGCATACCACGAGCAAAGTTCTATGTAGTTCTAGCATGTAGGTAAAGTAACATGAATAGTAATACCTATGATGTTGAGCCTTGCACGTGGAGCGAAGCGTCGTTGTGGATCGTTGAGAGCACTGTTCTGGTTATAGTCTGGTTTTAACAAAAATCGTTTTCCCTTTATTAAAACCAAGTTCTCTATAACCAATGGCTCTGATACCAATCTGTCACACCCCCAAAATCCACACGCGGAGTATCACCGCTTGGAGGCGTGACTGACCAGGATCAAGCCACCAATCATATTGAACATATAAGTAAATACCAAAAATCATTCATCAATACGAAAGGTGTTTTCAAAACCAAACATCAACAAGTGTGTAGCGGAAGCATAAGTATGTAAACCCAATGTAAATAGTAAATTCAAATGTTTAGATAGATAACATGGCATCATCGATCCATGTCCCACAACGACCTGCTCCTCCCTGTGCAAGCTCCATATGTACCTAAGGTCCTGCAAGGCATGCAGCAGAGAGTCAACAACTAGTTGAGCGAGTTCACAGTTAATAGTTCAGTAATAGTATAGCGTGAGTAGTAGTATGTTCGTTCGTTACAAAGTATCGTATTATTTCCCATCGCGGCCCTCCAGGCAGGTGTGCGAAGATATTGGGGAATGTTTTCCCAAGTATTCTAGACTAGGTTTATTTGTATCGCGGCCTCCCCAGGCAGGTGTGCGAAGATTTGTAAATTTAGTTCGCGGCCATCATATGGCAGGTGTGCGAAGTAAGTCATAATATCGCGGCCAATCCTTGGCAGGTGTGCGAAGATCGTTCAATAAGTGTTACTAGTCTAGCAGTAGGTTCTAGCATCTATGTATGTACAGTAAATCATCAAATCCCCATTCCCACCCGGAAACCCCATGCCTTGGCTTGTGTGAACTCACCTTGGGTTTGCTCGGTATGCTAAGTATGTGCTCAAAGTAAAATCAATCACGTCCTAGAGTATGCACGTATACATAATCAGTTTGTGTTCAAGTTGTTCACGTATAACATGTAGCACGTATTCACAATCGTATACAAGATGGTTACACTTAACAGCAGTTAAATATTTCAGTTGACACTTAACAGAATTAACTCAAGTTACTGTGCAGATTAACTGTTCGGCGAAACACACATAATGGCGAAACACATAAGTTGGCGAAACACACTTTCGGCGAAACACAAATTGACGAAACACATTCCGTTTCGTCGTGACCTCATTTGGCGAAACAGGATTCTAATTCGTCGATGACTCTTGGCGAAACACATTCTGTTTCGCCGAGAGTCCTGTTTCGTCGGATGTCTGTTTCGCAGACATCAGTTACAGCAGATGCGAATAACACATAAACCCTAATCATTCTAGCAGCCGTCATCAATAACAGAAATCATACGAAGATTAATGTGCATATCGAATCATCATAAATCAATCATCCTAGAGAAAGAAGAAATTGGAGTAATGCAAGAGCCAGATCAAGATTCTGAAAGACCAAAGACTGATAAAGACTGAAGACGTTGAAGACTCGACACTTAAGACTCGTCAACATCCGAGGGGGAGTCTGTTGGTGCATACGTCTATCGACTTCGTCTTGTATCGAGTCTAGTATTAGAATTGTTAGATCAGGGTGCGTTGTACGAGAAAATAGGAGGTTTTAGGGTATGTTTAAGCTGATTTCGCTTGAATGACCTTATTTCGCTTGAAATGTCAATTGTCACTTTCAAGCAAAATCAAGTGTGTTGATTTCGCTTGAACTGACACCTGGACACTTTCAAGCGAAATCAGGACATCTATATATACCTTCTGAGCGAAATCATTTGTAACGCTCTTCATTCCGGTACCGAAGTGCTGCCGACGCGTCGTTTGATCTGTACTGCTTTTATAATAAATAAACAAGACGATTAATAGTGAAACAAGCTGTTTTCGAAGTCTGTTTCTTAGTTTTCGCCTATGAAACAGACAAGAACCCTTCTGATTGACTCGTTTGGGTCACAACTCGATCCTACATTTTTTTTTGATATTTCGATTTCGATTGCGAGCGATGCGATACGATGGAGTTTCCTATTCAAGTTACTTTTAATCCCAACCACTCATATCTCGCACTATCCCTTCTCCACTAATTATCATATTTCGATTGTGATTCGAGTTCGATGTCGATTGAGTTCGATGTCGATTGAGTTCGATTGCATTTCGAGTTTCGATTTGCGTTTCGATTGAATATCACACATAACATAAATGATCATGCACAAGTAACACATAAGGCACACACACACGTATGACAATAACTTCGAGTTGCGATTTGATGTCGATTCGATTAGCATAGTTTGATTATCGTTTAGTTAGCTTTATCGCATTGTTACTTCCTATAGTTCACAGTCGTAAGTCGATGAGATTGCGAGCAACATACGTCGATTATTGTAATTATTGACACTTACTCCACATAATACAACTAAATTAAACACATAAAAGAAATCTACTACAAGTCAAGTCGCGCGAAATCGGTCGTTGACTTTGACCTTGACTTTGACTTTGACTTCTCGAAAACACGGGCTGTTATAACCTTGATCTAGGCAGGGTCGACGTGAATTCCACTCTCATTTACCGCATGAGTTAGGAATTGCACCTTGCGAATCCAGAAGTCGCATTTCGACAGCTTAGCATACAACTGTTCTTTCTTCAAATATTCTAGGATATGTCACAGGTGTTGCTCATGTTCCTCCTGGGTTCACGAGTAAATAAGGATGTCATCAATGAATATAATAACAAACGTATCCAGATATGGCTTACACACCCGATTCATGAGGTCCATGAATACTGCTGATGCGTTTGTTAAGCCAAACGTCATGACAAGGAACTCGTAATGTCCCTATCGAGTCCAAAAAGTCGTTTTAGGGATAGTTTCTTCTTGTATTCGCAATTGATGATATCTCGACCTCAAGTCGATCTTGGAGTAGTAGCTAGAGCCTTGTAATTGGTCGAACAAGTCACCAATCCTCGGCAAGGGGTACCGATTCTTGATGGTTAACTCATTCACTCTCTATAGTTGTTACTTATATGAAAACTGCCATCCTTTTTCTTGACAAATTACACTGGAGCTTCCCAAGGCGAGAAGCTCGGCCTTATGAATCCCTTATCCAACAACTCCTGGAGTTGCGTGGATATCTCTTGTATTTCAGACGGCGCAAGTCGATATGGTGCTTTGGCTACAGGAGCCTGAAGCCAAGTCTATATGGAATTCGACTTGTCTCTGTGGGGGTAATCCTAGCAAGTCTTCGGAAAAGACTTCTGGAAATTTCTTCCCAACGGGGGTTTCTTCTAGCTTTGGCTCCTTGGTCTCCTTATCGACAACATGAGCAAGGAAGTCTATGCAGCCTTTTCGATTGCACTACTGTGCTTTCATAACCAACGTGGGATGTCACAATCCACCGCCTTATGGGGCCCAGCGCCCTCACATCAATTGCATGAAGGATGTGTACTGTAAGTGTTTCATTATTCACAAAGGGGATGCGAATGCTTTTATCATGACAAACAACTTCAGCTCTATTCTTGGATAGTCAATTCATGCTGACTACAACATCATAGCTTCCCAAGTCAGCAGGTAGGAGATCAATAGAAAATTCCCGCTCTCCAAGCTCCAAGGTACAACCCTTAACAACTTCATCCTTTTAGTCACGCCCCGACCACGTTAAAACAACAAACCGTGGCGGAAACCTCGGGGAGTGTCGTGGCTGAATTATTGTTTCACAACCATGGATACAAAAAGTTTCGTTTTATTAGAATATTTACATTAACATTGTTTTAAAACCAAAACCAACAAGTTACATATCGACTAATATTGTTATTATGTCACTAAGGCCTCGTCCAGAACCTATGTGACTCATGCATCCTAGCAATCAACATCAAGCAACATCACCTGAAACATATGTAAAAACAAAGTCAGCAAAGAAATGTTGGCGAGCACATAGGTTTTATAATATTGCAACGAAATTAACCAACTCAAATCAAGCGGGTTATAATTTATAAAACATCGTAGCCATGATTCTTAACCCAAACACAATTGTTTTAGTAAACCAAATTGTAAAACATCTCGTATTAACTCGTTAATAAAACTCGTATGGTTTATATCCTTTCGAAAACATCGTTATGTGACATCGTTTCAAAATTGTTTAACCAAGTGAACTAAATATCGCCACAGTATGTAATATGTTGAAAACACTTATATATAAGAAGTACCAGCGGCGTATCTACCATGTTTTCACCATATTACACCCGTCCCGTTATCTAAACACTTAACCAAAAACCAATCGTTTATCCAATTCGTTTAACTTGTTTAAATCGTTTCCAAATCATTTAACTTGTTTCCAAATCGTTTAACTCGTTTCCAAATCGTTTAACTCGTTTCTAATTGTGAAAACTATTTTTGGTCGTCTCGCTAATAACATTCAAACCTTCGTGACTCGACTATCTCGCTTCTCGCATTAACAAACCGCCAAAGGGTAAGTTAATGATCAGATTCAGTCGTTACCCACCTAACCCACACATAACCATGGGTACAGTACGATAACGGGATTTGTCAGATCCTATGGTACCATAACCAAATACTGGTCGGCTTGATCAATGCTAATGAATGTCATTCGTTATGTAACTACAACCAACAAGTTTGTTCACATTATCAAAATCGTTATTAGTTTAGTATAAACCGTCTTAATCATTTTTGAAACCGTCGTTATAATATCAAAAATCGTTTTGATACATATGAATCACCTCAAAACAATTGAAAATAGTAAAATAGGGGAACTATGTACTCACATGAAGTGCAAAGTATCCTCAATCAATAGAACTTCAACAAACTCAAGTAAACCAGAGAAATCAAGCAGCACCTAGTAATCGAATCACTAGTCAAACAATCGACACCTCAATCGGAAGATCGGATAGAATGAGGTCTTGTAAACCAAATGAGTGTTGGAACTCATGTGATATGGTTTAACAAAGTCTACATTCTAGATCGGAACCTAACCTAAGTGCTTTCGACCCATTGCGACCCATTAAGGTAGCTTACGTTACTTTAATGCGTCGTGCACGCAAAGCGCGTTCGAGACGTCTAACTAGTCCTATGACAAGTATTATATGCCTAAACATGTTGCATAATCGATTAAGTGACAAAAGTTTATGTTACATATGCTTAATTACCAATTATGCATGAAAAAGGCATTTTGGTCATTTACCTAAGGCATATAAACTACCTATCATACAACTAATTAAACCTAAGTGACCATAAGGTATAACCTCGGAAGGTTATTCCCTATGCAACTATGGTCACTAGATGTAGGATCGTGAGACGATCGAAACGAGTCTATCAGAAGAGTTCTCGGTCTAATCAGAGGCGGAATTCATTGATTAGACTGTGTAACAGCTTGAATCACTCTTAATTGTCTTGTTTTATTGATATAACACGTTTACAGATCATACGACACTTCGGTAGCACTTCGGTACCGGAATCAAGAACGTTACAAATGAATCAACACTTCAGGTATTTATAAGTGATGGTGTTTCGCACGAAATAGACAACAGGTATTTCGTGCGAAATAGCCAATTGCTATTTCGTACGAAATAGCACAAGTTGATTTCGTGCGAAACCAACTTTCAACCCTAAAACCCCGTTTTCTCGTACAACGTGCCCTGATCTAACAATTCTATTACAAGACTCGAACGAAGACGAAGTCGACAGACGTATGCACCAACAGACTCCCCCTCGGATGTTGACGAAGTCTTCGGTACGAGTCTTCAGCATGTCAACTCTTCAGTCTTTATCGGTCTTCTCAACTTCAGGAAGTTCTCATGGCTTTCTGTAGCAGCAGGATCAGAAACCTGGTTCTTTGTCTTCAGACTCCCCTTTTTCACTTAGCTGGGATCACAGTCTGGAATTCTTTTTCTGTAGCTTAGAATCGAAAACCTGGAATTAACCTTCAGAAATCAAAACTTAGCTCTTTCAACATTTCCTGCACAAACTTTTTCACAAACACATTTTCTCACTTAAAATAAACTCCCCAACCCAAACTTAGTTCATCAAGTTTAGCACTTGGAATTTTGAAAATCAGCGTTTCAACATCAGTTGTCGAAAATCTTTTTATTTTTCAAAATTTATTCTAAAACACTCTGAAAATCTTTTTGGATTTTTATATTAAAGAATTAAAGAAATGCAGTAAAGAAATATTTACAAACAATATTTTTTGTGAGTTCGTGTAAGAGGATCATATCAGTTTTTGAGACAAATCACTAGCACCGTTAAGCTTTAAACATTTTAAGTTCTAAACGATTCACTTAGATTGTCAGTATACTGATCCACTTAAATTTTCACACAAAATTCAACTGTTTCGAGATACGAGATTAGTGTTTTAAGCACTTGAACTTATTCGCGTATCCCACCTCAGAATATACTCTCATATCCAGATCCCAATATTCAGTCTTACAGGTGAGTATACCTAGATGATATCTGTAAAGGGTTAAATGCGAGGGCCATGAGAGCTCAGGCTATTGCTTCCGCAAAATCAGAGAGATGATGGCTTCGACTTTTAGGTATGTTCCCTTTAGAGAATCTTTTCTTCAACAGCACATGATTAGCATTTTGCAATGTTTCATCATTTTTATGCTGAGGGGGGGGGTGCTATATTTCAAGCAAGCGAAAAGTATTATACGGGGACTAGGCCATTGCTTCCGCAAAATCAGAAGTCCCGAGATAATACCCCAGATATCACTAAGTATAAAGACCTAGTATCTCAGAAAGAGGGGTCCTTCAAACAAGATTTCAGGGGTTACCCATATATCCGAGAGATGTTCCCCACGAGATAAGTAAGTTTGAAATTTAGGTTTATATCTCGAACACAATCTACTAAATGTGCAAAAACCTACTGGCATATCATCAGTGAGACCGTTTATCACATTTAGATTTTCCAATTCTTTAGCGTGCTATGATAGTCCACTGATGTACTATCATTTCCTCTTTTTCACAACAAAACTCATTTTTTATTTTATCATGTTTTTGACTTTTTCAAATTTTCTAATGTTTTTGGATTTTCTGAAACTTCTTACTCCCCCTAAAATTCAAAATCATTTAAAGGAAATTTGAAAACAAACTATACAAGTAAAATAACAAATGATATCGAATCGCTTCAAATCGCCATTCGCGTAAACAATCAGAACTCCCTCTTACAACAAACTATTTTCCCATTATGATTTCAAAACACTTAAGTTTGTTTTAATCAAAAATGGTTTTTCCGGAAAATAAGTTTTGTTGATTTTACCACATGTAAGATCGGGGATTTATTCATCACTTTGTTTTTCATCCATTAACATGATAGTTACCTCAAGTTCAACTTAATGACCTTGATTAACCACTTGTAAGTTCACTGATCAATCATAATCTCTTGACCCATAAATTGAAATACCACTTGAAGGAAAAATGACGATTCCTACTCCACATTTACCAACCTGGGAATTCCGGCAAATCCACAACCTGTAGATTTTAACAATTTTAGATATTTCACAAAAATTTTAAAGAATGATGCCGATTCATGCTCCACGATTACCAACTTGGGAGCTCCGGCAAGTCAGGGTTTTTATTTGAAAAGATCTACCCAAGCCTTATCATTCTTGGGTTTTCCAACTTTTTGTTCTAAATTTCTGTTTGACAATGATGGAAAACTTGCATCATCCATTGTCTTAACAGAAATATCACCTTTTACCTCAACCAATGGCTCTTCTGATTTTAACGAACTAGATTCATCGCCAGAACATGGCTTGTCTGACTTTGATGAGTCAGATTCATCGCCAAAACGTAGCTCCTTTATTTCCGAAGAAATAAATTCATCGCCATCAAATACTTTGATAAAGATTTTATCTGAAAAATTAACTTTCTTTGATTTTTCTTCAGTTTGATTAGTTAATTTTTCTTTCTTTATCTTCCCTTTTGTCCTCAGATTTGCATCTGATGAATTCGTTTTACTTGACTTATCATGTTTTGCTGTGTGAAGCGATTCATCAGAACTCTTATTTATACCAACAGGTGTACCCGAGGACAAAATCTTTTCGAGATACTCCCTCGCTTTCTTCCTTTTCTTCCTCAGTCCGTCTTTCTGCCCTTGTGAAAACTTTACTTTCTTTTCTAGAACTTTCTGTTCTTTGGGCTTTTCTTCGACTTTGACTGGCTTCTTTGCCATTTTCTGAGATTCAGCCCTCGATCTTCCCTTTGATCTCATTGGGCAATCTCTGGCAATGTGACCTTTGATATAACATTCAAAGCATCTTCTTGTCTTAAAACTCTGCTTTGGCAGTTAACAACAATGTGTCCTTGATAACCACATTTGTAACACACTCTGTTATCGTACCATTCACCACCTTCAAACCAAACAGTAAGATCATGACATTGCTTGGCCTTTTGGTAGTCATTTCTCCTCTTGTAAGATGGATTTGTCCTTTGAGCACTGTGATCAAACCTGTACCACTTATTACCAACTTTTTGTGAGTTTTGATTTTCAAAATTTTGTGTTTTTTTATCATGATTGGATGATTGAACTGATGACCTTTTATTCTCTTTTTGAAAAGAGTTAACTGCCATTTTCGTCCCTGTGGTTTGGTCACTTTGGCCATTTCAGTCCATTTCTCAAAAATGCGCCATTTTCGTCCCCCACGTTCTGGAAAGGTGCCATTTCAGTCCAAAAATCATAACCCAGTTAAGTCAGTTAGTAAATAAGGACTGATTGTGTAAATTTGTAACATAAAGGACTGATTGTGTAAATTTGTAACACCACCACCACTAGCCCTGCCACCACCACCACTCCGCTGCCACCACCACCACCACCGCCACCACCGCCACTCCGCTGCCACCGCCACCACCACCACTCCGCTGCCACCACCACCACCACCACCACCACTCCGCTGCCACCACCACCACCGCTCCGGAAGACACAAATATTCTCTTTATAAATAACCACAACTTTCTATCATTCATTGCAAACAAAAACACAGCTCTCCCAACATTAAATTTGTACAATATATGCATCATCTGTATGCCTACAAGTTTGGAACTATATATCCCCAGGATTTTGCTAAAAACTGCATAATAGATGGGGGCCAAATTATGTATATATAAATCCAAAATTATATAACGATTTAAGACATTTCCTCATGATCTTAGAGATTTTGAATGTGAACCCACGCCACAGAGGCTGCAACGGTTAGATGATCGCTGAGAGCACCAATCATCCGGAACAGCAAACAAATGGGTGTCAATGAACTTTCTGAATCTTTTTTTGTACTCTTTTGGTGAGATTATAGTTGGCAACTGGTTTTTAGGAACAACAAAGGACTTGACCCAGTTTTCCAGTTGTTTATCCCAAGTATATTGTCTCACGTAATCGATTATGCCGCATACGAGCTCCTTTTGTTCCACGTCCACTCCAACCAACAATGAATAATCCATCACATTGATCGACTGATTATTACCAAAAATAAAATACAAAGTAAGTCCTTCAAGCCCATAAATTAGAGAGCAGAAAATAGTATAAACGAATTACAACGGATCAAAACAGGTTTGAGGAACGAGTAAAAGCAAATAAATTTTCTAAAACAAACGGGTCAAAAGTCGTCCAAAGTTTTATTTTAATGTATAAAAGCCACCTAAATCATTCTATCGAAAGATTACGTTATCACTGAACTAACATAATTTCTTAATCATATTTCATATTAGTTATTTACAAAAATTAATAAATATTTTTGGACAAACGTTGCTTTGTATCAACTGAAACTGACCCGACCTATTCGGACACATAGTGAAAAGAGAATTTATACTCACGTAGAGGAGGCAGTATCGTTCCATACCGCCCGCTGCAAATTCCTCTTTGCTTTTGTATTAACATATAAAGGAGAAACATTCATGTCGTTTACAAAATTTTGGTCCAAAAGAACATCTCCTCCGCCATGAACCTGCAACTTCACCGGAACCGAGCTGTGATCACCGGAACCTGCAACTTCACCGGAGTGGTGGTGGTGGCGGTGGCAGCAGAGTGGTGGTGGTGGCGGTGGTGGTGGTGGTGGCGGTGGTGGTGGTGGTGGTGGCAGCGGAGTGGTGGTGGTGGCGGTGGCAGCGGAGTGGTGGTGGTGGTGGTGGTGGTGGTGGTGGCAGCGGAGTGGTGGTGGTGGCGGTGGCAGCGGAGTGGCGGTGGTGGTGGTGGTGGCAGCGGAGTGGTGGTGGTGGCAGGGCTAGTGGTGGTGGTGTTACAAATTTACACAATCAGTCCTTTATGTTACAAATTTACACAATCAGTCCTTATTTACTAACTGACTTAACTGGGTTATGATTTTTGGACTGAAATGGCACCTTTCCAGAACGTGGGGGACGAAAATGGCGCATTTTTGAGAAATGGACTGAAATGGCCAAAGTGACCAAACCACAGGGACGAAAATGGCAGTTAACTCTTTTGAAAACTTTTTGAATTTTTAACAGTTTGTTTTTGTTCTGTATTCTTCTTCAAAGGTTTTTGCGTTGAGCATTCACCTTTTTCTATAGATTGCAAAACAGTTTCTTGAAACTTTTCTTTTAACTTCAAAAATATTTTCTTTTTCTCATTTTTCTCATTTTCATCATCAAATTTATCATCGCAATCTTCAATTATGACTTTGTCATAATTTGTGACATCATCACTTATTGGAATTGAATTGATCGGTTTTGGACAAATATAATCTGGTACTGATGACAAAGTCACAAAACCTTTCAGTTTATTCTCTAACTCCTTGATTTTATTCTTAGCAATTTCTGCTTCATTTTCAAGTCGAATGATTTTCTAGAGATGAGAATTTATTGCAATCTGTTTTTCAATATTATTTTTACTAAAAACAGACTTTTCATCTTCTAAAGTCTTTATTTGATTTTGAAAATCTTTTTCAATTTCTTTAAAATTTTTATTTTCAAATGTCAAACTCTCCACATTTTTCAAGAGTTTGACATTGTCTGCTTTTAATTTATCACACTTTGAGCACATCTCAGTTATCTTTTCAACATCAGCTTTCTTCTCAATCTTGAAAGCTGGAATTTCTTCAACCTGTTCTTTTACCAGTCGAACTTTTTCTTCAGGTTTGACTTCATCGTTTTGTAACAGCTCAGTTGTTTCATCTTGTTCAGTTTTTTCTTGATGAATACTGTCAACCTGTTCCTTCTTGGATTTTACAAATTCTTCCACATTTGCTGCCATATGATTCTTCATTTTCGCAGCTTGTTTATTTTTAAGCTCTTCCAGTTTACCTGCATAAAACATATTATACAATTCAGGTGCAAACATTCTTTTATAATATTCTTTTTCCGAAACAACTTCTGAATTATTTTCAGTTTTTTCTGAATCAACTTCTAAACCCTTTTTAGTTTTATCTAAAATAATTTCTAAATTATTTTTTATTGAAACTGGTTTTCTTGAAATTGATTCTTCTAAAACTGGTTCTTCTTCAATCTTAATATAACTTTCTTCTTGAGATATATAATAATACAATGCAATTTCTTCTTCAGTTTCCATGTTTCGGTAACAAATTTCACAAGTTCAACTTTTAAACGAAATCAGTCTCAAGCGAAACAGCCTCTTCACACGAAATACCCTGTTCAAGCGAAATACTCTGGATGACAACTTCAAACGAAAACAGTTCACACGAAAAACCCTTTCACACGATATGACTGATTTCGTGCGAAATAACCAAACGTAATACCAGTTTGATGCGAAATAAGCTGATTTCGTGCGAAATAGCTGAAACTAAGTGATTTCGTGCGAAATCAAATCTCTATTTCGTACGAAATACTGCTGATGTCATCATGTCGATCTGTTTTTTACAAAATTGATCAAGTTTTAGGCCAATTTTGGATCTGATTCTTTCAAGGATTTGTTAAAACACAGTTTCGCTTATAATGTATGAAATTCAATCCATTTTATCCGTGAAAACTTGATTAATTTTGAAAAGAAGGTGTAGATATCAGAATTTTCCAGCGAAAACAAGCTAAATGTTAAGAACTCTTCCTCCTGAGCTCTGATACCACATGTAGGATCGTGAGAAGATCAAAACGAGTCTATCAGAAGAGTTCTCGGTCTAATCAGAGGCGGAATTCATTGATTAGACTGTGTAACAGCTTGAATCACTCTTAATTGTCTTGTTTTATTGATATAACACGTTTACAGATCAAACGACACTTTGGCAGCACTTCGGTACCGGAATCAAGAACGTTACAAATGAATCCGCACTTCAGGTATTTATAAGTGATGGTGTTTCACACGAAATAGACAACAGGTATTTCGTGCGAAATAGCTAATTGCTATTTCGTACGAAATAGCACAAGTTGATTTCGTGCGAAACCAACTTTCAACGTGCCCTGATCTAACAATTCTATTACAAGACTCGAACGAAGACGAAGTCGACAGACGTATGCACCAACACTAGACATGTTTGGTCGGATCCTAATGATCGACCAAACGGGTCGAGTTCGAAAGTCTAAGCGGGTGTTTAGTCCGCTTGACTTACGACTCTACACAAGCACTAAACTAAAAGTGACGAGTTAAACATGTTAAAACATGTTTAACGGATTTAGAAAACAGGTTTGGTATCAAAACAAACGGTTTTTATACCCAAAGGTAGTTTGGTTACAAAATACGCGAGAATGCACATTTTGGCCGAAACTACGACTCGTCACTGAGCCTAGATAACGTGGTAATCAGTAGGTATAGTCACTAGGGACTATAACCATCGTGATTGCGCTCAAGTTATGAAGTTCAAACGAACTTCGCATTGACCATAAACTGGTCAATGCAGAAAGTCAAACGCAGTTTGACTTTTAAGCTAAAAACGAATAAAAAGAACGAAGGAACACTTACAAAAGTTCCCCGCAAGTTTGATTTTCCAAGTATTCTCAGGTATGAAGTGGTTAACACTTCAACTTAGAGAAATTTCAGAAAAATCAAGTGGGTTTTGCAAAGAAATGGTGGGGGTATTTATAGATATGGCACAACCGTTAGGATTGTTTATCGGGAAATGAGCTTCGATCATGGCCGTACACCTCATGCCCATTGATTTGCAATACTAGGGGTACCCCAATACCAGCCAATGGTATTGAAAAAGTTACAAAATAGACCCCCAAGTTCGACCCCATTGCTGAAAAATGCAGAAAATTAAGTTTCTGTCCAGATCAGGCACTCGCGCCGCGCCACGGGAAAGGCAGTAGGTGCTCGTGCAGCACCACTAAGTGCCATATTTAGCAAAGTTTCAAAAATGACAGTTTTGGTCCCTGCACATGTTTAAGGCTTTTTTCGATGCGTTTAAACCCCGTTAACCTCATTTCAAGGCTCTAAAATGAAGTTAAAGTATAGGGAACATGAAACATGCTCAAAAACATCTTGGATGTCGGCTCGTTTGGTCGTACGGTTGCGTTGTTCGGTTAATTATGACGGAAGTCGTAACGAACGCAAAAACGATCCAAATTACGCGACGAATGGAATTTTATCATGCCAATCACTAAAATAAAATATTTTAATGATTACATAAATTTTTGGATGTCCGGATATATTCAGAACGTAAGATATGCGCGAAAATGCAAACTTGTGCACTTTTTGACGCTTTTAGTCCCTATTGATCAATAAAGTGTATTTTAGCATACCGAACCCCTCAAAGCCTATTTCTAAGCTATGTAAAGGATATTTAGGGTATGTTTAACTTATGATCAAGTTTCGGAATGTTCGTTACTATACAAATCGGTATAGTTTCGCAATTTGACACAAATAGTCCCTTCGATCGAACAAACTTGATTTCAACACACCAAACCATCCAAAACTTATTTCTAAGTTATGTGGAGGTTATTAAAGATATGTTAAGCCTATGTCACTATTCCAGAGTGTTTGTCGCATTATACTGACTGCATTTACGCACCAGTTTGCGTATAACCTTCCAGAAAGCGATTTAAAGCTTGAAATCGGAATCAAATCAAATTGTAAAATCATCAAACACAATTACACACATAATAACACCAAAACACATATAATAACACCAAAGCACATTGTTTTATTGATAAATGACATTGTTTTACATTATACATCGATTACAGAGCACAGTTGTCACAGTCTCCCCTACTTCAGGAAATTTCGTCCCGAAATTTTAACTAGAGGAAACTTGTGAGAACAATTGCGGATATTTCGCCTTCATCTGGTCCTCACGTTCCCAAGTAAACTCTGGGCCACGTTTGGAATCCCAGCGAACCTTGACCAATCGAATCCGTTTGTTCTTCAACTGTTTGAACGTACGGTCCACTATCTCCACAGGTTTCTTGACAAAGTGCATCGTTTCATCGATTTGAATCTCGTCGAGAGGAATGTGAAGATCAGCGTCAGCTAAACACTTTCGCAAATTGGACACGTGAAAACTCGGATGAATATTCCCAAGCTCTGGAGGTAGCTCGATAGGCAACCTTTCCAATTTTTTCAACAATCTTAAATGGTCCAACATATCGGGGTGCAAGTTTTCCCTTCTTTCCAAATCTAACCACTCCCTTCCAAGGTGGCACCTTGAGTAGGACACGGTCTCCGACTTGAAATTCTAAGGGCTTGCGTCGCATATCCACATAACTCTTTTGACGGCTTTGAGCTGTCACAAGATTATCACGGATTTTCTTGATCTTGTCTATTGTTTCCAGAATGAGCTCAGGTCCAGTAAGCTGAGCTTCACCGATCTCATTCCAACAGACAGGTGAACGACATTTTCGACCATAGAGAGCTTCGAATGGTGCCATATTAATGTTAGCATGATAACTATTGTTGTAAGAGAACTCGATCAGTGGAAGATGAGAATCCCAATTACCACCAAATTCTATCACGCATGCTCTAAGCATATCCTCCAAAGTTTGAATCGTTCTCTCAGATTGACCATCTGTTTGGGGATGATAAGCAGTGCTTAGATTTAGTTGGGTTCCCAAAGCAGATTGCGTTGTCTTCCAGAAATGAGATGAAAACCGAGCATCACGATCGGAAATGATATCCAAAGGAACACCATGTCGTGATACAATCTCATCAACATAAATCTTTGCAAGTTTATCAGCAGATAGATCCTCGCGAATCAGAATAAAATGAGCTGATTTCGTTAATCGATCGATAACAACCCAAATAGCATCATGACCTCTAGATGTACACGGTAACTTAGTGATGAGATCCATAGCAATGTTCTCCCACTTCCAAACCGGTATCTCTGGTTGTACAAGCAACCCAGAAGGTCGTTGATGTTCAGCCTTGACTTTGAGACAAGTTAAGCATTTCGACACATACAAGGCAACATCCTTCTTCATACCAGGCCACCAATACTGAGTACGAAGATCCTTGTACATTTTATCAGCACCAGGATGGATAGAATATCGAGACTTGTGAGATTCGTCCATCACTAAAGTGCGGAGATCGTCTTGTTTCGGAATCCACAAACGATCCTTGAAGTAGAGCAAACCATCGTCTTTCCTTTCGAGTTTAAGCTCGAGTTGAAGCGGTAGCTCATTTTTCAATAAGCCTTTGATCACACAAGATCGTTGAGCTTGAAGGACACGAGATTGAATATCAGTTAAAGTCTGAATAAAATGAAGCTTGACTCGTTCCTTTCGACTAAGCGCATCGGCTACGACATTCGCCTTACCAGGATGGTAGCGAATTTCGCAATCGTAATCGTTCAAGAGTTTAACCCAACGTCGTTGCCTCATGTTCAGTTCCTTCTGATTAAGAATATGCTGGAGACTTTTGTGGTCTGTGAAAACCACACACTTCGTGCCATAGAGGTAGTGTCTCCAGATTTTAAGTGCGAAAACCACAGCTCCTAACTCAAGATTGTCACACCCCGACCACGTAAAACAACAAACCGTGGCGGAAACGTCGGGGAGTGTTGTAACAGAATCATCATTTCAACAACCATGGTAATTAAAAGTTTCATTTTATTGATTTATCAAGTAATGTATATTGTCTTTAAACCAAAACAAACAAACTACACATTGTTTATAACTGTTTTTAAGTCACTAAGGCCTCGTCCAGATCCTAAGTGAACATGCTTCCTAGCAATCATCACGCAACATTACCTGAAACATATGTAAAAACAAAGTCAGCAAAGAAATGCTGGCGAGCACATAGGTTTTGTGAGACTATTGGATTCATGGCTCATTTGTATGTTGCAGTACCTCATTAGACTACAAGAGTCAAAAGTACAAACCTTGTTTTGAAAAGTGTATTGCAACATAATTAACCAACTCAAATCAAGATGGTTATAGTTTATAAAATCTCGTAGCCATGATTCTTAACCCCAAAACATTTGCTTTAGTAAACCAATTCGTAAAACATCTCGTTAAAAACTCGTTAATAAAAATCGTATGGTTTATATCATTTCAAAAACCTCGTTGTGTGACATCGTTTCAAATCGTTTCCCAAGTGAACTAAATAATGACACGCAATGTAATATGATAGAAGCACTTATATATAAGATGTACCAGTGGCGTATCTACCATGATTCTATCATGCTACACCCGTCCCATTATCTAATCACTACCCAAAACCAATCGTTCGTTCAAATCGTTTATTTCGTTTAGGTCGTTCCAAATCGTTTAATTCGTCCCAAAATCGTTTTCGTTTTAATTGTGAAACTACTTTTGGTCGTCTCGCTAATAACATTCAAACCTTCGTGACTCGACTACCTCGCCTATCGCATTAACAAACCACCAAAGGGTAAGTTAACAATCATCAGATTCGGTCGTTACCTACATAACCCCCACACATAACCATGGGTGTAGTCTGATAACGGGATTTGTCAGATCCTATGGTACCATAACCTAATACTGGTCGGCTTGATCAATGCTAATGAATGTCATTCGTTATGTAATTACAACCAACAAGTTCGTTCACATTATCGAAATCGTTATTAGTTTAATATAAACCATCTTAAGAACTTATCGAAATCGTTTTAATACATATGAATCACCCCAAAACAATTGAAAACAGTAAAATAGGGGAACTATGTACTCACATTGAATGATAGGATATCCTTGATCTAAAGAACTTAGCGAAGCTCAGACAAACCAAGGAAATTCAAGTGGTACCTAGTAATCGGATCACTAGTAATTAAATCAACACCTAAATCGGAAGATCGGATAGAATGAGGTCTTGTAAACCAAATGAGTGTTGGAACTCATGTGATATGGTTTAACAAAGCCTACATCCTAGCTCGGAACTTAGCCTAAGTGCTTTCGACCCGTTACGACCCATTAAGGTAGCTTATGCTACTTTAACACGTCGTTCGCGCAAAACTATGTTCGGATGGTTAACTATGGGCTATGTCAAGTCTTATATGCCCAATTATGCCTAATTATGTTACCATATCAGTTTAGATGTCAAAAACTTGTTCACATATGTAAAATACGGATTTAAGTTTCAAAAGGGCGTTTTGGTCGTTTCTTATGGGCATACAAGCTACTTAACAAAGAACTAACCAATCCTATGTGATCATAAGGTATAACCTCAGTGGTTATTCCCTATGCAACTATGATCACTAATCAAGCTTGATCGGATCCTAAAGATCGACCAAATGGGTCGGGTTCGAAAGTCTAAGCGGTTGTTTAGACCGCTTAACTTACGACCTTAAATAAGCACTAAACTAATAGTGACGAGTTAAACATGTCAAAACATGTTTAACTAACTTACAAAACTGATTTGGTATCAAAACAATGGGTTTTGATACCCGAAAATAGTTCCGTTGCAAAATGCGTGCTAAAACGCATTTTGACCGAAACTTTAACTCGTCACTATGCCTAGTTAACGTGGTAATTGGTAGGTATAATCGCTAAGGATTATAACCATCATGATTACAATCATGTTGCAAAGTTCAATTGAACTTTGACTTGACCAATTTATGGTCAAAACCGAAAGTCAAACTGTTGGCCAAACTGTTTGACTTTCTGCTTAAACATAAAGAATAAGCATGAAAGAAGACTTACAAAGGGTCCTAGCTATCTTTTCTACCAAGAATAAGTTTCCAAACAGATTAGAAAGCTCCCCAAATCAGAGATTGAGAAGAGAATGAGAGAAATGAGCAATGAAACAATGAACTTGCTTGGCTATTTATACTAGAGCATGATGAACAAGATCATGCCACATGTTTGTGTAGCTTCCAAGCATTGGATCATAGCCATACAATTGTTTGATGCAGGTTAGAAGCCTTGGGGAAGAGATAACTTGGCTACCACACAAGGAATTTTACATAAACAGCCCCTGAAGTTCAAACAGAATGCTGAAAATGGAAATTTGGTCGCTGGGCTATTCAGGCGGCTTGCGTAAGCATGTGGGATGGGCTTACGCGGCCCGTATGGGCTCCCTAGTTCAGCAAAAGTTTGATAATTTACATAACGGGCCCCTGCACTTGGTTTAAGCTCATTTCAGCCCTTTTTGACCCCCGTTAAGCCATTTTCAAGGCTCTACAAGGTCAATAAAGTTTAGAGGACTCAAAATGTGCTTCGGAAACTCTCGGATGTCGGCTCGTTTGGTCGTACAGTCGCGTTGTTTGTTAAATTAAGACGAAACTCAAACGGACGCGAAAACGATCCAAATTAAGCGACAAATGGAATTTTTGCATGCCGATCACTAAAATAAAAATATTTTAGTGTGTACAAAAATTTTGGGTGTCCAGATGTGGTCAGAACATAAGATATACGCGAAAATGCAAACTTACGTCGTTTTTTACACTTTTAGTCCCTGTAAGATCAAATAAGCCTGTTTTCGCATACCGAACCCCTCAAAGCTTATTTCTAAGTTATGTTTAGGTTATTTATGGTATGTTTAGCTTATGATAAAGTTCCGGACTCTTCGATACCATACGAATCGGTATAGTTTCGCAATTTGACACAAATAGTCCCTGCGATCGAATAGACTTATTTTCAACACACCAAACCATCCAAAACTTATTTCTAAGTTATGTAAAGGTTATTTTAGGTATGTTAAGCCTATGTCCCTATTCCAGAGTGTTTGTCGCGTTAAACTGACTGCGTTTACGCACCAGTTTGCGTATAACTTTCCAGAAAGCGATTTAAAGCTTAAAATCGGAATCGAATCAAATCGTAAAGTCATCAAACACAAATACACATATAGTAACACCAAAACACATTGTTTTATTGATAATTAACATTTTTTTGCATTGTTCATCGATTACAGAGCACAGTTGTCACAGTCTCCCCTACTTTAGGAAATTTCGTCCCGAAATTTTAACTAGAGGAAACTTGTGAGAACAATTGCGGATATTTCGCCTTCATTTGGTCCTTACGTTCCCAAGTAAACTCTGGGCCATGTTTGGATTCCCAGTAAATCTTGACCAAATGAATCCATTTGTTGTTCAACTGTTTGTATGTACGGTCAACTATCTCCGCAGGTTTCTTGACAAAGTGCATCATTTCATCGATTTGGATCTCGTCGAGAGGAATGTGAAGATCAGCGTCAGCTAAACACTTTCGCAGATTGGACACATGAAAAGTCGGATGAATATTTCCAAGCTCTGGAGGTAGCTCTAGTCCATAGGCAAACTTCCCAATTCTTTCCACAATCTTAAATGGTCCAACATATCGTGGTGCAAGTTTTCCGTTCTTTCCAAATCTCACCACTCCCTTCCAAGGTGACACCTTGAGTAGGACACGGTCTCCGACTTGAAATTCTAAGGGTTTACGTCGCACATCCGCATAACTCTTTTGACGGCATCTAGCTGTCACAAGATTATCGCGAATTTTCTTGATTTTGTCTGTTGTGTCCAGAACAAGCTCAGGTCCAGTAAGCTGAACTTCACCGGTCTCGTTCCAACAGACAGGTGAATGACATTTTCGACCGTAGAGAGCCTCGAATGGTGCCATATTAATGCTAGCATGATAACTATTGTTGTAAGAGAACTCGATCAATGGCATATGAGAATCCCAATTACCACCAAAGTCTATCACGCATGCTCTAAGCATATCCTCCAAAGTTTGAATCGTTCTCTCAGATTGTCCATCTGTTTGGGGATGATAAGCAGTGCTTAGATTTAGTTGGGTTCCCATGGCAGATTGCATGGTTTTCCAGAAATGAGATGAAAATCGAGCATCACGATCGGAAATGATATCCAAAGGAACACCATGTCGTGATACAATCTCATCAACATAAATCTTTGCAAGTTTATCAGCAGATAGATCCTCGCGAATAGGAATAAAGTGAGCTGATTTTGTTAATCGATCGATAACAACCCAAATAGTATCGTGACCTTTTGATGTACGCGGTAATTTAGTGATGAGATCCATAGCAATGTTCTCCCACTTCCAAACCGGTATCTCTGGTTGTACAAGCAAACCAGAAGGTCGTTGATGTTCAGCCTTGACTTTGAGACAAGTTAGGCATTTCGCTATATACAAGGCAACATCTTTCTTCATACCAGGCCACCAATACTGAGTACGAAGATCCTTGTACATTTTATCAGCACCAGGATGGATAGAATATCGAGACTTATGAGATTCGTCCATCACTAGGGTGTGAAGATCGTCTTGTTTCGGAATCCACAAACGATCCTTGAAATAAAGTAAACTATCGTCCTTCGCTTCAAGTTTAAGCTCAAGTTGACGTGGTAATTCCTTACCCATCAAATTTTGTGAAACACAAAATTGCTGAGCTTGAAGAACACGGGTTTGAAGTTCAGATAGAGTTCGAACAGAATGAAGCTTGACTCGCTCTTTTCGACTAAGCGCATCAGCTACAACATTCGCCTTACCAGGATGGTAGCGAATCTCGCAATCATAGTCGTTCAAGAGTTCAACCCAACGTCGTTGTCTCATGTTCAACTCCTTCTGATTAAGAATGTTTTGGAGACTTTTGTGGTCTGTGAAAACCACACATTTCGTGCCATAAAGATAGTGTCTCCAGATTTTGAGAGCGAAAACCACAGCTCCTAACTCAAGATCGTGAGTCGTGTAGTTCTTCTCGTGAACTTTCAATTGTCTAGATGCATATGCTATAACTTTACCTCGTTACATAAGAACACAACCAAGGCCTAAGTTGGATGCATCACAGTAGACAACGAAATCATCGTTTCCCTTAGGCAGAGATAGAATAGGAGCATCACATAGCTTCTGTTTCAGCGTTTGAAACGCTTCTTCTTGCTTGGGTCCCCACTCAAAAGGCTTATTCTTCTGAGTCAAAGCAGTGAGTGGAACCGCAATCTTCGAGAAATTAGAAATGAATCGACGATAATATCCAGCGAGACCAAGGAAAGGACGAATTTCTGTAGGCGTCGTTGGTGTATTCCAATCCTTGATTGCAACAATCTTGGATGGATCCACATGAATACCTTGCTTGTTGAAAATATGTCCCAAAAACTAAACTTCTTTAAGCCAAAATTCACACTTGGAGAATTTAGCAAAAAGTTGTTCCTTCTTCAGGAGTTCTAAAGTCAAACGAAGGTGTTGCTCGTGATCGGCTCGAGACTTCGAATAAATGAGAATATCGTCGATGAACACAATGATGAACTTGTCTAAATAAGGTTTACAGACCCTATTCATTAAGTCCATGAAAATAGCTGGAGCATTCGTTAAACCAAAAGGCATGACAGTAAACTCGTAATGCCCATATCTTGTTCGGAAAGCAGTTTTCGGAATATCTTCTTCAAATACACGAAGCTGATGATACCCAGAACGCAGGTCGATCTTGGAGAAACATGTAGCACCTTGCAGCTGATCAAAGAGGTCATCAATTCGAGGTAGGGGATATCGATTCTTGATGGTAAGCTTGTTAAGCTCACGATAATCGATACACATTCGAAAAGATCCATCTTTCTTTTTCAGAAAGAGGACAGGAGCTCCCCAAGGTGAATAGCTCAGACGGATGAATCCTTTATCAACTCTTGAAGCTGTTTTGATAATTCTTGCATCTCGGACGGTGCAAGACGATAAGGTGCTTTCGCAATCGGGTTGGCATTGGGTACAAGATCAATATGAAACTCGACTTGACGAACTGGAGGCAAACCAGGCAGTTCATCAGGAAACACCTCTGGATAATCCCAAACAATCGGAACATCCTGAATACTCTTGTTCTTGCCTTTCTCCTCGGTGATATGTGCCAAAAAGGCAACATATCCCTTTCGTAGGTAACTTTGGGCTTTCGTACACGACATGAGTTTCAATCCACCAGACGGTTTCTCGCCACGAACCTCTAGGACATCACCGGACGAAAGAGGAATACGAATGATCTTATCAAAACAAACCACCTCAGCATGATGTTTGGTTAACCAATCCATCCCCACGATAATGTCGAAACTCCCAAGTTGCATCGGTACGAGGTCAATGGGAAAAAGATGGTTATCGAGGTTCAATTAACAACCATGAATAGCATAATCGAGAACAAGAGGTTTACCAGTAGCAACTTCAACAGATAAGGGTTTCCTCAGTTTAGTTCTAGGTATCGCAAGTAAAGGCTCAAAGGATAACGAAACAAAACTCCTATCGGCACCAGAATCGAAAAGAACAGATGCAAGTTGATTGTTAACAAGGAACGTACCGTTAACAACCTCGTTGTCTGCCCTCGCCTCGTTCGCGTTCAGATTGAATGCTCGTCCACGAGCGGGATTTACATTCGTGATTGCATTTGGATTTGCATTTGCATTTACCAACCTCGGGCAGTTGTTGCGGAAATGACCCATTTCTCCACAATTAAAACACGAACCAGGTGGGAATCTCGCAGCATTCCCTTGAACTTGAGCTGGAACCTGAGCAGCCTGATTTTGGCCAAAATGACAATTGTTGACCAAATGCCCAAGTCTACCACACGTAGCACACTGTTTAAGGCCTGTTGGGCAACATGGTGACCATTACATCGAGCACAGTGAGGTGCGGTACCAGCATATGCTTTCTTTGCAGGAGGTTGAGTCGGTGGGTTCTGAGGATTCTGGTTGGTGACAGCAAAGTTCTGAGAACCCTTTCGCTTTCCCGACTTCTTCGACGACTCACCTTTCTTACCCTTACCATTTTCTTTGTCAGAATCGGTCGACTTCTTTTTATCACCCTTGCGGGTGAGTTTACCCTTCCTGACTTGGGACTCAGTCAGGGTAGCCAACAACTCGATCGCGTGACGAACGGTAGTAGGATTAACGTCGGTCACAATATCTTGAATGGATTCGGGTAAACCATCAATATACCTCTCGATTGCTTTCTCCAGTGGGGTAACCATAGTGGGGCACAACAAACTATGCTCCTCGAATCGATCCGTATAGGCACGGTGTTCTCCCCCATCTTGCTTTAAATCATCGAATTCTCGTTCCAAAGCTCGAATCTCATGACGGGGACAGAACTCTCTCATCATGAGAGCTCGAAGCTCTTCCCAAGTTTGTGCTAATGCCACTTCGGCACCCCTATCGCGCATCACTTCGTTCCACCATGTAAGAGCTCGCTTCTCAAACACGCTTGAGGAAAACTCTACCTTACGCGCATTCGGACACTACACATGTCTGAATGTGCTCTCGATACTCTCGAACCACTGCAGGAGTGCAGTTGCTCCTTGTGACCCAGAAAACTTAAGCGGCTTTGCAGAATTGAAATTCTTGAAATTACATTGAGCATTATTGTTGTTATTATTGTTGTTGTTGTATAGCTCATGGATTTGGGTCACAACGCCTGGAAGTACAGCAGCCATTTGCTGAGAGACAAGGGCTGCGACTTCCTCAGCAGTAAAAGTTTGAGCATCGCGTCGAGGAGGCATTGTCTAACAAGGAAACATGAGAAACGAGTGAGGTCGATAATTGGAAAAACAAAAGAGGCATAAAAAAACATCGCCAAAACACAAGGAAGGCGATCATTTGTTTGTTACCTCGAATAAACAAACGACACGCAGTGACTAATCAAAGTAAATAGGTCATAATAATGTATCGCTGAAGACATGCTCGCCTATAAGTGAACACTCACCCCAAGAGTTCCCAGGTAAGAGTGACTGGTCCGATACTGCGGATTTGTACGAACACTCTAGCCTTAGACAGAAAACTCAGGGTACAGGCATTCACTCTTCCAGTTTGCACGTGTTCACATTATTTAGACCCAAACTTTGACAAGATGTTGAAAATTAAGAGGAATCAAAACCTTGTAATCAATCATCCAAGGATAGATGATTAATTTTCGAAGCGGATTTGTTATTGTGTTCTCGTTGTGGTTATCACCTAAGGATAGGTGACGGTATTCTTTTAAATTCTAAACGCAAGATAACTCACGTTAGGGTCCTAGAAAGTTATAGTCTAGGTCAAAGCATTACTAATAACCTAATTCCCTATAACCATTGGCTCTGATACCAACTCTTCTGTCACACCCCGACCACGTAAAACAATAAACCGTGGCGGAAACGTCGGGGAGTGTTGTAACAGAATCATCGTTTCAACAACCATGGTAATTAAAAGTTTCGTTTTATTGATTTATCAAGTAATGTATATTGTCTTTAAACCAAAACAAACAAACTACACATTGTTTATAACTGTTTTTAAGTCACTAAGGCCTCGTCCAGATCCTAAGTGAACATGCTTCCTAGCAATCATCACGCAAAAACAAAGTCAGCAAAGAAATGCTGGCGAGCACATAGGTTTTGTGAGAGTATTGGATTCATGGCTCATTTGTATGTTGCAGTACCTCATTAGACTTCAAGAGTCAAAAGTACAAACCTTGTTTTGAAAAGTGTATTGCAACATAATTAACCAACTCAAATCAAGATGGTTATAGTTTATAAAATCTCGTAGCCATGATTCTTAACCCCAAAACATTTGCTTTAGTAAACCAATTCGTAAAACATCTCGTTAAAAACTCGTTAATAAAACTCGTATGGTTTATATCATTTCGAAAACCTCGTTGTGTGACATCGTTTCAAATCGTTTCCCAAGTGAACTAAATAATGACACGTAATGTAATATGATAGAAGCACTTATATATAAGATGTACCAGTGGCGTATCTACCATGATTCTATCATGCTACACCCGTCCCGTTATCTAATCACTACCCAAAACCAATCGTTCGTTCAAATCGTTTATTTCATTTAGGTCGTTCCAAATCGTTTAATTCGTCCCAAAATCGTTTTCGTTTTAATTGTGAAACTACTTTTGGTCGTCTCGCTAATAACATTCAAACCTTCGTGACTCGACTACCTCACCTATCGCATTAACAAACCACCAAAGGGTAAGTTAACAATCATCAGATTCGGTCGTTACCTACATAACCCCCACACATAACCATGGGTGTAGTCTGATAACGGGATTTGTCAGATCCTATAGTACCATAACCTAATACTGGTCGGCTTGATCAATGCTAACGAATGTCATTCGTTATGTAATTACAACCAACAAGTTCGTTCACATTATCGAAATCGTTATTAGTTTAATATAAACCATCTTAATCGTTTTTGAAATCATCGTTTAAAATATCGAAATTGTTTTAATACATATGAATCACCCCAAAACAATTGAAAACAGTAAAATAGGGGAACTATGTACTCACATTGAATGATAGGATATCCTTGATCTAAAGAACTTAGCGAAGCTCAGACAAACCAAGGAAATTCAAGTGGTACCTAGTAATCGGATCACTAGTAATTAAATCAACACCTAAATCGGAAGATCAGATAGAATGAGGTCTTGTAAACCAAATGAGTGTTGGAACTCATGTGATATGGTTTAACAAAGCCTACATCCTAGCTCGGAACTTAGCCTAAGTGCTTTCGACCCGTTACGACCCATTAAGGTAGCTTATGCTACTTTAACGCGTCGTTCGCGTAAAACTATGTTCGGATAGTTAACTATGGGCTATGTCAAGTCTTATATGCCCAATTATGCCTAATTATGTTACCATATCAGTTTAGATGTCAAAAACTTGTTCACATATGTAAAATACGGATTTAAGCTTCAAAAGGGCGTTTTGGTCATTTCTTATGGGCATACAAGCTACTTAACAAAGAACTAACCAATCCTATGTGATCATAAGGTATAACCTCAGTGGTTATTCCCTATGCAACTATGATCACTAATCAAGCTTGATCGGATCCTAAAGATCGACCAAACGGGTCGGGTTCGAAAGTCTAAGCGGTTGTTTAGACCGCTTAACTTACGACCTTAAACAAGCACTAAACTAATAGTGACGAGTTAAACATGTCAAAACATGTTTAACTAACTTACAAAACTGATTTGGTATCAAAACAATGGGTTTTGATACCCGAAAATAGTTCCGTTGCAAAATGCGTGCTAAAACGCATTTTGACCGAAACTTTGACTCGTCACTATGCCTAGTTAACGTGGTAATCGGTAGGTATAATCGCTAAGGATTATAACCATCATGATTACAATCACGTTGCAAAGTTCAATTGAACTTTGACTTGACCAATTGATGGTCAAAACCGAAAGTCAAACTGTTGGCCAAACTGTTTGACTTTCTGCTTAAACATAAAGAATAAGCATGAAAGAAGACTTACAAAGGGTCCTAGCTATCTTTTCTACCAAGAATAAGTTTCCAAACAGATTAGAAAGCTCCCCAAATCAGAGATTGAGAAGAGAATGAGAGAAATGAGCAATGAAACAATGAACTTGCTTGGCTATTTATACTAGAGCATGATGAACAAGATCATGCCACATGTTTGTGTAGCTTCCAAGCATTGGATCATAGCCATACAATTGTTTGATGCAGGTTAGAAGCCTTGGGGAAGAGATAACTTGGCTACCACACAAGGAATTTTACATAAACAGCCCCTGAAGTTCAAACAGAATGCTGAAAATGGAAATCTGGTCGCTGGGCTATTCAGGCGGCCCGCGTAAGCATGTGGGATGGGCTTACGCGGCCCGTATGGGCTCCCTAGTTCAGCAAAAGTTTGATAATTTACAGAACAGGCCCCTGCACTTGGTTTAAGCTCATTTCAGCCCTTTTTGACCCCGTTAAGCCATTTTCAAGGCTCTACAAGATCAATAAAGTTTAGAGGACTCAAAATGTGCGTGGGAAACTCTCGGATGTCGGCTCGTTTGGTCGTACAGTCGCGTTGTTCGTTAAATTACGATGAAACTCAAACGGACGCGAAAACGATCCAAATTAAGCGACGAATGGAATTTTTGCATGCCGATCACTAAAATAAAATTATTTTAGTGTGTACAAAAATTTTGGGTGTCCAGATGTGGTCAGAACGTAAGATATACGCGAAAATGCAAACTTACGTCGTTTTTGACACTTTTAGTCCCTGTAAGATCAAATAAGCCTGTTTTCGCATACCGAACCCCTCAAAGCTTATTTCTAAGCTATGTTTAGGTTATTTATGGTATGTTTAGGTTATGATCAAGTTCCGGACACTTCGATACCATACGAATCGGTATAGTTTCGCAATTTGACACAAATAGTCCCTGCGATCGAATAGACTTGTTTTCAACACACCAAACCATCCAAAACTTATTTCTAAGTTATGTAAAGGTTATTTTAGGTATGTTAAGCCTATGTCCCTATTCCAGAGTGTTTGTCGCGTTAAACTGACTGTGTTTACGCACCAGTTTGCGTATAACTTTCCAGAAAGCGATTTAAAGCTTGAAATCGGAATCGAATCAAATCGTAAAGTCATCAAACACAAATACACATATAGTAACACCAAAACACATTTTTTTATTGATAATTAACAATGTTTTGCATTGTTCATCGATTACAGAGCACAGTTGTCACAAAGATCATGAGTCGTATAGTTCTTTTCGTGAACTTTCAGCTGTCTAGACGCATAAGCTGTCACTTTGCCTCGTTACATAAGGACACAACCAAGGCCTAGATTTGGCGCGTCACAATAGACAACAAAATCATCGTTTCCTTCGGGCAAAGACAAAACAGGAGCATCACAAAGCTTCCGTTTCAGCGTTTGGAACGCTTCTTCTTGTTTAGGTCCCCACTCAAAAGGCTTATTCTTCTGAGTCAAAGCAGTGAGTGGAACCGCGATCTTCGAGAAATTTGAAATGAATCGACGATAATATCCCGCGGGACCAAGAAAAGAACGAATTTTTGTAGGTGTCGTTGGTGTATTCCAATCCTTAATAACAGCTATTTTGGATGGATCTACATGAATACCCTGCTCGTTGACTATATGACCCAAAAACTGAACTTCTTTAAGCCATAATTCACACTTGGAGAATTTAGCAAAAAGTTGTTCCATCTTTAGGAGTTCCAATGTCAAACGAAGGTGTTGCTCGTGATCGGCTCGAGACTTCGAATAAATGAGAATATCGTCGATGAACACAATGATGAACTTGTCTAAATAAGGTTTACAGACCCTATTCATTAAGTCCATAAAGATAGCTAGGGAATTTGTCAAACCAAAAGGCATGACAGTGAACTCGTAATGCCCATATCTCGTGCGGAAAGCAGTTTTGGGAATATCTTCTTCGAGAACACGAAGTTGATGATACCCAGAACGCAGATCGATCTTGGAAAAGCATGAAGCACCTTGCAGCTGGTCGAAGAGATCATCAATTCGAGGTAGGGGATATCGATTCTTGATGGTAAGCTTATTAGGCTCACGATAATCGATACACATTCGAAAAGATCCATCTTTCTTTTTCACAAAGAGGACAGGAGCTCCCCAAGGTGAATAACTCGAACGGATGAATCCTTTATCAGATAACTCTTTAAACTGTTTCGATAACTCTTGCATCTCCGACGGTGCAAGACGATAAGGTGCTTTTGCAATCGGGTTAGCATTGGGTACAAGGTCAATATGAAACTCGACTTGACGAACTGGAGGCAAACCAGGCAGTTCATCAGGAAACACCTCTAGATAATCCCGAACAATCGGAATATCCTGAATATTCTTGCTCTTGCTTTTCTCCTCGGTGATATGTGCCAGAAAAGCACCATATCCTTTTCGTAAATAACTTTGGGCTTCCATACACGACATGAGTTTCAAACCACCAGAAGGTTTCTCACCACGAACTTCAAGAACATCGCCAGACGAAAGAGGAATACGAACGATCTTATCAAAACAAACTACCTCAGCATGATGTTTGGTTAACCAATCCATCCCCACGATAATATCGAAACTCCCAAGTTGCATCGGTGTGAGGTCAATAGGAAAAAGATGGTCATCAAGGTTCAACTGACAATCACGAATAACAGAATCGAGAACAAGAGGTTTACCAGTAGCAACTTCGACAGATAAGGGTTTCCTCAGTTTAGTTCTAGGTATCGCAAGTAAAGGTTCAAAAGATAACGAAACAAAACTTCTAACGGCACCAGAATAAAAAAAGAATAGATGCAGGTCGATTGTTAACAAGAAACGTACCATTGACAACGAGGTTGTCAGCTCGAGCCTCGTTTGCATTTAGATTGAACGCTTGTCCACGAGCGGGATTCACATTCGCGTTGACATTCACGTTCGGATTCGCATTTGCATTCGCCAACCTCGGACAGTTGTTGCGGAAGTGACCCAACTCTCCACAATTGAAACATGAACCCGGTGGGAATCTAGCAGCATTCCCCTGAACTGGAGCTTGATTCTGAACAATCTGATTCTGACCCAAACGACAGATGTTGGCCAGATGCCCAAGCTTACCACACGTTGTGCATTGCTTACAAGCTTGTTGTGCAACATGATGACCGTTGCAGCGAGCACAATGAGGTGCGGTACCAGCATACACTTTCTTTGCAGGAGGTTGAGCTGGTGGGTTCTGAGGGTTCTGAGCATTTTGTGCAGTTACTGCAAAATTCTGAGCACCCTTTCGCTTTCTTGACTTCTTCGACGACTCACCTTTCTTATCACCCTTGCGGGTAAGTTTACCCTTCCTGACTTGAGACTCAGTCAGGGTAGCCGACAACTCAATCACGTGACAAACAGTAGTAGGATTAATGCCATTCACAACATCCTGTATGGAATCGGGTAAACCATCGATATACCTCTCTATCGCTTTCTCCAACGGGTAACCATAGTAGGAAACAAAAGACTGAGTTCCTCAAAGCGATCCGTATACGCACGGTGTTCTCCCCCATCTTGCTTTAGATCGTCAAACTCTCGTTCCAAAGCTCGAATTTCGTGACGGGGACAAAACTCTTTCATCATGAGAGCTCGAAGCTCTTCCCATGTCTGTGCCAATGCCACTTCGGCAACCCTATCGCGCATCACTCCGTTCCACCACGTAAGAGCATGCTTCTCAAACACACTTGATGCAAATTCAACCTTACACTCATTCGGACACTGCACATGTCTGAATGTGCTCTCGATACTCTCGAACCACTGCAGGAGCGCAGTTGCTCCTTGCGACCCAGAAAACTTTAGCGGCTTAGCAGAATTGAAATTCTTAAAATTACACTGTGCATTGTTATTATTATTGTTGTTGTTTAACTCATGGATTTGGGTCACAACGCCTGGAAGCACAGCAGCCATTTGCTGAGAGACAAGGGTTGCGACTTCTTCGGCAGTAAAATATTGAGCATCACGTCGAGGAGGCATTGTCTAAAAGGAAATATGAGAAACGAGTGAGGTTGATAATTAGGAAAAAAACAAAAGAGGTATCGACAAAACACAAGGAAGGAGATCATTTGTTCATTACCTCGAACAAACAAACGACACGCATTGACTAATCAAAGTAAATGAATCAAAATAATGTATCGCGAAGACATGCTCGCCTATAAGTGAACACTAACCCCAAGAGTTCCCAGGTAAGAGTGACTGGTCCGATTATGTGGATTTGTACGAACACTCTAGCCTTAGACAGAAAACTCAGGGTACAGGCATTCACTCTTCCAGTTTGCACGTGTTCACATTATTTAGACCCAAACTTTGACGAGATTTTTGAAAGAAAATTAAGTTTCTGTCCAGATAGCTACCCCCACCATTTCTTTGCAAAACCCACTTGATTTTTCTGAAATTTCTCTAAGTTGAAGTGTTAACCACTTCATACCTGAGAATACTTGGAAAATCAAACTTGCGGGGACCTTTTGTAAGTATTCCTTCGTTCTTTTTATGCGTTTTTAGCTTAAAAGTGAAACTGCGTTTGACTTTCTGCATTGACCAGTTTATGGTCAATGCGAAGTTCATTTGAACTTCATAACGTGAGCGTAATAACGATGGTTATAGTCCCTAGTGACTATACCTACTGATTACCACGTTATCTAGGCTCAGTGACGAGTCGTAGTTCCGGCCAAAATGCGCATTCTCGCGTATTTTGTAACCAAACTACTTTTGGGTATCAAAACCGTTTGTTTTGATACCAAACCTGTTTTCTAAATCCGTTAAACATGTTTTAACATGTTTAACTCGTCACTTTTAGTTTAGTGCTTGTGTAGAGTCGTAAGTCAAGCGGACTAAACACCCGCTTAGACTTTCGAACTCGACCCGTTTGGTCGATCATTAGGATCCGACCAAACATGTTTAGTGACCATAGTTGCATAGGGAATAACCTTCCGAGGTTATACCTTATGGTCACTTAGGTTTAATTAGTTGTATGATAGGTAGTTTATATGCCTTAGGTAAATGACCAAAATACTCTTTTCATGCATAATTTATAATTAAGCATATGTGACATAAACTTTTGTCACATAACTAATTATGCAACATATTTAAACATATTTAGGCATATAATACTTTTCATAGGACTAGTTAGATGTCTCGAACGCGCATTTGCGTGCACGACGCGCTAAAGTAACGTAAGCTACCTTAATGGGTCGCAATGGGTCGAAAGCACTTAGGTTAGGTTCCGATCTAGAATGTAGACTTTGTTAAACCATATCACATGAGTTCCAACACTCATTTGGTTTACAAGACCTCATTCTATCTGATCTTCCGATTGAGGTGTCGATTGTTTGACTAGTGATTCGATTACTAGGTGTGGCTTGATTTCTCTGGTTTACTTGAGTTTGTTGAAGTTCTATTGATTGAGGATACTTTTCACTTCATGTGAGTACATAGTTCCCCTATTTTACTATTTTCAATTGTTTTGGGGTGATTCATATGTATCAAAATGATTTTCGATATTATAACGATGGTTTCAAAAACGATTAAGACGGTTTATACTAAACAAATAACGATTTCGATAATGTGAACAAACTTGTTGGACGTAGTTACATAACGAATGACATTCATTAGCATTGATCAAGCCGACAAGTATTAGGTTATGGTACCATAGGATCTGACAAATCCCGTTATCGTACTGCACCCATGGTTATGTGTGGGTTAGGTGGGTAACGACTGAATCTGATTATTAACTTACCCTTTGGTGGTTTGTTAATGCGAGAAACGAGATAGTCGAGTCACGAAGGTTTGAATGTTATTAGCGAGACGACCAAAAATTGTTTTCACAATTAAAACGAGGATGACTTAAACGAGTTAAACGATTTGGAAACGATTTAAACGAGTTAACGATTTGGAAACGATTTGAACAAGATTAAACGAAATGGATAAACGATTGGTTTTTGGTTAAGTGTTTAGATAACGGGACGGGTGTAATATGGTAAAAACATGGTAGATACACCGCTGGTACTTCTTATATACAAAAAGTTTCGTTTTATTGATTCATTAAGTAAATTTACATTGTCTTAACACAAAACAAACAAGTTACACATCGATTATTATTGTTATTATGTCACTAAGGCCTCGTCCAGATCCTATGTGACTCATGCATCCTAGAAATCAACATCAAGCAACATCACCTGAAACATATGTAAAAACAAAGTCAGCAAAGAAATGCTGGCGAGCACATAGGTTTTATAAGAGTGTCGGATTCATGGCTAGTTTACATGTTGCAATACCTTATTAAAAACCTTATTTTGAAAAGAGTATAATATTGCAACGAAATTAACCAACTCAAATCAAGCGGATTATAATTTATAAAACCTCGTAGCCATGATTCTTAACCCAAAAACATTTGTTTTAGTAAACCAAATTGTAAAACATCTCGTATTAACTCGTTAATAAAACTCTTATGGTTTATATCCTTTCGAAAACATCGTTATGTGACATCGTTTCAAAATCGTTTACCCAAGTGAACTAAATAATGCCACGGTATGTAATATGTTGAAAACACTTATATATAAGAAGTACTAGCGGCGTATCTACCATGTTTTCACCATATTACACCCGTCCCGTTATCTAAACACTTAACCAAAAACCAATCGTTTATCCAATTCTTTTAACTTGTTTAAATCATTTCCAAATCGTTTAACTCGTTTAACTCGTTTCCAAATCGTTTAAATCGTTTCCAAATCGTTTAACTCGTTTAACTCCTTTCCAAATCGTTTAACTCGTTTTTAATTGTTAAAACTATTTTTGGTCGTCTCGCTAATAACATTCAAACCTTCGTGACTCGACTATCTCGCTTCTCGCATTAACAAACCACCAAAGGGTAAGTTAATGATCAGATTCAGTCGTTACCCACCTAACCCACACATAACCATGGGTGCAGTACGATAACGGGATTTGTCAGATCCTATGGTACCATAACCTAATACTGGTCGGCTTGATCAATGCTAATGAATGTCATTCGTTATGTAACTACAACCAACAAGTTCGTTCACTTGATCTTAATCGTTTTTGAAACCATCGTTATAATATCGAAAATCGTTTTGATACATATGAATCACCCCAAAACAATTGAAAACAGTAAAATAGGGGAACTATGTACTCACATGAGGTGCAAAGTATCCTCAATCAATAGAACTTCAACAAACTCAAGTAAACCAGAGAAATCAAGCAGCACCTAGTAATCGAATCACTAGTCAAACAATCGACACCTCAATCGGAAGATCGGATAGAATGAGGTCTTGTAAACCAAATGAGTGTTGGAACTCATGTGATATGGTTTAACAAAGTCTACATTCTAGATCGGAACCTAACCTAAGTGCTTTCGACCCATTGCGACCCATTAAGGTAGCTTACGTTACTTTAACGCGTCGTGCGCGCAAAGCGCGTTCGAGACGTCTAACTAGTCCTATGACAAGTATTATATGCCAAAACATGTTGCATAATCGATTAAGTGACAAAAGTTTATGTTACATATGCTTAATTACCAATTATGCATGAAAAGGGCATTTTGGTCATTTACCTAAGGCATATAAACTACCTATCATACAACTAATTAAACCTAAGTGACCATAAGGTATAACCTCGGAAGGTTATTCCCTATGCAACTATGGTCACTAGACATGTTTGGTCAGATCCTAATGATCAACCAAACGGGTCGAGTTCGAAAGTCTAAGCGGGTGTTTAGTCCGCTTGACTTACGACTCTACACAAGCACTAAACTAAAAGTGACGAGTTAAACATGTTAAAACATGTTTAACGGATTTAGAAAACATGTTTAGTATCAAAACAAACGGTTTTGATACCCAAAAGTAGTTTGGTTACAAAATACACGAGAATGCGCATTTTGGCCGAAACTACGACTCGTCACTGAGCCTAGATAACGTGGTAATCAGTAGGTATAGTCACTAGGGACTATAACCATCGTGATTACGCTCACGTTATGAAGTTCAAACGAACTTCGCATTGACCATAAACTGGTCAATGCAGAAAGTCAAACGCAGTTTGACTTTTAAGCTAAAAACGCATAAAAAGAACGAAGGAATACTTACAAAAGGTCCCGACAAGTTTGATTTTCCAAGTATTCTCAGGTATGAAGTGGTTAACACTTCAACTTAGAGAAATTTCAGAAAAAACAAGTGGGTTTTGCAAAGAAATGGTGGGGGTATTTATAGATATGGCACAACCGTTAGGATCGTTTATCGGGAAATGAGCTTCGATCATGGCCGTACACCTCATGCCCATTGATTTGCAATACTAGGGGTGCCCCAATACCAGCCAATGGTATTGAAAAAGTTACAAAATAGACCCCCCAAGTTCGACCCCATTGCTGAAAAATGCAGAAAATTAAGTTTCTGTCCAGATCAGGCGCTCGCGCCGCGCCACGGGAAAGGCAGTAGGTGCTCG
Organism: Helianthus tuberosus; assembly: GCA_030545235.1. Lineage (NCBI taxonomy): Eukaryota > Viridiplantae > Streptophyta > Magnoliopsida > Asterales > Asteraceae > Helianthus > Helianthus tuberosus. The sequence continues at coordinate 29,166,810 of CM060392.1, forward strand.
CGCAGTGCCATCAAGTGCCATATTCAGCAAAGTTTCAAAAATGACAGTTTTGGTCCCTGCACATGTTTAAGGCCTTTTTCGATGCGTTTAAACCCCGTTAACCTCATTTCAAGGCTCTAAAATGAAGTTAAAGTATAGGGAACATGAAACATGCTTAAAAACATCTCGGATGTCGGCTCGTTTGGTCGTACGGTTGTGTTGTTCGGTTAATTACGACGGAAGTCGTAACAAACGCAAAAACGATCCAAATTACGCGACGAATGGAATTTTATCATGCCAATCACTAAAATAAAATATTCTAATGATTACATAAATTTTTGGATGTCCGGATATATTCAGAACGTAAGATATGCGCGGAAATGCAAACTTGTGCACTTTTTGACGCTTTTAGTCCCTATTGATCAATAAAGTTTATTTTAGCATACCGAACCCCTCAAAGCCTATTTCTAAGCTATGTAAAGGATATTTAGGGTATGTTTAACTTATGATCAAGTTCCGGAATGTTCGTTACTATACAAATCGGTATAGTTTCGCAATTTGACACAAATAGTCCCTGCGATCGAACAAACTTGATTTCAACACACCAAACCATCCAAAACTTATTTCTAAGTTATGTGGAGGTTATTTAAGGTATTTTAAGTCTATGTCACTATTCCAGAGTGTTTTTCGCGTTATACTGACTGCGTTTACGCACCAGTTTGCGTATAACCTTCCAGAAAGCGATTTAAAGCTTGAAATTGGAATCGAATCAAATTGTAAAATCATCAAACACAATTACACACATAATAACACCAAAACACATATAATAACACCAAAGCACATTGTTTTATTGATAACTGACATTGTTTTACATTATACATCGATTACAGAGCACGGTTGTCATACTTTTTGACTAATTTCCCATTTACTAACCCTATTGAATGGGGGGGGGGGGTATTTAGCTTACTTGCTTCTAGACCGAGTAGGTTCTTAAGTTCTATAGATACAAAGCTAAAGTCAGATCCAGTATCAATCAAAATGGATGCATAGGGTTGGTGAATAGGGAACGTACCTATGACCGCATTTGGATCCTAGCATGCTTCACGAGCTCCGATCGTGAAGACTCTTCCTCTCTTGCTTCTTCTTAGGGCAATATTTTCTAAAGTGCCCCACGTCACCACAGTTGAAGCAACCTGGAACTCAACCATTATCATTTCCACCTTGGTTGTAGTTATCATTTCCTCCTTGTTTGGGATATTTTGCCCAACAGGCATCCTTGCTGTGTCCTTCTTTTCCACATCTGTCGCACTTAGGTCTCAGACATCGACCTTCAAGGTGAAACTTGCATTTGTCACATCTCGGCTTAGTCCCCAAATAAACCTTACCACTGGCCTTATTAGTGGCTCCATAAGCTTTCATGCCACGAGGCGGGTTCGCTTCCCTTCTTTTGTTTGCATTAGAGTTGTCATAACTGACTTGGGTGCTTTCTTCAGGTTCGTAAACTTTCTTTTGTTGTCGCCCGAAGACTCCACGTGAGTCTCTTTCTTGTTTGCCTCAGATTTCGAAAAGTTTCCCATACGGAGAGCTTCTTCAGTCAATGTAACGCTCAAATCGATAGCCTCTGCGATGGTTGGAGGCTTTGCCACAGTAACCATGCTCAGGATATGTCACGGCCCCAGCCCCGGTTTGACCCAGTCAGGAGCCGCGGGACAGGAACCCGTGGTATCTATGATGCGACAGCGGAAGATTTTACAGGATCTTTTTAAAACTCAAATGCCCGATTTATTTTATTTCATAATTCGGGATAAACACTGTATTTTACAATAGAGGAATTTCACAAGTGAATTCCCTGATTTATTAAAACATGTTTATTCATTTTAACTGAGCCACCTCTTCAAGCTTGTTAGTGCTCCGTAGCACGTTTTCCTTGATTTACAGCAGGTCGCCTGAAACATGTTTTAAAAATATTTTATCAGCGGGGAAATGCTGGCGAGTCATTTAAGTATGTAAAACGACACATTAGTTATCAATTATAGCATAAGAGCGATTATAATGGCTTCTATCTTATTTTTATCTGGCGTCGTGTCACCTGGTGACGATGGTCATACCACTATTGGGTCTTTCCCCAAGTAGTGACGTTTATCACTATTAGGATTTATTAGCCTAACCCGTGAGAAATTAGTAATGTGCACAATACCCCACTAGCCAGTGATTAAGATAACCATGACTTACTCCCTGTAATTATAACATTTGAAAATGGAGTATTGTAAAATACTTTTGATAAAAGAGAATGACTCACATTGCAGATTTATACGGGCAGAGTTTAGCCTACTGTTTAGCCTTGTAACATAATTTAAATAACATGCACACGAACTAGGTCAGTAACTAATACAACATTTACGATAACTCACGAGATTAAACCCTCACAACGAATGACAAAGTGCGATACTTAAACATCCATCGAATTCACGACGAATGACAAAGCATAACCCTAATGTGGGCAGCACTTAAACATCCATTGGATAGTTTCAATCGATCGGACATTGAATCGTAGCAGCGATCGAGTTAATACCCTGTATCGTAGCAGCGCCTCGCTATTGTGAAAGTTAATTTCGACTTTTGAGCAGTATATTTCGAGTTTTGAATTGAATTTTCGACACCAGAAGACTGCTCGTAGCCCAAGCTATATATAGCTGAAATTTGAGGTTCACGCGGCCCGCGTGAACCTTAGCTCGAACCTTACGCGGCCCGCGAGGGCACCTATATCATAGATTAGGGCATCCGTGTCACGCGTAGGTATGCCACGTGTGTGACACGTGGATCGGGACGCTTATCCGTTCAAACCTAGGGTTGACGCGGCCCGCGTAAGCCTATGCTTACATTTACGCGGCCCGCCTGAAGACCCAAAATCTTGATTTCTTGATTTTTCATGCACAGTAGGGTTTCAGGGGTCCGGGTTCTTACTTGCGGGTCAATTTGGGACATTTTTGAAGGTCCTTACATCCTCCCCACCTTATTTAAAAAATCTCGTCCTCGAGATTTACTTAAATAATTGAGGATATTTTCGCTTCATTTCCGATTCCAGCTCCCAAGTGTACTCGGGTCCTTTCTTTGAATCCCACTTGACTTTAACTAATACCAATCTTTTGTGTTTGACAAACTTGATCTTTCTGTCTTCTATCTGAAGAGGTTTCTCAACAAATTTTAGCTTTTCGTTTACCTCTATATCTTGAAGAGGTACTACCAAGGATTCGTCATATAGACATTTCTTGAGATTGGATACATGAAATACGTCATGTACTCCAGCCAACTCTTCTGGTAGTTGTAAACGATACGCGACCGGTCCTATACGTTGGACTACCAAAAATGGTCCTACGTATCTTGGACTTAGCTTTCCTTTCTTACCGAACCGAACTACTCCTTTCCAAGGAGAAACTTTTAAAAGTACCTTATCTCCGACTTGAAACTCTAGTGGCTTACGACGATTATCTGCATAACTCTTCTGGCGATCTCGAGCCGTTTTCAGTCTTTCCTTGATTTGAGTGATCTTGTCGGTAGTTTCTTGTACTATTTCGGGACCTGATAATTGACTTTCTCCTATTTCTGCCCAGCAAACTGGAGTTCTACACTTACGTCTGTATAGTGCTTCGAACGGGGCCACTTCAATGCTTGAATGATAACTATTGTTATAGGAGAATTCAATTAAAGGTAAATGGTTGTCCCAGTTTCCACCAAAATCGATCACACATGCCCTAAGCATGTCCTCCTGGGTTTGGATTGTCCTTTCACTTTGTCCATCTGTTTGAGGATGGTATACAGTACTTAAATTTAGTCGGGTTCCCATAGCTTCTTGGAAACTTGTCCAGAAGTGGGAAGTGAAACGACTATCCCTATCCGATACAATGGAGAGTGGAACTCCATGTAAGGATACGACTTTATCTACATACAACTTGGCTAACCTTTCCATACTAAAGGTTTCTTTCATGGGTAGAAAATGAGCTGATTTGGTTAATCGATCCACAATTACCCAAATCGCGTCATTACCCTTTCTGGTTTTGGGTAACTTAGTAACAAAATCCATTGTTATGAGTTCCCATTTCCATATAGGCATTTCTACTTATTGTAGTAGACCTGAAGGTTTCTGGTGTTCTGCCTTAACTTGTGAATAAGTAAAACATTTAGAAACATATCTAGTTATGTCCTTTTTCATTCCTATCCACCAGAAGTTATTCCTTAAATCTTGGTACATCTTATTGTTACCAGGGTGCATGGTATACTTAGATTTATGGGCTTCCTCTAAGATCTTGTTCCTTAAGTCTCCTTGCTTAGGTACCCAAATCCTTCTTTTATGGAATCTCCAAATTCCATCCGCTCCTTGCTCTAATTCTTTTATCCGTCCTTTCATTCCTACAGCAACATCCTGGATTGCTGTTTCCTGAACATCCTTTAATTGTTCCATTAAATCTAACTGTAGATTTAATCTAAGAGCACAAACTCGCTTTTGCTTTTCATGATACTTACGACTTAAGGCATCTGCAACTACGTTTGCCTTTCCTTCGTGATATTGAATATCGCAGTCGTAGTCACTTAGGATCACCATCCATCTCCTTTGCCTCATGTTCAATTCTTTTTGCCCAAATATATATCTTTAAGCTCTTATGATCTGTATAGACAGTAAACTTACTTCCATACAAGTAGTGTCTCCAAATCTTAAGGGCAAAAATTATGGCTCCTAATTCTAAGTCATGAGTCGTATAGTTTTCTTCGTGCTTTTTCAATTGCCTTGATGCATACGCAATTACCTTTTTGCGTTGCATTAGCACACATCCCAATCCTAGTTTTGAAGCATCACAATATACTTCAAAATCTTCTGTTCCTTCTGGTAAAGATAAAATTGGAGCATTGGTTAATTTCTGCTTTAAGATCTTAAAAGCTTCTTCTTGTTTAGGTCCCCATTCAAACTTAACTGCTTTGCATGTTAGCTTAGTTAATGGTACAACTATCTTGGAAAAATCCTTAATAAACCGTCTATAATATCCGGCTAAACCTATAAAACTTCTAATTTCCATAGCAGATTGCGGAACCTTCCATTTGGTGATCGCTTCTATCTTAGCAGGATCTACGTGAATACCTTCGTGATTCACCATGTGACCTAAAAATTGCACTTCTTGTAGCCAAAATTCACACTTCCAGAATTTGGCATAAAGCTTCTCTTTTCTTAACAAAGTTAAGAGTGCATGCAGGTGCTGACAGTGTTCATTCTGACTTTTGGAATAAATAAGTATATCGTCGATGAAGACAATTACGAATTTATCCAGATACGGTTTACAGATTCTATTCATCATGTCCATAAATGCTGCAGGAGCATTTGTTAACCCAAAGGGCATGACTGTAAACTCGTAATGACCATACCTAGTCCTGAAAGCAGTTTTAGGTATGTCTTCTTCCTGTACCTTCAATTGATGATATCCAGAGCGTAAATCTATCTTAGAAAAGTATCTAGCTCCTTGCAATTGATCAAAGAGATCATCAATCCTAGTTAATGGGTATCGATTCTTAATTGTAACTTTATTCAAGTCCCTATAATCGATACACATTCGCATCGAACCGTCTTTCTTCTTTACAAACAACACTGGTGCTCCCCACGGGGATGAATTAGGTTGTATGAATCATTTGCTTAATAATTCATCTAATTGCTTTTTCAATTCTAACATTTCTGTGGGTGCTAACCGATAGGGTGCTTTGGCTATCGGTGTAGTTCCTGGAATTAGATGAATTCTAAATTCTACTTCCCTATCAGGTGGTAATCCAGGTAGTTCTTCTGGAAATACCTCAGGGTATTCTGATACTACTGGAATTTCTTTAAGTTCCTTACCCTTAGTGTTAATGATTACTGAAATCATATACACTACTTCTTGTTTCCTTGAATAACTGGCCAATTTCATTACCGAAATGAACTTTAGTGGCTTACGTGGCTGATTTCCTGTAATCACCACTAACTCTCCTGTGGTTGTATGAATTTCTATGGAATTCTTATCACAAAGAATTCGAGCATGGTTGGCTACCAACCAATCCATTCCTAAAACCACATCGAATCCGGCTAGATTCATAGGTAACAGGTTTGCAGAGAATTTATGGCCTAATAGTTCTATCTTTCCTTCTCGCACAACCTTATCTATTTTAACAGAATTCCCATCTGCCGTTTCGACTGTAAAAATCTGCCTAAGTTTGGTTAAGGGTAAATTAAGTGCTTGGCAGAATGAAGTATTTATAAAACTTTGGTTTGCACCAGAGTCAAATAATACTTTTGCATAAACGTCATGAACTAAGAACGTACCAGTTATCACATCAGGAATTAGCTCGGCTTCCTGAGTAGTCAGCTGGAAGGCTCTTACGTTCTTCTTGTTAGTTCCTTCTGCAGTTTTGGCTTTGTTATCAGCTGGTTTGACCAATTTTGGGTAGTCTGGCCTAATATGTCCAGCTTCTCCACAGTTGTAACAGACTGTGGATTTCTTCTTCCTGCAGTCTTCTTCTTGGTGCCCCGGAATTTTGCAAAAATTGCAATATCCCTTGCATCTTCCAAAATGCTTTCTTTTGCAGGCATTGCAAAATGGAACAGTGGAAGATTGCCCAGTTCCTCTTCTCTTGAAATTACTACGGTTACCCATACGGAATCCCTGGGTAATCTTTTGGGCTACTTCCTTTTTCCGGGTTTCTTCTCTTGTGCGTACCAGTTCGTCGGTCAGAGTGTTAGCTAACTCTACTGCATCATCGATCGTGCGGGGTCTCGCAGCCTTGACAATATTACGGATCTTGCTAATTAAGCCCCAAATGTAGCGAGATATAAGTACCGGCTCTGGCGAAGCCAGGGTTGGTACCACTCTTGCGTACTCGAAGAATGTCGAAGTATACCCTCGACAGTCTACATCCACCATCCGGTGGTTCAGGAACTTATTTGTCATTTGTTCCTTTTCGTACTCAGGACAGAATTTTCTTTCTACAAGACTTTTAAATTCTTCCCAATTCACGTCATAGGCCACACTCCTTCCTTTAGCTTGAAGTATTGTATTCCACCATTCTAGCGCCCCTTCTTTAAAAAGATGCGACGCGTACATAACCTTGTCGTCCTTGGCATATTTACTTATCATAATTACTGCCTCGGTTTTCTCTAACCAACGCAGTACAGCAGTCGCCCCTTCGTTACCTGCAAACTCAGCCGATTTACAGGCAAGAAACTCCTTGTAAGTGCAACCAGGTGTTGCAGCTTTCATTTTCTTAAGGAGTGGAGCTTGTATCTCCTCATTGTCGTTATTAATATGATTGCCGCCTCCGTTTACACTATTACTGAAATTGTCACCTTGTGTGCGTTTACTAGGAATAATTTGTTGAGGTTCAACAGGTTTCTGGGCAGCAGCCAGGATTGTGGGGATAGCATTGGCTATTCCTTGAGCAACGATATTCTTGATATCTTGCCTATTCAGAAATTGATCCTCCTGATGTTGCTCAGATTGATTTACTTCATTAACAGGTTCATTACCAGCGTTTGCCATCTGGTAATTAATTTATATAAGTGATTAGCATAAAATAATTTAATAACTAAACATAACAAAACAATTGCACATAATCATATTAACACGTACAACCAAAATTGTCGATTTTTCGACTTCCATTTTATATATTATATTATGCATCCGTACACACTGTTATCTTACAAAAGTTTTATTTTTAAGTTATTTTACAGATTTATATTTTTATTACTATTATTTTATTATACAAACATAGTTTCACAACCACACTACCCCTAGTCCGCTGGCCTTTCAAAAATGATGTTCCTTTTCATCATATTTCCAGGTGATTTGTTCCCCTATCTCCCGAATCTTATTCCCTGCATCCATTAGTTCTTCGCCAAAATGGCGAAGTTCAGCTAAGTTTTCATTACTCATTGGTGGGTTTGGTGCAGGTTCTGGGTCGAACTGAGGGAAAAAGGTATAAGGATTATTTAGGAGGTTTTGAAATTGCCAATCGTTGGTCCACCACTCGTCCATTTCTCCTTGAGGTTGAGTGTGGATTAAAGGTTCTGGGATGGCTGGTTCCAGGTTTAGTGGAAGTTGGGTTTCAGCAGGATAAGGGAAAAGATTTGTATTGATAGGCCTAAGGATATCACAACTTGCCAGTATGTGATCCAGTTCCTCCTGCAATGGTAATTCCTCAGCTTGCCTAGAACTTTTGCCAATTTCTATTCCTGCGGTTCTAGAACTTTCTCCAATTTCTACTCTTGCTTGCTTAGAACTTTCCTCAATTTCTATTCCTTTTCCTTTATCCATAGGATTTTCTATTTTGGGAATTCTCCTAGTTGCTGGTTTCCTTCTGCGTACACGTCTCCAACCCACAAATCTTCTTCTTTTCTTAGGTTTTGATTTCTCCAGAGGTGGAGCTTGAAATTCCATAGGTTCTTCAACATCGGCCAAGTAACCAGTAAAATCTCTGGAAACTTCCACTTTTACGTGATAGAGATTGAGATTTTCTAGAGCTTCAGATAATTCATTCATGCTGTTTAGCATTTATGAAGAAACACACAAAATTTTAGGTTAAAAGTTTGTAAATTAAATTTTCACAGAATCACAAAAATAGAGTCAAATTTTTTTTTAATATTAATTACAAATATCTAATAAACCATTTTATTGAAACAAAATATTTATTTTTAGTACAACTAATATTATTTTAAAGTTTCTGGCTAATAGATAATATGGGTGCTAATACTGGGTCAGGGTGTTGATAGTCTAAAGGTTAGCATTTATTGCTACAGTGGCTAACATATAAAGATTTGCCCATTTTTCCTCTAACTCATCTTCCCGTGGTGGGTTATCACTTATTCCCTGAGTCTCTTTAATTATCACTTCTTTTGTTTGTGACTTCCTCATTTTCTCTTGACTTTTTCTAATAATCAAATTCCTTTTATTTGGGGTAAGTGGTTTCTCATATTGTGCCTTACGAACAAATATTCCCTCCTCAGTATCTACCGAGTATCTTGAGGAATTTGATTGGGATGAGGATCCCTTATCTTTTGGTATACTATCTAATTGACGATAGATGTCTGAAAGCTTTTGCTTACCCATACTGTAACTAACAGATAGTCAAGATAAAAGCACATAATTACAAGATGATAATCATGAAAATTAAGTATTTTAAATACTTAATAGGCTTAAATCAGTGACTCTTTAAATGCTCTGATACCACCTTTTCCTGTCACGGCCCCAGCCCCGGTTTGACCCAGTCAGGAGCCGCGGGACAGGAACCCGTGGTAGCTATGATGCGACAGCGGAAGATTTTACAGGATCTTTTTAAAACTCAAATGCCCGATTTATTTTATTTCATAATTCGGGATAAACCCCGTATTTTACAATAGAGGAATTTCACAAGTGAATTCCCTGATTTATTAAAACATGTTTATTCATTTTAACTGAGCCACCTCTTCAAGCTTGTTAGTGCTCCGTAGCACGTTTTCCTTGATTTACAGCAGGTCGCTTGAAACATGTTTTAAAAATATTTTATCAGCGGGGAAATGCTGGCGAGTCATTTAAGTATGTAAAACGACACATTAGTTATCAATTACAACATAAGAGCGATTATAATGGCTTCTATCTTATTTTTATCTGGCGCCGTGTCACCTGGTGACGATGGTCATACCACTATTGGGTCTTTCCCCAAGTAGTGACGTTTATCACTGTTAGGATTTATTAGCCTAACCCGTGAGAAATTAGTAATGTGCACAATACCCCACTAGCTAGTGATTAAGATAACCACGACTTACTCCCTGTAATTATAACATTTGAAAATGGAGTATTGTAAAATACTTTTGATAAAAGAGAATGACTCACATTGCAGATTTATACGGGCAGAGTTTAACCTACTGTTTAGCCTTGTAACCTAATTTAAATAACATACACACGAACTAGGTCAGTAACTAATACAACATTTATGATAACTCACGAGATTAAACCCTCACAACGAATGACAAAGTGCGATACTTAAACATCCATCGAATTCACGACGAATGACAAAGCATAACCCTAATATGGGCAGCACTTAAACATCCATTGGATAGTTTCAATCGATCGGACATTGAATCGTAGCAGCCATCGAGTTAATACCATGTATCGTAGCAGCGCCTCGCTATTTTGAAAGTTAATTTCGACTTTTGAGCAGTATATTTCGAGTTTTGAACTGAATTTTCGACACCAGAAGACTACTCATAGCCCAAGCTATTTATAGCTGAAATTTGAGGTTCACGCGGCCCACGTGAACCTTAGCTCGAACCTTACGCGGCCCACGAGGGAACCTATATCGTAGATTAGGGCATCCGTGTCACGCGTAGGTATGCCACGTGTGTGACACGTGGATTTGGACGCTTATCCGGTCAAACCTAGGGTTGACGCGGCCCGCGTAAGCCTATGCTTACATTTACGCGGCCCGCCTGAAGACGCAAAATCTTGATTTCTTGATTTTTCATGCACAGTAGGGTTTCAGGGGTCCGGGTTCTTACTTGCGGGTCAATTTGGGACATTTTTGAAGGTCCTTACAGGATTTGAGGCGCAAGTCTCCAAATAAACCGCTCGATTCTCTTGAATTCCGGCTTGACAAGATAGGGAACGACCCTTGATAAATCATGGAAACGCTGAATATACTCGGCTATCTTTGGTCCATCCATCTTCAGATTCCAGGATTCGGTTTCCAGTTTCTGGATTTCAGCTCTTGAACAGTATTTCTTGCGCATTAACTCCTTAAGCTCATCCCAGCTGAGCGCATATGCCGCAGTTTTGCCAAGTGTTTGAACTTGGAGGTTCCACCATGAAAGTGCTCCATCCATAAATAACCCAGAAATATAAGTAACCCTCTGTTCAGGAGCACACTTGCTCATCCTCAGCACGGGGTCGGTTTTCTCCACCCAACGAACAAAAGCGGCAGCACCTCCAGTGCCGTCAAAGTTAAGAGGCTTGCAATCCAGAAATTGCTTATAAGTACAGCCAGTTGGAGGGTTATTTCCAGAAGTGCCACCGCTGTGTTCTAAGCGGTTGGCCTCGTGCTGTGCAATTTCCTGTGAGATACGTTCTTGAAGCTCGGCTTCTATCCTTGGTAACGTATTAGTGTCTGTGTCAGGTATGGGCGGCATTTTCTTCTGGCAAAAAGGTATTGGGTAGGTTAGACAACATTCACCAAGAATTGTCTATGAGGTATATATCACCACAGGCAAAGATGTAATCACCTAACATCACATGCATATATAATCAACAATGTATAAGTAAGAAAACTGTCACACCCCAACCGATGGCGGAAACATCGGGGTGCGAGCACTAAGCGTTCAGATTGCTCATGAGATTCCATAACACTAAGTAGTTTCAATATAGATTAGATTCATTTCATGTAATTGTCTAAAATAACATCAACCACCAAAACACAGTATCAAACTAAAACCAACATAAACATTGTTTCAAAGTTTTCTAGTTTTAGCTACGTGGAGTATCTAAGTTCCATCCTAGCTTGTTTCACGATTCCTAGCATCTTGTCAGCCTGCAACATGTATTAAAGTAGAGTCAGTACAAAATAGTTTAAAAGTCTCAAATCCATATGTAAATGTAACAAAATAGTTTCAGCCATCCTAGTGTTCGCAGTCCAACAAGTGATAGCCCAAGTATCCCGATGCTTTAGTGTTTTCCCAAGTCTCAAGGAAAACTAGAATCCTCTTAACAATATCCCCGAGAATAATGGGGTGGTGCATCTCCTATAGCGCTACTATTGTTAAGGCGGAACTACACACCCTGGATTAAACGTTCACATAGCACAAATAGAATACAAGAATCACAAGTTTCACATAAACATAGGATAGAGTTTAGATTCCAAAAGTCTCAAGTATCGTAGTTTCATAGAATACATGTTACATCCCAAGGTTTAAAACAAAAAGGGACCGAGTATACTCACAGTGATTGCTTAACAGATCAACTGTTATTGGATCAAAGGGAGCTCTTTAGAATTAGCCTGATTAGATTATAACAGATAAGAGTCAGGCAGAATAACGAGATTCAACCAAGTGTTGGATTAGTCATCTTGTGTGACAACCCGTAATTTACGGCTCTTAATTACGTGATTAACAGGTAATTAACGTGATAATAAATGGTGTTTACAGCGCAAATTAACTTAATAAAGCCTTTGGAGTGCCTAGGAACGTCTATACGACTTTACAGTGCACGTATGGTGATTTACGCAAAATTTGCTGAATATTAAGCGACAACGAACTGATGCCGTACAAACTACTGACAACGCCGACAAGTATGAATGTTACACGAGTACTTTATGTTTATGAAATTAATTTTGTGAATTTATTGGGCTTCCGTGCGACACAAATACAAACGTGGATTAAAAACGCGATGGTAGGAAACGGCGAACGGCGCCTTTTACGCGAGATTTTTACCATTTTCAACGCGCGAACGCGACTACAACGGATATCAACATTATTTTTGCACGAAATATTATTTTACTAGGCTATAGTGATTTCGGGATTTGACAACGGGTCTCGTAGGAATTACGGGCCACTTACACATAAGATGGACTTGTGGGCCCCGGGCCCAAGCCCAAAACCCACAAGCCTAAACCTGCATATAATATAGATCCGTACTACAAGACTTTCTTGTAAATCTTGCTAAGATCTCTTCAAGATCTACAAATATCTACACAAAATATTTTGTATAAAATCCCATCAAAATCTATACATAAGATTTTCTCCAAACACATAAACCTGTGTATATAATAGACCTCATGGTCTTAGTTTCTCATCTTACACAGACCAAACAACACACCCGATGTCTCTCTCACTCTCCGGCGAACAGGTCCAGCGGCGGAGCCGCCGTAGGCGGCGGTGGTCCGGCGAGTTTCCGGGGTCACTTTTTTTTCCGGCCAGACACCTTCCCCCTTCCCCCGATCCTTCTGATTTCCGACAACCCACCTGTTTTACCCCCCCCTTCTATTCATCGGCCAACCACCACCATCTTTTGGTGGTGGCGGACTTCAGCAGCAGCAGCACCACCACCACAGGCGGCGGCGCTGTGGTGGGTGGTGCTGGTCGGTACTTCAGGAGAGAGAGAGAGAGAGAGCTGAAGAGAGAGAGAGGGACGAGAGAGGAGATCGGAGAAAGCAAAGGACCGGCGACCGGAGCCGGCGGTGCATCTGCGGCGGCGATGGTGGTTATTCACGGCTCCGGTAAGTAGCTCAGTCTCGTGTTTCAGTTCGGTCCAGGTTTAAACGGGTCAATTCTGGTTCAGCTCGGTTTGACTCGGTCAAACCGAGTCAACTCAAGCAATACGGGATCAGGCTCACTCGGTTCAGACTCAGTCGGGTCAGGATTGAGGTCAGCGGGTTCGAGCTTTGGTTCATTGGGTTATGTTTCAACAGTTTCGGGTTGTGTGCGGTTCGGGTCACAGCCGCGGTTCGGGTCTTTTGGGGAGGCTCGGGTCAGTTGTTAACTCGGTTCGGGTCGGAAGGCAACCTCAGTCACGAGATGACTCGGGTCAAGTTTTGGTGCTGGTCAACTGGTCAACGGTTCGGTTCGGGTCAACGGCGTCGGGTCAGACTCAGTTTCAGTTGACTCGGTCAAACCAAGTCAACTCGGTCAACTCGGTCAACTCGGTCAACTCAGTCAACGGGTCGGGTCTCGAGTCAGATTTCCGGTCAACTCAGTCAAGCGGCTCGACATAAAGACTTGGTAAAATTAACGGCGCGTTTATTTTGTTATCTTTATTATTAAAACTCATCGCGTGATAATGAGCTCGAACCGACTGATTATAAATTGCATTTGTTATATAAAGTTTACATATAGTTGAATCTTGTTGAACATTGATTGAATTTTGAAAATAACGACAACTTGGTTGTCCGGGGCGTCCAAAAACAGAGGAAACTCTGCCCGTTTTTCGAGAAAATCCGTAAATAGAAACGCGTTTTATTATAAAACAAACATCGGGTTCAAATGATATTTTGGAAGACGAATACAAGCATATAGTTTCTTTCGATAACACTTTACAACTTTCGAGAGCAACGATTCAGAAATTATTTACAACAAATAAATATATTTATTATATTTATTATAAACTTCGGAATTTCGACAATTCCTTTATAAAATGAATATATTTTATATATTTATTTCAAGCGTCAAACAACTCGTATTCATTTATACACGTATGACTACTCGAGACGGCTAACACACCTACAACGATATATTTATATATTTTTATATAAATATTTATTCATTTTGAGTCTCTCGGAAACTAAGTCTTTTGCAAGACTTATTAAACTGCTACTGACATTAAACGAGACTTAATACGTATAACTTAATCGTTTTCATTAAGTTAACAACGTACCGTCAAATCGTTCGATTAACGATTCGGTAGAGCTCGGTGACACGTAGTTTAGTTACCGCTTTTGTTTAGAAACTTATTAGATATTCCGTGTTAGGAATATTGTAGAATGCACGCTAGCGAGTCTCGTCTTGGAAACGACATCACGGAGTCGTAATTAGCTAGCTTTGCACATGGAAATCCAGGTGAGTTCATAACCCCACTTTTACGGTTTTACACTTTTGTAAATGTTTTCGGGGTGGAAAGACATGCACGTTTTGCAAAAACATACAAAGTTTTGAACAAACGCAAAACTCGTATTTCTAAATCATATTACGAAGGGATTTCGAGGGACACAAATGATTTACGAAAGGTTTATACTAAACATACCGGTTTTCAAACAAACGTATCTTTCGGAATATGCATACCCACGAATTCTAGTTTTCTAAACTACGGGTAAATACAAGAAGCACTCTTGGTGAGAACGAGTACCAAGTATGATGCAAATGCTTATTTTTGAAATGTGAATGAATTTCGGTCAGGGTGACCAGGGATTTGGTCAGGGTGACCAGGGATTGGGTCGGGGAGACCAGGGATTTTTTTTACACATGGTATGTTTAGCGTAAGGAGGGTTACTACTTAGATCATGTGAGTGGGTAGGCGGGAACTGGAGGCCATTAATCCTCATTGTAGGACCGAGGGACAGGAGCGGTAGATCTATCTGGGTGTAGCGAGCCCAGCCCCCAGGCCAAACAGAATGGACCTCGGGGTGACTTTGTGCCCGACGCATAAATTTGCTAGGTTTGAGTCTTCCTACTTGCACTTCACACATATCAATGGCCTTGCAAACCATTGGTGATCTCTTTATTTCCTTATTTGCTACATACCAGGGACATATATACTTACAAAAATACTTGTTCATACAAATTAAATACCATGTTTTATACAAATTCAAAGCATAGGGTTATGCGGGTATGGAGTCAAAGTCAGGGTGGGCATTGACGGTTATGCGAACATTACAAATACATGGTTTTTATGAACATACTGTGTTACAAACACAACGTTTCCATATAACTTGGCAAGAAAATGATTTTTAAATTCGTTTTCTCAATACTATTTCAAAAACCGGTTACTCCAAAGATTTATTTCAAATCTTTCACAACTCAAAAGATTTATTTCAAATCTTTTACAAACAAACTATGAACTCGCTCAACTTTATGTTGATTTTTCGCATGTTTCTTTCTCAGGTTACTTTACAGAAACAATGGAACGGTTGGAATAGGAGAACCATCTGGAGTCGAGTACTTAGTGGCGTTCATTTTCTAAAAGACTTAGCTTATTTGCTTCCGCTGTGCAATGAAGATACCAGTCCAGTCACGCCAATACTCTGATATTTTGGGGTGTGATAGATTGGTATCAGAGCTATAGGTTACAGCGAATAGGGTTTTCTGTAAAGATACCTAGGCTCTAACCTCACTTTCCTCTGGGAACATAGAATATTAAAACCTAAATACATACAGAACGCATAGTACTCGAATATGGTCTCCAACCGTTGCCGAAAAACAAACAGTCAAAATTTTGTTTTCAAACATACGCTATTGTGATGTTTTATACACGGTACACGAAACGATTACATACAGTACACAACACTCTGAGAGTTTAGGAAACATGCATTTAAGACCTTCGGAACAGGGAGTCAGTCTGAGAGGCTGGGATGATAGTCTAGTGGGACTAGGAGATTCAGTCTGAGAGGCTGGGAGGATAGTCTAGTGGGACTAGGGGAGTCAGTCTGAGAGGCTGGGAGGAAAGTCTAGTGGGACTAGGGAGTCAGTCTGGGAGGCTGGGAAAATTGTCTAGTGGGACTAGGGAGTCAGTCTGGGAGGCTGGGAGGCTAGTGGGACTAGGAGGACTATTTGATTGCTTATTGGTTATTTGTGCATGTGTGTGTTTATTAAAGGTCATCAAGTAGGAACCGCGAATATTAACTCGGGTACACACTATTATCCATATTGTCTATGATATTTTAACTTCCCGAGCAGACAGCCTACGCATAACGAAACGCTAGTGCACATGAATACATGGAACTCAATTTCTACGTCAACGGATGTCGGGGTACATCACATTCTACGCGGCACACAACGCTAGTGCACAGGTATACGTGAAACTTAAGCTATACATCAACGGAGATTGAAGTACGACACATACGACTATCGAGGCGAGGCCTTTGAGAAGGAACGATGACGCAAATTTAACGACGACGCTAGATCCCTGTCAGCAGGAGAACTAATGATCAGGAAACGACAACTTGTCACGCGATCCTGCAACGACACAAATCACGCCAGGGAGAAGACGATTGTCTCCGCATTCCCCCCCCCTCTACCTAACTAACGACGAATACGCTATGTTCGACATTCCATGGTAATGTCACCTAACAAATGGTCGTCACACGAAACCCCAGGTAAAGTCCTCGAATTTCTTTTATTGAAATTTCGACTCTCATATTTACTGAGTAGATTTTCGTATCTCTACTCCTCTTAATGGACATTGTGCCACCATCATTATTATTGACTTGTGAATTCGAATGACCCACATTATTGTAACTGTTGGCTCCTTTGTTATCAAGTCAACACATTTTATTGAAAATTTCTCTTCTTTTCAAGTTACATACATGGTTTTTCGTTGTGACCATGCCGAAAGTTTTCTTGTCGATACATATACTTATTGTCGGATTACGCTAAAACCAAGTTCAATTGTTTGAACTTGTTCATTACACATATTCATTTCAGAACATAATATGATGTATTGGGAGCATCATATTCAAATTCGTATTAACAAGCGTTTCATTTGTTCCGAGTCGAGGTAAACTTGTTTGGTATTCGACTCCATTAAATTGTCTGTTGATTTCGACACCATGTGATGGTGATTTTCATTAGTTTGAAGCTTGCGCTAAACTCGTTTACGCATCTCATGCACGGATCTAATTATTTATTGATTGTTTTCCAATCCACTTCGATTTATTATATCAAAGCGGTCTTAATACAATAGTGTGTTAAGACGATGGTACCCAAATTCATTTTTACATTTCGGTGTACCTACTAACGGTTCTTTCATTATCGATCGAAAATTTTGTGATATCCATTGCTTCTTCAACTTCGATTGAAAACATTATTTCTTTGATGTTCCATATTCAATTGGAAATTCTATGATGTCATTTGAAACAAACTTTCAGATTCACTTTATTACGCTTTCATTTGATTTCAAACACGGTGAATTTGTTTGATCACCACTATTATTGAATTATTTGAATCACTACGACACCTTGTGGTGTCAGTACAAACTTGTAGCTTTGGGCTAATTGTGATTGAGCGTTTTATGCAAAACACAGGTGATACTTGTTCGATCACCTCTATTATTAAATTGTTTCATTCATTGCGACACCTTGTGGCGTCAGTATGACTTGCAGCTTGCGCTGATCACGATCGAACGCTTCATGCAAACTATTACATTTGAGATTGTTGATTCTAAGTTCATCCAGTGGATGTTATTGCTTCTAGAACTCATTTACACGTTGTAAACGTTCATATGGAATTCGATTGGTCGAAGTTCCTGTTCATTGTTGGATCCTTGTTAACTTAGTCGCACTGGTAACTGTATCATTAAGTCTTGTTTCGATTACGCGGTCATTCACTTTGTTATTATTCGGACTTACCTGCAAACAACACAATCCTGAGGAGATAACATAGTCTAAATTTCGAGGACGAAATTACTGTAACAGGGGGAGAATGTGACAACCCGTAATTTACGGCTCTTAATTACGTGATTAACAGGTAATTAACGCGATAATAAATGGTGTTTACAGCGCAAATTAACTTAATAAGGCCTTTGGAGTGCCTAGGAACGTCTATACGACTTTACAGTGCGCGTATGGTGATTTACGCAAAATTTGCTGAATATTAAGCGACAACGAACTGATGCCGTACAAACTACTGACAACGCCGACAAGTATGAATGTTACACGAGTACTTTATGTTTATGAAATTAATTTTGTGAATTTATTGGGCTTCCGTGCGACACAAATACAAACGTGGATTAAAAACGCGATGGTAGGAAACGGCGAACGGCGCCTTTTACGCGAGATTTTTACCATTTTCAACGCGCGAACGCGACTACAACGGATATCAACATTATTTTTGCACGAAATATTATTTTACTAGGCTACAGTGATTTCGGGCTTTGACAACGGGTCTCGTAGGAATTACGGGCCACTTACACATAAGATGGACTTGTGGGCCCCGGGCCCAAGCCCAAAACCCACAAGCCTAAACCTGCATATAATATAGATCCGTACTACAAGACTTTCTTGTAAATCTTGCTAAGATCTCTTCAAGATCTACAAATATCTACACAAAATATTTTGTATAAAATCCCATCAAAATCTATACATAAGATTTTCTCCAAACACATAAACCTGTGTATATAATAGACCTCATGGTCTTAGTTTCTCATCTTACACAGACCAAACAACACACCCGATGTCTCTCTCACTCTCCGGCGAACAGGTCCAGCGGCGGAGCCGCCGTAGGCGGCGGTGGTCCGGCGAGTTTCCGGGGTCACTTTTTTTTCCGGCCAGACACCTTCCCCCTTCCCCCGATCCTTCTGATTTCCGACAACCCACCTGTTTTACCCCCCCCCCTTCTGTTCATCGGCCAACCACCACCATCTTTTGGTGGTGGCGGACTTCAGCAGCAGCAGCAGCACCACCACAGGCGGCGGCGCTGTGGTGGGTGGTGCAGGTCGGTACTTCAGGAGAGAGAGAGAGAGAGAGCTGAAGAGAGAGAGAGGGACGAGAGAGGAGATCGGAGAAAGCAAAGGACCGGCGACCGGAGCCGGCGGTGCATCTGCGGCGGCGATGGTGGTTATTCACGGCTCCGGTAAGTAGCTCAGTCTCGTGTTTCAGTTCGGTCCAGGTTTAAACGGGTCAATTCTGGTTCAGCTCGGTTTGACTCGGTCAAACCGAGTCAACTCAAGCAATACGGGATCAGGCTCACTCGGTTCAGACTCAGTCGGGTCAGGATTGAGGTCAGCGGGTTCGAGCTTTGGTTCATCGGGTTATGTTTCAACAGTTTCGGGTTGTGTGCGGTTCGGGTCACAGCCGCGGTTCGGGTCTTTTGGGGAGGCTCGGGTCAGTTGTTAACTCGGTTCGGGTCGGAAGGCAACCTCAGTCACGAGATGACTCGGGTCAAGTTTTGGTGCTGGTCAACTGGTCAACGGTTCGGTTCGGGTCAACGGCGTCGGGTCAGACTCAGTTTCAGTTGACTCGGTCAAACCAAGTCAACTCGGTCAACTCGGTCAACTCAGTCAACGGGTCGGGTCTCGAGTCAGATTTCCGGTCAACTCAGTCAAGCGGCTCGACATAAAGACTTGGTAAAATTAACGGCGCGTTTATTTTGTTATCTTTATTATTAAAACTCATCGCGTGATAACGAGCTCGAACCGACTGATTATAAATTGCATTTGTTATATAAAGTTTACATATAGTTGAATCTTGTTGAACATTGATTGAATTTTGAAAATAACGACAACTTGGTTGTCCGGGGCGTCCAAAAACA
Source organism: Helianthus tuberosus (assembly GCA_030545235.1). Taxonomy (NCBI): domain Eukaryota; kingdom Viridiplantae; phylum Streptophyta; class Magnoliopsida; order Asterales; family Asteraceae; genus Helianthus; species Helianthus tuberosus. The sequence goes on from CM060392.1 coordinate 29,186,779, forward strand.
GAGGAAACACTGCCCGTTTTTCGAGAAAATCCGTAAATAGAAACGCGTTTTATTATAAAACAAACATCGGGTTCAAATGATATTTTGGAAGACGAATACAAGTATATAGTTTCTTTCGATAACACTTTACAACTTTCGAGAGCAACGATTCAGAAATTATTTACAACAAATAAATATATTTATTATATTTATTATAAACTTCGGAATTTCGACAATTCCTTTATAAAATGAATATATTTTATATATTTATTTCAAGCGTCAAACAACTCGTATTCATTTATACACGTATGACTACTCGAGACGGCTAACACACCTACAACGATATATTTATATATTTTTATATAAATATTTATTCATTTTGAGTCTCTCGGAAACTAAGTCTTTTGCAAGACTTATTAAACTGCTACTGACATTAAACGAGACTTAATACGTATAACTTAATCGTTTTCATTAAGTTAACAACGTACCGTCAAATCGTTCGATTAACGATTCGGTAGAGCTCGGTGACACGTAGTTTAGTTACCGCTTTTGTTTAGAAACTTATTAGATATTCCGTGTTAGGAATATTGTAGAATGCACGCTAGCGAGTCTCGTCTTGGAAACGACATCACGGAGTCGTAATTAGCTAGCTTTGCACATGGAAATCCAGGTGAGTTCATAACCCCACTTTTACGGTTTTACACTTTTGTAAATGTTTTCGGGGTGGAAAGACATGCACGTTTTGCAAAAACATACAAAGTTTTGAACAAACGCAAAACTCGTATTTCTAAATCATATTACGAAGGGATTTCGAGGGACACAAATGATTTACGAAAGGTTTATACTAAACATACCGGTTTTCAAACAAACGTATCTTTCGGAATATGCATACCCACGAATTCTAGTTTTCTAAACTACGGGTAAATACAAGAAGCACTCTTGGTGAGAACGAGTACCAAGTATGATGCAAATGCTTATTTTTGAAATGTGAATGAATTTCGGTCAGGGTGACCAGGGATTTGGTCAGGGTGACCAGGGATTGGGTCGGGGAGACCAGGGATTTTTTTTACACATGGTATGTTTAGCGTAAGGAGGGTTACTACTTAGATCATGTGAGTGGGTAGGCGGGAACTGGAGGCCATTAATCCTCATTGTAGGACCGAGGGACAGGAGCGGTAGATCTATCTGGGTGTAGCGAGCCCAGCCCCCAGGCCAAACAGAACGGACCTCGGGGTGACTTTGTGCCCGACGCATAAATTTGCTGGGTTTGAGTCTTCCTACTTGCACTTCACACATATCAATGGCCTTGCAAACCATTGGTGATCTCTTTATTTCCTTATTTGCTACATACCAGGGACATATATACTTACAAAAATACTTGTTCATACAAATTAAATACCATGTTTTATACAAATTCAAAGCATAGGGTTATGCGGGTATGGAGTCAAAGTCAGGGTGGGCATTGACGGTTATGCGAACATTACAAATACATGGTTTTTATGAACATACTGTGTTACAAACACAACGTTTCCATATAACTTGGCAAGAAAATGATTTTTAAATTCGTTTTCTCAATACTATTTCAAAAACCGGTTACTCCAAAGATTTATTTCAAATCTTTCACAACTCAAAAGATTTATTTCAAATCTTTTACAAACAAACTATGAACTCGCTCAACTTTATGTTGATTTTTCGCATGTTTCTTTCTCAGGTTACTTTACAGAAACAATGGAACGGTTGGAATAGGAGAACCATCTGGAGTCGAGTACTTAGTGGCGTTCATTTTCTAAAAGACTTAGCTTATTTGCTTCCGCTGTGCAATGAAGATACCAGTCCAGTCACGCCAATACTCTGATATTTTGGGGTGTGACATCTTGATCGGATGGCGGTTCGATCGGATGGCTATCCGATCGGATTGCCATCCGATTGGGCTGACTATTGTGAGTGAGTGATGGATTGCCACTCTGTCGGATGGTCATTCGATCGAATGGCCATTCGATCCAAGTGTCCAGTTTCCAAATGTTCAAGTTGCTGAAAAAGTTTCTAAGTGTTAAGGATTTCAAGATTTAAGGTCACCTTGATCGGATGGCAGTTCGATCGGATGGCTATCCGATCGAATTGCCATTCGACAATCAGGATTTCAAGTTGCAAGATGTTTAAGGTTAGGAGACCATGTCACCTGATCGGATGGCAGTTCGATCGGATGGCTATCCAATCGGATTGGCATTCAACGATCAAAGATTCACAGTGTCCAAGTGTTAAGTTAAATGAGGCAAGTGTCACTCGATCGGATGGCGGTTCGATCAGATGGCTATCCGATCGGATTGCCACTCGATCGGGTTGTCCTTGTCCCATTCCTAAACTTGTAAAATTTCTAAGTTTCTGTTTAAGTAATGACGACGGGGTACGCATTGAGACAACGGTAAACCCATCAGTGTACAGTCGATCTGATCGGGTGGGAACCACCCCGGTCCGTTCAGTCACCTGTTCGTGACGGTGTTCATGTCAGAATTCATACTCCGGTCATCTTTCCTGGAAACAATCCTTCTCCAAACCAACCTCAGACTAATCTTTAAGTCTACAGTTCATTTGAATCCAGATCTCACCATTTTTTTTATAAAAGTCTTAAGAAAAGATGAAGATAAACATGAGTTTTAGTTGTAAAGTATAGATTTAGTAAATATTTAGTGTAAAAACTTATGAAATTCCTTAGATCTGAGCTAGATCTTGAACAGAATGACATCACCCTCAACAGTTTGTACAACCACCATGATGACGTCACCCTTAAGAGCTCAAATCTTAGAGATTTCATGGTGAGAAGTGAGATTTCAAAGGAGAATCATGTAGAGATCAGTGTGTAGATCAAAGATGTACAAGAATCTGGCGTAAAAACGTACCGAAATCGCCAAGAAATGGAATAAAAGAGGAGTGCGTGCGTCTAGGTCGAGTGAGGCTGTCACATCAATGAGAATGATGTGACAGGCCTATTTATAGTGTGAGAGTGAGGGAGTGAGGCGGTGTGCACGGATCGGATGGCAACTCGGTCGAATGGCCATCCGATGTAAGGCCCGCATTGATGTATAATAAAAATGGCCACTAAAAACACTAGAGATTTGAACTTTTAAAGTTGCTTAATCTTTTTGCAATTTAAGGTAATGATACCAATAACATTAGTGCCCAAATTTAACAAAATTTGGGCATGACTCGTCCATAAAACGAGTGTATCCCTGTTTTAATCATCTTCAATACATTAAAGTTTACAACCCATTCGACAAACACGACCAAAAACCTTAACATCAAGTTTTAAAAAGTATGGTTACTAGCAAGGCTATTCATAACAAGTATTTGACCCATAACATTAATACAAAATAGCGGAAGCGCTTGAAGGTCATAACATGTGCGTGTGTTCACTCCAAATTGCCAAGTCGTCTAAGTTGAGGATTTACCTACATTCAACATAAACAAACAAGTTAGCATTTTGCCACTAACAAAGTTATCTAATAAATCGATTCGTCTCTATCACGGCCTTACATCATACAATTACATTACTAACCGTTAGACGGTTCATTACATGCTCGCCTCAATGTAGAGACTAACATACTTTTCTTAACTTACCCGCTAACGGCGGGTACTAATATTTCTAAAATAACTTCCATTCGATTCGTTCATGACGAACAGATATATTCATTACATACACTTACACCCCAATCCGAGAAGGACGGATAGAGTAGACTTTCATTCGTTACATACTTATCTTCCCATACCCGGTTCGACTAGAAAGAACCGAGTATGATGAATTCTCCTTCATAACTTATTCATTTCTCACGACCCGTTTATGACGGATCTTACTTTTTACTTTCAAACAACCATAGATTCAAATATCACAATTTTATCATAACGACACAAAACAATTGGGATTAGTATACATATGACAACATAATGGGAGTATGGTGTACATGAACGTACCTCGATCTTGTGAACTTTCCGATTTCCTAGTATTGGAACCTTCTTCCTTCACTCCTATAACAACACATTCATTCATTATTCTTTCAATTTATACACATTTTTCTTCTAAGCATTTCATCAAACACTTGGTGGTCATCTTACACACATCAATTACAAGCATACAAATCATAAATTTCTACTAGTTCATCCTATAACTCATCAAAATCAATCCAAGTTCATACCTTTCTTTTATTCCACATAATTTTTCTAAGATTCAGGCATTACAACATCACCATAATTCAAGATTTCACATAACTAAAATCACTTAAGTCATCCTATTCATATCACAAATTCATAAAGTGGGTCTTACTAAAAATCTTTCAATTAACCTAAAATCAACATGATTCTTGTTCTAGAAAGTAATCCTAACTCAGATTTCTCACATTCAGACACAAGAATTCGAGATTGGGGTTGAACCCCTCATCCTACAAATCATGATTCCAGAAAATTAAACTTACCACTTTGTAAATTGAGGTTAGCTACTCGAATTTAGGGGATCATGCATTGAATTTTTCCTTTGATTCAAGTTAAATTTCTTGATTTCTTGATGCTAGGGTTTCAACCCTTGCCCTGCTCTTCTGTTCGATCGACCAGAACCCACGCACAGAGTGTGTGTGGGTTTTTAACCCTTTTTAATTTAATTAACTTAAATTTTGATAAGTTACAACTTTAGTCCCTCAAGTTCCTTTACTTATTTAGTTTTAAACTTCACCCCTTTATTATTTATATCATGCAAATTAAATCCCACTAACTAAGTCAAGTTTTAATTAAATTTTTAACTTATCAAGTAAACATTCTTGGGGTGTTACAAGTCTACCCCCCTTAAAAGAGGTTTCGTCCCCGAAACCTGGGCATATAATAGATTTGAACATTTACATACCAAAGAGAAAGGGGTAGTGTTTCCTCATTTCATCTTCCGCTTCCCATGTGAGTTCCGACCCCTTTCGGTGTTGCCATTGAACTAACACTTGTCTAACGGCTTTGTTGCGGGGATTCTTCACCTTGACGTCTTTAATGGCTATTGGTCTTTCGACATAATTTAACCCCTTGTCCAACTCGATGTCATCGAGAGGTACTAATGCCGTTTCATCCGCGAGACACTTCCTCAACTGCGACACGTGGAAGGTATTGTGAATCCCGTCTAGTGTAGGCGGTAATTCTAATCGATATGCAACCTTTCCAACTCGAGCCAAGATTTTAAACGGTCCAATATATCGAGGGCCTAACTTACCCCATTTACGGAAACGGATTATACCCTTCCATGGAGATACTTTCAGCAGAACATAATCTCCGACTTGAAACTCGATAGGACGCCTTCTCTTGTCCGCATAAGCTTTTTGCCGATCCTGGGCTGCTTTCAGTCGAGCTCGAATCAATTCGATCTTTTCATTTGTCACTTCTATTAAATTACTTGGCGCAAGCTCCCTTTTCCCTACTTCACCCCAACATACGGGAGTCCTACACTTCCTCCCGTATAATAATTCATAAGGAGCCATTTGAATACCACTATGGTAACTATTATTATAAGAGAATTCCACTAGTGGTAAATGGTCATCCCAACTTCCCCCAAAGTCTAAAGCACATGCTCTCAACATATCGACAAGTGTTTGAATGGTTCTTTCTGACTGACCGTCAGTCTGGGGGTGGTAGGCGGTGCTAATGTGTAACTTCGTGCCCACACTCTCGTGAAACTTCTGCCAGTAACGAGAGGTAAATCTAGTATCCCGATCTGAGATAATTGATACGGGCACTCCGTGTCGAGATATGATCTCATTCATATAGATTACCGCCATTCTCTCGGAAGAGTAAGCCTCTCGAATAGGTAGGAAATGGGCACTCTTTGTAAGTCGGTCTACGATTACCCATATTGTATCATGCCCCTTTTTCGTTCTAGGAAGCTTGGTCACCAAATCCATCGTTATTTCTTCCCATTTCCACACCGGGATTTCCAATGGTTGTAGTTCCCCATATTGTTTTTGATGTTCCTCCTTTACTTGGGAACATGTTAAGCACTTCGCAACATACTTAACAATATCACGTTTCATACCCGGCCACCAATAATTGGTCTTCAAGTCCCGTTACATTTTAGTTGCCCCGGGATGAACTGAATACCGTGACTTATGAGCCTCCTCGAGTAGAGAGGTCTTGACTTCGCAAAATCGTGGTATCCAAATTCGACCGAATCTTGTTTTGAGTCCGGTCGAATTATCTTCTAATTTATCAGCTATACCTTTCATCCTTTCTCTCTTTGGGTCTTCTGCTCCAAGCGACTTTATTTGGGAATCTCGTATCATATCAAGTAAACGTGGCGTAACTATCATCTTCATGGATTTTACTTGAATGGGAGGTGGATACCCTTTTCGGCTTAACGCATCAGCCACCATGTTCGCCTTTCCCGGGTGATAAAGGATATCACAATCGTAATCTTTGATAAGTTCTAACCATCTCCGCTGCCTCATATTTAAGTCTTTCTACTCGAAGAAATATTTGAGGCTTTTGTGATCCGAGTAAATTGTACATTTTGGACCGTAAAGGTAGTGCCTCCAGATCTTTAAGGCGAAAACTACTGCCGCCAACTCTAAGTCGTGAGTTGGGTAGTTTCCTTCATGCAGCTTAAGTTGTCTCGATGCATACGCGATAACCTTCCCCCTTTGCATTAAAACACACCCTAAACCTTGATGTGAAGCATCTGAATAGACCACCAAATCTTCCGTTCCATCTGGGAGTGTTAAGACCGGAGAACTAGACAACTTTTCTTTTAACAAGTGAAAGGCTTCTTCTTGATCTTTGCCCCACACAAATTTCTCCTTCTTCCTCGTCAACTTCATTAAGGGTAACGCTATTTATGAAAAGTCTTGTATAAACCTCCTATAATAGCCAGCAAGGCCTAGAAAGCTCCGTACTTCAGTTGGAGTTTTTGGGGAAACCCACTTCATTACTGCCTCAATCTTCGATGGATCAACCAAGACTCCTTTTGAGTTTATTACGTGGCCGAGAAACTGCACCTCTCGGAGCCAAAAGGCGCATTTTGAGAATTTTGCGTAAAGTTTCTCCTTACGGAGGACTTCAAGTACTTCACGCAAGTGTCTCGCATGTTCAGTTTTGCTTCGCGAATAGACTGGAATATCATCCATGAACACGATCACAAATTTATCTAACATGGGTCGGCATACCCGGTTCATAAGATCCATAAACGCAGTCGGCGCGTTCGTCAATCCAAAGGACATTACTAAAAATTCATAATGCCCATATCAGGTTCTGAACGCGGTCTTTGGAATATCTTCTTCCCGTATTCTAACTTGATGATACCCCGAACGCAGGTCTATCTTAGAGAACCACCTCGCCCCTTGTAATTGATCAAAAAGATCATCAATTCTAGGTAAAGGGTAGCGGTTCTTCACGGTCAGCTTATTTAATTCTCTGTAATCGATTCACATGCGCATCGACCCGTCTTTCTTCTTAACAAATAAGACAGGCGCTCCCCAAGGCGACACACTCGGGCGTATGAAGCCCTTATCTAGAAGTTCTTGTAATTGTGTCATTAACTCCCGCATCTCGGTGGGAGCTAATCTATAGGGAGCCTTCGCTACCGGTTTCGCACCCGGATTCAATTCGATGCGAAACTCTATTTCTCGTTTGGGAGGGAGTCCCGGCAATTCCTCCGGAAATACATCCGGAAATTCGTTCACAACCTCAACATCTTCAAGCTTCGGGAGGCTTTGTCGAGCGTCTACTACATAAGCTAGGTATGCTCTACTCCCGTTAAGTACGTATTTAGCGGCTTGAACAAGGGTACACAATTTTTTTTCCACATTTCTCTCCCCTTGAATACTCAGGTGCCTTCCGCTTGGAGATTGGACAAGCATTACCTTATTTTCACAATTAATCTCTACGCGGTGTCGTGCCATCCAATCCATACCTACTATCATTTTAAATTCCCCCAAAACCATAGGTATGAGGTCGATATCAAATTCTTCATCTTCTATAGTGAACTTGCAATTTCTACAAATCTCGTGTAACACATAGTTCTTACTATCGGCTATTTCTACTTCTAAAGGTATCGGCATTCGTTCAATCTTAAATGAAGGATGTTGTATGATTTCATTTGAAATAAATGACATAGTGGCTCCGGTATCGAACAAAACATAAACCGGTATGGATTTTAATAAAAAGATACCTGAAACCACATTCGGATGGGACTTGGCTTCTTCGGATGTGATTTGAAACATCCTCCCTTTCACCTTAGAGCTTTCCTCGTTCTTTCCCTCCTTCTTTAATCCTTGCTGGAGTTTAGGACACTCCGACTTAACATGCCCTTTTTGGAAACAATTGAAACATGTCTTCGGGTTGTTAGGGCACTTGTAGGATGTATGCCCTTCTTCACCGCATTTATAGCACCCCTTCTTACCCAAAAGGAATTCCCCAGTATGAAGTTTTCCACATGTCTTGAAAGGAGTAATACCACCCTTCGACTTATCTTTCCTTCTGTGGTCTTGAAATTTTTCCTTCTTGGAAGGACTCGAACTTGCCCCCTTTTCATTGGATCTCTTTTCACCTCGTTCTTCTTGCCTCTTAATCTCAATTTCTCTATCCCGTGCCAAATTGATAAGCTCGTCAAGGGTTTCACATTTTGAGGGAGTGATGAACTCCCTAAATTCTGCCTTCAGTATACCATAAAAACGATTTATCTTCATTCTTTCGGTCTTCACAAAATCTCCGCAAAACTTTATCTTATCCAAGAAAGTGTTTGATATTTCGTTTATCGTCTCGTTTTTCTGTCGGAGGCGTAAGAAATCCTCCTGAATCTTATCAATGGCTGACTGAGGACAGTGATACCTCATGAAGGGTTCCTTAAATTCTTGCCAAGTCATCATTTGGAGTTTATCCTCACCTACTTCCTTGCTATACGCATCCCACCAATCTTTCGCCTAAAAGGAGAGTTGACCAGTAGCGAACATCACTTGATCTTCCTTATCACACCGACTTCGTATAAATACTGCCTCTATGTTCGAGATCCATCTTTGGCATGCGATTGGGTCAATTTTACCATCGTACGTTGCGGGATTGCATGCCATGAAATCTTTATACGTGCATCGTCGTTCCTTGCTTTTACCTTTAGATCCCTCAATCAGTTCCTTCAATTCTTCGATCTTGCTAGTCATCATTGCATCCACAACTCCCAACACCCGACTTTCTACTTCTTGAGCTAATCATGGAAGATTAGCTTGCATAACCCCTTCTGCCACTTCTGTGACCTTGCTATTAAATGCTTCTTGACGAGCCATATCATCATCATCATTAACGTTTCTTGCATCAGCCATCTACACAATGTCATGTTTACGTTTAATACGAATCATAAGCTTTCAATATATCATAGTTCATTCGTCCCTATTTACTTAATTCGCATTCTTTCATTTCAATTTTTTTACTCTTTTAAATTTCATAACTCATTTCGTGTCATTCGATTCATCACTTTCGACTCTTACGAATCCATTCCATTGTAACCACTAATTGTGATTACATATATATATATCAGGTCTTATACGGACCCTACGTATTCATTAAATAGGCTTTCGGACATCTCGGTAACTCCAAGTGCGAAAAACAAAACAATTCAGCGGATTGGTTTTCCACTAGGCGTCGGCGACGGCCCCCTAGCCCGTCGGCGACGGGCCCCGGAAATGGGCGTCGGTCACAAACCCCCGTATACAGGTGATTAGGGCGTCGGCACAACTGGGTGGCGTCGGCGACGGCCTCGCGTTTGCTGAATTGGCTGTAGACCTTGTTTTTGGCATTTTAATCATTTTTCGGGCCGGTTCCAGCCACACAGTTCCTGGAACTCCCCGTTTCACCTCCCATTATTACTCCTCCACCTACTTAACTCAATATTTATCGTAACTCACTATACATACTTGCATTAAACAAAAACTTAAATTTTTACCTCGTTAGCGATCTTGGAGTGAACACACTTTCGAACGAGCCGTCAGTTTGAGTTCAAGCACAACTACTTATGCTCGAATCCCTCAAACCTCGGCTCTGATACGAACTTGTAAGGCCCGCATTGATGTATAATAAAAATGGCCAGTAAAAACACTAGAGATTTGAACTTTTAAAGTTGCTTAATCTTTTTGCAATTTAAGGTAATGATACCAATAACATTAGTGCGCAAATTTAACAAAATTTGGGCATGACCCGTCCATAAAACGAGTGTATCCCTGTTTTAATCATCTTCAATACATTAAAGTCTACAACCCATTCGACAAACACGACCAAAAACCTTAACATCAAGTTTTAAAAAGTATGGTTACTAGCAAGGCTATTCATAACAAGTATTTGACCCATAACATTAATACAAAATAGCGGAAGTGCTTGAAGGTCATAACATGTGCGTGTCTTCACTCCAAATTGCCAAGTCGTCTAAGATGAGAATTTACCTACATTCAACATAAACAAACAAGTTAGCATTTCGCCACTAACAAAGTTATCTAATAAATCGATTCGTCTCTATCACGGCCTTACATCATACAATTACATTACTAACCGTTAGACGGTTCATTACATGCTCGCCTCAATGTAGAGACTAACATACTTTTCTTAACTTACCCGCTAATGACGGGTACTAATATTTCTAAAATAACTTCCATTCGATTCGTTCATGATGAACAGATATATTCATTACATACACTTACACCCCAATCCGAGAAGGACGGATAGAGTAGACTTTCATTCGTTACATACTTATCTTCCCATACCCGGCTCGACTATAAAGAACCGAGTATGATGCATTCTCCTTCATAACTTATTCATTTCTCATGACCCGTTTATGACGGATCTTACTTTTTACTTTCAAACAACCATAGATTCAAATATCACAATTTTATCATAACGACACAAAACAATTGGGATTAGTATACATATGACAACATAATGGGAGTATGGTGTACATGAACGTACCTCGATCTTGTGAACTTTCCGATTTCCTAGTATTGGAACCTTCTTCCTTCACGCCTATAACAACACATTCATTCATTATTCTTTCACTTTATACACATTTTTCTTCTAAGCATTTCATCAAACACTTGGTGGTCATCATTTTACACACATCAATTACAAGCATACAAATCATAAATTTCTACTAGTTCATCCTATAACTCATCAAAATCAATCCAAGTTCATACCTTTCTTTTATTCCACATATTTTTTCTAAGATTCAGGCATTACAACATCACCATAATTCAAGATTTCACATAACTAAAATCACTTAAGTCATCCTATTCATATCACAAATTCATAATGTGGGTTTTACTAAAAATCTTTCAATTAACCTAAAATCAACATAATTCTTATTCTAGAAAGTAATCCTAACTCAGATTTCTCACATTCAGACACAAGAATTCGAGATTGGGGTTGAACCGCTCATCCTACAAATCATGATTCCAGAAAATTAAACTTACCACTTCGGAAATTGAGGTTAGCTACTCGAATTTAGGGGATCATGCATTGAATTTTTCCTTTGATTCAAGTTAAATTGCTTTATTTCTTGATGCTAGGGTTTCAACCCTTGCCCTGCTCTTCTGTTCGATCAACCAAAACCCACGCACAGAGTGTGTGTGGGTTTTTAACCCTTTTTAATTTAATTAACTTAAATTTTGATATGTTACAACTTTAGTCCCTCAAGTTCCTTTACTTATTTAGTTTTAAACTTCACCCCTTTATTATTTATATCATGCAAATTAAATCCCACTAACTAAGTCAAGTTTTAATTAAATTTTTAACTTATCAAGTAAACATTCTTGGGGTGTTACATCCGATCGGTTGGTCATCCGATCGGATTACCATTTGGCCAATCCCATCCTTTCCGCTTTCCCGTCTTTAATTTGTTTCGCGAGTTGGATAATGGGTTGCGTTGCATATTATTGGGTAATAGTATCACATAACTAGATTATATCATTAACACAAAAGTTTCCATAGTTTCCGCCAGTGACAAGACTCCAATTCCTCGTTCAACCAAGTCTCAAGTTTCACGAGCCTCAAGAGTCAAGCACCAAAGTATCAAGTATTCTAGAATCATAGTCTCATAGCATCATAGAATCATAGTCTCATAGCATCATAGAATCATAGTCTCATAGTATCTTAGAATCATAGTTTCATAGCATCATAGAATCATAGTTTCCAAGTATTAAGTATCAAGAATCATAGCATAAGTTTCACCAAGTATCAAAAGTATCACATATCACATAGCTTAGGGACTAAAAGTGACAATTAGATAAAAGTCTAGGGATGCAGGCGTTACAGTCTCCCCTCCTTTAGGAGATTTCGTCCCTGAAATCTAGGAAGAAGACTGCTCGAAGAGCTGCGGATACTTGGCCTTCATCTCACTTTTCAGTTCCCAAGTGAATTCGGCGCCACACTTTCCTTCCCATCGAACCTTGACTATGGGAATTTTGCTGCGCTTCAGTCGCTTGACGCCCTGATCCATGATTTCAACTGGTTTCTCCACAAAGTGTACAGCTTCGTTTATTTGCAAGTCTTCAAGGGGAACCCGTAGTTCCTCGTCGGCTAGGCATTTACGTAGGTTAGATACGTGGAACACCGGATGCACATTGTTTAGTTCCTGTGGCAGGTCGAGTAGGTACGCTACCTTGCCAATCCTTTCGAGTATCGCGAATGGACCCACATAGCGAGGGGCGAGCTTTCCCTTCTTACCAAAACGAACTACTCCCTTGTCTCTTGATCAAGTTATCATGGATTTGAAGAATCTTATCCGTTGTCTCTTAAATGATTTCAGGGCCAGTAAACTGCTTGTCACCAATCTCATGCCAGCTGAGAGGAGATCAGCACTTGCGGCCATATAAAGCTTCGAAAGGAGCCATCTGAATACTGGAATGATAACCTTTGTTGTACGAGAACTCAATCAATGGTAAATGTACATCCCAGTTACCACCAAAGTCGATGACACAAGAACGGAGCATATCCTCGAGGGTCTGAATAGTTCGCTCGGTCTGTCCATCCGTTTGGGGATGGAATGCCGTGCTAAGATTCAAGTGAGAACCCATAGCGGATTGAAAGGTTTGCCAAAGACGTGAAGTAAAACGACCATCACTATCCGAGATTATGTCAAGAGGTATGCCATGACGGCATATAATCTCATCAGTACAGATTCGAGCAAGTTTCTCCACTTTATAATCCTCACGAATAGGAAGAAAGTGGGCGGATTTGGTCAATCGATCAATTATCACCCAAATACTATCGTGACCAGAAGGTGTTCGAGGTAGTTTAGTAATAAAGTCCATAGCAATGCTATCCCATTTCCAAACTGGAATCTCGGGCTGTTCTTAGAGTCCTAAAGGACGTTGATGTTCAGCCTTAACTTTCGTACAAGTAAGACATTTAGAAACATATACAGCAATGTCCCTCTTCATGCCAGGCAACCAATAAGTTGCACGCAAATCATGGTACATCTTGTCAGTGCCCGGATGAATAGAGTAACGGGATTTGTGAGCCTCATTCATAATGAGCTCACAAAGATTATCGTGATCCGGCACCCAGATGCGATTGAGGTAGTATTGGAGTCCATTAGGTTTAGTTTTGAGTTGTTCAATCTTAGCGCCTTGGATTTCCACTTCTAGACTTCCTTCATTTGCTGACGAATACTGAGCGTCATGAATACTCGTATGGAGATCATTAGAGATACGAATAGCATTCACATGAGTTTTATGACTAAGAGCATCGGCCACTACATTCGCCTTGCCAGGATGATAGCGAATTTCACAGTCGTAGTCGTTTAGCAATTCTACCCAACGTCTCTGTCGCATGTTCAGTTCCTTTTGGTCAAAGATATGTTGAAGGCTCCTATGGTCAGTGAAAACCACACACTTAGTACCATACAGGTAGTGTCGCCATATCTTTAACGCAAACACAACTGCACCAAGCTCCAGATCGTGAGTAGCATAGTTTTTCTCATGTACCTTGAGTTGACGAGAGGCATAAGCAATAACCTTGTCCCGCTGCATGAGCATACAGCCCAAACCACAGTTTGAGGCATCACAATATACCACGAAATCATCATTCCCATCGGGGAGATTTAGAACAGGAGCATTACACAAAAGTGACTTAAGAGTTTGAAAAGAATCCTCTTGCTCGGGACCCCCAAGCAAAAGGTCTCTCTTTCTGAGTCAACGTAGTAAGAGGGACAGCGATCTTAGAGAAGTCTGAGATGAATCGACGGTAATAACCTGCCAATCCTAGGAAGGAACGAATCTCAGATGCAGATTTAGGCGTACTCCAATTCTTCACAGCTACGATCTTAGATGGCTCAATACCTTGCTTACTAACGACGTGACCAAGAAATTGCACTTCATTAATCCAAAACTCACACATAGAAAATTTAGCATACAAACGTTCACCACGTACTCGTTAATAAAGACTATCACAAAACGATCCAAACAGGGTTTACAAACATGATTCATGAGGTCCATGAACACAGCGGGTACGTTGGTCAATCCAAAAGGCATGACCACGAACTCGTAGTGCCCATAACGAGTACAAAATGCGGTTTTGGGTACATCATCCCCGAGTACACGAAGCTGATGATAGCCAGAGCGAAGATCGATTTTCGAGAAACAGGACGCGCCTTGTAGTTGGTCAAATAGATCATTAATACGAGGTAGAGGATAACGATTCTTAATGGTAAGCTTATTAAGTTCACGATAGTGGATACACATACGAAACGAACCATCTTTCTTCTTGATGAATAACACCGGAGCACCCCACGGCGAGGTACTTGGACGAATGAATCCCTTGTCGAGTAGTTCTTGCAGTTGACTAGATAATTCTTGCATCTCGGAAGGTGCAAGTCGATAAGGAGCCTTGGCGACAGGAGTCGCACCAGGTATGAGATCAATACGAAAATCGACGGATCTAGGAGGAGGAAGACCAGGTAGATCTTCAAGAAAGACATCTGGGAAATCACACACCACTGGGACATCGCTTATGTTCTTCCCCTTGCTCTTTTGTTCCACCATGTGGGCCAAGAAAGCAATGTTCTGTTTACGTAAACACATGCTCGCTTGTGTGCATGACATCAGCCTCAGCCCTTTCGAAGGTCGGTCTCAATAGACATGCAAGAAAACACCAGACAGTAGAGGTAGATGAACAACCTTCTCGTGACAAGTAATCTTGGCATGGTTCTTACGCAACTAATCCATACCAATAATGACATCAAAACTACCTAATTGCATGGGTATTAGATCAATAGTAAACACGTGGTCGTTAAGAGTCAAGGAACAACCACGGAGTATAGAGTCAACTAGAATAGACTTCCCATTGGCATTCTCTACCAAAAACGACTTAGGTAACATAGAGCGTGCACAGTTTAACAAAGATTCAAATTTTACGGACACAAAGCTTCTGTCGACACCAGTATCAAATAAGATCGAAGCATAGAGGTTATTCACGAGAAACGTACCATTAACGACATCATTGTCGTTACGAGCCTGATTAGCATTAAGATTGAACGCCCATCCACGAGCGGCTGGCTGCTAGTCCTGGTTCAGCTGAGGACATTGGTTACGGAGGTGAGTAGTATCTCCACATTTGTAGCATGCACGAACAGCGTTGACTGGCTTAGGATTCTGCGGAGGAGCTGGGAGAGCTGGTAAAGCTGCCTGAGCTGGGGCTTGCTGAGCTGGTTGAGTAGGATTAGCTTGACGGTAATAAGGAGTCGTGTGACCATAGTGGTTGCATTTGGTGCACAAGCGACATGCAGAAGCTACAGGATGATGAAAGTTGCAAGTGGTACACTTGAGGTAAGACCCAGAGTACTGCTTTTTAACTTCAGGGGCAGCAGGGTTCTGAACAGTAGCAGCAGGAGCAGGCTTAGCAGCAGGATTTGTGGCAGGAACAATAGCATTGCATCCTGAACCCTGTGACTTTCGCCTCTTGTTCTTGCTGCCACTTGGTTGCTGGGTAACTTGATGTGCAGACTTGGAGGGAGCAGAGTTAGCAAACTACTTATCACGAACACGGTTGTTGTTGAGAGTAGCTGCAAGATGGTAGACTTCCTCAATAGTTTCGAGTTGAGTTGCTTCAATAGAATCACGCATAGCAGGAGGTAGACCATTGATGTACTTGGTTATCATGTGCTTAGTAGTAGAAACCAAGTGAGGAACGATCAAGCTGAGCTGCTTGAAATGGGTAGTATAAGCCAGATTATCATCACCAATCTGCTTCAAGTGCCAGAACTCTTCTTCAAGCTTTAGTTGTTCATGGGGAGGGCAGAACTCAAGCATCATTAGCTCACGCACCTCAGCCCATGGAAAAGCATAGGCTTCTTCATTCGAACGGATGTTTCTCTCATTTGACCACCACTCCAACGCTCTACCTTGAAACATTCCAGTCGCACTCCTAGTCTTTAGCTGCTCTGGGCACTCGCTGTTAATGAAGGTAACTTCAATGTTGTCAAACCACTCAAGCATAGTAGTCACCCCATCACTGCCCGTGAAAGACTTAGGGTTGCAAGAGACAAAATGTTTATAGCTGAACCTTATTGTCTTTTCTTTCTCCGTCTTAGAGTCAACAGAAGAGGGCGGAGTGTTCAATCCTTGGATCTCAGAGATGATCTTTGGCACGACTCGAGCGGTCTGGTCGGCCATGAAGGACATCATCTTTTTCTGAGACTTTTCCCTGGATCTCTTCAGAGTGTCGAAGAGCCTTCAAGAAGACATCCTAAGGATCCAACAAGAGGATCGTATAAGTCTAGGTTCGCAAGGTCTCACAATATAGATTCACACATGATAGATTAAAGACTCAAGATTCACAAGATTCACATAGTTCACATTAGTTTCAACACTGCAACCTACGACCTTTGCATGGCACGTTGTACGAAGTTTGGCAACATGTCAAAAGCGCTTATATATAGGAAGTACCAGTGGCGTATCCACCACGCTTAGGGCATATCGTTTCCGCCTCGTACTCGGTGTCATGTTACGTGTCGCAAACACACCCCTTATCATCATCATAGATTTAAATAGATCAGTCCAATAGATTCACATAGATTCCAATAGATTCCATAGGTTCCAATAGATTCAATAGATTCATAGATTCCATAGGTTCTAATAGCTTCACATAGATTCGAGTTAACAATCCAACAACAATGAAATCCCGCATGGCACGTGCTACGAAAGTTTGGCAATATGAAGGAAGCACTTATATATAGGAAGTACTAGCGGCGTATCTACCATGCTTCGATCATGCCACGTCCGTCTCGTCATCGGTGTCATGCTTCGTTAACCTCATCATTAGATTTCACCACTTCTTAGAACATAGATTAACCAAATAGATTCCACAACTTCAACCCTAGCCTACAAAACTACGAACTTCGCTTAGCGCGTGGTACAAAGGTTTGGTAACATGCCAGAAACACTTATATATAGGAAGTACCAGCGGCGTATCCACCATGTTTCGGACATGCCACGTCCGCCTCATCTTCGGCGCTAGGCTACGTTTCGTATTTCGTTTCTCAAACAACACATACTTAGATTACACGTAGATCATGCTAGAGTACACATAGTTTACACATATATTACGCTTAGATTGTACTTAGATTACACAAGTAGTTTCCCATAGTTTTAGAATTCAACAACCTCATCACCGGTCTGCAAAGCGCTAAGTTTCGCATGGCACTTGGTATGAAAGTTGGTAACATGCCTGAAAAACTTATATATAGGAAGTACCAGCGGCGTATCCACCATGTTTCAGACACGTCACTCATGTCTCGTATTTCTATGCAATGTTCCATTTAGTGTTTTACAACCACTGTAGCAAATAGATTCCTCAAATAGTTTCACATAGTGTCATAGTCGATCAAGATTCCCACATAGATTAGCATCATGTATAAAGCTCCATAAATTTAGTTTAATTCTGAGATTAGGATTAGTGTCTTAGATTGCGGACATACGTGCGAATTCAGTAAAAAGCCTCAAGCTAACTAAGATTCAAGATAAATGAAGAATTGAGTTTAAAACCATACATAAAATCGAGATAACATAAAAGATAGGCTCATAAAACATAGATTGTTCTTGGTAGAGGAACGGCGACTAACCAAAGTGATTTGAACCCCTTTCGAATTGAGGCAACGTGTCCTGACTTACTCAGACAAATATGTCATCGATGTAAGGCCTACGATATTCGTCCTTTTGGTCATTTCACGTTCCTAATTGATTGGGAGTTTCGAGACTTTGGCGAGACATAAAAATCAAGGAGTGGGACTAGTTATCAAGGTCGGAGTTTCACCTCTATCTTGACAACATCGTACCCTAACAGCATCGGTACTTATCAGCAGATAAGACCTACTTAGAATATAATCAGGAAATTTCCCATCAAGGTTTGGATGTCACTCCTGACTTGAGGGCAATTTCGTGCAAAATACAAACACTGATTAGCAGTGTTTTTCAAGTATCGAGTGTACATTGTGTCAGCCTTAGGAAAGGCATGTATGTTTAGCAGGAAAATGTGCTGCTAGGAAGCAGATACGGTAGAATGCATAAGTCTTAAGCAACAGATAAGAATCAAGATTCCTAGAATTATAGACTAGGGCAAGTCTTCCTACTTATCCTAATTCCCTATAGCTATGGCTCTGATACCAATCTGTCACACCCCAACCGATGGCGAAAACATCAGGGTGCGAGCACTAAACGTTCAGATTGCTCATGAGATACCATAATACTAAGTAGTTTCAATATAGATTAGATTCATTTCATGTAATTGTCTAAAATAACATCAACCACCAAAACACAGTATCAAACTAAAACCAACATAAACATTGTTTCAAAGTTTTCTAGTTTTAGCTACGTGGAGTATCTAAGTTCCATCCTAGCTTGTTTCATGATTCCTAGCATCCTGTCAGCCTGCAACATGTATTAAAGTAGAGTCAGTACAAAAATGTACCGGCGAGTATACAAGTTTGAATAATAGCATAATAGATTAAAAGTCTCATATCCATATGTAAATGTAACAAAATAGTTTTAGCCATGCTAGTGTTCGTAGTCCAACAAGTGATAGCCCAAGTATCCCAATGCTTTAGTGTTTTCCCAAGTCTGAAGGAAAACTAGAATCCTCTTAACAATACCCCCGAGAATAATGGGGAGGTGCATCTCCTATAGCGCTACTATTGTTAAGGCGGAACTACACACCCTGGATTAAACGTTCACATAGCACAAATAGAATACAAGAATCACAAGTTTCACATAAACATAGGATAGAGTTTAGATTCCAAAAGTCTCAAGTATCGTAGTTTCATAGAATACATGTTACATCCCAAGGTTTAAAACAAAAAGGGACCGAGTATACTCACAGTGATTGCTTAACAGATCAACTTTTATTGGATCAAAGGAAGCTCTTTAGAATTAGCCTGATTAGATTATAACAGATAAGAGTCAGGCAGAATAACGAGATTCAACCAAGTGTCGGATTACTCATCTTGATCGGATGGCGGTTCGATCGGATGGCTATCCAATCGGATGCCTATCCGATCGGATTGCCATCCGATTGGGATGACTATTGTGAGTTAGTGACGGATTGCCACTCGGTCAGATGGTCATTCGATCGAATGGCCATTCGATCCAAGTGTCCAGTTTCCAAATGTTCAAGTTGCTGAAAAAGTTTCTAAGTGTTAAGGATTTCAAGATTTAAGGTCACCTTGATCGGATGGCAGTTCGATCGGATGGCTATCCGATCGGATTGCCATTCGACGATCAGGACTTCAAGTTGCAAGATGTTTATGGTTAGGAGACCATGTCACCTGATCGGATGGCAGTTCGATCGGATGGCTATCCGATCGGATTGCCATTCGACAATCAAAGATTCACAGTGTCCAAGTGTTAGGGTAAATGAGGCAAGTATCACTCGATCGGATGGCGGTTCGATCAGATGGCTATCCGATCGGATTGCCACTCGATCGGGTTGTCCTTGTCCCGTTCCTAAACTTGTAAAATTTCTAAGTTTCTGTTTAAGTAATGACGACGGGGTACGCATTGAGACAACGGTAAACCCATCAGTGTATAGCCGATCTGATCGGGTGGGAACCACCCCAGTCCGTTCAGTCACCCGTTCGTGACGGTGTTCATGTCAGAATTCATACTCCGGTTATCTTTTCTAGCAACAATCCTTCTCCAAACCAACCTCAGACTAATCTTTAAGTCTATAGTTCATTTGAATCCAGATCTCACCGTTATTTATAAAAGTCATAAGAAAAGATGAAGATAAACATGAGTTTTAGTTGTAAAGTATAGATTTAGTGTAAAAACTTATGAAATTCCTTAGATCTGAGCTAGATCTTGAACAGAATGACATCACCCTCAACTGTTTGTACAACCACCATGATGACATCACCCTCAAGATCTCAAATCTTAGAGATTTCATGGTGAGAAGTGAGATTTCAAAGGAGAATAATGTGGAGATTAGTGTGTAGATCAAAGATGTACAAGAATCTAGCGTAAAAACGTACCGAAATCGCCAAGAAATGGAAGAAAAGAGGAGTGCGTGCGTCTAGGTCGAGTGAGGCTGTCACATCAGTGAGAATGATGTGACAGGCCTATTTATAGTGTGAGAGTAAGGGAGTGAGGCGGTGTGCATGGATCGGATGGCAACTCGGTCGAATGGCCATCTGATCGGTTGGTCATCCGATCGGATGGTCATCCGATCGGATTGCCATTTGGCCAATCCCTTCCTTTCCGCGTTCCCATCTTTGATTTGTTTCGCGAGTTGGATAAGGCGTTGCGTTGCATATTGTTGGGTAATAGTATCACATAACTAGATTATATCATTAACTGTAGATTCGTTGTGCGACCTGACTGAGTCGTTCAGAAGAGTTTTGTATCCGAATCAAAGGCGGAATCAATGACACGGACGCTCAATTCAATTATAATGTCTCTAATATTGATTTAATAGTTTTACAGCACCTGGAGACAATTCGGCAGCACTTCGTTACAGAATCACAAGACCTAATTCCGTTTCAAATGACAACCAAGCTCACCTATTTATACTAGTTTAATTCCGTTTGAAATGGACAAAGGCATTTTTAAGCGGAATTAACAATGTTAATTCCGTTTGAACTGGCCCTTGACACTTTCAAGCGGAATTAGCACCAAACTCACAAATCTTAGTTTCTAGCAACCCGAGCACTGGTTATCCTATCCTATTACATGACTCAATACAAGACGAAGTCCACAGACATAGTACACTAACAAACTCCCCCTTGGATGTTGACGAAGTCTTCAGTGCCGAGTCTTTATCATGACACATCTTCAGTCTTGATCAGTCTTCATGCTCTTACCAAATTGTCTAACACTATAAGCATCCTTCAATCTTTCTTTGGCTCTATCATTAACAGATTCTTCAGGCTCCCCCTTTCGACAAGCTTCCGTGCTTTAGGGATCGACACCTTGCTTTCAGGTTACAAGCTCCCCCTTGCTTTGAGCTCGTCTTCAGACTCCCCCTTAGACTCAGCTGTCGGAATCGTAGTCTGGTACAATATCTGCAACACTCAAATATTTATAAGTAACAACATTTTGAAAACCTGAAAGCAATTTCGATTTTTCAGAAATCGTAATCTGGCTTTATTCAACTTTCTAAACCACTTCCCTTATCAACAATCTTTACAGATTTGACCGCGATAAGAATCCAATATCGAACACTGACTCTTTTTACAAAAAATTTAACAATAAAAGAATCCAAATCCCTCACAGTTAATCATCCAAGTCCAAACTAATGACCTTGGAGATATTACAAACTGTTTTTGATTTTTGAGTTTAAAAATACTTTAAGTTTCAAATTAATGAACTCGTTTTATTTTCAGAAACACAATCAGCATACTCAGATTTTGAAACTCAGTTCTCAGACATCGGTTGTCGAAAATAAAACAAAATCAAAATTTTTTTGTATTTTTCTGAAATATAAAGCAGTAAAGAAATATTTACAAACATATTTACAGACAATATTGTTGTTTGAGTTTGCGTCAGAGGATCATATCAGTTTTTGACAAGTCACAAGTACCGTTGAGCTTATTTACACATTAAGAATTAAACAATTCACTTAGATTGTCGATATACTAATCCACTTAAATTTTCACACAAATTTCAACTGATTCAGGATACGAATTAGATGTATTAAGAACTTAAACTCATTCATGTGTCCCACCTCTTGAATATACTCCCGTATCCAGATCCCAATATTCAGTCTTACAGGTGAGTATACCTAGATGATATCTGTAAAGGGTTAAATTGCGAAGAACCGTGAGAGCTCGGGTCAGAACTTCCGTTCAGCAAAGAGATGATGGTTTCGAGTTTTGTTGTGTCCCCTTTAGAGGATCTTTTCTTCAACAGCACATGATTAGCATTTTTCAATGTTTCATCATTTTTTGTACTGAGGGCATTTGCTATATTTCAAGCATGCAGAAAGTATTATACGGGGACTAGGCCATTGCTTCCGCAAAATCAGAAGTCCCGGGATAATACCCCAGATATCACTAAGCATAAAGACCTAGTATCTCAGAAAAAGGGGTCCTTCAAACAAGATTTCAGGGGTTACCTATATATCCAAGTAGTGTTCCCCACAAAATAAGCAAGTTTGAATTTATGTTTATATCCCGAAAAAGTTTACTAAATGTATAAAAACCTATCGGCATATCATCAGTGAGACTGTTTAACGCTATTTAATCATTACATTTCTTTAGCATACTGTAACTGTCTACTGATGTACTATCATTTCCTCTTTTTACACAAAAACTCAATTTTTGAATTTTATCATGTTTTGACTTTTTCAAATTTTCAAATGTTTTTGTATTTTCTGACAATAATACTCCCCCTAAAATTCAAAACCATTTAAAGAAAATTTGACAAACCGACACTGATAGCTTTATCTCGCCATCCATTTTCTGCTAATGTGCTCTGTTTTGCAGAAAATCTAACATAAGAAGCATGAATTACCCCCATGATTTACAACACATTGACATTTTACAGTTTGAAAACCGTTTTTCAATCTTGTGAAAGGAATCACGTTTGTTCAGCCGTGAGGGTTTCGGCATATTCAATCAACATATTTTTGTATTTTTGAATATTTGACAAAAATAAAAACATATTTTTGGTTTTTAAATTTTTCAATTTTTAGGGTTTTTGAAATATTTTTTATTTATATACAGAAAACAAACAAACTCCCCGTTTCAACCAAACCAGGGTTCAGCAGCCTTCTCCTCCTGTTGTGCCAGGCTGCTCCGACACTCCACTTGATAATTTTCAGTTGTCTTGAGCACCTGCACATTCAAACTACTCAAATTACTTGAACAATTTAGCCCAGGTCTGTTGGACCTTAGGCATTTCAACACAATATGTATCAATCAACTTCGGAAAATCTTTTTCATTAAAAACTTTTTCAACTTTGACTTTAACTTTTTCATCTTTTACCGAAGTCATTTGTTTTTTAACAGACCATGTTTGACCTTTTGGAGTACCTCTTTTGTAAAAATTTGAAACGTTTTGAACATTTTCATTCTGAACAACTTTTGGTTTCCAAAACTCATTTGGTTTTGTTGTATCAACAGTTGTTTTCCAACTTTGTGTTGTTCTTAATCTGGGTGTGTGAGAATTCCAGGTCTGTCTAGAATCGAACCTATTTGGGTTAGATTTCCAAGTTTAGTTCAAAACAGACTTGTTTGTGTTATACCTCCAAGTTTGTTTTGAATCAAATCTAGTTGACCTGTGTTTCACATCCTCAGATTTCTGTTTCTCAACATTCTCAGACTTCTTTTTGTCAACATCCACAGATTTCAGATTTGGACACTTGCGTGCGAGATGTCCAATTTGATCACACTTAGAACATGTTCTTTTTGAAACATCTTTGACCTGTGGTTGTTGCTTTTTCTTTTGAGCATAAAACTCTTCATTAGACTGTCGTCTAAATTGGAGTTCTTTCTCTTCTTCAGAACTTATCCCATGAACAAAATTCATTTTTGTCTGAAAATTCGGAGTTTCATTTTTATTTCGACCTTGTTTCTTCTTATAACCCAACCCATCCTTCATGTTTTTCTTCTTGTAACCAGGTTTGTTATAAAAAGTTTTGTGACCTTTTCCAGCAAACTTTGAAATTTCAGATTTTTCAATCTCAACCATTTTGAAAACTTTATCAATCTTTTCTGAAATCACATTCTGAATCGGGAAGACAATATCTAAGAATAATTTGTCCAATCCAATCAGGGTATAAACCAATCCTTTTGAATCATCATCCAAATTTTTCTCAAACTTTGTATTTTTCAGATATCCATCATGAAAATTACCTTCATTTTCATCCTGTGATTCAGATTTACCTGTATCAACTGACTCTTCTTTCAACACACTTTCAACGACTTTACCTACCACCTCTGAATCACTAGAATCATCAGATTTGGAATAGGTTACGTCAATGTTATCTGGCAATTGATCTACCATGTTGAAAGCTTTTTCGACCTTTTCATCATCATAAAATGCAAACTTTTCCGGTGGTGGAACTTGATGAAACTCTGAGCCAATGCATTTCTTGTTTTGCTCAGACTCACCATCATCCGGTTTTATGCTGAAAATACGTTCAAGCACATATGACGACGTGTGATAACTTTTTAACTTGTTATTATCCTGTTCTAACTGAACAATCTGACGCTTAAGTTTAGCAACATCCTCAATGTAAGAATTAACAACTTGTTGCTTTATTTCATAGTTTCACTTATACTCCTTAGTTGTTTCAGAACAGTAATTCAATCTTGATTGAACAAATTTCATTTCACTCTTCACTTTTTCATATGATTCTTTAGTAATGTGATATGCCAGTTTTATTGAATCATATTCTTTTTTTCATTTCTTGACAAACAATTTCTTTTTGATCACATTCTTCTGTCTTTTTCAAAACATTTTCTTTCAAAACTTCATTTTCCTTTTCTAACTTTTTACATTTTTCTGAAAGTTTTTCCTCATTATCGTTCAAAACTTTTTCATTTTCAAACATTTCTTTGTATTTATTTTTGAAAACTTCTTCTATTTTGGTAAATTCAAGATCTCTTGTTCTGAACTTTTCATCTTTTTCAGTACAAGCACTACACGTTTCCATGCATTTCTTGCACTGTTCAACAGTTTCATTTAAGATTTCAGAATCAGAATTTACCTCAGTGATTGGCACTTCGATGTTTGTTGCAACTTTTGTCTGATCAGCATTTTTCTGTTTTCCTTCAATACCAACCTCATCACCAGCATCACTAGCAACCTCTAAAATCTCATTCTTTACTTCAGTCAAACTTTCAACCTTCTTCTCAGCTTCTACAACCTGCAATTTTTCAGTAACTGCTTCTTTCACAACTTCTTCATTCACAACAACTTTTTCTACCTTCACATCTTCCTCAGCAATCTTCACATTTTCAACTTTTACTTCCTCAACTTTCACAACTTCAACTTTAACTTCCTCAGCTACCTTTTTCAATTCTTCAACCATACACTCAACATTCTTCTTCATTCTTTCTTAATCTCTCTTCCTCAAACACGATGTCATGACATATCTTATTTCCTTTTCATGCCTTTTTGCATATGTGTCATCTTTTAATACACTCCTATAGTATTCGGCAAATCGAGGAATTATGAGAAGAACATCATCAAAAATTATGTCTTTCTTCGGAACAACAGGTTCACCTTCTCTGTTGAAATAGCACTCTCTCTTCTTATCCCATCTCTTATTGATGGCAGCACTCTCATACTCTTCTTGCATTTCATCCATTCTGTTCAAAGCAATGTTTCTTTCTCGATAAGTTTTCTCACTCAGAATCTCTTCTCTGGTTTTCTCTTTGATTTCAGTTGTGCCTTTTTCTTCTTTGTTTTCCTCTTGAATTTCAGCAACAAAAACATAATGTTGACTTTTTGATGTTTTTCTACCATGAGCTGTAACTATATTTTCTAAACGATCTTCTTCTGGAAGAATCTGACTCCAATCATATCCTTCATCATGATGAATTACAGCACAAGCTCTAGATTTCTCTATGGGTTTATCTTTAATCATTTTTTGCTCTTCTTTGCTTCGGTGGTAGATTGCTTTTTGGTAATAATCATCTTTGAAAGGATTTTCATTTCCACCAACTGCAGAATTATTGCATTCTCTCTTGAAATGACCTTTTTATTTGCACTTGAAACAGGTCACTTTGGATTTGTCAAATCCAAGCTTTGTTGATGCACCGCCTAATGATTGTTTCCCAGTAATCTCCATGTATCTCTGAGCTCTGCGGATACAGCTAGCCAAACACCATTGAATGTCTATAAGTTCCATTTCTTCCGGATCGATCTGGTCATAGTCTTCTTTGGTCAACTCTGAGTTACCAATTCTACCTGCAACTAGACCTTCATACGATTCCAGAACAGATGCAAGGAAGCTCATTTGCTGCTTAGCTGCATTGATGCTCATTGTTGGAGAATTTTTCAACTTAAGAGCAATGTTGCACAGTATCTCATCTGATTCTTCAGAACTAGCTTTTGAAGCAGATGAATGATAACCCGGATTGTATCTTGATGAACTTTTATGTGGCTCTTTTGTCCTCTCACCACTGAATGCTGTCTTTGGTGTTTATCCAATTTTCACCGAAGGTAAATTACCTTTGTAGTAGAGATCAACATTCTGTTGATGTGAAGAACTGCTCATCTTGTTCTGCTTCTGCAATTCAAGCTCATGAGTTTCAATCTTTTCAATTAACGCATCAAGAGAAATTGTTTCATACAAAACATCATTTTTCAAAATGAACACAAACGTTTGCCACTGATCAGCTCGTGGTAACGCTTCTATGATTTTGTTTATTATTTCTTCTCTTGTTTTTTCAGTCTTAAATCTTTCCAGTTCGATTTTTAGATGACAAAAACGTTCAATCATTTGTCAAACTGATTCACCGTTAAGACTATCAAACAAATCAAATTCTTTCTTTAATAAAGCATTTTTGTTTTTCCTGATTTGTTTACCCCCCTCTGCCTTAACCCGTAAAGCTTCCCAAATAGATTTTGAAGATCCATCATGTTGTAACAAAGTAAACATGTCATTTCTGATGGATGATTGAATTAAGGCAATCATTCTTTGTTCAGCTGCAAATTCGGATTTGTCTTCTTTGGATAATTTCTTGAGTGGAAGATCTTCTCCTTTATCATCTCTTGGTCTTTCATATCCAAACTCCATACAGAACCAACTCTCGTGTGCATAGGCTTTTGGCCAGTTGATAAAACGCTCTTTCCACCATGTATAATCTTCAATACTTTCCAGAGTTGGTGGCTTCGAGTGTGTTCCATAGAAGTTATCATGCTTAATGTTCTCATTTATCGCTTTTGTAATGGTTTTTGGTGTGACAGTTGTAATTTCGGATGATTCAGACGTGAATGCATTATAGAACGTGTTGTAGAACTCTTCAGCCATGATGTGAAATTCTTGAATTTCCTGGAGACAAAACAATCAAACAAACACAATCAGTTTAAACAATATCAAACAACTTGAAATAAACTGTCACTCAGTTGACGCGAAATGATCTTGACACAAAATGTCCACTTTCAAACGAAGTAGTGTTCTTCAAATGGAAACACTTCTTCAAACGAAATCACTTGTTCAAACAGAATCACCTAGATAACACTTCAAACGAAATCAGTACTTTCAAACGAGATTACCACTTTCAAACAGAATCCCACTTTCAAACGAAATCTTCAAACGGAATTACACTTTGAAGCGGAATTAACTGATTCCGTGTGAACCTTTCAAACGGAATTAACCTTTTCAAGCGGAATTAACTGGAATTCAAACGAAATTAGTAATTTCGTGTGAACTTGTCTCAACTTTTCAAGCGGAATTAAGATGTTCGTTCAAACGGAATTACAATTTTGGTCCATTTTTGTCACTTTTAATCCGAATTTTGGTCTGATTCTCTCAAGGCTTTGTTAAAACACTGTTTTGCATGTAATGTGTGAAATGCAGTCCAGTTTGACCGTGAAATCTTGTCAATATTGAAAAAGAAGGTGTAGAAGTCAGAAAATTGATGATATCAAGCTAAAATCTTCCTCCTGAGCTCTGATACCACTTGTAGGATCGTTGTGCGACCTGACTGAGTCGTTCAGAAGAGTTTTGTATCCGAATCAAATGCGGAATCAATGACACGGACGCTCAATTCAATTATAATGTCTCTAATATTGATTTAATAGTTTTACAGCACCTGGAGACAATTCGGCAGCACTTCGTTACAGAATCACAAGACCTAATTCCGTTTCAAATGACAACCAAGCTCACCTATTTATACTAGTTTAATTCCGTTTGAAATGGACAAATGCAGTTTCAAGCGGAATTAACAATGTTAATTCCGTTTGAACTGGCCCTTGACACTTTCAAGCGGAATTAGCTCCAAACTCACAAATCTTAGTTTCTAGCAATCCGAGCACTGGTTATCCTATCCTATTACATGACTCAATACAAGACGAAGTCCACAGACATAGTACACTAACATTAACACAAAAGTTTCCATAGTTTCCACCAGTGACAAGACTCCAGTTCCTCGTTCAACCAAGTCTCAAGTTTCACGAGTCTCAAGAGTCAAGCACCAAAGTATCAAGTATTCTAGAATCATAGTCTCATAGCATCATAGAATCATAGTCTCATAGCATCATAGAATCATAGTCTCATAGTATCTTAGAATCATAGTTTCATAGCATCATAGAATCATAGTTTCCAAGTATTAAGTATCAAGAATCATAGCATAAGTTTCACCAAGTATCAAAAGTATCACATATCACATAGCTTAGGGACTAAAAGTGACAATTAGATAAAAGTCTAGGGATGCAGGCGTTAAAAAAACAACCGCTGAGCTTTCATATATGTTTGACAACTTGACACATTGTTTTTAACAGAGGAAAACCAAATGGACTCGAGGTTACATCACCTCTGTGATACAAGTTCCATAATATGAAAGTAGTAGTTATTTTCCTTCTACATTGGTCTTCTTAGGTCTTTAGTTTTACAAAGACGGGTATACTTCCCATGGGATGGGGGTTGTGCATTTCTACCACGTATAGGGGGTGATAGTGAAAATGCAGAGATAAGGTCGTGAGGGTACTTGACTTCTTCCTCGAGACCCAATAATGCCTGGTAGCAACCGCAGGCAGTTTCTAGGGCGCGAATGCACTACCAAACGATGGGGTGCATTACGGAATAGAGGGTGTAGGGTTGCTGATAGGGGTATAGGTAGTGGGTGGTAGGGTGTACGTGAGATGAAGGATGAGAATATTTTTTCCTGGGTGTTAGCCATCTCCACTTGCTTAGATATCGGTCCCAAATGACTCGTATTACGGGTTGAAGTGTTAGGCACGAAGTAAGCGAAGACACACTTCCTACTTTGTAAAGTGTTATAGCAACTACCTAAGTATGTTCCATTAGATGGAGGTTTGAACACTTAGAAATATTGAATGGGTGGTGATCATTTAGCTTGACCCGCAGAGTCCACCAAGATTTCCATGCACTACAAGTCGTTATTACGTGGGCCCCCGTAATAATAAATTGTCTTGCATGGTCACCCTAATTTTCCCTTTTTCAAGGCAGATGGTCAAACAGAGAGGGGACACTACTGTCCTCATACCTTCAAAATGGAAAGGACCATTATGGTGGTCCACGTGCTATCATTCGTTATCGTTACGTGTGTATAGGCACAATGCTTAGACATAATAGGAATATAGAGAATTCCTAGTAGTTGGAGGGGCACCTTCAAGATGAGTACCTCATCTTCCTTGTCTGGACAAGAGTGTCGTAAATCTCGTTTCGCAAAAGCCACAGAGACCTCATCCCACTGATGAGGGTATTGCCAAGGTTGCCTCCTCCGCCTCGCCATCACTACCGTAGTCAGGCACCTTCGTATTCGAGAGGGAAGAACAGCCATCTTCTACGAAAAAAAGCTAAGGATCTCGTTTGGTAATTACGTCAGCCATAAGCTTCGCAATAAACGCGAGGTCAATAGTCTCATTGTGCGAGTCAAGAACAATAATGGAATTCGAAGTCGAAGGTATCTCGTTCCCGTCAATAATTATTCTGTACACATATACGCATATATATATATTAATGAATCATAATGTTACTTAGTATATACAAGCAAATAAATGCAACATATCACATATAACTCTCGTTTGTTCTTTCGGGGGTTGTTTCACCTTTGGCAAGTCTATCTCACGTAGACTATACCTCAATTGGCACTTTATTTGGGGTATTCCCCTCCCTACTAATGTCCTTGCTTTGAAAATATTTGTTTCATGGATCTTGGCGCTTTCGTAAATGCAATGAAAAACCTTTTTGTAAAAATGTTTTCGTGAGAGAGTCCTAGTGATTGTAGTCTAGACTCGAGAAGGAATCCTAGTTCACTACAATCGAAGCTCTAATACCAAACTGTCACACCCTGACTTTTGAGGAAGCGTGTACGTGTGACTAGATCAGTTTTCATTGCATTCGATTATAATAAACAACTACATGATTAAAATGATGTTCATCCATTCATAAAGTTTAAAAACATTACAAACACCAGTTATTTAAGTTTCAAACAACACAACCTCTGATTAAGTTACAACCCAACAAAAGTGGATGACATCTAAACTTGAAATTTACATCTCGAAACAACACCAGCGCCCAAGATCCATCTTGTTTCCTGAAATACATGTAATTTTGAAAACATCAACAAAAGTTGAGTGAGTTCATGTGTTTTGTATGAGTTCCAATAGAGTTGTAAACACTTGAGTGATTCCTTTGAAAACAGGTATGTAAGGCGTCTATGAACAGATCATTAAGGTTTTGCAAGGACATTAATATATGTGACGACATAGGGAGTACTCAACCTGAGTAGACGATTATTAGTGTCGAATCACCTCGACTGTGTCAAATCCCCTTGACTGTATCAAATCCCCTTGACTGTATCAAATCACCTTGACTGTGTCAAATCACCTTGAGCGTTGTCGAATCACCTCGACTGGGACACAAAAGCACTCTTAGTGGTTACACAAGGACCATGAGTGGGACTCGGCCGTACCCGTTAGATCTAACCTTGGTCCATGATCTTTAGTAGAATTAATGGTATTCAGTTTCAGCCTATGCTCACATGATCTAAAAGTTCATTTCAAAGCCAAATCATACCCATGCTGACATGTATTTCACCCCCGAGAGTTATATATCCGAAAACAGTTAAAAGAAAAGGGGAACATGAACTCACAAGTTTGCGTCCTGCTGTCTCGTATACTCAAAGGTCCTTCTACGAGTCGTACAACTACCTACACACATGCCATGTTTTATTAGACGTTTAGGTCGTGTAACGACTCTCAGTCTTATCCATTTATTAAGACTTATTTTGGAATTCTGAGTGTACTTTGAGTGACATCTTTGATGTACATTATATAATTCCAAAGTATATAATTATTAGTTAAAATAATAATATTTTAACTTAAATTATATTTATCCAATTATTTGGAATATTGTTAAAATAATATATTTTAACTTGGTTTATTATGCATTCCCACATATGTATTTTTCCAAGTATGGGTGTACTTGTACTTATGTATTCTTATACTTGTTTATTTTGCCAAGTATTGGTGGTGTATTCCGATGTATAATTGTACGTATGGGAATACGTATTTTCTTGTATTTATTAAGTATTTTATACTTAACTTGTATTTAATATTCCGGAATATTATTTTTAGACAACTAAAAATCACCAAATTTATATTCTTAAAATATTCATATTTTAAGAGAATTTTTATAGAAAAATATCTATAACTTTACTTGCAAAAATAAATATATCCTCATATATATCACAAAAATAATATATATTTTTAAGATTAACTTTACAAAATGTATATTCCTAATTTTCACCCCTAGAATAATATATTCTTAACTTGTTTAAGAAAATATATATTTTTCTCCACTCAAAAATAATATAACTTTAAATTGTTTAAGAAAATATATATTTTTCTCCACTCAAAAATAATGTATTTTCTATTTTACAAAGTATGATATATTTTGTAATACTTGTAAAAATCCATATTTTCCGTTTCTTTGGTTTGCAAAATACCGTTTGTCATACTTGTCGAGTCACAAATTTATTTCCGGAATATATATACTTATAGTCCATTTGTCCGTTCGTCCGTTTGTCCAATATTCGGGTATAAATTATATACTTATTTTCTTGGAATTTTAGGTAGTATTTTCATATTACAATTTTGGTATATTGGTGAGTTATATTATTTTCAAGTTCCTAAAATAATATAACTAATACACATAATATATAAGTAGCACACAATTTGTGACATCTAAATATATATTTTCCTAAATATATACTTAGTCATTTTTATTATCAAAAATCAACCTCCAATATTTGTAATTTCTGTAATAAAAATTATGGCAAATTTTTACATGAAAACCATGATCAAAATTTACTTGTAAACACTTGTCTAAAAATATTTTTTTAAGTGTTTAATTTCTACAAAAATTTTGCCATAGTTTCCCCTTGAAAATGGAGGTTTCCATGCTTAAAAGCATATCATTTTCTTTTAAAAATTTATCACCAATCATCAACAATTTACACATAACTTACCATATGCTTTAAATATGCAATTTCACTATATGTCATGAACTTGAAGTTTAATAAAAATGTGTAGTAATTTAACATGTTGTTTAGTAAACTTAGTTACCTCTAAAAATATGGTTTATAGTTTATAAAACTCATTCTTGTGAATTTTGATTCCTCACAACTTGTATGATGATTTTTCAAAAATAATTCTTCTTGTATTTTTCTTGTTACCAACACTTTTCTAGCTTTGATTTAACCCTCAAAACATGTTTACTTTCTTTAAAAACCAAGTTCATGTTAAATCTTGTATTAAACTTTGGTTTCTTGAAAATATTATCTTTGAAATCTCTTATTTTCAAGACTTGTAGCTTGTATCGATAATCATCATACATTAAAACAAGTTCTTCTTCAAGTTCATGTTTAACATAAAGGATGATCATCATGATTTTCTCAAGATTCATCCTTATACTTGCTAGATCATGTGTTTAATCATTATCTAGCAAGTCTTTTATGATGATCAACATCATAATCACAAGAAATCAACAAACAAGTTTCATACATACACTAAAACAACTTAGATTTTCATGTTATTAAGCTTTATGTTCAAGATCATCTTCATGTTTTGTTGATTTTATTAAGATTAACAAGTTACATAACACTTTAACCACTAAAATTAGAAGTAATAACAAGTTGTAAGGAGCTTACTACTAGCTCTAAGTCTAGGGAAGAAACAAGTATGAAGATGATGAAGATTGAAGTTGTTAATAGCTCCTTGATGAGGTCCTTCAACTTCCAAAGCTTCCCACCTTCTTAGATATACTTGTTACACCTTTAGATCACCTTAGAATGTATGAGAGTGAGTTGGAAATGGAGGTGCTAGTGAGGGGGTGTTGGGCCGAGAATAATGGAGGAAGAAGGGAAGGAGATGAAGTTGGTTTGTAGTGAAAATGAGAAGTGCCTCATGTCTTGTGGTCTTTTAAATAAACTTCCAACATTAAAATATTCAAAGGTTAATATGTTCACTAATCATTTAACAACATCTAATAAAATATTTGAAAGAAATCAACTAGTGGGTCCCTTGTTGGAACCGTGAAATGGGGGGGGGGTGTTGTTGGGTTTCAAATATTAGTTAGGTAATTTAGTTAGATTCCAAGTGTAATGGTTAGTGTTTTAGGTATTTAAGGTTTTTAAGATGTGTTATGATGTTCGGTGACCATAACTAGCTTCGTAACACTAAAACAATGCTTCTAATGAAATTTTGGTGTTTCGGGTAGTGTCCGGTTATTCGGTTGGTTACCGGTTCGATAAAGTGCTAAATTGCGCAGTTTAGTGTGATTTATGTTGTCTTTTATGACAGTTTTGATTCCCGACACTTATCAAAGCATTCTGGACCATTAAACCATAATTATGCATTATACTTAGATGTTAAAAAGCTGAATTTTGCTAATTTGTGCAGAATTATGCAGTTTTTGTGTGTTTCGGGCACTTTCCAGCACTTAAATCATCACTAGGAAGGCAGTTTTATGATCCCTACTTTCCTACACACTAATCTAGTGTAACTCTTGGTTCTGGGGCTTATTATGTGTCTTAACATCATGTCGGTCTGAGTACTGAACTCCCGTCAGTACTTCTAGTTTGTCTGATAACTGTGCTAAATTTGTTCTGTGCAGTAATTGAACCACATTGTGTTGCATGTAATAATGATAAACATTCTTGCAACATGTAATGCATTTGTATGTTTTTGAAAGTAATCAGAAAGTCATTCATCTCATTAATTCATTCTTGCATAGTCATTAAAGCATAGATTGCTGTTTATTATTGTACGGAATACATGAAAAAGTGCCAGTTGTCACATTATGCTCACTTTAGTGCCTTGATACGATTCTGATCTTGCTACTGTTTTCCAGCTGAGATGAGAGTGATTTGAGTGTGTTTTGAGTGAGTTGCAAAGTGGAAAAAGTGTGGAGAACGCTTGGGTTTTATAGGAATGAGTTAGGGTTAAGGGTTGGTGAGCATTTAATGTAAGAAACACAAAACAACTTAACAAAACACAATAAAATGACCAATCCCGTAGTGGGAATGGGTTTATAATGTGATCAAGTATATATAATCAAATTTTAATTAAATTTGTCATGCCTTTTCATAATTTTCTTATTTGGTTCTTTTTATCACGGCGCTATCGGTTGTAAATTTGTAAAAATATAACCTTTTTAGAACTTGTTATTTCCAAATTAAACCAAGACAAGTACAAAAAATGAAAACTTTTGAAAAAAAATTTGGGGTGATTAGCGGTTCCAATAGAGTTTTGTGTAAGGCTTGTTATTAGGACTTGCGAGATTCAAGGTTTT
This sequence comes from Helianthus tuberosus, assembly GCA_030545235.1. NCBI lineage: Eukaryota > Viridiplantae > Streptophyta > Magnoliopsida > Asterales > Asteraceae > Helianthus > Helianthus tuberosus. Next base: position 29,221,726 of record CM060392.1, read on the forward strand.
AGCATCCCCCCTACACTTAAATTACACATTGTCCTCAATGTATCCCTAAAATAAGTTTTTAGGTTGATTGAATGTGTAAAAGGGTGTTGAAAAACAAATTTTCATGTTACTGGGCGTCTGGCCATGGCCCCGTGTTGGTCCGAGCACGGCGCCCCGTGGTCAGATTGCCAGTAACATAATTTAACAGAAGGCTGGCCAAGGGGCGTGTTCAGCGAGCACGGCCCCGTGGCCAGTTACCTGAACTGGGCAAATTTCTGCAGAGCCTGGGCACGGGGCGTGTTGGGCTGAGCATGGCCCCGTGCTGAACTTGCTGTAATGCGGGAAAAATAGTCGGGAGGCTTTGTTTCCGTGCATGGGTGTGGTTTTAACGTTCCCTTGGTAACCCCCATCTTTCTTTGTTTATTAAACCATTATAACATCGCCCAAACACCATTTGATAATTTAAACCATCATTCATTTAAAAGTTCCAAGTATATAGTTCCTAAAAATTAAAAATAAAAGCACTAAAAATGAAAAACTACAAAGGTCCTAAGATAGATAGGTCATAAAATGCAGGAAATCTAAATCACTATGGAGTTCTATCCAAGATGTTTTACATGATAAAAACCCGGGAATGACTTTCCGGTGCTTATGGGCTTTTTAGAACTCGAAACCGGAGGGTGTCCCTCAAATGTCATTGAGCCATTCCTCTATCTCCCTTGGGAGAAAGAAAGCGGGCTCATTCTCCACAATGTCTTGTAAGGGGGGGGGGGGGGGGGGGGACGGCTACCGGAACCCCGTTTAGTATATCTAGAGGAGGTTCTGGAGGTATGACATTCCATCCGGCTGGAATAATGATTTTTGGCATGACATTCCATCCTCCTTCCGTGACGATTGGCACCATGGGAGGTGAATAAAGAATATTTAACCTTTGGTGCAAAAGGTTGACTTCTTGGAGGCAACCCTCTAACCCCACTGAAAAATGATTAATACGGTCAATTAAGGCTTCTTCTACTGACGTCATCTCATCAATGGCTTCTTGCAAGGCGTACACATAGTTGACCAAGGAGTCCTCCATCGATGTTCTTCTCCCCCTTCGATTGTTTCTTGAGTGAGCTGAAGATGTTCCGCTGTTCTAGCTTGACATTCTAAGAAAACAAGTCGAAAATTTTAAAATAATGAAACTGTAACTCCGGCCACGGCCCCGTGCTCGCTGGGCATGGCCCCGTGGTCACCATTCTGCAGATTTTTGAATCAAGGAATCACTTTGTTTTAAATTATTTTTCTGAGTTTTGAGACATTTATGAGCATAAATAACTTAAAACAGTGTTGTAAAACTTATTTTTAATAAGATTCCTTGGTTAAAAACCTAGCAAATATCACAACAAAGCTTGAAGCCATGGAAGTTTCAAGCTTTAATGGAGGTTGAGGAGTTTTGGAGAACAAGGTAAGAGACAAAAGTGGCAAAGACAAGATGGTTGTTGAGAAACCTTCTTTGGAATATACCTTTTAAAGTATGTGTGAAGATCTCATCAAATTTTGGTCTTTGGAATGGGTCCAAATGTGAAGGAATCATGCTGACTTTATAAAAAACGAGAGCACGCTAACCACGGCCCGACACGGCCCCGTGGTCAAACAAGACTCTGACACATTTTGTTCGTATTCTGAACACAAGGCGTGTTAGCTTGGACATGACCGCGTGGTCAATTGTGAGGTGGGCACGGGGCGTGTTGACCTGGACACGGCCCATGGCTAGAGTGTTTTATGAAGTTTCGTCTTATTTTTAAGGATTTTATTCGGATTTGGCGGTTCCTTACTAGAGGGAACAACACCGAAGTGCCTAAGGTACCTTAATTGCTCTTTATTTAGACAAGAACGCAAGAGGTTAAGGGTAAAACCTAAACTAAATACCGGTGGGCGAAACCGACCTTAGTCCCCTTATCTGGGATCTCGTTAAAGAAGGTGTGTGTCAAATCGCTCAGGTCTATGAGCGCATCGGTGGGGACCGATGGAGAGTCCTTCACGGCACAATCGACACAGGGACAATTATCGCTCAATTTCTCACAAGAGTTTGAGGTGATTTCGGTATCGTCGATGCTGGTAGAATCCGAATGTGACCCATTCTCCTTGATTGTTGTCTTGTGATGAATAACTTGTTATCATCTCAAGCTCTAATTCTTTTAATTTTAGGAGAATTATTTCTTCAAGCTGACATAATTCTTCAGAAGTTATGTCATCTGAAGGAGATGGTTGAGGGCATTCGTGTGAGAGATAGTGATCGTTTTTACTTTCGCCCATCTTAAGGTTATAGGAGAACCATGGGTCTAAATAGTGTGGAGTTAAATTTAGAAAGTAACATTCTAAATCTTTATGGAATCCACCACATATTTGACACCACTCACCATAAGAGGAGCGAAAGTAAAAATAATCAATATCACTCATATTTTTGTTAGATATTACCAACCGTCGGGATCTTACGGTTCTGTTTTCAGCAACTGGAGGGTGGACACGGGGTGTGTTCAGTGGGCACGGCCCCGTGGTCAGCTACTGTCTGACTTAAAACAGGATTGCCAATAACAAAGATGGACACGACCCCGTGTCTGGCTGAGCACGGCCCGTGCTGAAGTCTGCAGAAACTAAAAATTTAAGAAAAATCCTAAAAAGGAAGAAAAATAAGTAAAAATAATTAGGCCGTTGATTTTAAACTTTCTTGAAATACTTGTGTCCCCGGCAACGGCGCCAAAAAACTTGGTGCGTGTCGAGTGCAATATGATTTTATTAATATTTTGATCCCATTTTACGTATTAGTCATGTTTTAAATTTATAAAACACGATATTCTACTAACACTAAACACACACTTGGGCAAGTGCACCCATCGTGAGCGTAGTAAAGCGTTGGTAAGATACCGAGGTCGTCCAAGGATACAAGAGCTTTTAATACCGGTTTATCCTCAACGTCAATCAATCTAAATTTTTGGCAAATGTTTTGAAACATGAAAATAAAAACTAAAAATGCAGAAATAAATATAAATTAAAAATAGATAGACAAGATGAATCACTTGGATCCGACTCCTCTTTAATGTATCCTTTGATGATTTTCGCACTTCCGGACTTTTAAGAGATTATCTTAGTTAGAGTAGTAGGCCTCTCTTTTGAAGGTGACGTTACCCTCAACCTAGTGGTTTGAGTCAGCAGGAATACAATCCCAAAGGGTCGGAATATTGAAAGATAATTAGTTAAGTTATTAATGCGAAAAGTGGTATGCCCCTCTTTTGAAGGTGACGTTACCCTCGGCTAAGTGGTTTGAGTCAGCAAGGATACAATACCAAGAAGTCGGTTTAATGTATTAATAGTAGTTTACATATGAGGGGTTCAAGCTATTCGCAACCCCGCCATCCAATACCAGTGGGTATTGAAGGAGGTCCTAGTAAGCTTGAACTAGGTCCTTGCAGGATCTATACACTGAACAAGGCAAGAACCTTACCAAACCATTCCCCTAACCCCCGACCAGGTAGTCAACATGCTTTTATATAGACCGTAGAAACATGAATGATGTAATCTTTTACTTTATATAGACAGTAAAGTAACACAAAGACACCACGGAAAAATGATAGGAAGAATTCACCTTCAACATATGAAACTAGTTATTAAATTCATTAATACAAAACCAAATAAAAAGTGCCGAAAGATTAAAAATCAAAAGTAATACATAAAAGACTTGTCTTCACCAAGTGATGTAAGAGGCTTAACCAAACATGGCCTTTGATTGGCAAGAACCCTTATGATCAATCTTGGATCCCGAGACTACTACACACACTCTATGTGACATCTGTGTATTTTAATCTCTGTACAATTCTGAACAACTTTGTATTTAATGAAATATGGTGTTTTAATTTCAATATTTGTTTAATTATTTCTTACATTAGTACGTTTTTAATCATTGTTCAATTCCGAACTCTCAAACCTGTTCTGGAAGTGAAATCGCAAACCGTTACGTAAACGTAATCAGTTTAACGCGACGAACACTCAGGAACAGTGACATAAGCCAAACATACCCTAAATACCCTTTACATAACTTAGAAATAAGTCTTGAAGGATTCGGTATGGCAAAAACATATGTGTTTGAACTTTAGAGCTAATTGCGACAAAACTGCGAAACGAACGTTGGTGACCGCCCGGATAATATTTAAATTTCCAAAAATATTCTGTTATGATTAAAATTTTATTTTTAATCATGTTCGTGTTGAAAAATAAATTAAAACGCTTAAAAACGTTATTTTTCAAGTTTAAGCGCGTACCGCGTGTTACTGCGTAACACAGTGCTTCTACTACAAAACGCAGACAACGCAGCCAGTCTCGGCAACTGATATTTATTTCAGTAATATTTTAGCGAGTTTATTTTTATAGAATAATAAAAATAATATAAAACGCCATAAACCAGGATTAAAACGCTAGATAAAATACCCGGTGACCAGTTTAATACCTGTTTTTTTAACCTACACATATTAAATATATGTATGTATGCATATATAGGTGTGTGTTGTCATATGCATATAATAGAGATTGCCACTTCTCTCATTACCTTGCCACTTGTTGGCTTTGTGATGCATGCAATCTTTTGTAAATCTTCCATATCTTAATAAATCCTCCATAATCTTTCAAGATCACAAAACAAAATCAAAACAAATCTTCTCCTCCCCCCCCCCCCCCATAACCGTACACACCACCACCACTCCCATTTTCAATTTTTCAATCTTGATCTTGAAGATTAAACTCCATCCCAAGTTAGTTTCAAGTTGGTGTGAAGATCCAAAGGAGTTTCCAAGGTGTTTTCAAGTGATTTCAAGCTCCATATCATCAAAATCTCATCAAAACCCACTAATTTTCTTAAAGGTATAAACTTACTTTAGAGATTATGTTCTTGCATTTTGATGATGATGATGATGATAGAAGTTTCTCATGGTTCTTGGATTTTTCATTAACTTGAAACTAAAAGGAAATGAGCTTTGCCACAAAATAAAAATGGAAGTATATGTGTGTATATATAACCTTATGTATGTATGTGGGTATGTATTTGAGATTTAGTTTGATTTTTGATAAATACTTGTTTAGGATGTTTGCTTGCATGAACAAGATTATGTGCAAATATGTTAGAGATATAAAGAAATGATTGAATCATGAGTTATAAATTGAAATAATGTTAGTATAATGACATGTAAATGGCCGAAAATTTATTAGACATGTTTGAGAATTTTTAAGTTGTTGCATGTTCTTGAATGATAGTTAAAATGCAAGTGTTTGATGATTTGTGCATGATGTGATGAATGTTCAATCAAATCAGTAAGTAAACATGAATAAATTACATGTTTGATGCATTTAAATTCATATGAAATGATGATATGATAAATGTGCTTTAGATACTTGTACATAAGCATGCATGTTGATTTAAAGCTCAAGAAATGATAAAAAAAATGATTGTATGACAAAAATGTTTTAGAACAGATTATAAACATTAAAAATAACATTATTTGGTATATTATAATGGCATGAAACTTTGTCATAGGTTTGGTAGCTTCGCATGTTGTACATATAGCTTAGAAAGTTGTAAAATATGTGAAATTTGCATGATTTGTGTGGTATATGTGAGACCTGCACTCTCATGAGTATAACCACTATTTTATTCAGTAAATAACATGGGTTATGTTAAAATATCAAGTCGTTACGATTTGGGATGGTTATGGTAACGTTTGATGCAAAACTATGCGGTAAAACGGTTAAAAATCGGCTTTTCGGAGGATTTTTATAAAACTGTTTTAGATCAGTAACCAAACTGATATTTTTGACAAACCGTATAAATGTTCATCTCGATAAAAGCAATGGTTTTCAAAACATAACTTTTGTTTTAAACTTTTGTTTATTCAAAAACTTTGTTTTGTACATGACATTGGATTACATAAGACATTTGGTTACACATGACATTGACATTTAAACAAGACATTATTTCATGGTTATTAATAAGTGATTTAAATAACGAGACGTGTATAATATGATAAAAGCATGGTGGATACGCCACTGGTACTTCCTATATATAAGTGCTTTTATTATATTGCATATGGTGGCGTTACCTAAACCACTTCAACAAAGACAAGACAAGACAAGACATGACATATTTTATACATATTATTTTCATTTGGTTATTTACTTAACCATACATCATTCTTTTATATCATTTGATTTTCATATGATTTTATAAAAGAAAATATTTTATAAGGTTCATGACTACTTTTCGTTAAACATTTCTTTTAACATTCAAAGTCATGAATCTTCAACACTAAACCTATGTTACTCACAGACATTTTTATGCTGACGTATTTACTTTCACATATGTTTCAGGAGCGAATGTTTGATGTGAGCGAGCTTCACTTAGGGCGACTTGGGCCTTAGCAATCTAAAATCAAGAAAGTTATCATGTTTTATGTTATGTGTTTTGTTTGAACTAAGATAATGTAATAATCATAAACTTGTAAACTTAACTTTAATTATCATGTGTTTTGAAACAATAATTCTGCCACACAATTCCCGACGTTTCCGTCGCGGTTTGTTGTTTTACGCGGTCGGGGTGTGACAGAAGAGTTGGTATCAAAGCTCATGGTTATATGGAATTAGGTTATTAGTAAAATTTTGACCTAGACTATAACCTTTCTAGGACCCTAACACAAGTTATCTTGTGTTTAGATCTTAAAACAATACTATCACCTATCTTTAGGTGATTACCAAAACAAGTACACAAATCTCAATTCTATTTGAAAATCAACCATCTATCCTTAGATGATTTGTTTTTAGGCTTTATGCCTTTAAATTTTTCAAATCTCGTCAAAGTTTGGGTTTTAATAATGTGAACACGTGCAATCTGGAAGGGTGGGTGCCTGTACCCTGAGTTTTCTGTCTAAGGCTAGAGTGTTCGTACAAATCCACATAATCGGACCAGTCACTCTTACCTGGGAACTCTTGGGGTGAGTGTCCACTTATAGGCTAAAGCATGTCTTCATTATGCATTATATAGACCTATTTACTTTGATTAGTCACTGTGTATTGTTTGTTTGTTTTAAGTAATGGACAAATGATCACCTTCCTTTGTGTTGTCGATATTTTCAATACTCCTTTTGATTGTCCTATGTCAATCTCACACACTTCCTTGTGTTCCTTTTCTTTTAGAATGCCTCCTCGACGTGATCAAGCTCAAGATGCCGCAATGGCAGCCATGATCGCTCAGCAAATCGCTGCTGTACTCCCAAACCTAGTAACTCATTTAAACCAAGCAAACAACAACAACAATAACAACGCACCTGTTCCGTGCAACTTTAAGACTTTCAATTCGGCTAAACCGCTTCAGTTTTCTGGGTCAGAAGGAGCAACTGGGCTCCTACAGTGGTTCGGGAGTCTCGAGAGTACCTTTAGTCACGTTCAATGCCCGAATGAGCGAAAGGTTGAGTTTGCGTCAAGTGTGTTTCAGAAAAGGGTGCTTACTTGGTGGAATGGTGTGATGAGGGACAGAGGTGCTCAAACGCAGTTTGACTTTCAGACTCGAAAAGCGATAAAAGAACGAAAGAATACTTACAAAAGGTCCCCGCAAGCTATGATCCGATTTACTCTCAGGTATGAAGCATAAACTTCAACTTAGAGAGCCAAAATCAGATCATTGTGGGTTTTGCAAGTGAAAGGAGATGGGTATATATAGGAAAACTAGGACCGTTAGGATCGTTCATCGTAAAACGAGCTTCGATCTCATCCGTACACATGTGCCCATGGTTTTGTGAAACCATGGGAGCCCATAGTTTCATTAAAACCATGTGCAAATGAGGGGAACAAGCTGGAACAAGCTGGAATTTGGATTTTTCATTTTGGTCCCTTCCTAAGATAACTATGGCAGAATGACAATTTTGGTCCCTGAACTTCAGAATCTTGCATTTCGGCTCATTTTTTACACGTTTAAGCCCCGTTAACCTCATTTCAAGGCTCTAAAATGAAGTTAAAGTATAGGGAACTCAAAACATGCTCAAAAATATCTCGGATGTCGGTTCGTTTGGTCGTACGGTTGCGTTGTTCGGTTAATTACGACGAAAGTCGTAACGAACGCAAAAACGATCCAAATTACGCGACGAATGGAATTTTATCATGCCAATCACTAAAATAAAATATTTTAATGATTTCATAAAGTTTTGGATGTCCGGATGTATTCAGAATGTAAGATATGCGCGAAAATGCAAACTTATGCACTTTTGACGCTTTTAGTCCCTGAATGACCAAAAAGTTTATTTTAGCACACTGAACCCCTCAAAGCCTATTTCTAAGCTATGTAAAGGATATTTAGGGTATGTTTAACTTATGGTCATGTTCCGGAATGCTCGTTACAGTACAAATCGGCATACTTTCGCAGTTTGTCGAAATTAGTCCTTGTAAGCGAATAAACTTGATTTCGCCACACCAAACCCTCCAAAACTTATTTCTAAGTTATGTAAAGGTTATATAAGGTATGTTAAGCCTATTTCACTATTCCGGAGTATTCGTTGCATTAAACTGGTTATATTTGCGCATCAGTGCGCGTATAACCTTCCAGAAAGCGGTTTAAAGCTTGAAATCGAACAAGAATTGATATGTGCAAAAGGTACACATATTTATACAAATACCAAGTATGAAATACAATATTTCATTGATTTGGTATTTGTTCGATGGTCGTGGAGGCACAGATGTCACAGTCTCCCCTACTTTAGGAAATTTCGTCCCGAAATTTAATTAGAGGAAACTTGTGAGAGCTCGAAACATGAAGTCGAAAAGATAAAACAACACTGGTTAGGGTTCTGAACTTCTAGTAACTTTAAATAACATTATGCTTGCAATGTAAGAGGGACACTTGTATACAAGTATATGAAGCGCCATTGGTGCGTCCACCGTACCTCCATTACATTGTTCACGTTTCGTTATTGTTGTCACTATCGGTTCTTACACATGATAAATCTTACTGGGGTTCCTGTGCACTGAATTTCATAATTATGTACACGTCCATAATTACGTAATTCCTTGCATAGTCCACACCGTGCATTTGATAATGTGTAGGGGAAAACCAAATGAATGAACCTGTGATGAGTGTGACTGGACCATCATAGGGTCCTTTCAGCTGTATCATCACATGCCACTCTTAACCAGATTCTGAATCAATCTTTAACTAGACCACTCAAGGGTCTCTTTTCGAATCATGGAATGGTACTATATAACCCAAGGGTCTTAACTACCACGTAGAAGCCCATTAAGGATTTAAGGTGTCACACCCCTTTCTGCGGCGGAAGCACGAGGTGTGATCATGAAAGGTTCTCATTGCATACGAAGAGTAAACATACTACATGCTCAAAAATAACTTCGAATATTACATTACCAAAAACATATGTCAAGTGTTTACAACACTAGATAACATATTGTCTTAAAAGTCACGACTTTATTTAAAGATAGACAAAGCGACATCCACGAGCATGAGTAAGACCACGCGCACATCCATCCTAGTTACCTGAAATACATGTGAGTTTTTGGAAAAACGTCAACATAAAGTTGGTGTGAATTCATGCAGTTTTGTATTTCATGTTTGTATACTTTGTATGAAAACATAGTTTGTGAGTAAATCAAGTTTTCATATATAAATCCAGTTTCATGTGTACACCACGTACTTATGTATAATTCAATCTTTTCTTGAGTACCCCACGTACTTCAAGTTATATATCAATCCTCTTGAGTACCCCACGTACTTCAAGTTATATATCAATCCTCTTGAGTACCCCACGTACTTCAAGTTATATATCAATCCTCTTGAGTACCCCACGTACTTCAAGTTATATATCAATTTTAGTATGGTATGAATTTTATGTAAATACAGTATTTCTGTAATTATCAGATTGTTAATGGGTTGCAAAGCCATTAACATGTGGCACGACATAGGAAGTCACCAAACCTAAGGCATTTAATTGGTATATTCTGAGACACAAAAGCACTACTCGATTCTCGCCCCGACCGAGTGTGTGGCTGCCAGGCACCCGTTAGATCTAACCTTTTATTCTGCGGTCTAAGTATGTACACGATTAATGGTGCTTCTGTTCCCTATTCGTGACACTATTTCTCATAACGCATCCTACTTGGTTCTCGTTCTCACCAAGCGCGTTTCTTGTTATCATTTCTCATAGCGCCTCATACTTGGTTCTCGTTCTCACCAAGTGCGCTTCTCATATTCTTATATTTCATCACACTTGGTTCTCGTTCTCACCAAGTGTACTTCTTGTATTCTTATATTTCGTCACACTTGGTTCTCGTTCTCACCAAGTGTACTTCTTGTATTTATATCGTACCAATTATAAATTTTGTACATTTGTACATGTATTTCACCCCCGAAGTTATAAAAACTGAAAACAGTTAAAGAAAAGGGGGAGCATGAACTCACAACTTTGCGTTCCTGTGCGTCGTAAACTTCACCGGATTTGCTTAATTAACGTCGTAACCTATACGCGTTTTCTTAACGTTAGTCACTAGACTTGTATCGCACAAGTACAGTCACTCTCTTTTGTATTTGTATTGTTGTGTTAAAAATATTTCATATTTTTAACTACGTATCTTACTTATATTATTTCCTCTAAAATAAATATAAGTCTTTTGTGTTTTGCACTTCGCACCCGAATTATGTATCTTGTATTTTGTATGTGTATTTTTATGTTTATACTCCTCATGAGTATTTAGTGTATTTTTAAGTCTTAATACACTAGTACGTATAACACATACTATATACACTTAGCACATAAGTTGGTGATCAAATAATATATATTTTTCTCTCAAAAATATACATACTTATATCCATTTTTATTCTTGAAGAAATTCCTCATTTCTTATCACCAAAAATTAGGGAAACCTTGGTAATACTTTTAAACACATTTTTAGGGAATAAGTTTCTCAAAAACTTATATTTTTCTAAGTGTCAAAATTTATAAAAATTTTGACAGAGTTTCCCCTAAAAATGGAGGTTTCCCATGTTTTCAAAACATGTGTTTATTTTCTTTTAAATCGTCAACAATCATCAACAACAATTATCAACAATACTCATCAACAATAATCACTAATTTCTCCATTTCATGAACTTGAATATTTACAAAAATGTGTAGTAACTTACTAGCACATTTAGTAAGTCTTGTTATCTTTAAAAAATAAGTTTAATTTCTTAAAAACCTTATTTTTAAAGAATATGAAGTTTCACAACTTCTAGTCGAGATTCGCAAAAATATTTCTTTGTTAAATTTTTCTTGTGACACAAGTGTCTACACACTTGTTTATGTACGAAAATGCTTTTAGTTCGGATAAGATCCGGGTTTTAACAAAACTAATATTTTTGCTTGGTTCTTCCGAAAAACCACTTGTAGATCTTTAGATCTACATGTTTAGAGTCTTATTTTACAAGAAAATTTACTTTTACACAAGTTCATGTCTTATGAATGGATGGATCCATCATCTTTTAACTTTCTAACTTTTACATCCTACTAGTTCATGCTCTCAAACATGGACTAGTATGTCTAGATGATGATCCATCTTGCTTTTACTAACAACAACATCAAATAATAACAATCATACAAGATTCACATGATTTACACACATATCTACTCTTTAACCAACTAGTTTATCTTTCTTTCAAGACTTTTAGTTATGTTCTTGTGTGTTCTTGCTTTTTAAGCAATAAATCATCTATTAACCATCATATACAAGATCAAGAAGGTATTTTAGAACACTTACTACTAGCACAAGGCTAGGGAAGTTCAAGAGGACAAATGAAGTGGATAAAAGCAAATGAAGGAGGTCCTTCAAGATCCGTTGCTTGCAACCTTCCTAATTAGGCTTGAATTACCTTTGTATAAGCTTAGAATGTATGGAAATGGATTAAAAATGGAGGGGTTTGGAGGGGTGTTTGGAGCCGTGAGGTATGGGGGTGAAGGAGGTGGTTATGGTGTTGAATGAGAAGATGAAATCTTGTGATATCTTATAGTACATGGCAAGATCTAATAAGATCATATCATATCTTGCAATATCTAAATAAAATCAAATTAAATCCAAGAGATATCAATTTAGATCTTAGTAGGATTTTAGCAATCTTGGTGGGGGCTACCCCCTTGTAACCGTATATATGGAATGGGGGGGGGGGGGGCAAAGTGTAACTTGCAAGATCTTAATTAGATTTACCAAATCTAAGTGTATCAAAGTGAATCTATGAAAGATCTTGTGAATCTAAAAGAGATCTATGAAAGATCATGTAAGATTTTAAGGGATCTTGGCAAGATTATTATGGATTTGGAAAGATCTAGTAAATATTTGGATGTTCCGGGTAAAGTCCGGTTGTTCGGTTACATACCGATTCGTTAAAGTGCTAAATTGCACCTTTTAGTGTTTAATAAGTATCTTTTTGTAACACTATCGATTCCCAACACTTAGGGAAATATTCTGGATAATAAAACGACATTTCTGCATAATATTTATATGTCTAAATGCTGAATTATTGCTGAATTTTATAAATTCTGCACTTAAAGTGCGTTTCGGGTGCTTTTTAGTGCTTATTTTTGCTTTCGTATTGCATATATATTAAACCCTTGTATGTACTCTTGGGTTTTAATGCATTCTTGCTGTCGGACCTACACCTAGGCTCCAATTTTTATTGTCTGGCTGCTTTCTGCAGTTCCGTTGACACATAGTGTCTTACCGGTGAGTTTACTAGTATTTTTGACGCAACGCTCTCGTTTGTGCATAAAGCAATATTTTGTAGTATACAACATGCATGAATTCACTTGTTTAGTATGTAATTAGACATGGCTGACAATTAAGCACGTAATTGCAGTCATTAAGCACTAATTAAAGTGTACGGAAATTACCGGTTTGTGCCAGTTGTCACAGTCTCCCTCCGTTAAAAGAATTTCGTCCCGAAATTCAGACTGAACTCCCTCTCGCTGGAGTCTTCTTGAATAGGTGGGGATACTTTTTCTTGAACTGGTCTTCACGTTCCCATGTGTACTCGGGTCCGTGCTTAGAGCTCCAACGTACTTTGACAAGTTTTACGCTGCTCCTCCTGGTCTTGTTGACTTTCCAGTCAGTAACCTCAACGGGTTGCTCTGTAAATCGGAGGGCTTCATCAATATGCACTTCATCCATCGGGATGATCACGTTTTCTTGTGTTGGACTCTTCTTCAGGTTGGATACATGAAACGTATCATGTACTCCATTAAGTTCTTCCGGTAACTCCAACTTGTATGCCACGGTACCAATTCTCTTCAGTATTCTGAATGGTCCGATATATCGTGGATTCAGCTTTCCACGCTTTCCAAATCTGACTACGCCCTTCCATGGTGAGACTTTTAACAACACTTTGTCTCCCACCTTGAATTCTACCGATTTTCTATTCGGATCAGCGTAGCTCTTTTGTCGCTCTCGAGCCGCCTTAATGCGCTCTCAGATCTGCGCAATCTTGTCGGTTGTCTCTTGTACAAGTTCAGGACCAACCATACGTTTATCTCCAGCGTCTGCCCAACATAAGGGCGATCGGCATTTGCGGCCATACAGAGCTTCGAACGGCGCGGCTTTTATGCTCGTATGATAGCTGTTATTGTAGGAAAACTCAACTAAAGGTAGATGAGTATCCCAGCTGCCGCCTAGATCCATGACACATGCGCGAAGCATATCTTCTAACGTTTGTATAGTCCGTTCGCTCTGGCCGTCTGTTTGTGGATGGAATGCCGTGCTTAGATCTAACTGAGATCCAAAGGCTTCCTAAAATGATTGCCAAATTCTTGAGACAAAGCGTCCATCTCTGTCTGAAATGATTGAGATTGGCACTCCATGACGTGCCACAATTTCCCTTAAGTATATCTCTGCAAGCTTTCCAGTGCTATCCTTCTCTCGGATTGGTAGGAAATGCGCAGACTTCGTCAATCGGTCAACTATTACCCATATCATATCATGCCCTCTCGGGGTCCTGGGTAATTTCGTTATGAAGTCCATCGAGATTTGTTCCCACTTCCACACGGGAATCTCTGGTTGTTGTAGTAGGCCGGACGGTTTCTGATATTCTGCCTTAACCTTAGCACAGGTTAGGCATTTTCCAACATAGACAGCAACGTCGCTTTTGAGTCTCGGCCACCAATAGTATTCTTTCAAATCTTGATACATTTTATCTGATTCTGGATGGATCGAATATCTCGATTTGTGGGCTTCATTAAGGATGACCTCACGTATGCCACCACAGAGTGGAACCCAGATACGCTTCTTGAAGTATAAGGCTCCCTCTTCATTTGGCACCATGTATTTCAGCATACCCCGTAGGTATTCAGCTTTACGGTTCTCTTCTTTAAGAGCTTCTTGTTGTGCATCCCGAATGCGTGCAGTGAGGTTCGTTCGAATGGTCATTTCTAACGCTCGAACCCTTAGGGTCTTAACCCTTTCTTTTCGGCTCAACGCGTCTGCTACAACGTTTGCCTTTCCGGGATGGTATTTAATCTCACAGTCATAATCATTTAGCAGCTCGACCCAACATCGCTGGCGCATATTCAATTCCTTCTGATCAAATATGTGTTGTAAGCTTTTGTGATCTGTGAAGATTGTACATCGAGTACCATATAAATAATGTCGCCAAATCTTCAAGGCGAATACCACTGCACCCAGCTCCAGGTCGTGAGTGGTATAATTTCTCTCGTGGACCTTCAGTTGTCTTGAAGCATAAGCGATGACTTTTTGGCGTTGCATGAGCACGCAACCCAAGCCTTGTCGTGAGGCGTCGCAGTATACCACGAAGTCTTCAGTGCCTTCGGGTAACGATAGTATCGGTGCATCGCAGAGCTTGTTCTTAAGTAGCTGAAAGGCTTCTTCTTGTTTGTGACCCCAGTCGTACTTCTTGTCTTTCTGAGTAAGGGTCGTTAGCGGTTGAGCTATCCTCGAGAAATTCTCAATGAATCACCGGTAGTAGCCCGCTAAGCCCAAAAATTGACGGACTTCGATCGGGGTCTTGGGAGCTTCCCAATTCTTTATTGCTTCAATCTTGGACGGGTCTACATGAATGCCCTTCTCATTCACCACGTGACCAAGAAATTGTACTTCGCGAATCCAGAATTCGCATTTCGAGAACTTTGCATAAAGTTTCTCTTTCTTCAGTAGCTCCAAGATGGTTCTGAGATGTTGTTCGTGCTCTTCTTTCGTTCGCGAGTAAATCAGGATATCATCGATAAATACAATCACGAACTTATCAAGATATGGTTTGCATACGCGGTTCATTAGGTCCATAAAGACCGCTGGCGCGTTCGTTAATCCAAACGGCATCACAAGAAATTCGTAGTGCCCATAGCGTGTTCTGAATGCAGTCTTTGGCACGCTTTCATCTTGGATTCTCAGCTGATGGTATCCAGATCGAAGGTCGATCTTGGAATAGTAGCTTGATCCTTGCAATTGATCAAATAAGTCATCAATCCTTGGTAGCGGATACCGATTCTTGATTGTGAGCTTGTTCAGTTCCCTGTAATCGATACACATCCGCAGTGTTCCATCCTTCTTCTTCACGAATAATACTGGAGCTCCCCAGGGTGAGAAGCTTGGCCTTATGAATCCTTTATCCAACAACTCCTGGAGTTGTGTAGATAATTCTTGCATTTCGGATGGCGCAAGTCGATATGGAGCCTTGGCTACAGGAGCGGCTCCTGGAACCAAGTCTATGTGGAATTCGACTTGTCGTTGCGGAGGTAGTCCTGGCAGATCTTTAGGGAACACATCAGGAAATTCCTTCACCACAGGAATGTCTTCGAGTTTCGGCTCCTCAGCTTTCTTGTCTATAACGTGTGCTAGGAAAGCAACACATCCTTTCCTTAAGCACTTCTGTGCCTTCATACAACTGATGATTCGAAGAGGCGCGTCTCGTTTTTCTCCATGCACGATGAGAGTTTCACCATTCGCTAAAGGGATGCGAATGATTTTCTCATGGCAAATAACTTCAGCTTTGTTCTTGGACAACCAGTCCATTCCGACTACTACATCGAAGCTACCCAATTGAATAGGTAAGAGGTCGATGCTAAAATTTCGTTCGCCAAGTTCTAATGTGCAGCCTCTAACAACTTCGCCCGATTCAACAAGTTTACCATTGGCTAGTTCTATGGAATAAGGAATTTCTAATCTACTAGATTCTATTCCGAGTATGCGTTTAAATTCCACAGACATGAAGCTATAATCGGTGCCAGTGTCGAATAATATGGATGCAAAGTGATTGTTAATGAGAAACGTACCGGTGACCACGTTAGGGTCCTCGCGTGCGTCTCTTGCTCCAATCACAAATGCTCGAGCCGGAGCGTTGTTTCTCTCTGGGCAGTTCTTCATGAAATGATCATTGCTTCCACACTTGAAGCATCCTTGCCCTTTCCCGTTGCCATTCTTGTTACCAGCACCGTTCCCATTTCGGTTCTTTCCTTTTCCCCAACAGTCTTCTGTTTGATGACCCAATTTACCACATTTGTCGCACCTTGGAATGCGACAAGCTCCATCATGATGATACTTACATTTTTGGCATCTAGGCATGGAGCCTTGGTATGCTTTGGTTGCATGGGTTTTCGTCTCCTGAGGCGGATTAGTGTCGCGCTTCTTGTTGAAACCCTTGTTGTTGTGAGTAGCTTGGTTCAAACTTGTATGCTTTCTCTTTTTGTCACCGGATGACTCAGCATGTGTCTCGGTCTTTTCTGTTGGGTTCAGTGATAGCTTCTTCATACGAACACAATCTTCAGTAAGGCTGACAGCCAGAGTTACAGCCTCGGTGATTGTTTGTGGTTTGGCCGACGTCACCATGCCACGAAACTCTGAGGCCAGTCCCCAAATGTAGCGTTCCACACGCTTAAATTCAGGAGTCACCATGTAGGGAAGCACTCTCGACAGGTCGTGGAACCTTCGAGTGTAACCATTGATGTCAGCACCTTCCATAGTCAAGTGCCAGAACTCTGTTTCCAGCCTTTGGAGTTCCGCACGAGAGCAGTACTTCTCTCTCATCCTTTCCTTCAGTTCCTCCCAAGTGAGGCCATAAGCGGCGTCATCACCTAAAGTTTGGGCTTGCAGGTTCGACCAAGTCAGAGCTTCATCGACGAATAACCCAGTAGCAAAAGTGACTTGTTGATCCGCGGTACACTTGCTCATGCGGAAAGTAGCTTCAGTCTTCTCCGTCCAGCGCACAAATGCTACTGCACCTCCTGTGCCATCATAGTTCATCAGCTTGCAGTCGAGGAACTGCTTGAAAGTGCAGCCTTGAGCTGCGTTTCCTCCAGACGAATCTCCATTCCCATTACGCCTAGCGTTGCTTGGTCCTCCACTGTCTTGAGTACGGTTCGCCTCGTACTGGGCGATAGCAGCGGAGATTCTCTCCTCCAGTAGAGCGTTCAGCTCATCAGCAGTTCTTGGCAGTGGGGGAGGAGGAGGTTGATCGTCATTGCGAGCATTCACAGTTTTCCTGGGTGCCATGTTCTGACAGAACATAACACAACAGGGTTAGGCATTTGTTTGATATCGTCCTACTAGGCAGTAGTAGTATATATATATTCACAGGTATATATCACATAAGTGACATCAAACAATTATTACTCTAGCAGAGTACTTTAGTAGGCTTGCACTGAGGGAATCCACACGTGACAAGACTTCCTGTGGTTTCTGTGCACTAAATTCCATAATTATGTATGCATCCATAATTACGTAATTCCTTGCACAGTCCGCACAGTTCGTTTCATCCTCGTATTTCTTCCTTCAGGTAGGCCATTGCTTTCAGGTAAAGTCACATATACTTGTGACATTCTACTTCTAGTACATGCCAATTATCACACATAATTGCAAGTAATTTCTAGTCAACGACAAGTGCTACTCAAGTGCACTTTAAATCTCGTAATGTCTTTTCTAGACTCATGTAGACAGTTTCAGGCAGTGGATGTCGCGGGACGTTTTATGCAATGGAAACTTTTTGAAAATTGTTTTCGTGAATGGATCCTAGAGATTGTAGACTAGACTCGAGAAGGAATCCTGGTTCACTACAATCGCTGCTCTGATACCAATCTGTCACACCCCTTTCTGCGGCGGAAGCACGAGGTGTGATCATGAAAGGTTCTCATTGCATACGAAGAGTAAACATACTACATGCTCAAAAATAACTTCGAATATTACATTACCAAAAACATATGTCAAGTGTTTACAACACTAGATAACATATTGTCTTAAAAGTCACGACTTTATTTAAAGATAGACAAAGCGACATCCACGAGCATGAGTAAGACCACGCGCACATCCATCCTAGTTACCTGAAATACATGTGAGTTTTTGGAAAAACGTCAACATAAAGTTGGTGTGAATTCATGCAGTTTTGTATTTCATGTTTGTATACTTTGTATGAAAACATAGTTTGTGAGTAAATCAAGTTTTCATATATAAATCCAGTTTCATGTGTACACCACGTACTTATGTATAATTCAATCTTTTCTTGAGTACCCCATGTACTTCAAGTTATATATCAATCCTCTTGAGTACCCCACGTACTTCAAGTTATATATCAATCCTCTTGAGTACCCCACGTACTTCAAGTTATATATCAATCCTCTTGAGTACCCCACGTACTTCAAGTTATATATCAATTTTAGTATGGTATGAATTTTATGTAAATACAGTATTTCTGTAATTATCAGATTGTTAATGGGTTGCAAAGCCATTAACATGTGGCACGACATAGGAAGTCACCAAACCTAAGGCATTTAATTGGTATATTCTGAGACACAAAAGCACTACTCGATTCTCGCCCCGACCGAGTGTGTGGCTGCCAGGCACCCGTTAGATCTAACATTTTGTTCTGCGGTCTAAGTATGTACACGATTAATGGTGCTTCTGTTCCCTATTCGTGACACTATTTCTCATAACGCATCCTACTTGGTTCTCGTTCTCACCAAGCGCGTTTCTTGTTATCATTTCTCATAGCGCCTCATACTTGGTTCTCGTTCTCACCAAGTGCGCTTCTCATATTCTTATATTTCATCACACTTGGTTCTCGTTCTCACCAAGTGTACTTCTTGTATTCTTATATTTCATCACACTTGGTTCTCGTTCTCACCACGTGTACTTCTTGTATTTATATCATACCAATTATAAATTTTGTACATTTGTACATGTATTTCACCCCCGAAGTTATAAAAACTGAAAACAGTTAAAGAAAAGGGGGAGCATGAACTCACAACTTTGCGTTCCTGTGCGTCGTAAACTTCACCGGATTTGCTTAATTAACGTCGTAACCTATACGCGTTTTCTTAACGTTAGTCACTAGACTTGTATCGCACAAGTACAGTCACTCTCTTTTGTATTTGTATTGTTGTGTTAAAAATATTTCATATTTTTAACTACGTATCTTACTTATATTATTTCCTCTAAAATAAATATAAGTCTTTTGTGTTTTGCACTTCGCACCCGAATTATGTATCTTGTATTTTGTATGTGTATTTTTATGTTTATACTCCTCATGAGTATTTAGTGTATTTTTAAGTCTTAATACACTAGTATGTATAACACATACTATATACACTTAGCACATAAGTTGGTGATCAAATAATATATATTTTTCTCTCAAAAATATACATACTTATATCCATTTTTATTCTTGAAGAAATTCCTCATTTCTTATCACCAAAAATTAGGGAAACCTTGGTAATACTTTTAAACACATTTTTAGGGAATAAGTTTCTCAAAAACTTATATTTTTCTAAGTGTCAAAATTTATAAAAATTTTGACAGAGTTTCCCCTAAAAATGGAGGTTTCCCATGTTTTCAAAACATGTGTTTATTTTCTTTTAAATCGTCAACAATCATCAACAACAATTATCAACAATACTCATCAACAATAATCACTAATTTCTCCATTTCATGAACTTGAATATTTACAAAAATGTGTAGTAACTTACTAGCACATTTAGTAAGTCTTGTTATCTTTAAAAAATAAGTTTAATTTCTTAAAAACCTTATTTTTAAAGAATATGAAGTTTCACAACTTCTAGTCGAGATTCGCAAAAATATTTCTTTGTTAAATTTTTCTTGTGACACAAGTGTCTACACACTTGTTTATGTACGAAAATGCTTTTAGTTCGGATAAGATCCGGGTTTTAACAAAACTAATATTTTTGCTTGGTTCTTCCGAAAACCCACTTGTAGATCTTTAGATCTACATGTTTAGAGTCTTATTTTACAAGAAAATTTACTTTTACACAAGTTCATGTCTTATGAATGGATGGATCCATCATCTTTTAACTTTCTAACTTTTACATCCTACTAGTTCATGCTCTCAAACATGGACTAGTATGTCTAGATGATGATCCATCTTGCTTTTACTAACAACAACATCAAATAATAACAATCATACAAGATTCACATGATTTACACACATATCTACTCTTTAACCAACTAGTTTATCTTTCTTTCAAGACTTTTAGTTATGTTCTTGTGTGTTCTTGCTTTTTAACCAATAAATCATCTATTAACCATCATATACAAGATCAAGAAGGTATTTTAGAACACTTACTACTAGCACAAGGCTAGGGAAGTTCAAGAGGACAAATGAAGTGGATAAAAGCAAATGAAGGAGGTCCTTCAAGATCCGTTGCTTGCAACCTTCCTAATTAGGCTTGAATTACCTTTGTATAAGCTTAGAATGTATGGAAATGGATTAAAAATGGAGGGGTTTGGAGGGGTGTTTGGAGCCGTGAGGTATGGGGGTGAAGGAGGTGGTTATGGTGTTGAATGAGAAGATGAAATCTTGTGATATCTTATAGTACATGGCAAGATCTAATAAGATCATATCATATCTTGCAATATCTAAATAAAATCAAATTAAATCCAAGAGATATCAATTTAGATCTTAGTAGGATTTTAGCAATCTTGGTGGGGGCTACCCCCTTGTAACCGTATATATGGAATGGGGGGGGGGGGGGCAAAGTGTAACTTGCAAGATCTTAATTAGATTTACCAAATCTAAGTGTATCAAAGTGAATCTATGAAAGATCTTGTGAATCTAAAAGAGATCTATGAAAGATCATGTAAGATTTTAAGGGATCTTGGCAAGATTATTATGGATTTGGAAAGATCTAGTAAATATTTGGATGTTCCGGGTAAAGTCCGGTTGTTCGGTTACATACCGATTCGTTAAAGTGCTAAATTGCACCTTTTAGTGTTTAATAAGTATCTTTTTGTAACACTATCGATTCCCAACACTTAGGGAAATATTCTGGATAATAAAACGACATTTCTGCATAATATTTATATGTCTAAATGCTGAATTATTGCTGAATTTTATAAATTCTGCACTTAAAGTGCGTTTCGGGTGCTTTTTAGTGCTTATTTTTGCTTTCGTATTGCATATATATTAAACCCTTGTATGTACTCTTGGGTTTTAATGCATTCTTGCTGTCGGACCTACACCTAGGCTCCAATTTTTATTGTCTGGCTGCTTTCTGCAGTTCCGTTGACACATAGTGTCTTACCGGTGAGTTTACTAGTATTTTTGACGCAACGCTCTCGTTTGTGCATAAAGCAATATTTTGTAGTATACAACATGCATGAATTCACTTGTTTAGTATGTAATTAGACATGGCTGACAATTAAGCACGTAATTGCAGTCATTAAGCACTAATTAAAGTGTACGGAAATTACCGGTTTGTGCCCATTGTCGTAATCGTTCAGCTCCTTTTGATTAAGAATGAGCTGGAGACTTTTGTGGTGTTGTGAAAACCACACACTTCGTTCCATAGAGGTAGTGTCTCCAGATTTTGAGAGCAAATACCACAACACCTAACTGAAGATCATGAGTTGTGTAGTTCTTTTCATGAACTTTCAACTGTCTTGACGTATATGCTATGACTTTACCTCATTGCATAAGAACATAACCAAGGCCTAGATTCGACGCGTCATAAAAGACAACGAAATCATCGTTTCCATTGGGCAAGGACAAAACAGGAGAATCACATAGCTTCCGTTTCAGCGTTTGGAACGCTTCTTCTAGATTATATCCCCACTCCAAAGGCTTATTCTTCTGAGTCAAAGCAGTGAGTGGCACCGCGATCTTCGAGAAGTTTTAAATAACACGACGATAATAACCAGCGAGACCAAGAAAAGAACGAATTTCTGTAGGTGTCGTTGGTGTATTCCAATCCTTAATTGCAGCAAACTTGGATGGATCCACATGAATACCTGCTCGTTGACTACATGACCCAAAAACTGAACTTCTTTAAGCCAAAATTCACACTTGGAGAATTTAGCGAAAAGTTTGTTCCTTCTTTAGGTGTTCCAGCGTCAAACGAAGGTGTTGCTCGTGATCGGCTCGAGACTTCGAATAAACAAGAATATCGTCTATGAACACAATGATGAATTTGTCTAAATAAGGTTTACAGTCCCTATTCATTAAATCCATGAAAATGGCTGGAACATTCGTCATACCAAAAGACATGACGGTGAACTCGTAGTGTCCATATCTCGTGCGGAATGCAGTTTTGGGAATATCTTCTTCGAGAACACGAAGTTGATGATACCCAGAACGCAAATCGATTTTGGAAAAACAGGTAGCACCTTGCAGCTGATCAAAGAGATCATCGATTCGAGGTAGGGGATATTGATTCTTGATGGTAAGCTTATCAAGCTTACGATAATCGATACACATTCGAAAAGATCCATCTTTCTTTTTCACAAAGAGGACAGGAGCTCCCCAAGGTGAAAAGCTCGGACGGATGAATCCTTTATCAGACAACTCTTGAAGTTGTTTCGATAATTCTTGCATCTCAGGCGGTGCAAGACGATAAGGTGCTTTCGCAATTGGGTTAGCATTAGGGACAAGGTCAAAATGAAACTTGACTTGACAGACTGGAGGCAAACCAGGCAGTTCATCAGGAAACACCTCTGGATAATTCCGAACAATCGGAATATCCTGAATACTCTTGCTCTTGCCTTTCTCCTCGGTGACATGTGCCAGAAAAAGCAACATATCCTTTTCGTAAATAACTTTGGGCCTTCGTACACGACATGAGCTTCAATCCACCAGAAGGTTTCTCGCCATGAACTTCCAGAACATCGCCAGACAAAAGAGGAATGCGAACAATCTTATCGAAACAAATCACCTCAGCATGATGTTTGGTTAACCAATCCATCCCTATGATAATGTCGAAACTCCCAAGTTGCATCGGTGTGAGGTCAAAAGGAAAAAGATGATTACTCAAATTGGCACTTTGTTTCTTAGAATGAAACGAGCACTTAGAATTTTCAAGGAAATCATGAGCGATCATATGAACGAGAGAACTACAAATACGGTTCTTTGGTGTAGGTATCGTAGGGGTATGCCATACACACATGCAACTATATTTGTACATTAGAATTGCAAATAAAGATTTATTTATAAACAAAATCGATTGTTTCCGAGTTCAAAGGAAAACACTAGAAACATAAACATAAGATTCGGATTATTCAAAGCAGCAGCTTCTTCTAATCGGCCAAATGCTCATCCGTGGGTCGGATTTGCATTGAAAATCTTTGGGTATCTGTCCCTGACATAACCCATCTCGCCATAGGTGTAGCAAATACCAGGAGGAAAATGAGCCTGTGTTGGATCTGCTTGAAATTGAACGGGGTTCTGAAAAGCTTGGTTTAGCACAGTGACTGAACGACAGTCTCGTGCCAAATGACCAATGAGTCCACATTTGAAACATTTCCGACATTTGACACTGGCATAGTGGTGGAGGTTACACTGATTGCACAGAGGAGCAGTTCCTAAGTACGGCTTCTTGGATGGTGGTGCTGCCACCTGGCTAGGTTTTGCTTGATTTGGTGTAATGGCTACGGGACCCTTTGGAGCTTTACGCTTCTTTGACTTTTTCGAAGGCTCGGCTTCTGCTTCTTTCGATGCTTCTTGTGTGGCTTCATTATTGAGACGAGACATGGCGATACCTAAATCCACAGTCTTCAGGATTACTTCGCCTATTCGTTGGGCAAATTCGGCAGTTTGCTCGGACATTTGAGTGTCGTTGCGATGAAGAGACATTCTAGAGGAAATGAAAGACATAGGAGAACACAAATGAAATGTTATCAGATAATTAAAACAGAATGACAACGCATAGAAATTGCGATCATTTGTTTGTTACCTAAGGCAAACAAATGAGACGGTGATTAATCAAAGTAAACGGGTCATATTAATGTATCACTGAAGACATGCTCGCCTATAAGTGAACACTCACCCCAAGAGTTCCCAGGTAAGAGTGACTGGTCCGATACTGCGGATTTGTACGAACACTCTAGCCTTAGACAGAAAACTCAGGGTACAGGCATTCACCCTTCCAGTTTGCACGTGTTCACATTATAAGACCCCAAACTTTGACGAGATTTTGAAAACTTAGAAGGTTCAAAACCTTACAATAAATCATCCTAGAACAGATGATTGGTTTTCAAAGCGGATTCGAAATTTGTGTTCTTGTTGTGGTTGTCACCTAAGGATAAGTGACGGTATTGTTTTAAGATCTAAACACAAGGATCTTGTGTTAGGGTCCTAGGAAGGTTATAGTCTAGGTCAAAGCATTACTAATAACCTAATTCCCTATAACCATGAGCTCTGATACCAACTTTTCTGTCACACCCCGACCGCGTAAAACAACAAATCGCGGCGGAATCGTCGGGGAGTGTTGTAACAGAATCATTGTTTCAAAACACACGGAAGTTTGAAGTTTCGTTTTATTAAACATTAAATATTTACATCGTCTGGAAATCTAAATAAACAAGTTAAACATAGTCTATCATTGTTATTAAGTCACTAAGGCCTCGTCCAGTCCTATGTGAGCATGCATCCTAGCAATCAACATCATTCAACAACACCTGAAACATATGTGAAAACAAAGTCAGCAAAGAAATGATGGCGAGTACATAGGTTTTTGAGAGTGTCGGATTCATGGCTAGTTTACATGTTGCAATACTTAATTAAAAACCTTGTTTTGAAAAGTATTGTATTGCGACATAATTAACCAACTCAAATCAAGTTGGTTATAATTTATAAAATCTCGTAGCCATGATTCTTAACCCAAAACATTTATTTAATAAATCTCGTTAATAAATCTCGTTAATAAAACTTGTTAATAAATCTCGTTAATAAAACTCGTATGGTTTATATTATTTCGAAAACCTCGTTTGTGTGACATCGTCTCAAATCGTTTACCCAAGTGAACTAAATAACGCCATGATATGTAATACGATGAAAACATATATATATATAGGAAGTACCAACGGCGTATCCACCATGCTTTCATCACATTACACCCGTCCCGTTATCTAAACACTAACCAAAAACCAATCGTTTACCCAAATCGTTTAATTCGTTAAAAATCGCTTTAGTCGTTTAAATCATTCTCGTTTTAAATCGTGAAAACTACTTTTGATTGTCTCGCTAATAACATCCAAACCTTCGTGACTCGATTAACTCGCCTATCGCTTCTCGCATTAATAAACCACCAAAGGGTAAATTAACAATCACAGATTCAGTCGTTACCCACCTAACCCACACATAACCATGGGCGTAGTCTGATAACGGGATTTGTCAGATCCTATGGTACCATAACCTAATACTGGTCGATTCGGCCAAAACTAATGGATATTATTCGTTATGTAAATACAACCAACAAGTTTGTTTACTTTATCGAAATCATTATTAATTTAATATAAACCATTTTAATCGTGTTTGAAACCATTGTTATAATATCGAAAATCGTTTTAAAAACCATCGTTAAAACCTTGAAAACATTTAGCACATATGAATCACCCCAAAACAATTGAAAACAGTAAAATAGGGGAACTATGTACTCACCCAAGAATGCTTAGAGGTCTTGAACAACAACCAAGCAAAGCTAGAGGGAGCACGGAATTAATCGGCAACCTAATAACTATATAAATAAACCGGACCTAAGTCGGAAGATCGGATAGGATGAGGTTTTGTAAACCAAATGAGTATTGGAACTCATATGACATGGTTTAACAAAGTCTACATTCCAACTCGGAACCTAACCTAAGTGCTTTCGACCCATCGCGACCCATTAAGGTAGCTTACGTTACTTTAACGCGTCGTGCGCGCAAATGCGCGTTCGAGACGTCTAACTAGTCCTATAACAAGTATTATATGCCAAAACATGTTTAAATATGTTACATAATCAGTTACGGGACAAAAGTTTAGGTTACATATGCTTAATTACCAATTACGCATGAAAAGGGCATTTTGGTAAGTTACCTAAGGCATATAAACTACCTATCATACAACTACTTAAACTAGGTGACCATAAGGTATAACCTCGGAAGGTTATTCCCTATGCAACTATGGTCACTAAACATGTTTGGTCGGATCCTAATGATCGACCAAACGGGTCGTGTTCGAAAGTCTAAGCGGGTGTTTAGTCCGCTTGACTTACGACTCTACACAAGCACTAAACTAAAAGTGATGAGCTAAACATGCTAAAACATGTTTAGTTAAGTTAGAAAACATGTTTGGTATCAAAACAAACGGTTTTGATACCCAAAAGTAGTTTGGTTACAAAATACGCAAGAATACGCATTTTGGCCGAAACTACGACTCATCACTACACCTAGATAACGTGGTAATCAGTAGGTATAGTCACTAGGGACTATAACCATTGTGAAGTTCAAACGAACTTCGCATTGACCATAAACTGGTCAAGGCAGAAAGTCAAACACAGTTTGACTTTCAGACTCGAAAAGCGATAAAAGAACGAAAGAATACTTACAAAAGGTCCCCGCAAGCTATGATCTGATTTACTCTCAGGTATGAAGCATAAAATTCAACTTAGAGAGCCAAAATCAGATCATTGTGGGTTTTGCTAGTGAAAGGAGATGGGTATATATAGGAAAACTAGGACCGTTAGGATCGTTCATCGTAAAACGAGCTTCGATCTCATCCGTACACATGTGCCCATGGTTTTGTGAAACCATGGGAGCCCATAGTTTCATTAAAACCATGTGCAAATGAGGGGAACAGCTGGAACAAGCTGGAATTTAGATTTTTCATTTTGGTCCCTTCCTAAGATAACTATGGCAGAATGACAATTTTGGTCCCTAAACTTCAGAATCTTGCATTTCGGCTCATTTTTGACACGTTTAAGCCCCGTTAACCTCATTTCAAGGCTCTAAAATGAAGTTAAAGTATAGGGAACTCAAAAAAAGCTCAAAAATATCTCGGATGTCGGTTCGTTTGGTCGTACGGTTGCTTTGTTCGGTTAATTACGACGAAAGTCGTAACGAACGCAAAAACGATCCAAATTACGCGACGAATGGAATTTTATCATGCCAATCACTAAAATAAAATATTTTAATGATTACATAAAGTTTTGGATGTCCAGATGTATTCAGAACGTAAGATATGCGCGAAAATGCAAACTTATGCACTTTTGACGCTTTTAGTCCCTGAATGACCAAAAAGTTTATTTTAGCACACCGAACCCCTAAAATCCTATTTCTAAGCTATGTAAAGGATATTTAGGGTATGTTTAACTTATGGTCATGTTTCGTAATGCTCGTTACAGTACAAATCGGCATACTTTCGCAGTTTGTCGAAATTAGTCCCTGTAAGCGAATAAACTTGATTTCGCCACACCAAACCCTCCAAAACTTATTTCTAAGTTATGTAAAGGTTATTTAAGGTATGTTAAGCCTATTTCACTATTCCGGAGTGTTCTTTGCATTAAACTGGTTATATTTGCGCATCATTGCGCGTATAACCTTCCAGAAAGCGGTTTAAAGCTTGAAATCGAACAAGAATTGATATGTGCAAAAGATACACATATTTATACAAATCCCAAGTATGAAATACAATATTTCATTGATTTGGTATTTGTTCGATGGCCGTGGAGGCACAGATGTCACACATCGACTTTCAGTTTTTTATGTATATTTCCATCCATTATAATTTTAACTAGGATATGTATTAGCATTTTATTATTCAGGTTAAACCGTTTTTATAGTTGTCGACCATGTTCTCCTACAAAACCAATAACATCAACTGTTTTATTAATGGTTAATAAAGCTTTTCTTTCTTGATGGAAATAACAAATTAATTATAGTACACGAATGGGGTGATGTTGCTCAGATAAACGTAAGGGGAAAGAAGATGCATGGTTTTTTTCCTATCATCTTTACACAAGGCATTGTAGGTGCAAGCTATATTGAAACTACAGTTTCACCACATGTTTAGTTATGGTTTTGTATTTAGTTGTTTATTGTTATCTTTGTGTTATATACATACTATTATGTTTGTGGTTGTTTTTGTGGTTGGTATATTTTTGTATATGGAGAATCACTTTTTGAAATTGATGTGTTATTTTAATTGGTCTATTATGTTTACAATATGTTTGCTGTGTAATATTTTATGCCAATAAATATAATCTACGTTTGATTGTCATTGTTAGTTTTTTTAACACTTTCGTAAACATCTAACTTTCATAGATCTCATCTAACTTCATTTAATGGTGTTATTAATTGCTACGTTAATCAATTTACAGATAATTACTTCAATATTTTAAATTGTGTGAATTAGATCTAAGATTTTAATTTATTATGTATGACATTTCGATGTTTGACAATACAAGAATAGTTGTAGTTACTAATCGCAATCGCATAAAAAGTCATCATTATCTTAAATATGGAGATAGTTATTGATGTTCTTAATAGTTGGGTAAGAAGTCATTGTGATATTAAAATATGCAGTGCGTTTGGATGGTGTTAATCAAATATACCCGGACCGCGGACGGGTAAACTACTAGACTTCCGGCAAAGGCTGTTATACGATGCAAGGCTATGTCTAAAGATTGGTTAGCCTATCTTTCAACCCTTGAGTTTGCTAAGAATAATTGTCATTTCAGAAAATAATTGCTCTTGACAAATCATCATGTACGATTCGTTATGTTGATGTTGAATCTCCTAGATGTGTTTTACGCACTAATCTTCACACCCTTCGATTGTCATCCATGTAATGTGATCTTTCTAGCAAGTTTGGATGGCATGGTATGTGCTTGCCTATGTAATACTGGTGAATTGGTTATTTGGAATCCACTAACTCGTGTGTTCAAGATGCTGAAAAATTCTAATTCTCAGGAATTTTACAATATGGATGATGCTAGTCTTGGGTTTTGTGTTGACTATGCTGGTGATTACAAAATTGTGCACATTAAACGCACTCATTTCTGGTTGACTGTTAACATTTATTCATTTAGTGAAGTTTCATGGTCAACTCCAAGGTTCTTAATTTATAGTCCATATGATATTACTATCTATAGTTGGTCCGTTGGGTCATTTTATGGAAATAGTTTGTATTTTGTATTGACCAAATTCTGGTGTATGGGTAACACAGCGGTTCTTCGTTTGGATGTTGAGTCGAAGGTAGTATAAAATCTAGGATACCCAGATATATTGATTGTGGAATCTATAGGTCAGTTGGTGACTATACGAGATGAACTTCATATGTTGGTTAGTATTCGAATGTGTAGTGTAGATGTTCAATTGTGGCGTCTACAAAATGATATTTGGTCGAGAGTGGTGTCTTTTGTACCCTGTGTGTTTATGCCATTGAGGATAGGGTCGTCTGTGCACTACATTGATGGAAATAACAAATTAATTATAGTACATGAATGGGGTGATGTTGATCAGATAAGCATAAGGGGAAAGAAGATGAATGGTTTTTTTCCTATCATTTTTACACAAGCCATCGCAGGTGCAAGCTATATTGAAACTATAGTTTCACCACATGTTTAGTTATGGTTTTGTATTTAGTTGTTTATTGTTATCTTTGTGTTATATACATACTATTATGTTTGTGGTTGTTTTTGTGGTTGGTATATTTTTGTATATGGAGAATAACTTTTTGAAATTGATGTGTTATTTTAATTGGTCTATTATGTTTACAATATGTTTGCTGTGTAATATTTTATGCCAATAAATATAATCTACGTTTGATTGTCATTGTTAGTTTTTTTAACACTTTCATAAACATCTAACTTTCATAGATCTCATCTAACTTCATTTAATGGTGTTATTAATTGCTACGTTAATCAATTTACAGATAATTACTTCAATATTTTAAATTGTGTGAATTAGATCTAAGATTTTAATTTATTATGTATGACATTTCGATGTTTGACAATACAAGAATAGTTGTAGTTACTAATCGCAATCGCATAAAAAGTCATCATTATCTTAAATATGGAGATAGTTATTGATGTTCTTAATAGTTGGGTAAGAAGTCATTGTGATATTAAAATATGCAGTGCGTTTGGATGGTGTTAATCAAATATACCCGGACCGCGGACGGGTAAACTACTAGACTTCCGGTAAAGGTTGTTATACGATGCAAGGCTATGTCTAAAGATTGGTTAGCCTATCTTTCAACCCTTGAGTTTGCTAAGAATAATTGTCATTTCAGAAAATAATTGCTCTTGACAAATCATCATGTACGATTCGTTATGTTGATGTTGAATCTCCTAGATGTGTTTTACGCACTAATCTTCACACCCTTCGATTGTCATCCATGTAATGTGATCTTTCTAGCAAGTTTGGATGGCATGGTATGTGCTTGCCTATGTAATACTGGTGAATTGGTTATTTGGAATCCACTAACTCGTGTGTTCAAGATGCTGAAAAATTCTAATTCTCAGGAATTTTACAATATGGATGATGCTAGTCTTGGGTTTTGTGTTGACTATGCTGGTGATTACAAAATTGTGCACATTAAACGCACTCATTTCTGGTTGACTGTTAACATTTATTCATTTAGTGAAGTTTCATGGTCAACTCCAAGGTTCTTAATTTATAGTCCATATGATATTACTATCTATAGTTGGTCCGTTGGGTCATTTTATGGAAATAGTTTGTATTTTGTATTGACCAAATTCTGGTGTATGGGTAACACAGCGGTTCTTCGTTTGGATGTTGAGTCGAAGGTAGTATAAAATCTAGGATACCCAGATATATTGAGTGTGGAATCTATAGGTCAGTTGGTGACTATACGAGATGAACTTCATATGTTGGTTAGTATTCGAATGTGTAGTGTAGATGTTCAATTGTGGCGTCTACAAAATGATATTTGGTCGAAAGTGGTGTCTTTTGTACCCTGTGTGTTTATGTCATTGAGGATAGGGTCGTCTGTGCACTACATTGATGGAAATAACAAATTAATTATAGTACATGAATGGGGTGATGTTGATCAGATAAACATAAGGGGAAAGAAGATGAATGGTTTTTTTCCTATCATTTTTACACAAGCCATCGCAGGTGCAAGCTATATTGAAACTATAGTTTCACCACATGTTTAGTTATGGTTTTGTATTTAGTTGTTTATTGTTATCTTTGTGTTATATACATACTATTATGTTTGTGGTTGGTATATTTTTGTATATGGATAATCAATTTTCGAAATTAATGTGTTATTTTTAATTGGTCTATTATGTTTAGAATATGTTTGGTGTGTAATATTTTATGCCAATAAATATAATCTACGTTTGGTTGTCATTGGTAGTTTTTTTAACACTTTCGTAAACAATTAACTTTCATAGATATCATCTAACTTTATATAATGGTGTTATTAACTGCTATGTTAATCAATTTACAAATAATTATTCAATATTTTAAATTGTGCGAATTAGATATAAGATTTTAATTTAGTATGTATGACAATTCGATGTATGACAATTCAAGAATAGTTGTAGTTACTAATCACAATCGCATAAAAAGTCATCATTATCTTAAATATGGAGACAGTTATTGATGTTCTTAATAGTTGGGTAAGAAGTCATTGTGATATTAAAATATGCAGTGAGTTTGGATGGTGTTAATCATATATACCCGGACCGCGGACGGGTAAACTACTAGTTGGAGATATAAGGGAGCAGACGAAAAAAAAGGGAAACATCACGGCTGTTTTGGTTAGGGTGCGACAAGAGGAGAAAGAAAAAAAGAGAAAGCCGATTGGTTTGAGGGTTCAAGTGGTGATCAAGATTCAAGTCCGGGTTTGCAAATATTTAGCGTTCAGTTTTAATAACTTTGTGTTTTTTTAAACTTGATACCATGACTTATTTGTTATTCAATACTTGTTTCTTTTTCTTAACTATGATTCTTGGCTAGTTATTTTTCTACCTGTGTTTGTGATGATTATTCGTGTCAATTAGTAATTTGTCGGCTTTTGGTAATTTTGTGATGGATAAATATTAAAGTAAGAGACCTAAATATTTTTTACTAGATGTGTGTGCATACTTTATTCTAATTTATTATCTTATAAACGTTCCCCGTGTGTCTTTGTGAATGTCTTTCATGTATAGATGCATGTTAGGTTACTTATTGTGTGTTTGTAACTAGTTTATGGTTTACTGAGCTCGTATTCCATAGGAACTTTGTTTGATAATTTAGAAGAGTTTAGTGTTCTACCTATTCTTGAGACCGGAAGGAGATAGATAGTTGGGACTGTCTTTGGTGCTAGGTATTTAGGTGCAGTGAGACCGGGAGGAGATCTGTCTAAGTGCCCTAGTATTATTTGTTTTCCTAAGTCTTGTCAAGAGTTTTTAGGTTACCCCGTACACTCTAGGGTGTACTGTGATTAGTGAGACCAGGAGGAGATCTAGTTTTTGGGTACTTTAGTATTTGTGGAGAGATCAGGAGGTGATCCAACACATACAAGTGAGCTTTATTTGACCTTTAGACCTTAGGAGAAGTTGATGAGACCGGGAGGAGATTCAACCCGGTCTTTAGTTTTAGAGTGTCATATTATTAGAACCTGGTTCCATCATAGTTACATTGCTGAGAGAAAACCGATAGTCACGAATAGGATTCCAAACCTGGGTAGTACTTTCTCATCCTTGATTTCACCTTAGTAGCCTTTAGCCTACGTCTAGGTAGTCTAGTTCTTCTTAGTTAATTCCTTTATTTTAATTATTAAAACCCCAAAATTCAATCAAATAAAATAAACCAGTTAGGTAATTAGTTGAGTCAGAGTCTAGTTAGCGTCGCTAGTGTCTCGTGGGTTTGATACTCGGACTTCATTAGGCTTTACTACGTACGATAGGTACACTTGCCTGTCAGTGGTCAAGCATTTAGAGAGTCTTAGTTTATAAATTTAAAACTAGGGTGTCTAGATTAGGTTAGTTTTTTTTATAGACCGCATTCAGCACATCAAGTTTTTGTCGCCATTGCCGGGGACACTTAGGCGATTGCGTTATTAGCTTTGACTAATCTTATTTATTTAATTGGTTTTATTTGTAATTTGAGTCTTATTGAGTCTTAGAGTTTGTGTCTAGTAGTAGTGTGTCGAGTCATTATTTTTGTAAATATTTTTTATCAGTTAGTTTGTTTTTTTTCTTTCCTTTTTCTACTTTGTGCTGTTTTTGCTACTCTCTTCATGGTAGGTTATCATAGCGAGTACCCTCCCTATGTTTGGGCGTTCGTGGAATCATGTCAAATATTCGCTCAGATAACGACAACAGCATAGGACCAAGGAGATCCGAGGTTTCCCGAAATGTTCACCATTCTTGAGCGAATGATCGAGACACTGAGTCAAATGATTAAGGAAAGCATGAATCAGCATGTGGATCTAAGGTGTCAACACTGTGGTGGACCGCACTGGTATGAAGATTGTCCGGTTTACATGAATCAGAATAAAAATCAAAGTACAATACGATTTACATGGGATGATTACTATGATTATCATATTGACTTTGATACATTTTAACCAGCCAACGATCCATACATCTTTAATTGCAGCCCATCATGATCAAAAAGTGGCCCACTTAACTTGAGTTGCACACACTATAATTTATATCTTTTCTTTGTTGTGACTATTGTTCTTTTTTTCTTTTCTCCTTCGTTGACAGCCATCAACCTCCAAAGACCATGTATTGTTTTTTCTTTTCTTCTCATCACTTCATTTAGTAAGCTTGAACCAGGTCATTGCAGGATCTATACATTAAACAAGGCAAGAACCTTACCAAACCATTCCCCTAACCCCCGACCAGGTAGTCAAAATGCTTTTATATAGACCGTAAAAACATGAATGATGTAATCTTTTACTTTATATAGACAGTAAAGTAACGCCAAGACACCACGGAAAAATGATAGGAACAATTCACCTTCAACATAAGAAACTAGTTATTAAAGTCATTAATACAAAACCAAATAAAAAGTGCCGAAAGATTAAAAATCAAAAGTAATACCTAAAAGACTTGTCTTCACCAAGTGATGTAAGAGGCATAACAAAACATGGCCTTTGATTGGCAAGAACCTTTACTATCAATCTTGGATCCCGAGACTACTACACACACTCTAAAGATGGATGACGGATGATGGTGGTGGGTATTGGTGTTGTGGTTGTGGAGTGGTGGCAAAGTGGGAGAGTAGTGGTTTGCCAAGGGATGCCTTTGAAATGAACCAAGCACCTCTATTTATAGCTTGCACAGTGCTCTAGCCACGGCCCCGTGTCCAGCGGGTAGGCCCCCGTGGCCAGCCTTTTCTCTTCCTTCATTAAATGCAAGTGTTAGCAGAGGGTCCCACACGGCCCCGTGTCCAGTGGGCACGGCTCCGTGGTCAGCATCATATCTGTACTATCAAGATTTTGCAAGATTCTGCGTATCTTTGCGTTGACCACGCCCCGTGCTGAGCTGGGCACGCCCCCGTGGTGGGTGTAGAAGCTTCTACAGGTTTGTCTTTTCTGCAGGAACCTGACCATGCCCCCATGCTCGGCTGGGCACGGCCCCGTGGTCAGTCTTCTGCTTCTTGTTTTTGCTTTGGGGATGCTGCCGAGGGGTCGGGCATGTCACGTTTATTCCTTTTCTTTGTATTTATGTTGGTTTTGGCTGTATATTTGTTCCTTTTGTTCGTTTAAGCTCATTTGATCCTGTAAATTCAAAAGGAAGACAAAAACACACTTTTTCCAACATTAGTACTAAAAAGGGTTAGTTTTACGCCTCTTTTGATGTAATTTGTATGTTATATTTTGCACACATCAAGGTGCATTGGATAATCGACAAGTTTTCAGAGTGTGGGCTTCGTTCTCTTGGAGTTTCTTGCCAGGTGATTCAAGTGTTTCAACACAAGCCCGATGGTTAACATCCTAAATTTGGTTAAAAAAGTTTAATCATTTTTTTGGTTTTAGGAAGTGCTGGCTAGAAAGAAAGAGAGCATGGGTTAACTGTGGAGTTCGTCGAGCTTCTTCCTTTATTCAACCCTCCACAACATGATAGTTCTGAAACGATCAACAGACTAGCAGAGCTTTATATCTTACATTAAAGATCTTGCATTGATATATGTGGACGTTGTGACCTCCAATGGTTCTTGGTATCCATCCTCGATAATACTCGATCCTTAGTTCTTGCAAATCTTGTGATGGGAAAAAACGCGAAACCCAGTCACAAACGGTAAACATAAACGTGAAAGCAAACTTCGTTTGACCAAGAATTTTCCCAAACTTGAATGAACCTGTGAGGATGCCAACAAATAGGGTATACCAAATACAATCTAAACAACCCGAAAACAATAATCACAAGACAACAAATTTTAGCGTGGAAAACCTCTAAAAAACGAGAGTAAAAACCACGGGACTACTAGAGCCGCTTCAAATCCACTGTCACCAGTTTAGAGCAATACAAAGTCTTCCCTAGGTATACTAGAGGCATACAATATCAACAACTTCAAGCATATGGAATCAAAAACAAAGACAAAAGAAGGAATATCACCAAAAATCTGCAGCAGGGAACAGAGGATGAAAAGCTCGACTTCCAGTGGTGATTAACACAAACCAACCGTTGGATAAGGTCGCCCTGATGTTGTGATGACTGTGCCCAAAAATCGGAACGATCCAACGGTTCAATCTCCAGAAAATCGACGACCTCTGCAGCTGGGTATGAAAGTGACGAATTTCTTCTTCTTTTGTGTGAGAGCTTTTTGAGTGTGTTTTTGCTGCAATTGTGGAGTGTTACCTGCTGAAACCCTTGCCCACTTCTTTTTTCCATACACAAAAATAAGAATGGGCCATAAAAAGGATTGATGAGCTTCCTCATTGGCCCAAAAAAACCAACATCTTGTGATTCAAACAAGACTTTCATTTGTATAAGCCATTGATCATAGTTTTTGGCCGGTCAGTTTCGGTAAATATGTTTGAATATCGGTATTCATCTCCTTGTTATTTTTTATATGTGTTCTTGATGTTTATCGTGTCTAGTGTTTACTCCATTGATCGTATGAGGAATGGTGCTCTGACATCAGTGTATTTAAAAAAAAAAGATTTTGAATGAATAAATGCCGTTATGTATATATAGCAAGGAACTGGCTCGAGAGTTATCATCAAACCGGTGAAACCATTGTCAAGTTGTCATATTTCATCAAGTTTGTAATTAAATACATTATTGTTAGTGTAAATACGTATACATACCTAGCTTAGTTATTTTGATTTGTATCTTTTATAAAACAATATATAATTCTTTTTACTTTGACTTTTAGTTAGTTTGGATCCGACCTTCAATAATTAATATTAAAAACTTTTTCGAGCCCGGAAAGCAGTTCGGGTGATAACCTAGTATGTATATATATATATATATATATAGGAAAAAGATCCGTTAGGAACCACCCTTTATTGCGAGAACCGCGAGAACCAGTGTGAACACAAACAGTAATACCTAAAAAAATCTAAAAAACACCCAAAATTTTTTTTATCTTTTTACTATTTTTTTGGAAAAATCGCTATATTTTGTTTATAAAAAAAATAAAAAAAAAATTTCAAAAAAAAAAAAATTCCGAGTAACAGTTATCAATGCACGTGCATTTGTATCATTTCTTTGACAAATTCCGTATTTCATTACAAATATTAGACAATTGCACTTTTATTTACACTATCACGTGTAATACACTACTTTTTACGTTAACAATATTAAAAATGCATATGTGCATCTATATGTATCAACATGAAATAAGATGTGTAGGTACACTACTTTCTCTTTCATCTATCATTCCATCCATAATAGAGAAACATGCATATGTGCATTTTTGTCATTTCTTTGACAAATTCCGTAATTCATTACAAATATTAGACAATTGCACTTTCATTTACACTACCATATGTAATACACTACTTTTTACATTACAAATATTAGAAATGCACATGTGCATCTATATGTATCAACATGAAATAAGGTGTTTTGGTACACTACTTTGAATACACTTTCCCTTTCATCTATCATGACATCCATAATACACTACCATTACCTTCTACCATCCATAATACAATACCATTACATCATACCATCCATAACACAATACCATTACCAATATTTTCACTTTATTACATGTATATCAACACCATTTATACCATCCAATCAACATATTACATCATAAATTGACAACTATAACCAAACCATCAACCACTAGATATAACTAATAAAAAAACATGTATATGGGCCTACTTCTCCATTCAAAATCACAAACTTTTTGTACCAAAACACGTTATATCATGGTTATACATAATGATGCACATGTGCATTTTGAATATTGGTAATGTAAAAAGTAGTGTATTATGGATGGTATTGTAAATTAAAGTGCAATTTTCTATTACTGATGACGTATTACGGAATTTGTCGAAGTAATGATACATATGCACACGTGCATGGATAACTGTTACTCGAAAAAAAAAAGTTTTTTTTTTTGCTAACTAAATATAGCGATTTTTTTTAAAAAATATATTAAAATAAAATAAAATTTTGAGTGCTTTTTGATTTTAGATTTTATTTTGTGTTCACATTGGTTCTCGCGGTTCTCGCAATAAGGGTGTTTCTCGCATGAACCTTACCCTATATATATAGAGAGAGAGAGAGAGAAACAATGAATCTCATAATTACAACTAATATGTTAAAATAACCTTAAATGCATGATTTTTTTTTTCAAACCATTTGAAAAGAGTATAAACGTATACAGAAACTTTTGTCGGTTTGGTATAGGTAACTGTTAGTGCGTTTTGGTATGTCCGTTCAATGTGCTAAATTGGTTGTGTTCTTAATAGTGTGATTGAGGGCAAATGATTTAGGCCAATTGTTTGATGATGTAAAGAATTAGGCCAATGGTATTAAGTGATTAGATTAATTATTGAGCCAACACTGTATAAAACCAGTCATTTGAAATTTTTTCCTAAGCTTTGGTGTCAAACCTTTAAGGAACTTTAAGGGTCATAGAGTGTGTGTTTGAGAGAAGATCACAGAAATGATCTCACATGCGTAAATGTTTATGTAAACTCTTTCCGAATGAATTAAATCTGTGATGACTTCGTTGACATTTACATACCAAATTTGTATATCTTTCTCAAACATACTTTATACATCATATTCAATCGGATTCTCGATCCTAGCAGTAACATATTAGGTCAAACCCACCCAATTACCTTTTTTTTGAAATGTAACTTTTATAAAAACAACGAACCCGAATCAAACTAGGCCGGCCCACTAAAACAACTTACAACATATACAAAGGAAATTTACACCATTCAACCAGGGGCGGACCTACCCTTTGGTCAGGGTGGGCGGCCGCACCCCTTGAAAAAAAAAATTAGTGTATATTTTAGGCAAAAAACCCGACCGCACCCCTTGAAAATATGGTTGAACACCTCATCTGCACCCCCAGAAAATAATTTCTGGGTCCGCCACTGCATTCGACCCATACAATATCTTTATGTTTCGATATATTTCTTAACCAAAGAAAGCCTAACGACTTTATATCCCCCATTATATCTTCACTCCTACCTAAACCGTTTGAGAAGATCTTGTTGTTACTCGCCTTCCAAATACACCAACAACCTATCATAATTAAACCTTTAACCACCACCGTCTCTTCCTTATTGAGATTGCATACAGAATGGAATTCAGCCACATCTCTAAAGCCAAAAGCGAACATAGCAGGAAGCCGTGTCCAATCGCAGAACTGTTGCCAGACCCTTATTACCGTCGAACATCCGGTGAAAACGTGATCCGTACATTCTTCATAATCCCCACAAAAGCAGTAGTTGGAATCGGGGATGTTAATGTTGCGTTTGACCAGAGCTGACCTAGTCGGGATTGTCACACCCCCAAAATACCACTCGCGGGAAACTCCGTGAGGCGTGTGACGTACCAGAATCTAGCCACCAATCACATTGAACTCATAATATTAATTCAATAAAACTTTCATTTATTAGAAGATTTGTTACAAAGCATTGTTTACATTTCAGCGGAAGCATACAACATTAATTAAAAGTTTCATAACCCAAGTGTGTAAAATCCTTTAAACGTGTCTCATGATTCCATGCAAGTTGACCCATGACCACTCCAGCTTCCCAGATAGCAAGTTCCACATCTACATGTACCTATAACCTGCGAGCATGCACACACGTGTATCAGACAACGCTGGTGAGTTCATAGTTTTACGAAAACGTTGGTTACCAAGTGTTTAGTTCCGTTTATTGATTACAATTCCGAAAGTAATGTTGATAATATCTCGATACTGAACAAGACGGCTCCTGATGTATGTTTTGCCCGTTCCCTAGTACTCCTATCACAACACTGGGCATGACTGGGTCATTAGTTCACACCCGTCCTCTCCGGTACGGGGTGAGGGTGCCAAACCTAAGTAGCGCTACCAACTAATACCCGTTACCTCCCTGGTAACACAAAAGATGGGACTTAAGAATGATAGGGTGAGATTATTATCCAACATCCCAGTTTTACCCAAAAGACTTATCCCTCCCCGGGATACCCACTGACTGTCCCAACCACCGGGACGCATGCTCAAGAGAGATGAACTCACCTTAGATTGCTCGGTATGTTACGTTACATTACCCGTTCCAAGTTGGTCAACCAAACCCTACCGTGGTTACAAAAAACAATCAGTT
Source organism: Helianthus tuberosus (assembly GCA_030545235.1). Taxonomy (NCBI): domain Eukaryota; kingdom Viridiplantae; phylum Streptophyta; class Magnoliopsida; order Asterales; family Asteraceae; genus Helianthus; species Helianthus tuberosus. The sequence continues at coordinate 29,261,714 of CM060392.1, forward strand.
TATATGCACATAAATCACGTATTCCACGTTCACATTACACAAGTAGCGTATACATAAAACACACATCACATAATACTAATCATAACAGTTTATCATGCACATAACCGTTCATGGTCATCATTTCGTAGGCATTCGGGTTAGATGCAAATTCACATTACTAGATCATGCTTTTATAGAACACAAAGCAGTTCATTAAATACTCACAAGGATGTGCGGCCCAGTCATAGTTGCGCGATTCAGATTTCACAGGTATGGGCTTATGAGCCCAGTCGTATGATGTGCGACCCACTCAAAGGAAGGCCCACCTTGAGTGTGCGACCGACAACCCCATGGCCCAATGCACTATTCAGCCCAAAAATGATAAGAGTGTGCGATCAGTTCAGGGCCCATTATGTTGTGCGATCCATACATGGTTCTCGGCCCAATTATGTTATGCGATTGGTCCAGAATTGTGCGACTCATGTGTGATATGCTCAACTAGTGTACGGTACAAATTTCATGTGCAATTCAAGTGGGTGCTATGGAGAAATGTGCCATTTACATGATCTGGTCCATGTGTAGCGCATGTGTGCTGTTGACCTAGTCATCTTGCTGTCACTTAGAATTGTTTTTAATGTGGCCGACAATATTAATGCTTTTCAAATTCTTATTGGGCCGTTAGTAATGGAACAAATCATGATTGGGCCAACAAATCTTTGAATGCATGTGATGACAAACAATTGAAGGATTCAAAGTTCATCGATATTCAATTTCAAAAAAAAATGGCCGACAACTGTTTCAAGCATTCAAAAGATTATTATTGGACCGATTTGTTTGGTGGGCTGACAAACTCATTGGGCCGATAAACTATCACGTGATGGCCTGTCAACCTATTAAACCTCACAATCAATTAAACCCTTTAGCAATTTATGAAATCATGGTGCAACCTCAGATCACAATCATTACTTACAATCATCATGCTTTTTTTTTTAGTGACAACAGATTTATCTAGCAAAAACCCTAGGCTATAATTAAAACCATGCTTATTAATGCAATCATTAATATTATGTCATTCTAGTTAATTAACAACATTCAGCCGAGTATATTAATATCAAATCGGAGCATAAGTTCATGTACACGTCAACACCAAACAACCTAGCTACTTACTAACCTGAACCCTAGTTATACACTAGCATTAAATCATCATACTACTTCTTGACCAGATCTATCAGTTAGTTATCATAAGGTGTTCATAAATCTTCTACTATTGTGCATATCATATTTATCCACCAGCAGGTAATAGTACTTCATCACACAACTTATTATAGCAACATATCACCAAGTACAATAAGGTGTTAAATCAAATAATAGCATTCATGTACTAACCGACACAAGATGAAGCTGAGGAGAATTTTCGAGAAAGAGTGGGGCCTGCCGTCGACTTCCAAGAACGATGAGGGGGGTTAGGGTTTGAAATTTGTTATGTAACACAATCTATAAACTTATGTATACATAAAGAAAGGAGGGGGTGGGCCAAGTTGGTTTGGTGATGGTGGCGGCCCAATAATACTAGCGACCGGTTGAGATGGTTTTAAAAAAAGATTGCAGCCCAATTCTAAATACTTGACACAATAAAACCCAATACACATTTAATCCCACCCAATAACATTTACGTTTAACAAGTTTGTTAAAGTTACAAGCGTTTAACAGATTCATTAAAGCAAAGAACGTGTAAAGAGAAATAATGGGGAATCGGAATCGCAAGACTGAAAGACACTACACTCGAAAGTTCGGGTTGTCACATCATCCCCAACTTGAAAGAAAATTCGTCCCAAAATTTGATGACTAAGCACATAGAAGTGAAGTGATAAATCAAGATTGCTGCAAATCATCAAAATTGCTGCAGATTTTCCTCAGGTGCCACATCATCCCCAACTTGAAAGGAATTTCGTCCCGAAATTCACCAGTGATATCAGATTGGTCATCAGGAAGAAGTTGAGGATACTTAAGCTTCAACGTATTGAGTTCCAACGAACCCTCACAATCGGAATTCGACTATGTTCACGCACCTTGGCTCTTCGATCCATGATCTCGATAGGTTCTTCGACATCTGCAACCTGTCGTCAATTTTGAGCTCTTGAAACGACACCACTAGCGTCTCGTCAGACAAGCACTTCTTCAGTTGTGAAACATGAAAGACATCATGAACATTACCCAACTCAGCAGGTAACTCGAGCTTGTAAGTCACCTTACCAATTCGTTCCAGAATTTTAAATGGCCCGTCATAACGTGGATTAAACTTGCCACGCTTCCCAAGCGCACCACACCCTCCCAGGGTGAGAATTTCAACAAGATACGATCGCCTATAGGGATCTTCCAGCGTTTCCCAAGTTTATCAGCTTTCCTGACGGTCATGCGTTGCCGCCATACGGTGCATCTACTGTCTGTTAACTTCGTCTTAATCGAGTCTTATGTCTAGATAGGATGAACGAGCACACAACAGGGTTGAATTTAGGGTTTTATGTGTTAAAGTGTGTTATTTCGCTTGAAAGTGACATGAAACAGTTCAAGCGAAATCAACATATGTTATTTCGCTTGAAATGACATGTGTCATGTTCAAGCGAAATCAGATTAGTATATATATGTGTGTGCTGGTTTCATTTGGAGCGGAATCTGGTCATTATCTCTGAGTCGAGGTGCTGTCTGTTTGTCATTTGAACGTGTAAAAAGCTCAAGATTGATCAATAAAAGGATAATTAGAAAGGAACAAGCTGTGTTGACATCTTTTACATTGATTCCGCCTTTGTACTTGATGATGAACTACTCATACTGACTGTTTAGGGTCACCGAATGATCCAACAAGTGGTATCAGAGCTCAGGACGAGGAGTTCATACCAATTCAGCTTGATTTTACCGGATTCTCTTACTTCTACTCATTCTTTTCTGATTTGAACGAGATTTTACGGTTAAAATGGCCTGAAACTCACACATATCAAGCGAAACATAGTGTTAACTAATCCTTGAAAGAATTGGACCTTAATTCAAACAAAATCTGATAAAAATTTGTATTTTCGCTTGAAAAGTTGTTCGAAAATGCTGACATCATCCTGATTCCGCTTGAACTTGCACGTATAATTTCAAGCGAAATAAGCTTCTGTTGTTGATTTCGCTTGAAACTTCTGTTGATTTCGCTTGAAATTAGTTTCTTTGGTTTGATTTCGCTTGAATTCAGATTTCGCTTGAAAGTTCAAGCGAAATAAGAGATTTCTCTTGAAAAATCTGTTTCCGCTTGAAAAGCTGTCTTGCTTAAAAGCTGATTTCGCTTGAAGCTATTTCGCTTCAACTGATTTCGCTTGAATCTGTGTTTTTCAAAATCAAAAATTTTCTAAGTGTTTGTTGACTATTTCGGATACGTGAAGATGGATGATTTCAATCCGTTTTGTGACATTTTTGCTTTTGCTGGAAATGGTGGAGATGATACTTCAAACGACACATCAAACAACACAAATGAGAAAGCTCCGAGTGCGAAAAAGACTATTTCAGATACATTAAGTGTTGAAAGTGCCTATGGAACATACAACAAACCTCCAAAACTGTTGGCAATTGAAGATTATAATAGGTGGGCTACAAGATTTGACGAGTGGCTTCAAGCTTTTGCATATCCAAGCTGGAAAAGTTTAAAGATTGGGTACATTAGAGGAAGGTTTGGTGAAAGTTTGACAGATACTGATGAGATTGAAAGATATGTTGCTGAACAAAAGTGCATCGCGTTGATTCATCAGTCTGTGAGAGATGATATAATTTCATTGATTGAATATGAAAATTCAAAAGATCTTTGGGAGAAACTGAGGGTAAAATGTGTAGGTAGTGATGAGATAGTCAAAAACAAAAAGAAACTGTTAAGAAAAGAGTTTGATTTATTTGGTTGTTTAAAGAACGAGTCTGTTTCCAAGATGATTGAGAGATTCGGGCATCTGAAATTGGAGCTGGCAAGATACAAAATTGTATATACTCAAGAAGAGTTGGTTGACAAATTGTTCGACTCGCTGCCGAATGAACAAGATTGGCAGTACTTTGCATTAATGCTGAAGAATACAATCAAGTCTGAAGAGTTGACAGTGGATCGGCTTATCGAAAGACTGGAGAGTCACGAGTTGGAGATTAAGAAATCTAGCAAAGTCAACAACACATCTTATCAGCAGAATGTGGAGCTGTACTACAGAGGAAATCTACCAAAGACTGGTTCTCCAAGAACAACATTTTCTGCAGAGAGTTCAAATAATGTGAATCAAGAAACTCCTCACAGTGGTTTTCACAGTGGATCTTCTTCAACAACTTCAAGACAATCTGCATCAAAGAATCTGTTCCAATGTAACATTGCTGTGGATTTGAAGAACGCTCAAAATTTCAGTGAAGAGTCAGCAAAACAACAGATGGTGTTCTTAGCATCAGTGTTAGAATCGTACGAGAGCCTCGTGGCGGGCAAGATTGGAAACACCAACCTGACTAAGGAGGACTATGATCAAATAGATCCTGAAGAGATGGAACTGATTGATATCAGGTGGTGTATGGCCAGTGTAGTCCGGAGAGCGCAACGATTTATGGAGATTACTGGGAGACATTCAATTGGCGGACCTTCTACCAAATTGGGCTTTGACAAATCAAAGGTTACATGCTTCCGGTGTAAACAAAAAGGACATTTCAAACGTGAATGTCGTAATGCTCCTGCTGATGATACTGCAAATCCATTCCACGAGGATTACTATAAAAGAGCGATCTATCATCAGAATAAATCAGAACCGCCCAGAATGAAGCAGCTTGAGGATGCCCCTAAAGAAAAATCAAGAGCTCTTGCTGTTATTCATGATGACGAAGGTTTTGATTGGAGTGAACTACTACCAGAGGAAGATGCAGTAGGATACGCTTTTGCAGCAGAAAAGATTATTCCTTTCAAAGACACCAGAACTGAAGAACATAAATACCTCGCAAGAAAGCAGAGAGCAGAATTCAAGATGATGAGATTATCTAAGGTGTTCAGTGATGCAAAAAAAGGAAAGAGATGGGATGCTGATAGAGAATGTTACCTTGATCCTCAAGGAAACATTGCTATTGATACGAAAACTCTTAGTATTGAAGCTTTCATTGAGGAATTTGCTGAAGAAGAAGAAGCCTTACAGAGAGAATGGTGGGGAGGTGGAGAAGAGAAAGAAAAAGAAAAAGAGCAAGAGAAAGAGTCTCAGTCTAAGAAGATTGATGATGGGATTATTGATACTTCACAAGAATTTACCGCTGAAAACTTGGGGAAGATGGCTGACAAAGTGCTTGCTGCAAAGGAACTTGAGGTAGACTCTAAGTCTGAAACTGAGTCTAAAAGCAAGGTCAGTTCAAATGTTTCAACAAGTGAGACAGGTAAGAAAGTCAAAGGTGATAGTGACTGCAAAAGTTGCATGAAAAATTGCAAGTTTTGTAGTACACTTACTTACTCTAGTAATGCAAAGGTTGAAGAACTGACAACAAGAGTCAGAAAGGTTGAAGATCATATTCTAGATCGTGATAAAAATGCTAAAAGCTTCAAATGATCATGCTGAAAAATTAACTGAGAAAATTGAAAATGATAAAATTGAAGTAGAAAGAATTAAGAAAGAAAATGAAAAATTGGTTCTTGAAAATCGTAAAATTTCTGAAAATTTTGACAAATTAAAACGATCGGTAAAAGATTCTGATGAAAGAAACGGTAAAACCAATAAAGAAAATGAGCATTTAACTGTGGTTCTTAGACACAAAGAAGAGCAAATCAACCAACAACTGGATGAGATTGCTAAATTGAAGTTTCAGTTTGAAGAAGCTAAGATTGAGAATGAGCGTATCAATCTGAAACTGAACGGTTACAGCTCTGCAAGCTTTGTTTTACAACACATTGTTCCCAAACCCATCGGGAAAAACAAAGCAGGCGAAGATGTATACTTTGATGGAACCGGGGTTGGATTTCATCAGGTTCCACCACCTGTTCTAAACAAATATTCAAAGAAGAAATCTGGGTTGGTTAATGATGAAGATGAAACGAATAAATTGAAACTTCCAGAGTCAATTGATGTTACCTTTTCTTCATCTGATGATAGTGTTCAAACTGATATTGTGAAAGGCATGGCTGAAAGTGTTTTGAAGTCTGATAGTGTTTTAGTTCAGGATGAAGAGTGTTTTCTGGACAAATACATTCCGAAACCTAAGTCCAAAAACAACTTAAATGAAGAACCTACTCTTGTCATGTACAAGATGTCGGGATCGGATAAGTTGTATTCGGATTCTGAGTTTCCTCTGGAGAATGTTAATGTGAACAAATTGAAAAATGTTTTCAAACTAGTTGAAATTGATCTGTCTGAAGTAGAAGGTTTGAATCAGACAAAAAGGCAAATGAATTTTGAAAAGGATAAAGCTTACTACAAGAAACCTGTTGTTCCACCGCGTTTTTATAACAACGATCGAAACAGATGGTCGGGTGGTTATCAGGGTGGTAAGAATTATCAGAAAAAGAATGTTCAAAACAAGAAGTTTGCTGAGAAAAAGGTGTTTGTGAACAGTTCAAGTTCACTTTCTGATGAAGAATCTGAATTTTTTTCAAAATCAAACAAAGAGTTCTTTGAGAAGAAAGCCTCACAACATCAGTCTGAAGGTACAAGTCGGGTAGTTGACACTCGAACATGCTTCAAATGCAATCAAGTTGGACATATTGCACGAAAGTGTACCAACTTGAAGCCTAAGACTGAGGTTGTGATGAATTCAAGAAAGAAAGATGATGTGAAGGGAAAAGCTCCATTGGTTGTTGAGAAAAAGATTTTGAAAAATGACAACATCAAGATCAAAACTGAACTTGTTAAAAATGTGGTAACTAAAAATGACAAGTTTTACAAACGGGTTGCATCGTCTCAACAAACATGGAAGCCAAAAGTGGTTGAAAAGAAATCAAGTGTTCCAAAACCAAAGGTTTCAGAGTCAGAAAACAATCGTCTTCTACCACATCGGTAAAGATGAATGTTCCTTTGAATCATTATGAGAAACTTGATCCACAAGAGCCTATTATTTCTGAGAAGAAGGTTGTTTCAAAAAAAGACCAACCATTTGGTCAACTTCAAAAAGACGAATTTTTCTTATACAAAGAGGTTGAGGTTGAGTTTGCAGAGAGCTTAAAGATGAATGTTAAAAACTTTCCGCCACTTTACACTACAAAATATCACATTAAAGTCCAGTTACCTGAGTCGAAAGAGACTTGGGTAGCATCAAAATCTTACTAAAGGTTTCTGATATGTGCAGGAGCTTCCAAGATCCGTTTCGCGTTGGATTATGGATAGTGGAGCTTCTCGGCACATGACGGGGAAAACAACTCTGCTGTACGATGTTAGAAATTTCAATGGTGGTTATGTGTGACAACCGTCACTTTTCCGTACATTCCGTACACGAAATGAATAGTAATTTGTGCTTAAATGACTGTGCATGATCTGGTTTACCAGACAAATAAATTTCTGAATTCCATGCAAGTGAATTCATGCATGATATATGCTACAAGAATTACTTTATGATAGCGTTGCGTCAAAAATATTAGTAAACTCACCGGTAAGACATATCATGTCAACGGAACTGCAAAAAGCAGTCAGACATTAGAATTGGAGCCTAGGTGTAGGTCCAACGTCAAGAATGCACTAAAACCCAAGAGTACATACAAGGGTTTTAATATAGGCATTCCGGAAGCTAAATTACGCACTAAATAGCACCCGAAACGCACTTTAAGCGCATAATTTATTTAAATTCAGCTATAATCAGCAATATGACACTGTAATATTATGCAGAAATGATGATTTATCATCCAGAATACTTCCCTAAGTGTCGGGAATTGAAAGTGTCACAAAAGATACTTGAAAGACACTAAACAGTGCAATTAAGCACTTAAACGAACCGGTATTTAACCGAACAACCGGACTTTACCCGGAACACAAAAATATTGCTAGAAGCAATGTTTTTATTTTTCTAAGCTAGTTGGGGTACCCGAACACCCTAATACACTAGATAATTGATAACACACTATATATTACTTAACATACACAAACCACTAATTATTTCATCTATTTACCTAACTAGATTAGTTACTTACCAATCACAATCCAACTAAACCAAACCCCCTCCCCCAACCGGTTATGAAATATGGGGAGATCCCCCAAGATTTTTCTAAATTGTTTAATGCAATTGCCTTGTACTAGGGGGACATTTTATCTAGAGGATAACTATATGTTGGAAGAATTATATTTATAACCACAAGTCTAACCATCTTCATCAACCTACACACTTTCAAGGTCAAACTCTCTCCTTCTCCCCTTCAATTCGGCAGCCACACATCACCATCATCCACCCACCATTCAAATCTTGTCTAGCCATTTTACATACATACAAGTGTGCTAGAGTTCACACAAGGAGGCTCGGTGCTTACGAAATCACAAGGACCTCTCCACATCGCTTTTATCCACCACATTTACGTCTTGATTCTTCCCTAGCCTTGAGCTAGTTGTAAGTGCTTCTAAACACTCTCTTGTTCATATTTGAAGTGGTTAATAAGAGATTTATCGGATAAAAATCAAGAACATACAAGATCAAATCTAAAAGTCTTGTAGAAAGATGAATATGTTGGTTAAAGAGTATCAAATGGTAAAACATGATAAACCTGAGTTATATGAGCTATAACCTGCTGTAAATAACTTATGACCTGTTACTAATCGTTATTAGAAAGTGCGGTGATCGTATATGTGTGTTTTAGTAACATATGAACTATAAACGGCATGCTGAGTTGTATTTTCAGCCAACTTTAACAGGCTGTAACAGGTTCTTAACTAAACGAAAAATGTATTTTATGAAGTCTAGGTTTATGTACTATGAAATACGGTTCTAATGGCACCAGAATCATAATTTTTGAACTTCGTTTACTATTTTTAAAGTGTCTTTTCGTAACAGCAGCTAGAGCTGCATTTTTGCTGCTGAAAATGTGTGTCCTGTTTTCTGTCATAACTTGTATTCTGTGTGGAGTCTGATCACGAAATTTATACCATAGTTGACCACTGATGTATTTGTAATTCTCCCACTGGAATTTCATAAATCGGACTCACGATGAATTTTTAATGAATTTTTTCGTAAACTGTAATCAGAAAGCGACAAATCTGATTGCAGTCCGGAAAATAAATTCTTATAAAATATTGGTAATGAACTGGACCCAGATATTTTTACACAATAATTTTTGGATCGGTTAAGACGTTCTTTAAAAATTTGGGAATTTTTGGAATAAGATAACTATTTTATTAAAATGCCCGAAAACAGCCCAATTTTGTATATTTAAACTGAAAGGATATAAGTATGTATATTTGTGAGGAAAAATATATATTTATTGATCGCCACATTTTGTGCTAAGTGTATGTAGTATGTATTATACTTGATAGTGTATTAGGACTTAAGAATACACTAAATACTCATGAGAAGTGAAAACACAAAATACACATACACCATACTTAGGCAAAATACATAATTCGGGTGCAAAGTGCATAATACAAGAAACTTATAATTATTTTCGAGAAAATAATATAAGTAAGACACTTAGTTAAAAAAAAATAAGTTATTTTTAACACAAGAATACGTACACAAGAGATAGTGACTGTACTTGTGCGATACAAGTCTAGTGACTAACGTTAAGAAAACACGTATAGGTCACGACGCTAGATAAGCAAATCCGGTGAAGTTTACGACGCAGGAACGCAAAGTTGTGAGTTCATGCTCCCCCTTTTCTCTAACTGCTTTTGGCTTTATAACTCTCGGGGGTGAAATACATGTTACAAACATTACAATTTTTACAAATGGTAAAAAAATACGAGAAGCACTCTTGGTGAGAACGAGTACCGAGTGCAATATGATTTGAGAATATAAGAGAATACGAGAAGCACTCGTGGTGAGTGCAATATGATGAGCATTAAGAAATGCCTAGAAAATACTAGATCATGTGAGCTTAACCTAGATATTGAGATGCCGTTAATACTTAATTAGGGACGAGGGTTAGATCTAACGGGTACGGCCGAGCCCCACTCATGGTCCTTATGTGACCTCATGAGTGCTTCGGTGTCCCAGTCGAGGGAAATCGACACAGTCGAGGTTAATCGACACAGTCGAGGGTAATCGACACAGTCAAGGGAAATTGACGCAGTCGAGGTTAATCGACACAGTCGAGGGTAATCGACACAGTTAAAGGAGAAAACACTAATGCTCCCTATGTCCTCACATGCCTTGAAGGAGAATATACTAAAGCTCCCTATGTCCTCATGTGCCTTAATGTCCTTGTATGAACAATCATTTAAAACGTGGGGTACACAAGAAAACTTGAATGATACTTGAGTACGTGGGGTACTCAAGAAAACGGGAATTATACTTGAGTACGTGGGGTACTCAAGAAAGACTTGAATTATACATGACACATACTATGTTTTCATACAAAGTATAAAAACGTGAAATACAAAAACGCATGAACTCGCTCAACTTTATGTTGATGTTTTCCAAAATTACATGTATTTCAGGTGACAGGATGGATCTTGGGCGCAAGTGTCGTAACTAGAAGTAGACTACAAGTTTAGATGTCATCCACTTTTGTTGAATTGTAACCTTGTCAAAGGTCGTGTTTTGAAAATTTAAATAACAAGTGTTTGTAATACTCAAATTTTCATGAATGGATGAACATCGTTTTGATCATGTAGTTGTTTATTACGCTTGAATGCAATGATAACAAGCTAGTCACACATCATACGCTTCCGCAAAAGGCAGGGTGTGACAGTTTGGTATCAGAGCTTCAATTGTAGTGAACTAGGATTCTTTCTCGAGTCTAGACTACAATCACTAGAGTTCTCTCACGAAAACATTTTACAAAAAGGTTTTCATTGCATTCACGAAAGCGCCAAGATCCACAAGTCAGACACTTTTCAAAAAGTGACAAGGCAAGGACATTAGTGAGGAATACCTTTAAAGTAAGGTGCCAACTAGAACATAGTCTACACGAGTTAGACTTGCCAAAAACAAAATGACCCCCCAAAAACGAGAGTTATACGTGATATAATGCATTAAATTGCTTGATTATGCTAAGTAGCATATATGTTATTGATATACATACATACAAATAAGTGTACGGAATGATTATTGACGTGAATAAGATACTTTCGACTCCGACTCCTATTACTGTACGTGACTCGCACGATGAAGCTACCGACCTCGCGTCCTTTGCAAAGCTCATGGCTGGGAGTGATTACCAAACAAGACGCTGAGCTTGCTTCCGTAGGAGATGGCTGTTCTTCCCTCTCGATCGTGAAGATGCCTAACTACGGTGATGATGACGAGGCAGAGGCGGCAACCTTGAACGAATTCTCAATCAACGGGACGAGATCCCTGCGGCTTATGTGAAGCAAGATTGACGACGCACTTGACCAGAAAAGGAAGATGAAGTATTCATCTCGAAGGTGCCCCTCCAACTACTAGGAATTCTCTCTATTCCTATTCCATCTAATCATCGTGCCTATACGTGCGTAACGATAACGAGTGTTAGCTCGTGGACCACTGCAATGGTCCTTTCCATGACAAGAGGTATAAGGACAGTAGTGTCCCCTCCTTGATTGATCATCTGCTTGGACGAGAGAAAACTGGGGTAACTGTGCAAGACAATTTATTATTACGGGGGCCCACGTAATAACGACTTGTAGTGCACAGAAATCCTGGTGGACTCTGCGGGTCGAGCTAATGAAAACCACACAAAATTTATCTATAGGTGTCCTCACCTTCATCTAGTAGAACAACACATAGATCAGTGCTTTAGCACGATAGAAAGTAGGAAGCCTGTCTTAGCCTACTTCGTGACTGACACTTCTACCTGCATACGAGACGTTTGAGAAAACGATATTTAAGCAAGAGAGGTGGAATGACATTCAGGAAGAATCAGTGACGATACACTCCCTACCACCTCGACACGGACAACCCCATCTAAGGGAAACTATACGCACCAGTAAAGCCAAAGACCTAAGAAAAACCAATGTAGCAGGAAATAACTAAAACTTGAATGACCGAGACGATGTGGCCTCGAGCTCATTTTATTACAAACAATAAGCCAAGTTGGCAAGCCTATGTGAGGGCTCAATAACTGTTTCCTCACTTATACACTGATTATATATACGTGTGAAATTAGGTGATTACATAATGGCTTATGGTGCTATGTATCTCATAGACAATTGGAATGTTGTCTAACCTACTTCATACCATTTTGGCAGAAGAGAATGCCGCCCAGGCGAGACACAAACACCAGTACGTTGCCAAGGACAGAAGCCGACCTGCAAGAACGCATCTCACAGGCAATTGCGCGACATAAAGCCCTCCGCTCTAAGCACAGCGATGGCACTACTGAAAATAACCCTCCAACTGGCTGCACCTATAAACAATTCCTGGACTGCAAGCCATTGAATTTTGATGGCACAGGAGGTGCCGTTGCATTTGTTTGTTGGGCAGAAAAGACTGACTCCATTCTAAGAATGAGTAACTGTTCGCCCCGACAGTGTGTTACTTATATCTCAGGGTTATTCGTAGATGGCGCACTCTCCTGGTGGAACCTTCAGGTTCAAACCCTTGGTGCGGATGCTGCTTATGCACTAAGCTGGGACGAGCTCAAGGAAATGAAGGAAAAGAAATACTGTTCTAGAGCTGAAATCCAGAAGCTTGAGGTGGAGTTCTGGAACTTGAAAATGGACGGACCGAAGATTCCTGAATACGTCCAACGATTTCACGACTTGTCTAGGGTCGTCCCCTACTTAGTCAAACCGGAATTCAAAAGGGTTGAACGATTCATTTGGGGACTTGCACCTCAGATCAGGAGCATGGTTACTACCTCAAAGCCCTCAACCATTGCAGAGGCTATCGATATGAGTGTCGCTCTTACTGAAGAAGCTCTACGTGCGGGAAAATTTTCGGAATCTGAGGATAACAAGAAAGAGACTCATGTGGAGTCGTCAAGCAACAAGAAGAGGAAGTCCTCAAACCTAAAGATGAGCACCCAAGTCAACTATGGAAGCTCTAAAACAGGCAAAAGAAAGAAAGTGAACCCGTCGCCTGGAAGGAAAACTGTTGGAGCCACTAATAAGGCTGGTGATAAGATTTACTCGGGAACTAAGCCGAGGTGCGAGGAATGCACTTTTCACCATAAAGGTCGATGTCTGAGGACTAAGTGCAGAAAGTGTGGAAAAGAAGGACACAGCAAGGACGCCTGTTGGGCAAAGGACCCATATGGAAGAAGCAAGAGAATACCAGGTTGCTACAGATGTGGTGAAGCAGGGCACTTTAGGAAAGATTTCCCTAAGAAGAAACAAACAAGGAAGGGTTTTCACGATTGAAATTCGTGAAGCACGCCAGGATCCAGATGCGGTTACGGGTACGTTCCCTATTAACCAACCTAATGCATCTACTTTTAATTAATACTGGCATCAACTTTAACCTTACATGCTTAGAACTTAAGAAACTGCCTGGCCTGGTTTCAAATAAATCAGGCGTTCCGTATTCTTTAGAAATGGGCATATAGAAGACTAGTTTAAACAGTCGAAGCAATTAAGGATTGCATTTAGGGACTCAGAAGGTCGGAACCTTCTGTTACCATTGACATGCGAAGCCATAATATGATAGTCAGCATGGATTGGATATCCAAGCATAGAGCCTGAGAACATCCCCGTTATGGAAGAAGTTCCAGTAGCCTTTCTGAAAACTTGCCAGGAATACCTCCACAGCGCCAAGAGGAGCTTGGGATACCCCTCGTGCCAGGAGTGGTACCAGTGCTGAATGACGCCTTACCGACTAGCTTCATCTGCGAAGCATGAGCCTCCGAGGTAACTGCCAGAGCTGCTAGACAGAGGGAAGTTAAAGACATGACATCCTTAGTTAAGGAGACAAGGAGAAAGTTGGTAGTCTCCACTTTACATAAACTTCAGAAAATTGAGAATCAGGATCCTATGCCAAGGACTGATGACATAAATGAGCCAATCATAAGGTTCCAGTTACCACTCAAAGATCAACTTGAGGACAAGAGGTCCTCCACTGTGAATACAAGAAGGAAATATCCCTGAAACAGCCTTTAGGACTCGCTTCGAGCATTACGAGTTCCTTGTCGTACCATTTGGCTTAACACATGCATCGACAATATTCATGGACCTCATGAATCGAACGTGTAAGCCATGCCTGGATGGATTACGAGCATACTTATTGAGTACATGCTTATATGGCCAACGACCAAGGAAGGTCGTAAGCAACAACTGCAAATTTAACTTGCAACCCCTAGAGAAAGAACAGTTATGTGCTATGATGACAAAAAGCGAAATTCGGATTCGCGAAGTAAGAACGAAATTCATGCCAACCCTGCAACCAAGAGCTAAGGAGCTAGAGTTGCAATTATGTGACGTCTCTCGACAAAGTCCCGATTGCACGTCGATGCAACGAGACCACAACATTGCATACGCGGCACATTGATTAAGGAATCATGAGAAAAGACCTTGAGATAGATACAGAAATTGCGCGCCGTAAACTGGACGTCATTACCTGAAAGAAAACGCTGCACGATCTTTACTGATCACAAGGGTTGCAGCACACCGATGATCGTAAGAACTCGAATATGAACTGAGCTGCTAAACGATGCAGACTGTATGAACACAATACGTGCTTGTGTGATAAACTTTAATGAAAAGTCGGAACACTCACTTGCCCTTAGTGGAGTCTTCCTACAACAGTATTTATCACACCGCCGTCTAAACTGCTTCTTGTAAAGCTTTAGACGGAACATAATGAGTCAATTCCCGTCATGTTGAACGGAGACCGGAAATAAACAATCAACTAGCCCGAGATGGCCCAGGAAAACTAGAGGCAAGATCATTCAGATATGTGATCATATCAGGACAGCCCGCAGAATACAGAAAGATTACGCCGATGAGCGGCAGAAATCGTAAGAATTTGAGACAAGAAGTATGACTAAAATGAGAGCCTCGCCTAGAGAAGGCGTAGTGTGTTTTGGAAAACGAAAAGGTTGAATCCCCGGTGTAGGGATCAGAACCATTGCTCACAAGATGAAGCTCCCAGTAAAAGATCAGTAGTGATCGCGACACATTCATGTGTCTAGTCTTTAGAGGAGTCTGACTCAAGGAACAGTCGTTGTTCCCACAAATAAGATTCACGTCAATGACAAACGACAAGAATTACTATAGAAACCTGTTGAGGTTTTGGACCTAGAGTCCACAATACTATAGAAACCTGTTGAGGTTTTGGACCTAGAGTCCACAATACTATAGAAACCTGTTGAGGTTTTGGACCTAGAGTCCGTGATACTATAGAAACCTGTTAAAGTTTTGGACCAAGAGTCCACAAGACACAGAAAAGTCATGATCGACTTACTTGAGTATGATAGAATTCATGACATAACCCAGAGATTTCATGGGAACATAAAGACAAATCATGAATCTAAGTGGCCATATTGGTTTCACAACTCCCCTGCAACCGATGGCATCGCTTGAATTTCGGGACGAAATTCTTTTAACGGGGGGAGACTGTGACAACCGTCACTTTTCCGTACATTCCGTACACGAAATGAACAGTAATTTGTGCTTAAATGACTGTGCATGATCTGGTTTACCAGACAAATAAATTTCTGAATTCCATGCAAGTGAATTCATGCATGATATATGCTACAAGAATTACTTTATGATAGCGTTGCGTCAAAAATATTAGTAAACTCACCGGTAAGACACATCATGTCAACAGAACTGCAAAAAGCAGTCAGACATTAGAATTGGAGCCTAGGTGTAGGTCCAACGTCAAGAATGCACTAAAACCCAAGAGTACATACAAGGGTTTTAATATAGGCATTCCGGAAGCTAAATTACGCACTAAATAGCACCCGAAACGCACTTTAAGCGCAGAATTTATTTAAATTCAGCTATAATCAGCAATATGACACTGTAATATTATGCAGAAATGATGATTTATCATCCAGAATACTTCCCTAAGTGTCGGGAATTGAAAGTGTCACAAAAGATACTTGAAAGACACTAAACGGTGCAATTAAGCACTTAAACGAACCGGTATTTAACCGAACAACCGGACTTTACCCGGAACACAAAAATATTGCTAGAAGCAATGTTTTTATTTTTCTAAGCTAGTTGGGGTACCCGAACACCCTAACACACTAGATAATTGATAACACACTATATATTACTTAACATACACAAACCACTAATTATTTCATCTATTTACCTAACTAGATTAGTTACTTACCAATCACAATCCAACTAAACCAAACCCCCTCCCCCAACCGGTTATGAAATATGGGGAGATCCCCCAAGATTTTTCTAAATTGTTTAATGCAATTGCCTTGTACTAGGGGGACATTTTATCTAGAGGATAACTATATGTTGGAAGAATTATATTTATAACCACAAGTCTAACCATCTTCATCAACCTACACACTTTCAAGCTCAAACTCTCTCCTTCTCCCCTTGCATTCGGCAGCCACACATCACCATCATCCACCCACCATTCAAATCTTGTCTAGCCATTTTACATACATACAAGTGTGCTAGAGTTCACACAAGGAGGCTCGGTGCTTACGAAATCACAAGGACCTCTCCACATCGCTTTTATCCACCACATTTACGTCTTGATTCTTCCCTAGCCTTGAGCTAGTTGTAAGTGCTTCTAAACACTCTCTTGTTCATATTTGAAGTGGTTAATAAGAGATTTATCGGATAAAAATCAAGAACATACAAGATCAAATCTAAAAGTCTTGTAGAAAGATGAATATGTTGGTTAAAGAGTATCAAATGGTAAAACATGATAAACCTGAGTTATATGAGCTATAACCTGCTGTAAATAACTTATGACCTGTTACTAATCGTTATTAGAAAGTGCGGTGATCGTATATGTGTGTTTTAGTAACATATGAACTATAAACGGCAGGCTGAGTTGTATTTTCAGCCAACTTTAACAGGCTGTAACAGGTCCTTAACTAAACGAAAAATGTATTTTCTAAAGTCTAGGTTTATGTACTATGAAATACGGTTCTAATGGCACCGGAATCATAATTTTTGGACTCCGTTTACTATTTTTAAAGTGTCTTTTCGTAACAGCAGCTAGAGCTGCATTTTTGCTGCTGAAAATATGCGTCCTGTTTTCTGTCATAACTTGTATTCTGTGTGGAGTCTGATCACGAAATTTATACCATAGTTGACCACTGATGTATTTGTAATTCTCCCACTGGAATTTCATAAATCGGACTCACGATGAATTTTTAATGAATTATTTCGTAAACTGCAATCAGAAAGCGACAAATCTGATTGCAGTCTGGAAAATAAATTCTTATAAAATATTGGTAATGAACTGGAACCCGATATTTTTACACAATAATTTTTGGATCGTTTAAGACGTTCTGTAAAAAATTAGGAATTTTTAGAATAAGATAACTATTTTATTAAAATGCCCGAAAACAACCCAATTTTGTATATTTAAACTGAAAGGATATAAGTATGTATATTTGTGAGGAAAAATATATATTTATTGATCGCCACATTTTGTGCTAAGTGTATGTAGTATGTATTATACTTGATAGTGTATTAGGACTTAAGAATACACTAAATACTCATGAGAAGTGAAAACACAAAATACACATACACCATACTTAGGCAAAATACATAATTCGGGTGCAAAGTGCATAATACAAGAAACTTATAATTATTTTCGAGAAAATAATATAAGTAAGAAACTTAGTTAAAAAAAATAAGTTATTTTTAACACAAGAATACGTAGACAAGAGATAGTGACTGTACTTGTGCGATACAAGTCTAGTGACTAACGTTAAGAAAACACGTATAGGTCACGACGCTAGATAAGCAAATCCGATGAAGTTTACGACGCAGGAACGCAAAGTTGTGAGTTCGTGCTCCCCCTTTTCTCTAACTGCTTTTGGCTTTATAACTCTCGGGGGTGAAATACATGTTACAAACATTACAATTTTTACAAATGGTAAAAAAATACGAGAAGCACTCTTGGTGAGAACGAGTACCGAGTGCAATATGATTTGAGAATACAAGAGAATACGAGAAGCACTCGTGGTGAGTGCAATATGATGAGCATTAAGAAATGCCTAGAAAATACTAGATCATGTGAGCTTAACCTAGATATTGAGATGCCGTTAATACTTAATTAGGGACAAGGGTTAGATCTAACGGGTACGGCCGAGCCCCACTCATGGTCCTTATGTGACCTCATGAGTGCTTCGGTGTCCCAGTCGAGGTTAATCGACACAGTCGAGGTTAATCGACACAGTCAAGGGTAATCGACACAGTCAAGGGTAATCGACACAGTCAAGGGAAATTGACGCAGTCGAGGTTAATCGACACAGTCGAGGGTAATCGACACAGTTAAAGGAGAAAACACTAATGCTCCCTATGTCCTCACATGCCT
Source organism: Helianthus tuberosus (assembly GCA_030545235.1). Lineage (NCBI taxonomy): Eukaryota > Viridiplantae > Streptophyta > Magnoliopsida > Asterales > Asteraceae > Helianthus > Helianthus tuberosus. Next base: position 29,280,233 of record CM060392.1, read on the forward strand.
TGAAGGAGAATATACTAAAGCTCCCTATGTCCTCACGTGCCTTAATGTCCTTGTATAAACAATCATTTAAAACGTGGGGTACACAAGAAAACTTGAATGATACTTGAGTACGTGGGGTACTCAAGAAAACGGGAATTATACTTGAGTACGTGGGGTACTCAAGAAAGACTTGAATTATACATGACACATACTATGTTTTCATACAAAGTATAAAAACGTGAAATACAAAAACGCATGAACTCGCTCAACTTTATGTTGATGTTTTCCAAAATTACATGTATTTCAGGTGACAGGATGGATCTTGGGCGCAAGTGTCGTAACTAGAAGTAGACTACAAGTTTAGATGTCATCCACTTTTGTTGAATTGTAACCTTGTCAAAGGTCGTGTTTTGAAAATTTAAATAACAAGTGTTTGTAATACTCAAATTTTCATGAATGGATGAACATCGTTTTGATCATGTAGTTGTTTATTATGATTGAATGCAATGATAACAAGCTAGTCACACATCATACGCTTCCGCAAAAGGCAGGGTGTGACGTTATGTAGGTTTTGCAGGCAATCAAGGTGGTAGAATAGTTGGAGAAGGAACGTTATCCAATGGGATTGTAACGTTTGAAAGAGTTAACTACATCGCCGAGCTTGAAAACAATCTTCTGAGTATATCTCAGATCTGTGATCGTATGTATACAACGCACTTTACAGAGAAAGAATGTTTGATTTTGAAACCAGGATTTGTTATCCCTGAAGAATGGATTATCATGAGGGCACCTAGAGTGAATGATTTGTATGTATTGGACATGAGTGTAGCAACTACAACAACGGGTCAGGCTCATTGTTTTGTATCAAAAGCAACTGAGAAGGAATCACAATTGTGGCACCGGAAGATGGGTCATATACATCTTAGAAAAATGAATCACTTAGTGCACAATGATTTGTTTATTGGTGTTCATGTCAAAGGTTTTCATCTTGAAGGACAGTGTATTAGCTGCATCAAAGGAAAGCAGAAGAAGAAATCACATCCTCAAAAGAAAGTCAACTCAGTCTCAAGACCTTTAGAGAGACTTCATATGGATCTTTTTGGTCCAGTGAATGTCAAAAGCATTACTGGTGATTATTATTGTTTGGTTGTCACGGATGATTTTTCAAGGTTTTCATGGGTTTCATTTCTGAAGACGAAAGATGAGACGTTTGAAAGTTTGATGGCGTTGTTCAGGAAAATTGAAAACTTGTACCAAAGGCGTATCAAAAGAATCAGAAGTGATAATGGTACTGAGTTCAAGAACAACAAGATGGAAGAATTTTGTGATGAAAGAGGTATATTTCATGAATTTAGTGCTCCTTACACTCCGCAGCAGAATGGAGTAGCAGAATGAAAAAACAGGACGCTAATTGAAACGGCTAGGACGATGCTTGCTGATTCAAAGCTACCAGTAAATTTTTGGGCAGAAGCAGTATCCGCCGCATGCTATACACTCAATCGGGTTCTCACTGTAAAGAAATTCAATAAGACGTGTTTCGAGCTGATCAATAACCGCAAACCGAACCTGAAGTATTTAGAACCGTTTGGGTCTCCCTGCACAGTTCTAGAGCCTTTTGGTAAATTTGGTCCAAAGAGCATCGAAGGAATTTTCGTGGGTTATCAAAGTCCATTGAAAAGGGTCTTTGTTCCAAGCTTGAAGAGGATTATTGAAGCACACAATGTTGAGTGTCAAGGTTACACAATGCCACCGCAGAATCCTGGAGATTCATGGCGTTTTCATTATGACACTTTGTGGGATTCGTTTGACATGGAAGAAGAAAAGGAAGAAGAAGAAGACTTCTTTGACGAGTTGGATATTCTGAGAGAGTATGAAGAATCGCAGGAAAGGTTCCCAGCTGAGTATTCAAGAAGACCGTGACAAACTTCAAATGACAATGAAGCAGGTTCAAGCAATGCTGGAGAACATGATGATATTTAACAAAATGAAGTTGCTCATGATAATCAGTCGGCACAGAATGATAATAAAGAATCTGAGAACATGCCAGTATTTGATCGTGGTGATTCTGATTCTGAGGGGGAGCAAATTCAGATTTCAGGTCAAACAAACCCAGTCAGTGAACAAGGTGCAAATCAGAATGTTACTAATCTGGAAGGCGAGGTAGATGTTTCAGGCGAGGTGATGCCAAGAACTCTTTCATACCATCCAGAGGAGTTAATCATTGGAGAATTGCAATCAGGCGTTCACACTAGACGTCAAATTGACCAAGGCCTTACTTGTTTTTATTCTACAGTAGCACCTTTACAAACTGAGTTTTCACTAAGTTGTTTTATTTCGAAGATCGAACCGTGAACATACAAAGAAGCGCTAACTGAAGATTCTTGGGTCAATGCTATGCAAGAAGAGTTGAGTCAGTTTGAGAAGTTGTGAGTGTGGAAGTTAGTAGACTTGCCTGATGGTCAGAGGAAGATAAACACCAAGTGGGTGTTCAAGTGTAAGAGAGACGATAGAGGGGTTATTATTCGTAACAAAGCTCGACTCGTAGTCCAAGGTTTCAGTCAGCAAGAGGGGATAGATTTCACTGAAGTATATGCTCCGGTTGCTCGACTAGAAGCGATCAGAATCTTCCTAGCATTTGCATCTTGGAAAAATTTCAAAGTATATCAGTTAGATGTTAAATCTGCGTTTCTCTATGGGAAGGGAAAAGAGGAGGCATATGTCGGACAGCCACCGGGCTTCACCGATCCAATTCACCAAGACAAGGTCTACTTGCTAGATAAAGCGCTGTATGGTTTACACCAGGCCCCGAGAGCTTGGTACGAGACATTGTCTCAACACCTGCTAGCCAACAGTTTCATTCGAGGAAAAGTGGATGCCACTCTCTTCACCAAAGAGGTCGACGAACATCTTCTGATAGTTCAGATATATGTGGACGACATCATATTTGGGTCAACACATGAAAATTTGTGCAAAGATTTTGAAAGACTTATGAAGCAAAAATTTGAAATGTCATCGATGGGTGAGATGAAATTCTTCTTGGGACTTCAGGTTGATCAACTGCCTAAGGGAATTTTCATACATCAAACGAAGTACGTTCATGATATCTTGGAGAAATTCAGGATGTCAGGTTCTACTCCAGCTTCCACCCCATTAGCAACGAATCATGGGATAAACCCTGATCTCACTGGAGAGAAGGTAGATGAAATGCTGTATCGTTCCATGATCGGATCGCTGATGTATTTGACAGCTTCAAGACCCGATATTATGTATCCAACCTACCTCGCAGCAAGATTTCAATCTAATCCGAGAGCTTCGCACATGGTTATTGTTAAAAGGATATTACGCTACCTTAAAGGAACTCCATCGTTGGGGTTGTGGTATCCAAAAGATGGCGAATTCATGCTCGAAGGATATTCCGATTCAGATTTCGGATGCTGCAAAGTTAACGCTAAATCAACAACAGCGGGGTGCCAGTTCTTTGGATCACGATTGGTCACCTGGCAATGCAAAAAAGCAGACCTCTGTGGCTTTATCCACATGTGAAGCGGAGTATGTATCTGCTAGCAGTTGCTGCTCTCAAATCTTGTGGATCCAGCAACAGATGCGCGACTACGGTTTGCAATTTCTAAACACCCCTATCTTTGTTGATAATGAGGCAGCAATTAACATTACTAAAAATCTTGTTCATCACGCTAAAACCAAACACATTGAAATTCGTCATCACTTCATCCGAGATTGTTTCGAGAAGAAGTTGATACGAATTGAGAAAATCCACACTGACGAGCAAAAAGCTGATTTACATACCAAAGCATTTGTCAAAACTCGTTTTCAATATTTGCTAAAACTAAATGGTATGAAGCTTTTATCGATGTTGGAGGAGATACTTGGCGTTGATGAAGGATACATTGTAGATGATGATGTTGAGAAGCAATCTGCAATGGTTTGTCGATTTTTTACTTGTTTTGGTATTTAGGGGGAGAGTATAGGGTAATATTTTCAGAAAATACAAAAACAGTAAAAAATTTCAAAAATCCAAAAACATGAGATATTTTCAAAATCCAAAAACAATAGAAAACCAGAAAAAGAGCTTGTGTAAAAAGGGAAAATGATAGTACATCGGCTTGACAGTTACAGTATGCTAAAGAATTGTAATGTTTAAATGTGATTAAACAGTCTTGCTGATGATATGCCGATAGGTTTTTACACATTTAGTAGGTTTGTTCGGGATATAAACTTAAACTCCTCACTTGCTTATTTCGTGGGGAACACTACTTGGATATATAGGTAACCCCTGAAATCTTGTTTGAAGGATCCCTCTTTCTGAGATACTAGGTCTTTATACTCAGTGATATCTGGGGTATTATTCCGGGACTTCTGATAATGCGGAAGCAATGGCCTAGTCCCCGAATAATACTTTCTGCATTGCTTGAAATATAGCACCACCCTCAGCTAAAAAATGATAAAACATTGAAAAATGCTAATCATGGCCGTTGTAAAAAAGATCCTCTAAAGGGGACCCACTCAAAGTCGAAGCCGTCATCTCTCTGCTGAACGGAAGTTCTGACCTGAGCTCTCACGGTTCTTCGCAATTTAAACCCTTACAGATATCATCTGTGGTATACTCACCTGTAAGACTGAATATTGGGATTTGGATACGGGAGTATATTCAAGAGGTGGGACACATGAATGAGTTTAAGTCTCTAAAACACTAAATCCGTATCCTAGACAGATTGAAATTTGTGTGAAAATTTAAGTGGATCAGTATATCGACAATCTAAGCGAATTGTTTAATTCTGAGTATGTAATTGAAGCTTAATGGTACTTGTGACTTGTCGAATAGCTGATATGATTCCCTAACACGCTCACCAAAAATATGTTTGTAAATAGTTTACATTTACTGCATTTTAGTTTTGTATTTCATTTCTAGTTTAGAAGCTTTATTAAAAATCCAAAAAGATTTTACATTTCTGCTTTATTTTTTACAAACCAAAGTGGAAAGTTGATCTTCAGATTCGATTTGAAGCAGATGCAGGAAGTTTTTCTGAACTGGAAGATGAGTTATGAGCTTAACATGATAAGTTTGTGATAGTTGGAAAGTTAAAGCAAGTTCATTAACTTGAAACTTGTAAATTTTCAGAAAATGTTTGAACAAAATGTCAGTGTGAATTGTCTCTGATCAACCAAGGTCATTAAGTTGGACTTGGTAGATAAATTGAGTAATCAGGGTCGTTAATTTGGACCTGGATACTTAAGTGGATTTCATAATTCTGACAAAATCAATAATTGAGAGTGAATGGTAAGTTTGGATTGAAACTGTTATTGTCATATATCTTATATTTAGGTAGAGATTATGCAGGAAACAAGAGTTAAGTTCCCCATGGTATCAAAATGTCAAAGTTTGAATCAGAATTAGAGCCCTAGCTTATCGAGAGGGGGAGTTTGCGAAAGGGGGAGTCAGGATTCTGAATCAACACTCAAATGGGAGATTGAAGATTAAAGTTTGTAGATAAAGATTGAAAGGAGTTTTTACTATGTCAAGACAAATTGGAAAGAGACAAAGACCAAAGACTCGACGCCGAAGACTTCGTCAACATCCAAGGAGGAGTCTGTTGGTGCATCTACTGTCTGTTAACTTCGTCTTAATCGAGTCTTATGTCTAGATAGGATGAACGAGCACACAACAGGGTTGAATTTAGGGTTTTATGTGTTAAAGTGTGTTATTTCGCTTGAAAGTGACAGGGAACAGTTCAAACGAAATCAACATATGTTATTTCGCTTGAAATGACATGTGTCATGTTCAAGCGAAATCAGATTAGTATATATATGTGTGTGCTGGTTTCATTTGGAGCGGAATCTGGTCATTATCTCTGAGTCGAGGTGCTGTCCGTTTGTCATTTGAACGTGTAAAAAGCTCAGGATTGATCAATAAAAGGATAATTAGAAAGGAACAAGCTGTGTTGACATCTTTTACATTGATTCCGCCTTTGTACTTGATGATGAACTACTCATACTGACTGTTTAGGGTCACCAAACGATCCAACAATGGTACTCAACCATAGGTAAGAGTCCTTCAAATTTGCACCAAAGCCAATCACACACATGCTCGCAGCATGTCTTCGAGTGTCAGGGGGGTTCGTTTATTCTGACCATTTATCCTACGGTGATAAGCAATGCTCATGCCTAGACGTGAGCCAAGGGTGTTGTGTATCGCCTGTCATAAATCTGGTACAGCTCAAAATCGGAGGTAATAGGAGTTGGCACCTCGTGCCTAAAAGCCGCCTCTCTCAGAGGAGCATTCACAACTGTGAAGACTCATCAGTTCCCTTGATTGCAAGAAAGTGTGCTGGTAACGTGAGACCATCAACGATCACCTAGGTGATATTGTTTCCGTTTCGAGTTGTAAGTAAACTAGGGACAGAATCCATGTCAGTCTGTTCTCATTTCCTTATGGGTGTTTCCGGTTGCTGATACTCCACCTTGACTTTCCCACAAGTCAAACATCATTCACAAACATAGCTAGGTGGGCCTTCATGCCCGATCACCAATGCAAGATTTATAAATCCTAATATCTCTCATCAAAACCCAAACGACTAGAATATTGAGGCCGGTGTGCTTTGTGTCACACCCTGGCTTTTGCGGAAGCGTGGTTTATTTGGTGTGACTTCTTAATACCATAGCAACAATCATAACAATGCTATATGATAAAAACACGAGATGTTTATCCATTAATAAAGTTTAGAAACTACCACAATACCATTGTTTGAAAACATCAATACCGAACTAAGTTACAACCCATAACTTGTTTAACGGAGTTCATAAAGACTCAACAAATGTACTTAAATAAAACCTGAGTTTAGAATCATGTATCCCGCCCAAGGAATGGAATACACCCTCTAAACTCAACAACCCTGGATAACATCCTTTATTCAAACGCAGCTTGACGACACATGCATACCCTTCCAGATCCACTAGTTTCCTGAAATACATGTAGTTTAAAAAATATCAACAAAAAGTTGAGCGAGTTCATGTGTATGTCTGTGTGTATAAACCTTTAAAGTATGTCTGTATGTATGAAAGTCCCAGGTATGTAGCAATAAGGAAAAAGAGATCACCAATGGGTTGCAAAGCCACTGGTATGTGTGAAACGGTGCAGGAAGTACTCAAACCTAGCAAACTTGTCTCCGGGAATAAGACATAGTCATCACATGGGCTACCCTAGTCCGCATGGGTGTGGGCTCGCTACACCCAAATAGATCTATCACTCATGTCCCTCGGTCCTACAATGATGATTAATGGCCTTAAGTGTTATACCCACCTTTCACTTGATCTAAGTAGTAAACCCTCCTTAAGCTAACCATACCATGTATAAAAATGTCTGTAATAATTGTAACATGTATTTCACCCCCGAAGTATAAAACTGAAAACAGTTAAAAGAAAAGGGGGACATGAACTCACTGTAGTGCGTCTTCAGTATCGTCAACTCAAATCTCCGCAGCTAATCACGACTACCTACAGTGTACTAACGTCTATTAGACGAACGGGCCGTGCCTTGGCTTAGAGTTTAATGTTTTTGAGTTGTCTTTCTTATGTCTCCGAATATTATTCCAAGTTATAATTATTTGTTAAAATAATAATTATTTTAACTTTAAATTATATTTTGTTTTGGAATAACTGATCAAACGATATTTCGCATTAATACTTCTCAAGTATTTTAGCTTCGTATTTCCTTCCCAAGGATGGAGGTATTTATACATGTATTTTGTAGCTTCGAAATATTATATTTTTAAGCCCACTTAGAAAATATATATAACTTATTCGTCAAAAATAATGTATTCCAAAATATATATATTTTTCCCAAAAATAATATATTTTTACTTCTTTAGTTTCCAAAATAATATTTACCAAAAATATATGTGTAAGAGTATTTTCTGGAATATTTTATAAGTTACGTTTTTGCGTTCGGTTTCACAATATCAAGCGTGTAACTTAAATATTTATTCCTTGTGATTTTTGGTATTATTTTGGAGTTGTAATTTTCCATGGTATTGTTAAGTTATATTATTTTACCCTAAAATAATATAACTATTCCACAAATCATACAAGTATTCACACAAGTGTTTTAATATAAAATATATATTCTAAATATATATTTACTCATTTTATTTACAAAAACCAACCTCCGATACTTTGTATTTCTGTAACAAAACCTATGGCGAAGTTTATTTTGAAAAGCAAAGTTAATAATATACTTGTAAACACTTGTTAGAAAATATTTTCTAAGTCTTGGAATTTTTAGAAAATTTCGCCATAGTTTCCTTTGTAAATGAGGGTGTCCATGATAATAAGCATATCATTTTCTTTTCCAAAAATCATTCAAACCATCAACAAACAAACTCTAAACAATATTACGCTTACCAAGTGCAAAAACAATGCACCTTACATAATAACATGAACTTGAGTTTTTGTAAAAACGCGTAGTAACTTGGTAAAGTGCTTAGTGGGTTTAGTTACCCTCCAAAGTGTGCTTATTTTTGTTAAAATCTCATTCTCGGGATTTTTAGATGTTCACAACTTGTGAACATATTTTACAAGAATATTTATTTGCAACATTTTCATGCTTCACTAGCTTTCCTACACTTAATTTGTTTCCAAAAATAGTGTAAGTATATATAAGAATCAGGATCTTTCAAAAACCGTCTTTTAAGCTTGGTTTGTTTAGAAAAATCATTCACAAGTCTTGGGTTTACAAGTTTACTAGTCCACTAGGTTTATTACTTTGTAAGAAAAATCATTTTTACTTTCAAGTTCATGTTAGTCTAGAAGATGATTATTTCATGAAAGCACATAATCATCTCTAACTTGTTAAACCATGTTTTTAATCATACTTTAACAAGTTCCCTATGATGATCAACCATCATATTACTAGTAATCATCAAGCAAACATCATACATTCACTAAACAACATCATACTAGCATTATTTCATCATGTTTCATCTTATTTAAGCTTATGTTTCATGATTCAAAATTCAAGTCTTTTAGTGTTCATAAGATTTCATCATAATATATCTATTATCCACCAACAATATGAAGTAAACAAGAGTGTAAAGAAGTCTTACAACTAGCTTAAAGCTAGGGAAGATCTATGGAGAAAATGAGTGGATAAAAGCTTGTGGTAGAGGTCCTTCAAGATCCGTGAGTTCCACACTTCGTTAATCACCTTCTAGTTCCTTGTATTACACTTGAAATGGATGAACTTGCAACAAAAATATGGTGGTGTGTGGGAGTATGTTCGGCCGTGAGCTTAGTGGGGAGGGAGGAAGAGAATTTTTGTGGTGATTAAAGTGAAGAAGATAAGTGATATTTATTAAACTAATACTAATCCTCAATGGATAATGTGTCACCAAGAGTACAAGCAAATCAATTACAATTCCATGGAAAGATTTAACGCATATTATGGAAGATTTGGAATAATCTTTGGGTGGGGTCTACATGGGGACGGTCACAAAGGGGGGAAAGGGGTTAAATTGCAATTTGATGGTAACTAAATTAATTAGTGGAAGGTTATGTGGTAAAAGTCTAGTGTTTAATGTGTTACATGTATTATGTAGTGTGTTTAAGTGTTCGGGAACCAATACTAGCTTAGAAAAAGTGAAACGGTGTTTTTAACAATATTTTGTGTTCCGTGTAATGTCTGGTTGTCCGGTTAGATACCGTTCCGTTAAAGTGCTATGTTATACCGTATAGTGTCCTTTATGTAACTTTTTGTGACACTTTTAATTCCCGACACTTAGGAAAGCATACAGGACCATTTTGCCATATTTTTGCACATTACTAGCATGTTAAAATGCTGAATTTTGTTGTTAAATGCAGAATTCTGCACTTAGAGTGGGTTTTAGGCACTTTCCGGCACTTAAACTATCACCTAGTGACGCAATTTTATGGTCCTCACTTCCCTACACTCCATACTAGTGTAGTACCTTGTCTCTGGCTCATACTGGGCCTCAAAACATTGTCTGTCTATGTACTGGCACTGTCAGTATATTTCTGAGTTATCCGCTAACTGTGCTAACTGTGCTTTGTGCATCAAGTATGTCATTAAAGTTTGTATGTAATAAATGGTGTGACAGTATGAAATGTGATGCACATGTATGTATGATACAGAAATCATAAAGCAGTTTATATTATCATTTGTAATCAAGCACAGTCATTAAGCACAAATTAATATTAATTAGTTGTACGGATACCTGTAATTATGAGGGTCGTCACATTCTCCCCCTGTTAAGAAAATTTCATCCCGAAATTTAAGTTCTGCTACTAGATGCAGGGGTCTTGGGGAATAAATGTGGGTATTTTTCCTTCATGCGTTCCTCACGCTCCCACGTGAATTCTGGGCCATGACGTGCATTCCAACAAACCTTGACGAGTTTGACACTACTCCGTCGCATCTTGTTAACCTTCCAATCAGTAACCTCAACAGGTTCTTCAGTAAAGTGGAGTGTGTCGTCAATATGAACTTCGTCGGCAGGAATGATCACTCTTTCTTGAGTTGGACTCTTTTTCAGATTTGATACATGGAATGTATCATGAACGCCATTTAGTTCAGCAGGTAAATCCATCTTGTATGCTACAAGTCCAATCCTTTTCAGGATTTTGAATGGACCAATGTATCTGGGGTTCAACTTCCCACGCTTCCCAAAGCGTGCCACACCCTTCCAGGGTGAAACCTTCAACAAAATCATGTCTCCCACCTCAAATTCCAGAGGTTTCCTTCTTTGGTCCACATAACTCTTTTGACGATCACGAGCCGCTTTAATGCGCTCTCGGATCTGAGCAATCTTGTCTGTTGTCTCTTGAACCAATTCCGGCCCAACAAGCTGTCTATCACCTGCGTCTGCCCAACAAATCGGTGATCGACACTTGCGTCCATAGAGAGCTTCGAACGGTGCGGCTTGGATGCTTGCATGACAACTGTTATTGTATGAAAATTCAACCAATGGTAGGTGAGTGTCCCAACTTCCACCTAAATCCATTACGCAAGCTCGCAACATGTCTTCCAAAGTTTGAATTGTTCGTTCGCTCTGTCCGTCTGTTTGCGGGTGAAATGCAGTACTCAGGTTCAACTGAGAACCAAAGGCTTCTTGAAAGGATTGCCAAATCCTTTATACGAATCTGTCATCTCTATCAGAGATAATTGAGAGAGGCACTCCATGTCGTGCAACAATCTCTCTTAGGTATAGCTCAGCTAGCTTGCTCGTGTTGTCTTTCTCCTTGATTGCCAAAAAGTGTGCAGATTTCATTAAACGGTCTACAATTACCCAAATCGTATCATGGCCCTTAGGCGTCCTTGGAAATTTCGTTATGAAGTCCATAGAAATCTGTTCCCATTTCCATTGGGGTATTTCAGGTTGTTGCAGAAGACCTGAAGGTTTCTGGTATTCGACCTTTACCTTGGCGCAAGTTAAACATTTGCCAACATATACCGCAATATCGCCTTTCATCCTCGGCCACCAATAAAAATCCTTTAGATCTTGGTACATTTTATCCGATCCAGGATGGATCGAGTACCGAGATTTATGAGCCTCATCAAAAATAACATTTCTCAAACCACCAAACAAGGGAACCCAAATTCGTTTCATGAAGCACAACGTTCCTTCCCCGTTTGGTACCAGCTGCTTCTCCATCCCACGGAGATATTCATTCTCAATATTCCTTTCTTTGAGAGCTTCTCTTTGCACGGCACGAATGCGCAATGAGAGGTCCGTTTGTATGATCATTTCCAAAGCCCTAACCCTTATGGGCTTAATCCTTTCTTTCCGACTCAGGGCATCGGCGACCACATTTGCCTTCCCTGGGTGATACTTAATCTCACAATAATAATCATTCAATAGCTCTACCCAATGTCTCTGTCTCATGTTAAGCTCTTTCTGATCGAAGATATGTTCCAGGCTCTTGTGATCAGTATAGATTGTACATCGCGTGCCATATAAGTAGTGTCGCCAGATTTTCAATGCAAATACCACCGCGCCTAATTCCAAATCATGCGTGGTATAATTTTTCTCGTGAACTTTCAGCTGACGAGATGCGTATGCTATAAACTTCTGACACTGCATCAGCACGCAGCCTAAACCTTGACGCGAGGCGTCGCAATATACCACGAAGTCGTCCGTGACTTCGGGTAGAGATAAAATTGGTACGTCACAAAGCTTGTTCTTTAACAACTGAAATGCTTCTTCTTGCTTGTCTCCCCATTCATACTTTTTGTCTTTTTGCGTGAGGGAGGTCAAAGGTTGAGCGATTTTCAAGAAATCCTCAATGAATTTGCGGTAATAACCAGCCAAACCTAGAAATTGTCGAATCTCGGTTGGCGTCTTCGGAGTCTCCCAGTTCTTGATCGCCTCGATCTTTGTGTGATCCACATGAATTCCATTTCCATTAACCACGTGACCAAGAAACTGAACTTCACGTAACCAGAACTCGCACTTCGAGAATTTCGCGTACAACTTCTCCTTCTTAAGCAACTCTAGAATAGCCCTTAGATGTTGCTCATGTTCTTCTTTCGACTTTGAGTAGATCAAAATGTCATCAATAAACACAATCACAAACTTATCGAGGTAGGGCTTGCAGACTCTGTTCATCAAGTCCATGAATACAGCTGGCGCGTTTGTCAACCCGAACGGCATAACCAGGAACTCGTAGTGTCCATAGCGAGTCCTAAAGGCCGTTTTTGGAATATTTTCCTCTTGAATTCTCAACTGATGATAACCTGATCGTAGATCGATCTTTGAGTAAAAACTTGAACCTTATAGTTGATCGAACAGGTCATCAATCCTTGGCAAAGGATATATATTCTTGATAGTCAACTTGTTCAGCTCGCGGTAGTCGATACACATGCGGAAACTACCATCTTTCTTTTTAACGAACAAAACTGGAGCTCCCCAAGGCGAGAAGCTTGGTCTGATAAATCCCTTGTCTAATAGCTCCTGGAGTTGTGTTGACAGCTCTTGCATCTCGGAAGGCGCAAGTCGATAGGGTGCCTTAGCTACAGGCGCGGCGCCTGGAACTAAGTCAATATGAAACTCGAATTGTCTTTGTGGCGGCAATCCTGGCAAGTCTTCTGGAAAGACTTCAGGATACTCCTTTACGACTAGAATATCTTCTAGTGTCGGCTCAGCGGCTTCTTTATCAATGATGTGTGCCAAGAAGGCAACACATCCCTTCTTCAAACATTTTCGAGCTTTCAAACAGCTAATGATCCTTAAGGGTGTATCACGCTTCTCTCCGTGAACCACGATCGTTTCTCCATCTGCCATTGGAATGCGAATGGTCTTCTCTTGACATACAATTTCTGCTCTCTTGCTTGACAACCAATCCATCCCTACTACCACGTCGAAGCTTCCCAACTTGACTGGCAGTAGATCCAGTGTAAACTCGTGTTCTCCCAGTTCTATCACGCATCCTCTGATGACTTCATTTGTTTCAATTAGCTTCCCATTAGCCAGTTCAATTGAGTACGGAATGTCTAACTTACTAGCAGTTAACCCAAGCATTTTCTTAAATTCTAGCGATACGAAACTATAATCGGCACCAGTGTCAAATAGTACAGATGCAAAGCGTTGATTTATAGAGAACGTACCAGTGACAACATTAGGATCCTGGCGAGCTTCCCTCGCACCAATGTTGAATACCCTTCCACGAGCTTGATTGAGTTTTGGGCATTCACGCTTGAAGTGCCCGATGTCTCCACAGTTAAAACATCCCGGTCCTCGACCGTTACCATTTCCAATCCCCTGATTGTTATTGCGGTTTCCAGCTTGGTTCCCAAAATTACCACGGTTCCCATTACCTCCATTATTTCCTTGCGGACTGTTCCCATTCCCATTACCAAAACCTCGTTGACCATTGTTACCACAACCAGCACCAGTACCAGCCCAGCATGTATTCTTCAAATGGCCCTCCTTCCCGCAAGACTCACATTTCCTCATTCTGCACTGGCCGGAATGATAGTACTGGCATACATCACATTTGGGCAGAGCGCCCATGTAACCCTTTCCTTTGACCTCAGCACCGGTCTTGACTTCAGCTGGCGGGTTTGTATCTCTCTTCTTGTGGGCGCTGCTGGTACCCTTTTTAAAGTTGGAGAACTTCCTTTTGTTCTCTCCTGAGGATTCCACATGAGTTTCTTTCTTTTTTGGGTCGGAATTCGAAAACTTGTTTAGCCTGATCGCCTCTTCAGTTAAAGCCACGCTTAGATCAATTGCCTCAGTAATTGTGGCAGGCTTCTATGTTGTCACCATGCTCATAATCTGAGGTGCCAACCCCCAGATAAAACGTTCAACACGCTTGAACTCTGGACTAACCATGTAGGGTACCACATGAGATAAATCATGGAATCTCTGTACATATTCAGCAATTTTTGGGCCGTCCATTTTGAGATTCCAAAATTCAGTTTCCAGCTTCTGTATTTCGGCCCGTGAACAGTATTTCTTCCGCATGAGCTCTTTCAGCTCAGTCCATGTCAATGCATACGCCGCCGCCTCCCCCAGGGTTTGTACTTGAAGATTCCACCAGGATAAAGCACCATCAAGAAAAAGCTCTGAGATGTAAGTAACTTGTTGTTCAGGAGCACACTTGCTCATCCTCAAAACAGAATCCGTCTTTTCTGTCCATCTGACGAAAGCAACAGCACCCCCAGTGCCGTCGAAATTTAAGGGCTTACAATCCAGAAATTGTTTGTAGGTACAGCCTGTACAGGCAATACGTTTACAAAAAGCATTAGCGGACGTACAAGGAATATCCAAATGTAATGTAATGTGTCTCAAGCTACTTGAACATTACCATTGGGTGGGTTGTTGTTTCTTGAGGTGCCTCCGCTAGTCTCAGCGCGCGAGGCCTCATAATCCGCTATTGCTTGGGAGATCCTTGCTTGCAATTCGGCCTCAGTAGTAGGTAAACGATTTTCCCTTCGTGGTGGCATCTTCTATAAGAAGATTGTATAGGTCAGGCCATAATAAGTATAGTAAGTACGTAACATGCGCATGTAATAACATTCCTTAACACACATAACATCCCATGTCATAACACAAAACAAATAATCCAACAACGCATGTAATGAGAATGATGCGATTGAGCTATCATATAACAAGACCACGAGTAGAGTTTACAGGTTTCACAAATGTATCGTACATCAAAAGAGACTAAGGGTCACATCACCCTCGTCTGAATCGTCTAACAATATACATCAACCAAAAGTCAAATGTCAAAAGTCATAAGTCATCATGTGGTCTTCAAAATGTTGTGCAGACAGGCTCAATAGCTGCATCCTCATCAAAATATGCTATCTGCAACAAACCAAAAACCTTAAGCTGATGGGGGAGGAGGAGGAGGTGGAGGAATGAAAAGCAAACGGCGCAGATGCACCAAATCCTCCTCGAGTGCATGTATAAAACGCAACAAACAAGCGATCTGCTGCTCCATCGTCAAAAATCGAATGTGGAAATCCGGATAAGGAAATAGTGGAGCAGGTGGAAAAGCAGACTGTGATGGATCAGCGAAAGATGGAGGGACTCTCCGACTCAACATATCCTGCTGTAACTGCAAGGATAAAAGTATATCATCCGTCGTATACCCAACATGAAAGGGATGGTATGGATCTGACAAAGGCATGACGTTGGCGAAGACCACATAAATGGCTCGCCTGTGGGTGCAGAGGAAAAAGCAGTGTGTGCAGCAGGTGCAAATGGGGGCATAAACGGAAAGGCTGCTGTCATAGGTGGTATGTGATCGTGTTGCTGAGTAGAAGGTCCTTCCCCTGGACGGGGAGGAGGAATGTCCTGGAGAAAAGTGACGGGTAAATCCATGCGGTGAACGTCTGACACGTGCGGATAAAACTGTGGGACATCAACGGGTACCTGGATAGGTGCAAAAGGGGGAGTGACTGGTCGAACAAAAGGAGGATAATTGTCCTCATCCTCAATCCACCCATTACAGGTGTGAGCATATCTAGGACCAACGTGGGTAGCAAAAGGTGCACGGTCAACAAACACCGGGGCCGGGTCGGGCAGTGGTGCAACAACAACAGGAACATCAACAACTGGTGGTGCAATAACTGGTGCATCAACAACGGGTGGTGCAACGACTGGTACATCAACAGGGATAGGGTCATGCACAGGTAAAGGGTCGTGAGCAAAAACAGGCTCTGGTGCTAACTCAGGCTCTGGGTCGGCGGGAGCAGGCTCATGATCAGCGGGTATATCGAAGTGCTGATCATCAGGGATAGCAGGTGCCTCAACAGGCTGCTCCTCAGGGATAAACTCCATCTCATGGTCTGAATTGAAATCGTGTGGGAAGTCAGGAACGAATCCAAAACCCAGCTGAGGAACGGGCGCTGTAGACATCGCCATGTCGGAATCAGTGTCAGTGGGGTAATGCTGCTAGCCCCGTGCATGTAACGTGGCAGAAGATACGGACTCAAACGAGTCGGGACCAGACGGGTCAGATAAAACCTCCACAACAGGAGCCTCGACAGGAAAAACAATGGCATCAACAACTGGAACCTCATCAACAGGAATAGCAACATCATCATCAATCGGAGCCCCGCCATCCTGGTCATCCTCAGGGGGACCCTCGATGAACAGATCGATGTCGTCGTCCGACATATCATCGAGAGGCAAATCCTCCAAGGGAAATGCAGCGAGTGGAATAGGTGCAGGGATCTGGGCAAGAGGTAGATCCCCATCGAGAAAACATCAGCTAAAGGTAAATCATCTCCGAACTCCAGTAAGGCGAAGGGCTGGAAGTCATCGTCATCATTACTCGTAGTATCTGAAGTGTAAACCTCGCCCTCTGGAAGAATCTTGTCGTCTGATACTATAGCTATCGGGTCTAGGGTGTCTGACACTCCACTCTCGGAGGATGATGACATGGTGTCTGTGACAAAACAACCACACATATGCACATATGTCAATAAGCATCAAATAAGCATGTAAGTCGCAACAATGTAAGCAAGTAATCATCCTAGTCTTCCCAAGACTATCCTACCCAGCCTCTCAGACTGAATTCCCTAGTCTCTCAGCCTAACTCCCTGGTCTCTAAGACCAAATTTCCCCAGTCTCTAAGACTGACTCCCTGGTCCCTAAGACCAAATTTTCCCAAGTCTCTAAGACTCAATTTCCCCAGTCTCTAAGACTGATCCTCCCTCAGTCTCTAAGACTGATCCTCCCTCAGTCTCTAAGACTGATCCTTCCTCAGTCTCTAAGACTGATCCTCCCTTAGTCTCTAAGACTGAATTATAAATATAAGTTTTGAAATGTGCATCTGTGCCTTTTGTTTGTAAAAATATTTGTTCCCTGGATCTGGACGTTTAGTGTATTCAATTTAAAAATGTTTGAAAACATTTTCGTGAGAGCCCTGATGATCGTAGTCTAGACTCGAGAAAGAATCCTAGTTCGCTATGATCGAGGCTCTGATACCAAGCTGTCAAACCCTGGCTTTTGCGGAAGCATGGTTTATTTGGTGTGACTTCTTAATACCATAGCAACAATCATAACAATGCTATATGATAAAAACACGAGATGTTTATCCATTAATAAAGTTTAGAAACTACCACAATACCATTGTTTGAAAACATCAATACCGAACTAAGTTACAACCCATGACTTGTTTAACGGAGTTCACAAAGACTCAACAAAAGTACTTAAATAAAAACCTGAGTTTAGAATCATGTATCCCGCCCAAGGAATGGAATACACCCTCTAAACTCAACAACCCTGGATAACATCCTTTATTTAAACGCAGCTTGACGACACATGCATACCCTTCCAGATCCACTAGTTTCCTGAAATACATGTAGTTTAAAAAATATCAACAAAAAGTTGAGCGAGTTCATGTGTATGTCTGTGTGTATAAACCTTTAAAGTATGTCTGTATGTATGAAAGTCCCTGGTATGTAGCAATAAGGAAAAAGAGATCACCAATGGGTTGCAAAGCCACTGGTATGTGTGAAACGGTGCAGGAAGTACTCAAACCTAGCAAACTTGTCTCCGGGAATAAGACATAGTCACCACATGGGCCACCCTGGTCCGCATGGGTGTGGGCTCGCTACACCCAAATAGATCTATCACTCATGTCCCTCGGTCCTACAACGAGGATTAATGGCCTTAAGTGTTGTACCCACCTTTCACATGATCTAAGTAGTAAACCCTCCTTAAGCTAACCATACCATGTATAAAATGTCTGTAATAATTGTAACATGTATTTCACCCCCGAAGTATAAAACTGAAAACACTTAAAAGAAAAGGGGGACATGAACTCACTGTAGTGCGTCTTCAGTGTCGTCAACTCAAATCTCCGCAGCTAATCACGACTACCTACAGTGTACTAACGTCTATTAGACGAACGGGTCGTGCCTTGGCTTAGAGTTTAATGTTTTTGAGTTGTGTTTCTTATGTCTCCGAATATTATTCCAAGTTATAATTATTTGTTAAAATAATAAATATTTTAACTTTAAATTATATTTTCTTTTGGAATAACTGATCAAACGATATTTCGCATTAATACTTCTCAAGTATTTTAGCTTCGTATTTCCTTCCCAAGGATGGGGGTATATATACATGTATTTTGTAGCTCCGAAATATTATATTTTTAAGTCCCACTTAGAAAATATATATAACTTATTCGCCAAAAATAATGTATTCCAAAATATATATATTTTTTCCAAAAATAATATATTTTCACTTCTTTAGTTTCCAAAATAATATTTACCAAAAATATATGTGTAAGAGTATTTTTTGGAATATTTTATAAGTTTCGTTTTTGCGTTCGGTTTCACAATATCAAGCGTGTAACTTAAATATTTATTCCTTGTGATTTTTTGGTATTATTTTGGAGTTGTAATTTTCCATGGTATTGTTAAGTTATATTATTTTACCCTAAAATAATATAACTATTCCACAAATCATACAAGTATTCACACAAGTGTTTTAATATAAAATATATATTCTAAATATATATTTACTCATTTTATTTACAAAAACCAACCTCCGATACTTTGTATTTCTGTAACAAAACCTATGGCGAAGTTTATTTTGAAAAGCAAAGTTAATAATATACTTGTAAACACTTGTTAGAAAATATTTTCTAAGTGTTGGAATTTTTAGAAAATTTCGCCATAGTTTCCTTTGTAAATGGGGGTGTCCATGCTAATAAGCATATCATTTTCTTTTCCAAAAATCATTCAAACTATCAACAAACAAACTCTAAACAATATTACGCTTACCAAGTGCAAAACAATGCACCTTACATAATAACATGAACTTGAGTTTTCGTAAAAACGCCTAGTAACTTGGTAAAGTGCTTAGTGGGTTTAGTTACCCTCCAAAGTGTGCTTATTTTTGTTAAAATCTCATTCTCGGGATTTTTAGATGTTCACAACTTGAGAACATATTTTACAAGAATATTTATTTGCAACATTTTCATGCTTCACTAGCTTTCCTACACTTAATTTGTTTCCAAAAATAGTGTAAGTATATATAAGAATCATGATCTTTCAAAAACCGTCTTTTAAGCTTGGTTTGTTTAGAAAAATCATTCACAAGTCTTGGGTTTACAAGTTTACTAGTCCACTAGGTTTATTACTTTGTAAGAAAAATCATTTTTACTTTCAAGTTCATGTTAGTCTAGAAGATGATTATTTCATGAAAGCACATAATCATCTCTAACTTGTTAAACCATGTTTTTAATCATACTTTAACAAGTTCCCTATGATGATCAATCATCATATTACTAGTAATCATCAAGCAAACATCATACATTCACTAAACAACATCATACTAGCATTATTTCATCATGTTTCATCTTATTTAAGCTTATGTTTCATGATTCAAAATTCAAGTCTTTTAGTGTTCATAAGATTTCATCATAATATATCTATTATCCACCAACAATATGAAGTAAACAAGAGTGTAAAGAAGTCTTACAACTAGCTTAAAGCTAGGGAAGATCTATGGAGAAAATGAGTGGATAAAAGCTTGTGGTAGAGGTCCTTCAAGATCCGTGAGTTCCACACTTCGTTAATCACCTTCTAGTTCCTTGTATTACACTTGAAATGGATGAACTTGCAACAAAAATATGGTGGTGTGTGGGAGTATGTTCGGCCGTGAGCTTAGTGGGGAGGGAGGAAGAGAATTTTTGTGGTGATTAAAGTGAAGAAGATAAGTGATATTTATTAAACTAATACTAATCCTCAATGGATAATGTGTCACCAAGAGTACAAGCAAATCAATTACAATTCGAAGGAAAGATTTAACGGATATTATGGAAGATTTGGAATAATCTTTGGGTGGGGTCTACATGGGGACGGTCACAAAGGGGGGAAAGGGGTTAAATTGAAATTTGATGGTAACTAAATTAATTAGTGGAAGGTTATGTGGTAAAAGTATAGTGTTTAATGTGTTACATGTATTATGTAGTGTGTTTAAGTGTTCGGGAACCAATACTAGCTTAGAAAAAGTGAAACGATGTTTTTAACAATATTTTGTGTTCCGTGTAATGTCCGGTTATCCGGTTAGATACCGTTCCATTAAAGTGCTATGTTATACCGTATAGTGTACTTTATGTAACTTTTTGTGACACTTTTAATTCCCGACACTTAGGAAAGCATACAGGACCATTTTGCCATATTTTTGCACATTACTAGCATGTTAAAATGCTGAATTTTGTTGTTAAATGCAGAATTCTGCACTTAGAGTGGGTTTTAGGCACTTTCCGGCACTTAAACTATCACCTAGTGACGCAGTTTTATGGTCCTCACTTCCCTACACTCCATACTAGTGTAGTACCTTGTCTCTGGCTCAAACTGGGCCTCAAAACATTGTCTGTCTATGTACTGGAACTGTCAGTATATTTCTGAGTTATCCGCTAACTGTGCTAACTGTGCTTTGTGCATCAAGTATGTCATTAAAGTTTGTATGTAATAAATGGTGTGACAGTATGAAATGTGATGCACATGTATGTATGATACAGAAATCATAAAGCAGTTTATATCATCAGTTGTAATCAAGCACAGTCATTAAGCACAAATTAATATTAATTAGTTGTACGGATACCTGTAATTATGAGGGTCGTCACACTTTGCTCAGCACAAATTCCCTACAGTTGCCGTATAATGAAACCCACATTCGTTCCATGAGGTAGCGAGTGTCGTTCGACCTACCCCGCATGGGTTCAACTTGAAAATCCTCTTCCTTCAGTTCTCCAGTTTGAACAGAGCGAGTCTGATCGGGTAAGTTAAAGTCGATAGAGAGCTGCATAGCTCGTGCACGTTCAGGTTTCACAGTCGCACTCATTCCAAAGTTCCATCCAGCGGTGTCATCACATGTTTAGCTCTTTTGAAACAAGGGTACACGGGAGACCCTTGTGATCGGTCTAAGTGGTGCATTTGGTACCGTCCAAGTAACGCCTCCAATTTAAATCCAAAGACTATGGCTTCTACCGCAGGTCGTGACTCGTGCAGTTCTTCTTGTAAGTCCACCACGTGGGCCATCTCCTCCTCGTGTTGCATCGACGTGTAACTGGGACTCTGATTCGAACCATCATAGTATACCACTAGATCACCCGTACCCTCTGTAAAGATAATACTCAGTGCATTGTAGAGTTGAGTTTCAAAAGTTGAAAAGACGTTTTTCCTGTTTTGTCTCCCACGGATACATAGCACACTGCTGTGTTAAAGAGGTTAGGGCTGCGCAATCTTTGAAAATCCCACGATGAATCTACGATAGTATCTTGCGAAACTAAGGAGTTGCCATATCCCCAAAAGGGATCTTTGGTGTCGATCAGTTTCTAACAGGATGGATATTAGCAAGATCTACGTGTATCCCCACTTCGTTGGCTACATGACCAAGAAAAATATGTACCTCTCTAATCCAGAAGTTACACTTAACGAGACTTCGCATGTAGTGGCTCCTCCCTCAGGAGCTCTAAGATAGGATACAAATGTTGCCCATGGTGTTCCTTTCTCCTGGAAATGATTCAAAACGTCCCCAATAAACACGGTCGATTCAGGTGATCCATCAAGCTGATGGTGTGTTGATTAACCCAAAAGTCATGGAATGCAAAGTCACAATGGCCGTACTGCGTTCTATATGCCGTTCTGGAAGCATTCTCCCCTTGGACTTCCTTCTGATTAATCATTTGTTTGTATCTCTCACTAGAAAGTAGTTTAGCTAGAATTAGACGATTTTAAGCAAGTTTGTCTTTTAAAAAAAAATCTACTATTCTTATGGCTCTGTTCCCCTGATTTTCTGAATTAATGTTTCTAATGGTTTGGCCCAAGCTTATATTAGGAAGAAGTTTAGCCGATTCCAAACTAATGATTATGCTTATTTAAATGGTTTGTTTCTTAGAATTTAAATTAATGCTTGTGCTCCTTTAGATGTTTTGTTACATGGTATTTAACCTACTAATGATTTTGTTTCTTTTAATTGGTTATGTCTCTTAGCATTTAAAATAATGTTTGTGCTTCGTTAGATGTTTTGCTTCATTGTATTTAAACTAATGATTCTGTTCATGCGACATGTATGGTCTAAGTTATTTTATGTTGGTATTGTAGCTTTATATGGTTTAAGTATCATTTTCTACACTTTTATTTGCATTAATATGGATTTTTAATGTTAATTTCGTATATACTATATGCCAGTTTAACTAATGACAATACAGAGCTGAGCGCCAGCTCATTTAGGGTCTTCTGAAAAGGAGCTCGACCCTGCATTTGAAGATGAATAGGATAAATGAGTGGTCACGATGAAGGAAACATTGATAGACTAGTTGATGATAGACTACCGTCGGCATAAAAAAATAACAACAAAACATCATCCTTCAGTAAATTTTCTAGGTTCTTACTATATATTAACACATCTTTAAGTAAATTTTCTAGGTTCTTACTATATATTAGTGGTTGAGATGGTGAAATCATGTTATTGGAACTTTATTAACATTGAACCAGTTTAGCAAAATTGAGTGTTGTGACAGAGATGTTGGGAATGCAAGAACTAAAGTGGACTTAGGCGGATATATCACAAATACTTTAGCAAATGTGCGCCATTCTTTGAAAGGAACTGAGTCAGAACTTGTTTCTAATCCACTTTGACTTGCATTTGAAAAACAAAAATCCTAAAGGTCAATGAACTTTCATTGGATTTTATACATGTATACCATTTTTATGTTTAATTATTATAGATCTACTATTGATTATATGTTTTGCTTAACAATGTTGTTTCAAAATTAATTTTTCTTATTTCATGTCAACATTTTGTTGCAGATCCTTATCTAAAGGGTGTCCGGTATGGAAAAAAGTAGAAATGTTAATATTCCACTATTCGCAGGCATATTGAACATGGTTGTTGATTGCTAACTTGACATGTTACAGGTACATTCTTTAAAATATGTTTTCCTTTTTTCATTGTTCTTTTGATTTATTTGAAAGTTTCTCCTAACTCAAACTTGTATAGCAGGGTTGGAACATGAGAAGGAAATTTAAAATGCTCTGCAGGAATTGAAAAGGCGGATAAAGAAAGGAAAAACAAAGAAATGAGTTGTACTTAGAGAGAAGTAATGAGTTTTTATTGTAAAGACTTTAATTTGAATATCTATTACATTTGAGTAATATGTATATTTGTTGTTTTATTTGTTGGATAAGGATATTTTTATCTTTTATGTGATTCTGATATTGTGTGAATTTGTAATATTTAATGAATTGTGGATAGAAGTTTAAATATTTAACATTATATAAATTCTATTTTTAAACATATAAATATATATCCAGGACTAAATAACATAGTATTTAAGATTACTTTTTAGTCTCTAATATAAACACATCATGGACTGAAAAGACGTGATATTAGAGACTAATTCCCAGTCTCTAAAGCATCTTATTAGGGACTGAATTGACGTGAAATCACAAACTTAACAAACATATTAGAGACAAAATAGAAAGTTTAAAGCACTGATTTTTAGTCCCTAAAAATATGTGATGGGGACTGAAATATCATAGTATCATAGACTGATTTTCAGTCACAAAAAAGATGTATCGGAGACTGAAATGTTGTGGTATCAAGGCACATATTTAAGACTGAATTTATATGTATTGGAGACTAAATGTTAGTTCCAGTTGGTGCTATGCAATGGGGACTGAATTTTAGTAACTAAAACCACTATTTAGGACTAGGTATCCGTAACTGGTTGGGGACTGACGAAATCAGTCCCCAATAACCATTAGGTACTGATTGGGGTGTATCAGAGGCTGATTTGTCAGTCCTAAATGCCCTTCTTTTTTGTAGTGTAGGTCGTTGATGCGAACGGGGGTGACAGTCGATAATAGCCACTTTGCGGTAATTTGTACATGTACAAAAGGACTCGTCCTTCGTTTCCGAAATAGAGCGTGTTTCCCCAAAACGAGGAGCTAAATCTATTAAAACCCCCTTCCTGTAGTTTCCTGAAGTTGATTGGACAGTTCTTGCAACCTTCCAGGCGCCAGATGGTTTGGAGTACGAGTAATCAAGGCTGCCTCTGGTCGTAAAATCAAACTGAGATTCTACCTAATCAGCCGTGGAAGTAAACCTGAAAGTTCCTTGTGTAGCACACTGAGAAGAATCATGAACAATTGATGGATCCTCGATCCTCTTCTCCTTAGTTTTAACATCAGTAACGGTTGCTAACGTAGCGGGGCAATCCCTCCGTAGACACTTCTGGTCTTCATAGCTGAAATGGCGCTAACCCTTGCGCCACTCTAATATTTTAGAACAGTTAACGATTTTTCACCAGGAAGAAGGACATGCAAAATTTTCTTCTCACAGGGTATATCTGCGCGATATCTGGATAACCAATCCACACTAACTACTGCATCGTATCTACCCAGGATAGCAGGAGGAAGGTCGATGTCGTACACTTGTCCCACAAGGTCGAACTTGCATCCCAACGAACATACGAGGCTCTAATTGACTGGCCATCAGCCAATTCCATAACAAGTTCGGTTTCAAGAAGCGCCGGGGTTACACAGGTCAGAGACGAAGCTACTACTCACCAATCACGTGTAGGCCACTAGGTTGCTATATACCTGGCGTTGCCCACGCCAAGCCTAAATGTCCTTCCACGAACATCATTTCCAGTGTTGCTGGTTTCGTTACAAGGATTTCCAGTACTGTCGTCCTCCCCTTGGTTGTTGTCGTCTTGAATTATCAACGGCCAATCCATGCCGTAGTCACCTTCATTTCCTTACTATAGGCTACGATTACAAGTACCTTGATGTCGCCGTGACTGTTGCCTCTAATGTCGTTGCTTGGAATGGAGCCCTACGATCTTCACTAACAGGGTCCATCTTTCCACATTTCATGCCACGTCCTAAGGCACTACTCATTGTGCTGGCAGTTACACATTCCATACTATCACCAGTTGTCATCACCTATGCCCCGATTGATTCGTAAGAGTTGTCTCCCACAAGTCACTGACTAGTGTTAAGGATTCGATTGAAGCCAATTCGCTGGTGTTCATTGCTGGTAATCAGGGTCGTTCTAATACTGAGGTTGGTAGGGCACTACACTCATCCTCTTGTTCATCGTTCTTGCAAGTTGACTGTGTAATACACGATATGTTTCCAGAGTGTTGCAGGAGTGGTCGCACTCCGGGGTCTAAGACGTCGGTACATTGAGTTCCAACCAATGAAAAGTAGTGAAAAGGTATCGTCCAATCATTCGACGCTGCAACATCCAACTCAGGGATGTTCGTACAAGCACCTAACATTCTACACAGTTCGCTAGGCGTGCAGATGGGCGTTTAGGTAATACTCGATAGCATCGAGATTCGTAAGGATTCAGAGTGGAGTGAAAGATCATGTTCAAGTAAGAGATAATCACTGCTATGACTCTTATAGACTGTTGTGTTTCACATCGATCAAATAACAGAACGGAACCCCTTTTTCACTTGTTAAGCCTCACTGGGACTCGCATGCACCCCACATTATTATTATGTGTGCACCCACAATAATATTGTGATTTGCATGCTCATCTCAGTTCCTCCTAACTCATGTCAAATGGTTCTTCAAACTCAAATGTCAAACGGAGGTTGTCAAGGTAATAAAATCGCAGGAATCCAAATACTATGGCATACTAACATTGCACCATGATATTGTCCGCTTTGGCAGCCAGCACGCTCCCAGCGTCTGCCCCTCACGGTTTTCAAAACGAGTCATAATGTAAGCAAGTAATTCGTGCAATCATGCTATAGTGATGAGTGTGTGTTCGTATGTTGTGTCATAAGCAATTGTGTACTAATCATGTAATGTATGCAACAAGTGAGAAAGACGAACCTTGCAATCTGGAGCTGAGTGTCATGGTCGTATTCACGTATTCAGAACTTGTTCGGTTATAGTCTGGTTTTATAAAAAACGTTTTTAAAACCAAGTTCACTATAACCAGTGGCTCTGATACCAAACTGTCACACCCCCAAAATACCACTCGCGGGAAACTCCGCGAGGCGTGTGACGTACCAGAATCTAGCCACCAATCACATTGAACTCATAATATTAATTCAATAAAACTTTCATTTATTAGAAGATTTGTTACAAAGCATTATTTACATTTCAGCGGAAGCATACAACATTAATTAAAAGTTTCATAACCCAAGTGTGTAAAATCCTTTAAACGTGTCTCATGATTCCATGCAAGTTGACCGATGACCACTCCAGCTTCCCAGATAGCAAGTTCCACATCTACATGTACCTATAACTTGCGAGCATGCACACACGTGTATCAGACAATGCTGGTGAGTTCATAGTTTTACAAAAACGTTGGTTACCAAGTGTTTAGTTCCGTTTATTGATTACAATTCCGAAAGTAATGTTGATAATATCTCGATACTGAACAAGACGGCTCCTGATGTAAGTTTTGCCCGTTCCCCAGCACTCCTATCACAACACTGGGCATGACTGGGTCATTAGTTCACACCCGTCCTCTCTGGTACGGGGTGAGGGTGCCAAACCTAAGTAGCGCTACCAACTAATACCCATTACCTCCCCGGTAACACAAAAGATGGGACTTAAGAATGATAGGGTGAGATTATTATCCAACATCCCAGTTTTACCCAAAAGATTTATCCCTCCCCGGGATACCCACTGACTGTCCCAACCACCGGGACGCATGCTCAAGAGAGATGAACTCTCCTTAGATTGCTCGGTATGTTACGTTACATTACCCGTTCAAATTTGGTCAACCAAACCCTACCGTGGTTACCAAAAACAATCAGTTTATATGCACATAAATCATGTATTCCACGTTCATATTACACAAGTAGTGTATACATAAAACACACATCACATAATACTAATCATAACAGTTTATCATGCACATAACCGTTCATGGTCATCATTTCGTAGGTATTCAGGTTAGATGCAAATTCACATTACTAGATCATGCTTTTATAGAACACAAAGCAGTTCATTAAATACTCACAAGGATGTGCGGCCCAGTCATAGTTGCGCGATTCAGATTTCACAGGTATGGGCTTATGAGCCCAGTCGTATGATGTGCGACCCACTCAAAGGAAGGCCCACCTCGAGTGTGCGACCGACAACCGCATGGCCCAATGCACTATTCAGCCCAAAAATGATAAGAGTGTGCGATCAGTTCAGGGCCCATTATGTTGTGCGATCCATACATGGTTCTCGGCCCAATTATGTTGTGCGATTGGTCCAGAATTGTGCGACTCATGTGTGATATGCTCAACTAGTGTACGGTACAAATTTCATGTGCAATTCAAGTGGGTGCTATGGAGAAATGTGCCATTTACATGATCTGGTCCATGTGTAGCGCATGTGTGAAGTTTACCTAGTCATCTTGTTGTCACTTAGAATTGTTTTAAATGTGGCCGACAATATTAATGCTTTTCAAATTCTTATTGGGCCGTTAGTAATGGAACAAATCATGATTGGGCCAACAAATCTTTGAATGCATGTGATGACAAACAATTGAAGGATTCAAAGTTCATCGATATTCAATTTCAAAAAAAATGGCCGACAACTGTTTCAAGCATTCAAAAGATTATTATTGGACCGATTTGTTTGGTGGGCCGATAAACTATCACGTGATGGCCTGTCAACCTATTAAACCTCACAATCAATTAAACCCTTTAGCAATTTATGAAATCATGGTGCAACCTCATATCACAATCATTACTTACAATCATCATGCTTTTTTTTTAGTGACAACAGATTTATCTAGCAAAAACCCTAGGCTATAATTAAAACCATGCTTATTCATA
The DNA here is from genome assembly GCA_030545235.1 of Helianthus tuberosus. Classification (NCBI taxonomy): domain Eukaryota; kingdom Viridiplantae; phylum Streptophyta; class Magnoliopsida; order Asterales; family Asteraceae; genus Helianthus; species Helianthus tuberosus. The sequence continues at coordinate 29,308,514 of CM060392.1, forward strand.
CAATCATTAATATTATGTCATTCTAGTTAATTAACAACATTCAGCCGAGTATATTAATATCAAATCGGAGCATAAGTTCATGTACACATCAACACCAAACAACCTAGCTACCTACTAACCTGAACCCTAGTTATACACTAGCATTAAATCATCATACTACTTCTTGACCAGATCTATCGGTTAGTTATCATAAGGTGTTCATAAATCTTCTACTATTGTGCATATCATATTTATCCACCAGCAGGTAATAGTACTTCATCACACAACTTATTATAGCAACATATCACCAAGTACAATAAGGTGTTAAATCAAATAATAGCATTCATGTACTAACCGACACAAGATGAAGCTGAGGAGAATTTTCGAGAAAGAGTGGGGCCTGCCGTCGACTTCCAAGAACGATGAGGGGGGCTAGGGTTTGAAATTTGTTATGCAACACAATCTATAAACTTACGTATACATAAAGAAAGGAGGGGGTGGGCCAAGTTGGTTTGGTGATGGTGGCGGCCCAATAATACTAGCGACTGGCCGAGATGGTTTTAAAAAAGATTGCAGCCCAATTCTAAATACTTGACACAATAAAACCCAATACACATTTAATCCCACCCAATAACATTTACGTTTAACAAGTTTGTTAAAGTTACAAGCGTTTAACAGATTCATTAAAGCAAAGAACTTGTAAAGAGAAATAATGGGGAATCGGAATCGCAAGACTGAAAGACACTACACTCGAAAGTTCGGGTTGTCATAGGGATTCTATTTTGCAATGCTCTCCAAAAGAATATGCCGCATTTAGACGGAACCCATGAAACTCACCCCATGATATAATCAAAAGTTGCAGCATTTTCTTCAACAAGTATCTTTCTTATCGACGCCGTAGAGAAACCACCATCCTTGTCCCCATTCCAACTCTATTTGTGAGATTGGTCCGATAAACGAACCTCCCTCAGCAAATTTTCCAAATCACCTAGTTCAGGCCGATCTCTATCAGTGAAAGTCGGACTCGACCAGCTCTAGATCATCTCCGTTTGATTCTCCGAAAAAACCAGCCTATCCGCGATGACACAATGTTTATCAGCCTCCTTTTCGTAAATATTCGGCCATGTATACATTAGAGGTGTGTCTCGGATCCAAAATTTTGACTAGAATTTAATATTCTTCCCGTTTCCCGGCAAACTTTTAATGAGCAATCTTAACTTATTCCCTTTTATGATTGTGCCTTCCTCCATTTTCACTATGTTCTTCCAAACTCCAGAATTAGCGGAGTTTAACGGTAAAAACAACCATTTCCTTCCCATTCCATGTAACGCCTCTATAACCGATTTCCATAAACTACCTTCTTCCACTTTGAACCTCCAGATCCATTTGGATAATAAGGAAATATTAATATATTTAAGTTTACATAAACCCAACCCCCCTAATTTTTTCGGTAAAGCCACCCGGTCCTAAGACACCCAATGCATCTTCTTTACATCTTCATTTCCACCCCAAAGGAACCTTTTCATCATCGATTCTAATTTTTCCACCACTTTAACAGGGGCCTTGAACATGGATAAGTAGTATATCTGGAGACTTTCAAGAACCGCTTTTATTAAAGTGACCCTACCTCCTATAGAAAGAGAGTGGGCCTTCCATGAAGAGAGTCTTTTTTGGAAAGTTTCCACTACCGGGTACCAATTATTAATCTGGTTCATATTTGCTCCAACCGAAATCCCTAGATACTTGAAAGGAAAAGTTCCCGTCTTACATCCCAAAATACTTGCCATACTTTCCATTTCATCTTCACTTACCCCTAGCCCAATGTGGAAAAATCCTCAAGATTCTAGCGATCGTCTTTATGTTCTCACTACTCCACCCCCCCTGAATAAGAGCGTCGTCCGCATAGAGAAAGTGCGAAATCACCGGACCTTCGTTTGGAGTTTTTATCCCTTTAAAAATCCCCATATTACTAGCATTCGATATGAGACAAGAAAGAATTTCCATAACAATCAGGAAGAGAAAAGGAGAAATAGGGTGTCCCTATCTCAATCCTTTTTGGCATTGAAATTCGAACGTAGGAGAACCATTGACCAGAACCGCAGATCTAGCAGATGATAGGACCCCCTCCATCCTCTTACACCATTTAGCCGGGTACCCTATCTGATCTAGAATGTCGATAATGAAATTCTAGTTGACGTTGTCGTACGCTTTCTCAAAATCGATTTTGAAAACGAACGCTTTTTTCTTTCTATGTTTCAACTGTCACACCCCTTTCTGCGGCGGAAGCACGAGGTGTGATCATGAAAGGTTCTCATTGCATACGAAAGGTAAACATACTACATGCTCATAAAATAACTTCAAAATGCCAATACTACATAACCGAAAACATGGTTTAAGTGTTTACATCACAAGACAGCATTTTGTCTGACAAGTTTACTACTTTATTCAAAGCTAAACAAAAGCGACATCCAAGAGCATGAGTGAAACCGCGCACACATCCATCCTAGTTACCTGAAATACATGTGAGTTTTTGGAAAAACGTCAACATAAAGTTGGTGTGAATTCATGCAATTTTTGTATTTCACGTTTGTATACTTTGTATGAAAACATAATTTGTATTTGTATAAATCAAGTCTTTTGTGTACACCACGTACTCATGTATAAATCAAATATTTCTGTATGTATCAAGTGTTAATGGGTTGCAAAGCCATTAACATGTGACACGACATAGGAAGTCACCAAACCATAGGCATTTTTCTGTAGTCGATTCACGACTGAGACACAAAAACACTGCTTGGTAAAAGAGTGGGGCTGCCCTGAAACCCATTAGATCTAACCTTTTGTTCTGCGGTCTAAGTATGTACACGATTAATGGTGCTTATGTTACCCTATTCGTGACACGATTTCTCGTATCAATTCTTGGCACTAGTTGTCGCCAAGAGCACTTCTCGTTTTAGTACATATCATATCACTTTGTAAATATTGGAGTATTTGTAACATGTATTTCACCCCCGAAGTTATAAAACTGAAAACAGTTAAAAGAAAAGGGGGAGCATGAACTCACAACTTTGCGTTCCGGTGCGTCGTAAACTTCACCGGATTTGCTTAATTAACGTCGTAACCTATACGCGTTTTCTTAACGTTAGTCACTAGACTTGCGTCGCACAAGTACAGTCACTCTCTTTTGTGTATATACTCTTGTGTTAAAAATATTCTATATTTTTAACTACGTATCTTACTTATATTATTTTCTTAAAAATAATTATAAGTTTCTTGTATTTTTGCACTTTGCACCCGAATTATGTATCTTGTCTAAATAGGTTGCTTGTGTATTTTTTTTGTACTTTTACTTGGTACGAGTATCTCCAAGTCATATTATTTTTATTCTAAAAATAATATATACTTAGTTCACAAAATAATCACATAATCACACAAGCGATAAATATATATTCTAAGTATATATTTAACAATTTTTATTTATGAAAATCCGCCTCCGGTATTTGGTAATTTTGTAATAAAAATCATGGCGAAGTTTGTTTGGAAAACAAGTCGAAAATATATTCATAACGCTTGTTACCAACAATATTCTAAGTGTTATTTTCTGGAAAAATTTCGCCAGAGTTTCCTCTGTAACTGGAGGTGGCCACACTTACTAGCGTATCATTTTCTTTTAAAATCCACTCAACAATTTCCTCCATCAGCAATAAACAATATTCAACTAGTTAAAATAGATATAATCGCAAAAATACATGAACTTGTGGTTTATCTAAAATATGAAGTAAATCCCATTACTTTTAGTGGATCTTTTGTATAAATCAATCCGGTTTCGTAAAAGTCTCGTTTTTAACGAGATTCTATCTTTACAACTTCTTGTCAACATTTACAAAAATAGTTCTTTTGTCAAAACTTTGTGTTACACGAGTGTTTACACACTTGTGTGTTTACTAAAATCATTCTTGTTTATGAAAGATCCGTCTTTAAAAGTATGTTTTCTCTTGACACGTGGTCCTTTGAAAATACCGCTTGTAGGTCCATAGATCTACTAGTTTTAAACACTATTTCATAAGTAATATTGATTTTACACAAGTTCATGTTTAGTGTGTGGTAGAGTTTCATCACCTAACCCTTGTTACACTTAAACAAGCTTTATGTCATAATCCATGATCATGACCAATCCGGGTTAAACGATGATCCGAGCTACCACAACATAGATCGGGCCTAAATAACCACACAAATCAAATACTACAAGATTTACACAACATTCAAGCTTTTAACCACCATTACTAGCATTTTTAGTAGACTTTTATGTATCAACTTGTATGTTTACGAGTTTTAGCCGTTACATAAAACTTTAACCACTTCAAAATAGTTCGAGAGTGTGATTCAAGCAACTTACTACTAGCTCGAGGCTAGGGAAGAATCTAGACGCAAAATGAGTGGATAAAAGCAATGAGATGAGGTCCTTCGAGTTCCGAATGCACCAAGCCTCCTCGAATGTGATCCTTAGCACTTGTATACACTTGAAATTACTTGATGGAAATCGAAAGATGGATGAAAGAAAGAGGGGTGTTCGGCCGTGAGTTTTGGAGAGGAGAGGGAGTGTGTGTGTTGGTGAGTTGTGTGTATGAATGATATGTGGTGTTTAGGTTAGAACTTATAGGCAATACATATGATCATTACCCAAGAGTTCTTGTGTCTAGTAGATATGGAACAAGTTTAATAAAATAATCACAAGAAGGACAAAGGGTGTCCCCCTCTTGGGGACGGTTTGGTTAGGGGGGGGGGGGTATCCGGTTCCAAATCAACCATTTAGTTAGCATGTAGTTTGGTTAGTTTAGCTAGTTTAGGGATTAACCCGGTTACTAGTGTGTTGTGCTTTACAGTGGGTGTTAGGGTATTCGGGGACCCTAACTGGCTCAGAAAAAGAACAACTATGTTAATGACAATATTTTTATGTTCCGGGTAAAGTTCGGTTGTTCGGTTACATACCGATTCGTTAAAGTGCTAAATTGCACCTTTTAGTGTTTAATAAGTATCTTTTTGTAACACTATCGATTCCCAACACTTAGGGAAATATTCTGGATAATAAAACGACATTTCTGCAAAATATTCATATGTCTAAATGCTGAATTATTGCTGAATTATATAAATTCTGCACTTGAAGTGCGTTTCGGGTGCTTTTTAGTGCTTAATTTTGCTTTCGCATTGTATATATATTAAACCCTTGTATGTACTCTTGGGTTTTAATGCATTCTTGTTGTCGGACCTACACCTAGGCTCCAATTTTATTGTCTGACTGCTTTCTGCAGTTCTGTTGACACAGTGTGTCTTACCGGTGAGTTTACTAGTATTTTTGACGCAACGCTCTCGTTTATGCATAAAGCAATATTTTGTAGTATACAACGTGCATGAATTCACTTGTTTAGTATGTAATCAGACATGGCTGACAATTAAGCACATAATTGCAGTCATTAAGCAATAATTAAAGTGTACGAAAATTACCGGTTTGGGCCAGTTGTCACAGTCTCCCCCCGTTAAAAGAATTTCGTCCCGAAATTCAGGCTGAACTAACTCTCGCTGGAGTCTTCTTGAATAGGTGGGGATACTTTTTCTTGAACTGGTCTTCACGTTCCCATGTGTACTCGGGTCCGTGCTTAGAGCTCCAACGTACTTTGACAAGTTTTACGCTGCTCCTCCTGGTCTTGTTGACTTTCCAGTCGGTAACCTCAACGGGTTGTTCTGTAAATCGGAGGGCTTCATCAATATGCACTTCATCCATTGGGATGATCACGCTTTCTTGTGTTGGACTCTTCTTCAGGTTGGATACATGAAACGTATCATGTACTCCATTAAGTTCTTCCGGTAACTCCAACTTGTATGCCACGGTACGAATTCTCTTCAATATTCTGAATGGTCCGATATAACGTGGATTCAGCTTTCCACGCTTTCCAAATCTGACTACGCCCTTCCATGGTGAGACTTTTAACAACACCTTGTCTCCCACCTTGAATTCTACTAATCTCCTTTTCGGATCGGCGTAGCTCTTTTGTCGATCTCGAGCCGCCTTAATGCGCTCTCGGATCTGCGCAATCTTGTCGGTTGTCTCTTGTACAAGTTCAGGACCAACCATACGCTTATCTCCGGCATCTGCCCAACATAAGGGCGATCGGCATTTGCGGCCATACAGAGCTTCGAACGGTGCGGCTTTTATGCTCGTATGATAGCTGTTATTGTAGGAAAACTCAACTAAAGGTAGATGAGTATCCCAGCTGCCGCCTAGATCCATGACACATGCGCGAAGCATATCTTCTAACGTTTGTATAGTCCGTTCGCTCTGGCCGTCTGTTTGCGGATGGAATGCCGTGCTTAGATCTAACTGAGATCCAAAGGCTTCCTGAAATGATTGCCAGATTCTTGAGACAAAGCGTCCATCTCTGTCTGAAATGATTGAGATTGGCACTCCATGACGTGCCACAATTTCCCTTAAGTATATCTCTGCAAGCTTTCCAGTGCTATCCTTCTCTCGGATTGGTAGGAAATGCGCAGACTTCGTCAATCGATCAACTATTACCCATATCATATCGTGCCCTCTCGGGGTCCTGGGTAATTTCGTTATGAAGTCCATCGAGATTTGTTCCCACTTCCACACGGGAATCTCTGGTTGTTGTAGTAGGCCGGATGGTTTCTGATATTCTGTCTTAACCTTGGCACAGGTTAGGCATTTTCCAACATAGACCGCAACGTCGCTCTTGAGTCTCGGCCACCAATAGTACTCTTTCAAATCTTGATACATTTTATCTGATCCTGGATGGATCGAGTATCTCGATTTATGCGCTTCATTAAGGATGACTTCTCGTATGCCACCATATAGTGGAACCCAAATACGCTTCTTGAAGTATAAGGCTCCCTCTTCGTTTGGCACCATGTATCTCAGCATACCCCGTAGGTATTCAGCTTTACGGTTCTCTCCTTTAAGAGCTTCTTGTTGTGCATCACGAATGCGTGTAGTGAGGTTCGTTTGAATCGTCATTTCTAATGCTCGAACCCTTAGGGTCTTAACCCTTTCTTTTCGGCTTAACGCGTCCGCTACAACGTTTGCCTTTCCGGGATGGTACTTAATCTCACAGTCATAATCGTTCAGCAGCTCAACCCAACGTCGCTGGCGCATATTCAATTCCTTCTGATCAAATATGTGTTGTAAGCTTTTGTGGTCTGTGAAGATTGTACATCGAGTACCATATAAATAATGTCGCCAAATCTTCAAGGCGAATACCACTGCACCCAGCTCAAGGTCGTGAGTGGTATAATTTCTCTCGTGAACCTTCAGTTGTCTTGAAGCATAAGCGATGACTTTTTGGCGTTGCATGAGCACGCAACCCAAGCCTTGTCGTGAGGCGTCGCAGTATACCACGAAGTCTTCAGTGCCTTCGGGTAATGATAGTATCGGTGCATCGCAGAGCTTGTTCTTAAGTAGCTGAAAGGCTTCTTCTTGTTTGTGACCCCAGTCGTATTTCTTATCTTTCTGTGTAAGGGTCGTTAGCGGTTGAGCTATCTTTGAGAAATCCTCGATGAATCGCCGATAATAGCCCGCTAAGCCCAAAAATTGTCGAACTTCAGTTGGGGTCTTGGGAGCTTCCCAATTCTTTATTGCTTCAATCTTGGACGGGTCTACATGAATGCCCTTCTCATTCACCACGTGACCAAGAAATTGTACTTCGCGAATCCAGAACTCGCATTTCGAGAACTTTGCATAAAGCTTCTCTTTCTTCAGTAGTTCCAAGATGGTTCTGAGATGTTGCTCGTGCTCTTCTTTCGTTTGCGAGTAAATCAGGATATCATCGATAAATACAATCACGAATTTATCGAGATATGGTTTGCATACGCGGTTCATTAGATCCATAAAGACCGCTGGTGCATTCGTCAGTCCAAACGGCATCACAAGAAATTCGTAGTGCCCATAGCGTGTTCTGAATGCAGTCTTTGGCACGCTTTCATCTTGGATTCTCAGCTGATGGTATCCAGATCGAAGGTCGATCTTGGAATAGTAGCTTGATCCTTGCAGTTGATCAAACAAGTCATCAATCCTCGGTAGCGGATACCGATTCTTGATCGTGAGCTTGTCCAGTTCCCTGTAATCGATACACATCCGCAGTGATCCGTCCTTCTTCTTCACGAATAATACTGGAGCTCCCCAGGGTGAGAAGCTTGGCCTTATGAATCCTTTATCCAACAACTCCTGAAGCTGTGTAGATAATTCTTGCATTTCGGATGGCGCAAGTCGATATGGAGCCTTGGCTACAGGAGCGGCTCCTGGAACCAAGTCTATGTGGAATTCGACTTGTCGTTGCGGAGGTAGTCCTGGCAGATCTTCAGGGAACACATCAGGAAATTCCTTCACCACAGGAATGTCTTCGAGTTTTGGCTCCACAGCCTTCTTCTCTACAACGTGTGCTAGGAAAGCAACACATCCTTTCCTTAAGCACTTCTGTGCCTTCATACAACTGATGATTCGTAGAGGCGCGTTTCGTCTTTCTCCATGTACGATGAGAGTTTCATCATTCGTCAGAGGGATGCGAATGATTTTCTCATGATAAATGACTTCAGCTTTGTTCTTGGACAACCAGTCCATCCCGACCACTACATCGAAGCTACCTAATTGAATAGGTAAGAGGTCGATGCTAAATCTTCGTTCACCAAGTTCTAGCGTGCAGCCTCTAACAACTTCGCTTGATTCAACAAGTTTACCATTGGCTAGTTCTATGGAATAAGGAATTTCTAATCTACTAGATTCTATTCCAAGTATGCGTTTAAATTCCACAGACATGAAACTATAATCGGCGCCAGTGTCGAATAATATGGATGCAAAGTGATTGTTAATGAGGAACGTACCGTTGACCACATTAGGGTCTTCGCGTGCGTCTCTTGCTCCAATCACAAATGCTCGAGCCTGAGCCTTGTTTCCTTCTGGGCAATCCTTCATGAAATGATCTTTGCTCCCACATCTGGAGCATCCTTGGTTTCGCCCATTCCCGTTTCCAGCACCATTTCCATTTCCACCATTGTTCCTATCATCAGCCCCATTACGATTTCCATTCCCGTTCCTCTTACTCCAGCAGTCTTCAGTGCGGTGACCCAACTTTCCACACTTGTCACACTTTGAGATGCGACAAGCTCCCTCATGGTGGCGTTTACACCGATGGCATTTGGGCAAGGTGCCCAGGTATCCCCTTGCTGGAGCGTCGTTCATAGCTGCAAGAGATTTCGCCCCTTGAGGCGGGTTAGGGTCGCGCTTCTTGTTGGAACCTTTGTTGTTACGAGTTGCTTGATTCAAGTTTGCATATTTCCTTTTCTTGTCGCCAGACGACTCAGCATGCGTCTCGGCATTTTCTGTTGGGTTCAGTGATAGCGTCTTCATTCGAACACAATTTTCAGTAAGGCTGACAGCCAGAGTTACAGCCTCGGTGATTGTTTATGGTTTGGCCAACGTCACCATGCCACGAAACTCTGAGGCCAGTCCCCAAATGTAGCGTTCAACACGCTTGAATTCGGGAGTCACCATGTAGGGAAGCACTCTGGACAGATCGTGGAACCTTCGAGTATAACCATTAATGTCAGCACCTTCTATGGTCAAGTGCCAGAACTCCGTCTCCAGCCTTTGGAGTTCAGCACGAGAGCAGTACTTCTCTCTCATTCTTTCCTTTAGTTCATCCCAAGTTAGGCCATAAGCGGCATCATCGCCCAAGGTTTGGACTTGCAGGTTCCACCAAGTCAGAGCTTCATCGACAAACAACCCAGTAGCAAAGGTGACTTGTTGATCTGCGGTACACTTGCTCATGCGGATAGTAGCTTCAGTCTTCTCCGTCCAGCGCACAAATGCTACTGCACCTCCTGTGCCATCATAGTTCATCGGCTTGCAGTCGAGGAACTGCTTGAAAGTGCAGCCTGGAATTGATTCAACCAATTCACATGTGAGCAATCGAAGAAATAATGAAACAAAGACCGTTCATAAATTTCCTCATGCTTAGCACAGTGTCTTAAGGTTACCTTGGGCTGCATTGCCTCCAGACGAATCTCCATTCCCATTACGCCTAGCGTTGCTTGGTCCTCCACTGTCTTGAGTTCGGTTCGCCTCGTACTGGGCGATAGCAGCGGAGATCCTTTCCTCCAGTAGGGCGTTCAGCTCTTCAGCAGTTCTTGGCAGTGGGGGAGGAGGAGGTTGATCGTCATTGCGAGCATTCACAGCTTTCCTAGGTGCCATGTTCTGAAGAACATAACACAACAGGGTTACACATTTGTTTGACATCGTCATACTAGACAGTAGTAGTATATATATATTCACATATATATACCACATAAGTGACATCAAACAATTATTACTCTAGCAGAGTACTTAGTAGGCTTATACTGAGGGAATCTATACGTGACAAGACTTGCTGTGATTTTTGTGCACTGAATTCCATAATTATGTATGCATCCATAATTACGTAACTCCTTGCACAGTCCGCACAGTTCGTTTCATCCTCATATTTCTTCCTTCAGATGGGCCATTGCTTTTAGGTAAAGTCACGTATACTTGTGACATTCTACTTCTAGTACATGCTAATTATCACACATAATTGCAAGTAATTTCTAGCTAACGACAAGTGCTACTCAAGTGCACTCTAAGTCTCGTAGTGTCTTTTCTAGACTCATGTAGACAATTTCAGGTAGTGGATGTCGCGGGACGTTTTATGCAATGAAAACTCTTTGGAAAATTGTTTTCGTGAAAGGATCCTAGAGATTGTAGACTAGACTCGAGAAGGAATCCTGGTTCACTACAATCGCAGCTCTGATACCAATCTGTCACACCCCTTTCTGCGGTGGAAGCACGAGGTGTGATCATGAAAGGTTCTCATTGCATACGAAAGGTAAACATACTACATGCTCATAAAATAACTTCAAAATGCCAATACTACATAACCGAAAACATGGTTTAAGTGTTTACATCACAAGACAGCATTTTGTCTGACAAGTTTACTACTTTATTCAAAGCTAAACAAAAGCGACATCCAAGAGCATGAGTGAAACCGCGCGCACATCCATCCTAGTTACCTGAAATACATGTGAGTTTTTGGAAAAACGTCAACATAAAGTTGGTGTGAATTCATGCAATTTTTGTATTTCACGTTTGTATACTTTGTATGAAAACATAATTTGTATTTGTATAAATCAAGTCTTTTGTGTACACCACGTACTCATGTATAAATCAAATATTTCTGTATGTATCAAGTGTTAATGGGTTGCAAAGCCATTAACATGTGACACGACATAGGAAGTCACCAAACCATATGCATTTTTCTGTAGTCGATTCACGACTGAGACACAAAAACACTGCTTGGTAAAAGAGTGGCCAAGAGTGGGGCTGCCCTGAAACCCATTAGATCTAACCTTTTGTTCTGCGGTCTAAGTATGTACACGATTAATGGTGCTTATGTTACCCTATTCGTGACACGATTTCTCGTATCAATTCTTGGCACTAGTTGTCGCCAAGAGCACTTCTCGTTTTCGTACATATCATATCATTTTGTAAATATTGGAGTATTTGTAACATGTATTTCACCCCCGAAGTTATAAAACTGAAAACAGTTAAAAGAAAAGGGGGAGCATGAACTCATAACTTTGCGTTCCTGTGCGTCGTAAACTTCACCGGATTTGCTTAATTAACGTCGTAACCTATACGCGTTTTCTTAACGTTAGTCACTAGACTTGCGTCGCACAAGTACAGTCACTCTCTTTTGTGTATATACTCTTGTGTTAAAAATATTCTATATTTTTAACTACGTATCTTACTTATATTATTTTCTCAAAAATAATTATAAGTTTCTTGTATTTTTGCACTTTGCACCCGAATTATGTATCTTGTCTAAATAGGTTGCTTGTGTATTTTTTTTGTATTTTTACTTGGTACGAGTATCTCCAAGTCATATTATTTTTATTCTAAAAATAATATATACTTAGTTCACAAAATAATCACATAATCACACAAGCGATAAATATATATTCTAAGTATATATTTAACAATTTTTATTTATGAAAATCCGCCTCCGGTATTTGGTAATTTTGTAATAAAAATCATGGCGAAGTTTGTTTGGAAAACAAGTCGAAAATATATTCATAACGCTTGTTACCAACAATATTCTAAGTGTTATTTTCTGGAAAAATTTCGCCAGAGTTTCCTCTGTAACTGGAGGTGGCCACGCTTACTAGCGTATCATTTTCTTTTAAAATCCACTCAACAATTTCCTCCATCAGCAATAAACAATATTCAACTAGTTAAAATAGATATAATCGCAAAAATACATGAACTTGTGGTTTATCTAAAATATGAAGTAAATCCCATTACTTTTAGTGGATATTTTGTATAAATCAATCCGGTTTCATAAAAGTCTCGTTTTTAACGAGATTCTATCTTTACAACTTCTTGTCAACATTTACAAAAATAGTTCTTTTGTCAAAACTTTGTGTTACACGAGTGTTTACACACTTGTGTGTTTACTAAAATCATTCTTGTTTATGAAAGATCCGTCTTTAAAAGTATGTTTTCTCTTGACACGTGGTCCTTTGAAAATACCGCTTGTAGGTCCGTAGATCTACTAGTTTTAAACACTATTTCATAAGTAATATTGATTTTACACAAGTTCATGTTTAGTGTGTGGTAGAGTTTCATCACCTAACCCTTGTTACACTTAAACAAGCTTTATGTCATAATCCATGATCATGACCAATCCGGGTTATACGATGATCCGAGCTACCACAACATAGATCGGGCCTAAATAACCACACAAATCAAATACTACAAGATTTACACAACATTCAAGCTTTTAACCACCATTACTAGCATTTTTAGTAGACTTTTATGTATCAACTTGTATGTTTACGAGTTTTAGCCGTTACATAACACTTTAACCACTTCAAAATAGTTCGAGAGTGTGATTCAAGCAACTTACTACTAGCTCGAGGCTAGGGAAGAATCTAGACGCAAAATGAGTGGATAAAAGCAATGAGATGAGGTCCTTCGAGTTCCGAATGCACCAAGCCTCCTCGAATGTGATCCTTAGCACTTGTATACACTTGAAATTACTTGATGGAAATCGAAAGATGGATGAAAGAAAGAGGGGTGTTCGGCCGTGAGTTTTGGAGAGGAGAGGGAGTGTGTGTGTTGGTGAGTTGTGTGTATGAATGATATGTGGTGTTTAGGTTAGAACTTATAGGCAATACATATGATCATTACCCAAGAGTTCTTGTGTCTAGTAGATATGGAACAAGTTTAATAAAATAATCACAAGAAGGACAAAGGGTGTCCCCCTCTTGGGGACGGTTTGGTTAGGGGGGGGGGGGGGTATCCGGTTCCAAATCAACCATTTAGTTAGCATGTAGTTTGGTTAGTTTAGCTAGTTTAGGGATTAACCCGGTTACTAGTGTGTTGTGCTTTACAGTGGGTGTTAGGGTATTCGGGGACCCTAACTGGCTCAGAAAAAGAACAACTATGTTAATGACAATATTTTTATGTTCCGGGTAAAGTCCGGTTGTTCGGTTACATACCGATTCGTTAAAGTACTAAATTGCACCTTTTAGTGTTTAATAAGTATCTTTTTGTAACACTATCGATTCCCAACACTTAGGGAAATATTCTGGATAATAAAAAGACATTTCTGCAAAATATTCATATGTCTAAATGCTGAATTATTGCTGAATTATATAAATTCTGCACTTGAAGTGCGTTTCGGGTGCTTTTTAGTGCTTAATTTTGCTTTCGCATTGTATATATATTAAACCCTTGTATGTACTCTTGGGTTTTAATGCATTCTTGTTGTCGGACCTACACCTAGGCTCCAATTTTATTGTCTGACTGCTTTCTGCAGTTCTGTTGACACAGTGTGTCTTACCGGTGAGTTTACTAGTATTTTTGACGCAACGCTCTCGTTTATGCATAAAGCAATATTTTGTAGTATACAACGTGCATGAATTCACTTGTTTAGTATGTAATCAGACATGGCTGACAATTAAGCACATAATTGCAGTCATTAAGCAATAATTAAAGTGTACGGAAATTACCGGTTCCAAGCCATAACCTCATTAAGCATAAAAGTGCTTTCGAGAATGTACCTGTCTTTGACAAATGTTGATTGAGAGGTCGAAATAACCCTACTGATAACCCTTTTAAATCTGGAGGCAATAATTTTTGAAATCGTCTTGCTAGTAACTCCTATAAGATTTATAGGGTGATAATTTCTAAGATTCGTAGGGTCCTTAGTTTTCGGAATCAAAGTGATGAAAGAAGACCCGCTCCCTTTATTGATCCTACCAAACTCAAAGAAATGTCTCATGATCTCCCTGAAATCGTGCTCAAAAAGATTCCAGAACTTCTTAATGAACCAAAAATTAACGCCGTCTGGCCCCGGAGCCTTATCCGATCCACAAGCGAAGACTGCCTTCCTTTATCTCCTTATCCGAGAACGGACCTATAATATCTCATGCTTCCTCTTCTGAAATTCTTTAATCCCTTGACAACGAACAAATGGTCTAAAGGTCATCCTTTCATTGAACATTTTCCAGAAAAAAGAAAGAACTTCTTTTTTGATCTTCTTCTTCGGTTCTTGAGTCCAGTTACCTTCCACTGTTAGACCTTGAATGAAATTAGACGCCTTCCTTCTATTAATGGTCCCGTGAAAAAATGCCGAATTATCGTCTCCATCGATCGCCCATCGGATCCTAGACCTTTGCTTAAGATCTTTCGCTTTGTTATATCCAATCACCCCCAAGCTTTTTTTACATTCCGTCTTTATCCACTGTTCTTCTTCGTTAAGTTCCCTTAACTCCAGAATTCGATCCATTATCTCCAGCTCTTCCCTAAGGGTCACTTCCTCTTGTGTTTTTTTCTCTATCATTTTATCCCTCCATTCCTTGATTCGACCTCTCATAAACTTTAATTTTTTATTCAACCTAACGTCCGGAAAACCTTCCAACATATCGAAATCAGCGGTTGATTTTACAATTACCTCTTCAAACCCTTCTTTTTCCAGACACGAGTTAAACACTCTGAAAGGCTTCCTCCCAAAATTCTTATTAACCGTTGAAAGAATAAGCGGACTATGATCCGACAAATGCCTCGGAAGAGCTCGAAGACAGGCTTCAGGCCAATCGTTAAAGAAGCTATTACAGACGAGAAACCTGTCGATTTTGCTAAGTTTCGAACCATTTTCCCTCAAATACGTATACTTGAAGCCTTTCATACTATATTCTGTGAAGCCTATCTCTGCTATGAAATCATTGAAATCTCTTGAGCTTACAACATTGAACTTCGAATTTTTTTCTTTCTTCAGGACCCCTAACCGCGTTGAAATCACCCATAATAATCCATTGACCAGAAGAATGAGCAATAATCCCCACTAATTCTCTCTAGAGAGCCCTCTTATCAGTGGTTTTTTTAGGCGCATAAACGTTTAATATGTTCAATTCCTTTCCAGACCCAATAATAATTCCTTTAAGCTGGATATAGTTATTATGTTTCATCGATGACTCCATCCTAAAGACTTTAGGATCCCACATACCCGCGCATCCCCCAGAACGACCAGAAGACGCCACCCATTCTTTTTCGAAGTCAACCCCCCCCCCCCCACAAAATTTACCTAAATCAATATCCCTAATGTCTTGGATTTGAGTTTCCTGCAACGATATAAACGAAACCCCATGCATCCTTTTGGTATCTTTGACCCACCCAGCCTTCGATAAAGCCCCCATACCTCTAATATTTAAGGATAAGAAGTTCATGACATACCGGTTTGAACACCTTCCCTCCTGATTGATTCCTTCACCAAATCGAAATGATCTTGTAGATTAATACCAAGTTTAGACGCTAATTCCACTATGGATTCTGTTTCACCCGTCTCCATGTTCATAGCGTCCCCTCCGATTGTTTCCTGATCTACCTCCTCTATACCTTCGTCCTGTTGAACTCCTTTTAACTTATCAATGCCCCCTTCATTGATTTCCCCGGAAGAAGATGGATCTAGATTAATGTTAAGATCGATGATTCCAGTTGGAATTGGCAGAGTAACATTACTGTAAACTTCCCCACCTCCTCTTGGAAAATACTCTTCAGTATTCCTTTCGATTACTATAGTGGGATGCACTCTCAACCTTTTTCTCGTTCTATCTTGGGTTGTTCCACTAAAAAATTTTTTTTGGCTTTTCTATTTAAACTAGGCCTACCCTTACCCTGGCCCAACTTCTTTTGGTTCACTTTCTCAGCTTTATTGAAAACTACCCGCTTCGAAGATTGGGCCGCAATAAAAGCTCCCTTCTCCCAGCCAACTTCCCATCTCGGGAATTCCACCGGAGAGTTATGATCAAACGGTTCATTCATGCATGGCTCTTCCACTTCTTTTGCCTTTTCGGAATCTACCTGTGAATCGCCAAAGTGGTCGGTCGGAGGGCCATGATTTTGATTACCATCAATTTTATTAACTTCGACCGGCTCAACTTCGCTTCCTTCTTCCTTGGCGACCAAGAAATCAGGAATCCAATCACTGGTTTCCTCCGCAACCCACACTTTGAACTTTTTATTTTCCCACGCAAGCGTAACTTGTTCGTTTATAGGCCTACCTTCCCCCACCATCACTCCCACCATGTCTGAAGTCAGATCACCATCTTCATCACCGAGCTGAGACCGGTGAATAATCTTTCCGTATAACCTCCCAACCGAATCAAAAACCTCGTTCTCTCGAAGATGTAAAGGGACTCCTTTTATAGACAATCAAGCTATCCTCTCGAAAGGCAAAGATTGACCTTTCCAGAGCTCTAACGAATCAAACAAACTGGACTCCTTCGAGCACTTATCTTTGAATATCACCATGTCCTCGTATTAATGAAAGTAATAAGAACACTTAGACCTCCCAGAAACTTAATATTAGAGAACCATCCTCCGACCTCCTTGATGAATTTATCCAGATTACGAAGTGTAGTAAGATCTTTGACCCTCCCCACTAAAGCTTTATCGTAAAACTCCTTGAAAGCCGACACGAAAGGTGATACAACCACCAATTTATCACTGTTACCCGTCGAACCCCCAGATACAACATCCTTAAAAGACCGAGAACCCGTCTTAAAGGTGGAGTTGGTCTTATACGATGGACCTTTATCAAACGCCGGCTGATGATTGTAGGAATCCATATTGTCCTGTCTAGAGAAAAATCATTATTTTCCGCTAAAAATCTAGCAAGGTTAGATTTCAACGTGCAACTCCCCATCTTAACCCTTGCCACTGTCTTCTCCAAAGCTCTAGCATCTTTTACCTTTCCAAAACTAACAAAACTGAACCTGTTACCCCATTTGTCTCTCTACCGAGCAATGTGCACTCCTGAAACTTCCCCGAACTGCTTGAAAACCTCCTCCACTTCCTTCGAACCACATATGTCCGGGAGATTGCTCACGTAGAACTTAGCCATACCGGAACCCGACATATAACCGGAGGATCCGGCGAACTCCTCCATGACTCAAATGGCGTTTAACACAGATTTTTAAACTGTTAATAGGATTCGTATCGATCAAGCTAAACTATATAAATAGCCGCGATCAATCACAGACCTACTAAGTGCTCAAAATCGGAAAACACCACCGAGAAAGCACCAATATCCTAACGACTAATCTCCAAGAACACAAACCCCAGATGCGAATGGAGTCAGAAACTAATCAAGATAGGGATAAAGGAACATGCAGGCACACTGCCGATATTCCTTACACACTATTCCGATAGCACCTTCTCGTCGAGCACTCCGGCGACCTTTTGTATTCTTAGGGTTTTGGTAGATAACCAAAAGCTCAAGTACCCAATTACCTAAACATCACCTGGATTAATACATTAATATATTATATGAATATTATGTGGAACTTGTTAGAAAGAAACATAATAACTTTTATTCACATAAACACATCAATAGGTATACATGAAACCCTGATCGGTAGTGACTAATAAATACACGATAGGTCTAAGACATAATTTTATAATTGGGTATAAAACTAAAATTAAAATACCTAACTAATTTTTATCCCTATTTGCTTCCAAGTTTACTTACTCTTACCTCACTTAATGTGAATTTTTTAATCCAATTTATTTTTTATTGTATTTCGTTCTGTGAAAACCATTTAGTTTTACAATAAACTAGGTTTTAAACCCCGCGCGCTTTGCGGCGAAAATCGGTCCATGTTCAAAACTCAATAAGAAACCTTCTCGAATGATGAGCTCCCGGAAAAGTCTTGTTAGGTATGAATAATTTGGTTTGTTATCAAACCGCAATGATTGACGATCGTGATTTCTGTTTAGATAAGACTTGCAGACATTGTGAAGTCACTTTATTAATAGGTTACAGTGAACTTCTTTTATAATAAAGATGTCATTCAACTTCCTAAGTTTATACATGCAATTTGATGCAGGAATGTCAAAAAAACTAATAGATAAAGCAAAGTAAAGTCTTCTGTTTACACAATCCAGAATAAGTATATTACATACAGCATCCTAAAAGGTGTATATATAGTCTGAAGCTAAAGCTCTCCTTAAGCCACCTTTCGATTCTCTCTTAAGCAATGGAAAATGATCTGAAGGAACTACAACTCCTCCCCATACCATGCACCACACCCTCCTATTCACGTACCTTACCATGGTCATCGGACCTCATGACTTCCAATCAGACTGCATTATCATTATCTTAATTGGACTTATCACTTCGGATACGATTCCTTAATACTTCAATGCAAATTAGTACAGCGATAACACAAACAGAATCCCTACACTATTAAACAAAATAACATCATGACACAAATATATGGAAACTATGTTAAGTTTTCCGGGCCCCAATCAATGCGATTTAAAGAAGTTGCATGTACTTTTATAAACAGAAGTAATAAATTAATCAAGTAATACCTAACAGTTTTGTTAATAAGCCTTAGTATTTTTGTGCTTTTGAACTACTTAACTGTATTAGTGGGTAAAATACTGCCAAATCTTTAGCATAACAGGTAAAAGTGAAGGTCTGACACCCAAATCATCAGTAACGCTATCGGCTTAAGGCTTTTAATGTTTATACATTTTACTAGAAAAAAAACGGTTGCCAATTCAGAAAGTTTTAGCTGTATCATTCTTGATATTAGGCTAAGGGGTATGGCGGTCATTGTTGGGTCATTATTTGCCACATAGGACCATCATTCATGCGCTACACCACCCCCTCATTAAATCATGGTGGTTCGCCAGCATTAAACCACGACCACCGCAACCCTCCCATTTGATAATTTTAAGACAAAAATAAATTAAAAAAATAAAGATGATAGTGGTTTAACACCTATGTGAAGGGTCATGGTGGTCATGAGGAACATGACCATACCCTATAGCCTTATCAGTCAAACATCAGAGATAAAAAAGAGACTCGACTGTCTCTGGCCTGAATATGTTCCACGATGTACCCACGATCATGTCCTACAAAATTATTGGTAACACTAAGATATAAGAAAGAAAAGGGGAAAAAACTCCCAAAAAGAAAATATTAACAATTATATTGAACAATCCCTTGGTTTTAGCAAGGGCGAGGCGCTATGAGGAGTTTAGGCCCCGAAAGCCGAGGCACAAGACAAGAGCTTCACGTACGCGAAACGTTGCTCTATGTACAACCAAAAGTTGCATCTCTCATCTCTTATATATGTCAACCTTTTTATCAAGTAACCATTCAAAATCTCTTCACCCGTTTGGTTGTTTTTACATATCAGCCTTCTACGGGCCCTAAATTCGACGTAATGTGTATGAAGCGCCATCTCAAGGCCCTGAGGCGTCTCCTGACCACCTCACACCTCTGGTGCAAATGATTTTTTTATAACCAAGGACAATCCTTAAAAGAACTTTTTTTATTATTAATGGTGAAGAATTAACACAATACCTCTTGTGTCAAATTTTAAAAATTTGCTGGTATCATCAGGACCATGGTAAAAGATCAAATACAAATAAACTTAACATACTAAACATACAAATTAAAGGAAAAGTCAAAAAGACAAGGTGGCATTTTTGTAATTACCACCAACTATCAAAGTTACTATACAAATGTGAACTCAACCAAAAATACCTAAAAAACACAAAAAAAAATTTAATATTTTTTATAAAAAATCGCTACATTTTGTTAAAAAAAAATATTTGCTACTAAAAGTAGCGATTTTTTTATAAAAAAAAATATTAAAAAAAAAAGTATTTTGTGTGTTTTTTTTTATTTTTTTTAGATTTTTTTAGGTTTTTTGGGGGTTTAGTTTTTAGCATTTTAGCTTGGGTGGGGGGGGGGGGGGTTTAGGTTTTGGGGTGGGGGTGGGGGGGGGGAGGGGGGTTAGGTTTTTTTTAGGTTTTTTAAATACATTTATAGAGTAACTTTGATAGTTATAGATAATTACAAAAATGCCACCTTGTCTTTTTGACTTTTCCTTCAATTTGTATGTTTAGTATGTTAAGATTATTTATACAAGAACTTTCCCCTCAGGACCATAACCATATGACCCTAATGCTATCATTAACTTTCTAATTATTTATTGATGATTTGGTATCCTGCATTACCTTAAGTAAAAGATGACGTGCAGTCTTGCGGACTAAGCTCAATAGACCTTTCCTTAATGTATCCCACATCTCTCTGTTTTAATATTAATTATAATCATTTATAATTACACAAAAAGAAATTCTATTGAATATTTAAACATTAGAAACCCTCACCATAAAGAAAGCAAAAGATGAAGTAATTAAAACACATAAACTGTATAACAGTTGCTAACTCTAGTTGACAGCTTCAATCAAACGGAAAAATTAGGGTAAATAAAAAGGGGACTATAAAATTGCCTATGAAATTGAAGGAAGCTTACGATCATTAGAGTACAATGAAACTGTGTGCAATGCTCTCCTAATCGTCTCCATTGTGTTTGAATCTGTAGTATAAAAATCGAAGAAATTATTCTTGAATCGATGTCTCCCTCTCATGTTCTCTGCTCCTCTTTCCTGTACTTCAACTTCAACGAAGGTAGATACAGCGATTTAGGATTCTTTAGTTACTATATGATCCGATCTACAGGAAAATAGAGACATGCAGGTGATAAGAGCTTACCGGACTCTCGCCGGAACACCGATTCAAGTCTCTGAGGTTGCGGTTGTTCAAGATCACCTTCAAGTCTCCCATTCTGTCTCTAGATCAACTGATGAGAGTCACCGGCACCCGTCAAAAGTAAACTTTCAATATGAACACATCTGGTTTGCTTAGACATGTGTTCGAAGGCTCAGATATACTACCTCATTGTGGCTGCAAATCATCAGATTGCCACGCCAAAACAACGAAAATAGAGGATTTTCTTATACCATCACCACCCATTTAATTTTCTCTCTATTACAATTTGCACCAAAAAAGTCGACAACTACAGACGCTAACTAAAACATGTTAAATTGTTTATTTCAATATAACCCATAAAAAAACCCCAAAAGTCCCTATAACATAAAGCAACAAAATTGATAGAAACAAACAAACCCAAATCAATCTATTAAGAGTAGCACCGAAAGCAACATCATCAATAGTAAAATTCAAATATGAACACATCTGATTTGGTTAGATGTGTTTCGTAGGCTCAAATACACTACCTCATTGTGGCTGCAAATCATCAAATTGCCAAGCCAAAACAACAAAGATAGTCGAATTTTTTTACATCATCACGACCTATTTAATTTTCTTTCTCTGGTACAATGTTCATGTCATGTTCTCAAAGTACAGCTAGCAACAAAAACCCACATAAAAGAAAATCCATACCTGTCACGCGCCCACGCCAAGGCAAAATCAACATCCGATTTACAGTCATTATATGAATTCATCACAGCCCAGATACGAAAAGATCATCATCATCCTTTAACCCGCTCAATGGCGCTATGGTTGCAACCGGAGTTGTCATACCAGGTAGCAAGCCACCATCATCGTCGGGTAGGCAAAAGGCTGAGACCTCGCAACAATCCCAGTTGTCGTCGCCTAAAACATCAACAAAGATTTTATGTTTAAACTCGTCGCCACCAAGACTGCCGGAATCCGCCGGTGGTGACCCTCTGGTTACTACCCCTCTCTCTTCGTAAAAAAAGGGTAAGATTAACAGCTAAAGACAAGCGTCTCAAAGGGGATGACCGCCCAAATAGTTCAATCGGAACAAACCAAGACCAAAACCACTGCTCATTTCCATTGCTATATTAATTGAGTAGTATAGTATATAAAATATTACTGAACATCATTTTATATCTAAACAGTCTCTAGTCTCTGTGTCATGAACCCTAGAATTTTCAATAATTGTGGTAAAAAATTACCCCCAAATTGAAAATTCAGTGCCCATGCAAAACAAACCCAAAGATATCACCTACGAAAAAAGAAAATCCCAACAAACCCAATTTCTAGTTTGCAAGATCAAGAAACCCCAAAATTGCAGATTTTGTGATTTTCTCACATGAATACAGATAGAAGAAAGTGAACGTGAACGAACCAGACGGTTGAGTGGCAGCGGTTCTCTGGTAGTGGGTGGTTGGTCGTCGGCAAACAGACAAAGAAGAGACATGTCTTCTGTCCAATAGCCTGGATATGAACCATCCCACCGTACAATCTTTCCGGAAGGTTCCAAGAAACCCACAAAACAGAGACATCGGACGGTGTCCGTCGTGGTGGTGTGACGGTGGTGACCCTCCGGTCACCGCCCTTGTCTCTCCCTTTTCTTCCTTTCTCTCTCTTCTCTTATGAGGTTTAAAACAGACTTGAAAAGTGAAGATACGTGTCTCAAAGGGGGATGACCGCCCAAATAGGTAAATTAGAAGAAACCACGATCAAAATTACTGTTCATTCCCTTTACCTATTATCAGTTATTAATGGATAGGAAGAAAAAAAATGGTTTTTTATTTGATATAGTTTACCAGTTTAGCTTAAAGAGCCTAAAAGGTTACAAGGTTAAATATATAGTGTAAAGATTAAGTATAAATGGGTTTTAACATATAAAACAGTCTTAATGTAGGAAGCGAAGAAGAGATTTTTTTCTACTACTTAAGAAATGATGTTTAATTGGAAAATGTAAAAAAAAAAAAAAAACCCGAATATCTCCTTCATTTCTTACGTTGAGAATATTTTGTATATTAAGATTCATTTGTACAATAACTTAACCCTAAATGTATATTAGAAAAATATATTTTAAACGTAACAATGGTCGTCTATGAGCCTTTCGTCGTTACCTTATCATGTTAGTCTGCCATTTTGACGACTGTCGTAAGGGTCATGCAAAAACTAATTAAACTAAGTAGATAGCATAAGTAGGGTATCGTATCCACAGGTAATATGTGGTTAGTGTTTAGCTAAATTATTTAATTACCAACTACTAATCTAGATTTGGGGGTTTTGATTGATTTGAAAGAAACTAAAACTAACTAAAGAAGAAATATCAGATTTATAAAACGTAACTTCCTCCAAACTTCAGGTTCTAGGTTTCATAAAACTCAGTTTACTCAGTTAATTGACCATCACATAGACATGATGCTGGAAAGTTGGTTAATTTAATATGGTAATCAAAAATAGGTCTTTGTCATCAGATCTTTCATAATTTGATTAACCCTATTTACTAACGTGAGTCAACCTACTCTATGTCACCCAACAAGTTACTAGATTTTATAATTAAACCAACAAGTTGTAAAACAATAACTCAAAACACATGCAAATAGTTCAAATAAATCAACATATCATTGTATTCATACAACGTTGTCAATGTCAAAAATACATCCAAACTTGAATATAAACTGAGAAACGTAAAACCTAACTGTACCGTCCGCCTGAAGGATCCCATACACAACCGTCGCATGTCTTCCTCATTGCTTGATTTTTTCTTTGAAAATTTCCATTAAAAACCTATGAAAGCATTCCCAAAAAAGGATCACACCTTTAGCATATGCTTTACAAATAATAAACAAATATGTATTTAATTACATCATAATATAGTTTATTGAAAATTAACATATCGTTTTTATGAACACACACATTTTTAGGTGACTCCTCTCATCCACTATATCCAACTATCCCCTTATCATTTTTCTTATCTTTGATTCAATTATTTATATACTTTTAATTGAATATATTTATAATCTTTAAATATTGTTATTTAACCGACAAAGTTATTAGCTTACGAAACCATTGCAAAATAAGTGATATGACGTTAAATTGACAATGATTCACTCACAAGATTCTTGGAATGAAACCACTTACAAATAATGCTTCAACTTGCAAGATTCCACCATTAATGAATCAACTACTTATAACTATTATTACTATATATTATTAATTATTAATTAATTAATTAATATTTTATTTTATCTATATGAATACAAAAAGGGGATAAACAGTAGATGCTTTTTAGGTTTTTTGTTTTTTATTTATTAGTTGTATATTAATTAATTATTTGTTACTTTTAGTATTATTTAGCAATCAATAAGTTTTAAGTATATTTATTTTTTTTATCAGTAATATTTTATTGATTATTTAATTTGATTTTTAGTGTTAAATTTTAAAAAAAATTGTAAATCCGTATCTGTGTTTTTTTTAACATTTCAAGTTATTTGTCTGTGCGTTGTGATAGTACGTTACCGCGTGCATTAGATCGATTTGATTCGTTACAGTACCAGTATGATACATGCATTTGGTATAGAACTCAACATATGGTTTACATGACCGAAAATGATAAAAAGAAACACTGGTACTAGCACTAATGTTGTTCATACGACACCGATCGGTTCAGAGTATCACGGTACTGATAACGTTATTCGTTTATCCTCATAGATAGAGTTGTATGAATTTAAAAGATTTTTTACCCACGCATCGATAAAAGATTTTTTAAAATGGGTTATAAGCTATAGTTTGTGTCAGTATCGTAACGTTAGCGTAAGGAATCGATCGATAAAGATCAAACAACATTGGTACTAACACCGATATATGTTTTTATGGATTTTCGTCGAAGTAAAACATGTGTCGAATCCTTTTGAGCATATTTTTCGGTTGCTGAGTGCCGGTATCATACTGATACGACAAAAAAACCAAACTGATGTCATAAGAAACCAAAGCGATAACGACCAAGCACCCGCTGCGAAGCGCAAGGAATTGTTTTTTTTTAGGTTTTTATTATTATATTGTTTTATTAGTTTAATTGATTTAAACATATATTTTTATATAACTTTTAAGATACGATCAAAGTATCAGTTATCAAACAAGAAATCATAAAATGAATGTATACTGGTACTGATGTTGTTCAGTACGGTATGGTAGCGATACGATATTAATTAATTAAAAGCAAAAAGCTCTAAAAATAAATATTGATACGGAATTCGGATACAGATATTATTCAATCGGTTTTCATTGAATTTGGTATGATAGCGACACAATATCCGTTTAAAAAATATACATGGTAATGTTGAAATAAAAAGAGGGGAACAACTGTTTTTGATTTTTTTTCAATATTGTTTTTTCTAAGGTTTTATTATTTTATTGGTTTATTACTTTAATTGATTTAAGTATATTTTTTTTCTCATATAACTTATAAGATACAATCAAAGTATCTGTTATCAAACAGGAAACAATAAAACGGAATGTATACCGGTACCGATAATGTTCGGTACAATATGGTAGCGATACAGTATCAGTTTATTGAAAGAAAAAAAACTAAAAATAAAAAAATATTGGTACCGATACAAATGTTGTTCAATTGGTTTCGATTGGGCTTGGTACGATAGCGGCAGAATATTCGTTATCAAAAAAATATCGTAATGTTGAAATAAAATAAACATAAAATGCAAGCGAACCGAACAGATATCAACTGATATCAACTGAACAACATATATGTGTTATTTTTGTTTTCGATCGATGTAGTGCTTTCTCTTTCAATTACTATATCGAGTGCATGTACTGTAACGAACCAAATTGATACCGACTTAATCCCCGCCGCAAAGCGCGGGGAAATATCACTAGTTATATATATTAATTCCAACTCCTCATGAATAGTAATTGTGTTTTAGGAATATTTTATTATTAGATTTTGTGTCTTCTTTTTATGTTATATAATATAAGATAAACAGTATAACTATAAATGTTGTTTAATAGATTTTGTCAGACAAGAATACGCACTCAATTTACCAAAGTAAGAATGTAATTACAATGATATTGCTATCGTATCGTATCAAACAACATCGGTACCATTACGACAATATTACGATTCATTTTTATGGTTTCAATTTTTGATAGTATTTCATTTATACAACTCTGTATGCGACGGTACATGAGTATCGGTACCATACAGTGATGATTTGAACCAATCAACACTGTTCGAACATTGGTGCCAGTACCGGGTTTGTTCGTATCGGTACTATAACGAATCAAACCAATACGACAATACCCATGAATGCTCACGATAATGTATCGCCGCAACGCGCGGAGAAATACCCAAGTTAATATTAGAATTGAAATGAATAGTGATTTTAAAATTATAATAATATATAGTTTTTAATACTTTTATTATTTAATATTATAATAATAGTTATTTTCTTTATTTTTTTAATATCAGGGGTTGGGATAAGGTTGGTGTCAACCGGTATCGAACCAGTACTGGTATCGAAAATACCGGGACGGTCCTGTTCGGTATCAGTACATGAAGGTAAAAACCGGCACTAATAGAGAAAATGCCAAAAGTTGGTGCCGAATTGATATTGGAAATATTTTGGTTCAGGAAATTCAGTGTTGCTACCCGGTACCATTTGCTCATCCATCCATGATCACGGTTACCGTACGAACAACGGTATCGTACAACTTTTTTTGTTGATTTTCTTCAACTTTTAATTTTTTCTTTTTTTTAGTTTCAAGAGTAGGGATGAGCTCGGTGCCAACCGATACAGAATCGGTACTAATACTGAAATTACCGGTTACGGTACCGGTATATGAAGGTAAAAAACGGTAGTGAACCGGTACCAGGAACGCCAAAAGTCGGTACCTAATTGGTACTTAAGATCTTTCGGTTCGGCAATTTGGTACCGATACCCAAAACAATTTGCACATCTCAGACCACGGGTTTCATACGAACAACATCGTTACCATACAACTTTTTTGGTTGATTTTCTTTCGGTTATCTTTTAGTGTTTTTTTCTACATTTTCTTTTTATTCTTGTCAGCAGTTCCGTTCGCAACACGCTTGTAGTGATTTCAAAACATATGTAAACACAGACTAAATAACAAAAAAAATTCACCGCAACGCGGCGAACTTTTTTAAACCTAGTTATATGACAATATTTCAATTATTATAAATATTGTTGTTTTAATATTAAATATATTAACTTTAATCACAAAACTAGTGTCACAGTTTTCTAGTTATACTTAATAATATTTTCTTTAAGTTTGTGGATCATTTTAATATGGAAACTAGTAAATAGACCTGTGCGTGTTGCGGTGCGGGCAAATTGCAAATATCGAATGGATTTGTGCAAGTGCTAATGTGCTATGTAACGTGACCGATGCGCAACGATCAAAAGGGGCTTATTAGAGCTTTAAACAAATAGAAAACACACGAAACGCAGAGTAACTCGAATTTATACCATCGAATGAAAATATATTATATTTAACGACACTCGGTATGGTATGTAAAAGACGTATTATACTTGCACTAACTCATTTCCCAATATAAGTTTTCGTCTAATAACCGATCAACTTGAATTTATCTGATACATATATAAAAATCCACAGGTAAATTTATACCGACACGTACATACAAATCCGTACCTAATTTTTTTTCAAGTTAAAGAACGAAAAAGGGTAAAGTAAAAACTTTTAAAATTCAAGGAGATTAGCGAAAAATTAGTTCTTCAAAAAAGAAATTAGCGAATAAAAATCGTTAAAGAAAATAACATGTTAAAAACGCATATTATATATGGTACATGGGTAAAGCTAGAATATTAGAAACATGCGGGATTAAAGATTGACGTTTGTAAAGCCAATGGGCTAAAATTGTAATGTGATGAAACTTTGGAAAAAAAAACGTAAAAGTAAGAGAAAAAGAGTTAGAAATGTAAACTTTGAAAGTATAGGGGGTGCCAGTAAAATGAAATAGGGGCTAAAAATACCATTTTGCAAAGTTGAGGGTTGGATTTATTATATTGTATGGAGTAAGGGCTAAAAATATTATTTCTTAATGTTGAGGTGGCCTTGTATTTTAATGAAAAGGGGGAGGGTCGGTGGCGTAAAAGCCACTGACTTTGTGTTTTAAGATTGTATAAAATATTTTAAAATTGATGATATTTTTATACATGTTTCATGGGCCCCTCAAAAGGAAATATTTTAAAATGGTTTCACTATTCTCACACCTCTAAATCTTATTTTTACATCGTTTTTCACGGTATTTCTCTCTATCTCTCTCTCTCTATATATATATATATATAGAGAGAGAGAAAGAGAGCGCGAGAGAGAGGGAGATAGAGAGAAATAGCGTGAAAAGAGATGTAAAAGAAGATTTAGAGGTGTGAGAATTTTATATGGAAATGTTGTAAAATTTGTGATATTTTTTTATACATGTGTCATGGGCCCCTCAAATGGAAATGTTTTAAAATGGTTTTCACTGTTCTCACACCTCTAAATCTTATTTTTACATCTGATGTAGTGTGTGTGATGATAACGAAGAGCAAAACAAGTTGATTCTACGAATACCCGTGTTGTCTTACCCAAACCCCCAAAATTCAACCCAAAGTACACATAATTTGAAGTGAAAATTGAGTTAATTCAAAATTGAAGTCTGATCTTTCAAATTACAAGAGAAGCATATAAATAAGGACAGAAATTCGAAATGGGCCACAAAAAGGCCATGGGCCAAACACAAGCTCAAAAACAAAATGCCCAAAACACTTCAAAAAACATAAAAACGTAAATAACTAATCGAAATAAGCCTTTTTGGCCTGGAAGATGACCCTAATCATTCCTCATCAGTTACGGCAGTTCACCATTCCTTCAATCATTTTCTCTAGTCATCCATGGCTACACAAGGTTCACACACATCAATCTTGATCCTTCAATCCATCTAGAATCAATCCACGGTAATTGTTTTATGATTGTACGTTGTTATCTCTGCCCTTTTGATTTCATGCAAGCCCTAGTCCACCAAACAATGGTTTTGTGTTTAGTTAATCTTTCTGATTGTTTGCGCTATGTTTTGTGAGTGATTGCATAATGGTTTCCTGTTATTAGAATGCAATCCATATGTTAGAATTGTTAAACTGTTGCTGGATTCATATGCTAGATTAGGGTTTTGATCGTACTGATTGTAACTGTTGTATTGAAAACTTCATTTTCGTTTTATAATTATATGCGTTTGTTTGTTCGGAGTTTGTCAGAATTTGTGAAGTCACAAAGTCTGAGTTTACTCATGTCAGGACTTATGTATTTATGAGGGTCAGGGTTTTGGAAAGGAAAAAGATCAGAGTTTATTAAGTCCTTATATTCTAGTCAGAATTTTCAAATTGAAAGGGATGTTCAGGATTTATTTTCAGGAATTACTATTGAATCGTGTGAACATGATGTTCAGGGTTTGATATAAACACAAAGAGTCCGAGTTTCATGTTTTCAGAATATAGTTAATATGGGCTGAACTTATTTGAATATGTTTAGGAAGTCCAGGAGTTTGTTTATGAATGAACATTTGTAGTCCGAGTTTCAATAATAAAAGGTTATCCGTAATTACTTATAAGATTTCTAGAGGTCTAAATTTATATATGAAGAACTAGCTATTTCCGAGTTTAGCATGTAACAGATGTTGTCTGGGTTTAATTTGGATGATAGGTTCAGAGTTTAACATGAAAGAATAAAAAGGTCCGAATTTAGAGGTGGACTAAATTTCCGAACTTATGATGTGTAAGGGGGTATCCGGCTTTGATGGGGGTCCGGGTTTATTATTTTGGGTCCAGGTTTTTGGGTTGGGCCTGGCCCAAGCCTGATGGGCATGTTCAGTTTTATATACATATCAAGTAGGGTCCGTATTTAATTGAAGTTAGAATGGGGCCGGGTCCGAATTTACTTAAGATATTAAAGGCTTATAGAATTATGTTTATATGCGGTATATATATATATATTTGTTTTGCTTGTTCCGAATTTATATACGTATATAGATGATTAACTGCTCCGAATCTATATATAAGACTGGTTGCCATGAATACATGTGAAGTCGTGTTTTTTTTTTTAAATCATCAACTGCATGACATTAACTTGATAACCTAAACACAGTGAACAATTGGTTGTTTGGAAACCTAGGGTAATGCGAACCCTACTCGTATATTCACTTGCAAGATATTGTACATTAGATTACGTGTAATGAACCTAACATATTTTTAACATGTAGAAGCATGTTAATATATACCGAGCAAACTAAGGTGAGTTCACTACTCTTTCACAAGCACGCGTCTCGGGGGGACAAACAAACTAATATTCCTGGGAGGAATGTGGCAACCCGTAAATTTCCAGAATCCTTTCATTGTATTTATCCTTTGTCTCGCGTTGAATGTTACCTGAACATCATATATATTTGATTATAAGTAATTGGTTACGAGTTCTTTAGTGTAAAAGTGAATGGTTAGTTGTATGCATTAAGTTAACTTGATCGCACAAATGCTCCGGGTCGCACACCCTGTCACACCCTGGCTTTGCGGAAGCGTGGTTAATTTTGGTGTGACTTCTTAATACCATAGCTTAATCATAACCAAGCTATATGAATTAAAAACATGCAAGATCATCCATTAAGTTTTGAAAACCAAATACAGTACCATTGTTTTAACGGGATCATACCCTAACAACCATAACCTTGTTCAACAGACATTACAAACTATAAACATGGTTCAAGGATTGTGTCTTGTCCAGGAAAGAGACACATCCCCTGAACCCCGGATGACCTCGGAAACTAGTGCAGCGGAAAACGTTCCATACCGTGCCAGATCTCGTTAATTTCCTGAAATACATGTAAGTTGAAAAATCAACAATAATGTTGAGCGAGTTCATGTGTAAGTGAGTAAGTAAACCTTTGTGAGTATAAAAATAATCGTTGGTATGTAGCAAATAAGGGGACTTGTGATCACCAATGGTTTGCAAGGCCACTGATATATGTGAAGTGCAAATAGGGAGACTCAAACCTAGCAGATTTCGCCACGGCATTTGTATGTGGACAAAGTCACCCCAAGGTCCGTTTCTAGTTTGGCCTGGGGCTGGGCTCGCTACACCCAGATAGATCTACCGCTCCTGTCCCTCGGTCCCGACATGAGGACTAATGGCCTCATATTGCTCCTACCCACTCACATGATCTGAGTAATACACCTCCTTACGCTAACCATACCGTATATAAAGTACTCGTAATCATAGTAACATGTATTTCACCCCCGCAGTTAAGAAAACTGAAAACAGTTAGAGAAAAGGGGGACATGAACTCACAGTGAAGCGTCTCTACCAAGTATCTCCAAATCAGAAAGCTGTGCGACGACCTACAAGTGCTAATTCTATTAGACGGACGGCCGTGCCTTAGCTTTATAGTTAAAGTCTTTGGGAAATAGTTAGAGAACTATTTCGTGTTTACTTTCAGTATATATACTTGGTAGTTAATTTCCTTCCCAAGGATGGGGGATTCAATACATGTGCGTTCAAAAGTATTTCCGTAAGTTACGTTTTAACAATCGAGTGGTAATATAATTACCGATGTAACTTATATGTTTATGGTGAAAGCGTTCGTATTGTTTTGGATTCGTTAACGTTCGTAAATATTATTTTTACTCTAAAAATAATATTTATGTATTTTCACAAAATAATCATAAACAGTGTGAAAAATATATATTTATCACGTTAAATTTTGTGAAAATCCCACCTCCGAATATTTAGTAAACAAAGTCATGGCGAGATTTATATTTCCAAAACGTGTCAAAAATAATTCTAACACTTGTAGTGTAATATAGTTCTAAGTGTTAGGTTTTTAGAAAAATTTCGCCAGAGTTTCCTCTGTAACTGGAGGTGGCCACGCTTTCAAGCGTATCATTTTCTTTTACAAAATCAATTTCAACAACTTCCTTATTCAACCAAACAATTTCCGACACATCAAACTAGTCGACAAGTATGTAAATCGCATAATCGCATGAACTTGTAGTTTTTCCGAAAATATAGTGTGAATCACCTTATATTTTGTGGATCTTTATATAAAGTAATTCTAATCTCGTAAAAACCTCGTTTTTAGAGAAATCCGTCTTTACAACTTCTCGTCATCTTTTACAAAGTTTGTTATTTTGTCGAAACTTTTCATTTCACAAGTGTTTACACACTTGTGGTTTATAAAAATCATACTTGTTATTGTAAGATCCGTCTTTTAGAATACATGATTTCTTTAACTCCTGGTCCTTTGAGAATACCACTTGCAGATGCGTAGATCCGCTAGTTTTAAACACCGTTGTACAAGTTAAAACATTTTTACACAAGTAAAACATTTTTACACAAGTTCATGTCTCATGTGTGGTAGAGTTTCACCTTTTAACCCTTGTTACTACTAAAACATGCTTATGTTAAGATCCATGATCTTACCAAACCGGGTTAAATGGTGATCCGAGCTACCACAACATAGATCGGGTCTAAATAACCACATATTTCAAGTACTACAACATTTACACAACATAGATGCTATTAACCACCATTACTAGTGTTTTTAGTAGACTTTTGTTCATCATATTGTATGTTAACGAGTTTTAACCGATACAAATCCTTTTAACCACTTTAGATTAGTTCAAAAATGAGTTGTAAACATTATACCTCTAGCTCAAGGCTAGGGAAGATTCTTGATGAAAAACGCGTGGATAAAAGCTAAGTAACGAGGTCCTTCGTGTTCCGTTTGCTCCAAGGCTCCTAATACGCAACCCTTGATGCTTGAATGATCTTGGAATGGCAAGAACCAAACTCGAAAATGGATGTAGGGGAGGGGGGGTGTTCGGCCGAGGATGAGCAAGAGAGAAAGAGAGAGAGTTGTGAAGTTGTAGTGTAATGTGATGAATGATCTTAGGTGTTTAGTGGTTAACTTATAGGCAAAGATTAGTGTTATTACCCAATGGTAATTATGTACCCTAGATACTAAACCAAGATGATCAAGTAAATCTTGCAAGGTACAAGTATGTCCCCTAGGGGACCGAATTCGGTTGGGGGGGGGGGTCCCTTGGTTCGATCCTAACTAGATGGTTAGGGAGTAATTAGTTAAGTTAAGTGTTTAACTTAGTTATTAGTATGTTATGTGTTTTAGCGGGTGTTAGGGTATACGGGGACCCTAACTGGCTCAGAAAAAGATATCTAGTGAAAATAACAATATTTTCATGTTTCGGGTAACGCCCGGTTGTTCAGTTGGATAGTAATCCGTTAAAGCGCTTAATAAAGCTTTAAAGTGTCGTTATTGTTATCTTTAGTGACACAACTTATTTCCGACACTTTGGAAAGTGTCTAGTAATATTTTCCTCATGTTTTGGCACTTTATTAGTTAGCTAGAAGCTGAAATATTATGAAAAGTGCTGAGTTTTGTACTTTAAGTACGTTTTAGGCACATCCAGTCACTGTGACTTATCCCTAGAGACGCAGTTCCACAACCCTTGTATCCCTACACTCACTACTAGTGTAGCCAAATATCTCAGGCTCTTATGGGCCTTGGAGGCAGTGTTTGCCTGATGCTGGCTTTATCAGCATGTTCAATAGGTTATCCGTGTATTGTGCTACTGTGCTCTTTGTGCATCATGTTTGTCACTAAGGTGCCGTATGTAAATAATGTAGTGACGATAAGTAAAGTATGATGCAAGCAAGTACATGTATCAGATATCAAGTAGCAGTTCAACAGCTAGTTCAAACGAGCACAGTAATTAAGCAGTAATTAATCATTAATTAAGTCGTACGGATACCTGGTTTAGTGCGGGTTGTCACACACCCATCCATAGTCACACACTTAATTGTTTTTCAGTTGTTTGGGCTCGGCCCAAAACCCTTCCCACCCAAACGAAGCCCAAAGGCTCTAAACCCACATCAAACCCAAATCCATTCCCTTTAAATGCGTGTATGCATGTAGGCATTCACACAATCCCCATCATTTGCAAACCTTAAACATTCTTTACTTGGACGGCGACCCCTCTCCTCCTCGTTTTGGTATCGATGGCTGTGAAGCCCCATCGGAGCATCACCTCTTCCTCGTTCCTGTGCCCAATCCAAACTCCTTCGGTTAGTATGATTCCATCCTTAAATTGATTGTTATTGTTAAGTGATTATGTGTTACATGATTGAATGGTATTGTTAAACATAGGGTTAAATATCAATTAGGGTTCGGTCAACTGAATTTAACATGATCAACCCATTCGGGTGTGGTAAACAATTAGCATGAACGATTAATAAGAATTATCCGATCAATGTTTGAGAATTAGAAATCATGTGGGTATTCGGTTCGTAATGATGATTCACGTAGTGATTGAGTATGCGACGGATCATGTGATGGTTAGATTGGTCCTAATATTGTTGATTAGAAGGAACATTAATGCTAACCGATTATGTTCATGATGGTGATTATGTGTTAATATGAAACTGCCATGATTAGGGTTTGTAGGAAACGTTGGAAAGTTGTTTTGATCCTATTAAATTGGAATGCATAACTGTTGGAATTGGTTTGCAAATTAAAGTGTAACTGTTTTCCACAAAATTCGGCCAAAAAACAACCAAACTCGCACACTTAGAGCCAGTCGCATACCCATGTAATGGGCCTTTACACTATTCGGGCCGCACAGACCCTCTTTGACGGATCGCACAACTGGGCCAGCTATGTTGGGCCATGAGCTGAAACTTGGTCGCACAAGTTGAGGCTGGGCGCACACCTGAGACTGGATCGCACAAGTGAACTTCAGTCGCACACTTATAAGAGTGGGGTGGAGTCCAGTGGGCCGCACAAGTTTGGGATCGCACACTTTTTGCCCGTCGCATACACACATCCTTTGGGCCTTGGATACAATTGGGCTTGACTTATTTGAGTCGCACACTAACAAATGAATCGCACACTTATGTGACCTATGTGTTGAACTGATTATGTGTTGTTGCGTTATATGATTCACTGATGAGTTGCATAAGGCCCAAGATTGCATGATATATATTATGTGATGATTTCTTGTATGAAAAGTTGGATGAAATCCTAACTGTGGTGAGTAACTGAAATAGGACCTGGTTGATTAAGTCTAAACAAGTAACTAGTCTTACCGAGCAAACCAAGGTGAGTTCACTACTCTCTTTACAAGCATGCGTCCAGTGGGGACAATCAAACAGGCAAACAAACAAACAGACTTTCATAAACCCATATCCTTGTAAGGGATATGAGGCAGATTTTCAGTAAATGACGGTGTTGGATAATACACTCACTTTCTATCACTTAAGTCCCATCATACTACCGAACTAGTTGCTTGTAGGGCAACAGGGTTATTAGTTGATAGCGCTATTAGGTTTGGAACCCTCACGACGTACCTGGATAGGACGGGCGTGAACTAATAACTTTAAATCATGACCAATGTTTGATAGAGCATTGGGGAAGGGCAAACAGGAGCCGTCTTGCAGTATCGAGTTATTATCAACATGACGTAAATCAATACTTGGTAACAAATGGTTAACAAAACTGTGAACTCGCCAGCTTTTTGCTGATACACTTTTCTGCATGCTTGCAGGCCCTTAGGTACACTAATATGGGACTTGTTGTCTGGGAAGCTGGAGTGGTCATGGGTCGTGACAACTGGATGCACTTTTGAAGTTAAACTGTTTCCAAACATTTATGATAGAATTATTGGATAATTTATTATGCTTCCACTGAACATGTTTGATTTTCAAAACCAATGCTTGAATTATACTATTCTCGATTAATGGAAATTTCTATTTTTATTTATGGTTCAATGTGATTAGTGGCTAGATCCTGGTACGTAACACGCCTCGCGGGGGTTTCCGCTTGTGGTATTTTTGGGGGTGTGACAGTTTGGTATCAGAGCCAGGTTATAGTGAACTAGGTTTTAAAACGTTTTCATAAAACCAGACTATAACCAAACAGTACCGAAAACGACCATGACACACAACTCCAGATTGCAAGGTTCGTCTTTTGTTTACTTTACGCATTTCTTACCTAGTGTACACACAACTCACGACATTGCATGAAACTACACACTTGACACTATGATAGGACTACATGTGCTGTTTGTCTATGTGATGCTTGATAGTGTGACACTACCCTTAGACCTTTGTGATCCCTAGTTCTGTGATATCCTTTGTTTTGTTGATCGAATGTGGGGAACCTTTTAGCACGAGTTAAGAGGAACTGAGATAAGCATGCAAATTGCATTATTATTATGGGTGCACACATAATATTGATGTGGGGGCAGGTGAGTCCCAGTGAGGCTTAATAAGTGTGAAATGGGTTTTGTTCCATCATCCGATGTGATAGTAGAGTTCCTTAATCTATAGAAGTCATTGTGATGATTGACTTCTACTCACTAACGATCCTTATCTTTTCCCCTCTTCTTAAATAGAATCATGAGCGGACGTGGCAGACGTAATGGTGGATGTGGAGGTGGCCACGACGGTGGACGTGGCAACATTATGATGACTCAGGCAGAGTTGACAGATCTGATTAACACACATGTGGCTGAGGCTTTGGCAGCTCAGCAAGCTGGTACAATACATACCAGACAAAGCATAATCCTTAGTCATTTTACTCGATTCTCATTCTTGCATACTTCCTCTTTGTTTTAGGTCAACCTGCGAACCAAAACCAGAACAATCCACCTGTGTGTACGTTCAAAACGTTCATGGATTGCAAGCCTCAAACTTTCAGTGGGACTGAAGGTCCTGTGGGACTGCTCCGTTGGTTCGAGAAAGCTGAATTTATCTTTGCTATGTGTAACTGTCCAGCTGGGGACAGGGTGAAGTTTGCTTCAGGCACCTTGGAGGATGGTGGCTTGACTTGGTGGAATGCTCAAGTGCAGATGCTGGGCATTGAAATGGCAAACACGACTACCTGGGACGATTTCAAGGAGTTGATATAGGAAGTGTACTGCCCTCGGGATGAAATTCAAAAGCTGGAAAACGAATACTACAACCGGAAAATGGTGGGATCAGAGATCGAGGCTTATACGAAATGGCCCCATGAGATAGCGAACATGTGTCCTAACCTATCCCGACCACCACATCGCAGAATCGAACTGTACGTCAAGGGATTAGCACCACAAGTCAAGGGTTTGGTCACTACGGCAAATCTTGACAATTTGCCACAGATCATCAGATTGGCTCATAAGATCAATGATCAGGAGGTGGAGCGTGGCTCGCTACCACCACGTGTTACTTCCACTACTACTGCTACTACTAATACCCCCACCAATGACAACAAGCGTAAATGGAATGACGCAGACAAGGCGACCAACTCGAACCAGTTGCAAAAGAAGCCTGACAACAACAACAGTCGCAGTTTCAGCCAGTCATCTTCTATCAATCAGAATCAGAACAACAGTCAAACTTCAGGCTCTTATGCGGGAAAACAGCCGAAGTGCAGCAAGTGCGGTTTCCACCACTATGGTTCATGTAATCAAATATGTCAAAGGTGTGACAAAGTGGGCCACATGGCGAAAGATTGTAGAGCTCCGTATCCAAAGCAGCAGCAGCAACAGCCCCAACAACAGCAACAGAGGTAGCAACCCCAGCAGAATCGGGGTAATCAAAGGGGATGTTACCAATGTGGCAATGAAGGGCACTTCAAGAAGGATTGCCCACAACTGAACCAGAACGCTAACAACAATGGTAACAATAATCGCCAGAACAACAACAATAACGCGGGTAATAACAACAATGGGAATAACGGTGGGAATGGCGCTCGTGGGAGAGTGTTTACTATAGGAGCAGGTGATGCAAGGAACGATGGTAACGTCCTGACTGGTACGTTCTCTGTCAACGGTATTTTTTCTTCTGTATTATTCAACTCTGGTGCAGACTGGAGTTATGTGTCTCTGGGGTTCAGTCGTCAGTTAGGGTTAACCCCAACACCCCTCAAAACCAAACACGTAGTGGAATTGGCTGATGGTAAGTTAATTGAAGCCTCACATGTACTCTTAGGGTGCAAACTCGATCTCTTGGGTCAAATATTCGATATCGACCTTCCTCCTGTCACTCTTGGTAGCTTTGATATAGTCATTGGTATGGACTAATTGTCCAAACATCGAGACGATATACTTTGTAAGGAGAAGATTGTGTGTATACCTCTCCCTAGTGGGGAACCGCTGTCTGTTCAGGGTCATCGAAGTGGTGCTATTGTCAGCATCATTTCATCCTTGAAAGCCTAGAAGTGTTTATGGAAGGGCTATACGTCTATTCTTGCGCTTGTTACTGATGCTCAACCCGAAGAAAAGAGAATAGAAGATCTACCAGTTGTTTGTGAGTTTCCTGATGTATTTCCCGAGGAACTTCCAGGCTTACCCCACACAGTCAGGCCGAGTTCCAAATTGACCTTGCACTAGAGGCAGCCCCGATTGCTCGTGCACCTTATCGTCTCGCACCTGGAGAGTTGCAAGAACTGTCTAATCAACTCCAAGAACTTTTAGATACAGGCTTTATCCGACCTAGTTCTTCTCCTTGGGGAGCCCCAGTTTTGTTTGTAAAGAAGAAAGATGGATCTTTTCGCATGTGTATTGACTATCATGAACTCAACAAGGTGACAGTCAAGAACCGTTATCCCTTACCTCGAATCGACGATCTGTTTGACCAGTTACAAGGGTCATGCTATTACTCGAAGATTGATCTAAGGCCGGGCTATCATCAGATGAGAGTCCGAGAAGAGGATGTTCCCAAAACAGCCTTCAGAACGCGGTATGGCCTTTACGAGTTTCTGGTCATGCCATTCGGGCTAACCAACGCACCAGCAGTATTCATGGATCTCATGAACCGCGTATGTAAACCATATCTTGACGATTTCGTCATCGTGTTTATCGATGACATTCTGATCTACTCTAAGAGCAAGGAGGACCATGAGCGGCACTTGCGTCTTATCTTGGAGCTCCTGAGGAAGGAGCAGCTTTACGTGAAATTCTCTAAGTGCGACTTCTGGATTCGAGAAGTACACTTCCTTGGCCACATAGTCAACGAGCTGGGAATACATGTGGATCCCGCTAAAATAGACTCTATCAGGAATTGGGCAGTACTAAAGAATCCTTCAGAGGTGCGATAATTTATTGGTCTCGCTGGATACTATCGAAGATTCATTGAGGGTTTTTCAAAGATCGCTCAACCTCTAACCTCTCTAACACAAAAAAGTGTCGTGTACTCCTGGGGAACGAAATAGGAAGATGCCTTCCAGCTCCTAAAGAAAAAACTCTGCAGTGCACCGATTTTGTCTCTACCTGAGGGTACCGAAGATTTCGTGGTGTACTGTGATGCCTCTATTCAAGGTCTCGGTTGTGTGCTGATGCAACGCGAGAAAGTGATAGCTTACGCCTCTCAACAGTTGAAGGTCCACGAGAAGAATTACATGACTCACGACTTAGAGTTGGGGGCCATGGTAATTGCGCTTAAAATCTGGAGGCATTACTTGTACGGTACTAAATGCACTATTTATATCGACCACAAGAGCCTTCAACATATCTTTGACCAGAAGGAGTTGAACATGCGACAACGCTGGGTGGAACTCTTAAATGATTATGATTGTGCAATCAAATACCATCCAGGAAAAGCTAATGTTGTAGCTGATGCTCTTAGTCGTAAGGAAACGAAGCCTAAACGTGTTCGAGCTTTACAACTCACCATCCACTCTAATCTACCAGATCAGATTCGTTCTACCCAAACCGAAGCATTGAAAGACGAGAACCTTAAAGCCGAAGCCATGCGAGGCTTGGAGAAACAGCTTGTTGAGAGATCTGACGGTATTCGTTATTTCACGGAGAGAATATGGATTCCTCTGTACGCAAATCTTAGAGAGCTTGTGATGGATGAAGCACACAAGTCTCGTTACTCTGTTCACCCGGGTTCTGATAAGATGTATCAGAATCTGAAAGTCTTGTACTGGTGGCTGAAAATGAAAGCCCACATAGCGATGTGTGTGAGCAAGTGCTTGACTTGTGCAAAGGTCAAGATAGAGTACCAAAAACCCTCTGGTTTGCTTCAGCAACTAGAAATACCCATGTGGAAATGGGAACAGATTGCCATGGATTTTGTCACAGGTCTACCTCCATTAT
The DNA here is from genome assembly GCA_030545235.1 of Helianthus tuberosus. NCBI lineage: Eukaryota > Viridiplantae > Streptophyta > Magnoliopsida > Asterales > Asteraceae > Helianthus > Helianthus tuberosus. The sequence continues at coordinate 29,348,844 of CM060392.1, forward strand.
CTCAAAATGGGAACGATACCATTTGGGTGATCGTCGACCGTCTCACGAAATCAGCACACTTCCTCGCAATCAAGGAAACTGACAAGTTCTCACAGCTGGCTGGCATTTATCTGAAGGAGGTAGTTTCCAGACACAGAGTGCCAACCTCCATTATCTCTGATCGTGATCTGCGTTTCATATCTGATTTGTGGAAGGTGATGCACAAATCATTTGGCTCATGTCTCGACATGAGCGCTGCCTATCACCCCCAAACGGATGGCCAAAGCGAGCGAACCATCCAGACACTAGAAGACATGCTACGGGCATGTGTTATCGATTTTGCTAAAGGTTGGGAAAGACACTTACCCTTGGTAGAGTTTTCTTATAACAACAGTTACCATTCTAGTATCCAGGAAGCCCCGTTCGAGGCTTTATACGGACGGAAATGTCGGTCTCCTCTTTGTTGGACGGAAGTGGGTGCAGCCAAATCACAGGTCTAGAGCTTGTACTTGAAACCTCAGAGAAGATTGTTCAGATCAGAAATTGGGACGAAATTCCCTTTCAAGTTGGGGATGATGTGGCACCTGAGGGAAATCCACAGTCATCTTGATTTATCACTTCACTCCTCTGGGATTGCTTATTAAATTTCGGGACGGAATTTCATTCAAGTTGGGGATGATGTGACAACCCGTAACTTTCCAGAATCCTTTCATTGTATTTATCCTTTGTCTCGCGTTGTATGTTACCTGAACATCATATATATTTGATTATAAGTAATTGGTTACGAGTTCTTTTGTGTAAAAGTGAATGGTTAGTTGTATGCATTATGTTAACTTGATCGCACAAATGCTCCGGGTCGCACACCCATCCACAGTCGCACACGTAATTGTCTTTCAGTTGTTTGGGCTCGGCCCAAACTCTTCACACCCAAACGAAGCCCAAAGGCTCTAAACCCACATCGAACCCAAATCTATTCCCTTTGAATGTGAGTATGCATGTAGGAATTCACACAATCCCCATCATTTGCAAACCCTAAACACTCTCTACTTGGACGGCGACCCCTCTCCTCCTCATTTTTGTATCGACGGCTGTGAAGCCCCATCACCCTTGACACCCAAACGAAGCCCAAAGGCTCTAAACCCACATCAAACCCAAATCCATTCCCTTTGAATGTGTGTATGCATGTAGGAATTCACACAATACCCATCATTTACAAACCCTAAACACTCTTTACTTGGACGGCGACCCCTCTCCTCCTCGTTTTGGTATCGATGGCTGTGAAGCCCCATCGGAGCATCACCTCTTCCTCATTCCTGTGCCCAATCCAAACTCATTCAGTTAGTATGATTTCATCCTTAAATTGATTGTTATTGTTAAGTGATTATGTGTTACATGATTGAATGGTATTGTTAAACATAGGGTTGAATATCAATTAGGGTTCAGTCAACTGAATTTAACATGATCAACCCATTTGGGTGTCGTAAACAATTAGCATGAACGACTAATAAGAATTATTCAATCAATGTTTGAGAATTAGAAATCATGGGGGTACTCGGTTCGTAAGGATGATTCACGTAGTGATTAAGTATGCGAAGGATCATGTGATGGTTAGATTGGTCCGAATATTGTTGATTAGAAGGAATATTAATGCTAACCGATTATAATGCTAACCGATTATGTTCATGATGGTGATTATGTGTTAATATGAAACTGCCATGATTAGGGTTTGTAGGTAACGTTGGAAAGTTGTTTTGATCCTATTAAATTGGAATGCATAACTGTTGGAATTGGTTTACAAATTAAAGTGTGTAACTGTTTTCCACAAAATTCGATCAAAACACAACACAACTCGCACACCTAGAGCCATTCGCATACCCATGTAATGGGCCTTTACACTATTCGAGCCGCACAGACTCTCTTTGATGGATCGCACAACTGGGCCAGCTATGTTGGGTCATGAGCTGAAATTTGGTCGCACAAGTTAAGGTTGGTCGCACACCTGAGACTGGGTCACACAAGTGAACTTCAGTCGCACACTTTTGAGAGTGGGCTGGAGTCCAGTGGCACACACAAGTTTGGGATCACACACTTTTGGCCCGTCGCACACACACATCCTTTGGGCCTTGGATACAATTGGGCTTGACATATTTGAGTCACACACTAACAAATGAATCGCACACTTGTGTGACCTATGTGTTGAACTGATTATGTGTTGTTGCGTTATATGATTCACTGATGAGTTGCATAAGGACCAAGATTGCATGATATATGTTATGTGATGATTTCTTGTATGAAAAGTTGGATGAAATCCTAACTGTGATGAGTAACTGAAATAGGACCCGGTTGATTAAGTCTAAACAAGTAACTAGTCTTACCGAGCAAACCAAGGTGAGTTCACTACTCTCTTTACAAGCATGCGTCCGGTGGGGACAATCAAACATGCAAACAAACAAACAGACTTTCATAAACCCATATCCTTGTAGGGGATATGAGGCAGTTTTTTAGTAAATGACGATGTTGGATAATACACTCACTTTCTATCACTTAAGTCCCATCATACTACCGAACTAGTTGCTTGTAGGGTAACGAGGTTATTGGTTGATAGCGCTATTAGGGTTGGCACCCTCACGACGTACCTGGATAGGACGGGCGTTAACTAATAACTTTAAATCATGACCAATGTTTGATAGAGCATTGGGGAAGGGCAAACAGGAGCCGTCTTGCGGTATCGAGTTATTATCAACATGACGCAAATCAATACTTGGTAACAAACGGTTAACAAAACTGTGAACTCGCCAGCTTTTTGCTGATACACTTTTCTGCATGCTTGCAGGCCCTTAGGTACACTGATATGGGACTTGCTGTCTAGGAAGCTGGAGTGGTCATGGGTCGTGATAACTAGATGCACTTTTGAAGTTAAATTGTTTCCAAAGATTTATGATAGACTTATTGGATAATTTATTATGCTTCCGCTGAACATGTTTGATTTTCAAAACCAATGCTTGAATTATACTATTCTCGTTTAATGGAAATTTCTATTTTTATTTACGGTTCAATGTGATTAGTGGCTAGATCCTGGTACGTCACACGCCTCGCGGGGGTTTCCGCTTGTGGTATTTTTGGGGGGTGTGACAAGGAATACTTTTAACTACTTTCGTTTAATTTCGATGTTAGTTAATAAACTCAAACTCTATCACAAAAGTCCCTACTTACATACCGAGCTAGTTGCCGGGGAGGCAACGGGGTATTAGTTGATAGTGCTATTATGCCTGACATACCTCACACCGTACCGGGGAGGACGGGCGTGAACTAATGACCTTAAACACTTTGATCAATGATAATAGACATTGATGAGGGCACCAAAAACGAACAGTCAATCGGTACAGAGTTTATTATTCGTAACATGTCTTTAAACTAAACACTTACATGATTTTCATTAAAAAAACTGTGAACTCACCAGCTTTATGCTGATACACTTTTCTGCATGCTTGCAGGTCGTTAGGTGTCTTCATGGAACGGAGCTTGCAATCGGGGAAGCTGAGGATGTCATGGGTCGTACCGTTTAATAACACGTCTGATGTTATGCTATGTTTTATGAACAGTTTGATTTTAATTACTTAGTACAATTTCAAATGCTTACGTTGGACGTATACTTGTTTTAATCAAATGTAAATGTTTTGAAATGCACTTTTCACGTTGAATGAGTTTTCGAATCTATTATCTTACTGTTAGTTCAATGTGATTAGTGGCTAGATCCTAGTACGTCACACGCCTCGCGGTGGATTCCGCATGTGGTATTTTGGGGGTGTGACAGTTTGGTATCAGAGCCATTGGTTATAATGAACTAGGGTTTAAAACGTTTTTATAAAACGAGACTATAACCGAATCAGTTCCGAAAGCGACTTTAACACTCCGCTCCAGATTGCAAGGTTCTTCTTTTATTTACTGTATAAATTATACGTCAAGCATACACATATGCATTGCATATAGTTACATACACAGTATTATAGCATCTCTAGAACTTTGTGATCATTATCGTGCTGGCAACATCTTAGCTTTTAACACTCGAATCTGAGGATCTTCTAACACAAGTTAAGAGGAACTGAGATGAACATGCAAACCAAATTATCATTACGGATGCAAACGTAATAATAATTTGGGGTGCATGTGATTCCCAGTGAGGCTTAGCAAGTGTAAAAAGGATTCTGACCCATTATCCTACACAATTGGGGATTCAACAATCTATAGGAGTCATAGCGATGATTAACTTCTACTCAATCGTGATCCTTACTCTTTCCATTCTTCTTGTGGATGCAGAATCATGAGTGGACGTGGTAAACGCGGTGGTGGACGCGGAGTTGGCCGCAGCGGTGGACATGGCAACATCGTTATGACTCAAGCGGAGTTAACAGATCTCATCAATACGCATGTGGCTGAGGCCTTAGCCACTCAGCAAGCTGGTACGACATTCACAACAAAACGATTCTTGTTCTTTATTTGTATATTCACACTCTCATTCATACGTTGTACATTCTTTCACCTACAGGTCAACACGTGAACTAGAATCAAAACAATCCGCATGTCTGTACATAAAAGGCGTTCATGGATTGCAAGCTACACAAACATTCAATGGAACTGAAGGAGCGGTGGGACTTCTCCATTGGTTTGAGAAGGCTGAATCGGCTTTTGCTATGTGTAACTGTCCGGCGGGGGATGATGTGTGCAAAATGCAACATATAAATTACATCTAATGAGGCATAAAACTAACTCTTTTTTAGTACTAATGTTGGAAAAAGCGCGTTTCTTTCTTCCTTTTAAATTTACAGGACCAAACGAGCTTAAAAGAAAACAAGGAGCAAATAAGCAGCCAAAACCAACATAAATACAAAAAGAAAGAATAAACGTGACTTGCCCGACCCCTCGGCAGCATCCCCAAAGAAAAAACAAGGAAACAGAGCCTGACCACAGGGCCGTGCCCAGCTGGGCGTGGGGCATGGTTAGGAGCCTACACAACAAGACAAACCTGCAGAAACTTCTACGCTCACCACGGGGGCGTGCCCAGCTCAACACGGGGCGTGGTCAACTCTAAGATACGCATAATCTTGATAGTACAACAAAGAGTTGACCACGGGGCCGTGCCCAGGACACACGGGGTCGTGTGGGGCCCTTTGCTGACAATTGCAATTAATGAAAGAAGAGAAAAGGATGGCCACGGGCCGTATTGGCTGGACACGGGGCCGTGGCCAGGGCTCTGTTCTGGCTATAAAAGGGGGTGCTTGGTTCACTTGAAAGGCATCCCTTGCCAAACAACTACTTTCCCACTTTTCCACCACTCCACCACCACTACAACACTAACACCCACCACCATAATCCATCATCTATCTTTAGAGTGTGTAGTAGTCTCGGGATCCAAGATTGATTGTAAGAGTTCTTGCTAATCAAAGGCCATGTTTGGCTAAGCCTCTTACATCACTTGTTGAAGACAAGTTTTTAATGTATTACTTTTGATTTTTAATCTTTTGGCACTTTTTATTTGGGTTTGTATTAATGACTTTAATAACTAGTTTCTTATGTTGAAGGTGAATTTTCTTTATCATTTTTTCATGGTGTCTTGACGTTACTTTACTGTCTGTATAAAGTAAATGATGTCATCATTCGTGTATTTGTGGTCTATATAAAGCGCGTTAACTACCTGGAAGGGGGTTAGGGGGATGGTTTGGTAAAGTTATTGTCTTGTTCAGTGTATAGATCCTGCGAGGACCTGGTTCAAGCTTACTAGGACCTCCTTCAATACCCAACGGTATTAGATGGTGGGGTGCGAATAGATTGAACCCCTCATATGTAAACTACTATTAATACTTTAAACCGGCTTCTTGGGATTGCATCCTTGTTGACTCAAACCACTTAGCCGAGGGTAATGTCACCTTCAAAAGAGGGGCCTACCACTTTTCATATTAATAACTTACTTAATTGTCTTTCAATATTCCGACCCTTTGGGATTGTATCCCTGCTGACTCAAACCACTGGGTTGAGGGTAACGTCACCTTCAAAAGAGGGGCCTACTACTATAACTAATAGAATCTCTTAAAAAGTCCGAAAGTGCGAAAATCATCAAAGGATACATTAATGACGAGTTGGATCCAAGTGATTCTATCTTGTCTATCTGTTTTTATTTTTGTTTATCTTTTCATTTCTAGTTTTATTTTATATTTCAAAACTTTTTCACCAAAATTTAGATCGATTAGACATTGACGTTAAACCGGCAATAAAAGATCTTGTGTCCTTGGATGACCTCGGTATCTTACCAACACTATACTACGCTCACGATGGGTGCACTTGCCCAAGTATGTGTTTAGTGTTTGTTTAATATCGTGTTTTATAAATTTAAAACTTTACTAATGTGTAAAATGTGCTTAAAATATTAATAAAATCATATCACACCTAACGCACACCAAGTTTTTGGGGCCGTTGCCAGGGACACAAGGATTTTAAGAAAGCTTAAAATCGACGGCCTAATCATTTTTCAAAACCTTTTCAAAACTGCGCGCACATTTTTTTTATTTTTGAGGAAATTTTTGCATAACATTAGTCTGAACACGGGGCCATGCTCACTGAACATGCCCCCGTGCTGCACATAACCAGTAAACATTTTTCAAATGCCCAGATACAAGATCCGACCATGGGGTCGTGTTCACTGACCACGGGGCTGTGGTGAGCCTCTGTTTCAGATTTTAATTTTGTTTTCTGGTCCCGAGACTTTGTGATCTGCCGAGTGATTCTCATGGATCAATACTCAGGAGTTTACACTTACTACTATGAAGAGGATGATTACGAAGAAGAATATTGTACCATTTGTGATAATCCTCACTCGGTGCAATATTGTGACCTTTTCGAGCCATCCACCTCATATACATACCATGAGAAACCAAGGTATGAATCATTTCCCTCATACACTTACTATGAGGAACAAAGGTATGAACCATCCACCTCATATGAGTATTATGAGGAACCAAGGTTTTAGCTTCCAAACTCAAGCTTTTGGGACACTTATCCCGCTCAATTTCACGAACCACCAACTATTCTCCCCGAAGCTGAGAGAATAGTACAACAGCTCAAAGATATTGAACGCTTTATAAAAGAATCCCGCGAGAGGGAATAGGCAATTTGTACTAAAGAGGTAATAATAGAAGAAGTAAAAAATGGAAGAACAAGTAAGTGAAAAACCGACACATAAACCAAACGACGAAAGAGGTAAGTACGAAAATGATAATTTTCAAAAAGAGTCATTTTTTCAAGAAATTAATCTCTTAACACCTTCTTTCGAAAACCATTGTTTGGTACCCACTCATGCTATGTTTTTAAAAGAGTTAAACAGTAACACTAAAATTGACAAAATGGTAAGCATTAAATTAACAAACGATCAAACTACGCTAATAAAAGATGACCTATTTGAAATTAACATTACATCGGTTCCATGTTTCTTTCAAAAACACCTTTATTAGTAATATTACAATTGATAAAGATCTTTCTGTTAATATAATGCCAAACTACATTTTCGAAAAATTAAGTATTAGTGATTTTTTTCCACTTCAGATCCCCATTTTTCTTTCTAATCGAAAAATAATAAAATCAATGGGAGTAGTTGAGGATGTGTTAGTGCAAACAAATCAAACGGTAGTCCCTACCGACTTCGTCATTCTTGATGATGCTCCACTTGTGTTGGGACAACCTTTTGTAAAAACCCATCAAGCATTCATCAACCGGAAGCAAAACAGCCTACCCATTCAATTAGGGGCCGACAAAAGGTATGTCGACCTTGACCAATCAATGAAATATCCAATCGGCAATGACGACCCCCTAATTGAAGATGAAGATGAACCACCCGATATGGAAGACGAAATCGACCAACTTGTCGAAGAAGAGGTCGCCATTGAACAAACCTTTTTGGTCCTCGACCAAAATGAGCAACCAAATAAGGAGTCTCCTAAAGACCCACCACTTGAGCTCAAAGAACTTCCAAATGGTTTGGAATATGCTTTTCTCGACAAGGATGGTAAGTTAGATGTAATTATTTCTTCAAAATTAACTAGTTTAGAAAAAGAAAAATTAACTACACTTTTGAAAAAACACAAAAACGCGATCTCATGGAAGCTTGTCGACATTAAAGGAATAAACCCTTCCACGTGCACACACAAAATTTTAATGAATGATGACTATAAATCGGTAATACAACCACAACGTAGAGTAAATCCAAATGTTCAAGAAGTGGTTAAAAACGAAGTCATCAAACTACTTGACAACGGACTCATCTGTCCAATTTCCGATAGCCCTTTGGTGAGTCCCGTTCAAGTAGTTCCCAAGAAAGGTGGTATGACGGTGGTCACTAATGAAAGAAAATGAATTAATACCAACAAGAACCGTCACCGGATGGAGAGTTTGTATAGATTATCATCGATTAAATGAGGCAACGAGGAAAGACCACTTCCCCTTACCTTTTATTGATCAAATGTTGGAAAGATTATCCGGTCATAAACTTTGTTGTTTTTTAGATGGTTTTTTAGGTTACTTTCAAATACCGATAGCTCCCGAAGACCAAGAAAAACAACATTTACATGCCCCTACGGAACTTTTGCTTATCGACGCATGCCTTCTGGTCTATGCAATGCCCCCGTAACCTTCCAACGTTGCATGGTGGCCATCTTCCATGATATGATAGAAAAAACCATCGAAGTTTTCATGGACGACTTTTCTATCTTTGGAGATTCATACGACCAATGCCTCCATAACCTCGAACGAATGCTATCTCGATGTGAGAAAACTAATGTCACACCCCTTTCTGCGGAGGAAGCACGAGGTGTGATCATGAAAGGTTCTCATTGCATACGAAAGGTAAACATACTACATGCTCATAAAAATAACTTCAAACGTCATTACCATTACATAACGGAAACATAGATTAAGTGTTTACATCACGAAACAACATATTGTCTGAAAGTTTACAACTTATTTAAGACAAACATAAACGACATCCACGAGCATGAGTAAGACCGTGCGCACATCCACTTTTAGTTACCTGAAATACATGTGAGTTTTGGAAAAACGTCAACATAATGTTGGTGTGAATTCATGCAGTTCTTGTATTGAACGTTTGTATACTTTGTATGAAAAACATGGTATGTATCTTGTATAAATCAAGTATCCATGTATAAAACCAGTATTCATGTATGAATCAAGTATTCTTGTGTACACCACATACTCATGTATAAATCAAATATTCTTGTGATATGAAATTTTGTATAAATAGGATGTTCTTGTATGTATTAGGGTTGTTAATGGGTTGCAAGGCCATTAACATGTGACACGACATAGGAAGTCACCAAACCATAGGCATTTATCCAGTTTTTCTGAGACACAAAAGCACTACTTGGTACTCGTTCTCACCAAGAGTGTGGCTGCCCGAAACCCGTTAGATCTAACCTTTTGTTCTGCGGTCTAGGTATATTGTTGATTAATGGTGCTTATGGTACCCTATTCGTGACACGATTTCTCGTATCATTCCTCTAAACGCATCATACTTGGTACTAGTTATCACCAAGAGTGCTTCTTGTTTTTGTATCATACCATTTATAAACATTGTAATATTTGTAACATGTATTTCACCCCCGAAGTTATAAAACTGAAAACAGTTAAGAGAAAAGGGGGAGCATGAACTCACAACTTTGCGTTCCTTGCGTCGTAAACTTCACTGGATTTGCTTAACTAACGTCGTGACCTATACGTGTTTTCTTAACGTTAGCCACTGGACTTGTATCGCACAAGTACGGTCACTATCTTTTGTATATGTTTTCTTATGTTAAAATAATTTATATTTTTAACTATTTGTCTTACTTATTTTATTATCTCAAAAATGAATAATAGTATCTTGTATTTTGCCTAAGTATGTTGTATGTATATTTTGTATCTTCACCCCTTAGGGGTATTTAGTGTATTTTCAAGTCCTAATACACTATCACGTATAATACATTCTACATACACTTAGCACAAAATTCGGTGATCAATAAATATATATATATTTTTCTCAAAAATATACATTCTTAATATCCATTTTTTTTGAAGAAATCCTCATTTCTTAACACAAAAGTTTGGGAAACATTGGTAAATGTTTTTAGATACATTTTTAGGGGATAAGTTTCTCAAAAACTTGTATTTTTCTAAGTGTCAAAATTTATAGAAATTTTGACAGAGTTTCCCCTAAAAATGGAGGTTTCCCATGTTTTCAAAACATGTGTTTATTTTCTTTTAAAATCATCCTCAACATCAACAACCATCATCAACAACACACATTAATTTCTCTATTTCATGAACTTGAAAATTTATAAAAATGTGTAGTAACTTACTAGTGTATTTAGTAAGTCTTGTTACCCTTTAAAGTGTGGTTGCTTCTTTAAAAACTCCATTTTTAAAGAATATGATTCTTTACAACTTATGTTCATGTTTTCTAAAAATACTTCTTCATGTATTTTTCTTGTTACACATGTGTTTCTTTACTTTGTTAACCACTAAAATGATGTGTATCTATGTAAGAACCAAGGTTTAGTGAAACTTGTATTTTTAACTTGGTTTCTTGGTAAATCATACTTGAAATATTTAGATTTACAAGACTTTAAACTTACTTGTTCATCATTTTACAAGAAACATCATGTTTATTCAAGTTCATGACTTTTTGTGAGGATGATTCATAACCTTTAACATGTCCATCCCCTCATCTTGCTAGATAATGTTTTTAATCATGATCTAGCAAGATTATATGAGGATCTACATCATTTCTACAAGCAAACAATAATCAACAAGTATACCAACACTAAAACAACATGATTTCTTTATATTTAGAGCTTATGTCCATGTTTCTTTCTTTTGATTCTTAATGTTCTTCAAGATTAACATAGCACATAACCTTTTACCCACTAAAATAAGATGAAATATGAAGTGTATGATGTTCTTACCACTAGCTCAAGGCTAGGGATGTTCAAGAGGAGAAATGAGGTGGTTAATAGCAAATGAAGAAGGTCCTTGAACTTCCGAAAGCTCCTAGCTCCTTTGCACACCTTCTAACATCCTTGTATATGTATGGAATGGGAGGGACTTGATTGAATGATGATGATGGCGGGGTGCTTGGGTTCGGCCGAAGCCAAGAGAAGAGAGGGAGAAGAAAAGTGTGTTGAAGTGTTGTGAAGGAATGAAGGTTATGGCATTTAGGTTAGTTCGTATAACCATCTTCTCATGTTATCCATTGTATATTATGTTACCAAAGGTGCAACATGATCTATTAGAATATTATAACAAATCCACATGTGGGGGACATGTTGGGGCCGCAACTAGGTGGGGGGGGGGGGGTAATAGCATAGGTTAAAACTAGTTTAGTTAGTTTAAGGTTAAATATCATGTATCTAGTTAGTTATATTAGTTACTAGATATTTTAGTGGGTGTTAAAGTGTTCGGGGATCATAACTAGCTTAGAAATGATAAAACAAGGTTTCTAATAATATTTTAGTGTTCCGTGTAACGTCCGGTTGTTCGGTTAGATACCGGTTCGTTAAAGTGCTATATTGCACCGTTTAGTGTCCTTTATGTCCCCTTTTGTAACACTTTCAATTCCCGACACTTAGGGAAGTATTCTGAATAATAAATCATGAATTTCTGCATAATATTTATGTGTTAAAAGCTGATTTATTGCTGAATTTAATAAAATTCTGCACTTAAAGTGCGTTTCGGGTGCTTTCTAGTGCTTATTTTAGCTTCCGGAATGACTATATGTTAACCCTTGTATGTACTCTTGGGTTTTAATGTATTCTTGTCGTTGGACCTACACCTAGGCCTCAATTCTAATGTCTGACTGCTTTCTGCAGTTCTGTTGACACATTGTGTCTTACCGGTGAGTTTACTAGTATTTCTGACGCAACGCTCTCGTTAATGCATAAAGCAATATTTTGTAGTATAAAACGTGCATGAATTCACATGTATAGTATGTAATCAGACAATGTTGACATTTAAGCACATAATTGCGGTCATTAAATAATAATTAAAGTGTACAGAAATTACCGGTTTGGTGCCAGTTGTCACAGTCTCCCCCCGTTAAAAGAATTTCTTCCCGAAATTCAGGCTGAGCTGACTCTTGCAGGAGTCTTCTTGAACAGGTGGGGGTACTTTTCTTTGAACTGGTCTTCACGTTCCCACGTGTACTCGGGTCCGTGCTTAGAGTTCCAACGTACTTAGACAAGTTTTACACTGCTCCTCCTGGTCTTGTTGACCTTCCAATCGGTAACCTCAACGGGTTGTTCTGTAAATCGGAGGGCATCATCAATATGCACTTCATCCGCAGGGATGATCACGTTTTCTTGTGTTGGACTCTTCTTGAGGTTGGATACATGGAACGTATCATGTACTCCATAAAGTTCTTCCGGTAACTCCAACTTGTATGCCACGGTACCAATTCTTTCCAAGATTCTGAATGGTCTGATGTATCGTGGGTTCAGCTTTCCACGTTTTCCGAATCTTACTACGCCTTTCCAAGGTGAGACTTTTAACAAGACTTTGTCTCCCACCTCGAACTGTAACGGTTTTCGTCTTCGATCAGCGTAGCTCTTTTATCGATCTCGAGCCGCCTTAATGCGCTCTCGGATCTGCATAATCTTGTCGGTTGTCTCTTGTACAAGTTCAGGACCAACCATACGTTTATCTCCAGCGTCTACCCAACATAAGGGCGATCGGCACTTGCGGCCATACAGAGCTTCGAACGGTGCGACTTTTATACTTGTATGATAACTGTTATTGTAGGAAAACTCAACTAAAGGTAGATGAGTATCCCAGCTGCCGCCTAGATCCATGACACATGCGCGAAGCATATCTTCAAAAGTTTGTATAGTCCGTTCGCTCCGGCCGTCTGTTTGTAGATGGAAGGCCGTGCTTAGATCTAGCTGAGATCCAAAGGCTTCCTGAAAGGATTGCCAGATTCTTGAGACAAAGCGCCCATCTTTGTCTGAAATAAATGAGATTGGCACTCCATGACGTGCCACAATTTCTTTTAAGTATATCTCAACAAGCTTTCCAGTGCTGTCTTTTTCTCGGATCGGTAGGAAATGCGCAGATTTCGTCAATCGATCAACTATCACCCATATCATATCGTGACCTCTCGGGGTCCTGGGTAATTTCGTTATAAAGTCCATCGAGATTTGCTCCCACTTCCACATGGGTATCTTTGGTTGTTGTAGTAGGCCGGACGGTTTCTGATATTCAGCCTTAACCTTAGCACAGGTTAGGCATTTTCCAACATAAACAGCAACATCGCTCTTGAGTCTCGGCCACCAATAGTATTCTTTTAAGTCTTGATACATTTTGTCCGATCCTGGATGGATCGAGTATTTTGACTTGTGCGCTTCATCAAGGATGACTTCTCGTATGCCACCATAGAGCGGAACCCAAATACGCTTCTTAAAGTATAAGGCTCCCTCTTCATTTGGCACCATGTATTTCAACATACCCCGGAGGTATTCAGTTTTACGGTTTTCTCCCTTAAGAGCTTCTTGTTGTGCATCACGAATACGTGCAGTGAGGTTCGTTCGAATAGTCATTTCTAACGCCCGAACCCTTAGGGTCTTAACCCTTTCTTTTTTACTTAGCGCGTCTGCTACAACGTTTGCTTTTCCAGGATGGTACTTAATCTCACAGTCATAATCATTTAGCAGCTCGACACATCGCCGCTGGCGCATGTTCAATTCCTTCTGATCAAGTATGTGTTGCAGGCTTTTGTGATCTGTGAAAATTGTACATCGAGTACCATATAGATAATGTCGCCAGATCTTCAAGGCGAATACCACCGCGCTGAGTTCCAAGTCGTGAGTGGTATAGTTCCTTTCATGAACCTTCAATTGTCTAGAAGCATAAGCGATGACTTCCTGTCGTTGCATGAGCACGCAACCCAAACCTTGTCGTGAAGCGTCGCAGTATACCACGAAGTCTTCAGTGCCTTCGGGTAATGATAGTATTGGTGCATCGCATTGCTTATTTTTAAGTAGTTGGAAGGCTTCTTCCTGCTTGTCACCCCAGTCGTACTTCTTGTCTTTCTGCGTAAGGGTAGTTAGCGGTTGAGCTATCTTGGAGAAATTCTCAATGAATCGCCGATAATAGCCCGCTAAGCCCAAAAATTGACGAACTTCAGTTGGGGTTTTGGGGGCTTCCTAATTCTTTATTGCTTCAATCTTGGACGGGTCTACATGAATGCCCCTCTCGTTCATAACATGACCAAGAAATTGTACTTCGCGAATCCAGAATTCGCATTTTGAGAACTTTGCATAAAGTTTCTCCTTCTTCAGTAGTTCCAAAATGGTTCTGAGGTGTTGCTCGTGTTCTTCTTTCGTTCGGGAATAAATCAGGATATCATCGATAAATACAATCACGAATTTATCGAGATATGGTTTGCATACGCGGTTCATCAGGTCCATAAAAACCGATGGCGCATTCGTTAATCCAAATGGCATCACAAGAAACTTGTAGTGCCCATAACGCGTTCGGAATGCAGTCTTTGGTACGCTTTCTTCTTGTATCCTTAACTGATGGTATCCAGATCGAAGATCGATCTTGGAATAGTAGCTTGACCCTTACAATTGATCAAATAAGTCATCAATCCTCGGTAGTGGGTACCGATTCTTGATTGTGAGCTTGTTCAGTTCTCTATAATCGATACACATCCGCAGAGTTCCATCCTTCTTCTTTACGAACAATACTGAAGCTCCCCAAGGTGAGTAGCTTGGCCTTATGAATCCTTTATCCAACAACTCCTGGAGTTGTGTAGATAATTCTTGCATTTCTGATGGTGCAAGCCGATAGGGCGCCTTGGCTACAGGAGCGGCTCCTGGAACCAAGTCTATACGGAATTCGACTTGTCGTTGCGGAGGTAGTCCTGGCAGATCTTCAGGAAAAACATCAGGGAATTCCTTCACCACAGGAATGTCTTCGAGTTTCGGCTCCACAGCCTTCTTATCTACAACGTGTGCTAGGAAAGCAACACATCCTTTCCTTAAGCACTTTTGTGCCTTCATACAGCTGATGATTCATAGAGGCGCGTCTCGTTTTTGTCCAGGTACAATGAGAGTTTCATCGTTCGCCAGAGGGATGCAAATGATTTTCTCGTGACAAATAACTTCAGCTTTGTTCTTGGACAACCAGTCCATTCCGACCACTACATCGAAGCTACCCAATTGAATAGGTAAGAGGTCGATGCTAAAATTTCGTTCACCAAGTTTTAATGAGCAGCCTCTAACAACTTCGCCCGATTCAACAAGTTTACCATTGGCTAGTTCTATGGAGTAAGGAATATCCAATCTACTAGACTCTATCCCAAGCATACGTTTAAATTCCACAGACATGAAACTATAATCGGCACCAGTGTCAAATAATATGGATGCAAAGTGATTGTTAACGAGAAACGTACCGGTGACCACGTTAGGGTCCTCGCGTGCGTCCCTTGCTCCAATCACAAATGCTCGAGCCTGAGCGTTGTTTCCTCCTGGGCAATCTTTCACGAAATGATCCTTGCTTCCACAACTGAAGCATCCTTGGTTCCGCCCAGCTCCATTCCCAGTTTGGTTACCATTGCCATTCCCATTTCCACCAGTTCTATTACCGTCACCGTTGCCGTTTCCATTCCCGTTCTTTCCTTTACCCCAACAATCTTCAGTGCGGTGACCCAATCTACCACATTTGTCGCACTTGGAATGCGACAAGCTCCTTCATGATGATACTTACATTTTTGGCATTTAGGCAGGGTGCCTTGGTATCCTCTGGCTGCAATATCATTTGTCGCTGCAAAGGTTCTTGCCTCCTTAGATGGGTTAGTGTCACGCTTCTTGTTGTATGAACCTTTGTTGTTGCTGCGGGTTGCTTGATTCAGATTCGAATGCTTTCTCTTCTTGTCACCGGACGACTCAGCATGCGTCTCGGTCTTTTCTGTTGGGTTCAGCGATAACTTCTTTATACGAACACAATCTTCAGTAAGGCTGACAGCCAGAGTTACAGCCTCAGTGATTGTTTGAGGTTTGGCCGAAGTTACCATGCCACGAAATTCTAAGGCCAGTCCCCAAATATAGCGTTCAACGCGCTTAAATTCGGGAGTCACCATGTAGGGAAGCACTCTAGACAGATCGTGGAATCTTCGAGTATAACCATTAATGTCAGCACCTTCCATGGTCAAGTGCCAGAACTCCGTTTCCAGTCTTTGGAGTTCAGCACGAGAGCAATACTTCTCTCTCATTCTTTCCTTCAGTTCATCCCAAGTTAGGCCATAAGCGGCATCATCGCCCAAGGTTTGGACTTGCAAGTTCCACCAAGTCAAAGCTTCATCGACAAACAACCCAGTTGCAAAAGTGACTTGTTGATCCGCGGTACACTTGCTCATGCGGATAGTAGCTTCAGTCTTCTCCGTCCAGTGTACAAATGCTACTGCACCTCCTGTGCCGTCGTAGTTAATCGGTTTGCAGTCGAGAAACTGCTTGAAAGTGCAGCCTTGAGCTGCGTTTCCTCCAGACGAATCTCCATTCCCATTGCATCTAGCATTGCTTGGTCCGCCACTGTCTTGGGTTCGGTTTGCCTCGTATTGGGCGATAGCAGCGGAGATCCTTTCTTCCAGTAGGGCGTTGAGCTCTTCAGCAGTCCTTGGCAGTGGGGGAGGAGGAGGTTGATCAGAATATCGATTGTTCACAATTCTCCTAGGTGCCATGTTCTGAAAGAACACCACACAATAGGTTTAGGCATTTGTTTGATATCGTCATACTAGACAGTAGTAGTATATATATACACAGGCATATACCACATAAGTGACATCAAACAATTATTACTCTAGCAGAGTATTTAATAGGCTGGTGTTCACGTTTAACCTTTTCTTGCACTGAGGGAATCCATACGTGGCAAGACTTGCTGTGGTTTCTGTGCACTGAATTCCATAATTATGTATGCATCCATAATTACGTAACTCCTTGCACAGTCCGCACAGTTCGTTTCATCCTCGTATCTCTTCCTTCAGACAGGCCATTGTTTACAGGTAAAGTCACGTATACTTGTGACATTCTACTTCTAGTATATGTATATATCAGGTATCACACATTATTGCAAGTAATTCTTAATCACAGATAAGTGCTACTCCAGTGCACCCTAAGTCTCGTAGTGTCTTTTCTTGACTCTTTGTAAACAGTTTCAGGTAGTGGATGTCGCGGAAAGTTTTATGCAATGAAAAACTTTTGGAAAATTGTTTTCGTGAAAGGATCCTAGAGATTGTAGTCTAGACTCGAGAAGGAATCCTGGTTCACTACAATCGCAGCTTTGATACCAATCTGTCACACCCCTTTCTACGGCGGAAGCACGAGGTGTGATCATGAAAGGTTCTCATTGCATACGAAAGGTAAACATACTACATGCTCATAAAAATAACTTCAAACGTCATTACCATTACATAACGGAAACATAGATTAAGTGTTTACATCACGAAACAACATATTGTCTGAAAGTTTACAACTTATTTAAGACAAACATAAACGACATCCACGAGCATGAGTAAGACCGTGTGCACATCCACTTTTAGTTACCTGAAATACATGTGAGTTTTGGAAAAACGTCAACATAATGTTGGTGTGAATTCATGCAGTTCTTGTATTGAACATTTGTATACTTTGTATGAAAAACATGGTATGTATCTTGTATAAATCAAGTATCCATGTATAAAACCAGTATTCATGTATGAATCAAGTATTCTTATGATATGAAAT
Source organism: Helianthus tuberosus (assembly GCA_030545235.1). Lineage (NCBI taxonomy): Eukaryota > Viridiplantae > Streptophyta > Magnoliopsida > Asterales > Asteraceae > Helianthus > Helianthus tuberosus. Next base: position 29,366,636 of record CM060392.1, read on the forward strand.
TTTGTATAAATAGGATGTTCTTGTATGTATTAGGGTTGTTAATGGGTTGCAAGGCCATAAACATGTGACACGATATAGGAAGTCACCAAACCATAGGCATTTATCCAGTTTTTCTGAGACACAAAAGCACTACTTGGTATTCGTTCTCACCAAGAGTGTGGCTGCCCGAAACCCGTTAGATCTAACCTTTTGTTCTGCGGTCTAGGTATATTGTTGATTAATGGTGCTTATGGTACCCTATTCGTGACACGATTTCTCGTATCATTCCTCAAAATGCATCATACTTGGTACTAGTTATCACCAAGAGTGCTTCTTGTTTTTGTATCATACCATTTATAAACATTGTAATATTTGTAACATGCATTTCACCCCCGAAGTTATAAAACTGAAAACAGTTAAGAGAAAAGGGGGAGCATAAACTCACAACTTTGCGTTCCTTGCGTCGTAAACTTCACCGGATTTGCTTAACTAACGTCGTGACCTATACGTGTTTTCTTAACGTTAGCCACTGGACTTGTATCGCACAAGTACGGTCACTATCTTTTGTATACGTTTTCTTGTGTTAAAATAATTTATATTTTTAACTATTTGTCTTACTTATTTTATTATCTCAAAAATGAATAATAGTATCTTGTATTTTGCCTAAGTATGTTGTATGTATATTTTGTATCTTCACCCCTTAGGGGTATTTAGTGTATTTTCAAGTCCTAATACACTATCACGTATAATACATTCTACATACACTTAGCACAAAATTCGGTGATCAATAAATATATATATATATTTTTCTCAAAAATATACATTCTTAATATCCATTTTTTTTGAAGAAATCCTCATTTCTTAACACAAAAGTTTGGGAAACCTTGGTAAATGTTTTTAGATACATTTTTAGGGGATAAGTTTCTCAAAAACTTGTATTTTTCTAAGTGTCAAAATTTATAGAAATTTTGACAGAGTTTCCCCTAAAAATGGAGGTTTCCCATGTTTTCAAAACATGTGTTTATTTTCTTTTAAAATCATCATCAACATCAACAACCATCATCAACAACACACATTAATTTCTCTATTTCATGAACTTGAAAATTTATAAAAATGTGTAGTAACTTACTAGTGTATTTAGTAAGTCTTGTTACCCTTTAAAGTGTGGTTGCTTCTTTAAAAACTCCATTTTTAAAGAATATGATTCTTTACAACTTATGTTCATGTTTTCTAAAAATACTTCTTCATGTATTTTTCTTGTTACACATGTGTTTCTTTACTTTGTTAACCACTAAAATGATGTTTATCTATGTAAGAACCAAGGTTTAGTGAAACTTGTATTTTTAGCTTGGTTTCTTGGTAAATCATACTTGAAATATTTAGATTTACAAATCCACATGTGGGGGACATGTTGGGGCCGCAACTAGTGGGGGGGGGGGGGTAATAGCATAGGTTAAAACTAGTTTAGTTAGTTTAAGGTTAAATATCAAGTATCTAGTTAGTTATATTAGTTACTATATATTTTAGTGGGTGTTAAAGTGTTCGGGGATCATAACTAGCTTAGAAATGATAAAACAAGGTTACTAATAATATTTTAGTGTTCCGTGTAATGTCCGGTTGTTCGGTTAGATACCGGTTCGTTAAAGTGCTATATTGCACCGTTTAGTGTCCTTTATGTCCCCTTTTGTAACACTTTCAATTCCCGACACTTAGGGAAGTATTCTGAATGATAAATCATGAATTTCTGCATAATATTTATGTGTTAAAAGCTGATTTATTGCTGAATTTAATAAAATTCTGCACTTAAAGTGCGTTTCGGGTGCTTTCTAGTGTTTATTTTAGCTTCCGGAATGACTATATGTTAACCCTTGTATGTACTCTTGGGTTTTAATGTATTCTTATCGTTGGACCTACACCTAGGCCTCAATTCTAATGTCTGACTGCTTTCTGCAGTTCTGTTGACACATTGTGTCTTACCGGTGAGTTTACTAGTATTTCTGACGCAACGCTCTCGTTAATGCATAAAGCAATATTTTGTAGTATAAAACGTGCATGAATTCACATGTATAGTATGTAATCAGACAATGTTGACGTTTAAGCACATAATTGCGATCATTAAATAATAATTAAAGTGTACAGAAATTATCGGTTTGGTACCAGTTGTCACAACTAACTTCGCCCTTAATTGGGAAAATGTCATTTCATGGTAGCGGAGGGAATAGTACTCGGTCACAAAATCGCAAGCGAAGGAATGGAGGTTGATCGGGCTAAAATAGACACCATCTCCCGATTACCACCTCCATCCTCCGTTAGAGCTATCAGAAGTTTCCTAGGGCATGCCGGAATCTATAGACGATTTATCAAAGACTTTTCTAAAATTTCAAGACCTCTAACAAAATTACTTGAAAAAGATGCACCATTCATCTTTGACAAGGATTGCAACTAAGCATTTTTAACACTAAAATAAATGCTAGTCAATGCACCAATCATGATAGCGCCTGATTGGAAATTACCTTTCGAAATCATGTGCTGTCGCAACCCCCGCCCCCTATCTGTCCCGGGAACGGGCGGCCGCGAGACCAGTTTTGGTGGTATCGTTTATTTATCAATTTGGCAGCGGAAATTTCATCAGGACCGTAGTTAGGAATTGTTTATCAGAGTAAATACCACACTTTTATAATATTAAACATATTGGGATAAAACCCAAGTTTTCATTACAAACATTTTCATAGGGAAAATCCCTATTTTATTGAATAAAACATCTTGTTTTATTTAGGTAACTTTTATAGCCACTTTTCCAAGCCTTCAGTGCTGTCCAGCTGGCTTCTAGTTGTCTTTCACATTTTGTTACCTGAAACGCGTTTAAAAACATTTTGTCAGTGGGAAATATTGGTGAGTGAATCCCAGTTTAATCAAGAAGAGTTTTATCCTTTAACAGTATTGAGAGCTATCACATTGTTTATTTCTACACAATTACTCATTCAGTATTGTCAATCCTGACTGGTGGGTCATATTACACATTGGCTAACTCTTTGTCCAATGGTAACGTGTTCCACATTTTGTATACAAAACCCCAACATACCGGCAGTAATTGAAGAACTACAAAGACTCAATCACTGCTTAATCACATTGTAAAACATTTACAAAAAGGAGATTACTCACATTGCTGACTTAGGTTTCTTCTAAGGTTTCCTGGTGATTATCTATAGTTTACACAATGCACACGCGTTAGTATAATAACCCTTTATATTTACATTAGTTATACCCTCCCCGAGACGGCATTCCAATGACTACGTCGGGCAGAACCTCGACAGCCGTTACGGAACCCTGGATCAATCGGGCAGCGTATCTAATACGTAACCGGGGTTATGATACTTACATCGGGGCAGAACATCGTTAATTAGGGGGATATTATACCCGAGAATTATATTAATTCTTCAGAAATTTGAGAGAGAAAGAGTTCATGAGCGATTTTGACTGAAGGCCCGAGCTCCCACTTTATAGGGCCAGATTTCGAGTTTTACGCGGCCCGCGTATGACGTAGCAAGGGGCTACACGGCCCGTGAGGCTCCCTAGGGTAGGCCCTAGCTCGTCCAACTCAGCCCTAGCTTCGACACGATGCACGACACGTGGCTGCACCGGGTGTCGCCCTGATCCCTTGCTGTCGCGGCCCGCGTAGGCAGTAGCCAAAGGCTACGCGCCCCGCGAGAGCCTCATTTTTTTGTTTTTAATTAAATTTAAAAATATTAAAGGTATTCGGGCTCGGTTTTCACATACGGGGTGTATTTTAGGACACATGGGAATATTTTATTATATATTAGGGTGTCAGAAAAATTCAGGAGGGTTGTTATATCCTCTCCACTTTGTTTTAGAGCTCGTCCTCGAGATCTACTGGAATAGGTGTGGATATTTCCTTTGCATTTCTGATTCAAGCTCCCATGTGTATTCTGGTCCTCTTTTGGAATCCCATTTTACTTTGACCAGAACTAATCTTTTGTGCTTGAGGTTCTTAACTTTCCTGTCTTCAATCTGTAGAGGCTTCTCTACAAACTTTAACTGTTCATTTACCTCTATATCCTTAAGAGGTATTACAAGTGATTCATCAGCTAAACACTTCTTGAAATTAGATACATGAAATACATCATGTATTCCTGCCATTTCCTCTGGCAGTTGTAACTGATAGGCTACAGGTCCTATTTTTCTAATAATCTCAAAAGGTCCAACATACCTGGGGCTTAGCTTTACTCTTTTGATGAATCTTACCTCTCCTTTCCAAGGAGAGACTTTCAATAACACTTTATCTCCTATTTGAAATTCCAATGGTTTTCGTCTGTTATCAGCATAACTCTTTTGTCGATCACGTGCTGCTTTCAGTCGTTCCTTGACTTGAATGAGTTTGTCTGTTGTTTCTTGTACTATCTCGGGTACAGATAGTTGCTTTTCTCCAATTTCTGCCCAACAGACTGGCGTTCAGCATTTTCGTCCATAAAGTACTTCGAAGGGTGCAACATTGATGCTTGTATGATAACTGTTTTTATAAGAAAATTCTATCAATGGTAAATGATCGTCCCAATTACCTCCGAAATCAATTACACAAGCTCCTAGCATGTCTTCCATTGTCTGAATTGTCCTTTCGCTTTGTCCGTTCGTTTGAGGATGATAAGCGGTGCTTAAATTCAACTTGGTTCCCATGGCTTTTTGGAAACTTGTCCAAAAATGATAGGTAAATCGATTATCTCTGTTAGAAACAATTGATAAAGGAATTCCATGTAATGAAACTATTTCATTTACATATAATTTAGCTAACTGTTCCATACTGAAAGTTTCTTTCATTGGTAGGAAATGAGCTGACTTGGTTAGTCTGTCTACAATCACCCAGATTGTATCATTACCTTTTCTTGTTTTGGGTAATTTGGTAACAAAATCCATTGTTATTAATTCCCATTTCCAAACCGGCATTTCTAACTGTTGCAATAAACCTGAGGGTTTCTGATGTTCAGCTTTAACTTGTGAACAAGTTAAACACTTTGCAACATATGCTGCTATATCCTTTTTCATTCCTATCCACCAGAAATTCTTCCTTAAGTCCTGATACATCTTATCATTTCCAGGACGCATCGTATACTTAGACTTATGGGCTTCTTCTAATATACGGTGGCGTAGGTTTCCTAATTTAGGTATCCACATTCTTTTCTTATGGAATCTCCAAATTCCATCTGTTCCTTGTTCTAATTCCTTAATCATTCCTTTCAGTTTCTCAGTATCATCCTTGATTACTGATTCTTGTGCTTTTCTAATCTGTTCATTTAAATCTATTTGCATATTTAACTTAAGAGAACGTACTCTTTTTGGCTTTTCATGATATTTTCGACTTAAAGCATCGGCTACTACATTTGCCTTTCCTGCATGATACTGGATACTACAGTCAAAATCACTAAGTATCTCCATCTAGCGTCTTTATCTCATATTCAATTCCTTTTGCCCAAAAACATACCTTAAACTCTTATGATCAGTAAATATGGTAAACTTACTACCGTAAAGGTAATGTCTCTAGATCATGGGTCGAATAATTCTCTTCATGATTCTTAAGCTGTCTAGAGGCGTAAGCTATAACCTTTTGACGTTGCATTAATACACATCCATAACCTAACTTAGAAGCATCACAATAGATTACAAAATCTTCAGTTCCTTCTGGTAACGCTAGTATGGGTGCATGGGTTAATCTTTGCTTAAGAATTCTAAAGGCTTCTTCTTGTTTTGGTCCCCATTCAAAGTTAACGGATTTACAGGGTAACTTAGTTAAGGGAATGGCTATTCTAGAAAAATCTCGAATAAATATTCTATAATAACCGGCCAATCCTAAGAAACTTCTAACTTCAGTTGGTGAGTCAGGGGTTTTCCACTTGGTAATCGCCTCGATCTTGGTGGGATCTACATTAATTCCTTCATGATTGACTAAATGTCCAAGAAATTGTACCTGTTCTAACCAAAACTCACACTTCGAAAACTTAGCATAAAGCTTTTCTTTTCTCAATAAACTTAGAAGTGCGTGCAGATACGCTGCACGTTCCTCTTTGCTTTTAGAGTAAATAAGAATATCATCTATAAAGACAATTATGAATTTATCCAAATACGGCTTACATATTCGGTTCATCATGTCCATGAATGCAGCTGGGGCATTGGTTAAACCAAATGGCATGACAGTAAATTCATAATGGCCATACCTTGTTCTGAAAGCGGTCTTAGGAATGTCCTCTTCCTGTACCTTTAATTGATGATATCCTGACCTTAAATCGATTTTTGAGAAAAATCGTGCTCCTTGCAATTGATCGAACAGATCATCGATTCTTGGTAATGGATACCGATTCTTAATCGTGACTTTGTTCAATTCACGGTAGTCAATGCACATACGCATTGATCCGTCCTTCTTTTTAATGATTAATATCGGTGCTCCACATGGCGATGAGCTTGGCTGTATGAATCCTTTCTCCAACAATTCGTCTAATTATTTCTTCAGTTCTTGCATTTTTGCGGGTGCCAAACGGTAAGGTGCTTTGGCAATTGGTGCGGTTCCTTGTATTAAGTGGATTCTGAATTCAACTTCCCTGTCTCGAGGTTGTCCTGGTAGCTCTTCTGGAAATACATCTGAAAACTGGGATACTACTGGAATATCCTTTAATTATTTTCCTTTAGTTTTAGTGATTATAGAAATTAAATACACTAATTATCCTTTCCTTATATAACTTGTTGTTTTCATCACAGAGATGAACTTTGTGGATTTAAAGGTTTTATTTCCTTTAATTGTGATCTTTTCACCCCTTGGTGAATTTACTTGAATTTACTTTTGATCACATAAAATACTGGCTTTATTGGCTATTAACCAATCCATTCCTAATACAACATCAAATCTTGCCAAATTCATTGGGTAAACGTTTGCAATAAATTTCTGATTTAAAATTTCTATTCTTGCTCCCTGCAAGATTTCAGAAATTTTAATGGTTTCCCCATTTGCTGTCTCTACTAAACATTCTTGTGGGAGTTTAGTTAATGATTGATTAAGAAGTTTGCAAAATGAAGTATTAATAAAACTTTGGTTCGCACCAGAGTCAAATAATACTTTAGCAAAAACATCATTAACTAAAAACGTACCAGTGATCACATCCGGGATCATCTTTGCTTCTTCTGCAGTCAGAACAAATGCTCTAGCATTTTTAGTATTCTTGGTGTTCGTGGCTGGAGCTAGCTTTGGACAGTTAGACTTGATATGACCTTGTTCTCCGTAGTTGTAGCATATCCTGTTGTTAGGCTTTTTCCTGCAATCTTCCTCCTTGTGTCCAGATATGTTGCAAAAGTTACAGTATATAGAGCATCCTCCCGAATGCTTTCTTTTGCAATACTTACAGTAGGGTGCAGAGGTAGAACCTACATTTCTCCCACGGTTAGAATTTCCAGAATGGGTCAACTTTTGGGTTAGGTTCCTCCTTTGATCCTCTTCTCGAGTACGGACTAATTCATCTGTCAAGGTGTTGGCTAGTTCCACTGCTTCTTCTATGGTTTGAGGTCTAGCTGCCTTGACTACATGTCTAATCTCTCCAATTAATCCCCAGATGTAACGGGAGATTAAAATTGGTTCAGGTGAAGCAAGGGTTGGTACTATTCGGGCATATTCAAAGAATAATGTAGTATAACCCTTACTATCTACCCCAATCATCCTAAGATTTAGAAATTTGTTTGCTATCTGTTCTTTTTCATTAGGAGGGCAGAATTTCCTTTCTACCATGTTTTTAAACTCCTCCCATTCCATATTGTAAGTTATATCACTTCCCCTAGACTGGAGGATAGTGTTCCACCGTTCTAGTGCTGAATTCTTGAACATATTGGAAGCAAACATTATCTTATCCTCTTCCGCGCATTTACTTATTCTTAAGAGTGCCTCGGTCTTTTCTATCCAGTGTAGAGATGCAACGGCCCCTTCATTGCCCGAGAATTCCATTGGTTTACAAGACCAGAATTCTTTATAAGAACAACTGTAAGACACGGTTCTTCTTCTTTTGGGAATGGGCACTTGAAGTACGGGTCCGTTGTTCACGCTGTTTTCAGGTTCAGAAGGTCGTTTGCTATCATGCTTACTTTTATTTTCCGCTTCCTTAACCGTTTTGATAATATATGGCATCGCATCTATTATCCCTTGTGCCACTATATGCTGCATGGTACTGTTATCCACTTGGTTTCCATTATTGTTGTTGTTCGGGTTTTCATTATCGGGGTTAATGTTACTCTGGTTATCATTATTCTGGTTTTCCTGGTTTACTTAGTTGTCCATCTGAATTTTAAACATTTATCAATTATGAATATCACAAAATAGTTCATAATTTAGGCAACCACCACACAACCCACATATTGGTCAAAAGCGTCGAGCATTGCGACTTACTCTTTTCTATTATAGTATGCGTCAAATACACACTAAGACTGGAATTAAAATTACAATACTTTAAATAATTTTGTTTTATTGAATTATTGAACTCATTGTTTTATTACAAATCAAATAAATACAAATATTGTCTTTCAAGTTTTAAAGTCGCTAAGGCACAAGTCCATCCTATGTGTAGCATGCATCAACATTCATCACATAGCAGCACCTGAAGCATATGTAAAAATAGGTACGTCAGCATAAAAATGCCTGTGAGATACATAGGTTTTATTTGAATAGGATTCATGAATTGTAAGTTTAGAGAAAAATGTTTAATCAAAAAATAGTCATGAACCTTAAAATATTTTCTTTTATAAATCATACTAATATTGATAAGAAATCAGATGATATGACATAATGATGCATAGACAAATAAATAACCAAGTAAAATGAGTTTGTATAAAATGTGTTGTTTGTAAAACAATGTTTTTATAAAAAGGTTTGTAGTACATATAAAAATATACCTTGGTTTTAAGAAAATTGGTTAAGTAATATATTAAAATATATTTTAGTTCCAAAATAGACAAACAGATAGTATATCAAACATACTTTGGATTTATAAATAACATAGTAAACTATGCTTTGGTTTTGTAAATAACATATCAAACTATGCTTTAGTAATTAACAAAATATATGTTGGTTTTGTACATAGTATATCCAAATATACCTTGGTAAACAATATCACATATGAGAGCATATCAAACTATACCTTAGGAGTATAACAAAATATACAAAAAAATGTGATTTAGAATTCATTCAAACCTTAGTGTATCAAACTACACCTTAGAGACTATAGAAATACCACAAATGCAATCTCTATTTGGATAAAAATTGGTTTCTGACATTCCATACAACAGGAATGGGGTGTCTAATCCTATAGCGCTATATCATCCTACCAATCGGTCTGGAGAATGTATAAAACAAGTAAAATCCAACAATTAATTTTATAATCGTTGAAAAATTAGTGTTTAAACCATAAATAATCATGCAGTTTGTCAAAAGATAAGCACTAACATGTATAATTAATTTATACTTTGAAATCATGAACATAACAAATAGGTACACATGTTTCACCCCAAAACATTGAAAACAGTAAAAGAGGGGACTATGTACTCACTTGAGGATGCTTAGAAGTCTTGAATAACAACCAAGCAAAGCTAGAGGGGTCACGGAAATCAAACGACACCTAATATAGGTAACTACATTAATAAACCGGACCTAAATCAGAAGATCGGATAGGATGAGGTTTCGTAAACCAAATGAGTGCTGGAACTCATATGATATGGTTTAACAAAGCCCACATACTAAATCGAAACCTAACCTAAGTGCTTACGGCCCATTACGACCCGTTTAGGTAGCTTATGCTACTTTAACGTGTCGTTCGCGTAAAACGCGTTCGGACCACCTAACTAGTCCTATGTTAAGTATTATATGCCTAAACATGTTTAAATATATTGCATAATCTGTTAAGTGACAAAATTTTGGGTTACATATGCTTAATTACCAATTTTGCATGAAAAGGGCATTTTGGTCATTTTCCTAAGGCATGTAAATTACCTATCATACAACTAACTAAACGTAGTGACCATAAGGTATAACCTCGGAAGGTTATTCCCTATACAACTATGGTCACTAAACATGCTTGGTCGAATCCTAAAGATCGACCAAACGGGTCAGGTTCGAAAGTCTAAGCGGTTGTTTAGACCGCTTATCTTACGACCCTATACAAGCACTAATCTAAAAGTGACGAGTTAAACATGTTAAAACATGTTTAACAAGGTTTGAAAACAAGTTTGATATCAAAACAAATGGTTTTGATACCCAAGAATAGTTTGGTTGCAAAATACGCATAAACGCGCATTTTGACCGAAACTATGACTCGTCACTACACCCAATCAACGTGGTAATCAGTAGGTAAGGTCACACGGGACTATAACCATCGTGATTACACTCATGTTACGAAGTTCAAACGAACTTCGTGTTGACCATTGACCGGTCAAAGCTGAAAGTCAAACATTGTTTGACTTTTACGCTTAAAAACGCATAAAAGCACGAAAGAATACTTACAAAGGGTCCAAGCTATGGAGGTTTGATCTAAGAATTCTCAGGTATGAAGCTTTGAGCTTCAACTTAGAGAATATTCAGATCAAAGTGTGAGGAACAAATGAATTCTTGGTGGGTATTTATAGATTTTGGTCCACCGTTAAGATCGTTCCTCGATTCCCGAGCTTCAATCTCAACCATCCATGTGTGCCCACTGAATTAGAATACCATGGGCACCCAAAACAAGCCCATTGACCTATAAAAACCATGTCCAAATGCAAGAAAACCAGCTGCTGATTCAGAAATTCAGTTTGCTGATTTGGGTAGTTTACACGGGCCGCGTAAGAAAAGGCTTCATCTTACGTGCCCTGTGAGGGACAACTTTCAAAGATTGTCATTTCAGGTCCCTGAACTTGTAAAACTTGCATTTCGATGCATTTTTGACACGTTTAAGCCCCGTTAACCCCATTTCAAGGCTATAAAATGAAGTTAAAGTATAGGGGACATGAAACATGCTCAAAAATATGCCGGGTGTCGGTTCGTTTGGCCGTACGGTTGCGTTGTTCGGTTAATTATGACGAAACACGAACGGATGCAAATAACGATCCAAATTATGCGAAGAATGGAATTTTATCACGCCAATCACTAAAATAAAGTATTTTAATGATTACATAAATTTTTGGATGTCCGGATATATTCAGAACGTAAGATATGCGCGAAAAGGCAAACTTATGCACTTTTTGATGCTTTTAGTCCCTGTTGATCACATAAGTTTATTTTTGCGCACCAAACACCTCAAAGCCTATTTATAAGCTATGTAAAGGATATTTAGGGCATGTTTAACTTATGATCATGTTCCAGAATGTTCGTTACAGTATGAATCAGCATACTTTCGCAGTTTGTCGAAATTAGTCCATGTAAGCGAATAAACTTGATTTCGACACACCAAACCATCCAAAACTTATTTCTAAGTTATGTAAAGGTTATTTTAGGTATGTTAAGCCTATGTCACTATTACGGAGTGTCTGTCGCGTTAAACTGATTACGTTTACGCATCAGTTCGCGTATAACTTTCCAGAAAGTGATTTAGAGCTCGAAATCGAATAAGAATTGATATATGCAAATGATACACATATTTATACAAATCCCAAGTATGAAATACGATATTTCATTGGTTTGGTATTCGTATGATGGTTGTAGTGACACAGGTGTCACAGTCTCCCCTACTTTAGGAAATTTCGTCCTGAAATTTAATTTTAGAGGAAACCTGTGAAGACAACTGTGATTGTTTTGCTTTTGAAAGAATCCTTCGAACCCTAAGTAAAACTCTGGGCCACGTTTGGATTCTTAGCGAATTTGTCAACCGTCAAAGTGATATCCTTGTAGTAACAAAACATGGAGTTTTGAACAACGGATAGAAGAATGTTTCCTTTGAAGACTAAATTAGGAAACTTGTGTGTACTCGAAATAGAAGTCGGAGATTACGGGATAAAACGACATTGGTCAAGGTCCAGGACTTCTAGTAACTTAAATAACGCTACGTTCGCAATGTAATAAGGAACACTTATATATAGGAAGTACCAGCGGCGTATCCACCATGCCCTTTCTATATTGTTCCCGTTTCGTTATTCTCATCACTATAGGTCTTAACGCATGAAAAAACTTGCTGTGGTTTCTGTGCACTGAATTCCATAATTATGTATGCATCCATAATTACGTAATTCCTTGCACAGTCCGCACAGTTCATTTCATAATGCGTAGGGAAAAATCAATCGAATAAACATGAAGTGACTTGACTAGACCACCAAAAGATCTTTTTAACTAGATCAACGAACGATCTTTTTAACTAGATCAACACATGATCTCCTTAACCAGACTGTCATACGATCTCCTTAAATAGACCACTTAAGGGATCTTTTCAGCTATATCATCACATGATATTCCTAACCAGATTTTGAATCAATCTTTTTAACTAGACCACTCAAAGGGTCCAATTATAGAATAGTACTTTATAATCCAAGGGTCTTAACTATTACGTAGAAGCCCATTAAGGATTTAAGGTAGTACCTTTGGATATCCTACTATGAATCCCTTATACGAAGATATGGAAGATTCTACGAGGATTTGGACATCGAAAATTCGGATCACACAAAAACACGAGACATAAGGAAGTCACATAAGCACATAATCACATAATTGTTTATCTTGGTTTACTATTTGTTATTATTTTGTTAATTTTCTTGTTAATTGTGCACACGAGTATTTAAAGCACACCAGGAATCCAATCCGTGAATTCCATTTGGCACTTTAAACATCTTCAAGAATCTTACTAGGAAGATGGGAAGATTTCAATAGGAATTCGGCTTTGTTTCTTAAAAGAAACGAGTATTTAGGATTTTTGGAGAGATCACAAAATGACAGAACCACACGAGTAGTTTGTCTTGGTGTCGGCATCGTAGGGTTGTATCAAACATTCACACAATTGCATCAGTTTTGTAAAATAAAATTGAAACAACAAATTTTATTTATATAATAACTGAGTCGATTCAAACATCAAAAGATAACATACAAGGAAATACAAAAGACTAATTGTTCACTGCTGCATCGTTGTTTACGTTTGCCTCGTTTATGTTAAACTCTCGCCCACGCGCTGGATTTGCGTTAACAAGTCTTGGGCAATCGTTTCGGTAGTGAGTAAGGTCACCACAGTTATAACACGACCCTGGAGGAAACTGTGCTTGCGCAGCAACAGGATTTGCAGCAGCTTGATTAGCATACCGGCAGGTATTGACCAAATGTCCCAATCACCCACAGTGGGTACATTTGTGACACTGCACTTGCTCTAGATGATGACGGTTGCATTTGTTGCACAAAGGTGCGGTACCAACATAATTTTTCCTTGCACGAGGTTGTGCTGGCTGGTTTGGTGCAACCTGATTGTTCTGAGCCGTTATTGCGCAGTTTGTGAAGCCTTGCGCTTCTTCTTCTTCTTGGATGTCTCGGTCGCTTTATCCTTCGGTTTTTCTTGTGTAGACTTGTCAGATGGTCTCGGTTCGCCTTTTCGGAAAAGCTTCCCTTCCTGGTCTGGGATTCAGTCAGGGTAGCAGACAATTTAATGGCCTGTCTGATGGTAGTAGGGTTGCTACCAGTAACGATATCCTGAACTAAGTCAGGAAGGCCATCAACTTTTCAATCGCCTTCTCCACAGGCGTAACCATGGCAGGACATAACAGACTCAGTTCCTCATAACGATCGGTGTAGGCTCGATGTTCACCATTGTCTTGCTTTAGATCGTCGAATTCCCTTTCCAACGCTCTAAGCTCATGACGAGGACATAAATCCTTCATCATTAGAGCTCGAAGCTCTTCCCAAGTTTGAGCTAGTGCCACATCGGCACCCCTATCACGCATTACACCGTTCCACCATGTAAGAGCACGCTTCTCGAATGCACTGGATGCAAACTCAACCTTACGCTCATTCGGACATTGCACATGTCTGAATGTGCTCTCCAAACTTTCGAAGCAGGAGCGTGGTTGCTCCTTGAGACCCAGAAAACTTCAAAGGTTTAGCAGAATTGAAGGTCTTGAAACTACACTGAGCATTGTTGTTGTTATTGTTGTTGTATAACTGATGGATCTGGGTTACTATGCCCAAAAGCACAGCAGCCATTTGCTGAGAGACAAGGGCTGCGACTTCTTCATTGGTTAGAGGTTGTGCATCTCGTCGAGGAGGCATTGTCTAAAAAGGACAAGGAATCATGAGAGAAAACAAGTGAAATGGCATTGGGTAAGAATAGAATGTTACAATTACCGACCAAAAAGGCATAGATGAAGGTCATTTGTTCGAACCACGAAGCAAACAAACGACACACAAAACCTGAATCAAATTAAATAGGTCCTTATAATGTATCGCGAAGACATGCTTTAGCCTATAAGTGGAGACTCATCCCAAGAATTCCCAGGTAAGAGTGACTGGTCCGATTATGTGGATTTGTACGAACACTCTAGCCTTAGACAGAAGACTCAGGATACAGGCATCCACCCTTCCAGATTGCACGTGTTCACACTATAAGACCCAAACTTTGACGAGATTTTGAAAACTTAGAGGGTTCAAAACCTAGTAATCAATCATTCTAGAACAGATGATTGGTTTTCAAAGCGGATTCGAAATTTGTGTTCTTGTTGTGGTTGTCACCTAAAGATAGGCGACGGTATTGTTTTAAAACTAAACACAAGATAACTTGTGTTAGGGTCCTAGGAAGGTTATAGTCTAGCTCAAAGCATTACTAATAACCTAATTCCCTATAACCATTGGCTCTGATACAAACTTTTCTGTCACACCCAGACCACGTAAGACAACAAATCGTGGCGGAAACGTCGGGGAGGGTCGTAACAGAATCATTGTTTCACAACCATGGATTAAATAATTTTGTTTTATTGAATTATTGAACTCATTGTTTTATTACAAATCAGATAAATACAAATATTTTCTTTCAATTTTTAAAGTCGCTAAGGCACAAGTCCATCCTATGTGTAGCATGCATCAACATTCATCACATAGCAGCACCTGAAGCATATGTAAAAATAGGTATGTCAGCATAAAAATGCCTGTGAGATACATAGGTTTTATTTGAATAGGATTCATGACTTGTAAGTTTAGAGAAAAATGTTTAATCAAAAATAGTCATGAACCTTAAAATATTTTCTTTTATAAATCATACTAAAATTGATAAGAAATCAGATGATATGACATAATGATGCATAGACAAATAAATAACCAAGTAAAATGAGTTTGTATATAAAATGTGTTGTTTGTAAAACAATATTTTTATAAAAAGGTTTGTAGTACATATAAAAATATACCTTGGTTTTAAGAAAATCGGTTAAGTAATATATTAAAATATATTTTAGTTCCAAAATAGACAAACAGATAGTATATCAAACGTACTTTGGTTTTATAAATAACATATTAAACTATGCTTTGGTTTTGTAAATAACATATCAAACTATGCTGTAGTAATTAACAAAATATATGTTGGTTTTGTACATAGTATATCCAAATATACCTTGGTAAACAATATCACATATGAGAGCATATCAAACTATACCTTAGGAGAATAACAAAATATACAAAAAAATGTGATTTAGAATTCATTCAAACCTTAGTGTATCAAACTACACCTTAGAGACTATATAAATACCAAAAAGGCAATCTCTATTTGGATAAAAATTGGTTTCTGACATTCCATACAACAGGAATGGGGTGTCTAATCCTATAGCGCTATATCATACTACCAATCGGTCTGGTGAATGTATAAAACAAGTACAATCCAACAATTAATTTTATAATCTTTGAAAAATTAGTGTTTAAACCATAAATAATCATGCAGTTTGTCAAAAGATAAGTACTAACATGTATAATTAATTTATACTTTGAAATCATGAACATAACAAATAGGTACACATGTTTCACCCCAAAACATTGAAAATAGTAAAAGAGGGGACTATGTACTCACTTGAGGATGCTTAGAAGTCTTGAATAACAACCAAGCAAAGCTAGAGAGGTCACGGAAATCAAACGACACCTAATATAGGTAACTACATTAATAAACCAGACATAAATCGGAAGATCGGATAGGATGAGGTTTCGTAAACCAAACGAGTGTTGGAACTCATATGATATGGTTTAACAAAGCCCACATACTAAATCGAAACCTAACCTAAGTGCTTACGACCCATTACGACCCGTTTAGGTAGCTTATGCTACTTTAACGTGTCGTTCGCGTAAAATGCGTTCGGACCGCCTAACTAGTCCTATGATAAGTATTATATGCCTAAACATGTTTAAATATATTGCATAATCAGTTAAGTGACAAAAGTTTGGGTTACATATGCCTAATTACCAATTTTGCATGAAAAGGGCATTTTGGTCATTTTCCTAAGGCATATAAATTACCTATCATACAACTAACTAAATGTAGTGACCATAAGGTATAACCTCAGAAGGTTATTCCCTATACAACTATGGTCACTAAACACGCTTGGTCGAATCCTAAAGATCGACCAAATGGGTTGGGTTCGAAAGTCTAAGCGGTTGTTTAGACCGCTTATCTTACGACCCTGTACAAGCACTAATCTAAAAGTGACGAGTTAAACATGTTAAAACATGTTTAACAAGGTTTGAAAACAAGTTTGATATCAAAACAAATGGTTTTGATACCCAAGAATAGTTTGGTTGCAAAATACGCATAAACGCGCATTTTGACCGAAACTATGACTCGTCACTACACCTAATCAATGTGGTAATCAGTAGGTATAGTCACACGGGACTATAACCATCGTGATTACACTCACGTTACGAAGTTCAAACGAACTTCGTGTTGACCATTGACCGGTCAAAGCTGAAAGTCAAACATTGTTTGACTTTTACGCTTAAAAACGCATAAAAGCACGAAAGAATACTTACAAAGGGTCCAAGCTATGGAGGTTTGATCTAAGAATTCTCAGGTATGAAGCTTTGAGCTTCAACTTAGAGAATATTTAGATGAAAGTGTGAGGAACAAATGAATTCTTGGTGGGTATTTATAGATTTTGGTCCACCGTTAAGATCGTTCCTTGATTACCGAGCTTCAATCTCAACCATCCATGTGTGCCCACTAAATTAGAATACCATGGGCACCCAAAACAAGCCCCTTGACTTATAAAATCCATGTCCAAATGCAAGAAAACCAGCTGCTGATTCAGAAATTCAGTTTGCTGATCTGGGTAGTTTACACGGGCCACGTAAGAAAAGGCTTCATCTTACGCGCCCCGCGAGGGACAACTTTCACAGATTGTCATTTCAGGTCCCTGAACTTGTAAAACTTGCATTTCGATGCAATTTTGACACGTTTAAGCCCCGTTAACCCCATTTCAATGCTCTAAAATGAGGTTAAAGTATAGGGGACATGAAACATGCTCAAAAATATGCCGGGTGTCGGTTCGTTTGGCCGTACGGTTGCGTTGTTTGGTTAATTACGATGAAACATGAACGGATGCAAATAACGATCCAAATTACGCGACGAATGGAATTTTATCATGCCAATCACTATATTTTAATGATTACATAAATTTTTGGATGTCCGGATATATTCAGAACGTAAGACATGCGCGAAAATACAAACTTATGCACTTTTTGACGCTTTTAGTCCCTGTTGATCACATAAGTTTATTTTTGCGCACCAAACACCTCAAAGCCTATTTCTAAGCTATGTAAAGGATATTTAGGGCATGTTTAACTTATGATCATGTTACGGAATGTTCGTTACAGTATGAATCGGCATACTTTCGCATTTTTTGTCGAAATTAGTCCCTGTAAGCGAATAAGCTTGATTTCGACACACCAAACCATCCAAAACTTATTTCTAAGTTATGTAAAGGTTATTTTAGGTATGTTAAGCCTATGTCACTATTCTGGAGTTTCTGTCGCGTTAAACTGATTACGTTTACGCATCAGTTCGCGTATAACTTTCTAGAAAGTGATTTAGAGCTCGGAATCGAATAAGAATTGATATGTGCAAATGATACACATATTTATACAAATCCCAAGTATGAAATACGATATTTCATTGGTTTGTATTCGTATGATGATGTAGTGACACAGGTGTCACACAAACATATTATATATTATTATATTATTATTATTACCAACTCCACCATCACCTTCACTGATCTGGATTCATCCAGTAATCCATATTGCGCTCGTCGTACTTCCAGATGAGTTGCTCTCCTACTTGTCTGATTCTCTCGCTACTATCTAAAATCTCTTCTCCGAAAGTTCGGAGCTCATGCACATTTTCTGCACTCATTGGGGGTGCAGGTGTTGGTACTGGGTCTGGGTACTGGGGCATGGGATTCTCCTGAGGGTACGGATTCTCTAAGATCTCTCTAATGTATTCATCGTTATCATAGTAGTAGGGATCTAAAGGGTCCAGACCTGGATAGGCTGCTAAGTTCGGCATGGGTTCGTCGTTTAGGTGGTAGCGTGGCACATAATCCCTATGATCATCGAACCATGGATCATAATCTGGGTCTAAGGGATTACGGGCTGGTATCCTAAGTATCTCCTCAGGGTTGAAATCATGCATTTGGACTTGGTTTTCGGGGTTGTTTTCTATCTCCATCGGCTGCGTGGGGAACAAAGGTAAGGGTTGTGGGGCTACTAGTTGTTCCAGATTTGGGTCGGCAGCTGTTGTTGCTAGGATATGAAAATTGGCTAAGCTCCTATTAAGCATATCCTGTATATGGGCATCTGACTCTCGCTTAGCGGCTGCTAGGACTCTTTGCTGTTACAACTTTCGCATTCTTTTCCTACGCTCGAATGCTCCCTTACTGAACCATCCTCTCTTTTTCTGAGTGAATGGCTCTTCAGACTGATCCTTAAAGATAAACATCCCTTCTTCCTGGTCAGCTGAATTCCCAGAGAGGGCAGGCTGGGAAGAGGTACCTCCACTCCTAGGTGAATCGGACAACTGACGATACGCGTCTGAGGGTCCTTTATCACTCATACTGTTAACTAACAAATAGTCAAATAACACACAACAATAAAATACAATTATACACTTATTTCCATAATTAATTTCCTAATAATTTGAATAATATATTAGTGTCAGCAGAACGCTTCTGTGGCTGAATCAGTGGCTTGGCTCTGATACCACCTTCTGTCGCAACCCCCGCCCCCTATCTGTCCCAGGAACGGGCGGCCGCGAGACCAGTTTTGGTGGTATCGTTTGTTTATCAATTTGGCAGCAGAAATTTCATCAGCACCGTAGTTAGGAAATGTTTATCAGAGTAAATACCACACTTTTATAATATTAAACATATTGGGATAAAACCCAAGTTTTCATTACAAACATTTTCATAGGGAAAATCCCTATTTTATTGAATAAAACATCTTCTTTTATTTAGGTAACTTTTATTCCCACTTTTCCAAGCCTTCAGTGCTGTCCAGCTGGCTTCAAGTTGACTTTCACATTTTGTTACCTGAAACGCGTTTAAAAACATTTTGTCAGTGGGAAATACTGGTGAGTGAATCCCAGTTTAATCAAGAAGAGTTTTATCCTTTAACAGTATTGAGAGCTATCACATTGTTTATTTCTACACAATTACTCATTCAGTATTGTCAATCCTGACTGGTGGGTCATATTACACATTGGCTAACTCTTTATCCAATGGTAACGTGTTCCACATTTTGTATACAAAACCCCAACATACCGGCAGTAATTGAAGAACTACAAAGACTCAATCACTGCTTAATCACATTGTAAAACATTTAAGGTTTTGTAAAAACAATTTACAAAAAGGAGATTACTCACATTGCTGACTTAGGTTTCTTCTAAGGTTTCCTGGTGATTATCTATAGTTAACACAATGCACACGTGTTGATGCACGAATGTCTAAAGCCTGCGTCTTAGTCTTAGTTGTTCATGTATAGGGTCTAGATGTGTTAATTATGCAAAGTATAGGGGTTGAATATGTAATAGTGTGATTGTTATGTTCTGATTTCGTTTATATGGACATGTGTCATATAAGCGAAATCACTTCTAGCTGATTTCGCTTATATGTACATGTTCATATAAGTGGAATCACCTCCCCTATAAATAGTAGTAGTGTGGAGCCGAACTGCTGCCCGATTATTTTCAGAAAGTTTAATGAGAAAACCGTATTAAAGTGATCTGCTTCTGTTTCTACTCAATTTCTACTTTGATTCATGTTGATTGTGTATTTCCGCTGCATAATCAGTAGGTTCTAGCTCAGATTGACTCACTCGACTGTCAAATACGGTCCTTCAACACGCATTAGAATAATAACCCTTTATATTTACATTAGTTATACCCTACCCGAGACGGTATTCCAACGACTACGTCGGGCAGAACCTCAACAGCCGTTACGGAACCCTGGATCAATCGGGCAGCGTATCTAATATGTAACTGGGGTTATGATACTTACATCGGGGCAAAAATTCGTTAATTAGGGGGATATTATACCCGATAATTATATTAATTCTTCAGAAATTTGAGAGAGAAAGAGTTCGTGAGCGATTTCGACTGAAGGCCCGAGCTCCCACTTTATAGGGCCAGATTTCAAGTTTTACGCGACCCGCGTAAGACATAGCAAGGGGCTACGTGGCTCGCGAGGCTCCCTAGGGTAGGCCCTAGCTCGTCCGACTCAACCCTAGCTTCGACACGCTGCACGACACGTGGCAGCACCGGGTGTCACCCTGATCCCTTGCTGTTGCGGCCCGCGTAGGCAGTAGCCAAAGGCTACGCGCCCCGCGAGAGCCTTTTTTTTCTTGTTTTTAATTAAATTTAATAATATTAAAGGTATTCGGGCTCGGTTTTCACATACGGGGTGTATTTTAGGACACATAGGAATATTTTATTATATATTAGGGTGTCAGAAAAATTCAGGAGGGTTGTTATATGTGCGATGCAAGTGACTTCGTGGTTGGAGCTGTCTTGGGACAAAGAAAAGATAAGCATTTTCACCCAATATACTATGCTAGTAAAACACTTAATGATACACAAGAAAATTACACAACAACTGAAAAAGAGTTACTAGTTGTAGTATTTGCTTTTGATAAATTTTGTTCTTATCTTGTTCTTTCTAAAACGATAGTTTATACTGTCGCAACCCCCGCCCCCTATCTGTCCCGAGAACGGGCGGCCGCGAGACCAGCTGTGGTGGTATCATTTTTGTCTATCATTATTATTATTTTGGCAACGGAAATTTCATCAGGACCGTAGTTAGGAAATGTTTATCAGAGTAAAACCACCATATTTAATAAACACATGGGTAAAACCCAAGTTTCTTATTACAACATGTTTATAGGGATAAACCTATTTTATTGAATTTAAAATATCGTCTTTTACATAACTTTTATAGCCACATTTTTCCAAGCCGTCAGTGCTCTCCAGCTGGCTTTCTTCTAATTGGCTTTTACATTTTATTACCTGAAACGCGTTTTAAAAACATTTTTCAGTGGGAAATACTGGTGAGTGAATCCCAGTTTAATCAAGAAGCATTTTATCTTTTAACAGTACTGAGAGCAATCACATTGTTTATTTCGACACAAGTACTCATTCAGTATTGTCAATCCTGACTGGTGGGTCATATTACACATTGGCTAACTCGTTGTCCAATGGTAACGTGTTCCACATTTTGTATACAAAACCCCAACATACCGGCAGTAATTGAAGAATTACAAAGACTCAATCACTGCTTAATAGCATTGTAAAACATTTAAGGTTTTGTAAAAACAATTTACAAAAAGGAGATTACTCACATTGCTGACTTAGGTTTCTTCTAAGGTTTCCTGGTGATAATCTATAATTTACACAATGCACATATGTTAGTATAATAACCCATTATTTACATTAGTAATACCCTCCCTGAGACGGCATTCCAACGACTACGTCGGACAGAACCTCGACAGCCGTTACGGAACCCTGGATCAATCGGGCAGCGTATCTAATACGTAACCGGGGTTATAATACTTACATCGAGGCAGAACTTCGTTAATTAGGGGGGTATAATTCCCGGAAATTACTTATACTACGTAGAAAATCGTTGAGAAAGAAAAGATTTGAGCGAGTTTCGACTGAAGGCCCGATGCCTTCTTATATAGGGCTGTAATCCAAGTCTCTCGCGGCCCGCGTAAGGTAAGGCTTAGGCCTACGTGGCCCGCGTAATAGGGGGTCTAGGCGTTGGTGATCCGGGTCATACGTATAGGTTCAACACGCGTTTGACACGTGTCAACACCGGGTGTGATCTGATCCTATAGCTGTCGCGGCCCGCGTAAGCTCAAGGGATGGCTTACGCGCCACGCGAGAACCCCATTTTTCTTATTTTTAATTAATTTTTAATGGTATTTCATATTTTGGGCTCGGTTTTCACATACGGGGTATATTTAGACACATATAGGGGTATTTTAAAATATTTTAGGGCGTCGAAAAATATTCAGGAGGGTTGTTATATCCTCCCCACCTTGTTTTAGAGCTCGTCCTCGAGGTCTACTAGAATAGGTGTGGGTATTTCCTTTGCATTTCTGATTCAAGCTCCCATGTATATTATGGTCCTCTTTTGGAGTCCTACTTCACTTTGACTAGAACTAATCTCTTGTGCTTGAGGTTCTTAACTTTCCTGTCTTCAATCTGTAGTGGTCTTTCTACAAACTTAAGTTGTTCATTTACCTCTATATCCTTAAGAGGTACTACGAGTGATTCATCAGCTAAACACTTTTTGAGATTAGATACATGAAATACATCATGTATTCCTGCCATTTCCTCTGGCCGTTGTAGCTGATAGGCTACTGGTCCTATTCTATTAATAATCTCAAAAGGTCCAACATACCTGGGGCTTAGCTTTCCCCTTTTGATGAATCTTACCACTCCTTTCCAGGGAGAGACTTTCAATAACACTTTATCTCCTACTTGAAATTCCAAGGGCTTTCGTCTGTTATCAGCATAACTCTTTTGTCGATCACGTGATGCTTTCAGACGTTCCTTGACTTGAATGATCTTGTCTATTGTTTCTTGTACTATCTCAGGTCCAGATAGTTTCTTTTCTCCAATTTCTGCCGAACAGATTGGCGTTCAGCACTTTCGTCCATAAAGTGCTTCGAATGGTGCAACATTGATACTTGTGTGATAACTGTTATTATAAGAAAATTCTATCAATGGTAAGTGATTGTCCCAATTACCTCCGAAATCAATTACACAAGCTCTAAGCATGTCTTCCATTCTCTGAATCGTCCTTTCGCTTTGTCCGTTCGTTTGAGGATGATAAGCGGTGCTTAGATTCAACTTGGTTCCCATTGCTTTTTGGAAACTTGTCCAAAAATGAGAGGTAAAACGACTATCTCTGTCAGAAATAATTGATAGAGGAATTCCATGTAATGAAACTATTTCATTTACATATAATTTAGCTAGCTGTTCCATACTGAAAGTTTCTTTCATTGGTAGGAAATGAGCTGACTTGGTTAGTCTTTCTACAATCACCCAGATTGTATCATTACCTTTCCTTGTTTTGGGTAATTTAGTAACATAATCCATTGTTATTAATTCCCATTTCCATACAGGCATTTCTAGCTGTTGCAATAAACCTGAGGGTTTCTGATGTTCAGCTTTAACTTGTGAACAAGTTAAACATTTTGCGACATATGCTGCTATATCCTTTTTCATTCCTATCCACCAAATTTTTTTCCTTAAATCCTGATACATCTTATCATTTCCAGGATTCATCGTATACTTAGACTTATGAGCTTCTTCTAATATACGGTGACGTAGGTTTCCTAATTTAGGTATCCACATTCTTTTCTTATGAAATCTCCAAATTCCATCTGTTCCTTGTTCTAATTCCTTAATCATTCCTTTCAATTTTTCAGTATCATCCTTGATTACTGATTCTTGTGCTTTTCTAATCTGATCATTTAAATCTATTTGCAGATTTAACTTAAGAGAACGTACTCTTTTTGGCTTTTCATGATACTTTCGACTTAAATCATCAGCAACTACATTTGCCTTTCCTGCATGATACAGGATATCACAATCAAAATCACTAAGTATCTCCATCTAGCGTCTTTGTCTCATATTCAATTCCTTTTGCCCAAAAACATACCTTAAACTCTTATGGTCGGTGAATATGGTAAACTTACTACCGTAAAGGTAATGTCTCCAAATTTTAAGGGCAAAAATTATAGCTCCTAACTCTAGATCATGGGTGGAATAATTCTCTTCATGATTCTTAAGTTGTCTAGAGGCGTAAGCTATAACCTTTTGACGTTGCATTAATACACATCCATAACCTAGTTTGGAAGCGTCACAAAAGAATACAAAATATTCAATTCCTTCTGGTAATGCTAGTATGGGTGTATGGGTTAATCTTTGCTTAAGAATTCTAAAGGCTTCTTCTTGTTTTGGTCCCCATTCAAACTTAGTGGATTTACAGGTTAACTTTGTTAAGGGGATTGCTATTCTAGAAAAATCTCGAATAAATCTTCTATAATAACCGGCTAATCCTAAGAAACTTCTAACCTCAGTTGGTGACTCAGGGGTTTTCCACTTGGTAATCGCCTCGATCTTGGTGGGATCTACATGAATTCCTTCATGATTGACTAAGTGTCCAAGAAATTGTACCTGTTCTAACCAAAACTCACATTTAGAAAACTTAGCATAAAGCTTTTATTTTCTCAATAAACTTAGAAGTGCATGCAGATGCGCTACATGATCTTCCTTGTTTTTAGAATAAATAAGAATATCATCTATAAAGACAATTATGAATTTATTCAAATATGGCTTACATATTCGGTTCATCATGCCCATGAATGCAGCTGGGGCAATGGTTAAACCAAATGGCATGACGGTAAATTCCTAATGGCCATACCTTGTTCTGATAGCGGTCTTAGGAATGTCCTCTTCCTGTACCTTTAATGGATGATATCCTGACCTTAAATCGATTTTTGAGAAAAATCGTGCTCCTTGCAATTGATAAAACAGATCATCGATTCTTGGTATTCATAGCTGGAGCTAACTTTGGACAGTTAGACTTTATATGACCTTGTTCTCCGCAGTTGTAGCATATTATGTTGCTAATCTTTTTCCTGCAGTCTTCCTCCTTATGTCCATATATTTTGCAAAAGTTACAGTATATGGAGCATCTTCCTGAATGCTTCCTTTTGCAATACTTACAGTAGGGTGAAGAGGTAGAACCTACATTTCTCCCACGGTTAGAATTTCCAGAACGGAATTATTGGGTTAGCTTATGGGTTAGGTTTCTCCTTTGATCCTCTTCTCGTGTACGGACTAAATCATCTGTCAAGGTATTGGCTAGTTCTACAGCTTCTTCTATGGTTTGAGGTCTAGCTGCCTTGACTACATGTCTAATCTCCCCAATTAATCCCCAGATGTAACGGGAGATTAATACTGGTTCAGGTGAAGCCAGGGTTGGTACTATTCTAGCATATTCAAAGAATAATGTAGTATAACCCTTACTATCTATCCCAATCATCCTAAGGTTTAGGAATTTTTTTGCTATCTGTTCTTTTTCATTAGGAGGGCAGAATTTCCTTTCTACCATGTTTTTAAACTCCTCCCATCCCATATTGTAAGTTCTATCACTACCTCTAGACTGCAGGATAGTGTTCCACCATTCTAGTACTAAATTCTTAAACAGATTTGAAGCAACCATTATCTTATCCTCTTCAGCACATTTACTTATTCTTAAGACTGCCTCACTCTTTTCTATCCAGCGTAGAGATGCAACGGCCCCTTCATTGCCCGAGAATTCCATTGGTTTACAAGACCATAATTCTTTATAAGAACAACCATAAGACACGGTTCTCCTTCTTTTGGGAATGGGCACTTGAAGTACGGGTCCATTGTTCACGCTGTTTTCAGGTTCAGAGGGTCGCTTACTATCATGTTTACTTTTATTTTCGGCTTCTCTAACTGTTTTGATAATATATGGCATTGCATCTATTATCCCTTGTGCCACTATATGCTGCATGGCATTGTTATCCACTTGGTTTCCATTATTGTTGTTGTTCGGGTTCTCATTAACCAAGTTAATGTTACTCTGGTTATCGTTATTCTGGTTTTCCTGGTTTACTTCGTCGTCCATCTGGATTTTAAACATTTACCAATTATTAATATCACAAAACAATTAACAATTTGAGTAACAACCACACAACACACATATTAACCAAAAGCGTCGAGCATTGCGACTTTACTCTTTCTATTATAGTATGCGTCAAATACACACTAATACTAGAAATTAAAAATTACAATACAATACTACTATGTATTGCTAACCACAAAGTGGTCTATACTACAACATTTATTATTATTATTACACATATATATTATATATTTTTTTCCATTATTATTATTATATTATTATTACCAACTCCACTACCTCCTTTACTGGTCTGGGTTCATCCAGTAATCCATATTGCGCTCGTCGTACTTCCAGACGAGTCGCTCTCCTACCTGCCTCATCCTCTCACTACTCTCCAAGATCTCTTCTCCGAAAGTTCGGAGCTCATGCACATTATCTGCACTCATTGGGGGTGCAGGTGCTGGTATTGGGTCCGGGTACTGGGGCATAGGATTCTCCTGAGGGTACGGATTCTCTAAGATCTCCCTAATGTATTCATCGTTATCGTAGTAGTAGGGATCTAGAGGGTCCAGACCTGGATAGGCTGCTAAGTTCGGCATGGGTTCGTCATTTTGGTGGTAGCGCGGCACATAATCCCTACGATCATCGAACCATGGATCATAATCCGGGTCTAAGGGATTAGGGGCTGGTATCCTAGGTATCTCCTCAGGGTTGAAATCATGCATTTCTACTTGATTTTCAGGGTTATCCTCTATCTCCGTCGGCTGAGTAGGGAACAAAGGTAAGGGTTGTGGGGCTACAAGTTGTTCCAGGTTTGGGTCGGCAGCATTTGTTGCTAGGATATGGAAGTTAGCTAGGCTTCTATTAAGCATATCCTGTGTATAGGCATCTGACTCTCGCTTAGCGGCTGCTAGGACTCTTTGCTATTTCAACTTTCGCATTCTTTTCCTACGCTTAAATGCTCCCTTACTAAACCATCCTCTCTTTTTCTGAGGGAATGACTCTTCAGACTGAGCCATAAAGACAAACATCCCTTCTTCATTATCAGTGGCATACCCAGAGAGGGCAGGCTGTGAAGAGGTACCTTCACTCCTAGGTGAATCAGACAATTGACGATACACGTCTGAGGGTCCTTGATCACTCATACTGAAAACTAACAAATAGTCAAATAATACACAACAATAAAATACAGATATGCACGTATTTCCATAATAAATTTTCCTAACAATTTAAATAATATATTGATGTCAGCAGAACACTTCTGTGGCTGAATTAGTCGCTTAGCTCTGATACCACCTTCTGTCGCACCCCCCGCCCCCTATCTGTCCCGGGAACGGGCGGCCGCGAGACCAGCTGTGGTGGTATCATTTTTGTCTATCATTATTATTATTTTGGCAGCGGAAATTTCATCAGGACCGTAGTTAGGAAATGTTTATCAGAGTAAAACCACTATATTTAATAAACACATGGGTAAAACCCAAGTTTCTTATGACAACATGTTTATAGGGATAAACCCTATTTTATTGAATTTAAAACATCGTCTTTTAGGTAACTTTTATAGCCACATTTTTCTAAGACGTCAGTGCTCTCCAGCTGGCTTTCTTCTAATTGGCTTTTACATTTTGTTACCTAAAATGTGTTTTAAAAACATTTGTCAGTGGGAAATACTGGTGAGTGAATCCCAGTTTAATCAAGAAACATTTTATCTTTTAACAGTACTGAGAGCAATCACATTGTTATTTCTACACAATTACTCATTCAGTATTGTCAATCCTGACTGGTGGGTCATATTACAGATTAGCTAACTCGTTGTCCAATGGTAACGTGTTCCACATTTTGTATACAAAACCCCAACATACCGGCAGTAATTGAAGAATTACAAAGACTCAATCACTGCTTAATAGCATTGTAAAACATTTAAGGTTTGGTAAAAACAATTTACAAAAAGGAGATTACTCACATTGCTGACTTAGGTTTCTTCTAAGGTTTCCTGGTGATAATCTATAATTTACACAATGCACATATGTTCGTATAATAACCCATTATTTACATTAGTAATACCCTCCCCGAGACGGCATTCCAACGACTACGTCGGGCAGAACCTCGATAGCCGTTACGGAACCCTGGATCAATTGGGGCAGCGTATCTAATACGTAACCGGGGTTATAATACTTACATCGAGGCAGAACTTCGTTAAGTAGGGGGTATAATGCCCGGAAATTACTTATACTACGTAGAAATTCGTTGAGAAAGAAAAGATTTGAGCGAGTTTCGACTGAAGGCCCGATGCCTTCTTATATAGGGCTGTAATCCAAGTCTCTCGCGGCCCGCGTAAGGTAAGGCTTAGGCCTACGTGGCCCGTGTAATAGGGGGTCTAGGCGTAGGTGATCCGGGTCATACGTATAGGTTCAACATGCTTTTAACACGTGTCAACACCGGGTGCGATCTGATCCTATAGCTGTCGCGGCCCGCGTAAGTTCAAGGGATGGCTTACGCGCCCCGCGAGAACCCCATTTTTCTTATTCTTAATTAAATTTTAATGGTATTTCATATTTTGGGCTCGGTTTTCACATACGGGGTATATTTAGAGACATATAGGGGTATTTTAAAATATTTTAGGGCGTCAAAAAATATTCAGGAGGGTTGTTATATATACAGACCATGCAGCCATTCGTTATCTCTTTAAAAAACAGGATGCCAAGCCGCGTTTAATCCGGTGGATTCTACTCCTCCAAGAATTTGAGATTGAAATAAATGACAAAAGAGGAGCTGAAAACACCGCTGCTGATCATCTATCCCGCTTGGAAGATCCAGCTTTGGAAGCAACTAGGGACGAGCTCATCTATGAAAAATTCCCAAGGGAATCCTTAGAAATGGTGGAATACTGAGAGAACCATGGTACGCCAACTACGCCAACTACCTACCTAGTGGGATAGTAACAAAAGGATGGTCACATCATCAAAGAAAAAAATTCTTTACCGATGTAAAACATTATTTTTTGAAAGATCCTTATCTTTTCAAAAGGTGTGCCGGCCAACTTATTTGATCATGCGTACATGGTAGTGAAGCAAGGAAGATTCTCCACCACTGTCATGAAGGTCCGTACGGAGGACATCATGGTGTCACTAGTACCGCACAGAAAGTATTTGATTCAGGATTCTATTGGCCGACCATTTATAAAGAATCCCAAAGTCTTATTAAGACATGTGATGCGTGCCAACGATCGTGTAATATTTCTTCCAAAAACGAAATGCCACAAAATGGCATTCTTGTTAGTGAAATTTTTGATGTGTGGGGACTAGACTTTATGGGACCTTTCCCACCATCAAAAGGAAACAAATATATACTTGTGGCAGTGGATTACTTGTCAAAATGGGCCGAAGCCGAAGCTTTTCCAACAAATGATGGAAGAGTTGTGGTAAGATTCTTGAAATGACTATTTTCTCGTTTCGGAACTCCAAAAGCATTAATAAGTGATAGAGGTACCCATTTTGTAATCACCAACTTGAAATTTTTTTAACGAGATATGGGGTCTATCATCAGACCTCAACCGCATATTACCCTCAAACAAATGGACAAGCTGAAGTGATTAATCGAGGTTTAAAAAGAATACTTGAAAAAACCATAGGATTAAATAAAAAAGAATGGGCCGATAAATTAGACGACGCTTTATGGGCTTTTCAAACCGCGTATAAAACAACAATAGGTACCACCCCATATAAGCTTGTCTATGGAAAAAGTTGTCATTTGCCAGTAGAAATAGCACACAAGGCTTACTGGGCATTAAAAAACTTAAACTTAGACATTGGAACCGCCGGAAAGAATCGATTTTATCAATTAATCGAATTAGACGAATTAAGAAATCAAGCATACTCTAACTCCGAAATTTATAAGGAACGTATGAATAACTTGCATGACAAACATATCAAGCCTAATGAATTTCGAGTAGGAGATCAAGTTCTATTGTTTAATTCATGACTTTGATTATTTCCCGAATCTTTTTCCATCACCCATATCTTTCCACACGGTGCAATTGAGATTAAATCTCAAAATGGTATTCCCTTCAAAGTCAACGGATAAAGGCATAAGCTTTATCAACGATTCATTGAGGATGATGAGGAAGAGATCTTGCTAAAAGCAGTCGAGGAATGATTAAACGAAGGTTTGTGTACTAATATCATGTCTTGTAGGTAATGGACTTCGGGAAAGCTTCAAAAATCGGTAACATAACGAAACCAGTTTCGGGAAAACAGGTCGCTCACATGTGCACTATATATATATGTGTATATATATATATATAGCCGCCCACGGGGGCGTGTTCGACATACTTACGGGCATAAAACCACTTTTCTTCTCATTTTCTCATTTCACCACGACCCATTTCCCCGAAAACTCTCTGGTTCCTCCGTGATTCTTTGCAGATTTTTACGTTTTCCTTCCGTTCAACATCAACAAGGTATAATTCTATCATCTACCATAGTTAGTTTAACGATATGTAGATTAACATCAAAAATTTGGGGAAAATCTAGGGTTCTTGAACTTGAACCGAACCAAACCCCAAATTTTTGTTTAGATATAGTAGTATTAGTATAGATGCATGTTATAGGAAGTAAATCAACCATTATTGTTCGTAGATTTTCCCAATTTCAAGCATAAACTATAAACCCTTGTTTTTAACCGAAAAAGTTAAAATTGATGGGGTAAACGGGTTGTTTTTGGAAAAACGGCACTTGGGGTTTCATTTTCGGGGCAAACCGGGTCGAAAAATGGAAGTTTGAGGAAACAGAAGCCTGACCACGGGGCGTGGCCAGGGGAACCTGCTGAACACGGTGCGTGGCCAGTGGCCACGGGGCCGTGTCCAGCTCCCTGTTTTCAGTTTTTCCCGAAATTTTATCCTAAGCTCGCAAGTTCCTCAAGTTCAAAAAATCAGAATGGGAGTACTAAGCTCGCTTTGACATACTCCAAACTAGGCCAGAAGAAGCACGGATACAAGCATGTCTCGAAACTCTGGAAGCCGTGGGGCAACAGGACCGGTACAACACGCTAGTCATGGGACCACTCATGGTGGCTCTCGGCGCAAAACTCCATTCAGTTTAGGAATATAACATGGAATTTTTTACAGTTCTTTCAAGTTCAAATCCAAAGCCGAGCCATTTGACAAAGAAGGGGTTCAGTTCAGATGTGCTGGGGAGCTACTTTCAATCTCCAAAGCACAATTTGGGGTGACTGTGGGTCTATTCACCGAAGAAGAGTCCGTTGAAGAGGAGTACATGGGTGGTCTCCGTGAACTCCCAAACAACATGCGCCAAACGGCATGGGCTCAAATTGGAGAAGGGCCGTATGATCCAAGCGTCACAAACAGCTCTCAGTTGCGTGACACCCTCTACCGCTACATCCACCGGGTCCTTAGCAACTCCCTATGTAACGGCGTGATAGTACGGGTGTTGTAAACCTGCGTGATCTTACTGTCCTTTATTGCATCCACAACCGCGTGCCTCTCAATGTCACCCATTTACTCCTAAGAAACATCCATCTAAACCAGTTGGACTCCTCCCCGACATCGATCTTTTTCAGAGGATGGATCTACCGCCTCTTCAAGACCTATGTCCAACGCATGCCAAAGTCATTCCATAGGGGTCCAATGTCAGGGAAGGTAGATCTAGCCCAATGACGCTCAATGGGAATCATCCACGAGATGGGTGATGGGTCGGTCCGCTTCCAAAACACCCAAGGAAATGTGTGGAACCCGGAAGAAGCCCTAGTCCTACATGCGGACCCAACCCGTCCTCCTCCTTAACATCAAGGCTACCATACGGGTTCCTCCTCTCAAGGAGGCGGTTTTCCTAATTTTCAAAGTTTAAATGATCTTTTGTAGGAAAACCTACTATGCACCTGGAACACATACAATATGGCTAGCAACGCCTTTACCCGGATCAGATCAGTGGAGCGCACCGTCTCCGCTATGCAGGATGACATCACATACATCCGGGTCTATATGGCGTATCGAGATGAGGAGGGCGATGACGATGAGGATATGGACTGAGCGGAGGCGCCGAAGGTGGTATGGTGTGGTGACGGATGCGGTATTTCAGGTTAACCCTTTCTACCCTACGAACAGTTTCTGGCCTGCGTGCCATGGTTAAACACTTTACTTTCCTAGACAATTTTTATTTTCTACATATTACTTTTTATGTTTATGGTGATGGATGTTAAACTTTGGTAAACTAGGATGTGGGTATTATGTTATGTTTGGTGTGATGTTAGCAAAAAAAGGTACACAGGAGACTTGAGTGTACTAAGCATTAGTGCTACATAAGCCCGCAAACCTGAACTAAAAGCCAAAAACCTGTGAATCATCAATTGCAGATTGCCACCACGAGGCCGCGGTCAGTGACCACGCCCCCGTGCCCACACCCCTGACCTACTGTGCTTTCTGAAACCTACCTACCACAGGTCGTGGCCACCAGGCACGCCCCGTGGACATCTTTCTGTAAGTCCTGTTACTGGCACTCTGACCACGGGGCCGTGCCAAGCCGACACGTGGTCGTGGCCAGGTGTCCAGTAACACACAACCTTGTTTTTCAACACCTTTTACACATTTAAATCAACCTAAAAACTTATTTTTAGGACACATTAAGGACAATGTGTAATTTAAGTGTGGGGGGAGGGATGCTAAAACCTTGAATCTTGCAAGTCCTAATAACAAGCCTTACACAAAACTCTATTGGAACTGCTAATCACCCCAATTTTTTTCAAAAATATTCATTTTTTTTACTTATCTTGGTTTAATTCGGGAATAACAAGTTCTCAAAAGGTTATATTTTACAAATTTACAACCGATAGCGTCGTGATAAAAAGAACCAAATAAGAAAATTATGAAAAGGCATGACAAATCTATTTAAAATTTGATTATATATACTTGATCACATTATAATCCCATTCCCACAACAAGTGGGTTTTGAGCCTTTATTGAGCATACATGCATATATCTTTAAACTAAATGCTCATTTTTCGTTTCTTGTGTGAATAGCCGCTTGGTTCTTATGACTCTAGAACTTGCCAAGACGATACATTCCCGATCCTTACCAACTTAAACCCAAGTAAGTAAATGATGGAGGCTTTAGGACTAACCCATTTTCCTTTCAAAACCACTATTTTTCTCTTTTTTATCACCTACCCAAAATCCCCCTAGTTAACCCCTTTGAGCCTAAACCTTTTCATTTCAAAACCCGAAAAACAAACACCCATTACCCACCAAAACCTTTTTCTTTTTAAACCCATTTGTTTTAGTAAAAAACTCGGTTATCTTGTGACATGAAAAAAAATGAAAGTCTTGCAATAAACAAACAAGTTCCTCAAAGAAATCTTGTTTGAATTTGCTTAGTTTGAATAAATGTCACAAAAACATAAAGTTTTATGACAACCTGCGCTTTTTACGTTTTTGCCATTTTTACTAACCAAAAACCACCTACCCTTAGCCTAAGCCTAACCCATCCCCAAGTCCTCTTGATATTTACGAAGGTTTATAGTTAAAAGGAGGAGGTTTGATCGCTTGGGAAACATATGGTAGAAGTAAGTTCCACGCCGGTCTAGAGTGTTTCACAAAAATACAGAAATCGGCCGAGTGTTGAGTGATCTCCCATGAGGTAAGTGAACGTGTATATAAATGGAATTTTAAAGAGGCATGTTATGCCCAAATAAATAATTTTTCTTATAAAGTGTTCTAAATAAATCATGATGAATAGGATTGTAAATAAGATAAAAATAAAACTTAATAAAGATCTTGGATTCCCAACACTCAAGATAAGCCCAAAACTTCTTCTCTACCTCTTCCATTTGGGTGTGTAAGCCATATATTAAAGAGTTTTGATTAAGGACAAGCAAAGATTCAAGTGTGGGAGTATTTGCTGTGTGCAAAATGCAACATATAAATTACATCAAATGAGGCATAAAACTAACCCTTTTTTAGTACTAATGTTGGAAAAAGCGCGTTCCTTTCTTCCTTTTGAAATTACAGGACCAAACGAGCTTAAAAGAACAAAAGGAGAAAATAAGCAGCCAAAACCAACATAAATACAAAAAGAAGGAATAAACGTGACATGCTCGAACCCTCGGCAGCAACCCCAAAGCAAAAACAAGGAAAAAGAGCCTGACCACGGGCCGTGCCCAGTTGGGCATGGGGTGTGGTCAGGAGCCTGCACAACAAGACAAACCTACAGAAGCTTCTACGCCCACCACGGGGGCGTGCCCAGCTCAACACGGGGCGTGGTCAACTCTAAGATACGCAAAATCTTGATAGTATAGCAAAGAGTTGACCACGGGGCCGTGCCCAGGAGACACTGGGTCATGTGGGGCCCTCTGCTGACAATTGCAATTAATGAAGGAAGAGAAAAGGATGGCCACGGGCCGTGTTGGCTGGACACGGGGCTATGGCCAGGGCTCTGTTCTGGCTATAAAAGGGGGTGCTTGGTTCACTTGAAAGGCATCCCTTTGTAAACCACTACTCTCCCACTTTTCCACCACTCCACTACCACTACAACACCAACACCCACCACCATCATCCATCATCCATCTTTAGAGTGTGTAGTAGTCTCAGGATCCAAGATTGATTGTAAGAGTTCTTGCCAATCAAAGGCCATGTTTGGCTAATCCTCTTACATCACTTGGTGAAGACAA
Organism: Helianthus tuberosus; assembly: GCA_030545235.1. Lineage (NCBI taxonomy): Eukaryota > Viridiplantae > Streptophyta > Magnoliopsida > Asterales > Asteraceae > Helianthus > Helianthus tuberosus. The sequence goes on from CM060392.1 coordinate 29,401,457, forward strand.
GTTTTTAATGTATTACTTTTGATTTTAATCTTTCGGCACTTTTTATTTGGGTTTGTATTAATGACTTTAATAACTAGTTTCTTATGTTGAAGGTGAATTTTCTTTATCATTTCTTCATGGTGTCTTGAGGTTACTTTACTGTTTATATAAGGTAAATGATGTCATCATTCGTGTCTTTACGGTCTATATAAAGCGTGTTAACTACCTGGAAGGGGGTTAGGGGGATGGTTTGGTAAAGTTCTTGTGTCGTTCAGTGTACAGATCCTGCGAGGACCTGGTTCAAGCTTACTAGGACCTCCTTCAATACCCAACGGTATTGGATGGCGGGGGTGCGAATAGCTTGAACCACCTCATATGTAAACTACTATTAATACTTTAAACCGGCTTATTGGGATTGTTTCCTTGCTGACTCAAACCACTTAGCCGAGGGTAACGTCACCTTCAAAAGAGGGGCCTACCACTTTTCGCATTAATAACTTACTTAATTGTCTTTCAATATTCCGACCCTTTGGGATTGTATCCCTGCTAACTCATACCACTGGGTTATGACACGGAATGTGAGCTGCATTTTTTGCAGAAAAACGCAACTTTAATTGCTGAAACAAAATAATTTGTTTAAAATAGTAACGACGTCCAAAAATCATAATTCCAGCGCCATTCGAAGCGTATTTCGAAATAGCACGTTATAGACTCAAGAAAATCCAGTTTTCAACATGTTACGACTCGGTTACAGCCAACTGAAGTTGGCTGTAACTATTAGGTAGAATCTGTTTTTCACATATATTTTAACAAAATGAGTTTTCCGGATTACTCTTTCGTGTTTTACTGTTATGTTGTGAATTCGAACCCTGGATCGAATCTTCAACCGATAAATGTGTACCGACACGTGATATGTGCAGAATCCAATCACGTGTGGATGAGAACACAAGGATGTAATTATAACAGTTTTCTTTATTGATTTGACAAAGTTTACACCACGAATACAAACAGGCAGAGCTTCACCTCAAGAATGCTCAAAGATTACAAATGACAAAGACCTAACGCCTATATATAGACATATGGGTTCGAACAAGGTTACCACGTCTTCGTACGAAGCTGACATATTGTGCCTTCGTACGAAGCCAGCTTCGTACGAGGCTGCCATTTCCCACATGTTTTTCATACTCTGAATAGTTCAGCACTAGTCTTGTATCATTCGATTCAGCTACGATATTTGATTGACGCAAGCGATTGACATATGCACTCACAGACTCCCCCTTGGGTATTGTTGCAGTCAATCTTGTAGCTTTCTATCTCTCTCTGAGTCTTTTAGAAATGTTGACTTTGTCAGCAACACATACTCCCCAATTTCTAACAAAATCCCCGTGGATCTGCTTCTATCTTCAGCTTTAGCTGCTCCCCCTTTCGTTTTACTCCTCCTTCGGGCTCCCCCTTGCTTTAAGCTTCCGTGCTTTTAGCTTCTAGGATTGACACCTGGCTTTAACTCTACAAGCTCCTTCAGGATTGCTATCTGGCTCTCTGGTTACAAGCTCCCCTTGCAATGAGCTCGTCTTCAGACTCCCCCTTAATCTCAGCTATCGGGATCGTAGTCTGGCAAATCATCTGCAAAATCTCAAACATTTATAAGATATTTGACCTTATAATATCAAAAATTTAGCTCTAACATTTACCATGAATAAGCTGGAGCATTTCAAATATGTGAATGCACAGGACATCGTTTGTTCACAGAAATCTGAATTTTATATTTAACAAAGAAAATAATTTGGAATTCCAGAATTGATGACCTGGCCCTTAAACACAAATGAATTTGACAATATTAGTTTAAGATCAAAAATCTAGCTTTAAACATAAGCTGGAGCATTTCAAATATGTGACTGTGAAAACTTTTTTGGTTTTCCCAGGAATGATGACCTGGCCCTTAAAATATTTTTGAATCGAGAACCTGGCTCTATTGCACAAATGTAATAGTATATATTTATCCAGGATTACCCGACTCCACTCCCCCTATCAAATGTCTTTATAAATTTGACAGTTTAAAGCATCCAAAACTTTTATCAACATAATCATCCAAGTACAACTTAATGACCTTGGAGATCTCACAAACTGTTTTTGATTTTTCGATTTAAAACCTTCAAGTTTCAAATTAATGAACTTGTTTATTTTCAGAAACACTATCAGCATACTTAGATCTTGAAACTCAGCTTTCAGACATTGGTTGTCGAGAAAAATAGAAACAAAATCTTTTTGTATTTTTTTCTAAAACATAAAGCAATAAAGAAATATTTACAGACAATATTTTTGTTTGAGTTCGTGTCAGAGGATCATATCAGTTTTTGACAGATTACTAGCACCGTTGAGCTTTAAACACTTTTATGTTCTAAACAATTCAAATAGATTGTCAGTATACTAATCCACTTAAATTTTCACACAAAGTTCAACTGATTCGAAATACAAGATTTAGTGTTTTAAGCACTTAACTTATTCGCGTGTCCCACCTCAGAATATACCCTCGTATCAAAATTCCCTAGATTTTGTTGGTGCATACGTCTGTCGACTTCGTCTTGTATCGAGTCTTGTATGTGTATAGATAGTTCAGGGCACGTTATACGAGAAAACTGTCAAAACTAGGTTTGAAGATAATTTCGCACGAAATAGCAAAGTGTTATTTCGCTTGGTAATTTCGCATGAAATTACTATTTCGTGTGAAATGTGATTTCGCTTGAGCCTGTTCATGTGAAATTACTTAGCCTATAAATAGGTGCCTTGTGATTTCGTTTGAAGTAGTTCTAAGATTCCGGTTTCAGTACCGAAGTGCTGCCGAAGTGTCTACTCGCTGTAAAACTTTGTCAAATCAATCAATAGACAGTTTAAAGTGTATATCTTGCTGAATTGGACTTGAGATGTTTGTTTCCGCCTCTCGTATTGAGGAAAAACTCTTCTAAACGACTCGTTTGGGTTAGAAAACAATCCTACAAGTGGTATCAGAGCTCAGGAGGAAGAGTTCTTACCAATTCAGCTGCAAAATCTGATTTCTACACCTTCTTTTCAAAATTAAACTTGTTTTCACTTTCAAAATGTCTTGAATTTCACATATTATACGCGAAATAGTGTTTTAACAAACCCTTGAAAGTTTCAGACTTAAAATCGGACTAAAACCTGATCAATTTTGGCAAAAACATCTCGAGATGATGACATCAGCAGTATTTCACACGAAATAAGTCTTATTTCGCACGAGATTGGAATTTCGTTCGAGTATTTCGTACGAAATTAGTTGATTTCGTTTTAAAACGGATTTCGTTTGGTAATTTCGTACGAAATTACCTATTTCGTTTGAAAAATCTGATTTCGTTTGAGTTGGTATTTCGTTTGAAGTTGTCTTGCAGGTGATTTCGCATCAGTTGGTCATTTCGCTTGAAAGTGTATTTCGCTTGAGTTGTTATTTCGTTTGAAAGTGAATGTTTTGTGAAAAAGTTTACCAAATCATGGAAGAGAAATTCTATAACGCGTTTGCTACTGCCCCGGGTACTCCGGTTGCCATTGCTCAAAGCATGAACATGGAAAATGAAACTGGAACTTTGCAAAAACCCCCGAAGCTAATGGGAATTGAGGAGTATTATGGTTGGAAAGACCGGTTTGAAAACTGGGTTCAAGCAAATCATTTGAGGTCTTGGGAGTGTGTTGAGAAAAAGTATGTACTACCACGTACAAACTTGGGAGTTGAAAAGAAAATTTTTGAATTTACAGATAAAGAACGAGACATGTACAAAGCAGAAAAGATGATGACATGTACATATTCGTATTGCTTCAACATGATAAAACTTCACGTTCAATTTGGGAAGCACTTCGTATCAAGTTTGAAGGAAGTGAGAAGATGATCAAGAGTAAAAAATCATTGTTGAAGAAAGAATTTGATTTATTTACAAGTTTGCCGGGAGAAGATACAAAGAAATTGATCGAAAGATATTGTCACTAAGTTCGATCAATGTCATTGTTAAATATCAACAAAGATCGAGAAGAATGGGTCGATAAATTGGCTGATGCTTTACCTCAGAAAGAATGGGGTACATTTTTGATGATATTAAAGAATACTGGAGAATATGATGGGTTGACAATTTCTCAGTTCATCGAAAAGATTGAAGGTCAAGATCTGGAGCAACAAAAGATTGCTAGAATGAGTAATCCAAGAGCACAACAAGATGTTAAGATGTACTTCAAAGGGAGTGTTCAGAATGTCGAAGCAAGTCCAAAAATTCAAACTGCTTTCAGTGCAGAAAACTCATCTGGATCAGTCAATCAAAGTCCAAGCAGCAGTAGTGGATTTTCTTCATACCCAAGTGTTAATCCAAAAGAATCTACATCAAGTCATCAGTTTCAAACTTCAAACAGTAGTAATGGTCAAATTTTACATTGCAACATTGCGTTGCATCTTCAGAATGGTCAAAATTTCTCTGAAGAGGTTGCTAAAAGTCATATGGCGTTACTTGCTACAGTGTTGGAATCATATGAAGGGTTGGTTGCAGGAAGGATCAGAAATCCTATGTTGACAAAAGAGGATTACGATCAGATCGATGCTGAGGAAATGGAGCTGATGGATATTAAGTGGTGTTTAGCGAGTGTTTTGAGAAGAGCTGAAAAATTCAAGATGATTACAGGGAGAGATGATTTCCTGGATGCAAATGTTTCTACTTTGGGTTTTGATAAATCTAAAGTTATTTGTTTTCGATGCAGGGAGAAAGGACATTTCAAGAGGGAATGTACCAATCGAGAAGCAAGTGGAGCAAAGAATCCGTTTGGTGGTAATGATTATTATCGAAAAGCCATATATCAACAAGTTGCTCATCAACCTTATCAACAAAAAGAACCACAAACTGCACATGCTAAAATGATTGAAGAAGCAAATAAGAAAGCTTATTATGGCATAATTGATCAAGATGATGAAAAAGTAGCAGAAGGCTTTAGCTGGGACAAATACATTCCGCCTGATTCAAAAATAGTAGCTCTCATTGCACAGATAGTTCAAGAACCAGATTTGATGAAAGAATGGATGAAAGTGTTTGCTGATGATAAGAAAAATCAAGATGTTGAATCTAGTTCTTCAGATGATAGTTCAGAACAAACACAAGTGTTTGATAAATCATCAACTGATGACAATGATGATGAGGAAGAAATGCATATTAATATTGCAAAAACTCATTTATCTCCTGAAAGTTTTCAATTTTATTTTGCAGATAGAGTGGAGAAGCTGAAGGAGAAACAAGCAGCAAAAGAAAAGAAAAATGTGAAAAGTGAGAGTGTTGTTCAGGAAAAGATTTTTGAACAAAGTAAAGAGGTTAAAGCTACTGAGCAAGCAGTTGAAGTTGAGAAAGTGGTTGAAGCTGAAAAGGTGATTGAAGTTGATAAGATAGTCGAAGTTGAAAAGATTATCGAAGTTGAAAAGATTGTTGAAGTCATCAAACCTTGTTTAAAGTGTTTGGAATCGTGTAAACAGTGTGAGAGAAAGAGGAGAAGTTGAGTGAGCAAGATAAGATGAAAGAAAACTTATTGTTCAATCTCAACTATGTGAAAAAAATCATATGATGTGTTGAATAGAACGGTAACTGGTCTACAAAAGACAAATTCTGAAAGAGAAGATGCGTTAACCATGATGAATGCAGTGATGATGACAAAGCAGAAAGCCATTAATCATTATATTGAAGAATGTGCTAAACTGAAGCAAGAGTTGGAGACAGAAAAGATAGAAAATGAAAGAATCAGACGATTACTGCAAAGTTATTCTAGTTCTGATTATTTGATTGATAGAATTTATCCAACTGTTGCAGGTTTTGAAGTATTTCAAGACAAGAAGCCTGAAGATAAGGATACTGGTAAGAAACAAAGTGCAAATTATAACAAGTGTCCGCCTCTGATTTGGGAAGGTTATTCTCCTAGAAAACCAAATGAGGAGCAAGTCAAAAAGGCTGTCAATATAAAGTTAAAGTCCGAAACAACTGATGATTTACCAGAAAACATTGATGTCACGTTCACATCGTCTGACACTGACCATGAGTCTGAGTTAATAAAGAAAGTGGTCGATCAGGTGTTGGATAAGGATGAGGAGTCAGAGTCAAAGTCGGAGTCCAAGAGTTCAAATTCATCAGTTGACAGTCCAAAGTCGTCGGTCAAACGGGTTTATAATAAAGAGTTTCTATTATCAAAATCTAATTTGAATGACGAATCAATCAAAGTGGCATATACTTTGAATGATTCAGACAAATTATATTCTGATGAGGAATTTCCAATAAGAGGTGTTAAACCAGAAATGATAAAAAAGGTTTTCAAACTAACAGAAATTAATATTTCTGAAATAAAAGATGTAAATCTTACTGAAAAACCTAAAACTTACACTTCAAGAGTTCAACAACGTTTAAACAAGAAAAAGGGTTACAGTTCTACTTCAGGTTTTCAAAAGAAACCAAACCATAACAGTAATTTCAAAAAGAAAGGTCTTGGTTTTATTCCACCGAAAAATCATAAAAATGAGAAAACTTATAAACCAAATACTATATTTGTTTCAGGAGCAAGTTCTGTGGAAGAAGAAAAGAGCTCATTCTGGAAGCAATCAAATAAAGAGTTCTTTGCAGAAAAACAAAAGTTTGAGATGAATGGAGCTTATCAAAGAAAGGAGACAAGAACCTGTTATCGATGTCAAGAAGTTGGTCACATTGCCTGGAATTGTTCAATGACTACCAACACTAAACAGGAAGTTGTTTCTAAACTCAAAGAGAAAATTGTTGACAAAACTGAACCACCAACTGAAAAATTCAAAGTTTTTAAAAACTCAACATATGTAGTTGGTGAATGTTCGAAAAGATTTTACAAGAGAAGAGTAAATCTTGACAACCAGAAGTGGGTTGTTAAGAAATCTGATGAGAAATCTGGCGATGAATCTGATTCGTCAAAATCAGAGGAGCCACCAATTGAGCTAAAAATTGAAACTTCAGTGCCGCCAATGGATGATGTAAATTTTCCACCATTGCGGGCTGAAAATTTTAAACAAAAAGTTGGAAAGATTGAGATCTCGAATCAATTCTATTCTGAAAATAAAGAATTTGATGTCGAAAAAGTTTTTAATGGAAATGTGAAAAAGATTTTTAGGAAGATGATCGAAGGAAAGGTCAAAGGGGTAAAGGATTTTTATGAAACAAAGAAAGCATCTTACTACCCGAGTGAAACTAAAGAGGTCACATCCAAGTTTGGTGAAGCTTGGATGTCTGTTTTTCATATGTAAAAGTATGACTTGCCGGAGCTTCCAGGTTGGTAAGTGTGGAGCAGGTATCGGCATATTTCTTGAATTTTATGTGGTTGAGATTCTTCAAATGATTGGAGAAGGGTTTTAATCTACAAGTGGTAAATCAGGGACATTAATTTGTACTTGATTTCCTACAAGTGGTTGTTGTTGATTGAACTTAAAATTGTTATATTTTTTTCAAAAGGTTGAAGATGGAAAAACAAGGTGATGAATTAATCCCCTAACCTGCAAGTGGTTTTATGAAATCAACAAAACAAATTTTCCGGAAAAACCATTTGATTAAAACAAACTTAAGTGTTTTGAAATCATAATGGGAAAATAGTTTGTTGTAAGGGGGAGTTCTGATTGTTTATGCCAAGTGGATGGCGAATTGAAGCAATTCGATATCAGGTTGTCATTTTGTTTGTATAGTTTGTTTTCAAATTTCTTTTAAATGTTTTTGCATTTTAGGGGGAGTAAGAAATTTCAGCAGAAAATCCAAAAACATTTGAAAATTTTGAAAAAGTCAAAAACATGATAAAATCAAAAATGAGTTTTGTTGAGAAAAGAGGAAATGATAGTACATCAGTGGACTATCACAGCATGCTAAAGAATTGGAAAGTTAAAATGTGATAAACGGTCTCACTGATGATGTGCCAGTAGGTTTTTGCACATTTAGTAGATTGTGTCGAGATATAAACCTAAATTTCAAACTTACTTATATCGTGGGGAACATCTCTCGGATATATGGGTAACCCCCAAAATCTTGTTTGAAAGGTCCCTCTTTCTGATATACTAGGTCTTTATACTCAGTGATATCTGGGGTATTATCCCGGGACTTCTGACTTTGCGGAAGCAATGGCCTAGTCCCCGTATAATACTTTTCTGCTTGCTTGAAATATAGCATCACCCTCAGTACAAAAAATGATGAAACATTTCAAAATGCAAATCATGTGCTGTTGAAGAAAAGATTCTCTAAAGGGAACACACCAAAAGTCGAAGCCATCATCTCTCTGATTTTGCGGAAGCAATAGCCTGAGCTCTCATGGCCCTCGCATTTAACCCTTTACAGATATCATCTAGGTATATTCACATGTAAGACTGAATATTGGGATCTGGATACGGGAGTATATTCTGAGGTGGGACACGCGAATAAGTTTAAGTGTCTAAAACATTAATTTCGTATCTCGAAACAGTTGAACTTTGTGTGAAAATTTAAGTGGATCAGTATACTGACAATCTAAGTGAATCGTTTAGAACTTAAAATGTTTAAAGCTTAACGGTGTTGGTGATGTGTCTCAAATATTGATATGATCCTCTTACACAAACTCACAAAAATATTGCTTGTAAATATTTCTTTACTGCATTTTTCTTTCAAGTTCAAAATTCCAAAAAGATTTTAAGTGTGTTTTAGCATAAATTTTGAAAAATCCAAAAAGATTTTTGACAACTGATTTTGATGATCTGATTTTCAAAATTACGAGTGCTAAACATGATGAACAGGTTTGGGAGAGTGTGTATGCATAAAGTTTTTCTTACAAGTGGTTCATCAGAGATTAAAATGTTAAATCATTTTGTACGATACTTGCAAATGATGTTTTAAGTTTGCATCTACAAGTGGTTAGCAGAGAATAAATTTGTAAAATTTTAAATTTGTGAAATTTATTGTGAGGTAGAGATTGTGCAGGTTAGCTAGGTTTCGATCCTGAGCAGGATGTGAGCCAGGTCACGATATTGAACCTGTGGAAGCCAGACTGCGATCCCGAGTATAATTTAAGGGGGAGTTTGAAGTTGTATAGTGCAAGGTAGTGAGATAAAAGCCAGGTCGAGATCCTGGAGAAGAAAAGAAGACAAAGATTAAGGATGTTTTACATTGTCAGATACTTTGAAAGAGTTCGAGAAGACTGATAAAGACTGAAGACTGAAGATTGAAGACTCGACACTGAAGACTCGTCAACATTCGAGGGGGAGTCTGTTGGTGCATACGTCTGTCGACTTCGTCTTGTATCGAGTCTTGTATGTGTATAGATAGTTCAGGGCACGTTATACGAGAAAACTGTCAAAAATAGGTTTGAAGATAATTTCGCACGAAATAGCAAAGTGTTATTTCGCTTGGTAATTTCGCACGAAATTACTATTTCGTGTGAAATGTGATTTCGCTTGAGCCTGTTCATGCGAAATTACTTAGCCTATAAATAGGTGCCTTGTGATTTCGTTTGAAGTAGTTCTAAGATTCCGGTTTCAGTACCGAAGTGCTGCCGAAGTGTCTACTCGCTGTAAAACTTTGTCAAATCAATCAATAGACAGTTTAAAGTGTATATCTTGCTGAATTGGACTTGATACGTTTGTTTCCGCCTCTCGTATTGAGCAAAAACTCTTCTGAACGACTCGTTTGGGTCAGAAAACGATCCTACAGATTCAGTCTTACATGTGAATATACTATATTGATATCTTTACTATTGGTTAGTGCGAGACCTTGAGAGCTCAGGTATGAACTATCGTTCAGTCAAAGAGATGAAGGCTTGACTTTAGATGTGTCCCACTTAGGGATCTTCTTTACAACTGCACTTGATCTATATCTTTCGATATTTTTCAATTGTTATGCAGAGGGAAAGCTTTTATTAAAGCGCATAAAGTATTATACAAGGTCTAGGCCATTGCTGACGCAAAATCAGAAGACCAGGTATAATACCCCAGATATCAAACAGTATAAAAACCTAGTATCTCAGAATCAGGCAATCTCTCAAACAAGATTTCAGGGGTTACCTATAAATCCTAGAGATGTTCCCTACGAGATAAGAAAGTTATTTATATTTAGGTTTATATCTCGAAAACTATCTACTAATGCGTAAAAACCTACTGGCATATCATCAGTATGACCATTTATCACATTTAACTTTCTATTTCTTTAGCGTACTATGATTGTCTACTGATGTACTATCATTTCCTCTTTTTACACAAAAACTCTTTCATTTTCTATTGTTTTTGGCTTTTCAAATTTTCAAATGTTTTTGTATTTTCTGAAATTTTTACTCCCCCTAAAATTCAAAACATTTAAGAAAATTTGGCAACCTAATGCAGATAGCTTTGTCTCGCCATCAACTTTCTGCGTCACATGCTCTGTTTCAAATAAACTACCCCCATGATTTACAACACACTGATTTTTAACAATGTTAAAACCATTTAATCATTTGTGAAATAATCATGTTTGTTCAACCGTGAGGGTTTCGGCATATTCAATCAACATCTTTTTGTAAATTTTTTATTTTTGACAAAATTTAAAAAACAAACATCTTTTTTCATTTTTTCAATTTTTGACAGAATAAGAACATATTTTTGGTTTTTTAAAATTTTCTAATTTTAGGGTTTTTAAAATATGGTTTATTTATGTATAGAAACGAACAAACTCCCTGTATTCAGTTGCAGGGTTCAGTAGCCTCCTCCTGTGCCAGGCTGCTCCTCTGTTCATTTTGACAATCATCCATCTTCTGAAGCACCTGCACATTCAACTAATTTGATCATTTGAACAATGCAACCCAAGCCTATTTAGACTTAGGTAACTGAACATAAATCTTTCATGGTAGAACTAGATAGTTTCGTTCAGTCTTCTAAAAAACATTCTCTTTAATTTCCTTATCAACAGAAACCTTTTGTTGCTTGACCGCCCAAATTTGACCTTTTGAAACATTCCTTTTATAAAATCTTGATTCATTTTGACTATTTTGATTTTGAACAACAACTTTTGGTTTCCAAAACTGGTTTGGTTTTGTTGCATCAACAGTTGTTTTCCAACTTTGTGTTGTCCTAAATCTGTGTGTTACTTGTTTCTAAGTTTGTTGTGATTCAGCTTTTGACATTTTTGGCCTCCAAGTTTGTTTTGATTCAAACTTGGTTGATTTCTGATTCACAACATCAGACTTCTTTTTCTCAACACCAACATGATTCGGATTTGGACATTTTCGACTGAGATGTCCAACTTGATCACACTTAAAGCATGTTCTCTTGGACACATCTTTAGCCTATTGTTGTTGTTTCTTCTTAACATAGAACTCTTCATTAGACTGTCATCTAAATTGTAGTTGTTTCTCTTCCTCAGAACTAATTCCATGAACAAGGTTTGTCTTTTTCTGAAAATTTGTCTTTCCAAACCTTTTCTGATTTTGTTTCTTTTTATAACCCAACCCAGCCTTCATGTTTTTCTTTTTGTAACTAGGTTTGTTATAAAAGTTTTCTTGTTCGTTCCAGCAAATTTTGAAATTTTAGATTTTTCAATTTCTACCAGTTTGAAAACTTTGTCAATCTTATCCGAAATCACATTTTGAATCGGGAATTCAATATCTGAGAACAATTTGTTTGATCCAATCATGGTATAAGCCAATCATTTTGAATCATCATTCGCGTTTTTCCCAGATTTTGAATTTTTTAGATAACTTTCATGAAAACTTCCCTCATTTTCATCCTATGACTTAGACTTATCTGTTTTGGTAGAATCATCTTGCAAAACACTTTCAACGACCTTACCTACCACCTCTGAATCACAAGTATCATCAGATTTGGAATAGGTTACGTTTGTATTATCTGGCAATTGATCAACCATGTTGAAAGCTTTTTCCACTTCTCATCATCATAGAATGTGAATTTTTCCTCAAACGGTGATGGAACCTGATGATATTCTGAGCCAATTCCTTTCTTGTTTTTCTCAGAATCTTTATCATCAGGTTTTAAATTGAAAATATGTTCAAGAACATATGATGAAGCATTATAACTATGGAACTTGTTATTATCTTGTTCTAAATCAGCCATCTTACGTTTAAGATCAACAATTTCTTCAATATAAGAATTTACAACTTGTTGTTTTATTTCATATTGTCGCTTAAGCGTATATGATGTTTTAGAACAATGTTTCAATCTTGATTGAACAAATTTCATTTGACTTTTCACATCTTCATATGACTCTTTCGTAATATGATATACCAATTTTATTGAATCATATTCCTTTTCCATTTCTTGAAACATATTTTCTTTTTGAAAACATTCTTCAGTCATTGCTGAGTACTTTTGTTTCAAAATCTCATTTTCTTTTTCCAAAACTTTGTATTTTTGTGCTAACTTTTCAACATTATCTTTTAACATTTTTTCATTTTCAAACATTTCTTGGTATTTATCTTTGAAAACTTTTTCAATTTTAGTAAATTCTATATCTCTTGTTCTGAATTTTTCATCTTTTTCAGTACAAGCACTGCATGTTTCCATGCATTTGTTGCATTGTTCAACAGTTTTATTTAAAACTTCAGAAGATTGAGTTGAAATATTTACCTCAGTAGTTGACGCCTAGGCTTTTTCTGCCGTCTGCTTCTGATCAGCTTCTTTCTCCTGCGGTTCTTCAGCAACAGCTTCACCAACCGATTTCTCCAACTTCCCATCAGATTTCTTTTGTTTCTCTTCATCAACTTCTTCTTTCATCTACAAATTCTCTTCACTTTGTTGTTTTTCAGTAACAACTTCTTCTGCTCATTTCTATTATTCTTCACCAGCTGATTCTTTTTCGCCTTCTTCCTTCTCTTCTTCTGCAATCTTCTTCAATTCATTCACCAAATTTTCAACATTTTTCTTCAATCTTTCTTCATCTCACTGCCTCAGGCTTGCTGTCATGACATCCCTGATAATCTTGTCCAGCTTTTTAACATAATTTTTATCTTTTTCGACATATGAATAATATTCTCCGGACAGAGGGATTACTGCAAGAACATCGTTATACACCACTTTGCTTGGATGGACAACCGGTTCTCCTTTGCTATTGATGTAACACTCTAGTTTCTTGTCCCATCATTGATAATTCTTAGCTTCTTCGTACTCTTTCTCCATTTCTTCGATTCTGTAATCTACAATACATATTTCTCTGTATGTTTTCTCTTTTAGAATCTCTTCTTTTGTTCTCTCCTTCACCTCAGCAATCAAAGCACTCCCTTTCACTTATGCAATCAATGCTGTTTTATCATCTTCTTGTATATATTTGCTCCAATCAAAACCTTCTTCATCATGAACTGCCCTGGGTCTAGAACTACTATCACGAATTGTTAACATCGCTTGTGATTTCTCTTTTGATGTACTTCCAGTGATTCGCTTTAGACTTTCTCCAGAAGTATGCTCACCGGTTTTATGATAAATTGCCCTTTTATAGTAGTCATCATGGAATGGATTACCATGCTCTCGGTTAACACACTCCCTTTTGAAGTGACCCTTCTGCTTACATAAAAAACATGCGACTTTAGACTTGTCAAACCCAAGCTTTGTGCTTAACAACCCTCCCAGATCCTGTCTTCCTGTTATTTCCATAAACCGTTGTGCCCTTCTAATACCTCTCGCTAAACACCATCTAATATCAATTAGTTCCATCTCCTCTGGATCTACCTGATCATAATCTTATTTTGTTAACTCGGGATTTCCAATTCTCCTTGCTACCAGACTCTCATACGATTCCAGAATCAATGCAAGAAAACTCATTTGTTGTTTAGCTGCATTGATGCTCATTGTTGGAGAATTTTTCAGCTTTAAGGCAATGTTGCAGAGAATCTTATCAGGTTCTTCTGAGTTTGAAGCTGTTGAGGACGAATGATACCCTGGATTGTAACTTGGAGAACTCTTATGTGAGTCTGTCGACTTCTCGACACTGAAAGCTGTACAAAATTTTGGTGACTGACTAGTCTGCACAGAAGGTACATTTCCCCTGTAGTAAAGACCCACATTTTGCTGATATGAAGAACTACTCATTTTGCTTTGCTTTTGCAACTCAAGCTCATGACTTTCAATCTTCTCAATCAAACCATCCAAAGTAATTGTATCATACAAAACATCATTTTTCAGAATAAACACAAATGTCTGCCACTAATCAGCATGTGGTAAAGCTTCAATGATTTTATCAATGATTTCTTCATGAGTTTTTACTATTCCAGACCTATCAAGTTCAATTTTAAGGTGACAAAATATTTCAATCATTTGTCTCATAGATTCACCTTTTATACCATCAAATAAATCAAACCCTTTTTAAGCAATGATATTTTATTCTTTTTAATCTGCTTTCCACCCTCAGCTTTCAATCTTAACGCTTCCCACACAGATTTTGATGACCCATTATGATTAAGCAATGTAAAAATGTCATCTCTGATCGACTGTTGGATTAAGGCAATCATTCTTTGTTCATAAGAAAAATTCTTTTTATCATCAAGTGATAAACTTTTAAGTGGAATTTCTTCATTTTTATCATTTACCGGCCTGCTATCCCCAAATTCCATACAAAACCAACTCTCATGTGCATAAGCTTTTGCCCAGTTAATAAATCTTTCTTTCCACCAAGTGTAATCTTCAATACTATCAAGTTTTGGTGGTTTTGAGTTAGTTCCGTAAAAATTATCATGATTAATATTTTCAGTTATAGCTTTCGAAATGCTTTTCGGTGCAACAGTTGATGTTTCAGAAGACTCTGAAGTATAAGCTTTGTAAAATGTGTTATAGAACTCTTCAGCCATGATAACCTGCAAAACACAATCAAACACTTGATTAAATCTGAAAATCAAACACCAAACACCCTGCGTTCGTACGAAGCTAGAATGTACGAAGCTATTCTGCTGGGTTCGTAAGAAGGTGGGTTCGTACGAAGTCAAGTTTTTCAAAAATCATAACTATTGAACTGCCTTCATACGAAGCTAGTATATGGCTTCGTACGAAGCTACTCTAAGAAGAACATGGTTACGTTTTTCATGGTTTTTCACTGATTTGAATATGATTTCATTGGAATTTTGATCTGAAACTTTGTAGGGTTGATTAAAAATGTTTTTAACATAACATATTAAAAAATCAGCCGTTTTTAACTGTTAAAACTTCGGAGATCTGAGTTTAAAGTTTGAAAAGAAATGTAGAGGAAGTGAAGAAGAAGATATGAGTAGAAAATGATGATTTTGCTCTAATTCTGATATAGAAACTTAATTCTTCGTGTCTCTGATCCTTGCAAACAATCACTCGCTCTGATACCACTTGTGAATTCGAACCCTGGATCGGATCTTCAACCGAGGAATGCGTACCGACACGTGATATGTGCGGAATCCAATCACGTGTGTGGATGAGAACACGAGGATGTAATTATAACTGTTTTCTTTACTGATTTGACAAAGTTTACACCACGAAAACAAACCGGCAGAGCTTCACCTCAAGACTTCTCAAAGATTACAAATGACAAAGACCTAACACCTATATATAGACACATGGGTTCGAACAAGGCCGCCACGCCTTCGTACGAAGCTGACATATTGTGCCTTCTTACGAAGCCAGCTTTGTACGAGGATGCCATTTCCCACATGTTTTTCATACTTTGAATAGTTCAGCACCAGTCTTGTATCATTCGATTCAGCTACGATATTTGATTGACGCAAGCGATAGATATATGCACTCACATATATGACGCCTCTACATTATTCATAGCAGATTTATGGTGGTTTCATATCAAATTTATCAACATCCACATCAAAAATTCCATCATAACATTGATTACACATGACATACAGGTTACCATCCTATTCCATGCATACATGCTGACTATTCCTTTCAAGTATCACATAAAACCCTTATCAGATGAACACATACATAACAATACACATAACCTATAGCATACACACATATCAGCAACATAGTTGCACAACCAAAAGCATATATATTCATATCATAGTTTCACGAAATTCACTTATCTATACACAAAACCCTCATTCATGGCATGTAAGCATTCACAGATTTATACATTTTAATAAAGCACGCATCACATAAACAATTAAGTGCGGTACTACGTAACATAAAACACACAGATCACATGATTAGGGTACACATAAACGTGACTACACAACTCGAACCGAAACCGTAATGAGTCTTTTAACTAAAACTACAGAACCACAGACGAGAGGGAGGGAGAGGATCTTAACGGTGTTCGTCAGAGACTGAACTCATTGGAGAAGAAGGTGGTAGCAGCTGGTTCGTTGTGGGGTTTCGAGTAAAGGAGAGGTGAGGAAGACGATGGGTTCTGTGAAGGCGCGGGTAGGGTTTTTCATCTTGTTTTTAGTTATTAATCTTTCATGCCTTTACGTACATAATATATGTTTCAAGTTTGGAAGCGGTTTGATGATTGCTTAGGAAGAAAGACAAAGGGTTTTGGGTCAGGGGGTTGGGCCGTAATTACTGGACTTATGAAAAATTTATCAAACAAAATCAACATGTATACATACATGGATATTATAAGGACATGGATGGTGGTTCGGGGTTTCCTTAGCCGGAATGGGCTTGAGCCCACTTAAATGAGGGTTTTGGGTTCGCATTTGGGCCGCAACTAGGCCGCACACACTAACGGGTTCCGGGTTGGGTGCTCGTATAGTTCGGGTTGGGTTACGTTCCCGTTTAGAATTATATACCATTAAATACATAAATTATGCTATTCGAACATTTAGTTTCATATAACAAGTAAAACGAACGAGCAAAGTTAGCGATTTAACCTCAAAAAATATAGGTTGTCACATCATCCCCAAGTTGAAAGAAGTTTCGTCCTGAAATTTAGCATACAGTCGTTGAAAAATCTAGTGCGGTTGGATGTTTTCGCGGGGTGTCACATCATCCCCATGTTGGTTTGGAATTTCGTTCCGAAATTCAGTAGTAGCTTCGGTATTGGACGCATCTTTCTTAAACAACTGAGGATACTTGCGCATCATTTGGTCTTCTCGTTCCCAGGTAAACTCCGGGCAATGACGTGAGTTCTAACGGACTCGAACTATGGGTATCTTGCTACGCTTAAGAGTTTTGATTTCCCGGTCCATAATTTCCACGGTTCCTTGATGAAATGTAGTTGGTCATCGATCATAAGTTCCTTGAAAGGAACAATGAGAGTCTCATCTGACAGACACTTCTTCAGATTTGACACGTGAAAAACGTTGTGCACACCATTGAGCTCTTCCCCCAGGTTGAGTCTATACGCCACTGTGCCGATTTTATCAGTGATTTCAAATGGTCCGACATAACGCGGATTAAGCTTTCCTCATTTGCCAAAATGAACCACACATTTCCAAGGTGAGACATTCAGCAAAACTCGGTCTCCAACCTGGAATGCCAATGGTTTTCTACGCTAATCAGCGTAGCTCTTCTGACGATCACGAGCTGCCGCCATTCATTATCTGATTTGGGCAATCTTTTCCATTGTGCCGAGTACGAGTTCTGGGCCAGTGATTTGGCTGTCGCCAACTTCAGCCCAACATAAAGATGATCGGCATTTCTGTCCGTACAACGCCTCGAATAGAACAACCTTAATGTTGGTATGGTAACTATTGTTGTATGAGAACTCCACCAAAGGCAGGCGCCTCTCACAGCCATTACCAAAATAAATAACGCATGCTCGTAGCATGTCTTCAAGGGTTTGGATGGTGCGCTCAGTTTGACCATCCGTTTGTTGGTGATAAGCAGTGCTTATGTCTATATGCGAGCCAAAAGATTTGTGCATCGCTTGTGACAATTCAGATGCAAAACGTGGGTCACGATCAGAGATGATGGAGGTTGGCACTCCGTGCCTAGCAACTACATCCTTCAAATAGATATATGTGAGTGTCGAAAACTTGTTGGTTTCTTTGATCGCTAGCAAGTGCGCAGATTTAGTCAGTCGATCTACGATCACCTAGTTGGTTTCGTTCCCTCATTGTGATTTGGGTAACCCGGTGATGAAATCCATGGAAATTTTCTCCCATTTCCACGTTAGTATCTCCGGTTATTGAAGTAATCCTGATGGCTTTTGGTATTTGATCTAAACCCTAGCGCAGATCAAGCATTTACTAACATAGGTCGCTATGATATCTTTCATGTTAGGCCACCAGTACAGGGTCTTGAGATCATGATACATCTTGTCAGAACCAGGATGTACCGAGTAGCGGGACTTGTGCGGCTCATCCATCACAAGCTCTTGTAGGTTTCCATAGGATGGAACCCATATACGTTCCATGAAGTAGTAAATGCCATCTTCCTTGAGTTCGAGTTGCTTTTCCATGCCCCACATGGACTCAGCTAGAAGATTTTCTTACTTTAGTGCCTCAATATGAGCGTTTCGGATTTTGGTCGAAATATTGAAGTGAATAGTAAGCTGTAACGCATGTACACGCTTAGGTTTAGTTTCTTTTCGGCTAAGGGCATCGGCTACGACATTAGCCTTGCCTGGATGATATCTGATCGCGCATTCGTAATCGTCTAGGAGTTCAACCCATCGACGCTGTCGCATATTCAACTCCTTTTGATCAAAAATATGCTGGAGACTCTTGTTGATCGGTGTAGATAGTGCACTTGGTACCGTACAAGTAATGTCTCCATATCTTGAGTGCAAAAACTACTTCTCCCAGCTCCAAATCATGGGTATTGTAGTTCTTTTCATGAACCTTAAGTTGGCGTGACGCATAAGAAATGACCTTCTCGTGTTGCATTAACACACAGTCGAGCCCGTGAATGGACGCGTCACAGTAGACAACAAAGTCGTTTGTGCCTTCGGGTAACAAGAGAATAGGTGCACTACAAAGCTTTACCTTCAACTGCTGAAATGTGGACTCTTGAGCATCACCCCACCGGTAGGTGACACCCTTCTGAGTTAAAGTGGTAAGGGGTGGTGCAATCTTTGAGAAACCTTCGATGAATCGATGATAGTAACCCGCCAAACCCAAAAATTGACGGATTTCAGTTGGAGTTCGGGGTGCAGGCCAATTCTTGATAGAGTCAATCTTAGCTGGATTGACATGAATCCCAGCTTCATTGACCACATGGCCAAGGAAATGTACTTCACGAAGCCAAAAGTTTCATTTCGAGAACTTGGCATAGAGTTGTTCGATTCGTAGAAGCTCTAGAATAAGGTGTAGATGTTGCTCGTGTTCCTCCTAAATCTTAGAGTAGATCAAGATGTCGTCGATGAAAATAATAACGAACTTGTCATGGTATGGTTTGCACACTCGGTTCATGAGATCCATGAAAACCGTGGGTGCATTCGTTAACCCAAATGGCATAACAAGGAACTCGTAATGGCTGTAACGTGTCTTGAATGCGGTTTTGGAGATGTCTTCATTTTGGACTCTCAACTGATGATAACCCTATCTCAGATCAATCTAGGAATAGAAACTTGACCCTTGCAGTTGGTCAAATAGATCATCAATGCGCGGAAGTGGATAATGGTTCTTGATAGTCACTTTGTTGAGTTCACGGTAGTCTATGCACAAACGGAAGGTACCATCTTTCTTCTTGACAAATAATACAGGGGCTCCCGAGGCTGACGAGCTAGAACGAATAAAACCCTTGTCCAATAGCTCCTGCAATTGTGTGGACAACTCTTCCAATTCAGTTGGGGCTAGTCAATATGGTGCACGAGCTATGGGTGCCGCTCCAGGGGTTAGCTCAATTTGGAATTTGACTTGCCGATGTGGTGGGAGGCCTGGTAATTCCTCAAGGAATACCTCACAAAAGTCGCGAACAACTGGAATATCCTTAATCTTCTTCTCTCTAGTTTGAGTGTCAGTTGCAAGGGCTAGAATAGCAGTATGAACCTTTCGCAAGTACTTTTGGGCCTTTAGGAATGAGATGATGCCTACAACAGCACCACCTTTGTCGCCGTGAATAATAAGGGGTCCACCGCTTGAGCAAGGAATGTGGACAATCTTCTCTTTATAGAGTATTTTCGCTCGGTGCTGGGATAACCAATCCATTTCGATAACAACATCGAAACTTCCAAGAACGATGGGGATGAGGTCAATGGCAAATGTCTGACCAGATAACAAGAGTTTACAACCGTTAATAATGTGAGTAGCCTCGACGCTTTTACCATTAGCTAGTTCGACAACATACTTGGAGTTCAGAGGAGTCGAAGTACGCTTAAGCATCTTACTAACTCTTAAGGACACATAACTAGTATCGGCTCTAGAATTAAACAGTACATAAACAAAGTAGTCGTCCACTAGAAACTTACCCGTCACAACGTTGGGGTCATTCCTTGCTTCTCCAGAACCAGTCACGAAGGCTTGCCCTTTTGCACTATTATCATCATTGTTGTTCTGATTATTGTTTCCATGACCCTGATTATTGTTGTTGTTGTTGCGATTTTGATTCAACTGAGGGCAATTTCTCTTAAGGTGCCCTTCGGCTCCGCACTAGTAGCATCCACTGTTGTTACCCTATTGTTGTTGTTGGTTCTATGGGGCTTGTTGTTGTTGCTACTGATTCTGCCTTGCTGGATACAGGCTCCTACAATCTTTGGCCACATGCCCTGGTTTATTACACCTATGACAGCGGTTCCTATCGCACAGCCCACTGCGGTGCAGGTTACACCGATTGCACTTTGGATAATTTCCCCGATATCCACTCTGGTTTTGATTGCTGATTGGGGCTCATGCCGTCTTTGGTATTTCTCTGTTGGGATTGGGGTTGTGAGGAGTTAGAACCCTTGCCTGAATTTCCATCCCACTTACATTTGTTGTCATTCGACGCATCCGTAGTAGCACTAATCCTCTTGGGCAGCTTGTTCTGTTCGACTGCTTGATCGGTAAGACGATGTTCTAATCGAATAACACGTTGGATTGTGGGAAGGTTTACTGAAGTTACCATGCTCTCTATCTCCAGAACTAAACCCTTGATATAGAGCTCGATGCTCTTGTAAGTGGGCTCAGCCATGTTGGGACACAGTGAAGCCAAGTCATTTGATCTCTTCGTGTACGCTTCTATCTCAGACCCCACCATCTTCAGGTTATAGAATTCTACCTCAAGCTTATGAATATCGTCCCTATGATAATAATCTTCTTTGATCAGTTCTTTAAACTCGTTCCAGGGTGTGGCATTGGTAGCCGCCAGTCCCAACATCTGCACCTGCGCGTTCCACCAGGAAAGCGCACTTCCTTCAAGTGTTCCAGTAGGATACTTTACCCGATTGTTGATAGGGCATTCCCACATTTCAAAAACAGACTCAATCTTCTCAAACCAGTGTAGAAGGCCTACTGTCGCTTCAGTGCCGTTGAAGGAGTTGGGCTTGCAATCCATAAATGTCTTGAAAGTGCATGCTCGAGGCTAAGCGGGTTGACCTGTCATGTAGAAAGAAAGGAGTAGGTGTTAGGAGTGACAGAGTGACACAAGAACAGGATCTAGACATCCTAGGATGGTTCAGAAATGTAGGTGTACCTCCTGGTTAAGCTGCTAAAGCCTCCGCAACCCGAGCGTTAATCAAGGCCGTAAACTGAGCCTGAGTCATGTTAATACCACCACGTAAGGCTGTAAAATCGTGTCTTAACAGGTTTCTGACGGCGCGCACAACATAAGTTTCAAACATGATTACGACTCGTTTAACTACTTTCTACCTCATGTTTATAAAACAGTTTTATGTTTTATGTACAAAGATGAATCAATGATAGATCCTAACATTGTAATTTTAATTATTTAAAAAATTAAAAAAGTCAAAGGGTGTATTTTTCAGTCAAACAGGTCTAATCGTGTCTTAACAGGTACCCAATTGCCACCACGTCCTCCGCCGCATCCACTCATAATCTTCACATTCACAAAAAAAACAAGGTGAGAACGATGTCGTAGTGATGTGAAGGGAATAACAAAAGAGAGTTTTGACTATAGCACATAAATTTCCAAGTAAATAGTTGAGTTTTTAAGAGAGCACGTTAGGGTTAATAGATATCTTTCCACTACAACCATAAGAACTAAGCATACCACACGTAATACATCAAGTAGATATCAAATAGGCAAATACATAAGTTATACCATCTAAAGTGTTGAGTCTTGCATGTGGAACGAAGTGTCGTTGCGGATCGTTGAGTACTGAGCTGGTTATAGTCTGGTTTTTCTCAAAAATACTTTTTCCTTTTAAGACCGAGTTCACTATAACCAATGGCTCTGATACCAATCTGTCACACCCTCAAATCCACATGCGGAGTATTACCGCGAGGCGTGTGAATGACCAGGATCATGCCACCAATCATATTAACAACCAATTAAAGTAAATAAAAACCTATAACCATCAATACGATTAGTGACTAAGTGTTTAAAAGTCCAAAACAAAGTTTAAGTATCAGAGGAAGCATAAAGTTTAAAACCCAAATAATAGTTTAAAGTTCATAATGTTTAATAAGGATCCAACAACTGTTCTTCACCACAACGACCCTTCCACCGTGCAAGCTCCAACAAAGTACCTAACGACCTGCAAAGCATGTAGTAGCATGTCAACATAAAGTTGGCGAGTTCACAGTTTATCAGTGTTGTTCCAAGTCAATGTCTATCATAATGGACCAGCTGCCCAGGCATAATAGTTCACTCCCGTCCTCTGTGGCACGGTGTGATGCTTGTTAGACTTAATAGCGCTACTAACTAATATCCCGTTCGCCATCGGTATAAAATGTGTGGGGACTTTCAGATAGAGTTCCGTCTAGTACGCTTAAGACATGTAGTATAAATAGTTAATTAACCGTATTCCATCCCCATGAATACTAGGCAATCCCAAACCAGGGAAAGTGTTGTTCGTTCCCAACCACCGGGAATACATGCTTTTAGTAAAATGTGTGAAATCACCTTAGCTTAGCTTGGCATATTAAATTACTTGATCTAGTATGGTTAACCACGTCCTATTATGGTTACAATTTAAGAGTTAGTGTGTGTGCTCACGTGGAAACACGAATCCTACATGTATCTAGAACATAGCACATTTTATCATACAATACTAATTATCATGCATGCATCTATCACGACATCTCTTAGCGACAAAACAAGTGTCACGAAAGATTTAGAATACTCTTCAATAAAATTCAGCAATACAGTGCATTTTCGGACAGATTTTGGAGTGTTATCCAGAATAGTTCTTGTACAAAAAAATTCCCAAAAAATTACAGGAGGTGTCAATCGAAGTATTGACTATTGTGTAAAAATTTGGTGGCTAAACTCCTTACGGATTTTCCGTGACAAATCTTGCGCCAAACAGTAATCAAATTCGTCGCAATCTGACCCTGTTTACCGAATTATTTATTTAAAAATATACTTTTATCCGATTGATGCAAAACCAATGAAAAATTGACTTAATCAAGCAAGGGCATCTACAGTAAAATTTGTACATCTAAACAGTAAACACATACCAAGTTATGATACAAAACTTGAGCTGCATTTTCAGTAGAAAAACGCAGCTTTAATTGCTGAAACGAAATAATTTGTTTAAAATAGTAAACGACGTCCAAAAATCATAATTCCAATGCCGTTAGAAGTGTATTTCGAAATAGCACGTTATAGACTCAAGAAAATCCAGTTGTCAACATGTTACGACCCGGTTACAGCCAACTGAAGTTGGCTGTAACTGTTAGACAGAATCTGTTTTCACATATATTTTAATAAAACGAGTTCTCCGGATTTCTCTTTCGTGTTTTACTGTTATATGAGGCCTCTACATTATCCATGCCTACATGATGACTATTCCTTTCAAGTGTCACATAAAACCCTTATCACATAAACACATACATAACAATACACATAACCTATAGCATACATACATATCACCATCATAGTTGCCCACCCAAAAGCATATATATTCATAACACAGTTTTACGAAATTCATTTATCTATACACAAAACCCTCATTCTTGGCACGTAAGCATTAACAGATTTATACATGTTAATAAAGCTCACATCACATAAACAATTCAGCGCGGTACTACGTAACATAAAACACATAAATCGCATGAGTAGGGTGCACCTAAACGTGACTACACAACTCGAACCGCAATCGTAACGAGTCTTTTAACTAAAACTACGAAACCACAGACAAGAGGGAGGGAGAGGATCTTACCGGTGTTCGTCAGAGACTAAACTCATTGGAGAAGAAGGTGGTAGCAGCTGGTTCGTTGTGGGGTTTCGATTAAAGGAGAGGTGAGGAAGACGATGGGTTTTGTGAAGGCGCGGGTATGGTTTTTCTTCTTGTTTTTAGTTATCAATATTTCATGCCTTTACGTACATAATATATGTTTCAAGTTTGGAGGCGAATCGATGATTGCTTGGGCAGAAAGACAAAGGGTTTTGGGTCAGGGGGTTGGGCCATAATTACTGAACTTATGAAAAAATTATCAAACAAAATCAACATGTATACGTACATGGATATTATACGGACATGGATGGTGGTTCGGGGTTTCCTTAGCCGGAATGGGCTTGAGCCCACTTAAATGAGGGTTTTGGGTTTGCATTTGGGCCGCAACTAGGCCACACACACTAACGGGTTCTGGTTGGGTGCCCGTATAGTTCGGGTTGGGTTATATTCTCGTTTAGAATTATATACCATTAAATACATAAATTATGCTATTCGAACGTTTAGTTTCATATAACAAATTACTAAAACTTGTGTGGTATAAATAACATAAGTAAAACGAACGAGCAAAGTTAGCGATTTAACCTCGAAAAATGTAGGTTGTCACACCTGCACCATCAGTCTTGCCTTGTTCCTTACAATCGATACACTATCGTCTCGTTTTTTCGATAAACCCATCGAGTTCCAAGTGATTTCTTTCCAGCAGGCAATCTAACCAACTTCCACAGTTGCAGTTTTTCATACTAATTCAGTTCATCCTGCATGGAGTCTACCCAACTAGGTTCTTAAAGGGCCATAGAGATCGTTTTAGGCTCAACTTGAGAGATGAAACACGAGTACATGCATGTGTTGATAACTCATGTCTGACTCCTTGTTAAAACCCCAGCCCCAATAGGTCTAATCACATTCTCAACAGGATGATCTCTTTGGACACTAGTAAGAGTAGCAAATTCTGGAGCAGTTCTTGTTGGTGGCAGATTTATCACGTTTTCAGTTGCTGCTTATTCCAAAGGTTCAATCATAGATTCCTTGCCCACAACATACTCATGTGGAATTGGATCATTAGAAAACAGATCACCTTGATTGTTCAATGAATCTTCATCATCAGACGAATTTGAAGCTTCCTCTCCTGATTTGAGAGAATCCGTATGTTCCGGAACTTCTTGTGTTACAGGTGTAGTTGTTGAAGTTGAGGCTGTAGTTATGCTAACCCCCATAACTTCAGCATCCCCCTCAATTTCAACATCCCCCTCTTCATCAACATTATTTTGAACAATTGAAGAGCCTAGAGCAACATTTAAAGGACCGGATGTATCTGCAGAAACAAAAGGAGGTAAGTCATCAAGAATGTCAAATGATTTAAACAGATGAGCATAAGTATAGAGAGTGAATGGCCCGTTTCCAGCATATGTCGTGTTTTCTTCAAGCCATTATACATCAAACGACTAGACGATCTGTCTTGTCTTCTTGTTGTACACTCTATATGTCGTCTTGTTCTCGTGTGCAACTTTACCAACATAGCGGATAAAGTAACATTCATCTCCCCTAGCATCAAACTTCAGAATTGCATCTAAGTGAAGTAGAGTACATGGGTAGCCAAAAGCTCAAAAATGCCCAACAGAGGGTTTTTCGCCAAACAGTACTTCATGAGGTGTCTTCATATGTGCTTTGTTGATTAAAACTTTGTTTTGAACATAGCATGTTGTATTTATCGCCTCTTCCCAGAAGAAGACTAGGAGTTTAGAATCACACAGCATAGTACAAGCTGCTTCAATCAGGGTTCTATTCCTTCTTTCTGCTATACCATTCTGCTGTGGAGTTCTGGCAGTACAAAACTGTCTACCTATTCCCCTTTGAGCACAAAAGATGTTCAGCTCAACATTCTTGAACTTGGTGCCATTATCGCTTCGAATTCCCTTCACCTTCTTGTTGGTCTGATTCCCCATAAATATGATAAAACCTAAGTAAAACGTGAGTAATCATCATTAATCATTGAACAGTAAGACTTTCCTGAGATGCTGAGCACGTTCACAGGACCAAAAAGATCCATGTGAAGGAGCTGCATCACACTGTTAACTGAGTTTACAGACTTAGGAAAGTGAGGTTTTCGATGTTGTTTACCCTTAGCACAAGAAACACAAGAAACACATTTTTTGAAGTCTTTTACAGGCAGATCCCTTACCAACCCCAATTTAGCAAGACGGTTCAAGTTCTTGACATTAGAATGTCCAAGACGACGGTGCCACAACATGGCATTGTGTTCAGAGATTTTTGAAAAAAACAAACAGGTAACGCTTTCAGAAGGCGGTTTGTTCATGTCAATTACGTAAGTGTTTCCTTTTCTGTCAGATTTTAACAAAATCCAGTCCTCATGAATGACGATTCCTGATATTAAAATAAGACAATGTTTGTCGGTGAAATGAGTTGAGTAGCCATTGTTACAAATTTGAGAGACACTCAGCAGGCTATGCTTCAACTCAACAACGTAGTTTACATTCTTAAAACAGAGATCACCATTTCTTACAGTGCCTCGTTGGGTTATCTGACCTTTTTCGCCTCCCGCAAATGCAACAAACCCACCATTGAATACTTCAATATCGCTTAGCTAGGATAAGTCGCCGGTCATATGCCTGGAACAGGCACTATCAATATACCAAAATGTAATGATAGTCGTCCATAGTCGTTCCTGCACATTATGCAGGATCAGTTAGATCTGGGTACACAGGCCATAGTGGCAGTGGGCAAACCCTTCTCATTAACATACATTACTTGCATCCAAACCATATTGTTTTCAGAACAGGTAGGTCCATTAGTAGAACAAGACAATTTAGAAGGAGTGGTTTGAACTGGGCTTTTAGGTCTCTAAATTTTCTTGTTGTTGTTCAAAACTTTTGTATTTTTCAATATTGAATTTGAAGACTTCAAGTGAGTTTTCTGGTTCAATTGTTTAGCCTTGTTCCAATCTTCATCAGAAGGCTTCACCTTGGCACCCAAACTCTTAGCAGGTTTAGATTTTTCAATCTTCCCCTGTTTAGTTTATTTGTTATTCCCTTTTGGACCCTTCTGATGCACTCCTTCCTTGAGATTTTCAGGATGATACTGGCAATTTCTTATTATGTGACAAGCAATGCCACATGTATAACATATTTGAGGTTTCACATGAGGCTTCGCTGGAGATCTATCGGCCTTTTCAGAACTACAACATTTCTGTGGATCCTGAGGTCTTGACGAAACAGACTTACTTTGATTCCTATATTGCTTATTTACCTCTTGTGTTTTTGAATTATTACTATCTAGA
This sequence comes from Helianthus tuberosus, assembly GCA_030545235.1. Taxonomy (NCBI): domain Eukaryota; kingdom Viridiplantae; phylum Streptophyta; class Magnoliopsida; order Asterales; family Asteraceae; genus Helianthus; species Helianthus tuberosus. Next base: position 29,428,901 of record CM060392.1, read on the forward strand.
TGATCAACACACACATTTTTCAACATTGATTTAGGTGGAATATACTTTGTTTCTCCACCCTGTTTAGTTTGTTTTACCAACAGATTCTTAGAGACATCAAATTATTTGTCAAAGTGAATGAATTTAAGCAATCAGAAATAGAATCAAAACAAGTATTTAAGCATCCATCTCTCTTAAAAACAGAGCCCGCACAATAGCATCATGAGAAATTGAAACAATGTTTGACTTTCAGAAACTAAAAGATTGTTTTTCTAAATTTTTTATTTTAAATCAAGCAATTCAACATCATCATCCTCATCATCATCTACCTAATCTTCAACAATCACTTCTTCTGCATGTGAAGTACCCGGGTTAGTAACTTTTATTCTCTCACAAACAGTGTCAGTTGAACCCGTAGCAATGCTCTCAGTTTCAAGTGACACCGTTTGTTCAGCAGATTCAGAATCAGTAACATTCTGTGGCTAAACAGTGGCTTTTGTTGTTGATTCATCACTGGATTCAACAGAAACTTTTGTTATGGGGTTCGACTACTTTCGTTTGTTCTGATTCAATTTCTTCAAACGATTCATCACTAGACTCGGCAGATTCAACTAATTCCAAATTTTCACAATTAGCTATTTCTGAGGAGTCACATGAAGAATCGAACAAAGTAGTTGATTCAGATTGTTTTCTAGATTCAAACTCTTTGATGAATTCGGCCAAATCATTCATCATAGCAAACCCAAGACAAGTTGATTTAATTTGAGACTCGTCCTTTTGATTTTGCAGTTCAGATGGTTTTTGAGAAATTGTTGATTCAATATTATCTAATACTTGATAATTTTCATCAACATTGGCATTATCCTCAAACTTAGAGTCCCAGGCTGTTTTATTGAAGGCATGTCTTTCTAACTTAGTTTCAGTTTTATCGGGCCTTGTGATTTTGACTTTCTTGGGCTTGATAGAGTCGACCTTCAGTCCTTCACATCATAGGAATAGATGTGTAATTGTGATTGTATGGTGGAGGAATGCGTACAAATCCCAATCCTTTATCCCGAATTTCTTTTTTACTATATTTTAACTGTTTGTTTATCATTTTCTCAACTTTTTCACTTGAAACATCAATTTTTTTAAAACTGAACTCTGTATTTTCAAAAGTTGATTTTAGATTATCAAGTTCAACAGTTAATTTCTCTGTCAGTTCTTTGAAGTAGAGATGCCTACATTTTTCTTCACTCAGATCATTTTGCATCTGGCGGATATCACGCTTTTGTGCCTCCGCCATATCCTTATATCCATTAATTTTCTTTTTAATCTGATATAAATCAGATTTGGATAATTGCAGCTGTACAATGAGTGATTCAGCCTGCTCTTTAAAACCACTAACTTTGTCCCTACAAGTATTAGTACAACAAATATTATCTACACATACTTCAGTACGAGTTGGAGTAAAATGGTGCATCTGAGCCATGAAAGCTTGAAACCCAGTCTCTTCATTGATTCGCAAGTCAGCCATCTAATCTGACCAATCAAATCCTCCCCCTTCCAGAAACAGTATTTTGGTTCGTTGCAGATGTATTTGACATAGCGCTAGTAGTTGGATGAGTTGTAGAGACAGCAGCAAGTGCAGGTCTTGAAGCCGAGCTGATGGTGACCGTCACATTCGAATCTGATCTTTCCCTCCTTGGTTGTTGGCACTCACGAGCAAAATGCCCCGGCTCATGATAGTTGAAGCATCTGAGATTAGCTTTGTTCCATCCGAGGTCCTTGTTTGCAGCTTCCCAGTTGTTTCTTCCAGAAATTCTGGATTTTAATGTTCTTCGGCCAAACTTTCAAAACATAAAACCTGCTACCACACTTGAAACACAGAAAGTAGTTGAATAAGAATATATTAATCAAAGAGATAAAACAAAAATCAACGTTTTCTGTTTTCGTCGAATCAGCAAACTTCAACCAGCCTTTGTTCTTCAAGTTATATCCGATGAAACCGAACCTTCGAAAGACTTCTAAGACTCTGATACCAATTGTAAGTCCAGGAACTCCAATCGGATAACACAAACACTAATCAAGATGTAGAATAACAAGAAAAGTGTAGAAGAAGAACAAGGAATATGTCGATTATATTAGAAACAAGTGCACACAACCTCTAAGGATTGTCTGGTACACGGTTACAAGCAAAACTAATCAACAACCTCACAATGACTTAGGTGCATCCTATTTATAGCACATAAGATGACCTATTACAACTGGGCCAAGCCCAAACCCTATTCGCACACCTACATGAGTTCGACCAAGCCCATTCATAACATATCATCAACCCAAAACTAGTAAACACAAGACAAACGTAAACCTATAAGTACATGCCCTTACAATATTTTCTTTTACATTTTCCTACTCGAGTGTTCACCCCAACAAAAATATCAGTCGAGTGATGAGCGAGAAATCTTGTGAGATGTGTCATTTAGTATAAAAGAAATTTTTTCATAGGCTTGTTATATTTTTACGTTTCTTCTTAAATATATTATTAAAAAACGAAAATAAAATGTTGAAGGAAAAGAAAAGCGTGGAAATGCTCAGTTGATGAAAATAAAAACTTGGGTGTATAGTAAAGTCTAAATAGGCTTATTTCGATTTATTTTTTATTTTCAACAAAAGTGCACATTTTCTATATCAACTTTCACCCACTTTTTATAATGTTTTGTTAAATAAATATTCAAAATAGGCTTATTTCATTTTATTTTTATTTTCAGGACAAAACAAAGTCAAGATAAACAAAGGAAGCAAATTGAGGGAAAAAACTGAATAAAATGAGAAAAACTCAACACCTAACAATTTTTGAGTTATTTTTCTTGATCAATATATTGGAGAGCTTATTCCATGTTGTGTGTTCGTTTATTGTTTTAATTGTCAATTGGGACTTGATCCAAGGTCAAACTCATCACCCAACAATTTCTAACCAATATATGCAATGTTCTAAGTTATTTGATGCTTTATATATCACAAATTTTCAGAAATTAAGTGTTGGGTGCAAAAACACATTTAAAAGCAACATAAAATGGAAATAAGTTGCAAGATCATTTGGTTACTTATTGATTCTTTGGTTCCATTGAAAATGTGATTCCTTTCTCTTGGGTTACTGACACCCGTACACACACTTTGCTTCATATCTTTGTGATTGATTCCTAGAAGCGACTCCAAGCGGATGGAAACGTATATCCATGAGTATAAGAATGAACAGTTTGTGAAAATAATAATTACAGTTTTAGCTCTCAATTTAAAATTTTGAGAAGGTAACTTTTGTATCGTAACTTCCACAAGGTTAATATCCCCCAACTTATAACTTAAGTTAGAACCAAAAGTGATATTTACAAAATGGTTGATTTGGTTATACATTACCTTTAGTGGGTCGTCAAAGTGTGACGACGTATAAAGTCGAGCTAAGAAGAAACAAGTTGACAGAAAAATGAGTAAAATATCAGAATGCACATGAATATAATAAGAAAAAGTAACCACTCGGTGTCAGCCCAGTGATCACCGACACCCATTTTAAAACCTGCAAGGGGGAGGTTGCAAGTTCGATTCTTACCCTGAGCAAACTGGGGAATTCACCGCCAGGGCGCTTGGTCGGGTAGCAAACTGGGGAGGGGGATCCCTCGTGCGGTGAGAGGTACCATGCATTTACCCTTAATATGTAAAAGTTCTATAGCCTCTATAATCACATGCCACATGACTATTTGTAAAATGATAAACAAAATATCACACATTGTCAACCACCTTAAATGCCACTCATCTTTTCTCGTATAAAAGAACCTTTTTTTTTTTTTTTTTTTTTTTTTTTTTTTTTTTTTTATGTGTAAGGTATAAATACATAGTCTTTTTTAAATAGAAAGTCGTAGAAAACGTATCAAACGGAATTTGATTGAACTTATTCTAGTGGTATTAGAACCGTCTGGTCGAACTCTAGGATCTTAGATATTAGATTTTAGGTTTTCGCCTTTTGATTTTTAAGTTGTAGATTTTATAATTTTTGTTTAGATCATTAGTTTTTTTTATATTCATCATTGTGTCTTTTTTGCAATTCATTGCTATCTATTGTGTTATATTTTTCGATCAATTGTTTCTTTGTACTGTTCCAAAATTTAGAAGACTCTGTAAGATAACTTTACGATTATCTTTATATGAATCTATCTTAGAATGGTATTTCAGTCAATTTACATCTTATGATATATATATATATATATATATATATATAGAGTTAGGATCCTGTAAAAAAGGCCTAAAGTGTGAGAAAGGTAAGAAAGAATCTCAACCATATCTAATGGTTGAGATCAATAGGGACCAAATTGCAAATATTTTTGTTAATTTGGACTGAATTGAAATTTATAGGGGCAATTGTGTCTTTTTATCTTCATTTGTAAATCAAATCCCTGCAATTTCGTTCTCTCTCTCATACACACGATCACAATTTCTCTCTCTCTTTTCTTCTTCCATGTTCAATCAATCGGAAGATTATATGTTTTATTTGTATGTCTGGTCTGTCTCCGGTCAATCAAGCGGCAGCGGCTGTGGTCTGTCTCCGGTCAATCAAGCGGCAGCGGCGGTGGTCTGTCTCCGGTCAATCAAGCGGCAGCGGCGGTGGTCTGTATCCGGTCAATCAAGCGGCAGCGGCGGTGGTCTGTCCGGCGATGATTATCTGTTATATTTGTATGTCTGGTCTGTCTCCGGTGTTGATTATGACGACAACCGGAGATGGAGGTTGACGGTGAATGTGATGAACGACGGCCGGAGAATGTCGGAGATGATGGATGGCAGTGGTGGTGGTCGTGGTCGTGCGATCTCTCTCTCTACATCGAACGGTGCCGGAAGTGGAGAAGATGATACAGAGGTGTTATATTTCTTTCAGTCATGGTGTTTATTTTCTTTTCTGAATGGTGTTATTTTCTTTTCTGAATGGTGTTATTTTGTTTCTGAATGGTGTGTTATTTTGTTTCTGAATGGTGTTATTTTCTTTTTCTGAATGGTGTTATATTTATTTACTGAATGGTGTTATATTCTTGTACTGAATGGCGTTATATTATTGACTGAATGGTGTTATATTGTTTATTGAATGATGTTATTTTTTGTTTACTGGATGGTTTTTATTTTTTTTTGTTTCTGAATGGTGTTATTTTTGTTTCTGAATGGTGTTATTTTGTTTCTGTATGGTGTTATTTTGTTTCTGAATGGTGTTATTTTTTGTTTACTGAATCGTGTTATATCTTGTACTGAATGGTGTTATTTTGTGTACTGAATGGTGTTATATTTTTGTTTACTGAATGGTGTTATATTTTTTTCGTAAAAACACCATGAATTGAACTATGTATTTTTTTAAAACACCATGTCATGAACATGGCTCTGATTCTGTGAATGATGCAAAAAAAATTAAAATGAATGATGTTATGGACGGTTATATTCCTTAAATCAAGGATTTTCTCTCTCCAAATCCTTAAATCAAGGATTACCATATTTGAATTTGTTAATGCATTTACAATCTTACCCTTTTCAATTAATTTAGATCTAATGGTTGAGATTCTTTCTTACCTTTCTCACACTTTTGGTCTTTTATATATATATATATAGGGGAATGTTCATTGGGGAACACTAAAAAAGTGGGGAACAGCGGGGAACAGGCTCAAACGAACTCCGATTGGACTCATTCCAGCGGCGTTGGAACCGGCTCGTCGAACCATAACTAAGATCTCTTAACCCTAAACCCTAAATCCTAACTCCTAAACTCTAAACCCTAAAGCTAAAAACTAAGGCTAAAACCTAAGCTAAACCGTAAAATCAAAACTATAAACCCTAAAGGCTAAACCTAAAGCTAAATCCTATAGCTAAACCCTAAAGCTAAACTCTAAACCCTAAAGCTAAACCCTAAGGCTAAACCCAAAAGTTAAACCCTAAAAGTCAAACCCTAATATATTTAGGGTTTAAGGGTTATGATTTAGGGGTTAGGGTTAAGAGATCCTAGTTAGGGTTCGACGAGACGGTTCCAACGCCGCTGGAATGAGTCCAATCGGAGTTCGTTTGAGTCGGTTCCCCACTGTTCCCCACTTTTTTAGTGTTCCCCAATGAACCTCACGCTATATATATATATATATATATATATATATATATATATATATATATATGGTAAGGTTCATGCGAGAACCACCCTTATTGCGAGAACCGCGAGAACCAATGTGAACACAAAATAAAATCTAAAAAAAAATAAAAAAAAGCACTCAAAAATTTTTTTTTTTTTAATATTTTTTAAAAAAAAATCGCTATATTTCGTTATCATAAAAAAAAAAAAACTTTTTTTTTCGAGTAATAGTTATCCATGCACATGTGCATATGTATCATTACTTCGACAAATTCGGTAATACGTTATCAGGAATAGACAATTGTACTTTAATTTACAATACCATTAGTAATACACTACTTTTTACATTACCAATATTCAAAATGCACATGTGCATCATTAGGGATAACCATGATATAACGTGTTTTGGTACAAAAAGTTTGTGATTTTGAATGAAGAAGTAGGCCCATATACATGTTTTTGGTTAGTTATATCTAGTGGTTGATGGTTTGGTTATAGTTGTCAATTTATGATGTAAAATGTTGATTGGATGATATAAATGGTGTTTACATACATGTAATAAAGTGAAAATATTGTTAATGGCATTGTATTATGGATGGCAGGAGGTAATGGTATTGTATTATGGATGGTAGGAGGTAATGGTAGTGTATTATAGATGGTATAATAGATGAAAGGGAAAGTATATTCAAAGTAGTGTACCAAAACACCTTATTTCATGTTGATACATATAAATGCACATGTGCATTTCTAATATTGGTAATGTAAAAAGTAGTGTATTACATATGGTAGTGTAAATGAAAGTGCAATTGTCTAATATGTGTAATGAATTACGGAATTTGTCAAAGAAATGACAAAAACGCACATGTGCATGCTTGTGTATTATGGATGGAATGATAGATGAAAGAGAAAGTAGTGTACCAAAACACCTTATTTCATGTTGATACATATAGATGCACATGTGCATTTCTAATATTGTTAACGTAAAAAGTAGTGTATTACACGTGGTAGTGTAAATGAAAGTGCAATTGACTATTATTTGTAATGAATTACGGAATTTGACAAAGAAATGATACATATGCACATGTGCATAGATAACTATTACTCGAAATTCTTTTTTTTTTTTTTTTTGAAATTTTTTTTTTCATTTTTTTATTAACAAAATATAGCGATGTTTAAAAAAAAATAGTAAAAAAATAAAAAAAAAATTTTGGGTGTTTTTTAGATTTTTTTAGGAATTACTGTTTCTGTTAACACTGGTTCTCGCGGTTCTCGCAATAAAGGGTGGTTCCTAACGGATCTTTGTCCTATATATATATATATATACACACAAAGTTAATAACATGCTTGTTCTTTCACTGCACACATCATGTCGTTTGAGTGGTTTTTTTTCCATGAGAACTTGCTTTACATAGTGGTTTCTTGCGACAACACCAGCACCAATATGTCACTTGGGAGTGTGGGCTCTCTTCTATTCCCCACCGTCCACAAAGTCTCTAGCCTCCAAAACAATACCAACCCATGATTGTTTGTCTTTGGGAGAGTGATTTTTTTAAGTACGTAAGTGCTTTGATTTTTCCAAATTCTATTTTATTTTTCTTAAAGTTGTGTCTCAAAATATACAAGGTATAGTTAGATAATGTAGATATACTTATAATATAATATAATAAATGCCTTTTAGAGTATCTCCAACGCACCCGTTCGGTATGTTGGTTTGAAAAGCGGACGAGTGCATTGGTTTGAAAAAAGGATGAGGGAGTTGGAAAAGAGGCATTGAAACTGTAACCGTTTGAAAAAAAATAGTCGTTGGAATAGTAATCGTTTGAAAAAAAAAATATCTGTTAGAGCAGTAAGTGTTTAAATAATTTAATATTATTTTATCTTTTATTTACTTTTTCTAAAATTTTTATTTAAAAAATAGTAAATATGAATATTTAAATAAATTTATAAAAAAATATAATATAAATGAATTAAAATAATTAAATAAATAAATTATAAATAGACTATATGAATTAAATATAGTTTAAACAAAAGAAAAAGTAGATGATGGGATGAGGGTTTGGAATGGTTAGTGTGTTGAGAAAATGCAACAACCCTCAAATAGGTCCCACAACTATCTGTAATCGAAACTCTAAATACATATAACGAAACTCGGCATGAAAAATGAAAAATATATTGTTTAATCGACTGTCGCGGGGCGCGACAGCCTTACACCATAGTCTCGCGGGTCGCGAGACCCTCATAAGCCACATGAGACACGTGTCTGACACGTATTGTCCACGTGTGAAGTCTACTAGTTGACTAAGACCGGATATGCTCGTGGGGTGTGATAGGATACCCCTAAGGTATCGCAGGGCGCGACAGACTCCAATTACAGCTGTAAATTGAGCACGAAGCATGCTTTCCAAACTGCTCAAAATCTTTTCTTTTCTCTCTCAATACTGGTCATTATTATACCCACAAAATACTCGGAGTACCAAACCTCTACTCGTTATCAGGGTAATAACTCAAATCACTGGTACGGTACTTTGTCCGAACGATTGAAACCGATCCAACGGATGTTTAAGTGCTGCTTGTATACGGCTATACTTTGTCATTCGTTGTGGGTTTTCATTTCGTGATTATCGTTAAAGTTGAATTGAGTTAATACACTAATACATGTGCATTGTGTGTTTAATTAGGAAACCAGGCTTTAACCAGCAGGCTAATATAGATACCATAAATCTGCAATGTGAGTCATTCTCTTTTATCAAAATATATTTCAAAACCCTAAATGTTTCTAGTTGTATTTACAGTGATTAAGTCTTTGTAATCTTACTGAAATTACTGCAAGTATGTGGGGTTTTGTATACACTACTTGATAAGCTTCACTAGTTGAGAGAATGATCAACAGTGATATGATCACAGTCACGGGAACTGCCTAGTGACAAATACGTTTGGGTAATAGTAAGATATAAGAAAATGTAAAAACTCTTGATACTGTAATTATAACAAATGTGTTTTTAAATAAATGAATGAACTCACCAGCATTTTTCGCTGACCAAATGTTTTAAAACACGTTTCATGTGATTTACTGTGAAGTGAAGAAAAGTGTCGTGAAGCACTTCAGCTTAAATAAGCGGCTATGTAAACCTGAATAAAACGTGTTTTTGTAATCAAGGATCTATCCTAATGAAAATCCTTTAGGTAAATACGGGTGTTACCCGACTGTTTATGAAATGAAAATTCGGTGTTTTGAAACTCTGATATTTTTCCTGACACCCGGTCCTGATAAGTTTTCCGCTGCAAATTTTAATAAACACCAGTACCACTTGTATCTTCGCACGGCTCCCATCCGGGGAAGGGTCGGGGTCGTGAAAGAAGGTGGTATCAGAGCCACTGGTTTAAGCTAATTAAGTATTGTGAAAATACTTAAAATTAATAGTTAGGAATTAGTTTAAATGATTCTGTGAAGTCTGTAATACTAATCAAATATTATGTATTCATTTTTCGGAGTTCGTTGTTTTTATTATTTTTGTCTAACAGTATGAGCGCTAGAGAACTAGCAGATGCGTTCCAAAATATATCTGTTAATCATACAGATATAGAGACTGCTGAGAACAAATCTGGATACAAAGTTGATGCAGATGAACCAATGATCTTTCAATAATTAACCTTTTATAGGTTATTTCTGACATATTTGTGACACAACTGTCAATTAATTAGGGTTTTCTTGTTTTTCTTCATGGATGCATCGAAAATTTGTAACAAAATATTGAATTTTTTTTTGTAGGAAATTCGTCATAACAGTGTTGTAATCTGTGACAAAAAAAATTGTGTAGGAAATTTCTATAGGAAATTGTCCCCTTTTCTAGTAATGTTGTGGGGCGTTAGGTCGAATATTTTTCAACCAATAAAAAAACACTACCATAGTCTTGTTAGAAAAAAGGTAAAACGATAGTAAGACTGGAATTTTAAGCTGAGGGCAAAACTGAATTTCTTAGGACCAATGAGCGAGTGCTAGGCAACAGCCTGACAAGAATAAAATTTATTTCAAGTCAACCAATTAAAACAAAACATTTTTATAGTTTTGCATAAAAAACTAAAACGTGGGCAGGACTGTAATTTTGTACTAGAGGAAAAAGTGTAATTTTGAACTGGGATAAAACAATAATTTCTCAAAAGATAAAACGATGACAATATTGTAATTTTAAACTGAGGACAGATTCCTAATTTTTAACAGGGGGCATATTCGTAATTTAAAGTAGAGGTAAAATCGTATTTTATCCGAGCCAATAGTGGTGTGACGCCTGTACCTCTGTGACCATCAAACAAATACCAAATTTATGAAATATTGTGTTTCATACTTGGGATTTGTAAAAATACGTGTATTGTTTGCAAATATCAATTCATGTTCGATTTTAAGCTTTAAATCGCTTTCTGGAAGGTTATACGCGCACTGATGCGTAAATATAACCAGTTTAATGCAACGAACACTCCGGAATAGTGAAATAGGCTTAACATACCTTAAATAACCTTTACATAACTTAGAAATAAGTTTTGGAGGGTTTGGTGTGGCGAAATCAAGTTTATTCGCTTACAAGGACTAATTTCGACAAACTGCGAAAGTATGCTGATTTGTACTGTAACAAACATTCCGGAACATGTCCATAAGTTAAACATACCCTAAATATCCTTTACATAGCTTAGAAATAGGCTTTGAGGGGTTCGGTGTGCTAAAATAAACTTTTTGGTCATTCAGGGACTAAAAGCATCAAAAAGTGCATAAGTTTGCATTTTCGCGCATATCTTACGTTCTGAATACATCCGGACATCCAAAACTTTATGTAATCATTAAAATATTTTATTTTAGTGATTGGCATGATAAAATTCCATTCGTCGCGTAATTTGGATCGTTTATCGCATTCGTTTGTGTTTCGTCGTAATTAACCGAACAACGCAACCGTACGACCAAATGAACCGACATCCGAGATATTTTTGAGCATGTTTCATGTTCCCTATACTTTAACTTCATTTTAGAGCCTTGAAATGGGATTAACGGGGCTTAAACGTGTCAAAAATGCATCAAAAACCATGTTTTGCACATTCAGGGACCAAAATTAACAATCTGCCATAGTTATCTTAGGAAGGGACCAAAATTGAAAATCTAAATTCCAGCTTGTTCCACTCATTTTCACATGGTTTTAATGAAACTAGGGGCTTGTTTTGGGGTACCCATGGTATTCTAAAACCATGGGCACACATGTAAGGTCCAGATCGAAGCTCGGTTTTCGATGAACGATCCTAACGGTCTTGGTTTTTCTATAAATACCCACCTTCCTCATTTGAATTATTCACAACTTGATCTGATTTCTCTCTAAGTTTAAGTGCTTTCACTTCATACCTGAGAATAATCGGGTCAAACTTCCGTTCTTGGACCTTTTGTAAGTCCTCTTTCGTTCTTTTTCGCGTGAAAGTCAAACTGTGTTTGACTTTCTACTTTGACCAGTTTATGGTCAACATGAAGTTCGTTTGAACTTCATAACGTGAGCGTAATCACGATGGTTTTAGTCTCTTGTGACTATACCTACTGATTACCACATTATCTAGGCATAGTGGCGAGTCGTAGTTTCGGCCAAAATGCGTATTCTTGCGTATTTTGTAACCAAACTACTTTTAGGTATCAAAACCGTTTGTTTTGATACCAAACCTGTTTTCAAACCTCGTTAAGCATGTTTTAACATGTTTAGCTCGTCACTTTAGGTTTAGTGCTTATGTAGGGTTGTAAGGTAAGCGGTCTAAAGAACCGCTTGTACTTTCGAACCCGACCCGTTTGGTCGATCTTTAGGATCCGACCAAACACATTAGGTGACCATAGTTTCATAGGGAATAACCTTCCGAGGTTATACCTTATGGTCACGTCGTTTAAGTAGTTGTATGATAGGTAGTTTATATGCATTAGGTAAATGACTAAAATGCCCTTTTTACGCCAAAATTCATTTAAGCATATGTAACATAATTTTTGATATCTAAACTGATTTGGCAACAATATTAGACATGTTAAGGCATATTTTACTTATCATAGGACTAGTTAGGCGGTCCGAACGCGTTTTACGCGAACGACGCGTTAAAGTGGCGTAAGCTACCTAAACGGGTCATAATGGGTCGTAAGCACTTAGGTTAGGTTTCATTTTAGTATGTAGGCTTTGTTAAACCATATTACATGAGTTCCTATACTCATTTGGTTTACGAAACCTCATTCTATCCGATCTTCCGATTTAGGTCCGTTTATTTACATAATTACCTATATTAGGTGCCGTTTGATTCCGTGATCCCTCTAGCTTTGCTTGGTTGTTATTCAAGACTTCTAAGTATCCTCAAGTGAGTACATAGACCCCTCTTTTACTGTTTTCCAAACGTTTTGGGGTGAAACACATGTGCCTACTTGTTATTTTCGTGTCTTCCATGTTTTCATATCATATACTTGCTATGTTCATTAGTACACTATTAGTACATGATTTCATTATGTTTTGCTATGTATGTTCACTTAACATGCTAGCACAATTGTTTTATGTTTTGAACCATTTGTAATCGTTGGATTTATGTGAACCGTTTGTAACCATTTCATTTATGTGAACCATTTGTAACTGTTTGAGCCATTGGGTTAGGGAAGTGATTAGGTAACGGGGTGGGTGTAATGTGTTAAAAGCATGGTGGATACGCCGCTGATACTTCCTATATATAAGTGCTTTTAACACATTATATATCGTTGCGTTATCTAGATCACTTGGGTAAACGATTTCGAAACAATGTCACACAAGGATGTTTTCTGAATAATATAAACCATACGAATTTTATTAACGAGTTTTTAGGAGATATTTTACAATTTGATTTAATAAAACAAATGTTTTGGAGTTAAGAATCATGGCTACGAGATTTTGCAAATTATAACCAACTTGGTTTGAGTTGGTTAATTATGTCGCAATATTATACTTTTCAAAACAAGTTTTTTAAATAAGTATTGCAACATGTAAAACGAGCCACGAACCTGACACTCATATAAAACCTATGTACTCGCCGGCATTTTTATGCTGACGTATTTTCACGTGTGTTTCAGGTACCATAGTTGATGATGTTTGATGATGATTTTTGTGTACGCTCACATAGGAATGGACGAGGCCTTAGTGACTTAATAACAATGAAATTCTATTTGTTCTTGTTTTGTTTCTAATTCCAATGTAATGTAATACGTTTAATTTAATAAAACGAAACTGTTTAATCCATGGTTGTGAAACAATGATTCTGTTACAACACTCCCCGATGTTTCCGCCATGTTTTGTTGTTTTACATGGTCAGGGTGTGACAGAAAAGTTGGTATCAGAGCCAATGGTTATAGGGAATTAGGTTATTAGTAATGCTTTGACCTAGACTATAACCTTCCTAGGACCCTAACGCGAGTTTACTTGTGTTTAGTCATAAAACAATACCGTTGCCTATCTTTAGGCAGCAACCACAATAAGAACACAAAATTTGAATCTGCTTTGAAAACTAATCATCTTTTCTAGGATGATTTATTATAAGGTTACGAACCTTCAAAGTTTTCAAATTCTCGTCAAAGTTTGGGGTTACATAATGTGAACACGTGCAAACTAAAAGGGTGGGTGCCTGTACCCTGAGCTTTCTGTCTAAGGCTAGAGTGTTCGTACAAATCCGCAATATCGGACCAGTCACTCTTACCTGAGAACTCTTGGGGTGAGTGTCCACTTATAGGCGAGCATGTCTTCGCGATACATTGTGAGGACCTAATTACTTTGATTCAGCCTTTGTGTGTCGTTTGTTTGCTTCGTGGTTCAAACAAATGACCATCACCCATGCTTTTGGTCGGTAATTGTAACATCCTATTCTTACCCAATGCCATTTCACTTGTTTCCTCTATTGTTTCCCCTTTTAGAATGCCTCCACGACGCGACAATCAAGTACCTAATGAAGAACTGGCAGCTATCATTACGCAGCAGATGACTGTTGCAATCCCGAACATCGTTGCTCAATGTAACCAAGCTCTCAACAACAATAATGCCCCCTGCAACTTCAAGACGTTCAACTCGGCTAAGCCATCAAAGTTTTCTGGGTCTCAAGGAGCGACTGCACTTCTGCAATGGTTCGAGAGTCTAGAGAGCACCTTCAGGCATGTTCAATGCCCAAATGAGCGAAAGGTAGAATTCGCATCTAGTGTCTTTGAGAAACGAGCTTTGACATGGTGGAATGGTGTGATGAGAGATAGGGGTGCCGATGTGGCACTGGCTCAAATGTGGGAAGAGCTTCGAGCTCTGATGATGAAGGAATTCTGTCCTCGTCACGAGATCAGGGCCTTGGAAAGGGAATTCGACGATCTTAAGCAAGATAGCGGTGAGCATCGAGCCTACACGGATCGTTATGAGGAGTTAAGTCTGTTATGCCCGAATATGGTTACGCCTTTGGATAAGGCAATCGAAAAGTACATTGATGGCCTCCCTGACCCAGTACAAGACATTGTGACTGGTAGTAACCCCATTACGGTTAGGCAGGCCATTGAGCTATCTGCTACCTTGACTGAATCTTAAATCAGGAAAGGTAAACTTTTCCGAAAAGGTGTAAGAAACCAATCGAGGAATCGAAACCCAAAGATGAACAGACTGAATCCTCCAAGAAGTCAAGGAGGCGAAAAGCTTCCCAGAACTTCGCCGTGGTTGCTCACAATGATCAAGTTGCCCCCAACCAACCAGCTCAACCCCCTGCTAGTAGGGATGGCAAAAACACCCGAGCCCGATAGGTATACCCGAAACCCGACACAAATGGGACGGGTATACCCGATACCCGACGGGTATTGGGCCGGGTATCGGATTAGTTTTAGAAATTTTCGCGGGTATGGGTCGGGTATGGGATTAGGAGATACCCGACCCAATTACCCGAAATGACATACCCGTTTACCCGAACTATATACCCGATCATATACCTGAATTTTTAATGTATTTTTTTCCATTAACCCTTGTATATTAGTGATTTATTTTAGTATGTTCGTAATGTAAAAAAGTAAATTTTCTTTTAATATATGTATTTGATAATAGTATTTATATATAGTATGTTGTGAAGTGTATAAATATAAGTGTATAAGTATCATAAAGTTATTATTAATTTATAATAAAACTTATATGTATGTAATGTACATTTTTAATTTATAATAATTGTTGTATAAATAAAATTATATTAGTAAAAGATGTATTTGGAAATCCCAACGTATATCTTTTAACAAACTAATGGGTATACCCGATACTGGCGGGTATACCTGAAACCCGACGGGTATTGGGTCGGGTATGGGACACAATTTTACAACCGGGTATGGGTATGTGTTAGGACCGGTTTTGACTCCGAAACGATTGCGAAACGAACGTATAACGTGCGGAATCCGTACACGAACGCGACCGAAACACACAAGACGTAATATAATGTCTCTTATATTGATATGAAACTGATTTACAACCTGGAGACGATTCGGCAGAGCTTCGCTACTCAGATCCGAAAGTTTCTGAAAAGTTACAAATGATTTAGCTTGAAGGCTATTTATAGTGATGTTGATTTAGCTTGAAATGACACATGCCACTTTCAAGGGAAATCAACATGTTGATTTAGCTTGAAACTGTCATGTGACACTTTCAAGGTAAATCACCACTTTCAAGCTAAATTACCTTAAACAAACTCTAAAACCTCCTATACTCTCGTATAACAAGATCTAATCTAACAATTCAAATCCTATACTCGATATAAGACGAAGTCAATAGACATAGTGCACTAACAGACTCCCCCTTGGATATTGACGAAGTCTTCAGTGTCCAATCTTTATCATGACACCTCTTCAGTCTTGATCAGTCTTCAAACTCTATCCGAATTGTAACACTGCAACTTCAATCTTTATCTTCTTTCCATCAGCTTCAGGCTCCCCCTTTCATCAAGCTTCCGTGCTTTGGGATCAACACCTAGCTTTCCATCTACAAGCTCCCCCTTGCTTTGAACTCGTCTTCAGACTCCCCCTTAGACTCAGCTTCCGGGATCGTAGTCTGGAATCTCATCTGCAATCACTCAAACATTTATAAGTAACAACATTTCAAATTTCAACTATCCAGGAATTGTAACCTGGCTCACTTAAACATTCTAAACAAACAATTTTCATTAAATTGGCAGTTTCATCGAATCGAATCGGAAACTAGCTCTATAACAGTATAAGCATCCAAATCCCTCACAGTTAATCAACCAAGTCCAAATTAATGACCTTGGAGATATCACAAACTGTTTTTGAAATTTTTTATTTTAATTCAAGTTTCAAATTAATGAACTTGTTTTATTTTCAGAAACACAATCAGCTTACTTAGATTTTGAAACTCAGCACTCAGACATCGGTTGTCGAAAATAAAATGAAATCAAAATCTTTTTGTTATTTTTCTGAAAATATAAAGTAGTAAAGAAATATGTACAAACATATTTACAAACAATATTTTTGTTTGAGTATGCGTCAAAGGATCATATCAGTTTCTGACAAGTCACAAGTACCATTGAGCTTAATTTCACTTTAAGAATTAAACAATTCACTTAGATTGTCGATATATTGATCCACTTAAATTTTCACACAAATTTCAGCTGATTCAGGATACGAATTAGGTGTATTAAGAACTTAAACCTATTCATGTGTCCCACCTCTTGAATATACTCCCGTATCCAGATCCCAATATTCAGTCTTACAGGCAATTATAACACAAATGATATCTGTAAGGGGTTAATAAATTATGAAGAATCATGAGAGCTCAGGTCAGAACTACCGTTCAGCAGAGAGATCATGACTCAACTTGTAGGTGTGTCCCCTTTAGAGGATCTTTTTTACAACAGCATTGCTAAGCAATTTTATTGTCTTATCATATATGCTGAGGGTGATACTGTGTTTCAAGCATTGCGGAAAGTATTATTCGAGGACTAGGTCAGAACTTCCATTCAGCAGAAGTCCCGGAATAATACCCCAGATATCACTGAGTATAAAGACCTAGTATATCAGATTATGAGACCTTTCAAACGAGATTTCAGGGGTTACCTATATATCCAAGTAGTGTTCCCCACGAAATAAGTAAGTGTGAATTTAGGTTTATATCCCGAAAAAGTTTACTAAGTGTGCAAAAACCTATCGACATATCATCAGTGAGACTGTTTAACGCTATTTAAACTTTCCATTTCTTTAGCGAACTGTAACTGTCTACTGATGTACTATCATTTCCTCTTTTTACACAAAAAAACTCAATTTTTTAATTTTATCATGTTTTTGACTTTTTCAAATTTTCAAATGTTTTTGTATTTTCTGACCATTTTTCTCCCCCTAAAATGCAAAATCATATAAAGAAAATTTGACAACCAACACTGATAGCTTTTGTCTCGCCATCCATTTTCTGCTAAAAGTGCTCTGATTTGCAGAAAAGATAATGTACCCCCATGATTTACAACCCATTGATCTTAACAGTTTGAAAACCGTTTTTCAATCTGATGAAAGTAATCATGTTTGTTCAGCCGTGAGGGTTTCGGCATATTCAATCAACACATATTTTTGTATTTTTTAATATATGACAAAAATTAAAAACAAACATATTTTTGGTTTTTCAAATTTTTCAATTTTTAGGGTTTTTGAAATATTGTTTATTTATTTACAGAAAACATATAAACTTCCTGTTTCAACAAACACAGGATCCAGCAGCCTCCTCTCCTCGTTGTGCCAGGCTGCTCCAATCTCCATTCTCACAATCTTTGAATTCCATGAGCACCTGCACAAACAAACTACTCAATTACTTGAACAATTTAGCCCAGGCCTGTTGAACCTTAGGCATTTCAACACAATAATTTTCATTCAATGCTGGAAATTCTTTGTCATTTTTCACAAAAACTTTCTCAATTTTAACTTCAACTTTCTCATCTTTTACCAATTCAACATGTTTATTAACACTCCATGTTTGTCCTTTTGGTGTTCCTCGTTTGTAAAAATGTGAATCTTTTTGAACACTTTGAGTTTGAACAACAACTCTTGGTTTCCAAAACTCTTGAGATTTTGTCATATCAACAGTTGTTTTCCAACTTTGTGTTGTTCTAAATCTGGGTGTGTGAGAATTCCAGATCTGTCTAGAATCGAACCTATTCGGATCTGATTTCCAGTTTTGATTCGAAGCAAACTTGTTTGTGTTGTACCTCCAAGTTTGTTTTGATTCAAATCTGGTTGACTTTTGTCTCACATTCTCAGATTTTTTTTTCTCAGCATCAATCTTCTTTTGATCAACATCCACAGGTTTTAGATTAGGACACTTGCGTGCAAGATGTCCTTTTTGATCACATTTGAAACATGTTCTCATGGACACATCTTTGACCTGTGGTTGTTGCTTTCTCTTTTGAGCATCAAACTCAGCATTAGATTGTTTCAATTTGAATTCTTTTTCTTCTGCTAAACTCATTCCTTGAACAAAACTCATTTTTGCCTGATAATTTGGCATCTCATTTTTATTTTGATTCTGTTTCTTGTTAAAACCCAACCCAGCCTTCATATTTTTCTTCTTGTAACCAGGTTTGTTATACGAACCTCTATGACTCTTACCAGCAAACTTTGAAATTTCAGACTTCTCAATCTCAACCATTTTGAAAACTTTATCAACCTTTTCTGTCATCACATTCTGAATCGGGAATACAACATCTAAGAACAATTTGTCCGATCCAATCATGGTATAAACCAATCCTTTTGAATCATCATTCAAACTTTTCTTGGATTTTATGTTTTTCAGATATCCATCATGAAGATTTCCTTCATTTTCATCCTGTGATTCAGATTTACCTGTATCAACCGACTCTTCTTTCAACACACTTTCAACGACTTTACCTACCACCTTTGAATCATGAGAATCATCAGGTTTGGAATAGGTTATGTCAATGTTGTCTGGCAATTGGTCTACCATGTTGAAAGCTTTTTCGACCTTTTCCTCATCATAAAATGCAAATTTTTCCGGTGGTGGAACTTGATGAAACTCTAAGCCAATGCCTTTCTTATTTTGCTCAGACTCACCATCTCCCGGTTTTATATTGAAAATACGTTCAAGCACATATGACGACACATGATAACTCTTTAACTTGTTGTTTTCCTGTTCTAAATCAGCAATCTGTCGCTTCAACTTAGCAACATCCTCTATATATGAATTAACAACATCTTGTTTTATAGCATACATTCGTTTAAGCTCTTTGGTTGTTTCAGACATATAATTCATTCTTGATTGAGCATATTTCATTTCGTCTTTTACTTTATCATATGACTCTTTTGTAATGTGATATGATAATTTCATTGAGTCATATTCCTTTTTCATTTCTTGACAAGCAATTTCTTTTTGTTCACATTCATTTGTCATTTTCAAAACATTCTCTTTCAAAACTTCATTTTCTTTCTCTAATTTGTTACATTTTTCTGAAAGTTTTTCATCATTTTCTTTAAAAACTTTTTCTTTTTCTAGCATTTCTTTGCATTTTTCTTTGAAAATCTTTTCAATTTTTGTGAACTCAAGATCTCTTGTTCTAAATTGCTCATCTTTTTCAGTACAAGCTCTACATGATTCCATGCATTTTTTGCACTGATCAATCAGTTTCAAGTTTTGAGAATCAGAATTTACCTCAGTGATTGGCACTTTGGTGTTTTCAGCAACCTCTGTCTGTTCAGCAACATTCTGTTTTTCTTCAACACTGACTTCATCACCAACATTATCAGCTTCCTCATTCTCATTCTTTTCTTCTTTCTTCACCTCTTCTTCAATCTGCTGTTCTTCAGTAACAGCTTTCTCAACTTCTTCATTCACAACAATTTCTTCACTTTTGATTTCCTTCACAGCTTCAACATCAACAGTTTCTGCTTTAACTTCTTCAGCATCTTTCTTCAGATTGTTCACCATTTCTTCCACATTCTTCTTCATTCTCTCCTCATCCCTTTTTCTCAGACACGATAACATAGCATATCTGATCTCCTTTTCAAATCTCTTGACGTATGTGTCATCTTTCAATACATTTCTGTAGTATTCAGCTCTCAACGGGACTTTGAGAAGAACATCATCGAAGATTATGTCTTTCTTGGGAACAACCGGCTCTCCTTCTCTGTTATAATAGCATTCTCTCTTTTTATCCCATCTTTTGCTACCGACAGCCATCTCATACTCCTCTTGCATATCATCCATTCTGTTGTAGACCACGTTTCTTTCTCTGTAGGTCTTCTCACTCAAGATCTCTTCTTGAGTTTTTTCTTTGATCTCAATTTTTTCTTCATGGACTTCAGTAGTGTCTTTGTCTTTGTTTTCATCTTGAATCTCAGCAACATAAACAAACTTTCTTTCTTCTGTCATAGCTCTTCCTTTAGCTGTTTTACGAACATTCTCTAAACGATCTTCTTCTGGACAAACTGTGCTCCAGTCAAATCCTTCATCGGGATAGATTACTGCATATGCTCTTGACTTTTCTTTTGGTTTATCTTCAATCAACTTTGGCTCTTCTCTGCTTCGATGGTAGATTGCCTTTCGATAATAATCATCGTTGAAAGGACGTTCATTTCCTTCAGCACTTTCAGAATTTCTGCATTCTCTTTTGAAATGACCCTTTTGCCTACATCTGAAGCAGGTCACTTTGGATTTGTCAAATCCAAGCTTTGTTGAAGCACCTCCAAGCGATTGTTTCCCGGTAATCTCCATATACCTCTGAGCTCTTCGAATACAACTAGCTAAACACCAACGGATGTCAATGAGCTCCATCTCTACCGGATCAATCTGGTCATAGTCTTATTTGGTCAATTCGGAATTTCCAATTTTTCCAGCTACAAGACCTTCATATGACTCCAGAATAGATGCAAGGAAACTCATTTGCTGCTTCGCTGCATTGATGCTCATTGCTGGAGAATTCTTCAGTTTAAGAGCAATGTTGCACAGAATTTCTTCAGAATCATCAGAATTTGTCTTTGAAGATGAATGATATCCAGAATGATGACTTGTTGACGTTGTTGGTGGTTCTTTCATCTTTTCACCACTAAATGCTGTTTTTGGTGAACCAACACCTTTATCAGAAAGCACACTGATTTTGTAGTACAAGCCAATGTTCTGTTGATGTGAAGAATCAGTCATCTTGTTTTGCTTTTGTAGCTCCAGATCATGACTTTCAATCTTTTCAAACAAAGCATCAAGAGTAATTGTATCATACAAAGCATCATTTTTCAAAATAAAAACAAACGTTTGCCACTGATCAGCTCGTGGTAACGCTTCAATCACTTTGTCTATCAATTCCTCTCTTGTTTTAGTTATCTCTAATCTCTCCAATTCAATTTTAAGATGACAGAATCTCTCAATCATTTGCCTCACCGACTCTCCTTTTATGTTATCAAACAGATCAAATTCTTTCTTTAATAAAGCGATTTTGTTCTTTTTAATCTGTTTACCCCCTTCAGCTTTAACACGTAAAGCTTCCCAGACAGACTTAGATGACCCGTCATGAGTTAGTAAAGCAAAAATATCATTTCTGATTGCCGACTGAATCAATGCTATCATTCTCTGTTCAGCTCTGTATTCAGCTTTATCTTCTCTGGAAAACTTCTTGAATACTAGATCTTCGCCTTTCTCGTCTTTTGGTTTTTCATACCCATACTCCAAGCAAAACCAGCTTTCATGAGCATACGCTTTCGCCCAGTTGATGAAACGTTCTTTCCACCAGGTATAATCCTCAATGCTATCAAGAGTTGGTGGCTTTGAGTGAGTTCCGTAAAAGTTATCATGCTTGATGTTTTCGTTGATCGCCTTCGTGATGGTTTTTGGTGTAATATTTGCAACCTCGGATGATTCGGTTGTGAACGCGTTGAAAAACGTGTTGTAAAATTCCTCAGCCATGATATAAACCTGACAATCACAAGAAAACAAACAAACACAATCAGTATACACAATATCAAATATCCTGAAACAGACTGATACTCAGTTGACGTGAAATAATCTCGACACGAAATTTCACTTTTCAAGCGAAAAAGGAAATTCAAGCGAAATCACAAGTTGACCAATTTTCAAGCGAAATCAAGACTTAATCAGCTTTCAAGCGAAATCCCAAGTGACCAGTTTTGAAGCGAAATCAAAATTTAACAACTTTCAAGCGAAATCCCAAGTGACCAGTTCTGAAGCGAAATCAAGGCTTAACATCATGTTCAAGCGAAACCATCAGCTTTTTCAAGCGAAATTGAACAGATATCTCAAGCGAAATCTTCAGAATAAGGATTTCGCTTGAATTTTCAAGCGAAATCTTGCTGTTTGTTACGAAGTCGAACACAAAAAATCGAAATTCTCCTAAACTACTAGGAATTTGAATCTGAAACTTGGCAGGATTGTAGATCAACTGTTTTCGCACAATATACTAAAAAATCAGCCAATTCGGACCATAAAATCCCATTTGATTTGATGAAAAACCGTTCAAAATGTGAAAGAATGAGTAGAAGATGAAGAAATGATGCAATTCAGATCTGAAAATGCTGTAATCTGGTACGAATCTTGTTGTTTGATCAACGTAATCGAGCTCCTGCTCTGATACCACTTGTTAGGACCGGTTTTGACTCCGAAACGATTGCGAAACGAACGTGCGACGTGCGGAGTCCGTGCACGAACGAGACCGAAACACACAAGACGTAATATAAACGTGATTCTATTGATAAATCTGAAACGTACAAAGAACCTTGAATCACCTCTTGCACTTTCTCTCTCTAGACTCTCTCTCTAGAATCTAAGCTCTCCAAATGTCAAATGTGCAAAAGTCTTACAAATGATGACATAACTCTCCTATATATAGCCCTTGGAATTAATGAGACTTCTCATTAATTACCAAAATGCCACCTTGCTAATTCTATCTAATTGTTACAATATAACGCTCTTTTTGAACTGTTTCTTGCTACGGCTCAGATTGACAAAGGCGATAGACATAAATGTACTAACAGTATGGGATTACCAATACCCGCCCCAAACCCGACCCATTGCCATCCCTACCTGCTAGGAAGCCATACAACGGAACTGCACCCTTGTGCAACCAATGTAACCTTCATCATCATGCTAGTGTGAAGTGCCGCAAATGCCAAATTTGTGGACTTATAGGTCATACAGCAAGAGTTTGCAGAGCTGCAGTTGCACCAAATCAAGCTGACAACAATCCTGCTCAAGCTCGTTTTCCACCAGGTTCTTGCTACAACTGTGTCACACCCCGACCACGTAGAACAACAAAACGTGGCGGAAAACGTCGGGGAGTGTTGTAACAGAATCATTGTTTCATAACACATGGAAATTGAAATATTGTTTTATTGATTTAAGTAGTTACAATGTCTTGACAATCAAAGAAACATAACATAAATAACTAGTCTTGCATCTTTTATTGTCGCTAAGGCCCAAGTCCGCCTAAGTGTATCTTGATAAATCCTATGCATAATATCCTGAAACACATGTGAAAATAGGTACGTCAGCATAAAAATGCCTGTGAGATACATAGGTTTATGAAAATAGGATTCATGACTTATTGTTTAAGAAAATGTTTAGTCATGAACCTTGTAATTTGATTTGTCTTGTAAATCTTTTGAAAAAACGATAAGATCAGATGATATGTATAAATAAGAGAATAAGGTATGGTTAAATGAATAACCATATAAAAATGAGTTTGTATAATTTAAGTTGTTTGTAAAACAATGTATTGTGAAAAGTATGTTATTTGTATAAAATGTTATATGTCCAAATTGAAATGATTCAAATAACGCTACGATATGTAATACCATACAATCACTTATATATAGGAAGTACCAGCGGCGTATCCACCATGCTTGTATCATATTACACATGCCTCGTTACTCAAATCACTTACCCAAACAAACCACCAATGTAAGATGTCTATGTTTAAACCAATTGCCAAACGTATTGAATAATATGTCAGAATGTTTATGTCAATATGTAAATTATGTAATGTATAACCAATGTCAATAATGTTTATGTGTCAAATGTAAATCATGTAATGTGTAACCAATGTCAATAATGTTTATGTGTCAGATGTAAATCATGTAATGTATAACCAATGTCAATAATGTTTATGTGTCAAATGTAAATCATGTAATGTGTAACCAATGTCAATAATGTTTATGTGTCAGATGTAAATCATGTAATGTGTAACCCAAAATGATATGTATGGCTAGTGAAAAGATATCAACTAAACCATATGCACAAAGACAAAGTATTGAAGTAAAACATGGTTTAAATCAAAGCTATGTTCTGTGGAAATGCATGCTATACTGATACAAATATCTATGCGGTATTGTGAGAATGCATACATCCAAGCCTTGAGACTGTGGCGATAAACCCTTAAACAAATTAAAGGATTATCTGTGCTTATGTATATCGAATTCGGTCATTCCTTTCATCCCCACCTACCCAGGATGTCCGGAACGGGAGTTGTCAATTCCTATGGTACCACTACCTACTAACGAACGGCGTGATCGGTGTTAATGAATGTATATTGATCCATCAAAACAATCCAAATATCATATCAAAATGTAAGCATGTGATGAAAACAACTGTACTAAGTATGCAACAAATGAACGTACATAGCATGTGATGTGATGTGAAACGATGTACTAAGTATGAACTAAATGGACATACATAGCATAAAATGTAATGTATGACAATGAAATCATGTACTATAAATGTACTAATGAACATAGCAAGTATATGATGTGAAAACATGGAAAGCACGAAAGTAACAAGTAGGCACATGTGTTCCACCCCAAAATGTTTGGAAAACAGTAAAAGAGGGGTCTATGTACTCACTTGAGATTGCTCAGAAGTCCTAAGATAACCACCAAGCAATGCAAGAGATCACGGAATCAAACGGCACCTAGTATAGGTAACTACATTAATAAACCGGACCTAAATCAGAAGATCTGGTAGAATGAGGGCTCGTAAACCAAATGAGTATGGAGACTCGTGTGATATGGTTTAACAAGGCCCACATACTAAAACGAAACTTAACCTAAGTGCTTGTGACCCATTACGACCCGATTAGGTAGCTTATGCTACTTTAACGCGTCGTTCGCGTGAAACGCGTTCGGAACGCCTAATTAGTCCTATGACAAGTAAAATATGCCTTAACATATCTAATATTGTTACCAAATCAGTTTAGATACCAAAAGTTATGTTACATATGTTTAAAATGAGTTTTGGCGTAAAAAGGGCATTTTGGTAATTTACCTAAGGCATATAAACTACCTATCATAAAACTATTTAAACGAAGCGACCATAAGGTATAACCTCAGAAGGTTATTCCCTATATACTATGGTCACCTAATGTGTTTGGTCGGATCCTAATGATCGACCAAATGGGTCGGGTTCGAAGGTATAAGCGATTTATTAGATCGCTTACCCTTACGACCCTAGACAACGTGGTAATCAGTAGGCATAGTCTCAAGGGACTATAACCATCGTGATTACAATCACGTTGCGAAGTTCAAACGAACTTCGCATTGACCATAAACTGGTCAATGCAGAAAGTCAAACAAAGTTTGACTTTCGGACTCGAAAAGCAAGAAAAGAACGAAGGAACACTTACAAAGGGTCCCCGAATGCTAATCTAGATCAAAATAGCTCAGGTATGAAACAAAGGTTTCAACTTAGAGCACATAAGATCAGATTCTTGTGAGGAAAAGTGAAGGGTGGAGGTGGGTATTTATAGTTTTTGGTTCACCGTTAGGATCATTTCTTGGAAAAGGGGGCACGATCTAAGCCGTACACTTGTTGGAAAGTTGTGGTAACTCATTTGCCATCCACCATAAGAGTTTGACACTTGGCACTTGGCCTTTGGAGAGTGTTAAGGGCTGTTAAAAGCGGAAAAAAAACGTTTTGCTGCATCTGGCCCCTGTTTACGGACCTAGTTTGGCAGATTTACAGTTTCAGTCCCTGCAACCTCAAAACTTGGTTTTCGATGCGTTTTTTGACACGTTTAAGCCCCGTTAACCCCATTTCAAAGCTCTAAAATGAAGTTAAATTATAGGGAACTTAAAATGTCTTCAAAAATATCTCGGGTGTCGGTTCGTTTAGCTGTACGGTTACGTTGTTCGGTTAATTACAACGGAATGCGCATAAGCGCGAAAAATGATCCAAATGGCGTGACGAATGGATTTTTCTTATGCCAAACACTAAAATAAAATATTTTAGTGCTTACATAAATTTTTGGATGTCCGGATGTATTCAGAACGTAAGTTATGCGCGAAAGTGCAAAATTGTGCACTTTTTTGACGCTTTTAGTCCCGGAATGACCCCAGAAGTTTATTTTAGCATACCGAACCCCTCAAAGCCTATTTCTAAGCTATGTAAAGAATATTTAAGGTGTGTTTAACTTATGGTCATGTTCCGGAATGTTCGTTACAGTTCAAATTGGCATACTTTCGCAGTTTGTCAAGTTTAGTCCCTGTAAGTGAATTAACTTGTTTTTGACATACCAAAGCCTTCAAAACTTATTTCTAAGTTATGTAAAGGTTGTTTAAGGTATGTTAAGCCTATTTCACTATTCCGGAGCGTTCGTTGCATTAAACGGGTTATATTTACGCATCAGTGCGCGTATAACCTTCTAGAAAGCGATTTAAAGCTTGAAATCGAACAAGAATTGATAATGTGCAAAGGATACACATATTTGTACATGTCCCAAGTATGAAATACAATATTTCATTGATACAGTATTTTTTTGATGGCCGTGGAGGCACAGGTGTTACAGTCTCCCCTACTTTAGGAAATTTCGTCCCGAAATTTTATTTAGAGGAAACTTGTGAGAGTTTAAAACATGAAGTTGAAAAGATCGAACAACATTGGTTAGGGTTCTGAACTTCTAGTAACTTTAATAACATCATGCTTGCAATGTAAGAGGGATACTTATATACAAGTATATGAAGCGTCATTGGTGCGTCCACCGTACCTCCATTACATCGTTCTCATTTTGTTATTGTTGTCACTATCGGTTCTTACACATAATAAATCTTACTGTGGTTACCGTGCACTGAATCTCATAATTATGTACGCGTCCATAATTAGACAATTCCTTGCATAGTTCACACAGTCTATTTTATAATGTGTAGGGGAAAACCAATGAACAAACCTGTGATGAGTGTGACTAGACCACCATAGGGTCCCTTTTATTAAATCAATAAATGATTTTAATAGACAACCAAGGAGTCTTTTCAGCTTATATCATCACATGTCATTCTTAACCAGAATTTTGAATCAATCTTTTTGACTAGACCACTAAAAGGGCCTCTTATGAATCATGGAGTGGTACTATATAATCCAAGGGTCTTAACTATTACATAGAAGCCCATTAAGGAATTAATGTAGTACCTTTTTGAATATCCTACTACGAATCCCTCATATGAAGATATGAAAAATTCTACGAGGATTTGGATAACGAATATCCAGAGTATACAAAACCCAAAATGCATAAAAGAAAACACAAGATGCATAAACACATAGTCATATAACCACAAGGATTGTTTATCTAGATCTTTAATTTGTTAATTTGTTTTGCTAACAGAGCGCATGTATTTAAAGCACACTAGGAATCCATCTCGTGGATTTCATTTGGTACTTTAAACATTATCAAGAATCTAATTATAAAGATAGAAAGATTTTTAAAAGAAAAATTCGATTTCGATTATAAGGAACCGAAATGTTCGAATTTAGGTACATAAGGAATCCAATCAAGGACTCTGATTTGAATGATAATCATCCACAAGGGTCTAAATGTGAAGATAAAAAGATCCCATATGGATTTTAGAAGTTGAAGATGTTTTGAAACCTGTTTTGAAACCTTGCATTGGACGTGCTTAAATCAAAACATGAAGTAAAATGCTTATGAAGTTGAGATGCTAGCTATGTCAAGGCGACATATGAAGCGGAATTTGAAGGCTAAGTCAATGTATGAGGAAAATATTTTTGAAAACTATGCATGGGGTTCAAAAAAAAAATGTGTTCAATGTTTTTGAAACCTTATATATAATACTTTTGAAATCATAAAGTAGGTGTACTAGGTAAGTATATTTATAAAAATGTTTTAAAATCATGCGAGATGAATTTTGAAATTATGTATAAGGTTTTTGAAAGACATGAATGATGCTTTTCGAATTCATGCACTTGATAAGAAAATGTACTGTGTTAATATTGTTTTCAGACTATATGAAATATTCTGAAATTATGAAAGTTGTTTTTGAAAACATAACCAATGTTTTTGAAATAACATAGACAATGCATTTGAAAATTTTTTTTTTCAAACTATATGAAATGTTTTGAGATCATGAAGATTGTTTTTGAAATACTTGTACTGTGTATGTTGAAAAATCAAAACGTAATGGGTATGAGATTTGAAAATACCCTTAGTTATCTAACCAAGGATTCGAAGGCACAGATGTGCTGAAGCATGATTACTCATAATGTCACTTTATTTTCTGTACTTCGTATCTTAGAATGAAACGAGTACTTAAAATTTTTGAGGGAATCATGAGCGATCATTTGAAAGAGAGAATCACAAGAGTAGTTTGTAAGGAACATAGTTCCTTGATGTACAGGTATTATAGAGAAATGCCATAAACACATGTAATTATACTTGTATATCAGAATTGCGAACAACAACTTTTATTTATGAACAAGACATATCGTTTCACAATACACGAGAACAAAAGAAACAAAGGCATAAGACAGCAACATCCTTTGTTCAGCCGAATGCTCATCCAAGGGTTGGATTTGCATTAGCAAGCTTTGGGCATTTGTTCCTGAAATGGCTTGTCTCGCCACAGTTGTAGCACGATCCAGGCGGAAAGCGAGCTTGAGCAGGATTGGCTTGTGGTTGGTTTGGACCACTTTGGTTTGGGGTAAATCGACAAGCATTTGCCAGGTGACCGAGTCGCCCACATGATGCACACAAACGACACTGTAGGTGAGCTAAGTGGTGTGCATTACATTTGTCGCATATTGGTGCTGTTCCCTTGTATTGCTTCTTAACAGGTGGTGTTGCCACCCGGACGGGTCTTGTTTGATTTGGTACTGCTGTAGTTGGGCAAACCCTTGCCGTATGACCTATAAGTCCACAAATTTGGCATTTGCGGCACTTCACGCTAGCCTGATGATGAAGGCTACATTGGTTGCACAAGGGTGCAGTTCCGTTGTATGGCTTCCTAGCAGGGGGTTGAGCTGGTGGGTTGGGGACGGCTTTACCATTTTGAGCGACCATGGCGAAGTTCTGAGAAGCCTTTCGCTTTTTTGACTTCTTAGGGGATCGTTCATCCATGGTCTTTGATTCCTTGATTGGTTTCTTGGCTGGTGGTGCCGTCACTTGGCTAGGTCTTGCCTGTTTTGGTGCAACCGCTGCGGGATTCTTTGAAGCTTTACGTTTCTTTGGTTTTGGTGAAGGTTTGGCTTCCGTCTCCTTTGGTGATTCTTGAGTGGCTTCATTCTGGAGACGATACATGGCAGTAGCTAATTCGACAGTCTTCAGGACTACTTCGCCTATTCGCTGGGCAAATTTGGCAGTCTGCTCGGATATCTGGGCGTCATCGTAATGGAGAGACATTCTAGAAGAAAATGAAAGACATAGGAAGAAACAAGTGAAACGTCATCGGATAAACAATACAGAATGGCAATGCATAAGAATTTGCGATCATTTGTTTGTTACTTAAGGCAAACAAATGAGATGGTGACTAATCAAAGTGAACGAATCATATTAATGTATCATTGAAGACATGCTCGCCTATAAGTGAACACTCACCCCAAGAGTTCCCAGGTAAGAGTGACTGGTCCGATACTGCGGATTTGTACGAACACTCTAGCCTTCGACAGAAAACTCAGGGTACAGGCATTCACTCTTCCAGTTTGCACGTGTTCACATTATACGACCCAAACTTTGACGAGATTTTTGAAAATTCAAAGGGGTTCAAAACCATATAACAGAGGGTTCAAAACCTTACAATAGAGGGTTCAAAACCTAGTAATCCATCATCCTAGAACAGATGATTAGTTTTCAAAGCGGTTTTGAAATTTATGTTCTTGTTGTGGTTGTCGCCTAAGGATAGGTGGCAGTATTGTTTTATGACTAAACGTAAGTAAACTCACGTTAGGGTCCTAGAAAGGTTATAGACTAGGTCAAAGCATTACTAATAACCTAATTCCCTATAACCATGAGCTCTGATACCAACTTTTCTGTCACACCCCGACCACGTAGAACAACAAAACGTGGCGGAAAACGTCGGGGAGTGTTGTAACAGAATCATTGTTTCATAACACATGGAAATTGAAATATTGTTTTATTGATTTAAGTAGTTACAATGTCTTGACAATCAAAGAAACATAACATAAATAACTAGTCTTGCATCTTTTATTGTCGCTAAGGCCCAAGTCCGCCTAAGTGTATCTTGATAAATCCTATGCATCATATCCTGAAACACATGTGAAAATAGGTACGTCAGCATAAAAATGCCTGTGAGATACATAGGTTTATGAAAATAGGATTCATGACTTATTGTTTAAGAAAATGTTTAGTCATGAACCTTGTAATTTGATTTGTCTTGTAAATCTTTTGAAAAACGATAAGATCAGATGATATGTATAAATAAGAGAATAAGGTATGGTTAAAT
The DNA here is from genome assembly GCA_030545235.1 of Helianthus tuberosus. Lineage (NCBI taxonomy): Eukaryota > Viridiplantae > Streptophyta > Magnoliopsida > Asterales > Asteraceae > Helianthus > Helianthus tuberosus. Next base: position 29,459,719 of record CM060392.1, read on the forward strand.
GAATAACCATATAAAAATGAGTTTGTATAATTTAAGTTGTTTGTAAAACAATGTATTGTGAAAAGTATGTTATTTGTATAAAATATTATATGTCCAAATTGAAATGATTCAAATAACGCTACGATATGTAATACCATACAATCACTTATATATAGGAAGTACCAGCGGCGTATCCACCATGCTTGTATCATATTACACATGCCTCGTTACTCAAATCACTTACCCAAACAAACCACCAATGTAAGATGTCTATGTTTAAACCAATTGCCAAACGTATTGAATAATATGTCAGAATGTTTATGTCAATATGTAAATTATGTAATGTATAACCAATGTCAATAATGTTTATGTGTCAAATGTAAATCATGTAATGTGTAACCAATGTCAATAATGTTTATGTGTCAGATGTAAATCATGTAATGTATAACCAATGTCAATAATGTTTATGTGTCAAATGTAAATCATGTAATGTGTAACCAATGTCAATAATGTTTATGTGTCAAATGTAAATCATGTAATGTGTAACCCAAAATGATATGTATGGCTAGTGAAAAGATATCAACTAAACCATATGCACAAAGACAAAGTATTGAAGTAAAACATGGTTTAAATCAAAGCTATGTTCTGTGGAAATGCATGCTATACTGATACAAATATCTATGCGGTATTGTGAGAATGCATACATCCAAGCCTTGAGACTGTGGCGATAAACCCTTAAACAAATTAAAGGATTATATGTGCTTATGTATATCGAATTCGGTCATTCCTTTCATCCCCACCTACCCAGGATGTCCGGAACGGGAGTTGTCAATTCCTATGGTACCACTACCTACTAACGAACGGCGTGATCGGTGTTAATGAATGTATATTGATCCATCAAAACAATCCAAATATCATATCAAAATGTAAGCATGTGATGAAAACAACTGTACTAAGTATGCAACAAATGAACGTACATAGCATGTGATGTGATGTGAAACGATGTACTAAGTATGAACTAAATGGACATACATAGCATAAAATGTAATGTAAGACAATGAAATCATGTACTATAAATGTACTAATGAACATAGCAAGTATATGATGTGAAAACATGGAAAGCACGAAAGTAACAAGTAGGCACATGTGTTCCACCCCAAAATGTTTGGAAAACAGTAAAAGAGGGGTCTATGTACTCACTTGAGATTGCTCAGAAGTCCTAAGATAACCACCAAGCAATGCAAGAGATCACGGAATCAAACGGCACCTAGTATAGGTAACTACATTAATAAACCGGACCTAAATCAGAAGATCTGATAGAATGAGGGCTCGTAAACCAAATGAGTATGGAGACTCATGTGATATGGTTTAACAAGGCCCACATACTAAAACGAAACTTAACCTAAGTGCTTGTGACCCATTACGACCCGATTAGGTAGCTTATGCTACTTTAACGCGTCGTTCACGTGAAACGCGTTCGGAACGCCTAATTAGTCCTATGACAAGTAAAATATGCCTTAACATATCTAATATTGTTACCAAATCAGTTTAGATACCAAAAGTTATGTTACATATGTTTAAAATGAGTTTTGGCGTAAAAAGGGCATTTTGGTAATTTATCTAAGGCATATAAACTACCTATCATAAAACTACTTAAACGAAGCGACCATAAGGTATAACCTCAGAAGGTTATTCCCTATATACTATGGTCACCTAATGTGTTTGGTCGGATCCTAATGATCGACCAAATGGGTCGGGTTCGAAGGTATAAGCGATTTATTAGATCGCTTACCCTTACGACCCTAGACAACGTGGTAATCAGTAGGCATAGTCTCAAGGGACTATAACCATCGTGATTACAATCACGTTGCGAAGTTCAAACGAACTTCGCATTGACCATAAACTGGTCAATGCAGAAAGTCAAACAAAGTTTGACTTTCGGACTCGAAAAGCAAGAAAAGAACGAAGGAACACTTACAAAGGGTCCCCGAATGCTAATCTAGATCAAAATAGCTCAGGTATGAAACAAAGGTTTCAACTTAGAGCACATAAGATCAGATTCTTGTGAGGAAAAGTGAAGGGTGGAGGTGGGTATTTATAGTTTTTGGTTCACCGTTAGGATCATTTCTTGGAAAAGGGGGCACGATCTAAGCCGTACACTTGTTGGAAAGTTGTGGTAACTCATTTGCCATCCACCATAAGAGTTTGACACTTGGCACTTGGCCTTTGGAGAGTGTTAAGGGCTGTTAAAAGCTGAAAAAAACGTTTTGCTGCATCTGGCCCCTGTTTACGGACCTAGTTTGGCAGATTTACAGTTTCAGTCCCTGCAACCTCAAAACTTGGTTTTCGATGCGTTTTTTGACACGTTTAAGCCCCGTTAACCCCATTTCAAAGCTCTAAAATGAAGTTAAAATATAGGGAACTTAAAATGTCTTCAAAAATATCTCGGGTGTCGGTTCGTTTAGTTGTACGGTTACGTTGTTCGGTTAATTACGACGGAATGCGCATAAGCGCGAAAAATGATCCAAATGGCGTGACGAATGGATTTTTCTTATGCCAAACACTAAAATAAAATATTTTAGTGCTTACATAAATTTTTGGATGTCCGGATGTATTCAGAACGTAAGTTATGCGCGAAAGTGCAAAATTGTGCACTTTTTTGACGCTTTTAGTCCCGGAATGACCCCAAAAGTTTATTTTAGCATACCGAACCCCTCAAAGCCTATTTCTAAGCTATGTAAAGAATATTTAAGGTGTGTTTAACTTATGGTCATGTTCCGGAATGTTCGTTACAGTTCAAATTGGCATACTTTCGCAGTTTGTCAAGTTTAGTCCCTATAAGTGAATTAACTTGTTTTTGACATACCAAAGCCTTCAAAACTTATTTCTAAGTTATGTAAAGGTTGTTTAAGGTATGTTAAGCCTATTTCACTATTCCGGAGCGTTCGTTGCATTAAACGGGTTATATTTACGCATCAGTGCGCGTATAACCTTCTAGAAAGCGTTTTAAAGCTTGAAATCGAACAAGAATTGATAATGTGCAAAGGATACACATATTTGTACATGTCCCAAGTATGAAATACAATATTTCATTGATACAGTATTTGTTTGATGGCCGTGGAGGCACAGGTGTTACAAACTGTGGCGAGATGGGTCATTTCCGAAGAAATTGCCCAAAGCTTGCTAATGCAAATCCAGCATAGGGATGAGCATCTGACCGACTAGAAGACAACACCGTTTAGAAATAATCACGTCTTATGTATTATTTTCTTTTGTTGTCAAGGTCCATGAAACAGTTGTTATCGTTGTTTATAAATAAATCTTTTATTCACATTGCAATGTATTTATGTGGTTGCATGTATAAACAACATATCCCCTACAATACCGACAATCAGGGAATTGTATTCCTTGAAGAACATACTACCCCCAAAATTCTTCCATTTTATGATCTCTTGCGTTTTCCACGAAAATCCTAAGTACCCGTTTCTTCCAAAGAAACGAAGTACAAGGTGCAAGTTACAACTCTGGACGAATACCCAAAGTACCACTATAAATCCTTAATAGGGTACCTAAGGGTATTTCCGTAAATCCTAAAATTGTTGTGTGCCTTAATTCGAATATTACGTTTCTTTGAAAACAAAATCGAATTTTCGGAAGATCATCCTATCTTCATAGATAGATTCTTAAAAATGATTAAAGTGCCAAATGAAATCCACGGATTGGATTCCTGGTGTGCTTTAAATATCCGTGTCCAAAGATAACAAATTAAACAAATATGTGATTATGTGCTTATGTGTTCCCTTTTATGTTTTTGTGTGATCTAAGTTTTTGTTATCCAAATCCTCGTAGAATCTTTCCTATCTTCGTATAAGGGATTCATAGTAGGATATCCAAAGGTACTGCCTTAAATCCTTAATGGGCTTCTACGTAATAGTAAAGACCCTTGGATTATAATGTACTATTCCATAATTAGACCCCTTGAGTGGTCTAGTTAAACAGATTGATCCAAAAATCTGGTTAGGAATATCATGTGATGATATAGCTGAAAAGACTCCTTGGTGGTCTAATTAAAAAGATCATTTGTCGATCTAATTAAAAGGACCCTATGATAGTCTAGTCACACTCATCACAGGTTTGATTTTCTTCCCCTTCACATTACAAAACAAACTGTGCGGACTGTGCAAGGAATTACGTAATTATGGATGCATACATAATTATGGAAATTCAGTGCACAGAAACCACAGCAAGTTTTGTCATGTGTCTAGAGTTGACTCAGTTCATTTCCGTTTCTGAAGAATACCCATTGAGGAAAATGACTCATTCCGTTCATTTTCGTTTCTGAAGAATATCCATCGAGGGAAATGAATATCCCTGATTTTTCTTTTTCCTTCATTTCCATTTCTGAAGAATACCCATTGAGGAAAATGACTCATTCCGTTCATTTTCGTTTCTAAAGAATGTCCATCGAGGGAAATGAATATTCTTGATTTTTCCTTTATTTCCGTTTCTGAAGAATACCCATTGAGAAAAATGACTCATTCCATTCATTTCCGTTTCTGAAGAATACCCATTGAGGAAAATGACTCATTCCATTCATTTTCGTTTCTGAAGAATATCCATCGAGGGAAATGAATATTCTTGATTTTTCCTTCATTTCCGTTTCTGAAGAATACCCATTGAGGAAAATGACTCATTCCGTTCATTTTCGTTTCTGAAGAATATCCATCGAGGGAAATGAATATTCTTGATTTTTCCTTCATTTCCGTTTCTAAAGAATACCCATTGAGGAAAATGACTCATTCCGTTCATTTTCGTTTCTGAAGAATATCCATCGAGGGAAATGAATATTCTTGATTTTTCCTTCATTTCCGTTTCTGAAGAATACCCATTGAGGAAAATGACTCATTCCGTTCATTTTCGTTTCTGAAGAATATCCATCGAGGGAAATGAATATTCTTGATTATTCATTCATTTTCGTTTCTGAAGAATACCCAGTGAGGAAAATGACTCATTCCGTTCATTTTCGTTTCTGAAGAATATCCATCGAGGGAAATGAATATCCTTGATTTTTCCTTCATTTTCATTTTTAAAGATTGTCCGTTGAGAGAAATGACAGGATTATGCCTTGCACAATCTTTGATGGGTTATTCTACGCAAATATATAAACACCCTAGATTCCATGCAAGGCAATTATCTAACAGAGCGTCACAGACAGACTCCTACGAATAAATTTCGGGACGAAATTTCCTAAAGTAGGGGAGACTGTGACACCTGTGCCTCTGCGACCATCAAACAAATACCAAATTTATGAAATATTGTGTTTCATACTTGGGATTTGTAAAAATACGTGTATTGTTTGCACATATCAATTCATGTTCGATTTCAAGCTTTAAATCGCTTTCTGGAAGGTTATACGCGCACTGATGCGTAAATATAACCAGTTTAATGCAACGAACACTCCGGAATAGTGAAATAGGCTTAACATACCTTAAATAACCTTTACATAACTTAGAAATAAGTTTTGGAGGGTTTGGTGTGGCGAAATCAAGTTTATTCGCTTACAGGGACTAATTTCAACAAACTGCGAAAGTATGCCGATTTGTACTGTAACAAACATTTCGGAACATGACCATAAGTTAAACATACCCTAAATATCATTTACATAGCTTAGAAATAGGCTTTGAGGGGTTCGGTGTGATAAAATAAACTTTTTGGTCATTCAGGGACTAAAAGCGTCAAAAAGTGCATAAGTTTGCATTTTCGCGCATTTCTTACGTTCTGAATACATCCGGACATTCAAAACTTTAAGTAATCATTAAAATATTTTATTTTAGTGATTGGCATGATAAAATTCTATTCGTCGCGTAATTTGGATCGTTTTTCGCATTCGTTTGTGTTTCGTCGTAATTAACCGAACAACGCAACCGTACGACCAAATGAACCGACATCCAAGATATTTTTTAGCATGTTTCATGTTCCCTATACTTTAACTTCATTTTAGAGCCTTGAAATGGGATTAACGGGGCTTAAACGTGTCAAAAATGCATCAAAAACCATCTTTTGCACATTCAGGGACAAAAATTGACAATTTGCCATAGTTATCTTAGGAAGGGACCAAAATTGAAAATCTAAATTCCAGCTTGTTCCAGCTGTTCCCCTCATTTACACATGGTTTTAATGAAACTAGGGGCTTGTTTTGGGGTACCCATGGTATTCTAAAACCATGGGCACACATGTAAGGTCCAGATCGAAGCTCGGTTTTCGATGAACGATCCTAACGGTCTTGGGTTTTCTATAAATACCCACCTTCCTCATTTGCATTCTTCACACCTTGATCTGATTGCTCTCTAAGTTTAAGTGCTTTCACTTCATACCTGAGAATAATCGGGTCAAACTTCCGTTCTTGGACCTTTTGTAAGTCCTCTTTCGTTCTTTTTCGCGTGAAAGTCAAACTGTGTTTGACTTTCTGCTTTGACCAGTTTATGGTCAACATGAAGTTCATTTGAACTTCATAACGTGAGCGTAATCACGATGGTTTTAGTCTCTTGTGACTATACCTACTGATTACCATGTTATCTAGGCATAGTGGCGAGTCGTAGTTTCGGCCAAAATGCGTATTCACTACGTCAAATATGACCTACGGCCACACTTTTTCAAAAACCTCCATGCCACACTTTCAAATAAATGTGTGGCTAAAGGTTATTAATGATATTTCAAAACCTTCTAGCCTACTTTTAGCCACACATTTTATTTATTCATGTGACAATTGTATAACAATTCAAAACTTTTAGCCACACTATAAAAAAATAATGTGACATTTACAAGCCACAACTCGAAAAGTGTGGCCAAATGTGATCTACGACCACATATATTTATTTCATGTGACCAAAAACACATGTATTTGACACGTTTAGCCACACCTTAAGAAAAAAATATGACATATATTAGCCACACTAGCAAAGTGTGGCCAAATGTGATCAAAGATCACAGTATTTATTTTCATGTGACCAATAACACATGTATTTGAAACCTTTACGCATACTTTAATAAAAAAATTGTGACACCTATTAGCCATACTAGAAAAGTGTGGCCAAATGTGATCTACGACCATAGTATTTGTTTCATTTGACAAAAAAACATGTGTATTCGAAACCTTTAGCCACACGTTAAGAAAAAAATGTCACACAAAAAAAATGTGGCCAAATATGTTCCACGGCCACGATATATGTTTGGTAATGTGGCTAAAAGCTATTACATATGGCCACGTATATTATATTGTGTGACAAAATGTTAGACAATAGCGACAAATAAAATAAAATAAAAAATCTTGTGGCTTTACATAAAAAGTCTTTATACCATCGTCACTATGTTTATTTTGTGTGATGAAATTATATCAAATGTCATTGAAAAATGTGTGAACAAAGATTAAAATTACTTTTTTTTTGAAATCTTTAAAATTCCCTCCAATATATTTCATCATAAAATTTAAACTTCCTCCCAAATTATTTCATCTAAAAATTTCCCTCCAAAGTATTTCATTTTAAAGTCCCCCAAAAATATATCATTTTAAAACTTCCCCCTCAAATAATATTATGATTTTAAAAAATTACATTATTTAATAAAAAAATTCTTACTACATTATTAAAATCCAAAGTAATATTAAATATTATATGTGGGGTCTGTGGAGGCGGCCTTGAATAAGGCTGGTATCAACATTTCAGAAAATATAGTTTATGAGGGTGGGACTTGGAAGTGGCGGACTGTTTCAGTCGGATCTTTTTCGGTTAAACAAGTTCGCATAGATCTCGAATCGGCTTCGTCTGAGATTATTCCCAACAGCTTTGTTTTCAAATGGAACTATTGGGCTGTTCCCAAAGCTAATTATTTTCTGTGGAGAGCCCTGTTAGGAAAAATCGCTTCAAAAGTGGGATTGTTGCACCGTGGAGTTCCTATCTTGGATACCCGTTGTCCTCGGTGTAGTATTGCGGAGGAAGACCCGGATCACATCCTCTTTAATTGCCTTTGGTCGAGAAGCATATGGTGGAATATTTTAGCCTGGATCAGAATCGGTTTCCCGCTGGAGGTAAATACTTTACAAGATCTGCTCTCTTACATCCATAATAATCCGGGTGGAAGAGTTTGGAAGAAGTGTGTTTCCAAGGTCACCCTTGCAATGGTTTGGAGAATTTGGCTGGCCATAAATAAAAAAAGCTTTTGATGACATCTTCATCCCGGTTTCTTCAGTTGTTGATCAAATTAAGGAGGATAGTTTCGTCTGGGTATGCTGTCGGTCGACTATCAAGAAGCCGAGTTGGGGGAACTGGAAGTCTTTTGATTTAATAGATTCGATGTAATGTGGTTGGTTTTGTTTGTTTGCGTTTGTTCGTTGTTTTCTTGATTTCTTGTTCTCAGCTTCTTGCTGGCCCTTTATATATATATATAAAGTGTGTTTGCCGTTCAAAAAAAAATATTAAATATTATATTTTCTAAATTATATTCGTTATAACTCGTTTTCTTATAAATAATATAATAATGTATACATATTAGCTACGTTTATATACATTTTCTATTTTATAAACAAAAGTTTTTTTAAATCTTATATTTTTAAAGTATATAAAGTTATAAATTTTCATTTTATTGATTGAGTAATTTCCTTCCAAACTTATATTTGTCGTTTAGTAAAGCATACTGGGTCTTAAAATATCAAAATACACAATTCATAGATCACATATGTCTTAATAGACCATACTGGGCCTTTGTTGATCACAATGAAAATAGTAGATCATATATGTGTTAATGGGGCGCCATATTGAGACTAAATAAATCACAATGGACAATAGTAGATCGTACATGTCTTAATGAATCATATTAGGCCTTAATGGATCATAATTGACAATAGTCTATTATATATGTCTTAATGGACCATATTGGGCATTAATACATCATAATGGACAATAATAGATCGTACATGTCTTAACGGATCATATTGGGCCTTAGTGGATCACAATGAACAATAGTAGATCGTGCATGTTTTAATGGATCATATTGGACCTTAATGGATCACAATGAACAACAAATGGATCATACATGTCTTAATGAATCATATTGAGCCTAAATGGATCACAATTGACAATAATAGGTCGTGCATGTTTTAATGGATCATATTGGACCTTAATGGAACAATATGGACAATAGTAGATCATACATGTCTTAATGAACCGTATTAGGCCTTAATGAATCACAATGGTTAATAGTGTGCCGTGCATGTTTTAATGGATCATTGGGCTTTAATGGACCATATTGGGCCTTAATGGATCACAATGGACAATAGTAGATCGTGCATGTCTTAATGGATCATATTGGGCCTTAATGGATCATAATGGACAATAGTAGATCATACATGTCTTAATGGACCATATTGGGCCTTAATGGAACACAATGGACAATAGTAGACCATATATGTTTTAATGGACCATATTAGGCCTTAATGGATCACAACTGACAATAGCTTATCATACATGTCTTAGTGAACCATATTGGGCCTTAATGGATCATGATGGACAATAGTTGATCATGTATGTCTTAATGGACCATATTGAACCTTAATGGATCACAATGGACAATAGCTGATAATACATGTCTTAATGGACCATATTGGGCCTTAATGGATCATGATGCACAAAAGTAGATCATACATGTGTTCACGGGACATATTAGGCCTTAGTAGATCATGTCGAGTTTAGGGCTTACTATGAGACATTCTTTTACTATCGGGAATGGGTATATGATTAGCCAAACACGACCCATTGCCATACCTAAATTTATATATACAATATACAAATAAAATATAACCTGAATTTACTTTTTATTAACTTTGTATGTATTAATTTATAGGGAAATGTTCAAATAAAAACTCTTTTAATGCGAAAACTCGAAAACTAACTAAAAAAAACCTAAAAAACATACCAAAAATAATTTTTTTTACAAATTTTTATTAAAAATCGCTATTTTTATATATAAAAAAAACTTTAAAAAAATGTAATGCACATGTGTAATAATACACATGTGCACTACAATTTTTATTTTTTGAAAAAAAACTTTTTTTTATATACAAAAACTAGAAAAATTTGGTTTAAAAAATTGATATGTTTTTTAGGTTTATTTAGTTAGTTTTCGGGTTTTGACTTTAACAAGTGGTTTTTATTTGAACCGTCCTTATATAAAATAAATATAAATACATTATTTTGTGTGATAAAAGATAGTTTATTAGCCACTAAAAGTTTCCTCCAAAAATTTCAAAATTACATAGTGCATGTTTGGCTTAGCTTATTTCTGACTTTTGAAAAGGACTTTTGTCCAAAAATAAGTAAGAATTTGTAACTTATTGACTTATTCACTCACATAGAAGCTAAGTCAAACATTTTCAAAAGTCCTTTTTCCCCAAAATAAGTCAATAAGTCATTTTGAGAAGGAATCCCAAACACCCCCATATTTTCTCTACTAAATTTCAGTTCCCTCTCCATCTCCATTCCAAACCCTAATTGCAAAACACTAATCTCCCCAAAACTTCCAGTAGTTGCAGTTTTCATCTTTCAAATTCATGATTCCAAGAACCAAATCTTTTAATTTCTTCTCGATTCTGCCCATTCTCCATTTTTCCAGAAACCCACCACACGCGAGAGAAAGAGGGGGCTTGAAGGAACAAGATCTGGTGGCCGGTAATGACGACGATGATGGTGGATTCACGGTAATAGTGAGGGTTTACAACTGAGACGGACATCAGCCACCTGATGTAGGGTTCGTGAAGGATTGGTTGTCTGGTAAGACTACAAGGGTATTTGTAGGGAGTTGCGAACAGTGGTTCCATGGGGTGATTGGTAGATTTGGACGGCTGTTGGCGATGATTGTCAAGGAACTCAAAGGGAGCTACATTGCTTGTTGTTTGTCGAGGAAAGATATCCTGATGTGTCACCTTCCTCTTATTGTTTTCATCTCATCTTGATCTGTCATCTGGATCATTAATAGGGCCACATTTTGGCTGTACAGGTCTCAGAAGGAATTGACTTCTTGGATGACAATGCTCGAATGGTTGTATCCTTTGTGTTTTTTTTTTTTTTTTTTGAGAAGTTGGAACTTGTTTATACAATAACCTCTAGTAATTTCTCAGAGCATGGTTATAGTAATTTCTCAGAAGGAATTGACTTCTCGGGCCACATTAAGTCCTTGTATAGTTTCCATTGTTCCTATAGGTAATCACAATTGTGAGTTTCCTGTAATGTCGTTTGCCAAGTTGGTATTTTCATTCTTATTTCATGATGAATTTTGCCTGTATATGGTGACTAGACTTACAAACATTTAAATGTGTGCTTTCATGCTCAATATGTGTATGTGGTTATCATACTGGTTAGAAATATGTTAATAAAGTGATTATAAATAATATATTAGGTGAAATATTTTGTTGCTTTGTGCATTATAAAGTGATGATGAATCAACAGAAAGCCATGAAGTTGAATATTGTTCCACAACCCAAACAGGAATGTTAGCTTGATATCATTGCAAACAGGTATTGGATATAAGTGTTAGGATGATAGCTGTGTGCCTTTGTTTTTTTTATATTAGAAGCGAAAAATGCTTTTAATCAATAGGCACCACTACTGATGTTAGTTGTGTTGCAGGAAAAGTTGTCGAAGTATTAGGATGTGGAGGAGCTTCATCTGGTTAAGGAGAAAAAAGTTTCACGAGATGCAACTTTTCCTACTGGTTTTGAGGTATTGCATGATTACTGTTATGAATTAAAACCATATTTTGGGAATTCTTACAACTAATCTAATTGTTCATCAGGTTGAGGCGATATTGGAGCATAAAAGGCAGCAAAAAATAGAGATGTATTGACCCGTTTGATAAGGTAAATGCTAGGTATTAATTGGGGATATTTATCTATAGGCTTCATGGGTTAAAAAGGGTAAAAATTGAGTAGTTTGAGCTGCACACAATCCCGAGACAGAAGCATAATTGCTGCAGATTGGTCAAAGATGAATAGCATCCTATCTCTTTAGACTTAAGTATGCAAGCATATATAAATAAACTGGTTGTTTTCAACTTTTATTGCATAAAAAGCAAGTTTAGCTGCCAATATAAGGTTAATTTAATCATTTGGACTTTTTGCATACATTTGGTTAAGGTGGCTGATTTTGGTGTTACAAGAGTGAAGGCTCAGATGTTATATGTTATGACAGCAGAAACTTGGACATATCGATGGATGGCTCCCGAGGTACCTCATTTTTGTTGAGTTTCCTACTATTGCTGTAACACCCCAAAAACGGGTTTGGTAATCAAACCACGTTAACACTAAAAGACGGCTAAAGAACCGTTAGTGGTAAAAGTTAAGCCAGAAAATATTAGAATTTATATAACTAAATCTAATATTTAATAAAAAGAGAAAAAGAATGTGTTTGGGAAATAAAATTTGTAGAAGGCCCGAGTTAACGGGACTTAAACTAAACTTGGTCATAGATTCCCAAAACCCACTAATTTAATTAGGAATGTTTAACCTAGTTAATAAGTGGGGAATATTGTTGGAAATAAGTAGGTTGTGCCCTACTTAATTAACTAATCAAATTAGAGGGGCCAATGTTGTTAAAATTGAAACTTATACTATCAATTTTAATTAAAAACAAAACCCAACACCTCATTTGCGAGGCCTGGTCGAACAAGAACACAGGGGGCGACATATGTTCCCCACCAAACTCTAGAGCATGTCAAAATTGATCAGATTGAGGGTTCAAATCATCTCCAAATCGATTTCCAAGCACGAATTAGTGATCACCTTGTTGAGGGGATCACAAGGTATGCAAAATTCTTGTATTTTGATTCATCTCAAGTTCTAGGTTAATTGTGAAAAACTAAAATTTAGCTTGATTTTATCATGCATGAATGAAATTAGAAGGGATATGGTGTCTAGGGATGAACCCTAGGTGAAATCTTGTTAAAAGATTTCATGTTAATTATAGAGTTCATAATCACCATTGTAGGTGATAAATGAACTTGAAGAAAACTTGATAAACCCTAGAATTGATTATCTTGTTCTAGCATAATCTGAATTTAAGAGTAAAATTCAGAAATATGGATGTTAAGACTTGTGTAAAATTGTTTAATTGAAGTTAATTTAGATGATAATTACAAGTCATAAACTTGGTTTTGATGATATAAAAATCTGACCCGCTAGGTGTTTGATGAAACGCCTAAGTGAGGATTAAAATGCTAAAAGTTGGGTAAAAACGCAGATTTGATTATTATAAAGAATTATGCGTTAAAGCTTATGAAAAAGGGGTTTAGGATGATTTAATGAAATTTATGTTGTATTGGTGTTTATAAACACCATACTAACTTGTATGAAAGAACTACTTGAACAAAAAGGGAAATTGTTAAGAATTCATACTTGATTTGAAGTGGGTCTTGACATAAGAATTAAACTCATGATTTATGATTTAGTTCAATAAGAAAGTAGTCAAAGATTCATAAGGTGTGAAAGTCATGATTTAGAATGACTAATCTAACAACCTTGTGAATGATGGATGATAGTAGGCGCTTAACAAGCTAGGTGAAATTTGGGGAAAAAGCGGGTTAATCGAAGCAAGTGAGTAAAGAAAAGCGTAATTCGGATGCAAGGTAAGTGTAATTTACACACTTATGTAGAATACTCGTTTATTCAATACGTTGTAAACGGATAACGATTATTTTGGAAATATGGATTTTTGTTAAGATTACCTTGTAGTGTAATCTAATAATGGGGGAAAAAGGACAAAAATGGAAATTGGTCAAATGTCGACTAGTGTAAATAAAGGTTAAAAGGATACCCATAGTGTAAGCCGAAATGGGTTGAATTTTGTAAGAAAAGAGTTTAAAGAAAAAGGGTATGTTAATAAAATCCGGGATGAATGGATGTATAAATTGGAAATCAAAAACGATGTTTTGATTAAATAGATAACATTGGGCGTGTAGTCCAAACGGGTCGAATGGTGTTGATAACACCATTTGACAATATCGACTAATATGGTTGTCAAGTCTTATGCTAACAGGACCGATTAGCAAATCGGATGATTTCGTCACTATTGATTGTGTGATAATGAAAACAAGGTATAAATCGGGTCTACTTGTTGATCCGGGCCAGGTACGCATATTCATGTTGTAGTTAAAAATGCTATTTTGTTCGAATAAATGGGAAAGAGAGTCCTTCGTAGTAAAAAGAACAAAATCGACCAAAATGCCCTCGTTGGCTAATTGGAACAAACAACCTTTAAAAGTTGTTTGGAAACGAGTTTTAAGACAAGGTAAATACTTAGAATAAGTATAGAAGCCGAAAGAGGTATTATATTAGCCATATAGCACTATTTGAGTTTTTGCCGTAAAATGACGATTCGAGAGGTAAAACTTGGTTTATATTGATCACCACATTAAATCTACCTTAAATACAGTTGTGGTGGGAGATTATAGGATAAGAAATGTGGTAATGGAATGATAGAAACAATCGAGAACGATTTTAGGCTCAAAAATGCTTAAATACCCTTAACGGGTCAAAATAAGCATACGAGCGAAAACGGGTTTAAATTGTGAAATAAACTTGTGATTAGAACCTAAAATGGTAGTTAATAACAATTTGAGAAGTGTAGGTTATGTAGGAATCAAACAAATATGTTCGTTTGATAAAATGCATAAACGGGTCAAAATTTGGTAAAAGGGCGATAAGCCGAAGACTTAAAAGTCTGAAATTTTATTATGAAGGTTGTTGGATTTTAACTCCATAAGATGGAGAATTAAATTACGGACGCGTAGGAAAAAGAATCGGGTAAAACGGATCAATAACGAAGAAGTTATGGCCGTTTCCGTGAAATCAGATCGTGCAGGGAATATGCAGCAACATTCTGCTGAAAAGGGGGCCTAGCGTCACGCGACGCCCCTTGGCGTCACGCGACGCCCCCAAACCCGGAAAAATGTTATTTTTTGTCATATTTAACCCCTGTACTTGTTTGAACTTCATATTTAACCCCTGTACTTGTTTGAACTTCATATTTAACCCTTATACTTGTTTGAACTTCATATTTGACTATCAAAACTAACTTTTAAGTTGGTTTTGATCATAGGTGATTGCCATGAGTGCCCGGATGAAGATCAAGCGACGAGCAAGAACCGAACACGATCACGAAATAAGCTTCCGCACTATGTATCGTTATTATGTTAAATGACGAATGTCGTTTCATTGTTTCTTTTAAGTGACGAACTTAATTACATTATGTTCTAAACTTTTAAATTGTAAAAAGGTTTTAGTAAACCCGTTTTTCCGATGGATATGTAATCTTAATTACATGATTGTTTTCGTAAATAATACGCTAAACCTTGATTTATAAGAACGGGTGTTACAAGTTGGTATCAGAGCCTTGGTTTAAGAGATTCAAGTATGGTGGGGAAAACCGTGCTTGGACTTAAACCTTATGCTCTTAATAAAGATTGGTGTTCGGTTCGAGGCTTGATCGCAAATCCGGTAAGTACATGTATGTTAATAGTTTAGCATGCTAAAGTGTTGTAAACAACACATAGGGCTATCGTGTGATACACGTTACCCCAATTAAAATGATTGATATAGTTGACGAAAATACGCGCGTTGACGCGTATAGTAGAAAAAGCCTTGTATTATAATACGGGCGATTATTGAAGTTGAAGTTACTAACTTTTGTGAATGTTTTAATTGAAGGACACTCGCGTTTGAAGACGACGAGAGTCAAACGAATTGTGGATATGATGATGGAACGGTCCGAAGTATGACAAGAGGAGCATGCTCACCGAGGACTAAATCGCGTAACGACCGCGAACAAGGTTAATGGCAAAGAACGCCCGTCGGGGCAAACATTACCAGGTGCATATTTTAAATAATCGCACAAATAGCAATATGCAACAAATAAGTAGAAATTAAAAGTTGCATATGTAGATTAAAAACTTGGAAAAACCCGAATAGAAAATGTATTCGGGATATTGTTTCCAAGAGAAACAAATAGAGGCGTTACTTACATAGGGCGTGATGTGAAAACTATAAAAAGGTCATGTGTGTCATGTGTTAATCGCTTACTCTGGCCAAGTAAGTAGTGGCATATGATACCATGAACTTCTTATGGCGGACACGTTTACATCCGATGTAGTAAGGGCGGGGTGAATGGGACTAACTTAAAAGTACCCAAATGAGTCAAATGAGCAAAATAATTGATAATAATGTAAACGCACAGCCGGGTGACGGAAGCGTATTACATTAGGATGATGAGCCCGAGTGAAGGTGTAACAACTCTAATCAAAAGTCATAATTATTAAATTAATTAGTCCAAAAGGAAACCCTAATTTAGACACCCAAGTGATTCTGAACAAACCCTAAAATTTTCAGAATTTTCAGAATCAGGATTAGGGCCCCTAAAACTCAGGGGGGGTTAAACCCTATTGACGATTATCCATTTTAAACGTTGGCAACAAGGAATTATCGAAAACTGTCAACTCAGCATAGCTAGTCCCAACCGTGGCAACCTATACCTAAAAAATAGGTCTCACGCGGCCCGCCTCAGGTTAAGTTTATTTCTCACGCGGGCCGCCTCAGGGTAAAATTTCACCTATAAATAGTGGACAGTGGGACTTGAATTCTGAAAGAAAAACGACGTAAAAATTCACTATACACTGCAAGTTACGTTCGAATTACTACCACAGTTCACAAATCAACGCCGCAAAACAGGGTATTAGCACAATCGCTGCTACGATTCATTTTTCGACGATCAATATATCCAATGGATGTTTAAGTGCCGCCCACATTAGGGTTATACTTTATCGTTCGTCATTAATTTGACGGATCATCGTTAATTCGATGGATGAAGTATTATACTTTGTCGTTCGTCATTAATTTGACGGATCATCGTTCATTCGATGGATGAAGTATTGCACTTTGTCGTTCATTGTGAGAATTTGATCTCGTAAGTTATCGTAATTGCTGGATTGATTACTAACCCAGTTTTGTGTGCATTGTTATTTAAATTAGGTTAACAAGGCTAAATCATAGACTAAACTCTGTCCGTATTAAATCAGCAATGTGAGTCATTCTCTCTTTTTATCAAATCTATTTACAAAATCCTGTTTATTTTCAAAGTTATAATTACGGGGATTAAGTCTTTGTAATCACCAAGTTACAGCCGGTATGTGGGGTTTTGTATACATTACTTGATAATCGTCACCATTGGGGCAGCCAATTGGGGGATATGACCATAGTCACAGATTCGGTCGAGTGGCAAATACCGTGGGTAGTTGGTTGATAATAGAAACATTGTAATCGCTCTTAATACTGTAAATTATAACAAATGTGTCATTTTAGTAAATAGAATGATTCACTCAGTATTTCCCGCTGACAAAACCTTTTTCAAACATGTTTCAGGTGATTTGTTGTAATTCAGGAAAAAGTGCTGGGGAGCATTTCAAGCTTAAGATTGTGGCTCATTATAAAAATAAAGAAATAAGTTTTGTAACATAACGATTTCATAGTAAAATCATACTATTGTAAATTATCGGGGTTTTATCCCGAATTGTGAAATAAAATAATCGGGGAAAATTTTAGCTTTAAACGATCCTGATGAAAACTTCCGCTGTTAAACTTAATCAATTAAATACCGCAGTATTTCTGTCCCGCGGCTCCTGAAACGGGTCAAACCGGGTCGGGGGCCGTGACAGAAAAAGGTGGTATCAGAGCCACTGAGTTAAGCTAATTAAGTATTTAGAAATGCTTAAATTTTTCCTGATTACTATTATGTGATTATGTGTTTATTAACTGATTATTTGTTAGTTACAGTATGGGTAAGAAAAAGCTTTCAAGTATCTATCTTAAATTAGATAGATCATCCAACGAGAAGGGAAGTTCATCTCGAACAAAATCCTCGAATAAGGCTGAAATTCCTGAAGAAGGAATATTTGTGCGAAAGGCACAATACGAGGAATCACTTTCTCCTAGAAGAAGGGAAATGATTATTAAGAAAAGTAAAGAGAAAATTCGAGAAAAGAAGATTAAACGGGAAACTCAGAAATTAATTGATAATTCACCTTGGGAAGATAAGCTAGATGAGAAATGGGCAAACTTATATATGCTAGCCACAGTAGCAGAAAATATAAATCTTTAAATACTTTAAAGTTTTAGCACCTTACCCTTATAATCTAGAAACCCTGTAAAATAAATAAAAATTTTAAGTGTGTTTTCCAGTTATCTTTGTAATCAATAAGTACACAGTATGTAATAAATTAAAAGGTTATTTGTAAATTTTAACTTAGTATTTTATGCATTTTGCATATATGTTACATCAGCATGAGTGGGATATCCGAAGCTTTTCAGAACCTTAATCTTTACCCAGTGAATATCGAAGCTTCCAAAGAATATACTAGCTACTTTCCCGATATAGAACAACCAGTAGAATTCAAAGTTCCACCTATGAACAAGCCAAAACGAAAGAAAAGAAAGAATTACGTGTGGGGGAGTCGTATACGTAAGAAAAAGCCAGTTCCAAAACTTCCCAAAATAAACAATCCTTTGAAAAAGGGAAAAGAAATTATAACCGGCGAAAATTCTAAACAAAAGGAAATGGAAACTGAGGGCAAGGAAGAAGTTAAGAAGAAAGGAAAAGAAATTGTAACCAGGAAAAGTCCTAGACTCCAAGAGATGGAGACTGAAGCCAAAGAAGATTCTAGGCAAATGGAAAGGCAGTTTGAGGAATACTCTAAGGACATAGAAATGGAAGTTGGGCAAGGCTCTAGACCAACTCAGATAGAAATCGGAGAGAGCTCCAATCAAAATCAGGGAAGGACCTTTCAAGATGAGATAGATTTCCTATTGGCAAGCTGTGAAACAATTCAGCCTGTCAATACTAATAATAATAATATTTTTACTTATCCTCTTGAAAACCAACTCCCTATGAATTGGGAACCAGCAATTCCAGACCCAATAGTCCACTCCCAACCCATAGGACTGGACGAATGGTGGACAAACGATTGGCAATTTCAAAATATTGTCAACGATCCTTACTCTTTTCTTCCACAATTCGATCCAGAACCCCTACCTAATCCACCCATGAGTAATGAAAACATGGCTGAACTTCGCCACTTTGGTGAAGAGTTGTTTGATGCTGGAACTAGAATCAGGGAAATAGGGGGACAGATTGCCTGGAAGTACGATGAGAGGGAACTGCGTTTTTAAAACGGCAAGTGACGAGAGATAGTACGATGGTAAAACGATGGTTGTATAATAGTAATAGTAAAGTTAGTCTGTAAATAACAAATAAAACTCTGTATGATATTTGTGAGTAATGATGCATACTATAATAGATATAAAATGAAATCGAGAAATCGATTGTTTTGACTATATCTGTATTATAAAATTTTCTGATTGTTTGTGTGTAATTATTATTTAGCAGATACTAATAAAATTTATATATATATTATTAGATGGCAAACATTGAAAATGAACCAGTAAATGAGGATAATCAGTCTGAGCAACATCCAGGAGATCAATATATGACTCGGCAAGATATTAAAAACATTGTTGCTCAAGGGATAGCCAATGCTATTCCAGCATTCGTTGCTGCTATAAAGAATCCACCCGAACCACAACAAATGGTCCCTAGTAAACAAATTACTGAAAATAACTTCAGTAATAGTGTAAATGGAGGCAATAATCATGTTAATCATAATAGGGAACCACATCAAGCTCCATTTCCCAAGAAAACGAAAACTGCAACGCCTGGTTGCACTTTCAAAAGAATTCCTTGCTTGTAAACCCACTGAATTTGCAGGCAATGAAGGAGCAACTGCATCACTGCGTTGGTTAGAGAAAACCGAAGCAGTCATTGCAATAAGTAAATGTGGTAAAGATGATCAGGTCATGTATGCATCCAATCTGTTCAAAGAAGGAGCACTCGAATGGTGGAACACTGTGTTACAATCAAAAGGAAGAGTAATAGCTTATGCTATGACTTGGGAAGAATTTAAGGGTTTGGTGGAAAGAAAATTCTGTCCCGAGTATGAAAAAGAACAGATGGCGAATAAGTTTCTAAATCATCGGATGATGGGTGTGGATTGTCGTGGGTATACCTCGACATTCTTTGAATATGCAAGAGTGGTACCAACACTGGCTTCGCCAGAACCGGTACTCATTTCTCGCTATAAGTGAAATCCGCAATATTGTTAAAGCTGCGAGACCTCGCACTATTGATGATGCGGTAGAATTAGCTAACACTCTAACCGATGAATTGGTGCGCACAAGAGATGAAGATAGGAAAAAGGAACTAGCTCAGAAAATTACCCAAGGATTTCGTGTGGGTAATAATAACAGCTTCAAGAGAAAAGGAACAGGGCAATCTCCAGCTCCGTCATTCTGCAGGAAATGCAAAAAGAAGCATTATGGAAGATGCGATATCACTTGCAATTTTTGCAAAACTGTAGGACATCGTGAAGAAAACTGCAAAAAGAAAACCGTAATCTGTTTTAACTGTGGAGAAGCGGGGCATTATAAAACAGAATGTCCTAAATTGGTCAAACCAGTAGATAAGAAACCCAAGGCGACCGAAGGAACCACAAAGAAGAATGCCAGAGCATTTCAGTTGACCACTCAAGAAGCAGAACTCATTCCGGATGTGATAGCGGGTACGTTCTTAGTTCACAACGTGTACGCAAAAGTATTATTTGACTCTGGTGCAAACCAAAGTTTTATAAATACTTCATTCTGCCAAGCTCTTAGTTTACCTTTAACCAATATTAGGCAGATTTTTACAGTTGAAACAGCAGACGGAAATTCAGTTAAAATAGATAAAGTTTTGCAAGAAGGAAACATAGAACTTTTAGGACATAAATTCTCTGCAAAACTATTGCCAATGAAATTAGCTGAATTTGATGTGGTATTAGGAATGGATTGGTTAGTAGCCAACCATGCTAGAATCCTTTGTGATCAGAATTCCATAGAAATTCAATCACCTACCGGAGAAATGATTAGGATTACAGGAGATAAACCACGTAAGCCCATGAAGTTCATATCAGTAATGAAAGTTGCTAGTTATGAACGAAAACAAGGAATAGTGTATATGATTTCGATAATCATTAACACTAAGGGAAAAGATCTTAAGGAAATACCAGTAGTCTCAGCATATCCTGATATATTTCCAGAAGATTTACCAGGATTACCTCCAGATAGGGAAGTAGAATTTAGGATTCATCTAATTCCAGGAACTACACCGATAGCCAAGGCACCTTATCGGTTAGCACCCACAGAAATGTTAGAACTGAAAAAGCAATTAGATGAATTACTAAGTAAAGGATTCATACAACCTAGCTCATCCCCTTGGGGAGCGCCAGTGTTGTTTGTAAAGAAAAAGGATGGTTCAATGAGAATGTGTATCGATTATAGAGAATTGAATAAGGTCACAATTAAGAATCGATACCCATTACCTAGGATTGATGATCTTTTTGATCAACTTCAGGGGGCTAGATATTTTTCTAAGATAGATTTACGCTCTGGATATCATCAATTAAAGGTACAAGAAGAAGACATACCTAAAACTGCTTTCAGAACTAGGTATGGTCACTACGAGTTTACAGTTATGCCCTTCGGGTTAACAAATGCACCTGCAGCATTTATGGACATGATGAATAGGATCTGTAAACCGTACTTGGATAAGTTTGTAATTGTCTTTATAGACGATATACTTATTTATTCCAAAAGTCAGACAGAGCATTGTGAACATCTTCATGCACTCTTAACTTTGTTAAGAAAAGAAAAGTTGTACGCCAAATTCTCGAAATGTGAATTTTGGCTAAAAGAAGTGCAATTCTTAGGACACATGGTAAATCGTGAAGGTATTCATGTAGATCCTGCTAAGATAGAGGCAATTACCAAGTGGAAGGTTCCACAAACAGCAATGGAAATTAGAAGTTTTATAGGATTAGCTGGGTATTATAGACGGTTTATTAAGGATTTTTCCAAGATAGCTGTACCATTAACTAAGCTAACCTGTAAAGCCACTAAGTTTGAATGGGGACCCAAACAAGAAGAAGCTTTTAGAATTTTGAAACAGAAACTAACCCATGCTCCAATCTTAGCCTTACCAGAAGGAACTGAAGATTTTGAAGTATATTGTGATGCTTCAAAATTAGGATTTGGATGTGTGCTTATGCAACGCAAGAAGGTAATTGCGTACGCATCAAGGCAATTGAAAAAGCACGAAGAAAACTATACGACTCATGATTTAGAATTAGGAGCCGTAATTTTTGCCCTTAAGATTTGGAGACATTATCTGTACGGAAGTAAGTTTACTATCTATACAGATCATAAGAGTTTAAGATATATATTTGGGCAAAAAGAGTTAAACATGAGGCAAAGGAGATGGATGGAAATCTTAAGCGACTACGACTGTGATATTCAATATCATGAAGGAAAGGCAAATGTAGTTGCAGATGCCTTAAGTCGTAAGTATTATGAAAAACAAAGACGAGTTCGTGCTCTCAGATTAAATCTACAAATAGATTTAATGGAACAATTGAAGAATGTTCAAACTACAGCAATCAAGGATGATGCTGAAGGAATGAAAGGACGAATCAAGGAATTAGAACAAGGAGCAGATGGAATTTGGAGATTCCACAAAAGTAGAATTTGGGTACCTAAGCAGGGAGACTTAAGACCTAAGATTTTAGAAGAAGCTCATAAATCTAGGTATACTATACACCCAGGAAACAATAAGATGTACCAAGATTTAAGAAAGAACTTTTGGTGGATAGGAATGAAAAAGGACATAGCCAGCTATGTTTCTAAATGTCTTACTTGTTCACAAGTTAAGGCAGAACATCAGAAACCTTCAGGATTACTACAACAATTAGAGATGCCAGTGTGGAAATGGGAACTTATAACAATGGATTTTGTTACTAAGTTACCCAAAACCAGAAAAGGTAATGATGCGATTTGGGTAATTGTGGATCGATTAACCAAATCTGCTCACTTTCTACCTATGAAAGAAACCTTTAGCATGGAAAGACTGGCTAAATTGTATGTAGATGAAGTTGTATCCTTACATGGAGTTCCACTCTCCATTGTTTCGGATAGAGATAGTCGTTTTACTTCCCATTTCTGGAAAAGTTTCCAGCAAGCTATGGGAACTCGACTAAATTTAAGCACTGCATATCATCCCCAAACAGATGGGTAAAGTGAAAGAACGATCCAAACTCTAGAAGACATGCTCCGAGCATGTGTGATAGACTTTGGTGGAAGTTGGGATGATCATTTACCATTAATTGAATTCTCCTATAATAATAGTTATCATTCAAGCATTGAAACTGCTCCATTTGAAGCACTATATGGAAGAAAGTGCAGAACTCCAGTTTGTTGGGCAGGTCCTGAAATAGTGCAAGAAACGACTGATAAGATTACTCAAATCAAGGAAAGACTGAAGACAGCTCGAGATCGCCAGAAGAGCTATGCTGATAATAGATGCAAGCCATTAGAATTCCAAGTTGGAGACAGAGTACTGTTGAAAGTTTCTCCTTGGAAAGGAGTTGTTAGATTTGGTAAGAAAGGAAAGCTAAGTCCAAGATACGTAGGACCATTTCCAGTGATCCAACATATAGGACCAGTAGCTTATCGTTTACAGCTACCAGAAGAATTAGCTGGAGTACATGATGTATTTCATGTATCCAATCTAAAGAAATGTTTAGCAGATGAATCTCTGGTAGTACCTCTTCAAGACATAGAGGTAAACGAAAAATTAAAATTTGTGGAGAAACCTATTCAGATAGAAGACAGAAAAGTGAAGTTTCTCAAGCACAAACGACTAGTGTTAGTTAAAGTAAAGTGGGATTCAAGGAGAGGACCTGAATACACTTGGGAGCTGGAATCAGAAATGAGGAGAAAGTATCCTCAATTATTCCAGTAAATCTCGAGGACGAGATTTTTATTAAGGTGGGGAGAATGTAACAACTCTAATCAAAAGTCATAATTATTAAATTAATTAGTCCAAAAGGAAACCCTAATTTAGACACCCAAGTGATTCTGAACAAACCCTAAAATTTTCAGAATTTTCAGAATCAGGATTAGGGCCCCTAAAACTCAGGGGGGGTTAAACCCTATTGACGATTATCCATTTTAAACGTTGGCAACAAGGAATTATCGAAAACTGTCAACTCAACATAGCTAGTCCCAACCGTGGCAACCTATACCTAAAAAATAGGTCTCACGCGGCCCGCCTCAGGTTAAGTTTATTTCTCACGCGGGCCGCCTCAGGGTAAAATTTCACCTATAAATAGTGGACAGTGGGACTTGAATTCTGAAAGAAAAACGACGTAAAAATTCACTATACACTGCAAGTTACGTTCGAATTACTACCACAGTTCACAAATCAACGCCGCAAAACAGGGTATTAGCACAATCGCTGCTACGATTCATTTTCCGACGATCAATATATCCAATGGATGTTTAAGTGCCGCCCACATTAGGGTTATACTTTATCGTTCGTCATTAATTTGATGGATCATCGTTAATTCGATGGATGAAGTATTATACTTTGTCGTTCGTCATTAATTTGACGGATCATCGTTCATTCGATGGATGAAGTATTGCACTTTGTCGTTCATTGTGAGAATTTGATCTCGTAAGTTATCGTAATTGCTGGATTGATTACTAACCCAGTTTTGTGTGCATTGTTATTTAAATTAGGTTAACAAGGCTAAATCATAGACTAAACTCTGTCCGTATTAAATCAGCAATGTGAGTCATTCTCTCTTTTTATCAAATCTATTTACAAAATCCTGTTTATTTTCAAAGTTATAATTACGGGGATTAAGTCTTTGTAATCACCAAGTTACAGCCGGTATGTGGGGTTTTGTATACATTACTTGATAATCGTCACCATTGGGGCAGCCAATTGGGGGATATGACCATAGTCACAGATTCGGTCGAGTGGCAAATACCGTGGGTAGTTGGTTGATAATAGAAACATTGTAATCGCTCTTAATACTGTAAATTATAACAAATGTGTCATTTTAGTAAATAGAATGATTCACTCAGTATTTCCCGCTGACAAAACCTTTTTCAAACATGTTTCAGGTGATTTGTTGTAATTCAGGAAAAAGTGCTGGGGAGCATTTCAAGCTTAAGATTGTGGCTCATTATAAAAATAAAGAAATAAGTTTTGTAACATAACGATTTCATAGTAAAATCATACTATTGTAAATTATCGGGGTTTTATCCCGAATTGTGAAATAAAATAATCGGGGAAAATTTTAGCTTTAAACGATCCTGATGAAAACTTCCGCTGTTAAACTTAATCAATTAAATACCGCAGTATTTCTGTCCCGCGGCTCCTGAAACGGGTCAAACCGGGTCGGGGGCCGTGACAGAAGGGACAAAGAAGCATGTAAAATGATTTAGACAAGTATTGGGAGGGAGTGTACTTACACTCGAACCCAGAAAACGCAAGCATGAAAAATGATTTAGACAAGTATTGGGAGGGAGTGTACTTACACTCGAACCCAGAAAACGCAAGCATGAAAAATGATTTAGACAAGTATTGTGAGGGAGTGTACTTACACTCGAACCCAGAAAACGCAAGCATGAAAAATGATTTAGACAAGTATTGGGAGGGAGTGTACTTACACTCGGACCCAGAAAACGCAAGCATGAAAAATGATTTAGACAAGTATTGGGGGGGAGTGTACTTACACTCGAACCCAGAAAACGCAAACATGTAAAATGATTTAGACAAGCATTGGGAGGGAGTGTACTTACACTCGAACCCGGAAAATGCAAATATGTCCCTTAACGGGTCGTTTTTGTAAAACGTCAAACTTAAAGACAAAGTCGGAATATAAAAATGAAGCGAGGTCTTAATGCACACCGGGAGGGTTGCAATAATAACGACTTCGGTAAAACACCCGGTTGATGGGTAAGAATTAAACACATGCGTAAACCAAGAGACGTGAATGCGGGTTGAAAAAAAAAATCAAAGGACTTGGATTACGAGTTATGACTATAAAATCTCGTATATAGAAATTGTGAGTAAATATGTTCAACTATTCGAAGTCGAATGGGTTGAATAAAGAATAAAGTTGATTGTTTATAAGTGATGGATTTCACATTAATAGGTCAAACATGTTGAATACAATATAACGCCGAATAGCACAAATGAGCGCTAGCCAGATAAAGGTAGCGTTAAATGCAAGAGAATAATGAGCCCGGTATTGGGATATAACCAAATAAGAATAAATTATGGACTGTCAATATCCTGGTATGGATAATTGACAAAAGTTAAAGAGAAGATCCTAAAGCTAAAACTTTGGTTTTAGTAAGAAATAATGTTTTTACAAACATAAATTCTGATAGGAATTTAAATAATAAGTATGAAAGATACAAGTCTTGACACTGATAGGCGCAAGACAATATATTCGAAAAGTGATATTTTCGAAAATGAAAGGTTGATATAAATTAAACATGATGTGACATGATCACGGTCAAGAGATACATTGTGAAGTAGAATCACATTATAACCAGGCGAGTGGTAAAAAGAAACTGGACAAATAAGTCTAGTTAGTGAAACCGGTTAAAGTCAGCAATTCAAGTTAAGAAATTTGGTTCGCTTGTAAACGGTAAATTCGGTATAACTGAACCGAATAAATAAATTTGAAAATAAAAGGATTTGTTGCTAAAAGTGAAAGATTTCACTAGAGACCTTTAGACGAGTCAAAGTAGCGGATTCATAAAGAATTCGATAGTATATGAAAGCGATGGATATCGCTAAGTTAACTAAACTAGTAGAACTAACGAAATTACGTTATTTCAAAATGCATTATGTCGAATGAGAGACGTAGATGTTTTGTAACCAAAAAGGTATTACCATAATTTTCTGGTAATACTAACAATCGATTAAAATATGAGCAATGCTCAATTGATTATTGAGAACATATGCATGGAGTTAAACTCTATAAATTATGAAAGAAAAGGTTTCGAGGACGAAACCTCTTTAAGGGGGGTAGACTTGTAACACCCCAAAAACGGGTTTGGTAATCAAACCACGTTAACACTAAAAGACGGCTAAAGAACCGTTAGTGGTAAAAGTTAAGCCAGAAAATATTAGAATTTATATAACTAAATCTAATATTTAATAAAAAGAGAAAAAGAATGTGTTTGGGAAATAAAATTTGTAGAAGGCCCGAGTTAACGGGACTTAAACTAAACTTGGTCATAGATTCCCAAAACCCACTAATTTAATTAGGAATGTTTAACCTAGTTAATAAGTGGGGAATATTGTTGGAAATAAGTAGGTTGTGCCCTACTTAATTAACTAATCAAATTAGAGGGGCCAATGTTGTTAAAATTGAAACTTATACTATCAATTTTAATTAAAAACAAAACCCAACACCTCATTTGTGAGGCCTGGTCGAACAAGAACACAGGGGGCGACATATGCTCCCCACCAAACTCTAGAGCATGTCAAAATTGATCAGATTGAGGGTTCAAATCATCTCCAAATCGATTTCCAAGCACGAATTAGTGATCACCTTGTTGAGGGGATCACAAGGTATGCAAAATTCTTGTATTTTGGTTCATCTCAAGTTCTAGGTTAATTGTGAAAAACTAAAATTTAGCTTGATTTTATCATGCATGAATGAAATTAGAAGGGATATGGTGTCTAGGGATGAACCCTAGGTGAAATCTTGTTAAAAGATTTCATGTTAATTATAGAGTTCATAATCACCATTGTAGGTGATAAATGAACTTGAAGAAAACTTGATAAACCCTAGAATTGATGATCTTGTTCTAGCATAATCTGAATTTAAGAGTAAAATTCAGAAATATGGATGTTAAGACTTGTGTAAAATTGTTTAATTGAAGTTAATTTAGATGATAATTACAAGTCATAAACTTGGTTTTGATGATATAAAAATCTGACCCGCTAGGTGTTTGATGAAACGCCTAAGTGAGGATTAAAATGCTAAAAGTTGGGTAAAAACGCAGATTTGATTATTATAAAGAATTATGCGTTAAAGCTTATGAAAAAGGGGTTTAGGATGATTTAATGAAATTTATGTTGTATTGGTGTTTATAAACACCATACTAACTTGTATGAAAGAACTACTTGAACAAAAAGGGAAATTGTTAAGAATTCATACTTGATTTGAAGTGGGTCTTGACATAAGAATTAAACTCATGATTTATGATTTAGTTCAATAAGAAAGTAGCCAAAGATTCATAAGGTGTGAAAGTCATGATTTAGAATGACTAATCTAACACCCTTGTGAATGATGGATGATAGTAGGCGCTTAACAAGCTAGGTGAAACTTGGGGAAAAAGCGGGTTGATCGAAGCAAGTGAGTAAAGAAAAGCGTAATTCGGATGCAAGGTAAGTGTAATTTACACACTTATGTAGAATACTCGTTTATTCAATACGTTGTAAACGGATAACGATTATTTTGGAAATATGGATTTTTGTTAAGATTACCTTGTAGTGTAATCTAATAATGGGGGAAAAAGGACAAAAATGGAAATTGGTCAAATGTCGACTAGTGTAAATAAAGGTTAAAAGGATACCCATAGTGTAAGCCGAAATGGGTTAAATTTTGTAAGAAAAGAGTTTAAAGAAAAAGGGTATGTTAATAAAATCCGGGATGAATGGATGTATAAATTGGAAATCAAAAACGATGTTTTGATTAAATAGATAACATTGGGCGTGTAGTCCAAACGGGTCGAATGGTGTTGATAACACCATTTGACAATATCGACTAATATGGTTGTCAAGTCTTATGCTAACAGGACCGATTAGCAAATCGGATGATTTCGTCACTATTGATTGTGTGATAATGAAAACAAGGTATAAATCGGGTCTACTTGTTGATCCGGGCCAGGTACGCATATTCATGTTGTAGTTAAAAATGCTATTTTGTTCGAATAAATGGGAAAGAGAGTCCTTCGTAGTAAAAAGAACAAAATCGACCAAAATGCCCTCGTTGGCTAATTGGAACAAACAACCTTTAAAAGTTGTTTGGAAACGAGTTTTAAGACAAGGTAAATACTTAGAATAAGTATAGAAGCCGAAAGAGGTATTATATTAGCCATATAGCACTATTTGAGTTTTTGCCGTAAAATGACGATTCGAGAGGTAAAACTTGGTTTATATTGATCACCACATTAAATCTACCTTAAATACAGTTGTGGTGGGAGATTATAGGATAAGAAATGTGGTAATGGAATGCTAGAAACAATCGAGAGCGATTTTAGGCTCAAAAATGCTTAAATACCCTTAACGGGTCAAAATAAGCATACGAGCGAAAACGGGTTTAAATTGTGAAATAAACTTGTGATTAGAACCTAAAATGGTAGTTAATAACAATTTGAGAAGTGTAGGTGATGTAGGAATCAAACAAATATGTTCGTTTGATAAAATGCATAAACGGGTCAAAATTTGGTAAAAGGGCGATAAGCCGAAGACTTAAAAGTCTGAAATTTTATTATGAAGGTTGTTGGATTTTAACTCCATAAGATGGAGAATTAAATTACGGACGCGTAGGAAAAAGAATCGGGTAAAACGGATCAATAACGAAGAAGTTATGGCCGTTTCCGTGAAATCAGATCGTGCAGGGAATATGCAGCAACATTCTGCTGAAAAGGGGGCCTAGCGTCACGCGACGCCCCTTGGCGTCACGCGACGCCCCCAAACCCGGAAAAATGTTATTTTTTGTCATATTTAACCCCTGTACTTGTTTGAACTTCATATTTAACCCCTGTACTTGTTTGAACTTCATATTTAACCCTTATACTTGTTTGAACTTCATATTTGACTATCAAAACTAACTTTTAAGTTGGTTTTGATCATAGGTGATTGCCATGAGTGCCCGGATGAAGATCAAGCGACGAGCAAGAACCGAACACGATCACGAAATAAGCTTCCGCACTATGTATCGTTATTATGTTAAATGACGAATGTCGTTTCATTGTTTCTTTTAAGTGACGAACTTAATTACATTATGTTCTAAACTTTTAAATTGTAAAAAGGTTTTAGTAAACCCGTTTTTCCGATGGATATGTAATCTTAATTACATGATTGTTTTCGTAAATAATACGCTAAACCTTGATTTATAAGAACGGGTGTTACAATTGCCTAGTTATATATATGTGAGATGTGGAAGAATGAGCGGGTTGGAACTTGGATGTGTTATGTAATGGGTTAAACGGGTTCGGGTTGAAACATGTCGAACTTTTAATACTCATCGAAGGGTATGGGTCATGTTGGGTACTATCTACTTATACATGGTTTAAAAAACGGCCGAGGCGGTCGTACTGAAGCGCGCCTCAGTTCGAAACGGAGAAAAAACGTATATGAGGCGGCGCCTTAGGGTCAGAAATTATACGCACGCCTCAGTGGAGTGAGGCGTAAGTTTCAGATCGAGGTGGAACGACGTATCTCTTTTTAGGCAGGATTAAATGATAGATTAGGGTTTTTTTAGGCGCCAAAACGTATTGGCGGCAATAAATAAACTAGCGCCATGATTTTTATTGATTCTGTTAATTGATCTTGTTATGGCTGATTTTTATTGATTCTTGTTATGGATGCTTTCTTTCAATTCGTTTTTATTAGAATAATCCCATGTTCAAGATACTTGCTGTATAATTCTGTTAGTATGTCCTGTTCCTGTAGTCAAAGGAATCATTTTTTAATCCAGTAAATGGAATGATACTTGCTGTGTAATTCTGTTAGCTTGTTAATATTGCTGCTGTAAGCTGTAAATTGTAATAATACTTGCTGAGTTGCTGTAAATTGTAATAATACTTGCTGTTAACAGTTAATATAAATATAATACTTGCTGAGTTGCTGTATAATACTTGTTGTTAGCCTGTTAATATTTATTTATTAATATCGCCTCAGCCTTACGCCTCATGAGGCGAAGGGAAAACGCCTCGATACTCGTTTCCGTTTTTTAAAACCTTGGGTATGAGACCTTCTCTTCTCATATGTTGAGTATACATTTTTTTGTGTAGGACGTTGCATCCGACACAGGTTCGACTATGGAGCCATAATCTTCCTAGGTAAGGATTCCCTATATACGTACCTATATCCTGCCAATTGTCAACTTATCTGTTATTGCTCTTTAAAGATGTTGGAATCCTTATCATGGTCAATATTGCAAGCAGATGAACGCTTCCGCCAAAAAAAAAACTAAACTACATTTCAAAGTGGATAAGAAAATCCATCAGACAACATGACAATTTTGACCAGTCATTAGAGGGACTAAAGTCGTTTTTCAGAGACGTCAAGGTATTCTTCTTGCCGTTTACTTTTCTACTATCCACATAACATCTTTGCTTTTGACTAGTTTCAACATCACTAACAAATTAACAAAGTTCATGTTGTGAAATAATGCAACAGGTTGAGAATACTGGAAGTTCTATGAAGCCGATTGATGTTACACCTATTGATGTTGAGGAGCCATGGAACTGGTTCACAGATATGAAGAACGGCAAATTAACTAAGCCCAACCTGAAAGCACAAAGATCTGTGTCAGATGGTGTCACAGAACCAGAATTTACAACTAAACCGAAGAAATCTGCGGTTATGACAAAAGGGTTTGACTGTTCATCACCAACGCCAATGATTTCATCACCTAATGACACAATCACCCTAGAACAACTTCTGCAGCGCAACCCAGCAAAACACTTGCAACGACGCTTTCTTTGCACTGCCTCAATTACTAGCTGGGATGAACAGACAACTATACTGCATTTAAAGTTGTTCTCATATGTTCTATCTATATAGGTTAGTTTTTGTTGCTTTCGAATTGATGAATATTATTGTTGCGTTCGCTGCTCTCAAAATTGGGTCTTCAGGTAGGTTTGTGATACGGATCCTCTATGGAACACAATTCGGATTCTTCGTCTTGGGAGCTAGCTTTGTTGCATTGGAATGAGTGGAGTTGTTGTTTGATGCAGAGACAGAGTTTGCAACGGCGGCGTTCGGTAGTGGCTTCCTTGGTGGAGGAAGAAGTGAAAATCTGAACAAGGTTTAGGGTAGGTGAGTTGTGGCTCAATTCCTTTGTTTCTTATATCTGATTTTACATATATATATATATATATATATATGCATATAGAGTATTCAAAAACAATCTACCAGTAATGGTTCAACTACGGCTCAAATATGTTAGAAGTATACCAGATTGAAACGGTTTTAAATTAGCCTATTCTGACCCGAACCCGTCTTGACCCGTTATTCAATTTCTAATATCCATTATTGAAATACAAGTTAAATAATGGAGTGGGGTTAGGGTTCTCCGTTTAGGAGGGCGTGAGATCTCTCTCACAACAAGTTAAAGATTCTCACCGTTCAAAAAAAAAATATCCATTATTGAAATACAATTTTGTGTTTTAATGCTATTCCAATTAGTGTTTCAGTCGAATACGATTGAAGAACTCATAATAATATATATATTACTAACATTTTGGATAGTTGCAGTTGGTTAAGGAGATTGCTAAACAGACCATGAAAAAGCGAGCCATGGTTGAAAGGTTGAAGTGTTTGAAGAAAAGAAGACCTGTTAAAGCTTCAACACCACCAACATCATCAAATATTAGCATGGTTGAAAAGAAGTATTTGAAGAAAAGAAGAATGATTCAATTTAGCATGATCGTGTTGGGTTATAATGTAAAACATACATGTTATCACACCAAGAATGATTCGGTTGAGCTATGCGGCACTATGTATAAACCTAGTTTAAATTGAAAACTTCTGTTATTATTGTTAATAGCATTTGGTTTTTAGTTTTCGAATGTTTATTGTAGTTTTTATTTGACAAATAATTGAAAATAAAATGGGTATTTACTCGAAAATGGTCACATATAATGACAAAAAATATGTGTGACCAAAAGTTAAACAATAACCACACTTAAAATTATAAAATTTCGTGTGGCTATAAATAACCATTAGCCACACTATAGTTACTTGTTTTTTGTTGTGTGACAGAATGATGTTAAACGTCATGGGAAAAGAAGGTTATATGTGACTAAAGATTAGAAAATAGCCACACTTATAATTACAAAATTTATTGTGGCTATACATAACCATTAGCCACACTTTCATCACTTAGTTTTTTGTTTGTGTGACGGAATTAACAAAATTTATTGTGGCTATACATAACCATTAGCCACAATTTCATCACTTAGTTTTTTGTTTGTGTGACGGAATTATAGCAAATGTCATGGGAAAAACAAATACGTGTGACCAAATGTTAGACAATAGCCACACCATCATTACTTTGTTTCTATTGTGTGACGATCTGATAACAAAAGTCATAGGAAAAACAAATATATGTGACCAAAAATTAGACAATAGACACACTTAAAATTCTAAAAATGTTTTCTGTATCTAGTAAAAGTTTTTAGCTACACTTATAATAAATTCATGTGACTATGTAATAGAATCGGCCACACTTACAGTAAATTCATGTGGCCGTTGCTACCTTTTAGCCATACATAATAGACAAAATGTTTGATTACAACAACCCTTTTTGTCAC
The DNA here is from genome assembly GCA_030545235.1 of Helianthus tuberosus. Lineage (NCBI taxonomy): Eukaryota > Viridiplantae > Streptophyta > Magnoliopsida > Asterales > Asteraceae > Helianthus > Helianthus tuberosus. Next base: position 29,493,293 of record CM060392.1, read on the forward strand.
ACTTTTTTTTAATTGATGTGGCTAGAACATACTTTTTAGTAAATATATGTGACTATATAATAGAAACAGTCACGCTTAAATTAAATTCGTGTGGCTGTTGCAACCCTTTAGCCACACTTAATGAAGAAAATGCTAGATTTTAACCAAAAATGTTGGTACCCTTTAGCTACACTTTTAAGTTCTAAGGCCACTAAAAAGTATGTGTGGCTGTATGATACCTACGATGACTCGAGCTTTGGTCACATTTGACATGAAAAAAATATGTGTGGCGAAAGACATATAGTCACACTTTTTTTGTGTAGCCGTATCCTTATTTTGGCGTAGTGATTCTTGCGTATTTTGTAACCAAACTACTTTTAGGTATCAAAACCGTTTGTTTTGATACCAAACCTGTTTTCAAACCTCGTTAAGCATGTTTTAACATGTTTAGCTCGTCACTTTAGGTTTAGTGCTTATGTAGGGTCGTAAGGTAAGCGGTCTAAACAACCGCTTATACTTTCGAACCCGGCCCGTTTGGTCGATCTTTAGGATCCGACCAAACACATTAGGTGACCATAGTTGCATAGGGAATAACCTTCCGAGGTTATACCTTATGGTCATGTCGTTTAAGTAGTTGTATGATAGGTAGTTTATATGCCTTAGGTAAATGACCAAAATGCCCTTTTTACGCCAAAATTCATTTTAAGCATATGTAACATAATTTTTGATATCTAAACTGATTTGGCAACAATATTAGACATGTTAAGGCATATTTTACTTATCATATGACTAGTTAGGCGGTCCGAACGCGTTTTACGCGAACGACGCGTTAAAGTGGCGTAAGCTACCTAAACGGGTCATAATGGGTCGTAAGCACTTAGGTTAGGTTTCATTTTAGTATGTAGGCTTTGTTAAACCATATTACATGAGTTCCTATACTCATTTGGTTTACGAAACCTCATTCTATCCGATCTTCCGATTTAGGTCCGTTTATTTACATAATTACCTATATTAGGTGCCGTTTGATTCCGTGATCCCTCTAGCTTTGCTTGGTTGTTATTCAAGACTTCTAAGTATCCTCAAGTGAGTACATAGACCCCTCTTTTACTGTTTTCCAAACGTTTTGGGGTGAAACACATGTGCCTACTTGTTATTTTCGTGCCTTCCATGTTTTCATATCATATACTTGCTATGTTCATTAGTACACTATTAGTACATGATTTCATTATGTTTTGCTATGTATGTTCACTTAACATGCTAGCACAATTGTTTTACGTTTTGAACCATTTGTAATCGTTGGATTTATGTGAACCGTTTGTAACCATTTGATTTATGTGAACCATTTGTAACTGTTTGAGCCATTGGGTTAGGGAAGTGATTAGGTAACGGGGCGGGTGTAATGTGTTAAAAGCATGGTGGATACGCCGCTGGTACTTCCTATATATAAGTGCTTTTAACACATTATATATCGTTGCGTTATCTAGATCACTTGGGTAAACGATTTCGAAACAATACAAAGATGTTTTCTGAATAATATAAACCATACGAGTTTTATTAACGAGTTTTTATGAGATATTTTACAATTTGATTTAATAAAACAAATGTTTTGGAGTTAAGAATCATGGCTACGAGATTTTGCAAATTATAACCAACTTGGTTTGAGTTGGTTAATTATGTCGCAATATTATACTTTTCAAAACAAGTTTTTTAAATAAGTATTGCAACATGTAAAACGAGCCATGAACCTGACACTCATATAAAACCTATGTACTCGCCGGCATTTTTATGCTGACGTATTTTCACGTGTGTTTCAGGTACCATAGTTGATGATGTTTGATGATGATTTTTGTGTACGCTCACATAGGAATGGACGAGGCCTTAGTGACTTAATAACAATGAAAGTCTATTTGTTTTTGTTTTGTTTCTAATTCCAATGTAATGTAATACGTTTAATTTAATAAAACGAAACTGTTTAATCCATGGTTATGAAACAATGATTCTGTTACAACACTCCCCGACGTTTCCGCCACGTTTTGTTGTTTTACGTGGTCGGAGTGTGACAAGTGGAGTGCCAGAGAAGAGCCTGTCACTATTCCCTGGCATGGAAATATAAACTATAATATAATATAATAGATTATTATGGAAATATAAACTATAGAATAGATTATTATTTTTTGAATATTTATATAAGCCAATTAGCTGTAGCCAACGTTGATTCAAGTTGAATTACAAATTAGTTTTGATCAAAAGTCACAATTTCTTTAAATCGTCCATAATAAAGCTTTTCAAAGTTAGGCTGTTTAAGTGACTTGTCTTGGGTCATGGGGTCCAATTTCCAAATTGGGTGGGATCCTAACAAGATTTTGGTCGAGCAATTTGTAGGTGGGGCCTATGAAGCTCCACTTCATGCGGTACGTTCTCCTTTGATGAACGGTTATGCTTTGTTGCTTAAATTTTTTTTTTTTTTATGAACAAGAATTTTTATTTTATTCCAATCATCAGGGCAAATTACATAAGGATAACAGGTAGACGAGCAACAAACTGGGCCGCCATCCCTTTCTGAATAGAAAACCCTAATCTACTAAAAACAAAGCCCCGCCCCTGATGGGTCGAAAAGTTGCTATGGACCACACGCTGAACTCTAGACAAGAACCGAACTGCCTCCGGCGCCAAGGAGCCGAACGTGTCAAACGCCAGGGGGACAAAGGCATGCTGATTATCCTCACAAGCTTTCGCGTGCTTTTCCACCTTCTTTGACTCTGCTTTCAGCACCGCTTGCCCCGCCACAAACCCATTTTCCCGGAACCCGGCTAGTGGGGATACACCTGTGAGATCGACACAATCATGTTTCCCGCCCTCCCAACAAAAAACTAGCACGTCAGCTGGGCGTAGGGTGGATCTCCCCTCCGACGGGTCTGTAAGAAAATTAACCGGTGCCTCTTTCTTCGCCGAGATCCCTGCTCGTCTGAGAATATCCATTAACCCGTCTCGCACAAAGTCATGGCGATACTTAAACCCCGGCAACTCTCTACAGTGTAACGCATGCTCCCCGTATTTATCCAGGCATGCTTTACGGCAGACTGGGCAAGTTTCATCATTCGGGAACATGGGGATCATCAAACGGTACTTAAGGATTGACCTGTACTCCACCGCTGACATACGTTGACCCAAACCTTCAATAGGAATAACAGTTAAGAAATCCTGAGCATGAGGCCTCTGTAGGCATTCAATGACGGCTTTCTGGCGGGGTGACAAATGGAAATCTTCTCCCAAACTTTGTGCGATTCGACAACAAAGGGCATTCGCCAAAGTTTTCTGTGGCTTTTTGGGGGCGGTGTCCTTGTTAGAGAAACCGCCGAGATCAAAGTCAGGTAGAGATTCATGCAAGCGTTCCAAGGCGCTGGCATAATCCGGATCAGTGTTAGCAACCCCACTGTTACGTAAGATGTGGTCCTGCAACTCCCAAGATTGAGACCTGGAAGCCACAAAGGCATAGGCAGCCACATCCCGGGCCGAGAGAAGGCCCAACCCACCAAGCCTCATTGGCAAGGTCACGATTCGCCACTGTAGATCACCAAAAAAAGGACCCCCACATACGACAATGTCTTCTATTGCCTCCCGAAGACCTTTATCAAAACATGAAACAACATCATCCACAAAGGGGGGCTGGCAAGTTCGCAAACCAAATAGCAACTTTGCAACCCCCATACAAGATCTAAGCAAGAGGAGTTCGCTTTGAGGATCCCGCAACAAGGGAAGGTGTCCCATAATGTCAACAGCACGCGTTGCCCTCTTAGCCGCTAGACCACTAATAAAACTGGCATCACGGCTGACTGCCCCTCCTAGCAGTTTGACACCTTTCTCCGGCCTCCCAATCTCACTGGGGAAAAGCCCTGGCCGGACCTTCACCCCGTTGCATGTCGGCCAAAATTGTACTTGATTTTGTAGCTCTTGTACATTGTTTTCATCTTTTGGCATCTAGATCCTTGCTAGTACCACATAATACATAGGTTATCTTCTAAAAAAAGAGAGAAAAAATAATCAAAATTCATGTCACATGAAAACAAATAACTGAGCCATTTGATACACAACACTAATTAATAAGTTAGTAAATCTACTTTTTCCTATGTATAAGTATTTTTCTCCGTCAAAATAGACCTAAAGTTATGTGATAAGTCGTTCATCGAATTTTTAGTCACCTATCATCTTCACATGTCTCTTTGTTGTGAGAGTGAACCAATATATATATTCAAGTTCAATTCACTAATCACTTATTTTCTTCATGTTCATTTGACCTTATTGTGACAACTCGAGTTTTCAAGGTCTTTCTCCGACACGTCACTTGTTTGCAATTCTATTTTCATAAGTTTTTGGCGTTATAACATGTGTTTGCTGCATGATTAAGGTTGTGTTATATGTGATTGTTAATATAACTTAGGATTAGTTTATGTCACATGCCCTTGGCCAATTCCATTTCGACGAAACCCCACCCTGACGAAACATTGGAGTTTCGTCGCCAGCTTTAGAATAAAAATACTTCTTCGCCGTGTGGGCTTGTGGCCCAGGTGAGGCCCAAGGTTGAATCAGTTATAGTTACGTTATATCCTCATAGTGTACGCGTATATATGATCACTTGCAAACCCTAGACTCTCACCAAGCAAGTAACGGCAAGTCTCTCCTTCGATCGAGCCCTAGGCATCGTCTGGCACTATTCTAACACACGACATCATCATCTTGAGGTTAGTGGATCCGTCTTGTTTAACTGTCGAGTGACCGTTCTCGATTATGTGTGAACTTGTCATGTAATTGGTTTAGGGTTGAATGATATTAGAGGTAGCAATGAATATTCTGTTAGAACAAAACTGTATAGTTGAACTAAAAGTATGCGTGATGTTAACAAATGACTTAGGGCGGTTCGTGCATAAACTGATGGTGATCAACAAGTACATATTGATTGTTACTGTGATTTGGATGTGACCTGATGAGATCTGGGTTAGTTTGATAGCGAATGTCCATTGGAATTACGAAGTTTTACTTTGAATCGGATTATAGGGTATATGAATGTTATATGATGATTAGGTGTTTAAAATAAGCTGAATGACGATTGGAATGATTGTTGTTGATGAAACTGTTATTGAATAATTAGGGTTGTAGAAAAACCATGAACTGTTAAGCCATGAACTGCTCTGACGAAACATTGGGTATTTCGTCGAACTGGTTTATGACGAAACATAGGGTATTTCGTCGACAGGGTTATGACGAAAGATAGTGTATTTCGTCGAGGGGAATTTCGTCAAGGTGAGGGTTTTTCGTCGGCTTGCCACTGTAATGATCATGATAATGTATGTTAACGTTTGTGCATATTATTTGAGTGTATGATAGTGTTAGTTAAAGATAAGGAGCCTGTTTTGACTCGTGTAACATTCACATGGATATGTTGATTAATATGGGGACTAAATACCTGTTATATGTAATACTGTTTGTGTGAACCATTATGATACACATGTTGATAGATGTCAATGTGCATTAGAAATAACTGTTGCTTGTGATGAGAAACCTGGTTTCATTCATAAGAGTAGTAGACCCAAGTGTTATGTGTTGCTGTGTATACAAACTGGGTATTTGATTCATGTTATATGGTAAACTTGGCAATGAATACAGTCTGTGTGAAATACGTGATTTAATCTATTACGAAACTGATAACATTGTTAACCACGGTAGGGTTGGTTGATTAACTGGAACGGGTAACTTATTAAATACCAAGCAAATCTAAGGTGAGTTCACTGCTCTTTTTCCAATCATGCGTCCCGGGGAGGGACATCTGGTAAACGTTCCGGGAAGGAATGTTGGGTAAATGGGTTTGACTGGAATGTGAAACCTGGGTTGTTGGTTAATACACGTATATCTATCACTCAAGTCCCTCCTACCGATTGTTGCAAGAGAGGCAACGGGGTATTAGTTAATAGCGCAATTTAGGTTTGGCACCCTCACACCGCACCGAGGAGGTCGGGAGTGAACTAATGACCCCCATCTTGACCATTGCTTTGATAGAGGCATTGGGGAACAGGGCAAATAATCTGGAGCCATCGACGGTAAGCGTGTGATTAAAAACATCGAATCTGTGAAACGTTTTAATCTGGTAACTGGTAACTAAACACGTTAACAAACTTTGAACTCACCAGCGTTGTCTGATACATGTTTTTCTGCATGCTTGCAGGCCTTTAGGTACATGTTGCTGGAACTTGCTGTCTGGGATGCTGGAGTGGTCATGGGTCAAGTTACAAGAAATCACAAGAGAAGTTTAATGGCTTTTATACACTTGAGTTACGAAATTGTTAACTATTGTATTATGCTTCCGCTGAATAATAAATAATGTGTTATAACGCTTTATTCTAATAAGTGAAAGTTTAATTGATTTATTGTTATGAGTTCAATGTGATTGGTGGCTAAGATCCTGGTACGTCACACGCCTCACGGGGAATTCCGCATGTGGTATTTTGGGGGTGTGACAGTTTGGTATCAGAGCCACTGGTTATAGTGAACTTGGTTTTAAAACGTTTTTATAAAACCAGACTATAACCGAATAGTTTTGAAAACAAGAATTTGACCATGACACTCAGCTCCAGATAGCAAGGTTACTCTCTCGTTTACTCATTGATCAACATAACTAGTGAACACTTACATATGATATTGCATGTGATTGCCCGTTTAGCACAACAATATAAATTCATGTATTACTTGCATGTGTTAAGTGATTGATAGTGTGGTGTTACCCTAGAGATTCGTGACCCATGTTTTGTGATATTCTTTGTTTGACATCTGAGTTTGAGGAACCATTTGACATGAGTTAGGGGGAACTGAGATGAGCATGCAAATCACAATATTATTGTGGGTGCACACATAATAATAATGTGGGGTGCATGTGAGTCCCAGTGAGGCTTAACAAGTGAAAAAGGGGTTCTGCTCTGTTATTTGATCAATGTGAAACGTAACAAGTCTATAGGAGTCATAGCAGTGATTGTCTCCTACTCGAACGTGACCTTTTCACTCCTTTCAGAATCCTTTCGAATCTCGATGCTATCGCGTATTACCTGAACACCCATCAGAACGCCGAGCGAACTGTGTAGAATGTTAGGTGCTTGTACGAACATCCCTGAGTTGGATGTTGCAACATCAATGATTGGTCTATACCTCTCACACTCCTCTTTGTTTGCTGGAACTCAATGTACTGACGTCTTAGATCCCGAAGTGCGATCACTTCTGCAACACTCTAGCAGCATACCGTGTATTACTCAATCGACATGCAAGATCAAAGGACAAGAAGATGAGCGTAGTACCTTGCCGACCTCAGTATTAGGACGACCCTGATTACCGGCAACGAACACCAGCAAAGTGACTACAATCGAATCTATAACCCTAGTCAGTGACTGAAGGGAGTCAACCTTTACGAACCAATCAGGACATAAGCGATGACAATTGACAATAGAGTGGAATGTGAAACTTCCCGCACAGTGAGTAGTGCCTTAGCACGTACCATGGAATGTGAAAAGATGGACCCTGTCGGTGAAAGATCGTAGAGCTCCGTTTCAAACAACAGCATTAGAGGCAACAGTCATGGCAACATCAAGATACTTGTAATGGTAACCAACAGTATGGAAATGAAGGTGCCTACGACATGGAGTGGCCGTTGTTAAATCAAAACGACAACAACCAAGGGGACGACGGCTGTAATGGGAATCCTCGCAACGAGTACAACAACACGGGAAATGATGCTCATGGAGGGGAATTTAGGATTGGCGTGGGCGACGCCAGGATTATAACAACATGGTGGCCTACACGTTCTTGGTAATGAATCACTTCGTCTCTGTTCTATTTAACCCTGATGTTTCTTGAAACCGAACCTGTTGTGGAATCGGCTGATGACAAGATGAATGGAACCTCATATGTTTGTTGGGATGCAAACTCGACCTTGTGGGACAAGTGTTTGACATCGACCTTCCTACTACTATCCTTGATGGTCTTGATGCAGTAGTTAGTGTGGATTGGTTATCCAGAGATCGCGTAGATATACCCTGTGAGGAGAATATTTTACGTATCCTTCTTCCTGGTGGAGGATCATTGTCTGTTCTAAAGCGTCAGTGTGGTGCAAGGGTTAGCGCCATCCCAGCTATGAAAGCCCAAAAGTGTCTACGGAGGGATTACCCCGCTATGTTAGCAACCGTTTCTGATGGTAAGGCTAAGGAAAAGAGAATCGAGGATCCACCAATTGTTCGTGACTCCTCTCAGTGTGCTATTCGAGGAACCTTCAGGTTTACTTCCACAACTGTTAGTCGGGATCTCAGTTTATCTCATGCCAGAGGCAGCTCTGAATACTTGTACTCTTACCGTGTTGCACCAGGAGGGTTGCAAGAATTGTCTAATCAACTACAGGAACTGTTGGACAAGAGTTTGTCAGACCTAGTTTTCGCTTTGGGGAGCCCAGTTATATTCGTGAGGATAAGCCTTTTCGTATGTGTACTGATTATCGAGAACTTAACAAAGTGATAGTTAAGAACCGCTTGCCTCGACCATGTATTGACAACCTGTCGACCCGTTGTGAGGGACAAGCTTCCATTCGAGGATTGACTAACGAACGAACTATCATCAGATGGAAGTCCAAGGGGAGAATGCTCTTAGAACGGCATATCGAACGCAATGCGGCCATTGCGACTTTGTAAAGCATGATCCTTGAGTAAATCAACACACCAGCAGCTTTATGGGCCACAAGAATCGACCGTGTTTGTTGATGACGTTTTGAATCATTACCAGGAGAAAGTGATAACATGGGCGACATTTGTATCCTATCTTAGAGCTCCTGAGGGAGGAGCCACTCTGTGCGAAGTCTTGTTAAAGGTAACTTCTGGTTTCGAGAGGTACATTTTTGGTCATATAAACAACGAAGTGGGAATACACGTGGATCTCGCTAGGATCCATTTTGTTAGAAACTGATCAAAGATCCCTTCGAGGATACAACAATTTCTTGGTCTCACTAGATACTATTGCAGATTCATCACAGGATTTTCAAAAATTGCGCAGCTTTAACCTCCTTAGCACAGCGGGGAGCTGTGAATTCATGGGAACCAAAGCAGGAAAACGTCTATTCAGCTTTCGAATCCCAACTCTGCAACGCACTGAGCATCGTCTTTACCCGAGGATGCGGGTGATCTAGTGGTATATCATGATGGTTCGAATCAGAGTCCTAGTTACACACTGATGCAACACGAGAGAGTGATGACTTACGTAATGGAGTTACAAAGAGGAACTGCACGACAAACAACCTGCGGTGGAAACCGTGGTCTTTGGATTTAAGTTGGAGGTATCACTTGGATGGTACCGAATGCACTACTTAGACCGATCACAAGGGCCTCCCGTGTACCCTGGTTTCGAAAGAGCTAAACATGTGATGACAGCACCGGATGGAACCCTCGAGCGGTTACGAATATGGAACCTAAACACGTAAGAGCATGCAGCTCACTATCGACTCTAGTCTACCCGATTAGATTCGCCTTGTTCTAACCGAAGCATTAAAGGAAGAGGAATTTCAAGTTGGGTCCATGCAGGGCATGGAAGAACAACTTTTGGCAAGATTGGACGATATTCACTACTTCATGGAACGCATATGTTTTCCCATTACACTGCAACCGTAGGGAACTTGAGTGGAGCAAAGCACACCTGCCTCGATGTTCTAGTCGTCTGGGTCTTGATAGGGGATTCAAGGATTTATAAACCCTGTACTGGCGACCGGGCATAAAGGCCCACGTAGCCGAGTATATGAACGGTGTTTGAATTGTGCGAAGGTCAAGGCGGAATATCAGAAACCTACTGCTTTGTGCCAACAACCAGATACACCCATATGGAAATGAGAACAAGCTGCCATGGATTATGTCACTAGTCTACTTACAGCCCGAAATGGAGACAATATCACCTGGGCTATCCTTGATTGTCTCTCGTAACCAGCACACTTTCTTGCAATCAAGGAAACTAACGAGTCTTCACAGCTTATGAATGTTCCTCTGAGAGAGGCGGTTTTTAGGCACGAGATGCCAACTCCTGTTACCTCTGATGTTGATCCATACTGATCTATTGTTTATCACCATAGGACAGGCGGACAGAATAAGCGAACCATCCTGACACTCGAAGACATGTTGCGAGCACGTGTGTGATTGACTTTAGTAAAATTTGAGGGATATCTACATTTGGTTGGGTGCTACTGCGGCAGATACCATTCTAGTATTCAGACAGCTCTGTTTGGGGCAATGCATGGATGATAATACCAATCTTTTGGTTGGACTAAGGTGGGTGACAACCTAATCACAGATCCAGGACACGTGCTCAAAACTCTTAAAGATTACTTAGATCGGAAATTGTTTGACGGCAACGCGTGACCGTCAGGAAAGCTGATAAGCTTAGGAAACACTGGGAGTTCACTGTAGGCGAACGTGTCATAATCGAAAGTCTCACCCTGGGAGGGTGCGGTACGCTATAGAAAACGTGGCAAGCTTAGCTTATGATGCGTTGGGACATTCGGATTTTTGGAACGAATCGGTGGCATGGCTCACGAACTCGAGTTAACTGACGAATTGGGTAACGATCACGATGTCATCTACGTCTCGAATCAAAAGAAGTGTTTGTACGATGAAACACTTGTGATACCCTTACTAGAATCCAAGATCAACGACAAGTTACAGTTATCGAGGAATCTATCGAAGGCATGGGCTAGGAAGTCAAGGTACGTTATCATAGTCGAAATTCAATCGCGAGAGCTCGTTGGAGCACAAGGCGTGGACCGGAGTTCACGCGGGAATGCAATGATCAGAGAAAGCTTTAGTATCCTCAGTCGTTCAAGCGGTCGTATCAACTTCTGATATCATTGGCGAATTTCGGGACGAAATTCCCTTTCAAGTTGGGATGATGTGGCACCCGAGGAAAATCCACAGTCATCCTGATCTAACACCATACTTTTGGGGTACTTTTTCAAATTTCGGGATGAAATTGCTTTCAAGTTGGGGATGATGTGACAACCCGAGTTTTCAAGGTCTTTCTCCAACACGTCACTTGTTTGCAATTCTATTTTCGTAATTTGTTGGCGTTATAACATGTGTTTGTTGCATGATTAAGGTTGTGTTATATGTGATTGTTAATATAACTTAGGATTAGTTTATGTCACATGCCCTTGGCCAATTCCATTTCGACGAAACCCCACCCCGACGAAACATTGGAGTTTCGTCGCCAGCTTTAGACGAAAAATACTTCTTCGCCGTGTGGGCTTGTGGCCCAGGTGAGGCCCAAGGTTGAATCAGTTATAGTTACGTTATATCCTCATAGTGTACGCGTATATATGATCACTTGCAAACCCTAGACTCTCACCAAGGAAGTAACGGCAAGTCTCTCCTTCGATCGAGCCCTAGGCATCGTCTGGTACTATTCTAACACACGACATCATCATCTTGAGGTTAGTGGATCCGTCTTGTTTAACTATCGAGTGACCGTTCTCGATTATGTGTGAACTTGTCATATAATTGGTTTAGGGTTGAATGATAGTAGAGGTAGCAATGAATATTCTGTTAGAACAAAACTGTATAGTTGAACTAGAAGTATGTGTGATGTTAACAAATGACTTAGGGCTGTTCGTGCATAAACTGATGGTGATCAACAAGTACAGATTGATTGTTACTGTGATTTGGATGTGACCTGATGAGATCTGGGTTAGTTTGATAGCGAATGTCCATTGGAATTACGATGTTTTGTTTTGAATCGGATTGTAGGGTATATGAATGTTATATGATGATTAGGTGTTTAAAATAAACTGAATGATGATTGGAATGATTGTTGTTGATGAAACTGTTATTGAATAATTAGGGTTGTAGAAAAACCATGAACTGTTAAGCCATGAACTGCTCTGACGAAACATTGGGTATTTCGTGGAACTGGTTTATGACGAAACATAGGGTATTTCGTCGACAGGGTTATGACGAAAGATAGTGTATTTCGTCGAGGGGAATTTCGTCAAGGTGAGGGTTTTTCGTCGGCTTGCCACTGTAATGATCATGATAATGTATGTTAACGTTTGTCCATATTATTTGAGCGTATGATAGTGTTAGTTAAAGATACGGAGCCTTTTTTGACTCGTGTAACATTCACATGGATATGTTGATTAATATGGGAACTAAATACCTGTTATATGTAATATTGTTTGTGTGAACCATTATGATACACATGTTGATAGATGTCAATGTGCATTAGAAATAACTGTTGCTTGTGATGAGAAACCTGGTTTCATTCATAAGAGTAGTAGACCCAACTGTTATGTGTTGCTGTGTATACAAACTGGGTATTTGATTCATGTTATATAGTAAACTTGGTAGTGAATACAGTCTGCGTGAAATACGTGATTTAATCTATTACGAAACTGATAACATTGTTAACCACGGTAGGGTTGGTTGATTACCTGGAATGGGTAACTTATTAAATACCGAGCAAATCTAAGGTGAGTTCACTGCTCTTTTTCCAAGCATGCGTCCCGGGGAGGGATATTTGGTAAACGTTCCGGGGAGGAATGTTGGGTAAATGGGTTTGACTGGAATGTTAAACCTGGGTTGTTGGTTAATACACGTATATCTATCACTCAAGTCCCTCCTACCGATTGTTGCCAGAGAGGCAACGGGGTATTAGGTAATAGCGCTATTTAGGTTTGGCACCCTCACACCGCACCGAGGAGGTCGGGAGTGAACTAATGACCCCCATCTTGACCATTGCTTTGATAGAGGCATTGGGGAATAGGGCAAATAAGCTGGATCCATCGGCGGTAAGCGTGTGATTAACAACATTGAATCTGTTAAACGTTTTAATCTGGTAACTAAACACGTTAACAAACTTTGAACTCACCAGCGTTGTCTGATACACGTTTTTCTGCATGCTTGCAGGCCTTTAGGTACATGTTGCTGGAACTTGCTGTCTGGGATGCTGGAGTGGTCATGGGTCAAGTTACAAGGAATCACAAGACAAGTTTAATGGCTTTTATACACTTTAGTTACGAAATTGTTAACTATTGTATTATGCTTCCGCTAATTAATAAATAATGTTTTATAACGCTTTATTCTAATAAATGAAATTTTAATTGATTTATTGTTATGGGTTCAATGTGATTGGTGGCTAAGATCTTGGTACGTCACACGCCTCGCGGGGAATTCCGCTTGTGGTATTTTTGGGGGTGTGACACTTATTGTTAGAAGTAACCAGTTCATGTGGCCTAACGGATCATTTGAGTAACGTTGCCAATATGACACAATTACAAGTTCCTAACATTTACTTGATGGAAGTAATTGTTATAAGTTACAGGGACTTTATGATTTCCCTTTAGATGCCTTTAATAGAGAGAATACCAAGAGTTTATAACCAACCATGATTTATGATCATAATTATATATCATTAGTGATAGTAGTCATGGTTTATAAATAGTTATATAAAGAACTCTTTTAAGAACACCAGAACTACAATTTCTCTAATCATCCCATCAAGACTAAGGCATCATAACGGGAATCATGGCTTCATCATCATCGTCTGCGAAGATAATCATTCCCACAAGTAAGTGCCTATAATTTCATGTTAATAATTATGTAAGGCTTGAATAAACATGATTAGGGTTCTATGATTTTAACCCATGTTTAATGATATAATCAACATGTGGTATCAGAGCGATGTTGATTATATCAATTAAATCCTGAAAATCTATTTGTTTCCTTCATAATCCATCGTTTGCAGAAAGTTTCTTTTCAATAAATATATTATCATATGGAAATATTGATTTTTAAGAAAGAAACCCACAAACTAATTCATTAGTCTATTGAATCATGTGGACTTTTCATATACATTGAAACTTGCACATGACTCACGAAAGTCTTTAAGTTTTCTATTGGATATTTACTCTAAATCTATTAAATAGATATATTTTATTCCATATGAACTTTATGAATAAAAGAGACATGATGTTGTGTATGATGGATAATGGAAATTATGATGATATGTGTTAACGATTTACTTCTGATGCCGACACGTTTATATGTGCCAAATGAAGTGAATCAATTTTTTATTGAGATATTTTATTTTACAATCGATTTAATTTAATTTTTTTTGCATATCGTTTATATGCCAATCGGTTTTCATGAATCTTAATTTGCAAATCACTAAATTAGCAGTGTTTTTTATAAATCTATTGATGATCGATTAAATCAATTTATTCTAAATGTTGGTGACTTATTTCAATCACTCACCAACAAAGCTATTAATGGTGATTTAATTTTGTATAGATGAAAAGTTTTGAAATCGGCTAATTAGTTAATTATTTTGGCAAATTATCTTGTAAATTATGAAATCATTTTGCAAAGATGTCAAAATCAGTTTGCAAGCCTTAGTTATTTATTTACTTATTTTTGCTCTAATATGGGACTAACTTGTGAATGCCCAACTTAAGTATACAAGTTAAATGGCGAACTTCAATGATCGATGATTGAACCAACGGGATATCATTTGATTAAACATTGAAGCTTTAGTTATGCCATCTTATGTAATTATCTGCATTAGCATAATTTACATAAATATTTCATTTCTGGCCCAAAGGTGTTATGTTATATTTATGTGCTTTACCTTATTGTGTATGTATGTTCATCATGATACATGAATTTTGGTCAAAGCCAAAGCGAAGCCAGAGTTCATGTAGAACATTGAGACAGTCTATATTTATGTGTGTTCATAATATGTGAATTTTGGTCAAAGCCAAAGTGAAGCCAGTTCATGTAGAACACTAAAGACTGTCTATTATTTATATCGTTCATAATGTTGAATTTTGGTCAAAGCCAAAGCGAAGCCAAAATTCAGGCAGAACATTAAGTTGGTTTTATTTATTTATGTTCATAATACATGAAATTTGGTCAAAGCCATAGCGAAGCCAAAGTTCATGTAGAACAATAAGTCAGTATATTATGTATGTTCATAATGCATAAATTTTGGTTAAAGCCAAAGCGAAGCCAAATTTATTTAGAACATCAAGACAATCTGTTATTTATGTACGTTCATAATGTCTGAATTTTGGTCAAAGCCAAAGCGAAGTTATAATTCAGGTAGAACCTTAAGTTAGTCTATTATTTTGGTGTTATAATAGACTATGTATTTAATATAATAATTTATGCCTGCCTTACTTGATTACCCCATAATGTGAATTACTCTAAGCTTCCTCTTAAGTTTGTATCCCATCTATTTCATCCACTCTAATTTCAAAACCTAAAATGTTTTGCTTAATAAAGAGTTTCTATAAAATTTGCTCTTATTGGATTGTTGATTATCTCTTAAGATATGACAATCCTACTGCTCTTTTCTGATAAACGTATCACATAAGAAAATTAGAGCATGACTAGTGGGATAAGTCAAACATTATATCTCTTATGTAATCAAGAACTAACTTAATTATTGCTATCATGTGAGCTATTCTAGATTCTAAATTTCCTGAGACTAATTTGTTTTCTTTGGAAGAATCGAAATAACTCCTAAGACGCATGCATTACTCTAGATTCTTACTATAAAGTTAGTGGCATATGTGAATACATCATGATGTACAATACCATGACCTATAATTTAAAGGTTTACACATGGAAATCAGTACACTTTTCCGGTACATTACATTTAACTTTTCCACTAATACCATAAGTTGCCTTAAGAATCAACTATACCACTTAAGAGTACCAAAGGAAAATGAGTGTGTTGATTAGCAGCATATGTATAGGAAAAGGAATGCATGAAACTGGAAAATTAGATGTTGTTCATCTCACCGCCACTAAACCTAAAAGGAGGATACTTTTATGATTCAGAGAAAGTGGACAAGTACTGCTTCTAGCTATAAGTTTCTTCAAAGGAAAGTCTCGCTGCAGATTTATGCCATTAAACCAGGCATGAGCATCGACACTATCCATAATTCAATGGAACAACTGGCTAAGATAAGTACTAAGATATTTATGATATTTAAGTCTGCTAATGATAATATTTCAATCAACACATAACAGGTTGACTCTAGTTCTTTGTGTTTCCTTACTTGAAATCAACAAATACTTAAGATGAGAGTTAGTGACAAAATTTATTGTTAAGACTATAAGAACCATAATAAACTGTTTCATAATTGGGCTTCATGATACCTTATATATTCTGTAGATAATTCAGAATTTAGCATCAATACGAAAGCTACATTATGACAGTTGTGAGGTTTGCATGGTCACGACAAAGTCACTCTTACCTTAAACTCTAATATTATTTGTCATCACAATCTGGATGGAAACCTTATAAGATAGAACTAGATGATACTACTTTTTTTACAACTTTTGTTATCATGAAAATGAAAATTTAACAAAAGAAAAATGAGATCTACAAACTTCATCCATTAAGACCAAATTGCATGCGAAATTTGGACCAGGTTAATGAAGGATGAAATATTATCAAATCTCATTTTTAGTGACTTACGAGCATGTGTTAAAAGCCTTAATATTTAAATGGCTAAGGGAATAAATCAAGTTCCATCAGAAATTATATATCATTGGAACTTATCCCAAAATGGAATATTCAGACATAAATCATTTATCATTTCAAATAATATTTACTTGTGTCTAACATGTCCCTTATGAATAAAGATATTAAAGAAATTAATTCATATATACTATGATTCCTTCTAAATATGTCCCTCAAATATTTTATAACATTTGGACATTAAGGAAATCAAGTCTAACGTAGCTGAAAGGTTCCCACAACATATACATCACAGAAACTTATCTTGTAGCATTCCTAGAGATCTAAAAGGTTAGTGGGAGCATTAAGTGTCTTAATCTTAACTTGCGAGAGTTGCAAGAGGTAGGGGAGTGAAAACTTGTTGTTACCTCAATTTGTACCTCTTGAACAAGACATTGCTCCTTCACAACTTTTATCTTTAAGAATCTACTGCTACTCTAACAAAAGTTTCATTGTTGCTTAAACGTGGGCACACTCAGATTTCTTACCAAAATTATAATCCTCAAACAGAGAAACTACAATGAGTAACATCATTAACTTGTTTCTCTACTAGAATTTATTGGTCTTCTAATGTTGACCATAAGCATGTTAAATTGTTAAAGATTTCTAAGTCAGTGGGAGCAGTAAAAGTCCTTATCAGGACTTGCCAGAAGTGCAAGAGGCGGGGGGAAGAGACGTCTTAAATTTTACTCCGATTATACCTCTTGCACACCATACTGCACAAACTCTTACACACTTAGAATTATGAAAGTGATAGCAACTTAGACAAGAGTTAATCCATAAAACTGAAACTCATAATATAACCCAATAATCAACTACGGAGGTCATCTAGGTTTAACTTTGATGATTATGTATCCTCCCTGACTGAAGTTGAAATGGATATTGGAAAGTTTATTGATCCTACATTTTCTAATTAAGTCATTTGCATCAATCAATTTTCTAAATGGAATAAGAATTGTTATTAGCAAATTTGATTTTAACGTTTGGGATTTGGTTGAATTATCTAAGGATGTTCATCACTGAACAAAACCTGAATGCTAACGTTAAGACGCTAAAAGTATGATTGATTGTTAAAGGTTATGCTCAGAAGAGAATTATTTATCAAAGAATCATCTTACCTTTCTTACAAAATGTTTCTTTGAGGATCATTGTTGTTCTAGTGGCTTATAATCATTTAGAGCTACATTATATGAACATTAAAACAACTTTCCTTAAATAACGACTTACATGTCCATAACACAACCTGAAAGTTCTAAACTGAAGGTCAA
This sequence comes from Helianthus tuberosus, assembly GCA_030545235.1. NCBI lineage: Eukaryota > Viridiplantae > Streptophyta > Magnoliopsida > Asterales > Asteraceae > Helianthus > Helianthus tuberosus. The sequence continues at coordinate 29,511,124 of CM060392.1, forward strand.
GAACACTTACTTTGTAAGTCAATTAATTCCTTGTATGGGTTGAAGCAAACATCAAAATATGATGAAATATTAATGCAATTCTTTTCATCAAGAGTTAAGTGTATTTATGTACCTACCTCAAGATGAGTGGGAGCAAATTAATGTAAATTTGTCCTTATATATGACATTCTTTTGATAAGTATATGTTACACAAGTCAAAGAATTGTTCACACATACCTTGATATAATGAATCTCGGAGATACCACTTACGTGAGAGATACCAAAATATACCGAGATAGACCCAACAGGACATTAGTTTCGTCCCATAAGGTTTACTCTATAGCGGGCCCTTACATGTGTAACAAACAATATTGCTCTCCTTTAGAGGACAAAAATGATAAATGAGATTACTTCCTTATGCTTCATTAATTAGAAGCCTTACGAAGGTTCAAGTCTATACTCGTTTAGATATTGCTCACATTGATGAACATTAGACCACTCTAGATTATTGTGAAGCATCTACAATATCTTTAAGGTGCTGTTTGTTTTTTCAGAGGTAAAACGTCTGCAGTCTGCGGACCACATCTGCAGCTGAAGAGGTGGACCAAACCTCTGCAGTCTGCAAGAAGAAGACTGTTTGTTTTTTAACTTTTGCAAGCTGCTGAAATAAACTGAATTCACTGAGCACTTCGTTATATCTAGTATAGCTTGCCCTCAATTGCTAACAACATCTTTTTAAAAACTAAACTACCACTCAGTTAAATTAAAACATGCCAAATGGTCCTAAATCATTAACAGTTGACCCACATTTCAAGCTAATTCATCTATACCTCTCTAATACCTTTCAAGCTGATGGAGGATGAGGGTGGGGTGGGGCTGCGGCTTTGGTGGACGAGAAGGTGGCGTGGGGGCTGCGCTGGAGGTGGAGGTGGGGGTGCGGCTATGGTGGAGGTCGGCTGGATAGAGGATTAGGGTTGGATGTTTTGAGAAGGAGATATGTTTTGAAGAGGTTTGAAGACTTAAGACAATGTATGTATGAGAAAGAGGTGGGGAAGAGGTTTTTTTAGTGAAAGCTCTTTTAAAAAACAAACAAGTTGCATACCCTTATGTCTGCGCGTGGTCTGCTTGGGGAAGAGAAAAGAGGTCTAGAAGTACTTTTCCTAAAAAACAAACACCACCTAAGAAACGAGAAAGACTATAAGAAGAGGTTGATTATTCTTACCTTGATTTTGTAATATTCAAAAGAAACTAAAAGTCAATTAGGGGTAATCTTTATGTCTGCGGACAAATCTATCTCATGGAGGAGTCATAAGAAACTGTTAACAACAACCTAAATTATAATGACATAATATATTGTTAATTAACAACGCAATTGTCACTAAATGTTGTTGAAAACTTATCAGTGGACTCATAAACTTATTAACTCCATATATATACTATATTGAAGACCTAGTGTGAAAAGTCAGCTACCTTGTTTCCTCAAACAGTAACAGTTCGAGAAGGTGCTGCATTAAACTTCGATACAAAATTATTGTTCACTTATGAACAAGAAGAGGAAACTAAATATTTGTATCGAATACATTTACATTCATGATATGCTTGCGGATCCGATAACTAAGGTCTACACCCAAAGTCTTTTTAAGAGCTCATAATAAAGACGGGTTTTACCAAAGGCCTTATATAATAGCATATCGTACATATGAATGATTAGCTATTATTTTTCCTCGATTATACAATTTGTTTGTCTATAAATACGTATGTGCACCTAATGACGTATAGACAAGAATTATACAAATTAATTTTTAAAGGGCTTATCTCAGTCATTTTGGTCTTAAATTTATGTATGTTTTGATTTGGGGTTGTAATATGATTAATGGGGGTCTTGTGTTCACAATAACTCAATGACTGTATTTTTCTGTTACAACTTCAATTTGAAACATTAATTAATGTTTTAATTTGGCCAAACTTACTTATGCGTATCACAAATGATCACTCGGCCAAGTGGGAGAATGTTAGAAATAACCAGTTCATGTGGCCTAACGGATCATTTGAGTAATGTTGCCAATATGACACAATTAAAAGTTCCTAACATTTACTTGATGGAAGTAATTGTTATAAGTTAAAGGGACTTTACGATTTCGCTTTAGATGCCTTTAATAGAGAGAATACCAAGAGTTTATAACCAACCATGATTTATGATCATAATTATAGATCATTAGTGATAGTAGTCATGGTTTATAAATAGTTATATAAAGAACTCTTTTAAGAACACCAGAACTACACTTTCTCTAATAATCCCATCAAGACTAAGGCATCATAACGGGAATCATGGCTTCATCATCAATGTCTGCGAAGATAATCATTCCCACAAATAAGTGCCTATAATTTCATGTTCATAATTATGTAAGGCTTGAATAAACATGATTAGGGTTCTATAATTTTAACCCATGTTTAATGATATAATCAACACTTATAACTTAGCAATTGATGTTAACAATAAATACAAAATTATTACGAGTTTATTTTATACCAGATCAAAATAGGTTAGTTTATTTATGCAAACACCTAGTAATGTGTTGAGTTTGACTCTTTTCCTACCAACATCACTTTATTTTGAAAAAAAAAAAAACATACAATACAATTAAGCCATAAAGTGATGTCAAACATCTATGTGAATTTTCTTTTTAAGTGAAATAAACTTTTTTTTAATGGTAATTTTCTTTTTAATCTCTTTTTAATTTTCTTTTTGAAAACCTTACCTTTGCTAATGTAGTGCTACCTCATTGGTAAGTGAAATTACTATCATGAGTTATTTTGGTAAAAAGATGTTATGCAATACAATCATAAATAACCATGATACCCACAATATGCAAACCAACAATAATTGTGTAGTTAATATACTAATCTCCGAACGAAACTATTAATTTAGTTGTTTGCGGTAGAGAAACATTCAACAATTATCTTCACAGGATCCAGTATGATCATGATATTGACCAAAATAATAATACTTCATGTGTAAATTTTTTAATTTATCTTAGTTGTGAATTATAAAAGCAATTTTAACAATTAACTAGCGGGAGAGACCCACGCGTCGCAACGGTGGGAGGGTAAAATTTGTAAGGCTCGGTTTTGACGAATTATAGATTAGTATTAACCACACAAAAGAAAATTTCACTTGGAACATTTGCTTAAAATAAGCAAGGCGCAACGTCAAAATCATAATTTTATATAAAAAAGCCATGTTGTAAAGGTTGTAAGAATAGAAAAAGTTAAAGAAAAGTATCCTCTTCGTAGCTTTGAGACTTGTATATTCGTTCGTGCTTCAATCAATACCTTATAATAATAACTCGCTTTTAAATAAAATATACAACAAAACCAAGATAAAAAATTATGATGTTGTGATGGTACTCTCAAAATTTTATTAAAAGATCATGATTTAGAAGTTGTAAGAGAAAAGGAAAATAAAAAGAAAGTACTGTGGGTGTGAGGCTTGTTAACTTCTGGTTAGTGCAGAAATAGAAGTTGAAAAAAATAAAAACAAATGACCAAACAATACGATTTAAGTGCTATGTATAACTAAAGTGCAACTACAATTCAGTAACGAAGAAGTGAGAGTTGTGCTTAAGTGCATTGTACATGGTGCTTCAAGCACTTCCACAATTTATCAGGAGGGGCATATTTGTAACTTAAAATAAGTTACTTGCACAATTGTTTCAAACACTTGTAACATATATGCACTTTCATAGTTCTCTCTCTCTCTCTCTATATATATATATATACACACACATATAGGGTAGGGTTCATGCGAAAATCACCCACTTTTATCGCAAAAATCACAAGAACCAATTTGAACACAACAAAAATAAACCCACCCACCACCAAAAAAACCTAAACATCAACACCACCACAACCCGAAAACCTAACCCCCCCCCCCCCCCCACCCAAAAAAATAAATAAATAAATAAATAAAATAAAATAAAACTATACCCCACCAAAAAGCCTTTTAAAACCTAAACCCACCCCCCATAAAACCTAAAATACCTAACCACCCCACCCGCCAAAAACCTAAAAGAACCAACCCCCCCCCCCCCCCCACTCAAAAAATAAATAAATAAATAAATAAAATAAAAACCTAAACCCCTACCCATCCCACCTAAGCCAAATGCTAAAAAAGTTTTTGTTTTTAACAATTAGATCGCGAGTTTTTAAAAACAAATTAAAAAAATTATAAATTAAACTGTTGCGAATTTAAACTAAAAATAAAAAAATTGTGTGTTTTTTAATCTTTTTTAAGTAATTTTGGTTGAGTTCACATTGGTTCTCGTAGTTCTTGCAATAAAATGTGGTTCCTAACGGATCATTACCTTATATATATATATATAGGGAGAGGATCATGAGAAAACTACATATAAATGAGAAAACTAGAAAACTAACTAAAAAAACCTAAAAAAAAGCCAAAAAACATACCAATTTTTTTTTTTACAATTTTTTATAAAAAAATCGTTAGTTTTTATATATAAAAAAAATTTCAGAAAAGAAATTTTTTTTTTGTTGTACTGCACATGTGCATTATATGTGTATTACACATGTGCACTATATCCGTAATAGTGCACATGTGCAATACAACAAAAAAAAAATTTTGAAATTTTTTTTCCATACATAAAAAGCTGTGATTTTTTTATAAAAATTTAAAAAAGAGTTAACTGCCATTTTCGTCCCTGTGGTTTGGTCACTTTGGCCATTTCAGTCCATTTCTCAAAAATGCGCCATTTTCGTCCCCCACGTTCTGGAAAGGTGCCATTTCAGTCCAAAAATCATAACCCAGTTAAGTCAGTTTGTTAATAAGGACTGATTGTGTAAATTTGTAACATAAGGGACCATTTAAGTAAAATGTATAAATATTTGAAACATGGACTGAAATGGCACCACCGCCACACCAGTTCCCACCACCGCCACCACAGCCACTGCCACCACCACCACCGCCACCACCGCCACCACCGCCACCACAGCCACCACCACCACCGCCACCACCACTACCACTCCGCTGCCACCACAGCCACCACGCCACTGCCACCACCACCACTCCGCTGCCACCACAGCCACCACGCCACCACCCCCACTGCCGCCGCCTGCAACTCACCGGAAAAACGGCACCCCCCACCGTCGCCTTCTCTCTCTCCCGCCTCCTTCTCTCTCTCTCTCTCTCTCTCTCTCTCTCGTCAGACCATCATCTTCTGATGATGATGATGATGAAGATCGCGATGATGATGATGATGAAGGTCGATGATGATCGATGATGATGATAACAGATGATGATCGATGATGATGAATAATGATATGAAGATAATGAGTTGGAGGTTTGGACGTGATGAATGAGGTGAGCAGAAGAAGATGACCGGTGTTACAGGATGAATGGGTGGTTGCCGGAGAAGATGACCGGAGGAGAGTTGCAGTTCATAGAGAGTTCTAGTTCGTAACCAATTAAATCTACAATCTAACTCCAAAATTATAAATGCTAGATAAAAGTTACACAAATTAGCAGCAACGCAAACGAGAAATAATCAAGTATTGTTAAGTAAACCGAATCTAATTGATTACTGAAGATATAAATTAAAACAGAGATTAGAGAGTGTAAGCAAAGTAAGCAGAAACAGAAAGTTTACATAATTCATCCTAACAAATTCTTGACTTTCGCTTAATCTCTTGTTGATTACATGCGTCCAGTGACTCAGTCAAAACAGAACCTAGCTTGTATAGCTGAATCAACTTCTAACTATCGATTACAAATTCGATTAACAAACATCTAAGTTCATATAAAATTCTTGGTCGTGAAAAATCAAATCTACAATCTAACTCCGAAATCAAGAACGCTAGATAAAAGTTACTTACAATTAGCAGCAAAGCAAACAAACAACAATCCAGAACTGTTCACTAAGCCAAACCTAATCGCTTTCTGAAGATACAGATTCAAATAAACACAAACAGGAAGTTTACTCAACCCGTACGTTACCTAGCTTCATTTAACTTGTAACAATCGATTACATATAAAATTCTAGTTCGTAACAATTAGCAACAAGGCAAACGAATACAATCCAGTGATGTTTAGCGAGCGAAATCTAATGGATTACTGAAGATATAGACCGAATCTGAAGATATAGACCGAATCGGAGGAGATCCGTCGGAGTGATTGAAGAAGACGGGCGGTGATGAAGATGAAGATGGTGGCGGTGGTGGTGGCAGTGGCTGTGGTGGCGGTGGTGGCGGTGGTGGCGGTGGTGGTGGTGGTGGCAGCGAAGTGGTGGTGGTGGCAGGGCTAGTGGTGGTGGTGTTCAAATTTACACAATCAGTCCTTTATGTTACAAATTTACACAATCAGTCCTTATTAACAAACTGGTTTAACTGGGTTATGATTTTTGGACTGAAATGGCACCTTTCCAGAACGTGGGGGGCGAAAATGGCGCATTTTTGAGAAATGGACTGAAATGGCCAAAGTGACCAAACCACAGGGACGAAAATGGCAGTTAACTCTTTAAAAAAAAAAAAATTTGGTATGTTTTTTAGGCTTTTTTTGTTAGTTTTTTGGTTTTCTCATTTAAACTAGTTTTCTCATTTAAATATTGCCAGAACCGTGAGAACGAATAAGAAAACAAATCAAAACCAATTTTTTTAATACAAATCTCATTGTAATTAAAATACGACATCAAATAATTCATTATTCTCTCAAAATCACTTTTATTAGAATTTTTACACATGTGTAAATATAACAAATTTACACATGTGTAAATGACAAACTTACACATGTGTAAATTTTCTTTATTTACGAATTTACGTAAATTTAAACGTATAAATGAAATTTATAACATTATTCGAATAATAATGATAAGTGTAAAAAGAAATTTTGAATTTGAATTGTTTTTGACAAAGTTCTCGTGGTTTTTTTGATTCGTTCTCACGATTCTCGCGATATATTGCGTTCTCATTTTAACCCTCCCCTATATATATATATATATAAAGCAAATGTGATGGATAAGATTGTAATTTTACCATACATACAAGTTATCAAGCACCATGTACAAGGATGAGTAAGCCATTTCACAACGATTTCAATAATGTGAACGAACTTGTTGGGACGTAATTACATAACGAATGACATTCATTAGCTTTGGCCGAGCCAACCAGTAATAGGTTATGGTACCATAGGATCTGACAAATCCCGTTATCGGACTGCCACCATGGTTATGTATGGGGGTTATGTGGGTAACGACTGGACTTGATGATTGTTAACTTACCCTTTGGTGGTTTGCTAATACGAGTTGAACGATGGACGAGTTACGAAGGTTTGAATGTATTCACGAGACGACCAAAAGTTAGTTTTCACAATTAAAACGAGAACGATTTGAACGATTTGGAACGATTTAAACAAATGAACGATGGTCTATAACACGAACGAGTTGAACGATTTAAATGATTGGTTTTTGGTATGTGATTAGATAGACGGGTGTAACATGATAAAAGCATGGTAGATACGCCGCTGGTACTTCTTATATATAAGTGCTTTTATCTTATTACATTTCGTGGCGTTATTTAGTTCACTTGGATGAACGATTTCAAACGATACACACAACGATGTTTACTAAACGATATAAGCCATACGAGTTTTATTACGAGAACGATTTACGATTTGGTTCTACTTAAACAAATGTTTTGGGTTAAGATTCATGGCATCGAGGTTTTATAAACTATAACCAATCTGTTTTGAGATGGTTATTCATTTTACAATACAAATGTTTTACAAAACAAGGTTTTCAAATATCAACTTATGTGATTTACGAGTTTTTGTAACAATTATACGAGCCATGAATCTGACACTCTCACAAAACCTATGTGCTCCCCGGCATTTCTTTGCTGACTTTATTTTCACATATGTTTCAGGTGGTGTGTGATGATGTTGATTGCTACTAGGATGCATGCTCACTTAGGATCGGACGAGGCCTTAATGACTTAATAAACGATGATAGACGATGTGGTTGTGTTTTAAACTTTAAGTTCAAGACAATGTAAATGTTTAATAATTCAATAAAACGAAACTTTTGAATCCATGGTTATGAAACAATAATTCTGTCGCTCCACTCCCCGACGTTTTCGCCGCGGTTTGTTGTTTTAACGTGGTCGGGGTGTGACAAATATCCATCGGGAAAATGAGTCATTTCTACAATAATCCTTCATTTTCACTTCTGACGAAGTATCCACTGAGGAAAATGAATTATCCATTCATTTTCGCTTCTGAAGAAATGTCCATCGGGGAAATGAATAATCTATACTACAATCCTTCATTTCCGTTTCTGATAAAAGTATCCATTGAAGAAAATGAATTATCCATTCATTTTCACTTTTGAAGAAATATGCATTTGGAAATGAACAACTTATACATTCTTTCATTTCCACTTCTGACGAAGAATCCATTGAGGAAAATGAACTATCCATTCATTTCCGCTTCTGAAGAATATCCACAGAGGAAATGAAATACAAATCCTTACAAAATCTTTCTGTTTTAATAGCTAGATTCTTAAAGGATACTCACAGAACTATTAATTGATTTGGTTTTTACCATTAATCAATCCCTCATTCCCACTTCCTGCATTAATTAAGGAAGTATCTATTAGGGGATGAGCATCATAAGTATAACAACCTATTCCCACTTCCTGCATTATCTGAGGAAGCATCCACTAGGGAATAATAAAGTTATGCCTTACGTGGAGATCCTTGATAAGGTATTCAATGTAAATAGATAAAACTCTAGATTTCGCGCAAGACATTTGCTTAAACAGACTCCTACGGATAAATTTCGGGACGAAATTTTCTAAAGTAGGGGAGACTGTGACATTTGTGCCTCTACGACCATCATACAAATACAAATCCAATGAAATCTTGTGTTTCATTCCTGGGATTTGTACAATTACATGTGACAATTACACATATCAATTCTTGTTCGATTTCGAACTCTTTATCGCTTTCTAGAAAGTTATACGCAAACTGTTACGCAAATGTAATCAGTTTAACACGAAAAACACTCCGTAATAATGACATAAACTTAACATATCTTAAATAACCTTTACATAACTTAGAAATAAGTTTTGAAGGGTTTGGTATAGCAAAAACAAGTTTATTCGATCACAGGGACTATTTGCGTCAAACTGCAAAAGTCGGCCGATTCGTATAGCAAAGTACACTCTGGAACAAGATCATAAGCTAAACATACCCTAAATACCCTTAACATTGCTTAGAAATAAGTTTTGAGGGGTTCGGTATGCGAAAATACGCTTATTTGGTCACAGGGGCTAAAAGCGTCAAAACTGCGAAAGTTTGCATTTACGCGCATATCTCGCGTTCTGACCATATTCGGACATCCAAAAATTTTTGTAATCACTAGAATATTATATTTTAGTGATGGGAATGCAAAAATACCATTCGTCGCGCAATTTGGATCGTTTTCGCGTCCGTTCGAGTTTCGTCGTAATTAACCGAACAACGCGACCGTACGACCAAACAAACCGACATCTATGATATTTCCAAGCATATTTCAAGTCCCCTATGCTTTAACATCCTTGTAGAGCCTTGAAAATGGGTTAACGAGGGTTAAACGCATCGAAAATACCTTAAAGTATATACAGGGACCAAAACTATAAATTTCTGAAAGTCTGTAGCAAGGGGTCACTTGGACGAATGTTTTTCAAAACGAAGTCACACTACGAGGTTTACTTAAAGATATAAACCATACAATGTTTACTTTCAAAGACGATTTACTACTTGGTTTACAAAGACAAATGTTTTTAGTCAAGATTCATGGCTACAATGGTTTGGGTTTACTTATATCATCTTGTGAAGATGATAAAACATATTGCAATATCAAACACTTTTTGATTTCAAGGTACATACTCGACAACTCCCGTAGTTGGACGAGGTATTGTAATATGGATTCAAGACCATGAATTTGACATACAAAACCTATGTACTCGCCGGCATTTTTATGCTGACTGTTTTCACATATGTTTCAGGTTTTACTATGTGATGATTGTTGATTGCTTGCTACACATAGGATGGACGCGGGCTTTAGTGACTTAAAAACTTGAAAGACAATTGTTGTAATTATTTGGTTTATATCAAAACAATGAGTCAATTAATGAAATAAAACAAAACATCAATTACCATGTGTTGTGAAACAATGATTCTGTTACGACACTCCCTGACGTTTCCGCCGCAGTTTATTGTATTACGCCATCGGGGTGTGACATCGTATGTGTCCTGCCACTCGCCTAACAGGTCGGAAAACATGCCAAAATGGTTTCATGTCAAAACATGTTTTATGTGCCGATAAAAACAGGTTGCGTTGACCCACGAACACTTTCTTGTCCATAAAGTATATACTTTATGGGCCATCAAAGTATGTTTTCAGTTTATTGTAATGCCAAATTAGCCAAAAACTTGTCAAAATATTACTTGAAGTGGCTAAAACATCATGAGAAAATTTTACACCAAAACTGCTTTTTGATAGACTAACACAAGGGTACAATGAAGCCTTATCAATCAATTTTGAGGGAGCCTTTTTATTGCTTGCTGCTTGACTAAGCTTGGCAAAAAGGGTAGGGGTCAAAGAAACTGGTTTTAAAAGTATCAATTATTAGGCCTTCCTTTGTTCGAATTTTGGGTACCATGAAAACAAAATACCGCCCCCCTCTTCAACAAATTATTTTTTCAAATAAAATACGTGAAACCAGTTGCACAACATGTGATAAAAAAACACCCGCGGCAACGCGGGGACATTCCCACTATATGTATATATATATATATATATATATATATATATATAATATCAGGATCCTGTAAAAATGATCTTTTTTATGAGAAGTGTGAGAAGGCATCGAAATTGACATGTAGGCATCATGTTTTAGACTTATGCATGATGTTTTGGTTTGTTTTGACAAGAAAAACATCAAACATAACAATTTAAGACACAATATAATGAATTCTATGCTTAAAACTTAAAACACCATGCCAAGAAGTTAAGCAGTGTATTTTAAGTGTTAAGTATTATGTTTAGTTATATTTTAAATTTTATGCCTACAATTCATTGCATTGTGTCTTAAATTGTTGTGTTTGGTGTTTTTCTTGCTAAAACAACCCAAAACAACATGGCTATGTTCAAAACATGATGCCTACATATCAATTTCTATGCCTTCTCACACTTCTCACGAAGATAGTTCTTTTACTGGAGCCTCACACTATATATATATATGTGTGTGTGTGTGTGTATATATATATAGGATTAGGTTCAAGAGTGAACACTAATGTAGTTTGCAAACTGAGTGAACTAATCCTGACCATACACGTGTGCAGATCAATGGCCAGGATTTGATGTTGAAATACACTAGTGTATTTTACGATATTATGATGAGATCCTGGCCATACACGTGTGTAGATCAATGGCCAGGATTTGTTCACTCAGTTCGCAAATACACTAGTGTTCACTCTAGAACCCCACCCTATATATATATATATATATATATATATATGGTTAGGTTCATTTGTGAACAATCCCCATCATAGTGAACTGTGTGAACCAATTCTAGCCCTTGATTATCAATACACTAGTGTATTTTAGGATTTGATGATGTAAATCAATGGCCAAGATTTGTTCACTCAATTCACAAATACACTAGTGTTCACTCTAGAACCCCACCCTACATACACACACACACACATATATATATATAGTAACATATATATTTCATAATTTTACAATAATTGGTTAAAGTAAATTTATTATAAGTTTTGGCATTTTGGCGTTTTATATAGCAACGTGTTTGGCCAGGATCCGTTGTCACAGTTTTCACACTTTTAGGCGTTTGATGTTTGTAGCATCTTGGCGTTTTATAAGCATTTTACAGAAATAATGTATTTTATCAGTGGAGAATTAGATAACAAACCATTGAAAATGATCCCCCAAAAATAAAAAATAAAAAAATAGAAAATGAAAAAAATTAAAAAACGCTAATCCACTTTCTCATCCAAATCTTCGCTGTCATCAGTCTCTTATTCTTGATGTTTTTGTGCCTTGAACCTTTGAATACCTTAGATAGATGCCGATTTTCCTACATAACGACCGTCTCTAAGCGAAGCTGAATAGTCAGTAAAATATGGCATCCTGGTTTTTGGTGTGATCTGTTGTTGTTTGTTGTTGTAGTGGTTTTGTCGATTTTTGGAGACATAGATCGATGCCCGTATGTGTGGATACTATTTGGCCGTCATCCTCATTATGGTCATGGAGTTCAAAATAGCATTTACACTAGGATCGGTCTCTTCTTCTCATCCAAACCTTCTTCAAGAACAAAGCACACAAAATGACATATCACTGTCATCAGTATCATTTTCTTGAAGATTTATCCATGTCATTCATCAAAATCTTATAAAGTTACCCACCTCACCTAAGAATTCATTCAGTGAAACTTCATGCATAACAATACTAAATACCTTGTTACACCCCGATAAATCAGAGTTGGCGTGACCGGACTGGTATCTTTATTGCACAGCGGAAGCAAGTAATGCTAAGACTTCTGGAAGCGAACGCCCACTAGGGGTGAGCAAAAGGAAAAACCCGACCCTACCCGACCATTACCCGACCTGAGAACCGATCAAACATAAAATACAGAACCAATTCACTACCCTAAATATAGGGTCGGTTCCGGTCCATAGGTCCAAGTCGGGTTTCACCATGAAAAGAACCGAGAACTGACCCGACCTGACCTGATTTTATATGAAAAATTGGAACCAATCTAAATACCTAGGTACTTGGGTTCGGGTCAGGTTGGGTATATTTTCGGTTCGGTTCTTGGTTATTTTCGGTCCGGACCTAAACTTGCTCACCCCTAACACCTACTAAGTACTCGAATCCACATGGTTTTCCTATTCCAATCGTGCCATAATTTTAAAATGCAACCTGAGAAAGAAACATGCGAAAAATCAATGTAAAGTTGAGCTAGTTCATAGTTTGTTGGTAAAAGATTTAAAACAAATCTTTTTGAATAACCGGTTTTAAAATATTGTTAAGAAAACGAAATAAAATTCATTTTCTTTGGCATGTTATATGAAAACTTTGTATTTGTGAATCTTTGTTTGTGTAAAGCGTTATGTTTGTAAAACTTTGTATTTGTAAACTTTTGTGTTTGTAAAATTTGTGTAACCGTCAATGCCCACACCTGACAATGACAACATGCATGCATGATGTCACACCCCCAAAATCCACACACAGAGTATCACCGCTTGGAGGCGTGACTGACCAGGATCCAACCACCAATCATATTGAACAAGCAATTAAGTAATTATAAAAGTTCAACCAATACAATTGGTGTTTAACAAAACATAGTTTAAGTTGCAAAGCGGAAGCATAATGTTCAAAACCAAAACATAAGTTTAAACGTTTCAGAGTTTATCATGGCACATAGCTGTCCATGTCCCACAACGACTCTTCCCCGTGCAAGCTCCAGCTAAGTACCTATTGACCTGCAAAGCATGTAGTAACGAGTCAACAACAAGTTGAGTGAGTTCACTGTTGGGTGTTCGTTTTAAGTTGTTCCAAAAACAGTTTCCTTTAACTGGCATCCTGCCGTGGGGGTTACCCCATAGTTGAAAACGTGATTTGTTTATCCCAATTACTCTGGAAATCTAGCCGTGGGGGCTACCCCATGTTTAGTTATCTGGCTTTTCGGCCGTGGGGGTTACCCCATGTATACTACTAGATTCGTTACCATATCGACCACTGACTTTAGTCATGTTTATGTGCCCTTAGCGTCGGTGTCTATCATCATCGACGTGCCATAGTCCATTAGTTCACGCCCGTCCTCTGCGGCACGGTGTGAGGTCTGTCAAACCTAAATAGCGCTATCTAACTAATGACCCGCTCGCCATTGGCCCGGCGATTAAGTCGATATAAAAAGGAGGGACTTCGTGATAGAGTTTTGGTCTAGTGAAAGTTAACTGTCCATGAGGACGAGGAATTACATTCCTGAACCGGTACTGTCCTACCCAAGAAGGACGAGGAATCCATATTCCTTAACCCATTCCCAACCCCTGGGAATCCCATGCTTTGTAGAAAGTGTGAACTCACCTTAGGTTAGCTCGGCAGATAAACGAAAGGTCAATCGAGATAATTGTGGTCAACCACGTCCTAGTATGGTTACCACACAAGTCAGATTCAAACCAAGTAATGCACGTATATTTTCTACACGTATACTAGCAAGTTGCATACAGGTATTATTCATGGCATACACGTATAAACATGGCGGTTTACAACAGTACATACGAGTTGAACAGTAACATGTATATAAATAAACAAAACCCAAAAGTCCGGCCCAATTACTTGGCTTGTAACAGTATGCAAGTCCAAACAGAAGGTGTGTTTATGTGGTCTCGAGTCGAGACTAAGGATCTCGAGTCGAGACGGCGTGGTCTTGGGTTGAAGTCCTAGAGTTCTCGAGTCGCAACTAATGGGTCTCGGGTCATACATTTGTCACTCGAGACCAGGTGGTCTCGAGTCAGGTCTCGAGTCGCAACAAGACCCACAACCGTGGTCTCGAGTCTTGTTGTTTGGGTGCTGGTGATGTGTGGTCTCGAGTCGAGACTAGAGGTTCTCGACTCGTAACCCGTGTCGCAACCGCGGTCTCGTGTTGTCACATATATGGTCTCGAGTCGAGACCGAGGGTCTCGACTTGCATTCCTGGTAACCGAATCCTTCTAGAACCTGTCCACATTGTACTATCCAATGGAATTTCATGTTCATGATTCTTAGTACTAACCAATACAATTTCACCAACATGTTTTCTTGTCTAATCTTAATACCAAACAGATCAAAACACACAATTCAAATCTTCATATCATATTCATGATGCATTCAAATAGTTCATCATTTTAGGGTCTTTATCATAACAACATGCTTCATCAAGAAAATCTATCCTAGCATGAACTCAAGTTAATAATATCTAGCATATTCAATCATTCAATCATTATAACAGCCGGTTAACAAGCATTCGATTCTTAGAACCTTAATATGAAATCCGATTAACATGAACATCATCTAATACACATATGCAAATCCGATTTCATGAACAATAAACCTCCTCATTCATACCTAAACATAACTAAACCATTCGGATCCAAACCCATATAGAGCCGATTACAATCATTCATGATCAATCACATATTATTTATACCAAGACAACATTACATCATCATATAACATCATCATCCGAAATAAAAACACATAACATGAATCACCAACCTATATCATCACTCATCAACACCTTTATCATGTATGTCGTTTACCAACCAAGCATTGTAACATCTAGAAACAAAACACTAACCGGATGGTGTTCGGGTTTGAAGAATCAACGAACCAAATGCCGAGTGATGATCCCGAGCTTGATCCGATGGTCTTGGTGCTACCGGTTGAATCCGAGAGAGATAAGAGGAGGTTTGTGGTGGTGTTCTAGAGTTTTAGAGAGATAGAGAGAGAGAGAGTGTGTGTAGGAGAGTGTGGGAGTGAAATGTGGATGATGGCATGGTTTCCGTATCAAATGGTGCACCCTATGGGCTTTCGGGTGGGCTAAAGGAGGTGCGGCCCAGCTGTTCACTCGAGACCAAGTGGTCTCGAGTCGGGTCCTTGTGTCTCGGGTCACATAAATACACGCATACATATAAGCACAACACATATTCACATAAAATTCACTTATATCGTTGATTAAACCAACGTGTCAACTAGTTACATAACGTTCAAGCATGATCTATCGAGATACACTGAAGGGTTCTAAATTACGAGTTGTCACATTATCCCCAAGTTGAAAGAAATTTCGTCCCGAAATTTGGTAAGTACTCACTGAGGAAGCTAGTTAAGTCATATGGTTTTCCTGGGGTGTCACATCCTCCCCCCGTTGATCTGACTGTTTGCGAATAGTTGGGGATACTTTTGTTTCATCTGATCTTCGCGTTCCCAGGTGAACTCTGGGCCGCGACGTGAGTTCCAACGAACTCGAACGAGAGGTATTCTAGTGCTTTTGAGGACCTTAACATCCCGGTCCATGATTTCAACTGGTTCCTCGACGAATCGTAACTGCTCGTCGATGGTGAGCTCCTTCAAAGGAACTATGAGGGTCTCATCTGACAGACACTTCTTCATATTCGACACGTGGAAAACGTTGTGAACTGCACTGAGTTCTGCTGGTAAGTTCAGTTTGTAGGCCACCTTGCCTATTTTTTCGATGATCTCAAAAGGTCCGACGTATCGTGGGTTAAGTTTACCTCGTTTGCCAAAACGAACCACACCCTTCCAGGGTGAAACTTTGAGTAGTACACGCTCCCCAACCTGGAGCTCAAGTGGTTTCCTGTCCTTATCGGCGTAGCTTTTCTGACGGTCACGAGCTGCCGCCATGCGTTGTCTTATTTGAGCAATTCGTTCAGTTGTGTCTACCACAAGTTCTGGACTAGTGATCTGACTATCCCCCACCTCTGC
This sequence comes from Helianthus tuberosus, assembly GCA_030545235.1. Classification (NCBI taxonomy): domain Eukaryota; kingdom Viridiplantae; phylum Streptophyta; class Magnoliopsida; order Asterales; family Asteraceae; genus Helianthus; species Helianthus tuberosus. The sequence continues at coordinate 29,527,661 of CM060392.1, forward strand.
CCAGCAAAGAGGTGACCGGCATTTACGCCTGTACAATGCCTCAAACGGTGCAGCTTTAATGCTGGTGTGGTAGCTGTTATTGTACGAAAATTCCACGAGTGGCAGATGCTTTTCCCAGCCGTTGCCAAAGTCAATTACACATGCCCTAAGCATATCTTCGAGGGTCTGGATGGTGCGTTCCGACTGCCCATCCGTTTGTGGGTGATAAGCTGTGCTCATATCCAAACGTAAGCCAAAGGACTTGTGCATTGCTTGCCACAGTTCTGAAGTAAAACGTGCATCACGATCCGAGATAATAGAGGTGGGCACCCCGTGCCTCGAGACAACTTCCTTAAGATATACGTCTGCTAAAGTGGAGAACTTATCCGTTTCCTTGATAGCCAAGAAGTGTGCAGACTTGGTGAGTCGATCCACGATCACCCAAATTGTATCGTTACCACGTTGAGATCTGGGTAGGCCAGTAACAAAATCCATGGAAATTTGCTCCCATTTCCATTGTGGTATCTCAGGTTGTTGGAGTAGGACTGGAGGTTTCTGGTATTCGACTTTGACTCTCGCACAAGTCAAACACTTGTTGACGTAAGTTGCTATGTGGGCCTTCATGTTAGGCCACCAATATGTGGTTTTGATATCGTGGTACATCTTATCTGAACCAGGATGTACCGAGTAGCGAGACTTGTGTGCTTCATCCATCACAAGCTCTCGTAAGTTGCCATAGAGTGGGACCCAAATGCATCCTGTTACGTAGTATGCACCGTCTTCCTTTTGTTCTAAACGTTGCCTTGAGCCGCGTAGGGCTTCAGCCCTGACGTTTTCTGGTTTCAATGCTTCTACCTGAGCATCTTGTATCTGGGAAGGAAGACTAGACTGTATAGTGAGTTGTAAAGCTCGTACGCGCTTAAGCGTAGTGTCCTTTCGACTGAGGGCATCAGCCACAACATTGGCTTTGGCAAGATGGTACTTGATTGAGCATTCATAGTCATTCAGTAGCTTGACCCATCGTTGTTGTCGCATATTCAGTTCCTTCTGTTTGAAGATGTGCTCGAGACTCCTGTGATCAGTGTAAATGGCGCACTTGGTACCGTACAGGTAATGCCTCCATATCTTAAGTGCAAAAACAATAGCTCCCAGCTCTAAATCGTGCGTGGTGTAGTTCCTTTCATGAACTTTAAGTTGGCGTGAGGCATACGCAATAACTTTATCTCGTTGCATCAATACACAACCAAGACCCTGAATTGATGCGTCGCAGTAAACCACAAAATCGTCTGTGCCCTCTGGCAATGAAAGGATAGGTGCACTGCAAAGTCTATCCTTTAAATGCTGAAATGCTAATTCCTGTGCATTTCCCCATCGGTAAACAACGCCTTTCTGCATTCGTGAGGTGAGAGGCTGTGCAATCTTGGAAAAATCCCTAATGAACCTTCTGTAGCAACCTGCCAAGCCCAAGAATTGGCGAATTTCCGTTGGTGTACGAGGTGCAGGCCAGTTCTTAATCGAGTCCACCTTGGATGGATCAAAGTGAATCCCATCCTTGTTTACCACATGGCCTAGGAAATGGACTTCACGAAGCCAGAAGTCGCATTTCGAGAACTTTGCGTAAAGCTGTTCTGTTTGAAGGAGTTCCAAAATAAGTCGTAGATGCTGCTCGTGCTCCTCCTGACTCTTCGAATAGATCAGGATGTCGTCGATGAAGACTATAACGAACTTGTCCAGGTAAGGCTTGCACACTCGATTCATCAAGTCCATGAAAATTGCAGGTGCGTTTGTCAGCCCAAAAGGCATGACCAAAAACTCATAGTGTCCATAACGAGTTCTAAAAGCTATTTTGGAGAAGTCCTCTTCTCGGACTCTCAGCTGGTGATATCCCGATCTCAAATCAATCTTTGAATAGTAGCTCGACCCTTGCAGCTGGTCGAACAAGTCGTCAATACGTGGTAGAGGATAACGATTCTTCACCGTCACCTTGTTTAGTTCACGGTAGTCGATGCACATTCTGAAGGTACCGTCCTTCTTCTTCACGAATAGTACGGGAGCTCCCCAAGGCGATGAGCTAGGACGAATAAAACCCTTATCCAAGAGTTCTTGTAGTTGCGTAGAGAGTTCTTCCAACTCTGATGGAGCTAAACGATAAGGTGCGCGAGCTATAGGCGCAGCTCCAGGAGCTAGTTCAATCTGAAACTCGACTTGGCGATGAGGCGGAAGACCAGGTAGTTCCTCAGGAAATACCTCAGGATAGTCGCGCACAATCGGAAAATCTTCTATCTTCTTCTCTTTCTTCGAGGTGTCCGTAACGAGAGCCAAAATAGCAGTGTGGCCCTTACGTAAACACTTCTGGGCCTTGAGGAAGGAGATGATGCTCACAACAACACCACTCTTGTCGCCACGAATCATGAGGGGTTCATCATCTGGGCGAGGAATGCGGACAATCTTTTCGTTGCAAAGAATCTCTGCTTGGTGTTGGGATAACCAGTCCATCCCGATGACAACGTCGAAACTACCCAGAGTGATAGGAAGGAGGTCGATGGAGAAGGTGTGCCCAGCAAGAACAAGATTACAACCCTTAACTACGTGTGTGGCCTCTAAACTCTTACCATTAGCTAGCTCTACAGTGTGCTTGGTGTTCAAAAGTGTTGGGGTACGCTTAAGCATTTGACTAACTTTTAAGGACACGTAGCTAGTATCGGCACCCGAATCAAATAAAATCGTAACATAAAAGTCGTCGAGAAGGAACTTACCCGTCACCACATTGGGTTGTTTCTTCCTTCTCCTTGCCCATTCAGGAACTCACGCTTACCAGCCTTGTGGTTATCATTATGGTCTCCATTATTGTTCCCGTTGCCCTGGTTGCTATTGTTGTCACGCTTTTGCCTCATCTGCGGACAGTTCCTCTTGAGATGTTCTTCTGCCCCACAACGAAAACACCCGTTTTTGCTTCCCTGCTGCTGCTGACGATTCTGATTTGCAGGCCGTGAGCTCCTGCAATCCCTGGCTTCAGGTCCCATCTTGAGACACCTCTGACAACGTCCCTTGTTGCACTGACCACTGTGGTGCCTGTTGCACTTGCTGCACTTTGGGTGGTTTCCTCGATATCCACCCTGTCCTTGACTACCAGAAGATTGCTGACCAGGACTCTGGTAGTCATCAATCTTTCGATGCTGCGCCTAGTGCTGAACTGCAGTCGAACCCTTACTGGAGGCCCCATCCCATTTTCATTTGTTGTCGCTGGGAGTACCAGAAGTAGTAGCACTAATACGCTTTGGTAACCTGTTCTGCTCCACCGCCCGATCAGTGAGATGATGAGCCAATTGAACAACTTGCTGGATGGTGGCGAGGTTAGCTGAAGTCACGTGACTTTGAATCTCTGGCACTAAGCCCTTGAGGTACAGTTCGGTACGTTTGATGGGAGGATCCACCATAGTAGGGCACAAAATAGCCAGCTCATTAGATCGCTTCGTATACGCCTCTATCTCCGACCCCGTCATCTTCAGGTTAAAGAACTCCACTTCCAGCTTGTGGAAGTCATCACAGTTACAGTGTTCTCGCTTGATCAGTTCCTTGAAGTCGTTCCATGGGGTGGCATTGGCAGCTGCCAGCCCTAACATTTGAACTTGCGCGTTCCACCAAGTCAACGCAACGCCTTCGAGAGTACCAGTGGCATACTTCACCCTACGAGCCTCAGGGCATTCACACCTTTCGAAGACTGACTCGAGCTTCTTGAACCAGTGGAGGAGGCCTACAACTCCTTCAGTGCCGTTGAAAGTAGTAGGTCAGCAATCCATAAAGGTTTTGAAAGTGCACACAGGAGGTTGTGCAGGTTGACCTCCTGCCTGAGCAGTTGCAAGTGCCGCAGCAACTTGTTCGTTAATCAGAGCCGTCAACTGGGCTTGTGTCATGTTAACGCGTCTAGACATGATCTTCATATCGAGGGAAACATGAGTGAGAGGGGTTCGCGTAAATGTGATGACAGAAGGGAGTAAGCACACATGTGTTTTCAACTATAGTTGCTACGTTTATCTAAGCATACCATAAACAAAGTTCTATGCAATCTAGCAAGTAGGCAATATAAACATAATTCATACCACCTAAAATGTTGAGTCTTGTACGTGGAGCGAAGCGTCGTTGTGGATCGTCGAGCACTGTTCAGGTTATAGTCTGGTTTTAACGAAAACATTTTCCCTTATTAAAACCAAGTTCACTATAACCAATGGCTCTGATACCAATCTATCACACCCTCGAAATCCACATGCGGAGTATCACCGCTTGGAGGCGTGACTGACCAGGATCCAGCCACCAATCATATTGAACAAGCAATTAAGTAATTATAAAAGTTCAACCAATACAATTGGTGTTTAACAAAACATAGTTTAAGTTGCAAAGCGGAAGCATAATGTTCAAAACCAAAACATAAGTTTAAACGTTTCAGAGTTTATCATGGCACATAGCTGTCCATGTCCCACAACGACTCTTCCCCGTGCAAGCTCCAGCTAAGTACCTATTGACCTGCAAAGCATGTAGTAACGAGTCAACAACAAGTTGAGTGAGTTCACTGTTGGGTGTTCGTTTTAAGTTGTTCCAAAAACAGTTTCCTTTAACTGGCATCCTGCCGTGGGGGTTACCCCATAGTTGAAAACGTGATTTGTTTATCCCAATTACTCTGGCAATCCAGCCGTGGGGGATACCCCATGTTTAGTTATCTGGCTTTTCGGCCGTGGGGGTTACCCCATGTATACTACTAGACTCGTTACCATATCGACCACTGACTTTAGTCATGTTTATGTGCCCTTAGCGTCGGTGTCTATCATCACCGACGTGCCATAGTCTATTAGTTCACGCCCGTCCTCTGCGGCATGGTGTGAGGTCTGTCAAACCTAAATAGCGCTATCTAACTAATGACCCGCTCGCCATTGGCCCGGCGATTAAGTCGATATAAAAAGGAGGGACTTCGTGATAGAGTTTTGGTCTAGTGAAAGTTAACTATCCATGAGGACGAGGAATTACATTCCTGAACCGGTACTGTCCTACCCAAGAAGGACGAGGAATCCATATTCCTTAACCCATTCCCAACCCCTGGGAATCCCATGCTTTGTAGAAAGTGTGAACTCACCTTAGGTTAGCTCGGCAGATAAACGAAAGGTCAACCGAGATAATTGTGGTCAACCACGTCCTAGTATGGTTACCACACAAGTCAGATTCAAACCAAGTAATGCACGTATATTTTCTACACGTATACTAGCAAGTTGCATACAGGTATTATTCATGGCATACACGTATAAACATGGCGGTTTACAACAGTACATACGAGTTAAACAGTAACATGTATATAAATAAACAAAACCCAAAAGTCCGGCCCAATTACTTGGCTTGTAACAGTATGCAAGTCCAAACAGAAGGTGTGTTTATGTGGTCTCGAGTCGAGACTAAGGATCTCGAGTCGAGACGGCGTGGTCTTGGGTTAAAGTCCTAGAGTTCTCGAGTCGCAACTAATGGGTCTCGGGTCATACATTTGTCACTCGAGACCAGGTGGTCTCGAGTCAGGTCTCGAGTCGCAACAAGACCCACAACCGTGGTCTCGAGTCTTGTTGTTTGGGTGCTGGTGATGTGTGGTCTCGAGTCGAGACTAGAGGTTCTCGACTCGTAACCCGTGTCGCAACCGCGGTCTCGTGTTGTCACATATATGGTCTCGAGTCGAGACCGAGGGTCTTGACTTGCATTCCTGGTAACCGAATCCTTCTAGAACCTGTCCACATTGTACTATCCAATGGAATTTCATGTTCATGATTCTTAGTACTAACCAATACAATTTCACCAACATGTTTTCTTGTCTAATCTTAATACCAAACAGATCAAAACACACAATTCAAATCTTCATATCATATTCATGATGCATTCAAATAGTTCATCATTTTAGGGTCTTTATCATAACAACATGCTTCATCAAGAAAATCTATCCTAGCATGAACTCAAGTTAATAATATCTAGCATATTCAATCATTCAATCATTATAACAGCCGGTTAACAAGCATTCGATTCTTAGAACCTTAATATGAAATCCGATTAACATGAACATCATCTAATACACATATGCAAATCCGATTTCATGAACAATAAACCTCCTCATTCATACCTAAACATAACTAAACCATTCGGATCCAAACCCATATAGAGCCGATTACAATCATTCATGATCAATCACATATTATTTATACCAAGACAACATTACATCATCATATAACATCATCATCCGAAATAAAAACACATAACATGAATCACCAACCTATATCATCACTCATCAACACCTTTATCATGTATGTCGTTTACCAACCAAGCATTGTAACATCTAGAAACAAAACACTAACCGGATGGTGTTCGGGTTTGAAGAATCAACGAACCAAATGCCGAGTGATGATCCCGAGCTTGATCCGATGGTCTTGGTGCTACCGGTTGAATCCGAGAGAGATAAGAGGAGGTTTGTGGTGGTGTTCTAGAGTTTTAGAGAGATAGAGAGAGAGAGAGTGTGTGTAGGAGAGTGTGGGAGTGAAATGTGGATGATGGCATGGTTTCCGTATCAAATGGTGCACCCTATGGGCTTTCGGGTGGGCTAAAGGAGGTGCGGCCCAGCTGTTCACTCGAGACCAAGTGGTCTCGAGTCGGGTCCTTGTGTCTCGGGTCACATAAATACACGCATACATATAAGCACAACACATATTCACATAAAATTCACTTATATCGTTGATTAAACCAACGTGTCAACTAGTTACATAACGTTCAAGCATGATCTATCGAGATACACTGAAGGGTTCTAAATTACGAGTTGTCACATTATCCCCAAGTTGAAAGAAATTTCGTCCCGAAATTTGGTAAGTACTCACTGAGGAAGCTAGTTAAGTCATATGGTTTTCCTGGGGTGTCACATCCTCCCCCCGTTGATCTGACTGTTTGCGAATAGTTGGGGATACTTTTGTTTCATCTGATCTTCGCGTTCCCAGGTGAACTCTGGGCCGCGACGTGAGTTCCAACGAACTCGAACGAGAGGTATTCTAGTGCTTTTGAGGACCTTAACATCCCGGTCCATGATTTCAACTGGTTCCTCGACGAATCGTAACTGCTCGTCGATGGTGAGCTCCTTCAAAGGAACTATGAGGGTCTCATCTGACAGACACTTCTTCATATTCGACACGTGGAAAACGTTGTGAACTGCACTGAGTTCTGCTGGTAAGTTCAGTTTGTAGGCCACCTTGCCTATTTTTTCGATGATCTCAAAAGGTCCGACGTATCGTGGGTTAAGTTTACCTCGTTTGCCAAAACGAACCACACCTTTCCAGGGTGAAACTTTGAGTAGTACACGCTCCCCAACCTGGAGCTCAAGTGGTTTCCTGTCCTTATCGGCGTAGCTTTTCTGACGGTCACGAGCTGCCGCCATGCGTTGTCTTATTTGAGCAATTCGTTCAGTTGTGTCTACCACAAGTTCTGGACTAGTGATCTGACTATCCCCCACCTCTGCCCAGCAAAGAGGTGACCGGCATTTACGCCTGTACAATGCCTCAAACGGTGCAGCTTTAATGCTGGTGTGGTAGCTGTTATTGTACGAAAATTCCACGAGTGGCAGATGCTTTTCCCAGCCGTTGCCAAAGTCAATTACACATGCCCTAAGCATGTCTTCGAGGGTCTGGATGGTGCGTTCCGACTGCCCATCCGTTTGTGGGTGATAAGCTGTGCTCATATCCAAACGTAAGCCAAAGGACTTGTGCATTGCTTGCCACAGTTCTGAAGTAAAACGTGCATCACGATCCGAGATAATAGAGGTGGGCACCCCGTGCCTCGAGACAACTTCCTTAAGATATACGTCTGCTAAAGTGGAGAACTTATCCGTTTCCTTGATAGCCAAGAAGTGTGCAGACTTGGTGAGTCGATCCACGATCACCCAAATTGTATCGTTACCACGTTGAGATCTGGGTAGGCCAGTAATAAAATCCATGGAAATTTGCTCCCATTTCCATTGTGGTATCTCAGGTTGTTGGAGTAGGACTGGAGGTTTCTGGTATTCGACTTTGACTCTCGCACAAGTCAAACACTTGTTGACGTAAGTTGCTATGTGGGCCTTCATGTTAGGCCACCAATATGTGGTTTTGATATCGTGGTACATCTTATCTGAACCAGGATGTACCGAGTAGCGAGACTTGTGTGCTTCATCCATCACAAGCTCTCGTAAGTTGCCATAGAGTGGGACCCAAATGCATCCTGTTACGTAGTATGCACCGTCTTCCTTTTGTTCTAAACGTTGCCTTGAGCCGCGTAGGGCTTCAGCCCTGACGTTTTCTGGTTTCAATGCTTCTACCTGAGCATCTTGTATCTGGGAAGGAAGACTAGACTGTATAGTGAGTTGTAAAGCTCGTACGCGCTTAAGCGTAGTGTCCTTTCGACTGAGGGCATCAGCCACAACATTGGCTTTGGCAAGATGGTACTTGATTGAGCATTCATAGTCATTCAGTAGCTTGACCCATCGTTGTTGTCGCATATTCAGTTCCTTCTGTTTGAAGATGTGCTCGAGACTCCTGTGATCAGTGTAAATGACGCACTTGGTACCGTACAGGTAATGCCTCCATATCTTAAGTGCAAAAACAATAGCTCCCAGCTCTAAATCGTGCGTGGTGTAGTTCCTTTCATGAACTTTAAGTTGGCGTGAGGCATACGCAATAACTTTATCTCGTTGCATCAATACACAACCAAGACCCTGAATTGATGCGTCGCAGTAAACCACAAAATCGTCTGTGCCCTCTGGCAATGAAAGGATAGGTGCACTGCAAAGTCTATCCTTTAAATGCTGAAATGCTAATTCCTGTGCATTTCCCCATCGGTAAACAACGCCTTTCTGCGTTTGTGAGGTGAGAGGCTGTGCAATCTTGGAAAAATCCCTAATGAACCTTCTGTAGCAACCTGCCAAGCCCAAGAATTGGCGAATTTCCGTTGGTGTACGAGGTGCAGGCCAGTTCTTAATCGAGTCCACCTTGGATGGATCAAAGTGAATCCCATCCTTGTTTACCACATGGCCTAGGAAATGGACTTCACGAAGCCAGAAGTCGCATTTCGAGAACTTTGCGTAAAGCTGTTCTGTTTGAAGGAGTTCCAAAATAAGTCGTAGATGCTGCTCGTGCTCCTCCTGACTCTTCGAATAGATCAGGATGTCGTCGATGAAGACTATAACGAACTTGTCCAAGTAAGGCTTGCACACTCGATTCATCAAGTCCATGAAAATTGCAGGTGCGTTTGTCAGCCCAAAAGGCATGACCAAAAACTCATAGTGTCCATAACGAGTTCTAAAAGCTATTTTGGAGACGTCCTCTTCTCGGACTCTCAGCTGGTGATATCCCGATCTCAAATCAATCTTTGAATAGTAGCTCGACCCTTGCAGCTGGTCGAACAAGTCGTCAATACGTGGTAGAGGATAACGATTCTTCACCGTCACCTTGTTTAGTTCACGGTAGTCGATGCACATTCTGAAGGTACCGTCCTTCTTCTTCACGAATAGTACGGGAGCTCCCCAAGGCGATGAGCTAGGACGAATAAAACCCTTATCCAAGAGTTCTTGTAGTTGCGTAGAGAGTTCTTCCAACTCTGATGGAGCTAAACGATAAGGTGCGCGAGCTATAGGCGCAGCTCCAGGAGCTAGTTCAATCTGAAACTCGACTTGGCGATGAGGCGGAAGACCAGGTAGTTCCTCAGGAAATACCTCAGGATAGTCGCGCACAATCGGAAAATCTTCTATCTTCTTCTCTTTCTTCGAGGTGTCCGTAACGAGAGCCAAAATAGCAGTGTGGCCCTTACGTAAACACTTCTGGGCCTTGAGGAAGGAGATGATGCTCATAACAACACCACTCTTGTCGCCACGAATCATGAGGGGTTCATCATCTGGGCGAGGAATGCGGACAATCTTTTCGTTGCAAAGAATCTCTGCTTGGTGTTGGGATAACCAGTCCATCCCGATGACAACGTCGAAACTACCCAGAGTGATAGGAAGGAGGTCGATGGAGAAGGTGTGCCCAGCAAGAACAAGATTACAACCCTTAACTACGTGTGTGGCCTCTAAACTCTTACCATTAGCTAGCTCTACAGTGTGCTTGGTGTTCAAAAGTGTTGGGGTACGCTTAAGCAGTTGACTAACTTTTAAGGACACGTAGCTAGTATCGGCACCCGAATCAAATAAAATCGTAACATAAAAGTCGTCGAGAAGGAACTTACCCGTCACCACATTGGGTTGTTTCTTCCTTCTCCTTGCCCATTCAGGAACTCACGCTTACCAGCCTTGTGGTTATCATTATGGTCTCCATTATTGTTCCCGTTGCCCTGGTTGCTATTGTTGTCACGCTTTTGCCTCATCTGCGGACAGTTCCTCTTGAGATGTTCTTCTGCCCCACAACGAAAACACCCGTTTTTGCTTCCCTGCTGCTGCTGACGATTCTGATTTGCAGGCCGTGAGCTCCTGCAATCCCTGGCTTCAGGTCCCATCTTGAGACACCTCTGACAACGTCCCTTGTTGCACTGACCACTGTGGTGCCTGTTGCACTTGCTGCACTTTGGGTGGTTTCCTCGATATCCACCCTGTCCTTGACTACCAGAAGATTGCTGACCAGGACTCTGGTAGTCATCAATCTTTCGATGCTGCGCCTAGTGCTGAACTGCAGTCGAACCCTTACTGGAGGCCCCATCCCATTTTCATTTGTTGTCGCTGGGAGTACCAGAAGTAGTAGCACTAATACGCTTTGGTAACCTGTTCTGCTCCACCGCCCGATCAGTGAGATGATGAGCCAATTGAACAACTTGCTGGATGGTGGCGAGGTTAGCTGAAGTCACGTGACTTTGAATCTCTGGCACTAAGCCCTTGAGGTACAGTTCGGTACGTTTGATGGGAGGATCCACCATAGTAGGGCACAAAATAGCCAGCTCATTAGATCGCTTCGTATACGCCTCTATCTCCGACCCCGTCATCTTCAGGTTAAAGAACTCCACTTCCAGCTTGTGGAAGTCATCACGGTTACAGTGTTCTCGCTTGATCAGTTCCTTGAAGTCGTTCCATGGGGTGGCATTGGCAGCTGCCAGCCCTAACATTTGAACTTGCGCGTTCCACCAAGTCAACGCAACGCCTTCGAGAGTACCAGTGGCATACTTCACCCTACGAGCCTCAGGGCATTCACACCTTTCGAAGACTGACTCGAGCTTCTCGAACCAGTGGAGGAGGCCTACAACTCCTTCAGTGCCGTTGAAAGTAGTAGGTCAGCAATCCATAAAGGTTTTGAAAGTGCACACAGGAGGTTGTGCAGGTTGACCTCCTGCCTGAGCAGTTGCAAGTGCCGCAGCAACTTGTTCGTTAATCAGAGCCGTCAACTGGGCTTGTGTCATGTTAACGCGTCTAGACATGATCTTCATATCGAGGGAAACATGAGTGAGAGGGGTTCGCGTAAATGTGATGACAGAAGGGAGTAAGCACACATGTGTTTTCAACTATAGTTGCTACGTTTATCTAAGCATACCATAAACAAAGTTCTATGCAATCTAGCAAGTAGGCAATATAAACATAATTCATACCACCTAAAATGTTGAGTCTTGTACGTGGAGCGAAGCGTCGTTGTGGATCGTCGAGCACTGTTCAGGTTATAGTCTGGTTTTAACGAAAACGTTTTCCCTTATTAAAACCAAGTTCACTATAACCAATGGCTCTGATACCAATCTATCACACCCTCGAAATCCACACGCGGAGTATCACCGCTTGGAGGCGTGACTGACCAGGATCCAGCCACCAATCATATTGAACAAGCAATTAAGTAATTATAAAAGTTCAACCAATACAATTGGTGTTTAACAAAACATAGTTTAAGTTGCAAAGCGGAAGCATAATGTTCAAAACCAAAACATAAGTTTAAACGTTTCAGAGTTTATCATGGCACATAGCTGTCCATGTCCCACAACGACTCTTCCCCGTGCAAGCTCCAGCTAAGTACCTATTGACCTGCAAAGCATGTAGTAACGAGTCAACAACAAGTTGAGTGAGTTCACTGTTGGGTGTTCGTTTTAAGTTGTTCCAAAAACAGTTTCCTTTAACTGGCATCCTGCCGTGGGGGTTACCCCATAGTTGAAAACGTGATTTGTTTATCCCAATTACTCTGGCAATCCAGCCGTGGGGGATACCCCATGTTTAGTTATCTGGCTTTTCGGCCGTGGGGGTTACCCCATGTATACTACTAGACTCGTTACCATATCGACCACTGACTTTAGTCATGTTTATGTGCCCTTAGCGTCGGTGTCTATCATCACCGACGTGCCATAGTCTATTAGTTCACGCCCGTCCTCTGCGGCATGGTGTGAGGTCTGTCAAACCTAAATAGCGCTATCTAACTAATGACCCGCTCGCCATTGGCCCGGCGATTAAGTCGATATAAAAAGGAGGGACTTCGTGATAGAGTTTTGGTCTAGTGAAAGTTAACTATCCATGAGGACGAGGAATTACATTCCTGAACCGGTACTGTCCTACCCAAGAAGGACGAGGAATCCATATTCCTTAACCCGTTCCCAACCCCTGGGAATCCCATGCTTTGTAGAAAGTGTGAACTCACCTTAGGTTAGCTCGGCAGATAAACGAAAGGTCAATCGAGATAATTGTGGTCAACCACGTCCTAGTATGGTTACCACACAAGTCAGATTCAAACCAAGTAATGCACGTATATTTTCTACACGTATACTAGCAAGTTGCATACAGGTATTATTCATGGCATACACGTATAAACATGGCGGTTTACAACAGTACATACGAGTTGAACAGTAACATGTATATAAATAAACAAAACCCAAAAGTCCGGCCCAATTACTTGGCTTGTAACAGTATGCAAGTCCAAACAGAAGGTGTGTTTATGTGGTCTCGAGTCGAGACTAAGGATCTCGAGTCGAGACGGCGTGGTCTTGGGTTGAAGTCCTAGAGTTCTCGAGTCGCAACTAATGGGTCTCGGGTCATACATTTGTCACTCGAGACCAGGTGGTCTCGAGTCAGGTCTCGAGTCGCAACAAGACCCACAACCGTGGTCTCGAGTCTTGTTGTTTGGGTGCTGGTGATGTGTGGTCTCGAGTCGAGACTAGAGGTTCTCGACTCGTAACCCGTGTCGCAACCGCGGTCTCGTGTTGTCACATATATGGTCTCGAGTCGAGACCGAGGGTCTCGACTTGCATTCCTGGTAACCGAATCCTTCTAGAACCTGTCCACATTGTACTATCCAATGGAATTTCATGTTCATGATTCTTAGTACTAACCAATACAATTTCACCAACATGTTTTCTTGTCTAATCTTAATACCAAACAGATCAAAACACACAATTCAAATCTTCATATCATGTTCATGATGCATTCAAATGGTTCATCATTTTAGGGTCTTTATCATAACAACATGCTTCATCAAGAGAATCTATCCTAGCATGAACTCAAGTTAATAATATCATCGGCTCCTAAATCTAGCATATTCAATCATTATAACAGCCGGTTAACAAGCATTCGATTCTTAGAACCTTAATATGAAATCCGATTAACATGAACATCATCTAATACACATATGCAAATCCGATTTCATGAACAATAAACCTCATCATTCATACCTAAACATAACTAAACCATTCGGATCCAAACCCATATAGAGCCGATTACAATCATTCATGATCAATCACATATTATTTATACCAAGACAACATTACATCATCATATAACATCATCATCCGAAATAAAAACACATAACATGAATCACCAACCTATATCATCACACATCAACACCTTTATCATGTATGTCGTTTACCAACCAAGCATTGTAACATCTAGAAACAAAACACTAACCGGATGGTGTTCGGGTTTGAAGAATCAACGAACCAAATGCCGAGTGATTATCCTGAGCTTGATCCGACGGTCTTGGTGCTACCGGTTGAATCCGAGAGAGATGAGAGGAGGTTTGTGGTGGTGTTCTAGAGTTTTAGAGAGAGAGAGAGAGAGAGTGTGTGTGTGTAGGAGAGTGTGGGAGTGAAATGTGGATGATGGCATGGTTTCCGTATCAAATGGTGCACCCTATGGGCTTTCGGGTGGGCTAAAGGAGGTGCGGCCCAGCTGTTCACTCGAGACCAAGTGGTCTCGAGTCGGGTCCTTGTGTCTCGGGTCACATAAATACACGCATACATATAAGCACAACACATATTCACATAAAATTCACTTATATCGTTGATTAAACCAACGTGTCAACTAGTTACATAACGTTCAAGCATGATCTATCGAGATACACTGAAGGGTTCTAAATTACGAGTTGTCACACATGAACCTATGAGTTTGTATTTGTATAAAATATGGTATGTAAATATAAGAGAAAACGTTTTGTGTTGTAATGCGAAAGGAAATCGAGATCGCTAATGTTTAGCTAGGACATTAACATGTGTGACGACATAGGAAGCATCCAAACCTAGGCTACTTTTTACGTCAATTACCCTTCGATTGTGACCCAAAGCACTCTATGGCAATGTGTGGCCAAGAGAGTGAGGCTGCCCGGACCTGCTAGATCTAACCCTTGCTCTTTCGGTCTAACTTAGATTAATGGTGCTTACGTGTACCCTATTCGTGACATGATCTACGTATCATTCATTTGTATTAAACATACCATTGTACATGTATTTTTCCCCAAAGTTTAGAAAACAATAAAAATGTTTAAAAGTGGGGACATAAACTCACGCACATTTCGAAAATACGCTTGTTTGAAAAACCGGTATAGTTAATATAAACCTTTCGTAAACCATTTGTGTTTATTGAAATTCACCAACCATTTGTATTAGTTAAAACTGGTTTAAAAGCATTGGTTTTGAAATATGAAATTTATATTCATTGAAAACATTGTATGCTTTTATAAAATGTGCATGTCTTTCCACCCCGAAAACATTTATAAAAATGTAAAACCATAAAAAGGTGGGATTATGAACTCACCTTCATTTCCTTGTGCAAAGCTAGCTAAATATGACTTCGTGAGGTCGTTTCCAAAACGTGATTTACTAGCGTGCATTCTATAATATCCCTAAAACGGAACATCCTATAAGTTTCTAAATAAAAGCGGTAACTAAACTACGTGTCACCGAGCTCTTCCGAATCGTTAACCGAACGATTCAACGGTAAGTTGTTAACTTAATGGAAACGATAAAGGAATATTTGTTAAGTTCCATTTAACGTCGGTAAAAATTACTAAGTCTTGGAAATACTTAGTTTTTATGAGATTTAAAATATATAAATATTTGTATAAAAACATATAAATATATCGATAGGATCGTGTTAGTCATCCCGAGAAGTCATACGTGTATGTAACAAATATTTATATGAAAATAATATATAACAACTCGTATTAAATATCGCGTCTCGTATGATAATTATCAAAATATAGGTCTATGCCGTTTAGGCGTTTGAAATAAATATAACCGGCTCCAGTTGTCGGCCAAGAGCATCGAGAGAGAGCAGGGGGAGGGGGTTGCAGGTGAGTATATGTGTTTGTGTGTGGATCAAGAAATTATGAAGAGGATAAGGTGTTCCTGTGTATTTGTGTGTTGCAGACAAAGAGATGAGAGGGAAGGAAAGGGGGTGAACGGCTGGTGAAAAATGAAGTGGGACTAGCATTTTTATCACACCCCAACCGATGGCGGAACCATCGGGGCGTGGCACTAAGCGAAACAGATTGTTCATGAGAATCCATAACAACTATTAATGACAATATTTTTAAGGTTCAATATTCCATACTATTAAACAAATAAAGCATAACAGTTATTACAAATATCAGTCTCAAAAACAAGTTCCATTCCGACAACTCAGATTTATTTGGTGGGTTTCTAGACTTCCTAACTTGATTTCCAGCATAACATCCAATCAACCTGTTACATACGTTAAAATAAAAGTCAACACATAAAGTAAAGGTGAGTATACAAGTTTGCATAGATATGGTATAAAAAGTGTTTACGCATAACCAGCATTTAACACGTAACGGGCGAAGCATGTAACTATCAAACAATGATACAACCTAACCACGAGACTACGTTGTAGAGTATGCGCGACACATGTTCAGCAAACACGTGAAGTAAAGTAATGTGATCCCAAGAAACCCCTGTTCACAATAGGTGCTAAGTCCAAACTATAGTACTATCGTTGCTAGAGGTGGTCTAGTGTAACCCGTATGAGCATAGTACAAGCATTCAAAAACATGTATAGCATGCGGGAACGGTTAGCATTTAAAGTGTTTGCGTTGTGTGTTGTGTTTTGATATAAAACGTATGTAACACCCAAAAGTGCGTTAAACGAAACTGGGCTCGAGTATACTCACAGTGTGTGTTTAGCTAGTAAACACAATCTGGATTGGATTGAATGGAGCGCGTTGAGTTAGCCTATGCACGTAAACAGAAGCATAAGTCTTCTTCAGGGCTGAATGGTTGTAAACAAAATGTCGAGCGGGTTAAGTCTTCGACAGGTGATCCGAATGGATGGGTTCCATTCGAACGGATAGTCATCCGGACGGATGGTCATCCAAGCGGATGGCCATTCGAATAGATGGCCATTCGAACAGTGTGTGGGTGTTTGTAAATTGTTAAAATTCAAAGTTTTGTTAAAAGCGTTCAAACAATGTAAATTATGAGAGTCAGGTCACCCGGTCGGATGGTCATCCGGATGGATGGCCATTCGAGCGGATGGCCTGTGGATGAAATTTTGTAAAGTTTTCTAAGTAGAAGTTTTAAGTTAACGGAGACGGCATGACGACGTGTCAAACAACGGAGTACACCAATCCCAGTTCATTCGGCCGGATGGTCTCAGCCCATTCGGACAGATGCGCTGTTCCTGATGAAGTTTCATGTTTGACTCGTAAATCGGTCCATCTCTCCGGTGGAAATCCGTTCTCAAGCCGGCTCTCAACTAAGGAGCGAGTCGAGAGTCTGATTGAGTCCATATTCCATCAATATTGTGTGAAAGTTGAAGAGAAGTTGAAAACAGATGAAAAAGTGTTGAAATATTTCATAACTTAGTTGAAAAGTGTTGAAATCCTTTATATCTAGAACCAATCATGATTAAATGATGTTCCACAGCAGGTTGCCTAAGCAAAACGAGTGGGAACCATCTTTAAGAGGTCCAAATCAGATGATTTCGAGAAAACGTTAGTGTTTGTGTGTGATTCTGATGAAGAATGTGATGTAGAAGTGATTAGAGATGAAGATTAGAGAAGATTCGAGGGAAAAGCTTACAAAATAGCCTTGAATCGAGACAGAGTCTTGGGGAGCAGATGAGAGTGTCAAAATCAGAGAATGGAGGTGTACGGTGGTATTTATAGAGAGAGGGCGAAGGGTTAAGTCGGTTGCGAGCAGCGTTCAGCCGGCCATGTTGCGTTTGTTAGTTTTCCAACTTTTGGGTTCGTTTGATAAGTATTACGTTGCGTTTAATCAAGTTGCGAGTGAACGTTTGAGCGTATAAGCGTTGCGTTGATAACCACATAACATTCAACAGATAATCACACAATCTAACACACACATATAAACTAAATGCATCAAATAAATCCGCGTTTCGAGTCTGCGTTGCGATAGCGTTTAGTCTAAACAAGCGATGTGAAATGCGATAAAATGCGTTTAAGTAGTAAGCGTTATAAATAGCGTTTAAATGTGATAACTGCGTTTTGAATAAGTTTAACCCTTTGCGTTTTGAATAAGTTTAACCCTTTGCGTTTAAAATGCGTTTAAAATATAGTTTAACCCTTTGCGTAAAACGAATCCCAAGAGTACAAGCGTTTACGAAAGAATTGACAGCGATGGGTAACGATCCGAAAAGTCGGGTTGTTACAGCCTCCCCAAATTTAGGAAATTTCGTCCCGAAATTAAGGAGCAGGCATAACAAAGAGTTGTTGATATTTAGCTTTCATATCGCTTTCGAGTTCCCAAGTGAACTCGGCGCTGTGTTTGCCTTCCCAGCGAACCTTCACTATAGGAACGCGAGAGCGTCGAAGTTTCTTGGTCTCTCGATCCATGATCTCTACTGGATCTTCCACAAAGTGTAGAGTCTCGTTTACTTGCAAATCTTCAAGAGGCACGTGAAGATTTTCCTCATCTAGGCACTTTTTAAGGTTCGAAACGTGGAAAGTCGGATGTACGTTGCTGAGTTCCTCCGGTAATTTGAGTCGGTAGGCCACTTTGCCAATTCTTTCCAGAATCTTAATGTGACCCACGTATCGTGGCGCTAGCTTTGCTTTCTTGCCGAATCAGATTACCCCTTTTGATACGTGGTCGAAAACCGGTGCTTGTAATTGCTTAATTTGATGTTATTGCATAAGTTTTAGTTTCGAATAGCCTACTTTTGATTAGATATGTATTTTGCAGATCTAGCAGAGTTTAAGGAGCTTTTCGGAAGCTTTACGGGTCATCGGAGCAAAAACGGAACCACCGGGACGCGAAACGGGTCAACCGAACTCAAGAAATGGACGAAACCGAAAGTCAGGCATCTGGGCACCGTCGCCAACGCCCATATGGGCCGTCGCCGACGGTAAGTGTAATATGCCGTCGCCTGATTTGACCGTAGACAGCGTGTTAAGCCGTCGGATCAAATTAAACATCTACACACCGTCGCCGACGGGACATCAAGCCGTCGGCGACGGCTCCCCTATATGCTGTCATGAATTTTGTTTATTCCTTGGTCTTGGAACGAATCTTGAGGGTGGTTGGTCATCAATTTCGGGAGTTACACATTGCTTTGAAGTTTGAAAGTGATCTTGGAGCCTAAAACTCACCATCATTCACCTACCATTCCATCATCTATCATCTCTACAACCGAATCACAATCATTCATCCCCAATTTACCATCAAAACCCTAATTCATCCAATCCATCATCCTTCTCACCATCATTATTCCATAAACCCTAATTCTCCATCAATCCTTCATCCTACAAGCTTCAAGATGACTCCATCCGCATTCCAAGCATCCGGTGATCAAGTTGCATCAACCATGAGCGGCTAATCATCTCGGTTTCACCCCGGTGTAGGTAGTTGTTAATTTTAGGGTTTCAATTTGTTCTTGTTTCATCTTAGTGACAATTTGTATTTGGTTTTTGAAACTTTTGACAATAGTATTACATTTGTTACGAATTCGTGAATTGTCGAACGATGTTAAAAGTTATGACTTTGCGAAACGGTGATATGTAATTGTACGTTGTCGTTGTTAGGATTTACTTGTGTTGATTACAAAGTGTCTTTTTGTCCGTTCTTCGGGGCGTTGATAGCTAGTAGCACCTAAGTCACGGTACACTAAATCCGTTAATCGAATGCATTTGAGTTGAAACTAAAACTTGTAGAAATCCTAGGTTAACAATTACCGAAACCGGGTGTGATTCCTTTTTATTATAATTGTTCTAGTATCCAAAATTCTTGCAATCGTTAATTAGTAGTTGTTACTCATTTTTATCACATCATCTAGTTTAAAATCATATCTTCCAAATAAACAAAAACACAACATTATTCTAGTAAGCTTCATAATCGTGACACAATTGTTTAATTCATTCGAATCCATACACAAACCACATACTCTTCGTGGTTCGACCCCTTACTACCACTAACTATTTGTTAAGGGTAATTTGGGCTTATAAATATTATCTTTGACCGGAGCGCGACACTCCGATCAAATTTTGGCGCCGTTGCCGGGGAGTGCGTGCGCTTTGTGTTTGGATTATTGTTTGAATTTGCGTGATTATCTGTTTAAATTGTTTAGCTTTCTTTTTGCATTTTGTCTTTTTTCCTTGTTACGCGGGTGTGTTACTTGTGCAGGTTACAGGTAGTGCATGCATACGCGGAACTCCGGGAGGACTTCACCTTTAGCCTACGAACCGGAAATTGAACGAGTTGCAAGAAGAAACCTAGCAAGCCGGTTAGAAGCAACACTTGCTTCTAATCAAACCAACCAAACACCACAACATACACCATCCATTGAAACTGGTTCAATGGCAAACCAAAACTCCAATCACCCAAATCTCAACCAAAACCAATTCCAATCCCGAGGAACCTTTTATCCCGCTCAAAATGTTCAACCCATGCCTCAAGAGCAACCGGGTGGTAACAACAACAACGGACCACCTACACCACCTTTCCAAAACCAAAATCCCAACAACAATCAAAGAACACCTCAACAACAAAATCTTCATAGACACAACTCCCTACCCATTAACCTAGATGACCGGAATGTCAATTCCGACCGTCGGGGAAATCGTGATCGCGGCAATCCCGCAAATGAAGACCCATTCTTCAACATCGACGACCTGAGGAATGCAATCCCCGATGATGAACCTTATAGTGTTCCCGGTTATCAATCGCCGGAACATGTGAGTGTTCATACGGAAAATTCGGATGACGGGGGATATTATGATGATAGGGCTAACGATGACGAAGATTGGGGCTACGTGAATAGGGGAAACGTCTACAACGCAAGAAGATATGATGATGAGGAAGTTGGCTACCAATATGCCAATTACGTTGGGGACGACGAATACGGTTACGGAGGTGGAAGAAATGATGGTTATGGAAACAACCGTCAACCACGAAACAATGACCAACGGAATCGGAATGATGGGTTTTATAACAACAACAACAATGCAAACCCTAACCGGATTCCTCGTTTCGTGGGAGGTGGTAACCCAAGGGATAATCGAAGAGATGATCGAAGAGATGATCGAAGGGATGATCGAAGAGGTGAAAGACGGGATAATAGAAGACCGGGTGATCAAGAAGTTAATGGTCCACATCGTCGTCAACGACCTCCACGGGGAGTGAATGATCGTTTTAGGCCGGTTGTCACCGAGAACGACTCCCCAATCGTTTGTGAGAGGAGGATGTTTGATTGTAAACCACATAACATCAACATACTTCCTCATTTTAATGGAAGATCTAACGACGAACCGTATACACATTTGACGGAATTTTCTTCGGTTTGCAGCACTATCGGGGGTCACAACTTTGCTTTAGATGAGGTCAAACTTCGACTATTCCAATTCTCACTGAAGGATAAGGCAAAGCAATGGTTCCTCACACTTCCCGCAAATAGTATTCATACTTGGGGAGAAATGCAACAAGCGTTCCTTGATGAATACTACTCAATGGCGAAGACCGATGACGCTCGTGATGAAATTAGGTCTTTTCGCCAATTATCGGGCGAACCGTTACATGAGGCCTTTACAAGGTTTAGAGAAATGATGCGAAGATGCCCTCATCATCAAATTGAGAAGTGGGAGTTAGTTAAATGCTTTGTACGTGGTCTAGATGACAATACATGGAACCGACTTGAATCCACAAGCAATGGGACCCTCCTAAGCAACCATGAAGACGATGATTGGGAGTTTTTGGAACGAATGAGCAAGCGTTCGAAAGAGAAAGAATCGGCCGACCGAGCCAAGAAGCATCCCGTTTCCCGGTCACTTCCCGATCTTGATTCTAAAGATCGGATTTCTACTTTAGAGCGGGAAATGGCTCGAATGAAGAAGAAAGAAGTGAACGCGGTTCAATTTGAAGTGTGTGACGAGTGTGGTGATATTGGGCATAGAGCGGAACAATGTCCAACGGGGTCGGGTGATTACACCGAGGAAGTCAATCAAGTGTATGGGGACCGAAAGCAATATGACATGAACTCCAACACTTACCATCCGGGCTTGAGAAATCACCCTAATTTCCGGTATGGTAATGCTTCAAACCAAATGAACCCGAATTTTCAATCGGGTAACCAAGGAGGTCAAGGTGGGTCTTCGTACAACAATCGTCAAGGTGGTAACCAAGGGGGTTACCAAAGGAATTACAATCAAGGGGGTAACCAAGGGTATCAAAACCGTGAAAGCAATTATCAAAGAGGTTACAACCAAGGAGGAAATGGGAGTAATGCTTCAAACTCTAAAGGTGATGACTCGATCAATTCGAAATTTGATGCTATTATGAATGCTATCAATCATTCAAATCAAGAGATGAAGAGAGAGTTTGAGGTACGAGATAAATCCCATAAGGTGCTAGAGAAGCAAGTGGGGCAACTTGCTCAAGAAATGGCTCAAATTCGCGGAAGTGGAGGAGGACTTCCAAGCGACACCACGGTGAACCCTAAACATCATGGGTCGAACTCGAAAAACACACGTGAGGTACCAATAAATAAAATTTCTTTACGTAGTGGTCAAGTCATAGATAATGGTGTTGAGCCACCACCACCCGAGTTTGTTGAAGGGGTGGTGGAGGATGCTAGTGAAGATGAGAATGAGAATGGTCAAACGGGTCAAAAGAAAAATGACTTGAAAAAGAACAATGATACCCCCGTTGTGACCATCCCTGTCCCCAAGGCTAAGGAAAAGGGTGTGGAGGCTAATACCGCCCCTTATCCCGAAGCATTGAAGGGACCCGTAAAAAAGGTTGTAAACAAAAGAGGTCCACAACAAGAAGAGTTGTTGGAAATTTTTAAACAAGTAAAAATAAATTTACCTCTTTTGGATGCAATCAAACAAGTACCGTCGTATGCTAAGTACTTGAAAGATTTGTGTACCCAAAAACGTACTCACAAATTTCCAAAGAAATTAGATTTAACCGAAAACGTGAGTTCAATTCTTTCGGGTGCACTTCCACCTAAGCTCCAAGATCCGGGTGCGCCTATCATTTCAATTCAAGTAGGCGATTTTAAAATCAACCGGGCACTTCTAGATCTTGGTGCTAGCGTGAGCATTCTACCGGGTAGTTTGTATGACCAATACGAGTTTGGTCCACTTCAGTCGTCTAACACCACTGTGGTGTTAGCCGATTTGACACCTAAACTACCCCGTGGAATTGTTTCGGATGTGATAGTGAAAATCGAGGATTTCTACTATCCGGTGGACTTTTTAGTGCTTGATTATGTGGCCAAGGACCCAACCAAACAACCTACGGTGATTTTGGGTCGACCGTTCTTAGCAACCGTGAATTCTCAAATTGATTGCAAAACGGGAACGGTTGACATGACATTTGGAAACCGAAGGTTGAGGTTGCATGTTTTTTCCGGACTTATGAACCCTCCAGTTGATGATGAATGCTATATGGCGGACGTCGTTGACACGTGTATACCTCTTTACGACACAGTCGTAGATGGGGAAAACACAATGGAGGATTGTTATATGTTTGACAGGTCACAGGTGGAGATGGATAAGAGCATAGATGAGGAAGTGAGAAGTTTGGAGGTGCTTGCGGTTAGAGAGGGAAAACCGACATGGACGCACCAAGTTGAGAGTTTACCGGAGAGCATCGACACCAAGTTAAAGCCGTCATTAGTAGAGCCTCCGGAGGTTGAATTGAAGGTGTTGCCTAAGCATCTCAAGTATGCTTATGTTGGTGAAGGCAACACGCTCCCGGTTATTATTGCATCAAATTTAACCGTGGAGCAAGAGGATAAATTGATGGATGTTTTGGTCACTAATCGGGCGGCGATTGGATGGACCATTGCTGATTTGAAGGGTATTAGTCCCTCGGTGGTGATGCACAAAATCATCACGGAAGAGAATGTGACTCCCGTTCGAGATGCACAACGGAGATTAAATCCGAACATGCGGGAGGTAGTGAAGAAGGAAGTGTTGAAATGGCTAGATGCGGGTATCATTTACCCGATCTCGGATAGCCAATGGGTGAGCCCAACACAGACGGTTCCCAAGAAAGCGGGCATACAAGTCGTCAAAAATGACGCAGGTGAAGAGGTAGCCACTCGGCCGGTAACCGGGTGGCGAATTTGTATTGATTATAGGAAGTTGAATACCACAACTTCCAAAGATCATTTCCCTTTACCGTTCATTGATCAAATAGTTGAGAAATTGTCGGGACAAAAATTTTATTGTTTCTTAGATGGCTATTCAGGTTATAATCAAATCGCCATCCATCCGGAAGACCAAGCAAAGACCACGTTTACTTGTCCTTACGGCACTTTCGCATTTAGGCGAATGCCGTTTGGATTATGTAACGCCCCCGCCACCTTCCAAAGGTGTATGATGAGTATCTTGTCAGATATGGTGGGGAAGTCTTTGGAAATCTTCATGGATGATTTCTCAATTTTTGGGTCATCTTTTGAGGCTTGTTTGGATCAACTAGATAAAGTGTTAAGAAGGTGTGTCGAAACTAGTTTGGTCTTAAGTTGGGAAAAGAGCCATTTTATGGTTCAAGAGGGAATAGTGTTGGGACACGTGGTGTCAAGTCGTGGGATAGAGGTTGATCGTGCAAAGGTACAAGTCATATCTACTTTACCGTATCCCACGACCGTTAAAGGTGTTAGGTCATTTCTAGGTCATGCGGGTTTTTACCGGCGGTTTATTAAGGGTTTTAGTGACATAACCAAGCCTTTATGTAACTTGTTGTTAAAAGATCAACCGTTTGATTTTAATGAAAATTGTCAAAATGCTTTTAACAATTTGAAAGAGAAGTTGGTTGAGGCTCCAATCTTGCAATCGCCAAATTGGTCTTTTCCTTTTGAAATTATGTGCGATGCGAGTGATTATGCGGTGGGGGCCGTGTTGGGACAACGGGTCGATAAGAAACCCGTTGCCATATACTACGCGAGTAAGACTCTTTCGGATGCACAATTGAATTACACTACTACCGAAAAAGAGCTACTTGTGGTGGTATATGCATTGGATAAATTTCGAGCATATATATGGGGTAGTAAAGTGATTATTTATTCTGATCACACTGCAGTTAGGTACCTCATGGAGAAGAAAGATGCAAAACCGAGGTTAATCCGATGGGTGTTGTTGCTCCAAGAGTTCGACTTAGAGATACGGGACAAGAAGGGTACCGAGAATGTGGTAGCGGACCATTTGTCCCGGTTGATGGTTGATGAGGATCCTAAATCGTTAGAGATCAATGAGTCGTTTCCCGATGAGTATATTATGAAATTGGATAAGTTGCCTTGGTATGCTAACATTGTGAATTATCTTGTTACAGGTGACTTACCGACACATTGGGATAGACGGAAGAGGCAACACTTCATGTCCCAAATCAAGTACTATCGGTTGGAAGAACCGCATTTGTGGAAGGAGTGTGCGGATCAAGTTATAAGAAGATGCATTGATGACGAAGAGATTCCAAGCGTGTTGCAGCATCTACACTCATTTGCATGTGGTGGTCACTTTAGTGGTCACAAAACGGGTCATAAAGTGTTAAATAGTGGTCTTTTTTGGCCTACTATCTTCAAAGATGCAAATGAGTTTGCCAAAAATTGCATAGAGTGTCAAAAACTGGGGGGTATTTCAAAAAGGGATGAGATGCCCATGCAACCAATCCTTGTAGTTGACATTTTTGACGTATGGGGAATTGATTTCATGGGCCCATTCCCCAATTCCTATGGCAATTTGTATATCTTGGTGGCCGTTGACTATGTGTCAAAGTGGGTCGAAGCAATAGCCACCAAGACGAACGACCACTCCGTAGTGTGTAACTTTGTTCAAACCGATATTTTCTCAAGGTTTGGGATTCCTCGGGTCATCATAAGTGATGGAGGATCTCATTTTAAAAATTTTCGGTTTGGGAAACTTCTTAAACGGTTTGGTGTTGACCATAGGATTGCTACCCCCTATCACCCGCAAACAAGCGGGCAAGTTGAGGTGTCAAATAGGCAAATCAAAGAGATTTTGCAAAAGACCGTGCGGGCGGACCGTAAGGATTGGTCAATTAAATTGAACGATGCTTTATGGGCCTACCGTACGGCACATAAGACACCTATTGGCACTACACCTTACCGGTTGGTTTATGGTAAAAATTGTCATTTACCGGTTGAACTTGTGCATAAATCATTATGGGCTATTAAGGAAGTTAATGTTCAATATGATGATGCAGGAAAGGAAAGGAAACTCAAGCTATGCGAGTTGGAGGAGCTACGGGAAATGGCATATGAATGCGCGTCCAATTACAAGGATGGGATGAAGAAGGCGCATGATGCTAAATTAAGGAAGAAAGAGTTCGAGGTTGGGCAAAAGGTGTGGCTTTACAATTCGAAACTCAAATTCTTTCCCGGAAAGCTCCGAAGCAAATGGATGGGACCCTATGTGATCACCCGGGTTGGACAATTGGGTGATGTTACCATTGAGGACCCGAAGGATGGGATACGACAAACGGTAAATGGTCATCGGCTAAAACCGTTTCTTGATGGTAACGAGAAGGTAGACGAAAACAAGGAATTGGTGAGCTTTGTGGTAAGCACACCGATTTACGAGGTCGACTAACAAGGACCGGTAACATTTTGTGTAAAGTTATGTACAATTATTTATTTGTTTGTGTGTGTTTATGTTAATCGTTTTCGTTCCATACTAATCTCTCTTGATTGTGTGAAGTCCGGACATTCCGAACGAGTCATGAAGACACAAGGTATGTTTTTAGGCTTTGTTATGTGCATTGAGGACAATACACGACTTTTTGGGGGGTGGTAGGGCCGTTGACGGTTATTGCGTTTTCAAATTTAACTTATAAAAATTTACAAAAAGATTTTTAATAATTTTTAGGATTTTTGTATGTACATAGCTCTTTTATTAAAAGTCCATAATTTTCCTCATATATATAAAAAAAAAAAAAAAAAATTGGAAAACTGATATTGGGTAAACCGTCGCCGACGGTAGATCATGGCGTCGCCTACGGTCTCTGCAAATTGACCGTCGCCCAATTTCACCGTAGACAGCGTGTTAAGCCGTCGCTCAACTTTGCCATTTGCCGAGTCCGTCGCCGACGGTAAGATCACCCGTCGCCGACGGTGTCTGGATTACTAGCCGACGCTGATTTCATTTTCTAGCCTAGGATTCGAACCCAAGCTCACTTTTCACAATCAAACTCATCTAAAAACACGATTTTCACCATACATATGCTCGAAATCCATCTCCTAATAACCACACTTCTAATTTAATCAGATCCATACGTGAATCACCTGTTTTTATCTCTCTTGCACTCCATCTTCTTCAACTTTTTTCCTCTAGAACCCTAATTCTTCTCTTCTTCATAACTCCTTTGATTTTTAACCAAATCACTTGATTCTTGAGCCTATTGTGTGTATTTTCTCGAGAGGAACAAAACCCCCATAACGATTTCCATCCATTCTTGCTCGGTTGCAAGATTTCTGGGCGTGAGTTTTTAGGGTTTTGAAGAAGTGTTCATCCAAGTCTCTTGTTTTGCACTTTTCTGTAGTTCTTCTTGTCAATCTTCGCCAAAGGTATGAACTTTCATTTAAATTATGCATGATTTTCGTATGTGTTGTTGATTTCTTCCGAAATTTTAAGCATATTGTTTAAGAGTAGGTTGTTTATCATAATGTAGGATGTTTTAGCATAAACTTAAGAATGTTTGCTTGATTTGGGTGGGATTTGAGCATGCTTTAGTCTTGGTGATGTGATTACACTAGATTTGTGCATGATTGAATATAGTTGTGAAGTTGAATATTGTTGAAAACATGAAATTTTGCGAAATTTTTGGAATAAACATGTTTAATCGATATAGATGATAAGATGTGCAACTTTGGAAGTTTAAAAAGGCGATTTTACATCTAAAATTTGATTGAAGTTCAACATTGCACACCATGTTCAAAGTTGGAGATTGTTAAAGGTTTAGGGTGTACTAATTGTTGTTGTCTTTGTCTTGTGATTGTAGCCATGTTCCGAGGAAGTAAGAAAGCAAAGACCTCCGGTCAAGGTTCATCTTCGGGAGCCGGTTCGGGCTCCGGGGTATATCAAAGGCAATGGGAACAACAAATAATGTAGTAGAGGGTGATGGGCAACTTATTCGACAGGATTGGGATTGGGAAGAAGAAAAAAATAGTAGATCGGCTTTGGCATGGAAGGACGAGAAAACAAAGGCTCTTTCTCGTTACAACAATAAGAGGTTAGAAGCCAAAATGTGGAAGATGAAAATGGTTACGGGTGTTTCAAAATCCGTACCCGAAAGGACAGTTTGTGAACATACGGTAGATGTTGAAGAGTTTAGGAAGATTGGTATAGTGAAAAGGTTTGAGAAACTTGGCTGGGAACGGGTGATTGACTGGTGTGAGGATATCACTACTCGGGTATACTTGGGGGCAGTTTGTGAGTGGTTATCCACCCTTCGTTTTGAACACTCTGATAGACCGGCTCATAGGTGGAAGTTGATTGGTAACATTGGAAAAAATCAAATGGTCATGTCTTTCGAACATATGAATGCTATAGCGAGGTTTGATTCACTTGGGGTCGACGCGTATGAATATTATGGGTATGATCAGTTTTTGGACAACAAGAAAAACGATGCTGACCCAGTGAGACTTTTAGAGGACACCCTACTAGGTTCTGGGGGTGCGGGAGAGTCGAGAAGTGATTTGTCTTTGATGGGAAAGATACTCCAAGGTATCTCGTTAGAGAACATTATGGTACGGTTCGGAGACCGTGGAAAGGTGAAGGCACCCGACTGTCGGGTTTTGCATGCATTGTTATATGGGACGCCCAAGCTCTCGTGGCGTCAAATTGTTATGATCAGCACATGGGATACACGGGAATCATTTAAACGAAAGATGATTCCTTATGCAAGGTTGATTAGCGCTATGATTCTCCAACAGAATGCATTACCTCAAGACTCACTGTGGGTGTCTAAGCCCATTGATCAATTCAACTTCGCCTCTATAAGGCGACATTGGAAAATAACTGTGAAAGCTTTTGGGCATTTGCACACGGTTGAAGATGAGCAAGGGGATAGTTATCGGGTTAATGACAAATGGGGTGATGAAGAAGGTGATGAAGTAGAGGGCGATGAGGAGATGCCCGATGTTGAGGAGGAAATTGATCCTTCCGGTCCGCGGGGACCGAGGCAAAGGTATAGGAGGAAGCATAGGGAAATCTCTGCCAATGTGGCAGATTTTGTGAATCAAAGACAAATACCGTCGTATCGGTTGTGGAACCGTGGAGATCAAGCGATCTACGACAATGTGTCGGCGGGTATTGGTGAAGCAAGAGAGTACCATGCTAGTAGGAACGAATGGGAAGAGGCGCAAGGGGCGTACTCGCAGCAACAATGGGGTTTTCAAACATCTTTCCGCGAGAGGGTGGAAAAACAGTTGGAGGAACAACAGCTGCAACATGCGTTACAACAATCACAAATGGAACGCATGATACAGTTGCAAGAGGAAGAAAGGGCCCATAGACAGGCATGGGAAGAAGAGGCGGCCAGGAACCAAACTGCACAAAGAGAGTTGGATCAACGCCGATGGGGAGCGTTGGCTTTCTCTAACCAAATGGCGATTAATAATTTCAAGGTGCTCCATGATCAAGAACGCCATCAAAGAGATTATCAAGCCGGTCTCCCATATGTTGAACATTCGGGTTGGACCGATTACCCCAACCTTCCTCATCCGCAAGGGCCATCCGATCCAACCCCTCATTGGCCCGAGGCAGTCGGCTCGAGTTTTGTTCCAATGCCATACCAACCACCACCTCAACAAGAGTCAAGCCCGCTAGATAACTATAGGGAGATGTTCGAGTCCCTCACTGGTTATCAATACCAGCCCAACCCGCCAGTGGATCCAAACGAGCGATATCAACGGTAGAGGTATGGTATGTCTTTTGTTGTTGTTGTTGTTGTATATTATTTTTTTTTCTCTTATTTTCATTTTGTTATTTAAATTCTCGCCTAGTTAAATGAACTTTGTGGGTGTGTTCCCTATATAACCCTCACGAGACCTCTCGTCCTCCCAAGCTATTGGGGGGTTTAAAAGGGCTTGTTGCATAAGCTAAATGCAACCGTGATTCCTACGAAAGTGAGTTAGGTTTGTTGTTGTTGTAATTTATTTTTCCACATAAATCAAAGTGAAATAACGTATAGCTTGGTAATATTTTCATAAAAGTGGTAGAACTAGGTAACTAACAAATTTTAGTGGTTGTGCGAAGCATGCTTCTACACAAGGGTTAAGATTTGTAGGTACATTCGGTTCGTGGGACAACCGCTTTCATGAAGAGGAGAGGAGCATACGAGGAATGAGCTCACAAACCAGGTGCATACGTCTCTTTTTACTTTTGATCTTTAGATTAGCAAATAAGTGGAGTGTATTTTGTATATTATTTTTCCGGGGTGAATTTTTGGGGGAGTTAGCCGTGTCACATCCCTTTTTGCGTTTAATACTCTAGTTCTTACACATTGAGGACAATATGTATCTCAAGTGTGGGGATGGGGGAGTAGTAAAAATTTTAGATTTTGACCCGTTCATTTAAATACTACACATTGAGGACAATGTTCACCTCAAGTGTGGGGATGGGGGAAAATTTCAAAAATTTTTCAAAAATATCTTGTTTCAAAAGCGATCTTAAAAGCACAAGTAACTAAGTCAACGAGGGATATCACAACCCATTTGGTCTATTGTCATGGTCAAGTTCGAATTAATAGCATGACGGGTATTTAGCGAGTGGTTATTTGGGAATAATCCGCCTAAGAAACTAGTCTTTTATGCATGTCACATATCATACCTTTTATATACGTGAGGTTTTGAGCCACTTTCACATCATGGAATTACATGTTTATGTTTCTTTGTTCGAGTGGACCATTAGTCATGTATTGTAGAACTTGCATCTTTTGATACGTTTGAGACTATAGACCAAATACAAGCACAGGAATGATTAAGGCATTAGGTAAACCTTTTCTCTTAAAACCATTTATCTATCCTTACCCAAACAAATCCCCTAGTCGCCCATTTTGAGCCTAAACCTTTCGTTTGACCACCCTATAGCCCATAACCGTTAAACCTTTTCTTTTAAACCCGTGTGATGGAAATTCGATTATAGGAGTCGTTTTTGTATAGTTGTTCTTGTTTGTTTGCATATATGTTAAAAAAAAAATATATATATATATCAGAAAATGTCATGAAAAAGAATTGAAAATCGTTGAAGAAAAACACAAAAAGAAGTGTTGATAGTTGTTGAATAAAAGGCGAGTGTTGTTGCCTCATATTTGGTGTTTATAGTTAGTTTTGTTAGAATAATCTTTTGTAATAAAAATCGAATTTTCATCGCCTTAGCCACTTTAAAATATCCTAATTCCTACCCTTAGCCTAGCCCCGTTACAACCCTCATAAAGACCTTATGACTTGTGCTTAGTGTTTGTGATCAATGGTGGAGAATGATTGAGTTGCAAGCTTATGCGGGTATGTGTTCTAATCGGTTTTGAGTGAATATTCTTTGTAGTGCTAATACATTATAAATATTAGCCATTTTAGAAGCCGAGTGGAGAGAACATTGTGAGGGATGTGCATGAATTGATTGGTTTCACGGGCGGGTTAATCTTGGGTAACCATTTGTGTATGTAAAATCACATTACCGTTAAATATATTGAAAATTGTAAAGAATTTGAACTTTAGCATGACATTGAACCTTAACCTTCGTCTCGGGAATGGGGAGTGTATTTGTTGTTCGACCCACGTGAAAGTGAAAAACAGATTTGCTTGAGGGCAAGCAAAAGACAAGTGTGGGGATGTGATACGTGGTCGAAAACCGGTGCTTGTAATTGCTTAATTTGATGTTATTGCATAAGTTTTAGTTTCGAATAACC
Organism: Helianthus tuberosus; assembly: GCA_030545235.1. Lineage (NCBI taxonomy): Eukaryota > Viridiplantae > Streptophyta > Magnoliopsida > Asterales > Asteraceae > Helianthus > Helianthus tuberosus. The sequence continues at coordinate 29,559,239 of CM060392.1, forward strand.
TACTTTTGATTAGATATGTATTTTGCAGATCTAGCAGAGTTTAAGGAGCTTTTCGGAAGCTTTACGGGTCACTGGAGCAAAAACGGAACCACCGGGACGCGAAACGGGTCAACCGGACTCAAGAAATGGACGAAACCGAAAGTCAGGCATCTGGGCACCGTCGCCGACGCCCATATGGGCCGTCGCCGACGGTATGTGTAATATGCCGTCGCCTGATTTGACCGTAGACAGCGTGTTAAGCCGTCGGATCAAATTAAACATCTACACACCGTCGCCGACGGGACATCAAGCCGTCGGCGACGGCTCCCCTATATGCTGTCGCGAATTTTGTTTATTCCTTGGTCTTGGAACGAATCTTGAGGGTGGTTGGTCATCAATTTCGGGATTTACACATTGCTTTGAAGTTTGAAAGTGATCTTGGAGCCTAAAACTCACCATCATTCACCTACCATTCCATCATCTATCATCTCTACAACCGAATCACAATCATTCATCCCCAATTTACCATCAAAACCCTAATTCATCCAATCCATCATCCTTCTCACCATCATTATTCCATAAACCCTAATTCTCCATCAATCCTTCATCCTACAAGCTTCAAGATGACTCCATCCGCATTCCAAGCATCCGGTGATCAAGTTGCATCAACCATGAGCGGCTAATCATCTCGGTTTCACCCCGGTGTAGGTAGTTGTTAATTTTAGGGTTTCAATTTGTTCTTGTTTCATCTTAGTGACAATTTGTATTTGGTTTTTGAAACTTTTGACAATAGTATTACATTTGTTACGAATTCGTGAATTGTCGAACGATGTTAAAAGTTATGACTTTGCGAAACGGTGATATGTAATTGTACGTTGTCGATGTTAGGATTTACTTGTGTTGATTACAAAGTGTCTTTTTGTCCGTTCTTCGGGGCGTTGATAGCTAGTAGCACCTAAGTCACGGTACACTAAATCCGTTAATCGAATGCATTTGAGTTGAAACTAAAACTTGTAGAAATCCTAGGTTAACAATTACCGAAACCGGGTGTGATTCCTTTTTATTATAATTGTTCTAGTATCCAAAATTCTTGCAATCGTTAATTAGTAGTTGTTACTCATTTTTATCACATCATCTAGTTTAAAATCATATCTTCCAAATAAACAAAAACACAACATTATTCTAGTAAGCTTCATAATCGTGACACAATTGTTTAATTCATTCGAATCCATACACAAACCACATACTCTTCGTGGTTCGACCCCTTACTACCACTAACTATTTGTTAAGGGTAATTTGGGCTTATAAATATTATCTTTGACCGGAGCGCGACACTCCGATCACCTTTCCAAGGTGAAACCTCTAGGAGTACGTCATCACCAACTTCAAACTCAAGGGGCTTGCGGCGTTTATCGTCGTAACTCTTCTGACGACTCCGAGCTTTCAAGAGATTGTCTCGTATTTGGAGGATCTTGTCATTCGTTTCTTGTAATAACTCAGGACCGGTGATTTGTGCGTCTCCGATCTCGTGCCATACAATAGGCGATCGACATTATCTACCATATAATGCCTCAAAGGGTGCCATTTGAATGCTAGTGTGATAACTGTTATTGTACGAGAATTCTACTATAGGTAAATGCAAATCCCACTTACAACCAAAATCTATAACGCACGAACGAAGCATGTCTTCAAGGGTGCGGATTGTGCGCTCCGTCTGACCATCGGTTTGGGGATGAAATGCAGTACTGAGATTAAGAGTAGTACCGAGAGCGGATTGAAAGGTCTCCCAGAGACGTGAGGTAAACCGACCATCGCGGTCAGAGACGATGTCACGAGGTGTCCCATGTCGACAAATGACTTCATCGGTATAGAATCGTGCTAATCGTTCTACCTTGAAGTCTTCTCGTATCGGTATAAAGTGAGCGGATTTCGTAAGACGATCAACGATAACCCAAATGCTATCATGACCTGATGGCCTGCGAGGGAGTTTCGTAATGAAGTCCATAGCTATACTCTACTATTTCCATATTGGGATCTCGGGTTGTTCGAGTAAGCAAGAGGGTTGTTGGTGTTTGGCCTTAACTTTCGAGCAAGTTAGGCATTTTGAAACGTAGAGAGCGATATCCTTCTTCATTACTAGCCACCAGTACCTAGCACCGAGGTCCTGGTACATCTTGTCGGCACCGGGGTGAATGGAATATCGGGATTTGTGGGCTTCAGTCAGCAAAATCTCTCGGAGATTATTGCAACTAGGAATCCAAGTACGGTCGAGATAGTGAAAAATACCACTAGGTTTATTCACCAACTAGTTTTCGGTTCTGCAGATTCTTTCTTCCTTCAAGGTGTTCTCGAGAAAACAGGCGTGTTGAGCGTCGCGAATGAGAGTTTCGAGGTTGTGTTGGGCTTGAACATTACGAACACTATGTAAATAGCTTCGTCGGCTAAGAGCGTCAGCGACGACGTTTGCTTTTCCTGGGTGGTAGCGTATCTCACAGTCATAGTCGTGGAGAAGTTCAACCCATCTACGTTGGCGCATGTTTAGTTCTTTCTAGTTCAAGATGTGTTGTAATCTCTTATGGTCGGTGAAGACCGTACACTTAGTACCATAAAGGTAGTGTCGCTATATCTTTAACGCAAAAACAACTGAACCGAGTTTGAGATCGTGGGTTGTGTAGTTCTTATCATGGACTTTGAGTTGGCGAGACGCGTACGCGATAACCTTGTCTCGTTGCATAAGAACGCAACCAAGACCTAGGTTAGAGGCATCGCAATAAACAACAAAGTCGTCGTTTCCATCGGGTAGCGCGAGTACGGGAGCGTTGCAAAGCATACGCTTAAGAGTTTGGAAGGCATCCTCTTGTTCGGTTCCCCAAACAAAAGGTTGTCTTTATGCGTTAGAGAGGTGAGAGGAAAGGTGATTTTAGAGAAATCGACGATAAATCGGTGGTAATAACCCGCCAATCTGAGAAAAGAACGAACTTCAGACGGGATTTTCGGTGTAATCCAACTCTTAACTGCTTCAATCTTCGCGGGATCGACTAGAATTCCTAGACTGTTGACGATGTGACCGAGGAATTGAACCTCCTCGAGCCAAAATTCGCACTTGGAGAACTTGGCGTAGAGGCAATTCCCTTGGAGAAGCTCGAGAACTAGACGAAGATTTTGCGCGTGTTCGACTCTCGACTTTGAATAGATAAGGATATCATCGATAAACATGATAACGAAGCGATCAAGGAAAGGTTTACACACACGGTTCATCAGATCCATGAAAACCGCGGGTGCGTTTGTGAGACCAAAAGGCATGACCACGAATTCGTAATGGCCATAACGGGTACGGAAAGCGGGTTTAGGGATGTCTTGTTCCTGAATTCGCAGTTGATGGTAACGAGAACGTAGATCGATATTAGAGAAATAGGTAGCACCTTGAAGTTGATCAAATAAGTCGTCGATTCGAGGTAGAGGGTAGCGATTCTTGATAGTAAGCTTATTGAGTTCCCTATAATTGATGCGCATTCGGAACGATCCATCCTTCTTTTTCACGAAAAGGACAGGTGCGCCCCAAGGAGATGTGCTAGGGCGTATGAAGCCTTTATCAAGTAATTCCTTGAGTTGACTAGAAAGTTCACGCATTTCGGACTGTGCGAGGCGATAAGGGGCTTTAGCGACAGGATTAGCTCCAGGAATGAGGTCGATACGAAAGTCGATATCGCGGGTAGGGGGTAGACCAAGTAAAGCGTCAGGAAAAATGTTAGGGAAATCACGAACAACGGGAACGTCCTTCACATATCCAATGTATGTTTTTCGCGTAATTAAGGGCCGTAATTTACCCGTTGTCACATATCCAAGAAACGAGGTTTGCCATCTGTGTTTTTTTGTTTTTTTTTTTTTTTACTTTTTTGGTGTTTTAAAGTTAGTGGTATTTAGGAAACATGACGTTTTTTTTCGGGTATGATCAATGGAAGTGTTGGTGCACTAAATGTCTGTTGATTACGTCATAATCAAGTCTTGTGTCTAGATTGATTGAAAGAACACACATTAGGGTTTAATTAGGGTTTGTTTATGTTAAACTTGAAGATTTCGCTTGAAACATCTTCAAGAGAAATCAACACATGATGATTTCGCTTCAAGCAGTCTCAAGCGAAATCTCAAGTCTATATATATGTGTTGTGTGTTTCATTTGAGGGAGAGAGGTCATTGTATGAGACACGAAGTGCTGCCGGATTTGTATCAGAAAACGTTGCACAAGCACTCAAATCAATCAGAAAAGAAAGATTAAAAGGATTAGAGCTGTTATAACTTTGTTTACGTTGATTCCGCCTTCGTACGCAAAGATGAACTGCCTTAACTGACGTTTTAAGGTCGTAGAACGGTCCAACAAGTGGTATCAGAGCTCAGGACGAGGAGTTCATACCATAGCAGCGGATTCTCTTCTTTCTACTCATTTCTTTTTACATTTTTCAGATCTGAACTAGTTTCAACGGTCGAAATGGTCTGATTTTCGAGTATCTTGTGTAAAACGTAGTTTTAACAAAGGCTACAAAGTTTCGGATTAAAATTCAGATTAAAAAGTGTTAAAAATGACCTAAAACTAGGTTTCGCTTGAAAGAGTTCGTAGGTTAATATAGATTTCGCTTGAAAATCAGATATTTTGGTTTGAAAATCAGAGATTTCGCTTGAACATTTGAAGCGAAATAGTGTTAGTGGATTTCGCTTGAATCTGAATTGTTCTTGGATTTCGCTTGAAGCTCTTGAAGCGAAATAGTAGTTTTCGCTTGAAACTGTTGGATTGGAACTTGAAGTTGAAGCGAAATTGATCATAAGTATTTCGCTTGAAGTTGCTAAATTTTCAAAACCTAAAAATTTTCTAAGTGTTTGACTGATTTTTCAGGTACGTTCAAGATGGATGATATTTTCATGAACCCGTTTAGCGATATGTATGCGTTCGCTGGAGATTCCGGAAACACTGATACTTCGTCAAGCAATGTGAATGATAACCCGCCAAAAGAGAAGAAAAAGGAAGCTTGGGAGTCGGAAAGTGCTTTCGGAACGTTCAATAAACCTCCAAAGCTAATGGCTATTGAGGAGTATAGTCGGTGGTCCAGAAAGTTTGAAGACTGGATGATGGCATTTGCATTTCCAAGTTGGAAAAGTCTGAAGAATGGTTATGATCAAGGAAACAAGAATGGTGAAGTCTTAACAGCATCAGATGAGATTGAATCATTTGTAGCCGAACAAAAGTGTGTAGCATTGTTATTTCAATCTGTTCGGGAAGATATCATCTCACTGATAGACTATTCAAACGCTAAAGACCTCTGGGCAAAGTTAAAACAAAAATGTTTAGGATGTACAGAGATAGTAAAAAACAAAAAGAAACTTCTTAGGAAAGAGTTTGATATGTTTGGTTGTCTTAAGAATGAATCAGTGTGTAAAATGATAGAGAGGTTCGGTCATCTGAAGCTGGAATTAGCAAGACATGATATCAAGTATTCTGATGATGAGCAAGTAGACAAGTTGTTCGATTCATTGCCAGACGAGATGGAGTGGAGATATTATGTTCTCATGCTTAAGAACACTATTCCTTCTGAATTGTTGAAACCAGATTTGGTAATTGAGAGGTCATTGTATGAGACACGAAGTGCTGCCGGATTTGTATCAGAAAACGTTGCACAAGCACTCAAATCAATCAGAAAAGAAAGATTAAAAGGATTAGAGCTGTTATGACTTTGTTTACGTTGATTCCGCCTTCGTACGCAAAGATGAACTGCCTTAACTGACGGTTTAAGGTCGTAGAACGGTCCAACAGACTTGAAAGTCATGAACTGGAGTTGAAGAAGACGTACAAAGTTAATCACTCATCTTACCAGCAGAATTTGGATCTATACTATCCAAAAAGCATGATGCCAAAAGCAACTTCTCCAAAAACTGCGTTTTCTGCTGAAAATGTGTCGACAGCTGGCAAAGAAAGTCAAAGTGGTCAAAGCAGTGGAAGTCACAGTGGTTATTACAGTGCATCTTCTGGAAGTCATTCTGATGCAAAGAATCGTTTTCAATGCAACATTGCAATAGACTTGAAGAATGCTCAGAACTTTGATGAGGAATCGGCCAAGCAGCAGATGATCTTTCTAGCATCAGTGTTGGAATCATATGAAGGATTAGTAGCTGGGAAGATAGGCAACACAAATCTGACGAAAGAAGATTACGATCAGATTGATCCGGAGGAAATGGAACTGAACGATATTCGTTGGGCTATGGCAAGTGCTGTTCGTCGTGCACAAAGATTCATGGAAATCACTGGCAGAAAAACAATTGGTGGTGCTTCTACTAAGTTGGGGTTTGATAAATCGAAGGTGACTTGCTTCAAGTGTAAGCAGAAGGGTCATTTCAAACGAGAATGCCGAAACGCTTATGCTGATGAATCGGAGAATCCTTTCAGAGATGATTACTACAAGAAGGCAATTTATCACCAGAATAAATCAGAGCCACCTAGATTGAAGCAGGTTGAAGACAACAAAGAGAAATCTAGAGCTCTTGCAGTGATTTACGATGATGAGGGGTATGATTGGAGTCAAGAGGTTCTACCAGAAGAAGATGCGGTTGGTTACGCATTCATGGCGAAAAATGAACCTATTCCATGGAAAGATGAGAGAACTGAAGAGCAGAAGTATAAATACAGAAAAATGATTTCGGAAAACAAAATTACTAGACTTTCTAGAATCTTTTTGGAAGCAAAGAGAGCCAACAGATGGGATCCAGACAGAGAGTGTTATCTTGATGAGTATGGAAATATTGCAATTGATCACAAAACTCTTGATCTAGAAGTCTTAATCAAGGAAATGAAAGAAAATGATGAGTATTGGCAACACAAATGGTGGGGAACTCCAACTTCAAAAATGATTGAAGAAGAGCAAGAGAAAGAGAGAAAAGAGATTGAAAAATCAAAGAAGATTGATACTGGAGTTATCGATACAACGCAGGAGTTGACTGCAGAGAACCTGGGAAAAATGGCTGACAAAGTGCTGGCTGCCAAAGCACTTGAGGTAGACTCTAACTCCGTGTCTGAGTCAAAAAGCCAGGTCAGTTCAGATGTGTCAACAAATGCGTCAGGTAAAAAGATCGAAGGAAATGTTGATTGCAAAAATTGCAACAAAGAGTGCAAATTTTGTAATACTGTCACGTATCTCAACGGTGAGAAAATTAAAGATCTGACAGCAAAGGTCAGAAACGTTGAGGATCAGATTCTTGGCCGTGATAAAACAGTTAAAGCTTCAACTGAACGGATAAAAGAATTAACTACTCAAATGGAAACTGATAAAATTGATCATGACAAACTTAAACAAGAAAATGAAAAGTTGATTCTTGAAAACCGTCAGATTTCTGAAAAATTTGAAAAACTCAAAAGCACAATGAAAGATTGTGATGATCGAAATGGTAAAACTTTTAAAGAAAATGAACATTTAAAAGCAGTGCTCAGAGTTAAAGAAGAATCAATCAATAAACAACTGGATGAAATCGCTAAATTGAAACTTAAAGTTCAAGAGGCTGTAATCGAAAACGAGCGAATCCAGTTGAAGCTTAACAGTTACAGCTCCGCAAGCTTTGTTTTGCAACATATCATTCCCAAACCCATCGGGAAAGACAAAGCGGGCGAAGATGTGTATTGTGATGGAACCGGGGTGGGTTTTCATCAAGTTCCACCACCTGTTCTGGCTAACTACACGAAAAAGCAATCTGGTTTGGTTGAAATTGAGGAAGAAAAAGAAGTTAAACTTCCGGAGAACATTGATGTTACTTTTACATCATCTGATGATAGTGTTCAGACAGAGATTGTTAAGAGTACAGCTGAAAGTGTTTTAATGTCTGATTCAACTGAAGATGATGGGTGTTTCTTGGACAAATACATTCAGAAATCAAAGTCCAAAAACAACTTAAGTGATGAACCGGGTCTTGTGATGTACAAGATGGCTGGATCTGATAAGTTGTATTCGGATTCTGAGTTTCCAATTGAGAATGTTAATGAGAAAAAGTTGACAAATGTTTTCAAATTGGTTGAAGTTGAGTTGTCAGAAGTGAACAGTTTAAAACAAACAAAAAGGCAAATGAATTTTGAGAAAGATAAAGCTTACTACAAAAAGCTTGTTGTTTCACCAAGGTTTTATAATAACAATCGAAACAATTGGTCTGGTGGTTATAGGAATGGTAAGAGTTATCAGAAAAAGAGTTTTCAAAACAAAAGGTTTGCTGAAAAGAAGGTGTTTGTGAACAGTTCAAGTTCACTTTCTGATGAGGAAAATGAAATTTTTTCAAAATCAAACAAAGAGTTCTTTGAGAAAAGAGCTTCACATTATCAGTCTGAAGGCACAAGTCGAGTTGTTGATACTCGTACCTGTTTTAGATGTAACAAAGTTGGTCACATTGCAAGAAATTGCACCAACTCCAAGCCTAAGATTGAAAATGTGAAGATTCAACAGAAGAAAGTTGATGTGACGGGGAAAACACCAATCGTTGTTGAGAAAAAGAGTGTGAAAAATAATAACATAAAAGTGAAAAATGAACCTGTAAAGAAAGTGGTAACTAAAAACGACAAGTTTTATAAACAGGTTGCATTATCTCAACAAGTTTGGAAACCAAAAACTGAAATGAAAATTTCAACTTCTGAAGTGAAAAAGGCTGAAGAATCAATTTCAGTTGATTATGATGCAAATTTTCCACCTTTGAAGGCTGAAAATTTCAAAATTCAAATTGCTAGAGTCAAGGTTACACCTAAGGCTGATGAGGCCTGGGTGGACACCATGTTCGAATAAGCAGTTTGAATTGCCGGAGCTTCCTTGTTTGCGAAGCATGAATCGGCATCTTTATTGTAGTTGGTTAAATTGTAGTTTATTTTGTGCAGGATCTTCCACAACTGATATCCAGATGGATTATGGATAGTGGTGCATCTCGACATATGACAGGAAAAACTGCATTGCTGTATGATGTGAGAAACATTAATGGTGGTTATGTGGGATTTGCTGGTCATGAAGGTGGTAGAATTGTTGGTGAAGGAACGTTATCCAATGGGATTGTGACGTTTGAGAGAGTTAATTACATCACTGAGCTGGAGAACAATCTGCTTAGTATCTCGCAGATTTGTGACAATCAGTATACTACTCACTTCACTAATAAAGAATGTTTGATTCTGAAACCTGGTTTTCTTATCCCTGAAGAATGGATTATTATGAGGGCACCTAGAGTGAATGATTTATATGTGTTAGATATGTCTGTAGCAACTACAACTACTGGTCAAGCACATTGTTTTGTGTCTAGAGCAACTGAGAAAGAATCAAGATTGTGGCACCGAAAGATGGGGCATATTCACTTAAGGAAGATGAATCACTTGGTGCACAATGATTTGGTATTGGGAGTTAATATCAAAGGTTTTCATCTGGAAGGGGAGTGCATTAGCTGCATCAAAGGCAAGCAGAAGAAAAAGTCACACCCTACAAAGCAAGTCAATTTAGTTTCGAGACCTCTGGAAAGACTTCACATGGATTTGTTTGGTCCGGTGAATGTCAAGAGCATTACAGGAGATTACTATTGTTTGGTCGTTACTGATGATTATTCCAGATTTTCATGGGTTTCTTTCTTGAAGACAAAAGATGAAACATTTGACAGTTTAATGGGGCTGTTCAGGAAGATTGAGAATTTGTACCAAAGGCGTATCAAGAGAATTCGAAGTGATAATGGTACTGAATTCAAGAACAGCAAGATGGAAGAATTTTGTGATGAAAGAGGTATTTTGCATGAGTTTAGTGCTCCGTACACTCCGCAGCAGAATGGAGTTGCAGAACGTAAAAACCGGACACTAATCGAGACGGCTAGAACTATGCTCGCAGATTCAAAGTTACCGATAAATTTTTGGGCTGAAGCTGTTTCCACCGCATGCTATACGCTCAACAGGGTTCTTACTGTCAAGAAGTTCAACAAAACATGCTTTGAGCTTATCAATAACCGCAAACCGAATTTGAAGTATCTAGAACCGTTCGGATCACCTTGTACGGTTATAGAGCCTTTTGGAAAGTTTGGTCCGAAGTGCATTGAGGGAATATTTGTTGGTTATTCAAATCCATTGCGACGTGTCTTCGTTCCAAGTGAGAAGCGGATTATTGAAGCTGCAAATGTTGAATGTCAAGGTTATACTATGCCGCCACAGAATCCTGGTGATTCATGGCGTTATAATTATGACAAACTTTGGGATTCGTTTGACATGAGAGAAGAATCAGAGGATGATGAAGATTTCTTTGATGAGTTGGATATTTTGCGTGAATACGAGTCGCAGTTAAGGTTCCCAGCTGAGTATTCAAGAAGACCACGGGAAACTTCAAATGATGATGAAGCAGGTCCAAGTAATGCTGGTGAACATGATGATGTCCAACAGAATGAAGTTGCTCAGGATAATCAGTCAGCTCAGAATGATAATCTAGAAGCTGAAAACATGCCAATATTTGATCATAGTGATTCAGATTCAGATTCTGAGGGGGAGCAAATTCAGATTTCAGGTCAAACAAACCAAGTTGGTGAACAAGATGCAGAGCAGAATGTTACTAATCTGGAGGGAAATGTAGAGGTTCCGAGTGAAGTGATGCCGCGAACTTTTTCATATCATCCAGAGGAGTTGATTATCGAAGAATTGCAAGCTGGTGTTCGCACTCGAAATCAGATTGATAAAGGGCTTACATGTTTTTATACAAAAGTTGTTCCTTTGCAAACTGAATTCTCATTAAGTTGTTTTATCTCGCAGGTTGAGCCAAGAACTTACAAAGAGGCGCTTACTGAAGACTCTTGGGTCAATGCAATGCAGGAGGAACTTAGTCAATTTGAGAAATTGGGAGTGTGGAAGTTAGTTGATTTGCCGGATGGTCAGAGGAAAATTAACACTAAGTGGGTGTTCAAATGTAAGAGGGACGATAGAGGAGTTGTCGTAAGGAACAAAGCTCGACTCGTTGTTCAGGGATTTAGTCAACAGGAGGGAATTGATTTTACCGAAGTCTATGCTCCTGTAGCACGACTAGAGGCAATCAGAATTTTCCTAGCATTTGCGTCTTGGAAGAACTTCAAAGTTTATCAGTTGGATGTTAAATCGGCGTTTCTTTATGGGAAGGTTAAAGAGGAGGTTTATGTCGGTCAGCCACCGGGCTTTACCGATCCAATCCACAAAAACAAGGTCTACTTGTTAGACAAAGCGCTGTATGGTTTACACCAGGCCCCGAGAGCCTGGTACGAGACTTTGTCTCAACACCTACTAGCCAACAAGTTCATTCGTGGAAAAGTGGATGCCACTCTCTTCACTAAAGAGGTCGATGGTCATCTTTTGATAGTTCAGATTTATGTGGACGATATAATCTTTGGGTCGACAAATGAAAATCTATGCAAAGATTTTGAATCAGTGATGAAGCAAAAGTTTGAAATGTCATCAATGGGGGAGATGAAATTCTTTCTGGGTTTACAAGTTGAACAACTTCCTGAGGGAATTTTTATTCATCAGTCAAAGTATGTTCATGATATTCTAGAGAAATTTGGGATGTCAAGTTCTACTCCAGCTGCTACCCCACTTGCAACAAATCATGGGATTCACCCAGATCTCACAGGAGATAGGGCTAATGAAACGTTTTACCGATCCATGATAGGTTCTTTGATGTACCTAACTGCTTCACGTCCTGATATCATGTACCCAACGTGCCTCGCAGCAAGATTTCAGTCTAACCCAAGAGCATCGCACATGATTATTGTGAAGAGGATATTGCGCTACCTGAAAGGAACTCCTTCATTGGGGTTGTGGTATCCTAGAAAAGGCGACTTTACGCTCGAAGGGTATTCCGATTCGGATTTCGGATGCTGCAAAGTCAATTCAAAATCAACAACTGCAGGATGCCAGTTCTTTGGTCCTAGATTGGTTACCTGGCAGTGTAAGAAACAAACGTCTGTGGCGTTATCTACATGTGAAGCGGAGTATGTTTCTGCTAGCAGTTGCTGCTCTCAGATCTTGTGGATACAGCAACAGATGCGCGACTACGGTTTGCAGTTTCTTAACACACCTCTTTTTGTTGATAATGAGGCCGCTATAAATATAACAAAGAATCTAGTACATCACGCTAAAACTAAACACATAGAAATTCGTCATCACTTTATTCGTGATTGCTTTGAGAAAAAGTTGATACGAATTGAGAAAATCCACACAGACGAACAGAAAGCTGATTTACATACCAAAGCTTTTGATAAAAATCGGTTTAAATATTTGTTAAAACTGAATGGTATGAAGCTTCTGTCGGTGTCGGATGGCATAATTGGCGTTGATGAGAGTACTGTTGCGGATGAAGACGAGAAACAATCTGCAATGGTTTGTCGAACTTTTACTTGTTTTGGTATTTAGGGGGAGTAGATGTTTGTACATAGTTATATTTTTCAGAAAATACAAAAACAGTAAAAAAAATGCAAAAATACAAAAACATGATAAAATTTGAAAAAGAGCTTGTGTATATAGGGAAAATGATAGTATATCAGCTAGACGATTACAGTATGCTAAAGATGTGTAAGTTTAATTGAGTTAAACAGTCTCACTGATGATGTGTCGATAGGTTTTCGCACATTTAGTAGATTTATTCGGGATATAAACCTAAAATTCAAACTTGTGAATTCGTGGGGAACACTACTTGGATATATAGGTAACCCCTGAAATCTCGTTTGAAAGGTCTCTTAATCTGATATACTAGGTCTTTATACTCAATGATGTCTGGGGTATTATTCCGGGACTTCTGCTGAACGGTGGTTCTGACCTAGTCCCTGGCTAATACTTGCTGAAATGCTTGAAACACAGCATTAAACCCTCAGCATGCTGAAACAATAAAATTGATAAATGCTGCTGTTGTAAGCAAAAAGATCTTCTAAAGGGGACACACCGAAAAGTCGAAGCTGATATCTCTCTGCGTATACGGAAGTATCGATCTGAGATCCCTCGGCCCTCGCATACCTAAATTATATACAGATATCATTGTAGTATTCTCACCTGTAAGACTGATTATTGGGATTCTGGATACGGGAGTATATTCAAGAGGTGAGACACATGAATGAGCTAAGTTCATAATTCATCTAAATCGTATCCTGAGTAAATTGAAATTTGTGTGGGAATTTAAGATGGATCAGTATATCGACAATCGAGGTGAATTGTTTAAGTCTGAGTATGTAATGTAGCTTAAGGGTACTTGTGATTTGTCTAAAAAGCTGATATGATTCCCTGACACGCTTGCCAAAAATATGTTTGTAAATAGTTTACTTTGTTTACTTTCTGCAATTTAAATTTTCTGTATTTCATTTCTTAGTTTAGAATATTTTGATAAAATCCAAAAAGATTTTATTTCTGCTTTATTTTCCGACAAACCAAAGTGGAAAGTTGATTGTTGGATTATCAGATGTTTGAAGCAGATGCAGGGAATTCTGGACTGAAGAATGAGGAGAGCTTACTTTGAAGAAGTTTGAATTGTTTGAAATGACAAAAACAAGTTAATTAACTTGATACTTGTTATTTTCAGAAAATGTTTGAAATTGTTGTCTTAATATCAGTATTGATTCGTCAAAAGATCAACCAAGGTCATTAATTTGGACTTGGTAGATTAATCAAGTGATCAGGGTCATTAACTTGGACCTGAATCCTTGAGTGGATTTTTAAAACTGATTGAGTTTGTGAATTATTGTTGAAAAGATAGAATTGTAATGTTTGTTGGTTGAGTAACAGGTTTGGACTTCATTATTCCCAACGGAAGCTGATTGTCAAAGCTTGAACCAGATATCTCAGATTCTAGCATATCGAGAGGGGGAGTCTGTGAAAGGGGGAGTCTGGATCAACAGCCAAAGGGAAGATTGAAGTTTAAAAGTTTAAAGATTGAAGATAAAGATTGATGAGAGTTTTTACAATGTTTGAAGATTGTTAAAGACAAAGACTTGAAGCCAAAGACTTCATCAACATCCAAGGGGGAGTCTGTTGGTGCACTAAATGTCTGTTGATTACGTCATAATCAAGTCTTGTGTCTAGATTGATTGAAAGAACACACATTAGGGTTTAATTAGGGTTTGTTTATGTTAAACTTGAAGATTTCGCTTGAAACATCTTCAAGCGAAATCAACACATGATGATTTCGCTTCAAGCAGTCTCAAGCGAAATCTCAAGTCTATATATATGTGTTGTGTGTTTCATTTGAGGGAGAGAGGTCATTGTATGAGACACGAAGTGCTGCCGGATTTGTATCAGAAAACGTTGCACAAGCACTCAAATCAATCAGAAAAGAAAGATTAAAAGGATTAGAGCTGTTATGACTTTGTTTACATTGATTCCGCCTTCGTACGCAAAGATGAACTGCCTTAACTGACGGTTTAAGGTCGTAGAACGGTCCAACAGGAAGGTGCTGAGATGTTTCTCCTTATAGGATGTTTTTTATGCGTAGTTTAAGCGGGATTTTATTATAATAAATGCTAGTAATAAAGTATCCATCGTTTCAGTTACTATTTGTATTTACTGTTTTGTTCAGCTTTATCTGTTAAGGCTGTAATACATCCCATCTTTCAAGTTTGGCGTTTTATATTTAATGGCGTTTTGTAGACCAAGATGATAAAATACACTAACTAAAACACAGAAAAAATTACACAGAAAAAATAGTTTTTATTATTTGGCGTTTTGTATTTAATGACTTTTGTGGCATTTTGGTGTTTTGGAACTAATGAGAAAATATAGTATTTTATTATATGAAAAAAAAATTACAAAAAAAAAAAATCCTCGTCAGAAGGGACTTTGTCTGAGAAGTATCCATCACTCCCTTCGTCTTCTTCTTCGGATTCTTCTTTCAGTCTCTCATCTAAGTCATCACTTTCACTTTCATTGGCTTTTAGTTCTTGAAGATTTTGAAGCCTCCATTTGAACATGTCCTGCATCAACGCCAATTTTATGTCCATGTCTGTGTGCAAACATGTGGTGTTGTGTAACGCCTCCAGGAACCCAAGACCCTGCTTGGTCATGATGTCTTCAAGCATGTAGTCTTCCTGCGCTTCATTGTCACATATAACGGTGACCATGTGTATCTTCATCAAAACGCCATGATGTGATGACTGGGTCCATTTTTGCATTTGCTTTGCTTGGTCCAAATTTTCTGGATAATCCTCTTATAACCTTATATGTTTCATCACATTCGTTATCAAGAGGGATGCCAAGCGATAGGATCCCCCTCTGTTCCTCTTCTTCCCTGTTCCAAATGGCTTTGATTGTTTAAACAAGCACTCTTCTTCTGTTGTCAAAACTATCACGAATCTTCTGATTCTGAGGGTGTATCTCCATGAAACGATGGTTGCCATTTTGGCGTTTTGGTTAAAGATGGCGTTTTTAGTATGATCAATGGAAGTGATGATGGAAGCGATGGTAACGTCGTTTATATAATGATATTTTTGGCGCATAGTTTAGGAGAGAATTTTTTGTAATAAATTTTAATAATTGACTTTCAGTTACTGTTTGTTCCATCTACCTGCAAACTCTGCAACGCGTTTTATCATTAAGTTTTGGCGTTTTGTATTATTGGTGTTTTAGTCGTTTTGAATGACGTCTTGCTCATTAGTTTGGCGTTTTGAATTTCAGCAGTTAAAAGACCTTTTTACCCTTAATGAAACACGTTCAAGTAATAAAACTGATGTTATTTACGAAAACACCACCACGCCAATCTAGTCCATAGATTGTTTTGATCTGACGATCCATAAGCGTTCTCACACTTTTCACCGTTTTCCCTAAATCCTGACCCTATATATATATATTTATATATATATATATAGGGTTCATGCGAAAACCACCTTTATTGCGAGAAACGCGAGAACCAATGTTGTCACACCCTGACTTTTGCAGAAGCGTGATTATGTGTGACTTGCTTAATATCATTGCATTCAACCATAACAAACAACTATATGGTAAAACCAAAGATGTTCATCCATAGATTAAGTTCTAAAACATTACATGCAACATTGTTTTAGAATTCAAACACGGACTTCGAATCTGAATTACAAACCATGCAATTTGTTTTAGAGTTCCATAAGGACTCGACAAAAGATACTACTAAAAACTAGGTTTTGGACTATGTATCTTATCCGGGATAAGATACACAACCCCAAACCCTTAGACACCGGATGTCATATTTTATTCCAAACAACCCTTGAAAACTTCAACGCTCGCCAGATCCATACTTAGTTTCCTGAAATACATGTAGTTTGAAAACATCAACAAAAGTTGACCGAGTTCATGTGTTTAGTGTGTGAGCTCGAATAAACTTTGTAATCATCATAAGTAAGTATGTATGTATTTGTAAACCCTGGTATGAAAGCAAACAAGGAAAACAGAAAACAGATCATTAATGGTTTGCAAGGCCATTAATATGTGTG
The DNA here is from genome assembly GCA_030545235.1 of Helianthus tuberosus. Lineage (NCBI taxonomy): Eukaryota > Viridiplantae > Streptophyta > Magnoliopsida > Asterales > Asteraceae > Helianthus > Helianthus tuberosus. The sequence goes on from CM060392.1 coordinate 29,575,658, forward strand.
ACGTGATGCAGGAAGGCTCAAACCTAGCAGATTTTGCACCGGGCTTCAGTTTGAAGACATAGTTACCTCATGGGCCTAACCCCGGTCCACATGGGTGTGGGCTCGCTATACCCAAATAGATCTATCACTCATGTCCCCCGGTCCTACTACGAGGATTAATGAACTTAAGCGTTGTACCCACCACTCACATGATCTAGCAGTACCTTTCCTTAGCTAACCATACCATGTATAAACGTTTGTAAACAGTTTGTAACATGTACTTCACCCCCGAAGTTATAAAACCAAAAACAGTTAAGAGAAAAGGGGGACATGAACTCACGGTCTTGCATTCTTCAATCCAACTGTAACGCAAAGTTTCCTCTGGTGTACATGACTACCTACAATGTACTATGATCTATTAGACGAGTGGGTCTTGCCTTGACTTAGTATTAATTAGTGTCTTTGAGTTACGTTTTATTGTCTCTTCAATATTATTCCAAGTTATATAATTATTTGTTAAAATAATAAATATTTTAACTTAAATTATATTTACTAAATTTTGGAATAATAGTTAAAATAATATATTTTAACTTGTTAGTTTTTAAGTATTTATACATGTATATCCTTCCCAAGGATGGGTGTATTTGTATTCGTATTCTTATACTTTGTATATTTTTGCCAAGTATCGGTGGCGTATCCTGGTGTGTATTTATACGCACGAGAATACGTATTTTCTTGTAGTTATTAAGTTTCTTATACTTAATTTTGTATTAACCTTTCCGGAATGATATCTTTAATAAAAATACATCAATATATATTTCTAAAATATATATATTTTAAGAAATATTACTTTGAAAAATTATTCATAATTTTTCCCTTGGCAAAAATACTTATAAATCTCATACAAGTCTCAAAAATAATATATTTCAAAGTCTAACTTAGAAAATATATATAAGTCCATTTTTCATCCAAAAATAATATATTTCAAGTTTATTTAAGGAGACACATTTTCTCCCAAAAATAATGTATTTCATGTTTATTCAAGAAAATGTATATTTTCTCCCAAAAATAATATATATTCTAATAATTCCAAGAATATATATATATTTTTACTTGCAAAAAATAATATATTTTCTCCTTGTAAAAAATATGATATATTTTTGTAGTAATTATGAAAATCACATTTTCATTCTCGTGGTGTCCAAAATACCAATTACCAAAATATACTTGTAAATAATTTTCCGGAATATATTGTTAGTTATATTCCTTTGTTCGGTTTCACCAATATTTTGGGCATAATTTATATGTTCATTCCCTTGGAATTTTGGTAATATTTTGGATTGAAATTTTTGGTATTTTGATGAGTTATATTATTTCAAGTCCTAAAATAATATAACTAATACACATAATATACAAGTAATCACACACATGGTGACTTCTAAATATATATTTCCCTAAATACATATTTAGTCATTTTTATTTACTAAACCAACCTCTAATATTTATAATTTTTGTAACCAAAATTATGGCAAACTTTATGTGAAAGTTTATGGTTTAAAATATACTTGTAAGTATTTGTTCAAAAATATTTTTCTAAGTGTTTAATTTTTAGAAAAATTTTGCCATAGTTTCCCCTAAAAATGGAGGTTTCCATGCCTTCAAGGCATATCATTTTCTTTTGTAAATCAACACAATCAACAACAAATCAATCTATACTTACCAATTTTGCCAAAATTAAGCATAAACTATTACTTCATGAACTTGAAAATTTATAAAAATGTGTAGTAACTTACTAGTGTATTTAGTAAGTCTTGTTACCCTTTAAAGTGTGGTTGTTTCTTTAAAAACATCATTTTTAAAGAAATTAGTTCTTTACAACTTGTAATTACATTTTCTAAAAATGTTTCATCTTGGATTTTTCTTGTTAAATACATGATCCTACACTTTATTAACCACCAAAAATGTGGTTTATTTCTTTAAGAGCCAAGATTAAGTAAACTTTGTATTTTTAACTTGGTTTCTTGAAAAATCATTCTTGAAATCTTAGATTTACAAGACTTATACCTTACTTTGATCATCACTTAACAAGAAATCAACGTATTCTTTCAAGTTCATGGTTCTCATGAGGATGATCTATGAATCTTTAACCTTTTCTAGATTATGTTTTTAATCATTATCTAGCAAGATCATATGATGATCTACATCATTAACATAATCAATCAATCATCAAGTAGCACAACAACACTAAACAACATGATTTCTTAAGATTTTTAAGCTTATGTTCAGGTTTCATGTTCTTGATTCTTAGTGTTCATCATGATTAACAACATGTATCATCTTTTAACCACTAAAACAAGATGTAAAATGAAGAGTATGATGTTCTTACTACTAGCTCAAGGCTAGGGATGATCAATGGAAGAAATGAAGTGGATAAAAGCAAATGGTGAAGGTCCTTCAAATTCCAAAGGCTCCAAGCTTCCTTATGTGTCTTCTAGCACCTTGGTATGTATGTAGAATGGATGAAAGATGAAGTGATGATGGTGGTTGTGTGGTTGTTGTTCTCGGCCGTAGCAAGGAGAGGAGGAAGGAGAAGAAAAGTGTTGGTGTTGTGTGATGAAAATGAAAGTTATGAACTCTAAGGGTATTCTTATAATCCATCACCAAAGCTTTAACTCTTGGTTTATATGTTTAAAATGAAGGAACATAATCCAATTTAATAATAAGATAAAATCTTCGTGTGGGCCCTTGTGCTGGTCGATTACTAGGTAGGGGGGGGTCTAGATTAGGGGTTAACTAAATAGTTAGATTTCATGGTTAGATTTCAAGTATTAGTTAGGTGTTTAGTTATTTGTATGATATATAGTGTGTTATGATGTTCGGGGACCATAACTACCTTGGTAATGTTAAAACAATGCTTCTAGTGAAAATTTGGTGTTTCGGGTAGTGTTCGGTTGTTCGGTTGGTTACCGGTTGGTTAAGGTGCTAAACTATGCAGTTTAGTGTGCTTTATGTCACCTTTTGTGACAGTTTTGATTCCCGACACTTAGGAAAGCATTCAGGACCATTTAGTCATATTTCTGCATGATATTAAAGTGTTTAAATGCTGAATTTTGCTGATTTCGGCAGAATTCTGCAGTTTATGTGAGTTTTAGGCACTTTCCGGCACTTAAACTATCACTAGGAAGGCAGTTTTATGATCCTTACTTTCCTACACACTATACTAGTGTAACTATTGGTTTTTGGCTCATTCTGTGTCTCAATACAATGTCTGTCTATTTACTGAACTCCGTCAGCATTTTTCTGATTTGTCTGATAACTGTGCTGCCGGTGTTTCGTGCATCATTCGAATCAACACAGTTTGCATGCAGTAATGATATGTCATTTGCAATATATGATGCACTTTTATGTATATGGCAATAATCGGAAATCAATTCAAGTCATTAATTATAATTCAGCACAGTCATTAAGCACTAATCATTGTTTAATAATTGTACGGATGCATGCAAATTTGACAGTTGTCACAAATGTGAACACAACAAAATAAAACCAAGATACCACAAAAACCTAAAAAAAGCCTAACCCCCCTTCCCCAAAAAAAAAACCTAACCCCCTCCCCCCCAAGCTAAATGCTAAAAACTAAACCCCCCCCCCCCCACCCAAAAAAAAAACCTAACCCCCCACCCCCCAAAAACCTAACCACCCCCCCCCCCCCACCAAGCTAAATGCTAAAATTAAACCCCTAAAAAACCTAAAAGTACCTAAAAATCTAAAAAACACACTAATTTTTTTAATATTTTAATACAAAAATCGCTAATTTTAGTAGCAAAAAAAATTATTTATTTTTTATTTTTTTAGTAACAAAAAGTAGCGATTTTTGCATAAAAATATTAATTTTTTTTTGTGTTTTCTAGATTTTTTTAGTTATTTTTTGTTGTGTTCACATTAGTTCTCGCGGTTCTCGTAATATAGGGTGGTTCCTAAATGATCCTTCTAATATACATATATAGGGTTAGGATTTAGAGAAAACGGTGGAAAGTGTGAGAACAGTGAGAACGCTTATGAATCGTCCGATCAAAACAATCTATGGACTAGATTGGCGCGGTGGTGTTTTCGTAAATAACATCAATTTTATTACGTGGACGCGCTTCATTAAGGGTAAAAAAGTCTTTTGACTTCTCTACACAAAACGCCATCTCATGCAATAAAACGCCAAAACAAAAATCACACACCATTCTAACTAAAAACGCCATTAAATATAAAACGCCAAACTTAATTATAATAAAATCCCGCCTAAAAAAACCGCCAAAAAATCCTATATATACAACATCTCAGACATTCAATTAAAAACACACACAAAACCCCAAACGCCATATTTAATATATACCATTCGTCTTAGAAACGCCAAAAAACCCAAACATCAAATATCTTCTAAACCAAAACGTTTATTTGAAATTCAGTTTAGTTGTCTGTAAGCTTCCGCTCAATGTAATGGGCAAAATCCTTAAGTAAGGATATTGTCCATGTTAGGATCTGAGTTTCTTTTGATTGTGCTTGTTTGAGTAAAATGAAGATGAAACAGAGTTAAATGCAACGGAATTAAATGGAACAAACTTTCAACACACAATCAATGAAAGAATAAGTTTTAGCAAACATGTTTATATTGAAATCGAATGATTGTATTTGTTACAATAATCAATCAAAATGCATACATGCACATAATCTCCCCCTCAGCCTGAGCTCACAGTGATTGTTCGTACATAATGACTTGGTGATGAAGAGAGCTAATAGAACAGTACAGGGTACTGTTCTATTTATAGTACAGAACAAACCACTGAGCATCTTTTGGCTGACGTCACCATGAAGGTGACATCTAACCTCCTAACAACCTACAACCACTGACTATTACAAACACTGCTGACTAAACTACTGATTACAAATAATACAAAGGATAGACTAAACTACTGCTTCTTCATTCCACTGTTATTGCTCCAGCAGTGCTTTGTGTCTTCAGCAGTACTTGAACCATATCAGTAGATTGAGCATCAGTGCTTTATCTTCATCAGTCTTTGTGTATCAGCATCAGTTGTAAAGGCAGTGCTTTGGGCCATCAGATGTTAGGATCACTTTTAAGGGGGAAGACTAAGTACAAACAACTGCTTATTCTGAATCCACTGATCTGATCCAGTTTTGGCTTTAATCAACTGTTCATTTGTTGGGTTCAATCCCAACAATCTCCCCCTGGAACAGATGATGCCAAAACTCTTCATTATTCTGGATCTTTATTGCCTCATCAATAATTCCCTGACTTGACCTTTGAATTGTAATTCAAAGTTCATGGAATCTTCATCATTCTCATCCCTGCACAGTGTTAGCTCAAGGAGATCTTGTAGATCTTCAACACCCAGGCCAAGTGCTTCTTCCCTTGATACGTGCTTCACTTCACAATTGGATTTGAGCAGAGTCAATACGTGGGTCTTTTGATCAGACTTCTGTTGGGATTTTCACATGTTTATCAAAGTGATTTCATCCATATAAAATAAAAACGCAGCGGAAATAATATTTAAAACATGTTATTTACAAGATATAAAACCCATTTTATATGTAAAACCCAATACCCGGATCCATATATGAACATGCATGCTATCAAAATTAAAACACAACCATAGAGTGTTTCAAGAATACTACCTTCCAAGGAGTAAAAGATATGAAGAAGATGATGCTTCTTGAATGGTAGTCTTCAAGTGTAGAATATCTCAAGCTTGTATACCCCAAGCCTTCCAACAAACACTTAAGTTTAGCTAGGATTTTACACTCATAAACTCACTTGAAAAATTCCATCAAGACAACCACATATGGCCGAAAATTAGAGATAGCTTTCTTGAGTTTCTTGCACTTGAAAAATCAAACTTGAAAAATCTCTTAGATGCCACACCCTTGGCCGATTTCTAAAGAGCATTCTCTAGTGTTTTTCATTCAAGTTCATCTCACTTATTTTGTCATACAAAATGAAATATTAAAAGGATGAGAGAGAAAGTAGGAGAGAGAATCAGCATTCAATGTATCTTGGAAGAGATGTGTTGCATGCATTTTAAGTGGTGGAAACCCACCTTGGGAAGCCACAAATGGGCTGGCCATTAAATGCTTTTCCCACCTAAAATTCAAAAATTTCCTTTAAATTTTGTCTTGTATTTATTTATAACTTTTATAAATATAACACAATATGTTACAAGACTTATGCAACACATCACAACATTTTAAAATGTTATTTAACCCATTAAATAACACAATAAAATATTCTCTCAAAAATAAATTATCCATATATTTTATTAGTTTCTCAAGTGCAATTATTTAGAAAACCAATTTCTAAATATTCTAAGTGTTAATATTTATTTGTATGATTATATCATAAATAAATATTATAAGTGTTTGTCTAGCTTGCATTTGGGTATGACTCGACTTGGATCATAACGTACTAGCCACATCAATTTAATATGTGTCTTGGGCATACGAAATCCAACAACTTCCACTTTAGTATTTTTGAATCCAATGGGTTTCTTGGGAGAGTTTTTATTGTTGATGAGTTTACAGATGGAGGCCTGGTGATGACAACTTTGGCAGGGTTTTGAGATTGTGCTAAGTCTTGTTTTTCTGCCATCAGTGTCTGAAGAACCATTTTCTTGATGTATTCTTCTTGAGCCTTGTCTTCTTTTGTTTTTTCATCAATCTGCTTTTGTTTCCTTTTTTGATAATGGATGGCAGCAGTTGGAGCAGTGGGTCTTCTAATTGGCAACTTTTGTTTGATTGGAACCACTGCTTCTGGATAAACAGGCTTTTTGGGAGCAGTGGGATCTCTCTTCCTTAACTCTTCAATAGAGTATTGATTGAAACAACTGGTGTTTCAACCACTATTGTCACTACAATAGTTGATGTGTCAACTGTTGTCTTCTACTTTTTGGCAGGTGGTTTTTGTGATGATGGTTTTGTTTGTGGTATGGCAGTGGATTGAGTATTGATTGATGAAGTGGTGATGGCAGTGGTTGGGATAACATCTGTTGAAATCACTGAAGTACCAATAACTGTTGATACAATAGGTGTCTTAACATCTGTTGGTTTGGAGGTTTGATGAGAGAAATTTTTGGGGATTTGAGGAGTATGTTTGGTGGTTTTGGAAGGTGTGGTTTTGGGTTGGCTAACCTTTCTGGTAGGCTTTCTTCTTTTAGGTTTAGAAGTACCCTGCTCTTCCTTTTCCATCATAACTTTCTTCTCTTGCTCAAATCTTTTTGACCCTTTTATTTCCATAGACTCTTTCATGTTTGCCTTTAGTTGAGCAAATGCATTTTGAGTCTCATCAACCTTTTTGGAACCATCTGGCCTTGGGATTTCTACCAAAAGTTTAGACATTGGATCTGGTTTAATATATAGGCCTTCTTTTCCCTTTTTACCTTTCTCCCCCTTTTTGGCATCATCAGTATTTTCAACAAAGATGATTGAATGAGGAGCAGTGCCAGTGGTTTGGAGCAGATGAGCTTTAATGGCTTTGATATCTGCTTGAGTATCTTTGTACCTAGCTTCCATGACATTTCTGACCATTTGAAGTTGAACTTCATGCTGTTGATCTGCATATTGTCTTTGTTTATGAAGCAGAGGTTGAAACAGATGCCATAACTCAGCAGGGGATGGAGCAGATGTTGCAGCAGTGGGTGTAGCCTTTTGAGATTGTAACAACTGTTGCAGCATATTTTTGATATCTGCAACAGATGTGTCAAGTTTATCAACCCTCTCCGTCAATTCTTTATATTTTAAACCATCACCCAAGTTAATGGGATCATCTAATTTCCCACCAGTGGTGGTTGTATCAATGGTTGACTTAGGAAAAGTTTCCCAAAAATCATCCACTAATGCCCCTTGTTCTCGGTACTGGGGACTTCTTTCCTCAGCAGAGGTTACCTTAGTAAAAACACCAGTGTATAATGGAAAGACACCAGTGGTTACCTTGGTTCCCAAAGAGGAAATTGCCTTCAAGGGAGTCTGACTTATGAAACTACTGGCCAGGTGTAAATCTGTGGATTGAACACTTGTAGTAGCTGCTCCACTTTAACTACTGACAGGAATTACTTGTAATTCCTGCAGTGTAGCCTCCTCAACTGTTGGTGGGTTAGCAATGTTAGAGGAACCAGACTCAGTCACTTGTTAAGGTATATTTTCATTGATAGGTGGTTGAGAAGAACTGATTTGTGTCTGGTCCATATCAAGTGCATCCAACAGAGGTATAATTTGTGGTGGAATTTGTGCAGTGAGGATGGGGGTTGAAAGAGAATTTGCCCCGGGAGCAGGGCTGTGGAAGATAGATTCAAGTGAATCCATTGCTTCATAATGTGGTATCCCTATAGATACAACCTGATCCTTTTGAGAGAATGCAGGAGGAGTTTTAGGCTCAGGTTGAGATCTTTCTTCCATCTACTGTGAGGAAGTAGCAGCAGTGGTTATTGGTGACTTTTGTGTTGTCACAGGTATTATCTCTAGGATCTCATCTTCCAGAGTTACCTTTTTGGAGGGTTTGGGGGGCTTTTGGGATTTTTTCTTGGTTGGCTTTTAGTGGGTTTTGGTGTGGGTTTCACAGCAGTGGGTCTGCTACTGTGATCACCAGGAGCAGTGGGCTCAACAGCAGGGGCCTGAGGAGCAGTTGTTGCTGCTAAATTCTGCTCAGGTGCCTCTGTTTGTAGTTTTGAAGGTTTTGACAGCCTTGTGAATGTTTCAGAAGTTAGGCTGTTTATTTGAAAAGGATTTCCTTGGATAAGCAAATGAGCATTATCCTTTGAAAATTTCTTTTGTAGATAAAAGCTTAAAAATCTTGGAAATAATAAAAATGGTTTTTTTTTGACATTTTTGACCATACCATTGAAAATCTCTTGGGAGTAATTAAAAGTTTCTTCTGTCAAAATAGCATAGCCCAAGTATTGGATTTTCAATGGAATTTCATTAAAGGCTGTAGTTTTGTTTGAAACACACATGAGGAGGGTATGGAATAAAAATCTCATGGCAGGTGGAAAACTGCCCTTTTGTAAAGTATCTTTTTTCATTTTGTCTTCATACCCTCTCTCAATGAAATCGGTTTGGTAATCAGCCATTGGGAAAGAGGTTTTACCTGTAAGATCATTGATTTCAAACACCTCTGAAATGGTTTGAGGTGTGATAGTAACCGGAATTCCCTTTATTGATGAAGTAATAGCTAAGGGCTTTTTGTCCTTAACTTCAAGCTTTTCATTTTTCCAGAACTCTTGTTGGGTACCCAGGTAAATAGGTGCATTACAAGTCAACAAAGTTTTGTACTTGGAAGACGAGAAAGCATTAATAACGGAGTTGAAGGTTGTGTTTTGACTTGGTTTCTCAAGTATACACAGGTAGTTATGAGGGGTTTTGAATGGGAGAGCCATGGTGAATCGAAGGTGGTTGAGAGCGAATGAAGAAGATGAGTGATTTGAGAGAATTTGATGAAAACTGCTTTTGAATGGAATTTTGAATTCGATTCGACAGTGAAAACCCTGTTTAGGGTTTTGATCAGGGTTTTATAGGGTGAAAAAGTGCATGCGGACGTGGCAGCGGTTACAAAAGTTCTGACGGCTAAGTACTGTCCATGTGACAACCTCTGATGAATAATGGATGACAGTTGTTAGGAAACCACTGATGGATCAAGATCAGTGGTTTAGCTATTTTTAAAGATGAATTTTTGATTTTCTAAAAACATTTTAATGCTTTTATTCATAGAAAAACAGGATTTTGCCTGTTATTCCATGTTCAGCATGCCAATCCTAGAGATCAAGCTTTCAAAGGTGGATGTGTCTAAAACCTTTGTTAGCACATCTGCCAGCTGATCTTTAGTTGGAACATGGTGCAGAGAAATCAAACCTTTTTCATAGCAATCCCTCACAAAGTGATGTCTGATATCAATGTGCTTGGTGGTTGAATGTGAAACTGGATTTTTGATGATATTTTCTGCTGCCTGACTGTCGAACATGAGAGGTGTCTTTAAGGCAGTGATACCAAAATCCACCAACTGATTTTGAAGCCATAACAGTTGGGTTGTACAGTTTGCAGCAGCTATATACTCTACCTCAGCAGTGGATGTTGAAACAGCTGCTTGCTTTTTGCTTTGCCAAGACACTAAGCAATTGCCTAGGAATTGGTACCCTCCTGAAGTGGACTTCCTTGTTGTATTGCATCCAGCAAAGTCACTGTCTGAGAAACCTGAAAGCTTGATATTTCCATCAGCTGGATACCAGATACCAAGTGTGGGAGCACCTTTGAGGTATCTGAATATCCTTTTTACAGCAATAAGGTTTGATTTTCTAGGGGCTGATTGGGATCTTGCAAAAACACATGTTGCAAACATGATGTCTGGCCTAGATGCAGTTAGGTACAATAAAGACCCAATCATGCTTCTATAAAGAGTTTGATCAACCAAATCATCCTTTTCAGCAGACATGACTAACTTGGTGGTTGCTATGGGTGTACTACATGGTTTGCAGTCATTCATATCAAATTTTGTTAAAAGTTCTTTGGCATATTTGCCTTGATGAATGAAAGTACCATTTTGCAGTTGCTTTACTTGGAGACCAAGAAAGCACTGTAGTTCACCCATTGCACTCATCTAAAACTCAGCTGTCATGAGTTGTCTGAACTCTTCACACATTTTAGGACATGTGCTTCCAAAGATGATGTCATCCACATAAATCTGGACAATCATCAAATCTTTCCCTCTCCATTTTAGAAACAATGTTTTATCAATTTTACCACTTGTGAAACTAATGGAAGAAGAAAGGTGGAAAGAGTTTCATACTAGGCTCTAGGTGCTTGTTTCAAGCCATACAAAGCCTTATTTAGCTTATAGACATGATTTGGATAAAATGGATCCTCAAAGCCAGGAGGTTGACAAACATATACCTCTTCTTGAATTTTACCATAGAGGAAAGCACATTTGATATCCATTTGAAACACCTTTATGTTGTGGTTGACAGCAAAGGCCAGGAACAGTCTGATAACTTCCAGTCTTGCTACAGGGGCAAAAGTTTCATCATAATCAATGCCCTCTTCCTGTCTGAAACCTTGAACCACTAGCCTTGCTTTATTCTTGACAACAATGCCCCTTTCATCAGTTTTATTTTTAAAGACCCACTTTGTGCCAATAGGACTCACACCCTCTGGCAGTGGTACAAGCTCCCATACTTGTTGTTATTTAAACTGTTGGAGCTCCTCTTGCATGGCCTCTACCCAACTATTGTCTTTTAGTGCCTCTTGGTACTTGACTGGTTGATGGAGAGATAGAATGCCGGCAAAAAGACAGATGTTTTGGGATTGACTCTTGTGAGCACCCCTTCACTGATGTTGCCAATGATTTGGTCTGGTGGATGAGACTTCAAGAAGATTAGATCTCCTTTGTATGGAACAATGGCATTTAAGGGTGAGGGCTGCAGATGTGAATCATCTGAGCTAACAACTGTTGGTGACTTTGATGATCCAACAGTTTCTTAGAATGGAGGTAAAGGAATAGGAGGAAGTGATATGGAGACATGTTGACTTTTATCCACTGTTTGAAGATTTTTATCAACATTGTTTGATGATGTGGAAGCAGGGGTTTTAGGGCTACTTTGGTCAACAACTGTTGATGTAGCAGTGGTTGAGCTTTGACAGCTGTTTTGAACATCTGCTGCTCTGTCCATGGAGGTGAACTTTTGTTGCGGAATGATCACTTCATAGCCATAGTCTGATGGAGGAGTTTGAGATGGAACTGCACTGTTAGTCTTAACACAAATATTTTCAAAGGTAAATTTATCAAGATCAAATAACTCAGCAGGATTTGCAGGGATTTTCATTGAAGAAAGTTCATTGAACTTCACATTCAAAGTCTCTTCCACTATTTTGATCCTTGTGTTAAACACTTTGTTGGCCTTAGCAGTGGTTGAGTATCCCAAATGATAACCACAATCTATTTTGGCTGCAAATTTTGAAATTGAGTCATTTAAGTTCAAAATAAAGCATGGGCAGCCAAATACTTTAAAGTATGATATCAGTGGTTTAATTTTATACAGAATTTCATAGGCAGCCTTTTGATGCCTGGAGTTGATCAAAACTCTGTTCTGGACATAGCAAGCAGTGTTTACTGCCTCTGCCCAGAAAGTTAATGGCAAACCTGAATCAACAAGCATGGTTCTGGCAGCCTCTATCAGTGTTCTGTTCTTTCTCTCAACAACTCCATTTTGTTCTGGTGTCCTTGGAATGCCGTACTGCCTTACTATTCCTTTTGACACACAAAACTCATCCAACTCCCTATTTCTGAATTCTATGCCATTGTCACTCCTAAAGATTTTTACTGGCAAGTCAAACTGCTTTTCAACATGTTTGACAAAGTCTTGCTGAATGCCTGCAGTTTCATCTTTAGAATGTAAGAAATAAGTCCATGTAAACCTAGAAAAGTCATCTACAATAACCAAACAATTTCTTTTCTTTTTGAGACTGCATATTGTCTTTGTTTGTGAAGCAGAGGTTGAAACAGATGCCATAGCTCAGCAGGGGATGGAGCAGATGTTGCAGCAGTGGGTGTAGCCTTTTGAGATTGTAACAACGGTTGCAACATATTTTTGATATCTGCAACAGATGTGTCAAGTTTATCAACCCTCTCCGTCAATTCTTTATATTTTAAACCATCACCCAAGTTAATGGGATCATCTGATTTCCCACCAGTGGTGGTTGTATCAATGGTTAACTTAGGAAAAGTTTCCCAAAAATCATCCACTGATGCCCCTTGTTCTCGGTACTGGGGACTTCTTTCCTCAGCAGAGGTTACCTTAGTAAAAACACCAGTGTATAATGGAAAGACACCAGTGGTTACCTTGGTTCCCAAAGAGGAAATTGCCTTCAAGGGAGTCTGACTTATGAAACTACTGGCCAGGTGTAAATCTATGGATTGAACACCTGTAGTAGCTGCTCCACTTGAACTACTGACAGGAATTACTTATAATTCCTGTAGTGTAGCCTCCTCAACTGTTGGTGGGTTAGCAATGTTAGAGGAACCAGACTCAGTCACTTGTTGAGGTATATTCTCATTGATAGGTGGTTGAGAAGAACTGATTTGTGTCTGGTCCAAATCTATTGCATCCAACAGAGGTATAATTTGTGGTGGAATTTGTGCAGTGAGGATGGGGGTTGAAAGAGAATTTACCCCGGGAGCAGGGCTGTGGAAGATAGATTCAAGTGAATCCATTGCTTCATAATGTGGTGTCCCTATGGATACAACCTGATCCTTTTGAGAGAATGCAGGAGGAGTTTTAGGCTCAGGTTGAGATCTTTCTTCCATCTGCTGTGAGGAAGTAGCAGCAGTGGTTATTGGTGACTTTTGTGTTGTCACATGTATTATCTCTAGGATCTCATCTTCCAGAGTTACCTTTTTAGAGGGTTTGGGGGGCTTTTGGGATTTTTTCTTGGTTGGCTTTTAGTGGGTTTTGGTGTGGGTTTCACAGTAGTGGGTCTGCTACTGTGATCACCAGGAGCAGTGGGCTCAACAGCAGGGGCCTGAGGAGCAGTTGTTGCTGCTAAATTCTGCTCAGGTGCCTATGTTTGTAGTTTTGAAGGTTTTGACAGCCTTGTGAATGTTTCAGAAGTTAGGCTGTTTATTTGAAAAGGATTTCCTTGGATCAGCACATGAGCATTATCCTTTGAAAATTTCTTTTGTAGATAAAAGCTTAAAAATCTTGGAAATAATAAAAATGATTTTTTTTGACATTTTTGACCATATCATTGAAAATCTCTTGGGAGTAATTAAAAGTTTCTTCTGTCAAAATAGCATAGCCCAAGTATTGGATTTTCAATGGAATTTCATTAAAGGCTGTAGTTTTGTTTGAAACGCACATGAGGAGGGTATGGAATAAAAATCTCATGGCAGGTGGAAAACTGCCCTTTTGTAAAGTATCTTTTTTCATTTTGTCTTCATACCCTCTCTCAATGAAATCAGTTTGGTAATCAGCCATTGGGAAAGAAGTTTTACCTGTAAGATCATTGATTACAAACACCTCTGAAATGGTTTGAGGTGTGATAGTAACCGGAATTCCCTTTATTGATGAAGTAATAGCTAAGGGCTTTTTGTCCTTAACTTCAAGCTTTTCATTTTTCCAGAACTCTTGTTGGGTACCCAGGTAAATAGGTGCATTACAAGTCAACAAAGTTTTGTACTTTGAAGACGAGAGAGCATTAATAACGGAGTTGAAGGTTGTGTTTTGACTTGGTTTCTCAATTATACACAGGTAGTTATGAGGGGTTTTGAATGGGAGAGCCATGGTGAATCGAAGGTGGTTGAGAGCGAATGAAGAAGATGAGTGATTTGAGAGAATTTAATGAAAACTGCTTTTGAATGGAATTTTGAATTCGATTCGACAGTGAAAACCCTGTTTGGGGATTTGATCAGGGTTTTATAGGGTGAAAAAGTGCATGCTGACGTGGCAGCGGTTACAAAAGTTCTGACGGCTAAGTACTGTCCACGTGACAATCTATGATGAATAATGGATGACAGTTGTTAGGAAACCACTGATGGATCAATATCAGTAGTTTACAGTGGTGAAAATGAAAACAGTGGCTGACTTTAACTATCAGTGGATAGCCTATCAGTGGATTAAAACACTGATGTTTGACAACAGTTTTTAACAATGACAATGAAGGAACAGAGGTTGACTTTCAGCAGTGGATAATATTCAGCAGAACAGATGTTTGAATCAAAACAGTGGTTATGGTAGACTTTTAAGGATTAATGAAAATTTTCATTTTTAGCTATTTTTAAAGATGAATTTTTGATTTTCTGAAAACATTTTAATGCTTTTATTCATAGAAAAACAGGATTTTGCCTGTTATTCCATGTTCAGCATGCCAATCCTAGAGATCAAGCTTTCAAAGGTGGATGTGTCTAAAACCTTTGTTAGCACATCTGCCAGCTGATCTTTAGTTGGAACATGGTGCAGAGAAATCAAACCTTTTTCATAGCAATCCCTCACAAAGTGATGTCTGATATCAATGTGCTTGGTGGTTGAATGTGAAACTGGATTTTTGATGATATTTTCTGCTGCCTGACTGTCCAACATGAGAGGTGTCTTTAAGGTAGTGATACCAAAATCCAGCAACTGATTTTGAAGCCATAACAGTTGGGTTGTACAGTTTGCAGCAGCTATATACTCTACCTTAGCAGTGGATGTTGAAACAGCTGCTTGCTTTTTGCTTTGCCAAGACACTAAGCAATTGCCTAGGAATTGGTACCCTCCTGAAGTGGACTTCCTTGTTGTATTGCATCCAGCAAAGTCACTGTCTGAGAAACCTGAAAGCTTGATATTTCCATCAGCTGGATACCAGATACCAAGTGTGGGAGCACCTTTGAGGTATCTGAATATCCTTTTTACAGCAATAAGGTTTGACTTTCTATGGGCTGATTGGGATCTTGCAAAAACACATGTTGCAAACATGATGTCTGGCCTAGATGCAGTTAGGTACAATAAAGACTCAATCATGCTTCTATAAAGAGTTTGATCAACCAAATCATCCTTTTCATCAGACATTACTAACTTGGTGGTTGCTATGGGTGTACTACATGGTTTGCAGTCATTCATATCAAATTTTGTTAAAAGTTCTTTGGCATATTTGCCTTGATGAATGAAAGTACCATTTTGCAGTTGCTTTACTTGGAGACCAAGAAAGCACTGTAGTTCACCCATTGCACTCATCTAAAACTCAGCTGTCATGAGTTGTCTGAACTCTTCACACATTTTAGGACAGGTGCTTCCAAAGATGATGTCATCCACATAAATCTGGACAATCATCAAATCTTTCCCTCTCCATTTTAGAAACAATGTTTTATCAATTTTACCACTTGTGAAACTAATGGAAGAAGAAAGGTGGAAAGAGTTTCATACTAGGCTCTAGGTGCTTGTTTCAAGCCATACAAAGCCTTATTTAGCTTATAGACATGATTTGGATAAAATGGATCCTCAAAGCTAGGAGGTTGACAAACATATACCTCTTCTTGAATTTTACCATAGAGGAAAGCACATTTGATATCCATTTGAAACACCTTTATGTTGTGGTTGACAGCAAAGGCCAGGAACAGTCTGATAACTTCCAGTCTTGCTACAGGGGCAAAAGTTTCATCATAATCAATGCCCTCTTCCTGTCTGAAACCTTGAACCACTAGCCTTGCTTTATTCTTGACAACAATGCCCCTGAACCACTAGTCTGATAGCTTCCAGTCTTGCTACAGGGGCAAAAGTCTGATCTCTTTTGTATGGAACAATGGCATTTAAGGGTAAGGGCTGCAGATGTGAATCATCTGAGCTAACAACTGTTGGTGACTTTGATGATCCAACAGTTTCTTAGAATGGAGGTGGAGGAATACGAGGAAGTGATGTGGAGACATGTTGACTTTTATCCACTGTTTGAAGATTTTTATCAACAGTGTTTGATGATGTGGAAGCAGGAGTTTTAGGGCTACTTTGGTCAACAACTGTTGATGTAGCAGTGGTTGAGCTTTGACAGCTGTTTTGAACATCTGCTGCTCTGGCCATGGAGGTGAACTTTTGTTGTGGAATGATCACTTCATAGCCATAGTCAGATGGAGGAGTTTGAGATGAAACTGCACTGTTAGTCTTGACAGAAACATTTTCAAAGGTAAATTTATCAAGATCAAATAACTCAGCAGGATTTGCAGGGATTTTCATTGAAGAAAGTTCATTGAACTTCACATTCAAAGTCTCTTCCACTATTTTGGTCCTTGTGTTAAACACTTCGTAGGCCTTAGCAGTGGTTGAGTATCCCAAATGATAACCACAATCTATTTTGGCTGCAAATTTTGAAATTGAGTCATTTAAGTTCAAAATAAAGCATGGGTAGCCAAATACTTTAAAGTATGATATCAGTGGTTTAATTTTATACAGAATTTCATAGGCAGTCTTTTGATGCCTGGAGTTGATCAAAACTCTGTTTTGGTCATAGCAAGCAATGTTTACTGCCTCTGCCCAGAAAGTTAATGGCAAACCTGAATCAACAAGCATGGTTCTGGCAGCCTCTATCAGTGTTCTGTTCTTTCTCTCAACAACTCCATTTTGTTCTGGTGTCCTTGGAATGCTGTACTGCCTTACTATTCCTTTTGACACACAAAACTCATCCAAATCCCTATTTCTGAATTCTATGCCATTGTCACTCCTAAAGATTTTTACTGGCAAGTCAAACTGCTTTTCAACATGTTTGACAAAGTCTTGCAGAATGCCTGCAGTTTCATCTTTAGAATGTAAGAAATAAGTCCATGTAAACCTAGAAAAGTCATCTACAATAACCAAACAATATCTTTTCTTTTTGAGACTCATGACTTTTACTGGGCCAAACAGATCCATGTGCAGCATTTGCAAGCACTTGGTTGTTTTGGACTCTTCAATGGACTTAAATGAGCTTTTATGTTGTTTTCTTTTTAAACAGGAGACACAATGCTCAGGACTGGTGAATAGTTTTTGAGGAAGACCTCTTACAAGTCCCTGCTTTGACAAAGCAGTGATTGTCTTGAGATTTGTGTGCCCCAATCTCCTGTGCCAAAGTTCTGTCTCTTTGTTAGAGGCAGCTGAGAACAGACAGGCATCAGTCCTGGGGCTCTCTTTTGACAAATCAACTACATAAACATTGCCACTCCTTTGAGCAACAAGTTGGGTTTTTCCATTTTTTATTATTTCTTCAATCTTTTTAACCATTTTTGGTCCAACAATCCTACAACACTCCTTAGTAAAGAATGACCCATACCCTTTGTCACTCATTTGTGAAACACTAAGGAGGTTGAATTTTAGATTGTCTATCAGATTGACATTTTCAAAACTAACATTTCTAGACTGTACTGTACCAGAACCCATCACCTTCCCTTTACTATTATTGCCAAAAGATATATCACCCCCTCCATGAGTTTTGAATTCCTTGAGTAGGGCTCTACATCCAGTCATGTGCCTGGAGCCTCCACTATCTACATAACAAAGATTATCTAAGCATGCAGAAGCTCCCTGCACATCAAGTAAAAGGTTAGTTCAGGAGGGTCTCCAAAGCCAATAAGGCTTTGGATGGGGTCTCAACAGTGTCTGTGTTAAGTTCAGGTGGATGGACAGTGGTTAGCTCAGGGGTTTGGACAGTTTTTGAAATATTTTTCTCTAACCACTGCTGGGGTCATTTCCAATCAACTGTTGATAACCAAAGGGATGCCTGTTCACTTTTGGTTTAGAAGGCTTTTTGTAAACCTCATAAACGTGTGGGACCCTTGGGTATGGTGGTTGACCTTTACCTCTTTGGTATTGGTTAGCAGGGGGTGCATCAGTCAACTGAACTTCTCTTTTGACAGAGGTCTGGTTCAGCTGTTTTGTAACAACTGTTTGAACTGGCACAAACAGTGGTTGTTTCTTGACTTGTGGTTTTGATGAACTCAAGAGTGTTTTTGATGTGTATTCTTCCTTTTTGACCTCAAAAGATTTTAAATACACACACTTCTGAGTGGAATAGTTTGATTTACCACAGATGGTGCAGCTCTTTGAAGGCACAATGGTGCTTGTTTTGTTAATGTCATAAGCTTTCAAATGAAAACAATCTTTGGTCAAATGATTTTTCTTTTCACAGAAATCACAAAACAAGTTTTTAATCTTTTCTTTTCTTCTTTTCAGACTCCTTTGCAACAGAGTTTTGAACCACTGTTGGGATGTCCTTAAGAGGAATTACCCTGGCCTTAGGAGCTTTGACACCATCCACAGTTGTGAAGTCCATGGGTTTGAAATTTTCAAGGATGTCACACTCATCAGACCATGTGGATTTGAATTGGTATTTTTCAATCTCCTCAAAAGTTAAGGATCCCACAGATCTTTCCAATGTGATTTTGTTACCAAGTTTATCAGTTATTTTAACTTCTTGGCCATTCTTGTTGGTGGGTATGATTTCAACAGTGGTTTGAACAGATTCATTTACAACAGTGTTTTCAACTTGGTCATGTTTTCTGAACCCTACACCAAATTTTACATTGCTTTTGATCTGATTTTCAAGCATAACTTCATAACCTTTGCAGGATTCCACCCATTTTTCACATGTGATTTGGGTGGATTCCAACTCCTTTTTACATACCTGATATTTTTCTTTCATTGTCTGAAGTTGGTCCTTGGTTATGTTATGCTATGCTCTTGTTTGAGGCTGCAAATCTCATTATCTTTGTCTGACAATTTGTTTTTCAATTCTTTTAAAGATTTTTCAAATTGTACTTCATCATTTAACAATCTATCTCTAAGGTTTTCATTCACCTCCTTAATGTTTGCAAATTCTATGATGCATTTGTCTGAATAAAGGTTTTTAAGAACCTGGGGTGATACCTTAGTTGCAGCCATCATGGCACAATCACAGACATGTTCACTTTCTTCTGGCTTTTTCTCTTCTTTTTCACCTTGTTTCTTCTCTTCTTCATCAGTAGACCAGGGGTCAGACAGTGATTCCAACAGGGGTTATGAATTTTCTCCCAACAGTATTTCACCAGCAACAGCAGTAACCACTTCTTCAGCAATTGTATCCACTGTTTCTTTATTTTTTTGTCCTTCTTCAGTTTCCAGCCCTTCTGGTATAGACTCCAATGCTACAAAACAAAGATCATCATTGGAAACATCATTTTTAGCATAGAGTGCAAAATTTTCATCACCTGGCTCATCAGGTAAGCTACTCCAGTCAACAAATCCTTGGGTGAAAAAGCTTTGCTGATCTGGTTGAACCACTGCTGGTGTAGCTTGTTGAGGTGCACCTGGTTGCACTTGAACCTGAGGGACATGGGCTTGGACATACTGAATTTGAGGAACAGTGGTTTGGACATAATGCACAGGAACAGGGGTTGCAGGGTGTGCATAATGAGCAGTGTTTACATGGGCAGCAGGGGCATATTGGGAATACTGCACAGTGTTTTGGTTATTTTGTGGTCTAGGGCTAGGGTGTGTGATGATTGGTCCACTGTTTTGACTCCTACACTCTCTAGCAAAGTGGGCTAACCTATTGCACTTGTAGCATTTGATTCACATGCAACCCTGGAAATTTTCTCCCTGTCCTTTTGTAAAACTTGCTGGTTCTAACACTCAGCAGTGCAAGTTGGTGTAATATGTCCATTTCCTCTAAATCAGTTGGATCAAAATGCTAGAGATCATTGAGTTCAAAGCATAGATTGTCAGAATTCTGGTTTTCTCCATTAGCTGTGAAAGCATAATTGGATGAGTAAGAATAAGAGTTGTTAAAAGCTCCACCAGTTGTTATGTCAATGTAATGATCATAACCCTGATCCTTACTACTACCAGATTCTTCCTGACCCAAAAGAGCTGTGCTTCCTAATGAATAGTCATCTGCAACTTTTCCAGACTCTTGTAACTTCTTTTTCTGGTTCAACTCCCTTTCATAGGTCAGGAGTCTACCATGAAGCTGGGTTAGGGTCAGATCTTTGAACCTAACTGAATTCCTGGTTACAAAAGCAATTGTGTCCCATTTTTCAGGAAGTGACCTGAGAAACCTACTATTTTGTGTTGCATTAGCAAATTCAACCTTAACAAGTTTCAGTTCACTTATGAGACAACTAAATCGCTCAAACTGTTGTGTTAATGATTCACCCTTAATGTGACAAAAGGTTTCATACTGTTGGTTTAAAATTTCCCTGTTATTTTCAATTACTTCTTCAGTCCCCCCAAACTGTTCCTTAAGTGCATCCCATAATTCCTTGGCACTGTTACAGTGTAACAGCCCAGCATATATTTCATTTGGTAGTGCAGATGCAACGATGCTAAATGCCTTGGCATCCAGTTCAATTTTCTAAAAATCCTGGTCAGTATAGTTCTCAATTTTCTTAGGAACCATGACTTTTAGATCCTCAGCACCCGAGACCATTGGAACATGTGGTCCAAAGATAATCGACTTCCAACATCCAGCATTCTATTGAGCTAGGATGTGACTCATCCTTCTCTCCCAGATGTTGTATTCAGATCTGACCAACATAGGTGGTTTGAAGAGAGAACCAACGCTATTTGTGTTATCCTGTGATTGTGACGTCATTCTGGTTGTTTTTCAGGCACTGAATAATCAACTTTGTTCGTGATTACACCTTACTCTGTTTTACAACTAAAACTGAACAATCGAAAGTATCAATGAAATTGAGCTGAACTTTTACGTCAAAATGATTGTTAGATCAAATTTGACTGTCCGTGCTCTGATACCAATTGTTAGGATCTGAGTTTCTTTTGATTGTGCTTGTTTGAATAAAATGAAGATGAAACAGAGTTAAATGCAGCGGAATTAAATGGAACAAACTTTCAACACACAATCAATGAGAGAATAAGTTTCAGCAAACATGTTTATATTGAAATCGAATGATTGTATTTGTTGCAATAATCAATCACAATGCATGCATGCACATAATCTCCCCCTCAGCCTGAGCTCACAGTGATTGTTCGTACAGAATGACTTGGTGATGAAGAGAGCTAATAGAACAGTACAGGGTACTATTCTATTTATAGTACAGAACAAACCACTGAGCATCTTTTGGCAGACGCCACCATGAAAGTGACATCTAACCTCCTAACAACTTACAACCGCTGACTATTACAAACACTGCTGACTAAACTAATGATTACAAATAATACAAAGGATAGACTAAACTACTGCTTCTTTATTCCACTGTTATTGCTCCAGCAGTGCTTTGTGTCTTCAGCAGTACTTGAACCATATCAGTAGATTGAGCATCAATGCTTTATCTTCAACAGTCTTTATGTATCAGCAGCAGTTGTAAAGGCAGTGCTTTGGGCCATCAGATGTTAGGATCACTTTCAAGGGGAAAGACTAAGTACAAACAACTGCTTATTCTGAATCCACTGATCTGATCCAGTTTTGGCTTTAATCAACTGTTCCTTTGTAGGGTTCAATCCCAACAGTCCATTTCATTGAGTAAAATCTTATTGACTTTATCCTCAACTTCCATCCAATTTATAACGCCAAAATATACAAAAACATTATTGAGGTTTGTTTGTCAATAAAGTTTAGCTGTATAGGATGGACAACATTGTCAGACATCTTTCTTAACTGAGGATTGACAATGTTGTCCATCACCATACAACAAAACATTATTGATTTTAGCATGATCAAATTTACAGTTTTAATGTGGTTTATTTAGTGGCGTTCTATTTCTCGGTAAAACGCCAAAAGAGTTAAAAAAATCAAACATCGTTCATTGGAAATTCAAGGATTGTTGGCTGAAAGGGTGTAAACTCAATAACATTTTGCTGCATGAGATGGACAAATATTATAGAAAAAGAGGCTGATTTCAGACTTTGTGCTTCCACACAGTGACAAAAAAACTACTTCGAAAAAAAAAATCATACGGAAGTCGAAACAGCCGGTGAAGATGCTTCAAAAGAAGAAAGAGACTGGTGACAGTGAAGATTTGGAAGATCAATATATATGTTTTTAATTTTCTTTTTCAGCTGATTGTTATATAATAACAACGTCATATCTAATAAAAACGCCACACAGCCAAATGCTTTTCAAAACGCCAACATGCCATAAAACGCCCCAAAAACTACCAAACCATAATAAAATTACTTTGGACAAGTATTATAAAAACCCAAAAAATAAAATTAAATTAAATAAAAACCAAACTTGAAAATGTAACTAGAAACATTAACTACAAATCAGTAAAACTGAAGAGAGGGAAAATTTATTATATTAGAATCTAAAACGCCAAACTTGAAAGATGAGACGTGTTACAGACTTCAGAGCTAAAGCTTATCAAAAACAATAATTACAAACAGTAACTGAAACGACGAATACATTATTATAATAATGTACCGCCTAAGTTACGCGCCAAAAAGACATCCTATAAAATGATACGTCTCAGCAACTTTCATTTGATCAAACCAAAAAAAACAAACGCCAATACTACTAAATACCACTCACTGTAAAACACCAAAAAATTAAAAATATCAAAGATTGCTAATATGCTTTCTTGGATATTCAGTATTGTTCTTCGGGAAGTGTCACTGAATGAATTCTTAGCTGAGGGGAGTAACTCAGTAAGATTTTGCTGCATGAGATGGACAAAAATTCAAGAAAAAGATACTGATGACAGTCATATGTCATTTTGTATTCCTTCTTCTTGAAGAAGGCTTGGATGAGGAAAAAAGATCAACGACACTGAAGAGTGGGATGATTACAAAGATAAAGATCAAGATGAAGAAAAAGCAAAAAACCCACCCACACGTCATAGATCTATGTCCCCAAACATCCACAAAAAAGCCACTTCAATAGACGAGCAGGAAAAATAATCAAACCGATGGGTTTGTTAAGTTTTACATAAAACGCCATATATTTGGTGACAGTTCTTGTACTATTAAAGAAGAGAGAGACTGATGACAGTGAAGATTGTGAAGAGAGATCCGATTAGGATTTTTAATTTATTTTTTTCGCTTCTATTTTTTTCCTTGTGGTTGTAATATAATCTTACAATTGTAAAACGCCAAGATACCACAAACGCCAAAATGTATATAAAAATAATAGAACAATGGGCCATCTTGTTTAAATCGACTTGAAAAACGTCATTCAGATAGATTTCCTGACCCCCTGGGTTCCCATGGCATACGATTTGCATAAACGCCAAAATGTTAATACAATGAAACCATTAAACGCCATTAATTATTGAATTTGGTTAACGCCAAAAATCTTAAACCCCAAAAATAAAACAATATTGTGAAAAGCGGAACTGGAAAGCAGAAGATAAAAGGACAAAAAAGCCCATCCGCCCTTTTCTATACCGCGTGACACGTGTTGGGCCAGGATGCGTTCTCACCGTTCTCACACTTTTGAGCATTTTCTCCTGATCCCGTTTCTATATATATAGGGTCAGAATTTTGAGAAAACGGTGAAAAGTGTGAGAACGGTGAAAACGCTTATGGATCGTTAGATCAAAACAATCCATGGACTTGATTGCGCGGTGGCGTTTTCATAAATAACAACAATTTTATTATGTGGGAAGCCCTTCATTAAGGGTAAAAGGGTCTTTTACTGCTCAAATTCAAAACGCCAAAAATTAGTGATAAAACACATTGGATATTACAGGAAGACGAAACAACACAGTAACTGAATTTCAGTTATTAACATTTATTAGAAGAAATTCTCTCCTAAATTACACGCCAAAAACATCACTTCAATCTATCCATTTCTGCAAAAACATCTTTAACCAAAAACGCCAATTTAACCAAAACGCCAAAAACGGCAACAATCGTTTGGTGGAGATACACTCTGGCAATCATGCGATTCGTGCTGCGTTTTGACAACAGAAGGATGGTGTATGTTAGGACGATCAAGGCAATTTTAAAGATGGAAGAAGAGGTACAGAGGGGTATCCTATCTCATGGCATCGCTCTGGATAACGAATGCCATGAAACACATATGCTTATGAAAGCATTAACAAGAAAATTTGGACCAATCAAAGCAGATGTAAAGCTGGACCCTGTCATAACATCATGGCGTTTTGATGATGAAACAGACATGGTGACCGTTATATACGACAACAGAGAGCAGGAAGACTACTGGCTTGAAAACATCATGACAAAGCAGGGGCTTGGTTTCATGGAAGAATTGCATAACGCCACTTGTTTGAACATAGAAATAGACTCAAAATTGGCGTTAACGCAAGACATGTTCAAATGGAGGCTTCAGAATCTTCAGGAACAAGAAGCCGATGAAGGTGAAGGTGATGACATAGATGAAGATCCAGATGAAGACTCCGAGGAAGAAGATGACGCAAGTGATGGATACTTTTCGGATAAAGTACATTCTGACGAAGGGTTTTAATTTTTTTTCTTCTGTGTAATCTCCTTTTTTTAAGATAATTAAGTGATATATTTCTCTATTTATTTGCAAAATGCCAAAAAAAAAAATACTACAAAAGGTTATTGTTTACAAAACGCCAGAAATAACAAAAAATATTTTTCCTGCTTAATATTTTATTTTCTCCGTTATTGTATTTTCTCATCTTGGTCTGCATAATGCCATTTAAAAAATGCCAAACTTGGAAGATGGGACGTCTATCACCCTAGAAACTGATAAAAGCTTATCAAAACAATAAATACAAACAGTAACTGAAAAGACAGTTACTTTATTTCTATAATTTATTATAATAAAAAAATCCCGCCTAAACTACGCGCCAAAAAACTCATATAAGAGAGGGGTCTACACACAATGAAATGAGCACACCCAGAAAACAAACGCCATGTTCTCTAGAAACCACTCACATTAAAATGCCAAAAAAGTTAGTTAAAATAACCACAGATGGCAAAGATTTTACTGAATGGATTCTTCTCTGAGAGGGATATCTCTATAATCTTTTGCTGAATGAGATGGACAAATATTCAAGAAAAAGAGACTGATGACAGTGATATGTCATCATGTGATCTTTGTTCTTGATGGATATATTGATGGCATGAAGGGATCGATACCATTGTAAAATGCTATTTTGGACTCCATTATTATAAAGAGCATCAAGCAAGAGTTGATCTTCAATGACATGCCACCAAACAAGAATATCACACCAAAACACAAGATGCCACTAAGAAGCTTAGTCTAAAAAAGACGGGGTTTATGTAGGAAAGTTGGCATCTTGCTAAGGTATTCAAAGGTTCAAAACGCCAAAACAAATTCAAGAAGAAGAGGTTGATGATAGTGAAGATTCGGAAGAGAAATTAGATTACCGTTTTTAATTTTTTTTCTTTTTCATTTTATATTGTTTTGTTATCAAATTATCTGTTGTTTTGTTATCTAATTCTCTACAAATAAAATACATTATTATATAAAACGCTAAAAACTACAAACACCAAAACGCTACTAGTAAAAGCACCTTGTCAAATGTATTAAACGCCAAAAAAATTCACTAAACGCCATAAAAAACATTTGGTCTTATTGTAATCTTATGAAAATATTAATGACTCGTAGTGAATTATTATACAACGCCACAAAACGCCAAAAAAATTGACCGGAAAACGCTATAACGCCAAAAAATTATCTATGTGACACAAAAACAATTAATTCAACGCCAAAAAGTTTAACGAATACAATTAACGCCAAAATAATCTTAGACGCTAGAAAATGTTATAGCGCGTTGGGAAAATAAAAGAAGATTGAAAAGACAAAAAAAACCCCTCAACCCCTGATCATATCCCGCGCCACGTGTTGGGCCATGATGCGTTCTCATACTTTTGGGCGTTTTCTCCTGATCCCGTTTCTATATATATATATATGTAGAGGAGGGTTCAAATGAGAAGAATTTTTTTGAAAGAATAAAAAAGAAGAAATTTTAACCAATAATAATGTTTCATTTTACTTCATTTAATTTTTGTATTTAATATTAGTTTTTTTTAAAGGAAAATTTCATTAAAACAACGGCACACCTCAAACCAAGTGTTAAACCGCATGAACAACAACTACATAATTACAAATTTACACCAATCTTGCCAGGAAAACGAAATACCTTTTAACCTACTATTACACCACAGAAAACCCAAAGCTTTAATATCGCTAATAATATCTTCGATCTTAGCCTCCTTGTTGTTAAAAATAACCCCGTTCCTGGCCTTCCAAATGCACCAACATCTAATTCTTGTCAACCCCTTGAAAATTTCCTTTTTTGGACCATTTAAGCCGACATGTTCGTAGATTTGAATCAAATCCTTGAACTCGAAGAAGAACATAGGAGCCACCTTACACCATCTACTAACATGATTCCAAACCGTATTCGTCACAATATAGGTCGTAAAAATGTGATCCACAGTCTCTATACCTTCGCTACACAACTTACAACTTTCATCTTCTAAGATAATGTTCCGGTTTTTCAAAGCTTCCGCCGAAGCAATCCTATTCATGCTCGCCCTCCACACAAAAATATTGCATTTAGCCGGAAGCCATTTTCAATTGTTGTCTTCGACGATCTCGTTCCGAACCCTGCTACTATCGAGCATTCGTTTCACCGCCCCGACACTGAAGTTCTCATCTTCACTGCCAATCCATTTCCACGAGTCCCCAGTAGACGCAAAAGAAACATTATAAAGTAAAATGCACAGCCCTACAAGCTCGTCAACCTCTCGACCGGCCTCGACCGGCCTCTTCCAGGCCCAATCATAAATAAGCCCACTTCTATCGGGTTTGACCCACTCAATAATTCTGCACTTTTTCTCCGATTCCAATATAAAGATTTCCAGAAATTTGTCTTTGAGCGGTTCATTACAAAGCCACGGATCCAACCAAAAAGCGGTGTTAACCCCATTACCAACATTACTTTTAAAGAAATTCCTTAACGGCATACCTTCGATTTTTGTTTTGGAGAGAACATTGACGATATTATTCCAAACTCCTCCCATGGATTTTCTATTAGGGATAAAATCCCAGCATAATCTTGTATTATGAATGGCTTCAATGACTTTCTTCCAAAGCGTTCCTTTATCCGATAAGAACCTCCAACCCCATTTCGCTAGAAGGGAGATATTAATATTTTGTAGTTTGCTAAGCCCGAGCCCTCCATACTTCTTAGGAGTAGTAATCGTTTGCCAAGCCACCCAGTGGAGATTATTGTTTGTATCATTTGCACCCCATAAGAATTTTCTACCTTTAGCTTCTAAGTCACTTAAAACTTTGATCGGGGCCTTATATAGAGAGAAATAATAGATCGGGAGGCTTTCAAGAACCGACTTGATAAGAGTGACCCTACCCCCCATAGAAAGATGGGATGCCTTCCACTTAGATAATCTCGCATCGAAGATATCATATACCGAATTCCAATTGGAGATCCGATTCATGTTCGCACCGACTTTTAGACCAAGGTAAATAAAAGGAACTTCTCCCACTTGACAACCAATAATATTCGCTGCTTCTCCTAACTCAGCCGACTCCACCCCTACCGCAAAAATACTAGATTTAGCAAAATTGATCTTCAGACCCGAGCACATATGGAAAATCCTAAGGATGCGGACAACATTCAACAGGTTGTCTTTAGTCCAGTCCCCGAGAATAATCGCATCATCCGCATAGAGAAGATGTGAGATAATTGGAACATTATTAGGAAGTTTAATACCATTCAAAGCACCAACATCTTTAGCCTTGTCAGTCATACACGATAACGCTTCCATCACCATTAGGAACAAAAACGGAGATATCGGATCTCCTTGTCGGAGACCTTTTGAGCACCTAAACTCAAAAGTGGGAGAACCGTTAACAAGCACCGCAGATCTAGCCGATTCCAAAATACCCTTCATCCATAAACACCAACGATCTAGGAAACCAATTTGAGCCATAATAGATAATAAGAACTTCCAATTAACATTGTCGTATGCCTTCTCGAAATCAATTTACAACAAAAAAGCCTTTTTCTTGAACTTATTCCCCCATCTTAAGACTTCATTAACGATAAGCGGACCATCTAAAATATAATTCCCACATAAAAAAGCAGATTGAGACTCCTAAATGACCGATCCGATAACCTTCTTCAAGCGATTTGCAAGAACTTTGGAAATCACTTTACTAACTACCCCAGTGAGATTAATAGGCCTGTAATTATTCAAATCAACCGGGTCACGAACTTTCGGGACTAATGTGATGAACGAAGTCCCGCAACCCACATTTATCTTCCCATGATCAAAGTAATAATCCAAAAGGTCTTTAAAATCCTTTTCAAATAGGTACCAAAACGTTTTAATAAATTTCATATTTAACCCGTCCGGGCCCGGGCCCTTATCACTCCCACAATCGAAAACAGCTAACTTTATTTCCTCCATCGAGAATCTACCCGTCAATCTGATTTTCTCAACCTCCGATAATCGTTTGAAACCTTCACAAAAAAAGATCAGGTCTTCCTAGAACGTCCTCCACAAAACGATCCCTAAAGAAGCACATTATCTCCTTCTTAATTTTTGATGGTTTCGAAATCCAGGTTCCACCAATATTCAGGCCTGGTATATGGTTTTTGGCTTTCTGTTGTTAACCAAAGCGTGAAAAAACTTGGAGTTTTCATCCCCTTCAAGGGCCCATTTCGTTCTAGCCCTTTGCTTGATATCCAAGTTTTTCTTGTAGGAAATGTCGGCAACAACTTTCTTATTTTAAGCAAAAATCCATTCCTCCTCTTCCGTCAAATCCCTATCCTCCATAATTTTTTCAATTTCCTCCAGATCATGTATGGCTTTGTCGAAATCTTCATTAACTTTTTTACAAAAATCATCCCTCCAATCTTTAATAGCTTTCCTTAACACCGCGAACTTTTTAATTAACCGGATATCAGGCGTTCCTTCTACACCACACTGATTAACGGTCGCAGCAACCGTCTCCCCGTAACCCGACTGATTGATCCAAGAATTAAACTCACGAAACGGTTTCGGCCCGAAATTTTTGTCCTAGATGATTAAAACCAGCGGGCAATGATCCGAGTACCGAGAAGGAAGAGCCCTCAACGTAGCAACCGGCCACTTATTAAAAAACTCCGGGCAAACTAGGAACCTATCGATCTTGCTTAACTTCTTACCATTCTCTCTAATGCAAGTGAACCTTTTCCCTTTCATCTCATACTTAAGCAAGTTAGCTTGATTTATGAAATCGTTAAACCTTTTAGCGCACCCGTTTTTTAATTTGGAGTTTTTCCTTTTAGAAGGTTCCCTAACTGCGTTGAAATCACCCATAAGAATCCATTTGCTGGAAACTCCTGCCATCACAGCCAAAATCTCATCCCAAAGAGCCTTCTTAGCCACCACACTTTGAGGCGCATAAATATTTACGATGTTCAAAATTTTGTTACTTCCTTTTATAAGATACTGATGTATAAATAATTCCTGTTCTTTATAAAATTTGAAACCTGAAATATGCCGTCATCCCATATGCACAACAGCCCCCCCGACAGACCCGAGGAATCCACAAATTCCGACCTACAAGATGTATTACCTCAGAGCTTTTCTACATTAAATCCCGAAAAATCTTCAAGTTTCGTTTCTTGAATAGCCATAAAATCAATTTTGTGGGTCAATTTAAGCCCTTTGATCCACCCTTCTTTCACGACACCCCCGATACCTCTAACATTAACCGACAGGAAATTCATAATTCAAAACCATTGTTACCTTCTTTTAAAATAGTCTCCTTTACAAGAGAATTGTACACGCCGAAATTTGCTCCCACCGCTGCTCCTAGGTTAATGGTAGATAAAATCTCTTGCTGAAGTAGATCGACCTCTGCGACTTCCTTACTCTTGGCATCCAAAGAATCGACAGCCACAGTAACCTTCGTCTCTTCATTACCCAACCGAGAGTTTTCCTTGTCACCTTCTGTTTCCTCCTGCTGCTGAGACTTCTCTCCTATCGTATTCCCCGAGAAAGCACAAGAACTATCCACCTCATGCTTGTCATTAGATTTATCGACAAGAGGGAAAGGTCCACCAAACCAAGATGCATTACAAGGCTCCTCCAATTCAGCTCTGGGCATCTTCTTAGGCCTGTCAATAGTAACTGGGCACACCAGTTTGGGCCTTGGAAGATGCTTATCTTTCAAAATATTAAAAGGTTTCTTTTTTATTCTTGCCACTTTCTCGAGACTCCCAAAAAGCAATTGCTGCTGGCCGCCAACCTTAGAACTTTCTCCATGCACTTCGGTATTTCCAACAACATTAACTGCCTCATGATCCTCTTCACCTCCCCCATGCACGTTCGTCTTTTCCGCTTCCTCCCGCCATTCCTCAACCATACGAACCAACCCAAGCTGAGTTGACTCACCATCTTCGTCTCCGGCCAATCATCATTGACAAGACAGTCCGGGATCCAGTCTGCCTCTTCTTCTCGAACCCAGACCTTAAACCTTTTTTTCCTCCAAATTAACGTTACCATGTTAGTGGAATCGTATATTGGTAAACTTGGATAGATCATTAATTAGTAGTTTTCCTTTTTTAATAGCTAACTACATTAAATTTGTAACTTATTTTCAAAAAATTATATTTTTTTCAAAAAGAAAAAAAATTAAAAATGTAGGATAAATTATGAGGTGTGTAGGATAAATATTGATGTGCGTAGAAAAAAAACTTTAATGTGGGGATGATAGCCTTTATTACTTATTAATTAGTTAAACATAATAATATTTGAGATGTGAGAAAAACAATTTAATGTTTTACAATTGTAACATTTGTTCTTTTTCTTCCTAATTTAATTTTTTCTCAAATAAACATCGCCCTATATATATATATATATATATATATATATATATGTGTGTGTGTGTGTGTGTGTGTGAGTGAGAGAGAGAGAGAGAGAGAGAAAAGGACTAAATACACGCTGTTATAATCTTCACGGGGAGGCCGGAATCCGCCGTATGGCGTCGTGATAAGGCGCTATGGCAGGGTGTGGCGATATACCACCTGCGACTACAAAAGGACTTATCAGTATTCGGTCCCCAATTATCTCGCCAGTAACGTATCAGAATACACACACAATGATTTCTGACGGAATACCACCGTCAGATTTAACTGCGAGTAAAAGTCATTAGTTTTGTATATCCCCACACTTTAGTTAACATTAGACAAATTTCAACGCACTAACATGATTAGAAAGAGAAAATAATGATGATAATCTCACTTCAGATTTGGCCTAAAAATGGTGACCTCATCTTGCAACTAAAAAAATGGTGACCTCAACCGTTAATAATAAAATTGTTATATTTTTTATGTTGGCATTTAAAATTGGAACCTGTTGGAAACCAAAAAAAGGTGTCTATAAAATCTTTAAAGTGCAAAAGCATGAGCCATTACATCATTCCGCATGTAGAGTTCCAAACGTGCCATGCCAAGTCCTTCTATAAATACTTGCATTGTTGAAGCACAAACTCATATGCAAACTCAGTCCTTAACTTCTTACCTCTAAGCTTTTTCTAATCATGGCTCCTGTACTCAATTTGCCTCTTAATGTAGGCCAAATAGACGATGTTCAGGAACTCAAGAAGGCCCGAAAAAGAAAAATTCCCAACAGGTTTGTTCGTGATAGGGCCGAAAGGCCCATACTAGGGACAACACCTTCACCGTTGTCGAGTAGCATACCTGTCATTGATTTTAAAAAACTCATGACAGGGAACAAAGAAGAATTTCACCTAGAAATCTTGAAGCTTGCAGCCTCTTGTGAAGAGTGGGGTTTTTTTCAGGTAAAAAATAGAATAAATATAGTATTTCATGTTAAATATTGGTATGGATATACTGTGTACAAACACGTTTAAACTGTATTATTGTGTTGCTTCAGGTGATAAACCATGAAATTGAACTGGATCTGCTAGAGAAGATTGAGAAAGTGGCTATGGAGTTCTTCATGCTTCCTGTTGAAGAGAAACAGAAGTATCCAATGACACCAGGAACTGTTCAGGGATATGGGCAAGCTTTTGTGTTCTCAGAAGATCAAAAGCTAGATTGGTGCAATATGTTTGCTCTTGGTTTAGTCCCACACTCCATAAGAAACCCTAAATTGTGGCCAACAAACCCACCAATGTTTGGGTAAGTGTCCACTAAAAAGAGGTTATTTTAACTTTTTTTGTCTACTTATAACACTAAAGGTCAAACTTATATATCACTTTTTATAATACCGAAAAACCCATCATGAAAGAATTTGACTCTCATCTTTTTCCTCCATAACTGCAATAACGTCACACCATATATATATCACTTGCAATTTGAAATCTTGACAGCAAAGTCAAAAAGCACTTTACTTTGGCTACCTTTTTTTGTTTTGGATACATTGGTTGGAAGAAATTGGCTTTTCAATCAAATTTAATATATTTTGTAGCCAAACTGTGGAGACATACTCAAGAGAAATCAGAAAGCTATGTGAAGATCTTTTGAGATTTATAGCAATAAGCCTGAGGCTTGACGAAAACGTTTTTGAAGAAATGTTTGGCTTGAGCGTGCAAGCAATAAGAATGAACTACTACCCCGCATGTCCTAGACCGGATCTCGTATTAGGTTTAAGCCCCCATTCGGATGGAAGCGCTCTGACTGTGTTGCAACAAGGAAAGGGTAACACTGTTGGCCTGCACATACTCAAAAATGATACATGGGTGCCCGTTCAACCTGTCGAAAATGCACTGGTTATCAACATTGGTGACACCATAGAGGTGAACTTTCGACTTTTTAAAGAACATTCTTAATAATTTTGCCTCAAAAGTCACCCTAAACATGTACCTGTTCCCTTGCAAAAGGGTTTGATTTTTATTTAATTATTTATGTTAGCAGGTTTTGACGAATGGAAGATACAAGAGCTCGGAACATAGAGCGGTTACACACAAAGAGAAGGACCGACTATCTATCGTTACATTTTATGCTCCAAGTTATGAAATAGAGATAGGTCCAATGAAAGAAATGGTCGATGAAAGCAACCCAAGCAAGTATAGAAAATACAACCATGGAGAGTATAGTAGGCACTATGTTACCAACAAGTTGCAAGGCAAGAAAACTCTAGATTTTGCCAAAATACCACCCAAAAAGTAATTGTAGACTAGAGAGTAAATTAAATCTTATAATTACTCCAACATATTGTTTATATTGTATAAATCATATTGTAATTATATCATAAATTAATAGATGCATGTAAGTTATTATTCATGTCTGTCTCCTTTGTTCATTTTACCATTTCAACGTAATTTTTATACATAATCTTTTGTTCCTAGATGAATTCCATTGATACCTGAACGATTTTTTTTTGTTTATTGAACGAACAAATAACAAAAAACTATCGATAAAATGTTGATGTCATAACCTGTTACAAAAACTAAAATTATTGATTTAGATCAATAATTAACTTTTTTATGTTGTTTAATATTAAAAATATCCCTGGTGTAAGCGTGCCTATATTGCACACATTAACGTATAGACACGTTTATTGCAACAGTATACAAAATATCTAAAGTGAAAAAGTTTGAATATATGATTATAGTTCCCAAAGATCCAGGCCATCATGTGGGGATGCTAAAACCATTAACACCCCATAGTTTCTTATTCAGAGTATTTTATATTAGCATTTGTTTGTTTAATTCTTCTAAGAAATTAAGCAAAATGGCTTATGTAATGTTTACATATGAATTTCCTTCAGAAACTCTTATTAAAATGTAACATGTACTTATATTTATAGTAGAACCTAATATTCTAACTTATTTACATGATTATTATGATTTTAACATTTTTTTATAAAATCACGAAGGTAGCTAATCTTATAACTAATTATAGAAGTTTTCACATTCATAACTATGGTATACTGCTTTTGATCGTATTTCCCCTTTTGTTCGTGTATCACAATTTTTTTCCTCAAAAATATCAAGGTAATTTTTTTTTTTAACGGTGACTTTCTTTTTTAGTGACTCAATGTCACACCGCCTAATCGGCAGCCCTAGCCAAGTCTGCCCAGACTTACGTTGTCTTAACCGGGCCCGCGCTGGGTTGGCCAGACTTGGTTACGGCGTTCCCCCGGAAACCGTACTGCCTCCACACGAGTTGCCTCGCTGAAGTAACAGCCGGATGAAAACCGGGGTGCGGCTCAGGATCGAACCCCCCTCGGTGGGTTTGTCACTATCATTGCCCAATATCCACCCCAATATGACACAAGTGGGATTTGAACTTGAGTCTCCATTGGAAAACTCAAGTCTCCTACCACTAGGCCACAATATCACATCATTTACCTTGATATTTTTTTTTTTATAAAAATATCAAGGTAAATGATGTGATACACAACCATATATAAAGCAGGCATCAACTTTTTACACATGTATCGTAATCGAATCTCCCTTTTATGATGAAGCTATGTAATACGCAACCATAACTCGCGTAACAAATAATTTTTCATGTATATATAACTCATATCTTATGTATATACTAGTATGGTGCTCGCGTGATGCGGCGGGGGTGACACTTTGCATTGCGGCACTCGTTTATGATAGTTTTCTTATTCGTATAATATTTATGGTAGCATTATTGTGGTGGATATATGTCATAAGTATTACACATCCCTAGTAATTATTAAATTTAGAATTTAAATTATCAAGTATTTCAAAAAACCATTGACGCAATAAAGTAACACACGAATAAAAAAATAAGTCTTAAACA
This sequence comes from Helianthus tuberosus, assembly GCA_030545235.1. NCBI lineage: Eukaryota > Viridiplantae > Streptophyta > Magnoliopsida > Asterales > Asteraceae > Helianthus > Helianthus tuberosus. The sequence goes on from CM060392.1 coordinate 29,610,831, forward strand.
TAAATAAAAGTTATATAAAGTAGTACATGAATAAGGAAATATAAGTCTTAAATATAAAAGTTAAAAACTAAAAGCTCAAGTGTCAAGTATTTTGTATCATGATTAGATCAATTTAGTAATCATACGGCTTAAACATCTCAAGGATGTCATCTATATTGTCACACCACCATTTGTCATCATCGAGATCAACGTCCTCCGAAATTTCTTGTATCTCTTCCAGTTTGATTATTACATCATTTGGATGATGAGTTTCTTCTTTGTTCTTCTCTTTAACTGATACATCAGTAGTAGCTGTAGTAATTTGGGGAACTGAAAAAATGTTAAGTATTTTAGTTACATATTATATCATGTTACCGTTATAAATAATATAGGATAAAAACGACGTTCACAGTTAAACATAATATAAAAACAAATAATATATCATGTTTTATAAACATACATACATGTGTAAAGATCTGAATGGATAAATATTGAAGCTCCAAAACCACTGAATAATAAATAAGATGAATGTTAAGTGTGAGCATAGAAGAATAAATCAAAGTTATACACAACAGAAAATTGAAATACTTGTAAACTAAAAATTCTAAATAACAAGAAATTTCTTGAACTGAAAAAAATTAATGAATTATACTATATATAGAACCTATAAACCGACGAATTGAATAACCTGTAACTTTTTTCAACTAACTAGTATTCAGTTTTTGAAGATGTATTATGTTTAGATTATGGAGTTTTTTCCTAAAAGTTTGTTGGTGAAAAACTTATTTACCAAAATTTTAAAAAAAGTTTTTATAGAAAAAAGGTTTTATAAAAACGAAAATACTTCTAAAAGCGTTTTTATAATTTTTTTATGAAAACTAAAATTCCATTTTGTTGAATATGTCATAAAACAGATATACAAAACACCCCTTGTAACTGCCTTGGCAATTAACCTCTCATAACTGTTTTGACAGTTAACACACGTACGTTATATATACTATTGTATGTTGTTATTTAGATACATCACATTTGTATCATATGGAATAATATATTGAAGATTCAATACAGATTTCCCAGTGGTTTTATATCACGTTATCAGCACGATTTGCTCTATTCACTGTAGATTTCGATCCTCTCTTTTCATCATTCACAAAATGAAGAAGAAGAAAAATTGGTAGTTGTTTCACGCCGCTAACCACATTATCTGATTCATCCGCACTTGTATTGCGCTTCAGAAATTTATCTGTTCATCACATCCTGGTACACATTATCACAATCTTTAGTAAGTGTTAAATATGTTTCCATGTTATTTTTATTACGGTATCGATTTGTGTCTCCAAAGGATAAATCCCAATTTTTTTTCAAAACCCTTCTGCTGTGGGCATTTTTTTTTCATAAAAAAAATTAAACAAATAAATAAATAAAAAAGGGCACATTCTTCAAACGATTCTTAAAATGGGATTTCGGATTTAGTCCTTTGGAACAACAGAATTATGTTTTTCCATCTAGTTTAAAATACCCATAATAGATTTGTCCATATGGGATCTTAGTTAGAACAAATAGGATTTCCCTTTGATTTGTTCTTACTGAAACAAATTTTACCCGAAAACTAATATATGAATCGATCGATGATACCCAACGGCGGTCACTGCCGCCGCACACAAAACTCTTACCCGAAAACCTTCCTCCGGCTATTCAAGTCACCGGTTAACCGGCGCTACTATTATCTTCAACCAGTCCGGCACATTCACTGGCAGAGACGACGCGGTTCCTCTGATCTCCGGCTGTTTAACTGTCGCCGGAGATGACAGTTTTTTTGGAGATCCACTGTCCTACATCTGTTTCTTTTTCTGTCTCTATTACCACCGGAAAACCGCTCTATTTTTCGCCGGTAAACAGCCCGTTTTCCGGCAATCTCTCCGGCGATTAAGTTCTGACTCACTGGTGAAATTTTCTCCAATCTCTGTGTTTGAGGCGGCTGTTCTGAACGGTTGTTGAAGTATTGTTTGTGGTCTCAAGTTTCAATACCTTATAACAATATGTTTCAAAAAGAAGACTTTTCAAACCCTAGTTAAAACCGTGGGCTGGGCCATATTTAGGCCTTAGTACGTACAAAGTTTCCTCAAGATAATTTTCTTTTGGGATATTACTTATAAAATAATGTTTAAAAGGTTTTTGTTATGTCAACTAAACTACACGAAACATATAATAAAATTAACAGTCGGGTATTATTAAAATTAGAGAATTTTAATTTAAACTAATATGTTTATATTTTATTATCCGATTCTCAAATCCGGTTGAACCGGTTGACCGATCCGACCAGTGAACTATATATATATATATACACACACACACAAACTCATCACTACATATGAAAATTGTATTCTTGTATAGAACCCGAAGTTCTAATTATAAAGAACCCGAAGTTCCCATATAGTATCCATTACACACACATGCTTGTTATTAAACACATGTCGTTTTTCCTTTGTAAACAAAATGTCGAACTTATCAAATCTTGAATTCACTGCACTTGAAATCTCGGGCAACAACTACCCCTCGTGGGCTTTTGATGCTAAAACCCATCTGGAAGCAATGAGTCTGGGGGAGAAAATCATTGATGGGAATAAAACTTCCCTTCAAGAAAAAAAAACTAAAGTTATGACACTCATCTTCATGAAGACCTAAAGATGGAAAACCGTACTGTCGAGGACCCTCTCGAGTTATGAAAAAACATTCAAGAAAGATTTGACCACCTGAAGTTGGTCTTACTCTCTAAAACTCGCTACAAGTGGGTTCATTTAAGGCTACGAGATCATAAGACTGTTAGTGAGTACAACTCTGTCCATCTTCGCATCACCTCTGAGCTTAAATTATGTGGTGAACAAATCACCGACAAAGACATGATTGAGCAAACTATCTCAACGTTCCATTTATCAAACATGCTCCTAACGCAGCAGTACAAGGAACGTAATTTTACAAAATATTCTGAGCTAATATCATGTTTTGTTGGTCGTGGAACAAAACAACAAGCTTATACTACAAAATCATTAAATGCGTGTTATGTGATGATTTTTTTTTAGACTATGTTTTTTTTTTCTTTTTTTTTTTTTGGTTTTTATTTCAACTCTAGCGGTATTTTATGTTTTGAACTACTATTATGGTTTCACTTAAAATCTTTGTGATGTTTGATTCATATTTGTGTGATGTGATTTTTTTTATCATACTCAAGCAAGTAGTTTGTTATATTAATTTATTTTATTATTTTCAGAGGAAATATGTTTACAAGCTCCAATAAAGTTATTATTGGTGATGAATGTCTCGTAGATAGTGGTACTACCAACACTATTCTTAAACATAAGAAATTTTTCTCTGAGTTGTCTCCTGCAGAGACACTTGTTGGTACTATTTCTGGTGTATGTGATCTTATAGAAGGCTCTGGAAGAGCAAGCATCATATTACCATCGGGTACTAAACTAATCATAAATGATGCATTATACTCTAGTAAATCAAGACGCAATTTACTTAGTTTTAAAAGTATTCGACAAAATGGTTACCACCTCAAAACAACTTCCGCCAATAATAATGAATACTTACAAATTACTTCAAATGATAATGGCAAAGATACCATTGTAGAAAAGCTAAAAGCTTTATCCTCTGGATTATATTGTACTAATATTACTCCTATTGAATCATATATGGTGGTGAGTAACCAAAAGGTACTAGATAAAGACACATTCACAATATGGCATGACCGACTAGGTCACCCGGGTAACATAATGATGAGGCGAATAATTAAAAGTGCAAATGGGCACCCTCTTAAGAACTTAAAAGTCTTGTTATCACAAGATTTATCATGTGCGGCATGCTCTCTAGGTAAACTCATTACTCGACCCTCACAAACTAAGTTGACACAAGAAAACCCCTCGTTTTTGGAAAGAATCCAAGGGGATATCTGTGGGCCAATACATCCTCCTTGTTGTCCATTCCGCTATTTCTTAGTCTTAATTGACGCCTCATCGCGATGGTCACACGTGAGTCTTTTAGCTACCCGAAATGTAGCATTTGCCCGACTATTAGCGCAAATCATACAGTTAAGAGCTCATTTCCCTGAAAATCCAATTAAAACCATACGAGTGGATAATGCAGGAGAATTCACATCCCAATCTTTTAACGATTATTGTATGTCGATTGGGATAAAGGTTGAACATCCAGTAGCTCATGTTCATACACAAAATGGTTTAGCTGAATCATTAATTAAACGATTACAAATAATCGCTAGACCTCTCCTGGTGAGATGCAAATTGCCATCTTCTGCATGGGGACATGCTATTCTACATGCTGCTGCACTAATCCGATTAAGACCAACTGCCGATCATGAATACTCCCCATTACAACTGGTCTCCGGAAGAGAACCAAACCTGTCCCACCTCAAAATATTTGGTTGTGCGGTATATGTACCGATATCGCCACCACAACGTACCATTATGGGACCACAAAAAAGACTGGGCATTTACATCGGTTTTAACTCCCCGTCTATTATTAAATATTTAGAACCATTAACGGGTGACATGTTTACAGCACGCTTTGCTGACTGTCAGTTTAATGAGACAGTATTCCCAGTCTTAGGGGGAGATAAGACTAAAGAAAGACTGGTAACACAAGAGTTAACATGGAATGCATCATCAGTATCAAATCTCGACCCCCGAAGTGGTCAATGTGAATCTGAAGTCCAAAAGATTATACATTTGCAAAGAATCGCAAATGAATTACCAGATGCATTCACAGACACAAATAGGGTGACAAAGTCACATATACCAGCATCAAATGCACCTGCTCGAATTGAAGTAATCCAAGAAGCGATTACCATACAAAGAAAACGTGGGAGACCAATAGGTTCCAAAGATAAAAACCCACGTAAGCGAAAAGAGCAAAATAAATCAGTTGGTGAAAATTTAGTAAATGAAACCCTAGAAGAGGTAAATGTCCCAGAAGAGACAAATATATTCCAGAGGAAAATGAAAATCCAGAAGACGCACTGGTACCAAACGAAAACGAGATCTCTATCAATTATGTACAAAATAGTACAATATGGAACCGAAATGAAACACGTGTTAATGATATGTTCGCATATGCTATAGCAACAGATGTAATCAATGAAAATGATTACATACCTAAAACTCTAGAAGAGTGCATGCATAGAGTTGATTGGCCAAAATGGCAAGAGGCCATAAAGGCTGAGTTAGGTTCGCTTGAAAAGCGAAATGTTTTCGGACCTGTAGTCCGAACACCCATAGACGTCAAACCAGTAGGTTATAAATGGGTGTTTGCTATAAAAAGAAATGAAAGGAATGAGATTGTACGATACAAGGCACGTCTTGTAGCACAAAGGTTTTCCCAAATCCCAAGAGTTGATTATGAGGAAACGTATTCCCCTGTAGTGGATGCGATAACCCTTAGATTTCTAATTAGCCTTGCAATCTCAGAAGGACTTCAAATGAGACTTATGGATGTCGTCACTGCATACTTGTACGGGACACTAGAAAATGACATCTACATGAAAATCCCTAAAGGATTAAAAATGCCCGAAGCATTAAAATCAATACCTCGAGACATGTGTGATATAAAGCTAAAAAGATCTTTATATGGTCTTAAACAATTTGTCCGTATGTGGTACAATCGGCTCAGTGAATATCTTGAAAAAGAAGGATACAAGTCTGATGTAATCAGTCCATGTGTTTTTATAAAAAGATCACTCTCAAAATTCACTATAATAGCAGTCTACGTGGATGATATAAACATCATTGGAGCTCCTGAAGAGATAGAAAAAAACTGCTAATATATTAAAGAGAGAATTCGAGATGAAAGACCTTGGCACAACAAAATTATGTCTCGGCTGTAACAACCCTCGGTAAAACCAACACCCTCATAATATGTCTGACACTCATATATATTTTGGAATATCCTAATATGTCTTATATTACACCCCGTATGTGAAAACCGAGCCCTAGTTATGTTATATATATAAAATAAAATTAAAAATCTGAAAAGTTAAGCTGAGGCGGGCCGCTTCAACTTAAGCTTACATTAATGCGGGCCGCGCGGACTCATAACACGCGATCACACCAGAGGCCGACACGTGTCGACATCGTGGCGGACCTACTCAACGACTCAGCTAAGCTATAGTGTTGACTGGTGTTGACACGGGCCGCTTAAGGATCCCTTGTCTTTGAAGTGGCCCGCATGAGGACCAGATTACACAACTATAAATAGCAGGCATCAGTTTTCAGTTTCCGTCGCTCACAATTCACTCTCAATCTCGAATACTTTAGAGATTTCATCATATATTATGTCCAAGTAAACAAGCAAGATCAAAATAAAATATTCAAACAAATCTTGAAGGTATGGTTAGATGATATGTGGGGTCCCACTTGGGAACTAAAATCGTTGGGGGGGGGGGGTATGCTTGCAAAAATTGTAACTAGAATGGTAAATAATAGTTAGATGTAAGAAAGGTGGTGATATAAGTTAGTTTGTTTATTTTTAGCGGGTGTTATGGCATACGGGGATCATGACAAGCCAAAAATAATAAGACGAGGTATTTGACAAAAATTTGATGTCCCGGGTAATGTTCGGTTGTTCGGTTGGACACTGTTCCGTTAAATTGTTTAATTGTTCCGTAAGGCGTCTTATTTCTATATTTTCGTAACACGGTTAATTCCTAACACTCAGGAAAATATACCGGACTATTCAGTAACTTTTCTGTATACTTCTAGTATGTTAACACGCACATGTAAGTATAACACAGAAATCAGAGAGCAATTAAATGATTCAGCACAGTCATCAAGCACTTTCATTATCACTAATTAATTGTACGGAATACATGTAAATTGAGGGTTGTCACAATATATATACACAGGCATATACCACATAAGTGACATCAAACAATTATTACTCTAGCAGAGTATATTAATAGGCTGGTGTTCACGTTTGACCTTTTCTTGTACTGAGGGAATCTATACGTGACAAGACTTGCTGTGATTTCTGTGCACTGAATTCCATAATTATGTATGCATCCATAATTACGTAACTCCTTGCACAGTCCGCACAGTTCGTTTCACCCTCGTATCTCTTCTTTCATATAGGCCATTGTTTTCAAGTAAAGTCACGTATACTTGTGACATTCTTCTTCTAGTATATGCTAATTATCACACATAATTGCAAGTAATTTCTAGTCAATGACAAGTGCTACTCAAGTGCACTCTAAGTCTCGTAGTGTCTATTCTTAGACTTATGTGAACAGTTTCAGGTAGTGGATGTCGCGGGACGTTTTATGCAATGAAAACTCTTTGAAAACAATTGTTTTCGTGAAAGGATCCTAGAGATTGTAGACTAGACTCGAGAAGGAATCCTGGTTCACTACAATCGCAGCTCTGATACCAATCTGTCACACCCCTTTCTGCGGCGGAAGCACGAGGTGTGATCATGAAAGGTTCTCATTGCATACGAAGAGTAAACATGCTACATGCTCATAAAATAACATCAAATACCATGATTTGAAAACATAAGTTTAGCGTTTACATCGCTAGACAGCTTAAAACATTGTCTTAAAAGTTTACAACTTTATTTAAAGTTAAACACAAGCGACATCCACGAGCATAAGCAAGACCGCGCGCACATCCATCCTAGTTACCTGAAATACATGTGAGTTTTTGGAAAAACGTCAACATAATGTTGGTGTGAATTCATGCAGTTTTGTATTTCACGTTTGTATACTTTGTATGAAAACATAGTTTGTGAATAAATCAAGTTTTCATATATTAATTCAGTTTCATGTGTACACCACGTACTCATGTATAATTCAATTTCTTCTTGAGTACCCCACGTACTCAAGTATAATTCAATCTTTTTTTGAGTACCCCACGTACTCAAGTATTCGTCAATTTTTAGTATGGTATGACTTTTATGTAAATAAAGTATTCCTGTAAGTATCAGGATTGTTAATGGGTTGCAAAACCATTAACATGTGACACGACATAGGAAGTCACCAAACCTAAGGCATTTAATTGGTATATTCTGAGACACAAAAGCACTACTCGATTCTCGCCCTCACCGAGAGTGTGGCTGCCAGGCACCCGTTAGATCTAACCTTTTGTTCTGCGGTCTGAATGTATACGTTGATTAATGGTGCTTCTGTACCCTATTCGTGACACTATTTCTCATAACGCCTCCTACTTGGTTCTCGTCCTCACCAAGCGCGTTTCTTGTTGTCATTTCTCATAACGCATCCTACTTGGTTCTCGTCCTCACCAAGTGCGTTTCTTATTATCATTTCTCATAACGCATCCTACTTGGTTCTCGTCCTCACCAAGTGCGTTTCTTATATTTATATCATACCATTTATAAATATTGTACATTTGTACATGTATTTCACCCCCGAAGTTATAAAAACTGAAAACAGTTAAAGAGAAAAGGGGGAGCATGAACTCACAACTTTGCGTTCCTAGCGTCGTAAACTTCACCGGATTTGCTTAATTAACGTCGTAACCTATACGCGTTTTCTTAACGTTAGTCACTAGACTTGCGTCGCACAAGTACAGTCACTCTCTTTTGTGTATATTTTCTTGTGTTAAAAATATTTCATATTTTTAACTAAGTATCTTACTTATATTATTTTCTCTAAAATTAATATAAGTATCTCGTGTTTTGCACTTTGCACCCGAATTATGTATCTTGTATGTTGTGTGTGTATTTTTATGTTTATACTCCTCATGAGTATTTAGCGTATTTTTAAGTCTTAATACACTAGCACGTATAACACATACTTTATACATTTAGCACAAAAGTTGGTGATAAAATAATATATATTTTTCTCTCAAAAATATACATACTTATATCCGTTTTTATTCTTGAAGAAATCCTCATTTCTTATCACCAAAAATTAGGGAAACCTTGGTAATACTTTTAAATACATTTTTAGGGAATAAGTTTCTCAACAACTTATATTTTTCTAAGTGTCAAAATTTATAAAAATTTTGACAGAGTTTCCCCTAAAAATGGAGGTTTCCCATGTTTTCAAAACATGTGTTTATTTTCTTTTAAAACATCATCAACAATCAACAACTCATTTCTCATCTAACAAGTGTTAAAATCAAGTAAGTTACATGACAACATGAACTTGTTCTTTCTCAAAACTTGTAGTAACTTGGCAATGTCTCTAGTAGACTTAGTTACTCTGTAAAGTGTGTTTATTTCATCAAAAATTCCAGTCTTAAAAAGATTTGGTGTTTATAACTTGTAAACATAATTTACAAAAATGTTGATTTCATTAACTCTCTTGTTTCACAAGTGTTCATACACTTGTTTTTCCACCAAAAATAATATTGGTTTATGTAAGAATCATGATCTTCTAAAAATCATATTTTACACTTGTTTTTCTTGGAAAATTATTCATAAATCTTGGATTTATAAGTTTACTAGCTTCTTTTGTTTATTACTTTTCAAGAAATCATTTCATTTATCAAGTTCATGTGTTTACTAGAAGATGATTATTTCATGTTGTTACATAATCATCTCCCAACTTGCTAGATTATGTGTTTAATCATAATCTAGCAAGCTTCATGTAATGATCATCCTCAACAACTCCAATAAACACCAAGCAATCACCATATATCTACTAAACAATATCATTTCATCCATTTTTCATCATAATATATCTTTTAACCAATCAATATGAAGTAATAAGAGATTATGAGGGCTCACCACTAGCAACAAGGCTAGGGAAGATTACTAGGACTTGAAGATGACAAAAGTGTTGAATAAAAGCAAACGAAGAAGGTCCTTCAAGTTCCGTGAGCACCGAGCCTCGTTAGTGACCTTCTAGCACCTTGAGAAGACCTTGGATTGGTTGGTTGATAACCGAAAATGGTGGTGGTGTTGGGGGGTGTTCAGCCGAAGGTTTTAAGAGGGAAAGAGTGAGAGTGTGGTGGTGAAGAAGATGAAGCACTTAAGTTTTCTTATGGTACTTTCATGATATCTTTACAAGATCCTATCATATCTAAATAAATATAAATAAAATCGATTTAAGATCTTGGGAAGATTACATAATCTTGTCTTTAGACATGTGGGCCGATTTTGTTAGGATATGGGGAGGGGTCTAGTTGTAACTTTTAACCATTTCATATCTTCAAAGATCTTTGCAAAATCATGTAGGATCCAAGGAAGATCATGGGATATCTTGGCAAGATTTTAGGGGATTTAGTAAGATCTCACAAGATCAAGAGTGGGGCCTACTAAGGTGACCGTCCACATGTAGAGGGGGGGGGGGGGGCAAAGTGTAAATTTCATTTCCTAATTACATGAATAAGTAAGCTTTCAAGTGTAAAGTTTAGGAACTTATGTGTAATTATGTTATAAGGGGTGTTATGGTGTTCGGGGACCATAACTAGCTCAGAAACATTAAAACAATGCTTCTAGTAATATTTTTATGTTCCGGGTAATGTCCGGTTGTTCGGTTAAATACCGGTTCGTTAAAGTGCTAAATTGTACCGTTTAATGTCCCTTATGTATCCTTTTGTAACCCTTTTAATTCCCAACACTTAGGAGGGTATTCTGGATAATAAAACATGAATTCTGCATAATATTTATATGTTAAAAGGCTGATTATAGCTGAATTATGCAGATTTCTGCATTTAAAGTGAGTTTCGGGTGCTTTTTAGTGCATATTCTAGCTTCCGGAAAGTCTATATGTTAACCCTTGTATGTACTCTTGGGTTTTAATGTATTCTTGTCGTTGGACCTACACCTAGGCTCCAATTCTTTTGTCTGACTGCTTTCTGCAGATTTGTTGACACAGTGTGTCTTACCGGTGAGTTTACTAGTATTTCTGACGCAACGCTCTCGTTTATGCATAAAGCAATATTTTGTAGTATACAACATGCATGAATTCACTTGTTTAGTATGTAATCAGACATTGCTGACAATTAAGCACATAATTGCAGTCATTAAGCAATAATTAAAGTGTACGGAAATTACCGGTTTGGTGCCAGTTGTCACAGTCTCCCCCCGTTAAAGGAATTTCGTCCCGAAATTCAGGCTGAGTTAACTCTCGCAGGAGTCTTCTTGAATAAGTGGGGATACTTTTCCTTGAACTGGTCTTCACGTTCCCATGTGTACTCGGGTCCGTGCTTAGAGCTCCAACGTACTTTGACAAGTTTTACGCTGCTCCTCCTGGTCTTGTTGACTTTCCAGTCGGTAACCTCAACGGGTTGTTCTGTAAATCGGAGGGCTTCATCAATATGCACTTCATCCATCGGGATGATCATGTTTTCTTGTGTTGGACTCTTCTTCAGGTTGGATACATGAAACGTATCATGTACTCCATTAAGTTCTTCCGGTAACTCCAACTTGTATGCCACGGTACCAATTCTCTTCAATATTCTGAATGGTCCGATATATCGTGGATTCAGCTTTCCACGCTTTCCAAATCTGACTACGCCCTTCCAAGGTGAGACTTTTAACAACACTTTGTCTCCCACCTTGAATTCTACTGATTTTCTTTTCGGATCGGCGTAGCTCTTTTGTCGATCTCGAGACGCCTTAATGCGCTCTCAGATCTGCGCAATCTTGTCGGTTGTCTCTTGTACGAGTTCAGGACCAACCATATGTTTATCTCTGGCATCTGCCCAACATAAGGGCGATCGGCACTTGCGGCCATACAGGGCTTCGAACGGCGCTGCTTTTATGCTCGTATGATAACTGTTATTGTAGGAAAACTCAACTAAAGGTAGATGAGTATCCCAGCTGCCGCCTAGATCCATGACACATGCGCGAAGCATATCTTCCAACATTTGTATAGTCCGTTCGCTCTGGCCGTCTGTTTGTGGATGGAATGCCGTGCTTAGATCTAACTGAGATCCAAAGGCTTCCTGAAATGATTGCCAGATTCTTGAGACAAAGCGTCCATCTCTGTCTGAAATGATTGAGGTTGGCACTCCATGTCGTGCCACAATTTCTCTTAAGTATATTTCAGCAAGCTTTCCAGTGCTGTCTTTTTCTCGGATCGGTAGGAAGTGCGCAGACTTCGTTAATCGATCAACTATTACCCATATCATATCGTGCCCTCTCGGGGTCCTGGGTAATTTCGTTATGAAGTCCATCGAGATTTGTTCCCACTTCCACACGGGAATCTCTGGTTGTTGTAGTAGGCCGGACGGTTTCTGATATTCTGCCTTAACCTTGGCACAGGTTAGGCATTTTCCAACATAAACAGCAATGTCGCTTTTGAGTCTCGGCCACCAATAGTATTCTTTCAAGTCTTGATACATTTTGTCCGATCCTGGATGGATCGAATATCTCGATTTGTGGGCTTCATTAAGGATGACTTCTCGTATGCCACCATAGAGTGGAACCCAAATACGCTTCTTGAAGTATAAGGATCCCTCTTCGTTTGGCACCATGTATTTCAGCATACCCCGTAGGTATTCAGCTTTACGGTTCTCTTCTTTAAGAGCTTCTTGTTGTGCATCTCGAATGCGTGCAGTGAGGTTCGTTCGAATGGTCATTTCTAACGCTCGAACCCTTAGGGTCTTAACCCTTTCTTTTCGGCTCAACGCGTCCGCTACAACGTTTGCCTTTCCAGGATGGTACTTAATCTCACAGTCATAATCGTTCAGCAGCTCGACCCAACGTCGCTGGCGCATATTCAATTCCTTCTGATCAAATATGTGTTGTAAGCTTTTGTGATCTGTGAAAATTGTACATCGAGTACCATATAAATAATGTCGCCAAATCTTCAAGGCGAATACCACTGCACCTAGTTCCAAGTCGTGTGTGGTGTAATTTCTCTCGTGAACCTTCAATTGTCTCGAAGCGTAAGCGATGACTTTTTGGCGTTGCATGAGCACGCAACCCAAGCCTTGTCGTGAGGCGTCACAGTATACCACGAAGTCTTCAGTGCCTTCGGGTAATGACAGTATTGGTGCATCGCAGAGCTTGTTTTTAAGTAACTGGAAGGCTTCTTCTTGTTTGTGACCCTAGTCGTATTTCTTGTCTTTCTGTGTAAGGGTCGTTAGCGGTTGAGCTATTTTTGAGAAATTCTCAATAAACCGTCGATAATAGCCCGCTAAGCCCAAAAATTGACGAACTTCAGTTGGGGTCTTGGGAGCTTCCCAATTCTTTATTGCTTCTATCTTGGACGGGTCTACATGAATGCCCTTCTCATTCACAACGTGACCAAGAAATTGTACTTCGCGAATCCAGAATTCGCATTTCGAGAACTTTGCATAAAGCTTCTCTTTCTTCAGTAGTTCCAAATGGTCCTGAGATGTTGCTCGTGCTCGTCTTTTGTTCGCGAGTAGATCAGGATATCATCGATAAATACAATCACGAATTTATCGAGATATGGTTTGCAAACACGGTTCATTAGGTCCGTAAAGACCGCTGGTGCGTTCGTCAATCCGAATGGCATTACAAGAAACTCGTAATGCCCATAGCGCGTTCGAAATGCAGTCTTTGGCACGCTTTCTTCTTGTATCCTTAGCTGATGGTATCCGGATCGAAGATCGATCTTGGAATAATAGCTTGATCAGTCTTTGGCACGCTTTCTTCTTGTATCCTTAGCTGATGGTATCCGGATCGAAGATCGATCTTGGAATAATAGCTTGATCCTTGCAACTGATCAAATAAGTCATCAATCCTTGGTAGTGGATACCGATTCTTGATAGTGAGCTTGTTCAGTTCCCTGTAATCGATACACATCCGCAGTGTTCCATCCTTCTTCTTCACGAATAATACAGGAGCTCCCCAGGGTGAGAAGCTTGGCCTTATGAATCCTTTATCCAACAACTCCTGGAGTTGTGTAGATAATTCTTTCATTTCGGATGGCGCAAGTCGATAGGGAGCCTTGGCCACAGGAGCGGCTCTTGGAACCAAGTCTATATGAAATTTGACTTGTCGCTGCGGAGGTAGTCCTGGCAGATCTTCGGGAAAAACATCAGGGAATTCCTTCACCACAGGAATGTCTTCGAGTTTTGGCTCCACAGCCTTCTTGTCTACCACGTGTGCTAGGAAGGCAACACATCCTTTCCTTAAGCACTTCTGTGCCTTCATACAACTGATGATTCGAAGAGGCGCGTCTCGTTTTTCTCCATGCACGATGAGAGTTTCACCATTCGCTAAAGGGATGCGAATGATTTTCTCATGACAAATAACTTCAGCTTTGTTCTTGGACAACCAGTCCATCCCGACTACTACATCGAAGCTACCCAATTGAATAGGTAGGAGGTCGATGCTAAATCTTCGTTCACCAAGTTCTAGTGTGCAGCCTCTAACAACTTCGCCCGATTCAACAAGTTTACCATTGGCCAGTTCTATGGAATAAGGAATTTCTAATCTACTAGATTCTATTCCGAGTATGCGTTTAAATTCCACAGACATGAAGCTATAATCGGCGCCAGTGTCAAATAATATGGATGCAAAGTGATTGTTAATGAGAAACGTACCGGTGACCACGTTAGGGTCCTCGCGTGCGTTCTTTGCTCCAATCACGAATGCTCGAGCCTGAGCATTGTTTCCCTCTGGGCAGTCCTTCATGAAATGATCATTGCTTCCACACTTGAAGCATCCTTGGTTCTACCCTTTCCCGTTACCATTCTTGTTACCAGCACCGTTTCCATTTCGGTTCTTTCCTTTTCCCCAACAGTCTTCTGTTTGATGACCCAATTTACCACATTTGTCGCACCTTGGAATGCGACAAGCTCCTTCATGGTGATACTTACATTTTTGGCATCTAGGCATGGAACCTTGGTATGCTTTGGTTGCATGGGTTTTCGCCTCCTGAGACGGGTTAGCGTCACGCTTCTTGTTGTTGAAACCCTTATTGTTACGAGTTTCTTGGTTCAGGTTTGCATGTTTTCTTTTCTTGTCGCCGGACGACTCAGCATGCGTCTCGGTCTTCTCTGTTGGGTTCAACGATAACTTCTTCATACGAACACAATCTTCAGTCAGGCTGGCAGCCAGAGTTACAGCCTTGGTGATTGTTTGAGGTTTGGCCGAAGTTACCATGCCGCGAAATTCTGGGGCCAATCCCCAAATGTAGCGTTCAACTCGCTTGAATTCGGGAGTCACCATGTAGGGAAGCACTCTAGACAGATCGTGGAACCTTCGAGTGTAGCCATTAATGTCAGCACCTACCATGGTCAAGTGCCAGAACTCCGTTTCCAGTCTTTGGAGTTCGGCACGAGAGCAGTACTTCTCTCTCATTCTTTCCTTTAGTTCTTCCCAAGTTAGGCCATAAGCGGCATCATCGCCCAAGGTTTGGACCTGCAAGTTCCACCAGGTCAAAGCTTCATCGACAAATAACCCAGTAGCAAAGGTGACTTGCTGATCCGCAGTACACTTGCTCATGTGGATAGTGGCTTCAGTTTTCTCAGTCCAACGTACAAACGCTACTGCACCTCCTGTGCCGTCATAGTTCATTGGTTTGCAGTCGAGAAACTGCTTGAAAGTACAACCCTGAGCTGCGTTTCCTCCAGATGAATCTCCATTCCCATTACGTCTGGCGTTGCTCGGTCCACCACTGTCTGCAGTACGGGTTGCCTCGTATTGGGCGATAGCAGCGGAGATTCTTTCCTCCAGTAGGGCGTTCAGCTCTTCAGCAGTCTTTGGCAGTGGGGGAGGAGGAGGTTGATCACGAGCATTCACAGTTTTTCTTGGTGCCATGTTCTGACAGAACACCGCACAATAGGTTTAGGCATTTGTTTGATATCGTCATACTAGACAGTAGTAGTATATATGTCACACCCCCAAAATCCACCATGCGGAGTTCCACCGCTTGGAGGCGTGACGTGACCAGGATCGAGCCACCAATCATATTGAACAAGCATGTAAGTAGTTTGTAAAATCCAACACAATACAATTGGTGTCTAAACAAGACATAGTTTGAGTTACAAGCGGAAGCATAAAGTTTAAAACCAAATCATAAGTTTAAACGTTTCAAATGTTTAGCATGGTACACAGTTGTCCATGTCCCACAACGACTCTTCCCACTCCGATGCAAGCTCCATAGATACCTAACGACCTGCAAGGCATGTAACAACGAGTCAACAACAAAGTTGAGTGAATTCACAGTTGGTTGTTTAGTTATAGTGTTCATGAATCATTTGTTTATTTCGTAAACCAAGTATCTTAGTTATCTGTATCGCGGTTTCCCAAACATGTGTGCGATGATTAGTGGCCGGATCGCGGTTTCCAAAACATGTGTGCGATGATTAATGGCCGTATCGCGGTTTCCCAAACATGTGTGCGAAGATTAGTGGGGGCTTCCCATGTGTCGACTAGTCGTATTTGTACGTGCCCTTCTTGATCCAAGGACCGTAGCGAGTGTGGGTGTACGTAGGTTTTACGTACGTGCCCTCCAATCCGAGGACGGTGAAAAGTATGAGTGTACGTAGGTTTTACGTACGTGCCCTTCAATCCGAGGACAGTAAAAAGTAGTTTAATAGTAATGATAGTACAAGTAGTTATTCAAACCCATTCCCAACCCCTGGGAATCCCATGCCTTAGAAAGAGTGTGAACTCACCTCGGTTGCTCGGTTTGACTCTCAAAAGTAGCTAACAGTCAAGGTCGGTAAATCACGTCCTAGTACGATTACCACTTAGTTTATTAGTGACTTCAAATAGAACACAAAGTTCCTATACGTATCTATCACACAACATGCATCGTTTTAACGGTTTATGCCCATATAACCTTCCCATCTATTCCCCACTCATAGACAAACATACAACATTGCACATAACACTTTTATTGACATATAACATGTTCTATCATTCTCGGATAACCCACTCGACATTTAGACACGCAAATCACTCCTTATGTCGTTTCAGCTTTATTAATCAAAACTGGACTGTTTTCGAGCATTTTAATAAAATAGTTAATCTTTTCCAAAAATTCTCAATTTTTTACAGGATGTCATATATAATCCAAAATTTATTGTGTAAAAATTTCAGATCTCAGTTCATTACCAATTTTATATAAAAATTCTTTTACTCGACTGCAATCAGATTTGGTACTTTCTGATTGCAGTTTTACGGAAAAATTCACTAAAAATCAATCGTAAGTCGGATCGTCGAAATTCCAGTTGGAGGGTCACGGGAACAACAGTGACCATCTTCAGTAAAAATCCCACGAGCCGATTCTGCTCGGGTTTTAAGTTTTGACTCCGACTACGACACACTTTTTCAGCAGGAAAATTTCAGCTTGAGCTGCTGTCTTAAAATAATTCTTTAAAAATAGTAACCCACCTCGAAAAATTACGATTCTAGTTCCATTTGTTCAGATATTCAAAATTACACAATTTAGACTCCAGAAATTCAATTTTTCGATTAAAAATGAACCAGTTACAGCCTGTTGAAGGGGCTGGAAAATCTCAATCAGCAAGCTGTTTTTATTGTAGAAGTTACTAAAAACGCATAAACAAAGACCCTAACCAAGTTTTATCAATGATTTAATGTTCAAACACCATGCATGCATTTACCAAACTCAAACCAACCAGATTTCAGCTTCAAACAAACTTTTTATGAAAGGTTTTTATGTAGAGTTTCAAGTTCATATATCTAGTGTTTTAGCTTGTGTGTGTCAAGAACATTTAAACAAAACATAACAAGAACAAAATGGAACAAGGGTGTGAAGGGACATACCACTAGCACAAGGCTAGGATGGAAATCTTAGTGTAAGGATGATGGTGAGAAAAAGTATGGTGAAGTGACTAGAACAAGCTCTCTTGATGTTCCTTCAACCTTGCAACCTCCATAGGTCACCTTCAAGTTTTGAATGGCACTTGATGTTGGAGAAGATGAAGATGTTGGAAGGTGGTGGTGGGTTCGGTTATGGAGGTGACCGAAAATGAGAGAGAGAGTTGAGGGAGGTGGAGTGGTGAAGTGTAGAAGATGGTATGGAATGATTTTTGTAGGATATGTTCCATACTTTAGAGATTTCATCATATATTATGTCCAAGTAAACAAGCAAGATCAAAATAAAATATTCAAACAAATCTTGAAGGTATGGTTAGATGATATGTGGGGTCGGGAACTAAAATCGTTGGGGGGGGGGGGGGGTATGCTTGCAAAAATTGTAACTAGAATGGTAAATAATAGTTAGATGTAAGAAAGGTGGTGATATAAGTTAGTTTGTTTATTTTTAGCGGGTGTTATGGCATACGGGGATCATGACAAGCCAAAAATAATAAGACGAGGTATTTGACAAAAAATTGATGTCCCGGGTAATGTCCGGTTGTTCGGTCGGACACTGTTCCGTTAAATTGTTTAATTGTTCCGTAAGGCGTCTTATTTATATATTTTCGTAACACGGTTAATTCCTAACACTCAGGAAAATATACCGGACTATTCAGTAACTTTTATGTATACTTCTAGTATGTTAACACGCACATGTAAGTATAACACAGAAATCAGAGAGCAATTAAATGATTCAGCACAGTCATCAAGCATTTTCATTATCACTAATTAATTGTACGGAATACATGTAAATTGAGGGTTGTCACATTCTCCCCCTATTAAGAGAATTTCGTCCCGAAATTTAGCGCGTGGTTACTGAGGAAGCTAGTTAAGTTGCGTTGTTTTTCCTGATTTTCCTGGGGTGTCACATCATCCCCCCGTTGATTTGGAATTTCGTCCCGAAATTCTGCAGTAGCTTCAGCCTCAGTAGTGGTTGCGTTTTTCTTAAACAGTTGGGGATACTTGAGTTTTATTTGGTCTTCTCGTTCCAAGGTATACTCTGGGCCACGACGAGCGTTCCAACGAACTCGGACCAGAGGTATCCTGGTACGCTTGAGGATCTTAACATCTCGGTCCGTAATCTCTACTGGTTCCTCGACGAATCGCAGCTGGTCGTCGATTGTGAGTTCCTTGAGAGGAACTATGAGGGTCTCATCTGACAGACACTTCTTCAGATTCGACACATGGAAAAACATTGTGAACTCCGCTGAGTTCTTCAGGTAGATTCAACCTGTAGGCGACTTTGCCAATTTTCTCGGTGACTTCGAATGGTCCGACATAACGCGGATTGAGTTTGCCTCGTTTGCCAAAGCGGACTACTCCTTTCCAAGGTGAGTCTTTGAGTAGCACCCGGTCCCCAACCTGGAACTCGAGTGGCTTTTCTTCGCTTATCAGCATAGCTCTTCTGACGGTCACGAGTTGCCGCCATTCGTTGTCGTATCTGAGCAATTCTCTCGGTGGTATCTACCACAAGTTCTGGGCCAGTGATTTGACTGTCACCAACTTCCGCCCAACAGAGAGGTGATCGGCATTTGCGTCCGTACAATGCCTCGAACGGAGCGGCCTGAATGCTGGTGTGGTAGTTGTTGTTATATGAGAATTCCACTAGCGGGAGGTGCTTTTCCCAGCCATTACCAAAATCGATTACGCATGCCCTAAGCATGTCTTCCAAAGTTTGGATGGTGCGTTCAGATTGCCCATCCGTCTGTGGGTGATAAGCGGTGCTCATATCTAAATGTGAGCCAAAGGACTTGTGCATAGCTTGCCACAGTTCAGAAGTAAAACGCGCGTCACGATCAGGTATAATAGAGGTTGGCACTCCGTGCCTTGATACCACTTCCTTTAGGTAAATGTCTGCAAGAGTAGAAAACTTATCCGTTTCTCAGAAAATGTGCACACTTGGTCAATCGATCCACTATTACCCAAATAGTGTCATTTCCTCGTTGAGATCTAGGCAGGCCAGTAACGAAATCCATGGAAATTTGCTCCCATTTCCATTTAGGTATCTCTGGTTGTTGAAGTAGGCCTGATGGTTTCTGATATTCGGTCTTGACTCTCGCACAAGTCAAGCATTTACTGACGTAGGTTGCTATGTGGGCTTTCATGCCAGGCCACCAATACGTAGTCTTGAGGTCGTGGTACATTTTATCCGAACCAGGATGTACCGAATAACGAGACTTGTGTGCTTCATCCATCACAAGCTCGCGTAGGTCTCCATACAGTGGAACCCAGATACGTCCGTTAACATAGTAGGCACCGTCTTCCTTTTGTTCTAGGCGCTGCCTCGATCCTCATAAGGATTCAGCTCTGATGTTCTCCGCTTTCAATGCTTCAACCTGAGCATCGCGATTCTGAGCGGGAAGGTTGGATTGGATGGTAAGCTGTAACGCACGTACACACTTAGGTATAGTATCCTTTCGACTGAGGGCGTCGGCCACAATATTGGCTTTGCCCGGATGGTACGTGATAGCGCATTCAAAATCATTCAAGAGCTCGACCCATCGGCGTTGTCGCATGTTTAACTCCTTTTGCTTGAAGATATGCTCGAGACTCCTGTGATCGGTGTAAATGGTGCACTTGGTACCGTACAGGTAACGTCTCCATATCTTAAGCGCGAAAACAACTGCTCCCAATTCCAAGTCGTGCGTAGTGTAATTCCTTTCGTGAACTTTAAGTTGGCGCGATGCGTAAGCAATGACCTTGTCACGTTGCATCAATACGCAACCAAGTCCTTGGATGGAAGCATCGCAGTAAACCACGAAATCATCGGTGCCTTCGGGCAATGAGAGGATAGGCGCGCTACAAAGTCTATCCTTTAGATGTTGAAATGCGGACTCTTGTGCATCACCCCAACGATAGATGACACCCTTCTGAGTCAGTGAAGTGAGAGGTTGTGCAATCTTGGAGAAATCTTTGATAAACCTTCTGTAATATCCTGCCAAACCCAAGAATTGGCGGATTTCTGTTGGTGTGCGGGGTGCAGGCCAGTTCTTGATTGAGTCAACCTTGGATGGATCAACATGAATCCCATCCTTGTTTACCACATGGCCTAGAAAGTGGACTTCGCGAAGCCAGATGTCACATTTCGAAAACTTGGCATACAACTGCTCTTTTCGAAGAAGTTCCAGCATAAGTCATAGATGCTGCGCGTGTTCCTCCTGACTCTTAGAATAGATCGGGATATCGTCGAGGAACACAATAACGAGCTTATCCAGGTAAGGTTTGCATACTCAGCTCATGAGATCCATGAAAACCGCTGGTGCATTCGTCAATCCGAAAGGCATGACCAGAAACTCGTAATGGCCGTAACGAGTTCTGAATGCTGTTTTGGAGACGTCCTCATCTCGGACCCTCAGCTGATGGTATCCCGATCTCAAGTCAATCTTGGAGTAATAGCTCGACCCTTGCAACTGGTCGAAATAGTCATCAATGCGCGGGAGAGGATAACGATTCTTTACGGTCACCTTATTGAGTTCAAGGTAGTCGATGCACATTCTGAAGGTACCGTCTTTCTTCCTTACGAATAACACTGAAGCTCCCCAGGGCGAAGAGCTAGGATGAATAAAAATCTTTTTCCAAAGTTCTTGTAATTGCTTGGACAGTTCTTCCAGTTCGGTTGGGGCTAAGCGATGAGGTGCTTGAGCTATGGGCATTGCTCTAGGAGCTAGCTCGATTTGGAATTCGACTCGTCGATGAGGCGGAAGACCAGGTAATTTCTCAGGAAATACCTCAGGAAAATCGCGCACTATAGGAATGTCTTAAATTTTCTTCTCTTCCGTTGATGTGTCAGTAACGAGCGCTAGAATGGCAGTGTGGCCCTTATGCAAACACTTCTGGGCCTTTAAGGAAAGAGATAATGCCTACAACAGCACCACTCTTATCGACCTGAATCACCAGAGGTTCTTCACCAGAACGAGGAATGCGGACGATTTTCTCCTTGCAAACAATCTCCGCTTGATGATGAGATAGCCAATCCATCCCAATAACGACGTTGATACTACCAAGTGTGATAGGGATGAGATCGATAGAGAAAGTCTGACCAGCTAAAACGAGGTTACAACCCTTAACTATGTGTGTGGCCTCGAGACTTTTACCATTTGCTAGCTCTACCGTGTGTTTGGCGGTCAAAAGTGTTGGGGTGCGCTTAAGCATTTGACTAACTTTTAAGGACACATAACTAGTATCGGCACCCGAATCGAATAAAACAGTAACAAAGAAATCACCTAGAAGAAACTTACCCATCACAACGTTGGGATCGTTCCTTGCGTCAGCCTGACCAATCACGAAGGTGCGACCTTTGCCGTTATTGTTACCCCCGTTTTTGCCTCCATTGTTGTTCTCATTTCCTTGGTTGTTGATGTGTGCTAAACAAACTATAAAATATAAACTAAATTAGACTCTCTAAACTAGACACGAAAAGCTTTAAATTTATAACTAAGACTCTCTAAACCTAAACCACACAACCGGCAAGTGTACCGATCAATGTAGTATAACCTAGCAAGTCCGAGTATCGAACCCAAAGACTCTATGTATTACGTAAACTAGACTCTAATAGACACTGACTGACGTGACTTAAACTTGTTTGATTGTTTTGGGGGGGGGGGGTTACTGAAAAACTAGGAAATCTATATTAACTAAATTAATTAACTAGACTTAGACTACGACACGAACGAAAACTGAGGTTTGTATTCAGATGAGATTAAGGACTACCTAGACTCGAATCCAGTTTGAATGGGAATGGACTTCTAATGGTATTATTGTTGTATGGAGCCGGGATCGTAAGATACTAAACCTTAAGGTATTTCAATGCTAAGACTTCCCGACCCTTCTCAGGAAGAAACCTAGGAAACCCTACAAGGCTGTTATGATTACCGACTGTTAGACTTCCTCTCAGTCCTCTAACGATTCTAAAAGTGCCCTAATATGACTATCTACCTCTCAGCGCGATAATCTAAGGCAATTCTAGGTTCTAACTTGGTTTACTAGACACAAATGCAATTAGGGAACTAAGATCGACTTCTCTCAAAACCTATCTTAGATATATATTGCACTGCGACCTAACAACTAACTCGAGCCTCTCAGCGACAAATTAAGCAGAACACTTGATTTTATTAAATTACTGATTATTACTTCTAAGGTTACTTATGCAATTTTCACCCTAAAGGATCAAAGGTTTATTATGTGATATAGACACTCACCAAAACCTAAAACCCTAGCCTGATTCTATTCTGTGATAAAGACCGTCACCAAGATTCAAGCGAAGCAATAAACAGTAGTAAAACAATTGTCAAGCATGCATATACACCAAATCAGAAATCCTAAAACACTTTACTTTCAGAAATCAATCCATACACAAACAATAAAAACCATTAAAAATCCAAACTTTAATCAAACATTCATCTTGTCTAGGTAGTTATAAAAGTCTAGCCAAGCATCTTAAATTGTGAAAACAAGTCAAAGTTATCGAACAAAGAATTCATCATAACAAGTATCAAACAAGTAATCGGCAAACAAAGGATTGGAAAACCCGATTGATCTTCGATTCTTCACTCTCTACTCGTACCGATGATTCCTAGCCTTCAAGATCTCCGATTGCTCCAAAAGAATGCTCCAAACTTGCTCTCAAAGTCTCCCAATTCGTAACCTCTCCCGTTTTATGATCATTAACTTCAGTTATAAAGCAAACCCTAGCACCAAACAAACAATTCGCGATCTGCATACCCGTCGCGTAGCGCGACGGGTGACCATCTTGTTCTCGCGCTACGCGAGTGACTTGTAATTCAGCAATTCCATGTTAAAGGGTAGCGTAGCGCGACTGAATGTGTTCTAAGCGTAGCGCTACGCGAGTGACTCTTTTTCCACAGAAGGTTTGCTCCGAAATTCAGCCCCAAACTCCAAAATCTCTGAAATAATTCTAACACTTGTTTCCAATGATTCCGGGACTTGACGTTCAGCACTTATAGCTCGATTTTGCTCCATTTCCAGCATTTTTGTATATCAAGACCTGGAAAACGCAATGTAGATCAATAGTACGTAATTCTAAACTAAACTAAACTATAAATAACGAAAGAACGTACAAACTGTACACGATATAAGTATGTATTTTGCAATACATCAAACATCCCCACACTTACACTTTTTTCGTCCCCGAAAAAGAATTATGCAACGGAATCAGAGACAAATCATTACTTGGATTAAAAACTATTTATATCTTATTAAAACCAAGACTTGCGTTAGCTGCGATTGCGAATATACTGATCCTCTTAAACCCGAATCTAATCCTAAGCCCTTATCATGTGAATTTAATTTAGGTGCGGTCAATCCACCTAGGGTCTCACACTAGAATTTACGATCCATCTACTCCCACCTCAAGCTTATAGGACTAAAAGAACGATCACTGGATCAATTCCTAACCGTTTTATATCAAAACCAAGAGAGTAAACAATCAATTTTTTTCCTTTTCTTTCATTTTTTTTTTTTTTTTTTTCACTTTGCTTTTTCCTCTTTTTTTTTCTTTTTTTTTTTTTTTCTTTTTCGCATTTATTCGTGAGGCTAGACGATGCTTTCCCTTAACCCAGCGGTATTCCGACTGTAGAGTCGCTATCCCCAATCACAGATTACATAGGTTTCGGTACTTTTATTCGGCAAGTCGATTTCACACATCCCAGAGGCAAACCGGCTGTAGAGTCGCTATCCCCAACTCGGAATACGTAGGCCTGTGTTACTTTCATTTAGTTTCTAGCTCACTTTTATTCTATATTTTTTTTCGCATGATCAAAAACTCTAACAGTTTTAACTTATAACGGTGCCCCTTATACTATTATCGGCAGTTTTAATTTCCCGTATTTCCCAGGCGAAAACCCACTAGCAGACCGACAATTTAAGGTATATTAGATCAAAGGGACTTAAAACCAAACCCGGGCCTATCCACATATCCCAAACTAGACGCAAGCTCGATTTATTATCATCTCATATTATTATTATTCAAACCAAGCAACAAATCACCTTTTCTATCATTTTCCGCTTAATTGCAAACTTCTTTTTATTCGAAAAACATTTTCTATTTTTTCAATTTTTTTGGATTTTTCAAATTTTTAATTTTTTTGTGTTTTTCATATTTATGACTCAAATATTTACAAGAATCCCATCCCCACACTTAGAGATTGCATTGTCCCTAATGCAAGAACGAAAATACGACTCAACAACTACCTACGAAAATAAACTGCGAACGAAAATAAAAATACAACAACAACAAAAAGGGAAACGACTTAGCTGATTAGGACAAAAGTCAGTGCCAGCCGTACGAATCTTGGATCCCCCGAACGATCGTATAGCATTCCATTCGCGATCGTTAACTAGTCTGCTTGGGTTTATCAATATAGCAAGTCCAAAAGCACCCGAATGGCAATTGGGTACGGGTGGTACAATCCAAACCTGCATAATCAAAACAAAACAAAACCCAACGCAGTACCGACTCTAAAAACGAAAAGACTCAAAAACTACTACTTAGACTCAAGGTACAAAATAAAAAACTCTCAAAATACAAACTCTACAAACTATTATCAACTTCTCACAAACTTACGGAGGATCATGGAAGCGCAGCTCACCCTCCAACATTGCCCTCACCTTACGGGCTGTAGCACTATCATTCCTAACAATGCCCGCATCGCTCACAACTCTCTCATACTCTCTCGACTCATCATCGGGCGGTTTGAATCTAAACGTATCATCTTTATACCTATCCCCACACTGAGCATTGCTCAATGTCTCAAACCTAGACTCTAAACTCACCACCCTTTCTTCTAATTCTACCAACTTCCTATCCGGAGGATCCCCACACTTGAGTCCTATTACCTTCTCTAGACTCGGATCACTCACCACCTTCTCTTCATTCTCACACTCCCCCACTACCGAGATTTCTTCCACTTTACCACTCGAACCTCTCGAATTCATGACGTTAAACACTACCGCTTCCTCACCCGCTCTAAGTGTGATAGTGCCTAAAGAGACATCTATTAAAGCTTTAGCGGTGTTTAAAAATGGGCGACCTAAAATTAACGGTACCTTCTCGTCGGCTTCCATGTCGAGAACGACAAAGTCGGCCGGAAAAACAAACTTGTCTACCTTAACTAACAAATTCTCAACTATACCCCTAGGGTACTTAACGGACCGATCGGCTAAAGATAACGTCATCCGAGTAGGTGAAAGCTCGCCTAAGTCTAGCTTCTCATAAAGTGAAAATGGCATCAAATTAATGCTAGCACCTAAGTCGGCTAAAGCTCTAGTGTTTGTGTTACTACCGAATAGACAAGGAATAGTAAACACACCCGGATCAGTAAGCTTTTCGGGAAGCTTATTCGAGACAATGGCCGAACACCCTCCATGCAATGGGACATTCGACAACTCACCTAACTTCTCCTTATTCCTAAGAAGGTCCTTTAAAAATTTTGCATATTTAGGCATGGACTGGAGAGCCTCTATAAACGGAAGATTGATCTTCAATTGCTTGAAGATATCTAAGAACTGTCCGTATTCCTTTGAATATTTCTGATTCTTAAGACGTGAAGGAAACGGAGCATACGCATGGTTCACATAAGGTGAAGGCTTAACAACTACGGGAGGTTTCTCAGCTTTCTTCTCAACTTGAGACTCACCGGGCTGTGCGGTACTTGCTGGGCGCAGCCTCGATTGCACTTTGCCGGGAGCCTCCATCTCTATCACCTCATCAATCACATCACCATCCTCATCAACCTCTCTCTCCTCTACAACTCTCGGGTCTCCAACGGTCTTACCACTATGAGTAGTAATGGCATTTACTTGGGCATTAGGGTTTTGTTGGGTGTTACCCGCAAATTTACCAGGTAATCTCTCCTCTAACTTCTTAGCAATATCACCTACAACCCTAGAAAGGTCCTGGACCGCAGCTTGTTGATTCCTAAGCATGAGATCATGTTCACTAAGTTTCTTTTGGGTGCTTTGATCCCTAGCAACTAGCTGACTCATCATGGACTCCATTCTTTCCATGCTACCCCCTAAATCAAAACTCGAACCCTGACCTGTTTGACCTTGGCTATTCGACCCCCCATTCTGAACCTGCCTGTTCGAACTTCCATTAAAAAGTGAACCTAGACCCCTATTTGGATTTTGAGCTATTTGCAAACTAGGAGGTCCACTTGAGCGAAAATTGCTATTATTATTAAAATTATTATTATTATTAGACCGCCAACCCGAACCTACATTATTATTACCAAACCCACTAGACTGGCTTCTACCAACACCTCCTCCTACGAAATCAACTCGCTCCTCACCGACTAACAAAGGACACGCACTAGTACCGTGACCGCCTCGACACAACTCACACTTATCTATCTTAGCCTGAATTTCCTTAAGTTGCCTATCCATATTTTCCAAAACAGAGGCCAAACTAGGATCCATAGTGACATGGTTCACCCCTCGGGCGGGTGCACTAGTAGTGGTATTTGAATTACCACTTTGATACCTCTGATCGGATCTTGATTGGGATTGAGACTGAGCAAATGCCTCAAAACACTCTAGACACTCAGGAACTGTAAGAATACCCATCATATGCCCCCCTGCATTCGTATCGAACCTATCCCTAGTCTCTTGGGTAAGACCATTATAAAATTTCTCACATAAAGCCCAATCAGAAAGACCATGCTGGGAGCAACGAGCACAAAGGGTTTGGAAGCGCTCCCAAGCAAGGTAGTAGGGCTCGTCGGGCCCCATGCGGAAAGAATCGTCTCTAAGCCGTGAAGCTTTAGCGGGCGGGAAGTACTTATTCAGAAAGGCTTGACGAAGCCCCGCCCAAGTAGTAAAGGTACCGGTCGGTTGTGAGTCCAACCAAGTAGCCGCACGGCCGGCTAAAGAAAATGGGAAAAGCTGTAGGTATGTAGCATCGTTGGGTGCACCGCTAAGGCTAAAGGTAGCTAGCATCCTAGAGAAACGGTTAATGTGGGCCGGGGCGTCCTCATCGTCTCGGCCATGGAATTGGATACTATTAGTGATGGCCTGCATGGCATAAGATGGGATCTGCCATGAATTTTCATTAACTATGGGTGGGACGGTGATGGGTGAAGCTAGGCCGGTGAAATTCTGAGTGGCCTGCTGATGGACGGTTTGCCTAGGGTTAGCCATGTGTTCTAAGTTTTCTAGATTACTAGAGGTACTAGAAGTAGGACTATTGGGTGGGGTAACCTTAGGTGAATGGTTAGGCGAAGGTGGTGGTGTGGGCGGAGGGGTGGGTAATGGGGTGGAATCGAAATGTGGGAAACGAAAAGAGGATGTAGAAGTAACCTGTGGGCCTTCGCCCAATTGGGATGATGATTGCTTGACTGGTGGTGGCGGTCCGTGCGAGCGCAGATGTGGCATCCACTGCTAGCAGAAACCTGAACACAAGAAAAGCAAACACTAGTTACCGAGACACAAGAAAAGACAAAGACTCAACAAAACAAAGAAAACACGTAGCACGTATTTGTCAATTAGGTCTATCAAAGCTAATAAACGCAATTGCCAAGAGTCCCCGGCCACGGCGCCAAAAACTTGATGTGTGCTAAACAAACTATAAAATATAAACTAAATTAGACTCTCTAAACTAGACACGAAAAGCTTTAAATTTATAACTAAGACTCTCTAAACCTAAACCACACAACCGGCAAGTGTACCGATCAATGTAGTATAACCTAGCAAGTCCGAGTATCGAACCCAAAGACTCTATGTATTACGTAAACTAGACTCTAATAGACACTGACTGACGTGACTTAAACTTGTTTGATTGTTTTGGGGGGGGGGGGTTACTGAAAAACTAGGAAATCTATATTAACTAAATTAATTAACTAGACTTAGACTACGACACGAACGAAAACTGAGGTTTGTATTCAGATGAGATTAAGGACTACCTAGACTCGAATCCAGTTTGAATGGGAATGGACTTCTAATGGTATTATTGTTGTATGGAGCCGGGATCGTAAGATACTAAACCTTAAGGTATTTCAATGCTAAGACTTCCCGACCCTTCTCAGGAAGAAACCTAGGAAACCCTACAAGGCTGTTATGATTACCGACTGTTAGACTTCCTCTCAGTCCTCTAACGATTCTAAAAGTGCCCTAATATGACTATCTACCTCTCAGCGCGATAATCTAAGGCAATTCTAGGTTCTAACTTGGTTTACTAGACACAAATGCAATTAGGGAACTAAGATCGACTTCTCTCAAAACCTATCTTAGATATATATTGCACTGCGACCTAACAACTAACTCGAGCCTCTCAGCGACAAATTAAGCAGAACACTTGATTTTATTAAATTACTGATTATTACTTCTAAGGTTACTTATGCAATTTTCACCCTAAAGGATCAAAGGTTTATTATGTGATATAGACACTCACCAAAACCTAAAACCCTAGCCTGATTCTATTCTGTGATAAAGACCGTCACCAAGATTCAAGCGAAGCAATAAACAGTAGTAAAACAATTGTCAAGCATGCATATACACCAAATCAGAAATCCTAAAACACTTTACTTTCAGAAATCAATCCATACACAAACAATAAAAACCATTAAAAATCCAAACTTTAATCAAACATTCATCTTGTCTAGGTAGTTATAAAAGTCTAGCCAAGCATCTTAAATTGTGAAAACAAGTCAAAGTTATCGAACAAAGAATTCATCATAACAAGTATCAAACAAGTAATCGACAAACAAAGGATTGGAAAACCCGATTGATCTTCGATTCTTCACTCTCTACTCGTACCGATGATTCCTAGCCTTCAAGATCTCCGATTGCTCCAAAAGAATGCTCCAAACTTGCTCTCAAAGTCTCCCAATTCGTAACCTCTCCCGTTTTATGATCATTAACTTCAGTTATAAAGCAAACCCTAGCACCAAACAAACAATTCGCGATCTGCATACCCGTCGCGTAGCGCGACGGGTGACCATCTTGTTCTCGCGCTACGCGAGTGACTTGTAATTCAGCAATTCCATGTTAAAGGGTAGCGTAGCGCGACTGAATGTGTTCTAAGCGTAGCGCTACGCGAGTGACTCTTTTTCCACAGAAGGTTTGCTCCGAAATTCAGCCCCAAACTCCAAAATCTCTGAAATAATTCTAACACTTGTTTCCAATGATTCCGGGACTTGACGTTCAGCACTTATAGCTCGATTTTGCCCCATTTCCAGCATTTTTGTATATCAAGACCTGGAAAACGCAATGTAGATCAATAGTACGTAATTCTAAACTAAACTAAACTATAAATAACGAAAGAACGTACAAACTGTACACGATATAAGTATGTATTTTGCAATACATCAGTTGTTGTTCTGATTCTGATTCAGCTGAGGACAGTGCCTCTTGAAGTGACCCTCAGCACCGCACTGGAAGCATCCCTTATTACCTTGCTGGTGTTGCTGTTGGTTTTGGGGAGTTTGTGGCCGCTGTTGTCGGTTCTGCTTCGCAGGACGTAAGCTTCGGCAATCTTTGGCTTCATGTCCCAACTTGCTACATCTCTGACAACGACCCTTGTTGCACGGCCTGCTGTGGTGCAAACTACATCGATTGCACTTTGGGTGATTTCCCCTATATCTACCCTGACCTTGTTTTCCAGAAAACTGCTGACTGGGGCTCCAGTGTTCATCTGTCTTTTGTCGCTGGGGCTGGGACTGAACTGGAGTGGAACCCCTGCCTGAATTTCCATCCCACTTGCGCTTGTCACTGCTGGGAGCACCAGTAGCAGTAGTGCTAACACATTTGGGCAGCTTGCCCTCTTCCACTGCCTGATCGGTGAGCTGGTGTGCCAAACGAATGACTTGCTAGATTGTGGGAAGGTTGGCCGCACTTACAGACCCTTGGATTTCCGGGACTAAGCCTCTGAGGTATAGCTTGATTCGCCTAGATATGGGTTGTGACATGTTAGGACATGAGGCAGCCAAGTCGTTGGACCTCTTTGTGTATGCCTCGATCTCTGATCCTTCCATCTTCAAACCATAATACTCTATCTCAAGTTTCAGTATGTCGTCCAGGTGGCAGAACTCTTCCTTAATCCAATCCTTGAAGTCGCTCCAGAGGGTAGCATTCGCGTCTGCCAACCCGAGCATCTGAACCTGTGCGTTCCACCAAGAATACGCTTTCCCTTGCAACATGCCAGTAGCGTACTCCACTCGTTTGTTGGTAGGGCTTTCACTTTCTTCGAATGTAAATTCAATTCTTCGGATCCAGTGTAGAAGGCCGATTGTCCCTTCAGTGCCGTCAAAAGTGGGAGGTTTGCATTCCAGGAACGCCTTGAAGGTGCCCATGCGTGTTTGAAGGTTCATGGGTTGACTCCCTGTTTGGGTTGCTAAGGCTTCAGCAATCCGTTCGTTAATCAAGGTCGTCAGCTGACCCTGGGTCATGTCGAGATGTTCACTCATGATCTTTCATATAGAAGGAACACACGTAAGAAGGTGTCGCAAGGTGCGTAAGTGTGGGATGACAGAAGAGAGTAAGCACACAAGGTTCAAATGGCAGTTATTACACTAGCTAATACATACTATGATCAAATGTGCTACTAGCAGGTAGGTAATACAAACATAAACCATATTACCTATAATGTTGAGTCTTGCACGTGGAGCGAAGCGTCGTTGTGGATCGTTGAGCACTATACAGGTTATAGTCTGGTTTTAACAAAAACTTTTTCCCCGTATTAAAACCAAGTTCACTATAACCAATGGCTCTGATACCAATCTGTCACACCCCCAAAATCCACCATGCGGAGTTCCACCGCTTGGAGGCGTGACGTGACCAGGATCGAGCCACCAATCATATTGAACAAGCATGTAAGTAGTTTGTAAAATCCAACACAATACAATTGGTGTCTAAACAAGACATAGTTTGAGTTACAAGCGGAAGCATAAAGTTTAAAACCAAATCATAAGTTTAAACGTTTCAAATGTTTAGCATGGTACACAGTTGTCCATGTCCCACAACGACTCTTCCCACTCCGATGCAAGCTCCATAGATACCTAACGACCTGCAAGGCATGTAACAACGAGTCAACAACAAAGTTGAGTGAATTCACAGTTGGTTGTTTAGTTATAGTGTTCATGAATCATTTGTTTATTTCGTAAACCAAGTATCTTAGTTATCTGTATCGCGGTTTCCCAAACATGTGTGCGATGATTAGTGGCCGGATCGCGGTTTCCAAAACATGTGTGCGATGATTAATGGCCGTATCGCGGTTTCCCAAACATGTGTGCGAAGATTAGTGGGGGCTTCCCATGTGTCGACTAGTCGTATTTGTATGTGCCCTTCTTGATCCAAGGACCGTAGCGAGTGTGGGTGTACGTAGGTTTTACGTACGTGCCCTCCAATCCGAGGACGGTGAAAAGTATGAGTGTACGTAGGTTTTACGTACGTGCCCTTCAATCCGAGGACAGTAAAAAGTAGTTTAATAGTAATGATAGTACAAGTAGTTATTCAATCCCATTCCCAACCCCTGGGAATCCCATGCCTTAGAAAGAGTGTGAACTCACCTCGGTTGCTCGGTTTGACTCTCAAAAGTAGCTAACAGTCAAGGTCGGTAAATCACGTCCTAGTACGATTACCACTTAGTTTATTAGTGACTTCAAATAGAACACAAAGTTCCTATACGTATCTATCACACAACATGCATCGTTTTAACGGTTTATGCCCATATAACCTTCCCATCTATTCCCCACTCATAGACAAACATACAACATTGCACATAACACTTTTATTGACATATAACATGTTCTATCATTCTCGGATAACCCACTCGACATTTAGACACGCAAATCACTCCTTATGTCGTTTCAGCTTTATTAATCAAAACTGGACTGTTTTCGAGCATTTTAATAAAATAGTTAACCTTTTCCAAAAATTCTCAAATTTTTACAGGATGTTATATATAATCCAAAATTTATTGTGTAAAAATTTAGGATCTCAGTTCATTACCAATTTTATATAAAAATTCTTTTACTCGACTGCAATCAGATTCGGTACTTCCTGATTGCAGTTTTACGGAAAAATTCACTAAAAATCAATCGTAAGTTGGATCGTCGAAATTCCAGTTGGAGGGTCACGGGAACAACAGTGACCATCTTCAGTAAAAATCCCACGAGCCGATTCTGCTCGGGTTTTAAGTTTTGACTCCGACTACAACACACTTTTTCAGCAGGAAAATTTCAGCTTGAGCTGCTGTCTTAAAATAATTCTTTAAAAATAGTAACCCACCTCGAAAAATTACGATTCCAGTTCCATTTGTTCAGATATTCAAAATTACACAATTTAGACTCCAGAAATTCAATTTTTCGATTAAAAATGAACCAGTTACAGCCTGTTGAAGGGGCTGGAAAATCTCAATCAGCAAGTTGTTTTTATTGTAGAAGTTACTAAAAACGCATAAACAAAGACCCTAACCAAGTTTTATCAATGATTTAATGTTCAAACACCATGCATGCATTTACCAAACTCAAACCAACCAGATTTCAGCTTCAAACAAACTTTTTATGAAAGGTTTTTATGTAGAGTTTCAAGTTCATATATCTAGTGTTTTAGCTTGTGTGTGTCAAAAACATTTAAACAAAACATAACAAGAACAAAATGGAACAAGGGTGTGAAGGGACATACCACTAGCACAAGGCTAGGATGGAAATCTTAGTGTAAGGATGATGGTGAGAAAAAGTATGGTGAAGTGACTAGAACAAGCTCTCTTGATGTTCCTTCAACCTTGCAACCTCCATAGGTCACCTTCAAGTTTTGAATGGCACTTGATGTTGGAGAAGATGAAGATGTTGGAAGGTGGTGGTGGGTTCGGTTATGGAGGTGACCGAAAATGAGAGAGAGAGTTGAGGGAGGTGGAGTGGTGAAGTGTAGAAGATGGTATGGAATGATTTTTGTAGGATATGTTCCATACTTTAGAGATTTCATCATATATTATGTCCAAGTAAACAAGCAAGATCAAAATAAAATATTCAAACAAATCTTGAAGGTATGGTTAGATGATATGTGGGGTCCCACTTGGGAACTAAAATCGTTGGGGGGGGGGGGGGGGTATGCTTGCAAAAATTGTAACTAGAATGGTAAATAATAGTTAGATGTAAGAAAGGTGGTGATATAAGTTAGTTTGTTTATTTTTAGCGGGTGTTATGGCATACGGGGATCATGACAAGCCAAAAATAATAAGACGAGGTATTTGACAAAAATTTGATGTCCCAGGTAATGTCCGGTTGTTCGGTCGGACACTGTTCCGTTAAATTGTTTAATTGTTCCGTAAGGCGTCTTATTTATATATTTTCGTAACACGGTTAATTCCTAACACTCAGGAAAATATACCGGACTATTCAGTAACTTTTCTGTATACTTCTAGTATGTTAACACGCACATGTAAGTATAACACAGAAATCAGAGAGCAATTAAATGATTCAGCACAGTCATCAAGCACTTTCATTATCACTAATTAATTGTACGGAATACATGTAAATTGAGGGTTGTCACAATATATATACACAGGCATATACCACATAAGTGACATCAAACAATTATTACTCTAGCAGAGTATATTAATAGGCTGGTGTTCACGTTTGACCTTTTCTTGTACTGAGGGAATCTATACGTGACAAGACTTGCTGTGATTTCTGTGCACTGAATTCCATAATTATGTATGCATCCATAATTACGTAACTCCTTGCACAGTCCGCATAGTTCGTTTCACCCTCGTATCTCTTCCTTCATATAGGCCATTGTTTTCAAGTAAAGTCATGTATACTTGTGACATTCTTCTTCTAGTATATGCTAATTATCACACATAATTGCAAGTAATTTCTAGTCAATGACAAGTGCTACTCAAGTGCACTCTAAGTCTCATAGTGTCTATTCTTAGACTTATGTGAACAGTTTCAGGTAGTGGATGTCGCGGGACATTTTATGCAATGAAAACTCTTTGAAAAAAATTGTTTTCGTGAAAGGATCCTATAGATTGTAGACTAGACTCGAGAAGGAATCCTGGTTCACTACAATCGCAGCTCTGATACCAATCTGTCACACCCCTTTCTGCGGCGGAAGCACGAGGTGTGATCATGAAAGGTTCTCATTGCATACGAAGAGTAAACATGCTACATGCTCATAAAATAACATCAAATACCATGATTTGAAAACATAAGTTTAGCGTTTACATCGCTAGACAGCTTAAAACATTGTCTTAAAAGTTTACAACTTTATTTAAAGTTAAACACAAGCGACATCCACGAGCATAAGCAAGACCGCGCGCACATCCATCCTAGTTACCTGAAATACATGTGAGTTTTTGGAAAAACGTCAACATAATGTTGGTGTGAATTCATGCAGTTTTGTATTTCACGTTTGTATACTTTGTATGAAAACATAGTTTGTGAATAAATCAAGTTTTCATATATTAATTCAGTTTCATGTGTACACCACGTACTCATGTATAATTCAATTTCTTCTTGAGTACCCCACGTACTCAAGTATAATTCAATCTTTTCTTGAGTACCCCACGTACTCAAGTATTCGTCAATTTTTAGTATGGTATGACTTTTATGTAAATAAAGTATTCCTGTAAGTATCAGGATTGTTAATGGGTTGCAAAACCATTAACATGTGACACGACATAGGAAGTCACCAAACCTAAGGCATTTAATTGGTATATTCTGAGACACAAAAGCACTACTCGATTCTCGCCCTCACCGAGAGTGTGGCTGCCAGGCACCCGTTAGATCTAACCTTTTGTTCTGCGGTCTGAATGTATACGTTGATTAATGGTGCTTCTGTACCCTATTCGTGACACTATTTCTCATAACGCCTCCTACTTGGTTCTCGTCCTCACCAAGTGCATTTCTTATATTTATATCATACCATTTATAAATATTGTACATTTGTACATGTATTTCACACCCGAAGTTATAAAAACTGAAAACAGTTAAAGAGAAAAGGGGGAGCATGAACTCACAACTTTGCGTTCCTAGCGTCGTAAACTTCACCGGATTTGCTTAATTAACGTCGTAACCTATACGCGTTTTCTTAACGTTAGTCACTAGACTTGCGTCGCACAAGTACAGTCACTCTCTTTTGTGTATATTTTCTTGTGTTAAAAATATTTCATATTTTTAACTAAGTATCTTACTTATATTATTTTCTCTAAAATTAATATAAGTATCTCGTGTTTTGCACTTTGCACCCGAATTATGTATCTTGTATGTTGTGTGTGTATTTTTATGTTTATACTCCTCATGAGTATTTAGCGTATTTTTAAGTCTTAGGGGCTGTTTGGCAAGTGCTGAACCAGTAAGTGCTGAACCAGTAAGAGGTCTGAATGGGTAAGAGGCTCTGAACCAGTAAGTGCAGAACCAGTAAAGTGCTGTTTGGTTGCACATCTGAATGACCGTGTGAAATTACATTTTTACCCCTCTAAACAAACTAAAAAAAACATAAAAATGTCTACTGTTTTTGCAATTTATATCACAAAATACAAAACCCATATGAGAAAATCAACAAATTCATACAAAAACAATAATACCACAAACCCAAATAACAATAATATCATCTCCGTAAACACTGATACAAGAACAAATACTTTAATTCATACCTAAAACAAATTATACCTTCAATTTCCGTAAATACAAACCCAGGTTCAAGAACAAATACAAACCCAAATCTTTATATGAACCTGGGTGGAGTACAAATACAAGAACAAATTCAAGAACAAATTCTAGAACAAATACAAACCCAAATCAAATTCAACAGATTGATGAGCCGCTGGAGCTTCTTCCGGTCCTATGGTGGAGGCCGCCGGAGCTTCTTACGAACCTGGGTGGAGTCGCTGTTGGGTGGAAGAGCGGGAGGAGGAAGGGCGGTGGTCGTCTGTGGTGAGGAGAGGGAGGATGAGGGCGGCGGTCGGCAGGAGAGGGGTTGGGGGCGGAGGTGTTGGTGATGAGAGGTGAAAGGGAAAGGGTGGAAGAGAGGGAGGATGAGGGCTGTTCGGTGGTGAGGAGATGGAGGAGGAGGGTGGCGACCGGCGGGAGGTGGTGAGGAGAGGGAGGAGGAGGGCGGCGATGTTGGTGATGAGTGGTGAAAGGGGGAAAGTGGTGAACTAGGTTTTGATATAGAGAAGACAAGGAAAAGGTAGCAGAGTCCTTTTTTTGATTCAGCATCTTCTTATTGCTGAATGGTACAGCACTGAATCATTAAGAGGTTTGCCATTAAGAGGCACAACCAAACACTACCACCTCTGTCCGAATAAGAGGTCCACCTCTTAATGAATCATTAAGAGGTTTGCCAAACAGCCCCTTAATACACTAGCACGTATAACACATACTTTATACATTTAGCACAAAAGTTGGTGATAAAATAATATATATTTTTCTCTCAAAAATATACATACTTATATCCGTTTTTATTCTTGAAGAAATCCTCATTTCTTATCACCAAAAATTAGGGAAACCTTGGTAATACTTTTAAATACATTTTTAGGGAATAAGTTTCTCAACAACTTATATTTTTCTAAGTGTCAAAATTTATAAAAATTTTGACAGAGTTTCCCCTAAAAATGGAGGTTTCCCATGTTTTCAAAACATGTGTTTATTTTCTTTTAAAACATCATCAACAATCAACAACTCATTTCTCATCTAACAAGTGTTAAAATCAAGTAAGTTACATGACAACATGAACTTGTTCTTTCTCAAAACTTGTAGTAACTTGGCAATGTCTCTAGTAGACTTAGTTACTCTGTAAAGTGTGTTTATTTCATCAAAAATTCCAGTCTTAAAAAGATTTGGTGTTTACAACTTGTAAACATAATTTACAAAAATGTTGATTTCATTAACTCTCTTGTTTCACAAGTGTTCATACACTTGTTTTTCCACCAAAAATAATATTGGTTTATGTAAGAATCATGATCTTCTAAAAATCATATTTTACACTTGTTTTTCTTGGAAAATTATTCATAAATCTTGGATTTATAAGTTTACTAGCTTCTTTTGTTTATTACTTTTCAAGAAATCATTTCATTTATCAAGTTCATGTGTTTACTAGAAGATGATTATTTCATGTTGTTACATAATCATCTCCCAACTTGGTAGATCATGTGTTTAATCATAATCTAGCAAGCTTCATGTAATGATCATCCTCAACAACTCCAATAAACAACAAGCAATCACCATATATCTACTAAACAATATCATTTCATCCATTTTTCATCATAATATATCTTTTAACCAATCAATATGAAGTAATAAGAGATTATGAGGGCTCACCACTAGCAACAAGGCTAGGGAAGATTACTAGGACTTGAAGATGACAAAAGTGTTGAATAAAAGCAAACGAAGAAGGTCCTTCAAGTTCCGTGAGCACCGAGCCTCGTTAGTGACCTTCTAGCACCTTGAGAAGACCTTGGATTGGTTGGTTGATAACCGAAAATGGTGGTGGTGTTGGGGGGTGTTCGGCCGAAGGTTTTAAGAGGGAGAGAGTGAGAGTGTGGTGGTGAAGAAGATGAAGCACTTAAGTTTTCTTATGGTACTTTCATGATATCTTTACAAGATCCTATCATATCTAAATAAATATAAATAAAATCGATTTAAGATCTTGGGAAGATTACATAATCTTGTCTTTAGACATGTGGGCCGATTTTGTTAGGATATGGGGAGGGGTCTAGTTGTAACTTTTAACCATTTCATATCTTCAAAGATCTTTGCAAAATCATGTAGGATCCAAGGAAGATCATGGGATATCTTGGCAAGATTTTAGGGGATTTAGTAAGATCTCACAAGATCAAGAGTGGGGCCTACTAAGGTGACCGTCCACATGTAGAGGGGGGGGGGGGCAAAGTGTAAATTTCATTTCCTAATTACATGAATAAGTAAGCTTTCAAGTGTAAAGTTTAGGAACTTATGTGTAATTATGTTATAAGGGGTGTTATGGTGTTCGGGGACCATAACTAGCTCAGAAACATTAAAACAATGCTTCTAGTAATATTTTTATGTTCCGGGTAATGTCCGGTTGTTCGGTTAAATACCGGTTCGTTAAAGTGCTAAATTGTACCGTTTAATGTCCCTTATGTATCCTTTTGTAACCCTTTTAATTCCCAACACTTAGGAGGGTATTCTGGTTAATAAAACATGAATTCTGCATAATATTTATATGTTAAAAGGCTGATTATAGCTGAATTATGCAGATTTCTGCATTTAAAGTGAGTTTCGGGTGCTTTTTTAGTGCATATTCTAGCTTCCGGAAAGTCTATATGTTAACCCTTGTATGTACTCTTGGGTTTTAATGTATTCTTGTCGTTGGACCTACACCTAGGCTCCAATTCTTTTGTCTGACTGCTTTCTGCAGATTTGTTGACACAGTGTGTCTTACCGGTGAGTTTACTAGTATTTCTGACGCAACGCTCTCGTTTATGCATAAAGCAATATTTTGTAGTATACAACATGCATGAATTCACTTGTTTAGTATGTAATCAGACATTGCTGACAATTAAGCACATAATTGCAGTCATTAAGCAATAATTAAAGTGTACGGAAATTACCGGTTTGGTGCCAGTTGTCACAACAGCCTGCCCTTTCAGGGTATGTTGCTGATCA
The DNA here is from genome assembly GCA_030545235.1 of Helianthus tuberosus. NCBI lineage: Eukaryota > Viridiplantae > Streptophyta > Magnoliopsida > Asterales > Asteraceae > Helianthus > Helianthus tuberosus. The sequence goes on from CM060392.1 coordinate 29,650,199, forward strand.
GGAAGACGGGATATTTGCTTTTAGAGCTAAATCTGAAGAACCATTTCCTACTAAGAAACGAGGATGGTTCAGTAAAGAAGCTTTTGCTCGTAGAAAAAGAATGAGGAAATTGCAACAGCAAAGGGCTTTAGCAGCTATTAAGAAAGAGACAGATGCCCATACTCAAGAGATACTTAATAGAAGCCTAGCTAATTTCCATATCTTAGCTACAACTGCTGCTGACCCGAGTCTGGAACAATTAGTAGCCCCACAACCTCAAAACCCAGAACAACCCATGGAAATAGAAAATCAGGAAAACCAAGAAGAAATGTACAACTTTAACCCAGAAGAAATCCCTAGAGTGCCTGCACCAAACCCCATAGACCCGAATTATGACCCCTGGTGGGACGACAATAGAGACTTTGTGCAACGTTACCCTATCCAGGATTATCCACCCATACAGAACATAGAAGCTTACCCAGGTATGGACCCTTTAGATCCCTATTATCAAAATGACTATATTAGGGAAATATTAGAGGATCCTTACCAATTTCAGGAAATGTCACCCCCATATCAGGAAAATGCACCCCAGATTCCAAACCCAGTCCGAGAACCTGCACCCCCAATGAGTGCAGAAAACGTTCAAGAACTTAGGACTTTCGGGGAGGAAATTTTAGAAAGCAGTGAGAGGATGCGTCAGGTGGGAGAGCGTCTCGTATGGAAATACGATGAGCGCAATATGGATTTTTGGATAAATCCATATCGTTGAATGTTAGAATGGAAGAAGTGGTAGTAATAATAATAAAAATAAAAATAAAATAAAAATATGTGTGTACGGATGCATATTACTATTTTATCTCTGTTGGTATTGTAATCTTTATTTCTGTACTAGTGTGTAATAGACGCATAAGTATATGAAAAGAGTAAGTAGCAATGATCTACGTTTTTGACTAGATTGCATATCATGTGAGTTGCTATATTAACTATTAATTGTCATATTAATATGGGATAAATGTTTAAAATTCAGATGGCCGATCAAGGAAATCAAGTAAATCCGGATAATAACCCGGAAATACAGAATGATAATATTCAGAATGATAATGAGAATCTGAATAACAACAACGGAAACCAGATGGATAATAGTGCTATCCAACACATAGTAGCACAGGGAATTATAGATGCTATGCCATTTATACTTCAAACTGTTAAAGATGCTGATAATAAAAGTAAGCATAGCAGTAAACGACCAAGTGAACCAGAACATAGCGTGAACAATGGACCTGTACTTCAAATGCCTATTCCCAAAAGAAGAAGAACCATGCCTTATGGTTGTTCTTATAAAGAATTCTGGTCTTGTAAACCAATGGAATTCTCGGGCAATGAAGGGGCCATTGCAACCTTACGCTGGATAGAAAAGACTGAGGCAGTCTTAAGGATAAGTAAGTGTGCTGAAGAAGATAAGATATTGTTTGCTTCTAATCTGTTTAAGAATGCAGCACTAGAATGGTGGAACACTATCCTCCAGACAAGAGGAAGTGATCAAACCTATAATATGGAATGGGAAGAATTTAAAAACAAGGTAGAAAGGAAATTCTGCCCACCCAATGAAAAAGAACAGATAGCAAACAAATTCCTAAATCTTAGGATGACTGGTGTAGATAGCAAAGGGTACACAAAGCTATTTTTTGAATATGCTAGGATAGTGCCAACTCTTGCTTCACCAGAACCAGTGTTAATCTCTCGTTATATTTGGGGATTAATAGGGGAGATAAGACACATAGTCAAGGCAGCTAGACCTCAAACCATAGAAGAAGCTGTAGAATTAACAAATACCTTGACTGATGAGTTAGTCCGTACTAGAGAAGAGGATCAGAGGAGGAACTTAACTCAAAGGCTTACTCAAGAATTTCGTTCTGGAAATTATAATCGTAAGAATATGGGTTCTACCTCTGCAACATACTGCAAGGTCTGCAAGAAAAAGCATTCGGGAAAATGCTCCATTCTCTGCAATCATTGTAAGATGCCAGGACACAAGGAAGAAAATTGCAGGAAGAAAACCAGTAATGGATTATGCTACAACTGTGGAGAAAAAGGTCATATCAGGCCAAATTGTCCAAAATTAGCTCCAGCCACAGACAACAAGAATACCAAAAATGCTAGAGCATTTGTTCTGACTGCAGATGAAGCCAGAATGATTCCAGATGTCATAGCTGGTACGTATTTAGTTAATGATGTCTTTGCTAAAGTATTATTTGACTCTGGTGCAAACCAAAGTTTTATTAATACATCGTTTTGCAAAATTTTAAAACAGTCATTAACTAAACTAGCACAAGAATGTGTAGTAGAAACAGCAAACGGAGAAACTCTTAGAATTTCTGAAATCTTGCAGGGAGCAAGTATAGAGATTTCAAATCAGAAATTTATTGCAAACTTGTATCCCATGAATCTAGTAGGATTTGATGTTGTGTTAGGAATGGATTGGTTAATAGCCAATAAAGCTAATATTTTATGTGATCAAAAGTTAATCCAACTAAATTCACCGAAAGGTAAAACGATCACAATTAAAGGAGATAAGCCCTTTAGATCCACAAAATTCTTATCTGTGATGAAAACTGCAAGTTGTATTAGAAAAGGTTCTATAGTGTATTTGATTTCCATAATCACTAACACTAAAGAAAAAGAACTAAAAGACATTCCAGTAGTATCTCAGTTTTCAGATGTCTTTCCAGAAGAATTGCTAGGACAACCGCCAGATAGAGAAGTTGAATTCAGAATTCACCTACTACCAGGAACATCACCAATTACCAAAGCACCCTACCGTTTGGCACCTGCCGAAATGCAGGAACTGAAGAAATAATTAGATGAATTGTTAGAGAAAGGATTCATACAGCCAAGTTCGTCGCCATGGGGAGCGCCGATACTGTTCGTTAAAAAGAAGGACGGATCAATGCGTATGTGCATTGACTACCGTGAATTAAACAAGGTCACGATTAAGAATCGGTACCCATTACCGAGAATCGATGATTTGTTTGATCAACTGCAAGGAGCTCGATTTTTCTCTAAGATCGATTTAAGGTCAGAATATCATCAATTAAAGGTACATGAAGAGGACATTCCAAAAACTGCATTTAGAACAAGGTATGGCCATTATGAATTTACTGTCATGCCATTTGGTTTAACCAATGCCCCAGCTGCATTTATGGACATGATGAACCGAATATGTAAGCCATATTTGGATAAATTCATAATTGTATTCATAGATGATATTCTAATTTATTCTAAGAATAAAGAAGATCATGCAAGGCATTTGCACATACTTTTAAGTTTGTTAAAAAAGGAAAAGCTTTATGCTAAGTTTTCTAAGTGTGAATTTTGGTTAGAACAGGTACAATTTCTTGGACACCTAGTCAATCATGAAGGAATTCATGTAGATCCAACAAAAATTGAGGCAATTACCAAATGGAAAACCCCTGAATCACCAACTGAGGTTAGAAGTTTCTTAGGATTGGCAGGTTATTATAGAAGATTTATTCAAGATTTTTCTAGAATAGCCATTCCTTTAACTAAGTTAACCTGTAAATCTGTTAAGTTTGAATGGGGATTAAAACAAGAAGAAGCCTTTAGAATTCTTAAGCAAAGATTGACCCATACACCTATATTAGCATTACCAGAAGGAACTGAAGACTTTGTAGTCTATTGTGATGCTTCTAAATTAGGTTATGGATGTGTGTTGATGCAACGACAGAAGGTTATAGCTTATGCATCTAGACAACTTAAGAATCATGAAGAAAATTATTCAACCCATGATTTAGAATTTGGAGCTTTAATTTTTGCTCTTAAGATTTGGAGACATTACCTTTATGGTAGTAAGTTTACCATATTTACTGATCACAAAAGTTTAAGGTATGTTTTCGGACAAAAAGAGTTGAATATGAGACAAAGACGCTGGATGGAATTTCTTAGTGATTATGACCGTGATATCCAGTATCATGAAGGAAAAGCAAAGGTAGTGGCAGATGCTTTAAGCCGAAAGTATCATGAAAAGCCAAAAAGGGTACGTTCTCTTAAATTAAATATGCAAGTAGATTTAAATGATCAAATAAGAGAAGCACAAGAATCAGTAATCAAGGATGATTCTGAGAAATTAAAAGGTATGCTAAAAGAATTAAAACAAGGAACAGATGGGATATGGAGATTTCATGAAAAGAGAATGTGGATACCTAAATTAGGAAATCTACGTAATCGTATATTAGAAGAAGCCCATAAATCTAAGTATACGATACATCCAGGGAGTGATAAAATGTACCAGGATTTAAGGAAAAATTTCTGGTGGATAGGAATGAAAAAAGACATAGCAACCTATGTTTCTAAATGTTTAACTTGCTCACAAGTTAAAGCTGAACATCAGAAACCCTCAGGTTTGTTACAACAATTAGAAATGCCAGTTTGGAAATGGGAATTAATAACAATGGATTTTGTTACTAAATTACCCAAAACTAGGAAAGGAAATGATACAATCTGGGTGATTGTAGATAGACTAACTAAGTCAGCTCATTTTCTACCAATGAAGGAAACAATTAGTATGGAACAATTAGCTAGATTATATGTAAATGAAATTGTTTCTTTACATGGCATTCCTTTATCAATTATTTCTGATAGAGATAGTAGATTTACCTCTCGTTTTTGGTCAAGTTTCCAAAAGGCAATGGGAACCAAGTTAAAGCTAAGTACGGCTTATCATCCACAAACAGATGGACAAAGTGAAAGAACAATCCAGACAATGGAAGATATGCTTTGTAACACCTGTGTCATTTCAACCATCAAACAAATGCCCAACCAGTGAAATATTGTATTTCATACTTGGGATTTGTAAAAATATGTGTATCGTTTACACATATCAATTCTTGTTCGATTTCAAACACTATATCGCTTTCTGGAAGGTTATACGCGCACTGATGCGTAAATATAACCAGTTTAATCCAACGAACACTCCGGAATAGTGAAATAGGCTTAACATACCTTAAATAACCTTTACATAACTTAGAAATAAGTTTTGAAGGCTTTGGTATGGCAAAAACAAGTTAATTCGCTTACAGGGACTAAAGTTGACAAACTGCGAAAGTTTGCCAATTTGAACTGTAACAGACATTCCGGAACATGAACATAAGTTAAACATACCATAAATATCCTTTACATAGCTTAGAAATAGGCTTTGAGGGGTTCGGTGTGCTAAAATAAACTTTTGTCATTCAGGGACTAAAAGTGTCAAAAAGTGCACAAGTTTGCATTTTCGCGCATAACTTACGTTCTGAATACATCTGGACATCCAAAAATTTATGTAAGCATGACTACATTATATTTTAGTGTTCGCCTTAAGAAAAATCCATTCGTCGCGTCATTTGGATCGTTTTTCGCGCTTGTGCGCATTCCGTCGTAATTAACCGAACATCGCGACCGTACGGCCAAACGAACTGACATCCGAGATATTTTTGAACATATTTTAAGCTCCCTATACTTTAACTTCATTTTAGAGCTTTGAAATGGGGTTAACGGGCCTTAAACGTGTCGAAAATGGGCTGATTGCACTGCAGGGACCAAAACTGTAATTCTGCCAAAGTAAGCTTACGGACCTCAACATTGGCAGCCTTGAGGTCCGTAAAGCAACCTGCAGAACAGATCAGACTTAACAGTCAGCATGTTCCAGCTGTTTTAAACACAACCACACACTCACCACTTGACATTTCAGCTGATAAGAACCAATTTAAGCCACCATAACCTTCCGACACATGTACGGGCAAGATTAAGGCACGTTTTCCTTGAAACGATCTTAACGGTGGACCGAATACTATAAATACCCCACCCCCCATTACTCCAAATGCACTAGAATTCTGATTTTAGAAACTCTAAGTTGAAACCATTGTTTCATACCTGAGATTCTTGAATCGGGATTAGCATTCGGGGACCCTTCGTAAGTATTCTTTCGTTCTTTTCCTTATTTTACTGCTTTTTGAGTCAGAAAGTCAAACTTTGTTTGACTTTCAGCGTTGACCAGTAATGGTCAATGCGAAGTTCGTTTGAACTTCGCAACGTGAGTGTAATCACGTTGGTTATAGTCCCTTGGGACTATGCCCACTGACTACCACGTTGTCTAGGGTCGTAGGGTAGGCGATCTAATAAATCGCCTATACCTTCGAACCCGACCCAGTTTGGTCGATCATTAGGATCCGACCAAACACATTAGGTGACCATAGTAGGTAGGGAATAACCTTCCGAGGTTATACCCTATGGTCACATCGTTTAAGTAGTTGTATGATAGGTAGTTTATATGCCTTAGGTAAATTACCAGAATACCCTTTTCATGTATAATTGGTAATTAAGCATATGTAACCTAAACCTTTGTCACATAACTGATTATATAATATGTTTAGGCATATAACACTTGTCATAGGGCTAGTTAGGCGGTCCGAACGCGTTTCACGCGAACGACGCGTTAAAGTAGCATAAGCTTCCTAAACGGGTCGTAATGGGTCGAAATCACTCAGGTTAAGTTTCATTTAGTATGTAGGCTTTGTTAAACCAAATGACACGAGTCTCTACACTCGTTTGGTTTACAAACCCTAATGCTACCCAATCTTCCGATCTAGGTCCGGTTTATTAACATAGTTACCTATACTAGGTGCCGTTTGATATCCGCGATCTCTAGCATTGTTTAGTTGTCACTCCAGAACTACTGAGCAATCTCAAGTGAGTACATAGACCCCTCTTTTACTGTTTTACAAACTGTTTTGGGGTGGAACACATGTGCCTACTTGTTACTTTCATGCTTTCCTGTTTTAACATCATATACTACTATGTTCGTTAGTACATTATAGTACATGATTTCATTACATTTTATGCTATGTATGCCCATTGTGTGCGTACTTAGTACATCGTTCTACATTACATTTCATGCTATGTATGCCCATTGTGTGCGTACTTAGTACATTGTTTTACATTGCTTTTCTGTTGCATATGCTTATCCAGCATATGAACACATTATACTACATATTGAACCGTTGTAATCATTTGACTGTGATCCGTTGATATCTGTGAACCGTTTGTATCTGTGAACCGTGTGAACCGTATTTGACATAGACATTTCGGCATAGACATTTTAACATGATTGACATTTGATCATGCATTTCCCACGAAACATAACTTTGTTTTAAACCAAGTTTTACTTCAATACTTTGTTTTGTGTATATGGTTTAGTTGAGACATTTCACTTGCCATACATGATATTTTGACATAGACATTTGACATGGATATTTGACATAGACATTTTGACATTGGTTTGGTTTGATTAAGTGATTAAGTAACGATGCGTGTGTAATATGATACAAGCATGGTGGATACGCCGCTGGTACTTCCTATATATAAGTGTTTGTATGGTATTACATATTGTAGCGTTATTTGAATCATTTCAGTTTGAGACATAGAACATTTTATACAAATAACATACTTTGCACAAGACATTGTTTTACAAACAACTTATCTTATACATACCCATTTTACTATGGTTATTCATTTAACCATACATTATTCACTTATTTTATACATATCATCTGAACTCATTGTTTTTCAAATGATTTACAAAACAAAGCAAATTACAAGGTTCATGACTAAACATTTTCTCAAACATAAGTCATGGAACCTATTTTCACAAAACCTATGTATCTCACAGGCATTTTTATGCTGACGTACCTATTTTCACATGTGTTTTTCAGGAGCTGTTGCATAAGATGATCAAGATACATATAGGCAGACTTGGGCTTTAGTGACAATAAAAGATGCAAGACTAGTTAATTTTGTTGTATTTCCTTGATTGATTAGACATTGTAACACTTTTAATTAATAAAACGAAACTTCAATTGCCATGGATTTGAAACATTAATTCTGTTACAACACTCCCCGATGTTTCCGCCACGTTTTGTATGTTCTACGTGGTCGGGGTGTGACAGAAAAGATGGTATCAGAGCCAATGGTTATAGGGAATTAGGTTATTAATAATTAGTAATGCTTTGACCTAGTCTATAACCTTCTTAGGACCCTAACGCGAGTTTACTTGCGTTTAGTCATAAAACAATACTGTCACCTATCCTTAGGCGACGACCACAACAAGAACATAAATTTCAAAACCGCTTTGAAAACTAATCATCTGTTCTAGGATGATTGATTACTAGGTTTTGAACCCTCTGTTATAAGGTTTTGAAACCCTTTGAGTTTTCAAAATCTCGTCAAGGTTTTGGGTTTTAAATAATGTGAACACGTGCAAACTGGAAGGGTGAATGCCTGTATTCTGGGTTTTCTGTCTAGGCAAGCACTTCGTATACATCTCATCAGACGCGAGACCAGTTGTGCTTACCTGGGAATTCTTGGGATGAGTGTTCACTTATAGGCGAGCATATCTTCGCAATACATTATTTTTGACCTATTTACTTTTCACCGGGTCGTTTGTTGCTTTGTAGTAACAAACAGATGACCACTATCCTTGCTTTCATCAAAATTTGTTTCATCTCATTCTTTTCGTCTAATTCTCTCACTCGTTTCATTTCATGTTTCCTCTTTTAGAATGCCTCCTCGACGCGAAAGCCAGATAGCGACTGCCGAATTGGCAGAAATCATTGCGCAGCAAATGGCTGCTCAATTCCCAAACCTCTTTGCTCTATGGAATCAAGCCAACAACAACAACAATGGTCCATGCAATTTCAAGAGTTTTAACTCGGCAAAACCACTCAAGTTTAGTGGTTCTGAGGGAGCGACTGGGCTTCTTCAATGGTTCGAGAGCATTGAGAATACTTTCCGCCACGTGCAATGTCCTGACAATCGCAAGGTCGAGATTGCTTCGAGTGTGTTCCAGAAGAGAGCCCTTACGTGGTGGAACGGTGTTATGAGAGATCGTGGTGCAGAAGTTGCTCTAGCACAGACATGGGCCGAACTTAGGGCTCTCATGATGAAGGAGTTTTGTCCTCGTCACGAGATCAGGGCTTTGGAAAGGGAATTTGATGATCTTAAGCAAGACAGCGGTGAGCATCGAGCCTACACGGACCGTTATGAGGAGTTAAGTCTGTTATGCCCAAACATGGTCACGCCTTTGGATAAGGCGATCGAAAAGTACATTGATGGCCTTCCCGACTCAATACAAGACATTTTGACTGGTAGCAACCCTACTACTGTTAGGCAGGCCATTGAGTTATCTGCAACCTTGACTGAATCGCAGATCAGGAAACGTAAGCTTTTCCGAAAGGGTGACAAGAAACTGGTCGAGGAATCGAAACCAATCGAGGAATCAAAGACCATGGATGAACAGACTGGATCCTCTAAGAAGTCAAAGAAGCGAAAGGCTTCTCAGAACTTCGCCGTGGTCGCTCACAATGATCAAGCCGTCCCCAACCAACCAGCTCAACCCCCTGCCAGGAAACCCTACAAAGGAACTGCACCCTTGTGCAACCAATGTGGCCTACATCATCATGCTGGTGTGAAGTGCCGCACATGCCAAGTTTGCGGACTTATAGGTCATACAGCGAGGGTTTGCCCAACAGCAGCAGCACCAAATCAGATTAACAACAATCCTGCTCAAGCTCGTTTCCCACTGGGATCTTGCTACAACTGTGGCGAGATGGGCCATTTTAGTAGGAATTGCCCAAGACTTGATGATGCAAATCCAGCGCAGGGATGAGTATCTGACCGACAGAAGATAACGCTGTTTAGAAAATAATCGAGCATTGTGTATTATTTTCTTTTATCACAATCTATGAAACAGTTGTTGTTATTGTTGTTTATAAATAAATCTTTCATTTACATTTCAATATGTTTATGTGGTTGCATGTATAAACATATCCCATACAATACCGACAATCAAGGAACCGCATTCCTTGAAGAACAGACTACTTCCAAATTTCTTCTCTTGTATAATCTCTTGCGTTTCCACGAAAATCCTAAGTACCCGTTTCTTCCAGGAGAAACGATGTACGAGGCGCCAAATTAATAGCAATCAATAACAAGAAAATAACAATTAAACAATTATGTGGTTATGTGCTTATGTGTTATCCTTTATGTGTCATGTGATCCAATTTATGTTATTCAAATCCTCGTAAAAAATCTTACATATCTTTGTGCAAGAGATTCATAGTAGGATACCCAAAGGTACTACATAAATCCTTAATGGACTTCTACGTTGTAGTTAAAGTCCCTTGGATTATAATGTACTACTTCATAATTAGACCCCTTTAGTGGTCTAGTTAAACAGATTGATCCAAAAATCTGGTTAGGGATATCATGTGATGATGTAGCTGAAAGGACTCCTTAGTGGCCTAATTAAGAAGATCCTCTGTTGATCTAATTAAAGGGACCCTATGGTAGTCTAGTCACTCTCATCTCAGGTTTGATATCTTTCCCCACAACATTTCAAAACAAACTGTGCGGACTGTGCAAGGAATTACGTAATTATGGATGCATACATAATTATGGAATTTAGTGCACAGAAATCACAGCAAGTTCTATCATGTATCAAGAGTTAACCCTATTCATTTCCAATTCTGATGAAGCATCCGTTGAGGAAAAATGAACTAGCTATTCATTTTTCACTTCTGAAGAATATCCGTTGAGGAAATGAATATCCGTTGATTATCTTTTCATTTCCATTCTGAAGAATAACCGTTGAGGAAAATGAATTATCCATTCATTTTCGTTCTAAAGAATATCCGTTGAGGAAATGAATATCCGTTGTTTATCTTTTCATTTCCATTCTGAAGAATAACCGTTGAGGAAAATGAATTATCCATTCATTTTCGTTCTAAAGAATATCCGTTGAGGAAATGAATATCCGTTGTGTAATCCTTCATTTCCAACTCTGAGGAAGCAACCGTTGAAAATGACTCCGTTAGTTCATTTTCGTTTCTGAAGATTTATCCGTTGAGGAAATGAATATCCGTTGTGTAATCCTTCATTTCCAACTCTGAGGAAATAACCGTTGAAAATGACTCCGTTAGTTCGTTTTCGTTTCTGAAGATTTATCCGTTGAGGAAATGAATATCCGTTGATTTTTCTTTCATTTCAAATTCTGAAGAACAAACCGTTGAGGAAAATGACCCCGTTTGTTCATTTTCGTTCTGAAGAATATCCGTTGAGAGAAATGAATATCCGTTGATTTTTCTTTCATTTCAAATTCTGAAGAACAAACCGTTGAGGAAAATGACCCCGTTTGTTCATTTTCGTTCTGAAGAATATCCGTTGAGAGAAATGAATATCCGTTGATTTTTCTTTCATTTCAAATTCTGAAGAACAAACCGTTGAGGAAAATGACCCCGTTTGTTCATTTTCGTTCAGAAGAATATCCGTTGAGAGAAATGTATATCCGTTTAGTTAATTCCTTTATTTTCCATTTCCGAAGAACCCGTTGAAGAAAATGACTCTGTTCGTTCATTTTCGCTTCTGAAAAATATCCGTTGAGGAAAATAATCAGATTATGCTTTACATATCTTTGATGACTATTTGAAACAAAGCCATAGACAGACTCCTACGAATTAATTTCGGGACGAAATTTCCTAAAGTAGGGGAGACTGTAACACCTGTGTCATTTCAACCATCAAACAAATGCCCAACCAGTGAAATATTGTATTTCATACTTGGGATTTGTAAAAATATGTGTATCGTTTACACATATCAATTCTTGTTCGATTTCAAACACTATATCGCTTTCTGGAAGGTTATACGCGCACTGATGCGTAAATATAACCAGTTTAATCCAACGAACACTCCGGAATAGTGAAATAGGCTTAACATACCTTAAATAACCTTTACATAACTTAGAAATAAGTTTTGAAGGCTTTGGTATGGCAAAAACAAGTTAATTCGCTTACAGGGACTAAAGTTGACAAACTGCGAAAGTTTGCCAATTTGAACTGTAACAGACATTCTGGAACATGAACATAAGTTAAACATACCATAAATATCCTTTACATAGCTTAGAAATAGGCTTTGAGGGGTTCGGTGTGCTAAAATAAACTTTTGTCATTCAGGGACTAAAAGTGTCAAAAAGTGCACAAGTTTGCATTTTCGCGCATAACTTACGTTCTGAATACATCTGGACATCCAAAAATTTATGTAAGCATGACTACATTATATTTTAGTGTTCGCCTTAAGAAAAATCCATTCGTCGCGTCATTTGGATCGTTTTTCGCGCTTGTGCGCATTCCGTCGTAATTAACCGAACATCGCGACCGTACGGCCAAACGAACCGACATCCGAGATATTTTTGAACATATTTTAAGCTCCCTATACTTTAACTTCATTTTAGAGCTTTGAAATGGGGTTAACGGGCCTTAAACGTGTCGAAAATGGGCTGATTGCACTGCAGGGACCAAAACTGTAATTCTGCCAAAGTAAGCTTACGGACCTCAACATTGGCAGCCTTGAGGTCCGTAAAGCAACCTGCAGAACAGATCAGACTTAACAGTCAGCATGTTCCAGCTGTTTTAAACACAACCACACACTCACCACTTGACATTTCAGCTGATAAGAACCAATTTAAGCCACCATAACCTTCCGACACATGTACGGGCAAGATTAAGGCACGTTTTCCTTGAAACGATCTTAACGGTGGACCGAATACTATAAATACCCCACCCCCCATTACTCCAAATGCACTAGAATTCTGATTTTAGAAACTCTAAGTTGAAACCATTGTTTCATACCTGAGATTCTTGAATCGGGATTAGCATTCGGGGACCCTTCGTAAGTATTCTTTCGTTCTTTTCCTTATTTTACTGCTTTTCGAGTCAGAAAGTCAAACTTTGTTTGACTTTCAGCGTTGACCAGTAATGGTCAATGCGAAGTTCGTTTGAACTTCGCAACGTGAGTGTAATCACGTTGGTTATAGTCCCTTGGGACTATGCCCACTGACTACCACGTTGTCTAGGGTCGTAGGGTAGGCGATCTAATAAATCGCCTATACCTTCGAACCCGACCCAGTTTGGTCGATCATTAGGATCCGACCAAACACATTAGGTGACCATAGTAGGTAGGGAATAACCTTCCGAGGTTATACCCTATGGTCACATCGTTTAAGTAGTTGTATGATAGGTAGTTTATATGCCTTAGGTAAATTACCAGAATACCCTTTTCATGTATAATTGGTAATTAAGCATATGTAACCTAAACCTTTGTCACATAACTGATTATATAATATGTTTAGGCATATAACACTTGTCATAGGGCTAGTTAGGCGGTCCGAACGCGTTTCACGCGAACGACGCGTTAAAGTAGCATAAGCTTCCTAAACGGGTCGTAATGGGTCGAAATCACTCAGGTTAAGTTTCATTTAGTATGTAGGCTTTGTTAAACCAAATGACACGAGTCTCTACACTCGTTTGGTTTACAAACCCTAATGCTACCCAATCTTCCGATCTAGGTCCGGTTTATTAACATAGTTACCTATACTAGGTGCCGTTTGATATCCGCGATCTCTAGCATTGTTTAGTTGTCACTCCAGAACTACTGAGCAATCTCAAGTGAGTACATAGACCCCTCTTTTACTGTTTTACAAACTGTTTTGGGGTGGAACACATGTGCCTACTTGTTACTTTCATGCTTTCCTGTTTTAACATCATATACTACTATGTTCGTTAGTACATTATAGTACATGATTTCATTACATTTTATGCTATGTATGCCCATTGTGTGCGTACTTAGTACATCGTTCTACATTACATTTCATGCTATGTATGCCCATTGTGTGCGTACTTAGTACATTGTTTTACATTGCTTTTCTGTTGCATATGCTTATCCAGCATATGAACACATTATACTACATATTGAACCGTTGTAATCATTTGACTGTGATCCGTTGATATCTGTGAACCGTTTGTATCTGTGAACCGTGTGAACCGTATTTGACATAGACATTTCGGCATAGACATTTTAACATGATTGACATTTGATCATGCATTTCCCACGAAACATAACTTTGTTTTAAACCAAGTTTTACTTCAATACTTTGTTTTGTGTATATGGTTTAGTTGAGACATTTCACTTGCCATACATGATATTTTGACATAGACATTTGACATGGATATTTGACATAGACATTTTGACATTGGTTTGGTTTGATTAAGTGATTAAGTAACGATGCGTGTGTAATATGATACAAGCATGGTGGATACGCCGCTGGTACTTCCTATATATAAGTGTTTGTATGGTATTACATATTGTAGCGTTATTTGAATCATTTCAGTTTGAGACATAGAACATTTTATACAAATAACGTACTTTGCACAAGACATTGTTTTACAAACAACTTATCTTATACATACCCATTTTACTATGGTTATTCATTTAACCATACATTATTCACTTATTTTATACATATCATCTGAACTCATTGTTTTTCAAATGATTTACAAAACAAAGCAAATTACAAGGTTCATGACTAAACATTTTCTCAAACATAAGTCATGGAACCTATTTTCACAAAACCTATGTATCTCACAGGCATTTTTATGCTGACGTACCTATTTTCACATGTGTTTTTCAGGAGCTGTTGCATAAGATGATCAAGATACATATAGGCAGACTTGGGCTTTAGTGACAATAAAAGATGCAAGACTAGTTAATTTTGTTGTATTTCCTTGATTGATTAGACATTGTAACACTTTTAATTAATAAAACGAAACTTCAATTGCCATGGATTTGAAACATTAATTCTGTTACAACACTCCCTGATGTTTCCGCCACGTTTTGTATGTTCTACGTGGTCGGGGTGTGACATGCTTAGAGCTTGTGTAATTGATTTTGGAGGTAGTTGGGACGATCACTTACCTTTAATAGAATTTTCTTATAATAATAGTTATCACACAAGTATCAATGCTGCACCATTCGAAGCACTTTATGGAAGAAAGTGTCGAACCCCAGTCTGTTGGGCAGAAATTGGGGAACAACAATTATCTGGACCTGAGATAGTGCAAGAAACAACTGACAAGATTATTCAAGTCAAGGAACGACTGAAAGCTGCACGTGATCGAAAAAAGAGTTATGCTGATAACCGATGCAAGCCATTGGAATTTCAAGAAGGAGATAGAGTATTGTTGAAAGTCTCTCCTTGGAAAGGAGTGGTAAGATTCATCAAACGAGGGAAGTTAAGTCCCAGGTATGTTGGACCTTTTAAGATTATTAGAAGAATATGACCTGTAGCCTATCAGCTACAACTGCCAGAGGAAACGGCAGGAATACATGATGTGTTTCATGTATCTAATCTTAAAAAGTGTTTAGCTGATGAATCACTGATAGTGCCTCTTAAGGATATAGAGGTAAATGAACAACTCAAGTTTGTAGAAAGACCTCTACAAATTGAAGACAGGAAAGTCAAGAATCTCAAACATAAAAGATTAGTTCTGGTCAAAGTGAAATGGGACTCCAAAAGAGGACCTGAATACACTTGGGAGCTCGAGTCAGAAACAAAAAGGAAGTATCCGCATTTATTTCAGTAGATCTCGAGGACGAGCTCTAAAACAAGGTGGGGAGAATGTAACAACCCTCGGTAAAACCAACACCCTCATAATATGTCTGACACTCATATATATTTTGGAATATCCTAATATGTCTTATATTACACCCCGTATGTGAAAACCGAGCCCTAGTTATGTTATATATATAAAATAAAATTAAAAATCTGAAAAGTTAAGCTGAGGCGGGCCGCTTCAACTTAAGCTTACATTAATGCGGGCCGCGCGGACTCATAACACGCGATCACACCAGAGGCCGACACGTGTCGACATCGTGGCGGACCTACTCAACGACTCAGCTAAGCTATAGTGTTGACTGGTGTTGACGCGGGCCGCTTAAGGATCCCTTGTCTTTGAAGCGGGCCGCATGAGGACCAGATTACACAACTATAAATAGCAGGCATCAGTTTTCAGTTTCCGTCGCTCACAATTCACTCTCAATCTCGAATTCTGAAAGTATTAAGCATTATAGTTGGGTATTATACCCCTAAATTAGCGAGGTTCTGCTCCGTTGTAAGTATTATAACCCCAGTTTCATAATAGTTACGCTGCCCGATTGATTTAGGGTTCCGTAACAACTGTCGTGGTTCTGCCCGATGTAGTTGTTGGAATGCCGTCTCGGGGAGGGTATTATTAATAATTTCAAAGGGTTATGGTACTAACCAATGTACATTTGTATAAATTATAGATTATACCCAGGAAACCCTTACGAAAAGCCTAAGACAGCAATGTGAGTTTATCCTCTTTTTGTTAACCTTTTTGGTAATGTTTTACCAAACCTTAAATGTTTTACTATGAAATTTAGCAGTGATTGAGTCTTTGTAGTTATTCAATTACTGCCGGTATGTTGGGGTTTTGTATACAAAATTTTGTACTACTTGCGAGTAGTAAGTCGGGATGACAGTACGTTACCATTGGACAATGAGTTAGCCAATGGGTAATATGACCCACAAGTCAGGATTGATAATACCAAATGGAGTAATTGTGTAGACATAAACAAAGTGATCACTCTCAATACTGTTCACTGTGACTTTAAACTTGATTAAACTGGGATTCACTCACCAGTATTTCCCGCTGACAAATATTTTTAAAACATGTTTCAGGTAACCCAATGTGAAAGCCAATTAGTAAAAAGCCAGCTGGAGAGCACTAAAGGCTTGGGAAAATGTGGCTATAAAAGTTACCTAATAAACGATGTTTTAAATTCAATAAAATAGGGTTTGTCCCTATAATGTATTGTAATAAGAAACTTGGGTTTTTCCCATGTTATTATTAATATAAAAGAAGGTGGTTTTACTCTGATAAACATTTCCTAACTACGGTCCTGATGTAAATTCCGCTGCAAGACTAAATAAACAAACTGATACCACCAAACTCTGTGATCACGTCCGCTCGTTCCCGGGGAACAGGGATCGGGGGTTGTGACATCGGCTTGCAGTTCGAGCATTTGCGCAACGGTACATTCATACATCAGTCAAATTACATCCAGAAGATGTTAGTACGTTTTAATATGGACAAAGCTCATCCGTTTAGCATACCCATGGTTGTCCGACCGCTAGATCCTCAAAAGGACCCTTACCGCCCTCAAGAAGAAGGCGAAGAAGTACTTGGTCCAGAAGTACCGTACTTAAGTGCGATCGGTGCTCTTATGTATGTTGCAAATAACACGAGACCTGATATTGCATTCTCGGTACATGTACTAGCGAGATACAGTTCAAACCCAACACGTAGACACTGGAATGGAATAAAACACATATTCCGATATATTTGCGGGACACAAGACTTAGGTCTTTTCTACCAGAAAGATCAAAAGTCCCATCTTGTTGGGTATGCTGATGCTGGATATCTATCAGATCCACATAAAGCAAAATCTCAAACAGGCTATGTATTCACATATGGTGGCACATCAATTTCTTAGAAGTCAACTAAGCAAACACTTACAGCAAAGTCATCAAATCATGCCGAACTAATTGCACTATATGAAGCTGGTCGAGAATGCGTGTGGTTGAGATCAATGATTACTCACATACAAGAAGCATGTGGACTAGAACAGATCAAGAAGGAGCCAACAATTATTTATGAAGACAATGCTGCTTGCATAGCTCAGATCAAAGAAGGTTACATTAAGGGTGATCGAACAAAGCACATCTCACCAAAGTTCTTCTCAACATATGACTTGCAGAAAGAAGGGGAAATTGATGTTCGCCAGATTAAATCAAGTGAAAATTTAGCTGACCTGTTCACAAAATCTTTACCGAGAAGCAGTTTTGAACAGTTATCACATAAGATCGGGCTTCGTAGATTAAAAGACGTTAGTTAAATTGAGGGGGAGCATTATACACGCTGTACTCTTTTCCTTGGCTAAGTTTTGTCCCATTGGGTTTTTCTTAGCAAGGTTTTTAACGAGGCAACATAACTGGTCCTGTAGTATCAGTTTATCATATAGGTCCTGAAGTATCGATTTAACATCATCCTGAAGAATGTTGTTAATAGTGTATAGTGAACAGTATGTATATCTGAGGGGGAGTGTCATAAAACAGATATACAAAACACCCCTTGTAACTGCCTTGGCAATTAACCTCTCATAACTGTTTTGACAGTTAACACACGTACGTTATATATACTATTGTATGTTGTTATTTAGATACATCACATTTGTATCATATGGAATAATATATTGAAGATTCAATACAGATTTCCCAGTGGTTTTATATCAGAATATGGTATTATATAAAGTTTTTTAATACAACCAATTAGATAAAACAAGTGAGCTTGTTTGATGTCAATCTACTACCTGCTAACCCATGTAAGTGTAGGGATGAGATCGGTACGATACCGGTACCGTACCGGTACTGATACCGCAAATACCATTACCGAAATTGAGGAAATGTGGATACCGATTACCGTACCGTATTTATAGATTCGGTACCGGTACTGGTATTTCGGTAATTTACCACATTGGTACCGCTTTGGTGTCATCCATTGTTTTACCTAAAAAATATCATGTGCAACCCATCCATCCATACTATTTTTTTTTCAAATGTAAATATGCGAAGGACAATATAATCATGTAACTAGGCTGAAACTTATCAGTCAATGACAGTACACCACATGAAATAGCTAATGCATATGCAATTACATAATATAATTCCTATGTTGAACCTATGTGAAATGAAGCACAACAGCAAACAAAATCAGCTAAAACACACAAACTTTGAATAACTACAAGTCACTAAAATGAAAACCATAAAAGTTTATCAATTAAAAAATTTCCATTCTCTATCAAATTTGTAAAAAAATATAATATGTCATGAAAAGATTATACTATTATTATTTTTTGAGGCTTCATATCTATATACGATTAAAATAACTTAAAATTCGCTTTATGAAAAGATTATACTATAAATCATTGTTATTGGAAAAAGATGATTCATGGCACAACGATGCCTTTAGATTTGAATGAATATAAGCTTTACATTATATTAGAATCTCATTTTTATGATTATAAGCTAAACTAAATATTAACTTAGTTGCCATGAAACCATCTAATGTTTTAGTTTAATCTTAACGTACAGACGAATTCGTTTGAATATTAACTTTCATGATTCACAGGAACTTGGACTCTTCGTAATCCAACCTAAAAACCCAATGGAATTCATTATTAAATTCGGTATTAAAACCGGTATTTACCGAAAAATACCTATACCGATACCATTTTTTACCGATACCGAATTTCGAAAAATCTATTACCGATACCGGTACCGTTTATGATCGGTACGGTACGGTACCGGTATTTCGGTAAAAAATCTCATCCCTATGTAAGTGTGTGCACCCAACCAAGTAAATACACAAACATACAGAATACGCACAAAGCTCATATCAAACCCATATGTGCAAACGATGCTAATGACAACAACGTAGAGAGTCTTGAGCATTTGAAATGTGATAGGACACATTGCTTTAATCACTTGTACACTAATGCATCATCTACTTGTACATTTTAATCCGCACAACAATAGTGACCAAGACAACTATCGAAATGTCGACAAAAATGAGTAGGTCATCACGGTACCTTTGGATTTTTTTTAAAATATTATAGTTTATAAAATATGACAAAGATACGTAAAATAATTATAAGTTTGTTGTGAAAAGGGATAAGTGTAACTAATTAGCCATAATTTTGTTAAAATAAAGGGATTTAAGTGTAATAATATGAGGGACTAAAATATAATTGGTGTTTAAAAGACCAACTTACCCTCATTTTAGGGGTGTTTTTATAAATAAAGAGTGAAGAAGTTCTTATTTTTTGGGTATCTTAAAATACCCCTCTCTCATGCATTATAATATAGTATATATATAGGTGAGGGTTTAAATGAGAACGCTAAATATCGCGAGAACCGTGAGAACGAATGAAAAAACCGCAAAAAGTTGGTCAAAAACATTTTAAATTCAAAATTTCTTTTTACAGTTATCATTATTATTCAAATACAATGTTAGAAATTTAATTAACACGTTTAAATTTACATGTATTCGTAAATATTGAAAATTTACACATGTGTAAGTTTTCTCATTTACACATGTGTAAATTTGTTGTATTTAACAAATTTACACATGTTAAAAATTCTAATAAGAGTGATTTTTAGAGAATAAAGGAATTATTTGATGTCGTAATTTTTTTTTTAATGTTGTATCTTAATTACAATGAGGTTTGTATTAAAAAAAATGGTTTTGCTTGGTTTTCTCATTCGTTCTCACGGTTCTCGCAATATTTAGCGTTCTCAAGATAACCCTCCCCTATATATATATATATATATATATATATATATATATATTGGATTAGGTTCAAGAGTGAACACTAGTGTAGCTTGCGAACTGAGTGAACTAATCCTGGCCATACACGTGTGTAGATCAATGGCCATGATTTGATGTTGAAATACACTAATGTATTTTACGATTTGATGATGAGATCCTGGCCATACACGCGTGCAGATCAATGGCCAAGATTTGTTCACTCAGTTCGCAAATACACTAGTGTTCACTCTAGAACCCCACCCTATATATATATATATATATATATATAGGGTAGGGATAGTGTACATTAATTCAGAAGTGTGAGAAGTGTGAGAAGTATATTATATAACTATATATAACACTATATAACACCATATAAACACCGTATAACACTATGTAACATCATATAACACTATGTAACACTATATAACACTATACATCTATCATAGACATGCTATCAGACAAAATATAGTGTTATATTTGTTATATAGTGTTATATAGTGTTACATAGTGTTATATGGTGTTATATGGTATTACATAGTATTATACGGTGTTTATATGGTGTTATATATAGTGTTATATATAGTGTTATAATACACTTCTGGATTAATGTACAGGATCCTCTACCCTATATATATATATGGGAGAGAGTTTAAATGAGAACGCTAAATATCGCAAGAACCGTGAGAACGAATGAAAAAACCACGAGAACTTGGTCAAAAGCAATTCAAAATTTCTTTTTACACTTATCATTATTATTCGAATACAATGTTAGAAATTAAATTTATACATTTAAATTTTTTGTGAATTCGTAAATAAAGAAAATTTACACATGTGTAAATTTGTTATATTTACACATGTGTAAAAAATCTAGTAAGAGTGATTTTGAGAGAAGAAATGAATTATTTGATGTTGTAATTCTTTTTTGATGTTGTATTTTTATTACAATTAGGTTTGTATTAAAAAAATCGGTTTTGATTGTTTTTTTCATTCGTTCTCACGGTTCTCGCAATTTTTAGGGTTCTCAAGATAACCTCCCGTATGTATATGTATGTATATATATATATATATATGGGATATTGTACAGTACACTTTCTCAAGATAACCTCCCGTATGTATATGTAATGTACGTTAAGGGATATTGTACAGTACACTTTCTCTCTCTCTTTCTCTCTCTCTCTCTATATATATATATAGGGTAGGGTTCCAGCTTGAATAACCTCCCAAGAGTGAACTGCGTGAACAGATCTGGACCCTTGATTACCTTTTTAGTTGTTAAGGGTAGGATTGTAATTATATAAAAAATTAGATTTAAATCATTATTTTAATAATTGAATTAAGTTACATCTTTTCTATTTTAAATTCATTATCCACATTATGTTTTATTTATTAATAAGATAATTATCAAAACAAACAACAAATCACCAGATTTCAATTTTAATTTTTATTTCAGATTTCATAACCAGAATTCAAATTTTGATTTTTAAGATCCACGTAACCTTCATATTTCAACGGTATACACATGTGTACTTGGATATAAATAGAACAGTACACATGTGTACTCAGCATCGTACATATGTGTAATTAGCTACATAATACATACATAGAAACAATACCTGCAATACTATTTTATATTTAACAAATTACAAGTTCCATAATGTTTTCCAAACCAAACAAAAAAGCATATAATTACAGGTTCCAGTTTCGTAAAAAAAATAAACCCAAGATAATCGAAAAAACAAAAAAACATAATCTTTTACAACTATTTGCCACGTTGTATGCTGAATCATCCTTATCGACCAAGCAAACAAATATATGTGAATCATCCTTATCGACCTCATACGTGAATCATCCTTATCGACCTTCCATCTCCACTTTTCTCGTTAACGACATCTCCTATAATAGAACAAAAAAACTCAGCAACTAATACTTTGCATAATTCACAAGTGTACATTAACAACTTTACACATTCAATACACAAAAAATTCTGAGATATCACAAAAACAGACGCTATACACATGTGTACATCGCGTTAAAATCAGAATACACATGTGTACATTACATTAAAAACAGAGCAAAATCAGAATACACATGTGTACATCGCGTTAAAACCAGAGCAAAATCAAAAAATTGAGAAAAAAAAACTCAGCAACTAATACTTTGCATAATTCACAAGTGTACATCAACAACTTTACACATTCAATACACAAAAAAAACAGAGATATCACAAAAAAAAGACGCTATACACATGTGTACATCGCATTAAAAACAGAACAAATCAGAATACACATGTGTACATCGCATTAAAAACAGAGCAAAATAAAAAAGATTGAACTCCAAAAAACGCTAAACAACTTAACAATAATAACAATCTTCAGAACCTCATAACAATCTTCAGAACCTCAATCAAACAATAATAATTTTCAACATCAAAACAATGAAAAATTGCAAACTTTTTTTTTCAATAATCAAACTCAAAAAAATCTTCAGAACCTCAATCAAACAATAACAATAATAATTTTCAACATAAAAAACAATGAAAATTTGCAAACTTCATACCTGGTCGGTGGTCGGACGGTCAATCGGAGATGGAGGTTGATGGCAATCGGTCGACCGCGGTCAATCGGAGATGGAGGTTGTAATCATCGGTGGGTATGGGTGTCGATCGGAGGTAGTAGATATCGAGCAGGTGATGCTAAGATGAAAACATAAAAATTACCTCTAATCTCAACCTCCCCCATGCTTAAGATATAGCATCGTCCTCGAGGCTCGGAGATGAGTGTGTAAGGAATCTACAAAGGCGGCGGAGGTCCCAGTCGATCTATGTGGTCACGAAGAGAGACGATGGTGCGACTCATCTCACGCTGACGAGCATACATGAAACGAAGTATTGCCCGCTGATCGGTTGTCAATCTAAATTCAAAGACAATAAACCATCAATGAGATTAGTATTTGATATATAGGAACATAAGGATGGTTTATGAGCAATCATCCTCGATATCACCGTTAAATTATATATTAGCCAAATCCTTTAATTCTTTGTTGAATGACTGACTATATATAAAGTACCATTAAATAATTAATCCATAGCATGATTACTAAGCAACATACATGGTGTGCCCACAAATCAAGTAACATACCTCAATCGAGTCGTGGTATGCAATCCTTATTCTACAAACTCAAGGTGTTCACAACCAACAAAAACAAAGTTACCAATTCAGCATAGCGCAATTTCACTATAATTTCAAAAACATAGATTAACATCTGAAATTGGAATTAGGACCGTTCAGTGCGGTAACAGTGGGTAGAGTTTCTATTGGTAACATGTTTTAACTCAGATGTAGGGGCAGTTGTTCGGGTATGTTATCACCGGAGCAAGAACAATGGGCATTTCGAAGTGTCACGAGACTATACAGAGCAGAGATAATTGGATTGTAAAGAGAAGAAACCAAGAGAAAGAAACGTACCTGATGCTGTTCGTGATCGGAGCCGGTGTCGGAGTGCGAAGAGGGTGGTCAAGGGCGGAAGTGTGCGAAACCAGCGACGGTCGTCGGACCGGTACACATATCTTCACCACTTCGATGGTCTCCTCTGCTTTTCCGGTACACAGATCTTCACCACTTCGAATCTCAGAACTATTTCCGGTACACAGATCTTAACCACTTCGTTGGTCTCCTCTGCTTTTCCGGCTAGTTCCGGCGACTGATGCAGTCTTCGATGGTCTCCTCTGCTTGTCGGCGCTGATATGTGAGAGAGAAATATATGTGTGGGATTTTGAAACCTAAATGTGGATATAAACGGGATTTATGCAATCAAAGTTAATATGGAAATTACACATATACCCTTGTTCACTTAATTAAATAGTAACAAATAACCAAATAATTACCATCATGCCATTCACTTAAAATCTCAAGATCATAAAAATCAAGGGCCAAGATCAGTTCACGCAGTTCACTTTGGAGAAATTGTTCACGTTTGAACCTAATCCTATATATATATATATATATATATATATATATATACTAGTCACTTACCCGCGCGATGCGGCGGGAGTGGCGATTTACAATAGGATACTCGTTTACCGTTAGTTTATCCGTCGTCTCGTGATATATCGTATAGTACTTAAGTTAGTTTTCTTATTCGTGATCTTCTACAAGAATAGTACAAAACAAGGAAGTAGATGTAATTAAAAACAAGAAGAGTTCAAAACAGTCAAGTAGCTAGACAAAACAATAAAAACAAAATGCGGGGAGTCTCTTGTATCTCTTCCTGTTTTACCAATACATCCGTTCGCTTATGACTTTCTTGTATCTTCTCCTCTCCTGTACCAGATTTCGACACATAACAAAATGTTACACGCTTACAGGTGCTTTAAAATAGTAATTAAAAAGTAATTTCAGGAAGCAAATAAGGCACATAATCTACTAACTTACCTTCGTTTTGATACGGATGCGATTAATTAATCACGCAACACTTCCTGGTAGACAACATTTGATGTGTAAACTCCGCGTTGTTTGAATTCTTTGGCGAGATGTACCAACACCTTCGTACTTTGTCTTGAAATCCCTCTTGATAACGCGACATAAAGTTGTCCATGTGAAAATACAGAATCCGGTAGATAAATACCAACGTTCGGAATTGTTTGACCTTGAGCTTTATTAATCGTCATGGAAAAGCTAAGTCGAATTGGAAATTGTTTTCTTTTCAGCTTAAATGGGAACATGTCATCTTCAGAAAGGGTTAGAGGGATTCTTGGCAAAAAAACTCTTTTTCCGGCATGTTGACCGACTGCAATTTCCGCATCAATAACATTTCGCATGAAACCCTTACATATCAACCGCGTGCCATTACACAGGCCATGTGATGGATCGATATTACGTAACAATATTATTGGGCATCCAATTTTTAAACGAAGCTTATGAGGCGGCAAACCACTAACATTTAGCGAATTTAAGAACTCGACCGGATAGAAGTTGCGCTGATCGTCTTCAGCTTCATCAAAACTGTAATAAACTTTTTCCTCCCCTTGAAAAATTTCAATCATTTGATTATTAATCTCGTCAACACTATCATTTTTAGTGGACAATATTGCTCTAGAGATTATATAATCTGAAGAATATACATTATCTTCAATTGATGGAAAGATGGCATGGATCAATTCTTTTATAGCATTTTCTCTGTTGTTGCACTGAATTGTCATGTCATCGGGTATGCGGATATAGTTTCCTTCGATTGGTTCTTCAGTTCCATCGCCGACTCTTAAAAGAAATTTAGAAAACCATGGATCTTTCAGCGCTCTCATATTTATGGTCAACCGCATCTTCTTAGTCAAAGACCAAAGAGGTGACATTCGTACGCTGGAGTCTACAATCTGTGCTCGAGTGCCACGTTTGATAACCGGCAACACCTGTCTGAAGTCACCTCCCATAACCATTATCTTTCCACCAAATGGGAGACTAACACCTATAATGTCCGGATTAAGTGAATGTTTGGCACTCAAGTGTTCAGGTTCCAAAACAATCCCATACTCTTCTTGTAACTCACGATAACCTGCATCTTGTAAGTTAACATCGTCAGTTATCTTAGGAAGGTCGAATTCATTGAAATTTTTACCCATGGATTGTACCAAGACACTTATTTCGGTAAGAACCATATTTTGAACTCGTTCTATACTTTGACAGTGTAACCGATGATCTTCAGATAGTGAATCAAAGTGGTCATTCCATAACTTTCGAATATCTCCAGGTTGGCAAAAAATCATTATGGTCGCAAATAACCTTCTAAGAGCATTGGGAAACTGAAACGTAGAGGCTTCTTCGAGACATTATACCTTGGTGATAGATTATAAATACTTCTACAATTACATCAATATGAGGGAAACAAAAAGCAAAACACGAAACACCAAGAGAGACTTTAATATTCAACAACTAAACAAATAACAACACCAAATGTTTCTAACTTAAACACAAATGGGATAACGATCCATAATTTACATATCCCGTGCCTCGACCATATCCGGTTCGTACGTAATCGTACTCAACTCCGTAGACTTCAAAATATTAACTGAAATAACAAATAAAATATAACTTTTATTAAACTACATGAGCCATTAGATCTAACTAATTATTAGAATGTTCATGTGTAAAGCATAACATACTATCTGGTAGATGAACCAACTTGAGACGTGATACATATATGATGGACCTTTGTTGCACGGCTCGAATGGAACGTATAACATCGGAAGGCTTCAGGGCAGACAAAAACAATTGTATTGTGTGACCACTGTATATTACGATTTTGGGTTAAAGTTCTTCTAATAATAATATTTTCTTACATATAACGTAAATATTATGTTTGTAATATGTTAATAATAAATAATAACGTACGTCTTATCTTGAAGAGAAAGTTCAAAACAACATCGATCACGTTTGCCTTCTATTATTCTCCCAACCACATCTAAAACCAAATCAGTTAAATCGTATAGACCATATATAAAGTTTTATATATTTAATAAAAATTATAGATAGAGAATTAATATGTACCAACAATATCCATTTGAGGTCTCCTGTCATGCTTCAATTCTATAATGGAAGGGACCAATGGATATAAAGAAGCACCCCTTGGAATCGTAAGCATAAGTGAAGAAAGCTTTGTATATTCGTTGATGACAATTTTCTTCTCGGACCAAACTAACACGTAATTCTGGTACTTTGGGCACTCAAGATAGTTGAGATTCTCAATTTGGAAATGATTCAACGAAAAAAAACCACCCATCAATGACGCATCATTATATTTGTGTATCAAATTTTGTGGGACGAACGCAACAATTTTTTGTCTCTAAAATGAAAAGAAATTTAGTGGTGGAAAAACGCTTATATAACACAAAGTAAATTAAAATAATGTTCTTACGTGTTGATCAAGAAATATAACCACTAATCTCTTTCCATCGACGTCATGCCAAATAAACTCCACCTTAACAAAGATTATATTATACCATGCTCTATCATTTGTCAATGATGAAAATTCTTCAACGGAAAAATGATCAGACATATCCTATTAAGTGTTCAATATTAGTTAACTAAAAAAATAAAAACTCCAGAAATAAAATTTAAACTAAAACATGATTAAAATTAAACAGCAACAAATTTAAATTTAAACTAATACATAATTAAAAGTTACATAATTAAGATTCAAACTAATTCGAGAAAAAAAAAAACTACAGTCATCATAAAAGTTGTTCTAAGGTTCCCAAACCATTTTTTCATCCAATGGTGGTTCGTAAACCGCCCCAGGGTCAGTTTCGTACCCTTCAGCCCAGGTCGGTAGTTCTTGTGTTTGACTGTAGTTTTCCACATAAGGGGGGTTTGAAGGTGGAGGATGCATAGGAAGTATAGGAGTGTTTTGCACCGGACGATGGCACCCCTCAATTTGTAGTCCACCAAATTGTAGTTGAGCGAAGGTATAGTCATACGCCCAATTCAACTCTTCATCCGTCCAACCAAATGGATCATCATATTCAGGGTTTGCCAATGGAGGTGGGGTTGAAACCGAAGGTGGGGTTAAAACCGGAGGTGGGGTTGACACCGGAGGTGGGTTTGAAGTTAGAGGGTTTGAATCAGGAAGGTTTAAATGGTTTGTTGATCCTAGTGATTCAACGGGAATTGGATAACCACCGCCCATACCTCTCAATTGATATGTGTTTGGAGTGATTTGTAAACTGAAAAATACAAAAAGAGAAATAGATAATACTTGAATTTAGAGTATCCAATTTATTTGACTACTTACTTTTTAGACTTATATGGTTAGAAACTAATGTTTTTAACGGAAGATTATGTTGTACCACTGGTCATGGTTAATTTGTATTACGAAATATCCCTATTTTTTTCTCTTTATTGAAATATTCTATGCAAGTTTCATCTCATGTATATAATCAAAACGGCGTTTTATTTTTACCACGTGTTTTAAACGTTAAAAGAAAACATATAAAATAAGAAATCCACATACATGAACACATACACATAATTACTATAACAATCAGCTTTGTGAATACAGTATTGTTTTAAATACAGTATTGTTTTGAATACAGTATTGTTTTGAACACAGTATTGTTTTGAATACAGTATTGTTTTGAATACAGTATTGTTTTGAATACAGCTTTGTGAATACAGTATTGTTTTGTGAATACGGCGTTTTATTTTGTTTTGAATACAGTATTGTTTTAAAAAAAATTCCTGTAATGATGAAGGAAAAGATCAAAATATAACAGAACAAAGTAAATGAATGAAAAGATCATAATTATCACAAAACCATGACACATATCAGTCCCAAAAATGAAGGAAAAGATCAAAATATAACAGAACAAAGTAAAATCAAAACTACAATAACAATTTACTATAATTTACACATACACATAATTACTATAACAATCAGCTTTGTGAATACAGTATTGTTTTAAATACAGTATTGTTTTGAATACAGTATTGTTTTGAATACAGTATTGTTTTGAATACAGTATTGTTTTGAATACAGTATTGTTTTGAATACAGCTTTGTGAATACAGTATTGTTTTGTGAATACGGCGTTTTATTTTGTTTTGAATACAGTACTGTTTTAAAAAAAATTCCTGTAATGATGAAGGAAAAGATCAAAATATAACAGAACAAAGTAAATGAACCTAAATATCATAATTATCACAAAACCATGACACATATCAGTCCCAAAAATGAAGGAAAAGATCAAAATATAACAGAACAAAGTAAAATCAAAACTACAAAAACAATTTATCCTTTCACTATCCCGAAAAATGAAAAAATATATCAAAACATCCCACAGAACAAAGTAAAATAAAAAGTACATAACAATTTATCTTTTCACTATTCCATATCTAAAATTGACCTAACTATCATAATTTTCATTGAACTACAACACTTATCATCCCCAAAAATGACCTAAATATCATAATTATCACAAAACCATGACACATATCAGTCCCAAAAATGAAGGAAAAGATCAAAATATAACAGAACAAAGTAAAATCAAAACTACAAAAACAATTTATCCTTTCACTATCCCGAAAAATGAAAAAATATATCAAAACATCCCACAGAACAAAGTAAAATAAAAAGTACATAACAATTTATCTTTTCACTATTCCATATCTAAAATTGACCTAACTATCATAATTTTCATTGAACTACAACACTTATCATCCCCAAAAATGACCTAAATATCATAATTATCACAAAACCATGACACATATCAGTCCCAAAAATGAAGGAAAAGATCAAAATATAACAGAACAAAGTAAAATCAAAACTACAAAAACAATTTATCCTTTCACTATCCCGAAAAATGAAAAAATATATCAAAACATCCCACAGAACAAACTAAAATAAAAAGTACATAACAATCTATCTTTTCACTATTCCATATCTAAAATTGACCTAACTATCATAATTTTCATTGAACTACAACACTTATCATCCCCAAAAATGACCTAAATATCATAATTATCACAAAACCATGACACATATCAGTCCCAAAAATGAAGGAAAAGATCAAAATATAACAGAACAAAGTAAAATCAAAACTACAAAAACAATTTATCCTTTCACTATGTCATGTTTGAAAGAACTTACAACAATGCAAGAGGGAGATGTGAAAAGCCGACAAAAATTTTAAAACCTTGATGTGAGAGCCGAGAAACAACGCAAGATCCGAATGCAAAGAGTTGATATATTCTGAAATCGAAGTAAATAGAAGTTGTTAAGTTGATGTTTTGAAAGTAGGATTATTCAACTGAGATAAACTTACAATTTCAGTTGAGTGTAGTTGAGAGTTTGTAAAGTGTGAGTAGAGTGTAGATATCTCTGGATTATTTATAGAGACTGAAGGAAGCAGTGCTGTCTTTCAAACAGTGTATGGAAGAGTGTTGATATATTATAGAGACTGCAGCAAGCAAGCTGTCTTTCACACAAAAGTAAAGTGTTGCTTTTTCCTGTAGATTGTACTTCCCTGCTTTTGGCATCCCTTTTTGTCAGATGTGTGAGCATTGAGAGAGAAAGCATATGGTGATCCGTGTGAAGTCAAATGTACGGTCCCGATCTTGATCCCTTTTTGTCTGTAGCATAAGTCAAATGGGTTAAGATCAGTTAAAAAACAAAAAGCATAAAAATAACAAAACACATCAAAAAACAGAGAATATAGTCAAGTTTATATTCTCTCAGTAGCATAGCATGTTAAAAATTAATATTCAAGGCTTAGAAATTACCAAAAAAGAGCGAAAAACCGACTGAATTCGAATCTCAGCCCATTCTTGACACTAATGCTCCGTTAGTTCTCGCAAAGTCAACCATCATAAAAAGAAATCAAGTATTAGTAAAGATTTGATATTAGTTATAACCAGTACACTATTAACTTAAAATAAATTTAATATAAATCACATTTTGTCAAGTTGCAAATATAAAAAGCTTTATTATAAACAAAAAAGAAAAGAAAATTGATGAATGATGATAAACTTTACTTTACCTCTGCTTGAGTGAGCATGAGACCACTAAGTGAGGGAACATTCTGCATATGAAGCCCCCATCGATTCGAATGAAGCAGCGTTCAGCGTCGCCAAAGCCAATTCCGAGACTCTCCAAGCAGATACACTTTCTCCGGCAGCCAGAAGATCGGAGTGAGCTTGTTCTGTAATAATAGTGATCGTGACAGTCGTTAACCAAAGGTATAACTAATTAAATTCAGATCCTAAAAAAAGGTTTCCTTGCGAGTTGCGAGTGACATACCTGAGTCGATTCATCACAAAACACATGCGAAAATCCTTCGTAAACCTCAGATTTCGTCCTTCGAACATCCGTCAACCGCTTCACCTGAAAAGTAAGAATCGCAAAAGAACATGGTAAGATATATAACACTCATTGCAACTTATCAGAACATCAAACGGATCCCTTGTTCAAATCTGTGGATCCCTTGCCAGATAAAGCTTGTGATACATCTCATGAAACCCTAGATCTGCTCATCGAGCATCCCACAGAACAAACTAAAATCAAAAATACATAACAATCTATCTTTTCACAATTCCATATCTAAATGACCTAAATATCATAATTATCACACAACCATGACACTTATCAGTCCCAAAAATGAAGGAAAAGATCAAAATATAACAGAACAAAGTAAAATCAAAACTACAAAAACAATTTATCCTTTCACTATGTCATATCTGAAATTAATCTAACTATCATCACCAAAAATACAAATTCAAATATCACAAAACTTTCAACCTAATTTGAAATAACCGCATCTACTAACAAATCTACATCAAGATTAAAGATAAGAATCACAAAAGAACATGGTAAGATATATAACACTCATTGCAACTTATCAGAACATCAAACGGATCCCTTGTTCAAATCTGTGGATCCCTTGCCAGATAAAGCTTGTGATACATCTCATGAAACCCTAGATCTGCTCATCGAGCATCCCACAGAACAAACTAAAATCAAAAATACATAACAATCTATCTTTTCACTATTCCATATCTAAATGACCTAAATATCATAATTATCACACAACCATGACACTTATCAGTCCCAAAAATGAAGGAAAAGATCAAAATATAACAGAACAAAGTAAAATCAAAACTACAAAAACAATTTATCCTTTCACTATGTCATATCTGAAATTAATCTAACTATCATCACCAAAAATACAAATTCAAATATCACAAAACTTTCAACCTAATTTGAAATAACCGCATCTACTAACAAATCTACATCAAGATTAAAGATAAATCAACATTTAGAACCTAACCTGAGTCGATTCATCACAAAACACATGCGAAACTCCTTCGTAAACCTCAGATTTCGTCCTTCGAACATCCGTCAACCGCTTCACCTGAAAAGTAAGAATCACAAAAGAACATGGTAAGATATCTACTAACAAATCTACATCAAGATTAAAGATAAATCAACATTTAGAACCTAACCTGAGTCGATTCATCACAAAACACATGCGAAACTCCTTCGTAAACCTCAGATTTCGTCCTTCGAACATCCGTCAACCGCTTCACCTGAAAAGTAAGAATCACAAAAGAACATGGTAAGATATCTACTAACAAATCTACATCAAGATTAAAGATAAATCAACATTTAGAACCTAACCTGAGTCGATTCATCACAAAACACATGAGAAAATCCTTCGTAAACCTCAGATTTCGTCCTTCGAACATCCGTCAACCGCTTCACCTGAAAAGTAAGAATCACAAAAGAACATGGTAAGATATCTACTAACAAATCTACATCAAGATTAAAGATAAAGCAACTTATCAGAACATCAAACGGATCCCTTGTTCAAATCTGTGGATCCCTTGCCAGATAAAACGGATCCCTTGTTCAAATCTGTGGATCCCTTGCCAGAACATCTCATGAAACCCTTGATCTGCTCATCAAACGGATCTGGTGATAGATTCAAACGGATCTGGTGATAGATCTCATGAAACCCTAGATCGCCGAGAAGAGAGAGAAGAGAGAGAGAAGAGAGACAGAAGATCTGATGTTGTTTTGTGAGATGTGTGAGCATTGAGAGAGAAAGCATATGGTGATCCGTGTGAAGTCAAATGGACGGTCCCGATCTTGATCCGTGTGAGAAAGTTAAACAATTGGACGGCAGATGTATAACCTTGTAAAGGGTAAATGGTTTTGTGTTTTCTTGTGCCTTAACAGTTGTACATTGTGCATTAAGTGTTTTTTCAACACCTTGTTCAATTACCATCTTGTCCTTCACATATCCTTATTAAAGTAGTATATATATATATATATATATATATAGAGAGAGAGAGAGAGAGAGAGGAAGGTTCATTGGGGAATACTAAAAAAGTGGGGAACGGCGGGGAACCGACTCAAACGAACTCCGATTGGACTTATTCTAGCGGCGTTGGAACCGGCTCGTGGAACCCTAACTAAGATCTCTTAACCCTAAACCCTAAATCCTACCTCCTAAACTCTAAACCCTAAAGCTAAAAATAAGGCTATAACCTAAGCTAAACCGTAAAATCTAAACTATAAACCATAAAAGCTAAACCCTAAAGGCTAATGTGACAACCCAAACTTTCAAGGTCAGTGTCTCTTAGTCACGCGATCCTGTTTTATTATTATTTCTCTTTCACGTCCCCTACGATGAAAAAAATTGTTAAACACTCGTGACTGTAATATACTTGCTAAATGTAAAACGTGGTGGAGTATGCTTACGTGTGTTCGACTGATTAACTACAAGGAACCGTTACACGTTTTATATGTGTAGTTTAGTTAATTTAAGAAACTAACTAATTGGGTCGCGGGATTACTCGACACACGTGGGCCGTGAGTTACTTAACACACTTGGGCCGAGACCACACCTCACATCACTCTCCTTGGCCCACACCACTCGAAGCCCAAACCGAGCCCACATGCACAACATATGTTATACGAATTGCATGCTGATGTTACCCCATAATTCCAAATTTCACACAAGGCACTAAACCCTAATATTTTTCCCAAGATTCCCAGACGGGTAGTGGCAGCCCCCCCTTCTCTCTCGTAACCATCTCCTCTGCATATAATCCTCCAGTTGGTATGTTCTCCTCATCATACAATTTATATTAGTTTGTTGTATTGAGTTATGTATAATATGTGAATATGTGGGTGCATAGACTAAGCATGATCCTGGGATTGGTTCGTAAATTGTATTAGATCTGGGCGTATGTTGTTAGTGATGTTAGTCGATAATCCGTAATGATATGTTAAGATTTCATAATTATTAGTGTAGTGTGCGAATGATTTGTATAAATGGTGATTTTTAATGTTAAACTCTATTAATGATTTTTAATGTTAAACTCTGTTGATGTTGGCTGATCCATATGATGCTTAGGTTATGATTTATGATATCATGATTGTGTGTAATCATTGATGATCATTGAAGGTTAGGGTTGTATGATGTTAGGGGCTGTTAGTGAGCCGCAAAACTGTGAAAACATGATTCTATGTTGAACGATATTTTGGTAATATGTTTGGTACTTGACTTGTATGATAATGTGATTTCTAAGTGGTTAATTATTATCGATTAATAATGTAAATGCATGATGAAAAATATGTTGAAGTTATTGGCTTCTTGATTGATGTATGAAAACTGTTGGGGTTATATGGATAATAAGAAAGATAGTGAACATGAAATATTTGAAAGCCTGAATATATAAAATCGTATGATTTAATAAACTGGGTTTTAGTTTTCTTGAAAGCTTGAGCATGTATTTTCATGGAGAGTACAAGGATAGATGCCTAAGGTACAACACATATGGAATTACTTAATTGGGATCTTGTATGTTAAATTATTTTGTTGTTTCTTGTTGATCTAAAAGGGAAAAAACTGAATATAATGGACTTCAGAAAATGAGCCACACTCATAAGTAAATTAAACACCCACTTAATGAATTTGTTAACTGGTAATGCGCATATGGATTGGGCCTTACATGTAACTAGGTTAGTCTAACAAATTAAATCATACTTGTTGCTGGTCTGGACCGCATAGAGGACTGTTGGTACACGGATGCGGCTGGGCCACATAGTGGGCTCGGAACAGCCGAGCAGCCACCGTGGACTGATGGGCCGTTTGGGCCAGATCTGTGGGCCGCTGAGTTGTTTTGGGCCATTAGTACGGGCCTTACACTCGAATGAATAACACACTTTGTTATTTAATCAGAACTTCGGATTGCACACTCCGAGGGATAATAAGTTAAATGGTTGTGTGTTTGTGATGTAGGTTATGTGACTCAGATGTTTATTATGTGACTACGTGATCACTGATACAGCATATGTAAATTGTTACCTGCGTGGTTTGATAGAATGAGATTCTAACTGTTAGTGGTAACCACAATAGGGACTAATTGATCAACTTGGAATACATAACGTAATCTACCGAGCAAACAAAGGTGAGTTCATTTCTCTTGAGCATGCGTCCCGGTGGTTGGGACAGTCTTTGGGAATCCCTGAGAGGAATTGGTTTTCGGTAAATTATAGGTATTCCTGAGAGGAATATGTCTTTTGGGTAAATCTGGAATACTGGATAATATACTCATCCTATCACCATTAAAGTCCCTCCGTGTTGTTTGGTACGTCACACACCTAACGGGGTTTCCGTGGGTGGTAATTTGGGGGTGTGACAGTTTAGTATCAGAGCCACTGGTTATAGTGAACTTGGTTTTAAAACGTTTTCATAAAACCAGACTATAACCGAAGAGTTCCGAAATCGACCATGACACTCAGCTCCAGATCGCAAGGTTCGTCCTCTGTTCACTTTATGCATTACTAGCTTAGTAGTCACACACTCATGACTTGCATAAAATTACATACTAGATACCATGATGTGATTACCTGTGCTACATGTTTAGTGAAGCTTAATAGTGTGACACTACCTTTCGACTATTGTGATTCTTAATCCTGTAATACCTTTCGTTTTGCTATTTGGATGTGGGGAACCTTTTAGTGCGAGTTAAGAGGCACTGAGATAAGCATGCAAATTGTCTTATTATTATGGGTGCACACATAATAATAATGCGGGGTGCATACGAGTCCCAGTGAGGCTTAACAAGTGAAAAAGGGGTTCTGTTCCATTATTTGATTGATGGGAAACACAACAGTCTATAGGAGTCGTAGCAGTGATTGTCTCCTACTCAAACATGATCTTTTCACTTCTCACTGAATCTTTGCGAATCTCGAAGCTATCGAGTATTACCTGAACACACATCTTGACGTCTAGCGAACTGTGTAGGATGTTAGGTGCTAGTACGAACGTCCCTAAGTTGAATGTCGCAGCGTCGAATGATTGGTTTATATCATTCTCACTTATCTTCATTTGCTGGAACTTAACATACTGATGCCTTAGATCCTGAAGTGCGCTCACTTCTGCAACACGCTAGCAGCATACCGTGTATTACTTAATCGACATGCATGATTGATGGACAAGAAGATGAGCGTAGTACCATGCCGACCTCAGTATTGGGATGACCCTGATTACCGGCAACGAACACCAGCAAAGTGACTGCAATCGAATCTCTAACCCTAGTCAGCGACTTATGGGAGTCAACCTTTACGAATCAATCAGGACATAAGCGATGACAAGTGAATGTAGTGTGAGATGTGTAGCACAATGAGTATCGCCTTAGGACGTGACATAGAAGGTGACAGGATGGACCTTGTCAGCGAAAGATCGTAGGGCTCCGTTTCAAGCAACAACGTTAGAGACAACAGTCACGGCGACATCAAGGTATTTGTAACCATGGCCTACAGTATGGAAATGAAGGTGCCTACGACATGGATCGACCGTTGTTAGAATCAAGACGACAACAACCAAGGGAACGACGACAATAACAACACTGGAAATGATGCTCGTGGAAGGGCATTTAGGGTTGGCGTGGGCGACGCCAGGATTATAGCAGCATGGTAGTTTGTAGGGCTAGCTAATCGCTTTGTCTCTATTATGCTTAATCATAATGTTTCTTGAAACCGAACCTGTTGTGGAATCGGCTGATGGCAAGTCAATTGAAACTTCACATGTTCGTTGGAATGCAAACTCGACCTTGTGGGACAAGTGTTCGACATCGACCTTCTTTCTACTACCCTTGATAGTTTTGATGCAGTAGTCAGTATGGATTGGTTATCCAGATATCGTGCAGATATACCCTGTGAAGAGAAAGTTTTCGTTTTTCATAAAGTATCCGAGTGGTGCAGAGGTTAGCATCAATTCAGCAATGAAGGCCAGAAGTGTCCACAGAAGGATTACCCCGCTATGTTAGCACTCGTTGCTGATGTTAAGGTTAAGGAAAAGAGGATCGAGGATCCACCAATTGTTCGTGATTTCTCCCTATGTGCTACCAGAAGAACTATCAGGTTTACCTTCACATCGTCAGGTGGAATATCAGATCGGTATCACGTCAGAAGCAGCCCTTATTACTAGTACTCCTTATTGTCTCACATCAGGAAGGTTGTAGGAACTGCCTAATCAACTCCAGGAACTGTTGGACAGGAGTTTTATCAGACCTAGTTTTTCGCTTTCGGGAGCCCCAGTTATATATGTGAAGATAAGCCTTTTCGTACGTGTACTGATTATCGAGAACTTAACAAGGTGACAGTTAAGAACTACTTGCCTCGACCATGTATTGACAACCTGTTGACCAGTTGCGAGGGACAAACTTCTATTCGAGGATTTACTAACGAACGAACTATCATCAGAGGGAAGTCCTAGGGGAGAATGCTCTTAGAATGGCATATCGAACGCAATGCGGCCATTGCGACTTTATACACCATGATCATCGAGTTAATCAATACACCAGCAGCTTTATGGACCACATGAACCGACCGTGCATATTGATGACGTTTTAATCATTTCCAAGAGAAAGGAACATCATGGGCGGCATATGTATCATATTTTGGAGTTCCTAGGGGAGGGGCAACTCTACGCGAAATCTACCACAATGTGGCTTCAGGATTCGAGAAGTACACCCTCTTGGTCATGTAGTCAACGAAGTGGGAATACACGTGGATCTCGCTAGGATCCATTTTGTTAGAAACTGATCGGCACCAAAGATTCCTTCGGGGATACAGCAATTCCTTGGTTTAGCTAAGATATTATCGCAGATTCATCGAGGGGTATTCAAAAATTGCGCCGCTGTAAGCTCCCTAGCACAGCAGGGTGCTGTGTTCATGGAAGACAAAACAAGAGGGCTTCTTTTCAGCTTTCGAATCCCAACTCTGCAATTCACTGAGCATCGTCTTTACCCGAGGGTGCGGGTGATTTAGTGGTATACAATGATGGTTCGAATCAGAGTCCCAGTTACACACCAATGCAGCACGAGGGAGTGATGACTTACATAATAGAGTTACGAAGAGGAACTACACGACACACAACCTGCGGTGGAAACCATGGTCTTTGGATTTAAGTTGGAGGCATTACTTGGATGGTACCGAATGCACTACTTAGACCAATCACAAGGGCCTCCCGTGTACCCTGGTTTCGAAAGAACTAAAACAGTTAATGGCATCGCTGGTTGGAACTTTTGGATGATTACGACTGTGAAACTTGAATGCACACGAGCTGTGCAGCTCACTATCGACTCTAACTTACCTGATCAGACTCGCTCTGTTCAAACTGGAGAACTGAAGGAAGAGGATTTTCAAGTTGAACCCATGCGGAGCATGGAGAAGCAACCTTAGGTCGGATGATATTCGCTATCTCTAGGAACGAGTGTGGATCTCATTATATGGCAACTTTAGGGAAACTTGTGTTGAGCAAAGCACACCGGCTTCGATATTCTAGTCGACTGGATTTTGATGAGAGATATTAGGATCCATAAATCTTGTACTGGTGATCGGGCATGAAGACCCACCTAGCAATGTATGGGTATGACGTTTGACTTGTGGGAAAGTCAAGGTGGAGTATCAGCAACCGGCAACACCCATATGGAAGATGACAACAGACTGCCATGGATTTATCGGTAGTCTACTTACAACTCGATATGGAAACAATATCACCTGGGTGATCATTGATTGTCTCACGTAACCAGCACACTCTTTTGCAATCAAGGAAACTGACGAGTCTTCACAAGCTGTGAATTTTCCTCTGAGAGAGGCGGTTTTTAGACACGAGGTGTCAACTTCTGTTATCTCTGAATTTGATCTATACCTGATTTATGACAGGCATTACACAACACTCTTGGCTCACGTCTAGACATGAGCATTACTTATCATCGTAGGACGAACGGTTAGAGTAAACGAACCATCCTGACACTCAAAGGCGTACTGGGAGTACGTGTGTGGTTGACTATAGTAAAATTTCGGGGATATTTGCCTTTGGGTGAGTTCTACTGCGGCAGGTGGGTGACAACGTAATCGCAGGTCCAGGACTTGTACTTCAAACTCTTGGGAAGATTGCTTGGATCGGAAATCGTCTGGCGGCAACGAGTGACCGTCAGGAAAGTTGATAAGCTTAGGAAACACTGGGAGTTCGCTGTAGGCGATCGTATCATGTTGAAAATTTCACCCTGGGAGGGTGTGGTACGCTTGGGAAGCGTGACAGGCTTAATTTACGTTACATTGAATTATTCAGAATTCTGGAAAGAACCGGTCACGTCGCCTACAAACTCGAGTTACCCGACGAATTGGGTACCGTACATGATGTCATTTATGTCACGAATCTAAGGCGGTGTTTGTCCGATGAAACGCTTGTGATACCTTATTAGAGTCTGAGATTAATGACAAGCTGCAGTTGTTGAGGAATCTACTGAAATCATGGACCATGACGTCAAGATTAGTTAGCATAGTCGCTTTCCCATCGTGAGAGTTCGTTGGAACTCAAGACGTGGACCAAAGTTCCCGTGAGAATGTAAAGATCGGGTGAAGCTCTGTTATCCCCGATTGTTCTAGCAGTTGAATCAACTTTTGATGTCATTGGCGAATTTCGGGACGAAATTCCCTTTCAAGTTGGGGATGATGTGGCACCCGAGGAAAAATCAACAGTCATCCTGATTAAACACCTCACTGTTTTTGGGTTACTTATCAAATTTCGGGACGAAATTTCTTTCAAGTTGGGGATGATGTGACAACCCAAACTTTCAAGGTCAGTGTCTCTTAGTCACGCGATCCTGTTTTATTATTATTTCTCTTTCACGTCCCCTACGATGATAAAAATTGTTAAACACTCGTGACTGTAATATACTTTCTAAATGTAAAACGTGGTGGAGTATGTTTACGTGTGTTCGACTGATTAACTACAAGGAACCGTTACACGTTTTATATGTGTAGTTTAGTTAATTTAAGAAACTAACTAATTCGGTCGCGGGATTACTCGACATACGTGGGCAGTGAGTTACTTAACACACTTGGACCGAGACCACACCTCATATCACTCTCCTTGGCCCACACCACTCCAAGCCCAAACCGAGCCCACATGCACAACATATGATATACGAATTGCATGCTGATGTTACCCCATAATTCCAAATTTCACACAAGGCACTAAACCCTAATATTTTTCCTAAGATTCCTAGACGTAGTGGCAGCCCCCCCCCCTTCTCTCTCGTAACCCTCTCCTCTGCATATAATCCTCCGGTTGGTACGTTCTCCTCACCATACAATTTATATTAGTTTGTTGTATTGAGTTATGTATAATATGTGAATATGTGGGTGCGTAGACTAAGCATGATCCTGGGATTGGTTCGTAAATTGTATTAGATCTGGGCGTATGTTGTTAGTGATTTTAGTCGATAATCCGTAATGATCTGTTAAGATTTCATAATTATTAGTGTAGTGTGCGAATGATTTGTATAAATGGTGATTTTTAATGTTAAACTCTATTAATGATTTTTAATGTTAAACTCTTTTGATGTTGGCTGATCCATATGATGCTTAGGTTATGATTTATGATATCATGATTGTGTGTAATCATTGATGATCATTGAAGGTTAGGGTTGTATGATGTTAGGGGCTGTTAGTGAGCCGCAAAACTGTGAAAACATGATTCTATGTTGAACGATATTTTGGTAATATGTTTGGTACTTGACTTGTATGATAATGTGATTTCTAAGTGGTTAATTATTATCGATTAATAATTTAAATGCATGATGAAAAATATGTTGAAGTTATTGGCTTCTTGATTGATGTATGAAAACTGTTGGGGTTGTATGGATAATAAGAAAGATAGTGAACATGAAATATTTGAAAGCCTGAATATAAAATCGTATGATTTAATAAACTGGGTTTTAGTTTTCTTTAAAGCTTGAGCATGTATTTTCATGGAGAGTACAAGGATAGATGCCTAAGATACAACACATATGGAATTACTTAATTGCAATCTTGTATGTTAAATTATTTTGTTGTTTCCTGTTGATCTAAAAGGGACAAAACAGAATATAATGGACTTCATAAAATGAGCCACAATCATAAGTAAATTAAACACCCACTTAATGAATTTGTTAACTGGTAATGCGCATATGGATTGGGCCTTACATGTAACTGGGTTAGTCTAACAAATTAAATCATACTTGTTGCTGGTCTGGACCACATAGAGTACTGTTGGTACACGGATGCGGCTGGGCCGCATAGTGGGCTCGGAACAGCCGAGCAGCCACCGTGGACTGATGGGCTGTTTGGGCCAGATCTGTGGGCCGCTGAGTTGTTTTGGGCCATTAGTACGGGCCTTACACTCGAATGAATAACACACTTTGTTATTTAATCAGAACTTCGGATCGCACACTCCGAGGGATAATAAGTTAAATGGTTGTGTGTTTGTGATGTAGGTTATGTGACTCGGATGTTTATTATGTGACTACGTGATCACTAATACAGTATATGTAAATTGTTACCTGCGTGGTTTGATAGAATTAGATTCTAACTGTTAGTGGTAACCACAATAGGGACTAATTGATCAACTTGGAACACGTAACGTAATCTACCGAGCAAACAAAGGTGAGTTCATTTCTCTTGAGCATGCGTCCCGGTGGTTGGGACAGTCTTTGGGAATCCCTGAGAGGGATTGGTTTTGGGTAAA
Organism: Helianthus tuberosus; assembly: GCA_030545235.1. Taxonomy (NCBI): domain Eukaryota; kingdom Viridiplantae; phylum Streptophyta; class Magnoliopsida; order Asterales; family Asteraceae; genus Helianthus; species Helianthus tuberosus. The sequence continues at coordinate 29,692,084 of CM060392.1, forward strand.
TTATGGGTATTCCTGAGAGGAATATGTCTTTTGGGTAAATCTGGAATGTTGGATAATATACTCATCGTATCACCATTAAAGTCCCTCCGTGTTGTTTGGTTACCTGAGAGGTAACAAGGTATTAGTTGGTAGCGCTACTTAGGTTTGGCACCCTCACCCCGTACCTGAGAGGACGGGTGTGAACTAATGACCTAGTCATGACCAATGCTTTGATAGGAGCATTGGAGAAAGGGCAAAATAATCTGGAGCCGTCTTGTTTTCGAGGTATTATCAACATTGTAATCAATGAACGGAACTAAACACTTGGTAACTAACGTTTTCGTAAAACTATGAACTCACCAGCGTTGTCTGATACACTTGTTGCATGCTCGCAGGTCGGTAGATGTCTTGGATTTGGAACTTGCTGTCTGGAGTAGCTGGAGTGGTCATGGGTCGAAATGGATGGATACTTGTCATGGAATTATTGATATTAGACATTGGTTTTGAAACAGTTAAACTATGACTTTCTATTTGCTTCCGCTGGACATGTTGAGTTTTTATTAAACACATTGTTGGTACTTTTCATTAATAATTGACGATTTCATTTAGAAACTTGTTATGGGTTCAACATGATTAGTGGCTCGTTGTTGGTACGTCACACACCTAACGGGGTTTCCGTGGGTGGTAATTTGGGGGTGTGACAGCTAAACCCTAAAGCTAAACCCTAAACCCTAAAGCTAAACCCTAAAAGCCAAACCCTAATATATTTAGGGTTTAGGGGTTATGATTTAGGGTTTAGGGTTAAAAGATCCTAGGTAGGGTTCGATGAGCTGGTTCCAACGCCGCTGGAATGAGTCCAATCGGATTTCGTTTGAGTCGGTTCCTCGCCGTTCCCTACTTTTTTAGTGTTCCCCAATGAACCTCACACACTATATATATATATATATATATATATATATATATATATATATATATATATATATATATATATATATATATAAACGGGATCAGGAGAAAACGCCCAAAAGTGTGAGAACGGTGAGAACGCATCCTAGTCCAACACGTGTCACGCGACATAGTGAAGGGCGGAGGGGCTTTTTTATCCTTTTATATTCTTTTTTTTAAACGTGTGTCACATCACCTTTCCATTTTTTGGCATTTAACAAATACGCGGCGTTTTTATTGTTTTTAGATCAGGATCATAGTAAATATTTTGGCGCTTTAACTAAGTATGGCTTTGATTGTTGTGCTAAGTAGGATGCGGACCTATAATGTAAAAAACATCAGTAATTTTCTTGATGTTTATTTTTTTTCTATCAAGTGTTGTGCCATGTAGGATTCAGGTCTATAATGTGACAGACAATTATGGCGTTTTGAAAAGATAAACAAATTCAATTTTCCATGTAGTGGCTTTTAATATAATAAATGTTTGGCAATAATGTTACCGTCTCTTCATTTTACTGTTTTGCAATTACTGTTTCGTTCAATTTCATCTGTCAATTAGTGTTTCTTTTTCCAGTAATATTTTGTTTGGAATTTTTTGGCGTTTTATATAGCAACAACGTGCTTTGCTAGCTTCCGTTATCACAGTTTTCACATTATCAGGCGTTTTGCTGTTTGTAGTTTTTGGCGTTTTATACTCAATTTTTTTATTAGTAGAGAATTAGATAATAAACAACAGAGAATTAGATAACAAAAAATACAAAACAAAAAAAAAATTAAAAATTCTAATCTAATTTCTCATCCAAATCTTCACTGTCATCAGCCTCTTCTACTTTAACCTTTTTGGCGTTTTGAACCTGTTTTGAATACCTTATCTAGATCCTTATTTTCCTATATAACGCCCGTCTTTAGAAGATGCTTATTTTTAGTGGCATCCTGTATTGTGGTTTGATATATACTTGTTTGGTGACATGTTGAAGATCAACGCCTGCTCGAATGTATTGCACTACTACAAAATTTGGCAATTGCCACCAAAATTTGCTACCGAAAAAAACGGTATTAAATTTAGCTGATTTATAACACGGGAATGCATAATAGGTTGTAAAATTTTATCACCTTTTATTTTTGGTAGCAAATCGATAAGAAAACAATATATACTCATAAGTAACAATTTAACCGTGCCTTTCACATTGAAACCCTAATTTTTCTGCTCTGCTCATTCAACCCTCCGGGTGATCAATCGGTCCACTCCGATCGACGATAATTGCTCTAATCAATCGCTGGATCATTCAATCAGTCTGATTCAATTGCTCTGCTTAATCCAAACAGCAACTCCTTCTATGTTATAGCGTAAGAATCATTGAATTCTCAATCGAAAAACTTAATATTGTTGTAACATTTATGCTTATTCCACTGGTTCGAAACCTTAAGCGAATCCTTTTTCTGATGAGATTTGGTTGAATCGTATTGATGCACAATTGATGTTTAAAATGCCTTTTTTGTTTACTGTTATTATGAATATGATGAGTGTGAAATATTACCAAATCGATTGCACATATTAGGGTTTAGAAATGTATATATGACTCTCGACCTCAGTTCCTTTTTAATTTGATGATTGATTTGATCAAATCACAGTTTCTCCAATGTGTTGTTTACTGAAATTGATTCTCCAAAACTGTTCATATGTAATTTATTGAGACTTTGGACCATTGATTTCGTTGATATTACTTAATTGGCTCTCAATTGTAGAAGATTTCAACACTGAAATTGATTTGTTGTTGTTCGGCTGCTTGATTGATTAGGTTTTAGGTTTAGTTGGTTATATATTTCCTTAATGATTAATGTTTTAGCTTATGAAGGCTTATCAAAAGTTCCAGATTGATGTTTTAGCCCTAGAAATACATATTCGCTGACTGTTTATGATTCTATCTTCTCGAATTCGTTGATTATTAAGCTTATTTTGTTTAGATAAACTAGTGAACATGCAACTTGATGGATTGGATTGATGATAATCTGTTTTGATATTGTTATAGTTCTTGTAAAGTGTGATTAGTTGGTTGAATTAGCTTATGGATGGAATAGATGATTTGGATTTCCAGTTTGTCGAATTCGTATAGGTACAGCTGATTTCGAATAGATGATTAGTTGATTGATTGAATTGGAAGATAAGGTTTGATGAATTGAGTTGAATCTGATAGTTAGGGTTTTAGCGATTTGAACTGTCCAATACCCAAAATTTTGAAAATGATAGCCGAAACCGGACCTTATAATACTGCTTCAGTGTCGGTCCAGTACTGATTTAGACCTGTTTGGTCCCAAACTGTATTAGAACTGACTGTTAAGATTTCATAAAATCAACTATCGGTCCAAACCATACATTTTTTTTTATCATGCACCTGTATGATAATAGTGTGCAAAACTACACACACACCTGTAAAACCAGACCGAACCGGTACCAATATATTCAGTTTTAACTAATAAAGGTTTTCGATATGCTCGTATATTCAGTTTCAGTTTGATTTTGTGAAATCTTAACCACAAATTGTACAGAGCGAGATTTTGTAGGCGGTAAAAGAGCTTCAAATCACAGGACTGCTTCGGATTCCTAGCAAGAGACGCCAAGATTACGTGCAAAAAAAGCTATAAAAGCTATAGTTTATGGACTGATTGTTTTCTAGTTTACATTAATGCAATATATTATTTCATCGTATAGTTTGTGGACTGATTGTTTTATATGAGTACTATTGGTGCATTAACAGAACATTCAAAGTAATTTTAACTAGTTTCTTTTTTATTTAATGGTTTTCTAAATATCTATTATTGTTTTTTGTAGATATCATGGCACGTACTATGGGTAGTGGTCAAAGTAGTTCTCAAGTTGGTGGTCAGGGTGTTGAGCGAGGTGGTGGGGGAGGTAGTAGTCAATCTAGTCGTCTAGCTGGAGATCGAGGTGTTAGGCGAGGTGGTGGTCAAGCTGATGAACGAGGTGTTGGGCGAGGAGGTGGTCAAGCTAGTGAACGAGGTGTTAGGAGAGGTAGTAGTCTAGTTAGTAGTCAAGGGAGTGGTTTAGCTGGCTATCGAGGTAGTGGTCAAGTGGGTGATCGAGTTGTTGGACGAGGTGGTAGTCAAGCAGGTGATGATGATGAGTCTGTTGTTCATGCGATGAATCCTCCCATTGAGGGTGGCGATGATGATGATGATGATGATGATGATGAGTCTACGTTTCCTGCTGCACCTGCGAGACGAGGATGCGCTTCCCAAGTCCAAGTACCCGAACCAATCAACCGCGAGTGGATTTATATTAAAAATGGGGAGTAAGTCATATATATCAATATTGTTTCTTTATGTACATTTTAAAGCGTTACTGATGTGGTTTTGTTTCATTGCTTTCATTTTGTAGATTTAGTAATCAAGGGACGTCTACCCGGATTATTGGAAGTAACTTAAGGGCTTTGTGGTCTGGTCCATGGGACAGTTGGAGAGATGTTCCTAATGAGCACAAGACGCGGATGTTCGAGCGATTCCAGGTGTGTGAACTATTTTTTGATTATTAACCGAACAAAAACCGATAACTTAATCGAATAAACCAAACCGGATATATAGTTCTATATAGATACATAGATTGTGTATCTATATATCACTTATCTGTCACGGCCGTTTTTCGATTCGCTTGGTACAGGTCGGGAATAGATTGTTAATCGGAGAATATAGTTCCCGCCTTGTATCAACTGAATCAGAAACTGCTGTGAGTCATTTCTAGAAGAAGATTCTAGAAAGAGTAATGTTTAATTGTTTATAAAATTAATTGTTTGTGTAGGTATGGATCTGCAGTTTCAGGTTTGTTTTAAAGTTGATTTGATTTGCTGCATTTGCTATTGAGTTCTGATTCTAATGATGTGATTAGATGTTAAATGTAGATCTCGGTTTTTTTTAGGTTTTTTAGTTATTAGTTATGTGAATAGTTGATTAGACTGATTTTTACTGTTTAGTTTGTGTTTGTGAAGTGTTAGTGTTAAAATTGCAAATGAAAATGTGATTGTGGATTTAGTTGTTTGATGTTAGCTGATTACATGACATTTGTGTTTATTTGAAGATGTTCTTCAAGCTTTTTGATCTTGATTTAGTTGTATTGATATTATGTTAACCTGATCGTTGAAGTTATTAATTTGATATAGTTATTGGTATTTAAAGAATATAGTTTATCATTGGTTTAAGCGAGTTAATGTTTCTTGTGTTGGTGTCAAACTTTGTTTCTTGCACTTGTGTGAATGTGTAGATTGCTACCCGACTCTTGCTAGTATAGCGAAGCTCTTTGTGACTTTATGTTGATATTATGTTAACAGTATTGTTGAAGTTATTAATTTGATAAAGTGAACGGTGTTCAAAGAATATTGTTCCCTATTCGTACAAGCGAGTTTATGTTTATTCTCTTGGTGCCAAGCTTTATTTCGTGCACTTGGATACTTAGGGCTGAGTAATTTGTATAAATCCGACTGGCTCGAGATTTAGTGACGCATAATAATAGGAACTAAGGACTGGACCAAAGTTTGCTATTGGTTTTTAGTTAAGTTTGGTGCAGGTTGGTCTGTTTGTATAAATAGGCTCAAAACTGTAAAGATTTGTGGGTCGGTTTCATAATTAAAAACGATCTGCTTTGACTTTCGCTGGCAGACTAGATTCATCAAAATTAATCGCCTTGTTCTTGATTATTATCTAGCATATTTGGATGATTAATTTGTGATTGATTGTTCTTGATATCCAACAAAGATGTAGATAACTAGATATCATAAATGATGGTATATAGTAAAATTCATGTGAATATGAAATTGCATGATGAAAAAAAAAACACAGTTGCTGCTCTAAGTGAAGGAAATTATTAAGCTGGTGACCAAGGTTTCCACTAATGTTTTGCTTGTCAAGTTTACTGTCAAGTTTACTATAAAGTAAACGAACCGAACAAAAAATTGTCAATCTAGTCAAATAAACAGAACTAATTAACCAAAAACCGATCGGTTAATAAAATAGGCTAACCGATGACTTTGATTTCGGCTTTAGTTGAGGATAATAACCAAACAATGCACGCCACAATGAAACAAACTAACCAATGGCTTCGCTTATGATGTATATGTGGATGCTACAATAAATATTATATGAATAAGAAAACTACCAGGAACGAGTACCATAATGTAAAATGTCGCCCCGCTGCATCCCGGGGGCATCCTACTTGTAAAACATCAATAATAGTTCAGTGTTTGTAATAGTGACTAGGGTTAGCCTACATATATAGAACAGCAATAAGAAACCCACGTAACATCATGCTAGTTATATACAATAATCAGGGAGGAAGTATAGTTGTGTTGATGACTGAAGTTCATAATCGAAGTACTGAAGCTGATGATAAACAACAAGAAACAACTCCAACTAACACAGAAACAAAAGATATTCAACAGACGGGGGGAGTCTGTACAAGAAGCTGAAGTTCACAAACCAATGATCACTGCAAATGCAGTTCTTGTTACATCTATTCCTACAAGTGGTGTTGCTGAATAGTTTAAAAATGTTGATTATATAATAAAAGAAGGAGAATTCGTTCACAGCTATACAAAGGAAGAACTTTGCAAAGCTGTGTTGAATTTCTGAAGAAGAAGATGTATTTGATTTTGAAGTAGATTTGAATGAAGAAGAAGTTAATGATGACAAGCAGGAATTCATAAACATTCCCGGGGTAAATGATTATGATAGAGTGGAAGTTGAAGATGATGTTCATGATGCAGAAGTGCGTTACTATAATAACATTCATGAAGAATTTCCCAATTTCACGAAGATGTTTGGTGCTGAAATCGATGAATTTCTTAAGCGACACGTTGAAGAAAAGGCGAAAGAAAGTGCTTGTCAATGAAGTAGAGATTGCAGAAGATAAAAAGAGATGGTTTAAGGATTTGAAGCTAGAGAGGAAGTTTCTACAACCGTTAAAGTTTTATCAACAACATAAAGATATATCGATGGGTGATATAATCAGTATAGCATATCTACCAAAGATTCAAAAAGTGGCGATTAAAAGAGAATACGACGTTCAATACTTTCAACGTATAAATGATTTGAAGACATTGTCATGGTTTAACGAGAAGGAGTTATATAATTTGAAGATGATAAACCATGATGTTGATGGTTATACATATCATGTGTGGATGCTTTTTAAGCATTAGGAAAGAACTCGATTCAAACTCTGGACGCCACATGAACCACAACGTATTGAATCAAAGACCGAAATTTGTGACATCTGCACATTTTCAATCATTGTACAATTCCGAACATTTTCGTATTCAATAAAATCTTGTATTTTATTTACGAAATGCATATCTTCAATCGTTGAACAATTTCGATCAATTTCGTGTTCAATAAAATGTTATATTTTATTTACGAAACACATAACCTATGACAACCGGTAGTTTACGGCTCTTAATTACGCGCAAAACAAACATTAGGATGATTAATAGTAGTGTAATTAGATGTAAATTAACTTAATTAGGCATTTAGTATGCCTAGGAACGCCTACTCGACTTTACAGTATGCGTATGACGATCTGCGTAAAATCAGCTGAATATTAAACGGTAACAAACAAAAACCGAACAAAATACTGACAACGCTGACAAATACGAATTTTATACGGATATTTTTACTTATAAATTTATTTTTGCGAATTTATTGTGCTTCTGTACATCACAAAACGTGAACGAAAAAAGTGATTGAAGGAACGCACCGGCAATGAAACGGAAGCATCGACATGCGTAATACCTTCAAAACAAAAATTTTACGATATAATTAGCTTCGTAATTAAATTTTAATATCCGTAGTCGAAATCAGATTGAAAAAACTGATTAAAAACGGCAACGACGCAATTTTACGTGATTTTTACCGTAATCGACGAACGAACGCGCAAACAACGTCTACCAACACTATTTTACGTACATTTACCCAAATATTTTATTCTACGACGTTACAGGAAGATCGGGTGCAAAAGTGGGCTTCATAGACGTTTCGGGCCACGCAAACGGGTAAGAACCGGGCTAATGGGCTTGGGCCCAATCCACCATTAACCTAGCTATATAAATCCTCCTTACCCTTATCCTTTTCTTTTATACAAAACCCTACCCCATTTGTTCCCAGCCGACACCCCCCCCTGTCTCCCTCCCTCTTGTTTTCAAACCGGCAGACCACAAGGTGGTACCGGCGACCAGTGTGGCAGCCGACCACCGTGGTTGGTGGTCCGGCGGAGCAAATCGTGTGCGACAATAGCTTTTTGACACGTTTTTATTCCGGCAAACAACGAGCGGACCCCCCTAAACCGAGGTTTCGATCATGATTTCGACACTAGCTCTTCGTTTTGAGCAAAAATGGTGGTCATTCCAGCTCCAGCAGCCATGACTCAAGAAACTTCACTCCGGTAACAAGCTTTGGTGGTTGTCCGTGGTGGTGGTTGGTGTCGTGATGAAGGAGGAGACCGTGGTTAACAACGGCCGACTCTAGACTGGCCGACGAAGAGGATGATGATGTTGACCAGTAAACGGGCGACGACTCCAGCAGCTGAAACCCAAGGTCAGTCCGGTAAGCCATAAACACTTGTTTTTTTTATCTTTTAAGATCTGTTATGATACACGTCATTCCGGCAGCCGCGATGCACTCCAGCAGTGGGGTTCCGATTATGACGTTTGATGATGATGATGTCGATAGTAATCAGGGGCGGACCTACGTTACGAGGAACGGGGTCCCCGGACCCCAATCTTTTTTTAAAAAGTAGTAGAAACGGTATATAAAATTGTTTATGGACCCCATAAAATAATTTAGTTGGACCCCATAACAATGAAAGTGACCCTAGTGCAGTGGTAAAACCCCTTGTTTGCACACAAAAGGTCATGGGTTCGATACCTGTTTCTTCTTTTTTTTTGTTTTTTTTTTGTATTTTTTTTTGTGGACCCCATTGTCCAAAAATCCTGGGTCCGCCACTGATAGTAATGGTGGCTGAGGAAAGATGAAGTTGTTAATGTTCAATTCATTCAGCTTCAGTTCTGGGTTCACATCAGTCGGTTCGGATCAAAGGCGGTCAACGGGTCAACAGTGGTTCAAGTATAGTTTAGGTTCAGATTCGGGTCAAGTCTTGTGTTTCGGTTCGGTCAACATAAGTCAACATTGGTCAACAGTTCGGGTCAACTATGGTCAACGGTCAGGTTATGGGTTCGAGTCAAACGAGTCAGATTTGGGTTCGGGTCAACTCGGTCAACCCGAGTCGGCTCGGTCAACTGAGTTGACTCAGTCAACTCAGTCAACCTTTTCAGCGTTTCGACACGAGAGATGGTAAAGAATTAGCGACGAACCGAACAAATTGATGAATTGTTAGTTAAAAATTACTTGGATTTATTTATTATCTTGTTTATATAAATTGATTATACAAAAATACTGTGAATAAATTGTTGAATTTTGAAAAATAACGACAACTTGTGTTATCGGGGGCGTCCAAAAACAGAGAAAACTTTGCCCGTTTTTTCGAAAAAAATCCGTAAAATAAAACGCTTTTTTATTATAAGACGAAAACCAATCGGATTCAAACGACTTTTATAAAACAAGATTCAAATGCATATTATTTCGACGACACATTATAAAAACGTCAATAACGCGAATTATTTTATAAAATAAATATAATAACTTTTATATTTATTTTCAAACACCTAAAGCTCGACGAGTTTTTTATAAAAATAAATATAGCTCATATATTTATTTCAAACATCAAACAACCAGAATGCATTTATCAAATAAATATAGTTTGTATGTTTGTTTCAAACATCAAACAATTCGGACATCTTTTGTAAATAAATATAGTTATTCATGATTAGTTTAAACATCGAAACTTGAAAACTCTTTTATATAATAAATGTAATTATTATATTTATTTCAAATATCAACAACTCGAAAGCTTTATAAACTAACATAACTTTTAAATATTTATTTCAAATGCCGAAAACTAGATGATTCTTTTATGAAATAAATATAACTTTTATATTTATTTCGAACGCCTAAACGACATGCTATATATCAACGTACGAGTTTGCAAATATTATAAATATTCGTTACATGCACGTACGACTTCTCAAGACGACTAAAGCGATTCTATCGATATACTTATATATTTGCATATAAATATTTATATATCAACTTAGTAATTTTCACCGACAATAAACGAAACTTAACATGTATAACTTAATCGTTTTCATTAAGTTAACAACATACCGTCAAATCGTTTGGATAACGATTCGGTAGAGCTCGGTGACACGTAGTTTAGTTACCGCATTCATTTAGAAACTTATAAGATATTCCGTGTTAGAGATATTATAGAATACACGCTAGCGAATCACGTCTTGGAAACGACTTCACAGAGTTATAATTAGCTAGCTTTGTGACGTGCGTGCGGGTGTGTATATTTTTAGTTATATTTTTAGCTCTTTTACTCGCCGATTTTAAGTTTTAAATTTATAAAACATGATATTCCACTATCACTCTACACACACGCTAGGGCAAGTATACCCATCACGGACGTGGTATAGTGATGGCAAGATACTGAGGTCGTCCAAGGACACAAGAGCTTTTAGTACCGGCTTATCCTCAACGTCTAATCGAGCCAAACTTTTAGAAAAGATTTTTAAACTAATAAAAAGATAAAAACAGAAAATAAAAATGATAGACAAGAAAGAATCACTTAGATCCAACTTATCTTTCATGTACCCTTTTAATGATTTCCGCGATTTGGGCATTTTAAGAGATTATCTTAGTTATAGTAGTAGGCCTCTCTTTTGGAGGAGACATTACCCTTAACCTAGTGGTTTGAGTCAGCAAGGATACAATTCCACTAGTTTGGAATATTGAAATATAACTAATGTGAATTCGTTCCCTGGACCGAATCTCTAACCGATGAAAGTGTACCGACACGTGATATGTGCGGAATTCAATCACGTACGTGGACAAGAACACGAGGATGTAATTAATTCTGAATTTCTATTAAGACTTTAATAGTTAAAACCACGAAATCAGTTGGACAGAGCTTCGCCTCAAAGTTATCCAAAAGTTACAAATGAACTAGACAAGTCACCTATATATAGCTTTCCAGGTTCGAACAAGGATAAGCATGGCTTCGTATGAAGCCACAAGCCTTCATACGAAGGCACTTCTTGATCACCTCCTGGCTTCGTTTGAACCAAGACACACTTTTTCAATAGTCTTCATGCTTTTATCAGTTCAACACCAGTCTTGTCTCATTTGTTTCAGCTACGTTATGTGATTGACGTAAGCGATAGACATATGCACTTACAGACTCCCACTTGGATATTGCTGCAGTCAATCTTGTAGCTTATGTCTCTCTCTGAGTCTTTCATAAGTCTTTGACATTGTCAGCAACCATAGACTCCTCTTTATACTTACTCTGCTCCCCCTTTCGTTTAACTCTTCCTTCAGGTTCCCCCTTGCTTTAAGCTTCCGTGCTTTCAGCTACTAGGATTGTCACCTGGCTATACAAGCTCCCCCTTACTTTGCGCTCGTCTTCAGACTCCCCCTTAAGTCCTGCTCTCGGGATCGTAGTCTGGAAATTTCATCTACAAAACTCTCAAACCATTTATAAGTTTTTGACAAAATTTCAAGATTGAAAATCTAGCTCTAAAAATCTTATCATGAATAAGCTGGAGTATTTCAAATATGTGACTGCATATGACATCGTTTGATCACAGAAATCTAGAATTTATATTTAATAGAGAAAACATTTTAAGTTTTCCAAAAGCAATGACCTGGCTCTCAAACCCACATACTCAAAATTAGAAACCTGGCTCTAAATGAGAATGTATGTTATATCCAGGATTACTTAACATCACTCCCCCTATCAAACAACTTTATATTTGACAATTTAAGCATTCAAAATCGTAATCTGACTCTATGCATCAGATATAACAGTTTAAGAATCCAAAACCTCACAATTATCATCCAAGTCCAACTTAATGACCTTGGAGATTTCACAAATTGTTTTTGATTTTTCATTTAAAAATTTCAAGTTTCAAGTTAATGAACTTGTTTATTTTCAGAAACATGTTCAGCATACTTAGATTTTGAAACTCAGCATTCAGACATCGGTTGTTGAAAATAAAGTAGAAACAAAATCTTTTTATATTTTTCTGAAATATAAAGCAGTAAAGGAATATTTACAGACAATATTTTTGTTTGAGTTCGTGTCAGAGGGTCATATCAGTTTATGACAAATCACTAGCACCGTTGAGCTATAAACACTTTCAGTTCTAAACGATTCACTTAGATTGTCAGTATACTGATCCACTTAAATTTTCACACAAAGTTCAACTGATTTGAGATATGAGATTAGTGTTTTAGGAACTTAAACTTATTCGCGTGTCCCATCTCAGAATATACTCCTGTATCAAAATTCCCTAGATTCAGTCTTACAGGTGAATATACCATAATGATATCTTTACTCTCGGTTAGTGCGAGACCTTGAGAGCTCAGGTATGAACTACCGTTCAGTCAAAGAGATGAAGGCTCGACTTGAGGGGTGTCCCACTTAGGGATCTTCTTTACAACAGCAATTGATTAGCATCTTTCGACATTTTATCAATTTTATGCTGAGGGAAAGCTTTATTAAGGGAAAAAAAGTATTATACGAGGTCTAGGCCATTGCTTTCGCAATATCAGAAGACCAGGTATAATACCCAAGATATCAAACAGTATAAAGACCTAATATCTCAGAATCTGGCAATCTCTCAAACAAGATTTCGGGGGTTACCCATATATCCGAGAGATGTTCCCCACGAGATAAGTAAGTATTTGATATTTAGGTTTATATCTCGAAATCAATCTATTAAGCATGTAGAAACCTACTGGCATATCATCAGTGAAACCGTTTATCACATTTGACTTTCCATTTCTTTAGCGTACTGTGATTGTCTACAGATGTACTATTATTTCCTCTTTTTACACAACAACTCATTTTTAAATTTTCTATTGTTTTTGGCTTTTTCAAATTTTGTATTTTCTGAAATTTTTACTCCCCCTAAAAATTCAAAACATTTAAGAAAATTTGACAAACCGATGTAGCTAGCTTTATCGCGCCATCCATTTTCTGCATCTCATGCTCTGTTAAAGCATATAGTACCCCCGTGATTTACAACACATTGATTTTTAACAATGTTAAAACCATTTTCAATTGTGAAATAATCATGTTTGTTCAGCCATGAGGGTTTCGGCGTATTCAAATAACATCTTTTTGAAATTTTTTATTTTTGACAAATTTAAAGAACAAAACATATATTTCTTTTCATTTTTCAATTTTTAACAGAATAAAAACAGATTTTTGGTTTTTAAATTTTTCAATTTTTAGGGTTTTTAATATGGTTTATTTATGTACAGAAAAGAACAAACTCACTGATTTCAGACGCAAGGTCCACCAGCCTCCTCCGGTGCCAGGCTGCTCCTCTCCTTGAATTGACAATCATCATCTGTCTAGAGCACCTGCGCATGCACTTAACTCAATCATTTATAAAGCAACCCAAGCCTGCTTTGACTCAGGTAGCTGAATGTTTATCTTTCCAGATAGAACTGGATAGTTCCTATCATTCTTTTCAAAAAAAACATTCTCATTTTTATTATCACTCACAGAAGTCTGTTTCTTTTCCACCCAAATTTGACCTTTTGTGTGACAACTCATACTTTCAAGAGTCCCGTACTGGTTCTTTTCCTGCTTTGTGTTACGTTGTATTTTGGTATACGTGTTGGTATGAATGATTTGGATTGAATGTTTAAATGTGTGGATTGCTGTTAAATGTTAAGTGTTAATTGTTTTATAAGAACTTGGCCACCCAACATCTTCGAGTCGCACACCTGACTCTCGACCGCACACTCCTCACTTTTTGTGCTATTATTTTTGGCCAAAACCCGTATGGTTGGCATTTTGATACTCGGCCCAAACGCAGCCCAAAGCCAGGCCTGAGTGACCTCTTGTGCGCATACACATGATTGGTAAGGGTTTAATTTCCAGGCCTGAGTGGCCTCATCGAAGCCGACGACTGCCATCCCCTCTCCTCGGAGCTTCCTGTTCGTAATTCTTGTTATACCTACGATCCCGTTAGTGCTATTACTCAACTATACATTATTCGATTTTTTGGTTGGTTATCGATACATGATGATTATGTGTGTGTTAATGTTATCTTGCTAAATGATTGATGTTAGGATGCTTGTAGTGATCTACTATTAGATCCAAATATAAAAGCATGAATGATGTGGGTTGATGATGTAGAATTGCTAGAAATCGAAATTGATGTGTTTGTGAATATATGGATGTATCGAATGATAAGCGTAGCATGAATCCTCGGGTTTGATGAACTATGAAAGCATGATTTAGTGATGAATGCTCGATGATATCTTTGATGGTTTGATCCGAAATTGCATGATGGTCATATGATTAATTGTTACCCATAATTTAGTTAACGATTAGGGTTCATACGAATCCAAAAGATTAAACGGTTATGATCTATTTTAAATGTTAATTGATCATGATTGTTTTTATTGAATTTTGGAAATATGATGGAATAATTCTAGATATAACCGAATATAGACTGGTGTAACTGTTTCCGTGATTTATGGCAATTAGTAACTGTTCGCACACCTCTGATCGCACAATGACACCTCGCACACTCTAGGTTTGCATGTTGTACAACTGATTAATGCACTAGGCTGGTCGCACACTTTGACTCGCACACTTGCCTAGTCGCACACTCTTAAGGGTACACTTAATACTGCACGATATACAACCTCGATATGCATGACCGCACACCATATGTGGTCGCACACTATGGTGGGCCGCACATTTACGTGAACTGTTTTTAATGATTTTGGCCGCATATATAATCCATTGGGCTGGACACCGAACTGGGCCACACAGACATTGTGGGCCGCACACTCTATGGTCGCACACTTGAGAGGTAGTCGCACACTCTCAAGTGTGGGCCAGAAACTGTTTGGCCGCATAACAGTGGACTCGCACACTTATTGGAAGTCGCACACTCGTAACGAGTCCTTGTTATTGGGCCGCACACTTAAACTGTAAACGTAGGACTTCGATGTGAACTTATGTTAACTGCCATGCTATACGTGCTACGCCATGATCCTTGATTGTACTCAACATGTTAGAATACGTGTAGAACCATACGTGCATTACTTGAATATGAACCTGACTTGTATGGTAACCATAATAGGATGTTGTAGGATCGGGATTCGATCAAATGAGTCGATCAGAAGAGTTCTTGATCAATACGAAAGGCGGAATCAGACGTATTGATGTTATAACAGCTAGATTTGCACGTAGAATCACTTTAAATGTCGATTGTATTGATTTGACAAAGTTACACTAGCTGGCGACACTTCGGCAGAGCTTCACTACCGGAATCCAAAAGTTCTTCAAAAGTTCTAAATGAAGACCCAAGACCACATATTTATAGGAGATGCTAGACCCCACGAACCAGACCACACGAACTGGTCCAGGTCGCATGAACTGGTCAGACCCCATGAACTTGTCACCTCGTGCGAGGTGGCCTATCCACTTCATGAGAGGTGGTTGGTTCAGGTCTGTTTCCCGTTTCTCTCGTACAACGTGTCCTGTTCTATCTATTCTAGTTACATGACTTGATACAAGACGAAGTCAACAGACATTTGCACTAACAACTTCTTCATTATCAATCATTTCTTTACATTTTGTTTTGAAAACACTTTCGATTTTATTTAGTTCAATATCTCTTGATTTTACCTTTTCATCTTTCTCAGTACAAGCTTTGCACGTTTCTATGCATTTCCTGCACTTGTCTTCAGTTTTATCAACATTTTCATCATTATTTAATAACTCAGAAGATTCAGTTAGAATTTTTACCTCAGTTTCATTTGGCACCTTTGATTCTTCTGTTTTCAACTTCTGATCTTCACCATTCTTTTGTTGGTTCTCATCAGCATCTCCTACGGTTTTCTTCACCTCTTCAACCAGCTTCTCAACCTCTTCTTCTTTCTTCTTTTTCAACTCCATCACTTTTGGTAGACTTGCATAAAAAACTACCTTCAAACGTTTAAACAGATTAACTTCATAATCTTTCTCTGATAACCTCCTTGTATGAAACGTGTCATAATCTGGAAATACATCTGTTGCTGCATCAAAATCCACCTTCTTAGGATCAACCATTGGATTACCTTGTGGATCCAAATAGCATTCTCTTTCAGCATCCCATCTTTTTTCTCTTTGTGCTTCCTTAAAAGGAGCATACAACTTTTTGATTTCAAAACGAGCATCCTCTCTCTGCCATCGCTTATCATCTACAACTTCAGCTATGAGAGCGGATCCAACATAATCTTCTTCCGGAAGAACATTGCTCCAGTCATAACCCTCATCGTCCTGAATAACTACTAGAGCCCTCGACTTTTCTTTTGACGATCCTTCATTGATTTGCCTTTGATTCACCTTTGATGACTCGCTGTTGCGATGATAGATTTCTTTCTGATAATAATCATTTTTAAATGGATTCACAGCTTCATTAGTTTGCCTATTTGTGCACTCTCTCTTGAAGTGCCCTTTCTGTTTACACTTGAAACAAGTAACTTTCGACTTGTCGAATCCCAGTTTTGTATCAGCAGCTCCCAAATAAGATCTTCCGGTGATTTCCATAAACCGTTGTGCTCTCCTCATAGCGCTAGCCATGCACCATTTTATATCTATCAGCTCCATCTCCTCTAGATCGATCTGGTCATAATCTTCCTTCGTCATATTCGGGTTTCCAACCTTACCCACGACCAGGCTTTTATACGATTCCAGGACAGATGCTAAAAACACCATTTGTTGCTTGGCAGCTTCTGCATTCAGACTTTGAGAATTTTTCAGATCTATGGCGATATGGCATTGAACTATGTTTGGATTTGACGAATTTGAAGCGAATGAATGATAACCTGAATCTTTTGAAAAACTGTATTGAGATGAATCCTTTGAACTTCCAGCACTAAATGCCGTCTTTGACGCTTTAATCATGCTTCTTCTGTAGTATAGATCGACATTTTGCTGATACTGTTGATTTGCCATTTTGTTCTGCTTTTGTATTTCTAATTCATGTCCTTCAAGCTTCTCAATTAACCAATCAAGGGTCATTTTGTTCATATCATTGCTGTTTTTGAGTATCATGACATAGTTTGACCAATGTTTTCATTTGGAAGTGCTTCGATCAACCTGTAAATGATCTCTTCATTATCTTTTGAAACACCAAACCTCTCCAGTTCGAGTTTAAGATGGCAAAATCTTTCAATCATTTGACGGACGGTTTCATCTCTCATGCATTTAAACAAATCAAATTCTATTTTCAATAACGATCGTTTGTTTTTGATATTTTCATCACCACCCGTGTGACAACCGGCACAAAACCGGTAATTTCCGTACTATTCTAACATTATTTATTGTCTACAAGTATGTGCTTAAATGTCAACATTATCTGATTTCTTACCATACATATGAATTCATGCATGTTTTATACTTCAAACATTGCTTTGTGCATTACTGTAAGCAGTGCGTCAGAGAAACTAGTAAACTCGCCGGTAAGACATGCTGTGTCAGCATTCTGCAGAAAACATTCAAACAATAGAATTAGGGCCTAGGAGTAGGTCCAACACCTAGAATACATTAAAAACCCAAGCATGGATACAAGGGTTAACTTACAAACTCCCCGGAAGCTAAACTGTGCACTAAAAAGCACCCGAAACACACCTTAAATGCAGAATTTTACATAGATCAGCCATAATTCAGCATTTTAACATTGATATAACATGCAGAATTCATGTTTTATTATCCAGAATACCTTCCTAAGTGTCGGGAATTAAAAGCGTCATAAAAGGGTACATAAAGAACACTAAACGGTATAATTTAGCACTTTAACGAACCGGTATCTAACCGAACAACCGGACACTATCCGAAATACCAAATTTTCACTAGAAGTATTGTTTTAGTGTTACAAAGCTAGTTATGATCCCCGAACACCCTAACACACTATATAACACCATATTAATATAACATCTAACTAATACACTTAGAATTCTAGCCAATCACTTAAATTACCATTGAAACTTACACTTTACCCCCCCCCCCCTTGTGTGGACGGTCACCAAGGTGGCCCCACACCTTGATTTTGCTTGATTTACTTGGAGATCCTACTTAATCTTTCTTTGATCCTATTTGATATCCTATTAGATCTTGTTGGTACTTCCTTGAACACATTACACTTTGGTTAATGCATAAGTATGGTTATAAGAAGATCATTCCTTCATATCTCACACACCATCAACCTCCTTCTTCTCCCCCATGCTCTCGGCCTCAATCCACCACCACACCACCACCATTTTCATCCAACTTCCATCCATTCCAAGGTGCACACAAGGTGTTAGAAGCTAAGTTAAGAGGTGTGGAGCTTGTGGATCTTGAAGAACCTTCACCATAAGCTTTTATCCACCTAGTTTCTCATCTTCATCATCTTGAGTTCTTCCCTAGCCATTAGAGCTAGTAGTAAGCTTCTTGATCTTGTTTTTACTTCTAATCATAATGGTTAAAGTGTTATGTGAATGGTTAAACTCAAAGATCACCAAGAAATAAGAAGATGATCATTATCATAAAGCTAAATAACATGAAATCTATGATGTTTAAGTGTATGTATGGAACTTGTTTGTGGATTTCTTGTGTTTATGATGTTGATCATCATAATAACCTTGCTAGATGATGATTAAACACATGGTCTAGCAAGTATAAGGATGGATCTTGAAGAAAGCATAATGATCATCCTTTATGTCTCACATGAACTTGAAAATAAAAATGTTTTAGAATATGATGATGGTTGATATATGTTAAAAGTCTTGTAAATAGATTATTACAAAAATAATTTTCTCAAGAAACCAAGTTTATTTACAAGATTTACATAGTCATGGTTTCTTAGCAAACTAATCATATTTTTAGTGTGTTAACAAGACTAGAAACATGTTTGTAACAAGAAAAATACAAAAGAAATAATTTTAGAAAAATCATCTTACAAGTTGTAAATGACTAAATCTTTTAATAATGTGATTTACAAACAAATAACCATGTTTTTAAGGGTAACTAAACCCACTAAATAACATGGTAAGTTACTACAAGTTTTTACAAAACTTCAAGTTCATGATGTAGTGTAATTTACATGATCTTGGCTTATGGTAAGTCTTGATTTAATTGTTGATGATTGTTGTTGAATTTAAAAGAAAATGATATGCTTTGAAAGAATAGAAACCTCCAATTTTAAAGGGAAACTATGGCAAAATTTTTGTAGAAATTAAACACTTAGAAAAATATTTTTATACAAGTATTTATAAGTAAAATTTGAACATGGTTTACACATAAAAGTTTGCCATAATTTTTATTACAAAAATTACAAACATTGGAGGTTGATTTTTGATAAATAAAAGTGACTAAGTATATATATTTAGTTATCACAATATGTGTGTTACTTGTATATTAAGTGTGTAGTTATATTATACTAGAAACTCGAAAATAATGTAACACACAAATACACCAAAAATTTGGAATACAAATACTACCAAATTACAAGAAAATACACATATGAACTATACCCGAATATCGGAAACAAACGGACTTATGAACTATAAGTAATTATATTTCAGAAATAAATCCGTAACTTAACAAGTGTAACGAGCGGTATTCTGAAACTGACAAGAGATGCATTTTTACAAGTAATGCAAAATATCACATATTTTGGGCAGATAGAAAATGTATTATTTTGATGGAGAAAATATATATTTCTATACAAGTTAAAAATATACTATTTTGGGTGAAAGCTAGAAAAAATATATTTTCTAAAGCTAATCTTAAAAATATATAATTTTTGAGATTTATATGAAGATATACTTATCTATACCGGAATACACCACAAATTGTTGGCAAATTACACAAGTATGAATATACACAAATACAAGCATTCCTATGCTTGGGAAAATGTACTTCGGAATTATACAATACATCAAGGATGTAACTCAAACTATACCAATGATTCCAAAATCATTCTTAATAAACAACTAAGACAAATAGTCGTTAGACGACCTAAGCGTCTAATAAGACATAGTACATGTGTAGGTAGTGATACGACGCTCTAAGCAAACCCGGTGAAGTTTACGACGCAGGAAACGCAAAATTGTGAGTTCATGTCCCCACTTTTAAACTTTTACTTTCTTTTCTAAACTTGGGAAAAATACATGTACAATGGTATGTAGCACACAAAACTAAGGAATGACACATAGATCACGTGACGAATAGGGTACCATAAGCACCATTAGTCAACGTATACATTTAGACCGCGGAACAGAACGGTTAGATCTAATGGGTTTCAGGCAACCCCACTCTTGGCCTACTTCTACCAATGAGTGCTTTTGTGTCTCAGTCGATCTCGACAAAAATGCCTAGGTTTGGCGGCTTCCTATGTCGTGACATATGTTAATGTCCTCGCGAAACATTAGCGATCTCGTGTTCCTTACATTTACATTCACAGTGCATATACGTTTCATACAAATTACATACCATGTTTTCATTCAAGTATATAAACATTATATTCAAAACTGCATGAATTCACACCAACATTATGTTGACATTTTTCCAAAAACTTACATGTATTTTAGGTAACTAAGGTGGATGTACCCGCAGTTTCACTCCTGCTCTTGGATGTTGTTTGTGTTTTTAAGTACTATGTGTCAAGACTCCTATGCCGTTTTGATGGGTTTGGTTGTTATGTCCCATTCTATGTGGTGATATAAGAACCAAAACCTTGATGTCTATCTTTTAATTAAAGTTGTAATCTTTTAAACAATATGCTGTCTTGTGATGTAAACTCAAAACTTAACTTATGTTTTTAGTTATGTAATATTTATGGCATTCGGAGTTATTTCATGAGCATGTAGTATGTTTGCCATTCGTATGCAATGAGAACCTTTCAAGATCACACCTCGTGCTTCCGCCTTAGAAAGGGGTGTGACAGATTGGTATCAGAGTTGCGATTGTAGTGAACCAGGATTCCTTCACGAGTCTAGTCTACAATCTTTACGATCCTCTCATGAAAACAATTTTTCAAAAAGTTTTCATTGCATAAAACTTTCCGCGACATCCACTACCTGAAATTGTTTTTCAAGGAGTTAAGTAAGGACACTGTGAAACTTAGGGTGCACAGGGGTAGCACTTAATTCCAACTAGAAGCTACTTGTTTATTTGCGTGTAACTATATATATCTGTTAATATATATAAACTTATGGCGTAACATTTCCCCTACAAGCAATCATGCCTCCCTCCTTAAGTGAGGAGATATATGATGAAAACGACCCGACGGTTATGACTTCTGATGGTGATGAAGATCCCAGTTGAGTTTTGGAGGACGCCAATGTGGAGAAAGATATTTGACTTATGTGTTGGCAGGATTGTTTGATGTTGCTTATGTGTATACATGTTTATAAATGTATATGCTACTATGTCTAACCCTGTTGTGTTGTGTTCTGGCAGAACATGGCACCTAGGAGAGTTGTGAACAATCAGGATTCTGATCAACCCCCTCCTCCCCTTCTACCAAGGACTGCTGAAGAACTGAACTCCCTACTGGAAGAAAGGATCACCGCAGCTATCGCCCAATACGAGGAGAACCGCACCGAACAAAGTGGAGGACCAAGCAATGCTAGACGCAATGGACAGGGAGATTCATCTGGAGGAAACACAACTCAAGGTAACCTTAAGCTGATTTGCTAAAATGAGATTTGTGAACGGTCCTTGTTTCATTGTCTCATTGATTGCTCACGTGTGAATTGGTTGGATCAATTTCAGGCTGCACTTTCAAGCAGTTTCTCGACTGGAAACCACTAAACTACGACGACACTGGAGGTGCAGTGGCTTTTGTGCGCTGGACGGAAAAGACTGATTCCACTATCCGCATGAGCAAGTGTACCACGGACCAGCAAGTCACTTTTGTTACTGGGTTGTTTGTTGATGAAGCGTTGACTTGGTGGAATTTGCAAGTCCAAACTCTGGGTGATGATGCCGCGTATGGCATGACTTGGGAAGAGCTGAAGGAAAGAATGAGGGAAAAATATTGTTCTCGTGCTGAACTCCAAAGGTTGGAGACTGAGTTCTGGCACTTGACCATGGAGGGTGCGGACATTACTGGTTATACTCGAAGGTTCCATGATCTATCAAGAGTGATCCCCTATATGGTGACTCCCGAATTTAAGCGCGTCGAGCACTACATCTGGGGATTGGCTCCAGAGTTTTGCAGCATGGTAACTTCGGCTAAACCCACAACAATCACTCAGGCTGTAACTCTGGCTGTCAGCCTTACTGAAGATGTTGTCCGTATGAAGAAGTTATCGCTGAACCCCACTGAGAAAACCGAGACGCATGTTGAATCGTCTGGTGACAAGAAAAGGAAACATTCAAATCTGAATCAAGCGACCCGCAGCAACAACAAGGGTTCGGACAACAAGAAGCGTGATACCAACCTGCCTAAGAAGGCGAAAACCTTCGCAGCCGCAAATGATAATGGAGCTAAGAAATATCAGGGCACTCTGCCCAGATGTAACCGCTGTAGCTTTCACCACGTGGGAAACTGTCGCGTTGGGAGATGCGAGAACTGCGGAAAGTCAGGCCACCGTACCGAGGATTGTTGGGGAAAAGGTATTGGAGGCCGCAATGGTAATGGTAATAGGAACGAGAATGGAAACCGAAACGGTGCTGGTAATGGAAATGGTAACGGTAACCGGAATGGTAACGGAGCAGGGCAGAACCAAGGATGCTTTGGTTGTGGTAGCAAGGACCATTTCAAGAAAGATTGCCCGAGAGAAAACAACGCTCAAGCTCGAGAATTTGTGATTGGAGCAAGGAACGCACGCGAGGACCCTAATGTGGTCACCGGTACGTTTCTCGTTAACAATCACTTTGCATCCATACTATTTGATACTGGTGCCGATTATAGTTTCGTATATGTGGAATTTAAACGTATGCTTGGAATAAAATCTAGTAAATTAGATATTCCTTATTCCATAGAACTAGCCGATGGTAAACTTGTTGAGTCAGGCGAAGTTGTTAGAGGTTGTACGTTAGAACTTGGTGAGCAGAGATTTAGTATCGACCTCTTACGTGTCCAATTGGGTAGCTTCGATGTGGTGGTTGGAATGGACTGGCTGTCCAAGAATAAAGCTGAAGTTGTTTGTCACGAGAAAATCATTCGCATCCCTCTTGCGAATGATGAAACTCTCATTGTGCATGGAGAGAAATGAGACACGCCTCTGCGAATCATCAATGGTTTAAAGGCGCAGAAATGCTTGCGAAAAGGATGTGTTGCATTCTTGGCGCATGTTGTAGATAAGAGGACTGAGGAGCCAAAACTCGAAGACATCCCCGTGGTAAAGGAATTTCCCGATGTTTTTCCCGAAGATCTTCCAGGACTACCTCCGCAAAGACAAGTCGAATTCCATATTGACTTGGTTCCAGGAGCCGCTCCTGTAGCCAAGGCACCCTATCGGCTTGCACCATCCGAGATGCAAGAATTATCTACACAACTGCAGGAGTTGTTGGATAAAGGATTCATAAGGCCGAGCTTCTCGCCTTGGGGAGCACCGGTCTTGTTCGTAAAGAAAAAGGATAGAACACTGCGGATGTGTATCGATTACAGAGAATTGAACAAACTCACTGTCAAGAATCGGTATCCACTACCGAGGATTGACGATTTATTCGATCAGTTGCAAGGATCGAGCTACTACTCGAAGATTGACCTTCGGTCGGGATATCATCAGTTAAGGATCCAAGAGGAGAGCGTACCAAAGACTGCATTCAGAACGCGTTATGGGCATTACGAGTTCCTTGTGATGCCATTTGGACTGACGAACGCGCCAGCGGTATTTATGGATCTGATGAACCGCGTTTGCAAACCGTACCTCGATAAATTCGTGGTTGTATTTATCGATGATATCCTGATTTACTCATGAACAAGAGAAGAGCACAAGCAACACCTCAGGACCGTCTTGGAACTATTAAAGAAAGAGAAACTTTATGCAAAGTTCTCCAAGTGCGAATTCTGGATTCGCGAAGTACAGTTCCTTGGTTCCAGGAGCCGCTCCTGTAGCCAAGGCACCCTATCGGCTTGCACCATCCGAGATGCAAGAATTATCTACACAACTGCAGGAGTTGTTGGATAAAGGATTCATAAGGCTGAGCTTCTCGCCTTGGGGAGCTCCGGTCTTGTTCGTAAAGAAAAAGGATAGAACACTGCGGATGTGTATCGATTACAGAGAATTGAACAAACTCACTGTCAAGAATCGGTATCCACTACCGAGGATTGACGATTTATTCGATCAGTTGCAAGGATCGAGCTACTACTCGAAGATTGACCTTCGGTCGGGATATCATCAGTTAAGGATCCAAGAGGAGAGCGTACCAAAGACTGCATTCAGAACGCGTTATGGGCATTACGAGTTCCTTGTGATGCCATTTGGACTGACGAACGCGCCAGCGGTATTTATGGATCTGATGAACCGCGTTTGCAAACCGTACCTCGATAAATTCGTGGTTGTATTTATCGATGATATCCTGATTTACTCATGAACAAGAGAAGAGCACAAGCAACACCTCAGGACCGTCTTGGAACTATTAAAGAAAGAGAAACTTTATGCAAAGTTCTCCAAGTGCGAATTCTGGATTCGCGAAGTACAGTTCCTTGGTCACGTTGTGAACGAGAAGGGCATTCATGTAGACCCAACCAAGATTGAAGCAATAAAGAGTTGCGAAGCCCCCAAAACCCCAACTGAAGTTCGACAATTTTTGGGCTTAGCGGGCTATGACCGGCGATTTATCGAGAATTTCTCCAAGATAGCTCAACCGCTGACTACCCTTACACAGAAAGACAAGAAGTACGATTGGGGAGACAAGCAGGAAGAAGCCTTCCAACTTCTCAAAAACAAGCTATGCGATGCACCGATACTATCCTTACCCGAAGGCACCGAAGACTTCGTGGTGTACTGCGACGCTTCGCATCAAGGGTTGGGTTGCGTGCTCATGCAACGCAAAAAGGTCATCGCTTATGCCTCAAGACAGTTGAAAGTTCATGAGAGGAATTACACCACGCACGACCTGGAGCTAGGCGCGGTGGTATTCGCCTTGAAGATCTGGCGACATTACTTATATGGTACTCGATGTACTATCTTCACTGATCACAAAAGTCTACAGCATATCTTTGATCAGAAGGAATTGAACATGCGTCAGTGACGATGGGTTGAGTTACTGAACGATTACGATTGTGAGATTAAGTACCATCCTGGAAAGGCTAACGTAGTAGCAGATGCGTTGAGTCGAAAAGAGAGGGTTAAGACCCTAAGAGTCCGAGCATTGGAAATGACTATTCGGACAAACCTCACTGCACGCATTCATGACGCACAACAAGAAGCCCTTAAGAGGGAGAATCGAAAAGCTCAATACCTCCGAGGTATGCTGAAGAATTTGGTGCCAAACGAAGAGGGAACCTTATACTTTAAGGGACGTATCTGGGTTCCGCTCTATGGCGGTATTCGAGAAGTCATCCTTGATGAAGCACACAAGTCGAGATACTCGATCCACCCAGGATCGGACAAAATGTATCAAGACTTCAAAGAATATTATTGGTGGCCGAGACTCAAGAGCGACGTTGCTATTTATGTTGGAAGGTGCCTAACCTGTGCTAAGGTTAAGGCTGAATATCAGAAACCGTCCGGTCTACTGCAACAACCAAAGATTCCCATGTGGAAGTGGGAGCAGATATCAATGGACTTCATAACCAAATTACCCAGGACCCCTAGAGGGCATGATATGATATGGGTGATAGTTAATCGATTGACGAAGTCTGCACATTTCCTACCGATCCGAGAGAAGGATAGCACTGGAAAGCTTGCTGAGCTGTACCTTAAGGAAATCGTGGTACGTCATGGAGTGCCTGTTTCGATTATCTCAGACAGAGATGGACGTTTTGTCTCAAGAATCTGGCAATCCTTCCAGGAGGCCTTTGGATCTCAGTTGGATCTAAGCACGACCTTCCATCCGCAAACAGATGGTCAAAGCGAATGGACCATATAAACACTGGAAGATATGCTTCGCGCATGTGTTATGGACCTAGGCGGCAGCTGGGATACTCATCTACCTTTAGTTGAGTTTTCCTACAATAACAGCTACCATACAAGCATAAAAGCCGCACCATTCGAAGCTCTATATGGCCGCAAGTGCCGCTCGCCATTATGTTGGGCAGACGCTGGAGACAAACGTATGGTTGGTCCTGAACTTGTTCAAGAAACAACCGACAAGATCATTCAGATCTGAGAGCGCATTAAGGCGGCTCGAGATTGACAAAAGAGTTATGCTGATCGAAGACGAAAACCCTTAGAATTCGAGGTGGGAGACAGAGTTTTGTTGAAGGTCTCACCTTGGAAGGGCATAGTAAGATTCGGAAAACATGGAAAGTTGAACCCACGATACATCGGACCATTCAGGATCTTGGAAAGAATTGGTACCGTGGCATACAAGTTGGAATTACCGGAAGAACTTAACGGAGTACATGATACATTTCATGTGTCCAACCTCAAGAAGAGTCCAACCCAAGAAACAGTGATCATCCCTGCGGATGAAGTGCATATCGATGACACACTCTGATTTACAGAACAACCCGTTGAAGTTACAGACTGGAAAGTCAACAAGACCCAGAGGAGTAGTGTCAAACTTGTCAAAGTACGTTGGAACTCTAAGCACGGACCCGAGTACACATGGGAACGTGAAGACCAGTTTAAAGACAAGTACCCCCACCTTTTCCAGAAAGCTCCTGCGGGAGATAACTCAGCCTGAATTTCGGGACGAAATTCTTTTAACGGGGGGAGACTGTGACAACCGGCACAAAACCGGTAATTTCCGACTATTCTAACATTATTTATTGTCTACAAGTATGTGCTTAAATGTCAACATTATCTGATTTTTTACCATACATATGAATTCATGCATGTTTTATACTTCAAACATTGCTTTGTGCATTACTGTAAGCATTGCGTCAGAGAAACTAGTAAACTCGGCGGTAAGACACGCTGTGGCAGCATTCTGCAGAAAACAGTCAGACAATAGAATTAGGGCCTAGGAGTAGGTCCAACACCTAGAATACATTAAAAACCCAAGCATGGATACAAGGGTTAACTTACAAACTCCCCGGAAGCTAAACTGTGCACTAAAAAGCACCCGAAACACACCTTAAATGCAGAATTTTACATAGATCAGCCATAATTCAGCATTTTAACATTGATATAACATGCAGAATTCATGTTTTATTATCCAGAATACCTTCCTAAGTGTCGGGAATTAAAAGCGTCACAAAAGGGTACATAAAGAACACTAAACGGTATAATTTAGCACTTTAACGAACCGGTATCTAACCGAACAACCGGACACTATCCGAAATACCAAATTTTCACTAGAAGTATTGTTTTAGTGTTACAAAGCTAGTTATGATCCCCGAACACCCTAACACACTATATAACACCATATTAATATAACATCTAACTAATACACTTAGAATTCTAGCCAATGGACGGTCACCAAGGTGGCCCCACACCTTGATTTTGCTTGATTTACTTGGAGATCCTACTTAATCTTTCTTTGATCCTATTTGATATCCTATTAGATCTTGTTGGTACTTCCTTGAACACATTACACTTTGGTTAATGCATAAGTATGGTTATAAGAAGATCATTCCTTCATATCTCACACACCATCAACCTCCTTCTTCTCCCCCATGCTCTCGGCCTCAATCCACCACCACACCACCACCATTTTCATCCAATTTCCATCCATTCCAAGGTGCACACAAGGTGTTAGAAGCTAAGTTAAGAGGTGTGGAGCTTGTGGATCTTGAAGGACCTTCACCATAAGCTTTTATCCACCTAGTTTCTCATCTTCATCATCTTGAGTTCTTTCCTAGCCATTAGAGCTAGTAGTAAGCTTCTTGATCTTGTTTTTACTTCTAATCATAATGGTTAAAGTGTTATGTGAATGGTTAAACTCAAAGATCACCAAGAAATAAGAAGATGATCATTAACATAAAGCTAAATAACATGAAATCTATGATGTTTAAGTGTATGTATGGAACTTGTTTGTGGATTTCTTGTGTTTATGTTGTTGATCATCATAATAACCTTGCTAGATAATGAATAAACACATGGTCTAGCAGGTATAAGGATGGATCTTGAAGAAAGCATAATGATCATCCTTTATGTCTCACATGAACTTGAAAATAAAAATGTTTTAGAATATGATGATGGTTGATATATGTTAAAAGTCTTGTAAATAGTTGATTACAAAAATAATTTTCTCAAGAAACCAAGTTTATTTACAAGATTTACAAAGTCATGGTTTCTAAGAAAACTAATCATATTTTTAGTGTGTAAACAAGACTAGAAACATGTTTGTAACAAGAAAAATACAAAAGAAATAATTTTAGAAAAATCATCTTACAAGTTGTAAATGACTAAATCTTTTAATAATGTGATTTACAAAGAAAAATACAACAGCTCTGATACCATCTGTTGCTGACAGAGCTATTGAAGCTGAAGCTATCCAAAGACCAAAGACAGTGCAAGATTACATGAAGATTGCAAGATGACTGAAGACAAAGTTATTTGATAAAGCTATTGTCAAGGGGGAGTTTGTTGGTGCATGTTTGTGACAACAGCTTAGATTTGGTCTTTGGATATCTTGTAATTAGATAAACGATAAACAGTTAGCGGGTTTAGCTTTGTAATAGTTAGGTGTAATGTTTGGGCTAACCAAACCCAACGAATTGGGTTAATGGGAAACGAATTGGGCTTGTCCAATTCGTAGTCCATGATGGAAGCCTTGGCCCAAGTAGCAAACCTTGTGTTATATAAACAGGGTTATGCTTTAGGGTTTAGGTTAATCAG
This sequence comes from Helianthus tuberosus, assembly GCA_030545235.1. Taxonomy (NCBI): domain Eukaryota; kingdom Viridiplantae; phylum Streptophyta; class Magnoliopsida; order Asterales; family Asteraceae; genus Helianthus; species Helianthus tuberosus. The sequence goes on from CM060392.1 coordinate 29,721,091, forward strand.
TTAATCAGCCAGAACATTGTGTGAGAGAAATTTCGTGAGAGCTTTAGGGTTTGGACGAAATTCTGTGTTGGTTAGGGATCTTGATTGATTGTAATCAGTTTGATAGATAATCAATAAAGATCCAGTTTGAAAGTGTCCTGCTGTTTCTGTTTCTTCTACTTGTTTCTGTGATATTCTGATCAAGAGGATTCCGCACTCTTGATTGGAAAGACAATTCTGTGAAAGATCCATACGAATAGGGGACCTACAATTGGTATCAGAGCATTAGGCTCTTGAAGGCTCGGTTCAGAATTGTGTCTGCAGAAACAGGGAGATTTTCGAATTTTTGAAATCTGATAAAATTAGGGTTTTAAAATTTTCGAATTTTTCTGGCTGGTTTGATATTAATTTTCGAAATTTTTGGCAGTTTTGATCTTTTGTTTGGTGTTTTGCAGGATTTCTGGAAAGTTTTTGCTGATTTACAGGTTTTAGAGATAGTTCTGATTGGTTGTTTTTGGAGGATTTTGGCTGAAATTCGAAGATTGCTGTTGGTGTCTTCATCGAGTTCATCGAATTTTGGTGGAGAAGTTGCTGATTTGCTGTTTCGATTCTGCAGAAAGTTGTTAGAAGAATCCAGAAAATCAGCAAATTTTCGAAAAGATTAAGTTACCAAATTTACTGGGTGGCGAAATTGACTGTACTGGCGAATTTGACTGATCTGCGAATTTAACCAGCATAGTTATCGGCGAAGTTAAATCCAAAGGCGACTTTGGTAACCGTGAAATTTTCCACAGCGAAAATATTACGGTTTTCAGCGACTTACAGGTCGTCGTAATAGCGAAATTATACCAGCGAATTCGTCCAGCAAAGATAGCCAGCGAAATTGAACAGACAACAGACCAGCGAAATTAATCACTAACCCAGTGAAATTAACTGATACCAGCGAATTTAACAGGGTGGAATTTCCGTTGGCAAGCGTCGATAAAATTTCAGTGTTTTGCAAATAGAAATTGATCCGTAGCTCGTTAGACAAAACCGTTTGGACCGTTGAATTCCTTGGATTTTTAGGGTAAAAAAAAAAAAAAAAAAAAAAAAAAAAAAAAAATTTTGTACGGTTTTACCAGTCTGATTTCGGTTTTCGACATTAGATATCATTGGATTCGTCTTTTCGAGACGATTCTAACGGTGTAATTTGGTAACCACTGTTTTCCGAAAAATTTTGTACGGTTTTACCAGTCTGATTAAGTTAAAATGTCGAACATGTCTAAATTGAACGAACTCTTAAGAATGGAACATGAGGTAGGCACAACGAACAAACCACCTAAGATGATGAAGGTGGAGAACTACTTGACATGGAAGGATCGGTTTCAATCCTTTGTTGAGTACCAGGACACTCGTATGTGGATGTGTATAGAGGATGGGTATGCGAACCCAACTCATGACTTTGAGGGAAGACAACGTGTAACTGCTTATGTTGATATGGATGCTGAACAGAAGAAAATGTATGAGGCTGAAAAGAGAGCCTTGGCAGCCATTAAAATGTCTTTACCTGATGGCATCAAGCATACCTTTAAGAAGTACACTACTTCAAAGGCAATGTGGGATGCGCTAGAAAAGAGATATGAAGGAAATCCTGATGTCAAGAAGAACAAAGTTGATTTACTGAAGAAGCAGTTTGCTGTGTTTAAGTACATGAAAAACGAGTCTCTTGAGGACGTCATCACTCGATACTATCATTTGATGTCAGAATTGGACAATTATGATATAGAATGCTATACTGACATAGAGAAAAATGACAAGCTGCTGGATGCTCTACCTGCTAAATGGGATATCTACACTCTCATGATAAAAGGAGAAGCAGATTATAACACAAAGGAGCTAGAAGAAGTGGTTGGAAAGCTAAGAGCTTATGAGCTCAACATGAAGAAGAAGGATACTGGATATGATCAGGTTCAAGATCCAGGGATCTACAATGGGCTTACATCGTCTTCATCTCATGATGCTTCTAGCGACTCAGCCACTGCTTTTCTCTCGCATGAAAATGAACAGGTCACAGTAAATGATGATGGTGATGTGTGCTTTGTAGCTGCTTCAGGTGGATCAACAGGAGCTAACAGAACATCTGGTTCTAAGCAGAGTAGTGGTGTTAAGTCGATGCCAATGAGTGTGAAGTCTGCTGAAGAGCATCTTGCTCTACTTGCTTCATTTGTTGCTTCATATGAAAACTACATTCAGGGGAAGATATCTGATCCTGCCACTTTAGATGAAGAATACGATCAGATTGACCCTGATGATCTTGAAGATATGGATTTGCAGTGGCAAATGGCCATGATTACTAGAAGAGTGAAGAGGTTTATGAACCGAACTGGAAGAAAGTTTATAGGAAAGACTGTTGGTTTTGATAAGACCAAAGTGAGATGCTTCAACTGTCAAAGTTATGGGCATTTCGCCAGGGAATGTCAAAAACAAAAGCAGGATACTTCGAGTCAGAGTTCAAACAATAGAAATGCTTCAAACAACTCTAACTCGAGAGCGCTGATCTCTACTGCTAGAGAAGGTTCATATGACTGGAGTGTTCACTTGGAGAATGATGACAATGTCACTCAGGCGTTCATGGCAGAGATAACGCAAATTGATGATGGTGAAGCTACAGTAGATGATGTTAAAGTTGAGAAGAAAAGTGATGCTGAGGCAGAGGTGAAGGCAGAGAGTAAAGCTGAAGAAATGAAGGCTGATCAGACATCAGATGCTGAGGAGAAAAAGCAAAAGTCTGACCAGGAACGGGAAGCTGAAGAAAAGGAAGCTGAATACAAAAGAGTGAAAGATCAGCTTGCAGCTCTCATGGCCAACCTTGATAAACAAACAGGAGAGGTAAAGTCTAATTCTGTGTGTTTAAAATGTCGTGAATTACAGGGTGAAGTTGATAGGTTGTCCACACAAAACCAAAGTCTGGTGGGCGAGATGTCTACCATAAAAGAAGCAAACTTTTTTGCTAAAAGAAACGAATCCTCATACTTGAAGAAAATACAAGGTTATGAAACTAAAATTGAAACTGTAACCTGTAAACTAAATGAAAAACTTCAAGTCATAAACTTAGCTCATGACATGATGGCTGAAAAAACAAAAGAGATTTCTGATAAAAACAAAGAGTTGTCAGATGCACAACTAAGAATTGTTGAACTTGAAAAGAAATTAGGTCAATTCAGGGACTCTACTTTTGTTATGAAACACATGATGGGTGGCTTGAAGAAAAGTAATGACAAAACCAGTGTGGGATTTCATGGTTTCAATGAAGTTCCACCTCCTGTTAGTCATGACTATTCTTTCTTGCCTAATGAAGATGAGCTCATGGACTTTGGGTCAACATTGCCAAGTAGTTCCACGTCACGTCAAGGAAATGTGTTTGAGAATGCTGATGCTAAAAAGGATAATAACAGCAAACCTGTTTTGAAAAAGAATACATCACATCCTAAAAATAACAATCCAATTTTTGTTAAAAGGGTTAATTTTGTTCAAGGAAGTGACATGAAAGAGGAAACAGCTGTTATTGAAAATGAATCTAATATAGAGTTTGCTAAAAACAAGAACATAGAAAATTCTGAAATTAAGCAAACTGAACCAAATCCTTCTAAGGCATCATCAGAAGAAAAACCCGAATCTAGTTCAAAGGCTTCAGAAAAGAAGTCTTCGAAAAAGAAATCGTGCTTCAAATGTCACACCAAGGGACATGTAGCTAGCTGCTGTCCTAACAAAAAAGGTGAAGCACAAGTGAGTGAGGAGAAGAGAGAGAAGTCACCAGAGAAGAGTGGTGATAAACAGGAGAAAGTTGCAAATTCTCCAAAGAAATCTGCTGCTAAGCAACCCGAGAATGTTGCTGTTGGTGAAGATAAGGCTGAAAAAGGAACTCCTCAAGTTCCTCATTTTCAAAGAAATCAACCAAGATTTCAGCCTAGATCTCCACCAGGCAGATTTGAGAGACCTAGAAGCAGTTCACCTAGAATGAACAATTTTAATGCTAATAATTTCAGAAGTCAAGGTCAATATCAAAATCGATACCAACATAATGGTGGTCGAACTTTTTATAACAATGGCTTTAGAAATTACAACAATAATGCTTCTTGGAATCAAAATTCAAGATACCCAAATCAAAATTTCCAAAGGTCAAATAGTCCAAATACATATAGGAACCCTCAGGACCAAAGACCCAGTGGAAATCAAAATCAAATTCCATCAACGGGTCTAAGATCCAAGACTCCAGTTAGGAGTAATGGATATTGGATGGATGTTCCGGTAGTTGGTGAATTTGGACGACCCAAGACCATTAAGGCTTGGGTCCCCCAATCTAACTAATTTTTTGGTTGGTGTGTGCAGGAGCTGCTAAGGAGGATTATCAACTTATGGTATGTTGATAGTGGCTGCTCCAGGCACATGACGGGGGATGTGAGATTGTTGACTGAATTTGAAGATTATGATGGTGGAAAGGTGAATTTTGCGGGTGCTAAAGGTGGTAGAATTACAGGACGAGGAAAGGTGACCAATGGGAAGATCACACTGGACAAAGTGAACTATGTGGAGCAGCTTAAACACAATCTGATGAGCGTGTCACAAGTCTGCGACAAGGGTCACTCGGTCCATTTTACCAAGAATGAAGCATTAGTGTTGAAACCAGGTTTGAAGATTCCAGACGATTGGATAGTGATGCGAGCGCCAAGGAGAAATGACACTTATGTCATGGACATGGGTGCTAAGGATACGACTGCTGTGGTGGCGTGTTTACTATCAAAAGCATCTGAAGCTGAATCGATGTTGTGGCACAGACGCATGGCCCATATTCACTATCGAAAAATGAATTACCTTGTTAAAAATGAGCTAGTGAAAGGGGTTCCACTGCAGAGGTTTCACGTGGAAGATAAATGTCTTCCATGTCAAAAGGGAAAACAACATAAGAAACCTCACAAATCAAAAACAGTAAATTCCATAGATGCCCCTTATGAATTACTTCATATGGATTTATTCGGTCCAGTGAACGTAAGGAGCATAGGTGGAAAGTACTATTGTTTAGTTGTCACTGATGATTATTCACGATATTCATGGGTTTTCTTTTTAGGTACAAAAGATGAGACGACGGAGATGCTGATAGATCTTTTTACGAAATTGGAAAACGTCCATGATGCAAGGATCAAGAGGATAAGGAGTGATAATGGCACGGAGTTCAAGAATCGAGTTCTGGATCTCTACTGTCTTCGAAAAGGAATTGAACATCAATATTCTGCTCCTTATACACCTCAACAAAATGGAGTTGCTGAGAGGAAAAACAGGACGTTGATTGAAGCCGCTAGGACGATGCTTTCAGATTCAAAGCTACCAGTTCTTTTCTGGGGAGAAGCTGTGAATACAGCTTGCTACGTCCTAAACAAAGTTTTGACTGTTAAACGTTTTAATAAAACTTGTCATGAATTAATGTTTAACAAGAAACCAAACTTAGAAGGTTTTGAACCATTTGGATTACCCTGCACCATTGTGCGTAATAAAGATAAACAAAAATTCGGTGAGGTGGCTGACGAAGGCTACTTTCTAGGTTACGTACCTGGCGCACCGAATAAAAGGGTTTTTAATCTAAAAAATGGTAAAATTGAGGTTGTTTATAATGTGGAAATTACTTCATACAAACCTCAACAATCAACGAGTGGTCTAGCTATATTATATGATTATGAAAGCACTTTTAAGTCATTTAATATTCCTGAGTTTCCAAATGCAGATGATTCTCAGTTGATTCAAACAATGCTTGGTGGAGAAGATGAAGGCGAGTTCATGCCTAGATCGAATGTTGATATGACAGATGCTGCGGAAACTTCCCATGGTGCTGCTGATCCTGATTCGAGTGATAGTGACTCTGAACCCATTGAGGGGGAGGATTTCATTAATCCATTTGCCGATCAGAACATTCAAGGGGAGGTTGGATCAAACCTGGGTGATAATTTAGAAGTGGATACCGTTGCTACTACACGAGCAAATAGAGATCATCCAGTTGACATGATACTTGGAGATCCTACTGCAGGTGTTCAGACGAGAAGAAGCATAGCAGCGAATTCTGGTTTATTTGTGTCGATTGAGAAGACTGGGATTGTGAACGAATGCTTGTATAGCTGCTTTATTTCCCAAGAGGAGCCGAAGAACATTCATATGGCTCTTAAAGACAATTCATGGGTTGAAGCTATGCAAGAGGAATTGGCCCAGTTTGCTAAGCTGAAGGTGTGGGAGTTAGTGGACCTTCCTAAAGGTGAAAGAGAAATTGGCACTAAATGGGTGTTTAAGTGCAAGAAGGATGACAGAGGGATAGTGACGCGAAACAAGGCTCGATTGGTGGTAAAAGGTTTCAATCAGCAAGAAGGGATTGATTATAATGAAGTGTTTGCACCAGTGGCAAGGTTGGAGGCAATTCGTTTGTTTCTAGCTTTCGCAACATTCAAGGGCTTCAAAGTTTACCAACTAGACGTGAAGAGTGCATTTCTTTACGGGAAAGTCCAAGAAGTGGTGTATGTCTCACAACCAGATGGGTTCGTTGATCCAGATTATCCAGATCGAGTGTACAAACTTGATAAGGCTTTGTATGGGTTACATCAAGCTCCCAGGGCGTGGTACGAGACACTGTCTACACATCTGATCAAGAATGGTTTTGAAAGAGGTCAGATTGACAGTACACTGTTCATCAAGAGAAAGAAGGAAGATGTTCTGCTAGTACAGGTGTACGTGGATGACATCATCTTTGGGTCATCAGATGAGAGCATGTGTAAAGAGTTCGAGCAGGTGATAAAGAGCAAGTTCGAAATGAGTGCTATGGGTGAGCTGTCTTACTTTCTGGGATTACAAGTTGAACAGAAGGAGGATGGGATGTTTATTCATCAAACGAAGTATGTGTATGACATTTTGGATCGGTTCAAAATGAATGATTGCTCTACTTTCAACACACCCATATGTGAAAATCACAATCTTGGCCCAGATCATGAAAGTACTGAAGACGTTGATCCTACTCAATACAGGGCGATGATTGGTTCTCTAATGTACTTGACTGCTTCAAGACCAGACATCATGTTTGCCGTATGCTTGTGTGCTAGATATCAGGCGAATCCAAAAGAGTCACACATGAAAGCAGTGAAGCGTATTCTTCGTTACTTGAAGGGGAAACCTAAACTTGGGTTGTGGTATCCAGCTGATAGTGATTTGAATTTTGTCGCTTATACTGACTCAGACTTTGGAGGATGCAAGTCGAACAGAAAGTCTACAACAGGTGGTTGTCAGTTCTTGGGAGGCAGGATCGTGTCTTGGCAATGCAAGAAGCAATCCTGTGTGTCTACATCTACGTGTGAAGCTGAATATATTGCTGCGGGTAGCTGCTGCTCTCAGGTTCTCTGGATACAACAGCAGATGCGCGATTACGGTTTGGATTTCACTCGTACTCCTATTATGATAGACAATAATGCCACGATTTCAATAACTAATAATCCCGTGAAACACAGTCGCACAAAACATATTGACATACGTCATCATTTTATACGGGATTGTGCTGAAAAACGACTAATTGAATTACATCGAGTTGACACAGAAGATAACCTGGCAGATCTTTATACTAAAGCTTTTGACAGGGCTCGCTTTGAACATTTAGTCGAACTCAACGGGATGAGGAATCCTGAATAACTGGTTTTTCATAAGAATTTTTGTAAATAGTTTACTGTTTTTCTTAAAAATCAAAAATAAAAAAAAATTTGAAAAATCAAAAACATAAAAAAAAATAGAAAATCAAAAATGAGTTATCACTGTGTGAAAAAGGAGAAATGATAGTACATCAGCAAGTTAGACTGTCACACTGAAACTGAATTAAATTGCTTAAGGTGTGATAGCAGCTTCATCATATGATGTACCAGTAGGCAAAAAGCATGAAATAATCAACTTACCAATGTGATATAAATCTAAATGAATTGAATATGAGTGGGGAACACATCAGTGGTGTATGGTTTAATGACGTTAAATCTTGCGTTGATAGATTGCCAAAATCTGAAGTTTTGGGTCTTTATACTGTTATTTCATCTAGGGATATCTTGACTGTCTTTCTGTTCAGAACTAAAAAGAAAGTCACTTGGAATTAGCACATTTCTATTTGAATGTTTGTATGTGTCCCGATACACACAATTTTGATCTGATTCTGAAATCTTCTCTGAAAAAGTCGTGTACCTCCTCTGCTGCATCCAGATATATGCTGACCTGGAGGTGCTAGGCAACGACAGCTTCTGCTGCATCCAGATACATGTTGACCTAGCTGTACGTTGTCGCGCTATAGATCTAATACACCCGAAAGAGGCCCTCTAGTGCCCAAATGAAACCCAATAAACCTATATCAAACTGAGAAAATCTCATTTGATCTGTATATTATACCATCTCTCCTAAAGATCTATTCTGTTCTCTTCTCAACCTATTCCCAGTTAAGATTTCAGAAATCTGGATTGGACTTGTGAAATATGTGGTAGGGAAGATACTTGCATGATAGAGTGTGTTGTTTATATTTCCAGGATTTGATTAGTATTTATTTGGGTGTTCATTGTTAAGCAATTAAAACATGATAAAACAGATTATATGCAGACCTAGACACTGTCAGGATATCTTAAAGGATGAAATCAGTATACTCACCTACTACGATGAATCTTTGTGCATACCTTGATCGTGGGGGTATATCCTGAAGTGGGACACACTAGTATATCTGTAATTAAAATTACCTTAACGTATCATACGGTAATGGTACTTGAAATGTTCATGCATTTTGTTTAAGAGGACAAACATACTGGTAATCGTCTTGAACTGCTTTTCATGAAAAATTAAATAAAGAATTATCTAATAGTGTGAAAACAGTTTGATTGTGCTGATATGATCTTCTTACCAGTGATTCTCACAAAAATAGAGTGTTTATTGCTTTTCGTATTTACTTGCTTTCAGAAAAATATAAAAATCCAAAAATAGTGTCTTTTTCTGTTTGAAATTCTTAACGTACGGAAAACTGTTATTCTTGGAGGAATTGTTACTGATAGGGGGAGACGGTGTTGGAAAGTGAGTTCAAAATTTTAAATCATGCGGGTTATAGTGTGTGATTAAAAAGTTTTGCGTGTTGGTGATAAATTGGAAAATGCTTAATCTGTTATACAGTTTAACAAATCTCTTGAATAATAATAATTTGTTTAACTTATGTTGAAAAATTCTTATGGTTTCTCGAGATGTTTGTTTTATAGTAAACAGATTGAAGCAGTATGTTGCTGAGAAGTTAAAGTGATGAGTTGCTGTGTTGCTGAGAAGTTTGCTGTGTTGCTGAGAAGTTGATGAGTTGCTGTGAAGAGATGAGAGTTTGATTGGATGCATGGTAGAACCTCCTTTCTATATTGCAGACAAAGTGAAGAGTTTGAAGATTGTTTTACAAATGCTGAACTGGAGTTTACTCAAACGCTAAAGTTTTGAAGATTTGGTGATTGGATGCATCAGCTTAGGGGGAGTCTGTTGCTGACAGAAGCTGTTGAAGCTGAAGCTATCCAAAGACCAAAGACAGTGCAAGACTACATGAAGATTGCAAGATGACTGAAGACAAAGTTATTTTATGAAGCTATTGTCAAGGGGGAGTTTGTTGGTGCATGTTTGTGACAACAGCTTAGATTTGGTCTTTGGATATCTTGTAATTAGTTAAACGATAAACAGTTAGCGGGTTTAGCTTTGTAATAGTTAGTTGTAATGTTTGGGCTAACCAAACCCAACGAATTGGGTTAATGGGAAACGAATTGGGCTTGTCCAATTCGTAGTCCATGATGGAAGCCTTGGCCCAAGTAGCAAACCTTGTGTTATATAAACAGGGTTATGCTTTAGGGTTTAGGTTAATCAGTTAATCAGCCAGAACATTGTGTGAGAGAAATTTCGTGAGAGCTTTAGGGTTTGGACGAAATTCTGTGTTGGTTAGGGATCTTGATTGATTGTAATCAGTTTGATAGATAATCAATAAAGATCCAGTTTGAAAGTGTCCTGCTGTTTCTGTTTCTTCTACTTGTTTCTGTGATATTCTGATCAAGAGGATTCCGCACTCTTGATTGGAAAGGCAATTCTGTGAAAGATCCATACGAATAGGGGACCTACAAATAACCATGTTTTTAAGGGTAACTAAACCTACTAAATAACATGGTAAGTTACTACAAGTTTTTACAAAACTTCAAGTTCATGATGTAGTGTAATTTACATGATCTTGGTTTATGGTAAGTCTTGATTTAATTGTTGATGATTGTTGTTGAATTTAAAAGAAAATGATATGCTTTGAAAGCATGGAAACCTCCAATTTTAAAGGTAAACTATGGCAAAATTTTTGTAGAAATTAAACACTTAGAAAAATATTTTTATACAAGTATTTATAAGTAAAATTTGAACATGGTTTACACATAAAAGTTTGCCATAATTTTTATTACAAAAATTACAAACATTGGAGGTTGATTTTTGATAAATAAAAGTGACTAAGTATATATATTTAGTTATCACAATATGTGTGTTACTTGTATATTAAGTGTGGTAGTTATATTATACTAGAAACTCGAAAATAATGTAACACACAAATACACCAAAAATTTGGAATACAAATACTACCAAATTACAAGAAAACACACATATGAACTATACCCGAATATCGGAAACAAACGGACTTATGAACTATAAGTAATTATATTTCAGAAATAAATCCGTAACTTAACAAGTGTAACGAGCGGTATTCTGAAACTGACAAGAGATGCATTTTTACAAGTAATGTAAAATATAACATATTTTGGGCAGATAGAAAATGTATTATTTTGATGGAGAAATTATATATTTTTATACAAGTTAAAAATATACTATTTTGGGTGAAAGCTAGAAAAAATGTATTTTCTAAAGCTAATCTTAAAAATATATTATTTTTGAGATTTATATGAAGATATTCTTATCTATACCGGAATACACCACAAATTGTTGGCAAATTACACAAGTATGAATATACACAAATACAAGCATTCCTATGCTTGGGAAAATGTACTTCGGAATTATACAATACATCAAGGATGTAACTCAAACTATACCAATGATTCCAAAATCAGTCTTAATAAACAACTAAGACAAATAGTCGTTACATGACCTAAGCGTCTAATAACACATAGTACGTGTGTAGGTAGTGATACGACGCTCTAATCAAACCCGGTGAAGTTTACGACGCAGGAAACGCAAAATTGTGAGTTCATGTCCCCACTTTTAAACTTTTACTTGCTTTTCTAAACTTGGGGAAAATACATGTACAATGGTATGTAGCACACACAACTAAGGAATGACACATAGATCACGTGACGAATAGGGTACCATAAGCACCATTAGTCAACGTATACATTTAGACAGCGGAACATAAGGGTTAGATCTAATGGGTTTCAGGCAACCCCACTCTTGGCCTACTTCTACCAATGAGTGCTTTTGTGTCTCAGTCGATCTCGACAAAAATGCCTAGGTTTGGCGGCTTCCTATGTCGTGACATATGTTAATGTCCTCGCGAAACATTAGCGATCTCGTGTTCCTTACATTTACATTCACAGTGCATATACGTTTCATACAAATTACATACCATGTTTTTATTCAAGTATATAAACATTCTATTCAAAACTGCATGAATTCACACCAACATTATGTTGACATTTTTCCAAAAACTTACATGTATTTCAGGTAACTAAGGTGGATGTACGCGCAGTTTCACTCCTGCTCTTGGATGTTGTTTGTGTTTTTAAGTTACTATGTGTCAAGACTCCTATGCCGTTTTGCTGGGTTTGGTTGTTATGTCCCATTCTATGTGGTAATATAAGAACCAAAACCTTGATGTCTATCTTTTAATTAAAGTTGTAATCTTTTAAACAATATGCTGTCTTGTGATGTAAACTCAAAACTTAACTTATGTTTTTAGTTATGTAATATTTATGGCATTTGGAGTTATTTCATGAGCATGTAGTATGTTTGCCATTCGTATGCAATGAGAACCTTTCAAGATCACACCTCGTGCTTCCGCCTTAGAAAGGGGTGTGACAACCCGTACATTTTTTCTCTAAGGCTTCCCACAAACCTTTTGAAGTGTTTTCATCATCAAGTAGTGAAATAATATTGTCTCGGACAGATTGATACAACAATGCAATCATCTTTTGTTCAGCACACATGTTTTTTACTTCTTTATCAGTGAATTCTTCAATTGTTAATAAAATTCCACCTTGTTTTGTTGGTTCTTTATATCCTAACTTCAACATTAACCAACTATCATAAGCGAATGCTTTTACCCAACCCTCAAATCGTTTTTTCCACCAATTATAGTCCTCGATATTCATTAATCTCGGTGGCTTCTGTTGGTTTCCGTACACGTTATCGTAATTCAGACTATCCGAAATCGTTTTTGAAATGCTTCTTGCCTCCGACTTTGTTTCGGAAGTGTAAGCATTATAAAATGTGTTGTAAAACTCTTCGCCAATGCCCGACATCTTCGAATTGCGTCTTGATTTTTGCACCTTGTAATTTTCGCCTTGATTTTTCACCTCGTTTATTACCTGCAAACACAACAAATAAATGATCAGTTTAAACGAACTGAATATGTGAAAGTGTGTGACGGTGGAATCGATCTAGGACTCGTGCCGAATATTCGCGGACTCGTTCCAATGTTCGGATGAAAAATCGATCAGATTGGGTCAACGAAAGTCAATCGGATGACTTTGTCCGGATGGCTTTAATCGTATGACGATTCGGTCGGATCACTATCCAAGTACACACCTCATCCGGATAGTCGTTCGGTCGAATGACCGTTCGACTGTTGTTATTGATCACTTTGTAATCCGTCCGGATTGTCGTTCGAACAGATCACCTTTGTCGTCCGACTGTTGTTATTGATCTCTTTATTGGGCTGCCAAACTTAGTCTTTAATGATCCATTAAATCCTTAGATATGTTGTTGTTGGTTTGGACCCTTAATTTCTATTGGACCTCACACTGATCGAATTGGAATCAAAGAACTTTAAAATGATGGTCCTTGAATAATCACATGCAAACTTTGAACACACTTGTGCCACCACATCCAAAAGCACTTAAACCAATTTCAATTGGACCAAGATGTATGAGAGGGCCGATAACCTTTGAATGATTTTTAATTTAATTAGACCAACACTAAGTCAAGTAGTGTGCAACAACTTTTAATCAACTACACATGCAAATCAGATTGAATTGATGAATTGTCAGTGATCACATGAAATATTAAATGGGCCGAGAATTTGTTGAATTAAAAAAAAAAACATGCAGCCGACAAGTTCAAGATATCACCTGATTTCAATTGGACCAACACTAACTTGAGCTGTGTGCAACCAAAATTAATTCAATTGGGCCGAGAATTTAGTGGATCTGACTCAACATAAATGGCAGACAAACTCAATTCATTACTTAACTCTTATTGGGTCACTCAAGGTTAGTGATCTGCAAGTTGATTATTGTTTTTTTTTTCGAAAATTAACTATCATTAGCAAACCACCGAACCCGAAAACCGGGCCGGCAACAAACAAACAACAAAGCAAAGTTACATAATTACAAATTTACACCAATCGCTCCATCCTATAGATTGAAAGCGCGATCTATGTTTAAACCAAAAGAAACCCAAAGCTCTAATATCGCTAAAAACGTCTTCCACATTCGCCCGAACGCCAGAGAAGACCACTTTATTTCTAGCCAACCAAATACTCCAGCAAGCGATAATCACAATACCTTGAAGAGCCACCCTAGCCGAAGTACCCAGCCTACTGAATTTAAAGATATCCAAAAGATCTTTCTTAGAAAAAGCAAATATAGTTGGAATACCACACCATCTGCTGACTTTTTGCCAAATCAAATCCGCGAACCGACATGAGATAAAAAGGTGACAAACGGCTTCATCCTCACAGCCACAAAGGGGGCATGCCCTGGCCTGATTAACAATACCCCTAGAGAGTAAGACATCAAAAGTAGGAATACGATTCAGGCCCATCCTCCACGCAAAAATATTACACTTCGCTGGGACCCATTTACACCAATCGAAAACGAAGCCGTTCTGAACACGCCTACCCCGAACAAGAATATCCTTTGCTGATTTGACCGTAGAGACACCCGAAGAATCACCCAACCAGCGCCATCTATCTCTACCGACACCAAGAATAAAAGAGGATAACATACCCAACAAAGAAGCCATCTCCTGAACCTCCGGATCCGAGTCCGGCTCATGTCTCCAAAGCCACAGACCACCATCAGCCAATCGATCCCGAACAGAACAATTTTTTACTACTTCCAGCCTAAATAAGCAAGGGAACAGATCTTTAAAGGGAGTTTCGGACAACCAAGGGTCAAGCCAAAAGAGGACGTCGGAACCCGAAGCAACCTCGCCTTTAAAAAAACTTCGGAGCGGCTTGTTATCGACAAGGTGTTTGTTCAAAGTGTTACAAATGCTGACCCAAACGCCTCCAACAGCTTTATTACAAGGAAGAAAGGCCCAATCCGAGCGACCTGAATGAATAGCGGAGACGATTTTGGCCCATAAGCTATCGGGCTCGTTTTTAAACCTCCACCCCCATTTACTTAGTAACGGAAAATTGATGTCCAACAGCTTATTTAGCCCCAATCCTCCGGCCTTCTTAGGTAACAAAACCCTTTCCCAAGCCACCCAATGGGTCTTCCTGACATTGTCCGATCCGCCCCACAAAAACTTTTTTATTATGCTTTCCAAGTCTTTAATAACTTTAATAGGCGCCTTATAAAGAGACATAAAATACGAAGGTAAACTTTCGAGAACCGACCTGATAAGAATGACCCTTCCTCCTATGGATAATAAAGCTGCCTTCCAAAGAGAGAGGCGTTTTTCAAACATGTCATAAACAGGCCACCAGTTGTTAATACGATTCATGTTGGCACCGACCGTCAAGCCTAAGTATTTAAAAGGAATACAATCGACCTTACACCCAATCCAGTTAGCCATCTCCTCGATCTCTTCGTTCAAGACTCCAATCCCAAAAATACTAGACTTGTTCCAAACCCCCATAATCATGGCGTCATCAGCGAAGAATAAATGAGAGACACGAGCTTCGAAACCTGGAATATTAATTCCTTGAAAAACGTTAACCTCACTAGCCATGTTAAATAAGCAAGACAGCGCCTCCATAACCACAACAAAAAGAAAAGGGGAGATCGGATCCCCTTGTCTCATGCCTTTGCTACACCCAAACTCAAAGGTGGGCGACCCATTCACTAAAACTGACGCCCTGGCCGACGCCAAGATGCCCGAGATCCAGCTACGCCACTTCTCTCCAAAGCCCATTTGTTGAAAAATGTTCAGAATAAAACCCCAGTTCACATTGTCGTAAGCTTTCTCAAAATCGACTTTGAGAAAAAAAACCTGTTTCCTAGACTTCTTGGCCCACGAAAGCAACTCATTAATAATAAAAGGTCCATCCAATATAAATCTACCCCCAATAAAAGCCGACTGGGAATTAGAGATCACCTCGTTAAGAACTGGTTTTAGTCTGTTGGCGAGAACTTTTGAAACCACTTTGTTGATGACTCCGACCAGACTAATGGGGCGATAGTCGTTTAACCCCAAAGGATCTCTAATCTTAGGAAGAAGGGCAATAAAAGCCGACCCACATCCCTTGCTTAACTTCCCGGATTCAAAAAAGGAATCCAATATATTATAGAATATCAGTCTCAAAAATGAGTAAAAAATCTAAAGCTGAAACCGTCAGGACCGGGCGCCCGATCCTTACCGCACTCGAATACCGCAATTTTGATCTCCTCCTTCGAAAAACACAACTCCAGGTTAGCGGCTGTAACTGAGGAAATTTGCTTAATCTGGGAGTAATATGGGAGAGGACGACAAACACTCTCCTCCAAAAATTTCTCTCTAAAATAACGATACACTTCCTTCTTCACAAGAGACGGCTTGGAAATCCAAGCCCCATTCACTTCAAGGCCATGAATCGCGTTGCTCGCTTTCCTGTTGTTGATCATAGCATGGAAGAACTTTGAGTTCTCATCTCCTTCCTTCGCCCATTTGATTCGAGATCTTTGCCTGAGATCCATAATCTTGGACTCTTCGACTTCACGAATAATCCTTTTGTTTTCATAAAGAATCCATTCCTCTTCCTCGGTTAAATCTCTAGAATTGAGAATAGCTTCAATGGCCTCATATTCACTTTTAGCAGCCTCCAACTCCTCTCCTTCCTTTCGACTCATATCACCTTTCCAAATTCTCAGACAATCCCTAATGAACCTCAACTTGTTAATGAAAGACAAGTCTGGGCTGTTATCAGCCGAAACATAATCATGATAAGCTTTAATCATAGTTTCATCAAAACCCGATTTACCAAGCCAAGAGTTACAAAAACCGAAAGGGACGAGGCCCGAAATTCTAAGGCAAGCACATAAGAATGATGGGATTATGATCTGACCAAAGTCTATGAAGAACCCTACAACAGGCCGCTGGCCAGGAGTTGAAGAAATCAGAATTAACTAAAAAGCGATCAAGTTTACTCAGCTTATTACCACCATCAGAGCAAAAAGTGAAGCTCCTGCCGCTCATGTTATATTCAATTAATCCCGAATAAAAAATAAACTCGTTGAAAAAATTGGCGCAAGATTGTTTGAAAGAGCAATTCCTCTTCTCTTCTCTGAAACTAACAACGTTAAAATCGCCCGCAACGACCCAAAAACCATCATTAGAATCGATAATAAGTCTCAGCTCGTCCCATAGATTCTTTTTAGCTGGCACCCCCTGAGGAGCGTACACGTTGAGGATATTAAAGGGAGAAGCATAGCCTGTTACAGACCCTCTAATGTGCAAAAAGTGCCTACTTTTGGAACCACCAGTCTGGCGAAACAGATTCTCATCCCAGACGCAAACCAGGCCTCCCGACAACCCAACAAAATCAACAAAATCAAACCCGAAACTTTTCTTACCCCAGAAAGAAGCGATATCGGCTCGAGAGACATTCGTAGTTTTAGACTCTTGCAGCAACAGGAGCGAGATATTATGCTCTGAAATCAAACCCCTCACCCAACCAGACTTATACGATCCCCAGAACCCCTGATATTCAAAGACATAAGATTCATAAATGAACCGCATTAATACCTGAATTAATAGATTTCCTGATAAGCTCCTGATGACCGGAGACATCGATTCCGATCTTACAGCCAATACCAACAGTGTCCGAAACTTCCTTATCCACTTCCGGCGAATCGGAAACTCCGGCTTCCTTGGGACTAATACATCCTTCTTCTCCAAACGTTGATTCGACCTCACCCGCTTGATTCTCAATCGGCTCAACAGAGTCATTAATCTCAGAAGGAATCTTGTTATTCAAATCAAAGTGAAATTGTTCGAAACCTTTGTCGGGACCATCGTCGTCATATCCCCCAGCTCTCACCTGACTCCTAGAGCTACATCCCCCTTCGAGAGAAGACCTGGACCGTTTTTGGGCCTTGACACCTCAGAAACAACATCAACCCCAGCATTCCTATTAACGGGCCTGTTTGAATTTTTTAAAAACGCTCTCTTAACTTTGTTGGGCTTGACTATATTGGGCCTCCCAATATTAAAATTAAAAGAATCACATTTGCCCTTCTCCCCCTCCTGAACACAGTTGGCGACAAAGTGGGGGTTAGCAAATATATTCTGGCCCACATCCCCAACAGACTGATCACCCAATTCCTTGGAAACATAACTGCCGCTGGTGTTCTCTCTCTGCATGGGGACATGCATGTCCTTTGGAGAATCAGGGTTAAACGTTCTCTTTTCGACTTCCACATTGGTTGACTCCACAAACTGTTCGAATTCCTTTACATTAGACTCCCCAGCCGCCGGGATAGTCGACGAGCCACCCAACTCCGAAGAGGCAGCTACCGAACCTTCTTCGTCGTCAAGAAAATCGGGGACCCATTGATCATTTTCTTCAACTACCCATACCTTGTATCGTTTATCCTGCCAGCTCAGATAAAGGATGCCATTAATCCTGTTACCCGAGTCCATTAGAATCCCCAGTCGGTCGTACGAAAGATCTCCGTCCGTTACGAGAAATTGCGATGGTTGAACAACCTTACCATACTTACTACCGATCGAATCAAAAACCTTTCTTGAAACGAGATGAGGTGGGACACCATGAATGATAACCCAAGCCAGTCGCTCATAAGGGAGAGGCTGACCGAGCCACGGTGATAAAGAAGAGAACCACCGGTTCCACGTTACTTTATCTTGAAGAAAATTATTGGATAAGTCCCCGTTCTCAAACGAGAGCAACACAGAAAGACCGCCAAGGTATTGAATCGACACTCCCACAAAACCCGCTAAGAGAAGGGATGACTTTAAAGATCTAAGTTCATGGAAACCTACCGTTCTTCCAATGACGGCTCTCCTGGACAGACATGAAAGCAAGAAGATAGCAGGGTCAAGCACCAACACATCATCATCGGTGTCCACTCGGGACCTGTTCGTGAGGATATCCAGGAAAGAAACACCCTCTTTTACGGGTTTCATCCCCCAGGACTTCGGAGCACCCCCTGGAACTTCACCTGCCTAGATCCCTTCAGGCTGACGCCTCCCCCTACCGAAGCAACCGGCTTAACGTCACCGTTTTCTTTAGCAAATAGGGCAACGTTAACCAGCAATTTGTTTCCTCCCAGTTTAACATTCGACAGGTTGTGCTTCAACTCTTCCTGATCCCTAACACCTCTGAAGCTGATAAAACCAAAAATTCTCCCTTCCTTATCTTTCTTTTTGGCAATGAAAGCACCAGCGATCTCCCCAAAACCTATGAAAGCGTTAGCCAGATCCCGAGGCCGGCATCCCTGAGGAATATTAGTAACGAAGAATTTAGTAATGTTCTGGTTGACAGCGACACCTGCTCCACCGCCTCTTCTTTTCCTGTTCTGAACCTCCCACGATTCATCATCACCGTCCATCACGAAAGACCACCGGAGTGGACCCTAATCCCGGGAAGCGAATGGAAGATACGGATAGCCAGAATAGCGAGGAAGGAAAGAATGGACCTACAGTCGAAACGAACGTCCAAAAATCCTCACCCTCTATACCGGAATCGTCACCTTCGTCGAGCCACCGGCCAGAAGGAGTCCACAGAAGAGAAAACGACACAAACTCAACCGAGTCCCGAAAGGCAAATGGGAGATTCAACTTCAAGATAGGGTGAAAGGTCCAGCAAAAACGGAGCGACCTCGCACACTATCCCAGTAATCTTCACTCCGTCGAGCCTCCGGCGACCGGAATACGAACGGATACGAGAGAGAAAAAGTTTGGTAGTTTTGCAAGTTGATTATTGTTATTAACCAGTTGATGCCCCACTCGTGTTGCGGGGCGATGGCCGAATAATGAGCGAGTGTTAGGCAGCTTATTGACACGAAAAACAATTAAATCGAGTCAACCAATTAAAACAAAACAATTTTATAGTTTTGATAAAAAAAAAACTAAAACAATGGCAATATTGTAATTTTTAACTGAGGAAAAGTTGTATTTTTTGACTGGGGTAAATTCATAATTTGCTAAAAGCTAAAGTGATGGTAGTACTGTAAATTTGAACCAGGGGCAAAATTGTAAATTTTCACAGGGGCAAATTCGTAATTTTGAACTTGGGGTAGCAGCGTAATATAAATTTGAACTAAGGGCACAATCGTAAATTTAAGCTGGAGGCAAAACCACAATTTTATTTTGAACCAAGGGCAAAATCGTAATTTTGAGTTGGGGGCAAAAGCATAATTTTATTTTGAACCGGAGAAAAAACGTAATTTTGAACTGAGGGCGAAATCATAATTTTTTAAACGGAGAAAAATCACATTTTTGAACAGAGGGCAAAATCGTAATTTTTAGCAGGGAGCAAAAACATAATTTTATTTTGAACTGGGGGCGAAAAGGTATTTCTGAGCTGAGGGCAAAACCACAATTTTATTTTGAATCGAGGGGAAAATCGTAATTTTGAGCTGGGGACAAAAGCGTAATTTTATTTTGAGTTGGGGGCAAAACCATGATTTTAAAGAGGGGCGGAAACGTATTTTAAAATGGATATAAAATAATAAACTGGTTGGTCCAATGCGGGAATGCCAGGCAAAATCGTAATTTTGAATTGACGGGAAATTGTAATTTTGAGATGGGGAAAAGAACGTAATTTTATTTTGAGCTGGGGGCAAAACGGTAATAAAACGTAATTTTAAAATGGATATAAAATAATAAACTGGTTGATCAAATAGGGGAGTGCTAGACAGCTGCCTGGCACTATTCCCCAATTTGGTAAATGTATATGTAGGAAATGTGATTGGGCCTTGAATGATTAATGGATCGGATGACTTTTGGAACGGATTTTCGTTCGTTCGGACGACCTTTCGTCAAATGTTAAAGACTTTTGATCGGATGGGATATGGAACGGATTGTCGTTCGGTCGAACGACTGTCCGAGTGATGTTGAGTAATTATAAGTCCTCCGATCGGATCACCTTTTGGTCGTTCGATCGGATCACATTTTTGCCGTCCGATCGGATCACGTTTGAATGAATGGTTTGTCTGAATTGTTTTGTCAACAACGTTCGTCGTAAAACAAATTAGTCAAGCAAAGTTCGTCAACATAAAGGTTCGTTGAAATATTGAAGGTTCATCAAGGACTAATTATTCGTCAAACAACTGTTTGTCAAGGTTCGTTAACAAGTGTTCGTTGTAAGGAAGGTTCGTCAAACAATTGAAATGTTCATCACTCCAAGGTTCATCATTGTTCGTCTGAAGTCACCAATGTTCGTCAAGGTTCGTCAATGTTTGAATGTGCACCCGGATTGACGTTTGGTCGGAGGACCGTCCAGGTGATGACAAATTAACTAAAAGTCCTCCGATCGGATGACTTTACCTTGATCGGATGACAATCCGTTTGCTGCAAAACAAATTATCAACTATGCTTATGTCCGGATTGTCATCCGATCGGATGGCCATCCGGGTGGAAAACATGAACAACAACTGTGACGAACGACATAATATTTCGAACAGAAAATCTTCAATTTCTCACAAACCACTTGGAATTTAGATCTGAAAATTTGCAGGCTTGTAAAATGATTATTTTCGCACAATTTATCAAAAATTCAGCCAATTTTAACTGTGAAAACCTTCTTAATTTTGCGTTTTTCTGTCGAAAAGTGAAGAAAATGAGTAGAGGAAGAAATTTCACAAACCTGATGCGAATTTGAGTCTGAAACTGATGAATTCTTGTAGATTCTTGCGTATTAGATCCATGCAATCGAGCTCCTACTCGGATACCACTTGTAGGACCGGTTTTGACTCCCGTACAATTGCGTATGACACGTACGACGTGCGGAATCCGTGCACGTGTGTGGACCGAACACAAGAACGTAATTAAACGTGATTCTATTCAATGATTTTACAAGTATTACACCACGAATCACCTTGAGCACTAGTTTCTCTCTCTAGAATCTGTCTCTAAGCCCCAAGGTCCAAATGTCACAAATGGCCAAAAAGTTCCTAATGCCTAACATAAGGCTCCTATTTACAGGCCAATGCATAAGGGATTTCCCCTTATTTACAAGTTTGTCACCTTGCCTTTTTCCCTACATATTTCACTATAAAATCATGTTTTCTTCTATTTTCTGCTACGAACTGGATTGACGGAGGCGATAGACATATCTGCACTCACATTTCTGTAACGCTTCGCTTTTTAGTACTTTCCTTATTTAGAAAGTCTGTTGTATTTCTATTTTTGGAAACTTGTAATCCCTTTGTATTTGTATTTCCTTTCCAAATTAAACATTGTAATCCGAGGCTTTGATCATAATGAAACTCGATTATTCTATACATACTTACTATACATTGCAAATACTTATACATGCTCGAATACGCGAATTCATACTTGGAATACTTACAACATCAGTTTATACATGCATTTTATTTATACTTATACATATATATCACACTTGTATGCTTAAAAAACTTAAAACCGGCTACGCGAATTCATACTTGGAATACTTACAACATCAGTTTATACATGCATTTTATTTATACTTATACTTATATATCACACTTGTATGCTTAAAATACTTAAAACCGGCTAAAATACGCGAAAACGGCCTAACTCAACCCTTCATGCGACTGGGCAGCCTCTTCGTGCGAATGGGTTATCCCATTCGTGCGACTTGTCCCTTCGCCCCAATCCATTCATACCAAACACCCTCCTTTGCCTATAAATACGAACTCATTCCCTCACCTGGCACTTTCCCACACTCCAAATCTCTCAACTCGCCGAACTTGAGCATTTCGTACAAGACTTTCCAGTAGTTTCTAAGTGAGTTCCAAGCTCACTTCCATGACCGTTTCTTCCATTTTTCTTCTATTTCATATATTTTCTTCAAATCTTCATAACTTGGATAACCTTTGGGAAGGATTTCATAGACTTGCTTGAGCAGTCTAAGGTGAAACCTCACCACTTAGGGGCCAAAATGAAGACTTTACAACTTCTATTTTATTCAAACTTTTATAAAATACTCTTCTGTTCTAAAACTTGGCATAATCTAGAACCCACCGAGCTCACAGCTAAATCCATAGATGCGGATTAGTATTAAGGTTGATTCCAGCCAAGAAACGAGTCTGTTCAAACAAAACAGAACCTGCTCATACAACAGAACCCATTCGCACGAATGGGCAGTCAACTTGCGCGACTGAATAGTTTGTTCGCGTGAAGGGACTTTCTGTTATTCTCGTTCTTGAAAAATCTCAAGTGTTGAATGTTATCTTAGATTCCCATCTTCAATATGGAAAAATCTGTGTTTAACAGAAGTGTGAACCGTGGAGCCTTAGCTTTCAAATCTAGTTTCACAGCCTCACTTGGACTTGCAAACGAACACCCAAACAGTCTCCCAGACTCAGAATAAGTTAACCCCGCCTCACCTCCAACACTTGCCATGTTGGGAATGACACGCCCGGGTTGTCCTTATTCGGCTGTATGGTATATGTGTATTTATTTATGTATTTCTGCTATATTCGTGACCAACCGGGTTTGTTAACTAGGTTAATAAACTTTGTGCTTTGGTGAAACATATAATGAGGTGTTATACCTCCATACATGACTTTTATGAAATTCATGACTTACTGGATTGTTAATACTATGACATGTAATATATAAAAACTAAACTGAATTCACAACGTCAACCGGGTAATGGTTGAAACGTTTGAAAGAACTTCTGTTCGCACTAACATGCTCCACTCGCGCGAAGGGATTTTCTGTTTGCACGAAGGAACCATCCGTTCGCACGAACAGGGTTGTGAATCTCGGTTATCCTTTTATCTCAGTTATGCGTTCCTCGTTGCTGATTCTAATGGGCAAACAAGGACCCATGAAATCACAATAACTTAGTGTCACAACGAGTGCCTAGACGGGATATATTTTCGTGTTTAACATATATACTTTTATACTTTAATCCTGATCTGAATCCTCCGTTCTACTCCAAGTGACTCACACCTTCGTCTACCCTTTGTAGGGTAACCTCGGTGTTCCAACTCTCCTCATCGCCAACTCATGGATTAACAAAGGAAGCTTTGCAAAACCGTGAGTATACTCGCCCCGTTTTACTTTTTACACATTCTGGGTGCAACACATTCATGTTATTAAACTCACATATTCACATATACTTTACGCTTAAACATAAACAAACAATCATTCAAGCATGCTTAATACGTTATTCTTTGATTCATACTTGCTGGAACATTCTTATGTGGTATACTTGACATTAACTTCGTACAAGCCTCCCTTTACATGTATAGCGCTATAGAAGTAACGCACCGCCCATATTCTTGAGGTCATGTTAAGTTAAAACAGAACGGTCCTATCGTTGCTACGATAGGATTACGCTAGCGGTAATCTTTGGGTTTACATTTATAGTTGCATGCCAGTCGTATGTTAATTTTAGATAACAGATTTTTGCCATGTTAATTGTTTAAACATTTTTATACTTATACTATTAGATAAACTTGTATACTCGCCAATACTTTGTATTGAACTATATTTTGAAATGTGTTGCAGGAAATTGAGGACGATCATGATGAAACCTAGTAGGGTTGACTAGATACACACTTAGAAATCTAGTTTTGTTGTTGTATTTGTTTCGAGGATTATGTTGTATTTGTCTTATGAACTTGTTGTACTTTTTGATTCAAATGTTGTACTTGACTTTTATCAATGAAATAAAATTTTGTTCAATTAAATATTGTCGCAAATAGTGTTATGAAGTCTCGAGCAATGTCGTTTTCGTCTCACTCTGATGTTTCTACCATCGGTTGGGGTGTGACACTTTCAGCTATCAACACCACCACATGATGCATGAATGTTATTTTCATAAAAAATAGTAAATTAACATTAAAATTAGTGCAATTTCACTTCTGCCCCCAAAGAGCCCACACATATATACATGATATGCGTACACCCAAGGGGATTTGGTTATTTCAAATTCTGAAACTCAAATGATGTTGGTTTTTCCGTGGTTGTGGTTTAATTTTTCGGTATTGTTGTAATGAGTAAGAGTCTAGAGGACATATGTGAGGTCCCGATGTGCAGGATCTGATCGTAAGGAACAAGAAGAATCGACTTCGTCTAATGTGCGGAATCCATTATGACGAATCACAGATTTGTTCAACACAGAATTCAACGTTTAAACACTTGTCTGTTCTTTCTATTAAGAGTTCTGAAAGTTACAAAGATCCGGTAGAAGTGCAGACTTATCCGTGTGAGTCAAAAGTTCTAACATAGTTGCCCCGGACCTCATATATATAGACAACCTCAGGAAGCTAAGAAGTGTTGTTCGCGCGGATGGTTTATCCGTGCGAGCGGTTTATCCGTGCGAGCGGTTTATCCGTGCGGGTGACTTATCCGTGCGGATGACTTCTCCGTGCGAATAACTTATCCGTGCGGATAAGTTCTTCGTGCGGATAAGTTCTCCGTGCGGATAACTCCTCCGTGCGGATTACCATCCGGACGAGTAAACTTGATTAAACCAACACTTTTACATACAAAACCTATTCCTGAGTTGTCATACTATCTACATACATACATACTGTTTACAAAAACGCAGAAAACACAAAATGACTACATGCTGACGGAAGCTACAGACGTTATGCACTAACAACATAAAAAAATGAACATATGCCATAAACAAATAAAATTCTTTGGTTCGATATGTGTGTTTTCAAAGAAGCTCAAGTAGAGAAGTTTGACTTTGTTGTGAATGTATACTCCTAATTACTACTTTTAAATAATGTTAACTAGGTTGTTTGCCCACGCGTGTGGCGGTATGTTATTGTGGGCATTTGATCAATATCGGTTAGGTTCGTTATAGTACTAATATGATACATGCACTCGGTATAGAAATCAACACATGTTTTACATCGACCGAAAAAGAAAAAAACGACACCGGTACCGACAGCGATGTTGTCCGAACGGTATCGATCAATTCAGATCGTCACCATATTGGTAATGATATTCATTTATAATCACAAACAAAATAATATAAATAAAAATATTGAAACCAGGAACCATAAAAATGAATGCAGGTACATGTACCAATGTTTTTCGGTAGGATACATCAGTTTATCGAAAGCAAAAACAATAAAAATAAGTACCGGTGCCGATCTCGATGTTGTTCGGTTGTTTTCGTTTTGGTTAACTATGGTAGCGGTACAAAACTCATTACCTAACAGAAACCATACAAATGAGTACATGTACAGGTATCGGTGTTGTTCGGTACGATGTGGTAGCGATACAATATCAATTTATCAAAGCAAAAACAATATAAATAAATACTGATTTATCGAAAACAAAAACAATATAAATAAATATTGGTACCAATACATATATTATACGATCAGTTTTAGTTCTTTTTTTGGTACGATAGCGGCATAACATCCGTTTTAATAAAATGTATATTGCAATGTTGAAAAAACACAATCGGTTTTGGTTCGGTTTAGTACGATAGTGACACATTATCCGTTTTCAATAAATTTATACTGCAATGTTAAAAAAAATAAACATTGAACGCAAGTAAATGAAAAATAATAAAAATATATAATAATAAAATATTATTAAAAAATTGAAAATATTGTTTAAAAATTGAAAATCAAATTAACATACAATAAATATATATATATATATATATATATATATTATATATATATATATATACACTAAATTATACTGCAATGTTAAA